>JAPDVU010000007.1:78941153-81721153 GCA_026230045.1 Corynorhinus townsendii | reverse complement strand
GGAGGGGGGAGCAGCAAGGGCGTGGATTTGACCTCCAGGAACATTTCTAGAATTTCTGTCAGCCAATTGTGTGGGGACTGAATTAGATTTACCTAAAGGTGAGAAATGTTTAACTTAACATTCCCTGTCCCTGGTTGTTAGGCTCCTTTCTTTTATCTTGCACCCACCTTGAAGTGAAGCCTAATTTTTTTTTACCATTAGTATGGTCCATAGGGGAGAGAAAAGGAAAAAAAATATTTTCCTAAATATTTAGTGACATTGTGGACTATTCTAGCAATTTTGTGAGTTACATGGTGGTAGTTACTGGAAGACATTGCAGACTAACCTCCACCAGGCATTACTGTCTCTACAAATTTTACAGTTTTGTTTTTTACATTTAGGTCTATGCTCCATTTTGAGTGGACTTTTATGGAGGGTATAATATTTGTGTCTAGATTTCATTTTTTGCATGTGGATGTTGAGTTGTTCCAGCACCAATAGTTGAAAAGACTATCTTTGCTTTATTGTAGTCCCTTTGCTTCTTTGTTAAAGATAACTTGACTGTATTTATGTGGATCTACTTTTGTTCTGTTCCATTGATCCTTCTATTGTTGTCCATTGAACTGTTTGTCTATTCTTTTACCAATATCACACTGTCTTGTTTACTGTAGCTTTTAATTTTAAACTCCACTTGTCCATTGCTGCTATATAGGACAGTTTTTTGGGTTTTGTATATTAACCCGGTATCCTGCAAACTACCTATTATCACTTATGAATTCTAGGAGTTTTTTATTGGTTCTTTCAGTTTTTTTTATGAAAAACAATCATACCATCTTTGAATAAAGACTGCTTAATTTCTTCCTTCAAATCTGTATACCTTTTATTTTATTTTATTATCTTACTAGAGGCCCAGTGCACAAAATTTGTGCATGGGGGGTGTGTCCCTCAGCCCAGCCTGTACCCTCTCCAATCTGGGGACCCCTTGAGGGATGTCCGACTGCCCGTTTAGGCCCGATTCTGGTAGGATCGGGCCTAAACAGGCAGTCAGACATGCCTCTCACAACCCAGGACTACTGGCTCCCAACTGCTCACCTGCCTGCCTTCCTGATTGCCCCTAACCACTTCTGCCTGCCAGCTTGATCACCCCCTAACCACTCCCCTGCCAGCCTGATTGATGCCTAACTGCCCTCCCCTGCAGGCCTAGTCACCCCCAACTGCCCTCCCTTGCAGGCTTGGTCCCTCCCAAATGCTCTCCCCTGCTGGCCATCTTGTGGTGGCCATCTTGTGTCCTCATGGGGGCAGCCATCTTGTGTGTTGGAGTGATGGTCAATTTGCATATTACTCTTTTATTAGATAGGATACAGGCCTGGTGCACAGGTGAGAGCCAGTTGGTTTTCCCTAAAGGGTGTCCTGGATCAGGGTGGGGGTTCCCTTGGGGTGTGGGGTGGCCTGGATGAGGGGCCTGTGGTGGTTAGCAGGCCAGCCACGCCCCCTGGCTACCCAAGTGGAGGCCCTGGTATCTGGGATTTATTTATCTTCTATAATTGAAACTTTGTTGAAACTTTGTAGCCTTGAGTGGAGGCCTAGGCCAGCCAGGGTGTGCAGAAAGCTTGACTTCCTCCATTACCGGGGAAACCCAAGGCTCCTGCTCACTCCATGGCTGCAGCTAGCTCAGTTGGGTTAATTTGGACACTTGCTCCTGATTGGTTGGTGGGCGTGGCTTGTGAGTGTAGCAGAGCGATGGTTAATTTGCATATTTCTCTTTTATTAGATAGGATTGCACGAGTTGGAACTTCCAGTGTGATGTTGAAAAGAAGTGGTGAGAGGGGGCATTCTTGCTTTGTTTCTACAATTAGTAGGAAAGCTTAAAGTTTCTCAACATTAAATATGATGTTAGCTCTAAGGTATTTTTGTTTTGTTTTATTTTGTTTTTAGATGTTTCTTATAAAGTTGAGAAAGTTCCCTTCTATTTCTACTTTACTGAGAGTTTTTATCTTTTAAGTATATTGGATTTTATCAAATGCTTTTTCTGTATCTATTGATATAATCATGTGATGTGTCTTTTTTTAGATTGTTGATGTAATGGATTAAATTAATTTATTTTTGAATGTTGAACCAACTTTTCATACCTAAAATAAATCTCACTTGGTAGTTCTGTATGACAATTTTGCATTGTTGGATTACATTTGCTAATGTCTTGCTAATTACTTTGCATCTATGTGGGTTTTTTTCCCCCTTGTAATGTCTTTGTCTGGTTTTGTTATTAGGATAATAGTTAGAAGCTATTCCCTCTGCTTCTATTCTCTGAAAGAGTTTCTAGAGAATGGATATGATTTCTTCCTTAAAAGTTGGTAGAATTCACACATGAATCCATTTGGACCTCACACTTATATTTTGGAAGGTTATTAATTATTAATATAATTTTTAAAATAAATATATTTCTATTCAGATAATCTATTTCTTCTTGTGTGAATTTTGACAAATTGTTTCTTTCAAATAATTTGTCCCTTTTATATAGACTATCAAATTTGTGGCCATACAGTTGCTTATAGTATTTATTATCCTTTTTATGGCCACAGGATCTGTTGTGATGTTGCCACTTTCATTTCTGATGTTAGTAATTTGTGTCCTTTCCCCTTTTTTTAGTTAATCTGGCTAGAGGCTGATCAACTTTATTGATCTTTTAAAAAAAATTAGCCTTACATTTTATTGATTTTGTCTTTTGATCTTGTTTTCAATTTCAAATTTTATTTGTGTTTTATCTAATTCTTATCCTTTTCTTCTCCTACTTTGGATTTAATTTGCTCCTCATTTTTTCAGTTTTTAAGGTGAAATCATAGGTTATTGATTTTAGATCTTTCTTCTTATCTACTACATTTATTCAATACTATAAATTTCCTATAATCACTGCTTTCATTGCATCCTACAAATTTTGATATATTATGTTTTCATTTTCATTAATTTAAAATATTTAAAAATTACTCTTGGTATTTCTTCTTTGACCATGTGTTATTTATAAACGTGTTATTTGATCTCTATATATAGGTATTTTTCATTTATCTTTCTGTTATTGTTTCCTAATTTAATCCCATTCTGATATTTTATAATTTCTATTATTGTATATTAGTTTTATAGTCCCATAATGTGATTTATCTTATTGAGTGTTCTATATGAGCTTGAGAAGGATATTTGTTCTGCTATTGTTTAATGAAGTAGTCTATAGATGTCAATTATATGTAGTTGATTGATGGTGATGTTTAGTTCAATACTTTGCTTGATGTATCTGTCCATTTCTAATTGAGAGTTGTTGAATTCTTCAACTATGATAGAAGATTCATCTATTTCTCCTACAGTTCTATTAATTTTTGCATTATTCAGTTTGACACTGTTGCTAGGCACATATAAATTAAGAGGTATTAGGTTTTCTTAGGGAACTGACCCACTTATTACATGATGCCTTTCTTTATCCCTAATAACATTCCTTGCTTTGAAGTCTGCTCTGTCTGAATTTAATGAAGCTACTCCTATTTTCTTTTTATTAGTATTAGCATGGTATATTTTTTCATCCATTTACTTTTAATCTTAAATATATATTTATACTTAAAGTGGGTTTCTTGTAGACAACATTTAGTTGAGTCTTGTTTTTTGATTCACTCTGACAACCTCTGTCATTTAATTGGTGCATTTAGACTATTGACATTCAAAGTGATTGTTGATATAGTTGAATTAATATCTACCATATTCATTACTGTATTCTATTTGTTGCCCTTAATCTTGTTTTGACTTTTTCCTGCCTTTTGTGCTTTTAACTGAGCATTTTACATGATTCTATTTTTGTCTCCTATTTAAATATATCATTTATACTTTTTTAGTTGTTGCTTTAGAGTTTACAATATACCTATACAATTAATTCAAGTCCACTTTGAAGTAACACTATACTACTTCACAGGTAGTGTAGGTACCCTGTAATAAAAAAAAATTCTAAACTTGTATCCTTGCTGTTATTCATTTTACTTATATATATGCACACATAAGAATATATACATCATACACATGTATTTTATTTTGCTTATACATATTTTATGCATATAGATGATACATGCAAAAGCATCTATAATTGAATACATTATTGGTATTATTGTTTTGAACAAACTTTTCTCTGTTAGATCAAGTAAAAATAATAAAAATAAAAGTTTTTAAATTTTACCTTTACTTATTCCTTTTTTGATGCTCTTTCTTTCTTGATATCCAAGTTTCTGACCTATATCACTTTTCTCTATAGAACTCTTTTTAACTTTTCTTGCAAGGCAAGTCTACTAGTAACACATTCCTTTAATTTTTGCTTGTCTGAGGAAATCTTTATTTCTCCTTCACACACAGGACAATTTTGCAGGATACAGAATTCTAGGTTGGTGGGTTTTTCTTTCAACCCTTTAAATTTACTCTCTTCTTGCTTGCTTGGTTTCTGAACAGCAGTTGGTTGTCATACTTATCTTTGTCCTTCTTTAAGTAAGATGTATTTTTCTCTCTGGCATCTTTTAGGATTTTTTAAAATTTCTGTAGTTTGAAAATGGTATGCCTAGGTATAGTATTTTTTTTATCATTTATTCTGCTAGGTGTTCTCTGAGCTTCCTGGATCTGTGATTTAGTGTCTGACATTAAGTTAGAGTGAATTCTTCAGTCATTATTGTTTTGAATATTTCTTCTATTAGTTTCTTTTTTTTTCTTCTTTGTCTGGTATTCCCATTACATGTACATTACACCTTTTATAGTTGTCCCACAGTCTTTAGATATTTTGTCCTTTCTCAATCTTTTGTTCACTTTGCTTTTTAGTTTTCAAAGTTTCAACTTATATATCTTGAAGCTCAGAGACTCTTTCTTCTCTTGTGTCCAGTCATCAATAAGCCTATAAAAGGCATTATTTTATTTTATTTTATTTTTTGGCTTTCAGTTCTCTGGTTACATTGCCCAACTGTTTTTTGTGTTTGTTTGTTTGGTGTTTTTTTTTGTTTTGTTTGTGTGTGTTTTTTTTGTATGCTGTCAACTCTATCCATTAGAGCCCTTAGCATATTAATCATAGTTTTTTAAAATTACTAGTCTGCTCATTTCAACATTCCTTCCATGTCTGGTTCTGATGTTTGCTCTGTCTCCTCATATTTTGTTTCTTGCCTTTTGATATGCCTTGCAATTTCTCTTGATAGCTAGACATGATGTTCTGAGTAAAAGGAACTGCTGTAAGTAGGCTAGGATTTTAGTAATGTGGTGGTGAGGTGTGGGGGCTGGAAAGCTTCATATAGTCTTATGATTAGGTCTCAGTCTTTTAGCAAGACTATGCCTTGGGCTGTGGACTCTCACAAGTATTTCTGTTCTCCTCTCCTTCTTAAATTGGACAGGATGTTCTAAGTGGACTGTAGTTAGGCATTTCCCTTCTCCAGACCAGATAGGCTCTGATAGTACTCCAACAGGTGAGGGCAGGCCTTGTTAAGACAGAATGCACTGGCATAATCCAAAGTGGTTCCTTTCCCGTCCTCCTGCCAGAATCACAAGAGGACTTTTTTCTGATATTTACTGTGGGAACCTAGTTGAGCTCCTGGAGGTAAATCTCACAATATTATGCCTCTATAACTTGGTCCACTTGTGCAATGAGCCTCCAGCAATTCTTTAATTCCTATTTAGATTTTCCTATCCTGGCACTGGTTCCCACAGTGTTTCCACTTGTGAATCTCTGTTCTGTTAAGCTGTGAGTCCCTATAGTTTCCTTTCTGTCTCTACAAACATGGGGCAGTGGCTCGACCTGTGCTTACCTCTGTTATGGATCCTAGAAGAGTGGTTAATTTTTAAATTTTGCTTAGCTTTGTATGGGTTTACTAGAGGCCCATTGCACAAATTTGTACTCGGGTGGGGTCCAGCCGGCCCACCCCGATGGGAGCCATTGGTGCCAGGCCAGCGGGGGGAAGGGGCCTTGGGCATTTGGCCGGATGGCCCTGCCCCCCAATTGGGTCAGTTGGCTGCTTCAGTTACATCATTCTGGTCACTTGGTTTTTATATCCTATCTAATAAAAGAGTAATATGTAAATTAACCACCACTCTGCTACACTCACCAGCCATGCCCACCAGCCAATCAGGAGCAAGTATGCAAATTAACCCAACAAAGATGGCTGAGGCCCAGGAGAGAGCAGGAGGGAGGCTTGGGTTTCCCCAGCAATGGAGGAAGCCAAGCTTTCCACACACCCTGGCTGGCCCACTCCAGGCTACAAAGTTTCAATTATAGAAGATACATAAATCCCAACAAAAATGGCTGCTGCCACGGAGCAAGTAGAAGGCTTGGCTCTGCTACAAAGTTTCAATTGTAGAAGATAAATAAATCCCAGATACCAGGGCCTTGGCTGGGTCACCAGGGTGTGTGGCTGGCCTGCAAACCACCACAGGCCCCTCACCCAGGCCGTTCCACACCCCAAGGGAACCCCCAGCCTGATCCGGGACACCCTTTAAGGCAAACCAGCCAGCCCCCACCCATGCACCAGGCCTCTATCCTATCTAAGAAAAGAGTAATATGCAAATTGATCATCACTCCAACACACAGATGGCTGTGCTCATGTGGTCAAAGATCCTGCCCCCATGTGGACACAAGATGGCCACCACAAGATGGCCAGCAGGGGAGGGCAATTATCAATCAGGCTGGCAGGGGAGTGGTTAGGGGGTGATCAGGCTGGCAGGCAGAAGTGGTTAGGGGCAATCAGGAAGGCAGGCAGGAGAGCAGTTGGGAGCCAGCAGTCCTGGATTGTGAGACGGATGTCTGACTGCCCGTTTAGGCCCAATCCTACCAGAATCGGGCCTAAACGGGCAGTCAGACATTCCTCATGGGGTCCCAGATTGGAGAGGGTGCAAGCTGGGCTGAGGGACACCCTCCTCCCCCCCACCATGCACGAATTTCATGCACCGGGCCTCTAGTATATAGATAAGAGTGGTAACTCTCAAGGCAAGTGATAAATTATAATTTACTAGAGACCTGGTGCACGACATTCATATACTGGTGCGGTGGGGGTAGGGAGAATCCCTCAGTCCAGCCTGCACACTTTCACAATCCTGGATCCCTTGGGTATGTTTGCCTGCTGGCTTAGGCCCACTCCCCGCTAAGCCAGCAGTTGGACATCACCCGAGGGTTCCTTAGTGGTGGCAGGAGCTTGGCCAATGAGCAGAGGCTCCTGCCACCACTGCTGCACTCACTAGCTGTGAGTCCAGCTTTTGGCTGAGCAGTGCTCCCCCTGTAGGAGTGCACTGATCACCAGGGGGTAGCTTCTGCGTTGAGCATCTGTCCCCTGGTGGTCAGTGCACATCATAGTGACCAGTCGTTCTGCTGTTTGGTCAATTTGCATATTAGGGTTTTATTTTATAGGATAATTTATAGTTGCAAGATCTTGGGAACATTCAAATTTCTTGGAAACTGCTACATGTACAATTCTAAATTCTTAGGAACTGTTACTATTACTTTTTTCAGAGTAATTGACTAATACAATTTTGGGTCTTTTCTACTGCTTTGTTATATATAGATATAGATATGGATATAGATATAGATATGGATATAGATATAGATATAGATATAGGTGGATATAGATATGGATATAGATATAGATATAGATATAGATGATATAGATATAGATAGATATAGATATAGATATAGATATATAGATATATACACACACATATATAGATATATAGATATATAGATATATACACACACATATCTATATACTAGAGGCCCAGTGCATGACATTTGTGCACTGAAGGGGTCCTTCAGCCCAGCCTGCCCCCTCTCACAGACTGGGAACCCTAAGCCCTACTGACAGCTTAGGGAGTGGGCCTAAGTTTCAGTCTGGCCTCCCTCTGCAGGAGGTGACCAGGATGATCAGGGGATGGTGCCAGCCCCATCACCCTGCTGCTGCTGCCACTGTCACAGCTGTCAAGGTGTTTTCATCAACATGGACTCCAGTCCCTTCACCATGAAAAAATGACAACTTTCTTTAGGCATTTTCAAGATGTGTCTTTCATAGGATATGACATTTCTTCCTTTCTTTTTTTTTTATCCTCACCAGAGGATATGTTTCCATTGATTTTTAGTGAGCTTGGAAGAGAGAGGGAAAGACAGAGAGAAACATCAATGTGAGAAGGACACTTCAATTGGTTGCCTCCTGCATGAGCCCTGACCTGGGCCCCGGCCAAGGAGGAGCCTGCAACCTAGGTACATGCCCTTGATCAGAATCGAACCCGGACCCTGTGGTTGGCAGGCCGAGGCTCTATCCACTGAGCCAAACTGGCTAGGGCAGGATATGACATTTCTTAGACCTTTCAGCAGTGGACCTTAGTTTTCCCCTCCAGGAATGTGGTGGAAAAACCCTAGATCACCTTCTTGGATTCTTATTACCCAAGTTACCAAGAACACTGTAAGTGTCAGCTTACAGGGAGCTTGGCCAATGAGCGGTCAGAAAAGGTGTTTCTCTGCAGCTCATGCACAGAGGACCCCCTGCGTTCTGTTCACTGGACTTCTGTCTGCTGGACTTCTGTCCTCTGGGCTTCTGTCCACTAGGCTGGGGGCATGCCCTGAGCCATGCAGCAGCCTCCGTGGGCACGCCCCCATCCCAGTGGCCCCGCATTCTGTCCGCAGCCCTCCCTTGCTCCGTGGCCTGGGCGCGGGACACTAGAGTCATCGCTGGGGCAACAATGCCAGCATCCTGCCCTGGCGCTATGAGCACCGCCCTCTTTGTCATGGAGTGGTGGTTAATTTGCATATTACCTTTTTATTAGATAGGATCCTTGTCTCTATATATGTACATATACATATATATCTGCATTATTTTCTACCCATGCATAAATTTATTCAGTGTCAGATTTCATTAGTTTTGTCATGTTTTAATATTTATTTTACTATACTTTTGTATCAACCTTATTGGTCATTTGATATCTAAGTTGACATATTTTATGACAAAATTTTATGTGCATAATGCATATAATCTAGCTGCATACATGCATGGTGCATTACATGTACCTGACATTGTCTCTTGCAAACACTTAGAAAGCACAAGGTATTATCTCTTGCTTTGAAAATTTGAGGTCAAATTAGGGGAAGAAAGAAATCTTGACTTAAAGAACAAAGATCCAAAGAAAAATAAAGAGAGTCGAAGTTATCTGGCCTTCACAGTGGGAAGCAGAGAGGGAGATGGCAAAGGAAAGAAGATTTGAACTAGCATATAATGAAAAAGTGCAAGGAGAAAGATAAAAATTGGGAGGGAGGTAACAATGAAGCACAAAGAGAGTAGGAAGATGAGACTTGATGGCAACATTTATGGAGCATTTATTAGGAATCAAGCATCAACTTATTGTATCCTTAACATATCCACTTGAGGTAATAGTGATAAATAGTGACTATTTATAAATGATGAAAATGAGTCACAAGTTTGGTGACTTGCCTAAGGTCACACAGGTAGTAAGTGACAGAACTAGGATAGGAACCAAGATCTAGCTGATTCTATATCTATTTCAGTTCATCAGAATAGGATTTTTCTTGGGGATGAAGGAAATATTCCATTAATATACTGATTTCATAAAACAAGTTTCATTGCATAAATAAAACTGTGGATAATTCAAGAACAGTTTAAGACTATTCACCTGAATAATAATAATATTTTAAAAATATTACACAATATGCTTTCCTTAGGTGATAATATTTTCATTGCCCCTTACAGAAAATGATGCTGCAATACTTTGTCAGCTTGCAGATAGTACCAGGGTAATAGCACTCAGCCCTTAAAAAAGGGTAGGGACATCTGTTTGTATAAGCTAACACACACAGAAAAACAGACTGGAGAATTGGATGTAGATGAATGAGGTCGTGTTGGAATATGAAAATAGTCTTTCTGTTCTGTCTGTTTATCTTTACATGATGTCAATCAGAAAAGAATATAAATTGAGGCTTTCTCCCCAGCTCCCACCCCTTCTAGAGAGCCAGTTATTCAACACTTACCAGCATACTAGTGAAAGTACAGAGAAGAAAATCTAAGGCCTCAATCCAAAATTTCAGTCCTGTTTTGTCATTCTCAGTTTGTTTCTCCAAGTCATCCCCAGGTATTGAGACTTCAAAGTTCCCACTACATAATCCCCTTTCATTAATTTACTGATGTGTCATTTGTCCTTTACTGTCCTTAAACCACTCTTGGAAATTCTAATCGGTTGTATTTTTCTCAGAGGTCTTCCTTCTCTTCTTCAGGTTTCATGGGAAACAGGAGGCTCCTACTAAAACAACATTTGATTGTTCTTTCTCTTTTGATGATCCTCCGTGTTTAGAGCCTTTTCTGACCTTTATTTTCTGCTCCTCATTCTCACACCAGTTCTGTACTTGTTTCTCACCTTGAGCTTGTTGGGGCAAATAGAGTACACATTTTTTTTTTTTTACTTTCCACTGGGGTCTCCATTTACTCCAGTGTCATGCTGGCAAATGTATAACAACTGCCTCTGGGGAGGGAAAGCCATGATCTTAGTATTTGCCAATTGCCATGTTGTAAATACTTCAATTATTGCTGGTTTTCTACTAAAGGAAAAATTGGGAAGAGACATACAGTGGCATACCACTACATCATTTTTCTATCATAAAGATACCATCAGTATAAATATCCTCAAAAGCATTGCAAATAGTAAAATTTAATAAAATAATTAGTAATGATAAGTTTTGAGTATTTATTACCTTTTAAAATATGTTTTGATTTTTATTTAATCATTAGTTATATAACTTTATTTTTAATAATGATGTATTTAAATATAAGGTCATGAAATTCCTAAAAATGTTAATAATAATATTCTGTGAGCTGGCAAATCTGCTCCAGCATATCACTACACCACCTTCTCTTCTGTGCTCACACCTAGTTTTGCTATACTCTTCAGTCATTCTCCTTTGCCCCAGTCCATTCTCTCAAAATTTTTAAGAGTAATTCTTTTTTTTCATTAAAAATAATTATCTCTTTTTAAGAAGCAGTTATAGCCCAGTTTTCCATAAGGTATTCTATTAAAGACATAATTCCTCATGTTGTGGATTATGAAAATTATTCAAAAATTAAATTACTGTCCAAAATCATGTCAGAAAAGAGAACCTGGGTATTCATATACCCTCACTACTGCTTTCTCAACTGGAGTATGGAATCTCAAAATGAGACCATTGTTTGTTTGTTTTTAAATATATTTTTATTGATTTCAGAGAGGAAGGGAGAAGGAGAGAGAGATAGAAACATCAATGATGATGAGAGAGAATCTTTGATCAGCTGCCTCCTGTATGCCCCCTACTGGGGACGGAGCCCACAACCTGGGAATGTGCCCCTAGCCAGAATCGAACCTGGGACCCTTCAGTCCACATACCGATGCTCTAGCCATTGAGCCAAACCAGCTTGGGCGTGAGATCATTGTTTTAATTATCCGTTGCTCCACAACAAAATTCCCTAAAACTTAGCAGCCTGAAACAATATTATCTCACACGGTTTCTGAGGAACAGAATCCTGGGAGTGGTTTAGCTGGTGGATCTGAGTCAGAGACTCTCAGGAGATTGCAGTGAAGCTGTCAACCAGGCCTGAAATCATCTTAAGGCTTGACTGGGAATGAAGAATCCACTTCTGAGCTCACTTCTTTCAGAACAAGAAACGAGAGAAAGAGAAAGAGGGGGCGGGGGGAGGCAAATCCTTTATAACCTTCTTTATCTCAGAAATGACAAACCATCATTTCTGCCATATTCATTAGTCACACAGACCAACACTGTGATGTATTCCAAGAGGCAGAGATTACTGGAGACCATCTCAGAGGCTAGCTACCACAAACACCTACAAACATGGGGACAGTGAAATAAACTTGTCCCAGCACATTACAATTGCCGCACCTTGTCAATAGTTGAAGAAATGTGCAGCGAGGATGAATCCTGTATTCCATCTCTTCATTTTACTAAGAAATAGGGGCACTTCACTAAAGTGTCCCGTCCATCTGCAGTCACATAGAAGGAAGGACAGACAATAAAAGTCTCTTATCACCATTCCTTTCTCATTGAACTTCCAATAAGTCAATGTGATCTCCTAATATTTTCACACTGACCAGTGTAATGATTTTCATATTAAACAGACTCTAAAGCAGTGCAAAGGAACCTCCTGAGACCAAGCCAGTGTTTGGGTTTCCATTCCCAGTCAGTCAACCTGGCTGAGAGGCTGGACGGCACATATTAGTTACAAACAATAAGTGGTAATTTAAATTTTAAGCATGCTTCCTTTTCTTAGCTATGGAAGGGACCCATCTAAGGAGAAACTCAAAGCATGTTAGGAAGGACATGGAAATTTCGTTTTCTGATAGACAAGTTTATGATGCTTCAAATGCTTTCAGTTTGTAATACGTTAAAAATGAATGTGTTCATCTGATTTTTTAAAAATCTTCCTTCTTTGCAGTATAATTTCCTTGCCTTTGGAAGGGAAAAAGTCCCTCTGAGCTTTATGAAAATATAGGTTAGGAATGTCTAAATATATAATTATGGGACCCTTTTCTTTCAAATTCAACAATATGCAGTTAATCAAAAAATAATTATACTTCCTGACAAATTACTTTTTCTATTAGTGCCATGCTTCTTTAAAAAAAGACTTTTTTGGGGACAGTCTGCCTAATTAAAACAATATATGAAACCTTGCTGGGTGCTCTGGCATAGCCATTTCACTGAGGTGGTGACATTTCTGTTCAGCTATCAGAATTCGGGGCGGTGGGGGGGGGGAGGGAGACATGTAGAGTCAGTGTGTTTTTCTGATTTTAGTGCAGTTTGAAATTAATTTGGGGTTAAAAAAAAAAAGAAAACAAAACTCCAAAGAATGGCAAGGCCAAATGTAGGTATCTCGGGCCACAGTGAAGCTAGGCTAGAAGGGGTCCTCATTTTCAGGGTAATCCCTAGGAGCAAATATATGTCTTGAGTTGTTCTGGAAACCAAGCTACCTTTACAGAGGATTGTCTTAGGATTCAGAGAAAATCTGGATTCGTTTGAAAACAGAATATTCACAGACAGTTTTTAAAATGACGACTCCTGCCCTATCATTCCCTCATATGATCACTGTCACTCTGATATTTACCCCAAGTAGGCCTGCATTAGCTTAGTTCTTGTGTTTAGGTTGCAGGGTTCACTGACTTGAACTCCTAACTTACTGATGTGTGACTCGCCTCAATTCATGGCATCAGGCAAGGCCTATCTTGGATTAGATTCACCACCAGCAATTCTTTGGAACTGTCCCAGAAGAGGTTAAAAGTCACAAGATGGTCTGGCAAATGGAAATCTTCGTTTAAGGACCTACTAGAGCTCCATTTAACCAGAGGATTTCTCAGTGAGTGACATAGAGTCAGTGTCTTAGTCTTTGTCTTTTCATGCTGCTATAACAAAATACCAAAGAGTGTGTGGCTCATAAACAACAGAAATTAATTTACCGTTCTGGAGGCTGGGAAGTTCAATATCAAGTGTCAGCAATGAGGATATTCTGATGAGGGCCCTTTTCCTGGTTCCCAGCTGTCACATTCTTGCTTTGCCTTCAAATCATGGAAGGGGTTATTCCATAAGGTGCTATTCCAACTTATGAGGGCTCCATGGCCATGGCTTCCCCACTCCCCAGAGAGACCCCACCTCCCAATACCATCATATCAGGCATTTGGATTCCAACAAAAGAATTTTGGGAGACTCAAACATTCAGACTGTGGCAGTCAGGGAGATTTTTGAAGGGAAGATGTAACAGAGGGAGCTGTGGGGGCATGAGGGAAAATTATGTCTTTATTTTGTCTCCGTGTATCATGTCTACATATTTATTGTGTTTAAGTCAGAGTGACGAGTGTCAAATCAGTATGCAAATTTTTATTATTTGTTTGTTTATTAGTTTATTTATTTAGCATTTTTAAATCCTCACCTAAGGCTATGTTTTTATTAAGTTTTTTAAAGAGAAAGTGGAAGAGAGAGAGAGAGAAACAGAATCATTGATCAGTTGCCTCTTCAATGCACCCACAACCTACATATGTGCCCTGACTGGAATCAAACCCACAACCTTTTGGTACACAGGATGACTCTCCAACCAACTGAGCCACCCCGACAGGGTCAGTATGTAAATATTTAACCTACATGATCTGTGAATTGGAACGTTTTTCAAGAGTTGTATTTAATGAAGTTCGGTTTTATGTATACTTCAGGTTGAAACTCCTAATTAATGAGTGCCTGCTCATTAGTTTTCTTTAGTATGGTGTTATATGAAGATCAGTCTTAATGTTTTTTGAAAAAAAATAGTAGCATAATGTAGAGTATAGATCAAATTTTGGCCAATTTGGCCCAAAACATTTTTGTGTCAGTGAACTTTAAAGCTGAATAGATGAATTGGTCAATATAGTTCTTTGGTTGAAGAGTTCTCTTAAAAATAATACAAAAGGATTATACACATATTGTAGGACTAGCCGGGAGAACCAAATAGCACATAAAAGCCTCATACAATGGAAGATGGTTATGAGATAAATAGTTTAAGATGAGCTTTCTTTTGAGTGACTGTTTTGTTATCTGGCATTAAATCATTTTTATTCAATAACTTAGGTTCTGTTTCCTATTATTGAATTGTTACTGTTTTCACTTAAAATGAACTTGACTGTAAAAAGAAACAGTAAGAAGTTTTTGTTGCTGTTAGTTTCCTTTTGTAAATAAATATTTACCCAACGCATAAGATCTCTCTTTGAACTACAGAGGTTTCAAATGGGAGAAGCGCCCGAAGTTGCAGCACATTCTGTAGTTTGGCTGCACACTCACATCTATAATAATAAAAGCGTAATATGCTAATTAGACTGGATAGCCGAAAGACCTTCCGAACGTCATTCCAGATGTCCTTCCCGATGACCTTCCAGATGAAGCCACGGTAGTGGGGCCGAGGCAGAGGTGGCCGCCACAGCAGGCATGGGTCGAGGCAGAGTCAGTTAAGGGGCAATCAGGCAGGCAGGTAGGCGAGTGATTAGGTGCCAGTGGTCCCAGATTGCGAAAGGGATGTCCAATTGCCTGTTTAGGCCCGATCCCACAGGGATTTCTGCAGGTTCGGGACCCCTGTGGGATTGGGCCTAAACCAGCAGTCAGACATTCCCTGACGGGTCCCAGATTACAAGAGGGTGCAAACTAGGCTGAGAGACTTCCCCCCCATGCTCAAATTTTGTGCACCAGACCTCTAGTATATACATAATTAGTGATTGTTTAACTTTCTAAAAAATAATGGAATTAATTTTAAATAAAAACTTTGATGGAACTCAACTGAAAAAATAAAAACAATAGAAAAAAGATAAAGTAAGCATAATCTGCTCTATAAAAATATGATATGAACCTGTCAGATTCCTCATCTCTAACTTCTAGAAACTCCTAAGGTATCACTTTTGTATAAGGAAATACACAGCGTTTTCTAAATCAGGAGTGTTCCAAACTGGCTACACATTAAAATTCCTTGGACAATTTTTAAAAAATACAGATTCAATGTTAAAACCATAAGAACAATGTTTAAACAAATAGAGACTATCAATAAAGAGAGAGCAATTGTTAAAAGAAACCAGGGATTCTGAAGATTAAAGTACAAGAACAGAAATGAAAAACTCTCTAGAGCATTTCAGTAGAAGATTTGAGCCAGCAGGAGACAGAATCAATAAACTTTAAGATAGCTTAATTGAAATTATCCAGTATGAGAGGAGAAAGAAAGAATAATTTTTAAAAAATGAAGAGTTTTAGAGATATGTGAGACATTATTATGTAAGTACACTAGGACAGACATGATGTAAATCACAGGAAACAATAGAAAAGGGGTAGAAGAGAGAATATTTAGAGAAAAAATAAAAAAATCCTCAAATTTGATGAAAAAGAGAAATCTACACATTCAAAAAACTTAATGAACCTCAAAAATAGTAAGTGCAAAGAGATCCACATCAAGACAGATTATAACACATTATCAACAGCTAAGGACAAAGAGAGAATCTTGAAAGTAATAAGATAAAAACAACTCATCACATAAAAGGCATCCTCAATCAGATAATCAGCAGATTTTCATTAGATATCATGAAGAACAGAAGAAAGTGTGATGGCCTTTTTAAAGTGCAAAAAAGGGGCGGGGGGAATGTCAACCAAGAATTCTATACCTGGCAAAACTATGCTTCAAAAGTGAAAAAGAAATAAGACACTCCCAGATTTAAAAAAAAAAAAAAAAAAAGTGTGTGTGGGGCGGGGCGGGGAGGCTGACGGAGTTTTTTTGCTAGGAGAGCAACCCTCCAAGCAATGCCAAAGGAAGTCCTTTAGACTGAAATGAAAAGATACTTGGCAGTAACTTGAAAGAACTCTAATAAAAGTAACTACATAGGTAAATATAAAAGCCAATATTATTGTACTTTTGGTTTGTATGTCCTTTTTTTATCTGCTACATGACTTTAAATATCAAGGTATAAAAACTAATTATAAAGCTATGTTAATAGGCATGCAATGTATAAGATATACTTTGTGATGACAACATTAAGGTGGGGAATGGAGTTCTATAGGAGGAGGGTTTGTATACGCTATTGAACATAAGTTGTTATCAATTTAAACTAGAGTATTATAATTTTAGGATTTTAATTTTAAGCCCATTGTAAGCACTGGGGAAAGGAAATCAAAAAGAACACTACAAAAAATAAATTAAACACAAAAGAAAGCTATAATGGACATAATAAGAATGAATAAAGAAAGTATGACATATGGAAAACAAATAGCAAAATGACAGAAATAAGTTCTTCCTTACTAGTAATTACATGTAAATAACATAAACTGTCTATGAAAAAGAAAAGATTCACAGCATAAATGAATAAAAAAAAACACACATGAACCAACATTATACTATTTTCAAGAGACTCGCTTTAAATCCAAAGACACAAAGAAGTTGAAAGTGAAAGGATGGGAAAAAGATATTCCTACAAATAGTAACCAAAAAGGTGGCTATAGTAACATCAGACAAATTAAACTTTAAGTCAAAATACGTTACAAATGACAAAAATTATAATACATAGTAATAAAATGATCAATCAAGAATATATGAGAATTATAAACATATATGTACCAAAAACAGGGCTCAAAAACAAAGCAAACATTGACAGAATTGAAGGGAGTAATAGACAGTTCTGCAATAATAATTTGAGACTTTAATACTGCACTTTATATAATGGATAGATCATCTAATCAGAAGATCAATGACACTGAAAGTTTAAACAATACTGTAAACCACCAAGACCTCAAAGACATATGTAGAATATTCCAACCAAAGAAGAATACACATTCTTCTCAAATGCACATGAAATATTCTCCAGAACACAATAAATGTAAAAAAATTGAAATCATAAAGAACATGTTTGAACAGTACTGGCCGGTGTGGCTCAGTTGGTTGGAGTGTTGTCCCGTACAATGAAAGGTCATGGGTTCAAATCCTGTTCAGGGCACATACCTGGGTTGAGGGTATTATCCCAGATGGAGGAGCTTGTTGAATTCTCTCAATCTCTCTCTTTCTCTCTCTCCCTCTCTCTGTTCTTCTCTCTTTCAAATCAACTAAAGCATCTCCCTTGGTGAGGATTTAAAAAAAAATAAAAAAGAATATTTTCTGAACATAATGGAATATAGCTAGAAATCCATAAAAGAAAGAAAACTGAAAAATTCACAAAGATATAGAAATCAAACATTACAATATTAACTAGCCAATGAGTTAAAGAATAAATTACAAGGGTGATTAGATTTCTTAGCTATGACAGCAAAACCATGGTCCATGAAAAACAAATTAGCAAACTGTATTTAATCAAAATTAAACTTTTGTTTTTGGACATGCAGTGCTTTATTCATAAAAGAATGAAAGAATAAAATGAGAAGTCACAGACTGGGAAAACATATATTGCAAAGCATATATCTGACTGATAAAGGAGTTGTACCACCTCAAAACTCAATAACTTAAAAAAATATTTAACAAGTAGACATTTCAAAAAGAAGATATATCAATGATAAATAATCTCATTAAAAGATTACCAGCATACTAGTCAGTAGGGAAACACAAATTAAAATCACAGTGATAAATTACTATGCACCTATCAGAATGACCAAAATTAAGAAGATTGAGCACATCAAGTGTTGTTGAGGATGTGGAGCAACTGTTACTCTCATACATATAGACTGCTGGTAGGGATATAAAGTGGTATGATCACTTTGGAAAACAGTTTGGCAGTTTCTTGAAAAGTTAAATATACACCTTCCATTTAATCCAGTAAAAATGAAATGATAGATCCATACAAGACTTGTACATAGCCTGGCTGGTGTGGCTCAGTGGTTGAGTGGCAACTCATGAACTGGAGGTCATGGTTCTATTCCTAGTCAGGGCACATGCCCAGGTTACAGGCTTGATCCCGAGTGAGGGGCATGCAAGAAGCAACTGATTGATGATTCTCTCTCATCATTGATGTTTCTAACTCTCTCTCCCTCTCCCTTCCTCTCTTTGAAATCAATGAAAACATATTAAAAACAAAACAAAAAAGATACATAAATATTTAGAGCCATTTAATTTGTAATAGCTAAAAATAGGAAACAAATCAAATGTCATCAATGTGGTGAGTGCAGAAACAAAATATTACTAAGGAATAAAATATTGACTTATGCAATAATATGGATGAATTTCATAGTAATTACAGTAAGTGAAAGAAACCAAACAAAAATAGATTTTACCCCATATGATTCTATTTATATAAAATTCTACAAAGTTTAAATTATTCTACAAATCTATAGTGCCAAATAGCAGATAGGTGGTTGCCTCTTGCAGAATGTTGGGGACAGTAGCAAGAAGGGGGAACGGGAGGGATTACATAGATGCACAAGAAAACTTTTGAGGGTTGTAGTGTTGTTCATTATCTTGATTGTAAATATGGATTCTATGACAACGCATATTAAATTGCACACTTTAAAATAAGTACAGTTTATTATATTTCTACTATATCTTAATGAAGCTCTTGAAAGCATGTCAGAAAGCAGAATGCCTGCATTCATTATTCATCAGAAATTTATAAAATTTCTGTTCATCTCTTTGTTATCCAACTCTTCTCTGTTTCCTAGTCATGCCTTGACAGAAACAGATTTAAGACTTCTAATTCCTCAATTTGATCATTTAACTTTAGTTTTATAAATTTAAGTTCAAATAGAATTTACAGCAATTATGAGACATGTCAAATCCCTAGAGTTGGTTAGTAACACAGATGCAGCTGTGATCAAGGCCAATACTCTTGATAACTAGGATTGTATCCTCAAGGCATTGTTAAAAATGCATAATTTGGGGTCTCAGTATGACCTGCTAAGCCAGAATCTCCAGGAATGGATGGGTATCTATATATATAAAACCCTAATATACAAATAGAACAAACAGTGGAACAACGGAATAATTGGTTGCTATGATGTGCGCTGACCTCCAGGGGGTGCACGCGGAACATGGCGGGCTTCGGCAGAAGGTGGCAGAGTGCATAACATGGCGAGCATCAGCTGCGGCAAGATGGTGGAGCAGGTGAGCGGGGGCGCCAGACCAAGGCAGGGCGCCAGTTGCTATCATTGGGGTGAGCCTCTGGTGGTTATTGAAAATTCTTTGCTCCTGTGCACCACGGTCCCACCAGACACTCACACCTGCTGCCAGTGCTGGTCCTGCTCATACCCACTGCCAGTGCCTGGTGCTGGCCCTGATCACTCCACACTGTCAGAGAATGCAAGTGGCCACTGCTGGCCCCGATTACCCCTCAGGGATTACCCACCTCCCCCTGCTCCTGAGGGGCAATTGGGGCAGAAGCTGTTGCTTGCACCCGCTGATGGCGCCGGCCCCAATCGCTCTGTGCCATCAGCGGGTATGAGTGAGGCCAACACCATCAGTGCGTAGAAGCAGTGGCAGTGGGAGCAAGGCTGCCGGCAGACAGGGAACTGGGGCCATGGAGGGAGGGACCAGGCAGGGGTGTGGAGGGTGGGCTGAGACCTGCCCCTGTGCCCACTGCAGCCTCGCGGCCCATAGTTCCTTTCAAGGTGCACAAATTCATGCACTGGGCCCCTAGTTTTTAAATAAACATCACAGGAGATTCTTAGGTACTCTAAAACCTGAAAGCAGCTAGATTCCCTTTGCCTTTTACTGTGACTAATTATGGTACAGATACCTTCCTATCCTTGACACCATCATCAACAAACTTTTTCTGGAAAGGGCCAGATAATTATTTTAGGCTTTGTGGTGTACACAGTCTCTGTTACATCTACCCAACCATGCCACAGTAGCAAGAAAGCAGCTATGCATAAGATATAAACAAATATTGTGGCTGTGTCCAATAAAACTTTATTTGTAAAATAGGTGGAGCTGTCAGCCATTTGACCACAGGTATAGTTTGTGGACTCCTATTCTATACAGTCAATTATTCAAGAGTCAACATTGTTGAGTAGGGTCTTTTATTTCCTTCAGGAAAGAATAAGCATGAATCTTCTGAGGTTTAGATTTCAAACAGTAAATCTGTTAAATCAGCAACAAACAATTTTGAATACAGACTCCTGGGTCCCCCTCTCCTATACTGGGTCAGAATCTTAGGGACCAGGGATCTAAACATTTTTAGGCCTACCAGTAACCCAAGAATGGGTACAATGGAACAGTTCTTACTAATTCCTTAACTATAGGCAATCAATATTAATAAACAGTTCTGATTCATTGTTCATTACCATTATGTTGCATAATTTGCAGGAATTTTATGTTTCTGTGTCATAAAATTTAAACAACAAGCTACTCCTTCAAGGTCAGTTAGTACAAACTTGAAAGAACTGAGTCAAGCCATCAATAAAATGTGGCAAAATGAAATCCAGGTGGACAATCTGTCATGTTCAAAAGTCTGAAATGAAATATGATCACCAAATGATACAGAAAATTTCAGCAGCTAAAATCCAGCTCCATTACTTTAAAAAAGTTGCTGCACTAGGATAACATCTGTTATAAATGCCAAGGATGAAGCTGCTATTAAACTGTATAAAGTGTCCTTTAAGTAAAAACATCACACTTCTTTTCCTGCTATGGTCAGGAGCCAAGGCATTTGCATATCATTGCAAAATGTGTGCTATCTAGAGGGTATACATGACAGGCTTTGATGAAGCAAAAGCCAAGATCAAGGGTAACTACAAGGAGAGATCTATCTTGTCTTCTTTCACCCACATACATAACTCCCTATGTAGGAACAGCAACTACACATGCATATCAAAAGCTGCATATCTGCTCAAGTTCTTAAGAGTGAAAAAAAAAAAAACAAAACAGTTTCCTCATCTGTGAAGCAAGCAGGCAGCACTAAATGATCTCTAGGGTTCTTTCCAGATTGAAAATCCTAATGTCCTATAATTCTGTTATCTCAGCCTTTGATATGGAATACTCAATGAGAAATAAGATCAAACCAGGCCAGACAGCCAAAATATAAGGTGAGGAATCAGTCTTCCTACTTTTAATGCACTAACTGAGCTAATTTGTCAACTTGCCCTGGCAAATCCGCTCTGTATCTGGCATCAATACTGGGGCCAGGCAGACAGGAGACACTTTGGAAAATAGAGCAATGTGTATCTACAGTCATAATGACTGTTGTGCAGTTTCGAGGATGCTAAGTTTAAAATCAGCCTAGATTTTTTAAGAAAAATATACACAAGGAGATTAGTTGGCTTTTTCCACATTTGAACTTTGGGAACTTGGGAATCAACCCAAGAGCTCAAAATATGCCAAGAAGAGGAAAAAGGGAGCTGGGGTCTGAGGGGGTCCTGAGCAAAGGGGGAGGGGGTTTAATTGACTTCACTTCCCTCCTTCTAATGCTTTCTCAACATCTAACCCAGTGATTCCTCCTCCTTAAACAAATAGTAACACCAAAATCAACAAACCCTGGAAAACCCTGGCCTGCTGCAGTTACTGCAGCTTAATGATGCCATTAACTGGGCCTTGCCCCATTGTGCTGGCTCTGAGGTTTCACATCTTACCCAGAGTACAGCTCCCTGGAGCCTACAGCATTGGGAGTTCGACTTTGGCTGAGAGATAGCATCCTTGATGCAGAAAATACCTGAGGAGCACTTCACTTCCTTTCCCTGTGCCACTGAAAATGGAGCCCCACATCAGTACCACCCGGGAGAACATTAAAAATGCAGACTCTTGAGCTCCAACCCAGAGCCACTCAACAGGCTCCTAGGTGATTCCCATATATGTTGCAGTTTGAGAAGCTCTGGCCTAGAGCTTCCCTTTTCCATTTGAAAAGAAAGCAATAACCTAACTTTAGGTAGTCAAGGCCATTGGCTTTCTAGAAGGATGCAAGGTCTTAAATATCATGAGATGTGGCCTAGAAAAGGAGCATTGGAACTTTTTTCTGGATTTTTCTCTGTGCAGGCAAGTTAATTTGAGATAGCCCCTTATTGTTCATTTCCTAGCCATACAAAAACAGGTGCAGAGTCACTGGTTGGAGGATGTAAAAACAAGGGACTCCTTCTTCCCCCAGGATACGTGGGCCCTGGGAATGACTCGGAGCTAGGTCAGGGCACAAAGCATCACTCTATTTCTGCTACCAGTGTCCAATCTGCCCCAGGCCTGACTCTGCACAGTATGGAGAGCCCAGCAGATCCCAAAGAGCCCAAAGTAGAGCCAGGTTCAGTGCAGAGGCAGCCCTAGGGAATGAGCCTGACCTACTTGTTCCTGGAGGACTATTTCCATCCCCTGGCTTCTTTATCTCAGCACCTTGAACAGAAGGACACTGGATTTCACACTGCCACTTCTAACATCTTTCCACCATATTCTAAGCTCTTGCCACTCAGAGTGTGGTCCTAGGATGGACACATTAGCATGGCTTGGAGCTTGTTGGGCACCCAGATGCTGGGTTCCACCTGGACCCATGGAATCTGAATGTGAATTTTGAACATTTTCAGGTGATTCATGTGCACTCTAAAGTTTGAAAAGAATTGAGGTAAACAACTACCACGTCCTAAAAAGCCCATTGGAAATGTGCTCAGAGGAACCCTGTCTTATTTCCCCTAGCTGCTCCATAACTCAGAGCTGGTTATGGAAAAACATCAGTACATGAGTGTGTTTTGTGATTGCTTGTTGCTCAAATTTTCATTTCTCTCAAAGTATTTGGAGGAATATTTTTTGGTTTTGGCCTCTTTTTAGTCTTAGAGCCTCAGGTTAAGTCAATGTTCATAATGTAGGCTATACAAGGTTTAATTGCAGAACACTTTTTTACCAAATATCAGTCTAAATAACATATGGAACATTGTATGTAACTTGACAGTCTCTAGTAATACATCTAATTTGGTCCAAAACAGGTTGTACCTTTGGAAGTTCTGGAGTTAAAAGCAAAATGCTAAAGAGAGTTAAAAAGGAAACGTCACTTCTCTGGTTAGTCATACCCAGATAGCAGCCTATTCAATACCTGCTGAATTCTGAAACCTAAAACAGTGGAGAATGAATGCATCTGAGCCTTAGAAGCAATTCATAAGGCTGCAATGGCTTACCTTTTACTATTAACATGAATATTTGCATGCGGATGTCAGCCTTCCAACAATATTACTTCTCTCTTAAGGATAGGAATCATGGTTTAAAGTCCTTGGCCTTCCCTTTACCAAGAAGTGCTCAATATTCAACACAGTGATGGTTATGCTGGAGACAATGGTGGTCATGCTCACCACCATGGAGGTTTGTTGTTTCCAAGACTGGTGAAACTCATCTAGGCTATAGATTTTCTTCCTTGCAGTTATTCTGTTTTCCAGAAATAATTGTTTAGAGATAACTATGAGGATAAATATATACCAAAAAGGCTTTTGGGTCCCTTCAGGAATGGTTTCTTTACCACCAAAAGGTTCTTCCCATTTAGGAAAGAGAGAGAGAGCCTGAGAACCTAAAACTTATTTGGCCTAATATAATTCCATCAACCATCATTTGAGAAGAGGATCCAGTTTCTCCAAAAATAAAAACTAAAAAAAACAGTTCTTCAACCTATTGCAAACTCTGAATTTTTCCTTTTTTATCTCTTTTCTCTTTAAATACCATGTTTCTCTACAAACATTAGTCATATTTATATAATTGACTTGGAAAATAAGTTGATACCTAGAGGAAAAAGGTTATACAGTGTTAGCTTCAAAGTAAAGCTAGAAGAGAAGGGATTAGAAGTAGAGATTAGAGGTGGAAGTTACGAAGTTTCCATGCCTAGGAGGTGAGGCAATGCATCATAATAGAACATGAGTGATGTGGAGGAGAAAAATAAGTCAACAGAAAAGAGAAAGAACTCTGAACCCCAGCTGCAGATAGACATGTTAATTCCATGATCCACCATTCCATCTCATCAATAAAAATAAAACACTTGAGCACTGAAACCAGTTCTAAACAAGTGTGTCAAAACAAACACAACAGGTGCCTCTGCTTTCCCTTCCAGCTTCAAGCCTAGCCACCAGTCATAATAAACTACTGGTGTTCATGGACTCACCTCTTTGAACCTGGTCTGCTGCTGAGTCTGAAAAAAATATATTTATCCTGTCTGACCCAACTTTTACTCATTCCAGAGGCCATTACTCTCAACAGGGACTCTTTACTGATACTCCTAACCTGCAAGATTGCACCTCTGTCACTGTACCCTGTGCTCATTCCTATTGGAACTCATAAAATTGCCTATTTACTTGTATCTTCCCATCTAGACTAGAAGCCCCTTAAATTAAATATGTGCCTCACACATTGCCAGCATATGTTAGGCACCCAACACATATATATGGAATTAATTAATTAATTCTCTATAATGCTCATTGATTAAATCTTTGACTACCATTAGATAGTCATAAAGTGCTTCTTGTGTGAAAAAATATTTGCTAAATTACTGTTATACATTTTTCTTTACATGCAACACTTATTCTTCCTCAAAAGTAAAGGAAGGGGACAGGAAACCTTGTTATAACAAGAGCTTCCTGTTCCCACTCATGAAAAGGTCATTTATGTTGTTGATGGGATGTAGGTGGTGTGTGCAGGCACTTGGAGTGAGAGAGAAAAACCCAGACTCAATAACTTCTCTCTCCATTCCATTTCTGAAAACATCTTCAGATATTTCCTTTTATACCTTTCTTTTCAAATTTAAGTGTGATTTCCTAAATGCTGCCACAATTCATCTTTTGTGTTACACCTGTCATTGGGCTCTGGACATAACCTTCAAATCTTCTCTTAGCTGTATGCCCAGAGGATCTGCTAGGAAAATGCAGAATGCCATGGCAGAAGAGGTGGAAAAGCATTCTTTTTGCTAAATTGATTCTCTTTCCTTCCCCCAAGCTCTCACAATCCCCACTACTGTGTTTCCCAGCACTGTCTACTCTTTTCTGTGGTGGAGAAAGTACTGAACTAGAATTGCCTCAATTCTAGAACTATTACCTGATTGATGAACAAATTATTATAATACTGTACAACCTTCAGATGGAAAATTTTAACTGCAGAATAATTTATCAGGGCCTTGGGATTTATAGCATCTAATATTTACTCTATTCTATTGCTGACCTCTATCTCCACTATTTCTGCAGAAATTAGATATTATATTTTGAAGTAATAGCTGTCTTAAAGAAAAATATTACCATAATGACAGTATAGTCTTCCCAAATAGAACTTGATGATCGATTGGTGGACTTAGAGCATCTTAAAAGAAATTTAAAGATCACCTAGATCAAATCTCCCTTTTTATAAGTGGGTAAAATGAAGCCTACAGAGACTTAGTGAATTGCTTAAGGGGTCAAAACTGGAGCCCCTCAGTTTCCAGCCTAATCTCACATTCACTACAGAAATGTGACCAAAGTGTGGTCCACAGACCAGCAACCTCATTATAACCTAATAACTTATTAGAAATGCAGCCTCGCCACACCAACCAGCTCTATTGCAATAGAATCACTGGGAGTTGGTCACAGCAGTCTGTTATCACAAGCTTTCCAAGGGTTCAGATGCACCTTAAGTTTGAGAATCACTGCAGATGCACTGCACGCCATCCAAAGGTTGCTCAAAACTAATCCTAAGAAACCTGAAACACCAATCAGAAAGAATATATGCACCCCTATGTTCATAGCAGTGTTATTTACAATAGCTAAGATCTGGAAACAGCCCAAGTGCCCATCAGTAGATGAGTGGATAAAAAAGCTGTGGTACATTTACACAATGGATACTATGCAGCTGAAAAAAGAAGGATCTATTACCCTTTGAGTCAGCATGAATGGACCTGGAGATTATTACGCTACATGAAAGAAGCCAGTTGGGGAAAGCCAAATATCACATGATCTCAACTTTACATAGAATCTAATGATTAAAATAAACTGATGAACAAAATAGGTCCAGAGGCATGGATGCATGGAACAGACTGACAGATCTCAGAGAAGAAGGGAGTTGAGGAATGGGAAGAGAGATAATCAAAGAACTTATATGCTTATATGCATAGCCCATGAATATAGACAATAGTTTGGTGAAGGCCTGGGGTAGGGCAGGGGCTGGGTGGAGGGGAGCAAAAGGGGGAGGGTAATGGGGGACATCTGTAGTGCTGTCAACAAAAATAAATTTAAAAAAAACTAATGGGCAAGTCATGTGGCCCCAAGACTGTGTTGACCACAAAGTGGGGTGGAGAGGAACATTCTGGCAGTCAAGGGGTCCCTGTCAGGATGATTACTAAGCAGCAGTTTGCCCTCTACTTAGATCCTGAACTTCAGATAGAGAGACTCTTCCCCATCAGAAAATAAAACTTGAGAAGACAAAGGGAGACAAGAAACCACTTTCTCGCCTCAATCCATTTCTTCCTTAGCTCCACATGGTTTGTCTCTTAAGGGATTTAGCCTAGAAATAGCAGTGGAAGCTGGAGTAAATTCTGCTCTCCTAGACCGCACCTGACATTTCCCAAAGCCATTTGTTAGCATTTCTCATCAAGGCTGCTCCTCCCCATGTGTGGAAATCAATCTTGCCTCATCTTCATGGGGTGAAGAGCGTGGCTTCTTTCTTGTGATAGAGAACCCCCAGGCTTATATCTTCAGAGTTCATTTCCTAGGAAATAAGAGAAGCTTGTCTCACAACTTTTGGCTATTAAAACTCATAAAAACACTTGCTGATCAAGCTTGGTCTCATGGCCACAATGCTGGCAATAATGTTTTCTCTTAACAGGCAGAAGACACCATGATTGACCAGGACTAGTTTGCTATAAATTGGGGAGTCTCACCAGTGCCACATGATTGAAATAAATAAAAGAATGGGTCTCCCAAAGGAAATAATAAGAAAATGGCTATCATGCTCCTCCTCACAGAAATGGTACCAAGGAGCTTAACAGTCAGTGACATGCTAATCAACTATGGATGAGTGGTGAACCAACTTTTGTTATTAAATGTTTTTCCATCACAGGACCCATCTGAATGATAAACAGATTAGAGAAGGTGTGACATTGGTGAATGGGATAGGGGCAGGGGATGGAGTCCTTTTCCAGGAAGAAAGCTAACCCTCAGAGTAACACTGTTAATGGTAACAGAAGGAGACTTGATCCTGGGGCCACCAGACCCTAGTTCAATGACCCTTCACCTAACCATATTGATTTTACAAAAGAAAAAAGATAATCAGGCTATCAAGGTAAGGCCATCCTGAATGCACATAAGTATTCTGATGGCCATAGAAATAAGAAAGGAAGTTGGTCACAATAGAAACATTTTTATTCATACAATGGGAGACCAGAGGTGGACATGTGCCACATAGTACACTTTCTTCCTCCAAGTACATTTCCTAACAAAAGTTCAAGCATGGTTCAGTTGGGGGTGGAGGTCTAAAATATGGAACTTTTATGGATCTGTTGCTGCATCTTATATCAAATTCTTGACCATTCTCACAATTTTAGATCTGATTTATGATGACGTAGGAAATTGCATATAGATCTATCACTGCTAAAATATGTGACCATGTGAAAATGAAGGTAGAGAAAGAACCTGAATTCACTCAAGGAGGTCATTTAAAATTTGAAGGAGTAAAATAGATAAAATGTGGAGGAGACCAGCAGCAAAATGAAACCCAGCAATGTAGGTCCTGAGTGGCAAACCAGGGGCAGAGAAGCAGCAGCAGCTCACAGCTGGAAAATTCAGCGAGTGCTCATTTCAGTGGCCAGTTTCTGAACATGTCAGCTTAATTATGATGCATCACAGTTGACAGCAATGCATATGGAACCAATTACAGCACATGTTAAAATCAATTATTGCATATTTCAACTATCCTAAACACTGTAGCAAGCGATCTGTGCATTGCTGCAGATTTCAAACTCCACTAATCATTTTTACTATCATGGTTCAACAAGAAATGATATATATATATATATATATATATATATATATATATGTATGTATATATGCACATTTCATAACTAACATCTAATGCAAAGTCCTGAAACAGTGGCAGCAGATAGCAAAGCTCAGACAAAAGTCGAGCCTTACATTATACCTTTTTTGAAGAAAAATAACCCCCCCAAAAATTTTTTTGCTACCTTCAAACTAGGTTTTGGTCAATTTAATTCACTTTAGCCTCCTAACCAGCAGTAAAGTCCATATCTCAGCTACAGCATGCTGGCTACTTTGTTTACCCCATGTTTGTGGCCTTCTTCCCTCTTCAGATTTCTGGCTCAATTTTTTTTTGCCTTCAGAATTCCAAAGCTTATTCATTTACTGTTTACTTTTTTATACACTAGCAAATAACAGACTTATTGGAAAAAGAAGGAGGTCTGAAGCAGTGGCAACAACAGCAAAAAAAAAAAAAAAAAAAAAAAAAAAGTGAATGTATGTGAACTTGGCTTTCATTAGAAATTTGCACATTTTGTGATTGTATTAAATAGCAGTGGCCCGTATGCCTTGGTTAGCTCTAAACTAGGTTTATTATGAAGAAGTGTTATATTCTACAAACTTGTATTTCTACTTCCTGTCAACTGTGCACAGCAGAAAGCAGTTGTAGAAAACCAGAGTCTCTGTCCAGCTTGAGGGCTTGGAGACTCACACTGGTCCCTTGTGGTAGGAATTTGTCTACGCAAATCCTCCTGCTCTGGGATGAGGGGCCAGAGCTCCGAGGTGACTGAGCATTCCAAGAAAAGCCACATGCCCAACAAAACTTGGCTCTAGGAGCAGGTGGGTGTTTATCCTGGGAAAGGGATCAGTGGTGTCTGAGTCAAGAAGAGCTGAGTGATCCAAGGCAGGGCAGAGGAAAACAGCCCATGTGGTTTAGTCAAGAGAGTGTTGGGCTGGATGTCGGGAACCCTGATTTTGCTCAGCAGCTTGCCCAGCTGGAGCAAGGCACTCAATGCCTCATTGTCCTCCAAACATGGCACAGAGGGAAGCAGACCAAACCCAGAATCAGGCCTCTAAATCTGCTGCTGAGACCATATGAAGGAGAGCTGCTCCTTATTAAGTTTTGAGGAGCAGGGTGGGAACCCATTATCTTCGTTCCGTGGATGCAAGATAGAGCCCACATCTTGCCAGGTGTCTTTAATTCATTCATGCATTCATTCAAGAAGTAAATATTTTGAACTAGTCCAAAAGATACCCACCTCCCCCAATAGAGCCAATATATTTCTAGGGAAGACAAGCAAATCAATAATTACATAGACATTGAGGAAAGAAAAATAACCCATTGAGCCCTGGGGTTGTGTTCTGGACAAAGGAAAAGAATATGGGTTACATATAACATGTATCTGAGACCAACCACAAATAGAATGTGGAAGGAAGGGAAAATAGAAGGAATCCAACACGAAACCTTTCCAAAAATTCAATGGACCGGTAAGTCTACATCATAATTCCAATGCCTTTAAGACTGCCTTGTGTTCCTATGAGTGGAGACCTGAGTCATGTGGGAAGTGACCATTTGTGAGTTGGAGGACAAGGCCCAGAAATAGTTTGGGAGGAAGGAGTGTCAGGGTCAGGGTGCCAGCAGAATATAGAATTCATCTATGTGGTTCAAACACAGAGGTTCTGATGAAGGAGCATTGTGGGCACAGTGACCCAACAAGGACTAGAAAAACCCCCAGAGACTAAGCACAGTGGGGAGTTCTTACTCGCCTAGGAGACCTGGAGCCAAGGAAGAGGGGCTGGCAGGTGAAGCTCTAAATCAGATGGAAGGACACATCTGCTGCCAGAACTGTGGCCCCAATTTGGGGAGAGAATGGAAGCAAAAATACCCTGCTCTCTGATCTCTTTCAAGGGAGCCTGAGTATGAGCAGAGAGCAGCTCAGAGAAAAGCAAAGAAAAAAAGCAATATTTGTATGACACATTAAAATAAACAGAGAGGGCTGGAAATGGCCAGCTAAAGGTTCCAGCAGCTCTGGACCATGTGCAATTGCTCTGAGGGCACATGGACCATATCTGCAACCAGACCTGGTACTCAAATTGGGAAGCTCTAGATTAGAATTTGCCCAAGTAAAAAGTGTGCAAACGGGTTGGGAAGGAAGGCAATTCCAGGGTGAGGAGATGTTATAAGAAAGATATAGAATATGGATACCCCTGGCATGTTTGGAGCAGTCCTTGGAAGGTCATGCTAAGAAGTACTTAATTCTAAAACAATGAAAATAAGTTAGAGGCTTTTAAGCAGGGCACACTCAGTTCACTTCTGTCTCAAAGCACACACATGTGCTTTTGACTCCAGTGGGTTCTGTTAATCAAATCTCATCAGCAAAACAATCAGTAATTCCATGTAGTAGTTGAGAGCATGGGGTCTGATATCTGAACACTGACTTATAGCCCTACTACTCACTCATTACTTACCTTGGGCAAAGCATAGACTGTGCCTCCGTTTTGTCATTTGTAAAATGGGGATAGAAATATCACTGAGTTTATTAGATTACTTTGAGGAGTAAATGAGTTAATATTGAAAAAGATCTTAGAACAGTAACTCATAATTCATTTTCATAATAGCCACATGTCATGAATAATAGTTACATATTCAACAGGGATAGTATCATTAACACTTACAAACTTCCTTCGAAGAACATTGAAAAGACATACCTGGACAGCACCTATAAGGCACTTTGAGCTACAATAAATTATGATGGGTAAATATATCCTCCAAATTCTTGAAAAAAAAACATGCAAGGAATTATTGCTGAACCTGGGTTTCAGGCTCATCAAAATTATCCAGTAAACAGGGCAGAATAAAGACACCTGAGGGGTTTCTGCATGCATCCAGACCAGGAACACTAGGCATCTGAAACCAGTACCTGCGCTGCCTGTAACCCCCACCATCCCGAATCACCAGCAGCTCTTTCATAGTGTTGCTGACACACACTTATTCCAACAAATTATCCTTTTCATCCAATATGACTCATTTAGAAAAAATAGCAAGTGCAAATGCCAATGTGTGGTCTGATCCCTCAAACAAAATGCATCAAATATACCATAGTGTTTTTATGACCCTCTGCCAAAAATTCAAAATCTCTCTCTTTTTCTGTTTTCTTGGAGACATCCATAGCACTCTGGTTGGCATTCATTCTTCTGAAATGTTTTACATAAAGGATGGGAGACAGGAGGCAATGGAGAGAGAAGAGGTAAAGGAGAGGTGTCCTGCAGTTTATCAAACTGTGAGTAGTAATACCTCATTAATTCTTAATACTTCCTCACTTCAAGGCAAGGCAGCTGTTTTCCTCTGGTAATCTTGATGTCAATGACGTAAGTCCTGCCACTCACCACAGGTGTTAATGGCAAATTGATGTTGAGGTTTCTGGATGGAGCAACCATTCCAAGTTTGAAGAACAAACATTGAGTGAGGATCCAATGTCAATGTTTCCTAAGGATTTTACTTAGAAGCTTGGCTGCCTGGGCTCCCTGGGATGCTGGAGGAAGAGGGGCATGGCTGACCTGTCAGGTTTCCTGAGCCTCTTGCTCCCTCTCAGCTAACCGCATCCCAGACATGCTCAATAGTCCTCTCTCCTCCTCACACTCTGGTGACAACGTCACCCCTCCGCATGCTGTCTAAAATTCGACAGAGCAGAAGAGGAGCCACGAGATACCAGGATGTATCAGAGAAGTCCCCACAGCATGGCAAGAATACAAAAGGCATCATTAGGGCAAGAGGGCTCTAGAACAGTTGTTCTCAAAATGTGATTTTTCTTGTTAGAAATGTACATTCTTGGGATCTATCCCAGACCTGCAGAAACTCTGGGATAGGGGACCAGCAATCTTTGCATCAACAAGCCCACCTGCTCAAAACATTACCACCAAAGACAATGTGTGAAAAGTTACACACATCAAAATGTGGTCTGAGTAAGCAAGGGTAACAAATTATCCATACTGGGTTGCTCAGACTAGGAGAGAAGGGGCTGAGAATCAAAACTGCAGTAGAAACTTGTGGCAGAACAATGATGAGCTGCCACCACCATCTTTCAGAGAAAGAGAAGAGAATACTAACTCTGCTCCTTTGTCTGGCAAAAACCAAAAGGGCACAAAGTGTATGACTTAGCCAGTAATATAAGCAGAAAAATGTAATGATAAAAAAGAGGGTTCCCATATTGTATAAGGAAGAAAGAGAAATAAAAAGGGGCACACTCTGTTATGGAGGAGAGAAGAGAGCCACTTTGGCAGGTTGGTGAGGCCAGAGGGAGCAAGGCTGTGGAAATGCTGGACAGCAGCCCTGGGAACACCATCTTTGAAAGGGTGGGGCACCCCTCAGGAGCTTGGCAGACAGCAGGGACATGTAGGATGGCGACAGATGACACTGGATTCCATCACTTGAGTGGGAGAATTGAAATAAGAGCTAGAACTCCAGCTGCCATCTTGTGCAGGAGAAGCCAGGCAAAACCAGTTTATTACAATTTTTGCTTCCTGGCTAGGGAGGTGTTTGAACATCATGTTAACAAATCTTATGCTATATAGCATCCAGACATATCTGGAATTTTATAGTCTAATGTTCAATCACAATTTCAAAAAGGGAACTGGCATGAGAACAAGAGGTTTACAATTTATTTAACAAAGCTATATTATATGTTAAAAAAATAAAGTCTATAGTAGCCCAATGCCTGACCTCACACTTCCAGGGCCTTTGCCTCCTGCTTCTCTCATGAACTCTTGGCTCAGCCAGACCAACTGCTCCCACTTTTGTATTCCCCAATGTTTAATACTCATTTCTGTCTCTGTGCCTTTGCCTGTAATGCTTCCCAGGCTGGATGCCTTTCCTCACCCCACATGTCTGATTCCTGGTTACTTGCTCCCCAGGACTCTCTTACTCTTCTACATTTTCAATATCTAATCTCTTTGTCCCAGACATTAGTCTTGTGTCTGTGTGGTGTTCACAATGTTCTAATCTGTGCTGTTCACTTGTACTTGCACATAGATGAGCCTCATTGGGCCCATGCAAACCACAAGAGACTCAGGTTTGAACCCAAAGGTAGTCACTCTTTATGTAACCATTTATTTAAATTTCAATTCCCATATTTTCTTAAAGTGAATTGCTGAAATAAAAAATATATATATTTATTTACATTGACTTTTTTAAAAGACTTTTTTTTTGAAGTATCTGCCAGGTTAGGAATTTACATCTATGTTTCAGGAAATCTGAGCAACTGCAGGCATGCCTAGAGCCCAGCAGTGTTCTGCTCTTGTTTAGGCTAAAAAGTGAAGTGAGGGGTACCTGTAAGGACATGGGAGAAGGGAGAAGGAAAGAAAAGATAGCAGAATGGGGTCTACTCATGAAGAATATTATCTATATATATAAAAGCCTAAGCGACCATTCAACTGTTCGACCATTTGACTGTTCGACTGGTAGCTATGATGGACACTGACCATCCTGGGGCAGACACTCAATGCGCAGGCATGGAAACATAGAACAGACTGCTGAATCTCAGAGGGAAAGGGAAGGGAGGAGGGTGGGAAAAGATTAACCAAAGATCTTATATGCATACTAGAGGCCCAGTACATGGATTCATGCCCCTGACCTGCGGGGATTGGGCTGAATCCATGCACTGGGCTTCCAACATCTCCCGAGGGGTCCCAGATTGTGAGAGGACACAGGCCAAACCGAGGGACCTCACCAGTGCACAAATCCGTGCACTGGGCCTCTAGTCCTGTATAATGAAAGTCTAATATGCTAAGTGCCCGACCGTTCATTAGATTGTTTGACCTATCACTATGATGCACACTGACCACCAGAGGGCAGACGTTCTGACTGGTAGGTTAGCTTATTGCTGGGGTCTGGCCATTCGGGACTGAGTGAGATGGGCTGTATATGCCCTGGAGCCCTCCCGCGGTCCCTTGCAGGCCCAATTGCACACTGGTGAGGTCCCTCGGATTGGCCTGTGCCCTCTCACAATCTGAAACCCCTTGGGGGATGTTGGAAAGCCAGTTTTGGCCTGATCCCCGCAGGCCAGGCCAAGGACCCCACTGGTACAACATGAATCCATGCACCAGGCCTCTAGTATATTATAAAATTACACTAACATACTCTACTCTTATTATTCAAGACACTGGTTCCATTGCTATAACAACAATAAAATAAAATCCTATAAGTGGTGATTTAAGATAAAAGACTGATTCTCTCTTGCATAAAGGCTCACGCATTGACAATTCAGAACTGATGTGATGGTTCAATAGCATCAAGGATCCCACCTCCTTAGTCCTTGTTGCATGGATTGAATCTGTGGACTAAGATGTGCTGCATCAGCTCCCACTACCATGTGCAGAACCCAAGGGACAGAGGATGATAAGGGCATAAGTCAGAGGTGGTTCTTACTACTGTCATTCACATACCTGACTAGAATTGACTCATAGGCCAAGCCCCACATCAAGGTTGGCTGGAAGCCTAATCCTTTAGATGAGGGGCCACAGTCACTAAAAGGCAGAGAAACTATTACTAAAGGGAAAAAAGAGGAGGATATAAGATAACTGGTATCTTTGTTATAGTGGCTACCCTAATTTCATAACTTGGGAATTCTTAAACCATGAAAGATATTTGGATATATGTACAAAATTATTTCCTCAAAAGGCACTAAATATGTATTGGGTATTTACCCTTTTATGTCATCTGTGTCACTCTAGACATCATTGCCATGGTTACCTTGATTATGCCCTACCCTAACCCTCAATTTCTGGGTGCAAATTAAGTTTGTGCAATGTTAGACTTTACCTTATGTCTTTAAATTTAAGGGATGTTTTATTACAAATGTGACACAAGTTCATTGTAAAATAATTCAAAAATCCAAATAAGCAGAGAAAAGGAGAAGAAAGAAAAGAAAGAAAGAAAATTTTTCTGTGATTCTCTCCCACAGTGACAATGACTATAAATTATTTGAGGTACGTAATTTATTCATTAATACACTGGTTGTTATTTTTTACAAAAATAAAATTAAAAGCCTGGCTGGAGTAGCTTAGTTGGCTGATTATTGTCCTGTGCACTGAAAGGTTGATGGTCCATTCCAAGTCAGGGCAAATACATGGATTGTGGGCTCAATCCCTGGTTGGGCACATATGGAAGGCAATTGATAGATTTTTCTTTCTCGTGTTCATGCTTCTCTCTCTCTCTCTCTCTCTCTCTCTCTCTCTCTCTCTCTCTCTCTCCCTACCCCCCGTTCTTTGAGCATGTCCTCGAGTGATAATTAAAAATCAAAAATCACAAAACAGATATGATATGACTGTAACTTACCCCTCCCACCTCCACTTAACAGTAGAGTATAGATTTCATTCCATTTGAATATATATATCAGCAATTCTGCAAGAGCATTGCTAATATCTATTAAAATATACCATTGTACGGATTTTTTTTTCACTTAATCTCCTACTGTTGAACATGAAAGTTTTACCATAAAAACTAAACTTTATTTACATCCATGACTATTTCTTAAGGACAAAGTATTGGAAGTGGAGTAGAGATATTAGAAATAAAGAAATGGAAAAAAATATGTAATTAACAATTATGTTTTGAAATTTTAGATTCTTTTGGCATTCAGTGTGTAAGAATAGAATGAGAGGACTGGAATAACTCTTTTATCAACATGATCACATTAAAAAAAAACAACGGTTTTACAGGGACTGGAATATAGCTTTATGTGGGGTTCATTCCATTCTAGAGAAAGGATTCTAAAAGACATTCCACTGCACCTATTCGGCCCTATATAAAAATTATCAAAAATATGTGAATGACAAAAAGAAAGAGAGAGAAGGGATTGCACTGGTGTCCCAAACAAGGCAGACGGCTCTATTGTGGCTGATGTTTATTCTTCTCCTATAATCAAGCTTCAAAGGCCCTAACAGACAATGGCTAAGTTGTCCCAGATGGCAGCACACACATGGGGAAGGAACCAGCAGCTCAAGAAGCTATGCAAATGGGACTAGGAAGCATTTCCTAAATGTCCATCCAGGAGACAGGGCAGGCCTGTCCAGACAGAGACTGTAGACACGTGGAAGGTGCTAGAAAACTGATAGTAAACCAACTGAACAAGCCTGCCTATCTGAGCACCAGTCCTGCAACCAGCATGTGCAGGTTGTCTCCCACCTGCAGCTGCATCTCGTATTCATTAGCCCACTGGAGACTGGTGCTGTGAGGGCGCAATGTGAAATAAATTAAACAGACGGAGCCCTGCTTTTCAATAATTTATGTAGTTGGGTTTTTTTCTTCACGGTCATATTGAGCCCCCAAAAGGTTTGAGTGGAGTCTTCCCCACAGGCTGCATCATAGCCAGGTAACCTACTATTTAGGAAATGCTTCACCCCGTGTCTAGCTGGGAAACAGATCACTGAGAGCATTAGAGACATATTTTGCTCAAAAGTAAATACTGATATATAAGATGTGAGCATTCTGACCTTTACAGAAGAATTTCTCAGAGAATGTTGTTTAATGTTGAACTGTCTAAGTAAGGAACAATTTACAAAGCTCTATCCATACTGAACTTTATTCTTGAGATTTCACTGTTGTGTACAAATACAACCAATGTTAGAGTCAGACAGTTTATATCAGTTTATATGATAAAACCACTATGACACCGTGCCTTGCTGTTGACAGAGACTCTCATAACCGTGATCCTACAACTGCCTCCAGTGAGGTCGCAGTCTGTCTTCATCAATACATGACTGGAGAAACCTGAAGCTCAGATCAGAGAGGTTAGATCACCTGTTGAGGATCCCACTGCTGGCACCCACATGTTCTGACATCCTCATACTTTCTTCTCCTTTTGAATCTTTACCATCCAAAACCAAAATGACTGTGTGCCTCATATTTGCTTGACTTTGGTTCTGTTTAAGCTCTCCTCCACCCCCAGAATAAATGTATTACTGGTGTCCTCTTTTGTTACCTAAAGTGACACAGTTAGGATGAGAAATCATGGAACAGTGCTTTATACACTGTGTTTCACACAGACTCTACAATTCTCCAAGGTTCCTTCTGGGAGGTGGGCTTGGGGTTGGGGGTAAAGACCAAGCAGGCCTGAGAATACCTGACTGCACTCCAAAACAAGTCTCAGTAAATTTAAGAAGATTAAAATCATATCAAGCATCTTCTCTGACTATAATGCTATGAAACTAGAAATAAATCACGAGAGAAAAAACTGAAAAACACTCAAACACGTGGAGGCTAATAACATGTTATAAAACAATGAATGGGTTAACAAGGAGATCATAAAGGAAATCAAAAAGCTTCCTGGAAGCAACTGAAAATAAAGATATAATAACTGCAAATCTATGGGACACAGTGAAAGTAGTCCTGACAAAGAAATTCATAGCTTTACAGGCCTACCTCAAGAAACAAGAAAAATCTCAAATAAACAATCTAGCCCAGCACCTAAAACTATAAAAACAACAACTAATAAAACCCATAGTAAATAAAAGAAAGAAAATAATAAAGATTAGAGCAGAAATAAATGACACAGAGACTAAAAGAAATAATATTAAAGATCAATGAGACCAAAAGCTGGTTCTTTGAAAAGATAAACAAAATCAATAAACCTTTAAACTGACTCATCAAGAAAAAAAAGAGACGACCCAAATAAATAAAATCAAAATGAAAGAGGAGAAGTAACCTCTGACACTAGAGAAATACAAAAGATTGTAAGGAAATATTATGAACAAATATATGCCAGTAAATTGGAAAAACTAAGCAAAATGGACAAATTCTTAGAAACATACAATCTGCCAAAACAGAATCAGGAAGACTCCGAAAATCTAAATAGAGTAATTACAACAAATTAAATTGAAACAGTAATAAAAAATTTTCTGCAAACAAAAGTCCTTGATTGGATGGCTTCACAGGTGAATTTTATCAAACATTCATAAAAGAACTAATACCTATCCTTACCAAACTATTTTAAAAAATTCAAGAGGAGGGAAAATTTTCAAGCTCATTTTTATGAAGCCAGTATTATTTAATTCCAAAACCAGAAAAAGATACTGCAAAGAAAGACAATTATAGGCCAATATCCCTGATTTTAGATGCTAAACTCTTCAATAAAACATTAGCAAATGAGATCCAACAATACATCAAAAAAGTCATACACCATGATTAAGTGGGATGCAAGGTTGGTACAATATTTGCAAATCAATAAATGTGATACATTACGTAAATAAAATTCTGGGGAAGCACAATACTTGTTTGGAAAGTCTGTAAGAAGGATTCTACAAAAGGTCAGGGGCCTTTTAGGGGGACCTTGCCAAAGGCAGAAGCCCCTGCCTTGACTTTTCCAAACAAGTCCAAGCCCCCGGTGTTTTGCTGGAATACATGTGTTTAGTGGTCTTTAAGATCTGACCTTGTAGAAGCATGTGCTTTCTCAAGTATACTTACCCTGCTGATTGTATCTAGAGGTTAGTTTTAGTTCAAGCTGTTGTTACAATAAAAACCTAAGTAGGCAGACAATTGGGACTGTTTTGGTGCCTCCTGTCAAGCAGCCTCTTAGCCTCTCTTTCACAGAAACATGTGTCAGAGTAATCCATTCATCCATCACTCAAGGTCTGCTGGTCAATCCCAGCATAAAATGAAGAATAAAAATCACAAGATCTTATCAATAGGTGAAGAAAAAGCATTTAATAAAATCCAGCACCCAGTTGTGATAAAAACTCTCAGTAAAGAGGGAATAGAGGGATATACCTCAACATAATAAAGGCCATATACGACAAACCCACAGCCAACATCATACTTAATGAGCAAAAACTAAAAATTTCCCATAAAATCAGGAAAAAGTCAGGGATGTCAGTTTTAACCACTCTTATTTAGCATAGTATTGAAAGTTCTAGCCACAGCAACCAGACAAGAAAATGAAATAAAATGCATTCAAACTGGAAACGAAGAAGTAAACTGTCATTATTTGCACATGATATGGCCTTAAAGACTCCACCAAAATGCCACAAGAACTGACAGATGAATTCAGTAAAGTAGCAATATACAAAATTAATAAATATTCAGAAATCAGTGGCATTTTTGTATACCAAAACTATTAAAAAGATAAATATGAAAACAATCCCATTTACTATTGCAGCAAAAAAAAATAAGGTACTTAGGAATACATATATTTTTAAATCCTCAGCTGAGGATATTTTTTCCATTGATTTCTATAGACAGTGGAAGGGAGAGAGAAGAGAGAAACATTGACTTGAGAGAGACACATCCTGCACATGCCCCTATTGGAACTGGAGAACCTGTCACCAAGGTAACATGCCCTTGACCAGGAATCAAACCCTCAACCCTTCAGTCTGCAGGCCAATGCTCTAACCACTGAGTACAATCAATCAGAGCCCTAGGAATAAATTTAATCAAGAAGTTAAAGACCTGTAATCAGAAAATTATAGGATAATGAAGAAAGAATTGAGGAATATATAAATACTAGAGACCCAGTGCACGAATTCATGCATGGGTGGGGGTCCTTGGCCTGGCCAGCAATCAGGGCCAATTGAGGGGGCCAGCCGGCCAGGGGGAGGGATTGCAGGAGGTTGGCTGGCCAGGGGAGGCTGGCTATGGGAGCTCACTGACCACCATAGGGCAGCTCCCGCATTGAGCATCTGCCCTCTGGTGGGTGGTCAGTGCACATCATAGCAACCAGTTGATGGGTCGTTTGGTCATTCAGTAGCTTGAATGTAGTTTGGTCATTATATATATATATATATATATATATATATATATATATATATATATATATGGAAGCATATACCACGGTCATGGATTAGAAGAATTAAAATTATTAAAATGTCCACACTACCCAAAGCAATCTATAGATTCAATGCAATCCCTATTAAAATACCACCAGCATACTCACAGATCATGAACAAATATTCCAAAAATTTATATGGAACCACAAAGACCTTGAATAACCTCAGCAATCTTGAGAAAGAAGAACAAAGTTAGAGGTATCACACTACCTAATGCCAAACTATACTACAAGACCATTGTAATCAAAACAGCCTGGTAATGGCATAAAAATAGGCATCTAGATCAGAAGAGAACCCAGAAATAAAGCCACGCATTAATGGTCAATTAATATTTGACAAAAAAGGCAAGAATATACAAGGGAGTAAAGAAAATTTCTTCAATAAATGTTTTTGGGAAAATTGGACAAGTACATGCAAAATAAATGAAACTAGGCTGCCAACATACACCATACACAAGCATAAACTCAAAATGGGTAAAAGACTTAAGAGTAAATCATAAAACCATAAAAAATCTAGGAGAAAGTCCTAGGTAATACAATTTCAGACATCTCTCATAGCAATATTTTTGCTGATGTATCTTTTTGGCAAGGAAAACAAAAGAAAAAATAAACAAATGGGACTACATCAATCTAAAAAGCTTTGCACAGCAAAAGAAACTATCAACAAAATAAAAAGGCAACCCACTGCATGGGAGAATGTATTCTCCAATTATACATGAGATAAGGGGTTAATTTCCAAAATATATAAAGAACTTATACAATGCAACACAAAGAAGATATATATAACCCAATTTTAAAATGGGAAAAATCAGAATATACATGCAGATGGCTAATAGACATATGAATAGATGTTCAGTGTCACTAATCATTAGAAAGATGTAGATTAATACTATAGTGAGGTATCACCTCACACCTATCAGAGTGGCTATCATCAATAAATCAACAAACAACAAGTGCTGGTGAGGATGTGGAAAAAAGGAAAGCCTTGTACGTTGTTGGTAAGCATGTAGATTGGAGCAGCCACTGTGGAAAACACTATGAAGTGTCTTCAAAAAATTAAAAATGGAACTGGCTTTTAACCCAGTACAACCCAGCAGTTTCACTTCTGGGAATATATCTGAAGAAACCTGAAACATTAATTTGAAAGATTATATGCACCCTTATGTTCACTGCAATGTTATTTACAATAGCCCAGTGTCCATCAGTAGATGATTTTATAAAAAAAGCTGTTGTATATTTACAGAATGGAATACTACTTGCCATAAAAAAGAAAAAAATATATTACCTTCTGTGACAGTATGGATGGACCTGGAAATTATTATGCTAAGTAAAATATGCCAGTTAGAGAAAGACAAATACCATATGATCTCACTTATATATGGACCCTAATCAACAAAATAATTTTAAGAAATAAAATTCAAACAGAAGCATAGATACATAGAACACACTGACAGCTGTCAGAGAGGAGGGTTGGGGGCTGGATGAAAAAGAGTAAGTGGATTAAGCAAAAAATAATATATGATGCTTACATACAGACAAAAGTATAGTGAACAATCTATTTAAAAAATAGAATATCTTAACAGATATCTTATTTAAGAAGACATACATATGGCAAAAAAGCATATGCTCAACATATATGTCATTAAGGAATTGCAAATTAATAAAACAGCAATTAGCTACCATTACCCACTTATTAGAATGACTAAATTGTAAAGTTAAAAAAAACTAATAATACCAAATGCAAGCAAGGATGTGGGGTAACAGGCTCTCTCATTCATTGTCTATGGAAATCAACATGGGACAGCTACTTTGGAAGATAGTTTATTATAAAACTAAACATAGTCTCACCATACTGTTCAGCAGTCATGCTCCCTGGCATTTACCCAGACGGGTTGAAAACTTACACCCATACAAAAACCTGATGAATGTTTATAGCAGCATTTTCATCATTGTCAAAATCCTGAAGCAACCAACATGTCCTTCAAAAGGTGAATGAATAAGTAAGTTTTATTATACCCAGATAATGGAATATTATTCAGTGATTTAAAAGTGAGCTATAAAGCCAACAAAAGATTATAAGAAATTAAAATGAATATTGCTAAGTGAAAGAGCCAGTGTGAAGAGGCTACATACTGTATGATTCCAACTCTATGGAATTAATAGGCAAAAGTATAGGAACTGTAAAAAGATCAGGGGTTGCCAGGGGTTGGGAGGAAAAGGGAAGGGGTGAACAGGTGGAGCACTGGGGACTTTTAGGGCAGGGAAACTCTTTGGTGTGATACTGTAATGGTGGATACATGTATTATACATTTGTCAAAACTCATAGAGCATAGAAGACCAAGAAAGAATCCTAATATAAATTATGAAATTTAATTAATAGTAATGTGTCAATATTGGCTTATCAATTAGGTCAATTTCCTTTTACCTAAAACTGCTTTAAAAAAATTAAGGTCTATCCTGGATGGTGTGGCTCAGTGGTTGAATGTCAACCTATGAACCAGGAGGTCACGGTTCGATTCCTGGTCAGGGCACATGCCAGGTTATAGGTGGGTGGTGAGGTGAGTGCAAGAGGCAGCCAATCAATGATTATCTCTCACCATTGCTGTTTCTATCTCTCCCTTCCTCTCTGAAATCAATAAAAATATATTTTAAAAAATTAAGATCTTTGATTAAAAGAAAAAAATTTTTAAGCCAAGGCAGTGCCATTAGCCTCATCACATGTATGTGCCACCCAGTTCCTTCCTCCCCACCATCCCAGGGTCTTCCAGTTCCCTGGATCTCCCTGTTGGGGTTTTCTGAGGACAAGGCTGGGACTTTAGTTACTACACTCTGACCTGCACTTCTGCACCTGTGCCTCACCCAGGGACAAGTGGAAGAAGGATCAGAGACAAAGAATGAGGGTCAGTTGCCTCCAGTTTGGTGCGTTACACTCTGGTCTTCTAGGCTTTACTTGCAGGATCCTCAGACAGCGGCCCGTGGGTGTGTCCAGGCTTCACAGCCACATCCCGAGAGATGGAGTGGCGTGCGATTACACCATGTCACCTGGGACCAGAACCACTCATTGTTTACCTAGACACTCCAGTGCATAAATATTCAAAGCCAGTGCATAAATATTCTATAAAAGATTGGACTGTGGTCCTCAAAAATGCCAAGGCCAATTCCACAAAAAAGACTTAGGACCTGTCAAAACATCAAGAAAATTAAAGAGACAGAGCACAGTTCTACAGGACATTATGGGATAACTGATGGGATTTATATGTGGTCTGTGGGTTGAATAATAGTATTGTATCTATGTAAATTAGTTTATTTAGGTGACTGTGTTGTGGTTATGTAAAGGAATATTCTTTTGTTAGGAAATATACACTGAAGTATTTAGTGCACAAAAGAGTTTGCTGTCTATAACCTTTCAAATGCTTCAAATATAGACATAAACACACACACTATCTCTCTCATACTCTCATACATAGACATCTTCCCTCTCTCATAGTCACAAACTTTTTCTGTCTTACTCAGCTTAGGCATAATAAAATGGTAGAAAAGGAAAGATTTGGATTTTATACACTTGCATTCAAAATATGGTTCTGAGTCCTGGGCAGCTCACTTACCTGCCCTGATCCCCAGTTCCTCATTCTGTAAATGGAATAATAATAGAATGTATTTCATAGGGTTGATTGCTGAGAGGATACAATGCTCTGTTGAGCCTTAAACACCTGGCAAAGTACCCAGTGTATTAGTAAAGGTTCTCCAGAAAAACAGAGCCAATAGTACAGATATAGACTAGATAGATGATAGATAGATAGATAGATAGATAGATAGATAGATAGATAGATAGATAGATAGATAGATATCATAGGAGTTGGCTCCAGGGGTTATGGAGGCTGGGAATTCCCACAATCTACAGTCTGTGAGCTGGAGACCCAAGAGAGACAGTGAAATAATTCAGTCCAAATCCAAAAACCTGAGAACCAGGGCAGCCACTGGTGTAGCTCCCAGTCTGAGGCCAAAGGTCTGAGAACCAAGGGATGCTGGTGTAGGTCCAGGAGTTCGAAGGGCTGAGGACAAGGAGCTCCAATGTCTAAGGTCTGAGAAGATGGGCATCCCAACTCAAGAAAAGAGAGGGATTTCATTCTTCATTTGCCTTTTTGTTCCATTCCCCAAAGACTGGATGATGCCACCTGCATTGGTAAGGGCAGATCTCTACTCCATCTGCTGAATTTGATCTTAATCTCTTCCAAAATGCCTCTCATAGACACACTGAGAAATAATGGCCTACCAGCTCCCTGGGCATCCCTTAGCTCAGTCAAGTTGACACATAAAATTTACACACCAACCCTCTGTAAATACTTTATGGTACTGCCCTTGAGAACACGAATGTCTCACTTTACAGCAGATGCACGGGTTTAACACTGCACTAGCACTCACTTAACACAGAAACAAAAACCAAACAAACTGGACACCAAGAAACTTTCTGCTTCAATTCAGAGCAAAATTGTACTAAAGGCACTCTGTGGTGGGGGACACGGCTGCTTTTAAAGTCCTACCAGGGCACTTCCAAGCAGCCTATGCAGGTCCTATGACAGCACTGCTTGACATAAAGATACAATAAGCCACAAAGGCAATGTCAACGTTTCTAGTAGCCACATTAGAAAATAAAAAGGAAACAGATTAAATTAATTTATTATATATGTAACCCAAAATATTATAATTTCAACATGCAATCAACCCTCAATTATTAATGCTATTCTACATTCTTACATCTTGTTTTCATAATAATTCTCTGAAATCTAACATCTCTTACACTTATAGCGCCTCTCAATTAACGTGATAAAGTTTCTCCAGAAACACCTGATCTGTATTGAGATTGCATAAAATGTGCCCTTGAAAAGGTGAATTCACATCCCCAAGTTCTTCTAAAGTTACTTAAAAGTTTTCCAATGACTGAATTGACCATCCATTCTTAAATTTAAGTTTAAATTTAAGAAGAGAGAGAGTGGGGGAAGGAAGTCTGTGGGAGGAAAAGGGGGACATCTGTAATACTTTCAACAATAAATATAAATAAAAATATTTAAAATTAAACAAATTTAGTTCTTCAGTCACACTAGCCACCTGTGGCTAGTAGCTGGTGTATTAGGTCTCTGTAATCTGTGAAATGGAGTGGAGAAGGATAGGAAGCTTGATGGTGTATTCAGCATCATGTGGCTGTAGTCATGGGGCATTCATTTATTTCTCATTCATTCATCATTCATTCATTCAACAACTGTTCACTAAGAAAACAGCAACTGCAAGAAAGTGCTAACAATATTCCTATGAAAAAGACAATCATGCCCTCCTGAAATTTGGAATCTACTCAGAGCAAATAATTAGCAGGGCACATTAGACATCACCTAAAAACCCAGGTAGAAATAGAGGAAACTTTGCAGAGAGCTGGAAAGTGTTGCACATGGGAGGGAGCCAGACTCTGTTGAATACTGTCAGGCTACCACAGGTTTCTCCCTTGTATGAAGTGTTTTGGAGTGACACAGGCTACCCTGAGTAAGAGGCAGGAGTTTGGCTGGAATTCATCACAGCTAAAAATCAGGGGCCCTAGGAGACAACAGCAGCAAGGAAGCTACCAGATCTTCAGAGACTCTGCATTCTACCTGCTAGGAAGTTTTGGGCTTTTAATTTGAAGACCCAAGGTGTTTCAAACAATAAGACAATAGCAAGTGGTCATTCTCAACTGTGGCTGCACAATAGACTCATCTGGAAAGTGATGAACAATCTTCATGCCCAGCTATACCCTCAGATCCATAGATTAGAATCCCTGAGAGTAAGACCCAGGTGTCAGTCTTTTTAAAGATGTGGTAACCTTAGCCGAAACCAGTTTGGCTCAGTGGATAGAGCGTCGGCCTGAAGACTGAAGGGTCCCGGGTTCAATTCTGGTCAAGGGCATGTACCTTGGTTGCGGGCACATCCCCAGTGGGGGGTGTGCAGGAGGCAGCTGATCAATGTTTCTCTCTCATCGATGTTCCTAGCTCTCTATCCCTCTTCCTTCCTCTCTGTAAAAAATCAATGAAATATAAAAAATAAATAAAATAAAGATGTGGTAACCTTCACTTCATGGGTTATAGGCCACTCTTATGTGTGTCCACAAGGTGCTATGGCCATAGGTGGTACCCAGTATCCTAATCATATAAGCCAAAAGTATCTAAGATGAGAACTGGAAACGTGGGTCTGTCATTGAAGAGAGAGCCCATCATTAGAAGTTCCAATTTGGATGCCATCAGTAGACAGAAAACTTCAGAGAAAAAACCTATGGATGGATAAGAATTTTTTAAGAAAAAGTAGAATAGCTAAAGAGAACCCCAGTGAAATAGGGATCAAGTGAATGCTATCACAGAGCAGTATCCTGAGAGCAGAGTAAATATTCCTCTACAGGTTTTGTGCCCTTCCCTTCATCAAGAATTACTTGCTCAATGACTTTAAGAAACTTCACATTCACACATTCATCAGCTGCAGGTTCCCACACTGGACACTATGGCAAAACCAAACCACTATCCCTGCAGTATATGGCCCTTCACCCAGAGCACTCATGAATTTTAGTGGGAACTGTATGCTTGGGGAAGCCACATGGGCAGCAGGACCTGACATAGGATCGAATCTGCATTTTATTTCTTTTGTAACCATCAGTGAAGCACAGTTGTGTAGCTTTATGAAGAAAATAAAAATCACATTCTCAATTTTAATAAGGTAATCAAATCTTAATGAAACCAAGATCTATAAGGGCATTTTATTACTTCCCAATCAATCCTTCAGAAGCAGATGCACAAATAAAAGGTTCAGAAATTATTCTGATTGTAATGGTCACCAGAGCATGTTCCAAAAATGTAAACCTAGGATCATATACACATTTCTTTATAATGTTAAATAAGAAGTAAGGCATATGCTTATGATTAAAATTGAATTTGGAATTAAGGTATTTTGGAGTCTGAATTGAGTACCAAAATTATTAACACAGAATTACCTTGCAAAACCATCACATAATAACATGAAACATAACACCAGCCATACTATATAGCTCAAAAATGTGTATATTCATGCAGGTGAGATAGAGCTAACATTTCCTGAGTGTTTACTGGACTCCAGGCCTTGTGCTGGTCTTTACAGAAACTACCATGGTTAACTTATATTTCACCATATCTGAAGAAAGATAGTGGAATGGTATGACCACTTAACATTATAATTATTATCCATGTAAGAAAACAAGGTTCACATAAAGAGAGGTTATGATCTTCTACACTTAAAAAAATGGGATTAAGAAAAGATATTTCTGTGGGTAAATTAACTTTAGAATCTTAAGACCATTTTTTTCTCCTATTTATTTCTACTAGAATTGCCAGAGATACTCACTATATGACTTCGAAATTCATAAAGTATGCTAGTATACCAATAATTAATTGTCATCTCCAAGAATGAAGTATAGATCATTAAATCTTACTGTCACATTGATATTTGGAAAATGTTTCCAACATTCTACTAGAGGTGAACAGAGAAAAGTCCAAAGTTGTCTTCTTCAGGTTTTTGTGTTTCTTGGATCGTTGGACTGAAAACCTCGAGGAAACAAACACCTGAGTGTGGGTTCTTCCAGGTCTACTTCTCCACCCCATACATGCTCCCTGCCCTCAACCCAGATTTGTACTTATTGGAGTTAACATGGCCTTCCACACAGACTTGGTGAGTTTCTCTGGTATTTAACATAGGGGGCAATATCAAATGTGCTTTCACTGACCTTTTTTAAAGCAAAGCTGTCCTCAGAGTTCCCGCCACCACCACAGAGAAAAATGAAATGAAGTTAGCATTTACTATAAGGATGGAAGAAGAGGTCATAGAAAATGGCCTTTAGAGATCCTAACTATCATCTTGTGGCCTGTGATAGGAACCTGGCCATTAGCTACTGCCATATACCTGCCATTGTTTCTTATTAAAGAGCTTTGTAAAACCCAGTAATAACTTGTCCTGTTACAAATGAAGTGCAAAGAAAGAATGCCTGCTATTCTCCCTCCTGCTAATTATCCCTGGGAACCCCCTCAAAGAATCTCCTCCCAAAGGGTTTGCCCCACCATCATTTAAAATGCATCCCTCGCAATAGGCGGCTGGCCTCTGTGATTGGCTCTGCAATCTGCAATTACTCCGGATAATTGGGTTGGCTGCTTTTGTACAGTAGTCCACACCCTCCCATGAAAGCTGCCCAAAAAGGGAAGCTCAGTGAATTTGGTTTTCCCTGCTGGTTATAAATCAAAAACTCAAGCAAAGCAAGGCTTTTTTCCTTTCTTTTTTGAAACTGAAGGATCTTTTCTTGCCACACACTGACATCATCAGGAGCTGTGAACACATTTTGACTTGGAGCCTTATGATGATTGTCATATTTTAGAAACACAAACATTAAAAAATTACCCCTTTTTCTTCCATGTTTTAGGCATTTTATCTACCACATTTCCAGGCTTTGATCTAATAAAAGTGCTTTTGTTTCTCATCCCAGAAATTATATGTAAAAATTATAACTAATCCCACCCATTATGTTTCTTTACAAATTAAATTAATTATGTAAAATTGCCCGCTTCCTTTGCCCCTTCTTTCCCAGGGTTTCTCTTGCTTAGCAAGATTTAGCATCTCTGGGTTCTTCTTATAGAACAACAACAACAAAAAATCATGGTCTCCATAAGCTTTCCCATTAGTTTCAACATATATATATCCCTAAGGAAAACTAAATCTAAGGGCCAACTCATTCTATACTAAGTGTGTCAGGTCACTGAGGAACACATTATTAAAATGGTGGAGTAAAGCTAGTTGCCTGCTGATCAGTGGTACTGTAACTTAGCAAAACACAGCCCACAGAAACATGGGAGACCTAGTTTTAGAACTGCACTGCTTTTCCCATCTCTATTTATAAGTCCTAGTTAGGGATGGGCAAACACAACTCTTTAAAGACATTTTTTCAAGATTTCAAGAATTTGTTAAGGGAATACATATTTCCTGGATATGAAAATGAAATAATTCTTTCAAAATAATATTTTGATGAGTTCACTGTAAATGAATTAGAAACACACGGATTAAATTTTCATTGAAATACACATGGGTTTCAAAATTAAGGAAAATTAACTTCTTCAAATATGTTTTTAATTTTGCCTGACCTCCAAAGTTTAATGCATGGTTTGACATGGTTGGCCTAATACTACTTTTGCCTATCCTTACCATAGATTTTACCTGAGAAAACATTTTCTTTCTGGCTCCCATGTTCGGATGGTTAATAGTATTACTAATTTTATCTGTAGAACCTAGTCCATTGTGTTAAGTATTATTATGGTGAAAAGTTGCAGTTTTGAAATCATCTCCAAGCCTAGCCAATAGTTCTCTGATTTTATCCAGCATTGGGTGGTACAGAATTCCAAGGCAACCAATCAATGACCTTATGAAATCCCTGAAAATATTTTGGGAGTTTTGGTCTTTCATAACAAATGATTCACATTCTTATGAGGAAGTTATTAGAACTGCTAAAAATTTAAGAAATTTATTGACAAAGTAATTGGAAACTTTGAAAATTTCTAATCAGTTTTAACTCAATAATATTAAAAGTCTTGTATCATGCTTATTAGGCAGATGTCAGCTGATTTTATTCCCACCAGAAACTTGACAGGAACCTTCCAGTGTAGATAATGCACCCACAAGGTCAGAGGCATGAAGCATTATAATGAGCACCTTCTGTTGTCTTCTTGTGCAGGTCACTATGGTAGAGAATAGCAACAGCAGACAATCCTGGGCCTGGTAAGTTCCTTAAGCATTGGTTTCAGAGAAAATCTTGCTGTTGGATAGGAACAAACCTGGGCTCCAGAAAAGTCATCTGGTCTTAGGTTCCTGGCTTTTCTACCCTGCTGCCTCCCTCTGCTCTCAAGACAGAGAATGAAAATAATTACATAGCCAAAAGCACAACAAAAGAGTTGGTTGGGCCTCTTTTCTGAATCTAAGCTCAGCCTGGTTGGGAATGAAGAGCAGGAAGAAAGGGAAATAGGCCGCTGATGACAGTGTAAGGAAGTGAAACAGGGAAAGTAGTAATACAGTCACTGGGCAACTAGGACTTAATCCTGATGGGAAACGTTGGGCAGTGTTTTAGATTGACTCTCTCCCTTAGGGAGAGGGAGCAGAGGTAGGACACCCCAGCTCCTGTCAGTCATGGCCTCAGGCTGCTCTGGGAGAGAAGGATGGAGGGTGGAGCTGTTATTACCCAGTTCTTACCACACCTGGCTTTAGCAGTGGGAGAAAGTGCATGGGCCAAGACAAGGGAATGTTTACAGCTTCATTTTGAGACAGATTGCATTGAAATGCTCATTGATGTTGAAATAAGTTAGTAGGCCCAAGGCAGAGCCACTCCTGCCCATGGTGCCACATCAGCAAACCAAACTTAAGACAACTTTTGGTTCTCTGTAAATGTTCTGCATGACCAGAAATACAGTATAGCTAGTCAGCTAATCCCCAAATGCAAGCCAACTCTGGACTCTATTCTTACTTCCTTGTTCCTTATTTCTTTTCTGTTTTTATCTCCCTTGTTCCTTATTCTTTATCCTACAAAAACTTCCTCCCCGCCCCTCCCCCCCCCCCGCCCCATTTTGTAGTACTCTGGACCTTGGTGAAGGAGACTGCCACTCTGTGAAATGTTAAAGTTGGTTGATTTTGTCTCATTTGTCTTCTGTAATCATTGTTAACAATGTTGATGGGTTATGAGTAGGACCCTGACAATGTTTGATGTGGAAGACTTTTAGGAATGCACCACTCATGTTCAAGCTTTTCCTGACAGAGTTCTCTGCCACTCTGAACATGTGGAAAGCAGTCAGAAGAAACCATGTGACTCTTTGATTCCCACTAACCTTAGTGCTCTTGTGTTATTGAAGAGGCATCACTCTAATCCTTTCAAAATTTTCTGAGTTAATAGGCATATTTTTTCTAGATCCATTTTGAATTGATCATTCAAAAGAGACTGGCTTTAACTTTACCATCAGTTTTAAGGCCTCATCCTAGGCTATTTCTAAATTATTCTATTAATAATATCAGACCCACCCCTCACCCCAGCTTGCATTAGTATCAGTGTTCCAGAGGTGGCAGCAATATGAACATAGTTTTGGGTTGACATGGTTTTGGGTTGACCTTTGGGGAGTGTAGGTTAGAGTTCTGAACCAGGTACCAGGCTGATTGGAAAACCCCCGAAATGAAACACCTCATTTGTTTCCCCAATTTGACTCTCCTAGAGGTTTCAGGGCAAACAAACTAAATACTCATGAAACCAAGCTTTAGGGGCAAAAGATTTTATTTTGTTTGTTTTTGTTTTTTGTTTTTTGTTTTGGGGTGTGTGTGTGTGTGTGTGTGTGTGTGTGTGTGTGTGTGTGTGTGTTTTAATTATAAGAGAAAATTTATTTAGAAAGTTACAGGGGTAGTCAGAAAGAACCGGCTGAGCTGCATAGTCCCTAGAAACAAGTTACAGAAGCCAAAGAATGACCCTTGGAGATTAGGAGAAAGAAAGGCAAAGGTAACACGCCTTGGTGAAAAAAGAGGGGGAAGGAAAGGTACCCTGTGCTCCAGAGAGGAGAACACACCAGGAGCAAACGCATTTTATTTGGGGTGGACCATGAAGGAAGCCAGGCCTCTTTACTCTTCTCCCCTCTCTGAGGCTCAGATCACTCTCATGTCTGTGCACCCCCTAAGATGGATGTGGCTCCCAGCCGACACAGGTCCATAGTCTCTGCTGGACCACACTCAGTTTGGCTGTGCAGGATCACATATGGCAAGAAAGTCTTGTAAATTAGAAACAGAAGCGAAATAACCACAGAGAGAGCCTGAGGAGAGCTGCATTCCCGGAGCCTCTGCCCCATCTGTGACTTCTAGCAGCTTTACTGCTGGAGAAGACAACAACAGGTCAGGTACATACAATGCAGGAGAAGCATCAATAGCATCTTTTTAGAGAGAGAGAGAGAATTTGCCCACTACCACCACTGGCTATTAACTCACTAATCCTTCAGGCAGTGGGCCTCAAAGGCTGGGCCTGAATCAGCAGTATTTGCTCCATCTGGGAGTTTGTTCAAAATGCACATTCTTGGGCTCCATCCCAGACCTACAGATCAAAAACTCTAAGGATGGAGCCCAGGAATCTGTGTGTTAACACCTCCCCTCCTCCCCAGAAAAGGGGAGGGGGGGGGAGAATATGATGCTTGCTTCATCTTGGGAATCACTGCTTAAAGTAGAAAAGATATATGATAAACTCAAAATCAAAGCTATATGTTGTATTTAGTGATATAAGTACTTGAATTTATAAATATGTGAAGTTCAGTATCACAAGTATTTCTTTTCTAAATTAATTTGTTTCCAGAAAGCTAAGTTATATTCAGTTAATCCAAATCAGATGGGGCTCAACCCAGATGGTCCTATCAATCACTCAGAAGCTTGGGCAGGTGTTATCCTGGAGGAGTTCACTCAGGCCCCAGTTACCATCACCACACCACTGGGGCCTGGGTAAAAACTTTCCTCACCTAAGGTTACCACAGACTTTCCTATTCATTCAAGTGGGGAATTGGTGCCAGTTCATGGCACTGCCCAAAAGAAATGTTTCCCTGGTAACTAAATGAGAATAGGTTTTGACAAGCCAATAATTAGCCTGAATGAGTCTTATGCATTGATGGCCATGTTCAGTGAAAACATAGGTACTATCTGCTTCTTGAAGATTGCTTTTTCATCTTGTTGCAGGTTAATCAACTATACAATTATAATTTGTATGGATAACTAAAAAGAAGAATAAGTTCCCCCTGATTGGGATTGTTCAGCTAATACAGAGCTCTTCAAAATGCAATGTGCACATGAATCCACTGGATATTTTGCTAAAATGCAGATTCTGGTTCAGTAGGTCTGGGCTGTATCCTAAGGTTCTGCAATTCTAACCAGCCTCTGAGGACACTGATGCCACCGGTCCACAGACCACACTATGAGCACCGCGGACCTTATAGAAGAACCATCCAGATGGTACAGGCACCATCCAGATCTACTCCTGACCCTTGAATAAAGTGTGATGTGGTGACTCAGCATCTTGGAAATAAAGAAGATAAAAATATATGCAGGTATATGGAGTTTGCGAAGACAAACTGGGAAAAATAAATTTATTGAGGCAGATTAAGTGGAGGAAAAGAAAGTAATTATTCACGAGTCTAATGGTGCAAACTGAATAAGTGATTGCTATAAATGAAAGCTGACAAGAGGTCAACCTTCTTAGAGTCATCACTGACATTTGAAGCTTCCCTTGGGCTTGCCTTGTTTATTATGTTATGACAAGACAATCTCAATAAAAATACTAAAATCATGTTGCTGTTTTTAAAATTTTGTACCAAAGCTCTTTATTTGTTTATATGTACTTTATGAAACTTGGTAATTTTTATATGTTTCTTTATTTTTAATTTAATTTTATTTTTCATCACCATTTATCCCCTCTATGCCCTCTTCCATCCTCACCCACTGCACTTCAACTTCCATCACCACACTGTTGTCCATGTCCATGAGTTCTCTCTTTTCTTTTTCTTTTTCTTTTTCGCTCAATACCTCCCTCCCCCGTGCCCCCCAATCCCCATACACACACCTCTCTTTCCAGCAGAGCTGTATACCTGCTCTCTATCTATGAGCCTGTCTTTATTTTTCTTGGCAGTTCAGATTGTTCATTAAATTCCACATATGAGTGAGAGCACATGGTACTTGTCTTTCTCTGACCGGCTTATTTCACTTAGCATAATGTTCTCTAGGTCCATCCATGCTGTCAAAGAGAGTAAAAATGTCTTCCTTTTTACAGCCACATAGTTTTCTATTGTGTAAATATACCACAGCTTTTTATACAATAATCTACTAATGGAAACTACAGCTGCTTACAAATCTTGGCTATCTATAATAATAAAAGCATAATATGCTAATTAGACCAGACAGCCGAAAGACCTTTTGGATGTCATTCTTGACATCTTTCCAGATGAAGCCACAGCAGCGGGGGGCCTAAGCAGAGGCAGTTAGGGGTGATCAGGCAGGCAGGCAGGTGAGCGGTTAGGAGCCAGTGGTCCCAGATTGCGAGAGAGTGCAGGCCAGGCTGAGGGACCCCCCCGTGGACTAATTTTGTGCACCGGGCCTCTAGTTATAAATAATGCTGCAATGAACAATGTAGGGGTACATACGTTCTTTCAAATTAGTGTATGAGCTTTCTTTGGATAAATTCCCAGAAGTAGAATCACTGGGTCATAAGACAGTTCCATTTTTAGTTTTTTGAGGTAATTCCATATAGCTTTCCAGTGTTTGTACCAGTCTGCATTCCCACCAACAGTACATGAGGGTTCCCTTTTCACCATATCCTTGCTAACACTTTTTTGTTGATTTATTGATGATAGCCATTCTGACAGGTGTGAGGTGATATCTTATTGTGGTTTTAATCTACATTTCTCTGATGATTAGTGACTTTACCCATTTTATCATATGTCTGTTGGCCATCTGTATATTCTCTTTTGAGAAATGTTTATTTAGGTCTTTTGTCCATTATTAAATTAGATTATTTGTTTTTTTGTGTTGAGTTTTATAAGTTCATTATAAATTTTGTATATTAACCCCTTATTATATGTATCATTGGCGAATATGCTCTTCCATTTAATGGGTTGTCTTCTCATTTTGTTGCTGCTTTCCTTTGCTATGCAAAAACTCTTTAGTTTGATGTAGTCCCATTTGTGTATATTTTCTTTTGTTTCTGCTGCCTGAAGAGGTATATCTGAAAAAATACTGCTATGAGAAATGTCCAAGATTTTATAGCCTATGTTTTCTTCTAGGATTTGTTGCTTTCAACTATAAAATTTAAGTCTAATCCATTCTGAGTTTATTCTTGTGTGTGGTATAAGAATGTGGTTTAGTTTCATGTTTTTTGCACATACCTGTCCAATTTTTTTAACACCATTTATTGAATAGACTATCTTTAGTCCATTGTATGTTTTTGCCTCCTTTGTCAAATATAAATAGACCCTAAAGGCCCGGATTTATTTCTGGGCTCTCTATTCTGTACAATTGACCTATATGTCTGTTTTTATGCCTGTACCATGCTGTTTTGATTATTGTGGCCTAGTAGTATAGTTTCATATCAGGTAGCATGATTCCTCCAATTTCGTTCTTCTTGCTCAAAATTGCTATTGCTATTCAGGCTCTTTTGTAGTTCCATAAACATTTTGAAACATTTGTTCTAGTTCTGTGAAATACTCCATTGGCATGTTGATAGCAATTGAGTTGAAATTGTAGATTGCTTTGGGTAGTATGGACATTTTAATGATATTAAGTCTTCCTATCCATGAGCACCATATCTACTTCCATTTACTTGTATTATCTTCAACTTTTTTCTTATCTTATAATTTTCTGAGTATAGGTCTTTTACATCCTTAGTTAAATTTATTCCTAGGTATTTTATTCTTTTTGAAGCATTTGTAAATGGGATTTTTGTTTTGTTTTGTTTTGTTTCCCTTTCTTAGAGCTCATTATTGCTGTATAAAAATAACACCAATTTCTGGATGTAAATTTTGTATCCTGCTAATTTACTAAGTACATTTATCAGTTCTAGTAGTGTTTTGGTAGAATCTTTAAGAGTTCTTTATACACAATATCCTCCCATCTACAAATAATGACAGTTTTAATTCCTCCTTTCCAATTTGGATGCCTTTTATTTCATCATCATATCTGATTGCTGTGGCTAAGACTTCCAGTATTATGTTGAATAAGAGTGATGAAAGCAGACATCTCTATCTTATTCTCAATCTTAAGGGGGATGCTTGCAGTTTGTCATATATGGTCTTTATTACATTGAGATATGTCCCCTCTATTACCACTTTGCTGTAAGTTTTTGTAATAAATGGTGCTCAATTTTATCAAATGCTTTTTCTGCATGTATTGAAGTGATCATGTGGTTTTTATCTTTCAACTTGTTTATGTGGTGTATCACATTTATTGTTTTTCAGATTAATTATACCATCTTTGCATTCCCAGAATAAATCACATTTGATCATGGAGTATGACCTTTTTCATGTATTGCTGGACTCAGTTTGCTAATACGTTGTTGAGGATTTTAGCATCTATGTTCATTGGGGATATTGGCTTATAATTTTCATTCTTTGTTGTGTCCTGATTGGGGCATTTAATCCATTTACATTTAAAGTTACTATTGATAGGTACTTATTTGTTGCCATTTTTATTCTTTACCCCTGTGCTCCCTTTTCACTTCCTATTTCTTTTTTTTACAGCAGATCTTCTAGCATTTCTTGCATTGCTGGTTTGTTGGTAATAAATTCCCTTAGTCCTTTTTTGTCTGTGAAGCTCCTGATTTCATCTTCAATTTTTATTGATAGCCTTGCTAGGTACAGTAGTCTTGGATTCAGACCCTTCCTTTGCATGACTTTGTATATTTCATTCCATTCCCTTCTGGCCTGATGAGTTTCTGTTGAGAAATCAGTCGCTAATCTGATGGGGGTTCCTTTGTAGGTAACTTTCTGTCTGTCTCTGGCCGCTTTTAAGATTCTTACTTTGTCGTTGGTGTTTGCTAATTTAATTATAATGTGCCTTGACATCAGTCTTTTGGGGTTCATTTTGCTTGGGACTCTGTGAGCTTCTTGGATTTGTGTGGGTTTTTTCTTCCCTGTATCAGGGAAGTTTTCTGTCATTATTTCTTCAAACAAGTTTTCTATTCCTTGTTCAGTTCCCTCTCCTTCTGGAACCCCTATTATGCAGATGTTGTTTTGTTTCGTGTTGTCCCAAAGTTCCCTTAGGCTCTCCTCCTGCTTTTTAAATTTTTTTTTCTAGAAGCTGCTCTACTTGGGTATTTTTTCCTGCCTTGTCTTCTAGCTCACTGGTGCAGTCCTCTGCTTCTTCTAGTCTACTCCTGATGCATTCTATTGAGTTCTTTACAGCAGCGATGCCGGTTTTCATTTCTTCTTGGTTCTTCTTCATTTCCCCTTGGTTCTTACACATATTGTCAAATTTGTCTTCCATTCTTTTCAGCCACCTTATGACCATTTCTCTGAATTCTATCTCTGGCAGGTTGCTTGCCTCCATTTTGTTTACTTCCTTTTCTGGTGATGCCTGCTTTTCTTTCATATGCGGGCTGTTTCTTTGTCTCCCCATGGTCTCTCTTCTCTGGGTGTCTGGTTATGTAGCTCTCTCTCTCCTGCATTGATTTAAAGGCACAAAATACAACACAACCAGGTACCACACACAAGGCACTGAACAGAAATGTATTCATGATATTAATAACCCCAAAAAAAGTGACCACCAGAGAAAGGCAAATTAGGGGATAGGAGAGAAAGAAGAAGAGATAAAAAAATAAAGGAGTGCCAAAATGAAATTGGGAAAAGGGAAAAAAAAAGTAAAAGAGAAAAGAAAGAGAATAAGAAAGAAAAGGGGAACAAACTGTACATATGGGGGGGAAACTCCAATAGAACAGCCACGAATCCCAGCAAATGCCAGCAACAAGTACCTGGAGATTAATACAAACTACAAACAACAATTAATATCAAGTGAAGTGAGGAAAAACAGATGCAAAAAAAAAACAAACAAAAATGAAGCAAACAAAAAAAACATAACAAAACAAAAAAGAATAAGCAAAACAATCTCACAAACAAGCATAAAAAATCGATATAATAAACATTGAAGCAAACAATAACAAAAGGACAAAAAGACAAACAATTTTTTGGATAGTGAAGACAGAGAAGAGAGAGGTATGTATGAACTTGGAGCAGGGGATTGGAAATTAGACATATAAGTAGGTTGAAATTTTAACAGGAGGTAAAAATAAAGAATAGGGGAAATCTAAAGCAGGAAAAGGGTTAGAGAAACAGGACAACAAAAGGGCATAAGTTAGGAAGAGCATGATGGCATAAAGGTAGAGTTGAGATAGAGTAGAATGATGCTAAGGGAAAGATGAAGATAGAGTGTAGAACACTAATCTCAAAGTCAAATAAAGAGAAAATAAAATGACACTTTTTTAAAAAAAAGGTAAAATAGTAGTAGTAATAATACTGATTGAAAATAAAGATGTAATAATTAAAAAGGTAAGATCAAGTGAGGAAAAAGAAAAAAATTAGTTTCTTAAGTAAAAGATGAAAAAGAAAAAATAATAATAAAAATAAAATTTGCAGTAGTGAAGGTCATTCACTTCCTCTATTGTTCTGTTTGGCACACCTGTTTCCCAGTCAGGACAATATTGCAGTTTCCTGCGTTCCACTGCTCCTCAGTGTTGTAAGCCAGTCCTGATTTTTAAGCAGGCAGTGTGTCTTACTTTCTTGTATTCCTTAATTTGTGATTACACAAGAGTCAATTTGTGATTCAGCCCCTGGGTGGCAGTGCTTCTGGGTTGACTTCCGGGTTTATAGGTCCTTTCTAGCCTGTGCTTACATCCTGCTTTCCCTGTGGCACTCAATACCGGTTTGTGGGAGTGGGCTTCCCCAGAGCTGGTTCTCTGATGGTCACTCCCCGCTCTGATCCCCAGGTTCCAGAAAAACAACTTTCCCCTACAGTCTCTTGGGGTGTCCCTAACTGGGTGATCCTATGTATTGGGCTCAGTAATCCGAAGCAAGGATTCAAAGAGGAGAAAGTGCAAGTGTGTGAACTCTGGGTCTGCACGTAAGCCTGTGCAATCCCTTCTCCACCCCCCCCTTGTGTCCAAGCAGCTGGCACACTCCCAAACTTTTTAGACTGTCCTGTATCAGATCAAAATGGGTTGCTTTTTAGAGATCCCCTCTGTTAGCAACTCTGAGGACCCCTTTCCACATTCACAGATCACGCCAGCCCAAACAGCCATGGATTTTTCTAGGTGCAGACTTCCCCCAGTCCTCCAGCTCTCACAGTGTACACGTTTCTCTGTCCTGCTGGGACCAGAGACCTCACCTTATCCCAGGTGAAATCTGATCTTTTCGTGGTGGAGTGTAGAGTGCCTCTGAATCTGCGTGTTTGCGCCAATTGGGGACTGGTGCTCTGGGGTTCGCAGCTGTTTGGTGGGTGCCACAGTTGTAGATTTTCAGGTTTCCAATAACACCCACTTTCCCCTTCAAGATGGCACGGTCTCTGTGTCCAAGCCGGTGGCTCCGGGAGGGAACCCGGCAGCAGTGGGGGCTGCCCGGTCAGGGGACCCCTGTCCAGCAGTGCCCCACCTTCTCCTGGAGTATAGTTGTCCCTTAACTCTCCAAAAGACACTCCCCATGTGACCCTCAGCTGTTCTTTCTATCTGCTCCAGGACAAGGCTCAGGACACATCTGTCTATTCTGCCACCATTTTTTTTTTCTTCCTCTTTGTTGTGTCTTTATCTGGTTTTGGGAATAGGATAATGCTGGCTTCATAAAATGAGCTTTGGAGACTTTCCTCATCTTAATTTTTTTTTTAAATAGCTTGAGAAGAGTAGATATTAGTTCTTCATTGAATGTTTGGGAGAATTCACCTATAAAGCCATCTGGTCTAGGCATTTTTTGTTTGTTGGGAGTTTATTACTGCTTTTGCTAGCAGTAGCCCCAGGGTCAAGTCAGGCAAAGATTCAAAGCATCCAGAGATCCGCCTCTGCCTGAAGGCTATCTGTTAGTCTCAGTCACTTAATGAGCCTCTGGCTGTAGTCCTCAGCAGGGCATAAAATCCAAGGGGTGTGTAAAGAGGGATTACATGTCTGGTACTATGGCTACCCTTCCCAACCCCCCCTCCCTCAGGCTAATGCTGAATGAATGGGAATGTTCTATCTGAGAAAGATGGCTTCTGCAGTATGGGGAAATAACTCAGCACAGGGATCCTCACAGCTATCTTCTCAGCTCTCTCCCCAGAGCCACCAATTCCAAACTCCTCTCATGCAGCCCTAGTCTACCCTGCCTTCCCTCTGCCATAGCTCAAGTTGAGTCACTGCAAACAAAATTTTATTGTCCTTTTAAGAAGGTGCTTGCATTTCTAGCCATCTCTCTGTGGTGGACATAAACCCGTTGCTTTTCACATGTTATTGGGCATCTTTCCCAGTTCTGGGCTGGGGAATCTGGCTTGGGGTCTAGACCCCAGACTTCTCAGAGGGAACCTCTGCAGCTAAGATATACTTCCAGAACTTCAGCTGCTGCCTGTGGGAACCCAGCCAGCCCTCTAATGCCACCACACTTCCTACCCATCTCAATGTGTGGCCTCCTCTGTAAGTCCTTGGTTATAAGGCTTCTCTCTAGCTAGTCTTCAGTTGGCTAGTCAGGATGATTTTTCTATATTTTAGTTGTAATTCCAGTTTGATTTTGGGAGAAGGTCAATGTAGCTTTCAACTAATCTGCCACCATCTTGGAATCGCCTTTGTAATGTTTAAGAATCTCAAAAGTTTACTTTTTACTTTTTATAACATAATCAATTGCAGTTTTCTTTTTAACCTGTCCTCTGTTCTTTGTTTTCCTAAACCAGTCCCCAAATGAACTCCTTTTGCTCACCTCTCAGTCTATCTTCATGCCTTCCTGCATCCACACAGAATCTAGTTAGAACTTTGACTCTGGAGTTATACTGGCCTCAGTTCTGGTCTCATCTTTCCTTATAATGGCTGCAGGATCTTGGACAAATTTGAATTTTACTGACTCTCTACTTTCTCATCTTCGAGAGGGGATACTGATAATACACATTGCCATTTTAACTGAGCAATAGACATTTGTCACACATGCAAACTAGTCTATGAGAGTTGCTCTGGTGACTGATGACAAAAATGCCTATTCGGTGTAAACTGTTCATTCTTCTTCCTTCTTCCTATCCTTTCAAGGCTGCTAACAAACTCACCAGATTAGCTCAGAGATTCAGCAGCTAGAGCTCACTTAACCACTAGCATATTGGTGCCCTGGTTGCACGCTTGGAAATAGATGAGAGAGCACATGTGTGAGTGAGGGTTTAGTCCTATTATAAATGTTCACATCTGCAGCCAAGATTACAGTGTTATTCACTCATGCTTGATTACAAGAACAGTTAAAATGTTTATTTCCCTTATCAGCAGCTATTTCTCAAGGTGATTTATATCAAATGGTGTAATCTGCAACCAGAAAGATGAGCCTATCCTGCACACACACAGCTTTGACATTCACATCATAACTGATAACTTTTAGAATATAGATAGTCAGTGGTCCTTATCTTCTTATGTATTTAATAGTTCAGTTGAAAATCAACAGGCTCAGAATAGTTCTATTTTTCTACTTAAACACACTAGTATTTTTACTATATATCATATACTGGAGCTGAAATAAAATATAAAATCAATTGACTATATCTTGAAATATAAGATCAGCTTCATAGTTCAGAAAGTCTATCATTAAAATCAGGATTAGCGATATTGATGTCAACACAGCACCCTACCTTCCTCTTTAAAATAATTATCTTCATCAGTTTTCACTTCCTTATAAAATCTCATCATTTTACCAGATCTCAGCTGAGATAAAGTTTTCTTGCATTGTTCATGAATTATCAATTTGCCAAACCATCAGAATAAAAATTGATCCAAATATTTTTAAAATCAGTTTGCCAGTATTCCACTTCTAGTTATTTACATATACATGTTTCAACAAAAGACATGTATAAGAGGGTTTATTTAAACATTATTTGAGATAGCCCAAAACTAGAAAGCACCCAAATAGATCAACTGTAATTTAATAATTATACTGTGATAAAGAATTGGTACTATATGGTCATGAGCAATAATAAACTCCAACATATAACTAAGTGAATAAAACTCACACACAAAAATCCATATGCATAGAGTATGTATTATATAAATACCCAAATGAGTCCACAGTGCTAGAAGTTAGGATAGTAGTTACACGGGGAGGGCTCTGCTTAGAAGGTGAAAGGGCAGGGTTGATTCTGGAGGCTGGTAATGTTCTGCATTTTATGATCTGGGTTACTGGTTACACAATAATACCCAATTTGTAAAAATCCATTGAAATGTGGACTCATAATCTGTACACTTTTCCTAAAAAATTCCATCTGAAGTTTCACCAGTGGTACCTATCAGTAAGGTGGCCTTAGGGTTGATCTGATTTTCTTTGTTGGTTATTCAATTGGCCTAGTCATGTAGTATTGCTCACCAGTCTATACAGGAACAACACTATGACCTTGGCTTTTGGCCATCTTCCATCTCAGCCTAACCTGCCATCAGAAGCATCAAAGCAACTACCTCAGCAAGAGACAGTCATGCAGCCCCTTTGTTATTAGAAAAATCTAGAGGAGCAAAATTTTGCAAGCATTTTAAACAATTTAATGGCTTTGCAGTTCTCACTGCCATTTTTCTATTAGTATCTTGTAGACAGCATGGAATTTATGCAGATAGCCAAATGCTAGGCAGCAAGACAGTGGGATATTATAAGTGGTAAAAAGCAACACCCTTGGGAGATTCTATATATTATATATCCTTGTCTAATTTTTGTTGTTGCTGCTGTTTTTGCTATTGCTACTGCTGCTCAAACACTTTTTGAAACAGAAACACAAATTTATTATTATTATTTTTAATACTCACCCAAAGACATTCTTTTTCTATTGATTTGAGAGAGAGTGAAAGAGAGAAACATTGATGTGAGAGTGAAACATCAAGCAATTGCCTCCCGCATGTACCCTGACCAGGGATCGAACCCTCAGTCTTTCAGTGTATAGGACAATGCTCCAACCAACTGAGCCAAATCAGCCAGGGCAAAACCCAAATTTTTATTCATCTTTTAGCAAGATTGCCTGACATTCACAGCTTTCATAAGCAGTAACAAAGGTCACCATCATTTTGTTTTCTGAATATTATGTATCATCATATTGAAAGACATTTTTACCTTGGCTGAGCTAACAAAGTATTGCTTCAGCTTCTCTCATGGGTTTCTGGTATTCCTCTTTTCTCCTTGTCATTGTGTTTCATTTCCTTAGTCTTATAAGAGCTTCTCACTTACCTTTATCATTGCACCCATGAATGACAGATAAAATCCATGGAGATTGTCAGATGTGGCTATAGAACAGAAAACTGAGAGAATTTAAATCTGGATCCGTGTATGGGTACATCATAATCAATAGCCATTGACCATAGTAGGTATTTTTCACATATGGTATATACAATTCAATGGAAGACACTGGTTTGGGCCTACAGGTCCATGACTTACCAATACATTATCACGTTTATAAGTGAAATATATTTGTCTTTCATTATTACTGTTTTTAATGAAAATTTCTCTATATTGTCAGAGGCTTAATACATTCTAATGTCAGCTACAGAATATTCCTACTAAAAAAATCTAGAAGTGGAATTCATATTATTCTTATTATCATCTATTTAACAAATACTTATTAATGCATACTATGTATCAGGCACTATCCCCTATAAATACAAGAAAAAAGGGGAAACACACACACACACACCAGTATCACCTGGTTTCAACCCATGGTCTAGAAGAAGTTCATGAGGCCTTCTTTCTAAAAGAGATACTATATTGGACTTAAATTTTTAGTCAACAGGGAAACTCATGGGCTATCAGTCTAGCCAGCTGGCCCAGGCAAGACAGTTCTGGCAATCAGATTGGAGCCAGACTGTACAATCAGATGACTTTGCATCTTTTGCCCAAGTGCTTGAAACAAAAGGTGACTGCGCCCAAACATCATGGAGGCTCTTGGAATATGTAACTGCCAAAGTCCTAAACACACATTAGTCAGTAGTGGAGAGAGTCTGAGTAGCAAAAGCACTTGACTGGAGGGAAAAAAAAAATTCATATTCATTAATTAATATGTGGAATCCTTCCTCAGAATGGGTTCCAGGGAATAGGCATCCATTTCTTTGCTTCTCCTTGTGTTCCAACTGTTCTTTCCAGAGGCGCATTAAACGGGCATCATAACAACAGTTGCACATGGCAGCTGAAGACCATTTTGCAGTGTTGAAAAAAAAACACAGGACTTTTAAAGCTGTACATACAAAATAATAATACTAAACTAAGTAAGCATTATAACCAATGTTAGGATTGTAACTAGTTATATTTTATAAAAATATTTCAAAGGATTTGGTTACATTTTTATGAAATTAAATTTTAAGTATCAGCTTTATTCACACAATTTAAAAGATTGTACAGGACAAACTTATTGATAATGGTGCTGACATGGTTGGTAAAGAAAAAGATGTAAGGCCATAAATTTGGCTGAGAACCAGAAGTGGTCCTTGTGCCATACGTGGCACATGTTTTGAATTTGTTACTTTGAGACATGGTCTCAGCTGAGCCAATAGCAATGACATTCTTTGGAACAATTCAAAATTGTATATGACATTTTTGGACTTTCCCCAAAATAGAACATCTTGATGAAAAACTATCAATTTTGATTTTATGAGTTCTCTTGGTCACACAAGGGACATGCTGACTGAATGCTGATAAAGAAATCAAATTAAATTTAGACATGATACAAAATATGTCAGAAAAGTTCAGTGAAAAGCAGAAGATGCTCAAATAAAAAGTGAATCCTGGTCTTTGAAAGAAAATAAAATTAATTTTGAATTTTCATATCCAGAGTTATTCGGTATAAATTGTGGTTACTATTAATGTTAATAATAGCTTATAAAAACAGATCCAAGTTGGGCTATTTTACTTTATAAAGATTTATTTTCTTTTCTTTTGGATCAAATAAAAGTGCATGTGGACTATGTAACAAAGTAACCTTCCAGAAACAAATAGAGAACTTAGAATAAGGAAGCAGAAGTATTTACAGTTATGAAGGAGATTTAAGTATAAATAATCCCAAAAGAAATTTCTACAGAGAGTACTTTATGGACACTATAGTGTTGCTTGAGGAAAGATTTCAATACATTGAACAATAGATAGCTTTTTTGTTTATTTGTTTTCTTTATAATATTCTAACATTGAAAATTTTTAAAGAATCTGAGAACCATGTACCTTCACTGCATTGATCTAGATATTTATCTAAAAGAAGTGAAACATTTTACATTCTATCTAATAAAAGAGTAATATGCAGATTGACCATCACTCCAACACATAAGATGGCTGCCCCCATGTGGTCAAAGATGGCTCTCCCCATGAGGACACAAGATGGCCACCACAAGATAGCCATCAGGGGAGGGCAGTTGGGAGGGATCAGGTCTGCAAGGGAGGGCAGTTGGGGGCGATCAAACCTGCAGGGGAGGGCAGTTAGAGGTGGCCAGGCTGGCAGAGGAGGGAAGTTGGGGGTGACTGGGCCTGCAGGGAAGGGCAGTTGGGGTGGGGGGGGGGGACCCAGGCCTGCAGGGGAGAGCAGTTGGGGAGGACCAGGCCTGCAGGGGAGGGCAGTTAGGGGTGACCAGGCCTGCAGGGGAGGGCAGTTAGTGGCAATCAGGCTGGCAGGGGAGTGGTTAGGCATCAATTAGGCTGGCAGGGGAGTGGTTAGGGGGTGATCAGGCTGGCAGGCAGAAGCGGTTAGGGGCAATTGGAAGGCAGGCAGGCAAGCAGTTTGGAGCCAGCAGTCCTGGATTGTGAGAGGGATGTCCGACTGCCCGTTTAGGCCCGATTCCAGTAGGATCCCTTGAGGGGTCCCAGATTGGAGAGGGTGCAGGCTGGGCTGAGGGAAACCCCCTTCCCCCAGTGCATGAATTTCATGCACCAGGCCTCTAGTAAGTGATAACAATCCATATAACATTAAATATTTTAATGATAATAACATACTATAGCATATCAATATTTGAACAGGACATGCTAGCTTTACTCATTTCCATCTATATATCACTTGAATAATTATATTGAAAATGTATTTGCTTGGCCTTAGCAAAGGAAAGTTTCTCAAAATTAAAATTATTTTTAGGAACCAATTGATAAAACACAGTGACTAGAGAAAGTTTGCCAATTTAGAATCGTTTTCTATAAGACACAATTTCTATAAAATTTTGACTTTAGAAAATAGAAATAGCTCGACCCGTGTGGCTCAGTGATTGAGCATCAACCACAGAGAAGGTCACCAGTTCAATTCCCAGTCAGGGCACATGCCCAGATTGCAGGCTTGATTCCCAGCAGGGGCATGCAGCAAGCAGCTGACCGATGTTGATGTTTCTCTCTCATCAATGTTTCTATTTCTCTCTTCCTCTCCTTTCCTTTCTCTCTAAAAATCAATAAAGACATATTTAAAAATAGAAATAGTGATGTTGCTGAAATAAATGCAAGAAAATGTAAAAAGAGTACTTTGTAATTTATATTGTGCATGTCTTTGTTTTATTACACATTTAAATATCACCTGCATGTGCATAGTAACTATGTGCAGTCCTCTTTGATGTTTTGCTGACTTTCTGTTACATAACCATAGCTTACACATATTTTCTGTTTTATCACTGTGAAGATATATTTCTCAATGTGAAAGAATAGAAACTGTTTTAATTAGCAGCTTGCCAGCTTGATTTACAACTTTTGAATACTGCGCCCATGGGTATGGGCTCCCATTTGCACTCCCCCTGGCCCCACATGTGTTAGGCATGGGTCTAGTGAACAGCCAAGTAAGTAAAATGCAGCTCTTATAATCAAGGGCTTTAACTCTTCACATTAGAAATGTAAGAAGTAGCAAAGTAAATAGTTAGAGGGATCCACAATGCACAGGCAACTAGATAAAAGACCAACTAGTAAGCCTATTATAAATATTACTAGTGGTCTGGTGCATAAAATTCATACACAGAGGGGGGGTTCCCTCAGCCCATCCTGCACCCTGTCTAATCGGGACCCCTTGGGGGATGTCTGTCTGATGGTTTAGGCCTGATCCCACAGGGCCTAAGCTGGCAGTCAGACATCCCTCTCACAATCTGGGACTGCTGGCTCTTAACAGCTCACCTGCCTGCCTGCCTGATCACACCTAACTGCCTCTTCCTGCCTGCCTGATCACCCCTAACTGCCCTCCTCTGCTAGCCTGATCTTGCTCCAACTGCCCTCCCCTGCTGGCCTGATCTCGCCCCCAATGGCCCTCCCCTGCCAGCCTGATTTCACCCCTAACTGCTCTCCCCTGCTGGTCTGATTGCCCCTAACTGCCTCTGCTTGTCTGATCGCTCCTAACTGCCCTTCCTTGCCAGCCTGATCTCTCCCCCAACTGCCTTACCCTTCAGGCCTGATCTAACCCCCAACTGCTCTCCCCTGCCAGCCAATTTGGTTCTGATTGGTCAGTTTCAATGCCAGCCAGCATCTCCAGGCCTATCTCTGGGCCTGATCAGAGAGGCGGGGCTAATCAGCAGCCCCCATGGAGGCCTGGAGAGAAATAGAGGCATGGCTGCAGGCAAAGCCTGGAGAGAAAGAGAGAGGCAATGGCTGATCAACAACTGCCACAGAGACTGTGGATCAGACCCTGCCTCTCTCTCTAGGCCTCTCTCTGGGCCTGATCTGCGGCCCCCTCGGCAGTCAGTGCTGGGTCGCTACACCCACACCGGCAGCAGACAGTGCTGGGTCACCACGGCAACCCAGCATTGACTGCAGGACTGACTTCCGGTGTTCAATCGAGCCTTCAGTCATTTTGGACATTATGGACCCTGGGTTTTTATATATTAGAACTAGGGACCCAGTGCATAAATTTGTGCACCTTGAAAGGAACTGTGGGTCATGAGGCTGCAGTTGGCACAAGGGTGGGTCTTGGCCCATCATCCACACCCCTGCCTGCCTGCCATGCCCCCTGGTCCCCAGTCTGCTGGCAGCCCTGTTCCCACCGCCGCTCCTACCCACTGATGGTGCAGAGTGATTGAGGCCAGTGCCATCAGCGGGTACGAGTCATGGCTGCTGCCCCAATCACTCCTCAGGAGCAGGGGGAGGTGGAGAAGCCCTGAAGGGTGATTAGGTCTGGCAGCCACCACTTGCATCTGCTGATGGCACCGAGTGATTGGGACTGGTGCTGGGCACCAGCAGGGGGTGCAAGCAATGGCTCTGTTGCTGGCAACGGGTGCAAACATGGCTGTCGCCGTCAGCAGGTACGAGAGGTGGCTGCCCGCCCCAATCACCTTGCAGGAGCAGGGGAAGGTGGAGAAGCCCTAAGGGGCAATTGGGGCCAGCAGCCACCACTCGCACCCACTGACAGCACCGAGCGATCAGGACTGGCACTGGTCCGGCAGCAGGTGCAAGCGGCGGCTCCAGCACTAGCAGCAGGTGCGAGCGACGGCTCTGGTGCTGGCAGCAGGTGTGAGCGCCAGGCAGGACTGCAGCGCGTGGGAGCAAAGAATTTTTAGTAACCACCAGAGGCTCACCCCAATGACAGTGACTGGTTTGGTGCCCCGGTCACCTTCTCCACCATCCCACTGTGGCCAACACCCACCATGTTCTGTGCATGCCCCCTAGTGGTCAGCACATGTCATAGCGACCAGTTGTTCAGTTGATTGGTTGTTTGGTTGTTCCACCATTCAGTCCATTTGCATATTAGAGTTATATATATATATATAGATTAGAGATGGTGTAGAAAAATTTTGGGGTGAAGCCACATTACTCTTAGAACCATCCTATAGTCTCTGAATTCCAAGTTTTGCTGTCCTTGTACTCTCCCCAATGCCTATTCTCCTATTGGTGAGGTCCTTCCCACTCCCGTCTTTATCGACTCCTCCGTGCTCCAGGTCTTTCCCTCCTTCCTCGGCTACCCAAACAAACTTACCTCTGTCCAATTCCATAGACCCCCAGACCTCAGACCTCAATCCCTCAGAGTTTCCTGATGTGGTGTTTGCTCCTCAAACATGAAACAAATTTGCTCTGTGCATTTACCTGCCAAGATAACCCTCACCCATCATGTCTACTAGTAATGGAGATATTTTTATTCTTTCAGAGTCTTTAACATAGAGAAGTAATTGTGAAGGCAATTTCAGGAGTTCAGAGGAGTGGCCTTTTTAGTTCCTCAATCTCCTATGAGCAGCTCTCTAAGACCTCACAGTTAACCTGATGCCCCATGACACTGGGTGCCTTAAAATCAGATAATAGAGATAAAATAAGCAAAAGCCCCACATCAGAACAAACCCACACACTGGACTTGTGCATCTGGTACACATTTGGGAGTGTGGAGAGAAAGTGGATAAGACCAGCGAGAGAGAGAGAGAGAAGGGCTCTCTAGAAGTGGATCATCCTGGTGGTCGGGCCATGCTTATCTGATCTGCTGCTCATTTCCCAGAAACCCACTGTCTTTTCATCAAGAATTTTTGAAAGACATATCCAAAACTGGCACTGTGCAAAGCTTAACAGTTGATTCAAAACTTCAAAACGCATAAAGTTGGACTGAGTTCTGAGCCCCACAAAACATTCTTCAGTCAGGTCATTCAACTTAATCAACGAATACACTGAGCTGTACCACAGCCATCCTGGTAATTATTTTACATCAAAGATCATGTAATTTTTGCTTTTTGGAATTAAACAGTCCCAATTCATTTCATGCCTTCATATTTTACCATTTATTCACCCCTGGAGATGAGAAGATTGCTTTTTTCCTTCATTATTCTACCCCAGTGGTCAGCAAACTGCAGTTCGCGAGCCACGGTTTGCCTCTCTGTTGACTAATGAGTTTGCCAACCACTGTTCTACCCTGGCTTTCAGCATACTTACTTCCAGGGGTCATCCCAAACATGAAGGGAGGCAGTTATGCAATCCTCACTAATCCCGGCTGTGTACTTCCAGTCCAAGAACATGCCTCTTATTGCGAGTCCCAAATCATTGGTGAGTACCAGTGTTACTGGAATAAAAATAACTTGGACTAAAAACGATTATTAAGAAAAGCCAAAATCTGTGTTTGTAAGGCTGTAGCCAACAAGATCACGATTTCCCTTTGTTTCTGGATCAAACAGCCTGGATATCAGCATCAGAACGTTTTTTGAAATGCTTTGCAGTTGTATAATTTCCTGCAGCTGCCTTGCACATTAATGATAACAAATTTAGAACAAATTGCTTTAAATGACCTCTGTATAGTGTTGAGTTGGTAAATTATCTGAGTCTTAAAATGCTCCCATTCAAAGCAACAGCATCTTGTGAACATCCACACAAACTGATAAGTATGTATCGCAGGAGCTATGCTCAGAGAAGTTTGAAGACTGTAGAGCAGGATTTCAGCTGTCTTTTCCTTTATTCAGGCTGTGGCTCAGCATATGTGAAACAGCAATTCTCAGGGAGCACTGTGTTGTTCAATAAAAAGAAAATGATTCAAAAGCGTGCACTCAGGATGGGCTGTGAGCACTTCGGTTTCAGAGTTCAGGAAGCACTGTCATTCTCTGGCCCCACTAATTGTGATGGTGGGGTTAACTTTGAAATGGTCACCAACACACATGGAAGTTCTTTCCTCACAAAAACCTGAGAGAAACTCATTTTCTGAGAATTTTAAATCAACCCTCTAAGCAGTGTGTGCTCCAGGATAAACATTTCGCCTGAGGCAGTTTGAGGGGGAAGGAATGAGAAAGGAGCCTTCCAAGTTTATGGGCTAGCCCCGTGGTCAGCAAACTGTGGCTCGCGAGCCACGTGCAGCTCTTTGGCCCCTTGAGTGTGGCTCTTTCACAAAATACCACGGCCTGGACGAGTCTATTTTGAAGAAGTGACATTAAAAAAAGTTTAAGTTTAAAAAATTTGGCTCTCAAAAGAAATTTCAATCATTGTATGTTGATATTTGGCTCTGTTGACTAATGAGTTTGCCGACCACTGGGCTAGAACATCACATGGAAATGAAGCCAAAGAGGAAGAAAAGAGGCAAGTGGGGGCAAAGAAAGAGAACCAGAATTTGAAACTCCAAAGCTTCCTCTGGCCGGTGTGGCTCATTGGTTGAGTGTCAACCTATGAACCAAGAAGTTGTGGTTCCATCCCTGGTCAGGTTGGTTGTGAGCTCAATCCCCAGAAGGGGGCATGTAGGAAGCAGCTGATCAATGATTCTCTCTTATCGTTGATGTTCCCATCTCTCTCTCTCTTCCTCTCCCTTCCTCTCTGAAATCAATTTAAAAAACATATATTTTTTAAAAGAACAAAGCTTCAATTTATGGGAGGGACACTTGTAAAGAGCTAACTTCATGAGTTAGTGGATAAACCTGATCTTGGTAAGAAATAGCTGCCAAGAAGAGAAAGCTCTCATCTCCTGTGAAAACTTTGGGATCTGTGATAACACTGCATCAATCCTTTTCCTAAAATTAATCTTTAGCATTTTGATGACAAAGATGTGCATATGCCTTCACTGTAAAGTGCAGACACAAAGAAGGTTGTTCCATTGTTACAGACCCAGAATCCCTTTCCATCTGATCTTGTGCAATTCTTTCCCTTAAATGCTGCTCAAGTTCCTCCAAACTACAAGGCACCCAGACTCCTATAGCTAGACCACTATTCAAGTGAAAGGGGGAAAAAAACACACATGATCAGGGCCCCCACCAGCCCCTCTTCCTTCGTATGCCAGTTCAACAAAAGCCAGGGTGTTAAAAGGTGTTCTGTTTCACGCGGCTCTGGATCAGTTCCCTAAGCCTCTCACCTTCCAAACGAGAGCAGCTCTTTCTCATTCCCACTCCCAAACCCAGAAATCTGCTCCCTATTTTCTGGGCAAATTGCCTGCTGAGAATATGTCTGCAAATGTGATGTTCTCTCTGATATTAAACTGGGAGATTGCAGTGACATCAACAGGTCCCTGTTGCCAGGAGACCTATGTGACTTATAGCCAATAAAATCATATTTGCAATTTCTCTCCTCATCAGCTAGTGATTCAGTTGGACCACGAGCAGCTCGCAGTATTATGGTGCAATGGTTAGGAGGGTAGCTTCTAATGACAGAGATTATGAGTTCAGATCTAGATTCTGGCATGTGCTGGCTTTGTGTAACTTAACCTCCTGTTGATTGAGTTTACTCATCTGCAAAATAAAGATAGTAATAGTCCTGACTTCAAAAGCTTGTGTATGGACAAAAATGAGTTACATACAAAATGCTTAGAGCAGTGCTGGTATATGTAAACTCTCAAAAAAATATTATCATCTGCTTTTGCTATTGGCCAATATGATCAAGGGATTTGGTGTGGTTACAAGAAAGACAGGCAGTTACTATGACAAGTGGGGTAATTAATGTATGGACCTGGCAAAGAGTATGCCCTTACTCAGTGGAGACTCTGGTTACCATTAGTAAAGCCCTACCAGTCTCAACTGGAATGAAAAGTGATCCACTATGTAAGAGGCAAACTAGGACTAAACCAGGACACCAGAAAATCAGGGGACCAGAAGAAAACAACTAACAGCAAGAAAATTGTAGGGGAAGAGATGGGGCTTATGGTAGAAAGTTAATGTCAATTAATATATCCAGAAATTTGCCACTGGAAAATACAGAATTTCTGTAAGCATGCAGTTGCATCATTGATTGCATTTCCATATGCTTTAGGATTACTGCTAGCTTTAGGAACTCTGAAAGTCTGGAAGCTGATGCTACTGGTAGCCCACCTCCCTTATCTCCTTGCCTTTACCCTCCAAAGTACCTCTTCTGACTTTTGGACTTCTGCCAGAACCTGTGTTCCTTTGCCTGACAGATTTCCAGCCATTGGGTGAACAGATACCCCAGGTCCCTCAACCCTCAGGTGGAATAGCCCTGAGGCATAGGTTCTACAGTGATGTTCAGAGTTTCCCGAACTGGATGCTCACAGCTGTAACTGGCTCCAGTATGCACTTTGGATGGGCTTCCTTTTCTTTCCTGGTTCACTTTCCCACGCCCTGCTGGTATTTATTCCACAGCCCAGATGAACCACTTTCATTCAGATCTTTAATGTAGGGTTTGCTTCTGGGGGATCCCAATCTAAGACAGACCGTAAGCCCACCCTGATCTTTTCAGAGTCTTTGCTCCATCTGCAGCCTTTAGAGATAAGTGATTGGCTCAGGCTCCCACTGGCTTGAATCTCCGTACAGATTCATATACTCCCAGCTGCTACATGGGCATTCTCCACTCAGGGAAACGTAGTTCACATTCTCCACTCAGGGAACCTTAGTCCACATATTGGCACATCCAATATTTGATTTCAGATGCAAGAACATTTTTTCTTTGTACTCAAGAGGCCAGGATGGACTGGTGGCCTGCCAACAAGAGGCACCTTAGAAGGGACCTAAAAATGTGTGTGTACAGCACCCACAGCCATGAGTCCAGTGTGTGCCTGTTACAGGCTTATCATCTCAGAATTGGTCAGCTGGCAGCTGCAGAGGCAGGGTGATGCCAGCATTTAGCTAAGGTCCTAGAGAGAAATGTAAGCACATCTGTCAAAGGTGTCTTTAGCAATTTTTAACATAGTGAAGTTTCCCCAGAAAGCCAGGTAGCATTGATATCAGAATAGTGCACCTCATGTGAACATGGTAGTCCCAGCAAAATTATATCAAAAGTATCTGTAATAACAGAATTAATTAAACAAATATTTATTTTGCTAGAAGGTTCCTCAAAATTGCGTGTACTCTTGTTTTGATCCTGACATGGACTATCTCAGATAATTAATATATTTAAAGCCATGTAGGTGTTCTAAACTAAATAAAAACAGCATTTCACTAAATAGACTCAGTACTTTGAGGCTCTTTTCACAAAATTAGTAACATAATCCTTCTCAGAATGTTTCTCCAAAGAACCCCTGCAGGGAAAGGGAATAATTCCCCAAGTTTTACGGGACCCAGACTGAAGCTACTAGATCACCTATAACCTCAACACTTATTTGAAGTCTCATATATCTGAAATTTTCACGCTTTACTTTGTCATGCATTTCCCTATTCATGTTAATATAAAATTATGTTTTCAATTACCTTCAAATAAGTTGACATTCCCACATTCCATGGAACTTGCTAGAATATGTTTCATCAGTAGAAATCTCAGGAGAGTTTTCAAGGATCACACACAAGCTGCCTATTCAAGCTTTTGGGGGTTCTTTTTTTAGCTAGCACGGGGGTTTTCAATGATTTTAACTAGTTGATAGCTACTAATAGTTAAGTAATCAGGAGTTCTTATGTAAAGACTCAGAGTTTTGTGTATTTATTTGTTTATTTTTAAAGTCAGAAGATTTATCTAGAATTATGTGCTATAGCCTTTACATGGGAATTGTTCTCCAGTTTACCTTGTCTTTGTCATACTCTGTTATCCCATACCTGTCTGTGATTCCTGAGAAACCTCTAGAAGCCTTTCAGTATTATGCCCAAACTCACATAGGCAGTCTTGTAACGTTTCGTCTACTTATAAAATATCCTAGATAGATGGTTCACAGAAGACAGTACATCTGTTCACCACACATCCCCCCATGACAAGCTATGTTCTTTTGGTTCTTTATGAACTCTCACATGGTTTCTCCCGGTTAGAGAACTCCCCACCTCCATCAAACTCAATCACTTCTCAGTACTGAATATCAAATGAATAAATCTTCATAAAGCACCACTTTGAATATGGCATCCCCTGCCCAGTAATATTTTAGGATCTCCAAGTCTCTTTCCCAATACCTCCAGGGCATCAAGTAGGCATTAAGTTGTACAATGCTACATAGAGTATTGTTTGTGACCAGTGCCAATATGTTCTCTGCCTGCTAGTGGTTTGCTACAATGTAAGCAATTAAGAGTAAGATGGATTTAGAGATTTTTATTGCAACTTGACATTGTTGTACTATCACTGTACTCATCATTGGAATGAATACTGAAGAGTTCAGATGCTGCCAGACTCATGGAGAACAGCATGTGGTGTGATGTGGACACTGATTATGTCCAACAGGGCCACATTTCGGTGCACAATAAATTGGAAATTTTGAAAAACTGGTCTCTTTCCACTTTGAAAAGCAATGGATTAGCAAAGTCTCAACATTCAGTGGTGACGGAACATTAAATCAAAATATATGCACATAATGACAGAAATATAGTAAACAGAGAATTAGATATAGTTGTGATATAATTAGGATATAACTTTGTTAAAGACTATGATTGAAAACAATTTCATTCTACTTTTTAAGTAATTAGAATCCAACAATCTTCCAGGTAGAACTAGAATTAATTTCAATTTGTTGGTTCCTTCTCGTTGCTAGAAAACAATTGCATATGTTTTCATATCCATTATTAATGATTTACCCAGTTTGACAGCACTTCCTATTCCTCACACCTGCAGAGTGCATCAGAGCAAGGCCTTCAGGGTAATATGGATGGAGTCTGAGTTGCAAAACAGACAGTAAGAGATGCCCTGCATCGCCCCCATGTGCAAAAATCCAAAACGGTGGCCACAGTGAGTGATGGCTACAGCTTGCCAAAGTGACAAAGTTCTGTTTGGCCTCCTAAGGTCTCTTTTTTAAATTATTCACTGAAATAAATAATGCACAGATGACTAACAATCCATACCAGGTGCAAATGCATTGTGCATATGCCATTTGCTGTGAATTCAGCAAATATTCCCAACCCCCAACAGCTGAAACCGCCAATCACACTGGTCCTCCAGGAGCCGCCTTGAGTTTATGACAACCTACTCACTCAGGCGCCCCCCCACTGTTGCTGTGAGTAAGGGCACATTTATCCAGACAGGGGTGGGGATTTTTAATGTGCTGGTGACAAAGACTTCAACTCTGTGTACTAATGGGTTAATGGGCCAGTGAACGTGTGACCTTCATCTCATTAGCAGAATGGCCAGATTAGTTGGGCCAATCAATGCAAATTGAGTGCATAAGGTGTGGGAAAACATGCTGGATTGTTTAAAGGCTTCTACAGGTAGAGGAGAGAAACATGGCAGTGCCCCTCTCATGGCTGTGAGGATCTTCAGTCACAAATTTGAATTCACCATAAATGCAACAATGCTACTGCCCTATCAACATGGTAAGCCAAAATGTAGATTAATTATAGATATTATATGCTTTAGAAATAATGCACACTAATTTTTCAGCCAAGAGACCACTTATCCTTATGGTTATGCTGACACATACGCTAAAAAATGTGACAGCAACCACAGCTCAGTGTGATTACATTTGATGGTTATAATAGCTGGTTACAAAGGGGTGCACATTCTTTTATTCCTTGGATACCAATACTCTGACATATTTGGAAAGTTTTGTGAACAAGCTACTTTTATGTCCAAGAAATGTATTCCCCAAAATGTATATTTTAAAGGAAAAGCATTAACCAACTTTCTTTGCACCAGCAAGGACAAAACCAATGAATTTTGTCCAATCAATTTATAAACATTGGCACCATGACATGGCATTTGCTTGGTAACTAACTGCATTTCTCTCTTTGGGTGTAATTTTTGTCACACATCTTGTCTGCTTCATTGGTGGTGAATATGAAATGGCATATTCCTATTTAGCAGAAAGGCATGATGACTGATTTCCTTTGCATCAGTTTGGTGGTAGACAATATACCACTTCATCTGGGAAAAAGGACAAGTAAATACCAATACCCTATTCATCCACTGTAAACCCAAAAGTCTCAGCTGCTTTAGGTTAGCTTTCATCTTATTTGTCAAATGTATGTCCGTTTGTGGTGTTAGGAGTATTTTTGCTTGTCTTGCAACACAGAAGTTAACTGGAGGGATCCAGTAGTTTGCTTTGTTGGTATTTCCCCCTGTTGTTTTGTTATTTATTATTAATTTATCTGCTTGGTTTTTTTCTCTCACAGAGGGCATGGGAAAGCTATAAATAAAGCTTTTGTGAGATGGTCTTACCTTTCAGTGCCACTCTGATGTCCCTAGCTGACACCCAGATGCTTTTCAAATGCCAACATTGTAGAATGGCTGTTGGTTGAGCACCTGACCTTAGCCTCACAGTGGCCATCCATACCATCACCCACTTGAACAGACGTATTTCCTCCTGGCTCTTCTCCATCCCTAGGATGAAGCAACACTATCAGAGAAATCCTATCCAGGCTTACAGACTCACATACTCACATGGCTGCAACTGTGGCTTTGGGAAGGGAAGCCAGCCATGATGTCTGAAGATGATGTGAGCTCACGTGTGCAAACGGGTGGCTCACAGATGCACCAACCCCAGGAGAAAGCAATTAAGAACATATCAGAAAGAAGGACTTGAAGTCTTCAAAGAGTGCACATCAATGCATGATGAGGACTATAGCTGCAGTGAGTCTGGTGCACTGATGCCAGAGAACAGCATGGAAGGTACCGGGGCACATCCATTTCAACATGCAAAAAACACCAAGAAATCCAAACTCCGAAGGAGGCAAAGAAGAGGACGCCAATGTATCAAGAAATAACAGTATCTCTAAAGGTTATTTCTGTTCTGAGCTTGTGGTCCAGGATGGAGGTCATTTCTAGCCATTTATCCATTTTTCCACCTTTTCTGGTTCGTTTGAAACATTTGAAGTTTTATAAAGCACCTACTATGTACCAGATAATACCAAAGTTTCATTCAGTGCATGTGTATGGAGCACTTATTATGTGCCAAGTATTCTTATGGGCTCTGGAATACTTGGCACATAATAAGCCTAGTCCTTGGACCCTCAGAGATAGGGAAAAAGCTGCAGTACATCTAATGAAACTGATTGATATTTTTATTGAAATGACAATTACTGTCATTTGGGTGTTAGACTGGCACAAAATTATGACTTTATGGCCCATTCCTCTAACAAAGAACTGTTATTCTACCTTATATTGCACTCCACACAGTGGTTATCCAGTACCAACCTTGCACTTCAAGCTAAGGATTGCATTATTCAAGGAGACCTTTGAAATCATCTCATCCCATCATCATCTCATCATTTTGTAGATGAAGAAGCAGGCATCCAATTAAAATGGACTGTCAAAATCACCAAGCACACATCTCAAAATGATCTTCATGGGAGTCCTTTGAAGGAGCTTTCTAATTCTGATAAAATCAATCCTGGTTTTGGAGGGTTCTTTGTACTAAGAGGGAAGACAGAGGAGAGTTTTCGGTTAATTTTACCTGGTCATGACAAAGAATACTGGCAGGATTACTATGGGGAAGATTATTTCAATTTATCATAGAATTAAAAAATTTATTCAATCATTTTCTGACAATTGCACTTTATTTCAACCTCATAAAAATCGTTTTATCCACAAGGAAACAAAACAAAAAAAGTGTGAAGAAAATAATCCATGGCAAGTTTGCAGTATGATATCAGTGTGATATTTTCCCACTGATGGTTAAACCATCTATCACTAAGAAAGTGCTCCTTCTCTCAGTGGTTTCACGTGTCATCACCAGCTAACTTGAATAGGGCAAGAAAGGAGCTTTATACAGCTATTGAAAGAATGGTACAGTGAAGATGTTTTGCAACTTACATGCCTCCATGGATTCTAAGCTTATCCAATAGAACTGTGCCACTGACGTGTAAAGATAAAAGAGTGTGTTGACAAATAACCCAGGACTTTAACTGTCTGGGACCCAGTGGTCTCAGCACCACATTTCTCATTCTTTCCATCCTTGCTTAAAAGCTTCTTGAAAACCTGAAGGTTGATGGCTGGCGTGGTGCATCATCTTCACTTGGTCACTTTCTCATTCACGTCTGCTGCTGCTGGCCTCATGAAAATGGCAACTCAGGGCAGCCTTGGCAAAATATGAGTGGGGGGTGGTGGTGAGAAAAGGTCCCCCCATGCTGACTTCCCAGCTGTATGTGGGGACCTCAGACTCTGAAATCAAGCAGATCTGGGACTGAAATCTCAGCTCTGTCACGTTCAAGATGAGTGACTTTGAGCAAATTACTCACACTTCCTGAGACTACAGTTTGTCTGTAAAACTAGTATAGTAGAGCCACCAAGATAGTCATGAATACAAATTAGCTAATAAATGTAAAGCACTTCAGTTCAATTTTGGCACATATGAAGCTTAATTAAGGCTAGTGATGTGGAGGAGGAAGAAGAGGAGAAGGAAGGGAAGGAGGAGGTGGTGGGTGGGTAGGGGGTAAGGGCAGGGAGAGAAAGAGGAAGCCCCAGAGCATCTCACTAGATCTGGTACCAAGAACCCTGATCTTAGGAACTGGTGCTGCACTCTACTCCCAATTCCATCCAATTTTAGAGGAAGGGAAACAGAAAGGAGATGGGGCATTCAAGTTGAAGAGTAAATTGAGTAGTACCTCAAGGGAGCTCCCTGAAGCCTTACTTATTTCTTGAGTATATTAAATTATTTGGTCTTATCCAAGTTGAGGTAGGATAAAGAGGGTAAAGACAAGTCAGTGACATTGCTTCCCCCATTCATCCTGAGATTTGATCCCCTGTCATTTGTACGTCAGTCAGCAAAGCTTCTAGATCGCAGAGGGGGGAAAATATCTGCACTTATGGGTCAAGCCTGGGATTAGTCTTTGGTTTCCAGCCCACCTACCCCTCCCAAAGAATTGCCCAGCAAAGCAGCAATGTGGTGACAAATGGACCAGAAGTGCTGTGCACTATCTGCCCTGGATAAAAGGTTAAAGCTCCTAGAAAACCACCCGCATCATCCCTCCAGAGTTGAGCCTCTCCAGCCTCATCCTATCACTTCCCTACATGCATGCTGAGTTCCAGCCCAATCAAACTTCTTGCAACACATCAAAATGTTCTCCCTACCCAAGAGCTTGGCATATACAATCCCTTATAGGCATACCTTCACCCTTGAGATGCCTGGGGAGCTCCCTCCTCCATTCAGCCTTCCAACCACTCCTGGAAACTCAACCCCTTCCTTGCATGCTAAAAACTCTTGGAATATACTTCTATCAGAGAAAATACTCTATTAATGTATTTATTTGTGAGTCATCTGTCTCTTCCCTCTTGCCTTTGGGCTACATGGAGCTCTACACTGAGTGGCCAGATTATTGTGATCTCTGAACGCATAATAATCTGGCCACTCAGTGTATATCCTATATAATAAAAGGCTAATATGCAAATTGTCCCCTCGACCAGGAGTTCGACCAGCAGGTAGGCAGGCCAACTGCCCATGTCCCCTCCCCTTGGCCAGGTTGGATGGACCCCTCCCATGCACAAATTCATGCACTAGGCCTCTAATATGTATATTAGAGATCATAATAATCTGGCTACTCAGTGTATACTCCTGTGTATCAGCCCAATGAAGTTGGCATCCACTGAGATTTCATCATGAGCTAATAATAAGCTGTTTATATGTGTTACCTCAGTTAATGCTCACCTATGAAGTAGGTCCTACTGTCATTTCTAATTTTAAAATCTTTATTGAGCCCTTATTTGCCAAGCCTGATTCTGAGAATAGTGAAGAAGACAGACAGTTTGATGAGAGAAGGGACTGTCTGTCTTCTTTACTCTTCTTAGAATCAAGCTTGACAAATAAAAATAAAATATCAAAAGACTGGTGCATAACTGTCATAAACATAAGAGAGGGCAACATAATACAAAGTGACTAAAAGTCTGCTTTAGATTGGATAGTTAGCGAATGCATCTCTGAGGAAGTAACATTTAGATAGTTGAACAGTAAGAGTCTGCCTAGCCAAGATCTAGGGGAAGAGCATCCTAGGTAGGGGGGACTGCAAATGCAAAGACCTTGAAATAAGAATGAACTTGACATGTCTGAGGAATGGAAAGAAGTGCAGGGTAACTGTTGACCTAGGACAGTGGTCGGCAAACTCAGTCAACAGAGCGGCAAACCGCGGCTTGTGAGCCGCAGTTTGCCAACCACTGACCTAGGAGGTGGGAAGCCTGAACTAGGTTATGCAGAGCCTTGTGAAACAGGTAAAGAATTTGGAAAGATATTGTTTAATTTTAATCTGGAGAGAAACATGCTGTAATTTCTAGTTCTTAAACCACTGTTTTAGCTTCTGGTAAGAAAAGGAATTCAGAGGAACAAATGTGGAAGAAAAGGGATAGTATGAAGCAGAGCTGACCACATGGTCATATAGTGATGAGGGCCCTAGGTACCTTAGACTAAAGTGATAGTGACTAATTTAGAAAACCATTTATAAGGTGCTTGATGTGGGTTAAGCACTACTCTAACCACAGTACAGTTATAACGTTTATTTCTCACCACAGCCACAATGACATGGGGCCTATTTTGATGCCCACTCACAGATGAAGAAGCTGAAATAAGGAGATTAATAACATAATCAAGGCCACATGAGGATGTGATGGTGTTGGGATTTGGACCAAAGCAAAGTCTTCCCTACACTGTACTGCAGTTAGTAAACTAGAAGGACAGAAAAATGGTTTAATTATTAATAATGGCAAGATTAAGAATATGAATCAAGGGCTGGGAGAAATACTCATTGAGGATAGGTAGATGACAATAGATAGATAAATAAATAATAACTAGCATACATTTCCCAAATGCCTGCTATAAACCAGACCTTGTTACACTTTGTACATATTATCTCATTTAACCATTATTATAGCCATGCAAATTGGGGATATTAACCACTTCTTATAGATGAGAAAGATAAGATAGAAAGATAAGTAACCCACCCAAAGCCTGCATGTTCACTGTCAGAATTAAATGGAGAGTATTATGATAAGAGAAATAAGCCAGTCAGAGAAAGACAAGTATCACATGATCTCACTTATATGTGGAATCTAATGAACAAAATAAACCAGCGAACAAAGTAGGTCCCAGGTATGGAAGCATGATACAGACTGATGGATCTCAGAGGGAAAGGGAGAAAGGGAGGAAGGCAGAGAATAACCAAAGAATGTATATGCATACATGCCTAATCCAAGGACGCAGATAATAGTGTGGTGAAGACATGGGGTGGGGTGGGAACTGAGTAGGGGGAGGGGGTAATGGGGGGAAATGAAGGACATCTGTAATACTCTCAACAATAAAAAATGAGATAATATGTGCAAAGTCCCCAGCAAATAATGGATTTCCAATTAATAGGCTTCCTAGTTCAATTATTCGAGAAATATAAAGTGCTTATTGTATGCCTTTGATTATTCTGGTCTTTTCCTTAAACACTGTTTCTACAACTAACAATTAATAAAAAGAGTCATTATTTCATAGCCTCTTTACTAACAAATCATTCTCAAAATACATATCTCATTTAATTCTTACTATAACTCCAAAATGTAGTCTACATTTTTTATTATTATTGATTTTTTACAGAGAGGAAGGGAGAGGATAGAGAGTTAGAAACATCGGTGAGAGAGAAACATCCATCAGCTGCCTCCTGCACACTTCCCACTGGGTATGTGCCCGCAACCAAGGTACATGCCCTTGACCGGAATTGAACCTGGGACCCTTGAGTCTACAGGCCGACGCTCTATCCACTGAGCCAAAACAGTCAGGGCTGTAGTCTACATTTTTAAACTGGGAAAATTAAAGCACAGAGAAATAAAATGATTCCACCAGTGATACTCAGATGGTAAAGCTGATACTCAGTTTTAAATAAGCTTGGATTTTTAAAATTTCTATTTATACTCCTAGTCCAAGATGTGTTTTCTTTATTTTACCGGCACTGCCTGCCTGTTGTTTGCCTTTCAAGGTTCCACTGTTTCTGTTGTTCAAAGCCTTGTGAAAATCTTACTTTTTGACGTAGCCTCCTCAGATTGCCACAGGAAACTCTAATCTCTTCCTTTTTATTCCCTTTGCACTTTTCTTGGACCTAGTGATTACTTGCGTCAACATCTCTATCTATCTATATCTATCTATCTATCTATCTATCTATCTATCTATCTATCTATCTATCTATCATCTATCTATCTTTGCTAAAGCTTAAGTGCCTGAAGGAGCAGGATTATCCTTATTCATCTTTTAATCTTCTACAGTTCCTAGCACAGTGCCTGATTCATCAGATGCACTCAGTAAATATTGTTAGAATTCCTGTAAACCCCCCCTCCCCCCCCCACCCCAAAAGTCTCTGATGTTGGGAGGCAGATGTAACTCAGGGAATTTATGAGGAAATACCATTGTAGTTTAAATTATCATTTAACAAACTATGCAACGGCCATGGAAAAGTTAATGACATATAGCAGTTCCCTTTTATCCAATCCAGTCTGTCTTCACTCATAGTTGCGTTATAACTAATCATCCATTGGATATTGTAATATCCAGTGAATATTACAATATTTAGAGATAAAGTTATGGAGAGCTTCATCATTTGAGCTAGCTATATAATGGGTAAGAAGGTAGACTCTGGAGTCAGGCTTCCTGGTTTAAATCCCAATGCTGTCACAGGTTCTGTGATCTTGGACAAGTTACTTGGACAAGTTACTATGCCTCATTTTAAAATAGGGATAATATTGCTATCTCCACTAGAAGGAAGTAAGAAGTAAATTAGATAATCCCTGTGAAGTACCTGGTTTATTTGCTAATAGTCACATTACACTATTAAGGCTTAGACATAAATGGCATCATCTGAAGTGGTTTAGTTAATATGAATATGCAGTGTCATTGGAAATTCTGGGAAACCTTTGGAAGTTATTTTAAAGAAAGAAAAACTACAGCTGCTCACACAACAGTTAACACCAACCATGCAGCATGTCTGGTTTGGTTTTAGGGAAACACAGTTGAACGTCTTCAAATTTCTAGGCTGAATACCATATGACAGCAGCACCAATACTCCATGCACAGTGTTTCCCATAGAGAAGGGAGTTTTCCTTGTGTTGTAGGCATTGGATTTCTTCCACTGAGCCTGTCTGCATCCTCGTGTGGCACAGAGAAGAGTTCAGTGATGTGAAGGCCAACGTTTGCAAGGAAATGTTTATAAAGACATATTTCTCTCAGGTGTCTATTTCAGCTTTATTATAATGAAAATCCAAAGCCACTTAAACTCTGACACCAGTGTCAGTCATCCCAGAAAGTACTTGTGCTGAATACTCTCTCTTGATTTCTATACTCATGTAACTAAAGGAATCATCTCAATCCTATGGAATGTTTATCCAGAAACAGAGTGGGAATACAACACAACATAACATTTTGGGGAAACTAAGTAGTTTCTAATAAGGCAGGAAGTTGGAAGTTTTATTTATAAAATATCTAATTTTATGGATAAAAGAGTTTAAAATTAATTCTGAGAACCATAGAATAAGCTCTAGCTGGGCAATAGGCAGCAGATACTCGATGTCTGATGTCTCTATCAGGTCACGGACAGGGCCTGGAGTTTCCCCAGTGGTGCTTCAGTGAAAACTGAAAGTGCATCTCTAACTTGCCCAAAGGTGGGATGTGGCTTTGGGAGGAATGTTGATAGCCGGCTGTCTTGAAGGCAATAATTGGACACTTCATTGTACCAGCTTTTATTAAAAACTCATTTTTTTATGGAGGGGAAATCGAACCTTGAACTTTAGGAATTAATGGGAAATATACCCAGTGAAATATCGCATCAGTGTTGTCATTTGAGGGTCATCTAATCTGAGAGAGGGGAAACTTTTTTAAAAGTTATATTTCCCTTTTATAACTCTTACTAATTAAAGAAACCTGAAAACATTTAATAAATTCTGTTATAGAACCATTTTCCACAACATAGTCTAATGACTTATTTTATGAGAATATAGTAAGAAAGCTATTAAAGAGGAATCTACTTTTGAATTGATATAATATTTAAAATATCATCTAATTGACTAAAAAACATAAACTGAAATTATAAACTGCACTCGCTCTAATATATTCTTACAAAAAGAGAAACAAGTTTTCCAACTTGATGAGAATTAGAGCACACCTTTTAAAAAATATTTCACGAATCAGGTGATGATAAAATAACTGAAGCACGTTTGAAAAATAAGAAAAAGCCTTCAGGAAGGTCTGTACTTTATTATTCCATTCTCCCAGGAGAGCCACAACTTTTTATGGGTCATCTGGGGCCTGAACCCAAAACAAACATGAAGACACTAAATTACCCCAGCAGATACTCTATGTCTGATGTCTTTATCAGATTTGCCAAGTGTCAAGGAAAGAAATACAAAGTCACTTGAACATCAAGGAATCGGTCCTCTCAATGTGTCACTTTTCCATTGAAACATTTTTATTAATAACCACACATCATTTTCTATATAATTATCCCAGGGACAGAGAGCATTTACAGGTGGTTCAGGCAAAAGCTGAATGCCACTTAAGAAGACTTCAGAGGAACTGTTGACATGTGACCGGTGATTAAACAAAATGTTCTTTGACATTCTTTTCTTTAAAATTAAAATTGCATTTTAATTGATCTTTTTGCATTATAGCTATACCTCTTGGCATTATTATTTAGCAGTTTCTCTAGAGATTAATGTACAAATCCCTAACTTCTCCCTGTCAATTAGAGCTAATGTTGGACCACTTTTCATGGACTGCAAGAACCTCATGACCATGCAGTACCATCTGGTTGTCATATGTATTATATCTACATGTGTTGTAAGCCCGCGATGTTACAATTTTTGCTTTAAATCAGAGGTTGGCAATTTTTTTTCTATGAAGGGCCAGATCATAAATATTTTAGGCTTTGGGGTCATACAAATTATGTCACAACTACTCAGATATGCTGTTGTATCATGGAAGCAGCCCTAGATGATATGCAGAGAAATGGACATGAATATGCCCCAAAAATACTTTATTTACAAAATAGGCAGTGGGTTGAATCAGCCTGAGGGCTGTACTTCCCCACCCCCACTTTAGACAGTAGTATATATTTTAACAAATTAATAAAAAATGAGCTTTTGTATTTACCTACATATTTATTATCTCCAAAGCTATTCCTTCCTTCCTGCAGATGTGCGCTTCCATCTGGTATCATTTCCCTTCAGCCTGAAGACTGCTTTTTAGTATAGGTCAGCTGAGGGTGGAGTCTTTTATCTTAAGATGTCTTTATTTCACCTTCATTCTTAAAAAATGTTTTCACCGGACATAAAATTCTACTTTGATAGTTGTGTGTGTGTGTGTGTGTGTGTGTTTTTCCTTTTAGCACCTTAAAGATATTTTACTGTCTTCTGGCCACTGTGGTTTCTGTTTATGTCAGCGGTTATTTGAATCATTGTTTCTCTGGTCTATCCTTAATATTAGATTAGTCTAGCTACGCTTATTGCCATATTTGATCCTTAAATTGTAGGTAAATTGAGGACACCTCCAAAAGCTTCTTTCAGGAACACGTAGGAGTTCAGAATATGGTGATAAATGAAACTCAGATTGAGGTCTGGGAATCAGCTATGAAATGGATTCACAACATCACTGAAAACAATGAGCTGGGCCTTGGGTCTGGTGTAGAGTTCCACTGAAACCCCTGAGAATGCAGATGCGGAAGTTAGAGGTGCTGGGGATGTGTTGCTTTCCCTAAACCACACTAAGCAAGTGTGATTTCCAGTGGCAGAGTTGAGCCTGCTCCTTCTTCCTCCTGCTCCTGCCCCATCAAGATAGACACCCTCAGAAGAAGCATCAGAAGAGGTTTAATAGCCTAAACCAGTGGTTGACAAACTGTGGCTCATGAGCCACATGCAGCTTTTTGGCCCCTTGAGTGTGGCTCTTCCACAAAATACCATGGCCTGGGAGAGTCTATTTTGAAGAAGTGGCATTAGAAGTTTAAGTTTAAAAAATTTGGCTCTCAAAATAAATTTTAATCGTTGTTCTGTTGATATTTGTTTCTGTTGACTAATGAGTTTGCTGACCACTGGCCTAAACCATTATGCTGTGACTGTGAAGCCCCAAGTGCACCTCAGACATTGGGAATACACTAAGTTCTCTGCCCTTCACTTTGTTACAAAGGGTGAGCTCTGTGTACCATTTGCTTTGTTGACCTCAGCCAGGGCCACATTGCAGTGCATACAACCTATTCAGCTCAATAAATCACCCTAAATCCCATCCACTTTCTTTTGTAATTTTATTTATTTATTTTTTATTGTTTAGAGTGTTAGGTGTCTCCCATTTTCCTCCTTTGCCCCCCTCCACTAGGCTCTTGCTCCACCCCAGGCCTTTACCTCACGATTGTCTATACATGGGATATGCATATATGTTCTTTGGTTAATCTCTTCCAATTCCCACCCCACTTCTTTCCCTCTAAGGTCTGCTGGTCTGTTCCGTGCTTCCATGTCTCTAGACCTATTTTGTTCATCAGGTTTTTTTATTCATTAGATTCCACGTAAGTGAGATCATGTGATATTTATATTTCTCTGAGTTATTTTACTTAGCATAATAATCTCCGTCCATCCATGCTGTCTCTAAGGGTAAGAGAACCTTCATTTTTATAAGTGTAAAATATTCCATTGTGTGAATGTACCACAGCCTTTTTATCCACTCATCTACTGATGGGTACTTGGACTATTTCCAGATCTAGAGCTACTGTAAATAAAATAAAGAACCAATCCAACTCAATAAGAGGAAGACAAACAATCCAATTGAAAAATGGGCAAAGAACCTGAATAGACACTTCTCCAAAGGGAACATACACATGGCCAATACACATATGAAAAAATGCTCAATGTCACAAATCATCAGAGAAATGCAAATTTAAACCACAATGAAGTATCACCACACACCCGCCAGAATGGCTACCATCAAGAAATCAACAGAGAGAATCCAAGATGGCAGCGTAGGTAAACACCTAAACTGCTGCCTCCTACAACAATTTAAACTGCAACTAAAAGACAAAACGTCTATCACCCAGAACCACGGGAAAGCTGGCTGAGTGGAAGTTCTACAACTAGAAGGAAAGAGAAAAGAGCATTGAGACGTGCACGAGCGCTGAAAAGCTGAGGTATGGAGGCGCGTGATCCCGGCTGGCTGCGGGCTACTGGGTGCGTTGCTTTTTTTAACCCGAACGGAGACAAGCCCCCGATTACTCTGAAATCCAGTCTCTGGGGAGACGCGGGGGACCCAAACTCCTACCAGGAGAAGCTGGACTGTCTGCCAGTGAGGGTGGCTTGCTTGCAGAGCTGCGCACAGGAATAATTGTTTACTGCACTGGGGCATGGGACTCGCGGATGCCTTTGGAGACTCAGGCCGACTAACTAGCAGCCATTGCTGTTTGCCACGCCCTAACCTAGTGACACCCTGAGGCCCCGCCCTGCACAACCTACAAACCCACCCAAGCTCCAAGCAGCTCAATTCGCATAAGAAAGGCCTGCCCTATCACAGCTTAACCTAGCAAACTTGCAGCCTGGGTCAGACAGCTCCAAAACCTCCAAACCCCAAGCAAAGAGGAGAAAACTGCAGCTCTCACTGTAGCTCCTGCTGAGTGGCCTCAGACAGTAGCTGACCTGCACCCCATTGGAGATCCAGAAGCCAGTGTACCTAGTGGTCAGTGTGAGACACCAGATTTCAACTCCTCACATCCATAAGTGACACATTCAAGAGGCAGACTCAGTGAGCACCAAAGCCCCAGTGAAACAAGTCCTGCCCCATAAGCGTGTCTTCAGCACAGCAGTTCTTCCATTATAGACACAGCGAGTGCTCACAGCTAATTGGCCTGGAGGTCAATTCCTCCCAGTGTACCAACAGAAATTAAGGCTTAACTACACGAAGACTTTGCACTCAGCCCACAAAGGGGTGTACCAAGAGCATCCACCTCATGTGATTGAGGAGGCTGAGCTACTGCCCCCTATAGATCACCTACCACACAAAGCTACTCCATCAACACAGGAAAGCAGCCAAAATGTGAAGACAAAGAAACATGTCACGAATGAAAGAAACGGAGGAAAGCAAACTACTGGATGACATAGAGTTCAGAACCACATGTATAAGGTTACTCAAGAGTCTTCTTAAAACCGCTGAGAAACTTGATGAGACCTTCAAGGATATTAATGAGAATGCCAAAAAAATGGAAAAGGATCAGTCAGAAATGAAGCATACACTGTCTGAAATAAAGAATATGCAGAAACTCAACTGTAGATCAACGTACCCCAAGAATCAAACCAAAGATCTGAAATATGTGGAAACAAAAAACATCCAACCAGAAAAACAAAAAGAAAAAAGAATCCAAAAATATGAAGATAGTGTAAGGAGCCTCTGGGACAACTTCAAGCGAACCAACATCCGAATTTTTGGGGTGCCAGAAGAAGGGAGAGAGCAAAATATTGAAAACCTATTAGAAGAAATAATGACAGAAAACTTTCCCTACCTGGTGAAAGAAATAGACTTACAAGTTCAGGAAGCGCACAGAACCCCATACAAGAGGAATCCAAAGAGGACCACACCAAGACACATCATAATTAAAATGCCAGGGGCAAAAGACAAAGAGAGAATATTAAAAGCAGCAAGAGAAAAACAGTTAATTACCTACAAGGGAGTACCCATACGACTGTCAGCTGGTTTCTCAACAGAAACTATGCAGGCCAGAAGGGAGTGGCAAGAAATATTCAAAGTGATGAACAGCAAGAACCTACAACCAAGATTACTCTACCCAGCAAAGCTATCATTCAGAGTTGAAGGTCAAATAAAGAGCTTCACAGACAAGAAAAAGCTAAAAGAGTTCATCACCACCAAACCAGGATTACACGAAATGCTGAAGGGTATCCTTTAAGAAGAGGAAGAAGAAGAAAAAGGTAAAGATAAAAATTATGAACAACAAAATGACATCAAATACATACCTACCAACAAGTGAATCTAAAAATCAAGTGAATGAAAAATCTAAAGAACAGAATGGACTGGTGAATATAATAGAATCAGGGACATAGAAAGGGAGTGGACTGACGATTCTCAGGGGAAGCAGGTGTGAGGGGTGCGGGAAGAGATTGGACAAAAATCTTATTCCTATGGATGAAGACATTTGCGGGAGGTAAGGGCATGGGGTGGGGTGGGGAATCAGGTGGAGGGGAGCTATGGGGAAAAATAAAAGAGGAACACCTGTAATAATCTGAACAATAAAGATTTATTAAAAAAAAAAAAGAAATCAACAAACAAGTGCTGGTGAAGATGAGAAAAGGGAACCCTAGTTGGTGGGAGTGCAGACTGGTGCAGTCACTTATGGAAAACAGTATGGAGTTTCCTCAAAAAATTAAAATGTAACCGCCTTTTGACTCAGCAATCCCAGTTCTGAATCCCAAAACACCAAAATAAAAGAATATATGCACCCCCACCCACTTTCTGAAATGCATTTATCAGCAGACTGGCCCCCATGAGAACTTACAATCAGATCAAGTTCAAATTACTTAGAATTCTTTTGGGAAAAAATGACAGAAACCCAAACTAAACCAGTTTCAATGGGCATAAAAAGGAATTTATTGTCTCATGGAAAATCCCTAAAGTTCCAAAGTTAGAGCTCGCATCTGATCTGGTTGAATTCTGGGTCCCAAAGATACCCTAGAGACCCATCTTCTCATTCTTGATCTCACTCCCTCACTCTACTTTCCTCCCTGCCAAGCTTCATTCTAAAATAGCCTCTCCCAATCCATATTGTCTGATTATTTTTTCTGCCTTAGGATATCTTTAAAAAGTCTTGAATTGGCCACCCTTACAGTAACCACCTCACCTCCCCTGCTGTAAAATTTCTGATCTTTTGCTCACTTTGCTTCTAATTCTTGTCACACAGGCATGTGCTGACTTTACTGCCCACCTCTTGGCCCCTCCACTGTGGCAGAAAAACTTCCCCACAGCTTGACGGTAGCAGTAGCTTCATCATTGTGCTAGGCATCCACGTATCCTGACATGCTGATAAGAAATGTGAGCTTGAGAATAAGATGGTGCTATTCACCCAGTCAAGAGAAGCTCTAAATTCTTCGGATCTTTTTTTTGTTTGGTCTGAATGCACCCTAAAATTCTTTTAATACAATCCAAATATGCATAAGTCACCAGCCCACATGATGACCATGGTGAGCTTCCTTCAAATATATTCACAAAGTGGTCCTATTGGCCCTAAAATCTCCCACTTCAGTGTAGATACCTAAAGATATATGTGGCCACCAACCATTCAGGATGCAGGCATTGTGGTGGTTCAGTGGCATCCTAGAGGGCAGGAGAAAGAATGTGCAATATACTAGGATCCTGCAGCAAGATCACTTGGGCCCCATCATGTTGCAGAGTTGAATAAACAGGCTTTTTCAGTTCATATCTACAGTCTCTTTACTCCAAGAATACACATATGCCACCTGAGTCACTGGTTTGGGTCCAATCCATACATAAGCTATAACAAAATTCTTGGAACAGATACACTGCTTTAACATCACGTCCTATAGCTGTGTCTGCCTGGACATGCCAAGCTCCTTCCCACTAGGAAATTTTCTCCATTCATAAGATTTGGCTTCTCTGGCATCTCCTGTCCATTGTTCAGACATGTCTGAATATAGCTGAACTCCAAATGGAGACATGGGTAATTTTTTTTCCTGGGAACTCCACATACAGAAAAAAGAAATTTAGCTATTGAGCATAGAAAACTTAAGAGTAAAGAAAAGTGTATTTAATCATAAGCATCACCGTTTTCAAGCTATGGAAAACATTTCTCAAATATTGTGAAGTACTAAAGACCTTCAATCAGTCATTCAATAATTCACTATAATACTGATTATTTGTTCTATGTGGATTCTGACTTATTCACAAGTATAAAATTTTAAGGGAAAACAAAGACACATCCTGTTATTGACATATATCTATCCCATGATAAGCTCTTTCCATTATTACACTACAATTCCTGTTAGTTTGTAGACAAAAACAATCTAGTTAGTGGCCTTATGTACTCATTTGAAGCAAAAGAGCATATATAGTACTTTAAGGTTTACCAAAACATTTGTTTTCATTGTGTATTCTTTCATTTAATTCTCAGAGAATTCTATTTGGTGCTGTGTGTTCTTTTTTACCAATGTGGAAACTGAAGCTCTGAGGAGATATAGGCTTTGCCAGAATAGCAATATCTGTAACTGGCATGCCAAAACTTGAATGCAAGTCTTTGGAATTAGAACCACATTGTGATTTCATTACACATTCGCTTAAGAACCTGGCAAGACTTTTTCCTAAAACTAATAACAGTAGAGGTAGCCTTCAATTGTTATCTGGAGAGACTATGACTGCTGGTCTCTACTCATTTCAGGTCAGCATTAGATATAAACTTTTGAAGTTCTTCACTCTTTTGGCTTATGCACGTAAGTGGCACATGGATGAAACATGGATAAAATTAAAAACACACAATTTCTGTAAGATGACTTTAATGGAAAGAAAATTAATATCTAATTTTTACTTTACTACAAAATAAATTTAGCTATTGAGCATAGAAAACTTAAGAGTAAAGAAAAGTGTATTTAATCATAAGCATCATCTCACAAAATCTACAATTTGTGAGAGCTTAAAAAAGTGAGAATATCAGGAGCCTGTGACCTCCACCAGATGTGACCACCAATCTGAGATGGACCTGTTCCACTCATAGCTCTCAAGAGGAACATTCTACAGATTGTGTGACCAGAGCTAAACCCCTCGCAATAGCTCATTCCAATGACCAGTGTGATCACCCAATCCTGAGAAGAATGGTCAACGGACTGAGTGTGTTTACAAGAAGTAGGGGATTTTGACAGTAGGGCTATGTCAGTGGTACATATGACATACCATGAGTCTTGCAAATGGGGTGTGGTTTCTCAGCCAGGCCTTGCAAGTGAGCAAAAAATAAATAAATAAATAACTGCTAAAAGGGGAACAGGACAGATGAGGTGAGCAAGAGGTAGTTGCACAGAGAAGAGATGGAAGAGGAAATGTTATCAGCCTTGGTTTCCGACAGCTCTCCTACTCCTGCTTCCTCTGGTTCAGCTGTTTCCATGAGTTTTATGGGTCAGCTTTCAACCTTCCCTCTCCTTGAATTTCTGAATGAATCCAAAAGTGTTTCTCTTTCTTGCAACCTAGATGTTCTAGATTAGAATGATCTGGCTCCAGAAAGATTCATAAAACAAATTTCACATCTTCAACTTCTCCCACTCCTTATTCTCACTTTCTGCTTCTTTCACTTTTCAAGCATCTGTTCTGTGAATTTCCTGAGTAGCTGCAAGTGCATGATTACTTTTGTAGGTTCTCTCTAAAATCAGTGCATTCACCTCTCACTCGTTATCTCCTTTCTTATTCTTTTCCAACCTGCATGAATATATTTCACATTAAACTTGAAATCCATTTACTTACTCATTCAGTTAATTATTTACTAGTATCAACCAGAGGACTGTTGATTGTTTTCTTATTTCAATGAGAAAATAGATGCAACGAGAAAAAAATTACATATATTCACAGTAAGCAAATGGATCAATGTATCAATGCTCACATAGTCAGTCTTCCTTCCTGCCCTGTCCAAAATAACATTTTTCCAGAACTCCCTTTGTCTATTTTATTTTCCTTTTTACTACTATATGTTTATGTATGAGGGTATGTGAGTATATGGGTGTGTATATAGTTATATGTGTGTGTGTTGATTATGTGTGTCTGTTCTCTCCTCTCTCCCAGTAGAATGGAAGCTCCATTAGAGTAGGGACTTTATCACTAGGACAGTGTCTGGAACTTGGTAAATACTGAAGAGAGATTTGTTAAGTAAATGAAGGAATTATATTCAGAAATGCAGTGGTAGATAAGACAGGTGAGGTCTGTGCCTTCATCGGGTCTAGAGGGAGGACACAACAGAGCAGGACAAGTTCTCTGTAGGAGCATATGTGTGAGTAGCAACCTTCCCAGACATGGGGCTGGAGTAGGGTAGATACAGGAGGACTTCCTAGAAGAAGTAAGAGGATCTGGCTATGATCTAAAGTCTGCATTGGCCAACATATCTACTAACTTTGACTGTATAATGATCTCACTCATCTAGGGGAAATAATAAACAACATAAACTAATGAACAAAAACAGACCCGGAGATAGAGAAGCATCGATCAGACTGTCAAACCTCAGAGGGAAGGTAGGGGAGGGTGGGGGTAAGGTGGAAAGATCAACCAAAGAACTTGTATGCATGCATATAAGGCTAACCAGTGGTCACGGACAACAGGGGGGTGGAGGCATGCATGGGGAGGGGTTTGGGATGGGAATGGAGGGATGAGGACAAATATGTGATACCTTAATCAATAAAGAAATTTAAAAAAAAACAACAACAGCTACTCGTTATTGCTCATGTGCCCTCATATTGGCTGGAGAATCAGCTGATCAGATGAAGTAATTTGGGTTCTCCTGTACAGCACTGCTTTGTGCTGTGATCAGTTGGCCTGGGCTCTTACTGAGGTTGGGCTCAGAGTGGTTCCACTTGGGCTCATTCTAAGTCCCAGGCTGGAGCCACATAAGCCACCCAGGAGAAATTCTACTCATGGTGATACAGAGTCACAAGAGTGAAGGTAGAAACGTGCAAGGCTCCGAAAGGTCTAGGTTCAGCCTCCATCACTTTCACTCACATACAATTGGCCTAAGCAAGTAATCTGGTCAAGACCAACGTTTCACTCTGCCTGTTGCAGATGTGCAGATGATGGGAAGAATAAGATTTGGACCAAAAAGCAATCTGCCATAGCCAGGCACAGTGGGGAAATAGTATTAAGGCAAGATTCCAAAGAAAAGGCAGCAAGTCCAAGGAGCAGAAAGTTGTCTAGAAAGGCTGGCTCACAGAAGGTAAGGAAAGAATGGTGCTAAACAAGGCTGGAGATGAGATCAGCAGTTGGATCCCACAAGTCCTTAGTGAGACATGACAAAGAACTTATGCCTGCTCCCAAAACCAAAGGGGAGCAAATGATAGGGTAAAGCAAGATTAAAAGTTGATCATATTCTTATTTCAGAAAGATAGTTCCAGCTTCATGGAAAGAGTGAACTGGAGAAGGCAAGACAGGAGGTGGAGAGGTGAGTAGGAGGCCCAGTGCTGTGATTCAGAGAAGAGGGAAGCAGATCACCCACTGATCCTTCACAGGCCAACCCAGTCCCAAGAGCAGGTAGACGTGGGCTCTTAATTCCAAAAAGAAAAAGAGAAGAAGCTGTTCATATAAGAGGTCACCAACAACTCAACCAATGAATTGTTACATTTGTTTCCTATGACAAAAAGAAAATAGAAACGAATGGGTGCTATCCTATCTAATAAAAGAGTAATATGCAAATTAACCATCATTCTGCTATACCCACCAGTCATGCCTACCAGCCAATCAGGAGCAAGTATGAAAATTAACCCAACTAAGATGGTGGTTAATTTGCATATCCAGGAGTAGAGCGAAGACTGAAGATGACCTAGAAGGAAGCCAAGCGTTGCAGAAGGGAGCGAAGCTGCGGAGAAGCAAGTGGGGCTGCAGAGAAGGGAGGGAAGCAGGCAGGGCAGGGGAGAAGGGATGGAAGCAGGCAGGGCGGCGGAGAAGGAAGGGAAGCAAACTGTCACAGGGAGCCCTATTGCAGGAATCTTCCTGCAATGGCCTCTAGTTTTGTACATAATTTTCCAACATACAAATGTACAGAACTTTCGCTCTTAAAATTTCCCATGAAACTTTTGTTTTCTTGTCCTCTCTGAAAAATATTATAAGTGGTCTTCCTAGCCCCAAAAAGTTGTTCTAGTACATAAGTCCCCACAGAACTCTGAGTCACTGCCTCCAAATAACCCCACCCCATCATAAGCAAGTCCAAGTGAAAAGAATGGATCTACCCCCAAGTATGTCCAAGGCCAGAGTAAACAGCACAATTGCCCAGTGACTAAAAGGTCAACATTTCTGGACATTCTCATCTGAGGAGCTGCAGGGGAATTTTATTAGACACTGTCACCACATAGAGCTCACTGGAACCATAAGGAAAGCATGCATTTAAGGGAAAAGCATTTAATTTTGATGTGTGTTTCCTTTGGTATGAAGAAACATAAAAGTTAATGCTTTAATGTGAGAATTCATATCTGGCTATGGATGTGCCTATGGGCTGAGACCCAAGGTAGAAGAGGTGACATATTGTGATCCTGTGATGGAGTGGAATAGGAGTTTATTGCATGACTTTGGGAAAAGTCACTTAATTTCTCTGGCCTTTCCTCGAGGTGATTACATGCAATGTTTCCCAGCCCTTTTTATTCTCCATTACACATAATAACATAGTCCCCTTAGAAACCACCTCATTTTAGCAGTAATTCTCAACCAAGTGATGTGTAGAGGGGCAGATAAGTGAGAATTTGGGGGAACTATGACTTAGGAAGTCTGCATGAGATTCTTATCCTCTTCATTCCACCTCCTTCCCAAACACACACACACAGGCACGGGCACACATATATAAGAGGAATTGTGTACAATCTCAATTAAAGCTCTAACATTAATTTGTTTCTGACATTCTTTGATTTTAGGACTCGCTTCTTTAAATCCAGAAATTTCTTCCAAACTAGTTTAGGCCTTATTCTAATTCAGACCTATTCACATCATGGCATTCCATGTTTTAAAACTGGAGAGATTAAATCAACCCCTTAAGTGAACTTTCTCATAAGCTGCCCACACAAACATAGCCACAGCTAGGCAGAAACAGCTTTCTGATAGTCGTCCTTTGGGGATCCTCTTTAGAAAGGAGAAGGGTCCAGCAAAAGTGGGAGAGAGGCAAGCAGAGGATTTTAAAAGGAAGGCTAATAAGGCCCTTCTCTTTTCCTGGAATCCTACAAAAAGGTAACAGGGCTGAGAACAAGTCACATCTTTTGAAACAGGTTTGTCTGGCTCAGGTTATTCTCTATGTTTACTTCCCTCATAGCCCCTCAATGTAGTGGCCCTGTGTAAGCATATCAGTCAGCCTCAGCATTGCTTCTGAGTCTTAATGGAAAGGAAGGGAGTTCAAATTGGTCCATTTTTCAGGGGAAAACAATTTCCCTCCCTTTTTCTAAAGAAAACACAAGATAGTTGAGGCTGATCATTTCAGTTACCTTTCTCAATAAGGATATTTATTCTAACTTGGAAGAGCTGGGTTTTACATTGAGACAGAAATCTCCCATTATCATGCAATGATTAAACCTACAGGAAGCAGACCCATTGGGGACTCCCATACAGGATTTCTCAGAGTGTGCTGACTGTAGAGTTTACATTTCAGAAACACTTTGGTTAAATGCAAACCAATGACTATGGCATCTGTACCTTGCCCCAATATTTAGTGGTCATTTCCCAACCATAAATATATCTACTTGAGCCAAAAATAGATAATGTGTGATTTGCACACATTCTTCTGCTTGCATGCCCTGTTTCCTCTTATGTTTTAATGCACACTGGTTAATAATGCATTAAGGAGGAGAAAAAGATGAAGACATTTTCAGGCCTGTCCAAGTTAATGCTTTGATATTCAATAAAGTTATGTAAACTATTCAGATTTGAAATAAAACCCGCTATTTTAACTAGCTTAATATAATACTTTCTCATCTCTAGAGCCAAATGTATAAGCTTATCAATGATTTATAGATTCTAAAAATCAAAGATATAGCAGTTTGGAGAATTGCACACTCAGCTACCCAACTAAAGGATTTTAATTTTGCCCAAGAACTTGGTAATGGGAAGTGGCCATAGTAATTTTATTCACACTATTAGCTATTCAACTCATTTGCAGAAACATGACCTTAATTGGTGTTTTCTATAGGAGCTTTTAAAACCTTTAAGTGCACATTAATATTGCAATGGCATGTACAGAGCCCTAAGTGGATTCAAACTGGTTAAGAAATCATTTCACTCCTGTCCTCACATTTTTGGGGTAAGGCAAACTCAAGTCTTTAACTAGAAGACAGAAAAAACTTCAAAACTCTATATCAACCAGCCTCAAGAAGTCTCTTATCAGAAACAAGATTTGTGAATTAATTCTATTAGCCATGAAAAATCTACATTTAGGAATTATCGCCAAACCCACCAGTAAATAACTTTCTGGGTCCTCTCTCATTGCAAGAACAAAGGGCAACTCTTCATGGGCTTTCTCAAGCTCTTTCTGAATTCACTATCACCTTATTGCTATTGAACTCTTACTCAAAGATTGGAAGGGATCCCTTTCAAAAACCCTGAAAAAAAGCTGTGTCTCAGCATTAACTCTCTCCTGCTGGCTGGCTCCAAGTCAGTGGCTAGGGACACGTACAAAGAGAGAAAAACCATGATGGCTTGGGTTGGTGGAAGACCTAAGTAAAATTAATTTTATTTACATTGTAGGGCATGCGGGGAGTTTTTTTCTGACAGGTGATCTCAAGTTACAAAACAAATAGTCTGTAAGTATGGCTACTGGACAACAGACGCAATGGCGGACTTTAAAGACAATGGGGACTCCTTGAAATTCCTGCTTGAAGAATATGGCTAGCATGAAGCAACCACCCTAAGGAATTTCTTCTCTCTGATGAACATTCTGTGACTTTCATGTTGGGACATTTATATCTATATTCTAAGTCCCTCATCATGTACTGAACTAGCTGAGGGTGGAAGAGGGAACATAACCTTTACACTCAGAGAACATAATGTTCAAAATAAAAAGAAATGCAACCTTGAGAAAATGGATTGAAAAGACAACTGTCCAGGTCACATTCTGCAGCTCAGCCTTGCAACAGGAGCTAAACTGTAACATCTTTGAAAGTGTCCTCATGGGATCCATATGGCAGACTGCTAAACCTGTTAACGTACCCAATTAGCTTTTAATTTATCTTAGTTTCCTCAGTCCTGCCATTAAAAGTCACACCGCAGAGCCATCAAACACAGCATTACCAGCCTCACAGTTTTGTCAGGTGCTGCCCAGCAAGTCGAACTCTACACAAGCTGGGACCCTGAACCTGCATTCAAGCTCAGAAATGTTTAAATGTGTCAGAAGCATTTACTCCGAACATCTGTTTGAGGCATAACCTAAAGATATTTAACAGTCTCTTAACAAAACAAATAAAGGTTTCCACATTCTCAAGGACAGAAACCGCTTAATCTGCTAATACAGTTCTTTCAAGAATGTCATATTGTGGCTGGACATAATGTCATTAAAGCAACAAGCAACGAGATTTATAGAGGCTAATTTATGTTTGAGCCTGTTAAGGCATATTCCAGGTAGTCCTACTCTGGATGGGTAGCATTTCTCTCCGGCATCCTCTCTGTGTTTCAGTTTATTGTAGCAGCATGCCTTGTGAGATCACTGATTGCTCAGCACATGCAGAAGTCTGATCCATTTATTATTAAAGGAATCAACACCTCCCGTGAAGTTGCATATTTCCCTTTGGGTGCTCATACTGTAGGTGATGAAATCATGTATTTATCTACAACTTATTAGATTCATTTGATTTACTAGGGATCCACTTTTGTTTAACCAACTGTGCAGGTTACCAGGTAGGAAGCTTCTTGGTGCACCGCTGTGGTGTTTCAGAACAGCAGTGAAAATAATTACCTTAATATGGGACCACTGGGTCTTTCTCCAACACATGTTGGAGAAGCTGTGAAGACAGAGCATAGAACTAAAAATACCAAACACATGGAAAAGTCATTGGGCTAGCAAGGCACCAGGGTTTCTCTATGAATTAGGAATGGTACAGTAAACGTGTGGGATCGCTCAGGCCACCAGTGGGCATTTCCTGCCATCAGTGAACTTGCGACCTTGTTTCCTTGGAGGGCTGTTAAAGCAAAGTCAGAGGGCAGAAGAGTTATTTGCAAGTACCCTTTTCACTTGTGTGGTCTGGAAAACCAAGAGATTTATCCAAAAGATGGACAGTATGAGCAGGGTCACAGAAGCAGCTGGTTAATTCAACTTTCAGCTCAACCCACAAAACACAAAGATAATGACCAGAGTTGCCATTGGCTTCACAGGGGCAAGTCCCACTCCAAAAAGCAATCTTGCTCTCATTGTGTCAACTGACAGCCAAGGAGACCCTCGACATCTTTTTAAGGCAACAAGCCCCTTTGACAAAGAATGGGGTCCTTTTCTTCCCATGCTGGGGACCCAGAGGAGCCTTGTGTCTGCTCCGGTGAAGAAGAGAGAGGGCAGAGTGGGCACCTGGGGTACTTAATTACTGCAGCAAACTCCGACCATCTGGTAGGTCCAGCACTGATGGATCTGAAAGGTTTGTCCAGATTTATTTACCTAAAAGAAGAGATGGCCGATTTGAGATAAAGAGGGAGAGTACAAAGGAATTGAATGAAAGGAGAAGAATTCAGGGTAAGACAAGGCTGTGGTGAGTAGAGCATTCATCTGCCTCCCCAGAGTCAATGCATTTTACCTAGAGTTCCAACTGAATTTGTCATAGCTTTCATCCTTTCTTACCCAAAATAAGTTGACATGCATATTTTATGCATTATGATCTAGGAGAGATTATGCATCATGTTCTACGAGAATGAAAACTTGAAATTATGGTATAATAGAATCATCTCTGAGTTCAAAGTTTTCAGTCTCTGATTTCCAAGTTTGATATAATCCAGGAATGCTGCAAAAAGGTCATATATTCCAGTCCTTCTCAATTGGCAAGTTAAAAACCATTACTAAGTTGTGGGATCTAACTATGAGTCACAACAAACAATTTTTAAATAAGATTGTAGAAATAGTGGAATAGAACATATCAGAGAGCATTGTCCATAGTAAAAGTTAACCATTGTTTGTGACACATTTGTTTTAGTTGTGCTTCTGTGTACTAGATCTCGGTGTAGCATGTATTTCATGCTGTGAGTCATAGACACACAGAAAATATTGAAAACTACTAATTCAGTTCAAAACCTTAGAGGGCCCAACCAGTATGGCTCAGTGGTTGAGTGTTGACCTATGAACCAGGAGGTCATGGTTCGATTCCTGGTCAGAGCATATGCCCAGGGTGCAGGCTTGATCCCCAGTGTGGGGTGTGCAGAAGGCAGCCAATTGATTATTCTCTCTCATCATTGATGTTTCTCTATCTATCTATCTATCTATCTATCTATCTATCTATCTATCTCTATCTTTCTCCAATCAAATATATATATGTATACTGAACAGTTAGAGGCTCAAGACTCACTGAAGAGCACTAAGAAATTAACAGGCTGTTTGTAACCTATGGGGACCTGTCAGGCAGGAAATATATATATTAGAGGCCCAGTGCACAAAATTCATGCACGGGGCGGGGGGAGCATGTCCCCTCAGCCCAGCCTGTACCCTCTCCAATCTGGGACCCCTGGGGGGGGATGTCCGACTGTTGGTTTAGGCCCGATACTGGGGATTGGGCCTAAACCAACAGTCGGACATCCCTCTCACAAACTGCTCACCTACCTGTCTGCCTGATTGCCCCTAACTGCCCCCCTTGCTGGCCTGGTCACCCCCAACTCCCCCCCCCCATGATGGCCTGGTCACCCCTAACTGGCCCCCTGCCGACCTGGTTGTCCCTTACTGCTTCCCCTGCCAGCCTGGTTGCCCTTAACTGCCTCCCTTACTGGCCTGGTCACTCCTCACTGCCCCCCTCTGCTGGCCTGGTCGCCCCTCACTGCCACCCCCTGCTGGTCTGGTCACCCCCAAATGTCCTTCTCCCCCCCCGACCCCCCACAGGCCTGGTCACCCCACGCAGCCTGCTGCTCAGTCGTTTGGTCACCCCTAACTAACCCCCCTGCCGGCCTGGTCACCCCATGCAGCCTGTTCAGTCGTCCATTCAGTTGCGATGGTCACTTAGGCTTTTATATATATATAGACTAGAGGCCCAATGCATGAAATTTGAGCAAGGGGCTCAGCCCTTGCAGCCGCGACAGCTTGCCTCAGCTCTCACAGCCCTGGCTTCATCCGGAAGGTGGTCTGGAAGGTCCTTCGGCTGTTTGGTCTAATTAGCATATTACGCTTTCATTATTATAGATATAAACCTTAGAGGAAGGTATATGAAACATTCAGATACATATAAAATATATATTCCCCAGGCCTGACTCAATCCTAATTTCTGTCTGGAAGTAAGTATAGCCCTGGAACTCTCCAGGTGATTCTGATGCTGTCAGTTCAAAGACCAGGAGATAGGGCCAGTATAGCCCGAAGACACCTGAGAGGGTGAGTGCCCTAACACTACACAGTATGTCAGTAGGACTGCCCTGCTTCCCAGGCTGCCAGGGGCAGGGAAAGAGTAACACTGTTACCATGTATGAGAGGCATGTCTTGGGTGGGAAGGATGGACAAAGCAAGAGAGAAGCTTTATTGAAAAACTCTCTATTCTCAATTTGGTGTGCCAACTAGTTAGTCTTGTAAAGAAATAGAGGATGTAAAGCTACATCCAGTGTATGCTGAACAGTTAGAGGCTCAAGACTCACTGAAGAGCACTAACAAATTAGCAGGCTGTTTGTAACCTTGAGGACCTGTCAGGCAGGGAATAGACTTTGGTACATGCAAACTCAACAGAATATTCAGAATTTAAGTATGAAATATTTTTAAAGTTAGAGAGTAGTGCTTTGTGTTGTGTGTGTTAGACCATGGGACCAGCATCTTCATATGGATTAGCCAGTAATTTTTTAATCCTCATCCTAAAATATGTTTATTTTTATTTTTATTTTTGATTTTTATGTTAGAGAGGAAAGGAGAGAGAGAGAGAAACATCAATGTGAGAGAAATACACCAATCAGTTACTTCCCATACATGCCCTGACAGGGGATCGAACTTGCAACCTTCTTGGTGTACAGGACAACACTCCAAGCAACTGAGCCACCTGGACAGGGCTAGCCAGTAATTTTCTATTTCTAGTGCATGATTCACTGAGACATAGCGTTGCAACCCCACATAAATTCTGGGCTTTTAGAGATAATGCTCTAAAAGCACTTTTAGAGCAGTTTTGAGCACTTTTATTAAAGTTCTTACTTGTTCAATTACATGATTTAAGTTTCCAAACTATGTAGAAAGTATAAAGTACTGACATGTCAATCCAATCCATCTCTCATCCAATGAAAACCTAGGGCATCACTGTCCCACAGAAATATAATGTGAGCAACATGTGTAATTTTATATTTGTTTATACACATTCAAAAAGTGTTTTAAAACAGGGGAAATAACTATAAGTAATATATGTTTCAAACCGTTGTCATTTATATAAGCAAAATGAAAAATTGTTAGTGAGATATATATTTTTCCATATTATGTCTTTGAAATTCTGCTTGTATTTTATAGTTAAAACACATTTCAATTCAAACCAGCCACATTTCAAGTGCTCATTTGTAATGTGGATCATGGCTACTGTGTTGCACAGTGCAGTTCTAGGACTTATGGCTAGTTGACGATAGAAGACACTGGCTCTTAAAACCACCTGTGAGATAAAGTAGTGGAACAAAAACAATCCTAGTTCCATTTAAAAAAAATCCATGGGATTGTGTATGGAAAAGCTAGGTCCAATATTCTAGCTGACTTCATCACCACCTCAAATACTCTGCATTGAGTCCACTTGTCAGTCTCCTTCTCTTGAGAGGCAGCTGCTGTAAGGATCCAGAATGTGGAGCCTGGCATTAAGCCACCTGAGCTAAAATCCAGTATTCATGCATCCCTGACAAGTCTCTATCTTCTGAGTGTTTAATACCCTTGTGTGTACAATATGCATAATAATACCAACCTCCTGTGGTAGCTTAGTGAGTTCAATGAGCTTGCACTATGAAGCAAATAGATATAGTGATTATAAACACTTTGAAAGAGCTGCTATTTTTCAGAATTAAAATAAAAGCTGCCCATGGAAACCATTTTCATCTTTCTTCCTTGTAAGCACAGGATAGGATTGTATTTCTTTGCACTGATAAAGTTAGATGTGGTCATTGACTTCTTTTGACCAATAAAGTGGAAGTTATCATGTGTACTCCCAGGTAGAAACTTGAAGAGCAAGTACTTGATTTGCAATTAGCTCTGCACTAGCTACCAGCCATGCTACACATGGGGGCTGTCCAGCACTCTGGCATCCAGGGAAAACCCCAACAGGTTCATGATTAACACATAACATGAGAAAAATCTAAAACTTATTATTGTAAACCATGAGATTGGGGAAGGATTACTTACTGCGGAATTACCTAACTCATCATACACAAGACACCATCTTAATTGCTACTTGCTTAATGAATTTGGCAGATTAACTAATTTCTTCTATTTTCTCTAAACATGTGACTGATGTCCATACATACAGAACACTCAGATCTAGCAGACTACTCTCCAATACCCAAAGTCCTTTATACCCACCAACAGATCTGTGTACTTCACAAATAAGGGTTGCGTTTATTTCAAAATAGTTTATGCCAATTGTAAATTTGTTAAATTTAACTATTGCACATGCTGAAAACATTTGGATGGGTAAAGAAACCATTGTATCTATAAAAACTCAATTGAATGCTTTGAAAATCCTATATAATAAAGATGTCATATGCAAATGGTCGTTACACCGTGAAGCGTAACGGTCCGACTCATCCCGTAACTACTGGATCACACATCAGCAGGAGGGTGGGGCAGCGAGTTACAAGCGAGTGGAAGAGAGCTACAGGAGGGGCAGGGCAGCAAGCCAGTAGTGAGGGGAAGCGGGGGGAACTACAAGAGGGTGGGGCAGCGTGTGGAGAGCTACTGGAGGGTGGCAGCGAGCTACTGGCGTATGGATTCGTCACAGGGCTACTAGTACTAAATAAAGGTGGGTTGAATTAGGTGTGCCTGAAACAATTGAAGCTCGGCTGGAGTATGGATCATACAAAATGTAAAATTATTCTGCACCCAAATTTATTTCAATTCCTCCTCTTCTTTAGAAATATTCACACCAGAAATTTCAGAAGATATGAGTGTGGATTTTGCAAGAAAGGCAAAGAGGAAGGCCAACCAACTACCACACGTTCGAAGCAAAGGCTTGGCCCTACATCAGAAGACCGGTAAATGAGCTCATGGTTGTATGCTTTAAGTTAAATGAAAATATTAGAGTTATGTATGTATCAGTTTTATGTGCATACCCCCCAAAATCAAATATTTCAATTAACCAGCTAACTGCTAATCCTAATTATATAAAAGAAGGAGTTTTTCTCCTGTAGAGAGACACTTGGATCTGTATGAAATTCAACAACCGAGATCTCTCTCCTAGGCACAGTACAATAATTCTCCTTTGTTTTGGCTGATCTTGTACATGATATTATGCTTTTAGGAAAACACAATCTGGATGCATAATGCTTCAGGTAATAAATGTACTCCTGGTAAACAGATGGCACAGGATGGTCCCATCAAAACTGCATCTGTCCTTACTCCCTGCCTGAACTGATTGCCACCATCATCCCAACCCTTACTTTTTGGGAATAAATTAACCTGGGGCTAATTGCAGTCATGCAGCCTAAGCTCAAAAATAAGAGAAGGCGCAGGCGCTTCTCCTCACGGTCCTATGAGCTCCTGACAAACATTCCTCTTCTGACCATCCTGCAGCACCAAACACGGCCCCCACGAAGCACCACCAATGACTTTCAGCTGTTCCCTAGTGATGAAATGTTTCAGACATGGCCACAGAGAGTAATATCTGTGCAGACCCCTTTTGAAATATCCCAGAAATCATTTGGGAGCATGTGGCATTAGACAAATAAAAATTTGGAATCTAACTTTTTCTTCCATGTGCCTTTTCCTTCCACACCTGGACTTTCAGAATGACTCACACAGTAGTCTCTGAGAGTGAGGACATGGAACTAGGTTTTAGCACTTTTTTGAATTCTGAGCGACAGACAGAAATTCATGAAGGGGCTGTTAATCTTAGTGAATCACATAAGAAGTGGGCTCCAGGAAAGAGCTGTTCCTTTGGTGGTCTCCTCAAAACCAAGAGCTTGCCTGGACAGTTTTGGGGCCTGTGTTCTATGGGTTTTCTCATAGAAATAGAATAATATAAAACTTTCTAGTTTCTCCCTCCCTCAGAAGACCCACATTGTTTGGGCTAATATGTGGTATCTCATTTAGCTATTTCATTATTTCTCAAATAATAAATTCTCAATTTTCTGTGACATTAACCTAAAGAAGACCCTTATTAAAATGGGGAGGGGGCAACAATATGTATAATGTTGAGGCTGTTTCAAAAAAAATCTTAAAGAAGTTTCACACAGATTCACTGCTCTAAAATACTTTTTCACTTTAAAAAATTATTTTAATTGTGGTTAGAAGATATGTGCTTTGTATTTTGTAGAAGCATGAGAGAGAAATGATTGCTACATCAGAGATGGCACTTCCAGTTTAAGCTTGAATGTTAGATATTTATTACCCTGAGTTAAAAATTCCCTCTATCCAGGGAAAGGACATACGGTCTTTAGGCAGCATATGAATATGGACAGACAGGCAAATGCGTGCACGCGTGCGCACACACACAGGCACACACAATATATTTTTACAATAAAAGATGCCTACTTGTTGCTCTGGCCAGTGGCTGGGTTGGAGCATCATCCTGCACACCAAAAGGTTCAGTTTCCAGTAAGGGAACATACCTAAGTTGCAGGTTCAATCCCTGGTTGGGGTGCATACAGGAGGTAACCAACAGGTATTTCTCACATTGATGTTTTCCTCTCTCTACCTCTCTCTTTCCCTCCCCCCCCCCTCTCTCAAATCCATAAAAACATATCTTTGGATAAGGATCAAAAAAAAGAAGATGCCCATTTGTGCTGACTTTTTAAAAAATTAGTTTAACAACTTTATGTAGTTTTTACAAGACTAGAACTTTTCAAGGCTCACATGCTATGAGCTGTTAAAGGAAGTAGAGAAATTTAATTAAAATAAGCCCCCAATATCCTCAATACAAAGATTAGACAATATTTTATTTCCAGAGAAAAGAAGACCAAAGAATATGTCCTCCCCATCTTTTCCCAAACACAAATTATTTAAATGACCAATTCTTGTTTGCAATGTGTACTAAGTTAAGAACGCCAGGACAAAACAGTAAAGTGGGAACCCATGTGGTTTCCAGATTAGAAAAATGATAAGCAGAGCTTTCTCTATTTGGGCCCCTAGATACTTCCAGTCTTTCTTGAAAGGAATAAGATAGAAGTTAAGTTTTTTTGCTTTTTGCTATGATTCTTTTAACAAATGGTTAATTTCTCAGAACATACTTTTCTATCACCTCACAATAGCACAAGGACTAAACTGAGAGGACAACCAGAAACCAATCAATGAAAAGTTAAATAAAGTTCTTTAATTTCCTTAGAAAACAATTGTAACATCGTCTACTCCAAATCTAAACTAATCCACAAATTTTAATGGACTCAGGCTAGTTGTCCAAATTCTCATTTGCCAAATTTCTATGCCCAGATTATACAAAATACTGTCCTGATCTCAAGCAACTAATCAACATTTTTTTATTTAAAAACTAGGCTTTTAGGTGACACCTTTTGAGGAAATCCATGATGACAGGAGCAATTTTGGGGTAGAACCCAGGAATTGATATGAGTCCAAAGAGAGCAGTAAGTGCCACAGTGCTTTAGTGAACAGGATTTCTTAAGTCTTCCTGTTTTTTCATTCAAAACAGAGCACCCAGGAAGATGAGAACAATTTAGGGTTTAAGACAATGTTGCTCACAGTCTTTGGAAAAATAGCTTATTCCTACATGTTTTCCCAACAAGCTTAACCAAGTTTACTCCCTGATAGTTTTTATTTATCCTTTTTAATCACATCGGTATTATTAGATTTGTTCAACAAAAGAAAAATATGAATTTTTTTAAAGAGTTAATCTTTACTCAAATATTCATCCAGATTGTTTTAGAAAAAATAATCCACTTAGCTGGAAAACAAATCAGCTGTAATGACAATTAGATTTATCTATCATTTTTTATCTAATATTTCACTACCCCTGAGAACTAAGAATCTCTTAATGAAAAAAATAGAGTATTCTTAACTGATCTCTTTTAAAATAAATTTTTTAAAAAACACCCTTCTATTACCATCTTGCAAAAAAACAGTACATGTTTACTTTAGAAATCTGAAAAAAATAGTTAAGTACAAAAAAATTTAGCATCATTCAGATTCCCATTAAAATACAGCTACTTAACAATTCAATGTAATTACTACCAGAATATAATATATTTAAATTTAACTAAAATATTAACTTAATCAAAAAGAGCTCAAACTGTAAGGCTGTTTTGTAACCTGTACTACTTTCTCCTTCATGTTTCACAAACATTTTCCACTCTTCTGTGATGTAATTTTAATGGCTTTACAATATTTTATTGCATGGTTGTAATTCTCTATTATTAGACATATCACTTATTTGAATTTTTCTTCTATCTTAAGCAGAAGTATGATAAGCATTGTTATGGATACATATATATTCTTGCAGATTATTTTCATAGATCAAATTTCAAAGAGATGGTTTACACCCAGAAGTTTTTCTAGGATTTTGATACCTGTTGCCAAATTGCTCTCCAAAAAGGTATATGAGTTTACAGCCCACGCCAAGTGTGAGAGGTGCCCATTTCCTTGTTAGATTGTTACACACATATTCTGATGATTACTAAATCAACAGGCAGAAAGATATGTCATTGTTATTTACTTTGTCGTTTCTACTTTTTTCTTTCTGGATTGCTTCTTCGTGTTACCTGCGTCTTTTCAGTGGTTGACAGTCACAAAAGCTGTTGAACCTCATCATGCAAATAGTGATGCAAAGTTATACTCAGATAACACAGATACAGTTTGCTTGCTAGATTAACTGCATAAACTTGAGGAATATAATTTAATTTCCATCTGAAGTATATATAGAAAGAGAGTATAATAAGAATAAAGATGAGAAAATCATGGTGTGGTTCCAACATCTATAACTGTACCTGAAATGAAGGAGAACTGAGGTATATTGGAACAATAGATACTTTCAAATTTCCATTAGTTATCTTTCCTCACTGATCATTTGGTTCCAAATCATGAACTTCAGTGAAACAGGAGGTTATGAAGAAAGAACAACAGTGCTGATGAAAAAAAAATCACACTTAAAACCCAGCATTCTGAATTTTTATCCTAAGTCAGCTATCCCCAGAAAATGCTCTGGAGATTAATTTTGGAATCAGGAAAAAGAGTGACTCCTCATTCTACAGTCTTTGTGTTTATGCTGATACTGCTGTGATAATCACAACCTTTAAACACATAAATATTCCTACAGTATCCATTTCTTCTAAATTTTATGCACTGAGAGAGACAGAGAAAGACAAGAGAGAGAGAAAATGCATACATTAAAATATTAGAGGACAATGCAAAACACTCTAATTTTTTTAAATCAAAAGAAAAGTCTACTTTGGCATCATTAAAGCCATACAATTGACAAGGATCTCTACACACAAGAAATTATTCACTATTGCAATATGTGAACATTACATGAATCTTAAAAGTCATTTTTGTTCAAATTACTCTATACACTAGAGATAACTGGTTATGTGTATACAATGATAAAGACTATGATCAAGTGCTAATTTTATGTCTGCCACCTTACAACATTATGAGAAAATCCTCACAATAACCCTATGAGCAAAGTACCCTTATTATTATTCCCATTTATATATTTAACAACAACAACAAAACCCTGAGGTTTGAAAAGGGATTTAAAAAGTGGATCCTGAACTCAAACATACATGCTGCTGCTCCATATTCCTCAGTTCTCAGGTCAGTGGTGTCAGCAGAGAGAAAACACAGTGTTAAGAAGCCCTTGCTCCTTTATAAGCAGATCATTGAAATGAAAAACAGCTGAGCAATAAAGAGTTTGATGTCTAAAAAGTAACCCCATTTGCAAATAATAAAGTACATATACGTATCTAAGAACCATTCTTCTTTCTCATCTCTTTAGTTTGACTCTAAAATATTGCCAGGAAGACATACAAATCCTGTAAATGCTGTATCCCTAAATCTCTGAAGTCAGCAAGACAGAAAAAATGTTAGAAAGTGATCAGGATTATCCATCTTCTTTCTCTCTGCTAAATCAGTCATTGGACTACTATGAATGAATGGAAAAACTTGTAATCCTCGGGTGTGCCATTAAACTGGTAAATTGCAAGATTTCTAGAACATTTTATATTACAGTTGTCACTGTTCCATGATATGTTCAGGAATGTTTTTCAAGAGAAGCCACTCTAAGAAAATATTAAAATGGCCTTTTACACTCTTTATACTACAGAAAGAGAAACACATTCAGCGACTTATTTACGTAGCTAATTCCTACTCAAGCTCCACTACTACCTTCCACAAAACTGCCATTATCTCCTCATGGAACCAGAGCTCAGTTAATGGTCTACTTGGACTGTCTGACCTTCATTTCGTATAGGCTTGGTGACTTAGACTTCAGTTTTCAATTATATCAAGCCAAATAGAAAAAGGAAGGGGGAAATGTGGTTTGAGTTTGTAAAGGTTATTTATCAACCTAGAAATGATAGAGTTTTTTTTTTAATTGAGCAAAGACATTTGAAATGTATTTTTAAAAATGAAGTAAGTAAAAGATGCCTATTAGTCATGGTACACAATACCTAAAGAGAATCCCTTAACTTATTTTGAGAAAAAAATGAAGGCTATCATTTTTCAGTGTACAAATAAAAATATTCTGAATTAGACTTTAAGATGCCTCTTTCTACTGGGATTTCTCATGGTATATTTAGACAACTACATATCCAACTGCTCCTGTTTAAATGCTGCCAGATATTTTCTAAATAATAGGGATGTTTTTTCTCCAAGTAAATTACATGTAGTCCAACAGTTAGGAATATGCTTTCTAGTGTTTTGATATACCCGCAGTACCTTCTTCACTTACCAATACATGTGGCCTTCTCCATACTTGTTAGCCATTACAAAGCATGGCAAACAAATTGCATGTATTAAAATCTGCAAATGTTTTACTCTCTTGGAACTTTCCATCTTCCTGGATAAAGTAATTATTCCTATAAACGTGACCTTTATTGAATTTTAGATATAAATCTACTAATTATAAGCTTCCTAAAGCATAGGTCAGCAAATTTTCTCTGTAAAAAAGCCAAATAGTAACAATTTTAGGCTTTTGAAGTCATACAATCTGTGTAGCAACTCTGATGTTGCAGCATAATAGTAGTAATACCTAGACCAATGAGCATGGATGCAATCCAATAAAACTTTACTTACAAAGGAGGAGATGGACGTTTGATCCACAAGTTGCAAAGTATGAAAAGAGAAAATGAAGATTTAAAAATTATTTTTATTCATGCATGTAGATTGAATCGAGATGGCAAACAAGGTATATTTTTGAGAAAGTTTTCAAATTCAGAGATGGATGACAGAAAGAGAGAACAATGATGGGGAAGTATTTGTGGAACAACAGTACAGGCAGCTGGGTGAGCTGCCTACTTCTTCCCCCAATTCTCACTATTTATAGCAAAAATAGGGATGTCAACCTAGAGATGAGAACAATAAGCATTGACACTAGATTGAAAGCTAGAACATAAAGCGTTCTCCAAACAAAGAACACCAGGGGGAAAAACAACACAGCTCAGCAGCACATCATGCTCTCTCCAGTCTCCTGATCAAAATACACATCCCACCCCCAGAGGTAAGCAGTGATAAACAGATACAATATAGACAGGAAAGGGAATAGGGACCTTTGAATACAATGATGAGTGTATGCTTAAGAATCTAGATATATTAAAGGAAAGCTGGGCAAGGAAAGAGGCAAAGAGCGCAAAGCAAAGAAAGAGGGTAAATCTATAATAATAAAAACGTAATACGCAAATCGACCCAATGGCCAAACAGTGGAACGACCATCCGGATGACATCTGCGAGGACCGAGGCAGCCAGGGCTGCGAAGGCCTACTCTTGCACGAATTTTGTGTATAGGGCCTCTAGTAAATAAATAAATGAAAAAATATATGCACTTGATCAGGCATGCATGTGCGCGCCCGCACACACACACACACACACACACACACACACACATACATACATAGACACATTTTTAAATATTCTCAGAATTCTAGCAGAGGATACTGTAACCATGAAACAAGAGTAGGATATTATTTAAAAATTACTGAAAACACAATTATTAAAAATATTTGAAAAACTCGTAGACTTTACTTTTAATAATATATATAACAAACAGACAAAAGATCAATGAAGAAATAAAGGAGTTGAACAACACTATAAACTTTAGAGTCCTAACAGATATACAGGAGTGGGCAAAAGTAGATTTACAGTTGTGAGTATGCAAAACACAGAGTTTATACTTGTATTATTATTTATTAATCTTAAAACAAACAACTGTAAACCTACTTTTGCCCACCCTATATATAGGATATTCCTCACAAAACCAGCAAAATACTGTTTTTTCAAATTCATATAAAACACTCTCCAAAATATACCACATGCTAGGCCACAAAAATAAATCTTAATAAATTATAAAAGATTTAAATTATACATATCAATCTTTTTTTATCTTTTCTGATCAGAATGAAATGCAATTAGACTAAATAACAGGGGGGAAAAACAGAATGTTCACAGTACACAAAAAAAATATACAAAACATGTTTAAACAACCAGTGAAGCAAAGAAGGAGTCACAAGGAAAATTAGAAAATACCTTCAGAAAAACACAACACATCAACTTAGGAGATGCAACCAAAGAAATGAAAAGGAAATTTATAGCTCTAAAAACATACATTAAAAAAGAAGAAAGAAGAAAGGTCTCAAATCAATAACTTAACTTTATACCATAAGGAACTAGCAAAAGAAAAGTAAATTACATCCAAAGCTTGCAGAAGAGAAAAAAAAGTGTAGATAACATAGAGTTAAAAAAAATAGCAAGAATCAAGGAACTAAGAGTAAGTTCTTAAAAAACGAGCAACAAACTTTTCAAAATATCGTTTAAAAAAATTAAATATGACTCAAATTACTAAAATCAGAAATTAAAGTAGGAAATTTATTACTGATTATCTAGAAATAAAAAAGGATTATCGTATGAACAATTATACATTAACAAAGTAAGTAATCTAGATAAAATCGACAAACTCCTAAAAACACATACCTACAAAGACAGATACATGAAGAAATAGAAAATTAAAATAGGCCTAATAAGAAAATTGAATTGGTAATAAAAAAAAAAATCTGCTAACAATGAACCTTCTCAAACTCTCCAAAACAATGAAGAGAAGGGAATGCTTCCTAACTCATTGGAGGCCAGCATTGCCAGATACCAAAGCCAGACAAGATATTATAAGAAAAATAAACAAACTGATAGACCTTATAAACATTGATATAAAAGTTCTCAACAAAACACCAAATTCAGAAACACTAGAGGCCTGCACCAGTGGGGTTCCTCAGCCTGGTCTGCAGGAACGAGTTGAAACAGGTTCTCTGACATCCCCCGAGGTGTCCTGGATTGTGAGAGGGCACAGGCCAGGCTAAGGGATCCTACTGATGCACAATCAGGTGGGTAGGGACTCGCGAGGTTGGCCAGCCAGGGAGGGACCACAGGAGGGCTCCAGGGTGTGTGTCCAGCCCATCTTGCTCAGTCCTGATGGGCCAGACCAGACCCCAGCAGCAAGCTAACCTACCAGACAGAGCATCTTGCCCCTGGTGGTCAGTGCACATCATAGTGAGCAATTGAGTGGCCTTAAGCATATCTTTAGCATATTATGCTTTGATTGGTTGAACAGATGACCAGACACTTAGCATATTAGGCTTTTATTATATGGGATATTAAAATGATTACACACCCATGACCAAGTTTATTTCATTCAAAGAATGCAAGGGTAGTTCAACATAGAAAAATTATTTGATATAATATCCCACATTAACATAATAAAAGCAACATAATAAGCTACATAATCAACTCAGTAATGCAGAAAAAGCATTTGATAAAATTCAACACCATTTCATTAAAACAAAAACAAAACAAACAATAAAACCCACCACTTAAGGAGATCCATGTGGCTGTAAAATAGGTGGAAGCTACATACACTCCTCCCAATGCCAAACCAGATTTACAGCTTAATTATAGAGCAATCAACCTGAATGTCCAACTGAAGGACACCTGAACAGGAATAGTATATCCAAGAACTTATATAAGAAGCTAAACAGAGATTGGTAAGAAGAACAGATTTGGAAGAGGGCTGGACCCTGCACCCAGTGTGGCATCTGAGAAGCCAGAGTAATATCTTGGCTGCAAAAGTCACCGCTGAGGAGCATGGGGTCTCAACTCCACAGGAGGACCCCCAAATCAAAGCACCAGGACTGGGAGGAGAAACCTGCGTAACATATGGCAGCAAAAATCAGTGGGGCGTCTGTCTACTGGGAAGAGGAGGGAGACTGCTAGAATCCCAAATGCTCACCTAAAGGGCCAACACACAAGAGCTTGCTCTTGGGGACTCACCCAGAGCTCTGGTAGAGGGATGGTTACTCAGGGCATATGGAAGCCTTAAAGAGACTATCTTTAAGGAGGGTGGTGTAGCTCGGAGAAATATCTGGAGGACTGGCTGCTGAGGTCCTGGTCCTGAGTCAAAATCTCACATTGCCCTCAGGCACTATCTCTCAGGATCAGGCGCTAGTATTCTGACAGCACCAGCTGGGGGAGTGTGCTAATCCCATCCTCCAGATACTGGCGACACTCCTCAGCCAAGCTCGAGTCCAGTAAAAAGGACTGTTGGCTACACCCAAAAGGAACCTGTGGTGAGTTCTTTTTCTGGAGAAACTATAGGCAGACACTCAGTCATTTAACTGTGTGGCTTTGGAACAGGGGCCAAACTTTCCTCACTTCTGCGGGTTTCGAAGGCACCAACCCCAAAAGAAGACTTCCTTGTCAGGGACTCTGGTGGCATAGCTGTGAAATTAAAGGGAGGCATGCAGCTTGCTCTCCTCCCATGGGCTGGTGCCATCCCCAACAGAGGGCTGGCTTGAACTGTTTCCCAAGTCCTGCTGAGCTCAGTTCTATGGGAGGAAGGGAGCATAGCTCAGAACTAAAACCTTCAGCAAGACTCACTTGGAGCCTCCCATCTGGGTTCTAACAATGCAACTGCAGAGCTAGGCTGAGGCATGCAGCTTGCTTTCCTCTCACTGGCAGGTACAAACCCCAACACAGGATTGCATTGATCTGTTTTCCTGGGCCCTACTGGCCCCGTCTTTTTGAGCAGAGATCATGAAGGAAAGGGAGCATACTCAGAGATGGGACCTTCAAAGTACAGCTCCATTGGGTTCTCTGACAGTGCCACTGTGAGCTAGGGGGAGGCATGAATTTGTTCCCCTCCCACAGACTGGCACCAGCCCCAACAGAAAACTGCCTTGATTTGTTTGTTTTTTTAATTCTTGCTGGGCTTAGCTCCACAGGGGAATGCAGCTCCACTCACAGCTGGAATATTTGGAGTGCATTTCCCTCAGAGGTTCCAGTCTGGGGCTCCAGCAGGCATGGCTACAAAAACTGAGGAAAGGAGTGCAGCTCAACCAAATCCTGCAACTCAGCTGGTGCCACCCCCAATGAAAGGCTTTCTTGATCAGTTCGCCTACCTTGCTGATCTGGTCCTACCCAATCCAAACCTGGGGGAGTTAGAGTTGGAGACTCTAGCAGAGACTGAGTAATATGGCTATAGAATAGGGGCCACATTCTCCCCATTGAGTGCCTGACCATGCAACCTCCAAGTAGGAAACCCACTAACCCTGTCTTCCATACCTGGTATCCCCACCCTACCAAGCTGAGCCAATGTGGAAGGGTCAGTGGGGCATGGCCAGCTTGGGCCCAATCTACAGACTTTCTTCCTAAGACTCTGGAGAAGGTGCAGACAATCTCGGGAGATGGGGCAGTGAGTAGCCAACAGATGGACTCCAATCTCACAGTGCCTTGGACTTGTATTGATCTGCCCCTAGCTCAGAACTGCAGGAAGCCAATCCTGGCCCCTCCCCCACACACCCAGACCCACCAAATGCAGCCAACAAACAGTGAATAATGTGGTAGCTCCAGGTGCACAGCTTAAGGCCAGTTACTCAGAACATCTGACATTGATCTGCACTGGTAACTGGGGGCCCAGAAAGAACACAACCAGTGGTGGGCTTCAAATCACTACCCACACAAATGGGAAAACCAAAGGGGGACACCAGCAGGAACCAGACCCTGCCGGGAAAATTCAGCCTAGATTGGCAGTCTCTGAACAATGACTCATACATGGTGAACAAGGTCTGTCCATATAATCAGCCAGCCTGAAGGTTAACTCTATCCACAAACAGGTCAACAGCATTCGAGACTCAACTACAATAGGAGAAGGCACATAACCCACACAAGAGTCATTTCTGGAGTATCTAGCTCCAGTGATCTAGAAGAATGCACCCCTGAAACATCCAAGGCACATACATAAGAAAGCTAACATAACAAGCTTGGGAGTCATAACAAATCTGCCTAATACATAAAAATAAATCCTAAAATACAAACAAAATGGGGAGAAAAGGAAGTATTCCCAAAATGAGAGAACAAGAAAAATCTTCAGAAAAAGAATTAAGTGAAATGGAAGCAACCAAAATACAAGGTGGAAAGTTTAAAACAATTATTATAAGGATACACAAGAACCTTAGGAGAAGAACGAGTGATCAAAACAATAACTTACACAAAGAGATAGTGAACATTAAAAAGTACATAAAAACCATAAAAAATTCAGAAATGAAGAATACACTAGAAAGAATCAACAACAGATTAGATTAAGCAGGGAATTGAATCAGTGATATAGAAGACAAGATAACAATTACTAAAGCAGAGCAACAAAAAGAAGAATTTTAAACATGAGGAAAGTCAATGTCAAGCATAACAACATTCACATCATAGGGCTACCAAAAGAAGAAGAGAGGGAGCAATGGAATGAGAACCTGTTTAAATAAATGATGGCATAAAACTTCCCTATGGTGAAAGAAAATGTCACACAAGTTCAGGATGCTCAGAGTTTTCACATGAACACATAGAGGCTTTCACCAAGACACATAATAATTAAAATGGCAAGGGTTAAAGACAAAGAGAGAGACAGAGACAGACATTTACTTACAAGGGAGCCCCTGTGAGGCTATCAGCTAATTTCTCACAGAAATTTTGCCAGAAGGTATTGGCATGAAATATTCAAAGTGATGAAAACCAAGAAACTATGACCAAGACTACTTTATCCAACAAGGCTATCATTTAAAATTGAAGGTGAAATAAAGAGCTTTTCAGACAAAAAAAAAAAAAAAAAAACCCTAAAGGATTTTATTACTACCAAACTATGATTGCAAGAACTGTTACAGGGCCTACTTTAAGAAAAAGAAAAAGAAATTAAGAAAGAAAGGAACAAAATGATAAATAAAATGGCAATAAATAAGTATGGATCAATAATAACTTTAAATGTAAAATGGATTAAATGTGTCAATCAAAAGACAGAGGGTAGCTGAATGCATAAGAAAAATGATTCATATATATATAGTCTACCAGAGACCCACCTCACACATAAAAGATGCACACAGACTGAAAGTAAAGGGTTGGAAAAAGATATTCCATATAAATGGAAATTTTTAAAAAGCTGAGGTGGCAATACTTATATCAAATGAAATATACTTTTTTAAAAATGCTACAGTAAGATACAAAGAAGGACATGACAATGATAAATGGAATTACCCAACAAGAAGATATATCCCTTGTAAATATTTATACACCCAACATGAAAGCACCTAAATATGTAAATCAAATCTTGATGGATGTAAAGGAGAGATTGACAGTAATATGGTCATAGTAGTGGATTTTTACACTTCATTGACATCAGTAGATAGAAATTCCAGACAGAAAAACAACAAGAAAATGGTGGCCTTCCACAACAAATTAATTGAGATGGATTTAATTGACATATTCAAAACATTTCACCCAAAAGCAAAAGAATATATATTATTTTCATGTGTACATGGAACATTTTCTAGGATAGACCACATGTTAGGATACAAAATAAGTCTCAGTAAATTTTAAAAGATTGAAATAATATCAAACAACTTTTCTGACCATAATGTTGTAAAATTATAAATAAATCACAATAAAAAATCTGAAAAACACTCAAACACATAGAGGTTAAGTAACATGTTATTTAAAAAATGAATTGAGTAATGAGATCAAAGCAAAAATCAAAAGCTACCAGGAAACAAGTGAAAATAGGTACACAACAACCTGATATCTATGGGATACCTTGAAAGCACTCCTGAGAGAGACATGCATAGTATTACAGGCCTACCTCAAAAAATAAAAAAATAAAAAAACAATAATTTCAAATAAACAATCTAATCCAATTCATTAAAAAAATACTAGAAAAACAAACAAAGCCTAGAGTAAGTAGGAAGAAGGAAATAATAAATATTAGAGCAGAAATAAATGAAATAGAGATGAAATGAACAATACAAAAGATAATGAGACCAAGAGCTGGTTCTTTGAAAAGATAAACAAAATAGAGAAACCTTTAAACAGACTAATAAAGAAAAAAAGAGAGAGGACCCAAATTAATAAAATCAGAAGTGAAAGAAGAGAAGAAAAAATTGACACCACAGAAATACAAAGGATTATAAGAAAGTTCTATGAACAACTAATGACAACAAATTGAAAAACCTAAGCAAAATGTATAAATTTCTAAAAACATGAATCTTCCAAAACTCAATCAGGAAGATTCAGAAAATCCGAATGGACCAATTACAGCCAATAAAATTGAATTAGTAATAAAATAAAGTAAAATAAAATAAAATAAAAACAGTAAAATACCAATGGCATGTTTCACAGACTTAGAACAAACTCTCCAAAAATTCATATGAAATAAAAAAAGACCCCGAATAGCTGCAGCAATCCTGAGAAAGAAGAACAAAGTAGGAGGGATCGCAATGCCAGATGTCAAGCTGTATTACAAAGCCACTGTTCTCAAAACTGCCTGATACTGGCACAAGAACAGACATATAGACCAATGGAACAGAACAGAGAACCCAGAAATTGATCCAAGCCATTATGCTCAGTAAATATTTGACAAAGGAGGCAAGAGCATACAATGGAGTCAAGACACTCTCTTCAATAAATAGTGTTTGGGAAAATTGGACAGATACATGCAAAAAAATGAAACTAGACCACCAACTTATACCATTCACAAAAATAAACTCAAAATGGATAAAGGACTTAAATATGAGAGGAAACCATAAAAAAGCTTAGAAGAATCCATAGGCAGCGAAGTATCAGATATATGTCATAGCAATATCTTTACCGATACAGCTTCTAGGACAATGGAAACTGAGGAGAAAATAAACAAGTGGGGCTACATCAAAATAAAGAGCTTCTGCACAGCAAAAGAAACCATCAACAAAACAACAAGAAAGCCCACTGCATGGGAGAACTTATTTGCCAATGTTATATCTGATAAGAGTTTAATCTCCAACATTTACAGGGAACTCATACAACTTAACAAAAGGAAGATAAACAATCCAATCAAAAAATGGGTAAAAGACCTAAATAGACACTTTTCCAAAGAGGACATACAGAAGGTCGAGAGACATATGAAAACATGCTCAAAGTCAGAATCATCTGAGAGATGCAAATCAAAACAACAATGAGGTACCATCTCACACCTGTCAGAATGGCTAGCATCAACTAATCAACAAACGACAAGTGCTGGCGAAGATGTGGAGAAAAAGGAACCCTTGCGCACTGCTGGTGGGAATGCACACTGGTGCAGCCACTGTGGAGAACAGTATGGAGTTTCCTCAAAAAATTAAAAATGGAACTCTCATTTGACCTAGTAATCCCACTTCTAGGACTATATCCCAAGAAATCAGAAACACCAATCAGAAAGACTATATGCACCCCTATGTTCATAGCAGCACAATTTATAATAGCTAAGATTTGGTAACAGCCTAAATGCCCATAAGCAGATGAGTGGATTAAAAATTGTGGTACATCTACAGAATGGAATACTACACTGCAGTAAAAAAGAAAGAATTCCTACTATTTGCAGCAGCATGGATGGACCTGGAGAGCATTATGCTAAGTGAAATAAGCCAGTCAGAGAAAGATAAATATCACATGATCTCACTCATTTGTCGAATATAATGAACAACATAAACTGATGAACAAAAATAGATCCAGAGACATAGAAACACCAAACAGACCGTCCAACCTCAGAGGAAAGGCAAGGGAAGGAGGAGGACAGTAAGAGATCAACCAAAGGACTTGTATGCATGCATATAAGCATAACCCATGGACACAGACAGTAGGTGGTGAGGGTATGTGCTGCAGGGTGGGAATGGCTGGGGAGATGTCAATGGGGGAAAAGGAGACATATGTAATACTTTAAACAATAAAGAATTTTTAAAAAATCTAAGAAAGCAAAAGTCCTATACCAGATGACATCACAGGCAAATTTTACCAAACTTTCAAAGAAGGAGTAATACCTATCCTTCTCAAACTTGCCAAAAAAATTCAAAAGGAAGGAAAACTCCCAAGCTCTAATTATGAGGCCAACAATCTCCTAATTCCAAAAGCAGATAGAAACACTACAAAGAAAGAAAATTATTGGCCAATATTGCTGATGAAAATAGATGCTAAATTCCTCAAAGAAATATTAGCAAACCAAATCCAGCAAACATTAAAAACACTGAAAAACATTGTAATTCATGGAGTCTAAATAGTATGTTATGTCCAGCCATCTTGGCTCAGTGGTTGAGCATCAACCTATGAACTAGGAGATCATGTTTTGATTAGGTCAGGGCACATGCCTGGGTTGCAGGCTCGATCCCTAGTGAGGGGCAAAGGGGGCATGCAGGAGGCAGCCAATCAATGTTTTCTCTCATCATTGATATTTCTATCTCTCTCTCCCTCTCCTTTCCTCTCTCTCTCTATATATATATGTGTGTGTGTATGTATATATATACATATATATATACATACACACACACATATATATGTATATATATATATACACATACATATATATGTGTGTGTGTGTGTATATATATGTATATATATATACACATACATATATATGGCATGTTATTAAAAAATGAATGGATTGCCAGTTATATCAAAAGGTAATCAAAAACTTCCTGGAAACAAATGAAAATGAACGCACACACAACAACCCAATATCTATGGAGCACAGTGAAAGAAATCTTTAGAGGGAAATTCCTAGCATTACAGGCCCATCCCAAGAAACAGAACAAAGACATCTCAAATAAACAATCTAATCCTAAGACTAAAAGAACTAGAAAGATAACAAGAAAAGCCCAGACTAAGTAGAAGGAAGGAAATAATAAAGATCAGAATAAAAATAAATGACAAAGAGACTATAAAGAAATACAAAAGATCAATAAAACCAAGGACTGGTTCTTTAAAAATATAAACAAGATTGATGGAAACTTTAGCCAGACTTATCAAGAAACAAAGAGAGAAGACGCAAATAAATAAAATCAGAAATGAAAGAGGGGAAGTGACAACTGATATCACAAAAACACAAAAGATTATAAGAAAATACAATGAATAGCTTTATGCCAACAAAGTGTACTATGGAGTAAGGGCCTATTGAACAAATGGACAAATTCTTCCAAAACTCAACCAGGAAGAATCAGAAAACCTGAATAAGCCAATTACATCCAAAGAGATTAAAGCAGTAATTTAAAACACTCCCAGCAAACAAAAGTCCTGGGCTGAATGGCTTCACAGGAGAGTTTTACCAAATATTTAAAGAACTAACACCTATCCTCCTCAAACTATTCCAAAAATTCCAAAAGGAGGAAAGATGTACAAGCTCTTTTTATAAGGCCAGCATTATTCTCATTCCAAAACCATATAAAAACACTACAAAGAAAGAAAATTACAGGCACTATTGCTATTGAACATGGACTCTAAAATCCTCAACAAATATTAGCAAATTGGATCCAACAATACATTAAATAGATCATACACCATGAACAAGTGGGATTTATTCCAGGGATGCAAGGCTGATACATTCACAAATCAATAAATGTGATACATAACATAAACAAAATGATGGATGAAAATCAAATGATCATATCAATAGATGCAGAAAATGCATTCAAATCCAGCATCCATCTCTATAATAAAGAGCCAGGGTGTTATGACCAAAGGCTGACCAACGGAAGTCATCGCTGGGTTGCCATAGCAACCTAGGGCTAACTACTGCGGCTGTAGGATGACCCAGCAGTGACTGCTGAGGGGGCTTTGAATCAGGCCGGGAAAGAGACCTGAAGAGAGAAGCAAGGGCTGATCTGTAGCGTCTGAGGCAGCTTCTGACCAGTACTTGCCTCTCTCTTTCCCTCAGAGCCTGTCCAGCAGCTCTGCCTCCATTTCTCTTCCAGCCTCCACCATGTGAGGATCCAATAGCTGCCTAGAAGGTGGAGCTTTTGACACTGACTGGCATAGAAACTGACCAATTAGAACCAAATTGGCCAGCAGAGGAGGGCAGTTGGGGGCGAGATCAGACGAGCAGGGGAGGACCATTGCAGGCAATATCAGGCTGTCAGGGGAGGGCCTTTGGGGATGAGATCAGGCTGGCAAGGGAGGGCAGTTAGGGGCAACCAGGCTGGTAGGCGAAGGCAGTTGGGGGTGAGATCAGGCAAGCAGTTAGGGGCAATCAGGCAGGCAGGCAGGTAAGCGGTTAGGAGCCAGCAGTCCCAGATTGCAAGAGGGATGTCTGACTGTTGGTTTAGGGCCTTAACCGGCAGTCGGACATCCCCCAAGGGGTCCCCAATTGGAGAGGGTGCAGGCTGGACTGAGGGAACTGCCCCCTCTGTGCACAAGTTTCATGCACTGGGCCACTAGTCTAAGATAAAAACCTCAGCAAAGTGGGAATTGAGGGATCATACCTCAACATAATAAAGGCTATATATGACAAACCTATACCCAACAGTATACTCAATGGGCAAAAACTAGAAGGGCTTCTCTTAAGATCAGGAACAAGACAAAAATGTCCAGTTTCACCACTCTTATTCAAGATGGCATTGGAAATCCTAACCAGAGTGATTAGACAAGAAGAAAAAAAAAGGCATTCAAATTGGAAAGAGAAAGTAAAACTGTCATTATTTGGAGATGACATGATATTGTCCATAGGAAGACCTAAAGATGCCACCAAAAACTGCTAGACTTAATAACTTAATTCCACAATGTAAAAGGATACAAAGCTGACATCCAGAAATAGATATAAATGTTATATACCAATAATGAACTCCCTGAAAAAGAAACTAAAAAAATAAAAACAAACAAACAAAAACAAAACAATGATCCATTGCAACCAAAAAAATAAGGTACCTGGGAATAAACTTAACCAAGGAGGTAAAAGACGTATACCCAGAAAAATATAGGACAAGGAAAAAAGAAATAGAGAAAGATAAAAGCAAGTGAAAGAATATACCATGTTCATGGATTGGAAGAATTTACATTATTTAAATGTCCATAGCACTCAAAGTAATCTACAGATTCAATGCAATTCCTATTAAGCTACCAATGGCATATTTCACTGACCTAGAACAAATATTTCAAAAATTTATATGGAACCAAAAAAAATCAAAAACAACAACAACAAATAACCTCAGCAATCTTGAGAAAAAAGAACAAAGTTGTAGGGATTACAATACCAGATATAGATATCAAACTATGCTACAAAACCATTGTAATCAAAACAGACTGGTACTCACACAAGAAGTCATATAGACCAAGGAACAGAACAGAGAACCCAGAAATTGACCCATAACATTATGGTCAAATAATATTTGATAGAGCAGGCAAGAGCAAACAGTGGAGTAAAGATCCTTCAATAAATTGTGTTGGGAAAATTGGAGAGGTACAGGCCAAAAAAATGAAACTAGACTACCAACTTACACCATGCACATTAATAAACTCAAAATGGGTAAAATACTTACATGTAAGTCACAAAACCATGAAAATACTAGACGAAAACATTGGCAGTAAAATTTCAGACATCTTACAAAGCAGTTTTTCTACAATATATCTGCTGGGGTGGGTGGGAGGAAAATATAAGGAAATGGAACTACATCAAACTAAAAAGCTTCTGCATAGCAAAATGAAAAGGGAAACAACTGTGTGGGAGAACATATTCATCAATAATGCATCTGAGATATCGAAAAATGGCCGCAGAATAGACAGACGAGTCCTGAGCCTTGTCCTAGAGCAGATAGAAAGAACAGCTGAGGGTCACACGGGGAGTGTTTGTTGGTGAGTTGAGGGACAGCTATACTCCAGGAGATGGTGGGGGACTGCTTGATGGGGCTCCCCTGACCGGGCAGCCCCCACTACTGCTGGGTTCCCTCCTGGAGCAAATGGGTCAGAACAGAGACCACACCAACTTGAAGGGGAAAGTTGGTGTTATTGGAAACCTGAAAATCTACAACTACGGCACCCACCAAACAGCTGCGAACCCCAGAACACCAATCCCTAATTGGCACAAACACGCAGATTCAGAGGAGCTCTACACTCCACCACGTAAAGGTCAGATTTTGCCTGGAATAAGGTGAGGTCTCTGGTCTCAGCAGGACAGAGAAACACATGCACTGCAAGAACTGGAGGACCGGGGGAAGTCTGCACCTAGAAAAATCCATGGCTGTTGGGGCTGACATGATCCATGAATGTGGAAGGGGGTCCTCAGAGCTATTAACAGAAGGGAAATCTAAAAAAACAACCCATTTTGAACACTCGTGCACGTCTCCATGCTCCTTTCTCTTTCCTTCTAGTTGTAGAACTTCCACTCAGCCAGCTTTCCCATGGTTCTGGGTGATAGACGTTTTGTCTTTTAGTTGCAGTTTAAATTGTTGTGCGAGGCAGCAGTTTAGGTGTTTACCTATGCCGCCATTTGGATTTGGTGAAAAGCTGAGGTATGGAGGCGCGTGATCAAGGCTGATGGCAGGCATTGCTTTTTTCAACCAGAAGGGAGACAAGCCCCCGATTACTCTGAAATCCAGTCTCTGGGGAGACACTGGGGACCCAAACTCCTATGGGGAGAAGCTGGACTGTCTACCAGTGAGGGTGGCTTGCTTGCAGAGCTGCACGCAGGAATAATTGTTTACTGCACTGGGGCACAGGACTCGGGGATGCCGTCAGGGATGCAGAGCCGGCTGACTAGCAGCCATTGCTGTTTGCCACGCCCTAGCCTAGTGACACCTTGAGACCCCGCCCTGCACAACCTACAAACCCACCCAAGCTCCATCAGCAGCTTTAGCATAAGAAAGGCCTGCCCTATCGCAGCTTAAACTAGCAACCTTGCAGCCCAGGTCAGACAGCTCCAAAACCTCCAAACCCCAAGCAAAGAGGAGAAAACTGTAGCTCTTACTGTAGCTCCTGCTGGGTGGCCTCAGACAGTAGCTGACCTGCACCCTATTGGAGATCCAGAAGCCAGTGTACCTAGTGGTCAGTGTGAGACACCAGATTTCAACTCCTCACATCCATAAGTGACACATTCAAGAGGCAGACTCAGTGAGCACCAAAGCCCCAGTGAAACAAGTCCTGCCCCATAAGCGTGTCTTCAGCGCAGCAGTTCTTCCATTATAGACACAGCGAGTGCTCACAGCTAATTGGCCTGGAGGTCAATTCCTCCCAGTGTACCAACAGAAATTAAGGCTTAACTACACGAAGACTTTGCACTCAGCCCACAAAGGGGTGTACCAAGAGCATCCACCTCATGTGATTGAGGAGGCTGAGCTACTGCCCCCTATAGATCACCTACCACACAAAGCTACTCCATCAACACAGGGAAGCAACCAAAATGTGGAGACAAAAAAACATGTCACGAATGAAAGAAACGGAGGAAAGCAAACTACTGGATGACATAGAGTTCAGAACCACATGTATAAGGTTACTCAAGAATCTTCTTAAAACCGCTGAGAAACTTGATGAGACCTTTAAGGATATTAATGAGAATGCCAAAAAAATGGAAAAGGATCAGTCAGAAATGAAGCATACACTGTCTGAAATAAAGAATATGCAGAAACTCAACTGTAGATCAACGTACCTCAAGAATCAAACCAAAGATCTGAAATATGTGGAAACAAAAAACATCCAACCAGAAAAACAAAAAGAAAAAAGAATCCAAAAATATGAAGATAGTGTAAGGAGCCTCTGGGACAACTTTAAGCGAACCAACATCCGAATTTTTGGGGTGCCAGAAGAAGGGAGAGAGCAAAATATTGAAAACCTATTAGAAGAAATAATGACAGAAAACTTTCCCTACCTGGTGAAAGAAATAGACTTACAAGTTCAGGAAGCGCACAGAATCCCATACAAGAGGAATCCAAAGAGGACCACACCAAGACACATAATAATTAAAATGCCAAGGGCAAAAGACAAAGAGACAATATTAAAAGCAGCAAAAGAAAAACAGTTAATTACCTACAAGGGAGTACCTATACGACTGTCAGCTGGTTTCTCAACAGAAACTATGCAGGCCAGAAGGGAGTGGCAAGAAATATTCAAAGTGATGAACAGCAAGAACCTACAACCAAGATTACTCTACCCAGCAAAGCTATCATTCAGAATTGAAGGTCCGATAAAGAGCTTCACAGATAAGAAAAAGCTAAAGGAGTTCATCATCACCAAACCAGGATTACATGAAATGCTGAAAGGTATTCTTTAAAAAGAGGGAGAAGAAGAAAAAGGTAAAGATAAAAATTATGAACAACAAAATGACATCAAATACATACCTACCAACAAGTGAATCTAAAAGTCAAGTGAATAAAAAATCTGAAGAACAGAATGGACTGGTGAATAATAGAATCAGGGACATAGAAAGGGAGTGGACTGACGATTCTCAGGGGAAGCAGGTGTGAGGGGTGCGGGAAGAGATTGGACAAAAATCTTACTCCTATGGATGAAGACAGTGGCGGGGGGTAAGGGCATGGGGTGGGGTGGGGAATCAGGTGGAGGGGAGCTATGGGGAAAAGAAAAAGGGGAACACCTTTAATAATCTGAACAATAAAGATTTATTTAAAAAAAAAACATTTTGATCTTACACAAAAGGACAGCCTAAAAATTTTAGACCCAAGGGGGAAAAAAGACTGCACAGACTTGTGTGCAGCCCCGGAGTTCACACACTTATGCTGGCTCTTTTTTTTTTTTTTCTTTATCCTCTTTAAATCCTTGCTTCTGATTACTGAGACTGCAGGGGAAAGTTGTTTTTCTGGAACCTGGGGATAAGAATGGGGAATAACCATCAGAAAACCAGCTCTGGGGCAACCCACTCCCACAAACTAGTATTGAGTGCTACAGGGAAAGCAGGATCTAAGCACTGGCTAGAGAGCACCTATAGACCTAGAGGTCAATCCAGAAACACTGCCACCCAGGGGTTGAATCACAAATTGACTCTTGTGTAAATACAAATAAAGGAATACAAGGAATTAAGACACACTGCCTGCTTAAAAGTCAGGACTGGCTTACAACACTGAGGAGCAGTGGAACATAGGGAACTGCAATACTGTCCTGACTAGGAAACAGGCGTGCCAAACAGAACAGTAGAGGAAGTGAATGACCTTCACTATGGCACATTTTTATTTTTATTTCTTTCATCATTTACTTAAGAAACTATTTTTTTCTTTTTTCTTCACTTGATATTACCTTTTTAGTTAATTATATTTTTCTTTTCAATCAGTATTATTACTACTACTATTTTACCTTTTTTTAAAAAAAAGTGTCATTTTATTTTCTCTTTATTTTACTTTGGGATTAGGGTTTTTCATTCTATTTTCATCTTTCCTTTAGTATCATTTTACTCTATCTCAAGTTTACCTTTACACCATCACTCTCTTCCTAACTTTTCCCCTTTTGTTGTCCTGTTTCTCTTACCCTTTTCCGTCTTTAGATTTTCCCTATTCTTTCTTTTTACCCTTTTTAAATTTCACCCTATATATCTAATTTCCAATCCCCTGGTCCAAGTCCATACACACTTCTCTCTTCTCTGTCTTCACTATCCAAAAAATTGTTTTTCTCTCTGTGCTTTTGTTGTTGTTTGCGTGATTGTTGATTATATCGATTTTTTATGCTTGTATGTGAGATTGTTTTCCTTATTATTTTTTGTTTGTTTTGTTCGTGTTTGTTTTTTGCTTCTGTTTTCCCTCACCTTGCTTCATATTAATTGTTGTTTGTAGTTTGTATTCATCTCCAGGTACTTGCTGGCATTTGTTGGTATTAGTGGCTTTTCTATTGGAGTTTTCTCCCCACATAGATAGTTTGTTCCCCTCTTCCTTCTTATTCTCTTTCTTTTCTCTCTTACTTTTTTTTCCTTTTCCAAATTTCATTTTTGCACTCCTTTCTTTTTTTTCTCTTCTTTTTGTCTCCTATCCACTAATTTGCCTTTCTCTGGTGGTCACCTATATTTGGGGTTATTAATACTGTGAATACATTTCTGCTCAGTGCCTTGTGCATTGTACCTGGTTGTGTTGTATTTTGTGCCTTTTAATAATGAAGAAGAGAGAGCACTACATAATCAAACACTCAGAGAATTGAGACCATGGGGAGAAAAAGTAACAGCCTGCATATGAAAGAAAAGCAGGCATCACCAGAAAAGGAAGTAAATGAAATGGAGGCAAGCAACCTGCCAGAGAAAAAATTCAGAGAAATGGTCATAAGGTGGCTAAAAAGAATGGAAGACAAATTCAACAACATGTGTAAGAACCAAGAGGAAATGAAGAAGAACCAAGAAGAAATGAAAAATGACATCACTGCTGTAAAGTACTCAATCGAATGCATCAAGAGTAGACTAGAAGAAGCAGAGGACTGCATCAGTGAGCTAGAAAAGGTAGGAAAAAATACCCAAGTAGAGCAGCTTCTAGAAAAAAAAAATTAAAAAGCATGAGAAGAGGCTAAGGAAAATTTGGGACAACATGAAGCAAAACAACATCTGCATAATAAGGGTTCCAGAAGAAGAGGAAACTGAGCAAGGAATAGAAAACCTGTTTGAAGAAATAATGACAGAAAACTTCCCTGATATAGGGAAGAAAAAACCCACACAAATCCAAAAAGCTCACAGAGTCCCAAGCAAAATGAACCCCAAAAGATTGATGCCAAGGCACATTATAATTAAATTGGCAAACACCAACGACAAAGTAAGAATCTTAAAAGCAGCCAGAGAGAGACAGAAAGTTACCTACAAAAGAACCCCCATCAGACTAGCAACTGATTTCTCACCAGAAACTCATCAGGCCAGAAGGGAATGAAATGAAATATACAAAGTCATGCAAAGGAATGGTTTGAATCCAAGAATACTATACCCAGCAAGGCTATCAATCAAAATTGAAGGTGAAATCAGGAGGTTCACAGACAAAAAAGGACTAAGGGAATTTATTACCACCAAACCAGGAATGCAAGAAATTCTAAAAGGTCTGCTGTAAAAAAAAAAGAAAGAAAGAAATAGGAAGCAAAGAAGGAACACAGGGGTAAAGAATAAAAATGACGACAAATAACTACCTATCAATAATAACTTTAAATGTAAATGGGTTAAATGCCCCAATCCAAAGACATAGGGTAACAGATTGAATAATAAAACATGACCTATATATCTGCTGTCTACAAGAAACCTACCTTAGAAAAAAAGATGCACACAGACTGAGATTTTTCAGGTGAAAAAAAAATGAAATAAAAACTGGGGTAGCAATACTTATATCTGACAAATTAGATCTCAAAGTGAAGGACATAACAAGAGATAAAGAAGGCCACTTCATAATACTAAAGGGAGCAATCCAACAAGAAGAAATAACTCTGGTAAACATATGCACACCCAATACAGGAGCACCCAAATACATAAAAAACTCCTGAAGGATATCAAGGGAGAGATTGACAGCAATACAATCATAGTAGGAGACTTTAATACCCCACTATCACCATTGGACAAATCCTCTAAACAAAAAATCAGCAAAGAAATATCAATCCTAAATGACTCACTAGATCAGATGGACTTAATTGACATCTTCAGAACATTTTATCTCAAAGCCATAGAATATACATTCTTCTCAAGTGCACATGGGTCATTTTCAAAGATAGACCATATGTTGGGTCATAGGCAAAGTCTCTTCAAATTCAAGAACATAGAAATCATATCAGACATCTTCTCAGAACGCAGTGGCATAAAACTGGAAATCAACTATAATAAAAACAATCCAAAAAAATCAAACACATGGAGACTAAACAGCATGCTATTAAACAATGACTGGGTTACAAGAGAAATCAAAGAAGAAATAAAAAACATCATGGCAACAAATGACAATGAAAACACAACAATCCAAAATCTATAGGACACAGCAAAAGCAGTCTTGAGAGGGAAGTTCATAACTCTACAAGCCTACTGCAGGAAACAAGAAACAATGGTAATAAATTACCTAACCCTACAACTCAAAGAGTTAGAAAAAGAGCAACAAGAAAAGCCCAGTGTAAGCAGAAGGAAAGAAATAATAAAGATCAGAGTGGAGATAAACGACATAGAGAAAAAAACAACAATTCAAAAAGGTCAGCAAAACCAAGAGTTGGTTCTTTGAAAGCATAAACAAGATTGATGAACCTCTAGCCAGGCTCACCAAGAAGCAAAGAGAGAGGACCCAAATAAACAAAATCATAAATGAAAGAGGAGAAATAACAACAGACCCCACAAAAATACAAAGGATTATTTAAAAATACTATGAACAACTCTATTCCAACAAACTGGACAATCTGTAGGAAATGGACATATTCCTAGAAAAATACAACCTTCAAAAACTCAATCAGGAAGAATCTAAACATCTCAATAGGCCAATAACTATGGAATAAATTGAAGCAGTCTTCAAACAGCTTCCAGCAAACAAAAGCCCGGGGCCAGACGGCTTTACACGGGAGTTTTACCAAACATTCAAGGAAGAACTAAAACTTATCCTCCTCAGACTATAACAAAATATTCAAGAGGAAGGAATGCTTCCAAGCTCCTTCTATGAAGCCAGCATCACCCTAATACCAAAATCAGATAAAGACAACACAATGAAAGAGAATTACAGGCCAATATCCCTCATGAACATAGATGCAAAAATCCCCAACAAAATCCTAGCAAATCGAATCCAGCAGTACATCAGAAAGATCATACACCATGACCAAGCAGGATTTATCCCAGGAATGCAAGGATGCTACAATAGCCACAAATCAATAAACATGATACATCACATAAACAAATTGAGAGATAAAAATCACATAGTCTTATCAATTGATGCAGAAAAAGCATTTGACAAAATACAACATCCTTTCTTGATAAAAACTCTCAGCAAGGTGGGAATAGAAGGATCATATTTCAACATAATAAAAGCCATATATGATAAACCCACAGCCAACATCATACTCCATGGGAAGAAACTAAAACCATTTCCCCTAAGAACAGGAACAAGACAGGATGCCCACTCTCACCACTCCTTTCGACATGGTACTGGAAGTATTAGCCATTGCAATCATACAAGAAGAAGAAATAAAAGGCATCCAAATTGGGAAAGAAGTAAAGCTGTCCTTATTTGCAGATGACATGATATGGTACATAAAAAACCTGAAAGACTCCATAAAAAAACTAATAGACTTAATAAATGAATTTGGCAATGTAACAGGATACAAAATTAACGCCAAGAAATCTATGGCCTTTCTATATACCAATAGTGAACTTACAGAAAGAGAAACTTACAAAGCAATCCCATTTACCATGGCACCAAAAAATTAAGATTCCTAGGAATAAACTTAACTAAGGAGGTAAAAGACCTATATGCAGAAAACTACAGGACACTGAAAAAAGAGATAGAGGAAGACGTAAAAAGATGGAAGAACATACACTGTTCATGGATTGGTAGAATCAACATCATTAAAATGTCCATACTACCCAAAGCAATCTATAGATTCAATGCACTCCCCATTAATATACCAAAGGCATATTTCACAGACCTAGAAAGAACACTCCAAAAATTCATATGGAAGAAAAAAAGACCCCGAATAGCTGCAGCAATCTTGAGAAAGAAGAACAAAGTAGATGGGATCTCAATACCAGATATCAAGCTGTATTACAAAGCCACTGTTCTCAAAACAGCCCGGTACTGGCACAAGAACAGGCATATAGACCAATGGAATAGAATAGAGAACCCAGATATCAACCCAAACCACTATGCTCAATTAATATTTGACAAAGGAGGCATGAACATACAATGGAATAAGACAGTCTCTTCAATAAATGGTGTTGGGAAAATTGGACAGATACATGCAAAAAAATGAAACTAGACCACCAACTTACATCATGCACAAAAATAAACTCAAAATGGATCAAGGACTTAAACATAAGATGGGAAACCATAAAAATACTAGAGGAATCCACAGGCAGAGAAATCTCAGACATATACCGAAACAATTTCTTCACTGATACTGCTCCTAGGGCAATGGAAGCTAAAGAGAAAATAAACAAATGGGAATACATCAAAATAAAAAGCTTTTTCACAGCAAAAGAAACCATCAACAAAACAACCAGAAAGCCCACTGCATGGGAGAACATATTTGCAAATGTTACCACTGATGAAGGTTTAATCTCCAACATCTACAGCGAACTTATACAACTTAATAAAAGGAAGATGAATGATTCAATAAAAAATGGGCAATGGACCTAAATAGAATCTTTTTGAAAGAAGTCAGAAGGAAGGCCAAGAGACATATGAAAACATGCTCAAAGTCACTAATTACCCGAGAGATGCAAATCAAAATTACAATGCGGTACCATCTCATACCTGTCAGAATGGCAACCATTAACAAATCAACAAAGGACAAGTGCTGGTGAGGATGCGGAGAAAAAGGAACCCTAGTGCACTGCTGGTGGGAATGCGAACTGGTGCAGCCACTGTAAAGAACAGTATGGAGTTTCCTCAAAAAACTAAAAATGGAGCTCCCATTTGACCCAGTAATACCACTTCTAGGAATATATCCCAAGAAACTAGAAACATGAATCAGAAAGGTTATATGCACCCCTATGTTCATAGCAGCACAATTCACCATAGCTAAGATTTGGAAACAGCCTAAATGCCCATCAGCAGATGAGTGGATTAGAAAACTATGGTACATCTACACAATGGAATACTAAGCTGTTATAAAAAAGAAGGAATTCTTACCATTTGCAGCAGCATGGATGGCCCTGGAGAGCATTATGTTAAGTGAAATAAGCCAGGCAATGAAAGAAAAATACCACATTATCTCACTCATTTATTGACAATAAAGAACATTATAACCTGATGAACAAAAAGATAGATACAGAGGCAGTAAAGCACCGAACACACTGTCAAATTACAGTGGGAAGGCTGGGGAGTGTTGGGGAGGGAGGGAAATAGATCAACCAAAGGACTTGTATGCATGCATATAAGCACAGCAATGGACACAAGACACTGGGGGGTGGGATGAGTGCATGCGACAGGGGGTAGGGGAGGCTGGGGGAAGGTCAATAGCGGGAAAAAAGGAGATATATGTACTAATATATGTAATACTTTAAACAATAAAAAAATTTAAAAAATTAATGCATCTGATAAGGGCTTAATTTCAAAAATATACAATGAACTCATATCTCTCAATACCAAAAGACAAACACATGGCAAATAGACATATGAAAAAATGTGCAATGTCACAATCATCAGAGAGATGCAAATTAAAACTACAGTGAGGTATTATCTTATACCTGCCAGAATGCCTACCATCAATAAATCAACAAACAAGTACTGGCAAAGATGTAGAAAAAGGGAACCCTCTTACACTGTTGGTAGGAATGCAGACTGTGCAGCCACTGTGGAACACAGTGTAGAGTTTCCCTAAAAAATTAAAAATGCAGCTGCCCTGCAATCCCACTTCTGGGGATATAGCCTAAGAATCAGGAAACACCAATCAGAAAAAATATATACAGTCCTGTGCTCGTAGCAGCATTATTTACTCCCCCTCCCTTTATTCCTCTCCTCCCAATCTTACCCACCATCACCTGGGTCTTCACCACCCTATTGCCCGTGTCCATGGGCTATGCATATAGATATATTAAGATATTTGGTTTATCTCTTCTCTATTTTATAGAAGCAGAAAAAAAAACTCTTAAAACATATATCGCACCACAAAAGACCCCAAATAGCCAAAGAAATTCTTAGAAAGAAAAACAAAAGCAGGAAGCTTCACACTCCCTGATTTCAATTTATACTATAAACTATGGCAATTACAACAGTATGGTCCAGACATATAGACAAATGAAACAGAATCAGGAGCCCTGAAATAAATTCAAACATATATGATCATCCAATACTTGACAAGAGAGCTAAGAACACTCAAAGGAGAAAATAGTCTTTTCAATAAATGGTGTTGCCATAATTGCATATTCACATGTAAAAGAGTGAAAGTGGACCCCTATATTATACCATGCTCAAACATTAATTTGAGATGGATTAAAGGCTTAAATATAAGGCCTGAAACCATGAAACTCCTAGGAGAAAACAGTAATAAAACTCCTTGACATGGGCCTTGGTAATAACTTTGTGGATATGACCTAAAGCATAAGTAATAACACCAAAAATAAATAAAACTACATCAAACTAAAAAACTGTTGTACAACAACAACAACAACAACAAAAAAGTGAAGATAAAACCTACAGAATGGGAGAAAGCCATTATCTCTACCAAGGCACACATTTGTAAACCATATATCTAGTAAGGGGATTAATATCCAAAATATACAACTCAATAGCAAAACAAAACCAAAAATAAACAGTTTTTAAAATGGGCAAAGGACCTGAACTGACATTTTTCAAAAATATATATATGAAGGCCAGCAAGTACATGAAAAGGTGTTCAACATCACTAATCATAAGAAAAGTGCAAATTAAAACTCTGGTATCATCTCATTCCTATTAATGGCTATCATAAAAAGACAAAAGATAACAAATACTGGCAAGGATTTGGAGAAAGGGAAACATTTGTGTACCGTTGGTAGAATTGTAAACTGGTACAACCATTAGAGAAAACAATATGTAGGGTTCTTATTAAATTAAAAATAGAATTACCTTATGACCCAGTAATTTCACTTCTGGTAATATATCTGAAGAAAACACAATTACTATGTCAAAGAGATATCTGAACCACCACACCCCCACCCCCCAACCAGTTCATAGCAGCATTATTTACAACAGAGGCCCGGTGCATGAAATTTGTGCACTCGGGGAGTCCCTCAGCCCAGCCTGTGCCCTCTTGCAGTTCGAGAGCCACCAGGGGATGTCTGACTGATGGCTTAGGCTGTCATGGATTGGAAGCAGGGGAGCGGGCCTAAGCTGTCAGTCAGACATCCTTAGCACTGCCACAAAGGCGGGAGAGGCTTCTGCCATGAGCCCAGCTTCTGGCTGAGCAGCACTCTTCCTGTAGGAGAGTACTGACCACCAGGGGGAAGCTCCTGCATTGAGCATCTACCTCCTGATGGTCAGTGCGCATCATAGCGACCAGTCATTCCGCCGTTTGGTTGATTTGCATATTAGCCTTTTATTATATAGGATAGCCAAGACAACTTAAGTGTCCATCAAAAGATATACATACTAGTACTCCATTAGACAGTGAAGTACCAAAAGGGGAAGCTAATCTTCAGTCTCTAAAGTAAAATGTGCCTGAACATTCCAATCTTGTCCATTTGGGACTATCATCCAGCATTCTGTTAATAGATTATAATTCTCTAAAAGGTGCACTTGAAGCTTTCAAAAACAAAAAGAATCTCTTTTTTCCATCTGGTGACTTTCTTTAGATATAGAGACAAGGGACTTGGAAATAGTAACCAAGAAATAAGTGTTCTAAAACTCAGTCTTTTCTCAGGAATCTTGACCTAAGTTTCTCACAAATTGAGGAAAAACAAGAATTACTATTTCCATTTTACAGATGAATGGATAAAGTCAGAAATCAAATAAGGAAGTATAATTATAGTCTAATCTCCTTGCCATATGGGTAAATTAAAAGGGAAGTGGCCACATTTGATCAGCCTAATCTCTGTGTGGGAAGCTCCTTGGTCCATAACCTTTGAGGCTTCTACCTCACAATTCTTACAATGTCCTGGCCGCTCTACACAACCTCATCATATCCTCCTTACCTTTCTGATCTCCTCAGCTTTCACCTCTGCTGTCATATGCCAAGCAGCCCTTGCCTTAAGGTTTTTGCACTATCATCCCTACTTCTCTGGAACTTTCTTCTCCAGAAAAGAAATCTTTTGGGTCAATTCATTCACCTCCCTCCATTCTTAGTTCTAATGTCAATTTGCTAGTGTGTCTCTCATGATCACTCTATTTAAAATTGAAATCAGCTATCTGCATTCCCAGGCTCCTTGACCTATTCAATTATTTTACATAGCACATATTTCTTCATAGAATATATACCATATAATGATTTTTAATTTCATTCTTGTTATTTGTCTTAGTTGGGTTTTCCTGAAAGTAGAGAATAAGACAAAGACTTGGGTATAGTCATTTACCTGGGAAGTAATTCCAGGAGTCAGATGTGAAGAAGGAAGGAGAGAGAGACAGGAAAAAAAAGAAAGGCCAGTTAAATGGGCATAGTCAAGGTCATTCCTAAAAGACAACAGAAATTTAATGAAGCTGAATTTCTGTGATCAGAATACAGAATGCCTCTTAGAACAATGTCCTAAAGGAAAAGAGGTTGTAATATTCATCTCCAGATTCCCATCCCCCACTGGTTGTCCAAGCCATTGGAGTCACTCAGATCCTTTCTCTTCAAATCAGCCCTCCACAGAGAAACTAGTGTGCAAAGAAGCAAGTGGAGAAACATCTGGCAAGAGCTTATAGAGAGACACTTCCTGGTAGAGAAGAGACAGCGCTTGCTTGGACTGTTGTCCCAGATGCAGTTGCAATCAAGGGTGGGCCAAAGGAGTACTGGGGAGCAAGGGGAGTAATTGCTAACTTGCTTATCATCTTGTGTCCCCCATTTGAACATAAGATTGTTCAAGGCAGACATTTTTGTCTTTTCTGGGTTGGTAACCCAGGCACCTAGAACAGCATCCAGCACATAGTTGCTGTTTAATAAATATTTTCATGGATTCTAAAGCATGTAACTAGATTACAAATATTGGTATCAAAATGTTAAGAATAAGCCAGAGCACCAGGTGACTAAAGCCAGATGCCCTTGAGTAGTGCAAATCTAGCCTGAAAGGGTCTAGTTACCATGGTGCCTGGTTTGGAGATGGATAAATTCTAGACCTAAAGTTAGTCTGACTCCCACTTTCTTCCAGGCTGTGGCAGTTACCCTGGAAATCTTCCAGGGTAGATTTCACTCCTTTGGGGGCAGAATGGAGAAAGGTCTGTCAACTACAGACCGAAAAAAAAATAATGCTGTTGATAGGTATTAGTTCATCTATACATCAGTTTACCTTCTAAACTGTACTGACTTTAGCCTTTAACTAAGCCATTTTAAAACTGCCTTTGAACCTTTTCTTTTCAAACAATAGGCGTCCCTGAAGACACAGCAAGTTGCAACAAAGAAATGTCAGACATTGAGCTACTCTTTTTTTAATCATTGCTATTTAAATCTTCCACTCAATGATTTTAATGTATGCATTTACTGTTTTGCTATTTTGGTTGTCTTCCGGTACCACTTTATATCTTAGTTTTAGCTCAAACACAAGAATGTTCTTTTCAAGTGTTTCCAGTGTTAGAAAAGAAAGGAGAAAAAACTCTTACGCCAACCTACAGTCAATACATTGAAAGAGGGATTTGATTCATTTTCGAAGGAAAGGTTTTTGTAGTAGGGAAATGTGACCATTTCAGTTGGCAAATATTTTCACTGAATTATAGACATCTTCAAAGAAAGAGAAATCCCCCCAAACTATTTAAAATTTTCATAACGGACCTCCCACAAATGATAACTTCTTTAAAGTAGAAATTCTCCTAAAGATGTACAAATCTTCAAAAAAGAGTATCTCTCCTATTATTAGAACCTTACCAAACTCCATCTGGATTTGAGTTCCAATAATAAGGGTCAAAACCTTGTCCATACCTAGTAAAAAAAAAAAAATACTGTAGGAAAGCACATTTTTAGTATTTCCAGATGTAGAAGGAACATTTTTCGTTTGAAATACAATGAGAAAAGTTTTTCATGGTATTTTGGAAACAATATACAGGCCATAGCAGGCAGAGAAAGTGATTTGAAAGTGGTCAGGCCAAAGACACTGTAAAGCAAGTGGGTTTGAATTCAGGATTAGAAATCAGTGGTGCGTCCTGTACCCTCTGCGCACATTACTTTATTAAAAACTCATTTTTACTGATTAGAATATTAATATCAGGTAAGCATTGTTTTTGAAGTTAGGCTTATCTATATTATGAGTAAAAAGCTGAGAGACAATGAAAATAAAAATGTAACATTTGAACATAAACAAAAGCACGAGGTGGGAAAGAGGGAATGTTTCAAAAAGCCCACAAACATGCACACTCACACCTCTATTCTCTGTTGGTAATTTGGACAGTGATATACACATTTTGCAAAGACATTAACGGAAAACAGCCCTCCATCTTGCTGCCTCTCAGCATGTAGGATTTATGTCTCCATTTGAACTCTCTTGATGCTCCGTGAGAAAGTATATGGAGGTCTCACTCCCCCACTGAAGAGCCGCTCCTGATAGATGCTATCTCACCCCCATATCATACCTCAAAGACTCATACTATGTAGCTTGCTGACCCTTCTTACTCCAAAACACTCCTCAAACTAATGCAATTGGAAGTAAGTAGAAGACAAGTGTGCTTGTATGCAAATATTTGTATTTGCATTGTCCTATATAATAAAAGGCTAATATAATATGCAAATTGTCCCCTCCACCAGGAGTTCCACTGGGAGTTTGACCAGGGGGCGGCCCCTCCCCCAGGCGGTTCCCACCCAATTGGCCCTGATCGAAGTGGGCTGGCCAGACCCAACCCACGCACGAATTCGTGCACTGGGCCTCTAGTATTATTATAAAATCACTAATAACCCATCGTGTGATATCGCATGCAGTAGGCCACCTGCCACTTCCACAGGAGCCGGAAGAAACAGCAGTGCACCACCAGGAGCCATGCTGCTTCCATGGAAGCTTGGAGGGAGCTGTCCCGCTTCTGCAGGAGGCAGGCTCGCCATCTCCTCTCCGGGGTTGTGCTCGGCTGCGGAGGCTGCAGGCCAGCCCACCTGTCCCTGTCTGTGTCTGCTCCAACTCCGGGGGGCTGGCCCAAGCCTGGGCGCGGTGGCTCACCAGATCGCCGGCTCCCCGTCTCTGTCTCCATCTCTGCTCTGGGCCTCACCTGCACGCACAACCTCCTCCTATCCAGTTGTGACCCATTATGGTGTCCCGGTCTAATTTGCATATTTCCTCTTTTTTTATAGATAGATAGATAGATAGATAGATAGATAGATAGATAGATAGATAGATAGATAAGTACCTGCATTGCTATCATGCTTTTGTATTGTGTTAGTGTGTGTTGTTATTGTTGGAGTTTGGGGTTTTAGGGTTTTGTTTTTGTTTTCTTATTACTCTTGTTGTTTTCTTCCCATGATTCTTTAATTCATGGTCTCCTGCACAAACCTAAAAACTCCACAAGGGCAGGAACCATGACTATTATTCATCCATCTATCCATCCACCCATCCACTCACCTGCCCATTACCTTATTTATTTTGTATTGTTGGCTTTGTCCCTGCTTCGTTCTTAGATCTACTTTCTGCAAGTCTGTCATTTTTCCAAACCACTCTAAAGGTATTGCCATGCTGAGAACCTGAATTGCAAAATTGATGGCCAGGCACAACTTGCAAGGTCTTAAAACCCATTGCTCAACCTGTATCTTAATCTGAAACTCACACTTAAATGTCTCAAAGCAGGACCTTACAGATGCAAATTAATAAAATAAGAGCAAAATTTCTCATTCTTTCTTCCTAGACAAAAGCATTTGGATCAACTAGAGGTTAATTTCTCTGGCCCTTACTCATTGCTTCCTGAATCCTATTCATTCAAGGACTGTAAGCTGAATACACACACCAGGCTAAGGCAGTCAGAAAGCTCTCTTAGAGAGAAACAAAGCTGAGCTCTGATAACTGATTGGACTTTCTCCAGACCACAGAAGTGGGTGCACAATGAAGGTGGTGTGACTTCAAAATATCCAAAATAATTTCCCTCACTCCTCAACATAATAATAGTAACAACTTCCTGTGGTTGTTTTGGAGTCAAATCTATATATATAAAAGCCTAAGCAATTGTTACGACAGAACAACCTGTTGACCATTCGCTCTAACATGCACTGACCACCTGGGTGCAGACACTCAACACAGGAGATGTCCCCTTGTTAGTGCACTGCCACAGCCAGCTGCCACATCAGTGTCCGGCATCTGTTCCTTCTGTGCCTGGCCTGGCTACCATCACCTTCTCACCCAAACCTGCCAGGGCCGGGGGTGGGTGGTGGTGGATGAAGCCCCTCTCCCAGGGGGACCAAGTGGCAGCTCCCTCCTCAGGGCCAGTGGCCAACCTCCTGTGCCCTGTTTCTCCCCCCAGCCAGCAGGCCCCAATCATCCTGGCCCTGATTGGCCCTGATTGCCGGCCAGGCCTAGGGACCCCACCCATGCATGAATTCATGCACCAGGCCTCTAATTAGTCAATAAAGGTATTGTGCTTAGAATTATTCAAGGCATTTAGTACATGCTTCAAATATTAATTTTGGACAACTACATCACTAATTCTAGTATTTTTGCCGTCTAGTACATTCCTGGCTCTTTTGTCCCATCTCTCTACCTCTGATTTTCCCCTGCTTCACAGAGTTTTCCCATCACCCAGAAAGGGGTCATTGTTCTCTCCTTTCCACGTCACTTAGGAAAGATTTTGAATTGCATTTTTTATGTTTCATTAATCTTAGAGTTGGCATCCTTCCAATTGCAAGATTCTTTTATTTTTTTTGACCTGATATTATTGGTTTTCCACCTCTTCTTTTTTTTTAAATAAATTTTTATTCAGATTATTACAATTGTTTCTCCTTTTTCCCCCCATAGCTCCCCTCCACCCGTTCCCACCCCACCTTCTGCCATTACCTCCCCCTCACTGTCCTCATCCATAGGTGTACGATTTTTGTCCAGTCTCTTCCTGCACCCTCCCATACCCTTTTCCCCGTTAGAATTATCAGTCCACTCCCTTTCTATGCCCCTGATTCTATTATATTCACCAGTTTTTTCTGTTCCTCAGGTTTTTAATTCACTTGATTTTTAGGTTCACTTGTTGATAGATATGTATTTGTTGTTCATAATTTTTATCTTTACTTTTTTCTTCTTCCTCTTCTTAAAGAATACCTTTCAGCATTTCATATAATACTGGTTTGGTGGTGATGAACTCCTTTAGCTTTTTCTGATCTGTGAAGCTCTTTATCTGCCCTTCAATTCTGAATGATAGCTTTGCTGGGTAGAGTAATCTTGGTTGTAGGTTCTTGCTATTCACCACTTTGTAGATTTCTTGCCACTCCTGTCTGGCCTGCATAGTTTCTGTTGAGAAATCAGCTGACAGTCATATGGGTGCTCCCTTGTAGGTAATTAACTGTTTTTCTCTTGCTGCTTTTAATATTCTCTCTTTGTCTTTTGCTATTGGCATTTTAATTATGATGTGTCTTGATGTGGTCCTCTTTGGATTCCTTTTGTTTGGGGTTCTGTGCACTTCCTGAACTTATAAGTCTATTTCTTTCACCAGGTGGGGGAAGTTTCCAGTCATTATTTCTTCAAATAGGTTTTCAGTATCTTGCTCTCTCTCTTCTTCTGGCACCCCCACAATTCTGATGTTGGTACGCTTGAAGTTGTCCCAGAGGCTTCATATACTATCTTCACCTTTTTGGATTTTTTTTTTGCTTTTTGCTTTTTCGGTTGAGTGTTTTTTGTTTCTTTGCATTTCAATTCTTTGACTTGATTCTTATGTTCCTCTAGTCTGTTGTTGGACAAATTACTCAGAACCTCCACCTGAGTCTCACTCTGTCCATCCCCACCCCTGAATAACCCAAAGAAGTTGGTACCTTTCTCTTCTTTCCTACCAGACACTCAGGGGTGTTGACCAAGATGACTCAGTGGTGCTGAGGTGGCTTGAGTTCTCCAAGCATCAAACCAAAGTGTTATCAAGACACTTACTCTGGCTGGGTGGCTCAGCTGATTGGAGCATTGTCCCATGCACCAAAATGTTGTGGGTTCAATTCCCGATAAAGACACGTAGCTAGGTTGAGAGTTTGATTCCTATTACAAAGCATATGGGAAGCAACTGATCCATATTTCTCTCTCACATCAATGTTTCTCTATCTTCCTTCCTCTCTTTATAAAAATCAATAAAAATTAAAAACATCTTCAGGTGAGGATTTGAAAAAAAAATTTAAGACACTGTCATAGTCCCTATTTGTCCACTAACCATGTTTGTTTATCTCCAGTTTTGATCAATTATTTATTTACACAAGTCAAAATATGCTATGTCCCCTCCTGTTCAAAAAGCCTGCTAAGAAAAAAATTTAAAGCACAAATTTGAAAAAGAATACAACCAATTTATCAATTAAGAATTACCCCCAATTTTCATTTATAAGAAAACAGTAGAAAAAATTGTTTTTTTAAGAGGAACAACCAAATCTTGCATTTTACTGTGGTTGTTTTATTTTTACCTGGATATTTTGATTATTTAGCTGAATCAGCCAGACCTCCACGTTCAACTTCTCTTCCTTTCTCTAACTCTCCTATAAAGTATAAACTCAAGCCGTGGAGCCCAGGGTCTTTCTCAGTTGTTTGTGGCAAACAATATAGCCACGTGGGTTCTTTATTTGTTTGCCTCAGCATCGAACTCTTTGTCCAGAGCCACTCTGCTAACTGCCAAACTGCACCCCCCATCGGGCCAGTCAGTGTTTGCACTGAGACCTGTAGTGTTTTCCCTGGCAAAGCCCCCTTGGCTACAGTAGACCTGGTTCTGATTCAGATGTGGGCTTTTCAGAAACTATGTGAGCAGGTACATATTTGGCTCCTGAATTCTGTGCAGCTTTAGTTTCCTCAGTGTAATTTTGTACCCCTTTCCAAGAGAAGCAGAGGAGAGACAGGGTCTCTGCTCTCCCCCCACACCACTACCACCCAAGCAGCTTCACAAAGGCACCTGTCCTATTCTGAAGCCTGTGCAGATGTGAGCCACCGATGGCTTACATCTAGAAAGAAAGAACTGTTTGGCTTCTTCGAAGGTTTCTTCAATATGTTATGTGACAGAGACATGTCCAACTTCTTTCTATTCCCTCACAGTCCCTCCCACATGCCCTACCTGTCCTTCCCTCTGTCCTTCCCTCTGAGATAGCTTTTCCAATGATGTCTGGATCCTTTGATTTCTCACATCTATCCCCCAGCAGATCAAATGAACAAGTTATTGCCATGTGCTTCCTTGGTTCTGCGCTTGCACACCAAATTTGTTCTTGAATCTGACTTTTAAAAACTTTCATGATTTCTCCAAAGTAATCAGGTCCTTAAATTATATGTAGTATCTTTAGAGGATTTCAAGCAAAATTGGCCTTTATCACACTTACACTTTTGCTATGACACACTCTGACATGTGAAACTCCTTTGGAAAAGGGAAAAACTAAAACCTTGACTGATACTGAGGTTTCTAAGTGTTACTTAGAAAAATCAATAATAGGTAACAGTATATATTGAGGATTTTTGGTTACAAGTAACTAAAAGAAATTACATCTAAGTTATGTCTGAGAGAAGAGCAAGAATTTATTTGGGGGCATATCATGTAGCTCACAGCCTGGATGCAAGATTAGAGAATTAGATGGAAACAAAACAAGACTCAGGGTAGAATGAAGAGAAAGACAATGGAGACAGCAGGGATTAATTGATCGCCTCACCTGTATGCCTTTGTAATGAATAAATTCTAGCATTTTTCCCCTGGGTGCATCTCTGTTAGAGTCAGCATAGCAGAAGTATGAGTCTGGCTCAAGTTGGGCTCTTGGCCAGCTCCTTTATTTGTTATAAGACAGTGGGAAGAACAAATTGGGAGAAGGGACTTCAAGGAACTCATCTGCTTCCATGGAGGGAGAGGAAGTAGCTAGATCTTCCCTCATTCTAGGAAGACATACCATGGAAGGTGGGTAATTCCTTGGAAGGAATTCACTCTGGGCATTGTTAGGAAGGAGACACATGGAGGGCAATCATAACCAAAACTGACATATGTCTACTGGAACATGACACTAGGCTTTCCAGGTGCCCTCGCACATACCTATGTAAAGAGTTAACTCTACTTTATGAAGCATCAGCGTCCAATTGACAAAGCCTAAGAAAAGAGCTCCAGCTCTCCCTAGCTAACGCTGTCCATGGGAACTTCTTTTGTATCCTCTGGGTAATGAGCACTACACTGACCACTAGAATGGCATTTTGGGAAACTAGATATGGGTCTGTGACTATACATTGAATGGAAGAGGCAACTGGACAAAATACACAGAGAAAACATTAAGGCAAGTTCAGGGCAGGTGTTAGACTCCCCATGAAGAAAGGAAGAGAATCAAAAGGGGCTTCTTAAGGATTAGTGCTGGAATTTTTAGCCGAGAAAGGGATTCAAGTTGGTGGCTGGCCACAGTGAAGGGTGTGTGTACTATGGCGTGGGAGACTGGGGGTACGTCGCAATTCCAAAAATAGTGACTTGGCAGAAAGGTAGGGTTTGGGTTGACTTAATGCTATGCTCTCAGCAGGATAATGGGAAAACCAATCATGAGGCAAGGAGTTACCAGAAATTCAAGCTGTGCTGAATCAGACAAGAAGCACAAGTTCATTGCATCTCATCAACTCAGGCAAATTAGAGGAGCCCTCTCGTTTTACAACTTTATAAGATTCTCAGACATAGGAATGTAACACCCTCTTGTTGTCCTAAAACTGGCCATTTGAGGCATCTACAATAAAATCATAGTGTTCATCATCCCTCTACTCTCCAACATTTCCCCAAAAAAAGAAAAAAAACATATAATTGCTGATATTACTATTTTGTGTGCTGGATGAGAGTTTCCAAAAACAATAACAATTAATTTTCTTCGGTGGTGTTAGCCAAAAAAACAGTGTGGTGCCAGGTTTCCATGATCTTCTTAGATCATCTGGCATCGGGAACAATGGCTGTGAGAAACAAGCCCTTGGAGGCCAGTAAAGTTGTGCTATAACCCCAACGTTAGAGCTTTCATATCTTGGCCATTCGACATCACAGCAGGTAGAAAATCTAGGATGGAAAATGTCAGGCGGGATACAAGTTTCCTCCGCAGAAATATTGCCTCAACATAGCTGAAATCCTTAGAGATGTTTTCTGTGTAAAGCTTCAAAAACACACTGGCCTTGGCTTCAGACAGATGCCTTCTTGACGCTGCTCCAGACATATTTAAGAAATGGGTCTAATTTTGAAGGATATAGTTGGGCAGCCAACCAAGGCCTACAAGTAGAATAAGTTATCCTGATTTTATTTAAAAAGAATTTTAGAAAAAATGCAGCCAAAACTATGAAATTTCTGAAGGCATTTACACTGATCTGTCAGTTCTTAAACAGGAGGTTTAGGCCAAGTGAGAGAGATGAACATGCTGTGTGACTTGGGGTGTGAACTCCCCTCTGAGTTATTTCTAGATCATTGCTGTAAAGAGGATGCTAAGTGTGATAGACACAACTCATCTTGACTGCTAAATCCCTTGAAAATGTCCCATTAAAAGTAGCTTTCATACTAAAGTTTGCCAGCAAACAAGATAAGCTTGTCCTGCTTCTTGAAATGAGGAGCTAATATCATTTTTTTTTCTAAGCTTATTTTTTCTCATTTATCTTTTCTAAATAGAGTGCTATGAAGATACAGAAGTTCATTTGTTGGGTGGTAGTCAAATATGAAAAAATGGGGAACTATCTCAATAAAGTGTAAAAAATAACTTTAAAAAATAACAAGAACAAAAATAATGAAAACTAATGTAGTCCCTTCATTGAGTACCTCCTATGGAAAGAAACAATGCTGGCCTTTGAAAAGAATTTTAAAAACAAGTACTTAAAAGAAGCTTAAATACAGATTATGAAATAAAGTGTGTTTGTGTGTGTAAAAACATCAACAAGTACCAAATGCAAGGTAAAGATTGCTACCATTTACTGGGTGTATGCTGAGGGGCAGGTCCCATTTTACACGCATTAGTGGTTTGTAATATTTGCCGGTTGTCAGAACTCCATCCAGGCTCTCCTGGCACTGGGTTCCTATGCATGCCAACCCACCTCACTGGCAGCCCCAAAATGCTCCTCTGGGGACTTCGTCTGGCTGCAGAAGTGTGCTCAGCCCTTCACTGGGCAGTTTGTGTGAGCAAGGAATTAACGCCCCTTAGGAGCAGCCCTCTATTAACAATAAACAAGAGTTGGTGGGTAAAAATTAAAACAAAAACAAAAAACTTGCCCAGCCTTTCCTTTCTATCTCCAAGAGGTAGACAGCTCCAGAATAAAGTGATCTACAAGGTGAAAGTAGATCCCTCCTAATTACCTTCTTACAGGGCCTGGCCCAGGCAAAGACTGGTTGATATGGAGATTGGAAACACAGGGCTTGAGCAGGGAAAGGTTGGGTGTGAGGAGGACAGCACAGGGGAATGGCCTTGCTCCTGGCCCACTGCAGAGTTCCCAGACCTTAAAGCCTAGCAGGCCACTCTGGCCTGTGTGGCAGCGTCATCACTACATTGGGCCTAATATGAACGTTCCTGCTGGTACTGGCCCTGTGCGCAGAGCCCAGCAAAGGTCCAGGGCTGGGGATTGTTCCTGGCATTCCCTGTGGGCATGGCCTGAGGCTCTGACCCCCATCTCCAGGTCCCATGAGAGGGAGATTTTTGAGCTTTGAGGTAGTATGGCCCAGGGCTTGATTGAGATGGAGTGAAAGTTGGTTTCTGGGCCTGAAACAGAAGAGGCTACAGGAGTTGGGGACATCCTGGGGCACTGGGGCACCTTCAGAGACAGCTACTATGTCATCCCTGAGCTGAGCCTCATGCGGGCTGATCACTGCCTGCAACAGGGAAAACATAGTGGATGGGAGCTCAAATGTGCTGGAACAGCAGGTGTTTCAACCCCACACTGAATACATGGAACTCACAGCTCAGCCTTCAACTGTGGCCCAGGTCTAGGAGATGCTGGGGGCTGAGGATGTGGCTGCTGTGCTGAGCCACTAGGGGTGCAGGAAGTCGCTAGTTTTGTGACTAGTTGTAGAGCCTGAAAACTGGGGCCACCCTGAACTGATAAAGAGCAGCCTCTGCTCAGGGTGGGCCTAGAGACCGCTGACTTTGTCTACTCTGTAGTTGAAATAGAGGCCCAGGCACATGAGGAGACTGAGTCTCAGCTGCCCTAGAAAAGATGGACAATCTCAGCAGCATGTGTGGTGTGCTGGCACAGGAGACAGCACCTGCCAAACTGATCCTGGTCCTACAGCGCTTCTGGCTTTAGGACTATCAGCACCACAAGGAACTAAAGATCTGACAGTAGCCTGGGCCTTCCTCAACACCAGGGAAGAGAACTCTGAGCCTAATGAGGTTCATTCCTTTGTTCACTGTGCCTGTCCCTCTGGCTTTTCTTTCCATAGTGACTCTTCCCTACCCTCAGCTACCCTTCCTCCATCCCTCCCAGGTGGCTGTGTCTCTCCCCTGGCAGCTAAGCAGCCTCCATTGATTTCTGCTCATGTTTATATATAGGATTTCATGTTAATATAGGATTTCCGCTTAGCCATAAGCAATAGTGAAGCACAGAAAATCCCTTGCCACCCCCCTGGGGTACTGGGTGATCAATGCCACTGATTTTGCAAGTGGCTCCTAAGTTACCTTACAACTGCGTAGAGACCAGGGAAGGCAGCAGGATTTCCCTGCCTTGCGGTTGGGGAATAGTGGCAGATTGAGGAAATGGGTAGGAATGAATCCCTGTTGGAAATCTAGAAATTCTGGTTTGATTTTGTCACTGTGTCCTGTTCTTCCCAGATGGTAGAGTGCCTTCTGTGGGGTCAGATTTGCTCCCCAGTCTAGACAGCAGTAGAAAGAAAAACCTCCTTTGTTGAAACAAGTTCCAAAGGCCAAGGAAAAATACAAACTTCCCGTTAAGACTTTTTCCCTTGTTGTTATCCATATATGTTTTCTGCCTCAAATATATACAAATATGACTTTTTACAAAAATAAAATAAAATGCAGCCCTTCTCTGAAGGGCCATCTGAGTTCCAAAGTTCCTCAAGCAGGGCCAACTTCATGGGCTTGCAACCTGGGCAGACAGACCTCTCACTTGGTATAATAATCTGTTGTAAGCATCTTGAAATTCTAAATAATCTTACCTTTGAATTTGTGTTTTGTAAGTGAAGTCCATTGGTACAATTGAGCATGCACATGAGCAAAGGAGATATTAGGTACAATATGGGTGTTCTTTCTTTACCACCTCATTTGCATAAAGTGTTCTCAATACCCCATGAGCCCAGAAGTCCAATGGACCCACCATGAGTAGGTAGGTGTTCAGCAAGACTCAAAGCAAATGAAACATTTCACATCTACACTTAAGTAAGTAAGGGTACATAAAACCAGAACTTTCTTCAAATACAGAAAGAAATCAATATTTTTCTAAGAACAATGGCATTATAAGAAACATGAATCTTTCCCTAGCTGGTTTGGCTTAGTGTATAGAGCATCAGCCTGGGGACCAAAGGTTCCGGGTTCAATTCTGGTCAAGGGCACATGCCCGGGTTGCAGGCTTGACCAGGGATGTGCAGGAGGCAGCCTATCAATGATTCTCTCTCATCATTGATGTTTCCATCTCTCTCTCCCTCTTATTTCCTCTCGGAAATCAATAAAAATATATTCTAAAAAATGAAACATGAATCTTATTATGTTTTCTTATTGACCTTACTTCCCTGATGTAGCCAACCATGTTTAAAAATCTACTTTTCCTTTCCTTTCTACCTTACTCAACATAAGCCAAAGTTAGAGTATTAGCAGACATGCATGTATTAAGAAGTAGAATCTAATGAACAAAATAAACTGATGAACAAAAAAGATCCAGAGACATAGAAGCATGGAACAGACTAACAAATCTCAGAGGGAAGGCAGGGGTGGGGCCCTGGGTGGGGAGACATTAACCAAAGAATGTATATGCATTAGACATATACAATAGACAGAGACAATAGTTTGGTGAAGATCTGGGGAGGGGGGAGGGTTTGGGGCAGGGGGTGTCAATGGGGGGGAAAGGGGACACCTGTAATACTTCAACAATAAAGATAAATTTTAAAAAAAGAACTTAACATTTGATCAAAGATCAGAAAAAGAAAAGATAACATAATAAATTAGTTTGTTGTTTTTAAAAAAGTGAAATAAAATCAAAATTTAAAAAGTTGAGTTAATTTTGTGCAGCATTTCCACTGTTAGGTAAGAACGGAATACATATGCATGTATGAGTTGTGAAATACAAAATGTGCATTTTAATGATTCTCTATATGAGTTAGATGCTCTTACATTTGCATTTAAAAATGGCAGCGCAAAATATAACTATGAATGGTAAAATTCATGCTAATAATTTAAAAATTTTTTGACTTAAATAAAAATCACCATGACAATTTGAGAGAGCACAGAAGAAAGGAAAAGTGTACTTTACTGTCATTGATGGCAACTTTTTCTGCTTTTGAACAAGAGGCTCACTTTCATTTTGCAACAAATTGTGGACTCAGATCTGCTCCCAGATATTGACTGACGGCTCAGTTGCACCCTAATTGTGGATCAGTTTCTCCTTCTGCCTAGTTCTGCCCTCCGTATTTCCTTACAGGCATATCTCCTGAGAACATTCCCCCAAAATCCTTCCATATACAATTCTGCATTTCAGAGTCTGTTTCCCAGGAACCCCATCTAAGATGCTCCATCATAGTTCTAATGTGAGGCTCCCCATCCTCAGGGGAAATCCGTGGACAAGACTTGGTGGTCTGTTGTCAACTACAGCAAAATCTGGTCCCAGATCAGAGGGCTGCAGCAGAGGGTAGCATAGCATCAAAGTCTCGGTATTGAGGTATACATCTTTATGCAAAACTCTCCTGGACTTGGGAGCCCTGAGAGCTTTCTTAAGCATTTGAAACATTTTTTCTTTGCAAAAGCTAAAAATGGCATCGTTTTTGTTTCTTAAATTGAGCTATTGTTTTTCAAATAGCAAAGGCTCCCACAGCTGTCCCTCTAGGATTCTGCTGGCAGGAATCTTCTTTCAGAACCTTACCCACCAGGGCCCCTCAGGGTGACTCAGTTAAGTGGAGCCCTGGAGGTGGGGATGAAGAATGTAGGGGGCAGCCATTCCCCTCCCCATTACACACAGGCAGAGCCAACACTGAGGCTGCATATGAAGCCAGGAGATATTAGTCACCTGAGTCATAGCACAAAACGAAGACTTATTGCTGGAAAAACAAAGGAAAGTTCAGATGACTTCTGGCCACTAAGCAAGGCAGAGGTAAAGAAAAAATATTAGCAAATTTAGAAAGAAAATTATTTATTTTTCACATTGAAAGGCAGATTGAATGAGAATTTTATGGAAATGTGTGTTACTCATCTCTAATAGCCTTTCATCTCCTCATCCCACAGCATTTTGGAAATTTTTGCAAATCACACAAATATTATTTTGTTTTTTAGTTTTTGTGTTTAGTTCTTTCCCATAATGTTTAAAAATCCTATCTAATAAAAAAGTAATATGCAAATCGACCATACCTCCGCTATACCCACAAGCCATGCCCACCTGCCAATCAGGAGCGAGTATGCAAATTAACCCAACCAAGATGGCTGTGGCCATGGAGAGAGCAGGAGGCTTGGGTTGCCCCTGGTGATGGAGGAAGCCAAGTTTCTGCAGCCCTGGCCTGTCTTGGCCTCCGCTTAAGGCTACAAAGTTTCAATTATAGAAGACAAATAAATCCCAATAAAAATGACTGTGACCACAGAGCGAGCAGGAGGCTTGGCTCCACTGAAGGCTAAAAAGTTTTAATTATAGCTGATAAATAAATCCCAGATACCAGGGCCTCCACTTGGGTCGCTGGGGGGCAATGCCAGGCTGCAAACCACCACAGGCCCCTCGCCCAGGCCTCCCCATGCCCCAAGTGAACCACCACCCTGATCCAGGACACCCTTCAGGGCAAACCAGCCGGCCCCCACCCATGCACCAGGCCTCTGTCCTATCTAATAAAAGAATAATATGCAAATTGACCATCACTCCAACACACAAGATGGCTGCCCCCATGTGGTCAAAGATGACTGCCCCCATGTGGACACAAGATGGCTGCCACAAGATGGCCAGCAGGGAATGGCAGTTGGGAGGGACCAGGTCTGCAAGAGAGGGCAGTTGTGGGTGATCAGGCCAGCAGGGGAGGGCAGTTAGGGGTGACCAGGTTGGCAGAGGAGGGAAGTTGGGGGCAACTGGGCTTGCAGGGAAGGGCAGTTGGTGGGGACCCAGGCCTGCAGGGGAGAGCAGTTGCGGGGGGACCAGGCCTGCAGGGGAGGGCAGTTAGGGGTGACCAGGCCTGCAGGGGAGGGTAGTTAGGGGCAAACAGGCTGGCAGGGGAGTAGTTAGGGGGTGATCAGGCTGGCATGCAGAAGTGGTTAGGGACAATCAGGAAGGCAGGAAGGCGAGCAGTTGGGAGCCAATAGTCCTGGATTGTGAGAGGGATCCCAGGTTGGAGAGTGTGCAGGCTGGGCTGAGGGACACACCCCCGTGCATGAATTTTGTGCACTGGGCCTCTAGTAATAATATAAGTAAATAAATAAATAATAGAATTCTCCTAGAAGGCCTTTCCTTAATTAAGGTAATTAACCCACTGAAATGATGCTTCACCTGCTTGTCCCCAGTGCTCCCACCCCTGTTTAGTGCCCATTGTATGGCAGGCCCTGTGCTAGGAAGACACTGGGGATACAGTGATGAACAAAACAGGGGCTTTTTCAGTCCCTATTGTTGTTTTTTAAAAAAAGAAAAAGAAAAATCTAAATGGGGAGAGTATGTCCATGTAACTTTTGTGGAGTTGGCTGGTTTTGATGTCTTTAATAAAGCATAGAAGCTACAATAAGAGAAGAAACTTAGAGAAAAGCTAAAGCATAAAGCATCTAGAGAAGGAAAAGTCATACTTTTTTAGGATTGCAGTATCACTGGAAAGGGACTGGCCCAGAGTGGGTCTGCCTCAGGTCAGCCTATAGAGTGTGGGTTATTGACTTCATGCAGGAAAGATTTCACAGTATGAGTCCAGGTGGCTGTGAGAATACATTTATTAAAGCTGGGGACAGTGAAACAAAGGAGGGGCTTAGGCTAGAAGAAGCAACAGGAGAGCCTAGGCAGTGCTGCTTTGTCTCCCTAGAAACATTATGGGAAAGCAGTGAGCCAAGGTGGGGCTGCTGTCAGCTCACTGGAGAGAGAGAAGAGGGGGCCTTGGGGACAGGTTCGAGGGATAGCCAGAGGAAAGGTGGCATGCTGCAAGGATAAAATGCTGAGTCCTTTGTCTTAGGGGTTATATAACCTCTCTAAAGGCAGGGATATGAAGGGAGGCCCAGGAAGAGGATCTCAGTGGAATATTTGTCCTTTCTACTGATTGGTCAGTACTAGGGGAACTGGTCATCGAAGCTGGCCCTGTTGTCAGTTATGGCCTCACTCCTGCTTTTGCTGCTTTTCTGGGCCTGGAGCTGAAACACAACTGAGGCCTAAATGTCATCTTTAGTTTGACCAAAACTCTGTCTCCGTGATCAGCAGACCCGAGGCTTTGTTCCTAAGATTATCTGATGTGGGTCAGAACCTCATTTTCTTTAGGGCCCAATACTAAAGGGAGTAGTCATGCCAGGCTTGCGTGAAAGTCATATGAGGCTCTTCTCCACCCCTTGTACCTTCTCTAAGGGCTCTGAAACCACATGACTAGTAATACGCTAGGGAAGGAAAGGTCACCTTAGTGGCAAGGTCCTTGCTTTCTCAATTTTGCTTGTTGCTAGGTGTCAGGGGCTTCCCCACTCCCTGGTGACCTTCTGTGTCTGGCCCATTGTCCTTGCTCTGTTCATGTCTGTCTGACTGCCTACCACAGTAGTAACTGTCAAAAATGTTTGTATGCTTCCTAAAATTGTTCTTCATCTAGACTATATATTTAATTATAGTTTTACAGAGTTTCATAAAGAATCTAATGTTCATCCTAATATATAAAAACCCTGGGTTGTAAAGACCTGTAAAGACTGGAGGATGACCAAGCAGAAGTCAGTGCTGGCCCCACCCCCAAGCAAAAGGTAAGGGACAATCAGGCAGGCAGGCAGAGGTGTTAGGAGTGATCAAGTAGGCAGACCAGCAGTTAGGAGTGATCAGGTAGACAGGCAAGTGGTTAAGGGAGATCAGGTAGGCAGATGGCCCCTCACCAGGCTGGCCCCACCCCCAAGCAAGCAGTTAGGGGCAATCAGGAAGGCAGGCAGAGTGGTTAGGGGTGATCAGGTAGGCAGACCAGCAGTTAGGGGTGATCAGGTAGATAGACCAGTGGTTAGGGAAGATCAGGTAGGCAGACAGCCCCTCGCAGGGTTGGCCCCATCCCCAAGCAAAGAAAGAGGGAGGCCCAGGCCAGCCAAGCCATTGCACCTCAGCCTGTCAGTGGCAGGGGAGAGGGGGGCAGCACTGCACAGATGGAAAGCAGTGGCAGCGGTGGGGGTGGGACCAGCTGCCTGCAGCCCAGAGAAGGAAAGCCCCAATAGGCTCTGATCTCAGGCCAGGCCTAGGGACCCTACCTGAGGGTTTCCAGATTGTGAGAGGGTGCAGGCCAGGCTAAGGAACCCCCTCTCCCCCGAGTGCATGAATTTTCATGTACTGGGCCTCTAGTATTCATTATAAAAGAACTGAGTCATGATTTTTTGCATCTCTAAAACCCATACTTACCAGTAATTGTTTTTTTTAATAGAAAATAAGGCTAGTAAACCACAGTATGGTAGTGTTATCTGTCATCTTCCTCAGTCTAGGATAAGTAGAAATCCCTGTGTTAATAATGCTTAAAAAGTCAGAGTATAAAGTGCATCAGATGTATGGAAATTTTAAGGATAAACCTTAATATGTTAATGTTGGTTTTCTGTCATAGTGAGTAGCTGGGTAATTTAATATTCTTCTTTACACTTGTCTATATTCTTTAGTTTTTCTTCAAGGAACACAATTCCTTAATGTTAAGAGAAAAAAAATTTAAAAATAAAAAAAGATGATTGTACATACACCATATGATCATGTCCATATGCATAGGTAAAACATATCATCACTTGGGGGCAGGGAGAGGAGCAGGAGGACTATGGATAAATTTTCTTCTCTTCTGCTTTTCTTTTGCCAAACTTCTTACTTAAGCTAGGAATGTTTTAAGCTACAAGTAAGAGAAACCCCAAAGAACTGAGGCTTAAATCCTATGGACATAAAATCTTGAGTTAGCGAGAAATTTGTATCTAGGCAGGTTCTTCAGCTCTAAATGATGCCATTAGGATCCATGCTTATCCACCACATCCCCACCTCCCATGTCACCTTCTTAAGCAGGAGAGAAAGGAAGAAGAAACAAAGCACTTACTCTTCCTATAAGTTGATCTCTTCAAGGAAAGCAATATTTCTCAGAATCTTCCAAAACATGTTTTCTTACATGCCAATAGCCAGAATCAGATGCTCTATGGTCTTCCTAGGAAAAATTCTACTGACAATGTAGAAGAAGGTCCCATGATTGGTTTAGACCAGGCTTGTGATAAAATTTTTTATAATGAAGGAACAATTCCATGCTCGAATACTGTAACTGTTAATGACGTGTCCATTAAGCAATTGAAATATGGCTAGCATGACTAAAGAAATAAATTTTTAATTTTGCTTACCTTTCATTAATTTAAATTTCAATGATCCCATATGACAATTTATTGAACAATGTAGGTTTAGCAAAATCACAATTTATCCCCTCTCATCTAGGAGTTACATTAACAAAACGAAGGAGAAAAAGGCCTGATGTTGGACAATGAATTGTGTCTGCCCTAATTCTCCATTAGTTTACATTGTAAATCTTATTTATTAACTTTTATTTTTAACAAAAATTGTAATGCTTTAAATGCCATGAGTTTGAGAACACTGAACTCATCTGCATCCCCAGAAATAGAACCAAGCTAAGTCACAGTATCGCAGGAAAGATGTGAATGGCTGAATATTGGGCAACCTGTTCAATGTTGATCTGTAAAAAATGCCTGATACATGTGCAATTGAATATTCATTCTCAACATAAGAAGGTGGCTATAGTGGGATATTGGAGAGCTAAACATAAGTATGGGTTAGATGGATTATAGTTTCATTTAGCATTATGCTTGCTTTAACCAGACCCATATATGTGTAAAGCTATGGCCCTCTAATGGAAGTTGGGATCATCTTCCTTTCTTGTCTATCAGGATAGCCTGTCCCTTCTCTGGAACATTTGTCACTATTTCTAACAGTGATGCTGATGAGTAATGAGGATGAACACTCCCTTGTGGAAACCCATAGGCCTAACTACTGGCTTTCATCATCGCCACCTATGTCAGAATTCCTATATGGGTGTTAAGGTCCAGTAAGAACTGGAATTCCTCCTCCTGTCTAGAGTAGCAGATGAGGCCAGTTGGGTTTCTAAAAGCGGATACTAAGACAGAGTTTTAGATGAAAGGTATTATTAGGGATCCAAAACTGGGAAAGAAAAGAATAGAAAGGCATAGAAAGGATTGGGCAGAGGAAAAGTCAAATTGTGGATTGTGGTACAGGTATGACAAAGCTTGGCCACCTGGACAAGAACCTCTAGTCTTCACGCATCAGGGAGATATTGCTAGACTTTTTACTCTTTTTTTTTTTTTTTTTTTTTTTTGCATAGTCACTAGATGCAGACTTCCCTGAGAAGGGTTGAGCTCAGGCAAGGCTGCTCTCTGCAGCTGAGGCCAGCACTGAAGAAGCTGGAGACCCCCAATGCCCACACCTCCGCAGCTGGAAGCAAGTCCTTCTATGAAGAGGAGTTTGGGCATGACTATGATAATTTCTTGTAGGTATCTTGATGGAGATGTAAACACAAACAGAAGTTTTCTGAATAATTAATAAAGTCATCTTTATGGTTGAAATTCAATGCATTTTACCAAACTGCCCACCTTCTAAGTAGGTCTGGAATTCCACTGTGTGTTAACACTCAGGGTGATCAATCTGAGATTGGGTAGTTTTTGTTTTCTTTTTAATTTCTGATGTTGTTGTTTTTTACTGTATTCATGTTCCAACTTGTAAATTTGCAATGTTGAAGAGACAAAATGGGAATATTGAGTTAACTGCTGTTTTCCATTCTATTTTCGGGAATCTTTTAAGAAATATAACTCAATTTTTAAAGGGTGTGTTTTGTTTTGTATTTTTGGGTTTTTTTTATTTCAATTGTTCTTTTCCCTTGGCTGTTTTTATATGAACACTAGAGGCCCAGTGCACAAAATTCGTGCACAAGAGGGGGGTGTCCCTCAGCCCAGCCTGCACCCTCTCCAATCTGGAACACCTTGAGGGATGTCTGACTGCCCTCTCACAATCCAGGACTGCTGGCTCCCAACTACTCACCTGCCTGTCTGCCTGATTGCCCCTAACTGTTTCTGCCTGCCAGCCTGATCACCCTTAACCACTCCCCTGACAGCCTGATCGACACCTAACTGCTCCCCTACCAGCCTGGTCACTGCTAACTGCCCTCCCTTGACAGTCTAGTATCCCCTAACTAACCTTGCCTGGTTGCCCCAAATATTTTCCCCCCTCCCCTCGCAGGCCTGGTTTCCCCAAACAGTCCTCCCCTGCAAGCCTGGTCCCCCACAACTGCCCTCCCCTGCAGGGCTGGGTCCCCCCCCCCAACAACTGCCCTCCCCTGCAGGCCTGGGTCCCCCCAACTGTCCTCCCTGCAGGCCTGGTCACCCACAACTGCCCTCCCCTGCTGGCCATCTTGTGGTGGCCATCTTTGACAACATGGGGGCAGCCATCTTGTGTGTTGGAGTGATGGTCAATTTGCATATTACTCTTTTATTAGCTAGGATACCACATACTCTCAGCTGAGTGCAACTGTTGGGAGACATAGCAATTATAAGCCCATGATGATTTGCCAAATATACAAGAAAATCTTTTCCCCCACCCTAAATTTTGTTGTGAGAAAAACTCATCAGTATCTATGCTATTGTAAAGAGCCATTCAATCCATAAAACATGTAATAAATGCACATTCAGAAGGAAAACCAAAGTCCTAATATCTCACACTGACCTCTGCTGTGCAAAGCACTTGTGTGTTTGATCACATTTTACTCCTGTAACTGAGTATGAAGATTGGGGAGGAACATCTTCACCTGACAGATTAGATATCTCCCCCAGAGTAATTGAGTGACTTCTCAAAGACCACCCAACCTGAAAATTACAGAGAAGTTTCTCACTCCAAGTTCTCCCAATAAATCAGACTGCAGATGTGCATTTGTAGGACACATTCATGCATATTAAATTCTGTGCCTGCTGGCCCCAGCCAGTGAATTTGTTTGCCAAGAGCTACTGTCATGAACAAAGAAGAAGAAAAAAAAAGGTGAAAATTTAGGGAAACTAGGGAAGAGCTTTTAGTGAATGCCCAGTACAAATGTGTTGAGTCCTCTCTGTGTCTTACCTTAATTGAATCATCACCAGGACCACCCAGTGAGCAAGCATTGCTATACCCATTTTACAGATGGAGAAATCAGAGCTTAGAAAATGTGAATATCTTCTAAGAGCAATCAGCTCTCAAAAGTGATGCAACTAGCAATTTGATTCCTTGTTGTCTGACATCAAACTCCTGGCATTTTCCAGTTCCCTCCTTCTTGTCCTTTTCCTACTCCCACTCTCTCCCTACCCCTCTTTTTTCTCTCACCACCACTTTTCTTCTCCTTGGAAGAATTGGATTATTACATCAAAGAATTCTACTATTCTGCAACTATCTTGTTTATTTTTTAGTTAATAGAAAGTTATAAAAGAAATTGTGTTGGAATCCAAGATGGTGTCATAGGTAAACGCCTAAACTGCTGCCTCACACAACAATTTAAACTGCAACTAAAAGACAAAACGTCTATCACCCAGAACCATGGGAAAGCTGGCTGAGTGGGAGTTCTACAACTAGAAGGAAAGAGAAAAGAGCATTGAGATGTGCACAAGCGCTGAAAAGCTGAGGTACGGAGGCGCGGGATCTGGACTGGCGGCAGGCGTTGCTTTTTACAACCCAAAGGGGAGACAAGCCCCCGATTACTCTGAAATACAGTTTCTGGGGAGACGCGGGGGACCCAAACTCCTACAGGGAGAAGCTGGATTGTCTGCTACTGGGTCAGAAAGTGAGGGGGCTTGCTTGCAGAGCTGCGCATAGGAATAATTGTTTATCTGTGCTGGGGCACAGGACGAGAAGCAGTCAGAGACACAGAGCCTGCTAACTAGCAGCCATTGCTGTTTGCCACACCCTAGCCTAGTGACGCCCTGAGAGCCCGCCCCACACAACCTACAAACCCACCCAAGCTCCAAGCAGCAGCTTTTGCATATGAATGGACTGCCCAGCAGCTTAACCTAACAAACTTGCAGCCCGGATCAGACAGCTCCAACCTCCAAACCCCAAGCAAAGAGAAGAAAACTGTAGCTCTCGCTGTAGCTCCTGCTGGGTGGACTCAGACAATAGCTGACCTGCACCCCATTGGAGATCCAGAAGCCAGTATACCTAGTGGTCAGTGTGAGAAACCAGATTTCAACTCCTCACATCCATAAGTGACACATTCAAGAGGCAGACTCAGTGAGCACCAAAGCCCCACTGAAACAAGTCCTGCACCATAAGCGTGTCTCCAGCACAGCAGTTCTTATAGACACAGCGAGTCCTCACAGCCGATTGGCCTGGAGGTCAATTCCTCCCAGCGTACCAACAGCAATTAAGGCTTAACTACACCAAGACTTTGCACTCAGCCCACAAAGGGGTGTACCAAGAGTGTCCACATCAGGTGATTGGGGAGGCTGAGCTACTGCCCCCTATAGGTCACCTACCACACAAAGCCACTCCATCAACACAGGGAAGCAGCCAAAATGCAGAAACAAAGAAACATGTCACGAATGAAAGAAACGGAGGAAAGCAAACTACTGGATGACATAGAGTTCAGAATCACATTTATAAGGTTACTCAAGAATCTTCTAAAAACTGCCGAGAAACTTGATGACACTTCTGAGGAGCTTAGTGAGACCTTCAAGGACCTTAATGAGAATGCCAAAAAAATGGAAAAGGATCAGTCAGAAATGAAGCATACACTGTCTGAAATAAAGAATATACAGAAACTCAACTGTAGATCAACATACCCCAAGAATCAAACCAAAGATCTGAAATATGTGGAAACAAAAAACACCCAACCAGAAAAACAAAAAGAAAAAAGAATCCAAAAATATGAAGATAGTGTAAGGAGCCTCTGGGACAACTTCAAGCATACCAACATCTGAATTTTTGGGGTGCCAGAAGAAGAGGGAGAGCAAAATACTGAAAACCTATTAGAAGAAATAATGACAGAAAACTTTCCCTACCTAGTGAAAGAAATAGACTTACAAGTCCAGGAAGCGCACAGAACTCCAAACAAAAGGAATCCAAAGAGGACCACACCAAGACACATCATAATTAAAATGCCAAGGGCAAAAGACAACGAGAGAATCTTGAAAGCAGCAAGAGAAAAACAGTTAATTACCTACAAGGGAGTACCCATACGACTGTCAGCTGATTTCTCGGCAGAAACTATGCAGGCCAGAAGGGAGTGGCAAGAAATATTCAAAGTGATGACTATGCAGGCAAGAACCGACAACCAGGATTACTGTACCCAGCAAAGCTATCATTCAGAGTTGAAGGTCAGATAAAGAGCTTCACAGACAAGAAAAAGCTAAAGGAGTTCATCACCACCAAACCAGGATTACATGAAATGCTGAAGGGTATTCTTTAAGAAGAGGAAGAAGAAGAAAAAGGTAAAGATAAAAATTGTGAACAACAAAATGACATCAAATACATACCTACCAACAAGTGAATCTAAAAATCAAGTGAATAAAAATCTGAAGAACAGAATGGACTGGTGAATATAATAGAATCAGGGACATAGAAAGGGAGTGGACTGACGACACTCAGGGGAAGCAGGTGTGAGGGGTGCGGGAAGAGATTGGACAAAAATCTTACTCCTGTGGATGAAGACAGTGGCGGGGGGTAAGGGCAGAGGGTGGGGTGGGAACCGGGTGGAGGGGAGCTATGGGGGGAAAAAAGAGGAACAATTGTAATAATCTGAACAATAAAGATTTATTAAATTAAAAAAAAATTGTGTTGGATGCACTAAACTCAAAATCAGCAGTTTTCCCTGAATATTATATTTCCAAAAAAAAAATAAAAACAACTTTCCAGTTGTAACTAAAAGTCTTTTAACATTTTGCTCTGAACTTTTGAACTACTTCAAACCATTCTGCCTTTTCAAAACCTTCAGGTTTCTGATCTGCTCATTAATTCCCTATGATGTAGTTGGGTTGTTATAGCAAGAATAATATGGAAGGGTGAATGTGGCAAGAATCCCGCTGTAAGCTTTCACATCTCTCACCCTGTTCATCTTCATATCTGCCCCAGCCACCATCTGATCCTTATGCACAGATACATGATATGCATCTGGAAACCTTTATTGTGTGCTCTGTAAAGAGATAATGTACCAACACTTGACTACTTTTGGATGTGTGTGGGGTTTCTCAGCATTAACAGTCAGTCCAGCCATTGCAGAAACTCAATTGCACTTTTCTCCACATAAAAAGAAAAATGAGACATCAGCCTTGTGCCTCTTGCAATTCTTATTTTACCTAGGAAGTATTAATAGTAACAAAAAGGAAAAATGTTTATGTATGCCTACTGTGTCCTAGAAACCATGCTAGATAATTTTAATAAGCCCCTTAATCCTTATAATAGCCTTGTGTAGTGGATTCAATTGATTTCATTTTGCTGATGAGAAAACAAACATGCAAACAGACTTTGTGAGGTCCAGATTAAGGTGAAGACCAGAAACTTGAACTCTGCAGTCAGACTGAATTCATTCATATCTCTCACCCACTAGCTATGAGACTATAGGCATGCTACTTAATCTATCTCAACCTCAGTTTTCTCAGTAAAATGCAGATAATAGCCTCCTCATGAGGTTATTATGAGGAATTTGAAATTATGTCATCCTGACTTTATGCAAAATTTTTCTTGAGCTATAATATACAGAGAGAGGGAGGGAGTACACACGTGTAAGTTTGGAATTATGACATTAAGAAAGGCAAATATTTCTTCTTAATAGGACAGAAAACAATAAGCACAAAGGAAAAACTGTACAAACTGGACTACATTGGAAAACATCACTATGAGAATGAAAAGAAGGCAAGCCACAAAATGAGAGTGCTTATTACAGAACATACAATTGACAGAGGATTTGCCACAATATATAAAGATGTTTATCAATAAAGAAAAGTCAGACAACCCAACAGGAAAATTATCAATGGATTTGAACCAGCACTTCACAAAAGAGGATGTCCAAATGGCCAAAAAGATTCTCCACACCATTAGTCATCAGGTAAATGCAAATTAAAACCACATGTGATAGCACTAGGCATCAACCAGAATGGCTTGAATGGCTAAAATAAAAAAGACAGACCATACTAAATGCTGACACATATGAGGAGCAACTAGAACACCAATATTCTTGAAAGAGCTGTAGATAGAGAGCCATAGTTTGGAAAACAATGGTGCATTTATGACCCAAAAAAAGAGTTAACTGTCTGACCAACCACTGAATAGAAGCATGTTTACATTGGGAATGTGAATACAATAATTATCAGGGCCCAGAAGGTAAACACCTGTTGAGTAATGCTAAAATCTATAATGCAAACTCAATAAGAATAATGACTCTTTCATCCCATTTCTGTGCTATAAGAGCCATCTGCTTGCCTTCTGCTTCATCTCCAACCCTCTTCACAATGTACAGAAATAATTGGGTTTGTATTTCATCAGAGTATAAAAAGAAGAGTGTGAGTATGGATGCAATATGGTGGTGGTAAAGTAGAAATTTTTACTTTAGCAAGTAGACAGTTATCTGAGAGAAGGGACCTTGGGATCTCAATCAGGAATCTATGCTAATAAAAGAGAAACATGCAAATTGACCGTCACCTCGCTACCCCACCAGCCAATCAGGAGTGAGTATGCAAATTAACCCAACAAAGATGGCATCAGCCCCGCCCCCCAGCCACTCCAGGCCTCTGGGCAGCACACATGCAGGCACAGAGTGGCCGGGCAGAGCAGGCACCTACTATGAGGGGGAGGCCACGGGTAGAGGGTAGGGACCGAGGGAGTTACAGGATTGGCACTCCACCTGGAGTGAAGGCTGAAGGCAGCGGCTAGAGGGAAGGCCTGGGTCCTGGGTGCCGGAGGAAAACTGTTGCCAGCAGCCAGGGGAAGGAAGGCCTATTACACGGATCTCTTCATGCAATGGGCTTCTAGTATTCTATATAAAGAATATTTTGTGGACAGCTCCATTTTGTGTTCCCAGTTGCACACAAGAGATAGGATCCTGAATAATAAGGTGCTTTAGAGATTTTGAAAAATGGAGCTGCTTTTAGTGGCATGCAAGATGGACCTATGTTAGACTAAAGCAGTGGTCAGCAAACTGTGGCTCGCAAGCCACATGTGGCTCTTTGGCCCCTTGAATTTTTAGCAAAGGCCAGCTTAGGAGTGCCCTAGTTAATAACAATGTACCTACCTATATAGTTTGAGTTTTAAAATTTTGGCTCTCAAAAGGAATTTCAGTCATTGTACTGTTGATATTTGGCTCTGTTGACTAATGAGTTTGCCGACCACTGGACTAAAGTATCTGTCCTGGGTCCATGGTACTTTATTATGCTGTGCAGTTTGGCTCCTCTAAGAAAAAATATGAGAATAGAATGCAGGAGGTAAATGAGAAAATTTCTTGTGAAATTAGATGAGGGAGGGATCAGGAGAAGGTGGGAGAGCTTTCAAAGCATTATTTGGTATGAAACCTGTGAAAGACAAGAGGAAAGGGAAGGCTTCAGATGACTATTCTGGGAAAGTCTCAGCATGTGCAACGTGCAGTCCCCAGGCAGAGGTGACCCCATACAGAGCTGAGCAGCCCTCCTGGGAGTATTAGTTTTACCATTAAGTTACTGTTTCATCTTGTATATGTCCCTGAGGGCCTCTAGATCTCCCTCTGTTAAGAAATATCACAAGAATGCTCAATGCACCCTTCTCAGTGTCTTTTCCATTTGCAATTTTGTCTTTACTTGTCTGTGATGCTGTATCCCTCACTGTAAATCATATGAGAGTGAAGAGTTTATCTGTTTTATTTGTCATTATATCTCTAGGCCTTGCATAAGTCATAAATAAATATGAGAACAAACCTTTCAGAGCTGACACTCTGTCAATTATTCAGAGAATCTGATTTTCATCACCTAAGATATAAAATATTAGTGTTTTTTGTTATAAACATTATTTTCGTGTTATAAGCATTATTATGTTTATAAACACTTAATTTCACTTATGAGAAAAATATAAGGAATTAAAGTTATAGTACCATTGTTGAAAATAAGCTTTGTTGTAAAAAATCTCTAAATTTTTTAGTATCCTCATTTCTATTTTTGATCTTATTCCCTGCCCCCCAAGATGACATATGCAGGATATGGAGAAAACACTAAATCAAGTGACCCTGAGTGTGGTGACCACCAATCTCAGAACTTCTGAAGGAGGATCCATTTCCAATATTCTCTCTGACTTTTTCTGTGCAGATATATTCACAAATCATAAACAAAACATTCTTTGGCAGACTGATTCTTAATTTTTGATTCAGAAAATATGGTCACCAGATTCTCAAAACTTCTGGAAGCTTTTCTTAGGAATTGTTTAGGGGAACTTTGGGCTTGTGGTGAACAATTTGCCTGAAAATAAATCTAAGTGTCAGAGTACCTATTTCCATGTGTCCACGGTCCATTTCCCTAAAGCTTTGAGGGCCTCCAGGCCTCCTGCTTGACCCTTTCCCACCTTCCCACCTGTTCACCCACTTGATCAGTCACGTCATCTTTTCTCTTGCTTAAGGAGTTAGTCTTCCCTGCCTCTCCTCCGTGGCACTGGTAATCAGAAGAGTATTGTATGACTTCACATGGTTTGTAACTCTCCCACAGAACTTGTGGGAGAAGAGTGTATGCTAGTTTTTACAAAGTTGTCTCTGATTGCATTTCCTTAGATACAAACCTGGAGACAAGAGGCTTCCTTTGGATGAGGATCCCAAACTATACTGGACAGAACAGGCAATTGGGAGAATGAGACAGGAAAGGGATCATGGGAGCCAATAAATGAGGAAAGTAAATGAGCATGCTACCTCTGTGGGCAGATGGGGTTCGGTCCTGTCGGAGGCCTCTGGGAACATGCTTATGCATTTTCCCACTGAGCGGGGAGGGATCCTGATCTTTGACACACCAAATGAGATTGGTTGTGAGTCACTCCTGGGGGCTTTCACAATGCCAGCCTGCACCCCACCCTGTGGAAGCAAACTATGCTCCTGTGGCTCAAGAAAGCCTTGGAACAAATGAGCCACAAGTGCTTTCGCCAGAAGCCCAAGGAGTATGTGAACAAGAGACCAGTCATATCTACCCTGAAGGCAAGAGATATGTAAGGACTGGATATGAGGACATTGTACCTGGACTAATTCCCCACTTGAAGTTTTATGTGATATAAGTTCATCCAGTTCTGTCTTAACTAATTAGCCCTTTAGGCAACCCTCGCTGTTCCTCACAGTGCCACTTCTCTGCTCTGGACACCAATTCACTGGCCCTGGTCCCTTAGCAGAGCCTTGTGCTAATAAGCAAGTGCTTAGGAAAGAGAGTACATAACCAGAGAGGATTTCCACTGGGGTGGACCATATTCTGAGTCTATAATAGAGATGGTCAAGGATGTCACAACTGTGGATCATGTGCCAGACAATTGTTTTTCAGCATTTATTGGATGTGACAATGTACTAGGTGTGGTCCTGACCCAGAGGACTTAGAATCTAAATAAACTTCTAACTGTCTTTGATGTCTGGTATTTGCCTTTCCTTTCATTTGGTGGTTCTCAGCAGCAGGTGCTGACATTTTTATTATTCACACATACATTTCCAGGATACCATCTCACCATAACACTCCAAATTTATGCAGGAACTTTCTTCCAAGGAGGCCAAAGCTCTTTTAAATAAACCATCTCTATCATCACATTATTTTAAACACAAGGAAATTCCCATGTGAAGGAAAAGGGGGAAAACATGTTTCCCTCATGTCTTACCTAGAAAAACCAAGGACCACCATGGGATGCGGCTGTCATAGAGGCTCATTGCTGCATGGGAGCAATAGGCCTCGGTCTTCTATACAATAAGCCAAGTAACAAGAAGACCAGCTATAGACATGTCTGTGAGAAAAGTAAATGAGATAACCTGTGTGCCTGACACAGTAAGTGTGTCATATCGTAATGCTATGATTCAAGAGCCTTAACCTACAGCTTCTCCCTGTGATGGGATTCACCATAACATCTGAGTAAAGTGAAAAAAATCTTGAATGCAAGGACCAGCCCCAGCATCTACTCTATTAAGAACCAGGGACTCCCCTCACCCTCATATTCCCCAAATGGAGATGATGATGACTCACCAGCATCACCTCTCTCAGAGTGCTGTTGTGATGTTTGAAGAAGGCAGTACCATTTGTGGTAGGTGGGGTTATGGTTGCCATCCTTCACTGCCTTCCTCTGCTATGCCAATTGGTGGTACATCAATGATGGATTGGCCATGTGACTAGATCTGGCCAATGGGATACTGAAAGAAGTGACTCATGCCAATGCTGTAATGTGCTGTGTGCTTCAGCTTCCCTTCTTGTGCCCCTGGGATCTACCCAAGTGGAGAGAAGTCCCAGTTGTTACCACTATCCATCATCCCAAGAGGAGATGGGTTAATAATTAGAGTTATAAAATAGTTCCTATTTATTAAGCTCTTACTATGTGCCTAGGCATGGCTTTCAGCATTTTACATCATTTAATTTACATAATTAACTCCCAACAACCCTAAGAACAGGTGCTATTATTCCAATTTTTACATGCAGCAACAATGGTGTGTGGAGGACAAGGAACTTGCCCAAGGTCATCCAACAGCAATGTGCTTGAAGTTTAAAATCATGTGATCTGACTCCAGGACCCAAGCTTTTCACCACTGCATGTTACACAGAACATGGAAGTTGTAAAGTGAAGGACAAAGAACTCTCTTGAGTACAAATCCATCTACATGCTGCGTAGCATTGTGACAGCAAGCCCTAGCTACCAAGTGAGAGCAGTTCTGAGCTCAAATTCTAACTCAGCTTTTCACAAGCTTGGGCATATAGATGTACCTGTAAGCTTCTCTAGATCTCAGTTTCCTCACCTGTGAAATAGGATAATATCAGTCATTTGCTGCTAGGCCTACATGAAGATTAAGTGAGACAAAGCCCATAAATGACTATAACTGAGCACTGAGCAATGTTAGCCACTGTCTCATTCAACAGCATAATTTTAAGCAGGCCCCTAGTAGGGCTGCATTATGGAGCCCTGAGAATCTCTTCAGAAGATTGAAATAGGTAGGTCAAGTGGCAGAAGCCCCTATGACAAACTTTTTCCATGCTGCTTAGCCCTAGAGCAGCTCTGATAAGGACAGAGCAGCCTTCTATCCCTGTGCTGTAAAAAACTGATTCTTCATCAGAAGGGAAATTTTGAAGCTTGGGTGTTGGATTTTTAGTTTTGCTCTTAGATGAGCATCCCAGGGTTTGAGCATCTGACATCATTCTTGTCTCACTTACCCTGGAGTTGAGATAAAGAGCGGATGCCAGGCAAGGACAGGAGGCAGCAGGCCAAGAGCTCATCAGTGTGGCTGCCAGCAGCAGAATGGGTGGCCTCAGCCCAACAATGTGGGGCATGTTTGGCTTTCAAAAATTAAAAATATAATTCATTTTTAATGCCAACATCCAAAGTGGCCCATTCATCCTTTCTCAATCTTCTAGCCATAGTCTTATCTTTGGTGGAGAGAAAAACGCCTCCATACATACATTTAACCCACTATTTATTCTAAGAATGAATTTGTTCCAGCACTTGGGCACTTAACAGCTTTCAACATGGACTTGGGAGGCTCTGTTTGCAATGTTGTGTATCTGAAAGTCTTCCAGATGACTTAGAAGGCTAAAGAGCCTCTTTATAAAGTACAAAAGGGAATATGCCACACTGTGTTCAGATTTTAAGTGCCTTGTAAATTAGGCCATAGCTATGAGGCCAACCTTGAATTATTGTGCCTCACCCCCGTGCCCTTCCTGAATTCACTAACTAGGGCTGACATAAGAAAGCAGGGCAGAGTCAATAAATTATTATTAACTCTTTGATTTTACTATGAGTTTCTAGGATGACAACATGAAGCTCAAAATATAGAAATAGGGACTTGGCTTGTTTGCCAGTGTGCTAACCCTTCATCCCAGTTCATCGAGAAGCCTATAAAAATAAAATGAACCTGCTCTTATCGCTGCCTTTTACTCCCCTAATGAATGCAGAAACATCCATGACAAAGTGTGATTTATGGGGAAAGGATTCCTGAAACCATCATTTCATCTTTTCTGTAATAAGGCCTCGTGGCTGATAACTTTATAGAACACTGTTGTTATACTGGCCAGGCAGACCACTTCTGAGGGAGAGTCGCCTCAAGATTGTCCAGTTCATCTGCAGAGCTTTTATTTGCAAAATCAGCCTACAGAAAACCAGAAGATATGTATACCATCATACAGCTCCTGCTTCTTAATATGCCATTTTTTAGAATCTATGAAGCAAATTTTATTGAGTGGAGTCTGATGACCCACATATTTTTTAAATGAGATCTTTTTTTAAAAAATGAAAAAGAAAACACAAACTAACTTCAGATGGTGAGTTTGACCTCTACTAGTCTGAGACAAAAAAAAAAAAGAAAGAAAAGAAAAAGCTTAATTTTTTTTACCTAAAGTTTAATAAAAATCATGTCTCCATTATTTCTGTAACTGTCTAAGTAAACTCTCATTGCTCAATTCTCAATTTCAAAAATAAAAAGAAATCACCCCTAAGGTTATAAACTAAGAGGTATTACTATAAATAAACTATGAAACAACCTGAATTTTATATTATGATAAAAATTGCAACATGCTTTGAAATTTCAGAGTGAAATCATTCTTGCAGCAAACAGAATCCACACATTGAAGGACCAACCATTCCCTAGTTTTCTAGCCCAAATGTCTACACACACACCCTTTGGTTTTTATTTTTATGACTAAAAGGACAAACGTTGAAGGGGAGGCTTTTCTTCCACCAGATGTGGTGAAGGGAAGTGGTGTAAAATCTTCACTGATATGCCAGGTAAGATGGTGTGGGAGCCTGATTAGCGGACAATAATTCTCACTTTGATCACTGAAATGATCCCAATATCCCTTGGATTCAAAGCTTAGAAAGTTTTCCTCTCTCCCTACTTACAGTTCCTCCAAAACCTCCATCTGTGTCTTTCTCCCTATCTCCATCTGTGTCTCTCCACTCATTTGTACCTCAAAGGGCCCAGAGCCTCTCTGTCAGTCCCCACCATCTTCACAACCTACAACCCTGGCATCACAGCCCCAGGCGGATCATGAGGCAATCAGTCATGGAACAGGAATAAAACACCAGAACTTCTATTTACATTTGGTTTTCTACATGAATAAGAAACCAGGTCTTAGTCCTATTGGAGGTGCAGATGGAAGAGGTGCCCTTAGTGGCCTGCATGGCTGGTGATCACATGTCATGTTCCAGGCAGGAGCCAGAGGCCAGAGGCAGTGTTGCCCTCAGTCCTGCCTTGGTTTTCTGCCTTGTGACGCTGCAGTTCACATGTGCTCAATTTAGAGGATTTATGGATTATATTATCTGGTTTTAACTACACTAACCCTTATGAAAAATAGCTAGGTGGCTTAAACAGAAATTCCTGAATAGTATGCATGGATCAAAGTTAACACTAGTAATGAAGGCACAGCAAAGAGCAAGATGAAGGCAGGCTGACATGCTCCTCTTACCCCTGCCACACCCCCCTCGGCAAAAGCAAGGTAAAATCGACAACCCTCACAAATACCAGACCAACTCCTCCCACTGAATAAGGTATCCTTTGGCCTGCATGTCCACCTTGGGCCATCACAATTTGCAAGACTTCGAATTTTTTATGTACTTTTATCATCTTTTTTAAATTCCTATTTTTCTGTATGTTTGATGTCCATAGAATCTTAAAGCAATAGAATTTAAATCACTGATGAATAAAACATGCTGGAATATATGCTCAAAATTGGTTTACAGTTAGAGATATATATTTTTAAAACCCTATATAATAAAACCCTAATATGTAAATTGATGGAATGGTGGAACGACCGGTCACTATGATACACACTGACCACCAGGGGGCAGACACTCAATGCAGGAGCTGTCCCCTGGTGGTCAGTGCGCTCCCTCAGGAGGAGTGCCACTCAGCCAGAAGCCGGGCTCATTCAAGCTCAGCAGCAGTGGCAGGAGCTTCTCTCACCTCCACGGCCGTGCTAAGTCCCCCTGGGGGATGTCCAACTGACTGCGAGAGGGCAGAGGCTGGGCTGAGGGAACATCCTCCCCTCCCCCAGTGCATGAATGTCATGCACTGGGCCTGTAATCCTATCTAATAAAGAGGGAATATGCTAATTGACCATCACTCTGTCACAAAGATGGCTGCACCCACAGCTGAGTTCAAGTTCCCATAAGGAGCCTTAACAAGCAATCAGCAGGGACCTGAGGCTACACCCTTCCCCACCTGGCAGGGCTTGACAGGGGACCTCAGGCTGCACCCCCCACCCAGCATGGCTTGACAGGGACCTCAAGGTGTGCTTTCCATTCTGGTGCTGGGCTAGGGGACCTCAGGCTGTTCCCCCCGCCCCAACACCAGGCCAGGGGACCTCAGGCCGCACCCCCCCCCAGGTGGGGCTTAACAGGGGACCTCAAGGTGCACCCCCAGTGCTGGGTCGGAGGAACTCAGGCCACACCCCCCACCAGGTGGGGCTTGGCAGGGAACTTCAGGCTGCACCCCCCACCCCAGCACTGGGCCAGGGGACCTCAGGCCACACCCCCCACCCCAGAACTGGGCTAGGGGACCTGAAGATGCACCTGCTGCCTGGCTGGACTTGACAGGGGACCTCAGGCCATGCCCCCCACCCAGCAGGGCTTGACAGGGGACCTCAAGGTGCACCTCCAGTGCTGGGTCGGGGGAACTCAGGCTGAGCCCCCGCCCAGCGGGGCTTGATGGGGGACCTGAGGCTGCCCCCCCACACACACCTGGTGGGGCTTGACAGGGGACCTCAGGCTATGCCCACCACCTGGCGGGGCTTGACAGAGGACCTAAAGGCATGCTCCCGGCCCTGGTCTGGGCTGGGGGACCTCAGGCCACACACCCCGTCCTGATGCGGGGCCAGGGGACCTGAGGCTATGCCCCTGCCTGGCAGGACTTGACAAGGATGGGACTGGCTGGGTCTGGATCTAGCCCAATGCAGGGCGGGGGGGGGGGGGGGGGCGGCCAGGTCTGGGTCTCACGTGATTTTGAGGTGCATGTGGGTGGGCGGGGACTTGACTCTGGGTCCCATGGTGAGCCCCAGACTCTGACAGGAGGAAGGTTTTCATATACATTTTACTAATTTTCTTTCATCTCTGACACTTATATTATAGAGAAAGGGCAAATAGCAATATTTAATTATTTCCTCTAATTAATCCCCTTTTAATGTACGCGAGTTTTGTGCACCAGGCCACTAGTAAAAAAATAAGAAGGAAACCAAATATATAGTTCTCACCTGTCTCTGGGTTTTTTCAGAAGCAGATGATGAGACGAGGATTGACATACAAGTTGTTGACTTGCAAGTATCAGGATATACTTGGCAATGAGGGAGGCAGAAAGGCAGGGAAGAAGATAGTCAAGGCATGATGCATTATCAAACAAGTTAACTGAGGGAATTCCCAAGAGCCACCGTAGAACACAGCTCAATGTGACTCCATTCAAAATGAGAGGTAAGAGAGCTAAGATATTTGTGCCCCAACTCCCTTCAGTCATTGGCAGAAGGTTGCTCCCAAGGGGACATTATTTCCTGGTCCTTCTAGCCTGGGCAGGAGAGAAAAGCAGGCTCAACAGCCACAGAAATTGTCATGTGTGTCTGAATATGCAAAAAGATGGCGGAAAGAAAAGCAGTGGAAATCTGGCTCCATGCTTTCAAGATCAAGAGAGAGGCTCTGGCTCTCTTATAGTGCCACCAATTACAGAGCATGCCTGGGGCTCCCTAGTGAAGTCCACTTCATAGTTCTGTGCATGAAGTCAATCTTTCAGGGGGAGCTTTCTGCCTTTTTATTTTATTTTTTTTTTTTGCATTTTTTTAAAATAAATCTTTATTCAGATTATTATAATTGTTTCTCCTTCCCCCCCCCCATATCTCCCCTCTACCCGGCTCCCACCCCACCTTCTGCCCTTACCTCCCCGCCACTGTCCTCATCCATAGGTGTATGATTTTTGTCCAGTCTCTTCCTGCACCACCCCTATACCCCTTTCCCCCTAAGAATTATCAGTCCACTCCCTTTCTATGCCCTTGATTCTATTATATTCACCAGTTTATTCTGTTCTCAGGCTTTTAATTCACTTGATTTTTAGGTTCACTTGTTGATAGATATGTATTTGTTGTTCATAATTTTTATCTTTACTTTTTTCTTCTTCCTCTTCTTAAAGAATACCTTTCAGCATTTCATATAATACTGGTTTGGTGGTGATGAACTCCTTTAGCTTTTTCTGATCTGTGAAGCTCTTTATCTGCCCTTCAATTCTGAATGATAGCTTTGCTGGGTAGAGTAATCTTGGTTGTAGGTTCTTGCTATTCATCACTTTGTAGATTTCTTGCCACTCCCGTCTGGCCTGCACAGTTTCTGTTGAGAAATCAGCTGACAGACGTATGGGTGCTCCCTTGTAGGTAATTAACTGTTTATCTCTTGCTGCTTTTAATATTCTCTCTTTGTCTTTTGCTCTTGGAATTTTAATTATGATGTGTCTTGGTGTGGTCCTCTTTGGATTCCTTTTGTTTGGGGTTCTGTGCGCTTCCTGGACTTGTAAGTCTATTTCCTTCACCAGGTGGGGGAAGTTTTCAGTCATTATTTCTTCAAATAGGTTTTCAGTATCTTGTTCTCTCTCTTCTTCTGGCACCCCCATAATTCTGATGTTGGTACGCTTGAAGTTGTCCCAGAGACTTCATACACTATCTTCAACTTTTGGGATTTTTTTTTCTTTTTGCTCTTTCGGTTGAGTGTTTTTTGCTTCTTTGTATTTCAATTCTTTGACTTGATTCTTGTGTTCCTCTGGTCTGTTGTTGGGTCTCTGTATAATATTTTTTATTTCAGTCAGTGTATGTTTAATTTCTAGTTGGTCCTTTTTCATATCTTCGAGGGTGTCGTTATATTTATGGGCCTTTTCTAGGATATTCTTGAAAAGCCTTATAACCATGGTTTTGAATTCTATATCCAGTTGTTTGTTTTCCTCCATTTCTTTCGTTTGTGATCTGTTTCTTTGTTGCCACATTTTCACTGCTTCCCTGAGTTGGTAGGGTAGCTTTGTGTGCTAGGTTTCCTATATGGCCCAGTGAGTCGGCCTCCCAGTTACCTGAGGTGGACACTCTTGGTGCACCCCTTTGTGGACTGTATGTACAGCCTTGTTGTAGTTAAGTCTTGATTGCTGTTGGTATCACTGGGAGGAATGGACCTCCAGGCCAGTTGGCTGTCAGGATCAGCTGTGTCTACACTGGGAGAAGTTCGGTGCCGGTGCTGGAGACAGCCTTATAGGATTAGACCTGCCAAATTGCAAAAGCCTCTGTGTTCAGCTTGGATGTGGTGGAGTCTCAGGGCAGAGCAGACAGTCTTGGCTTCCCGTCAGTCCTGCCCTTGTGCACGCGCGCACCTCCAAACCCCCTCCCCCGGGTCTCCAAGTCTCCGAGTGCCTTTCTCTCTACCTGACAGTCCAGACTTCCCCTGTATGAGCCTGGGTCCATGGGGTTTCACCCGGAACTGGGGTTCAGTGCAGTCGGGGGCTTCCTTCCCTCTCCCGCCAGAGAAAGTCAGCCAGGCTCTCAGCCGCCCTTCCTCTCTGCGCACAAAGACCCTTTGCCGTACCTCAACCCTTTGCCGTTCCTCCAATTCTCCATGAGCTTTTCTCTTTCCTCCTAGTTGTAGAATTTCCACACAGCCAGCTTTCCTGTGGTTCTGGATGGTGTCCATTCTTTTAGTTGTAGTTTTGAAATTGTTGTGCTAGGCAGTGGTTTAGGTGCTTACGTATGCCACCATATTGATTCCCATTGCTGTTTTCTGCCTTTTTAAAAAATATATTTTACCAGAGGCCCAGTGCATGAAAATTCATGCACTGGAGTGGGGGTTCCTCAGCCCATCCTGCCCTCAGAGCCCTCAGGGGTGGGAGACAACCTGGCAATCAGGGGAAGGTGATGCCTCATCACATCTCTGCTGCTGCCACTGCCGGCATCACAAGCCTTGGTCAACCCTGGTTACCTGAACCTCAAGCAGCCCTGGGTGGCTGGGGAGCCGCCATCCCAGGCTTGCCTGTGCCTTGGGCCAGCCCTGGGTGGCTGGTGGCCTGAGGGGACTGGGTGACTCTGGAGTCAGGCATGTGGAGGCAGGCTTGCCGGTGGGGCTGAGGGGACTGGGTGCCGCCATCTTGTGGCTGTGGGCACCTCCATCTTTGAGGGTGTGGCAGTCAATTAGCATATTCCCTCCTTATTGGCTGTGAGCACTGCCATCTTTGCAATGGTATGAGGGTCAGTTAGCATATTCCTTCTTTATTAGATAGGATTGATTTCAGAGAGGAAAGAAGATAGAAACATCAATGATGAGAGAGAATAATTGATTGGCTGCCTCCTGCACATCCCCAGTTGAGGATGAGCCCACATTCTAGGCATGTGCCCTGACTGGGAATCAAACCAGTGACCTCCTAGTTCGTAGGTCCACGCTCAATCACTGAACCACACCAGACAGGTGAGTCCCTCCCTTTTGATCCTCTCTCACTTTATTGGTGTGTGTCTCTGTCAGAGTCTTGCTCCAATTGCAGAAAGATGGGATTACATGGCTCTGTAGATGTCCTGAAATGAAGGAGAAATTTAAGGCTGTATAACCATTCACAGATCTCTTAGGAGTGGGTTGGCCTTTAATTTAAATGTGATGCACTGATATAATGTGACAAAGAGAAAAATAAGAAAGACAAGGTAATTTCATAGAAATTGACATTTAAAAAATATAGATCAAGTCAAAACAATAAACATAGATTCTTTAGGGTGGGTTTGATACTGTTGGTGTCTTTTCATAACCCCTCAGTGCACTGTGAAGGGCACCTAGAGAATGAAGTCCCTCATTTCTTTCTGTTGCCTAAATGAGGGAGTACTCTTGGCCCTTAAACCAGACAGGGAAGAAGTGATTAGCTGTTACAGCACCAGGAGCACTCCTCAACCACTGAGGGGTGGCCATTGATGATACACACCCCCACTTGTCTGCTCAAGGTGGCCATTCTGAGAAGTGCTCTCAGAGGGTCCCAAATTGAACCTAACCCCACTTGCCCATAATGGTAACCTGCTTATTATTGCATCTTCATTGCTTCCTTTCCTGTCTCGCTTCTCACACCCCCACTAAGCCTCCTGGAATCACTTCTTACCTCCATCCAATTGAATACCTCCATCCAAGACCTTCTCTGGGAAGGGACCCAAACAAAGACATAGGACTTGTTTATTATACATTCAAGACACTAATAGAAACACAAGCTTGGACTTTCTGAATATAAATGAAAACAATCAATATAAATAGACTACACATCATATACACTCCTTAACTTAACCTGGCCTATTTCAGACTGATGGTTTTGGAGTTAGTTTCCTGCGAAGTGCTTATTGCTCTTTAAATTCTTGGATTTCCGGATGTGGAATATTAACACTCATCTAATAAGTTGAACTACTTGTTATTTATTAGAGAACTAGAGGAACTGAGCCCATATGTTTGATGGCAACTTGACAAAGCTCAGTTAAACACTCACACTTATGAATATGGTGTGGTTTGCCAGAAAACAGGCATTCAGGTGTTCAGCCAAAGACATACACTGGAGCACTAAGAAAGGCAAACTGAATCTTGACCTGCTGGTATGCAGACTTTTCAAAGTTCTTAAATCTGAAGACGGGTTGGACATTTTTTTGTAGAGTTCCTGGACCCAGAGTTATTTTTCATGAAGCAATTTGTAAAATTTATGAGGTGAGGATACAAAACGCCTTTTTCTCGAGATTCATCTTGCTTACAGGCATCTCTGTAGCAAGCTGGCAAAGGGCAGTGGAAGGGGCTTCTGTAGACAGTCCTGTCATTTGCTGTGGTCTTTTCATGAATCATATGAAGGGGACCTATTCTCTAACCCCTTAGCCTGATTGGAGAGAAGCACCTTTTTATAGATGAACTTTCTCTACCAACCAGGAGATTAAAAATAAGTTATTAAAATAAGGAAATTATTTAAAATTTACACATTAAAAATTACTCATTTTGACTGATCTTCCAGTTAAAAATTACATAATTTAGACTTTTGTTTTATGGATAGTGAATCTGAGGTCCATAAAAATTAATGGATTTGCCCAAGATGACACAACCTAGCTATTATAGTACAGTACTTGCAGATTTGTTTTGCAGAACTATTTATATTTTAAAAGTAAAATATAAATTTATTAAGTTATAATTGACAAAAATAAATAGCATTTAGTTAAAGTACACAATTTGATAAGCTTTGACATATGTATGTCTAAGCCTGTGAAACTACCACCATCAATATAACACATCTATTGTCCCTCGTGGCCCTTTGTAAATCCTTCCTGCCTTCCTTCATAGGCAACCACTGATCAGCTCAATTTGCATTTTCTAGAGTTTTACGTAAATGGAATCATAAAGGCTGTATTTTTTTGGCACAGCTTCTTTCACTTTGCATAATTATTTTGATATTCATTCATAGTATTGAGTGTATCAATACTACATTATTTTCTTAAATATTTTCATTGATTTCAGAGAGGAAGAGAGAGGGTGAGAAAGAGAGAGATAGAAACATCAACGATGAGAAAGAATCATTGGTCAGCTGCCTCATGCACACCTCACATGGGGATCAAGCCCTCAACCTAGGCATGTGACCTGACTGCAAATTGAACCATGACCTCCTGTTTCATAGGTCACCACTCAACCACTGAGCCACACCAGCTGAGTTACATTCTTTTTTTTTTTTAGTAGGATTTCAAGGTGTGGATACCACATTCTGTTTATCCATTTAGCTGTTGGAAGACATTCAGGTTGCTCAAGTTTTGGGTTATTATGAATAAAACTGTACAAGTATTCATGTACAAGACTTGTGTGGACATATGCTTTTACTTCTCTCTGGTAAAATTCTAGGAATGGAATGGCTGCACCATAGGTAAGTATATTTTTAACTTTATAAGAGACCAACAGACTATTTTCCAAAGTGGTTGTTCCATTTTGCATTTTCACCACCAGTAAGAGCCCTAGAAGCAAAGTTAGGACCATTGGGCAGGGAACTGCAGGATCCTGGTGCCCTGAACAGGTCTAGAAGAGGAGCACAGCTTTAAGGAGGCAAGGCACATACCTGAGGGGAGGGGCACAGCTGGAGGAGGCCCAAAGTCAGGCTATTAAAGCACAGAGCCCAAGGTAGGACCCCTCTTGCCCTGATGTAAGGCATCAGTGACTGTATCTTGCTATCCAGAATCCATTTATTGCCCTAACCGGTTTGGCTCAGTGGATAGAGCATCGGCCTGCAGACTGAAGGGTCCCAGGTTCGATTCTGGTCAAGGGCATGTACCTTGGTTGCAGGCACATTCCCAGTAGGAGGTGTGCAGGAGGCAGCTGATGGATATTTCCAACTCTCTAGCCCTCTCCCTTCCTCTCTGTAAAAAAATCAATAAAATATATATGTTTAAAAAAAAAAAAAAAGAATCCATTTATTGCCCTGGTCCCAGCTGTTCAGTTGATGAGAGTGTCATTCCCATATGCCAAGGTTGTGGGTTCAATCCTGGTCAAGGCACATACAGGAGGCAACCAAATCAATGTTTCTCTTTCTCTCTCTTTCTCTTTTTGTCTCTCTTTCCCTCCCACCTTCCTTCCCTACCTCTTCCTATCTCCCTTGTTCTCTCTCTAAAATCAACTAAAAATTGTTTTAAAAAGAATCAATTTATTGCTTCACCTTTTAATAGCTATTTCGCTGTTAAAATGAGGACTGTGAGAGCAAGACTGAGCTCACAAGTATATTCCAAGTATCTAGTGGAGAGCCTCCTTAGCTGTTATTAAATGACTGGTGGTTAACTAAGTGCCATGTGGCTTACCACTCCATGTGTTAGCTCAGGGGTCACCAACAAGCCTTGAAGGTGAACATCATCATCCATAGTTTAGTGATCGTCTTAGTCCATTCAGGCTGCAATAACAAAATACTGGAGACTGTGTTGTTTATAAACAGCAGAATGTTTTTCTCATAGCTTGGAGATTGAAAATCTGAGGCAAGGGTATCAGTATGGTCAGGTAAAGACATTCTGGATTGAAGACTTCTTATATCTTCACATGAGGGAAAGGACAAGTCAGATCTCTGGGGCCTCTTTCATAAGGGCACTAATTCCATTCCTGAGGGCTTCATCGTCATGACCTAATCACTTTCCAAGGACAATGCCCCCACACACACACCTCCTAATACCATTATCTTGAGACTAGAGGCCCAGTGCACAAAATTCATGCACTGGGGGGTAGGGGGAGGGGTCATTCAGCCCAGCCTGCACCCTCTCGCAGTCTGGGACCCCTTGGGGAATGTCTAACTGCTGGCTTAGGCCCGCCCCTGAGGCAGGTGGACATCCCTCTCACAGTCTGAGACCCCTCGCTCCTTACCACCAGCCTGCTCACTGCTCCTTAGTACTGACACAGAGGTGAGAGAAGCTCCCACCACCACCGCTCTGCTCGCCACCCATGAGCCCAGCTTCTGGCTGAGCAGAGCTCCCTCTGTGGGAGCGCACTGACCACCAAGGGGCAGCTCCTGCGTTGAGCGTCTGCCCCCTGGTGGTCAATGCACATCATAGTGACCAATCATTCTGTTGGTCGTTCTGCCGTTTGGTCGATTTGCATATTAGGGTTTTATTATATAGGATTTGGTTTTCAACATATGAATTTGGGGGGAACACAAACATTCAGACCATAGCACTAACAAAGAGAATGAGGTTCAGAGAAGCCCAGCTTGCCAAAGCTTACACAGTCAATAAGTGGTGAAATTCAGATGCAAATCCAGGCTTTCCATTTCCAAAGTTATGTTCCTTCCACTACAGTTCATGATAAAGCATTATGCAAAACCAAAACCAGTGATTAGATGACTTCACTTATAAATAAATGGCCGCTTTCATTTTGTTTGTGTTACAATAAACTGGGGCTGAGTTCCCATTTCCTCTCACCACTTAAACCTTTTGAGCAATTTTTTATCTCCTGAAGTAATTGAAAAATTAAGTCTCTCCACTCCCTCTCCTGGCAGCCTCAGCAGGAGGGCCAGCACCCAGCCATCAACATTTAGAGTTCCAGAGTCAACACCAGGATGCTCACATGCAAAGACAAATGACAGTCCTTCCTTCTTTAGGAAACTAGAATGTTCTTCAGACAGAAATGCATGTTGGGCTTGCCCTGAGTATGGAAAGCACTTCCTGGTATGAGTATGTAAAGATACAATGCTGAGCACAATGAAACAAAAATATTCATTTACATAATGTGTAATGGACTGTTTAGAGATAACTAAGAATTAGTAGTCATTGGTAAGTACTTTGTGTTAAATATTTATCAGATAAAATTAAAAATTTCAAAGTATTTCCAATTTAGGAGTAAAAATGTCTTTTAAAAATCAGAAGATAAAAGTAAAGGGATTAAGATTTATTTGTGTGTTTTTTAGAATTTTTACCATTTATTTGTAAATCCTTATATTTTTATTCCCAGCTGCAGATGATGCCTGGAATTTCTTTAACTATCAGTGATGCTACAATCTCATTTTAGAAATGAGAAAAACTTGCTCCTCTGCCCACCTTGTTCTGTGCATATAGGCTGTTTATATTTCGCATAAGACCAAGTGCAAAAAAGTTCTGTTTTCTCAGCCGAGTTTACACTTCAGCTGCTGGAATCAGTGCATACTCTGTCTCTGTATCATCTGCCCCAAGGCCACCAGTGCTATGTTTAGTTAAGCAGAGGCCTCGCCATGTCAGACTATCACCCAAAATCTGTAATGGCTCCCCATTGCCTGGGTTTTATCTTATTAGGGCATTTGAGACTTTAGCCTTTGCCCCAATCCTCTTTCTGTCCACTGTCTGCCACAATGCTCTAGTCTGCCATGTCTGCCACCCACACCTGAGTCCCTGGGGTTTCCATGCATTCCCTGCCCATCCTCCAACTCTAACGTGTGTCCTGTCCTCTTGCTCATAATACCCATTTCCTCTCCAAACCCTCTCGGGCCTGTTGCAAGCCTTCTCCTTTGCAGAAGCTCAATTCAAATGCCACTTTCTATTCCAACCTCCAAACCTCCCTTCATATGCTTCTTGCTTTTCAGTCTATGGAATTGGGTTCTACCCCACTCTTTCACACCTTGTTTAATCTCATCTATGTGTGTCTTTCTCCTCTCTAATTGTCTGTTCTTACAGGTCGGGGAGCTGGGCCTCACTCAGCTAGCACAAGGTAAGTGTTCAATAAATATTTATCTGACAAATGTATTGAAATGATGCTGAATGAAATTCTCACTAATGTGTTAATGATGGATAGCCCTTTTTGAGAAATACTGCTAGTTTCAGATACAAAGAAATTAAAGTTCAAAAGATTTGATGGTCCAAATCAAGTAAAAGAGATTGGGTGGATCCAAAAAAAAAACACAACCCACCCACACACTTTTCCAACTTCAGAATGAAGCTGGCCTATGGAATTGGTAGCATTTAGTTCATTCAACAAAAACACTAATTTTTCTCAACTCTGTTAATCAGATGAGAGAATAAAGTTAATTTTTTCTATTGGAGATGTCTTCGAAGGTTGTGATTTTAAGGACTTTCTAAGGCTTTTATTTGCAATTCAGTTTAACTGCTTTCTAGGGCCTGAGATTTGCCTGCTGGGTTTCTCAGTCCCCAAAGAGTTTTGGAGCACAGCGTTAGTAATAAAAATTAATGTGCCAGGGGAGAAGGTCAGTTAGTGTGGAGCCGCCTATGATACTTTAGGTACGAAATGGGGTTAGTCAGTGGTTAATGAGATCTTAACTGGCAGGACAAGATACAGTGTCCCTTCTGATTCAACTTTGTTTTTGCAATGTGGTCCTCATGAAAGCAAGAGCAGAAGCAATGCTGTGCCAGGCATCGAGTGGGAGAGGTGTCCTTTCACAGTTCCGCTGTGCCACTCATTTCTAGCCTGGAGGCCCTCACAAGTCTCTCCCTTGCCAGAGCCTGCTTATGTTTTTGAATTGTATGGTGGTTTCATGTTGTGGCTAAATGTCCAATGTTTACTGGGACGAAGACACAGATTCATTTTGCTCTGAGTCCTGCTTCAGTTTGCAACTTACCTCTTCAGAGTAAAAAAGGCATATACTAGCTCACTTTTCCCACCACCTCATCTTCAGAGCATCTTTTCAGGTTGCGGTTAAAAAAGCCAGTGTCCTCCCAAGGCTGGATACAGGCACTTGTTATGACTAGTGCAGCCAGAGTCACTGAGGTCCAGCCAAGTGAGAGGACGGGGCTCCGGGAGTACAGCCATGATGGGTTAGGGAGGGCTGAGAAGCCCAAGTCTGAGACATCAGTTAAGAAACAAGAAAGTGCATGTTCTCTTTCATGATATAACAGTTGTCTAAAGGAATTTAAATACTATTATATTCTCAAGATCGGAAATTAGGAAAAGTATTAAATTTTTTTAAAAACCCTCAATAATGTGGTTAGATTTCCCATTTTCTTTGGTGATGCAATATAGCCTTGCTTCTTTACTAAAAAGTTTTAAATTAGCATAAGTTATGGCCTTGTAAACAAACTCACCATCTATTAGCAAAGGACAAAAATCCATTGACAAATTTTAGGTTAGTTACTCAAAGCATCTCAGTTTTCCTGAAGATGGAAAATACCAACCAGAAATGAAGGGCCTATTACATTTCCAACATGGTGATAAGTGCTATGAAAAACAGAGGAAACACAGGACATCATGCTTTGAGTCTCTTTTTATGCTGCACAAATGTATTTTTAAATGATCACAGCATAGTCATTGTGTGATAACTAACTACTGCTCTATATATGGGATAGTATTCATTTCATGCTTTTGTATATTTTTAAATCATTTTATTTTTATTTTTAAATACCTGTGAGCCTATCAATGTTCTTTTCTTACCCACAACACCTTGCTCAGTTTCTAACTTGTGTAAGGCTGTTTATTGGCTGGATTGCAGTTGTCACATGACCAAAGGTATCCTTGCAGAGGCTGGCCAAGGACCAATGAGATTATCTAGCTCAAAAGACTCAATGCAATAGGGTTGATAGTAATTACCTGATCCAATCAGATGAAGATGCAAAGACAAGAGAATAGAAAACATGATGTAAAAAAAAGAATATGCAAGTTACTGTTGCACACCACACCCAGAATGTAATGATATAAAGCCACCATTTTATTATGCTACAGATGATATGGGTCATAAATTTGGAGAACAAACCACAATAGATGGCATTTTTCTGCTCCACAGTGTCTGGGCTCCTTAGCTGAGAAGATGCAAAGGCTGGTGGGGGTGGAGTGCCTTGACAGTTGGGAGCTCGAATAATGGAGACACATCTTAATGTCTGCCAGGTGATATTAGCTACCTGTTGGGACCTCCTTGGAGCTTTTAGCAGAAGCACTTAAACATATGGTTTGTTTGTATGGCTAACTTGAGCTTTCTCGCAGCCTGGAAGAGGCTTCCTGGGTGTAATAACAGCTGCTTAATAAATATGATGTTCAACTTCAAGTCCTACCAGAGATAAGCAAGGAAATTAGGGAAGATAGGTAGCTTAATTATGGTTAAGATTGGTGGTACATGAATGGCCCTTCTAGGATGTACATCCAATTCCATCAACTATTACCTTGAGCCAGTATAATCTTGTTTAGATTCCTCATCTGTGAAATGGGTAATAGTGGTTCCTCCCTGGCAGAACCAGGAGGATTGGACATAGGTAGAGGTATCAATCATTTCCATAGTTTAAATACTTATATATTTATATACATTATTACATAAATATAAATACCCAATTAGTATTATTTTTTCTTCACTTATGATATAACATCACTTGCAAAATTTGATAGAGTTTTTACATAAGTTTAATTCATGGCTAATCTTCAAGAAATGTGCTAAAAAATTCCACCCACTTTTCCTGAATCCCCTACCCAAACACTCCTTAATACTTTCTACTTTCCAACAATTACAACCACTAGTTAGGCCCATGAATATACTAACTTGCTTTGGATATGTTTTGTTTGCTCTTTTAGATCCCCTGCCCAATCTTCTCTCCTCAGCTTTGTGTTCCAGGATGCATTGTATCACTAAGTTCCATTGCCCTTTTTTTGGTTGAAATCTAACCGGCTACTGAAAACCTCCATTAATCTTTATAGTATCTTTCAACATTGGCCAGCAAGAGTGCTTTTGTCCATCTTCAATGACTGATCTTGGGTTTATTATGTTGTTATTCAGAGGTCTTGTCTTCAATATTTATTTGCAAGGACAAGATTTAGCAGCATTCTAGAGAGCAGAGGTTACATAAAGCAATAATGCTGTTGTAATGAATTTAAGACATGATCCCTATGTGTATGGATTGTGCAACTATAATAAGTGTATGAGAGTGGCACTTCATACATTTATTAATAAATAATAATGATATCAATTAGATGCTAATATGCTAATGTCACTTTATACATTTAGAATATTAGAAAATATGGGAGAAGAGAACTAATATTCATCCTTATTAATTCCATTTGCCAATATTTGAGGAAATTTTCACAAAGCTTACCTGGTCACAGGTGACCGCATTCACAAAGACCTGACCATGACATAACTTGCCATGGAAAAAGTTAGGCCTCCAACACCATCCAAGAGGCATGAGTTCCTAATATGTTAACAGCACCCTGAGCAATAAACTTTGACTCCCAACTTGAGAAAACAATACCCATATGATCATCATTATCATCAATATTAGTCACATTGTCGACCTGCGCTGTTCAACATAATAGCCACTAGCCACATGTGGCTCTTTAATGTAAATTAATTTTAATTTAATTTAAAATTTATTTCTTTGGTAGCATTAGTAGCATTTAAGGTGTTCAGTTGCCTCATATGGCTGGTGGCTATTCTATTGGACAGCAGAAAACATAGAACACTTCCAACATCACAGAAAGTTCTGTGGGGCAGTGTTGATCTCAAATGTCTACTGAGTACAGGCACTTTCCACTTGTTATGTCACTTAATTCTCACAAGAAACCTGTGAGGAAGGTTTACTGGCCCCAAATGATAAATGCAGAAACTGAAGTTCAAAGGTGTTCAATGGCTCTCCAGTCTCCCAGTCATCTACTCCTAAAAGCACATCCATTCTTCTCTGATGGGTCTACATTGATACAGAATCTCCTTGACAAGGCCGACTGTCGCACCCATTGTAGGCTGGAAAAAAAATTAATGTCTCAAACCCTCCCCTGCTAGGACTGCCAAAGGTAATGGTTGAAGCCAAGACCCACTTTCAACATAAATGTTGAAGAAAAAGGAAAGGTGGTGGGACATTATCATTTTTTTTTTTTCTAAAGTAACTCTTTTTTCCTAGCATTCCCATCAAAACTGTTCTTTTTTTTTCTGTCTTTTGTTTTTTGGGTGTTTTTTTTTTTTTTTTGGGGGGGGGGGCGGTTAGTATGTTTGGTTTATATGCTCAAACCCTAAATAGGCTTTTCCATATGCTTCTCTTTCCTCTTTTTTATATTTCCTTTAAGTACAAGTGCTAAATCTGTGCCATATTTTTATTAGTTTTACAACGATGTTGTTGACATTTTTGAGAGCTTTTTGATGTCTGAGAAACTCATGAACTTTTTACTTGCTCTTTTGAAATTTTGAAAAAAGTCTACACAGAGAAAGAAGGACTATGTTTATATGCAGATAAACCACCTTCTACCCAAAAATATTTCAACTGAGGACTTCTATCTGTTATTAGTTACTTATTATGCTAATATTAATCCATGTAGAAAATTATTTTTTGTTATATTCTCCTTGACAGCATTCCTATTCCTCAGTTTGCCAGAAAGAGAAATTCAAGGTGTAAGATGATCAAGCTCACCCCTATAGTCAACCCTTTTTCCTCTCCTGCCTGACCTGGCTTCATCTCCATCACAAAAATCCCTAGACAGTGGGTATCAGAGGGGTTCTCATGAGTTACAGCTGAGCTCCCCCGAATAATTTGTGAGCTTCAATATTTGCACACATCTAGCCATGTGGGACCTCTCTGACTGGTCCAGCTGTTTCCTTCTTCCACATCTGTTGGTTAATTGGAAACCCAAATGTACATGACAGAACTTGGTGACCAAAGGGAGGATATGTGACCCACACTGAACAACTTCTCATGCTGTAAACAAAGAGTAAATGAACTGATTTCAGCTCTTTACAGATAAATTTGCACAAGTGAAATTTATTATGTGTCTTTTGAACAAAATCATGGTTCTCTCTCAGCCTGGCCCAGCAGAAGGCCAAGATTGGAGCAGGGCTGTTCGTTGCCCTTTTTTTTTTTTTTTTAATTTTTGAAGTATTACAAATAGTAGTACATATGTCTCCTTTTTTTCCCCCATTGACCTCCCCTTGGCCTCCCCTACCCCCCAGTACATGCCTTCACCTGCCCCGCCCCCCAGTCTCTTGTATCCATTGGTTATGCTTATATGCATTCGTACAAGTCCTTCGGTTGATCTCTTACAGCCCCTCTCCCCAACCTCCCCTGCCTTCCCACTGTAGTTTGACAGTCTGTTCTTCTTTGCCTCTGTATCTATTTTACCCCCATTTCTTTCCTTTAAAAAATCTTGTCTCTGCAGACTAGAAATAAACATATAATAACAAAAAAAGTTTGCATCCCAATTTCAATGTCCAACAGTTCTGAGTCCCCATTTCAATGTCAAACAGTTCCTTATGTGTACATGTCAGCAATGATATCTGGATGGTGGGTACATTGTGGCAATGCAAGTCCGACCCTCTCTGGTTTGGTCCTAGGCAACCTGCAGTGACACACAGCTGCTGACTGCTAGCGTGGCAAGGCATCGTCAGCGTCTTCCATCTCTGGACTGTTTCTCCTCTTGTCTTCATGGTTGGAGCAGACCTGTCAATTCCTCTCTGTTGCAGGAATCCACATGGTCTGGAGTTGTTTTCTGAAAATATACAAACGTGTTCGGTGCTTTTGAAAGCATTTCCTGCAGCAATCTGTTCCCTTCTCAGTCTGCTTCCTGTCCCTCTCCTTTGTGTTTCTGTCTATTCCTTGCTTTCCTCTACCTCTTCTTCTCTCATTCTTTCTTCTCAGCTTTCACTTTCTCCTGTTTCTGAGAAAGACTTGGAGTCAAATTCTGGGTGGACAGACACATCTAAGGCATCTACCAAGGCTCTGTCATGGATGCTAACTTGCCATTTAAATACCATTCTTGGGTGGTAAAAGTCCTATTACTTGGACCACCTTAAAGCACAAAAGCTCTCTCCTCTAAAGGATGTTAAATTAAAGTTTTCAAAGCTCTCATATGGGATACTTTCTGGGGAGGTGAAGTGTTCATAACAAGTAAGGAGCAAGAAGGTAGAGGCTTAAAATAAACCAAGCCCACCTCCAGTTCCAGCCTGGGGCTTGCTAGTGGCCTGAGAAGATTCTACATGATATTTCCCCTTACAACAAAGAATGGCATCACAGTTCCTTTGCAGGGATCCTAACAAATTAGAAAAGGCATTAAAAATAGTTTAGTGAATTCTAACATCTTGTTACAGAAAGGAGGTGAGAATAGGGAGCAATCCAGATGTACATGAGCTGTTGCTATTCTAGGAAGGAGAAAAGAAAGAAAAATAAAAACTCTGGCAATGATGTCAACTGGAATTTTGTTGTGGGCAGGGCTGGTGATTAGCCAATATTCACCTGCCTAGCCAAACCATTGGTTTGCAGTGAGTCCTTGGCCTGGCTGTATTCCGTTTTAAGAATTTCTAGCATCACTCCGGTTCAGATTTGGCCTTAAAGAAAACCCTGCACAATGGTGTAGTTATTGGAATACTTTAGGCTGCAAAAAAGAGAAAACACAGCTGAAGTTCATGTAAACTAAAAGGAACCAGGTTGGCTCACGTGATTGAAGGGCTTCAGGATGAATTAACAATATATCAAGAGCCCAATTCTTTTCTCCTCTCCACCTGGACATCCAGCATCAACTCCACCTTAAGGCTGTTTCTTTTTATGGTCCAGCCATCTGGAATTCATGCTTCCTGTCTATGTCTGATAGGAGACAGACTAGAATTGCTTTTGGAGGCTCTCTCAAAAGGACAAAAAGAACCTTCCCAGGAACTCATAGCGAAGCTTGCTTTACAAATCATGAGTTTGGACCTCATCAGATACCTCCTCCTGGACCATTTGGGAGTAGGGGCTATAGGATTATCCTTAGGTCAGTCAGGCTTGCTGCAGACTTGGAAGTGGTGCCAGCTGCCAAGGCAGGGAGAGTGGTGGGTGCATAGCTCGGTAGGCAGGGGTCTGCTAGGGGGGGAATGAGGGGATTCTGCTGAGTAGAAACCCAGCAACATCCACTACCTGCTGTAGTTCCAGTACACCACTTCCTGGGGTCTGGGTGAAGTCACTCCCTCAGGATTATACCACTTACTAGACCAGTGATACTCACAGTGTGGTCCTGGAGCTGCTGCTCTAAAGGCTGTCCTCTGTCTGTAAAGAGATGAGGACAAAAATAGAGAGGAAACATTTGACCACTTTGACAGAGTAATTTTATGCTGTGGAATCTAATAATTTGAAAATGAGGCTTGTATTTTTTTCTTTTTATGTGTGTGTGCATTTTATTTTATTTTTCCATCACCATTTATTCCCTCTATGACCTCTTCGACCTCCACCCCTGCAATCACCACATCATGTCCATGTCCATGAGATCTTTTCTTTATTTCCCTTTTTTGCTCAACCCCTCCCTCTACTCTAATGCTCCCCCCACCCCCGAGCTGTCTGCCTGCTCTCTATCTATGAGTCTATCTCTATTTTGCTTGGTAGTTCAGATTAGATTGTTCATTAAATTCCACAAATGAGTGAAATCATATGGTACTTGTCATTCTCTGACTAGCTAATTTCACTTAGCATAATGTTCTCCAGGTCCATCCATGCAGTTGCAAAGGGTAAATTTTTCTTCCTTTTTTTGGCAGAATAGTATTCCATTGTGTAAGTGTACCACAGCTTTTTAATTCACTCATTTGCTGATGGACACGGGGCTGCTTCCAAATCTTGACTATTATAAATAACACTACAATGATGATAGGGGTACATATATGCTTTTGAATTAGTGTTTAGGATTTCTTCCAATAAATTCCCAAAAGTGGAACCACTGGGTCATAAGGCAGCTCCATGTTTAATTCTTTGGTTTTTAATTTTTAAATTTTTAATACTGCTTTCCCCAATGGCTGCACCAATCAGCATTTCCACCAGTGCATGAGGGTTCCCTTTTCTCCACATCTTGTTTCACCAACACTTGTTTGTTGATTTGTTAATAATAGCTATTCTGACATATGTGATGTGATACTCATTTTTGTTTTAATTTGCATTTCTCTGATGATTAGTAATGTTGAGCATCCATTCATATGTGTATTGGCCATCTGTATGTCTTCTTTGGAGAAGTGTCTATTCAGGTCTTTTGCCAATTTTTAATTGGATTATTATTTGTTTTGGTGTTGTTTTATAAGTTATTTATAAATTTTGGCTATTAACACCTTATCAGATGCACTATTGGTAAATATGTTCTCCCATTCAATGTTTTGCCTTTTTCTTTTGTTGATGGTTCCCTTTGCTGTGCAAAAAATCTTTACTTTGATGCAGTCCCATTTGTTTATTTTTCTTTGGTTTCCTTGGCCTGAGGAGATATATGAGAAAAAAATATTGCTATGAGAAATGTCGGATATTTTACTGCCTATGTTTTCTTCTAGGCTTTTGCTGGTTTTGAGTCTAACATTTAAGTCTTTAATCTATTTTAAGTTTATTCTTTTTTGTGGTGTAAGAAGGTGGTCTAGTTTCATTTTTCACACTTATCTGTCCAATTTTCCCAACACCATTTATTGAGTAGACTATCTTTATCCCATTATATGTTTTTGCCTCTTTATCAAATATAAAGGCATGAATTTATTTCTGGACTCTTTATTCTGTTCCATATCTCCATAATTCTGTTTTTATGCCAGTACCATGCTGTTTGCTTTACTATGGCCTTGTATTATAGTTTGATAACAGGTAAGGTGATTCCTGCAACTTTTTTCTTTCTCAAGATCACAGGTAGGGGTCTTTTGTGGTTCCATACATATTTTTCAAACATTTTTTTGTTGTTGTTCCGTGAAATGCTCCATTGGTATCTTGGTAGGAATAACATTGAATCTGTAGATTGCTTTGGGTAGTATGGACATTTGAATGATGCTAATTCTTCTTATTCATAAACACAATATATGCTTCCACTTATTTGTATCTTCTTCAATTCTTTCTTCAGTGTATTATAATTTTCCAAGTACATGTCTTTTAAATCCATGGTTAATTTTATTTTCTTAATTTCCCTTTCTGATACTTCATTATTGATGCATACAAATGCAACTGATTTCTAATATTTATGGTGTATCCTGCTACTTTATTGAGTCGATTTATCAATTCTAGTAGTTTTTGGTGGAATCTTTAGTTCTCTATATACAATATCTTGTCATCTGCAAATAATACAGTTTTACTTCTACCTTTCCAATTTGTATTCCTTTTATTTCTTCTTGTTGTCTGAGTTCTGTGGCTAGGACTTCCAGTGCTATGTTGAATAAGAGTGGTAAAAGCAGACATCCCTGTCTTGTTCCAGATCTTAAGGGGAATGCTTGTAGTTTTTTTCCATTAAATATGATGTTGGCTTTTGTTTTATTATATATGGCATTTATTATGCTGACATATGTATATTCCCTCTATTCTCACTATGCTGAGAGCTTTTATCATAAATGGGTTCTGGGTTTTAGCAAATGCTTTTCAGCACCTATTGATATAATCATGTGGTTTTTATCCTTCAGTTTGTTTACGTGGTGTATCACATTTATTGTTTTGCAGATATTGTACCAGCCTGGCATCCCTAGAATAAGTCACACTTGATCATGGTGTATGATCCTTTCAATGTATTGGTGGACCTGGTTTGCTAATATTTTTTGAGAATTTTAGCACCTAGGTTCATCAGAGATATTGACCTATAATTTTCTTTCTTTCTAGTGTCTTGATCTGGTTTTGAAATTATAATGCTGGCCATGTAAAATGAGCTTGGAAGTTTTCCCTCTTCTGGAATTTTTTTGGTACAGTTTGAGGATAGGGTTAGTTTTTCTTTATTCACCAATAAAGCTGTAAGGTCCAAGGCTTTCATTTTGGTGTAGTTTATTATTATTATCATTGCTGCTTTAATTTCACAGATTGTAAGTTGTCTATTCAGATTATTTGACTATTCCTGTAAGTTTTGGAAGGCTGTAAGTTTTGTAGGAATTTTTCATTTCATCCAAGTTGTCCCATATGTTAGCATGCAGTTGTTCATAATATTTTCTTACAATCTTTTGTATTTCTTTGGTGTCAGTTTTCACTTCTCCTCTTTCATTTCAGATTTTCTTGATTTAGGTCCTCTCATACTTTTTCTTGAAGAGTCTGATTAAATGTTTACCCATGTTGTTTATCTCTTCAAAGAACCAGCAGCTCTTGGTTTTATCAACATTTTTGGTATTTTTTTAGACTCTATTTTATTTATTTCTGCTCTGATCTTTATTATTTCCTTGTGTCTACTCACTCTGAAATTTGTTTGTTGTTCTTTTTCAAGTTCTTTTTAAGTGTAAAGTTAAATTATTTATTTGAGCTTTTTCTTGTTTCTGGAGTTTGGCCTATAATGCTATGAATTTCCCTCTTAGGACTGCTTTTTCTGTGTCCCACATATTTTGTATGGTTATGTTCTGATTTTCATTTGTTTCAAGGTATCTTTTTATTTCTTTATGGAGCTCATTGTTAACCCATCCACTGTTTAGTAACATGTTATTTAGCATTCATGTTTTTGTGTGCTTTTTAGGTTTTTTTGTGTGATTAACTTCAAGTATCATAGCATTATGGTCAAAGAAAATGCTTGATTTTATTTCAGTCTCTTAAATTTATTGAGACTTGTTTTGTGTCCTAACATATGGTCTATCATAGAAAATGTTTCATGTAAATTTGAAAAGAACATATAGTCTGCTTCCTTGGGGTGGAATGCTCTGAAGATGTCAAATTCATTTGATCTAATATGACATTTAAGGCTGAAATCTCCATATTGATTTTTCTGTCTGGAAGATCTATGCATTGATGTCAATGGGATGTTAAAATACTTACTATAATTCTATTACTGTCCATCTCTCCCTTTATGTCCATCAAGACTTGCTTTACATATTTAGGTGTTCCTATGTCGGATACTTAAATGTTTACAATGGTTATATCCTCTTGTTGGTTTAATCCCTTTATCATTATGTAGTTTCCTTCTTTGTCTCTTACTATATCCTTGGTTTTAAAGTCTGTTTTGTCAGATGTATGTATTGCTACCCCAGCTTTCATTTGCTTTTCTGTTGCATGACATATCTTTTTCCATCCCTTTAATTTAGCCTGTGCGTATCTTTCATTCTGAGGTGGGTCTCTAGAAGAAGGATATACATGGACCTTATTTTCTTATCCATTCAGCTATCCTATGTCTTTTGATTGGATCACTTAAGCCATTTACATTTAAAGTGATTATTGATAGAAGCGTATTTATTGCCATTTTATTTTGTAACTATGCTCCTCTGTTTATTTTTTCTTTTTCTTCCACTTAACGCAAGCCCTTTAACATTTCTTGTAATACTGGTTTGGAAGTAACAAACTCCTTTCACTTTCTTCTATTGGAAGCTCCTTCTTTCTTCTTCTATTTTAAATTATATTCTTGCTTGGTAATGTGGCCTTGATTGTAGATCCTTCTTTTTCATCACTTTAAATATTTCATGACAATTCCTTCTGGCCTGAAATGTTTCTGTTGAAAAATCAGTTGACAGTCCTATGGAAGCTCCCATCGAGGTAACTGACTGCCTTTCCTTGCATCTTTTAAGATTCTGTCCTTGTTGCTAACTTTTGGTATTTAAATTATGATGTGTCTAAAGTATGGACTTCTTTGTGTCCATATTCTTTCAGACTCTTTTCACTTCCTGGACTTGTATGTCTCTTCCTTCACCAGGTTAGGGAAGTTTTCAGATATTATTTCTTCAAATAGGATCGCAGTACCTTGCTCTCTCTCTCTCTCTCTCTTCTCCTTGTAGTACCCCTATTACACAGATGTTGTTATGTCTCATGTTGTCCCAAAGGTTCCTTAAGCTATCCTCATTTTTTAAGTCTTTTTTTTTCTTTTTGCTGCTCTGGTTGGGTGTTTTTTCTGCCTTGTCTTCCAAATCACTGATTTGATCCTCTGCTTCATCAAGCCTGTCATTTAATCTTTCCAGTGTATTCTTTATTTCAGATATATAGCATTCTTCATTTCTGACTGGTCTTTCTTTATGTTTGCTATTTCCTTTTTCATGCTGTTGAGAACTCTTATAATCATTACTCTGAACTCTATATCTGATAAATTGCTTACCTCCACTTCCAATAGCTCTTCTTCTGGAGAATTCTCTTATTCCTTCATTTGGTGTCTGTTTCTTTTTGTCCCCATTTTGGCTGCCTATTTGTGTTTGTTTCTATGTATTAGGTAGATCTGCTACAACACCCAGTCTTAGTAGGTGGCCTTATATAGTAAGTGATCTGTAGCACAGTCTCCTTGTATGATCACCATAACTTGGTGCTCTAAGAATGTCCCTAGTGAACATTTTGTGGGGCATCCTGTTGCAATTGAGTCATGATTGCTATTGGCCTATTCGTGCATGGGCTCCACCCTCAGGCTGGCTAACAGTGAGGCTCAACTCTCAACACAGTGTGCAGGCTGCTGAGCAGGTGCTAACTACATGAAACAAAATTTGCTGTGCTTCCATGTGTGTGTGGAAAGTTCCAAGCTGTGCACTATGTTCTGCTCTTACTAGCCCCAGGTCCAGAAGTGCATCAGGCAAAGACAAAGCACCCAGAGATCCACCTCTTCCTGCAGACTGTCTGTTAGTCTCAGTCACTTAACGAGCCTCTGACTATAGTCAGGGTGTAAGCTCCACAATGTGGGGTGAGAGTGATTCAAAGAATGGGACTATTGCTTCCCTCTAGGCTAATGCTGAGTGGATGGGAAAGGTCTAGCTGAGAAGGATGGTCTCTGCAGTATGGGGGAATGACTCAGCACAGGGATCCTGGTGGCTGTCTTCTCAGCTTCCTCCCCAGAGCCACCAACCCTGAAATCTCACACAGCTTTGGTCTACTCTGCCCACCGTCTGTGAGTGCCCAAGGTGAGTGGCTGCAAAATAAATTTTGTGCATTGGCCCTTTAACACAGTGCCTGCATTTCTAGCCATCTCTCCTTGCTAGACAGAAACCCTACTGCTTTCCACAGTCAGATATTATATGGGCCTCTTTCCTGGTCTGGTGCTCTTGGCTGGGGAGCCAGGTTTGGGGTTGAGACTCCAGACTTCTCAGGGGGAAGCTCCCACAGCTGAGATATTCCTCCAGAATTTTAGCTGCTGCCTATGGGAACCCAGACAGGCCTCTCATGACTCTAAACTTTATGTCCTTGGTTATAAGCTTCTCTCAAGCTAGTCATCACTTATTCAGGATAATTTTTCTATATTGTAGTTGTAATTACAGTTTGGCCCTGGGAGAAGGGTCATTGTAACTTCCACCTAAACCATCGCCATCTTGGACTCCAATGGGGCTTGTATTTTGCGTGTCTTTTTAAAATTATTTTCTAGTAATTTAGCTTTATTGTACTTTTCAAAAGTGTAGTGCATGATGGATTTATTTTTATTTAAAAGCTGATCCTTGCTCAGCCAGTGGTAGCCCAGTGGTTGAGCATCAACCTATGAACCAGAAAGTCATGGTTCGGTTCCTGGTCAGGGCACATGCCCAGGTTGCAGGCTCAATCCCCACTAGGAGGCATGAAAGAGGCAGCCAATCAATGATTCTCTCTCATCATTGATGTTTCTATGAACATCAATAGAATCCTCTTAATTCCTGTGAAAAACTTGAGAACCACCTCCTGGAGACCTCTATGTCAGCTCATCAATATCACCCATCCTGCTGTTTTACATTAAAACAACAACATGGTGTCAGAGAATCCAATGATGTCTTGTTCTTCTATTTATAAAGTAATATATTCACACTAGAGGCCCGTTGCAGGAAGATTCCTGCAAGAATAGGGCTTCCTCGGGCCTATTCCTGAAATAATAGTGCTTCCTGAGGCCATCTCCGTCACTCCGCCTGCTTCCCTCCCTTCTCCGCCACCCCACTTGCTTCTCTGCAGCTTCGCTTCCTTCTGCAGTGCTTGGCTTCCTTCTACACTGTCTTCAGTCTTCGCTCTGACCTGGATATGCAAATCAACCACCATCTTGGTTGGGTTAATTTGCGTACTCGCTCCTGATTGGCTGGTGGGCGTGGCTTGTAGGTGTAGCGGAGGTATGGTCAATTTGCATGTTTCTCTTTTATTAGATAGGATAAGTCTCTCAGTGACAGAGGCATCCTGGCAGGTCCTGATGGGTGTCTGTTCCATATCTCCCTGCCCAGCCTACCAGTTACCAGCCAGGCCGGGATTCCCTTGGATATGTCACAGCTTTTTTTTCTTTTCTTTTTAATAGAAAGAGTAATACTGCCTGCTTGTGAAACCTGGCTGATTAGGAAAGAAAACTTTTTTTGCTTCTGATTTTTAAAAGCCAGAGAAAGCCTAAATGAGTTGGGGGTGGGATGAAATAGACAAAAAAAAAAAAATGCTCTCTTTACCAAAGCCTCTTTAAGACTCTTTATCTCCCTTAATCTCTTTGCCTTTAAACATTGGAGGAAAAAACAATACATTTACATGAGTAAAAAGCTGCCTTCATTTCAAACAGGAGTTTAATCTGTTTACTGAAAGGATTTAAAGCAAATAATTCAAAAGGCCTTCCAGTATGCCAGCTATCAATTTTCCCTGTTAAAGAAAAGGCTGGCCAACTTTTGGAGTACAAATTAAAATCAGTTTACAGATAATTAAAGGGTAAATGTGACAGGATGTGAATATTTAATCTTGGCACCTGGCTGGATCCATTCCCACTAAGTGGACAAACATCCATTAAAAACTCCTTTACTTCTCCCTTATATACATGCATACATGTACACACATGCACACTCATGCATGCACATGCATGCTCACATACACAGAGAAAAAGAAACCTTTTGCATCATATCATGTACTGCATGGACTATAATAACTGCTGGTGCTTAGCATTTAGTTTTAATTTGTTGTAAATTATAATTTGTTGTGTAGCCAGAGAAGGGTACAGGAAATACTTTTGATAATAAGAGTATCCCCTGATTGCATTCATGTTTAAAATGACTGGTATGGATCATGTGGCATATTGCTGTCACCCTGAGTTATTTGCTTAATCAAGTGTTTAAGAGAAACACATACAGCCCAGCCAATGTGACTCAGGTCACAGTTCAGTTTTTGGTCAGGGCATAAGCCTGGGTTGTGGGCTCGATCCCCAATGCGGGGAGGGTGCTGGAGGCAGTCAATCAATGATTCTCTCTCATAATTGATGTTTCTCTCTCTCTGTCTCTCTCTCTCTCTCTCCCTCCTTCCTTCCCCCCTTCCTCTCTGAAGTCAATAAAAAAAATATTTTTAAAAGAAAAATCTACACATACTATTATCATTTTCATATCAGTATCTAACCACATTTTTACCTTTTCAAGGTATATTTTTATAAGTAGAGTTGGCATTTTCTGAATTTGTATGTCTTAAACATAGAGCAAATTCATGAGAGGAGGAAGAAGACAATTTCTGACCTATCTTTAAAGAGGGCTACTCTCAGTCTGGGAGTTCACATGGCATGTGTCCAACTGATATGCTGAGAAAACGTTTGCCAACTTGATATAACTGTATTGAGCCCCAGCCATCATGTTGTGAGGAGCTTAAGCCACATGAAGAGGACACATGTAGCTGTTCTGTCCTCAGCCATTTACCAGGTAAGATTCCAGCCACCAGCCAAGCCTCAACAGCCAGACGCATGACTGAGTGTGCTTTCAGAGAGTACCAACCCCAGCCTCCAGGTCACCTGAACTGATCCTAAGTGGAGAGGAAATGGTCACTGCCTGAATTGCAAATTCCTGAGCAAAATGAATGTTGTTGTTGTTTTAAGCCACTAAGTTTTGCTTCATTTGTTACCCAGCAACAGATAACGAGAACAGATTTTGTAACTCTTAAAGCTCTGACTCTTCCTGTTTTCCTACTTATAATAAATATAACTGCGGGCAACTGTATTCCTTGTAGAATTTACCTTCCTATCCAACAAAGCAAAACGAGTGTCACAGACTGATTTACCGTAAGCATGTCACAGAGATTCTTCCATCATGCATTGTCAAGGTCAATGGAATCCTTAGGAGGAGAAAAGATGCTTCCCATGGGCAGCTATTGCTAATGGAGTGGTTGGTATTTTCACTAAGCCAAATGTAATTCCTCACTCAACCCTAGTTAGTCTCTCCTTGGACAGTGCAAACCAGAAGGCTACAGCAGGATAAAAGAAAATCATTTCTGCCCTTGCCTGTTTGGCTCAGTGGATAGAGCATCGGCCCATGGACTGAAGGGTCCCGGGTTTGATTCTTGTCAAGGGCATGTATACTGGTTGCAGGCTCAATCCCCAGTGGTGGTTGTACAGGAGGCAGCTGATGGATTATTCTCTCTTATTGATGTTTCTAACTATCCCTATCCCTTCCTCTCTATAAAAAAATCAATAAAATATATATATTTTTTAAAGAAAATAATTTCTGTGCCAATAACCCTGATTTAGTAAAGGTCAACCCTTGACAAGTCTGCTGTAAAGGGTCTTTGTCTCTGCTCTCACCCCACATTCTAAAAAGAGCCATAAAAACTTCCTTCCTTCTCACCCCAATCTGGAAATCAGTGGGAGGCAGTGGTGTTTCCCAGCCCCCACTACCATTGTGCTTCTGACTACAAAACATACACCCAACACTGTACCCCTACAGCAGTGCAACAAGGATTCTGTCTGATGCCAATTCTTCCCATGGCTCCACCTGGCATCCTGAGTATGGGTAACAGAAAAGGGTCAGGCTTAAAGTGTCCGGGAGTTTTGAAATGGAAGTATTTTCTATAATAGAAGCTGAATAGGGTCCCAAGCGCCAGGTGTGTCCTTAGAACACACTGCCCTATGGAAACAAGCGAACAATTCAGAGGTAAACTCTTGGAGCACTGAGTTTAAGCTCCTTGAGGGAAGCTGTACCTCATAGCCATCTCTGTGTCCCTCATAGGTGCTAACACTATCCCTAGAGCATAGATGCTCAACTATTATGTAAGAGAGACTCAATAAAGCTATTAAACTATCCTTGCATAGAAAAATCTACTGTAAAAGCCTCTAAGCCCCAAGCAAGTGATTTTTGCAAGGTTAATAGGAGAGGTGCTATCAGTCTAAAGCTTGTACAGTTCACATGCATCTGCTTTCCTCTGGCTAGCAGGGATGAGGCCTAACCGATGCAGCCGTGAAGCCAGCACTTAGCCACAGAACAGGCATTAAAGAATGTACATGGGTCCAGCTATTAGACTGATTTACATTAGTCAACAATTATTTGTTACCTTACACATAAGCTTATTTCCAGGAGAGCAAAATTTGCTTATTTATAGTGTGTGGGTTTGGTTGATGGCCGGGGAAGGGGGAGATGAGTTTAGAATCCTGAATTAAACTTAAACAATCTCTTACCCTGCTGGCATGGCTCAGTGGTTGAGCATTGTCCTATGAACCAAGAGGTCAAGGTTCAATTTCTGGTCAGGGCACATGCCCAGGTTGCAGGCTCAATCCCCAGTGTGGGGTGTGCAAGGGGCAGCCAATCAATGATTCTCTCTCATCATTGATGTTTCTATCTCTCTCTCCCTCTCCTTTCTTCTCTGAAAGCAATAAAATATAGTAAAAGAAACTTAGACAATCTCACAATCCAGGAGTTTCCTTCACATTGCCTATCTAGTAGCAGAGGCCTTCAGTGTCAGATAGCATTCTCTCTGCCCCCAATGGTTTTAGCCGCAGCTATGCTGCACAGCTCTGGAGGAGCCCAGCCACAGCTCCCAGAGCTAGCAGCCCACCTCTCCTGCCTGTGCCTTCTGCTCAGGGGCTTTTCTGCTCACTGGGTCACAGCCAGGAGCACCCAGAAGGAAGGCCCTTGGGGCAACTTTCAGCCAATAGGTAAGTGCTCCAGCTTCCCCTGTCTCTCAGGCAGAAAACCATGAGGCCCTGACTACCTGGAGTCTCTGCAGCAATCTCAATAATGTACTCTTATTTGGTTATTCCTCCTGCCCTTCCTCAGTCTCCCCACTCCCTCCCTCCTGCTTCCAGGCCTGGGACCAATGGCCAAGTAATTCTCTGCACTGTGTCTGTGTATCAAGCTTTACCTTCAGGCAACCAAACTGAGGCTAGTCCTGAATCTGAGCAAGTCAAAAAATGGCACCAAAATGAGAAACCATGAAATAAACAAGGTGTGCAGGAAAAATTATGGTCTGTAATCAGCTCAGCAAGCAACTATTCTTATACATAAATATTCAGAGGATGTGGCATGATAACAATAACCAAAATCATTGCACTCACATTATTGAGCACTTACTATGTGGTAGGCCTTGATGTAGAGCTACATATGGACTACCTTGTTTAACCCCCAAAACAATCATACAGGACATTTTATATTGTGAGTCTATTGGCAGATATTGACCTACAAGTCTTTGTTGATAAAATCAGGGTTTTGGTTTTTTTGTGTGTCTTTTTTTAGCATCTCATGGAGACTGGCACCATAGTAGGTTCTACTGGACATTTGACTAATATTCCTTTGATTGTTTATTGAAAGAAAATATTTGGAGGACTAAGTAGAAAAGTCCAAGTAAATTTCATTTCTTCCAAAGAAATTGTGAATAAAAGGCAAGATGCATAGCAAGGGGTATGTTTCCTTGTGGGATAACTTCATTCAGTACAAGAGACAGTGAAAACCCAGGTCATCATCCTCTGCAGAATCAGGAGGGAACTGAGATACTGCTGGGAGAAGAGACAGGTGCCTCCTAATGAGCCAGCCAGCCACATACTCACCTCTCTGGGCCACGTGGGTCCCATCATTTTAATAAATAAAAATAAATCCATTGGTGCCTGGTTTTGACCAACATAAACAAGAATAGAAGGCATTAGCCCTATCATCTGATCAGGCATTCTCAACAATGAGACAAAATAATAGCCCTTGAATCTACTTCTTGGCTGTGTCTCCCTCAGATTTTCATCTCATTTCTAGTTATTTCTTCTTGGTCTCTTCTCTGGCCCATCATTCCCCATGCCTGCATCCAATGAGTAAGGCATTTACTCCTAACCATCCCCTTCTACTCCTGGCCAGCCCCCTCACATGGACCCACCATTTCTCTTAATGTCTGGCTAAGCAGATCATACCCACGCACCAGGGGAACCTGAGAAGTTTGGCGTTCTCCAAAGTGGGAGAAGTAAAACGAGGACTCAGATGGCTGAATTTCTCACACAGCTGGACCACCCACTCACAAGACCACAGGAAGTGCATGGCAGTGGTTGAGCGCAGGCTCTGCAGCCCAACTTGTGGGGTTTGGACCCCAGCTCTGCATTCACTGCATGTCCTTGGTGAGTTTTTTGCATCTATGCTTCAGTTTCCTTATATAAAAATGGGGGTAACAATAGTATCTTCCAACTAGGATGCTATGAGAATTAAATGAGAGAATGTATGAAAAGTTCCTAATGGTTCTGAAATGTAGCAATAAGACATTTTCTTAATTGTATCATTTGGACCAAGATGACCTCTAACACCCGTTTAGCATTGAAATGCATATCAGCAATGCCTCAGGGTCAAGCAATCACAAAAATCCCAGCTATAGGAGAGCACCTTTTAGAAGACACTGGGAAGGACCGCCTGCCTGCAACTTCTCTAGAAACTGCCTCTCTCAGCCTCTGCAAGGTGCACGTGTCTAGGGGGTTATGTTTATATCACGTGCCTTGCTCCCTCATTCTCTAAATAGAGTAGAGTGGGTTACAAGAAGTTTGTGTTGCATGAATTAATCAACCAATTAGTTGCTCCCTCTTGAGAACAGAAATGAAAAGATACCTCAGCTGTAACAGACAAGCTCTCACATGGAAAGATTACCCAGGACTTAAGGTGGCCAATTCCAGCCATGTTCTCTCACAAACAAGCAAAGAAGGTCCATCAGTGGACAGAAACAGGGAGCCAGAGCTGACAAGGAGAGAAAAGAGATGCCACACGGCTCTAGAAAAGAGGCAGACAGCCAAATAGTTAAAGAAAGGCAAATAAGTTGAAACAAAGCAAAAATCGCTGTTGGGGACCCTAATGACTTCCTAATTCTTAGAATGAGGTCCCATCTGGCTTGGCAGCTCCTCTTTCCCTGAGCTGTCACTGTGTCTCTCCAATATATTCTACTTGATATAAGAGCATGTTTGAGTAGTGTTCTGTCCATTAAAAAAAAAAAGAGCTGCTGATAAACCTAAACCAAGCACACTGGTTTATAGCCAATGTTTATCTCAGGGCCAGACATGTAGTACAACTGGAACAAATATTTCTGGACTAGATGGACCAAATAAATATATTCAAAGTCCATACTTCTGACCAAGCCACTGCTTTCTTCAAGATTACTAGAACCGAGGGCATTGCCCTCAGACATTTCCAGGCTTCCCTACTTTGTTAGTATCACAGTCATACCTTTGGGTACTAGGATGACAGAATAAAGTGCTAAAGGAGGAAACTTTGGTCCCAATTCATAAATGCACGTTAGATAGCAGACAGACAAATTAGCTATATTTAGTGTTCAGTCATTACAGTGAAATTTTCTTTTGAACCAACTTGCAAATATTTGACTCTCTAGTACTGTGTATAAAAAAGTACATTAGTTCCTTAGCCAGTTCGGCTTAGGGGATAGAGCGTCGGCCGGTGGATTGAAGGGCCCTGGGTTTAATTCCGATCAAGGGCACATACCTTGGATGCAGGTTCCCCAGCCCTGGTCGGGATGCATGCAGGAGGCAATCAATCGATGTGTCTATCTCACATCGATGTTTCTCTCTGTGTCTCCTTCTCCCTTCCACTCTCTATAAAGATCAATGGAAAAATATCTTCAGGTGAAGATTAACAAAAACAAACAAAAATACATTAGTGACATCTTAAAAGCTAAGAAACTGCTGCTCAATTCAAGAAAATTCACTCATGTGTGATCACTGCTTTCAGGCAGGTAAACTGGAACTTTTCAGGAACTGGAGAAGTTTCTGTAAAGATGCCTGAGAAAAGTGAAAATCAACAGCAGAGCCATCTATGGGAAGAAAGGGGTGGGGGCTAAAAAATCAGATATTTACAAGTAAACGTCACTATATTCCCAAGATTAATTTATGTTGAACTGTGGTTCATAAAACAGGCAGAAAATCTCAAGTAACTAGGAATTTGTGAATGTTAGCTACTTCTTGATTCCAACTGATGAAAAGACTATTCTCACAGCTGAGCCTGGTCCCTCTTCCTCTCAGGACAATGGCACTGTTCTCACACTAAAGGACTCCGTAAGGAGAAGTCCAGAGCTCACTCCTCTGGACTGACTGGCTACTCAGACCTCCCTTGATTTCAAGAGAAATGTCAATGTTGAAAACCTTTTTAATCTAAGTTCAAGTGATGATAATAAAAAGAACAGCAACGATGATGAAATGGCACATACTAGGATAGAAGTTATCACCTTGTCTGGTGTTTGTCTCAGCCTCTGGACAGTGATGCTATGGCCGGGCTTCCTGGGGCACTCACCTGGGCCTATGTGTGTGAGGACTGCTACTACTTATAGCAGTCCTCACACACATTTTTCCAATATTGTGCTGAACCTGTCCTTATGCGTATTATTGTTGTTGCAAGATACTTCTCAGTAACAACCATTAGGGAATTCTGAAGGAAAAAAAATTATTTGTTACTCCCAGGTCCTGGAGGGTACCCAGCACACCTGGTGTCCCATGGTAAGGTCATGGGGTGGGGGAAGTGGTAGACCTGGTCTGCTTTTTTGGGGGTTGAGGATGTGGTGACTAGGGTCTTTTTTCACAAACTTGAAACCAAAGAGAGGAAATTTGGATGTGGGAAGAAGAAGCAGAGTCATTCCATTGGTCAGTTATTAGGTCAGCCAGTGCTTTCTAAAAGGGAAACTCATGGTGGGCAGCTTGGCTCTTTATCTTGCTGTGTAGCTGGCCATGTGTTTATTCAAGATGGATGTCTTAGAAATGGATGTGTGGGCAATCAAAAGTTTAAAGTAAGGCACTTAGATTACAATCAGAAAAGCTAATTGTCAGGCATTTAACCATGTACCTGCCAGATACTGACTGTTCGCATTTAATCATCACAAAATCTATATATTAAAAAAAAAAAAAAAACAGATGAAACTCCCCTCTTTTATGGAGTAGCACAGGGTGAACCTCTTAGTTTAAGAAATGGAAGGAAGGCCCTAGCCAGTTTGGCTCAATGGATATAGCGTCAACCTGTGGACTGAAGGATCCCAGGTTCAATTCCAGTAAAGGGCACATGCCTGGGTGCAGGCTCGATCCCCAGTAGGGGGCGTGCAGGAGGCAGCCGATCAATGATTCTCTCTCATCATTGAAGTTTCTATCTCTCTCTCTCCCTTCCCCCTTTCTCTTTGAGCAAAGTGGACCAAGTGCTGCTGGGAATCAGCTGCAGACTCTTCTGGAACAAACTGGAGGCCATTCAAGCTGAATAACTCAGCATGAGACACCATTTGTGGGGTACAACCACTTACTAACCTAGGGATGATTTAAAACTTGGATACCCAAACCAAATTTAGAAAAGGAGAAACTGCCAATTGCACAAAGGGGAGGAGTAGCTGAAGGGGTCTGCTTGACCTGTTTGTCTAAGCTGTTCGCAGCATCCATTTTGTCTGCCCTTGACCTTCTCTGTGAGCCCCAATCACATAGGCTTCGGACAAACTTGTAAACTTAAGGGAAAAACTCTGCGGTTCGTGGAAGTAGCAGACATAGAGGAAGTAGAAGCTAATAGCCATGACACAAAACGTCAAGTGTGCCAAGAGCCCTGCTGATGGCGCCGGCATGTGAGTGACACTTCTCAGCTTGAAAGCACAGGGAACAGCCTTTAGTGCAAGACACTGCATTTAAACTCATGTGGTGCTGGGCCAGCATGACTCAGTGGTTGAGCATCGACCTATGAACCAGGAGGTCACGGTTTGATTTCCAGTCAGGGCATATGTCCAGGTTACAGACTCGATCTCCAGTGGGGGTTGAGCAGAAGGCAGCCAATTAATGATTCTCTCTCATCATTGATGTTTCTCTCTCCCTCTCCCTTCCTCTCTGAAATCAATAAAAATATTTTTAAGAAACCAGATGGTAGTGTAAAGGGGCCCCATATCAGGAGTTGTTTTCTAAATGAATAAATTCTGTGTCCTGGAGGATTAGCCAGTGGTGTTCTTTTCCTAGTCCCCAGATACAGTATCTGCTGCAGCCTCCTGCTTGCATTGCATCCACCTAGAATGTTTTCTGACTTCCAACAGTCAGTCTTTAAAATCTCAGCCAAGGCAGTTTTTCTCACCAGTTAATCTCTCCCCCTTGCTACATTCCTCTTCTCCTTCTCACTTGTGAGGCCTGTAAAGCATGGAGGGGGTCTCTAGTGAACCAGAGTGCTGGGCAGGGGGACTTTGGGATTCCAGGGGTCCCCAACCTCAGGATTTATTAAAGTCTGTTGCTGGGAGTTCTCAGCACCCAGAGCAGCCCAGTCCTCACTTGTGGGCTCCTTTAAAACCCCTCCCCAAGTGCAGTGGAAGGGAGAGATGAGAGAGGTTGGTGGGAACAGGCCTCTCTCCCCCAGAAAAGTCCAAGGTTACCAGGAGTCCCCAACTAGCTTTGTGGCTTCCCCTTGGTACTGCAACAGGTCTCTTGTAATTCTTCTGGTTTCTTTCTGAACCTCATTTTTATTGGCTGAATTGTGTGCCCCCAAATATATATGTTGAAGCCCTAACTCCCAGTACTTCAGAATATAACTGTATTATGAGATAGGCCCTTTTAAGCCATAATTAAGGTAAACTAAGATCATTAAAGTGGGCCCTAATCCAATATGGCTGGTGTCCTTATAGGAAGAGATTAAGACACAGACACACACAAAGAAGAAAACACAAGACAAGGAGAACCATATGCAAGCCAAGGAGAGAGGCCTTAGAAGAAACCAACCCTGCTGACACCTGGATTTTGGACTTCCAGCCTCCAGAACTGAGATCATAAACCTCTGCTGTTTAGGCAGCACAGTCTGTGATACTTTGCTATGGCGGCCTGAGCAGACTCACACACTCTTAATTCTGATGTCAACACTGAGGAGAAAACAGGGTCTTCGTGTAACCAGCCTATCACAAGACTGATAAACACTCCCCAGTGCCCTTTCGTGGCTTAAAACAAGATGGAAAAACAGAAGGCCTTTGGGACTAACCTCCTGGTTGTCCATTTCAAGGTGTAGAATCCACCACAAGTGCCAGCCTCTCTCGTTTCCTGCTGATTTATTCTGCTCAGGATCAGTGCCACTCCAGCCTCTACCTGGAACCATTTACCTTGGAGAAGGAATGACAGGATCAGAATTGTCACTCAGAACCCAACCCTGCCACACCCCTCAGCCCCGAAGAGATGAGACCATGTAGCAAAGTAGCCTTTCACTGGGATATCCCACAACCTTAAAACAAAATTTGAAGAAGAGGTCAAATTATTTACATGCCTGCCTTTCCAAAATGCATCTTACCTTCCTGCTAGCCTCCTCCATACCCCCCCTCTCCTCCACCGTGTCCAGAAATAAAACTGGGAGCCTCTTGAATTCATTTGTGCACTTCGCCTCAATCACGTTTCTCAGTAACTCATTCCATATGTGCATTACCCTCTGCGAGGAGGAATTCTGTCTGAGTTCTCTGTTTACTCTAAGTTTACTAATTTTATGAACAATTTCCTAACAATAAAGTCAGTTAGACCGTGAGATCCTGTTCCAAGGAGAGTGGCAGAGTCCCCATCAGGGATCCAGCCCAGCTTTGCCAGGACAAAGTGGGGAGAGCTCTGCAAGAAGCTGCAGCGATGGCAGCCCACGCCAGCGGCATGAGCTAACGCTGCAGGTATTTTTCCACCACTGAGTTCTGTGATGCCATGTGCATTCTCTGACAATAAAGGGACTGTTTGACAAAAGCAAAATGAGATGCTTCTTTTTTGTGAAAACCTGGCTAAGAAACAAGTCACAGTTGATGAATAAGGTTTGTTTTAAAAATTACTGAGTATTTTTCTTTTATTATTGGAGCAATACCTAGCAAGTAGTACTTCATGCTTCTAGCTGATGGATTTCAGAAAAGCCAACATGTAGAATAAACCAATACAATTTCAATGGATCAAATGCCCACTTACTAAAAACCACACTTATTTAGATCCACGTTTTTATTAAAGCAGACTTTCATTTGGTGCTACGGATTTTACTAAACCCAGCATTTTTATAAACCTAAGAAATCTTATGACCAGCAATAAATTTTCTCCAAGAGATCATTTTCCAATCAGTTCAATTACAGCAAACCTATGCCATTTTATATTTACCTCCAAAGTATATAATTACATATATTAGTGTATACCAATGAATTTTTAATTTTTTGCCTGTTAGTTCAAACCACATGAAATATTTCTGCAACCGGATATTTTTATTGAGACCAAAGCATACACATTCCAAACAATGCATTTCTATTCAAATTCTTCTGAAGACTAATCAAAAAAGTTTGTATTATCTGTTATCAATAACTTATTATTCAAACCATTCTTTTACTGGATTCTGCTCACTCTCTAATCCGTTTGTGTGTATTTTTGACCAACTTCTATTATACCTTGTATATCTTTCCTATGGAGATTTCAGAACACCACAAACAACGTATTATCAATATTATCATTATTTTACAGATTGTAAAATGTGTGAATCTCAGAATTTGGAAAGAGAGCAAGACTTATGAACAATTTTACTTTCAAATACCACAAACTTAAGGATTTCTTTTAGTTTGCTGATGTACTTTTTACATGGCCAAAAACACATGGTGAGCTCTTTCAGCTAAAAGGCAATTTAACTATAGTCAGAGGAAGTACTAGTAGACAGAGAGGTAAATTAGAAACTCTTCTTTGGACCAGCTTCACTTGGCCAAGCTTTTAGAATTATCACTCAGATTTTCCTCAAAGCTGCCACTCTTTAAAACTGGTCCCTGGAAGTAACCTTTCTTTGTCACATTTTTCTTCTACCTCTTGGCCAAGATAGAACACTGTTTCCCAAGTTCCCTGGACACATATAGCACCAAGTCTTTCCAGGCTGGCTTCCCAGTTAGGGCCATACACACACACACACACACACACACACACACACACACACACACACGGCTTTTAAGTTGACACTGTGATCAAGTGAATTCTCATGTTACACCTCTTATTCCAACAGCTTCCTTGAACTTGTTATTTTTAACTATCCCATGGTGGTGGGAGGGAGGGGGCAGGCAATACCTAGAACACTCTGTTTTGAGCTCCGAACACAATCCCTTCTCCCCTTGCCTGGAGACAGAGATGTAGGTCCCTACAGCCCATAATCCCAGCTCTCCTGCTTGGGTTCCTGCTGGAAGCAAGCGCAGTTGCCAGCCTCTCACTCTTCAGCTAGAGGCAGTCCCTTCTCATAATGCACCTGCAGTTTGGAGTTCCCCTCCTCCAACCCTAGTTGCCACCTCCAGTCCCAAACTAAAAGTAAAAATTATTATATAGATCAACATTTTGTTGTAGTTTTCTGATTTTGGTGTCTGTTTTTTCTGTATCTTCAATATTTTTCACAGCTCCTTGTCAAGATTTATAAGATCTTACAAAATTTAACAACCCGGCCAGGTGGCTCAGTTGGTTGGAGGTTTGATTTCAACCCACCTAGGTTTCAAGTTCAATCCCTGGTTGGGGCGCATACAGGAGGCAACTGATCAATGTTTCTCTCTCTATTGATGCTTTTCTCTCTCCCTTTCTCTCTTTCTAAAAATCAATGAAAACATATCCTCCAGTAAGGATTTTTTTTTATTTTTGAGTAAATTTGAACATATAATTGGTTTTATTAAATAATTCATGAAGGAGAGACAAAATGGCACCAGAATAGAAGGATGTGTCCTGAGCCTTCTCCCAGAGCAAATAGAGGAGGCAGCTGAGACGAGCGGAATCCAGCCCCAATTGGCGAAGGAGGCACAGCTGGTGACACAGTTTGCAGCTGGGAAGAGCAGGGATCCCCCGGATAAAGGTAAAATCAAAGATCTAGGCAGTAGAATCTCCCGGACCTCTGTGCCCAGAAGGTCAGGGAGAAACTACACAGTGCCAAGCCGCGTCCCTGAGGACAGGCAAGGTCTGAAGGATTTTAGACCATAGAGTCTGGATTTGGGATCTGAGCTCAAAGGCAGCCTTTAAGAGCTGCCGGACCACAGAGTGCCGGCAAGAGAGGAACTGGCAGAGACGCGGTCCTTCCTCACGCTGGGGCCTGCGCCTTTCCCCACTGAACCTAGTTCGTGGGACCTTTTGGAGACAGGCGCTTACCTGTGACAGAAGTGCGGGAGAAGGGGTAGAGTTGTGGAACCTGGGCAGAGTGGGCAACAGACGGTCCAGGAGAAGTGGTAGCAAGTCTGGTGCTGAGTCATATCTAAGCCCACAGAATCCATTTTCTCCTGAGAGATAGCCCCTCCCCCCAGTCTCCAGGCAACCAATATAGCCACACCCAGATTCCACCCTGATTAACACCAAGGAATCTGAATACTCCCTGAGGCCATAGGATCTACTCTAAAGAGAAATCTTTAGAAGCTAAGCACCTCAATTACACTAGATAACCAAGCCCAGGAGAACAGAAAGATTTCACCAGTAGCACCATCACCAAAAGAACCTGGGTAGCAAAGCAATTGGATCTACAATTAAAACATTTCAGGAAAACATGGGGAGACAAAAAAGCAATACCCAAAGGAAAGAAAAAGAGGAATCACCAGAAAGGGAGTTAAATGAAATTGAGGCTAGCAGCTTAACAGAGAGAGAATTCAGAGTAATGGTTCTAAGGATGTTTAAACGGATGGATGACAAATACACACAACTCAATGACAAATACACACAACTCAATGAGAATAATAAGGAGCTGAATGAAAATGTCACCAACATGAAAAGAAACCAAGAGGAGATGAAGAACGACATAGCTGCAATAAAGAACACATTGGAAGGCTTAAACAGTAGACTAGAAGAGGCTGAGGACCGCATCAGTGAATTAGAAGACAAGGTAGGAAAACACACACAAACACAGCAGCAAATGGAAAGAAGACTTAAAAAGCAAGAGGAGAGCCTAAGGGAGCTTTGGGACAACACAAAATGAAACAATATTAGAATAATAGGGATACCAGAAGGTGAGGAAGAGAAGCAAGGAATAGAAAACCTGTTTGAAGAAATAATGACGGAGAACTTCCCTGATATTGGCAAGAAAAAAACTATGCAAGTCCAAGAAGTACATAGAGTCCCAAACAAGTTGAACCCCAAAAGACCAACACCAAGACACATCATAATTAAATTGGCGAATACCAATGACAAAGTAAGAATCTTAAAGGCTGCCAGAGAGAGACAGAAAGTTACCTACAAGGGATCTCCTATTAGAATATCAACTGATTTCTCAACAGAAACACACCAGGCCAGAAGGGAATGGAATGAAATATTCAAAGTGATGCAAAGCAAGGGTCTGAATCCAAGAATACTATACCCAGCAAGGTTATCATTCAAAATTGAAGGGGGAATCAGGAGCTTCACAGACAAAAAAGGGCTAAGAGAGTTTATCACTACCAAGCCAGCAATGCAAGAAATGCTGAAGGGACTGCTGTAAAAAGAAGAAAGAGAAAGGCAAAAAGAAACACAAACACTAAGGGGGAAAATATGACAACAAACATGTACTTGTCAATAATAACATTAAACATAAATGGATTAAATGCACCAATCAAAAGACATAGGGTAGCTGAATGGATAAGAAAACATGACCCATATATTTGCTGTCTACAAGAGACTCACCTCAGAGCAAAGGATTCACACAGACTGAGAGTGAAGGGATGGAAAAATATTTTTCAAGCAAATGGAAATGAGAAAAAAGCTGGGGTAGCAATACTTATATCTGTTAAAATAGACCTCAAAGTAAAGGGCATAACAAGAGATAAGGAAAGCCACTACATAATACTAAAGGGAGCAATTCAACAAGAAGATATAACTCTGGTAAACATATATGCACCCAACGCAGGAGCACCCAAATACATAAAAAAAACTCCTGGAAGAGATCAAGGGAGAGATCGACAACAATACAATCATAGTAGGAGACTTTAATACACCACTGACATCACTGGATAAATCCTCCAGACAAAAAATCAGCAAAGAAATAGCAATTCTAAATGACACACTAGATCAGATGGACCTAATTGACATCTTCAGAGCAATTCACCCCAAAGCCTCGGAATATACGTTCTTCTCAAGTGCCCATGGGACATTTACAAAAATAGACCACATATTGGGTCACAAAAAAAGCCTCCCTAAATTCAAAAAGATTGAAATCCTATCAAGCATTTTCTCAGACCACAATGGCATAATATTAGAAATAAACTATAATAAAAACATTCCAAAAAATTCAAACACGTGGAAACTGAATAGCACGCTATTAAACAATGATTGGGTGATCAACGAGATCAAAGAAGAAATTAAAAACATCCTGGAGAATAATGACAATAAAAACACAACAATGCAAATGCTATGGGACACAATGAAAGCAGTCTTGAGAGGGAAGTTTATAGCTTTACAGGCCTACCTCAAAAAACAAGAAAAAATGGTAATAAATCTTCTAACTCAACAACTCAAAGAATTAGAAAGAGAGCAACAAGAAAAGCCCACAGTGAGCAGAAGGAAGGACATAATAAAGATCAGAGCAGAAATGAATGACATAGAGACCAAAAAAACAATACACAGGATCAACAAAACCAAGAGCTGGTTCTTTGAAAGGATAAACAAGGTTGATGAACCTCTAGCCAGGCTCACCAAGAAGCAAAGAGAGAGGACACAAATAAACAAAATCAGAAATGAAAGAGGTGAAATAACAACAGACCCCGCAGAAATACAAAGGATTGTTAAAAAATACTATGAACAACTCTATTCTAACAAACTACACAATCTGGAGGAAATGGACACATTCCTAGAAAAATACAACCTTCCAAAACTCACACAGGAAGATTCTAAGAATCTCAATAGGCTGATAACTATGGAAGAAATTGAAGCAGTCATCAAAAAGCTTCCAGCAAACAAAAGCCCAGGGCCTGATGGCTTCACAGGGGAGTTTTACCAAACATTCAAGGAAGAACTAAAACCTATCCTCCTCAGACTATTCCAGAAAATTCAAGAAGAAGGAACACTTCCAAACTCCTTCTATGAGGCCAGCATCACCCTAATACCAAAACCAGACAAAGACAACACAATGAAAGAGAATTACAGGCCAATATCCCTCATGAACATAGATGCCAAAATCCTCAACAAAATTCTAGCAAATCGAATCCAGCAGTACATCAGAAAGATTATACACCATGACCAAGTAGGATTTATCCCAGGGATGCAAGGATGGTACAATATTCACAAATCAATAAACGTGATACATCACATAAACAAATTGAGAGATAAAAATCACATAGTCATATCAATTGATGCAGAAAAAGCATTTGATAAAATCCAACACCCTTTCTTGATAAAAACTCTCAGCAAGGTGGGAATAGAAGGATCATACCTGAACATAATAAAAGCCATATACGGCAAACCCACAGCCAACATCATACTCAATGGGCAAAAACTAAAACCATTTCCCCTAAGAATAGGAACAAGACAGGGATGCCCACTCTCACCACTCCTGTTTAATATAGTGCTGGAAGTACTAGCCATTGCGATCAGACAAGAAGAAGAAATAAAAGGCATCCAAATTGGAAAAGAAGAAGTAAAACTGTCCTTATTCGCAGATGACATGATACTGTACATAGAAAACCCTAAAGACTCCATAAAAAAATTATTAGACTTAATAACTGAATTCGGTAATGTAGCAGGATACAAAATTAATGCCAAGAAATCTATGGCATTTCTATACACCAATAATGAACTTACAGAAAGAGAGACTAAAAAAACAATCCCATTTACCATCGCACCAAAAAAATTAAGATACTTAGGAATAAACTTAACTAAAGAGGTAAAAGACCTATACGTAGAAAACTACACGACACTGAAAAAAGAGATAGAGGAAGACATAAACAGATGGAAGAACATACCGTGTTCATGGATTGGTAGAATCAACATCATCAAAATGTCCATACTACCCAAAGCAATCTATAAATTCAATGCACTTCCCATTAAAATACCAACAACATATTTCACAGACCTAGAATGAAATTTCCAAAAATTTATCTGGAATAAAAAAAGAACCCGAATAGCTACAGCAATCCTGAGAAAGAAGAACAAAGTAGGTGGGATCTCAATACCAGATATCAAGTTGTATTACAAAGCTACTGTTCTCAAAACAGCTTGGTACTGGCACAAGAACAGACATATAGATCAATGGAATAGAATAGAGAACCCAGAAATTGACCCAAATCAATATGCTCAATTAATATTTGACAAAGGAGGCATGAACATTCAATGGAGTCAAGACAGTCTCTTCAACAAATGGTGTTGGGAAAATTGGACAGATACATGCAAAAGAATGAAGCTAGATCACCAACTTACACCATACACAAAAATAAATTCAAAATGGATAAAGGACTTAAACATAAGACGGGAATCCATGAAAATACTAGAGGAATCCACAGGCAGCAAAATCTCGGACATATGCCGAAAGAACTTCTTCACTGATACTACTCCTAGGGCAATGAAAGCTAAAGAGAAAATAAACAAATGGGACTACATCAAAATAAAAAGCTTTTGCACAGCAAAGAAAACCATCAATAAAACAACAAGAAAGCCCACTACATGGGAGAACATATTTGCCAATGATATCAATGATAAGGGTTTAATCTCCAACATATACAGAGAACTCATACAACTTAACAAAAAGAAGATAAACAACCCAATCAAAAAATGGGCAACTGATCTAAGTAGACACTTTTCGAAAGAAGACAGAAGGCAGGCCAAGAGACATATGAAAACCTGCTCACAGTCACTAATCATCAGAGAGATGCAAATCAAAACAACAATGAAGTACCATCTCACACCTGTCAGAATGGCTTTTATCAACAAATCAACAAACAACAAGTGTTGGCGAGGATGCGGAGAAAAAGGAACTCTTTTGCACTGCTGGTGGGAATGCAGACTGGTGCAGCCACTGTGGAGAACAGTATGGAGTTTCCTCAAAAAAATTAAAATGGAACTCCCATTTGACCCAGTGATCCCACTTCTAGGAATATATCCCAAGAATCTAGAAACAGGCATCAGAAAGGAAATATGCACCCCTATGTTCATAGCAGCACAATTCACCATAGCCAAGATTTGGAAACAACCTAAATGCCCATCAGCAGATGAATGGATTAAAAAACTGTGGTATATCTACACAATGGAATACTACGCTGCGGTAAAAAAGAAGGAGTTCCTACCATTTGCAACAATATGGATGGAGATGGAGAATATTATGTTGAGTGAAATAAGCCAGGCAGAGAAAGATAAATATCACATGATCTCGCTCATTTGTGGAATATAATGAAGGACATAGACTGATGAACAAGAACAGATCCAGAGGCTGAGAAACGTCGATCAGAACATCATACCTCAGGTAAGGTAGGGGAGGGTGGGGGTAAGGTGGAGAGATCAACCAAGGGACTTGTATGCATGCATATGAACCTAATCAATGGACACAGACAACAAGGGGGCGGGGCATTAAGAGAAATTGTTTCATGTGACAAAAATTTTTAAATGAAACTCTCTGTAGACTGAAAATTATTTTGGAAGGAAACAAAGAGAAGTTTCCTTCAAAAGTCATAAGGATTGTAATTGAAAGTCAATATATTTGGCCGCTTGAACTAAAGTAAGTAATTTGTGTTTTTGCCTCCCTGACAAAGTTTATATAAAGCTACAAAAAGAAATTGACAGCCAGTTTGAAATGGAATTGCCAGGGCCTAGGGCAAAGAATATCCTTACATGATATTATTCTACAATGTCATTATAATTTTAGATATTTTACAACAGCATACTTTACAATTATCCCAAACAAACTTACAAACTAATTCTTTGAATGGTGGGCAGCAATTAAAAAAAAAAAAAAGGGACATGAAAGGATATAATCCCTTGCTGAAGGAATTAAGGCACTGGGAAGGCACTTGAGCATCCTATATTGGCCCCTCTTGCCCTTTGTGCCAAGAGGGACCCTCTTCTCACAATCCAATTGCCCTCAGCTGTTACCTGAGCTTTCTGTTCATGCTGAGCTTGAAGCCTCGTGGGGGCTGGTACCAGGGATCTGTCTCACATCCAATTGTGTGAGCTGGGCCCTCACTGGAGAAGAAACCCGAGTTCCCCGAGATATGTGATCAGCACCGGGACCCTGCCAGCAGGCCGGGGGTTCCCAAGGCAGGTGCTGGGTGTGGAGGCCACGGGGTCATAGGCTACCAAGGAGACAGAACTGAACCTCACAGCACCCTGCTTGGCCCCGGAGGATGGCTGGTTAGCCAGAGACGGGTAAGATTCCTCAAGGAAGGAACAACCTAAGACAGGCACAGTCACAGAGGGGCCATCAGGAGAGAACTTGGGGGGGCAACAGAAGTGGGGCACAGACCCTCACCCCCCCAACATTGCAGGGGCTTGCACCCTCACCCCCTTCTAAAGGAGGTCTCCTACCCCCATGGCTGCTTCGCGCTTCCCACACCCAGCTCAGATCGGGACCCAGGCAACAGAAAGAGATCTGGCCCAGCTCACATCGAGATACAGGTGACAGACAGAGACTTGGCCCAGCTCAGATCGGGACCCAGGTAACAGACAAGAGACTTGGCCGACAGCAGTTGCCCTATATCTAAATTCAGCTGAGCATTTGGAATGCTCAGGGCCCACTCAAGAATGCAAATAATCCTTCCCACTAATATTTACAGGGTAAACTAAGATTGTTGGTAGAGTATTAAATTTGACAGTAAAATAGTAATCGAGTTTTCAGATTAATTTAAATAGGCTAATTGAAATAAGTGAATATTCAAGTACTGGACAAAAAGCTGTTCTTAAAGTAATAACTAAAATTTTTATTGGTAGTTCATCTCATGGTAAAATTCCTGAATATGCAATGAACCTAAAGCAGTCATATGTGTGGGGGAAAAAAAATTTTTTTAATTTAAAGTTATCAAGACTGCATTATAAAATTTACAAAAACCTCCATTAAAAAAAAAAGGGGGGGGGGATAGTAGGGCAATATCATGTAAGGAAAAATATCCTATAAGTAAATTACATCTAGAAAATTTTTACTTTACCAAATTAAGGTTCATTTGCAATGCTAACAGCAAGACGGCCATTAAAAACACACATGGTGTCTAAACAAGACAAAGGAAAATCGTTTGAACAAAAATAAAAAGGATCCCAAATCAATTATATAGAAAAGATTCCTTTATTAACTTGTGGTCGAGAATATATTTGTATATTTTCAGAAAACAACCCCAAGACCAGATGGATTCCTGCAACAGAGAGGAATTGACAGGAGTGCTCCAACCACGAAGACAAGAGGAAAAAACAGTCCAGAGATGGAAGACGCTGACAACGCCTTGCCATGGGAGCAGTCAGCAGCTGTGCACCGCTGCAGGTTACCTAGGACCAAACCAGAGAGGGTCGGACCTGCATTGCCACCATGTGCCCACCATCCAGATATCACTGCTGACATGTACACATAAGGAACTGTTGGACATTGAAATTGGGACTCAAACATTTTTTTGTTTTGTCTTGTTTTGTTATTATATGTTTATTTCCAGTCTGCAAAGGCAAAACTTTTTAAAGGAAAGAAATGGTGGGAAAAAGATACAGAGGCAAAGAAGCATTGAACAGACTGTCAAACTACATTGGGAAGACAGGGGAGGTTGGGCGAGGGGGGCTGTAAGAGACCAACCGAAGGACTTGTACGCATGCATATAAGCACAACCAATGGATATAAGACACTGGGGTGGGGGGGGAGGGTGGGCAGGTGAAGGCATGTCCTGGGGGGTAGGGGAGGTCGGGGGGAGATCAAAAGGGGGGAAAAAAAAAGGAGACATATGTACTACTATTTGTAATACTTAAAACAATAAAAATAAAATAAAATTTAAAAAATAAATAAATAAATAAATAATTCATGAATTAGGCAACATCCCATCTATTAAGTAGAATAGTGCTTCCAGAGCTTTACAAAATAGGTTTTATAGGAAGAAGGACCAAAAGAAAAGAAAGGATTATTTTTAGATCAGGACATCTTTTTAGGAGTGAAGGGGAGGGGACAGCAAAGGTTTTATCATAGTGGTTGGCTCTTCTTGGAGGGGATGTTTAAAGGAGTGAGCCCAGGTAACAGATGACCTCATTGGTGTTGACCAGAAAATTCAAAACTGGTTTATTAAAATTGTATTTTTGGTGAAGGTCAAAACTGCAGTTAAGTCTGGTATCAAGTCTGGGTTTGGTATCAGGGTCTTTAGAACAATGACACCATTTGGGGCCTGTGGTTCCTCTTTAACAAATCTAATTGTGGACATAATATGATTCTACATGATTTCCCAACCTCTGCTCTGTGTCGCCTGGAAGTGCAGAGTCCTGAGATTTCAATTTTCCTAGTCCACCATTGTTGCCAGAGAACTTAGTGGGTCCAATTTCCCCAACATTAGTGGGACTAGGGTGGGTCTTGTAATAGCTTGAGAAAATGAATCTTTTAAGAGTCGCACAGGAGACTGAATGGTATTTATATTTCTAGAGTTGCAAAGGCCCCTGTCCCTTAACCCAGTCTTGAAAAAGGTGCAGCTGGGGATCCAGTAGAGCCAAAAGCAGGGCCAGTGTCCAGAGTGTCCATTTCATGGTGGAATTGAATCCAGTGCAGCTTAGGCTAATCACAGTCCATTAGTCCATTGTATGGAGTCCACATGTCTGTGGGCCATGTGGGAGAGTGCAGAGCATGAGAACCTCACAAACCAGGGGTCAGGAGTGAGCAACGAGAAAGGGGGGGGGGGGGGGCATGCCAAGAGGGAGAACTCTCTTTGTTCAGTAGTTTTGTGTTTATTTTTGTCTTCTTTTTTTTAATAAATCTTTATTCAGATTATTACAATTGTTTCTCCTTTTTCCCCAAATAGCTCCCCTCCACCCGGTTCCCACCCGACCTTCTGCCCTTACCTCCCTCCCACTGTGCTCATCCATAGATGTACGATTTTTGTCCAGTCTCTTCCTTCACCCTCTCATAACCCTTTCCCCCTGAGAATTATCAGTCCACTCCCTTTCTATGCCCCTGATTCTATTATATTCACCAGTTTTTTCTGTTCCTCAGGTTTTCACTTGATTTTCAGGTTCACTTGTTGATAGATATGTATTTGTTGTTCATAATTTTTATCTTTACTTTTTCCTTCTTCCTCTTCTTAAAGAATACCTTTCAGCATTTCATATAATACTGGTTTGGTGGTGGTGAACTCCTTTAGCTTTTTCTGATCTATGAAGCTCTTTAACTGCCCTTCAATTCTGAATGATAGCTTTGCTGGGTAGAGTAATCTTGGTTGTAGGTTCTTGCTATTCATCACTTTGAATATTTCTTGCCACTCTCGTCTTGCCTGCATAGTTTCTGTTGAGAAATCAGCTGACAGTCGTATGGGTGCTCCCTTGTAGGTAACTAACTGTTTTTTTCTTGCTGCTTTTAATATTCTCTCTTTGTCTTTTGCTCTTGGCATTTTAACTATGATGTGTCTTGGTGTGGTCCTCTTTGGATTCCTTTTGTTTGGGGTTCTGTGTGCTTCCTGGACTTGTAAGTCTATTTCCTTCACCAGGTGGGGGAAGTTTTCAGTCATTATTTCTTCAAATAGGTTTTCATTATCTTGCTCTCTCTCTTCTTCTGGCAACCCCATAATTCTGATGTTGGTACGCTTGAAGTTGTCCCAGAGGCTTCTTACACTATCTTCAACTTTTTGGATTCTTTTTTTCCTTTTTGCTTTTTCGGTTGAGTGTTTTTTGCTTCTTTGTATTTCAATTCTTTGACTTGATTCTTGCGTTCCTCTAGTCTGTTGTTGGGTCTCTGTATAATATTTTTTATTTCAGTCAGTGTATGTTTAATTTCTAGTTGGTCCTTTTACATATCTTCGAGGGTCTCGTTATGTTTATTGGCCTTTTCTAGGATATTCTTGAAAAGCCTTATAACCGTGGTTTTGAATTCTATATCCAGTTGTTTGTTTTCCTCCATTTCTTTCGTTTGTGATATGTTTCTTTGTAGCCGCATTTTCACTGCTTCCCTGAATTGGTAGGGTAGCTTTGTGTGCTAGGTTTCCTATATGGCCCAGTGGGTCGGCTTCCTCAGTTAACCTGAGGTGGACACTCTTGGTGCACCCCTTTGTGGTCTGTGTGTACAGCCTTGTTGTAGTTAAGTCTTGATTGTTGTTGGTATCACTGAGAGGAATTGACCTCCAGGCCAGTTGGCTGTGAGGATCATCTGTGTCTACGCTGGGAGAAGTTCAGTGCTGGAGACAGCCTTATAGGATTAGACTTGCAAAATTGGAAAAGCCTCTGTGTTCAGCTTGGATGTGGTAGAGTCTCAGGGCAGAGCAGACAGTCTTGGCTTCCTGTCAGCCCTGCCCTTGTGCACACGCACACACACCCGCGCGTGCCTCCAGATCTCTGCCTTCCCCAGCTCCTGAGCCTGGAGTCCAGATTTCCCCCGCAAGAGTGTGGGTCCCTAGGGGCTCACCTGGAACTGGGGTTCGGTGCAGTCAGAGCTGGGGCTCAGTGCAGTCAGGAGCTTCCAACTCCCTTCTGCTGTGGAAAGCCTGTGGCAACCTCCACAGTCTTTGTGCACACTGGTGCACGCGCCTCCAAACCCCTGCCCGCCGGGGCTCCCCTGGGTCTCCCCCGGGTCTCCAAGTCTCCAAGTGCCTTTCTCTCTACCTGACAGTCCAGACTCCCCTGTATGAGCCTGGGTCCACAGGGTTTTCACCCAGTACTGGGGTTCAGTGCAGTAGGGGGCTTCCTTCCCCCTCCCGCCAGAGAAAGTCAGCCAGGCTCTCAGCTGCCCTTCCTCTCTGTGCGCCCAAAGACCCTTTGCCATACCTCAACCCTTTGCCATTCCCCCAATTCTCCGTGAGCTTTTCTCTTTCCTTCTAGTTGTAGAATTTCCTGTGGTTCTGGATGGTGTCTGTTCTGTCTTTTAGTTGTAGAATTTCCTGTGGTTCTGGATGGTGTCTGTTCTGTCTTTTAGTTGTAGTTTTAAAATTGTTGCGCGAGGCAGCAGTTTAGGTGTTTACCTATGCCGCCATCTTGGTTTCTATGCTCTTTGTTCAGTAGTTTAATATCTCAGGTTTCACGCCCCTGTAGTGGACATGCCTATTCTGGCCACTGACTCACTCCCAGGTATGACTGACAAATAAGCACCTTCTGGCATCACCCAGACCTCACTGGGCATGTGTCTACACTGCCTTTGTCTAGTCCCTTCGACCATCAATCTGTAGGGAACAGACCTGGAGAGTGTTAAAGGCAGCTTTCTGGCAGAGCTGTATCAATGGCATGCCTATATTATTCAGCTTTCCCTTTCCTATTAGATAATAACCAGATTATTAATGGTATCACCTTGACTGCTGGTTGGCTTGTCCAGATCCAAACAATGCCTGGCACCCTTTCCCAGTTGACAGCCCTTGACAAGTTCCTTAGTACTCAAACCACCACCACCCACACTCACATCTGACTTAGAAACCTGCTGCATGGCCCCAAAGTATCTGAACTGATATTTTTAATATCACTCTCAGAGATCAAAATTTCATTCATTAAATCTTTCCCTTGGGGTCCCAAAGCATGTGGCTACTAGAAAAATTGCTTCAAATGATGCTAGTGAGAATTTTGGAGGGAAGAGTGTTTTTATAGCATGACAGATGAGCCATCCATAAACTCAGATATGCTAGAAATGTCTTTCTTTTATTTCTTTTCAACCAATCTTATTCCTGACCTTGAACCCTCATCCCGCCTGATTGACAATACATTTAATCTCAGGTGCTCTTAGGATTTTACCTATCAACCCCAAGGCCTACGTCAATACCAAAGGTTTGGAATGAGAGGAGGCCCAGGTGGGAGTTTCTGTCTTGAGTCTTCTTTCCACACAGAGTATGGATGACATACTCATCATCCCTGAGCTTATAGTTAATGAAGGCAGTGTCTAGATCCCTGCCTCTAGTGACAGTTCTCTCTGCTTTCCTCTGCAACATCTCCCAAGAAGAGTCTAGAACTACTTCTTAGAAACTCAAAGACCTCCTTCTCCCCAGCCTTTGACTCAAAACCCCTTTTTATCAGGAGAGAAAAACCTTTCTCCAGCAAACCCTACCCACTTCAGCTGGCTGAGGCTTTGGACAACAAAAGACAGGAAGCCCTTGGGCTGCCTCTGCTTTCTGCCCTGTCCCACCTCTAACCTGGGGCCTGGAAATTGGATCCTCTGCCAGCTGAAAGGTGGAGAATAAAAAGTCAGAGACAATCATGAATTTATATCTCAAATTATCATCCAACCTCTTAAGCAATAATTTCATGAAAAGTATTTTATTGTAATCTACATATAGCCCGCCAGCATGGCTCAAAGGTTGAGCATTAATCATGAACTAGGAGGTAATGGTTCGATTCCTGGTCAGGGCACATGCCAAGGTTGCAAGATTGATCCCTAGGAGGGGATGTGCAGGAGGCAGCTGATCAATGATTCTCACTCATCATTGATGTTTCCATCTCTCCCTCTCCCTTCCTCTCTGAAATTAATATATATATATGTATAATGTATATGTGTATATATATATAAACAAAGAAATCTACATATAACTTTTATAGTAAATCCAGATAATCCTTGAAAGAACCCAAAAGAAACATAATCATTAGCATTTGGCTTCTTTTTTTTTACTTCTACAGGACTGCAGCACAGAACTATACTTTGTATCTGCTAATTATTTAGCTGCAAATAAGGAAAAAGCATGTGGGCTAAATAAATAAAATCATGCAGACAAATAGTGACAAAATACATTTCATTCCATCTTTCCACTGACATATTTTTCTAAAGGGATGACATGATGAATAGTTTAGTACAAGAACCCTCAATAGTGTTCCAAAGAAACTCAATCTTGACAAACGTTTAAAAACATTTGCTGAAAATCTGCTTTGGGTCAGTTATAACAGGGAAATCTATGGTCATATATAAATCACAGGGAGGACTGGGGGAGTATATTTGTATTTATTTTTATTTTGTAGAGATAATCATGAACATGCAGAGAAGTGCACACATCTGACGTGTACAGCTTGAATAGGTTTATATATGTCCACACCCTTACAACCACCACCCAGATCACCATACTGCCCATCCCAAGCCTTCCAGAAGGGGTCTCCAGCCCGTAGTCAACACCTGCCCCAAAAGTAACCACCATTTTTGCTTCTATCAACATGGATTGATTTTGCCTTTTCTTAAATTTTGTATAAATGGTTCATACAATATGTACTCTTTCTGTAAAATTCCACTTTAAAATACTGTACTTAATAATACGTACTTAATACTTAACAATTCTTAATACTGATTCAAACACATAGCTATCATTGTTTACCATTAGCATCAAGATCTCAAAGTGTTATTATAAGACACACATTTTTTAATTTTATTTGCTACAAATGTTATATTGATAAAACATTTTAATTATTATGCTATAATTCTTGTCCATGATGAAAAATGCATTTTGAAGCATTTTATAAAGAGCAGTTATGCAAGCTAACACTGACTGTAGACATTTTCTCCTGAAATAGAAGACCAAAATTCAAATGTTTCTCTCTGTGAAACAACCAGACATAATTCCCACTTCAGTTCAAACTAGATATGTAGAAATAAACAAACAAAAAATGCTTTTACTCCTGCTATTTAATTTAAATGAATGTAAATTTTTAAATGTATCATCACTAGTTAATTTTAAGTACTTCTCGGGCTCTACTACAGCCATATTCTTGTAGAAAAATAGACAATATTTATTGAAAAAATCTACTGAAAGAGACAGGAAATGTTATGAATGGCACCATTTTGGTAGAATCTAATTCATGCTGTGGGTTGTTCAGTAAAATGATTGAGACAGATCTGCTGGAATTATTTACTGCCGATAATGATAATGATAATGATAATGATAATGATAATGATAATGATAATGATAATGATAGCATCCTCTTGACCTTCGTTAACCCAGGAGCAGTAATGCCAGGGACTCACTTTAACTTCAGGTCTACCTTTTCCAGTTCAAAGAACCTCCTTAAATTTGCCACCTCAGGTTTCTAAGCAGCATACATTGGAGTGCCCTTAAATCTGGGGAAATTGATATTTCAGTCATGGCCATAACTACAGGAGGAGGAGGCAGCACCGGAGGGGCAGGTGGGGCCCACACATGTGAGACAGACCCAGGGCTGGAGGACATCTGTTCCAGCCTCAGAACATGATATCAAATGGTTATGGGAAGTTTAAAATCATACCAAAATTAAAAGTTACCAAAATTAAAAAATTTTCAAAGTGCGTTGTATCACACAGTAATGGCATCCTACACATGAAGAAATGCAGAATTTAGAAATATATGTGTCTATTTCACCCTGGCCTTTATTTTAAAAGCCTACTGTAACTGTTTCAGCTAGGCCTTCACAGAGCTATATAAGCACATACTTGGGTCAGGTGAACTTAGCCAGCACTCCCAGGCCTACAAGATGCCACAACAGTAAACAATAAGACTGCAAACAACAGCTTTCCTGGCTCCCTCCTTGCAAGGGAACTTCCTTCCTGGAAGGAGCCTTATACCCCTGCTCCTTGTTTAAGAAGCTCACCTTGCAAGGGAACTTCCTTCCTGGAAGGAGCCTTATACCCCTGCTCCTTGTTTAAGAAGCTCACCTTGCAAGGGAACTTCCTTCCTGGAAGAAGCCTTATACCCCTGCTCCTTGTTTAAGAAGCTCACCTTGCAAGGGAACTTCCTTCCTGGAAGGAGCCTTATACCCCTGCTCCTTGTTTAAGAAGCAAAAGCTTGGTGCGTTCTTAGCACTAGCTCATAACAAGATAGTGTGGGATCAAGTGGAAAGTTTTTAAAAATAATAATAATACAAAGAAATGTGTTAGTGGCAAATTCTATTTTTACTTATCATGTTTATTGTTCAGTTTTCCACTAGAATGTAAATTCTATGAGATTAGCTTAATCATCTGTTATCTTCCCAGTGCCTGCACATTATAGAAATTCAATAAATTTTGGTTGAATGAAAATAAAATAAAATAAGCCATGGGGAAAGGCTAGACCTCACAAGAACACTAGGCCAGAAAGGTAGATGTCACTGAAGGACACTAAACATAATAACGTAGTAATGACACTTCTGTCTCAGCTCCATCTGAGAGATAACTGGAAAATCCAAGCAGACAGATAATTACCAGTAGATGAATCTTTCAAGGCTGAATCAGAGACAGATAAACAGAGAAACATTAACAAAGCAGAACATTGGCTCCTTCAGTAGAATAAAAAAAAAAAAAATTATGTATTTCTACTCTTGGCCAGCCTGATAGAAAAAAGAGAATGAGAACACCAATTACCAAGATCAGGAATGAAAAATAGATTATCACTGCAGACCCTACATTCATTAAATGAATAATAAATATATGAGCACCTTTATGCTAACAAATTTGACAACCTAGTTGAAATGGACAAATTCCTTGAAAAATATAACCTATCAAAACTGACAAAGATGAAGCGGAACATCTGAATAGTCCTATATCTATTAAAAAACTCAAGAACAGTCTAAAAGTCAATGTGTCAGGGGAAGGTAGTGTATACCACACGTGACTAGGGGTAGGGCAGGTCATCATGGTCTCGGGCTTAGAAATGACACAGGTACTATTTAGTCTCTGTGTCATAGAGAAGGATCCTGTCACCAGAAAAAGGCACAAGGTTAGAGCCAGGATCCTGGGTTTGTACTGTGGTCTAGAGGATGAGACAGGAGGTTCTCAAATTCTCAATTTCAGAATGTTTATTTGTTTATTTATTGTTGAAAAACATCTAGCTTGAGCCTGCTAGGAGTTGTGCGAGGTCATAAGCAGTCTTAGTGAGTTAAGCCAATGGCAGGCCTGCCAAGGCTGGGGCAAATATAGACTCTAATTTAGCTTCCAGTGAAAGTTACTGGAACTGAGTTTGTATGCCAAAGTTTTTATATATTATTTTATTAATCATTTGTTATGAATTTGCATTTTAACCTTTCTATTGATTGTTTCTTTACCTTTCTAGTTTCTCTGACTCAAACCACAGAGCCATCCTTGCCTCTGCTCTTTCTCTCACATGCCACATTCTATCTGTTAGGAAATCCTTAATTCACAATAGCAAGCACCTGACAGCTCCAGATATGTACAGCTGGAGAACCCTGACTAATACAGATCCCTCTGACATTGTTTCCTACTGCGCTTTCTCTGTTCACAGGCATCCATGCCACTCTGAGATGATCACCTTAGGACCTTTGCACTTGCTGTTCCTTCCTTTTGGAATGTGTGCCACCTAGAGAGACACCTGTGTATATTTCATTCCTTCAGATCTCCATTCAACTATCCTTTTCATAGTGAAGTTTCTCATGACCAGCCAATATTCCCAGTACGTAGTGTGTATAGAGTAGGTGCTCAATAACTGGTTTTTTTTTTGTTGTTGTTATTTTTATTGATTTCAGAGAGAGGAAGGGAGAGGGAGAGATAGAAACATCCATGATGAGAGAAAATCATTGACCAGCTGCCTCCTGCATGCCCCCTACTGGAGATTGAGCCCACAACCCAAGCATGTGCCCTTGACTGGAATTAAACCTGGGACCCTTCAGTCCACAGGCCGATGCTCTATCCCCTGAGCCCAACCAGCTAGGGTTCAATAATTATTTTTGAATGAATGAATAAATGACTACTATGGGACTACAGTGGGGAACAACAAAAAAAGAAGAAAACTGTGGCACATGGGTCCCATCAAGACCATGAATGTGTTTTATTTGGTTCATCCAGTATTTTAAAAAATTGGAAGTCATTGACAATTTTTAAAGGTCAAGAGAATTCTGATTTCTCTTAAAAATGAGAAGATCTGCTAATACTGGGTACATATTGTCACATAACTGCCCCAACTGAAATTGAATGTGATTGGTTACAGTGAGCCACTAAGCCCACTTTCCACCAGATTGTCTGATACTTAACCCTTTGCATTACTTTACATTCCCCACTGGGCCTTTTAAGTAGTCATTGCAGAAGTTGACATATCTTATGTCATGGTTTCGATTTCTCTGGAGGGTGTGAATCAACATTTACCAAGGAGACAGAATTCTAAAATGGGTCTCAAGATTAAATTCTCTCATGTACACATAGTGTCTCCCAATTATTTAATCAAACATAAACTTAGGTGCTGCTCCTCAATGAGTCTGACCTAATCAGATGAGCTTTTAAAAGGGATTGGTCTCCTACTGGGAGAACATATTTGAAGTGTGAAATGGTCACAAGGTGAGGGAGAGTCTTTGTTGCTGACTTGAAGATGGAGCAAGCCATGTGGCAAGGAATGGGGATGACCTCTAAGAGTTAAGAGTGACCTACTGGCTGACAGCCAGGAAGGAACTAGAGACCTCAGTCCTACAGCCTCAAGGAACTGAATTCAACTAAGGTCTGAATGAGTCTGGAAGTAGATTCTCCTCAGAGCCTCCAAAGAGAAACACAGCCTGACCATCACCTTGATTTCAGTCTTGTTAGGCCATAAGCAAAGAACACAGCCACCTCAGGCCTGGACATCTGGTCTGATGTACTGGGAGATAATAAACAGGTATTATTTTTGAGCTTCTAAGTTTGTGGTTATGCAGCAACAGAAGACTAATCAAGGCCTTAATTTTTATCAAAGGATAAATGGTTAAAAGCAAAGTTATTTTATAAAAGTAAAAAGTTATCTTTTCTCTCACATCAACATTTTCTAAACAATAAATGAGGGGTTACTGTTTTTAAAAATCCAATCTTAATTGAGTTTAGTTTTCCATAGAAACTTTACCATTCCTTTTTTATTTAATAGAGTCCTTTGGTCTTTGGAAGTACATGTGTTTTGACCAAACTAATATAGAAATAAAAACAGACATTCTGCCATTTTTGGCATAATTTTCTAAGCCTTTAATATAAAGTGAAGGGCAGCATTTGTATAAAGCTGCCTTATACCACCCAGAATAAGGTAAAGAATATCTTAAATGGCTAGTCCATTGAAATGGTTCTTCTGTCTCTATATGATCCTCCCCAAAGGGCATGCCAGTTCAGAATTGTGAGCATCTCCTATTCTAAATGCATAAATCCTTGCTGAAATGGCACCCAGTCTATTTGCTATCTGGGAAGGAATATTCAAACCACAGCCTGCATTCAACTTGATACTCTACTAAATTGTGAATTAGAGAGTGCTATGAACTGTCCATTTTGGTGAGGGGCATTTTTAAAAATGCCCTGGTTTCGAATGCATGTGCTTTGAAGAACTTTTCACCCAGAAAAGCTGCCAGAGTGGGAACGACAGCTCCAACGATGTGAGTCAGCTGCCCATTTCCAGATGATCACTCTTGGTACACGTTTCTACCAGCTGCTGATTGGTAGGTAGTTTTGAGCTACCCTGAAAGGCATCTACCCCCGTGGTCTGGGAAATATGTGCTGGGTTTTCCTGGGTTCTATATGTCATGCAGATGGGAAGAAATATTAAAAATATATGTAAAAAATGGTTTCCATACATCCAGAAACAATTGTAAAGGGTAAGTCTTGGTTCTATGATAGAAGATGAGGCACCACAATAAGCCAACATGAGTGGTAAATTCAACATACTTACTGATATTTATAGAAACATAAGAAAATGTCTTCATTAAATGACTGCCTCTTTTATTTGGCTGCAAAAGAGAAGGGAGGAAGAAAACAGAGAGGGGTATAAGTTCAAGAAGGGAAAGAGAAGGAAAGGAGGTGTGATCACTCCTGACTCTGTTTCTGGGACCTCTCCTGGACTCCCTAGGTTCCCCTGCGGGCTATATGGTCTCTTCTGGGCAGTGCTCCCCCACTCGGCACTTGTCCCACTTCATTTTTTTTTTATGTTTGTGGATTGTTCACCCTGAAAGTTGTATGAGCCTGAGAGACTGGGTTTGAATGGTTGTTCAGAAGGAAAATAGGAGCTTCACTTAGCTTAAGTTCCCCCCAAAACAGACCTTAGGACAAGGATGTGAGTGCAAGAAGTTTGTTTTTGAGATGATCCCAGGAACAGGGGGAAGGGGAAAGGAGACAAAGAAGGCAAGGCAGCCAATACAGGACAAGTGAGAGATCAAGGTAGAACTGTAGGCAACTAGGGCTCAGTGCCTTGGGAGCAGGGTACTCATGCTCCACCTTCCTCCATCATTAGTCCAAGGGTGCTCCCTTAGGCCATGGCTCCTAGGCACTGAGGCAGAGCATGGAGGCACACTCTTGTAGGATCCAGTCCATTTGTATGGGAAAGATGAATGTGGGAATATAAACTGGGCACCAACAGTCTCAATAGTCATTTGTTGAAAGAATAGATGCGTAAATGAGAGAAATTATTTCTTTCATTCCAATTCTCTTTATAATGCTACTAGGGGCCCGATGCATGAAGACTCATGCAGGAATGGGCCTTCCTTCCCCTGGCTGCCAGCACCACCTTTGCTCTGGCCCTGAGCCGCCTTTCTGCCTTCCCACACTGCCCAGAGGCCTGGAGCAGCTGGAGCGGTGCGGAATGTCAGCATCATCGCCATGGTGATGATGCAAGCATCCCGCCCCCAGCCACTTGGCACCTGTGTATGCAAATTACCCACCATCTTTGTTGGGATAATTTGCATATTCACTCCTGATTGGCTGGTGGGTGTCACGAAGGTATGGTCAATTTGCATCTTTCTCTTTTATTAGTATAGATGGTCTGTTATATTATACTAGAGGCCCAGTGCACAACATTTGTGCACTGGAGGGGGATGGTACTCAGCCCAGCCTGCTCCCTCTTGCAACCAGGACTCCTCGGGGAATGTCCAACTGCAGACTTAGGCCCGCTCCCCACAGCAGTCAGACACCCCCAAGGGTTCCTTAGCGCTGTCACAGAGGTAGGAGAGGCTTCCACCACTGCCACTGCATTCACCTGTGTGTCCGGCTTCTGGCTGAGTGGCGCGCCCCCTGTGGGAGCCCACTGACCACCATGAGGCAGCTCCTGCATTGAGCATCTGCCCCCTGGTGGTCAGTGTTATGTCATAGCAACCAGTCATTCCACCTTTCTGTTGATTTGAATATTTGCCTTTTATTATATAGGACTAGATTCCTGGTGCACAAAATTTGTGCACGGGGCGGCGGGGGGGGAGGGGGATGTTCCTCAGCCCAGCCTGCACCCTCTCCAATATAGAACCCCTTAAGGGATGTCTGACTGCCCATTTAAATGGGTGGTTGGACATCCCTCTCACAATTCAGGACTGCTGACTCCCCACCACTCGCCTACCTTCCTGCCTGATTACCCCTAACTGCTTCTGTCTGCCAGCCTGATCGCTTCCTAACCACTCCCCTGCCAGCCCAATTGCCCCTAACTGCCCTCCCCTGCCAGCTTAGTCACCCCTAACTGTCCTCCCCTGTAGGCCTGGTCCCCCCCACTGCTCTCCCCTGCAGGCCTGGGTCCCCCCCAACTGTCCTCCCTTGCAGGCATTGTCCCCCCCCCAACTGCCCTCCCCTGCAGGCCTGGCCCTACCAACTGCCCTCCCCTGAAGGCCCAATCACCCCTAATTGCCCTCTCTGCTGGCCTGATTGCCCACAACTGCTCTCCCCTGCAGGCTGGTCACTGCCAACAGCCCTCCCTGCAGTCCTGGTCCCCCCCAACAGCCCTCCCCTGCAGTCCTGGTCCCCCCCAACTGCTCTATCCTGCAGGCCTGGCCCCCCTCAAATGCCCTCTTCTGCAGGCCTGGTCCTCCCTAACTGCCCTCCCCTGCAGGCCTGGGTCCACGTCCCCCACAACTGCCCTCCTCTGCTGGCCTGGTCATCCCTAACTTCCCACAACTGCCCTCCCCTGCAGGCCATCTTATGTCCACTGGGGGCAGCCATCTTTGACTACATGGGGGCAGCCATCTTATGTCTTGGTGGGATGGTCAATTAGCATATTACTCTTTTATTGGATAGGAGGTGTCACTTTGAACTTTTTTTCTTTATTTTCTTAGGTGGGATATAACATCATAAAGAGCTTAAGTCCAATCTGAGATATACAGCTCATGGACTGTTGTCCATATAAACACCTGTGCATGACCACCCAGTTCAAAGTATCAAACATTGTCATCATCCAGTTAAGCTCCCACTCACCTCTTCCTAGTTAATGTCAGCATCTACCCAGAAACAATCACCATTCTGATGCTTATCATTATAAATTAGTGTTGCCTCTTCTTGAACTTTCAAAAGAGGGGTTTATGCAACATAGTCTCATTCCTGTCTGATTTCTGTCACTTACCACAATTCATGGAATACATCTATGCTGTTGTGAGTACCAGTTAGGGTGTGTGTGTGTGTGTGTGTGTGTGTGTGTGTGTGTGTGTACAGTGCTCAGACAACTCAATTTTGTAGTCAAAACTGAATAAATTAGTAAATTCCTGAGTTACATTCAACCCTGCCTTCTGGTAATGCCACTTGGCAGGACACCACAAGATCTTGGAATTTCTGCCAGAGGAAATTCACTTCCCACCACCCCAGGCTGCATATCAGGGAAATCATCCCATCTTCCTGGTCAAAGGAGCTTTATCCTCCTTACAGCTGTGAATTGGGCAGTTTTATCTGATCTATCAAACATGATCTGAGCATGACAGAAGATGAGCCAACTTTTAAACCCAACTCTATCACCAACTGGTCATGAGCCTCGAAACAAGTCGCATTAGCTTTTTCATTTTCAGCCTCTTCCTCTTTAAAAGCAAAGCACTGGGGGGGGGGGGGGGGAGGGAAGAAGAATAAATAAATAAAAGCAAAGTACTGGGCTAACAGTTTTTATGGTTCCTGCTGCCCCATGCATCATGGCTAGCAGACATTGTCTATACATGTTCTAGCATTGTCCCACCTGCTTTCCCAAGCAAGTGGTACACCTCGCTTACAGAAACACCAGCTCCCATCTGTCAATTCAGCTCAGCAGGTTTCCTTGGAATAACAAACAGTGCTCTCAACATGCAGGGCCAGCCGACAAACCACATTAATGTGCGCACTTGCAATGAGGCAAGCCGTGGCGTGGGCCCTGTCCGGCAGCGTCAGCGCTTTAGGGGGCCAGCAGGAGAGAGGAAGGTGCTTGTCAACAATAACAAAGTAGGGGGCAGGGGAGGCTTTTGGACATTTTCGACTGAGGGGCCAGGATTTTTATTTATGGTTTAGAAGGGGATAAATACCAGTGCTGTTCCTTGAACATGAGCCTGTCCAGGTGCTACCTCAAGAAAGGAGGCTTTTAGAGGGTCTGCTTCTGCTGTCCATGCTGCCCGTGACCTCCTCCCCATTCCTCCAACCTTTCTATTTTATGTGCTTCATTGTCTTTGCTTAAGGACTAGTTCTGAAACTGCTGCTGTACCGGGAAGGCCAGAAGTTTCCATGAATGAACACCCTTTGGTTAATGATATTTAGGAGGTCAGGTATTGATACTCCAGCTCTGTCACTTACATGTGTTTTACACCCCTTCGAAGGAATAAGCTCCAATCACCCACAAAGTTGCCTGCCTTACCCTCCCTGCCTCACCATCCTGCTCCTCCCAAATAAACAATTTCCACCCAAAATCCTTGTCTTAGGGTCAGCTTCTGGGGAACCCAGACCAAGGGAATATTCTTCCCTTTTAATAAAGTGCAAATCAGAGTAACCCAATAAAAGATAAACACCATAGTGCCTCCAGTAGAGACTTGACTTTGGGTGGTGAGTGCACAATGCAGTATGCAGATCATACTTTATGGAGTTGGACACTTGAAACCTGTATGGTTTTATTAACCAATGTAACCTAAGCAAATTCAATTTAAAAACAAAGTAATGATCATAACGTTTAAAAGTTTATTTTATACCAAAAAAAAATTAAGCACTCTTGTTCTAAGGCACACTTACTTAACTAGATAAGAAAACATCTCTCTTTCAAAGGCAGCAGTTATCCACCAACCATTACTTTGGAGACAAGAGATCCAATGGATGCCTCAGCATCTCCTGCCTCAGTTCATAGAATTTGGCTTCTAAAGTTGAGCCTCAGGGTCCACAAGACTCTGGGCCCCACCTTGGAGCACTCATGAGCGTGACAGGGGACACCGCCACAGAAACATTACTCTATAATTCCACTCCTTCAGAGCCAGTTCTTCCAGGTTAACATGTGGAAAATCTGCTGTGAGCCAAACCACTGAGGGATGATGGCAAGAGGTGATGAGAATAACAGGGCAGGGGTGAGAAGAGAGAGCCCTGGGTGAGGGGAACACAGTGAATCACTCCATTCCTCATGACTTCCAGCTCCATGTCTCACTCACTACAGATATCCTACTCCTCAGCTCCTTAGCTCCCCTTGCATGGTAAGAAACACCACATCTTAGCAAGGGATGCTAGAATGATTGACAACCAGGTTAAAAAATCAAAGAATTATGGGTTGGGAGACAATGTAATATAGAGTATCCTGCTCATAGAATTTAACCCTCTGAGTCATTTTAACAGAACTCCTTCAGTCTCTTCTCACTCCCCCTCTGCCAATTAGGGTTAAAGTTTGCTTAATTAACTGACGGACACTTGTCAATAGAGGGATTAAGGGAGTGACTGCAAATGTGGAAGCCAGCACTGGGTTGGCTTGTTCCTGATCTTTGCACAGACCACATGTTCCAGCATCATGAAGGCTAACAGTGATCATCTGGTCCAAGTCACTTAATGTTTTATTGTTTCCTTATGATGATTATTCAATTTGTCATACTTGAAAATATTAATGTTTTCTTTTTTGCATGTATATTTTAATTCTTGGCTTTCATCTCTATATTTGGGTTTGTTTTAAAAATGCAGTTTAAAAAAATAAAATCAAGTAAAAATTTACAAGACCTTTTAAATGTGGTCCCCACTGCATTTTTGAAGTTGTGACTGTAAGGCTGAGAAATTTTTTCTGGGGAATGAGAGTTCATCTTGAAAGGGAACAAGGTGAGGCACCATATGGCAATCCACCAGGCAGGGGGCTGATGGAGCTGTGCCTGCGTTCAGATGGCCCACCCCCATCTCCACTTCAGGAACAAGCTGCTCCCAGGTTAACCCTTTACACATACAGACATCAGCTCACTTCCACGTAGACAATCGCTGCAACCCAAGGCATTGATCAGGATGGCTCATACTATCACCGCATGATGTGGGGCTGGGGGGCACACTAAGGCAAAGAGAGGTTAGGTGACTTGCTTGAAGTCACACAGCAGAAAAGAGGGAGAAGGCACATCACCAGGTCTTGAATCCAAGAGCTTCTAATTCAGAGTTTGGTGATTCATCCATTGATACCAGTCTCTTTGCTTTGAGTAATATTAGCCCAGGGGAGTATTTGTCTTAAGTGTAAATCAGGAACTATAGAACACGTGAACAGAATTCCAATGCATCAGCCAATAATGTACTTTTTCCTCAGAAGTAATTGACAGTTTGCTGCCACCACCAACACTGTGTATAAGGACACATACATGTTGGACAGATTTCCCACTTCCTCCACCATCTTGTGCATTTAATCTGCCTTATCGTCAGTTATTCCCGAACATTTATTTAGTGCTAGAGTCACCCTCTTCCATCAGATAGGAAGTCCTACTGTAATCATTGCCCCAACACCAGGACTACTCAAAGCGTGGACCCGACCAGCAGCAGCACTTATCACCTGGAAAGTGGTTAGATAGACAAATTCTTGGGTCCCATCCCAGCCCTACAAAATCAGAATCTCTGGGAATGATGCTCACCCATCTATGTTTTAATCACCTCCCCAGGGGACCCTGGTGTCTGCTAAAGTACTTTGCACACAGAGGTATGTTACATGTAAAAAGACACACCCATTGCCCGGGTGGTTCCTTAAATTCTGATATAAAATTACCAGCTAATAAGTTCTAGTATGTGGCCATGTTACAATTTCTCATATTGGATTAACATGAAATGAATAAAAATGTAGAAATGGCAAGCATACAGCTTAAAAAAATCACTGAAATACTTGGGATTCTTAATAGATATTACCGGGGGAAAAGAACTTTTGAAAAACATATAGGAAATGAACAAGAAGATAACACTAAATTCTGGAGAAACATCCCAGGGAACCAATATTTTAAATAACACATGAACCAACCTTAATTAATGCTTATAGGGGCCATACTGCATCCTCACCCCAGCCACCTCCCACCATTCCCTTATAGTCCAATAGGTACTATCTACCTATGTTCTAGGCCCTTTTAAATGTGGTCCCCACTGCATTTTTGAAGTTGTGACTGTAAGGCTGAGAAATTTTTACTTGATTTAATTTTTACTTGATTTAATTTTTTTAAACAAACCCAAATATAGAGATGATATGAAGAAAATATTGCTTTATCTCTACATTCTTCCTCCCAGAAAACCCACAGCCCCAACATAACCATGAGACAAATAGAAATGGAAGGGAATCCTACAAAATACTTGTCTAGTGCTCCTCAAATCATAAAAATCAAGGAAAGTCTGAGGACTGTCACAGACCAAAGAAATCTCAGAAGCTAGGACAGCTAAAGGCAATGTGGTTTCTTTTCTCTTTTTGATAAAAAGCTTTGGATAGATACAAACTATCAGCCACTACACTGTGACAAAATGCGATATGTCTTTTATTTTAAGTACTCTTTCATATAAAAAAAAAAAATTGCCATTCTGGCCCGTGTGGCTCAGTGCTGAGCGTCAACCTATGAACCATGAGGTCATGGTTGGATTCCCAGTTCAGGGCGCTATCACAGTGGAGGGACATGCAGGTGGCAGCCAATCAATGATTCTTTCTCATCAGCATTATTTCTATCTCTCTCTCCCTCTCCCTTCCTCTCTGAAATCAATAAAAATATATTTTTTATTTTTCAGATATTTAAGATACTTTAGAATGTCCATGATTCTTGTTTATGTTATTAATCTTAATATTTACTCAGCTATATTTATAATTCTTTCAATTTCTAAGTTAAAGTACATAATTTTCTTGCTTGTTTTAGCATTGTGGCTGATTTTGGAAACATATGAAACCAAATTAATATGAGGGAATTTATCTGGCTGTTCTGGAATGTGCTATATTCCATTTTCTCATTTGAAGCACTTCTTAAAACCATCTAGAAATAAAAAGACTGGATTTATCTTAAAATTGGCAGTCCTGTGCTTGGTTTGGCTCTATCACCAGAAGTGGGGTAAAGAATATTTGAGCTGCAAACTGATTTTCCCAGACACTGACACCAAAGTGGGTGAAAAGTTCCAATAATCTGTTAACTCTAGAACACTGGTCTTGGTTAGACTCAGGAAAACTGGTGACCAGTTCTGCCTCTGCCACTCGTTGGCTAACTCTCTATGCTTTGATATCCTCATCTGGAAAAGGAGAACAACAGACTCTGAAAACCTCATGTGGTTCTTGTGAAATTCAAATTATATTTTAAATGAGATGATGTACACGAAGGCTTTGTAAACTGAAAAAGGAATTATCTTATCTGTGTTATGTTACTCTGTTGCTATTTTGTTTTTATTGTTACCTAATCCAGGAGATTTCTCTGGATGATATTTTTCTATATAAACTTCTTTTAATATGAGATCTTAATTTGGTGATGTTCTTTATCTAGAATTATCTGATTTTCATCCTTAAGGGAAATAGGCAAGGAAGGCTATAATTGACTCTCAGCACCTCCCAGTCCTGAGCATGCAGCCTGATTTTGACTGAAAGCTACTGGGACCCTCTGCTGGGGGCTTTCTCTGACCCCCACAGCTCTTAGGTAGACTGAGGATTCCAGAAACTTAATGCCCCAAGGAATATCCTCACTTGATGACAGATTAAAATTGGAGAATGAAATACCCCCATTTTTCTTGCTCTTCCGTTAGGGACAAATCTGAGATATGCTCTACACAGTCCCCCCTAAAGAGTCCCCTGTGGGACTGAGCCCCAGGTGCCCACCATGGCCATCTGCTCATTACATGTCTGTACTGCCTGCCTTCCTATCTGTCTCACTCCACCACCACCACCACCCCCCACCCCCCGCCTCCCAGGGCTTCCTGGGACCACCTCCAAATAAACCAAAAAGTGCACTGGGGAGACAACACCAGGACTGGATAACCAAGGTCAGCTTCCTAGGTGATAAATCATGTTGATGGCATGTACCCTTGATGTGATATGAAGAAAATATCGCTTTATCTCTACATTCTTCCTCCCAGAAAACCCACAGCCCCAACATAACCATGAGACAAATAGAAATGGAAGGGAATTCTACAAAATACTTGTCCAGTGCTCCTCAAATCATAAAAATCAAGGAAAGTCTGAGGACTGTCACAGACCAAAGGAATCTCAGGAGCTAGGACAGCTAAAGGCAATGTGGTGTCCTGAACAGAATCTCAGAACAGAACAGGATAATAAGGAAAGCTAATAAAATTCAAATAAAGTATAGAGTTTCATTAACAACAATCCTATATAATAAAGAGCTAATATACTAATTAGATCAGATAGTGGAAGGACCTTCCAGAATGACCTTCCTAAACGACCAGTGGGTGGTGGCCAGGGCCATGAGGCAACCAGGGCCAGGAGGGCCTACCCTTGCACGAATTTTGTGCATTGGGCCTCTAGTGTATTAATATTTGTTCCTTCATTCTGACAAATGTACCACAGCAATCCAAGATGTGAAAATAGGGGAAGCTGAGTGCAGGGTATACAGAAACTCTTTGCAACTTTTCCATAAATTTCAAACTGTTGTAAAAGAGAAAGTTTAGAACAAAAAAATTCTGAATGTAAAAAATTTGAAAAGTCCTGGGATGAAGTAAATTTTATCTCAGGGAGTTTTCCTTTCTTTCCAAACCTGGAAAAGGTGTAAAGTCCCTGCTGCCAGCTGCACTTCTGCTGCTTATCTCTTACTTGGTATTTTTCAGTTTGCGTTCAAGCCCCTTTATTAACCCTTTCTGGAAAATTCCAATCATCACCAACCTCCCTGTCCTCTAAAATCTGCTCTGATGGTGCCCATCTCTTCCTAACGTTCTGTTCAGTGGTATCCACCATGGCAGTTGTATTTACAATATAGAAATAAGCAAAGACTATAAACATTACAAATAAGAGCTTTTTTTTCTCCAGAGAGCTAGTTTACCAGCTCACCACTGCTTACTGTCCATGCCACCCAATTTAGCATTTAATTCATTCTCTTTGCATTGTACGTTGCTATTTCATGCTATTGCTTCTAGATTAGGTAGCATGGCAGCCTCAGGAGTCAACTTGCACAATCAAATATACACCACTTGCCACACTGCCAAAACTAGAATGGCTGTTCAACAGTTTGTTGTGTACTGAGGGGTCCAAACTCCCACCCCAAACATGTGATATAGTGGGGTCACAGTGGGATCTATTCCCAGCTCTTAACATCTCTGGAGCTCTGCTTATTCATTTCAAAGGGAATACAATTGGAAGAGATGATCTGGATGACTAAGTCCAGACTGAGCAGTCTTCCATTCTCAGGGTCCCTGGGTGATGAGCATCAACTCTCCATGGTGCCTTCATTCCAGGGGATTAAATGGTGAAGGGGTATTAATAGACAGGTGCACGATCCAAGCAGATCCGACCAAGTTAACAGATTTCTCCAAATGCAGAGCTTCGCAGTCTTCAATCAGCTTGACACATTGGGGCATTCCAGGTAAGGGTCAGAGCTCAGGAACTGGCACACTTATCAATGCATTTCAGGACAACCAGGGAAAATGCAATCACAAATTTGCATCTTAAATTCAAAGACCTTCTTATCCATTCCTTTGCTCAGGATTTAAGTAGAAGTGAAGTAGGTGAGCGGCAGCCTGGACCTCTGGCATGTGGACCATTGATTAATTTCCCAATGATTACTCAGCCAAGGCAAAATCCACAGAGGAAGCAATTTGTTTTTATCACTGCTGATGGCAAATATTTATACTGCTCTTTTCTCTGACATTACCTTGTTTACCTTCACAATACTCCATCCCTCTGAAGTTGAGGAGGGTGTTATTCTTAATCTTGTACAGTCTATCAGACCCCCACATTGACAACAGTGCTGGAAGCAGCCAAATGCTGCTCTTCTCCTTCAGTCATCTTTGTTTTCTCACTATGTGAATTTTAGATCTTAAATGCTTTTCTAAACGTTGTGTTTTATCTGTGAGTGGCTGAACTGAAAGATTCAGGATGGGGCGAAAGTATGTTTACAGTTGCGAGCACACAAAACACAATTTATTTTTGTATTATTATTTACTGATTGTTGTATTATATTTCATAGAAACAACTGTAAACCTACTTTTGCCCCACCTTGTAATGATGGTGGCATATATTTTTATTTTTAATACTGTTATCTTTTGACACTTGTTTTCACATCTGTTATCTCACTTTGGCATCACAAAAACTTGTGAGACAGACAGAACATTCTCATGTTACAGAGGGGCGGGGGGGGCGGGGGGAATGCAAGCAGAGCATTCAAGATGCCTCTGACCAGAGCACAGACATCTGAACGGTGGCTCTCAACCTTAGAGGGACACTGGGAGGACCTGCAGAGTTTTTAAAATGTGGGTGTTTGGGTCCCTCCTTCAAAAATCTATTTTAAAGAATCTGGGGTGTAGCCTGCAGTTTGGAATATTTTAACATTCCCCAGGTAATTCTAATGTGCAATTCTGACTTACGAACTCAGAATATTTTCCATGAAGCAACACTGTCATATTTATATAAGTATTTTTTCCCCTCATATTTCTCTCAACTTCTGTTTTGATCCTAATTTTGATGAGAAAATGTGAAATGTGATATTATCTAAAGTTCTCCCTCCAAACCCATGTCAACATTCTGAAGACTTTATCAAAGCTGCTGAAAAGGCATGAATCCACCTGCCAACTTTAGGGTTTCCTAAGTGAGATGACATTTATTTATTTTTTTAATATATTTTTATTGATTTTTACAGTGGAAGGGAGAGGGATAGAGAGATAGAAACATCAATGATGAGAGAAAATCATTGATTGACTGCCTCCTGCACACCCCCTGCTGGGGATTGAGCCTGCAAGCCAAGCATGTGCCCTTGGCTAGAATCAAACCTGGGACCCTTCAGTCCACAGGACAATGCTCTATCCACTGAGCCAAACCGGCAAGGGCATGAGATGACATTTATAGACAAAGAGCTATAAATACTCTTTTGACCTAGGGATCCCACATCTAGAATCTGTCCTACAGAAATATTTCTTCAAATATACAAAAATAAATGTGTAAGAATGCTTATTACATAATTAGTTATAATTGAACAATGAGAAACAACCTAAAATAGATATTACTAGAATAGTTAAATTATAGCACATGCATACTATACAATATTATATTATTGTTAAAAATAGTGCAGTATATTCTTATACCCTGACATAGAAAAATGTTCTTGATATATTGAGTGAGAAAAAAAGTTACCAAAAATTACAGGATGACTCAACATTTATTTAAAACTAAAGGCCCAATTACAAGAAACCAAGGCGGCATAGGTAAGCACCTAAACTGCTGCCTCCCACAACAGTTTCAAAACTACAACTAAAAGACAGAATGGACACCATCCAGAACCACAGGAAAGCTGGCTGAGTGGAAATTCTACAACTAGAAGGAAAGAGAAAAGCTCACAGAGATTCGGAGGAACGGCAAAGGGTTGAGTACGGCAAAGGGTCTTTGTGAGCACGGAGAGGAAGGGCGGCTGAGAGCCTGGCTGACTTTCTCTGGTGGGAGGGGGAAGGAAGCCCCCACTGCACTGAACCCCAGTTCTGACTGCACTGAACCCCAGTTCCGGGCAAAACCCCATGGACCCAGGCTCATATAGGGGGAGTCTGGACTGTCAGGTAGAGAGAAAGGCACTCAGAGACCCAGGGGAGCCCCAGGGGGCAGGGGTTTGGAGGCACACGCGCCAGTGTGCACAAAGACTGAGGAGGTTGCCACAGGCTTTCCCTAGCAGAAGGGAGTCAGAAGCTCCTGACTGCACTGAGCCCCAGTTCTGACTGCACTGACCCCCAGTTCCAGGTGAGCCCCTGGGGACCCACGCTCTTGTGGGGGGAATCTGGACTCTCGGGCGGAGGCTCAGGAGCCAGGGAAGGCAGAGGTCTAGAGGCCAGCGCGAGCAAGGGCAGTGCTGATGGGAAGTCAAGACTGTCTGCTCCACCCTGAGACTTCACGCCATCCAAGCTGAGCATAGGGGCTTTTGCAATTTGGCAAGTCTAATCCTATAAGGCTGTCTCCAGCACCGAACTTCTCCCAGGGTAGACACAGCTAGTAAAAATGCGGCGACAAAGAAACATATCACAAACGAAAGAAATGGAGGAAAACGAACAACTGGATATAGAATTCAAAACCACGGTTATAAGGCTTTTCAAGAATATCCTAGAAAAGGCCAATAAACATAACGAGACCCTCGAAGATATGTAAAAGGACCAACTAGAAATTAAACATACACTGACTGAAATAAAAAATATTATACAGAGACCCAACAACAGACTAGAGGAACGCAAGAATCAAGTCAAAGAATTGAAATACAAAGAAGCAAAAAACACTCAACCGAGAAAGCAAAAAGGAAAAAAAGAATCCAAAAAGTTGAAGATAGTGTAAGAAGCCTCTGGGACAACTTCAAGCGTACCAACATCAGAATTATGGGGTTGCCAGAAGAAGAGAGAGAGCAAGATAATGAAAACCTATTTGAAGAAATAATGACTGAAAACTTCCCCCACCTGGTGAAGGAAATAGACTTACAAGTCCAGGAAGCGCACAAAACCCCAAACAAAAGGAATCCAAAGAGGACCACACCAAGACACATCATAATTAAAATGCCAAGAGCAAATGACAAAGAGAGAATATTAAAAGCAGCAAAAGAAAAACAGTTAATTACCTACAAGGGAGCACCCATACGATCAGCTGATTTCTCAACAGAAACTATGCAGGCCAGATGGGGGTGGTAAGAAATCTACAAAATGATGAATAGCAAGAACCTACAACCAAGATTACTCTACCCAGCAAAGCTATCATTCAGAATTGAAGGGCAGATAAGAGCTTCACAGATCAGAAAAAGCTAAAGGAGTTCACCACCACCAAACCAGTATTATATGAAATGCTGAAAGGTATTCCTTAAGAAGAGGAAGAAGAAAAAAGTAAAGATTAAAATTATGAACAACAAATACATATCTATCAACAAGTGAACCTAAAAATCAACTGAATTAAAAACCTGAGGAACAGAAAAAACTGGTGAATATAATAGAATCAGGGGCATAGAAAGGGAGTGGACTGATAATTCTCAGGGGGAAAGGGGTATGGGAGCGTGTAGGAAGAGACTGGACAAAAATCGTACACCTATGGATGAGGACAGTGTGGGAGGAGGTAAGGGCAGAAGGTGGGGTGGGAACCGGGTGGAGGGAAAGGAGAAACAATTGTAATAATCTGAATAAAGATTTATTTTAAAAAATAAATAAAAATAAAAAATGAAACTAAAGGCCCAGTGCATGAAATTCGTGCACAGGATGGGGGGTGTCCCTCAGTCCAGCCTGCACCCTCCCCAATCTGGGAGCGCCCCCCCCCACCCGAGGGATGTTCGACAGCCCGTTTAGGCCCGATTACCCTAAATGGGCAGTCGGACATCCCTCTCACAATTCAGGACTGCTGACTCCCCACCACTCGCCTGCCTTCCTGCCTGATTACCCCTAACTGCTTCTCTCTGCCAGCCTGATCGCTTCCTAACCACTCCCCTGCCAGCCCAATTGCCCCTAACTGCCCTCCCCTGCAGGCCTAGTCACTCCCACGTGCCCTCTCCTGCAGGCCTGGTTCCCCCAACTGCCCTCCCCTGCAGGCCTGGTCCCCCCAACTGCCCTCCCCTGCAGGCCTGGTTCCCCCCAACTGCCCTCCCCTGCAGGCCTGGTCCCCCCCAACTGCTCTCCCCTGCAGACCTGGTTGCCCCTAACTGCCCTCCCCTGTTGGCCATCTTGTGGTGACCATCTTGTGTCCACATGGGGGTAGCCATCTTGTGTGTTGGAGTAATGGTCAATTTGCATATTATTTCTTTATTATATAGGATAAGTCAACCTAAGCCTAGCTGGTTTGACTCAGTGGATAGAGCATCAGGCCTGCGGATTAAAAGATCCCAAGTTCAATTCTAGTCAAGGGTACATGTCCAGTGGGGGGCACGCAGAAGGCAGCTAATCAATGATTCTTTTTCATCTTTGATGTTTCTATCTCTCTCTTCCTCTTCCTTCCTGTCTGAAATCAATAAAAATATTAAAAATAATAAAATAATTCAACCTATGCCCTGACCAGTTTTCTCAGTGGTTAGAGTGTTGCCCTGCAGACTGAAGGGTTTGGGATTCGATTCTGGTCCAGGAAGGGCACATACCTCAGTTGCAGGCTCAATCCCTGTCCCTGGTAAGGGTGTGTGTTGGAGGCAACCAATTGATGTGTCTCTCTCACATTGATGTTTCTCTCTGTCTCTACCCCTCCCTTCCACTCTCTCTAAAAATCAATAGGTAAAGATTAACAAAAATTTTAAAAAATAAGTCAGCCTACGTGTTTACATCTGGGTTTAAATGCAGAAAAAAAATCTGAAAATACATCAGACTCTTGGTGATAGTTAACTCCAGTAATTAGATTAAAGAGAAAAGAGATTGAGGGCATGGAATTCTTTCCTTCTTGTGTATTATCTGAACTTTTGTAATACAAATGGTATTTATTACAGTTGTGGTTTTTAAATTTTATTTTTACAACAAAATAAATCCATTTAATTATTGTAAAATGGTGAATGTCCTATAGACCGTGATCATTTCTGCCTGGCAAACAGGGCCTGACTTCAAAGAGGAGGTATCATCTCTTCTGGATCAGGAAGCATGGCTCTGAAATGAAAATACAACAGTGGGAGAGGGAGCATTCCAAAGTCAAGGGAGAGAAGGCATCTGCATCAGACTGAGAGGAATGGCCAGGCCCCGGGAGCTTCCCTGGAGAAGGTAGGGTGGTGAGGGATCCTGGGAGAACAGCAGGTGGAAATCAGACAAGTGAGGCCCAGAGTCCCAGGCCAGGGACAAAGTGGGTAGAATCTATAAAGCCAGGGATATTTTTGAGCTCAAGCATGATACAATCAGAGCTCTGATTTCAGAAGCTTCACCTGGCAAGTTGGAGGATGGATTTTAGGAATAAAGGCATAGAGACCTGGAGGCCTCTTTAACAGTCCAGGCAGCATTACCAAACTGGGGGCAGAGACACCACAACTGGGTTCAGAGGGGCCCCCAGTGCAGAGCTTGCACATGGAGTGGACTCAGAACCCACCCCCCCCACCTCAGGGTTTGGAGGCCACAGCAAAGAGCATGAGAAAAGGGGAGGCCTTGGACTCAATTAACTGTGTGCCATCCATGGACAGAGGGACAGGAGCCACAGTGGACAGGTGTGGGCCCGCACTGTGCATGTTAACAACCAGCTTCCCGCACTGCATAGCAGGCAGTTTGGGTCGTGTTTCAGAGAAGTGCAAATGTTAAGTATTTTTAATTTGTTAAAAATATTCATGGCCAGGGATAACATATTTAGAATTTGCAAAGCAAAGGACGTTTTGGTCAGACCAAGACTATAGTTCCTTTTTTAATTCACCTTGTTCCATTTCCCTTTTCTTGACAAATTCCCTCTTTCCCTCCCCCTTCGTGGAGCTCAACAAAAATTAACGGAACACTGGGTGGAAAAGGTGAAGGGATTAAAAAGTACAAATTGGTAGTTACAAAATAATCATGGGGATGTCAACTACAGCATAGGGAATATAGCCAATAATACTGTAACAACTCTGAACAGTGCCAGATGGATACTTGAAATATTGGGGAGATTACTTTGTAAATTATATAAATGTCTAACCAGTATGTTATACATCTGAAACTAATATAAAATAATATTGAATATCAACTGTAATTGAAATTTTTTTAGAAAAGCAGGAGTTAAAAGAGTATGCACGAGGTGGTCCCATGTTTTGTGTACTCTGGTGCCCACTGAAGAATAAATTATTTTAGTAAAATGGCTGCATTTAAAAGCTGCTAGCTATTAATACAAGGAATAGCACACCCTCATCATGAAACATGACTCAGTTGTGGAAAGCACACTAGCACAGCCATTTAATTTCACTCATTATGGAAATGGCCCTTATCACTGACTAGCCCACAGATCTTTTTTTTTTTAAATAAATCTTTATTGTTCAGATTATTACAAGTGTTCCTCTTTTTTTTTTTCCCATAGCTCCCCTCCACCTGATTCCCCACCCCACCCCATGCCCTTACCCCCCGCCACTGTCTTCATCCATAGGAGTAAGATTTTTGTCCAATCTCTTCCCGCACCCCTCACACCTGCTTCCCCTGAGAATCGTCAGTCCACTCCCTTTCTATGTCCCTGATTCTATTATATTCACCAGTCCATTCTGTTCTTCAGATTTTTTATTCACTTGATTTTTAGATTCACTTGTTGGTAGGTATGTATTTGATGTCATTTTGTTGTTCATAAGTTTTATCTTTACCTTTTTCTTCTTCTTCCTCTTCTTAAAGAATACCCTTCAGCATTTCATGTAATCCTAGTTTGGTGGTGATGAACTCCTTTAGCTTTTTCTTGTCTGTGAAGGTCTTTATCTGACCTTCAACTCTGAATGATAGCTTTGCTGGGTAGAGTAATCTTGGTTGCAGGTTCTTGCTGTTCATCACTTTGAATATTTCTTGCCACTCCCTTCTGGCCTGCATAGTTTCTGTTGAGAAATCAACTGACAGTCGTATGGGTACTCCCTTGTAGGTAATTAACCGTTTTTCTCTTGCTGCTTTCAAGATTTCTCTTTGTCTTTTGCCCTTGGCATTTTAATTATGATATGTCTTGGTGTGGTCCTCTTTGGATTCCTCTTGCATGGGGTTCTGTGCACTTCCTAAACTTTTAAGTCTATTTCTTTCACTAGGTAGGGAAAGTTTTCTGTCATTATTTCTTCTAATAGGTTTTCAATATTTTGCTCTCTCCCTTCTTCTGGCACCCCAAAAATTCGGATGTTGGTTCGCTTAAAGTTGTCCCAGAGGCTCCTTACACTATCTTCATATTTTTGGATTCTTTTCTCTTCTTGTTTTTCTGGTTGGATGTTTTTTGTTTCCACATATTTCAGATCTTTGGTTTGATTCCTGGGGTACGTTGATCTACAGTTGAGTTTCTGTATATTCTTTATTTCAGGCAGTGTATGCTTCATTTCTGACTGATCCTTTTCCATTTTTTTGGCATTCTCATTAATATCCTTAAAGGTCTCATCAAGTTTCTCAGCGGTTTTAAGAAGATTCTTGAGTAACCTTATAAATGTGGTTCTGAACTCTATGTCATCCAGTAGTTTGCTTTCCTCCATTTCTTTCATTCATGACATGTTTCTTTGTCTCCACATTTTGGCTGCTTCCCTGTGTTGATGGAGTAGCTTTGTGTGGTAGGTAATCTATAGGGGGCAGTAGCTCAGCCTCCTCAATCACATGAGGTGGATGCTCTTGGTACACCCCTTTGTGGGCTGAGTGCAAAGTCTTGGTGTAGTTAAGCCTTAATTGCTGTTGGTACACTGGGAGGAATTGACCTCCAGGCCAATTAGCTGTGAGCACTCGCTGTGTCTATAATGGAAGAACTGCTGTGCTGAAGACACGCTTATGGGGCAGGACTTGTTTCACTGGGGCTTTGGTGCTCACTGAGTCTGCCTCTTGAATGTGTCACTTATGGATGTGAGGAGTTGAAATCTGGTGTCTCACACTGACCACTAGGTACACTGGCTTCTGGATCTCCAATGGGGTGCAGGTCAGCTACTGTCTGAGGCCACTCAGCAGGAGCTACAGTGAGAGCTACAGCTTTCTCCTCTTTGCTTGGGGTTTGGAGGTTTTGGAGCTGTCTGACCCGGGCTGCAAGTTTGCTAGGTTAAGCTGCCATAGGGCCGGCCTTTCTTATGCTAAAACCGCTGCTTGGAGCTTGGGTGGGTTTGTAGGTTGTGCAGGGCAGGGTCTCAAGGTGTCACTAGGCTAGGGCGTAGCAAACAGCAATGGCTGCTAGTTAGCTGGCTCTGCATCCCCGACGGCATCCCCGAGTCCTGTGCCCCAGTGCAGTAAACAATTATTCCTGTGCGCAGCTCTGCAAGCAAGCCACCCTCACTGGCAGATAGTCCAGCTTCTCCCCTTAGGAGTTTGGGTCCCCCGTGTCTCCCCAGAGACTGGATTTCAGAGTAATCGGGGGCTTGTCTCCCTTCGGGTTGAAAAAAGCAATGCCTGCCGCCAGCCCGGATCACGCGCCTCCGTACCTCAGCTTTTCAGTGCTCGTGCACGTCTCAATGCTCTTTTCTCTTTCCTTCTAGTTGTAGAACTTCCACTCAGCCAGCTTTCCCGTTGTTCTGGGTGATAGACGTTTTGTCTTTTAGTTGTAGTTTTGAAATTGTTGTGCAAGGCAGCAGTTTAGGTGTTTACCTATGCCGCCATCTTGGATTCTCTCCGACCACACTTCTTAGTGTCTCCAAAGCTAGCCCACAGATCTTAAGACTCTGTCTACCCTTAGGAGAGTCTCTGCGATGGAGTGTGGTTTCTGACTTCAGGAACAATCATGTTTGGTGCACATTTAATTATGCACTGTGGTATCATAATTCATTTATATATTGATTTCAGAGAGGAAGGGAGAAGGAGAGGGAGAGAGAAACATCAGTGATGAGCAAGAATCATTGATCGGCTGCCTCCTGCATGCCCCATACTGGGGATAGAGCCCACACCCCGGGCATGTGCCCTGACCGGGAATCCAACCATGACCTCCTGGCTCCTAGGTCGATGCTCAACCACTGAGCCATGCAGGCCAGGTCCATAATTATTTTATTATATAAATTATGTTTTATGCCTTGGGCTTTGAAAAAAAGCATTATGTTCTTTTTTTGAGATGAGGTAGACTTGAGAAAGATGGAGTAGGGTTGATAACAATAATGAGAATCATGTGACTATGTAAACTACTAGTATAAGAAGCTCTACAATAACTAAAGGAAGGGCCTTCTAAACATGAAAAAAAAAAATTAACCAGATACAATTTCTCTATGGTTGGAACCTGCCATCTCTGAGAAAAAATAAATACCCAGGCCCACAGAGCGCTGACAACGTGTCCCCGACACAACTGGGGCAACCTGAGGTCTTGTATTTGCTCATGTTTTCCCCCTTTCCTCCTCTTAGCCTTACGCTATGATAGCATTTGGAGGGAGGGCAAGCAGGGCAGGGGCACCAGGACGCTGGGATCCATTCCCCAACGTGGAGGCTCGTAGTGATGGTCCGGGCAAGGCATAACCTGTGTTTGGCCTGCAGAGCCAGGAAGAGCGTCACTACAGGCGATTACCTTGGGGATGCTGCTTTTCAAGTAGTTCTGGAAGAAGTCTACGGCCAAAGCACTCCATCTTGCCTTTCTCCACGGCCCCAGGACTAACAACACACAGGACTCAGAAGGTGGATGAATTCCGAGGCTGGCGATGGCTCTGTTGTAGACAACTTACTGTGTACAGTGCAACGTGCCATGTAACATCCATACAAAAATGATGAAGGGGTGAGGGGGGAACTTTCAGACCTTGACTTTTTTAAAAATGGAGTTATCTGGACACTAAGAACCATTTTGTGCACAATCTCATTCTTCTCACTCTACAAAGGATACACAGATGTGTTGAAAGGTGGCGTTCGGGGTTGGACTTAGCATCTTTGAAAAAGTAAATGGATTATCCTCTGGAGCTTGTATTTCTTGGGAGAAAGTGTCATTAAAAGAATCAATGAATTTTGGGCCCTGAGAAAGACTAAGAAGATATGAAGTGTAGATGTGGTTCCAACACTCAGTTATTTTAAGTAAGAATGTAACAGACTTGATTCTGAATAGTACCGTGTGGTTTAAATTATGTTTAATGAAATCTGAATTTTCCATGAATTAATATTCTAATTCTCTTATAACTTATTTAAGTAAAATAACTTGAAAGTTATATTTAATCAATATTTAGTATGATTGTTAATTCCATTTAAAAGAGAAAACCCTTTAAATTTTAATTCATTACCCTCTAATTTGTTTTTTTATTGAATTTATTAGGATGACATTGGTTAATTAAATTATTTAGGTTTTGAGTATACAATTCTATAATTCATTATCTGTATAATGTATTGTGTATTCACCACCCCAAGTCACATCTACTTCCATCACCATTTAATCCCCCTTTATCTTCTGTTATCTCCCCCATCTCCCTTCCACTCTTGTAATCACAATACTATTATCTGTGTCTATGGGGTGTTTTTTTTTCCTTTCCCTAATCCTTTCAACATTTTTACCCAGCCCCCAATAACCTTCCCCTCTGACAGTTGTCAGTCTGTATATTTTTTAGTCTGTTACTATTTTTTTTTGTTAGTTTATTTTGTTCATTAGATTCCACATATAAGTGATATGATACTAGGGGCCCAGTGCACGAATTTATGCACCTTGAAAGGAACTGTGGGCCACGAGGCTGTAGTGGGCCCAGGGGAAGGTCGCGACCCATCCTCTGCACCTCCTCCCAGCTGCTCCCGCCGCAGCCCCCAGCCTCTCCCACACACTGACTGTGCAGGCCCCGCTCACACCCATTGATGGAGCCTAGTGATCAGGACCAGCACCAGGCGCTGGCAGCTGGTGTGAGCAGCAGCTCTGGTGCCAGCTGCAGATGTGAGAGGTGGCTGCCGGCCCCGATCCCCCCTCAGGAGCAGGGGGAGGTGGAGAAACTGAGGGGCAATTGGGGCCGACAGCCACCGCTCACATCCACTGACAGCACCGAGTGATTGGGGCCAGTGCTGGGTGCTGGCAGCAGGTGCGAGTGCTGGGCAGGACCACAGCATGTGGGAGCAAGAATTTTCGTAACCACCAGAGGCTCACCCCGATGACAGCAACAGGTGCCCCACCTTGGTCTGGCGCCCCCACTCACCTGCTCCACCATCCTGCCACAGCCAATGCCCACCATGTTCCACTCTCTGTCACCTTCTGCTGATGCCTGCCATGTTCCATGTGTGCCCCTTGGTGGTCAGCACATGTCATAGTGACAGATTGTTTGGTTGTTCAGTTGTTCTGCCGTTTGGTCAATTTGCATATTAGGATTTTATATATACATAAATAGATAGATTGTGTCTTTTCCTGACTGGCTTATTCAATGCAGCATAATACTCTCCAATTCTATCCATGCTGTTGCAAAAGGTGAGATTTCCTTCTTTTTTACCACCGGGTGGTATTCCATTGTGTAAATGTACCACAGCCTTTTATCCATTTATATACTAATGGACACTTGGGCTATATCCAAATCTTGGTTATAGTAAATAACCAGCTTCAAAGAACATAGGGGTGCATATATTCTTATAAATTAGTGTTTCTGGGTTTTTTTGGATATATTCCCAGAAATGGAATCTCTGGGTCATAAGGCAGTTCCATTTTTAATTTTTTGAGGTAACTCCATACTGTTTTCCACAGTGGCTGCACCAATCTGCATTCCCACCGACAGTGCACAAGGGTTCTCTTTTCTCCACATCCTTGTCAACACGTGTTATTTTGGGGAGTTTTTGTTTTTTTTAACATTGTACATTTATTTACAAAGAGGTTAGAGAAATTCACAGAATCTGGCCCCCCTGTGAAACAGGGAGTCATGGTCATAATAAATACAGTAATTTTTAAAAAGAAAAAAATACTGGATTGGAACAGCTGAGGGTCTTCCTGAGCTCCCCCAACTCCCTCTCACCAGAGGGGGTCGGGGTCCACAAGATAGAAGCCATCTTCCTTCAGATGGAGATTAAAGAGTAGTTCTTTCCAGGTGTTATCAACTCCTATTTGACCCTCAAAACCCCAAAGTCAGTGCTCCTTGCCTTCCCGCGGCACTGTGCAGGCACCATCTGGGTCAGACAGAGTCTCCACCCATGAGCCAAGGGGAAATCCTAGGGGTCCAGAGACATGAATGGGGTGCATTTTGTGTATGAGGAGGCCATAACTGGGCATGGAAAGGAGGAATAAGAGGGCTCAGTGAGAGAAGTGATGGGCATCAAACAGACTAAGTGTCTAAACTAAATAGGGAAATTCAAACTGAATTACCCCTTCAGCATACCATAGTACACCCCATAGTACAGAAAAAGAAAGTGAGGTTCAGAGGGAACGTTCTTGCCCAGGGGCTGCAGAACACGCCTTCAGCTGAAGTGGGTCAAACAGGGCTCCTTCCCCATTCCTCCCTATGGTGTAGGGGGAGCCCTTTCAACCAAGACCACAGTGGGTGGGGGCAGCGAGGAAGGGTCTTTGGAAGGGAGGTGTTGAAGGATTGGTGATTGGGAGTGTGGTGGTGCAGAGGCTATGAAGGGGGAGCACAAGCAAACACCCAAACTCATACCATAGTCATGACCCTGAGAGAACCGGAAGGGAAACGCAGAGGTGGAAAGCCTTGATCTTCACAAAGACTTTGGCGGGGCCAGCGGGCGCGCCCCGCCCAGCACTCCCTCCGAGTCGCTGCCCGCGCAGCCATAGAGCAACCGGCGCTGAGGAGCGGACAGGGAAGGGCGGGACCCAGGACCCGGGCGGCGGGGACTTAGCGTCGGCCAGCAGCAGCAGGACCTGGCGGCCTGCGCAGCCAGCGTGGGTACCGGGCCCGGCGAGGCCTCGGGGGCCGCGGCTCCTCGCGCTTCGTGATGGGGTACTTGGGAGGCCCCGGAGGAGTCGCGGCGAGGCCCAGCAGGCTGGTCTGGGACTGGGAGCGCACGGCGTATGGCCCGCGGTGAGACCCTGCAGCCGAGGTCTCTGTCTTGCGTCCACAGCGGCCGGCGGCCCGGGGGCGCTCCTGGGGTGGGGGCTGCTGCACGCTGCGCCCCGGGTCAGCGGCCAACACTTGTTTTTTAATGATAGCCATTTCTGCCAGGTGTGAGGTGATATCTCATTGCAGTTTTGAACTGCATCTCTCTTATGATTAGTAACATTGAGCATCTTTTCATATGTCTTTTGGAATAATGTCTATTCTAGTCCTTTGCCCATGTCTTAATTGCATTGTTTGTTTTTTTGGTGTTGAGTTTTATAAGTTCCTTATAAATTTTGAATATTAAGTCCTAGTCAGATGTATCCACGAGTATGCCCTTCTATTTCGTATGTTGTCTTTTTGTTTTGTTGATGGATGGCTTCCTTTGCTGTGCAAAAACTTTTTGGTTTGATGTGGTTCCATTTGTTTATTTTTTCTTTTGCTTCCCTGCCTAAGGAGATACATATATTGCTATGAAAAATGTCCAGTATTTTAATGCCTATATTTTCTTCTAGGATTGTTGTGCTTTTTAGTCTAAAACTTAAGTCTTTAATCCATTTTGAGTTTATTCTCTGTATGGTATAAGAAGTGGTCTAGTTTCGATTTTAGGCACATATCTGTCTAATTTTTCTAACACTGTTTATTGAATAAGTTATCATTACCTTGCTTTATGTTGTTGCCTCTTTTGTCAAATATTAATTGATTATAAAGGCTTGAGTTTATTCCTGGACTCCGTATTTTGTTCCATCAATCTATATGTCTTTTTTCATGCCAGTACCATGCCGTTTTGATTACTATGGCTTTATGGTATACTTTAATATCAGGTAACATGATTTGTCCAACTTTGTGGAGGTTTTTTTCTCAAGATTGCTCTGGCTACTAGAAATGTTTGGTGGTTCTGTATAAATTTTTGAAGTAATTGTTCTAGGTTTATGAAATGACCCATTGGTATCTTGATAGGAATTGCATTGAATCTATAGATTGCTGTGGGTAGTATAAACATTTTAATGATGTTAATTCTTCCTATCCATGAACATGGTATATGCTTCCATGTATTGGTATCTTCTTCAGTTTCTTTCTTGAGTACAGATCTTTCATATCCTTGGTTAAATTTATTCCTAGGTATTTTGTGTGTTTTTTTAAACAATTGTGGTTTTTTTAGTTTCCCTTTCTGATAGTTCGGTACTAGTGAATAGAAATGCAATTGATTTCTGGATATTTATCTTGAATCCTGCTACTTTATTGAAATCATTTATCAGTTCCAGTAGTTATTCGGTGGAATCTTTAGAGTTATCTATATACAGTATTGTGTCATATGCAAATAATGACAGTTTTACTTTTTCCTTACTAGTTTTAATGTCTTTTTATTTCTTCTTCTGTCTGATTGCTGTGGGTTGGACTTCCAGTATTATATTTAACTGGAGGCCAAATGCACAAAATGGGTGCAAGAGTAGGCCTTCCTTGCACCAACTGCTGGCACCGGCTTCTCTCTGGCATCCGGGACCTGGGCATCCATCCGGCTGCTGACAGGCACCCAGGACCCCAGGCTTCCCTTGCAGCCCTGGCTTCATCCGGAAGGTCATCCGGTCTAATTAGCATATTACACTTTTATTGTTATAGATAATATTGGTGAAAGTGGACATCCCTAAACTTGTTCCTGATCTTAAGGAAAACACTATTAAGCTGAGGTATGTTCCCTCTATTTCCACTGTACTGAGAGTTTTTATCATAAATGGGTGCTGGACTTTATGAAATGTTTTTTAATCTATCAGTATGACCATTTTATTATCCTTCATTTTGTTTATGTGATGTATTAGATTTATTGATTTATGGATATTGTACCAAGTTTGTATCCCTTCAAAAATATCTCATTTGATCATGGTGTATGACCTTTTTAATGTATTGTTGGACCTGGCTTGCTAATATTTTGTTGAGGATTTTAGCATCTATGATCATCAGGGATATTGGCTAAGAAAGCATCCTTATAACCATTAGTTTGAATTCTATAAGTAATAAATTGCTTGCTTCCATTTTATTTGTCTTTTTTTCTGGAGGTTTCTCCTGGTGAAAGAAAATGACACACAAGTCCAGGAAGTGCTGAGAATCACAAACAAGATGAACCCTAAGTGGCCCACACACCAAGACACAACATAATTAAAATGCCAAAGTTAATGACAAAGAGAGAATCTTACAAGCAGCAAGAGAAAAGCAGTTAGTTACCTACAAGGGAGCTCCCATAAGACTGTGCTGATTTCTCAACAAAAACTTTGCAGACTGAGGGATCAGCATGAAATACCAGGTGTACTGATTAATAATGCAGACTTTTTTCAATAGATGGAGTTACACATATGTTGATATATATGCGATTTGATATGTATGCTATGTTGTTGTATTGACAGCAAGCTTCAAAACTTCATATGTCAAATTTTCTGAAGGCTTTAACATCATAGATATTCTTACGCTTAAAATGTCAAATATCATGCCAAAAAGCATTTGTGGGAAGTTTTAATTCATTACTTTATTTTGAAGAAAAGTGCTGCTGAAAGTTATCATATACTTCAGGAAGCTTATGGTGAACATGCTCCATTTCAAGATACTTGTGAATGCTGGTTTAAACGCTTTGAAAGTGATGATTTCAATGTGAAAGACAAAGAACATCCAGGTCAACTAAAGAAGTTTGAAGACCAACAATTACAAGCATTATTGCATGAAGATACATGCCAAACTCAAAAACAACTTGCAGAAAGATTAAACGTTGCTCAGCAAACAATTTCTGATCATTTACGAGCAATGGGAAAGATTTTAAAGAAAGGAAAATCAGTGCCATATCAACTGAAAGAAAGACATGGAAAACGGAAAAGTCATAAGTAAAATGTTGCTTCACCGGCACGAAAGAAAGTCTTTTTTGCATCAAATTGTGACTGATGATGAAAAGTAGTTTATTCTGAGAATCCCAAATGCACAAAATCATGGGTTGATCCAGGTCAACCATCAACATCGACTGCAAGGCCAAATTGCTTCAGAAAGAAGACAATCCTCTGTGTTTGGTGAGATCAGGAAGGTGTGGTGTATTATGAGCTTCTAAAACCAGGTGAAACCATTAATACTGATCACTACCGACGATGACAGATAATCAATTTGAACCTCGCTTTGATCGTGAAATGACCAGAATGCACCAGAAGACACGGCAAAGTAATTTTGCTTCATGATGACGCACCATCACACACTTCAAAACCAGTTAAAGACACATTAAAAGATCTTACCTGGGAAGTATTAACCCACCTGCCATATTCACCAGACCTTGCTCCTTCAGATTACCACTTTTTCCGATCGATGGCACATGCACTTTCTGAGCAGCACTTCAAAAAGTGAGAAGTGGAAAATTGGGTCTCTGAATGGTATGCCTCAAAACAAGGAAAGTTCTATTGGGATGGTATCCACAAATTACCTGAAAGATGAGGGAAATGTGTAGCTAGTGATGGACATTTCTTTGAATAAAGCACTTTTGATGTTTCTCTTGAAATTATCCTGTTTTCTTTTATTACAAAATCCACATTATTAACCGGTACACCTGGTATTAGAAGTGATAAAAAACAAGGACCTAAAATGAAGATTACACAGCAAAAAGCTATCATTCAAAATCAAAGTACAGATAAAGAGCTTCTCAGATAAGAAAATGCTAAATGGGTTTATAACCACCAAACCAATATTACAAGGAATGTTAATGGAACACCTTTAAAAATAAGAAGAAATGAAGATCAAAATTATGAATAATAGATTGTTGTTGTGTGTTTTTTTTCTAAGATGGCTTTAGAGGAGCTGGAAGCTCCATGTACTTGCTCCCAACACCAGACCAGACTTGTAGCTAAACTGCAGAGTACTAGGCTTGAAAAACCAGTTGAAGTGTAGCTGATCTGCAATGTTGTGAGCAGGAAACATGGAAAAGGACAGGAGGAGACATGGAAAGGATGAGCCAACTCATGAACCTGCACAGCAGGGAAGCCTGAGGGAAAGTTCGGTAGCAGAGCCCCAGCCACTGCGAGCAGGGTCTCAACCCCACACAGACATCTCACATAGCAGTTTTTTCACTAATACATTTCCTAGGTCAAGGGAAACAAAGGTAAAAATAAGCAAGTGGGACTACATCAAATAAAAAGCTCCTGCACAGCAAAAGAAACCATGGAGAAAATGAAAATAGAACCCACTGTATGGGGGAATGTATTCGCCAATGACACCTCTTATAAGGGATTAATTTCCAAAATATATAAAGAACTTATACAACACAACACCAGAAAGACAAACAATCCAATTAAAAAATAGGTAAATGGCCTAAATAGACATTTCTCCAAAGAGGACATACAGATGACCAATAAACATATGAAAAAAATGTTCATCACTAATTATCAGAGAGATGCAAGTTAAAACTACAATGAGGTATGACCTCACACCTGCCAGAATGGCTACCATCAATAAATCAACAAATAAAAATGCTGGTGAGGATGTGGAGAAAAAGGAACCCTAGGAATGCAGATTGATGTAGCCACTGTGGAAAACAATATGTAGTTTCCTCAAAAAATTAACAATGGAACTGCCATTTGACCCAGTGATCCCATTTCTAGGAATATATCCTAAGAATCCCAAAACACCAATCAAAGAATATATGCACCCCTATGTTCAGAACAGCACAATTTATAATACCTACGATCTGGAAACAGCCTAAGTTCCCACCAGCAGATGAGTGGATAAAAAAGCTGGGGTACATTTACACAATGAAATACTATGTGTCTGGGGGGAAAAAAAAGGAGCTCTTACCCTTTGAGACCTGTATGGATGGACCTGGAGTCTATTATGTTAAGCAAAATAAGCCAGTTAGAGAAAGACAAATACTATATGATCTCACTTATATGTGGAATCTAATGAACAAAATAAACTGAGGAACAAAACAGGTCTTGAGTCATGGAAGCATGGAACAGACTAAAAGATCTCCGGAAGAGGAGTTGGGGGGGAGGGGACAAGAAGAGATTAACCAAAGAACATATATGCATATATGTATAGCCCATGGACACAGACAATAGTGAGGTGAAGGCCTGAGGTGGGGGGGTGTTGGGTTGAGGGAGATAAAGAGGAGGAAATGGGAGCCATCTGTAATACTGTCAACAATAAAAACAATAAATTTTAAAATTATGAATAATAAAACAGGCATACTACATGCCTATCAATAATTATATTAAATGCAAGCAGAATAAATGCTCTAATCAAAAGACCTAGGATGGCTGAATGGGCAAGAAAATAAGACCCATACATATGCTGCCTACAAGAGACGCCCTTCAGATCAAAAGACACACAGAAACTTAAAATGGAGGATGGAAAATGATAGTTCATGCAATTGGAAATGAAAACAAAGCTAGGGTAGTAATACTTATACTAGACAAAATAGACTTTAAAGCAAAGGCTACAACAAGAGACAAACAAAGGCTCAGCAATTCCACTTCTGGGCATTTATCTGAAAAACCAAAAACACTAATTTGAAAAGACGTACGCACCCATATGTTCACTGCAGTGTTATTTACAATAGCAAAGCTATGGAAGGAACCTAAGTGTCCATCAATAGATGAATGGACAAAAGAAGTAGTGCATATGTACAATGGAATATGATTCAGCCATTAAAAAGAATGAAATCTTGTCACCTGCAATACCATGGATGAACCTAGAGGGCATTGTGCTGACTGAAATAAGTCAGATAGAGAAAGACAAATGTCATATGATTTCACTTATATGTGGAATCTAAAAATAAATAAATAAACCAAACAGAAACAAACTCATAGTTACAGAGAACATTTTGATGATTGCCTGATGAAAGGGGTGTTGGAGAGATGGGTGAAAAGGGGAAAGCAATTAAAAGTACAAATCGGTAATTACAAAATTAGTCATGGGGATGTAAACTATAGCATAGGAAATACAGTCAATAATATTGAATTACCTATGTATGGTGTCAGATGGGTACTAGATTTTTCAGGGTGATCACTGTGTAAATTATATAAATACCTAATCACTATGTTGTACAATAAAAACCAATATAAAATTATATATAAACTGTAACTAAAAACAACAAAAAATACATTTTAAAAAAAGGTTAAACTGACCCCAATAAGACGACCTCCAAAAGGAGCCTTGCCAGTCTTGCTGTTAGTGGGTGAGTTGCCACATCTACTACCAACCATAGGAAATTTTTGCTAATGACCCAGACATACCAAAAAAAAAGTTCCCTAGCTGAGTATATTTTATTATATTTTCTTTCTAATTCTCTGATGAGAAATATTGATAATCTTATATGTTTACTTCAATAAGCATCTATTGATTGCCAATTGTACTGATAAGAATTAAAGATATGGAGATGAACAAAATGTGCTTCTCTGTAATCCTCAAGAAACTTTTTGGGGAGATAAACACACAAATAAATAATATCACTGATAATAATCTAAAGGGAGGAGCAATCACTGTTTCCAGGAAGCCTGAGGTAAGGGCACTAGCCAAATCAAATTTGAGCTGGTTCTCCAATGAACAGGGGTGAGGTAGATAAAGCAGAAAGAGAAGCATTCCAGGTAAAGGGCACTGCATGGGTCAGAGCAGAATGGGGGGTTTGCATTTTATATTTAACTAGAGGCCCAGTGCAAGGAATTCATGCACAAGGGTGGGGGTGTCCCTCAGCCCAGCCTGCACCCTCTCCAATCTGGGACCCCTCGAGGGATGTCCGACTGCCCATTTAGGGATGGGGCCAAAACAGGCAGTCGGACATCCCTCTCACAATCCAGGACTGCGGGCTCCCAACTGCTCGCCTGCCTGCCTTCCTGATTGCCCCTAACTGCTTCTGCCTGCCAGCCTGATCACCCCCTAACCACTCCCCTGCCAGCCTGATTTCCCCTAACTGCCCTTTCCTGCAGGCCTGGTCACCCCTAACTGCCCTCCCCTGCAGGCTTGATTGTCCCCAACTGCCCTCCCTTGCAGGTGTGGTCCCTCCCAACTACCCTCCCCTGCTAGTCATCTTGTGGTGGCCATCTTGTGTCCACATGGGGGCAGCCATCTTGTGGTCCCTCCCAACTACCCTCCCCTGCTGGTCATCTTGTGGTGGCCATCTTGTGTCCACATGGGGGCAGCCATCTTGTGTGTTGGAGTGATGGTCAATTTGCATATTACTCTTTTATTAGATAGGAGGATGAACAGATCAGAGATCAGAGAGAGGGGAACTCAAACAGATTGGAAGGGAGTGTGGGGATCAGCATCCTGCTGAGTGGTTTGGATTTTATGGAGCATAGAAAGGTCTATGACAGGAGCCTGGTGTACTCTGGTTTGTTCAGCTGGAGAGAAGGACAGAAAGTCCCATTAGTGGGATCACTCTGGCCTGCAGAGCTGTAGGCCAGTCTCTCTGTCTGTTCTCAGCTTTGAGATTATAAGTGGTCAGTAAACACATATTGGTTGACTGTGAATGAATGACCTAGATTCATGGAAGTTTCCACTGGCTTATAAACATTGGCAAAAGTGAAAAAAACAGTCTAAACAGTAGAGCTACTGTCCCCAAAGCAGGGGGACTTGGGCACATCTCCCCAAGACTGCCTGCAGTCTGAATCAGCACAGTAGTTCTCGCTCTTGAGACTGAGGACACAATAGAATTTGAACATGCCCTTCCTGCTCCCTCCTTGTCTGCTCTCCTGCATCACCTGTCTCATTGCAGATCTGCTGTTACCTAAGTTCTTTTAAAAAGAAGATAAAATTCTGATGTGTCTGTCACCACAGTTCCTTGCAATGAGAAATGGAAGGTGTGGCTTCTTTGAAAGAAAAATGACAAGACTGAGTATTGGGTAACTCCAAGGTGTTGGCATGTGGGAGACAAATTTATTCACCTAGATCAACGGAAAACCCTGTCTGCCTTTCCAATTCTTTTTATAATAAGTTTTAATTGCTGTTTATGCTTTCAGGATGTAGTGCTTAGAATGAAAACCAGTCTCCTCACAGCCCATGTTTAGGTGGAGGCATGGGCGTCCCTGAGTAAACACCGCAACAATGGAATTCCACCAGATGCTCAGTGAGTCTTTCATCTGTTTGCAGTAGTGACAAGCAGAGCAGGCTTCCTTTGGGCTGGAGTGGAAGCACAATTATGAAGCAAAGGATCTGGGGCTTGTTTGTAGAACTTACCTAAGAAATTGATACCCTCTGAAAGTGCCCCTTCATTCCAATGTCACTTCAGATAGGGCAGGTAAAAGGATTATACTGGTGTCGCTGGCCCCCACCCATTGTCTGTGCAAGCTGACACTGAATGGGGTAACTTAACCCCCAGAGAGATAACCAACTGCTGTGTGTACTCACATTTACAACTGGCAATTCCCATGAAATGGCGTGGTTGTTTTCTGGAGCCTTTTGCTTCATTAACACATTGGTAGCAGAATCTGAGATGCTCCGGACCAAAGAGAGGAGGTTGTGGAAGAACAAGTCCAGGATCCTGCCCCCCAATGCCCTTGTAACAAACTAAATCCACCAGGGAAGCAAGTCTGGAGATTAGACATGCTCATATATCTCAGATTTCTTTCTTTTTTTCAAATTGTGAACTTGACGTCAAAAATCTCAATATATATTTTTTAAAGGATGTGATATGTTTGTGGCTTCTGTTTTGATAGGACCAACATCTGACTCATGTCCTTACTCTGTTTATGACTTTGAGGGCCTCCACCCTCCACCTTCAGCCAGCTCAGGCTCACCACCACAACCACCACCCACAGTCCAGATTCACCCCATCACCAGCCTCCAGGCCAAAAGTCCAAAAGAATCAAGCTCTCCTACTCTTAGTCTGGATATTCTCAGGCTAGTTCTAGGCCAAATTCCCTTTTATTAATATAAATATTATTTATTATGTTTCTGAAATAGGGACATGGAAGAATCCAGAGGTTATTCATGATCTTACCATCCAGATAACCCTTCCTGACAATTTCAAAATGTTTAAATAACACATCATGTACATGGTAGAAAAAATTTAAATATCGCAAAAGATAAAATTAATTTTGAATAAAATCAACCTTCACCCCAAGGTAACCACTGCTAACATTACCTTGGGTTTCCTTCCAAATCAGAAAAGTAAATTTATACAGCAGCAAAGTATACATAGCCCTTTATATGATTTATTCCAAAAAAAAGAATTTAGCATTCACACTATTTTATATCTTTCCCTTTTCATTCAATTATATAACAGGAAGAGTTTGTTGCATCTACTGCATATCATATGAATTACCTCATTCTTCTTAATGGCTCATCCTATGGGTCCATTATAACTGATCTGTCTTGTCTCCCATGAGATGCTTAGAAGAAATACACAAACTGTAGGCAATAGACATAGCTCCTCCATGCCACAGTTTCCTCATCTGCAAAATGAGAATTACAATAACAAATGAGTAGATACATGGAAATCACTTAAAAGGTTATCTGAGCCCTGACCAGCATGGCTCAATGGTTAGAGTGTTGGCCTGCTCACTGAAGGGCCACAGGTTCCAATCCCCATCAAGGGCATATCTGGGTTGTAGGTTCCATGCAGAACCAATCAACATGAGTTAGACACTCTCACATCAATGATTTCTCTCTCCCTCTCTCTCTCTCTCTCTCTCTCTCTCTCTCTCTCTCTCTCTCCTCTGTCTTCCCTCCCTCCCTCATTTTCACTCTCTATAACAATAAATGGGAAAAAATGTCTTCAGGTGAGGATTAACAACCAAAAAAGGTATCTGAAACACAGTAAGCTATTATTATTAGCTATCAGTGTCATTGTGATTTCCCATTAGAAATTTTTAGATAAATTTTAGCCATTTTTGTCAGCACACTTTCCAATTAGAGGTATTTTTAGGTAAATCTCAATGATGTCACTCCTAAAATTAGACCCACATGAGAGCCTACTTTGTATTTTTTTAGCTAAATCCTTCAAAACACCTAGAAATACTGAAATGTTTATAGCCCATTATAGTGATGAGGTTATATTTTTTTTAACACACAAGAAACTTCCCCAAATGAAGCCATGGCTTGAGTTCTGCTTTGTGAAACAGCAGACACCAATATCAAGGGAGAAGTCACTGAGGAGAAATAGAGAAGAACACCATAGCCAATTGACAATGCAAGGAAAATTATGGCAGGCAGAATGTAATTACCTGAACTGGAACTCGGCCAAGTTGTCTATTTGCCCAAGAAAGGGAAATTAGACCAGATGTTGGGGGAAAGGGTTTAATTTTGGCCAACATTTCCCAAGATAATCTTTTCATCAGGAATAAGGTCATTATATCAAGGCATTAGGGAGAAACATAGAAGGTTAGGGCTTAAAGAAATAAATTTAAGAGATTGGTTAGTTCAGTCCCTCATTCTACAAATAAGAGATTAGACTTTTCCAAGTAACAGTTGGCAGAAGAGCCAAGGTTAGCTGAAAAGTCTCTTGGCACCCAAACCAGTGTTTATCCCATCATATTGCTGGCTTATTTGTATAGAGTCCTAGTATACCCATTAGTACTCAAAATACAGCAAGACATATATTAATGAGTAATAATTAAAAGTTTTAAAACTAACTCTGATAAGTGATGTCATATAAATAATTAAGAGATTAGGATGTGTGTTTTTTTGGGGGGGAGGGGGAGGAGTAATTTAAACTGCTTTATATCCTAGAGGTCCTCCCCTCATGAGGAGGCTAAATTATGAGGTCCCAGTCTCCATTCCTCTTTGTCCCCCACTTTGACCTCAGAAATACTGCGTCTGCAACATTATATATGTTAGATGGTTTTACATAAAGTGTATTGATACAAGGTTCCATCGCTAAAACAAAAAAAATTTAATGCCATTGTTCTGAGCACAAAAGCCCAATGCTTTATAATTTTTAAAATTTCATTTGGAGAAGACTTGTGGGACTTGCATGATCTAAAGAAACATAGCAGATGTCTAAGTAGAGCTTTGAGAGAGTGACTTTCCCCTGCATCATTTTTTGCATACCACAATGAACCAGATTACTAAAAAGCCATCAATTAAGCATCTACATCATTTATTTAAAGCAAAACAATAAGGGGAAAAAGGGCAAAGTTGACAAGCGTTTGGGTGAATGTACAATATTATCCCCATTATGTCATTGACATAGCAGCCATTAAAAGTATGCCTTGATACTTTTTCTTTTTTGCGGGGGAGGTAACAGTTTCCTAAAGTCTGACAAAGGAGAAGATAGAAAATAGTTCTGGAGATCCAGTGCCTAACAACATGACTATGTTTAATATTACAGTACTATGCTCATAAAAATGGTAAAGATGGCCTGGTCAGTTTGGCTCAGGGGTTGAGCACTGACCCATAAACCAGGAGGTCACAGTTCTATTCCCGGTCAGAGCACATGCCCAGGTTGGAGGCTCGATCCCCAGTTGAAGGCATGCGAGAGGCAAAGGATCAATGATTCTCTCTCATCATTGATGTTTCTAGCTCTCTTTCCCTCTCCCTTTCTGTCTCTGAAATGCAACAAAAACAAATAAATAAATCTTTTTAAAAATCAGCAAGTGGAGCTCAATCCCACAGGGACAACTCTGAAATATACTCTCTCAAAATTATCCCTACCTATAGGGGAGAGAGAGCTGAGATGTTTAAACACTAACTCCTGGGAGATATTGATGGTGGCTGCCCCTGAGTTGTTAATTCTCTATCACTTCCTACTACTCTGGCTTCTTATCATACTGCCCAAAAAGCAGAGGGGCCATCCAGATTCCAAAAAAAGTTTTAAGCTAAATTTTCTTTTTTGTACAAAGCAATATTATCAAGTTTCACAGTTTTCACTTTTGAGGCTGCCTCAGAATCCTCAAGACTTCCTAAAGCCCATATTGCTGGTCCCATCCCTAGAGTTTTTAAATGAATAAATCTGCGTATTGCCAGACTTAAGTTTTCTAATAAATTTGGGGGAGAGGGGAAAGAGAGAGAGAGAGAGAGAGAGAGAGAGAGAGATATGCTGATGTCGGCCATCTGGTCTCCCAGCCAAGATGGCTTGCCACAGGCTCCTAAAGAAGTCACTATACAAATTGTGTATCTGTGTGTGTAACAGACGTATTTGAAAAAGAAATAATAAATCACTCAAAGACACACTTTGATCCTAGAACTTCAAACTGAATAATAGAAATGGATATCCTGCTCAGCTGATCACCCCTCCCACTGGAAGATCTGTCTTGGTCAGGCTCACAGTGGTCGGGGAGACTCATCTTTTTCTATGTCCCCAAGGAATGCAATAATTCTCATCAGGCTAATATGATATCACTTACAGAATCTGAAATTACACAATATCTAAGTAAAAAAATATGTTTGCATTTCAAAACTACGTAGTCCTTTGTTTTCTTTTTAACAGAGAAATTGTACACTTCTTGTTCACCCACAATGAGTCATCAAGAACTTATTCCTTGTTAGGTGATCCTGAATGCTCCACATTTCTGAGACACCAGCCCTTGGAGCCACAGTTTATGCAGACTCTGTGCTAAGATAGCAGTGCACTCCTAAAATAATAATCTGTATTTTGATGAAACTGGAAATTACCAAAAAAAATCTTATGGTTTGCTGAGTACTATGCAGAGAAATCATCTTAAATTACAAATTTCTAGAATCAACAATGTATCACTTTACCAATCCAAGAAAGAAAGTCAAGTTTTAGTAATTTAAGAATGCTCTGAGCCATGCTCCTGTGAGTTTCCTTTCTTGGCACAGGATGAGACCTGAATAATGATGCATCTTGTCTCCTACCACTCTGCTGCTTGACTTTGGATACTGGCCAAGGACCCAGAATTAAGAACCTGTCATTCCTAAATAAAAGGTCATAATGCAAAGCATCTTATTTCATTATGTGAACATTTTGAAGCAATTGTTCAAGATTTGAAACCGATTGAAAGACATCTCTTGCTTCTGTATTATTTTCCCATATTACTACTAGAAATTAAATTTGTAAAATTACCAGTTATTAAAAATATAATACCAATAATAATATACTGAAGAAAGTAAAGAAATTTTTCAACTCAATCCTCGGACTTTCGTGTAAGTTTACTTGAACGTCACTTAACACCAGTTTAAAAAAAAAAAAAAAAAGACCAGTTTATAATTAAAAGCATTGAATGATGTTCTTCATTAGAATAGACTGGCTTAGTTTAGCAATTATGATAACTTTTATTATTTTATTTTGCATTGTTATTTGAAATATTGTGACACATTATCCTCATGCCCTAAAGATTAATTATTGTTAATTTGAACAAAATTATATTATTCTTAACTAAAAGCAGTGCTAATTTTTTATCATGGAATCCTCACTTTAAAATGTAGAAAAATCAAAGTGGTTTTCTAATTTAATTATTCTGATTTGAATCACTGTTTTTTAATGCCAAATATAAGCTTTTTTTCCCAATGAAAAATTTTTATCTATATTAAATCAGTGCTACAACTTTATAAAACTAGTTATACAGGTAAGAGATTTCCTTTTTGTCAAATAAACTCCACAAATAAACTTCCTATCTATTATTTGGTATCTGATTTTCTGAAGATGCCCATAAAAATTAAAAACACTATTTTCTGATAATAGTTGGTTGGCCCAATGCCCTTGCTTATTTTAGAGAGAAACAGATTTTGTTCCAAAACAATAAATCTAGGTACCTATGTAAACACAAGAAACACATGTCCATCCTATCCACTAAGGCAAACTGATGGAACTAATAATGTGACATATAAAAAATACTGTTTACTCTCAACAAGGTTACCCACATAATGCTACCCAGTAGCAATGTTTATTTACTAGGCCTTCTGTGCTAGTTTTCTATCACCGTCAAAGTGTTCATGACAACGGACTGGTTCTGTTTAAAACATGGTGTTTGCTGTGTGTGAAGTTACTCTAGAACTCCCTGTAGGAGAATGAAAGTTAAGCACAAAAGAACAAGAAAATCCATCTAGGAAGTTTTTCAATTGATATGCTTGCTTTCACAGTGATTCTTAAGAGATAAAGTTGCTTCCTTATAATTCTTCTGCAAAAATATCACCAAGGAAATTTCTGAACATTTACTACCTGTCTTTACACAGCAATTTTGCTTTAAAACCCATGAAGAACTGATGTTCAGAATCTTTTCACCACCTGCTCTGGGAGAGAAAATTGAATAGCTATATGTGAAAAATTAGACCTGGAATCTACTTCTGATCTAAAATCATAGAGCAAATAAGGAGTACAAATTTGGTGTATTCAAAATATGTTTATCTTTTAAAGTTGAATATACACTGAGTGGCCAGATTATTATGATCTTTGAACGCATAATAATCCGACCACTCAGTGTATATCCTATATAATAAAAGACTAATATGCAAATTGTCCCCTCGACCAGGAGTCCGACCGGCAGGCAGGCAGGCCAACCAGCCATGTCCCCTCCCCCTGGCCAGTCTGGCTGGACCCCACCCATTCATGAATTCATGCACCAGGCCTCTAATATATATACTGAGTGGCCAGATTATTATGCATTCAGAGATCATAATAATCTGGCCACTCAGTGTACACTGACCATGGAATCCATAAATCTCACTTCTGAGTATTTAATTTTAAATTAAAACTTATATTCACACAAAAACCTGTAAGCCAATGTTTATAGCAGCTTTATTCATAATTGCCAAAAACTGGAAATAATCCCAATGTCCTTCAATGGATGAATAGATAAACTGTGTCCATCTATCCCATAGGATGCTACTCAGCAGTAAAGGAAAATCAACTACTGATACATGCAGCCACAGGAACAACAAGTAACTTATGCTGAGTGAAAGAAACCAGACTCAAAAGATTATATATTGTAAGGTTCCATTTCTTTTTCAGCCTTTCATTTTTGGAAAAGTTTAAGGTAACAGAACAGAAAACACTTCAATAGTGGCTAAGGGCTGCGTTGAAGTAAGGTATTTTCTACAAAGGAGGAAGCATGGGAATTTGGAAAGGTGGTGGAACTATTCAATTTTTGTTTTGTTTTGTTTGTTTTTTTATCTTAAATGCAATTTTTTAACTTAGTTTTTACACATTTTACTTTCCATAACAACTCAAAATAAAGGGTGTGATTTTTCTGCAACATCTAAGTGGCTTACATTTTTTAAGTGGATTACATTTTCACCATATGGATTAATTAAATAGTTGTGCATAACTTGTAGATTATAGTTTATTATTTTAAATGGCTTGATTTGTTCTTATATGGTCATTTAAAGAACTTTACAAATAAGTATGTTGATAGTTATATGAACATGAATTTGTCAAAACTCACAATACTACACAGTAAAAGAGTGGGTATTAGTATACATATGAATTATACTTACATTTTTTTAGGAATTTGTTTTTTAGATCAGTTTTAGGTTCACAGGAAAATTGAGAGGAAGGTACAGAGATTTCCCATTAACTCTTCCCCATGCTTAGCTTTCATTCTCCTATAGGGAGTTCTGGAGTGACTTGACACATACAGCCTTCTCCCCAAATAGCCTCCCCAATTACAACATCCCCACCACAGTGGCAAACTTATTACAACTGATGAACTTACATTGACTCAGCTTGATCACCCAAAGTCCATAGTTTACCTTGGGGTTCACTCTTGGCGCTATACATTCTATGGGTTTGAACAAATGTGTAATGACATATATCTGTCATTATGGTTGTCATACAGAGTAGTTTCACAGCCCTAAAATCCTCTGAGCTCTGCCTACTTTTATTAAAACACAATTATTATTATTCTACAAAGAAAAATATTTTTGCTTATTTCAGGGTGCCCCAATCTGCCTTTCTGCTCCTCCTTAATGTTGGAGAACATTGATAATTCTAGAATTTCTGGGATTTTTCATTCAATAATCCCACCCCCCATTCTAAAACACGTTCTAGATGTTCATTAGAATGGGACATATTGTTCCTCTAAAATATGTCCAAAACTTTGTCTAGCCTTGCTTAGCACCTTCAACAAGATGAAACTAACCTCTCCCCAAAACTCAGAATTACTCAGGACTTCCTTTGTCTTAGGCAGCTGCTGTTCAGCTGAAACCCCTTCTTGAACTTGTCCTACTGTTATCAAGGTGGGTGAATACACAGGTGGTATCTGGTCAAGTTTGCCAATTATAATTTGGAAAGGGGATCAAAGTCTCAACATATTGGCTAATGCAGAATGCAACAAAATGGTATTTAGTGCCTGCTGTGTCTCAGTTCTTTCACTTAGCATACGGCTTTTAACATCCACCTATGTTTTTGCTTGTATCAATAGTTTATGCTTTTATATGGCTAAAAAAAGTTCCATTTTATGAATATACCAACAATTGTTGAAAAAGTTGGTATCCACGTGCAGAAGAATAAAATTAGCCCCTTATCTTACACCATACACAAAAATCAACTCAAAATGGTTTATAAAGACTTAAACACAAGACCTCAAACTATAAAACTCCTAGAAGAAAAAATATAGAGGAAAAGCTTCTTGACAACTGGCATTGGCAATAATTTCTTTGAAATCACACCAAAAAGTACAGGCAACAAAATGAAAAATAATCAAGCAGGATTACAACAACCTACAAAATGGACAAAGGACCAGAACAGACGTTTCTCCAAAGAAGACCTACAAATGCCCACATGTATATGAGAAGTTGCACAATATCACTAATCATCAGAGAAATACAAATGAAAACCACAAGATATCATCTCATACTTGTCAGGATGGCTATTATTAAAAAAATACAACAAAAGATAGCAAGTGCTAGTGAGAATGTGGAGAAACTGTAACTTTTGTGCATTGTTTGTGGGGATGCAAATGATACAGGTATTATAGAAACAGTGTGTAGGTTCCTCAAAAAATTAATAAATATCCCTGCCTGTGTGGCTCCGTAGTTGAGCATCAACCTATGAACCAGGAGGTCACAGTTCTATTCCCAGTCACTGCACATGCCCAGGTTGTGGGCTTGATCCCCAGTGGGGGTGTTCAGGAGGCAGCTGATCAATGACTCTCTCTCATCATTGATGTTTCTATCTCTCCCTCCCTCTCCCTTCCTCTCTGAAGTCAGTAAAAATATTTTCAATTAAAGATAGAATTACCATCTGACCCACAATTCTACCTCTTTCTATGTACCCAAAAGAAGTGAAAGCAACATCTCAAAAAGATATTTGTGCTTCTATGTTCACTGCAACATTATTTGCAACAACCAAAACATAGAAACAACCTAATTGTCCATTGATGGATGGATTAAAAAATATGGTATGTACATAAAATAGAATATTATTCGGTCTTTAAAAAGAAGGAAATTCTGCCATTTGAGACAACATGGATGAACCTGGAGAATGTTACACTAGGTGAAATAAGTTAGTCACGAAAGAACCAATACTGCTTGATTCCACTTTTATACAGTATCTAAAATTTATAGAAACAAAGAGTATAAAAGCAATAATCAGCCATTATAATTTGTTAATTAATCTGGTCTTTCATAAAAAATATGTTAAAATATCTTCAAATTTCTTCTTGGTTTACTGATAAAAGGTAAGCCTAAATTCTGGCTTCAATCCTAATGGAATTATTCAGGTAGGATGCTTAACCTCTCCATACCTCAATTTCATCATTGCTTAAGTAAGGATAAAAATATATAGTTCCTACTTGACAAGAATATCATGAGGGTTAAATGAGAAAATCTGTGTAAAGCACTTAGAACACAGCCTGGTGCAATAGTAATGATTCGGAAAGTATGATTACCGAAGTCTCCTGATCTTTTACAAAAGGAAGCGAGGCCAGTTTAAAGTGATTTGCTGTAATGGCCCTGTGTTGGCTCTTTGAAACTGTCAAACTCCCTGCTAAGTGTCCAGGGACCACAGATCAGTCCATTTGCCCCACCTCTGTCACTATCCATGATCCCATAGTGGCCAAAGCCAGTGGTTTTGTTTTCATGAGTCCTTAGTTCCAGAATGGAGATTGTCTGGTTCCAGGGAATGAAATGCTGTAGGGGTTAAAGATTTGGACTCCACAGGTCTCTGACAACATTTATTCCATTCTTTCCTGCCAACGCCATGATGAACACAAGCAATAATGATTAGAAAATAGAATGAAAAGGAAATATCTCCTTCTGAGTGGAGCAGTTATGTGAAAATATACCAAAGCTCTCTCTGCTATTAGAACCAATAGTTCCTTGAAAAAGTAGATTGAAAAATAAATCTTTTCAAAATTATTCATATATACATTTGTCTTCCTTGTGGAGGAGTAGGGAATAGGGAATTATGTTTAATGGGTATAGAGTTTCAGTTTGCAAGATGAAAAAATTCTGTGGATGGATGATGGTAATGATTGCACAAATAAATGAATGTACTTAATACCACTGAACTGTACACTTAAATATGATTACAATGGCATATTTTATAGTATGTATATTTTACCACAATGAGATATATGGCAGGGGGGAGGGTAAGAGTGTCAGAACCTGTTCTTCAGAATAAAATTGGAGTTCCCATTCTTTTTTTTCATAAACCACTCCCATAATGAATTATCTATAAATCTTATCTTTATTTTTTAAATACATTGAGAAATTGAAGACACTTGTTAAATTAACAGAGCACAGAAAAGTTTAAAACTTGTATAATTTTCCCAAAATTGGCATGTTATCTTGCATATATCTAAATCAACAATTTCTAAGTGATTAGCTTTCATACATTCTTTCAAAAGTGTTCAGTTTGATTTTCTTTTATTTTCACACTGTTCAAAGTGCACAAATACAACAAAAGACCTGAAAAGATTTGTAAACAAAATCAATGACTCCTGGTAAGTACAGAACTTCACTGAATGAGGTAGACATCTGTAGATCTTGTAGAACTGCACTGTCCAATATGGCAGCCACTCACATATGGAGCTATTTATGTTTTAATTAATTAAAGTTAAATAAATAAAGTTCAATTCTTCAGTCCCACTAGATTCAATTAACTGTTCAATGGTCACCTGAGACTAGTAGCTTACACTTTGGACAGTGAAGATACAGAACATTTCCTTCATCACAGAAAGTTCTTTTTTATTAAGACTTATTTTTTTTCTAAATATATTTTTATTTATTTTATTTTATTTATTTCAGAGAGGAAGAGAGATATAGAAACATCAATGATGATGGCAAACATCACAAGGGCCTTCTGCATGCCCTCCGCTAGGGATGGAGCCCCTCCACTCGGGCATGTGCCCTTGACCAGAATCGAACCCGGGACCCTTCCTTCCGCAGGCAGACGCTCTGTCACTGAGCCAAACCAGCCAGGGCCAGAAAGTCCTTTGAATAACACTGGTCAAGAAAGTTAGCTACTGGACATGTGCATTTGCAATGCCTTTGACATTCATCACTATTTATTTTACAAGGGAAGGTGATGGTCAATTAATGCAGTGAATCAATTTAGAAGAGATCAGTTATGAAAGGTTACCTTATGCTTCATCTTTTGCAGCAAGGTTCCATATATGCAGTATATTTGTGAGAAAAACATGTAACCCTTACTCTAGTCAATCTTCCAGATCTACTCCCAGTTGACAGGAAATATTGGGGATAGAGGAACAAATTAAACATTTTCACAAGTAAGTAAGCAGCCAAACCCAGGAAGTAAGACAATCTCTAGCTCAAATAACTCAGTGTATCCAACAAATCATTAGAAAAGAAAGAAGGGAAGAGACAGACAAGGAGATTGTTGTTGTTGTTTTTTTTAAAAAAAAAAAGATACTTAAAGGCTAGTATTAGATGTAATGCAATATTTGATTCAGACAAACCAACTAGGTAGTAAATTTTAATATGAGTGATATCAGATGATATTAAGAAATTATTGTTAGCTTTTTACATTTATTAATGGTGTGATTGTTAGATTTTTTAAAGCTTTTATTATTTAAAGATGCATTTATGCTAAAGTATTTATGGGTAAAATTATATGATGTCTAAGATGTGCTTTATAATACTCCAACAAAAATGAAATGTAAAGGCTGAAGAAATATTAAACAGACTGGCAAAACAGTGATCATTTTTAAAGCTGCATTATGGGCACATCTAAGTTCATTATACTATCCAATTTTGTGTGTTTCAAGACTCCATTAAAAATAGTTTGAGTAAACCTTCTATTAAATCTTATAAAGATAAAATAAAAGATGTTTTCAGAAACAAAGAAGTAAATTAGGCTTTTCCTGTATGGTGAGAATAATCATGAGGGATTATAATTTTTTTGTATCTTTTGATTTTTCCAAAAATGTTATAATAAACATTTATTACTCTTATATCAGATATTTCTAAATCCATTTACTTTTTTAAATCCAAAGAAAAATATCAGTTCAGTGGATAAGGTTTTTATGGCAAATCTCTTCTCAAACTAAAAAATAAATTAATGATGTTAATATTATAAACAAACAAAATATTACTTAAATCCTCCCAAATTTTCTTCTAAACCATTCCTTTATTTGATGAGAAAATCCCTATCTTTTTAGTTTCTAATTTTGTAAAACATTGAGAAATTGCAATTAGAGCCAGAAGCCACTGTTTAGTAATAGTTTCCTAATGTTTCCAAGAGGAACATGATTCCCCATCTGACAGCAACAGACAAGGCTACCAAGTATGAAGGACAGGGACCCTTTTGTTCATTCTCTAACAGATTTGTGTGCTCTCCACAATTTCTTTCCTTCTCCATCCTCCCCTTTTCCCTCCGGTGCTTCTTCCATTCTCAATTTGAATTCATTGACCCACTGGATTGGATTAGAGATGGGGTTCAAATCCTAGCTTGGCCACTAGCAAACCCCTGGGCTGCTGCAAAATAAGGGCATTGGGCTCCAATACATTCTTCTATCACTAACGTTTGCAAAGGTAAAGAAATCCTGATAGTGAGTAATTTGCATTCTAATGGGGATGGAGATTTAAGTTTTTCTAGCCATGAAGATAAGATTTGTAAATGTTGAAGAATTAGGTAAGATTATATGATGAATGTATGCATAAACACATGTATGTTAGGTAACCATTAAGTAATTTACAAATCATGCAAATTATGTCATATATGTATTATAAATTATTAAGTGGTTTCCTGTTAACTGAAGTTTTAGCATTGCTCCCAGAAAAACTTACCTTCCTCCTTAGGAACAATTTCCTCCCTGCAAATGTTGGCTAATGACTTATCATTTGCTTCCCACCTGCACCTTCAGAGCCTCTATCTGTGCCTCACTAATGACTCTAGAAACATTGCTTATGCCCAGTAACAAATATGGAATTAAGTAGCAGTAACTAGTTTTGTGGTGTAGCAGAGAGAAAATAAAACTAAAATATGCCAAGGAAAACTTATTTTCATAAACAAATGCAGAAAACTGTTATTTCTGTAGTGGCAAAAATAGCATAAAATAAATTAAAATAATACTTTTAAATCCAGTGAGCTGCTGCAAGATTTTATGATGAAGTTTAGTAAGCAGACATTGCATTTGGTTTAACTTATCTATCCATCACAAAGAGGTATGGGTAGTGGGTATGAATCTTCATGCAAACAGGTATGCAGGAAAAATGCATTTTGTACCCAAGGGGCAAAAAAAGTCTGGCTTCTTTTGTGGAAGAGCGAAAACACACACCCAAATTAATATCTCAGTAAATTATCCTGTATTTGCCCTCCTAGGTCTAAAATTATTTTCATCACCTTTTACTGTGCTGGATTTTACCTACCAGATTCAACTTAACACCCCATGGCTAAAAGAGAAGAAGGGACTGCTGTAATCATGGGTCCTCCTATGCCTGATTACAAATTCAACCATTTGTTCAGCAAATACTTATGAGTACCTACTGTGTGCCTACCATGTTCAATACTGGATAACACCAATGAACATGACAGGACTCTTCCTACCCTAATGGAGCCAATGACCTCATTGGGGAGACAGACAGCAGACCAGAAGACAAATATATAACTTCAAATTGTGCTAAGTGCTGGTTGGGAGAATGCAGTGAAGGAACAAAAAGCAGGGTGTGACATCACTTCAGAAGGAGTGTTCAGAAAATGCCACCCCAAGATGGAGACATTTAAGCAGAGAGGTTAAGAATGAGGAGACAGCCAAGCAAAGCATAAAAGCAACAGCATTGGAGATACAGCGAACAGCCCATGAGTTGGGTATGCCTGAGCAGCCAAAAGACTGATGTAATTGAAGAGCAAAGAACAAAGCAGGAAAGGCAACTGAGATGTAGAGGAGGCAGGGGTCCCATCTCCTGGGGCTTTGAGGGTAAGACTTTGAATTTTACTTTAAGGGTTTTACTTTTAGATTTCAATGAGTGACATGATCTCATTTGTGCTTTCAAAAGCTCACTCTGGCCCTAGCCGGTTTGGTTCAGTGGACAGAGCATAGGCCTGCAGACTGAAGGATCCCAGTTCAATTCTGGTCTGGGGCACATGCCAAGCTTGCCGGCTTGGTCCCCAGTGGGGAGCTTGCGGGAGGCAGCCAACCAATGATTCTCTCTCATCATTGATGTTTCTATCTCTCTCTCCCTCTCCCTTCCTCTCTGAAATCAATAAAAAAATATTTTTAACAAATAAAAGCTCCCTCTGGTTTAAGGAGGGGCAGGACACCAGAGGAGACCCCAGGATGGGACAGCAGACCGGTAGAGGGACAACTTGGGCCGGCCTGGAAAGCTGGAGTGGTGATGGATGGAGGAAGGCAACTGTGAGAGAGAAGCATCAGAAAACTGACAGAACTTGCAGATTGGAGACAGAGATGAAAGAGAGAGAGATAAACCAGGACTTGTTTCTTATAAAAAACTTCACAATTTTCCATGTTCTCCATTGTCAAAACCTGGACACAACTCAAATGTCAATCAATAAGAGAATGAATATTTATATATTTTATATATAATAGAAAAAAAAGTATATTTATGCAATAGAAAACTACTCAACAATAAAAAAGAATAAACTCCCGGTATGCTCAACATAGATGGTTTTCAAAGCCTTAGGCTAAATAAAAACCAGACAACAGAACATGTCTGTGCCTCTGTGTCTATGGATGGAAGAGAAGGGGCACACGAGAACCTTCTGGGAGGATGGGAATGTCTGTATCTTAGTAGGGGTGTGGGGGGTTATAAAGGTGTCTACCCTCGTCAAGTTGATAGAAGTGTACACTTAATGTATGTGCATTGTATGTAAATGCACATACATCAATAAAAAGACATTATTTTAAAAACAAAAAGGTGCCCGGCTGGTGTGGCTTAGTTGGTTGAGTGTCATTCCACGCTCTAGGAGGTTGCTCGGCATTTAATGCTCCCAGGAGCAGGCCTCACCACTGAATATCCCAAATCCCCGCTCTTTAATGAAACCACTCTGAGGAATGTCCTATTCACTCTTGCAGAGATCCTGGCAGAACTGAGCCCATCTGCCTGCGGAGTTCACCTGTTCACAGTCACATCTGTGTTGTAGGCTTCCTCTCCCTCCCCTTGTCTCCTTCCTCCTTCCCTACTGATGCTCCCCTGAGTCACTTCCCAAATCAATGACTGTGTGCAAATCATTGTCTCAGAGTCTTCCTCCTGGGAACCCTAATACAGACAGCCTTAAATTACCAAAGTTTATTTCAATCCCAAAGGCAATCTTTTCTCTGTTCTAAACACATATGGTACATAATCCAATTATATAAAGAAAGGAAAGGAAAGAAAAAATGAAAGTAAGGTAGTTCATTGAAGTCCAAGGTACTATCAGTTCCCAAAAATTTCTGTGCAAATGCTATTGGTGGAAGGACCCCAAATCTGGAGCTAAGCTTTACAGGCAGACAAATGCTGCTATGAGATTCCTGGTAGCCACAACATTTAAAAACAAACGAACTTGCAGCTCAGAAGGAAAACGTTTTTTCTGCTAGGAACTCCTACGAGGACTTTCTCTTGCTGTTCCCATAAAAGGGTGTCTGGGTGAACATTACACAGGGTTTTCACCAACACACACCAGTACAGCAGTCCTCAACAAACCCAGATCTAATGCAATTTCGGGGGACATGGGTTTTTGCTGCCCAAAGCAAGCAAATCTCACCATGTGACTCATGATAGCCCAGGGTAGGGGTAGATGATAGACTATCAGGAATGGTGGTTTTCAAACTGGGTTGCATTTGGCAACTTGAGAAGGCTGATATTTCCCAACAGTTCTGCCTAAAACTGTTTTTATATTGGTTTTCATATAATGTTCCACTTAAAGAAAAAATTGTGTCAATTTAACCTGCATTGCCACCATGTGCCCACCATCCAGATATCATTGCTGACATGTACACATAAGAAACTGTTAGACATTGAAACGGGGACTCAGAACTGTTGGACATTGAAATTGGGACTCAAACATTTTTTTGTTGTTGTTATTATACGTTTATTTCTAGTCTACAGAGGCAAAATTTTTTAAAGGAAATAAATGGGGGAAAAATAAATACAGAGGCAAAGAAGCATTGAACAGACTGTCAAACTACATCGGGAAGGCAGGAGAGGTTGGGCGAGGGGGGCTGTAAGAGATCAACCGAAGGACTCGTACGCATGCATATAAGCATAACCAATGGGTACAAGACACTGGGGTGGGGGAGGCCAGGTGAAGGCATGTACTGGGGGGTAGGAGAGGCCGGGGGGAGGTCAATGGGGGGAAAAAAGGAGACATATGTACTACTATTTGTAATACTTCAAACAATAAAAAAAATAAAAAATAAATTTTAAAAAAAAGTGTTAAAATGACAAGCGTGAAGACCTCATCCTGCTGAGTCTCATTTCGGGTGACATTAGGCACACAGTTTGAGATTGTGCTCTCTGGGAGGCACTTAGAGAAACCCCTTCAGGACACAGAGAACCAGCTCTGGGGACTGTTGGCCAGTTGTCTTAAACCAGAGTCTCACCTGGGGACTTGCCAGAGAGATCAGCCGTCTCTTTCACCCTGCTGTTGCTGTTTCCAACACACAGCAACATTCCTGGATCCATCCTTGGAGTCTCCTGGAAGCATACTTTGAATATGATTCTTTCTGAGAAGCCCCCAATGCTCCCAAGTACTCTGCGGCAAGCTTTATAAGAAGCCACAGGGACAGCAGCACCCACCTGTATCATGTGACTGTACCGCTCTGTCCTGGCCCAGATGGGAACCTCCCCAGGCACCTGTGTCCCCTGGCACTCTGAGCTTCTTCTCCTTGTCCCCACACATTTTCTCTCATCTCCCACCCAACCTCCCTTCTGCAAGCTCCATTCTAGGCAAACATCTCCTCTCTTCCACAGCCCTTCACTGAACACATTCACCTGATCTCACTGGAACCTGGCTCTCCCTGGAACCTGGCTCTCCCTGGAAGGTGACCTTCCTCTGCAGCACTCTCAGGGGTCATCTGCTGTGTCTCCGGTGCCTCATCTATCTAAGAGTCGGGAGGTGAGAGCAGCCACCTCTTTATCCAGTGTCACATCTTGGTCCTGTCTCTCTCCTGGCCCAAAACTGCCCCTTCCAGACTCAAGACCCAGTTGAAGACCCTGGCAGCGCCTCACCTATATGTGCTCAGCCAACTGTGACAGTTTCAGTGCAGGCTGAAGGCTTCTCACTTCTTTTCCAAGAATGTAGACTTGACAATAAAGCACCTTGACCAAACGCAGGACAGGATGGGCAGTAGAAAATCCACAGCCAATTGCAACACTGAAGAGGAATTCTTTGCCCCTCAATGAGCCAGTTCTGAGGCTTGAACCCCATTACTCCATTGCCATTTATTAGTGGACCCTTCATTGACTTTCTTCTTCTCTTCCTGCTCCCTTCCTATATCCCCTGGACATCCCCCAAATAAGCCACTTGCACACAGTTCCTTGTATCAGGCTTTGCTCCTAGGGAACCCCTAAATAAGAGACAGGTCCCCACCATTAGCCCAGGTCTACACTGTTGCTACTGCTGCTCACTCACACCCCCTCAGGAAGAACTATGTACCAAAACCTCTGTCCCCCCTTCTACCCACTGTGTGTCTCCCCTGGTGGTACTGCATTTCTGGGACCACAAGTCCTACCTCTCTCCATCAGGTCCTGGCCACCCATCACCAGTGACCTTCTCCATCCCACCTGGCAAGGCTTTCCCTTAGCTTCACCCTGGACCTTGTCTTTCTTAGAACCACTAAAACTTACCTTCATACTTATATTTTCACCAGAACTGCCTTTCCTCTCCACTTTCTCACTTGGTTACACCCACTTCCCTTTTCTTCTTCCTCACTGAGATTTAAACTCCCTCTACTTTAGCCAGCCCTTCTTCCCCAGGCCCATGTAGACCAGTCTGTCCCTTCAACTCCACTTTTGTCAATTGCACTGACTCCCTGGACTCCCTGCCACTGTGAGTACTCAGTGAAACCCCAGCTGCCAATCATCCATCTTCTCCCGTCAGGACCCAAACCCAGGCTGCCAGACCCTGCTGACAGACCACCTAGCAGCCTGGAGCCACTACTGTTTTGCAGCATCCAATCTCAATCCAGGTCTGGGTATTGCCCTGGGATCTTCGTATCTTTCTCCAGTTGATTCACTTCTTTAGGTAGTTGGCTCGTTCAGAAGTTCTCCTCTCTGCTCAGTCTTAAACCATCACCACCCACTTCTCCCCCTCAGTAGATAAGAATCTCTTCAGACAGAAAAAAAGCCACTCCCCCTCACTTTCCAAACCCACCCACCCAGCACCAAGTCTTAATGACTATACTTCCTATCTCTGCCATGTCCTACTTGTATTTCCTCTTCAGTGTCCCTAATTGGTCCCCTTTAGTCTATCCCCTCAGGGCACTTGGAATGATTTTTCTGATACAGAGGAATCTGTTAAGGAAAGGGGCTGGCAGAAGGGCTTGTGGTGTCTCCAACTCTCCTGGGTGGACAAAGGGATGTCCTGGAGCAGAAAAGAGGGAGAAGAGAGGAAGAATTTCCTTTAGATCACCACCCAGGGTCAGTGCCCCAAGTTCTAAGCCAGAAAGCATAATTTTGGCCAAAAGACTTTCAAAGCAGCCTCTGCACATTACATACAATCACCATAAAACCTTATGAGTAACTTGCTACTGAGTGTTCTGAATGCATTCATTACAGGGCCAGAGGGGGGGAGGTGAGGTGAACCACATACATTTAGATTAAGACAAACTTTAGTTCAAAATCTTGCTTGTGCAGTTTATTTGATAAGGTTGAGTCCCAACTTAAGGAAAATGCTCCCTCACGACACCAGATAGGATGATATGATACGTGAGAAATGCCTCTTACAGAACCTGCCATAGACTATAAATAATCCCAAAATACCATTGTTCACCTTCCTTCCTCTCTACTGAAACATTATAAATGATAGTTATAATCTATTTAGTGCTCTTTCACATATTTCCTTACAGTTTTATTTACTCACAATCCTTCCAATAAAAACAAAGGATAAAATTAAAGCTCTCCCATTTTAAAGGGTCATGTAGTATATGTGTGTATATATACATTATAATATGAATATACATCTGGTTCCTTGATGTTTTTGAAATTTCAGATGCAACGCATATGCCTCCCCTCTGTGCACATTAAAAATTTAATACATTCATATCCTAGTATCACAAAAGTAATATGTCACCATATAGAACAAGGGAGTCAAATAATGTCCCACACAAGTGTGCATACATATTGTAGGTGCACAATCTGCTAAACAGTGAACATGTATGCTGAAGATACACATTATTATACTTACTTGGCAAACCAAGTGGTAAATATGTCCCAGTTAGATTAATAGGAATGTCAATGGTATTCATAATTTCATGAGGGCGTCTGCATATAAATGGGACTCTTAAATTTTTCCCCATTTTGACACCTGGGCAAGCAGGAGGCTAGTCCAAAGCTGGGCATGGGATATGATGGGACTGAGCCTATGATGGTTAATTTTATGGCTCAACTCAGTTAGGCCCATGGTAACCAGTTGTCTGGTTAAAACCCAGTCTGGATCTTGTTGTGTGAATAAGATTAGCATTTAAATCAAAAGACTTTGAATAAAGCAGATTACCCTCCAGTGTGAATAGGCCTCATTTAATCAGTTGAAGGTCTTAAGAGAGAAGACTAAGATCTCCCAGAAATGGAAGGAATTCCACCTCCATTCAGACTCAAGCATGCCTGCCTTCCCTGCAAACTTCAGATTTGCTATCCTCTACAAATGTGTAAGCCAATCTTTAAAATTAATTTCTCTATCTATATATATGACATATGTCATATATGAATATAGAGAGTGCTGTTTGGTGTTTGCACTGAAATATCTATAATAATAAAAGCATAATATGCTAATTAGAACTTTAGAACTGATGTCCTTCCAATGAAGCCATGGAGGCCGGGGGCCGAGGCAGAGGCAGCCGCGGCGAATTTCGTGCATCAGGCCTCTAGTATATATAATAGATACACACATACTGAATATAATGGAGACCTTCAAGCTTCAAACTGGGTACTGAAGGTGAACTTGAGGTACAGAAGAATGAAAGCCAAGGAGGCAGTGTAACCAAGACATCAGCAGCATGGAGCTGGCAGAGAGAGAAAGAGAAGTCATATTAAATTAAAACAACAGAAGAATAAAAAGAATAGCACTTTTCTAATTGAATCAGTTAAGCAGGAATATTAAAAAACAGATCACCTTCTCCACTTTCCTTCAGATTCCCCCCTGCCTCCTAAAGATGTGTGGTCTTAGACAGGGAGACATGGAGAAGTTTGGTGTTTGCACTGAGCAGTGTGTTTGGTTCCTGCTAAAGTAAGAAGGAGCTAGAGGGAGGAATGTGGAGGAGACAGGATTGAAGGAGAGACCTGGGGTCTGGAACAAGAAACCAAGGTTATTTTATAAAGGATCTGGCCATTGAAGGTTTGGGATCGAGGAAATAATAGGAGCCAAGATGTGTGTGTATACATAGAATCAGTAGACTTCAGGGAGAACCCTGCAGTGGGGAGACCAATTAGAAAGTTGTTGATTTAGGTCAGGGCAATCAAGACCTGAACCAGACTTGTGATGATGGGAATGAAGAAAACAAGTGTAACACGAGACCTGAAAGAAGTGGGGTCACTAGAAAGCGGATATGAAGGGAATGAGAATGTAGGTGACTAGAGGTACCAGCCTGTGGGGAGGCAAGTTCTCAACAGAGGGGGAGACTGATTGGAGGAGCTGGTCTGGGAAGGATGTGAAGGAAGAATACATCTGGACTCTGCCTTTAGCTCTCCTGGACTGTTCCTAAAAGCAACACCATGATTCCTGGAGTCTGAGCCCTGCTAAAGGAGATAGGAAAACACCAAAAGTGAGACTCAGGATTGTTGAGTTTACATTTGTGTTTTGATCCTTGACCCTGACATACTTTTAACACCAAGATTCTTGGCCAACTGGCCTGGAATTATGAGGAAGAGAATTTCTAGTTCCAGGTCCCCACCCCCACTCCCCAGAACCCACACAAACACACACATACCCACGTGTGTGCATGTGCATGCATGTTACCTATCCATCTCAGTTTCTCCACACCCTCTCAATGAATATCCACAGGCATCCTGCAGAGTCGTTGGGGGCATGAGGCAGTTTCTTGTGATAAAATTAATTGTTTCTGCAATCCACCCACAGAGCATTGTGTGACTTAGAATAATACTCCATTAATTACCAATAATGTCTTAGAGTCCCCGCTTAGGTTATGATCTTGAGGGAAGTCAATATCCTTTTATTGGAGGACCTACTCATTCCTATCTTCCGTACTTCAAAGCCCTCCTTCTGAACATATTCCCACTTTTTTATCCCTGACTCCAGGGAGATGTTCCTCAGAGGTACTTTGCAATAATGTTGAGTAAAGAGCACCCCTAGCTATGCGTAAGTGTTGCTGCCTTTATTTTCCCCTCAGCCTAACCTCACTTTCATGTCATTTAGTTTGATCTGGGCGTATTTTGTAGGCCATTTCCTTTTTTTTGTAAGTTTATAGTCATTTATAAATCTAACAAATATATTTTTAAAAAATTCTTTCTGTGACTAATACAGGCATATGTTTAGGAAATTTAAACAACACAAATGGAGTGCAGAGACTCACAGAACCCTGCCTCTGCCCATATTATTTCCCACCCCAGAGAAGACTGTACCACATGCAAATTGTGTGAATATTATTTTTAATTGAATTTATTGGTTTGACATTGGTTATATAGGTTTTAGGGGTACAATTATATAATACATCATCTGTATATTGTACTGTGTGTTCACCACCCCTAGTCAAATCTCCTTCCATTACCATTTATTCCCCTGTTACCCTCTCCTACTCCCTTTTCTCTCTCTGATAATCACCATAGTGTGGTCTGTCTATGAGGTTTAGTGTTTGTCATTTTGCTTAATCCCATCACCTTTTTCACCCAGTTCCCCAACCCATCCCTTCTGACAGTTGTCAGTCTGCTCTCTGTATCTATGAGTCTGTTTCTATTTTGTTAATTTGGTCATTAGATTCCACATATAAGGTTATATTGGTATTTGTCTTTCTCTGACTGTCTTATTTCATTCAATATAATAGTCTCCAGGTCCATCCATGCTGTTGTAAAGGGTAAGATTTCCTTCTTTTTCACGGTTGAGTAGCATACCATTGTGTAAATGTACCACAACTTTTTTATCCACTAGTGGACACAGGCTGCTTCTAAATCTTGGCTATCCTACATAATAAAAGGGTAATATGCAAATAGGCCAAACAGCAGAACAACCGAACAACCAATCAAAGTGTAATATGCTAATGATATGCTAAGGCTGCTCAACCGCTTGCTATGACATGCACTGACCACCAGGGGGCATATGCTCCGACTGGTAGCTTAGCTTGCTGCGGGGTACAACTGATCAGGACTGAGCGAGATGGGCTAGACACACCCTGAAGCCCTCCCATGGTCCCTCCTCTGCCCGATCATGCACTGGTGGGGTCCCTCAGCCTGGCCTGCACCCTCTCGCAATCCGGGACCCCTCGGAAGATGTTGGAGAGCCGGTTGCAACCCAATCCCGCAGGCCACTCCCCTTGGGAGGGCGCCAGATGCAGGGTTCATAGCTGGTGAGCACTGTTGTGGCAGTACAAGCCTCTCCCAATCAGGACTGATTGAGCGCAAGCCCGTGGCAGGCACAGTCGGGCCGGGATGAGCAGAAGCAGCAGGTAGGAGTTGCAGGCAGCGTTGGACTGCGGGTTTCAGCTTGATTCCTGCGGGCCACACAGAGGGACCCCACCCATGCACAAATTCGTGCACCAGGCCTCTAGTTGTAAATAACACTGCAATGAATGTAGGAGTGCATATATTTCTTCAAATTCATGTTTCAGGCTTCTTTGGATATATTCTCAGAAGTAAAATGGCAGTTCCATATTTAACTCCATACTACTTTCCACAGTGACTACACCAATCTGCATTCTACCAATAGTACATGAGGACTCCCTTTTCTCCACATCCTTGCCAGCACTTGTTATTTGTTGATTTATTGACAGCCATTCTGACATGTTGGAGGTGATACCTCATTGAAGTTTTGATTTGCACTTCTCTGATAATTAGTGACATTGAGCATCTTTACATTTGTCTATTGCTCATCTGTATGTTCTCTTTGGATAAGTGTCTATTCAGTTCATTTTAATTGGATTATTTTTTGTGTTGATTTTTATAAGTTTCTTATAAATGTGAGATATTAAGGCTTTATCAAATGTATTGGCAAATATGTTCGCACATTTAGTAGGCTGTTTTTCATTTTGTTGATGGTTTGCTGTGTAAAACTTTTCATTTTGATTTAGTCCCATTTGTTTATTTCTTCTTTTGTTTCCCTTGCCCCAGGAGATAGATGATAGACAGATAGATAGATAGATAGATAGATATGAGAAATGTCTGAGATTTTATTGCCTATGTTTTCTTCTAGGATTTTTATGGGTTTGAGTCCAACATTTAAGTCTTTGAACGTTGGACTCAAACCCATTTTGAGTTTATTCTTATGTATGGTGTAAGAAGTTGGTCTATTTTCAGGGGAGGGGGGGTTGCATGTAGCAGTGCAATTTTCCCAGCACCATTTATTGAATAAACTGCCTTTACTCCATTGTATGTTCTTGCCTCCTTAGTGAAATATTAATTCACCATAAAGTCATGGGTTTATTTCTGAGATCTCTATTCCATTTATCTATATGTCTGTTTTTATGCCAGTGCTATGCAGTTTAGATTGCTATGACTTGTAGTATACTTTGATATAAGGTAGCGTGCTTTCTCCAAATTTGATTTTCTTTCTCAAGATTACTGTGACTATTCAGAGTGTTTTGTGATTTCATGCAAATTTTGTAATATTTGTTCTAGTTCTGTGAAATATGCTATTGGTATCTAGGTAAAAATTGTGTTAATTATTTAGATTGCTTTGGGTAGTGTGGACATTTTAATGAAGTTACTTATTTCTATCCATGAATACAGTATATGCTTCCAATTATTTGTATCTTCTTCAATTTCTCTCTTCAATGTCTTAATCATTTTCTGAATACAGGTTTTTCACATTTTTAATTAAATTTACTCCCGAGTATTTTAATTTTCTTTTATGCAATTGTAAATGGGATTTTTTTCTTAGTTTCCCTTTTTGGTAGCTCAGTATTGCTTAATAGAAATATAACTGATATCTGGATATTTATTTTGTATCCATCTACTTAATTCATTTATTAGTTCTAGTAGGGTTTTTTTGGTGGACTCATTAGAGTTCTACATATAAGTACCATATCATCTGCAAATAATTACAGTTTTACTTCTTTCTTTCCAATTTGGGTGGCTTTCATTTCTTCTTCTTGCTAATTTTTGTGGTTAGGACTTCCAGTACTACGTTGAATAAGAGTGGTGAAAGCAGACATCTGTCTTGTTCCTGATCTTAAGGGAAACATTTGTAGCTTTTGTACATTGAGTATAATGTTGGCTGTGGGTTTGTCATATGTGACCTTTATTATGTTAAGGTATGTTCCCTCTATTCCCACTTTGCTGAGAGTTTTTATCTAAATGGGTGCTGCATTTTATCAAATGCTTTTTCTGCATCTATTGATATGATCATGTGATTTTTATCCTTTATTTTGTTTATGGGATATATCACATTTATTGATTTGTGGATATTGTACCAACCTTTCATCCCCAAAATAAATACCACCAGATCATGGTGTATGAGCTTTTAAATATATTGCTGGATCCAGTTTGCTAATATTTTGTTGAAGGTTTTAGAATCTGTATTCATCAGGGATATAGGCCTATACTTCTTTTACTTTCTAGTGTCTTAATCTGGTTTTAGAATTAGGATAATGCAGGCCTGATAAAATAAGCTCCAGAGTCCTCACTCCTCTTGAATTTTCTGGCATATTCTGAGAGAGATAGATGTTGGTTCTTCTTTGAAAGTTTGGTAAAATTCTTCTGTGAAGCCATCTGGTATCTGGTCCAGGACTTTTATCTGTTGGGAGTATTATTATTATTATTAATATTATTGCTTCAATTTCACTAGTTGTGATCTGTCTATTCAAATTCTCTGATTCTTCCTGATTCAGTTTTGAAAGATTTCATGTTTCTAGGAATTTACCATTTCATCCAGATTGTGTGGCAAATAGTTGTTCACCATCTTTTTTTTTAATTTCTTGCATTTCTGTGAAGTAACAATTGTGTTACTTCTCTTCTTTCATTTGTGATTTTTTTATTTATTTTTGTTTGTTTCCTGTATAAACTTGTAAAACTTGTTTACCTTTTAAAAGAGCCAGCTTTTAGTTTCACTGATATTTTGTATTGTTCTTTTAGATTCTATTTCATTTATTTCTGCTCTAATCTTTTATTTAAATATATTTTTATTGATTTCAGAAAGAAAGGGAGAGGGAGAGAGAGATAGAAACATCAATGATGAGAGAGAATCATTGATTGGCTGCCTCCTGCATGCTCCACACTGGGGATTGAGCCCACAACCTGGGCATGTGCTCTGACTGGGAATCAAACCATGACCTCCTGGTCGACACTCAACCACTGAGCCTTGCCAGCCAGGCTCTGCTCCAATCTTTATTATTTGCTTTCTTCTACTCTCTTTGGGCTTTGTTTGTTGTTCTTTTTCTAGTTCCTTTAAGTGTAAAGTTAGATTGTTTATTTAAGATTTTTCTTGTTTCTTGAGGTAGGCCTGTAATGCTATGAATTTCCCTTTTAGGACTGCTTTTTCTGTATCCTATAGATTTTGAGTTGTGTTCTCATTTTCATTTGTTTCAAAGTATCTTTTGATTTCTTCTTTGATTTCATTGTTAACCCATTCATTATTTACTAACATGTTAGTTAGCCCTCCGTGTGTTTTTGTGTTTTTCAGTTTTTTCTTGTAATTGACTTCCAGTTTCATTCCATTATGGTCAGAGAAGAGGCCTGATATTATTTCAATCTTCTTAAATTTATTGCAACTTATTTGTGTTCTAACATGTGGTCTATCCTGAAAAAATGTTCCATTTGCACTTGAAAAGAATGTATATTCCTCTGCTTTGGAGTGAAATGCTCTGAAGATATCAATAAAATCCATCTGACCTAGTTTGTCATGTAAGGCTGCTATTTTTTTTAAATATATTTTTATTGATTTCAGAGAGGAAGGGAGAGGAAGAGAGAGATAGAAACATCAATGATGAGAGGGTATCATTGATTGGCTGCTCTTGCACATCCCCTACTGGGGACCAAGCCCGCAACCCGGGCATGTACCCTTGACCAGAATCAAACCCAGGACCCTTGAGTCTGCAGGCCAATGCTCTACACACAGAGCCAAACTGGCTAGGGCAAGGCTGCGGTTTCTTTGTTGATTTCCTGGAAATCAACATCTATCCATTGATGTCAATGTGGTATTAAAGTCCCCTGCTATGACTGGATTACTGTTGATCTCTCTCTTTATATCCATCAAGATTTCCTTTATATACTTAGGTGCTCCTACACTGGGTGTATAAATGCTTTCAAGGCTTACATACTCTTGTTGGGTTGCTACCATTATCATTATGTAGTGTTCTTTCTTTCTTAATATAGCCTTTTTGAAAAGTATATTTTGTCAAATATAAGGATTGCTACCCTATTTTTTTATTTTCATTTGCATGAAATATCTTTTTCTATCCATTTACTTTTAGTCTGTGTGTATCTTTTGATCTGAGGTTGACATCTCTAGACCACATATATATATATAGACCTTGTTTTTATACCCATTCAGCTACCTTATGTCTTTTATTTTCAATTGATTTCAGAGAGGAAGGGAGAGGAGAGAGAGATAGAAAGAATAATTGATTGGCTGCCTCCTACACATCCCACACTGGGGATTGAGCCAGCAACCCAGCCATATGCTCTGACCTGGAATTGAACTGTGACCTCCTGGTTCATAGGTCAACACTCAACCACTGAGCCACACCACCCAGGCTACCCTATGTCCTTTGATTGGAGCATTCCTCCAGGCTGATGCCATATGGTGGGCGTGCTCCACTTAAGAAAGATGGCACCTGAGGTGGATAGAGTAATTCAGACTGCCACCTCAGCTCTCTCCCCAGAGCCATACATCTGAGTCTCTCCTCACACTACTCTAGCCTGCTACATCCTCTCTCTGCCAGAGCTCAGGTTGAGAGGCTGCAAACAAGATTTTGTGCATTGGCCCTTTAAGAGGGCACCTGTGTCTTAGCAGAATCCCGACTCTCCCTGGTGCACAGAATCCTTGTTTATTTTCACAGCCAGATGTCATGCAGTCATTCTTCTGGCTCCAGTGCTCTGGGCCAGGAAGCCAGCTTGGGATTCGGACCCCATGCTTCTCAGCAGGAGCCTTTAAGGTGAGATACCCCTCCAGAATCTCAGCCACCGCTCAGGGGAGCAGAGCCGGTCCTTTTCACTTCTCCGCACTATTTACCAGTCTTGATATGGCTTCGTCTCTAAATCCTTGGTTATAAGACTTCTCTTCAGCTAGTTTATTCAGGTTGGTTGCTCTACATTGTAGTTGTATTTCCCGTTTGGTCCCGGGGGAGGTGAGTGTATCGGTCACTACCTTATAGGTGAAGGAATTCTTTTGGAAGCATTCCAGTGAAATCTTTGGGACAAAGAAAACCAGTCATTATAAATTTTGAAAGATATTTCCCAATTGTTAAAAAAAAAATACTTGTACTAGTTTAAGTTCCAATGAGCAGTGGATGAGAGTGATTTTGTTCCCACAAACTCACCAGCACTGTGTAGTATCACAGATTATCATCAACGTGTTTTCAAAGTTTTGACCTCTGCCTAATTGATAAGTAAAAATATTTTCAAACCATTTGTATTTCTTTTTCTGTTCCTATCCTTTGGAAATATTTTTTCTTGCTGATTTAAAAGAACGCTTTGTATACTTATGAAATTAGTTTAGGAAACTATCATATCATGGTTGCAGCTTCAAAGCCTTTTTTGAAATGAGATGAATAAATAGATATATGCGTAGATAGATGAACTAAGTAGATAATGAACACTTAAAACACATGCTTGGGAAAGCAAGGACTAGTCTTTGGGTCCAGGTAACAAATCTCAGTTTCTTCATGCTTCTGTACCTTCTCTCACTGCTCCCTTTGAAGCCCTACATTTCGGTATTAGGTTCCCTCCCAGACAATCAGGACTCCTTATTCAGTAAGTGGAAATGGGGTTAATGAACTCTCCATGGGAGAAGCCTGCTTCTTTGAAAGCTGTCTGGCATAGTATTCACTTCTGAGCATTTGTCAAATATCCTGGATAAATGTTGCATTTTTATAAATCAGAGCCTAATTACACAGACCTCATATTAAGCCAAACAGCATGTTTCCAGGTAACATGTGTCTGCAATCAGTTCATGCTACTCTATCCAGCAGGGCCAGCCTCAATGTGCAAGCAGGAGAAAGGAGGAAAGGTTTTGGATGTGGGCATGCAAATGCTAAACTCACATCTGCCTGTAACCCCAGCTCCAGTCAAATCCAAGTGTCGGTGTTGTCATGGTCAATTCCCTTGAAAGCCAATATGGTTCCAACCTCACATTAGTAAGGGAACAATGTTTCTAGTTCCTTCCCAGTTTCAGTTTGGGGGCTGGGCGGGGGGGTGTTGTTGTTATTGTTTAAAAAAAAAACCAGTCTTACGCTGATTTGGTTTATAGGACACAGCTGTCCTGAGGCTGGCCCTCCCCATGGTGGTTTGCATTTGTGCAAATCTTCATGCTTCCTCGGTTCTTCCAAAAATCTAAATCATCCTAGATGCTTTAAAATGAAGCAATATCTTCAGAACTAAAAAAGCACATTATGGCAACTTTTATGGTTTTTTTTAACCATTTACAAAGGAGTTGTGTTTGCTTAAAACAGAATGAAAGTGTCTACAACTTCAAATATGTGAGCCTAGTATGTATGGACTATTAATAGCATTAAGCTCCACATGCAAATCAATATCAGCGGATTGAGCTATAGGGATTTTTCTGCAGTATAAACAATGAGTGTTTCTGAAAACAATGATAATGCCAAAGAACTATATTTCCTGCATTTCCCTCTTTCTAGCCATTCATTTTGCTTTCCATTATTACTTTATTTACTTATTTATACACAGGTTGCTCAAGGAAAAACTTAAGATCAGCATTGTAGATTAGCTGTAACCAGAATTAAAGTTTCTCGCCGGTTTATCATTGAACAAGATTTTCTGAACAATTTTTTTAAAGACTTTTGTATTTAATTTTAGAACGATAGGAAGGGAGAGGGAGAGAGAGAGAAACATGGATGTGAGAGTGTAACATCCATTGGCTGCCTCCTGCACACCCCCACCAGGGACTGAGCCCACAACCCATGCATGTGCCCTGACTGGGAATCAAACCAGCACCCCCCCCTTCCCCTGACCCGGTACACGGGACAACACCCAACCAACTGACCCACATCAGCCAGGGCTTCTAATCACGTTTTAATTAATGTAATAACCTACTTTTTTGTTCCTAGGACAATAATAAATATTTTAGTGCATTAAAAATTAAGAAATGTCAAATGGCATTCCACAGTATACAGATAGAGTTCAGCTGACATGATGTCAGGAAACATACTGTGTTACCTAGTACATCCTGAAATGAATGCAAATAGACACCTTGTCTGTCAGGTGCAATATCTGTGTGGAATATGGGTTAGAAAAGCAATGTATCATACCCTTCAATTAATTTTATATTCAATATAAAAAGTGAAATTGCATTTTTCATCTTACCTCAAAGGGACATCAGGAAAATAACATAGAAAGCATCTAAATTGCTTCAAACTACTAGTAGACTGTGAAAGCAAAATTACTTTTGCCACTTTGTGGTTCTAAAACATCATTTATTGCAATGTTCTCAGTACTTCAAAAATCAAATACAAATCCATTCATGAAATCATATGCATATATAGTAAATCCGTAAATTAAACTCAAAAATATAATTCATTCGTGAAATCATATGAATGTGCATATAGAAATAGTAGGATGTGCATATAGAATGTGTAATAGTAAAAGGCAAGCTCTCCTTTACATAAAATTATCTATTGGCAAAAGAACAGTAACAATTTTCTCTTAACTGAGATTTAAAATTATACTTTACCTGTCAGAAATTCAATGTAATAAGTTCACAGAAAGTCCTTGTCAGTTGGCTTTGAGACAAATGCATTCACATTAAGGTAAACTAGGAACTAGATTGTTAGGGCTAAGAAATATAGCATCACTAACTCTCTGGGCATCCAGCCATTAGGATTTTAGAGTTGAAAGGAGGGTTAGGGGTTATTTTGAACAGCCCTTTCCTGATAGTGAGCAAGTTTTTATTTGAAAATTCCACGTTTTAAAACAAAGAATTGAATGTTTAGCCCTTAAAACCCTACATTCAGAAAGCAGACTGGGACTCCATTTACTGCAATAGTGACCCATGGGTCAGATACCACATGGCACTTAGTTTCTCAACTGCTGGTCTCTAAGCTTCCCAGGAAACCCAAGCAAGACTCACCCAGACACCTCCCTCCTCCCCCCACCTTTACCCCATCTCCTCTTTACTGCTGCCCATGTCACTACAGACTCATGGTGGTTCTCCAGGCGTCCCTTCAGTGTCTGATCCAGGCCATGCCCCTGTGACCCAGGCACTATATAAGTCCTGGAGGTCACTGACACACCATTTGCTCAAGCCTGAACCTGGGGCTCTCCCTGGCTATCTCCTCTTCCCTCAACCACACACACACACTCACACACACACACACACACACACACACACACTTGCATGTGTATACCTCATTAAATTCACAATTCTTGATACCTCCAATTTCATCTTCCCTCGTCTCCACTGTAACTGCCCTGACTCAGCCATCACACCATAGTCCTATGCCTGCACGTCGCCTGAATGTCTGTCCTGAGTACCGCACGTTCCATCCCATCTCCCTCCCACCTGTTCTCCCCGCTCAGCAGCCAAAGCCTTCTTTTTATAATAAATATCATTATCTGACGCCTGTGACTGCACCCTTCCTGTGATTGTGAATCCCAGCCCCTCAGTGGGCGCCTGCCGGCCTCTCCAGCCCCTGGCCTCCCTTCTCCAGCTCCATGGGCTCCAGAAGACCCTGGAGCATCCCCATCCCCGCCGACTTCAGCAACACAATGAAAGGAAGAGGGAAATGAAGTCATATTTCAGTCTGCTCAGGCTGCTGTAACAAGACTGTGTAGCTTTAACCAACTGAGATAGCCCTTGCTGGTTTGGCTCAGTGGATAGAGCATCAGCCTGCAGACTGAAGGGTCCCAGGTTCGAGTCCAGTCAAGGACACATGCCTGGGTTGCAGGTTCAATCCCCACTTGGGGACATACAGGAGGCAGCCAATCAATGATTGCTTTTCATCACTGATGTTTCTATCTCTCTCTCTTTTCCTCTCAGAAATCAATAAAAATATATTTATTAAACAACTGAGATTTCTTTTTCCCCAGTTCTCAGGCTCCCTGTATTGGTACGGAAGCATTCTGGAGATATCAACTCCTTGGTACAGGTCTGTGGCTGTGACACCTGGGCCCTTCCTGCATCTATCCTCGGAAGGCCTGGTCCCTGCACGAAGCAAGGCCACCTGCAGTCTCCGTGCTGCCTCCAGGTCTCTGGGATGGCCATCGGGTTTTGTCGTGTGAACCATAGGCTACTTGCAGCTGGATCTGGATGGTCCTTATGTGGAATGTTCTTGTGTTTTGGATGTGAAACTCCGTAAATATCATCAATGATAAAGAAATCCTTAGGTATGGCTTTAAGAAACGAGACTGAGCAGCTTTAAACAACACAGATTTATTTTCCTTCTGGAGGCTGGGAGGCCAACAGCAGGTGCCTGCGTGGTTGGTTCCTCTTCCTCCCTTGCAGATGGCCACCTTGTCCCTGTGTCCTCACATGGCACACAGAGCTCTGGGTCTCTTCCTCTCCTTATAAGGGCATCCATCTCATCCTGGGGACTCGGCTCCCATAACTTCATCCAACCCTAATTATCTCCCAAAGGCCCCGTCTCCAAATACCATCACGCTGGGGGTTAGGGCTTCAGCAGAGGAGTCGGGGGTGGGAGGCACAGTGCCATCTATAGCGCTGGGAAAGATGAGCTAGAGGACTTTTCGTCACATGGGAGATGTGAACAAAATCTGCATTAAACAGTTCCACTAATTGTATTGCTACTTCCCCTGCTTCGCTCCTCTTGAGACCCTGGGTGATCCTCTCCAAACAAAAGTCTGAGAATGTCAGGCATCTACTTCCCATGTCACTCAAGGTAAAAGCAATATTCTCCCAAGGGCCCACCTCCAGGCACTCTGTCCTTATCTCCACTGCTCGACCACACCCCTGGTTCTTACCCTGGCCTTAGGATTTTTTACTGGTTTTTTTAATGTTTTTATTGATTTTTTAGAGAGAGAGGAAAGGAAAGGGAGAGAGAGAGAAATGTCAATGCTAAAGGGAGACATTGATGGGCTGTCTCCTGCCTGCCCCCACAACCCAGGCATATGCCCTGATGGGGAATCCAACCTGCAACCTCTTGGTACATGGGATGCCACTCAACCAACCCAGGCTCTTTGATTTTTTTTAATATTCTCATTGATTTTTTTTAAGGGAGAGAAAGGGAATGGGAGGGAGGGAGGGGGGAGGGGAGAGAGAGAGAGAAACATTAATGCTAGAGAGAAACATTGATCAGCTGCCTTCTGCATACCCCCACAACACAGGCATGTGTCCTGACTGGGAATTGAATCAGCGACCTCTTGGTGCATGAGATGTCACTCAACCAACTGATCCACACTGGCCAGAGCAGGTTCTTTGGTTTTTCTGTTTCCTCTGACTGGGCCCCTCTGTTGCCTGCTCTCTGCATGGCTCTCTACAACTCTTTCTTCCATCCCACTGGGTCTAGTCTCAATTGCATTTTATCTGGCAGGTCCCCTGTCCACCATCTACATAAACACTCTTCTCTCCTCTAACCCTCTCCATTCTCCATCTACCCACCCTGCTTCATTTCTCTTCCTAACATTTCTCATTCCTGACACCATGTTTATTTAGTCATTTGTCTGTTTATTGTCTGTCTCTCTCACCAAAGCTCCGTGAGCCAAGGCTTTTATCATTTTTGTTCACTGTCGTGTCCCCAGTGCTAGAGCATAGCACTGAAAAGCAGATGAAAGGAACTAGAGATGTGTCACTCTTTTCCCCAGCACTGGCAGGGATTTTTAGTCATTAAAGACATTATTATTATTAGGGACAGTTATTAGTATCTGACCTAAAGCAAATTCTCTTTATCAGAAAAGCTCCTTAAATTGCCAGAGCACTGAAATCTGCCTGAATTCTCTTTGGTGGCAGTTCCACCCTCCCCCCCTCCACCTCCCGCCTAGCCCTGCTCATGCACAATCATATTCTCTTGTGTGAGAAGGAACATCAGAATCCAAATGAGAATGACATCCTGACAGCAAGATATCACAGGAGTGACACGCTATTATGAACATATGTTTTTATATCTTTACCAGAAAGGCTATGCATTAACGATGCCAGCGTTCTATGAGGCTCTGGGTGAAACCACCAGACCAAGTGGGACTGTACAGTTATCGTAAAGACTCAGGTTGTGATTTTGCTACAACTTTCACTTTGTCTAGACCAGTGGTCCGCAAACTGCGGCTCACGAGCCATGGTTTGCCACTTTTTTGACTAATGAGTTTGCAGACCACTGACCTAGACTCTCGATTCCAATAATTACAGGTTGTTGTTGTTCCTTGTGATTAAGCCCCTATCCCAGTGGTCGGCAAACTCATTAGTCAACATAGCGGCAAACCGTGGCTTGCGAGCCACAGTTTGCCGACCACTCTAGACCATTTGTGTCTACAAGGCTCAAACTTCATGCAGATCTGGAAGGTGAATGTGTGACAAGCACAGCTGGTGCCCCATTCAAACCCCCTTACCTCCTCCTCTTCCTCAGTGAGTAAGCACTGCCCACCTTCCAACCACCAGCACCTGCCTTTCTCAGCCTCAGGGACTGCCCGAGCCTTTCCACCAGGCCGCAGGCCACAGGTGCCTTTTAAGAGCAGCCCTCAGTTATGACTGGTGTGACTTACTATGTAAACACTCGGCTCCTTCCTCCCAAGGCATGTTCCACACTGTACTGCAGAGTTCTCCAGGTGGGTTAAGCTCCAATGCCCCACAGAGAAAAACAATTGATGATATACCTATCAATGGTTGCCTTCTCTTACTGTCTTACTTTCATAAACCTCCCAAATTAACCTTTGTCAAATCAAGGTAGAGTGATAGAATTATTGGAATTTGGTGGAAATGGAGAAGCCACCCAGTCCCACCTTACTTTACAAGTAGGGAAACTAAGACTCAAGAAGTAACTGATTCCCCAAGAATGCAGTAATTCTTAGTTCAGGATTGATCTCATGCTCTGCTCTGTCCAGATTCTACCTGGGATGAGGCAATCAAATATCTTCTTAATATTTTATACTTTACAATCTATCACGCTCTGATTAAAATATCAAATATTTCATATTCATGGAAAAATTTCAGTTAACATAATTTCTATGCAGGCAGTTGATTTCATCATTGTAACATATGCCAATTTAATGCTTTGCAATAAACTCAACACACACTTGAGATTTAGGAATAAATTCAAAGCCTGAACTGAATGACACAAAATAAAATAGAAAGGAGATTAGAAGTGTAAGCATCTACTTAGGTTGAAAGGTTCCTGTAAAAAAAGAAAGGCACTGAGGTGCCCCCACACAAGCCTGACCCTGCAACCCCTCCTAGCAGAGAAGGATCCGGCTGGAGGGGTTGCAGAAACTCTGATTTCAGAACCCCTGCTTTCAACAGATGTGTGCATTGCAAAAATCATTTCAGAGGGCCAAACGGTAATATTCCTGCCACCATAAATGAGCTGTGTAGAGAGAACTCTTTGGTGACCTGTCATCAATGGGAAGGCACTGCCAGCAGTCAGCCCAGGTGACTTTGCAGTGGTTGAAAGGTCTTCCTTAACATTCTAATTTATGGTCAGCTATATAGGTCGGGACTCCCTCTACTAATGGCTTCCTTCTGTGCGTGGCACTCTCTGGGACTTCAAAGAGTGACCACTGCGTGGAAAGAGGTAAGGGACTCAAGAATGCTATCTTGACTGGCAAAGAGATTAAATGGAAATTGGACTTTAGAAAAAAGTCAATGAAGTCTTTAAATAAAGGAGATAAAGGGAAGGGATGTATTCTTCTGTGAGCAGTGAAAGTAGATACTTGCCTTTCTTCTAACCTAGTTTTGACACTAACTTCCCAATTGGATCCTTCATCCCTTGACAGTCACTATTCAGAAGAGAATAATAATGGAGGTAATACCAAGGCCCTTCAAAAACAAAGCAGCAAATCATCTCAAGCACATGTCTATTTGGCTTTGCAATGCAGGGTACACTTTTTGTCAATGTGTTGGCATTTCTTTTTGAAAAACATTAATAGTTATTTTTGTATCTGCTATTATCCAGTTTCATGCCAATTCCTTCAAGGACTTAAAATTTTTATAAGGCACAGTTCCTGCCCAAATGGAGATAGCAGAGAATTTAGCACATGAAATTTGAAATATGTTAGATGAGAGGTTACTGCCAAAGATAAGATTTTGGAGATACCACATTCCCCAAAAATAGGATATTCCACTCTCCTAAGCCAGGTGGTAGGAAGAGCAAAGACACTGAGTTCAAATTTTAGCCTTAGTTGGAATCCTGACTCAGCTATCAACTTGCTGTGGACCTTAGAACTCAATGAGTCTCAATCTTCTCATCTGTAAAATGGGAGTCCCACCTGCCTTTATGAGTTGTTTCGAAGAGCTAATTAAATGCCTTGCCAAAAGTGTGACTGGAGAGCCCTTGTCACATTTTTTGAAATTATTTCTTTACACTTCAGCATATTCCGTAGATGGAAGCTTCACTAGGACAGAAACCCCCTGTTGCTCTGTGTCCCAATGCCTGGCAGAGTAAATGCTCAAACAATGTGCATGTCCTGACTGATCTCTCACTTGCAAGGAGGAGGCCTCCTCCTCAGAGAAGGTGAAGCAGTGGCTTGACTAAAGCCAGGCACTCAACCACAGCCTATACCCCCAGCCCACATGACCTGTGGTCAGGTGTCAAGTCTTTGGCTGCAGAGGCAAGTCAGTAGTTGATTAGCCACTAAGAGGGAGGTTGTCAATAACTGTCACTCCAGGGGGAAATCATTATAAACAAAATTTGTGAAGAAAAGCCAAGAAGTTCAATCATAATCTAAATGTCTTTTATATCTAAATTCAAAATATCATTTCATTATTGTTACATCAAAGAGATAGTATGAAGAGAGGAGAAACTGCCTACAGCGTGGAGTGAGAAAGTCCAACTTCCAGTCCTGGTCATGCCATGTGGACTCTCTCTAGGTGTCTATCTGCTCTTTTGTAAGAATATTTGCCCTGGCTAATATTTAAGGGAGCATAAGTTTGGAAATAGAATTGCTTTTAAATTCTTAAGTACTACTCAGATGCAAGTCAGTATCATTTCTCTGTAACTCTAAGGAATTGAAAGAAAATTATTCTATTTCCTCTCTGTTTATTACCAACTAGAGGCCCAGTGCACGAAATTCATGCATGGGCAGGGTCCCTAGGCCTGGCCGGTGATCAAGGCCAATCTGTGGGGCAACAGACAGGGTGACGGGGGGTGGGGGGTGTGCACCTGCTGGCATCCGCCTTGGCTAGCCTGGGGCCTGTAGGCTGGGGGCAGCTCCTGCATTGAGTGTCTGCCCGCTGGTGGTCAGTGCGCATCATAGCAACCAGTTGTTCTATTGGTCATTCTGCCACTCAGTCAATTTGCATATTAGGCTTTTATTATATAGGATAGGCTCTATTTGTTACCTAAATTACAGTTCTCAGATTGTCACTTGAGAAATTTCTTAATGTGCCATATTTTCTTGTAGTCAACAACATATAGTAGATTTTCCTACCTTAAAAAAATACCTAGCTAGTGCATGATTTATTCCTAGGAATGGGAGATAGCACTCAGAGCAAAAGAATTTCCTGAGGAAGTTTTTCAGAATTCATAAACCTAGTCAGCACCTCAGGTTACTTAAATTAGAATTTTTAATTCACAATCTCCACTGTGGGCCACTTGACTAGGCTATTTGATGCCACCAAGTTGCCAAGAAAATAAGATTCACCTTGACCCTCCTGTACTGTCATTGCTTAGTTATCCTGTGTGATGAGCTGTATTCTCTGCTCACAACTCTTGTTTCCTTCCCATCATTGCATTGTAAATGGACTTTACTTCCTCACCCCATGGGTATCAGACTTGGTTGTATGATGTGCTTTGGCCAATGAAATGGGGCAGAAGTGACAGTGCACAAGTTCAGAATCCAGACCTTAAGAGACATCACATGTTTCTTTTCACCCTTCTTGAACTTCTGCAGCAACCATGAGAACATTGTTCCCAGAGGCAGGAAACCAGAACCTACAAACTTGAAACTAAGCTACTCTCACTTATCTGCAATCCCACAATAAAGAACACAATTTTATGATGCATAGATTTTGATAACATTTATTACACAACATTATTGCAGCTGGTATCTGACTAATACACCTTACCAGAGTAAGAGTCATGTGAATATGCTTAATCTCTGATTTAGTGATTCTTATTAGTCTCTCAGCTCTATCATCAGTCTTAGCAATGTATTTGACTTTATGTTTATAAAAGATTTCATAGGAACATTGTCAGCATTTAAAGAGAGATTGTTCCATGTCTCTCAATCTCAGAACTTACTAGTGAGTAGATGACTTATCAATGAATATTAAAAAAAAAAAAAAAAAAGGAGGGAGGGATTGTCCTTGCTTACTCTCTGCTCTTAGTTAAATATTTCTCCATTAGGGTCCACATAGCTTCAGGATTTGGAACTCAAGTGTGCTTCCCTTCCCCACAACAAGACTTCGTGGGAAATAAAGACATCAGGCTTATACTATGTTTTTATAACTCTTTGTGAAACTCAAATCATCTTAACAGCTTTTGCATAAACTGTCCCAGTGGCTGGGTGTAAATCCAGGCCGGAGAGAAATCTGGAAATGGGCCTGATGCCTTCTGCCTCTTCCACTGTATCGTGGATTCCAGTACGGTTTCTGAAAAGTTCTCTTCTCTTCTCAGAGCAGGAAGCACAAGTACAGCCTTGGAGAGTTGGACAGATATTTTGGTGTGTTGTTTCTTTGGGGTCACACTTAGTGACCTGATTAAAGAAAGTGCTTTCAGACAGCTTTCTGGCAGAACATGGCCTGGGGCAAGAGGGAGAAGAGCTTTCAAAAAGACTATCTTTGGGGCTCAAGGAAGTTTGGCAAGACCATGTCCCAGCAGGACTCCCATTGCTTCTGCAAAATACTTGGAGAACATACGATATTGTTGGCACCCACAGATGTTTATATAGTGCTGACTTAAAATATAAATACCTCTCCACTTTTCTAAATTGTCCTATGTCATTTTATAATATGTTAGTTGCCATTTTCAATATTTTTCCAGCATTTAAAGTAATAAAAGAGGAAATTAAGACTTTTCAGACATAAAAACTAAGAACAGAGAATATTTATTGAGTACTTACTAGGCATCCAATGCTACCTTATGTTTTATACCTCATTTACTAAACACAAAAAGTCTAAGAGGTAGACAGGATTATTGGCTAAATTTTTTTCCAATAAAAAAACTGTACATAGGAAAATTAAACAACTTGACCAAGTCTACAAGACTGGAAATGGTATTGGTACATTAAGGTCCCATCAATATGACTTCAAGGTTGGTTCACTTGACTGCTACTTTGTGTTAGAATAGTGTCCTTGAATTGTGCTGGCCTTTAAAAGCCATTGGTCACAAGATAAGAAGAAATCAACACAAGACAGGACTGCCTTCTGCCAGTGTTGGTAATAACCTAGACAACCAATGAATAAGCATCATTTAAGTTTTAATCAGTTAATCAATAGAAAGTTGAGCAACTTCTGTGTGCAAGAGTCTAACAGCTGTATGCATGTTAGTGACAGAATGTCACAGCCTCATCATGTAAGAAACTTATATCTAATATTAACAATTTATTAATATAATTAAGTTTAGTATTGTGGGGTTTTTTTACAGCTGTGTTATCTACTAGAGAAAAGTGTCAAAGTTTTTACAGATAAAAAGATATCTAAGATTAGGTTCAAAAATCTGGAGGATGAGTGGTGAAACTGGATGATAATAAATGGTTTTTTTTCTATTTGTATACATATTTGAATACTTCCTCAAAGAAAAGTTAGAAAAACACTTTCTCATCTAATAGGTATGCCTAATGGTTCTTTATAAATTATTTGAATTAAGGAAAAGCAAGTTAATATTTATAAAAGAGAACAAATTTATATAGACAATAAAAAAGAGATCAATTCAGAATCAACTAATATTTGTATAATAAATTGAAATAGGATCTAGTTCTTTTTATATAGTTCTTATTAAAGAACTAGAGGCCAGGTGCATGAACTCATGCACATTGAAAGTAAATTAATTAGGAGTTGGCCAGTGGGGTGGGACTGGCCATCAGCAGCACACTCCTCTTGTGTGCTCCTCCTTGGTGGGAGGCAATCTCTGATGTATGGGGTGCTGCAGAACCACATGCTCCCCTACCAAGGTATGTCATGGCCAGGACTACATACTTCAGGAGCTCCAGGACCAGCCTTCAAAACAGACCACTCCATCCACCAGGAGTTGACTATGTTTCTGACCCTCCTGAGTTAAAATGTTCTTAATCTCCTATGTTTCCAGATTAACAGTGACCTTGCCTTCAAGGGATCCTGTCCTACAAATTGTGCAAAATGAGAGGGCTCTGTGGTGAATCATACATCCCACTTGATCCAACTAAATAAAATATGGGCTGATGAGGTGAAGGCTTGGTCTCCTCTTCAGAACATGAGAGCCATGTTTATGAGTGTTGGACATCTAACTGCAACAGTGGAGACCAATGAAGACTTGGGTAATAGGATGACACCAAATCCCACTCTAAGAGGAGCTGGGAAGGACCAACCTTCAGAGAAATGTTGTACACAAATTCTCTCACATCCAAAACAGGTGGCCATGACTCCTGTATGTAAGTTCCCAGTGTCTGGGTGAAAGCTTGAGGTAGGATCTCGGGATAGACTTTGGTCTTTGGTAGCCTATTTGGAGGAGTTTATGTGAACAGGAAGTATAAACAGCAATGAGAAAAGGAGTAAAGATAAAGCAGGTGTGAAGTTGAAGCATGCTGTAAGGGACACTAATTCTGAGACAGCAAAGCTACAGGATGGAACAAGATGATGGGCAACCAGGATCTCTCCAATTGGTGGTAGTAAATCTGCGTTAGAAACTCAGTGTTTCAAAGTGACTTCAAGTTATTTAATTTTTTTTAATTGGCATTTTTTAAACCATCACAGGAAATGGACTATTTAAATAAAACACACCTGTAGCCTCGGTTTCAAATTTGTGCTTTCCCCTTTAGTATATTAGTATTCTTTAACTTACTGCATAGCTCTCTTCATATGTGTTCTAGAGCTATCAGTCTGTTTAGTTGACTTAGATGATAAAACAATATTTTCAAAAATCCCTTCAGCCTTCACCAGATACCAGAAAAATAATATAATTTCCTCAATTCTCAATTATACTTCCTATCAAAGGTGTTTTATAAGCATAAGGTGTGTTCCAGCCCTTCTCTCATTCACTAAAGCATGGACTGTGACAGGAGATAGACTTGAAAGATAACACTGAAAGGTTGCACTTCGTTTGCAGTTGGAAATGCTGTGCTGAGATTTTAGTATGAACAGCAACAAAAATAGTTTAGAATAAAAAACACAAGATTTTTGAATCACACCAATTAATTCCACTTTGAGTATCAGTCCAAAAAAATGTTTTATTACTGTTTTATTATGGAGAGAAGTGAACTATATGTGGGAGTATTTTATTTTAGCCTGGCTGTTTCTCATAAGCTTTGTCACCAATACTCTTGTCACTGTATAAGAGAATAGTCTATTTGAGTTCTACTTTCCTACACTATGTGGACTATCATTATTAAACTATGAAAATCTGTTTTATTATTTAATCAAGGTATAGATTACATTGAGATGAGACAAGAGACTTCTTTGGTAACCATTGTCAATGGATTGATTCTTGTGCTGATAGCTAGTGCACAAAACAGAATACCAATAGCACAGGATAAAAGTCTCAGAAATAGCATCATTTGGGCTTTCACTGTGAAAAAGGAAATATTTTTGAACTATGCTTGTCTGGCCTGTCTAGGTCACTATTTGCTGTCAACCCATAACCTCTGATCCAAGTAAATTTAATTTCTCTGATCCATTTGTCTTCTGGAATGGAACCCACAGTTCAGATCCCGCCTCTCACATTTTCTTTCACTGTGACAGGAATGGCCTTCCCTTGATTAGCCCCCTCACTGCCTTCTTTCCTTTCCAACTAGGCTGCCATCAGTAATAAGTAAAGTGAAAATGAACCCTTGTTAGCTGTCTGATGTGTTTTCTGGCTTCCTTCCCACTCTGCCTTTCCCTGTCCTCAGTGCTCAAACAACGCACACACTCAGACACCCACACTCACACAAACACACACGTACACACATAAACACACTTGTAAACATTCATATGTGAACACACACATACACACACACACACACACACACACACACACACACACACACACACACTCACAAGTTCATGCACTCTGTCCTGATGTTCTCAGAGGCATAAATGCATGTTTATGCTCTTCTGCATTTCCTGAGCTGCTCTTCTTGCTTCTCTTTACTTTCTGCTCTTTCTCCTCCTTAAAAACTGTGAAAACACCAGACTGTCCCTAATGCTTGCACTCTAGTCAGAGGTTTCTACAAACCAAGGATATTTGTATTCTCCTCTACCTAGTCACCTGTATCCCCCAAAAATGTGAGCTGGGCTTTAGACATTGTTATTTTCCATACATATTGTTAAATATCTTTGAAATTTTATTAAAATAACCAATAAAATATGTAAATTACATAAATGCATAAATTCCAAACCCATAGAGAGAAGAGGAAAAAAATGTAATAAAAAATACATTATAAGACTTTATTCCATCTAATCAGTGGAATAAAAAGAAAGAAAGAGAAGCATAGAAAAATTGTAAAAAGTAGGATGAGAATACTCAAGTTCAAACATATCAATGATCACAATAAAGAAAAATAGATGTAACATATCAATCAAGTGGAACTTGTGAGATTAAATAAAACAAAAAACAGTATCCAGCTCTATACTGTTTGCAAGTCAAGTTAAACTAAGGGCACGTAAAGGCTAAAAAAAGGGATTAAAAATGTACTCAAGGTAATAGTAAACAAAAATAAACTGGGCAGTCAACTATCTATATACATAAAACCCTAATATGCAAATAGACTGAACAGCGGAACAAACAACCAGTTGCTATGATGTTCACTGACCAGCAGGGGGTGCATGCGGAACATGGCGGGTGTTGGCTGTGGCAGGATGGTGGAGCAGGTGAGCAGGGGTGCCAGACCAAGGTGGGGCACCGGTTGCTGTCACCAAGGTGAGCCTCTGGTGGTTCCTGAAAATTCTTTACTCCTGCATGCCACAGTCCCACCCGGCACTTGCATCTGCTGCCAGTGCCAGCCCTGCTGCCACCCACTGCTGGCACCTGGCACTGGCCCCGATCACTCAGTGCCACCGGCAGGTGCGAGCGGCAGCTGCTGGCCCTGATCGCCCCTGAGGGCCTCTCCATCTCCCCCTGCTCCTGAGGGGCAATCAGGGAAGCAAGCCGCTGCTCACATCCACTGATGGCACCAGCCCTGCTCGCACCTGCTGCTGGCGCCAGCCCCAATTACTCTGTGCCATCAGCGAGTGCAAGGGGGCCTGACTCTGTCAGCATGTGGGAGCAGAGACAGCAGGAGCGGGGCTGCCAGCAGACAGGGAACCAGGGGCTGTGATGGGAGAGGCCAGTTGGGGGTGCAGAGGATGAGCTAAGACCTGCCCCTGTGCCCACTGCAACTTCGCAGCCCACAGTTTCTTTTAAGATGCACGGATTCATGCACTGAGCCTCTAGTCCTATATAATAAAAGCCTAATATGCAAATTGTTCGACCGGGTGTTCAACTGCTTGCTATGAGGTGCACTGACCACCAGGGTGCAGCACAGAACATGGAGGACGTCGGTGACACGCTGCTGGCAGCAGGCAACAGTGGAGGTGCTGCTGGCCCCAATGGGCCCAGATGAGAGCGAGACCACAGCAAGAGGGTGGAGCAGGTGAGCGGACAATGCCAGGCCAAGGCAGGTGTGAGCAGAAGCCTGATTACCTCGCTGATCACCCCACAGTCAGTGACCAGCAGCAGAGGCAGGGAGCAGGGCTGCCGCCCAGTTTCCATGCGCTGAGGATGGGGGTAGAGGGTCCGGCCCAATCAATCGCCCTACAGGTGGTATGGTGGAGCAGTTGAGGGAGTGGTGCCAGGCCACAGCAGGGTGCCAGGCAGGGCTACAGGGCTGTGAGGCTGAGGGCACAAGCTGGGGCTGTGAGCCGGAAGGCATGAGCTGGGACCTGATCCCCGCAAGCCACCCCGAGGAACCTCACCTGTGCACGAATTCGTGTACCTGGCCACTAGTACTTCAATAAAAAATAAGCTGGACAAACTATGTTAAAAATCAGACCACATCACAAAGGAATTGTATGCATGCATATAAGCCTAACCAGTGGACACAGAAACCAGGGGGGTGAAGGCCTGAGTGTGGGGGTGAGGGGTAATGGGGGGATAAGGACACATATGTAATACCTTAATCAATTAAAAAAAATTAACACCACATCAACTTGAATAGAACGAGTATTAAGAAGGGCAGAGGAGGCGAGAATGTCATGATAGATGTCCATATCTTCAAAAAGCTATAACAATTCCAAACTTGAATGTACCTAATAAAGTAGCCTTGAAATTTATAAAGCAAAATGTTATAAAACCAAAATGAAAAATTGACAAATTCATTATAATAGTATAAAATTTCAAATTAGTATTATCACTTATTTATATGGCTTACAGAAAAAAATAAACCAATAAAGATTTACCAATTAAACAAATTTGAAGAAGTCATATAGTCAATATGGTGATGATAGTGATATAAAATTACAATAAGAAGTAAAAAGAGGAAGAGGAAAAAGAAGATAAAAATGAAAAGTACTTGAAAATTTAAAACACTGATCCAAATAGCTACTAAAAGTCTAAATTGTAAATAAGTTATACATAAAGTTATTAGTAAACCATGAAATATTTGATATCTAACTGTATGGGATGAAGACTAAGGTGCCCTCAGGACGACTCACAGCACCACTGCATTTACCTAAAAATGAGGAAGACTAAAAGTAAATTAAAACTTTTCACTCGAGAATCTATAAAAAGATCAAAATATAGCTACAGGTCGTAGATGAAAAGAAAGAATAAAAGTTAAATGTTAAAATAGTGGTAGAATCAACATCATTAAAATGTCCATACTACCCAAAGCAATCTACAGATTCAATGCACTCCCCATTAAAATACCAACGGCATGTTTCACAGACCTAGAAAGAACTCTCCAAAAATTCATCTGGAATAAAAAAAGACCCCGAATAGCCGCAGCAATCCTGAGAAAGAAGAACAAAGTAGGTGGGATCTCAATACCAGATATCAAGCTGTATTACAAAGCCACTGTTCTCAAAATTGCCTGGTACTGGCGCAAGAACAAACATATAGGTCAATGGAATAGAATAGAGAATCCAGATATCGACCCAAACCACTATGCTCAATTAATGTTTGACAAAGGAGGCATGAACATACAACGGAGTCAAGACAATCTCTTCAATAAATGGTGTTGGGAAAATTGGACAGATACATGCAAAAAAATGAAACTAGATCACCAACCTACACCATATACAAAAATAAACTCAAAATGGATCAAGGACTTAAACATAAAACGGGAAACCATAAAAATACTAGCGGAATCCACAGGCAGCAAAATCTCAGACATATGTCGAAAGAACTTCTTCACTGATACTGCTCCTAGGGCAATGAAAGCTAAAGAGAAAATAAACAAATGGGACTACATCAAAATAAAAAGCTTTTTCACAGCAAAAGAAACCATCAACAAAACAACAAGAAAGCCCACTGTATGGGAGAACATATTTGCAAATGTTATCACTGATAAAGGTTTAATCTCCAACATCTACAGGCAACTTATACAACTTAATAAAAAGAAGATAAATGATCCAATAAAAAAATGGACAATGGACCTAAATAGAATCTTTTCGAAAGAAGACAGAAGGAAGGCCAAGAGACACATGAAAACATGCTCCAAGTCACTAATTATCTGAGAGATGCAAATCGAAACAACAATGCGGTACCATCTCACACCTGTCAGAATGGCTATCATCAACAAATCAACAAATGACAAGTGTTGGCGAGGATGCGGAGAAAAAGGAACCCTCGTGCACTCCTGGTGGGAATGCACACTGGTGCAGCCACTGTGGAGAACAGTATGGAGTTTCCTCAAAAAACTAAAAATGGAACTCCCATTTGACCCAGTAATCCCACTCGCAGGACTATATCCTAAGAAACTAGAAACACCAATCAGAAAGGATATATGCACCCCTATGTTCATAGCAGCACAATGTACAATAGCTAAGATTTGGAAACAGCCTAAGTGCCCATCAGCAGATGACTGGATCAGAAAACTATGGTACATCTACACAATGGAATACTATGGTGCCATAAAAAAGGAGGAATTCTTACCTTTTGCAGCAACCTGGATGGAACTGGAGAACATTATGCTAAGTGAAATAAGCCAATCAATGAAAGAAAAATTTCACATGATCTCACTCATTGTGGATAATAAAGAACATTATAAACTGATGAACAAAATGATAGATACAGAGGCAGTAAAGCATCAAACAGACTGTCAAATTACAGTGGGAAGGTTAGGGAGAGGTGGGGGAGATAAGAGATCAACCGAAGGACTTGTATGCCTGCATATAAGCATAACCAATGGACGCAAAACATTGGGAGGTGAGGGCATATATGGGAGTGGGGTGGGGGAGGTAATGGTAAGATATGTATACATACAATACCTTAATTTTTAAAAATGGAAAAAAACTAAAATAAAATAAAAGTTAAAATAGTAAAGCAAACAAAGTAGAATTAATCTATTAAGCCAAAAACTGCTTATTTGAAGACCAATAAAATAAGCAAAGTCTTAGAAAACCTGATTTAGAAATTGAAGGGGAAGAAACAAATAAGTACGTTTAGGAATACGAAAGGAAGCAGAATTATAGAGGAGATTTTCTAAAATACGTTTTGTTTACTTACTTACTCACTTACTTACTTACTTATTTTAGAGAGAGAAAGGAAGAGAGAGGGAATGAGAGAGGAAAACATCGATCAGCTGCCTCCCACACAGACCCCAAGTGGGGATCGAATCTGCAATCCCGAGTGTGTGCCCTGACCAGGAATCGAACCATTGACCTTTCAAAGCACAATACAATATTCAACCAACTGTGCCACACCAGCCAGGACTAGATGGGAAGTTTTAATTATTAAAATTGGCTTAGGATAAAGTGAAATAGCTGAGTACATGATAAAGTTTGGAGGAACTTATGTGATAGCTGTGAGATATCTGAGGTGATGGCCACAGAAGGAGGGCAGGTGGATTGTGGAGGGTGAGACTGGGTAGGTGAGCTGTACTCAAACGTGATGGGCTTTGAATGCTATGCCAACTTGCTTAAACTTTTCTCTTTCTGAGTTTACAGAAGGGAGTTGCCATGCTCTGCCCTGTGGTTCTCAGATAAGGCGGGCAGTGGCTGGCAGAAGGGAGACCAGACAGGGGTCTAATGGGGGGTTAGAGAAGGGTAAGGAGGACTGCAGCTGAGCAGTGACATAAGCTTTAGAGGGGTGAGGCCCCATAGGAGCGGCACTGTGAACGTGGCCTCAAAGGCCTTCATGGGCGGTTGGCACTGACTACCCCACCTCAGTTCCACATTCACGCAGACAAAGATCTGTGGTTGCACCTGCTCCTGCCTGGGCTCAATTTTTTCCAGGTACCTTTGTCATAAACCCCAGAGTTTTAAAGAGGGAGGAAACTGAAATGAAATGTTATGGTTGAATTTGTCCTTTCCCTCCCTCTAGTGAAAAGATTCCTGACAAATTATGTGCAATGCTTCCAATTTGCATAACCACAAGGTGGCAGTTGTACATCTGAGGTCATTCTATCACCTTGTACAGGATTAAGGACTATATGAATGTTATCTCATTTTATTCTCACAGACCAGTGAGGTGTGTCATCACTATTATCTCCACTTTACTGATTAGGAAACTGAGATTTTTTATAAAGAATACTAGAGGCCTGGTGCATGAAATTCTTGTATGGGGGGCATCGCTCAGCCCAACCTGCACCCTCTTGCAATCTAGGACCGTTAGCTCCGCTTGCCTGCCTGCCTGCCTGCCTACCTGATTGCCCCTAACTACCTTCACCTGGGCCCCCGCTTTGTCAGGAAAGACATCTGGAATGACATCCAAAGGACATCAGGTCTATCTGGTCTAATTAGCATATTACCCTTTTATTAGTACAGATTTTGTCAGACCTCACAATTAGTGATGGTGACAAATGTAGGACTCAACACCTAATTCAAAATTTCTGACATCCCTTTTCTCTGTTGAATTCCATATCTCTTGCAATCTCTATGAATAAAAATGACACAATTAGTACTAATAAATATTTTTATTATCTCAGTGTATAGTATTATGTGATGGTTTAGTATATCAGGGGCTCTGGAGTGAGACCAGGAAGCTCAGGTCTCAGCCTTGGTTTTGTCATCTGTAAAATGAGAATGATAACACAGCTCATAAATTTTTTGAGAATTTAATTAAATTGTGCTTTTAATATACTTAGTCCTGGACCTGGCACCTGGAGACCACTCAATACATGTTGTCCATAATAGTGGCTTTGATATGGGTTGGGTTTCAAATACGATGCTAAGATCCTCATTTAACTCTCACAATAGCCCTCTAAGATAACTGGGGCTCAGAGATGCTCCATAGATTATCAAGGTGACCAGTTGGTAAGCAGCCCTGCTGGGATTCAAACCAGATCTGACTGAAAACAAAGTATGTACCTTTGTTGTTTGGACAGACATCACAGGGAATAATGAAATAATTGTGAAATCAATTCAGAAAAAAAAATTGTTGTGAACTATTCGGGGTCAATGTACCTGCACAACCCTGTAGGTAACATTTTTTTGTAAGCATGCATATAAGCCTAACCAATAGACACAGACAAGAGGGGGTGAGGGCATGAGGAGGGGGTAGAGGGGGAATGGGGGAATAAGGATACATATGTAACACCGTAATCAATAAAGAAATTTTTAAAAAGGAAAGAAAAAAAAGAGAGAAACCAGGATGGCAGCATAGGTAAGCACCTAAACTGCTGCCTCACACAACAATTTCAAAACTACAACTAAAAGACAGAACAGACACTATCCAGAACCACAGGAAAACTGGCTGAGTGGAAATTCTACAACTAGAAGGAAAGAGAAAAGCTCACAGAGAACTGGAGGAACGGCAAAGGGTTAAGGTATGGCAAAGGGTCTTTGTGCATGCAGAGAGGAAGGGCGGCTGAGAGCCTGGCTGACTTTCTCTGGCGGGAGGGGGAAGGAAGCCCCCGACTGCACTGAACCCCAGTTTCGACTACACTGAACCCCAGTTCTGGGCAAAACCCCATGGACCCAGGCTCAAACAGGGGGAGTCTGGACTGTCACATAGAGAGAAAGGCACTCAGAGACTTGGAGACCCGGGAGAGGGGGTCTGGAGGCGCACACGCCAGTGCGCACAAAGACTGAAGAGGTTGCCACAGGCTTTCCCTAGCGGAAGGGAGTCGGAATCTCCTGACTGCACTGAGCCCCAGTTCTGACTGCACTGAACCCCAGTTCCAGGCAAGCCCCTGGGGACCCACACTCTTGCGGGGGAAATCTGGACTCTCGGGTGGAGGCTCGGGATCCAGGGGAGGCAGAGGTCTGGAGGCGCACGCACACAAGGGCAGTGCTGACGGGAAGTCAAGACTGTCTGTTCTGCCCTGAGAATCCACTCCATCCAAGCTGAGCAGAGAGGCTTTTGCAATTTGGCAAGTCTAATCCTATAAGGCTGTCTCCAGCACCGAACTTCTCCCAGCGTAGATACAGCTGATCCTCACTGCCAATTGGCCTGGAGGTCAATTCCTCCCAGTGATACCAACAACAATCAAGACTTAACTACAGCCGAAAACTGTTTGGCTCAGTGGATAGAGCGTCGGCCTGCAGACTGAAGGGTCCCGGGTTCGATTCCAGTCAAGGGCATGTACCTGGGTTGCAGGCACATCCCCAGTAGGGGGCATGCAGGAGGCAGCTGATTGATGTTTCTCTCTCATCGATGTTTCCAACTCTATCTCTCTCCCTTCCTCTCTGTAAAAAAATCAATTAAAATATATTTTTAAAAAAAGACTTAACTACAACATGGCTGTACACATAGTCCACAAAGGGGTGCACCAAGAGTGTCCACTTCAGGTTAACTGGGGAGGCCGACCCACTGGCCCATATAGGACACCTAGCACACAAAGCTACCCTACCAACTCAGGGAAGCAGTGAAAATGCGGCAACAAAGAAACAGATCACAAACGAAAGAAATGGAGGAAAACAAATGACTGGATATAGAATTCAAAACCATGGTTATAAGGCTTTTGAAGAATATCCTAGAAAAGGCCGATAAATATAACAAGACCCTCGAAGATATGAAAAAGGACCAACTAGAAATTAAACATACACTGACTGAAATAAAAAATATTATACAGAGACCCAACAACAGACTAGAGGAACGCAAGAATCAAGTCAAAGAATTGAAATACAAAGAAGCAAAAAGCAAAAAAAAATCCAAAAAGTTGAAGATAGTGTAAGAAGCCTCTGGGGCAACTTCAAGCATACCACCATCAGAATTATGGGGGTGCCAGAAAAAGAGAGAGAGCAAGGTACTGAAAACCTATTTGAAGAAATAATGACTGAAAACTTTCCCCACCTGGTGAAAGAAATAAACTTACAAGTCCAGGAAGCGCACAGAACCCCAAACAAAAGGAATCCAAAGAGGACTGCACCAAGACACATCATAATTAAAATGCCAAGAGCAAATGACAAAGAGAGAATATTAAAAGCAGCAAGAGAAAAACAGTTAATTACCTACAAGGGAGCACCCATACGATTGTCAGCTGATTTCTCAAAAGAAACTATGCAGGCCAGATGGGAGTGGCAAGAAATCTACAAAGTGGTGAATATCAAGAACCTACAACCAAGATTACTCTACCCAGCAAAGCTATCATTCAGAATTGAAGGGCAGATAAAGAGCTTCACAGATCAGAAAAAGCTAAAGGAGTTCATCACCACGAAACCAGTTTTATATGAAATGCTGAAAGATATTCTTTAAGAAGAGGAAGAAGAAAAAAGTAAAGATTAAAATTATGAACAACAAATACATATCTATCAACAAGTGAACCTAAAAATCAAGTGAATTAAAAACTGAGGAACAGAATAATCTGATGAATATAATAGAATCAGGAGCATAGAAAGGGAGTGGACTGATAATTCTCAGGGGGAAAGGGGTATGGGGGGGTGCAGGAAGAGAATGGACAAAAATCATACACCTATGGATGAGGACAGTGGCAAGGAGGTAAGGGCAGAAGGTGGGGTGGGAACTGGGTGGAGGGGAGCTATGGGGGGAAAAAGGAGAAACAATTGTAATAATCTGAATAAAGATTTATAAAAAAAAAAACTTTCTGGGTAAATTCAGTGTTCCAATTTTAATTACCAAATGTGGTGAAATATTTTTGGATAACATTTACTAGTATAAATTTATCCAATAACACTAAGGCACAAAATAAAAAAATTTTTGGCATGTTTGAAAAAAAAAAAAGAAAGAAAGAAAACATCCTTGTCCCCAAAGATCCTGATGTTGAATAGGTACGTAAGTTAATTATGCTACAAGGAAGAAAAAAAATCACTTCTGTAGCATTGGTACAGCAAGTACTGAATGGAGCAAGAGAGAGCAGGGATGCCAGTGGCTGTGAGAGGAGGCTGTGTGAGGAGGGTGGCATCTGAGCTGGACCCTGAAGGATGAGTGAGAGGATTCAGAGAGACACTGGGGTAAAACATTTCTGAGTAAGAGAACAGCTTGAGGGGGAAACAAACAAACAAAACTCTAGCTCTGGAGTTTGATGTTTGTTTCAGATGTCAAGTCCAGTGTGGTTAGAAAAAGTGGCATGTATCCCAGGAACACTAGTCTTCACAATATTAATAAGAGCTGCCATTCAGTAAATAAAATAATTTTAAAAAAAGAGGTTCCATGGCCAAATAAGTGGGGAAATACTGAATTAAACAAAATTAAATGGATTTTTTTTTCCTTGCAGGACTTTTCAGAGTTTAGATTGGGATGGTGCATCTTTTGAATATCCAAGAGTGAACAGGATGGGCAGTGTTGTCCAATTTCTTACCCTGAAACCCCTTTGCAAAGGAGCACCTTAAAGTATCCACATTGCTTGGAATACACTGGGCAATGCAGGTCTGGAGCACAAGGAACATAGATATCCATACAAGGTATGAAAAGGAATGAAACAGGAACATGAAAAGCTGGAATGCCAAACTCAATTATCAAAACTTTTATTTGTAGATAATGGAGGGCCATTAAAGATTTAGGGGTGAGAATGACATGAACAGATTCATCATTTAGGAAGCCTGTTCTGGTTTCAAAATGAAGGAAGGACACGTCGGGTGGGAGGGGTGGGAATGAAAGGAGTTGTGAGACTATTGAAACATTGAAATGAGAGATTGTGGACATGAAGCAGGTGATGGGGAGGAAACTAGTCCAGGAAGACTTCGGAGGACAGAGGCAAGTGGTTTGGGTGAGGAGTTAGACATAGAAAATATGGGAGAAGGAACAGCACACAGCTTGGGAGTATAGAGCTTGCTTTTAATTAAAGAAAATAATTCTGAAAATAGAAAATATCTAGGGCATTTGAGGTAAGGTGAAATGAAGGATTGCAGAGAGAAAATAAATTTAATTCATGACGTGCTGGGTTTAAGGAACCCACGGGGCATCTGGGTGCAGTTATTGTCAATTATTGTGAAGAGTGCTGTAAAAATCCTTGTGGGATTTTGTAGAGCTGGGGCTAGCCATTTGAGGCCTGTCAACTCAGCTCACAGATGATGGGTAAAGAGACAGAAAAGCATAAAGTACTTCATCAAGTATATGGAGAGAGAAGAAATGCCTAACAATCTCTTGGCCAGTGTCCTGTGGACCCTTTAAACCTCTGTCCCAGTCATTAAAGTTCTGTTCCTCTTTGTCCACCCCGCTGCTGATTATTGCCCAATTCTCCACTCCCATCTCTGTCTTGTCTCTGCAAAATCTGGCCTTGGGACTCAGTTCTCTCAACTGCTCTTGGCTAGCTCCTTCTGAAGACGGGCCCACTAATACTCACCTAATCCTCTGATCAGCACAAGAGACTTTACTTGTCAGGTTGAGCCTGCCAAGGCAGCGCTGCAGAACAGAGATCAAGGCCTCTATCTTTTACATATACATTTTATTTCAGAGAAGAAAGTAGAGGGAGAAAGATATAGAAACATCAATGATGAAAGAGAACCATTGATTGGCTGCCTCCTGCACAACCCCCATTGGGGATCGAGCCCACAACTGGGGTATGTACCAGAATCGAACCATAACCTCCTGGTTCATAGGTCAACATTCAACTACCGAGCCATGCTGGCCAGGCAAGGCCTCTATCTTGATTTGAGCTTTCCCAAAGTAGATCCTAAGACAAGGATTTATATACATAGATTACTTGGGAGGTGGTCAGGGATGTAGGAAAAGAGAGTCAGGAAAGGGAAGGCAGCCAGTAAAGGATTTTTTTAATTAAAAAGTTCATTCAGTGGTCAAATGGGCCTCAATCCCACTGGGGAGCCATGGGGGACTATATAGAAAACAACTCATGGTTGTATATTTACCCACCAGTTCCTGTCCATCCTTGTCCAAGGGCTGCTGCCTGATGCATTAATTTCTCAGAATTTAAGCTTGCATGTGTACATGCTCCTAAGTTCAGGCAATGCTCAGGAAGAATCAGAGTTTCCAGTAAGCAAACATCAGGCCACACCCACAGCATCTACTGCAGCAAGTAATAAGTGAAGTAGTCTCTTCAACTGAAGATAGAATCTTTGGAAAGGGAGAAGTTTCTCTCCTGGGAAACTGGCCAATACCATCCCAAAGGAGAAACCCGAGTCAAATGTGCTTATTTCATGCAGTTAGCAGTATATTTTAATGATCCTGAAAGTTCAGCAGTCACTACCAACACCAAATTTCTCTTGGCGCTCTCCCTTATTTTCTATATACAGGTCAAAGAACTCTCAGCCTCCAATGAAGGCATTATTGACCAAAATTGTTTCAAATGTCAAATACACATCCCAGAAATGAAAACCAATCAAACCGAAGCTTGGAGAAAGTATGTGTATGTCGGACTTACCCTATAAATTACTTTTAGCTTTGATTAAATTCCTTTCTCTCTAACAAGTTTCCAGACTATCAATTATTATAATGGACAGGACTGCTGGACTTCTAAAGGAGGCTTAGTAATTGCATTCAAATGTATTCTTGCAAAATATGCTCAGGACTGGGCATTTGAATGCCAGCCTAGAGTAGCAAGAGACATGAGGAAGACTGGACACAAAGAAATGGTTAGCCAACTGGTCAACCAGCAAGCCTGATTCATAACAAGGTATGCTTAATATTCAAATACAAAACCTGAGTAAACTTTATTTCTATAAAAGTGATGTCTGCTGAATTGAACACTGCACTGAATTCTAGAAAATGTAGAAATTTGTAACCTGTGTATCTTAAGCACCTTAGGCTATCATTCACTTTAGTGGAATAAATGGGCATACAAAGGATTTGCAGCCATAATTCTTAGAAGGAACAAGTGGGAAAGTATCCTGTTGATTTTTCTCCTAGTCACAAATTTAAGTGAAAATAAGTGAATGTTGCCTTTTCCCAATCTCAACAGGGTCCTGAAGTTTTTGGCTTAGACTCTGGTATTTACTGCTCTATGAAAATTTGTCTCCAGAATAATATTGTTACAAAGATAGATTCCCCATGAAAAATAAAATTTGGACATCAGCCTGCCATAAAGCCAACAGAAATTATTTATAGAACTAATCCTAAGAAAAAAATGAGCTACTTCACCCATAAAATGATAATGATACCTGTTATAAACATTAAGTGCATTAACAGCAGCAAGCCCAAGGCCTGACACAGGATAGGATTTAAATTCTAATCACTGCTCCCAAGTCTCTTAAGGAGCTATATGGCCAAGTGTAAGGAACACCTTCTTTCTGAGTCTGATGACTTCTGTATCAGTCAGAGTTCACTCAGGGAATGAACTTTCCCACTAGCTCCCATGATTGACATGGAATAAGGATTTATTACAAGGATTAGATCTTATGCAATATGGGAACTTATGAGAAGTCTAGAAAGGCTATTGCTTCTGCATCTGGTAGTGGGCCTGAAGTCACTGAGTTTAGCATGGAAGAAGAGCTGAATGTGAAGAAGGAACCCACAGGACAGACTGGAGCCAACATCCCCACATCCCTTCTCACCCTCTCCAATCTTGATGACACAGGTGACCTTCAAGAGAAACTGGTACCTTCACCACAGAGCTGTACTCACACAGCCCAGGATTTGAAGAAAGATATGGTGGAAGCTGGAGGAGTCTGCACTCACCAGGTGAGCCATCATGCAAGGCTTGCTTCTTCTCTTCTGCCTTCAGGTCTCATACAACCTAGAATTATGCATGGGGGAATTCTGGGAAACATAGTTCCATGTAAGCTACACAGACAGAAGAGAAAGCCATCACCTCTTCCCTTCATCATAGATTTGTATGCCTGTCTCCCAGAGGGCTGCTTAGGTGATTAAACAAGATAATGCTTATAACAGCCCCTTTCCCCACCATTCCCTGTGCAATGTAAGTCTGCACAGAGATTTATAACATAAAACTATCCCTTGCTTAACAACTGTAATTTATTCTTGAAAACCTGTCCATAAGTGAAAAGCTATTAACTCTTAAATTGTTTCTTTAATGTCAATTAGGGGTAGGAGGATATAATGCATTCCATTTTAATCCAAGTTTTAAAAATTCACAAATAGAAAACTATATCCCTTGAAAAATAAAACAACTTTACATAAGTAATAAACAACAAAATAAAAATAATAATTTGTTTATACATAAAATATAAAGTAATAAAGATTTATTATTCTCATTCTCTTTTCTTTTTTTGCACATTTTCTTCACCTATTTTTAAATTCAATTTATTGGGATGACTGGTTAATAAAATTATGTAAGTTTGAAGTGTACAACTTTATGACACATCATCAGTATATTGTATTGTGTGTTTACCACCCAAAGTCAAATATTCTTTGTCACCATATATTTGAGTCCTGTTACTTTTTACTACTTCCCCCTTCCCCCACCCCACTTTCCTCGGACAACCACCATACTATTGTCTGTGCCTATGAGTTTTTGTTTGTATTTCCTGTTTGTTCATTTGTTGCTTTCAGTTTTATATCCCACATATAGTGAAATCAGATAGCTCTTGACTTTTTCTGACTGACTTAGTTTGCTTGGCATATTCTCAAGATCCATCCATGTTGTCACAGATGGAAGTATTCATCAATTCTTATGATTAAGTAGTTAGTATCCTATTATATACATGTACTACTTCTTTATCTGATCCTCTATCAAAGGACATTTCAGTTGTTTCTATATCTTAGCCATGTGAATAATGCTGCAATGAACATTAGGGTGCATATATTTTGATGAATAAATGTTTTCAAATTTTCCCAGGAGATACTCAGAAGAGGGATTGCTGGGTTATAAGGTAACTATAGACGTAATTTTTTTAGGAACCTCCATATTGTTTTCCATAGTGGCTTGTACCAATTTACATTCCCACCAGCAATAAATGAGGGTTTCTTTTTCTCAACCTCTCCAACTCTTGTCATCACTTGTTTTGCTGATAATAGCCATTCTAACAGATGTAAGGTGGTATCTCATTGCAGTTTGGTTTGCATTTCCCAAATAGCTAGTGAAGTTGAGCATCTTTTTATATATTTGTTGGCCATTAGTATGTCTTCTTGGGACAAGTATCTGTTCAAGTTGTCTGCCCAATTGTTTGTTTGTTTGTTTGTTCGGTGTTGAGTGGTATATTAACCCTTGTGGAAGCTGTTGTTTGCAGATACCTTCTCCCATTGGGTTGCTTGCCTTTTTATTTTGTTTGTGGTTTATTTTGCTGTGCAGAAGATTTTTAGTTCAATATTTTACCTTTTATTAATTTTTGCCCTTAATTCCCTTTTCTTTGGGATCAAATTCATAAGATCCTCCCTAAAACCAAGGTCCATAACTTTAGCACCTATGTTTTCTTCTATGTAATTTATTATTTTAGATCTTATATTTAGGTCTTTGATTCATTTTAAGTTAACTTTTGTGGATGGAGACAAACAACAGTCTGGTTTTATTCATTTGCATGTGGGTTTCCAATTCTCCCAACACCATTTATTGAAGAGGCTTCTTTTCTCCATTGTATGATTTTGGCTTCTTTATCACAAATTATTGCCCATATACACATTCCATTGGTCTGTGTGTCTGTTTTTCTGCCAATACCATGGTGTTTTGATTATTGTCACTTCGTAGTATAATGTGAAGTCAGGGAGTGTGATACCTCCAGCTTTGTCCTTTTTTCTCAGGATTGCTTTTACTCTTTTGGGTCTTTTGTGGTTCCATACAAGCCTGCTTATTATACTCCATATAATACCATTTGGAGTTTATGTCAATTGCATTAAGTATGTACATTATTTTGGGTAATATGGCTATTTTTAATTGTGTTGACTCTTCCAATCTATGAACACAGAATATCTTTCCATTTTTTTGTGTTTAATATTTAAAATATTAAATATTTTAATATCTTTAAATAATGCTTTATAGTTTTTGTTATATGGGTCCTTCAGATCTTTTGTTCAGTTTATTCCTGGGTATTTTATACTTTTTGTTGCAGTTGCAAAGGGAATTCTTTTTCCCTTTATTTTTCTGAAATTTCCATTGTTGTATATAGGAATGTGATGGATTTTTGTACATTGATCTTGTCTCTTGTGACTTTATTGCATTTATTTATTGTTTCTAATAGTTTTTGGTCTTCACCAATATTTTAACATTTGGAAAGTTAATGATTATCTTGCACACAAATGGCACTTAAAAATAAATGCATAGTTCAGAAAAAAACAAAAACAAGGCAAAATGCAGGCTGAACACGGAAAAACTTCAGTATGTATGTGAATGGCACACATGTGTAAGAGACCCAAGGCTGGTGGAAGTTGCTGTCACTTCATCGCCCCGCACTCAGCCTAAATACATGAATCAAAACTTTGTGGACTCTGGATCTGTCTCTCGCCCAATCGTGTGAGCTGGGCCCTCACTGGAGAAGAAACCTGAGTTCCCTGAGACATGTGATCAGTGCTGGGACCCCACTAGCAGGCCAGGGGATCCCAAGGCAGGTGCTGGGTGTGGAGGCCACGGGGCCATAGGCTACCAAGGAGACAGAACTGAACCTCACATCACCCTGCTTGGCCCCGGAGGATGACTGGTTAGCCAAAGACGGGTAAGATTCCTCAGGGAAGGAACAACCTAAGACAAGCACAGTCGCAGAGGGGCCATCACGAGAGAACTTGGGGGTCAACAGAGGTTGGGCGCAGACCCTCACCCTCCCCAACCCTGAAGGGGCCTGGACCCTCACCCCTTCTAAGGGAGGTCTCCTGCCCCCATGGCTGCTTTGCTTCCCATGACCAGCTCAGATTGGGACACAGGTGACAGACAGAGACTTGGCATAGCTCAGATCAGGACCCAGGTAAGAGACAGAGACTTGGCCGACAGCAGCCAGCTGCCCTATATCTAAAGCCAGCCTAGCATCAGGGATGCACAGGGCCCACTCAACAATGCAAATAATCCTTCCACTAATATTTACAGGGTAAGCTAAGATTGTTGGTAGAGTATTAAATTTGACAGTAAAATAGTAATCAAGTTTTCAGATTAATTTAAATAGGCTAATTGAAATAAGTGAATATTCAAGAAAGTTTAATTGTACTGGACAAAAAGCTGTTCCTAAAGTAATAACTAAAATTTCTATTGGTAGTTCATCTCATGGTAAAATTACTGAACATGCAATGAACCTAAAGCAGTCATATTTTTGGGCAAAAAAATTAAAATTTACAGTTATCAAGACTGCATTATAAAATTTACAAAAGCCTCCATTAATCAAAAAAAGGGGGGGATAGTAGGGTAATATCATGTAAGGAAAAATATCCTATAAGTAAATTACATCTAGAAAATTTTTACTTTACAAAATTAATTTTCATTTGGAATGCTAACAGCAAGACGGCCATTAAAAACACACATGGTGCTAAATAAGACAAAGGAAAGTCGTTTGGGCAAAAATAAAAAGGATCCCAAATCAATTATATAGAAAAGATTCCTTTATTAACTTTTGGTTGAGAATATGTTTGTATATTTTCAGAAAACAACTCCAAGACCATGTGAATTCCTGCAACAGAGAGGAATTGACAGGTCTGCTCTAACCATGAAGATAAGAGGAGAAGCAGTCCAGAGATGGAAGACACTGACAACACCTTGCCACATTAGCAGTCAGCAGCTGTGCGTCGCTGCAGGTTGCCTAGGACCAAACCAGAGAGGGTTGGACCTGCATTGCCACCATGTGCCCACCATCCAGATATCATTGCTGACATGGATACATAAGGAACTGTTAGACATTGAAATTGGGACTCAAACATTTTTTTTTTGTTGTTATTATATGTTTATTTCTAGTCTGCAGAGGCAAAATTTTTTAAAGGAAAGAAATGGGGGGGGGGGGGGGGCGGAATAGATACAGATGCAAAGAAGCATTGAACAGACTGTCAAACTACAGTGGGAAGGCAGGGGAGGTTGGGCGGGGGCCGGGTCGGGGGGGGGGGGGGTAAGAGATCAACCGAAGGACTTGTACGCATGCATATAAGCATAACCAATGGATACAAGACATTGCGGGGGGGGGGGGGGGGCAGGTGAAGGCATGTACTGGGAGGTAGGGGAGGCCCGGGGGAGGTCAATGGGGGAAAAAAAGGAGACATATGTACTACTATTTGTAATACTTAAAACAATTAAAAAACATAGACATGGATATATCCCCCAAAACTTTATTTATGAATACTGAATTCTTATTTTCATATGTCATAAAATCTTCTTTTTTGCTTTTTTTTTTTTCATTAAAAGAACATAAAAACTGAAGAGAAAAAAAAGAAACTTTGTCGGCTCACTAAATAGGGCACACAGTTCAGATTTACCCCATGTGATGTTCTTTGACTAATGATTGTGGCATTGAGTAAATGAATGAGTGTGTGCCTTTGCCTAAAACTGTAGTGTCAAAAATTACTGCTTATATTTATTTAGTGCATTTGGGGGTAAGAAGCTTATTTTGTAATGGAAAGTGGGGGGAAATAACCTGCAAAGTGGTATGATTTTTCAAGAGCTCTTATGGTGCAAAGTTGACATCTCTAAAGTCATTTTATAAGGAAACTCTGTATAAGATCCTTTACCCAAATACCTTATTCAGTTCTCAAAAGCACTGTTGAAGTGGGATTTTTATTTTAAAAGCTAAATAAAGTATAACAAGTGCCTTAAGTATTATTGGATTTCTAGAAATGTCTTCTGTATTCATAAATCTACCCAGCAAGCAAAAAAGGTTGGCGAATGTGGTAGAACGTGCTAGCCACCTCCTCAATATCAACCCCCTGCCCTTCCTTATTAAGAAATAGTTTATTTGATTTGGTAAAACAATGTGCCTTTTTAGAAAACATTCAACCTTTCATTGCATCTAAGAGTGCCCATGTGACCCAGTTCTGCTCAATTTGACATAAGCAGAAATAGGCCAGTTGGAGCTACCAGGAAAGTATTGTTTTCCAGATAATTCAGTTCACATCAGTTACATTTTTACCATTGCTCCTTCCTCCTTTCCACACCTGGAATGCAGTCTCAATGCCTAAAGACAAAGGGCACATCCTGTGACACAGAGGGCAAAAGTCCCCAACTTAGGATGCAAAACTGGAAGAAAGAGGGAGCCTTGTATGCTTATAATACTAAGGAGCCCTGCACTGGCCCTGAACCACCCAGCTCTGGCTTTCCTGGAACTGGAAAAATAAACCTGCTAATTTAAGTTTTGTGTTCCATACAACTGAATAAAGTCTATAAATCTTACAGGAAACAGGTTGAGTTTTCAGTTTGTATTATCAATGTTCCACATATTGTAATAGGGTTGACTGTTTTAGAAAGTAAACTGGCTTTGTAACAATGTGAAAAAAAATGACGTGATTTACCCAAAACTGGCAATTTTAAGAAATATGCATAAAATAAGAAGGCTCTTAAGCCTGAATTAAAATTTTTATTGCTCAAAAAGAAATGTTTTTGTTTGGTTTTTTAAAATAAATCTTTATTTAGATTATTACAATTGTTTCTCCTTTTTCCCCCCATAGCTCCCCTCTAACCGGTTCCCACCCCACCTTCTGCCCTTACCTCCCCCCGGCACTGTCCTCATCCATAGGTGTATGATTTTTGTACAGTCTCTTCCTGCACCCCCCATACCCCTTTCCCCCTGAGAATTATCAGTCCACTCCCTTTCTAGGCCCTTGATTCTATTATATTCACCAGATTATTCTGTTCCTCAGGTTTTTAATTCACTTGATTTTTAGGTTCACTTGTTGATAGATATATATTTGTTGTTCATAATTTTTATCTTTACTTTTTTCTTCTTCCTCTTCTTAAAGAATATCTTTCAGCATTTCATATAAACTGGTTTGGTGGTGATGAACTCCTTTAGCTTTTTCTGATCTGTGAAGCTCGTTATCTGCCCTTCAATTCTGAATGATAACTTTGCTGGATAGAGTAATCTTGGTTGTAGGTTCTTGCTATTCACCACTTTGTAGATTTCTTGCCACTCCCATCTGGCCTGCATAGTTTCTTTTGAAAATCAGCTGACAATCATATGGGTGCTCCCTTATAGGTAATTAACTGTTTTTCTCTTGCTGCTTTTAATATTCTCTCTTTGTCTTTTGCTCTTGGCATTTTAATTATGATGTGTCTTGGTGCAGTCCTCTTTGGATTCCTTTTGTTTGGGGTTCTGTGCGCTTCCTGGACTTGTAAGTTTATTTCTTTCACCAGGTGGGGAAAGTTTTCAGTCATTATTTCTTCAAATAGGTTTTCAGTATCTTGCTCTCTCTCTTCTTCTGGCACCCCCATAATTCTGATGGTGGTACGCTTGAAGTTGCCCCAGAGGCTTCTTACACTATCTTCAACTTTTTGGATTTTTTTTTTGCTTTTTGCTTTTTCGGTTGAGTGTTTTTTGCTTCTTTGTATTTTAATTCTTTGACTTGACTCTTGCGTTCCTCTAGTCTGTTGTTGGGTCTCTGTATAATATTTTTTATTTCAGTCAGTGTATGTTTAATTTCTAGTTGGTCCTTTTTCATATCTTGGAGGCTCTCATTATATTTATTGACCTTTTCTAGGATATTCTTGAAAAGCCTTATAACCATGGTTTTGAATTCTATATCCAGTCGTTTGTTTTCCTCCATTTCTTTCGTTTGTGATCTGTTTCTTTGTTGCCACATTTTCACTGCTTCCCTGAGTTGGTAGGGTAGCTTTGTGTGCTAGGTTTCCTATATGGCCCAGTGGGTCGGCCTCCCAGTTACCGGAGGTGGACACTATTGGTGCACCCCTTTGTGGACTGTGTGCTCAGCCTTGTTGTAGTTAAGTCTTGATTGTTTTTGGTATCACTGGGAGGAATTGACCTCCAGGCCAGTTGGCTGTGAGGATCAGCCCTGTCTACACTGGGAGAAGTTCGGTGCCAGTGCTGGAGACAGCCTTATAGGATTAGACTTGCCAAATTGCAAAAGCCTCTGTGCTCAGCTTGGATGGGGTGGATTCTCAGGGCGGAGCAGACAGTCTTGGCTTCCCGTCAGTCCTGCCCTTGTGCGCGCGATCACCTCCAAACCCCCTCCCCCGGGTCTCCAAGTCTCTGAGTGCCTTTCTCTCTACCTGACCATCCAGACTCCCCCTTTATGAGCCTGGGTCCATGGGGTTTCACCCAGAACTGGGGTTCAGTGCCATTGGAACTGGGGTTCAGTGCAGTCAGGGGCTTCTTTCCCCCTCCCGCCAGAGAAAGTCAGCCAGGCTCTCAGCCGCCCTTCCTCTCTGCGTGCACAAATACCCTTTGCCGTACCTCAACCTTTTGCCGTTCCTCCAATTCTCCGTGAGCTTTTCTCTTTCCTTCTAGTTGTAGAATTTCCACTCAGCCAGCTTTCCTGTGGTTCTGGATAGTGTCCGTTCTGTCTTTTAGTTGTAGTTTTGAAATTATTGTGCGAGGCAGTGGTTTAGGTGCTTACCTATGCTGCCATCTTGGTTTCTCTCTCTTCAAAAAGAAATGTTTTGAAAATATTTCTATTAACCTACATGAAAATTTCAGTTAATAATAATAAAATGAGATAATGACCCCCAAATCATATGGGTCATTGTTATGGGATTAGTTAGTTCATTTATTGATCCATTATTTATTTATACCTAGAATCTTAAAAACACAGTTTGCAATGAAAGGTGGGCATATGACAGTGACATTAAAATGGGGATTAAAAATTAATAAAGCATGTTTGAAAGATAAAGAATGATTATAAATTGAAAACTAACTCAAGAATAGTGAATATGCTTAAACATGATATTTTGCTCTGAGCTTCCTATAAGTCAAAGCAAAGAAACAAGCATACTGAGTTAAAGTGCTCTTTTTAGCTGGCAAAGGAAATTTCCCAGTTTGTTAATTAATTAATTACTGACGTATCAACATAAGAGTAACTTGCATTTATGTATCACTGAAATTTGCAAAGCATTTTGATTTTATTCTACAACCCAATGAAGTAGATAATTTTAATACTAAGTATTAAAATTATCCTCATTTTACAGATTAAGAAACTGAGGCTGTAAGGCTGGTACTAGTACTGTAGTTCCATTAGAGAGTTGGGAAATTGGGATTTAGGGAGACTGAAAAAACAGGCCTGGGTGTTTGAGGGTACAATAGTGTCAGTGGAATAAAGAAACTGGGGTGAAAGAGGAAGGCTGTGGGGTGGATCACATGCTCTGTTGAGTCTAAGTTAAGCTAGAGTTTTCTAGAAGTCATCAAGGAAGCAGTTTTCTGCATGAGGCAGGTAAATACTGGGGCTGGAGAAATTAATTAGGGATCAGAAAGTAGAAATGGTATTTAAAGCCATGGTTTTACCGATGTCATCCAGGGAGAAAGTGCAGGTGAAGACCAAGCACAGAGTTCTGAGACCTACCAAAATGTACCTCCTGCCAGCAGAGGAGGAGCCAGAAAAGGGGGAGGGGAGGCCAGGGACACAGAGGAAAACCATAGGAGGGGTCATGATGGTGCTTTAAGGAGAAAGTGGTCAACAAAGCCGAGAGGTCAGGTGAGATGTGGACAGTGGCTTTGCCTAGACCAGGCTACCAGTGGCCTTGACAAGAAGCAGCAGAGTGGTGGGGAAGCCAGCCAGACTGAGGATACAGAGGAGAAATGAAGGCCAGAAAGGAGAGAGCACCATGAATAGCTCTCTGACTTCTTGCTATAAACAGGAACAGGAAAGTAAGATGAAATCTGAGTGTTTACTTGAAGGGTGAATAAGCAGAAAAAATTCAGGACAGTGCTTTCTGGAGGAAGCATCTCCCCTTTGTGAAAAAGATAGCGAACCACCAGGCACCTGGAACAACCAAGGCAAACTGCAGAAGAGCACAGTGATGGGAGAAACTCACTAGCTTCTGTTTCTGAGAGCCCGAGGTCATGCCTCTGCATTCTTATAAAAGTTAGATGGTGGGATTTCTTTCACAAGCCAAGGCTATAATAATATGCAAAGGATATTTCTCCTACCTATCCACAACTAAAACAAATGATAACCTATAACACAATCAATCAATTACTGTAGTGCCCCTCTTTGATCTTCTATGCCTTTGATCATCCTTTTTACTTCTGAATCTTGCCTCCTGATCCCTATCTCCCTCGTCAGATATGCCTTTCCAGTTATCAGAATGACTAGAGAAAACCTAGGGCATAGCTGTGTCTCTGGGCTCTCAGGACTATAGGGGAAGGCAGGAGGTGACCGGAGAGCAGGGACAATATCTAAACATTGTATCCTGTCCCTGGTGCTAAACCAAGTCTCCCGGATTCTCACTGCACCTCACTAATAGAATTTCCCAGCACAGTTTGCAGGATAAAGGGCAATTTACCTCAAAAAGAACTCAAATTCATGGTGTCATCAAGGTGAAACCTGGAAAGATGAAAACTCTAAACCCCAAACCATAAGGACTTTTGCATAATCCTCAGAAGACCCCACGTAGACAACAGAGGCTCCAAGAGAGTTATACCTTGTCCAGGAAAGGGGGGTCCCAGGCTTCCAGGGTCCACTGGGCCAGTAGGAAACTATCTGAGGAGATAAACATCTCCCAAAATATAAAATTGCTACACTATTTTATTTTTAGTGTTTATTTATAAAATTACGTATTGAATTATATATATTTTAATAGTTTATAATCTTAAAATAATTAAATGCACAATTTTACAAATATATTAATATGTAACAAATGTACAGCTTAACCAGTTGAACACACTCATAGAACCAGATCAAGAAATTAGAATCTTCCAGATCAAGAATTCTGATAAGACTGAAATTGTGCAATGATTAAATTTTGTTCTTCAGAAATATTTATGCAGCTCCTATTTGCATTACATATAAATTTAATCTCAAGTTATTCTGGATAGTTTTACATAAACTTGGTGTAAAAACATTCTTGTAAGTCCAAGTCAGCTCATGAGAGTCATAAATCATAATAAAATTGCCACATTCGGGTGAATGGATACATAATGGAAAAGGAGAGTAAAAGGCTAATGGCAGAATCTTAGTGGGCATAACAGAGTTTACTGTAGAAATCTTTCATCTTTGCTGAATAATTGACAAATTTCATAATAAAATTATTGATTGTTTACTGTGATAATATCTGAGTTTTAGTCTCCCCTTGGAAAAAAATGTAAGTGGATAAAAGTTGATGTTAAAAAATGATCAGCTAGGTTTTAAACATGCACACTTGATAATAAAATTGCATATGGGTACTTTTAAATATAAATTATTATTATCACTAACAAAAGACAGTGCTTCTTGTGTATCTTTTCTAGACCACGTGCCAGCCTTTCACTGTATCCTCCAAAGACTTTGTAATGAACTCATCTACCTCAAGCATCAGAGGTTGGCCGAGAAGACACAGCACACCTCTCTCAGCCGGTCCCTTCCATTTAAAATCATCAAAAGAGCATCTGATGCTCAGTTGCACTGACCACTTCAACCAGTAGTCAGAAGGCAGCATTCCAGTGGCTGAGGAGGCTTGATTAAAAGATAATGTAACCAGTGGTGGCCAGAGCACCAACCCTTCCAAAAGCAAACCTAAACATCAGCTGCTCCCCACCACCCCACCCCACACACCCCCCACCCCAGTAAGCACTTTTGGTGACAAAGATGATCCAAACAATCATGTCTACAGAGAAAGACTTTCAGAACAGGCAGGTGGAACAGTTCTATTTCAGTGTGCTTGTAATCCTGCACTTGTTTAAAATGTCTAGACAAATAGGCAACTTGGCCAACATACATATTTAGGGGCAGTTCATTTATGCACCTGCTCTGGCTGGGAAATGGAACAGAAGTTGTAGCTACTCTATGGGAAGCTGGACCAGAGCATCCAATAGCATCCCACCTTACTCCCAAAAACTGCCTCGTTCTGGGAGGTACCCACTTATTACATCAAATGAAGATAATAGGTTTTAAAAAAACAAGACATTAAAAATAAAAACACAATAAATGTCCAATGTAAAGCAGTCCTGCTGGCGAAGCATGGCCTAGACACATGCCAAAAACAAAATAAGCCTTTCATATTCTCCAAGACAACTGTGAACAAGAGCCACAACCTGTGTTATAGGACCCCTTCATGTGGATGGCCACAAACCTGGCGCCTTCCATGAACATCAAACAAGGGAGTAATATTGCAGCCACGTACTGAGTACTTGCTCTGTGCTACATGTTTGCAAATATTTCCTCACTTGTTTCTCACAACAAACCTTTAAGGAAGATACTGTTACCGATATTAGAGATGATGACTCTGAGATCTGAGTGAAAATATCTCATATTAGTAAGTGGAGAAACTAGAATTCAAGCCAGCTTTTCTTGACTCCAAAACTTGTATCCCTTTGAGCCATATGCCAGGTTGGTCCCAGGGTTTGGTGAACTCGTTCCCTGTGACTTCCTCCTCACAAAGCAAAACCTTACAGGTCTTCAGGGTTAAAAACAAAATATCGCATGGCATTCACTTCCGCTTGAACAAAATTTTCTTTCTTTTCTACCAAAACAGTTTTCAAAATTCAATCATTGCTTACCACTGTTACAATTTATAGTTAGTTAAAATGTACCTTGGAGGAGGAAGATAGCAGCTGGCAGGACAGAGGTGAGGGAGAGGAAGTGAGTGAGTGAGGGTATGAAAGGAGAATGTGTGGATGTGTGTGGTGTGTGTGTGTGAGTAAGGGACAGTTAAATCCCTGTAAGAGCAGCAGGGGTTGGCAGACCAGGCTCTCTTGGACAGGGAGAGACTACCACTGCTGTGGGCACTCCCCAGACTGTGGGACTCCAGCACGGAGCCCACGCCATCTTGAAAGGGAGAATGGCCTTTTTTAGGAACTCATCAGCACCACCAACCAGATAGGCTCTGGAACTGCCCCGCAACCCAGCAGCCACCCCAGCCAAAAACCTGCTACCCCACCCACAGATCCACGTACCCTGGGACCTCCACCACCAAAGGTGCACCATTCCCGCAGCAGTAAGTGTGACTCCCCATCCCCAGCCGCAGAACTCCTGACTCCACCTTCTCGGGTTTCCAGTGCACAGGCATCCAGGGCCCACCACTCCATAGGGAGTGCCTGGGAGTCACTGGGAGCCCCCGCAGGTGTGATTTTGTAAAGACAAGGGACCGTGGCCCTGTGGTAAAATTCTGAACTCCCTCCTCCTGAAAAACTGCCCATGAACACCTCAGTTGTGTAACTTCACTGCCAGGGCCCCTCAGAGTGTGTCAGAGCTCTGCACTGGCAAACGCACCTACACAGATGCGCATTTCCAACAAGCAGGCACCCTGAGCCCATCTATCCACAGGGCATTTGTAGGAGCCACTGTGAGCTCTCCCTGGGTGTGATCTTGGAAAAAGAGGGGGGCACTCTCCCCCCAGGAGTAGAAATTCTGAATTCACTCATCCTGGATACCTGCCCACAGGCACCTCAATTACACAGCTACACTGCCAGGGCCCTTCAGAGTGCTTCAGTGTGCCTCGCTGGCAAACGTACCACAGGTGCCCCTGTGAGCCACCACCGGGAGTGAATGCCTAGCCATCACAGGGGCAGCAGCAAAAGCTGAATCTGCAACCCCACAACTACACACCTCTGGACACCACAGTCAAGCCTTGCCAGAGCAGAGGCCCTCTGAGCCCTATCACCCCAACAGACAGTTCCTGGGTGCCACTGTGAGTCCCCGCTGAGCAAGCATGATTTCAACCAAGGGCACAAGACAACAAAAATTGGCACACCCCCCTCCTGCTGAATTTTAGACACTGCAGTTGTGCCTCTCAAGCTCACAAGCCTATATCAAGAGAAACCAAATAGCTCAAGTATGGAGCTACACTAGATTACCAAGCCCAGGAGACCAGAGATTACACCAGTAGCACCATCCCCAAAAGAATCTGGGTAGCAAAGCAATAGGATCTACAATTAAAACATTACAGAAAACATGGGAAGACAAAAAAGCAATCCCCAAAGGAAAGAAAAAGAGGAATCACCAGAAAGGGAGTTAAATGAAATTGAGGCTAGCAACATACCAGAGAAAGAATTCAGAGTAATGGTTCTAAGGATGCTCAAATGGCTGGATAACAAATACACACAACTCAATGAGAATAATAAGGAGCTGAATGAGAATGTTGCCAACATAAAAAAGAACCAAGAGGAGATGAAGAATGACATAGCTGCAATAAAGAACACAATGGAAGGCTTAAACAGTAGACTAGAAGAGGCTGAGGACCACATCAGCGAATTAGAAGACAAGGTAGGAAAACACACACAAACACAGCAGCAAATGGAAAGAAGACTTAAAAAGCAAGAGGAGAGCCGAAGGAAGCTTTGGGACAACACAAAATGAAAAAACATTCGCATAATAGGGGTACCAGAAGAAGAGGAAGAGAAGCAAGGAATAGAAAACCTGTTTGAAGAAATAATGACAGAAAACTTCCCTGATATTGCAAGAAAAAAACCATGCAAGTCCAAGAAGCACATAGAGTCCCAAACAAGATGAACCCTAAAAGATTGACACCAAGACACATTATAATTAAATTGGCAAACACCAACGACAAAGTAAGAATCTTAAAGGCTGCCAGAGAGAGACAGAAAGTTACCTACAACGGTTCTCCTATTAGAATATCAACAGATTTCTCAACAGAAACAGACAAGGCCAGAAGGGAATGGAATGAAATTTACAAAGTGATACAAAACAAGGGACTGAACCCAAGAATACTATACCCAGCAAGGCTAGCATTCAAAATTGAAGGTGGAATCAGGAGCTTCACAGACAAAAAAGGACTAAGAGAGTTTATCACTACCAAGCCAGCAATGCAAGAACTGCTAAAGGGACTGCTGTAAAAAGAAGAAAGAGAAAGGCAAGAAGAAACACAAACACTAAGGGGAAAAATATGACAACAAACATGTACTTGTCAATAATAACATTAAACGTAAATGGATTAAATGCACCAATCAAAAGACACAGGAAAGCTGAATGGATAAGAAAACATGACCCATATATTTGCTGTCTACAAGAGACCCACCTCAGAGCAAAGGATTCACACAGACTGAGAGCAAAGGGGTGGAAAAACATTTTTCAGCCAAATAGAAATGAGAAAAAAGCTGGGATTGTGATACTTATATCTGATAAAATAGACCTCAAACTAAAGGCCATAATAAGAGGTAAGGAAGGCCACTACATAATACTAAAGGGAGAAATTCAACAAGAAGATATAACTCTGGTAAGCATATATGCCCCCAATGCAGGAGCACCCAAATACATAAAAAACCTCCTGGAAGAGATCAAGGGAGAGATCGACAACAATACCATCATAGTAGGAAACTTTAATACACCACTGACATCACTGGATAAATGCTCTAGACAAAAAATCAGCAAAGAAACAGCAGTTCTAAATGAAACACTAGATCAGATGGACCTAATTGACATCTTCAGAGCATTTCAACCCAAAGCCACGGAATATACGTTCTTCTCAAGTGCACATGGGACATTTTCAAAAATAGACCACATATTAGGTCACAAGCAAAGTCTCCCCAAATTCAAAAAGACTGAAATCATATCAAGCATTTTCTCAGACCACAATGGTATAATATTAAAAATAAACTACAATAAAAGCATTCCAAAAAATTCAAACACTTGGAAGCTGAATAGCATGCTATTAAACAATGATTGGGTTATCAATGAGATCAAGGAAGAAATTAAAAACATCCTGGAGACTAATGACAATAAAAACACAACATTGCAAATCCTATGGGACACAATGAAAGCAGTCCTGAGAGGGAAGTTTATAGCTCTACAGGCCTACCTCAAAAAATAAGAAACAATGGTAATAAATAATCTAACTCAACAACTCAAAGAATTAGAAAGAGAGAAACAAGAAAAGCCCACAGTGAGCAGAAGGAAGAAAATAATAAAAATCAGAGCAGAAAGGAATGACATAGAGACCAAAAAAATCAATACAAAACATCAATGAAACCAAGAGTTGGTTCGTTGAAAGGTTAAACAAGATTGATCAACCTCTAGCCAGGCTGACCAAGAAGCAAAGAGAGAGGACCCAAATAAACAAAATCAGAAATGAAAGAGGTGAAATAACAGCAGACCCCACAGAAATACAAAGGATTGTTTAAAAAAATACTATGAACAACTCTATTCTAACAAACTAGACAACCTGGAGGAAATGGACACATTCCTAGAAAAATACAACCTTCCAAAACTTTCTCAGGAAGAGTCTAAAAATCTCAATAGGCCAATAACTATGGAAGAAATTGATGCAGTCATCAAAAATCTTCCAAAAAAAACAAAAGCCTGGGGCCAGACGGCTTCACAGGGGAGTTTTACCAAACATTCAAGGAAGAACTATAACCTATCCTCCTCAGACTATTCCAGAAAATGCAAGAGAAAGGAGCACTTCCAAGCTTCTTCTATGAAGCCAGCATCACCCTAACACCAAAAAGAGATAAAGATAACACAATGAAAGAGAATTACAGGCCAATATCCCTCATGAACATAGATGCCAAAATCCTAGCAAATCAAATCCAGCAGTACATCAGAATGATCATACACCATGACCAAGCAGGATTTATCCCGGGGATCCAAGGATGGTACATTATCTGCAAACCAATAAACATGATACATCACATAAACAAATTGAGAGATAAAAATCACATAATCATCTCAATTGATGCAGAAAAAGCATTTGACAAAATCCAACACCCTTTCTTCATAAAAACTCTCAACAAGGTGGGAATAGAAGGATCATACCTCAACATAATAAAAGCCATATATGAAAAGCCCACAGCCAGCATCACACTCAATGGACAAAAACTAAAACTATTTCCCCTAAGAACAGGAACAAGACAGGGATGCCCACTCTCACCACTCCTGTTCAACATAGTGCTGGAAGTACTACCCATTGCAATCAGACAAGAAGAAGGAATAAAAGGTATCCAAATTGGAAAAGAAGAAGTAAAGCTTTCCTTATTCGCAGACGACATGATACTGTACATAGAAAACCCAGAAGACTCCATCAAAAAATTATTAGACTTAATAAATGAATCCAGCAAGGTGGCAGGATACAAAATTAATGCGAAGGAATCTATGGCATTTCTATACACTAATAATGAACTTACAGAAAGAGAGACTAAAAAAGCAATCCCATTTACCATCACACCAAAAAAATTAAGATACCTAGGAATAAACTTAACTAAGGAGGTAAAAGACCTATATGCAGAAAAATACAGGTCACTGAAAAAAAGAGATAGAGGAAGACATAAACAGATGGAAGAACATACCGTGTTCATGGATTGGTAGAATCAACATCATCAAAATGTCCATACTACCCAAAGCAATCTATAAATTCAATGCACTTCCCATTAAAATACCAATGGTATATTTCACAGACCTAGAATGTACTTTCCAAAAATTCATCTGGAATTAAAAAAGACCCCGAATAGCTGCAGCCATCCTGAGAAAGAAGAACAAAGTAGGAGGAATCTTAATACCAGATATCAAGCTGTATTACAAAGCCACTGTTCTCAAAACAGCCTTGTATTGGCACAAGAACAGACATATAGATCAATGGAATAGAATAGAGAACCCAGAAATTGACCCAAATCAATATGCTCAATTAATATTTGACAAAGGAGGCAGGAACATTCAATGGAGTCAAGACAGTCTCTTCAACAAATGGTGTTGGGAAAATTGGACAGATACATGCAAAAAAATGAAGCTAGATCACCAACTTACACCATACACAAAAATAAACTCAAAATGGATAAAGGACTTAAACATAAGATGGGAAACCATGAAAATACTAGAGGAATCCACAGGCAGCAAAATCTCGGACATATGCCGAAAGAACTTCTTCACTGATACTACTCCTAGGGCAATGGAAGCTAAAGAGAAAATAAACAAATGGGACTACATCAAAACAAAAAGCTTTTGCACAGCAAAGAAAACCATCCATAAAACAACAAGAAAGCCCACTGCATGGGAGAACATATTTGCCAATGATATAAACGATAAGGGTTTAATATCCAACATATACAGAGAACTCATACAACTCAACAAAAAGAAGATAAACAACCCAATCAAAAAATGGGCAACTGATCTAAATAGACACTTTTCGAAAGAAGACAGAAGGCAGGCCAAGAGACATATGAAAACCTGCTCACAGTCACTAATCATCAGAGATATGCAAATCAAAACAACAATGAGGTACTATCTCACACCTGTCAGAATGGCTTTTATCAACAAATCAACAAACAACAAGTGTTGGCGAGGATGCGGAGAAAAAGGAACTCTTTTGCACTGCTGGTGGGAATGCAGACTGGTGCAGTCACTGTGGAGAACAGTATGGAGCTTCCTCAAAAAACTAAAAATGGAACTCCCATTTGACTCAGTGATCCCACTTCTAGGAATATATCCCAAGAATCTAGAAACACGCATCAGAAAGGAAATATGCACCCCTATGTTCATAGCAGCACAATTCACCATAGCCAAGATTTGGAAACAACCTAAATGCCCATCAGCAGATGAATGGATTAAAAAACTGTGGTATATCTATACAATGGAATACTACGCTGCGCTAAAAAAGAAGGAGTTCCTACCATTTGCAACAATATGGATGGAGATGGAGAATATTATGTTGAGTGAAATAAGTCAGGCAGAGAAAGATAAATATCACATGATTTCGCTCATTTGTGGAATATAATGAACGGCATAGACTGATGAACAAGAACAGATCCAGAGGCTGAGAAACGTCGATCAGAACATCATATCTCAGGTAAGGTAGGGGAGGGTGGGGGTAAGGTAGAGAGATCAACCAAGGGACTTGTATGCATGCATATGAACCTAATCAATGGACACAGACAACAAGGGGGCGGGGCATAAATGGGGAGTGGGGGGTTATGGAGAAATAAGGACACATATGTAAAAAATAAAAATTAAAAAAAATTAATTAAAAAATTATAAAATAATTTTTATAGTATTTTAACCAATACTAGTGGTCACCATAGCCTTAAGAGAAATTGTTTCATGTGACAGAAATTTTTAAATGAAACTCTCTATAGACTGAAAATTATTTTGGAAGAAAACAAAGAGAAGTTTCCTTCAAAAGTCATAAGGATTGTAATTGAAAGTCAAAATATTTGGCCTCTTGAACTAAAGTAAGTAATTTGTGTTTTTGCCTCCCTGACAAAGTTTATATAAAGCTACAAAAAGAAATTGACAGCCAGTTTGAAATGGAATTGCCAGGGCCTAGGGCAAGGAATATCCTTACATGATATTATTCTACAATGTCATTATAATTTTAGATATTTTACAACAGCATATTTTACAATTATCCCAAACAAACTTACAAACTAATTCTTTGAATGGTTGGCAGCAATTAAAAAAAAAAAAAGGACATGAAAGGATTTAATTCCTTGCAGAAGGAATTAAGGCACTGGGAAGGCACTTGAGCATCCTATATTGGCCCCTCTTGCCCTTTGTGCCAAGAGGGACCCTCTTCTCACAATCCAATTGCCCTCAGCTGTTACCTGAGCTTTCTGTTCATGCTGAGCTTGAAGCCTCGTGGGGGCTGGTACCATGGATCTGTCTCACACCCAATAGTGTGAGCTGGGCCCTCACTGGAGAAGAAACCCGAGTTCCCCGAGACATGTGATCAGCACCGGTACCCTGCCAGCAGGCCAGGGGTTCCCAAGGCAGGTGCTGGGTGTGGAGGCCATGGGGGCATAGGCTACCAAGGACACAGAACTGAACCTCACACCACCCTGCTTGGCCTGGGAGGATGGCTGGTTAGCCAGAGATGGGTAAGATTCTTCAAGGAAGGAATAACCTAAGACAGGCACAGTCGCAGAGGGGCCATCAGGAGAGAACTTGGGGGGGCAACAGAAGTGGGGCACAGACCCTCACCCCCCCGCCAACATAGCAGGGGCTTGAACGCTCACCCCTTCTGAAGGAGGTCTCCTGCCTCCATGGCTGCTTCGCGCTTCCCACACCCAGCTCAGATCGGGACCCAGGCAACAGAAAGAGACTTGGCCCAGATCACATCGAGATACAGGTGACAGACAGAGACTTGGCCCAGCTCAGATCGGGACCCAGGTAACAGACAAGAGACTTGGCCGACAGCAGTTGCCCTATATCTAAATTCAGCCTAGCATCTGGAATGCTCAGGGCCCACTCAAGAATGCAAATAATCCTTCCCACTAATATTTACAGGGTAAACTAAGATTGTTGGTAGAGTATTAAATTTGACAGTAAAATAGTAATCGAGTTTTCAGATTAATTTAAATAGGCTAATTGAAATAAGTGAATATTCAAGTAAAAGTTAATTGTACTGGACAAAAAGCTTTTCTTAAAGTAATAACTAAAATTTCTATTGGTAGTTCATCTCATGGTAAAATTCCTGAATATGCAATGAACCTAAAGCAGTCATATGTGTGGGCAAAAAAAAAATTTAAAGTTATCAAGACTCCATTATAAAATTTACAAAACCCTCCATTAATAAAAAAGAAGGGGGGGGGATAGTAGGGCAATATCATGTAAGGAAAAATATCCTATAAGTAAATTACATCTAGAAAATTTTTACTTTACCAAATTAAGTTTCATTTGCAATGCTAACAGCAAGACGGCCATTAAAAACACACATGGTGTCTAAATAAGACAAAGGAAAATTGTTTGAATAAAAATAAAAAGGATCCCAAATCAATTATATAGAAAAGATTCCTTTATTAACTTGTGGTCGAGAATACATTTGTATATTTTCAGAAAACAACCCCAAGACCAGATGGATTCCTGCAACAGAGAGGAATTGACAGGTGTGCTCCAACCACTAAGACAAGAAGGAAAAACAGTCCAGAGATGGAAGACGCTGACAACGCCTTGCCACATAAGCAGTCAGCAGCTGTGCACCGCTGCAGGTTACCTAGGTCCAAACCAGAGAGGGTCGGACCTGCATTGCCACCATGTGCCCACCATCCAGATATCATAGCTGACATGTACACATAAGGAACTGTTATACATTGAAACGGGGACTCAGAACTGTTGGACATTGAAATTGGGACTCAAACATTTTTTTTGTTTTATCTTGTTTTGTTATTATATGTTTATTTCTAGTCTGCAAAGGCAAAACTTTCTAAAGGAAAGAAATGGTGGGAAAAAGATACAGAGGCAAAGAAGCATTGAACAGACTGTCAAACTACATTGGGAAGACAGGGGAGGTTGGGCGAGGGGGGCTGTAAGAGACCAACCGAAGGACTTGTACACATGCATATAAGCACAATCAATGGATACCAGACACTGGGGCGGGGGGGAGGGCGGGCAGGTGAAGGCATGTACTGGGGGGTAGGAGAGGTCGGGGGGAGATCAATGGGGGAAAAAAAGGAGACATATGTACTACTATTTGTAATACTTAAAACAATAAAAAAAATAGTAAAAAAAAAAGAATATACAAGAAAACCAATATTAAAAAATAATAATAATAAAAAAATAAAAATGGAACTCCCATTTGACCCAGTGATCCCACTTCTAGGAATATATCCCAAGAAACTAGAAACACGAATCAGGAAGGATATATGCATCCCTATGTTCATAGCAGCACAATTCACCATAGCTAAGATTTGGAAACAACCTAAATGCCCATCAGCAGATGAGTGGATTAAAAAACTGTGGTACATCTACACAATGGAATACTACGCTGTGGTAAAAAAGAAGGAGTTCCTACCATTTGCAACAACATGGATGGAGATGGAGAGCATTATGCTAAGTGAAATAAGCCAGGCAGAGAAAGATAAATATCACATGATCTCACTCATTTATGGAATATAATGAACAACATAAACTGATGAACAAAAACAGTTCCAGAGACAGAGAAACATCGATCATTAGAATGTCAAACCTCAGGGAAGGTAGGGGACGGTGGGGTTGGGGGAAAGAGATCAACCAAAGGACTTATATGCATGCATATAGGCCTAATCAGTGGACACAGACAACAGGGGGGTAAGGGCATGCATTGTGGGGGAGGGGGGTAATGGGGGAATGAGGACACATATCTAATGCCTTAATCAATAAAGAAATTTTAAAAGAAATAAATAAGTAAAAGGAAAAAAAATAAAAATAAAAAGTGCCTTTAAATCTAGTTGCTTTTTATTTATTTTTTTTTTTTTTTGCTTAAATAAATATATTTTAAATGGAAACCGGACATCATTATCATAGGTAGGAAAACAGTATCATCATAAATAGAAGGTAGCTTTGACAACTGATAGACAACTTTGAAAAGCAAAGAAAAAAAATTATAACCTTATTATTGTAGCTTTATTCAGACCAAAACTTAGAAGCAACCAAGATATCCTTCAATATATAAATAGGTAAAAAAAAATCTGTGTACATCCAGACATTGGAATATTACTCGGTGCTAATAAAAAAAATGAGCTATGAAGTCATGAAAAGACTTGAAGGAAAATTGAATGCATATTACTACATGGAAGAAGCCAATCTGAAAAGACTACATAATGTTTGATTTCAGCTATATGGCATTCTGGAAAAGAGAAAACTATGGAGATAGTTAAAAGTTCATTGGTTGTCAGAGGATGAAGAAGGGCCAGCGGGGAGGAGAGGAGCGTATAGATGAAGCACAGGGCATTTTTAGAGCAGTGAAACTGCTCTGTATGATTCTGTGATGGTGGATACATATCGCTATACATTTGTCCAAACCCATAGCATGTACACCATGAGTGAATCCCAATGTAAATATGGAGAGGATGATGTGTCAATGTAGGTCAATCAGTTGTAACAACTGTACCACTCAGGTTCAGAATAGTGACAATAGGAGAGTATATGCATATGTTTGGATGGGAAATCTTTGTACCTTCTGCTAAATTTGCTGTGAACATAAAACTGCTCTAAGGTAGTAAAGTTTTACTACCTTAAATGCTCTAAAATAATAAAGCTCCAGCATAAATCATTCTACAAGGATGCACAAAAATTAATGGTAGAGACTGCCTAGGGCCCGCCTAAGTAAAAGACTGCCGGGCGCATGCGGCCGGGCTGCTTCACCCGCTGCCGGGGGCCCAGCATGCTCGTCTCCCTCCCAGCTCCTTAGCTGACTGGAGGATTTGAAGCGGGCCTCAGGTCACAAAGTAAAATGAAATACATTCTAGTTACTGGTGGTGTTATATCAGGAATTAGAAAAGGAATCATCGCCAGCAGTGTGGGCACAATACTGAAGTCCTGTGGTTTACATGTAACTTCAATTAAAATTGACCCGTGCATTAACATTGATGCAGGAACATTGTCTCCTTATGAGCATGGTGAGGTTTTTGTACTGGATGATGGTGGAGAAGTTGACCTTGACCTGGGTAACTATGAGCGTTTCCTTGACATCCACCTCACCAAGGACAATAATCTGACCACTGGAAAGATATACCAATATGTCATTAACAAGGAACGCAAAGGTGATTACTTGGGAAAAACCGTCCAAGTTGTCCCTCCCATCACAGATGCAATCCAGGAGTGGGAAATGAGACAGGCATTAATACCTGTGGATGAAGATGGCCTGGAGCCTCAAGTGTGTGTTATAGAGCTCGGTGGAACAGTGGGAGATATAGAAATCATGCCCTTTATTGAGACCTTCCGAAAGTTCCAATTCAAGGTCAAAAGAGAGAATTTTTGTAATATTCACGTCAGCCTAGTTCCTCAGCCAAGTTCAACAGGGGAACAGAAGACTAAGCCTACCCAGAATAGTGTTTAGGAACTCAGAGGCCTTGGGCTTTCCCCAGATCTGTTGTGTGCGGGTGTGCAATTCCTCTCGACACATCAGTGAAAGAGAAAATATCTATGTTCTGCCATGTTGAACCTGAACAAGTGATCTGTGTCCATGATGTCTCATCCATCTACCAAGTTCCTTTGTTATTAGAGGAGCAGGGGGTTGTAGATTAGTTCCTTCAAAGACTTGACCTTCCTATCGAGAGGCAGCCGCGAAGAATGCTAATGAAGTGGAAAGAGATGGCTGACAGATACAGTCGCTTGCTGGAGACCTGCTCTATGGCCCTGTGGGCAAGTACCTAAGTTCTCAGACTCCTACGCCTCTGTCATTAAAGCCCTGGAGCATTCCGCCCTGGCCATCAACCACAAGTTGGACATCAAGCACATCGATTCTACGGACTTGGAGCCGAGCACCTTGCAGGAGGAGCCTGTGCGCTACCACGAGGCCTGGCAGAAGCTTTGCAGCGCTCATGAAGTGCTGGTTCCGGGGGGATTTGGTGTTCGAGGGACGGAAGGAAAAATCCAAGCTATCTCCTGGGCTCGGAAGCAGAAGAAGCCTTTTCTGGGCGTGTGCTTAGGCATGCAGTTGGCAATGGTTGAATTTTCAAGAAATGTGCTGGGAGGGCAAGATGCCAGTTCTACAGAGTTGAACCCCAATACCAGTCATCCTGTGGTCATAGACATGCCAGAATACAATCCTGGGCAGATGGGCGGCACCATGCGGCTGGGCAAGAGGAGAACCCTGTTTCAGACTAAGAACTCTGTCATGAAGAAACTCTACGGAGATTCAGATTACTTAAGAGAGGCACTGCCACAGATTTGAGGTGAATCCAGTCTTGAAAAAGTGTTTGGAGGAGCAAGGCTTAAAGTTTGTTGGCCAAGATGTTGTAGGAGAGAGAACGGAAATTGTGGCGTTGGAAGATCATCCCTTTTTTGTTGGCGTTCAGTACTACCCTGAGTTCCTGTCCAGACCTATCAAGCCATCCCCGCCGTACGTTGGCCTCCTCCTGGCCTCCGTGGGGGGTTCCTGCATTACCTCCAGAAGGGCTGCAGGCTCTCGCCCAGGGACATCTACAGTGACAGAAACGGAAGCAGCTCCCCTGACTCCAAGATCACCGAATTGAAGTTTCCATCAATTAATCATGACTGAAGGGGTGATTCTTCAAGAGAGCCTTCAGACTTCGGGAGTTTGCAGCTTGATTTTACACTCGGCTTTTGACACTTCCTTTAAATTGTGTTTTTATTAAGAATATTTTATTATGAGAAAGGGTATTTGTAAGACTGTGACCTGCACGTCCCATCATGTGTATCGGCTTCTGCAAGGTGGCTGCCTGGTGTTGACTCTCCTTTTCAGCCCCAGCCTCAGACGGGAGGCGGGACATAGGCAGGAGCAGTGACGGGGCGGTTGGAGTGCCCGTCAAGCGCCTCGTTTCTGCAGCCACCTCGAGTCACTGTGGATTTGAGTGTGTGGCCTCTCGCTTCCCCAGGGAGGCCTAGACCATTCTCAAGAGTGTGCCGCATGCGCTTGGTGCGCACAGAGGGTGATTTTAGCTAATGCTTATAACCCTTGGTGCTGGTGACCTGCGGGCTCGCTGCCAAGAGCAGCGAAACCGGAAACGAAGCCTGGGCACTGCCCCGCGCCTGGGGACTCTCAGTGCCAACTGTGGCTGGTATTCGCTGTCTAAGGGACAGTCAGTTTGATGTCACATGAACGGCAAGAAGTCTGTCTCTCTGAAGCATGATTTGAGAATCCCTGTCCTCTGGCTGGGCGTCTCTCCTGGGGCTGGGAAGCGCTCCTTGCATCAAGGGGTCGCTCAAAAAAGAACAGAGACTCTTGTAAGGAAGCTGCCTCTAAGACCCTCTCACATATCGACAGCTTTGCTTGAAGGACCTCTTCCTTCCGGGATGGTGTTACTGCAGTTGAAAGGCAGTATGAAAATCTATTTTCTTTACATGACATAAGGGCGGGCACAGCTATGTGCCCTTATTCTGGCTGTAAGCTCTAACTTAAGAAATAAATAATGCAGAACAGAAAAAAAAATTAATGGTAGAGAAATAATGCCTCACTCTAAATGTGGTGAGAAGTAGGCTCTAGGGGCAAGGAACTTTCTTACCTATTGCCCAAGAGATGATCATTTGAACAGGTAACACGTATGCATAATACCAAAACAGTATACTGCTATTGAGTCTTAGGAGACCTGAGCTTATATGACAAAACTGTTTAGCTAAAAGATGGATTGGACCACATCAGATTAAAAACAAACCATCAGCCTCAACTCCTTGATGAAGCCAGTCAGAGCCAACCAGATCCAGGTAAAGTAGGTGAGTTGGATTCTGACAACCTCTGGCATTCCCTTTCAGTGCTGCATGAGTCTCTCACCCTCCATCACTACCTGTGACACCCCTGTTATTCATTCAGTCCCTCTAAAACCAGCCCAAAGTTCGCTGTAACATAACCCTTGTCAAGGAATGGGTAATAAGGCTGATACTGTGCATGCACTTAAGCGGGGAGATCTGGGAGATCTCATGCCCTCCAGACCCAGTGGAATTCCACCCCTAATGTTGCATGTTTGTATACAGTGTCAAGCAAGTGATGAGATATTTTAGGTCAGTGTGGTGTCCCCAAGTCTCTCCAATATTGCCACGTAGTCAGGTACCTTTCTATGAAGTGTGTTTTATACTTTACACATAACCATTCAATGTCTTTGCTTGAAAACTTTTTAAAATATATATCTTTTTATTAATTTCAGAGAGGAAGGGAGAGAGAGTGGGGGGGAGAAAGAGAGAGAGAAACATCAATGATGAGAAAGAATCATTGAGCAACTGCCTTCTGCACACCTCCTACTGGGAGTCGAGCCCACAACACAGGCATGTGCCCTTAACTGGAATTGAACCCATAAACCTTCAGTCCACAGGCCGACGCTCTATCCGCTAAGCCAAACCAGCTAGGGCTGTTTTAAAATTTTAAAAGTCAAGCTCAAAAAAATAAAAATAAAACTGCCTTTTGACTCATCAATCCCACTTCTGGGAATATATCCTAAGAATCACAAAACATCAATCAGAAAAAAATATATGCACCCTATGTTTATAAGCAGTGTTTATTTTCAATAGACAAGATCTGGAAACAGCCCAAGTGCCCATCAGCAGATGAGTGGATAAAAAAGCTGTGGTCCATTTTCACAATGGAATACTACATGGCCATAAAAAAGAAAGAACTCTTACATTTTGTGACAACATGGATGGAATCTAGAGATTATTATGCTAAGTAAAATAACCCATCAGAGAAGACAAATATTATATGATCTAACATCTATATGGAATCTAATGAACAAAATAAGTTGACAAACAAAATAGAACCAAAGTCATGGATACATAGACTAGGCTAACAGCTGTCAGAGGGAAGGAGAGTCGGGGGGACTGGATGAAAGAAGGCAAAGAGATTAGCCAAAAAACCTATCTGCATAACCCATGGACACAGACAACAGGGAGGTGGCCAGACAGAAGAGCAAAGAGGGGGAAAATGGGGACATTTGTAATAGTGTCAACAATAAAAACAAAGTTTAAAAAATTGATCATTAAGAATTTTTCTTCCTTATTATTTTGGAAAAAAACTACAAGAGAAAGTCTCATATTTTAAAGACCATAAAACATGCCATGGATGATCCACAGCATAAATTGGTTAAGGAGGAAAACATGGTGGATATGGGTGTGTGTGTGTATGAGTGTTCTCTCATGTTCTTTTTAGTACCATCTGCCTAGAAGTAGCACTATTTTGGTACCTCTATTTTAGCATTTCCCACATTATAAGAAATCTCTCTTCTTGAGCTTGGAGAAACAAGAATCTCTTCTTATTTGGATCCCTAGCACAGTGCCTGATCATCACATTCAATAAATGAATAGATGAATGAATATGCTCTGTTTTGTAATGCATTCTCATATGAACAAAATGCTTTTCATTCATTGTATTTCTACTTTTGAATCCTAAAATTGAGATAATTAAGGGAGCAAGTCCTAAAGGCTTTTGAATCACTTTCCTTTAAATTTGTAAACAAAGATATATTTAGATTCTCAAACAGAGCCAATGACAACTTTGGCTTGGGGTCAACTGACCAAGCCCTGTTATTTGTAAGTATAGATTCTTGGACTTCTCCATGTACCAGGTTTCCATCTGAAGCTTGGGAGGGCTTTGTAGAAATAAACTCTACAATGTGGAGGACAGGAAACAGTCCTGAAAACCCAGGTGTTGGGTTTGCACTTGCTGCTAATTTTCCATCAGACTCTAGCCTTGTCACTTGACCTCTCAGGACCTCAGATTCTAAGCTTAGATGTTTAGGGCATTTAAATGATGCTTTATCTTGAAAATCACTGATATGGATTCTTCTTAGCCAGTGTTACAAAGTCCTGTGTGTGTTTTTATCTTCTCTTTCCTTATAACACACCTCACGTTCTTGAAGTCACCACTCTAGTTCAGACCTTCATTACTCAAGGAATTTGGTTTTCCCCAAAAGCAGACCCTGACACAAGGTTTTGAATACAAGTCACTAATTTTGGAAGTGATCTCAGGAAGCACTGAGAGTGACAGTGGAAGTAAGACAGTTAATCAATAAAGAGTATCTGGCCCTAGCGGGTTTGGCTCAGTGGACAGAGTGTCGGCATGCAGACTGAAGGGTCCTAGGTTCGATTCCAATCAAGGGCACATACCTAGGTTGTGGGCTCGATCACCAGTGGGGGACATGCAGTAGGCAGCTGATCAATGATTCTCACTCATCATTGATGTTTCTATCCCTCTCTCCCTCTCCCTTCCTCTCTGAAATCAATAAAAAATATTTAAAAATAAATAAACAAAGAATATCTGAATGAAAGAGTTGTTTCTGTGGCCAACTGGGGTTCAATCTCACAGGATCTCTCTTAGTGATGGTGAGGACCACACCTCAGAGTTGCTATCAAGCTGTCGGCTGCAGCCACCATATCTGAAGGCTCAACTGGAGCAGGAGGATCTGCTTCCAGGATGGCTTCCTCTCAGAAGAACTCAGTTTCTTGCTGTTATCAGGAAGACGTGAGTTTTTGATACCTGGGCCTCTCAATAGGTCTGCTTGAGTATCCTCAAGACAGAGCACCTGACATCCCCCAGAGCAAGCGATTCATGAGAGAACAAGAAGAAATTCATGCTGCCTTTTATTCCCTAGTCTTGAAAGTCTCACATTAACAATCTCACCTTTATTCTTTAGAAGTGACTCACCAAGTCCAGTTCAGACCACACTCAAGAAGAAATTCTGCTTCATCTCTTGAAGGAAATATCAAAGAATTTGGGGATATACCTTAAACTTCCATATTGACCATGTTTTCCTTCAATCCACTTTAAGCCTATCACATGAAACATTATCTCAGCTTGCATTTAAACCCATAACCCCATCATTCCAAAGGTATACCACATCCCACTCTTTCATACTCCCTTATTCTAATCCAATTGATTTGCTTGGTGGTCCTCACACATGCACAGTGTTTCCCCATGTCCTTTTCTTGCCACCATTCCTTTGAATAGGATTATTCCATAGACATTTTGGCATAGTCAGATCCTACCCATCTATCAAACTAAGCTCAAACTTAGCCTTCTCTGTAATGCCTTCCCCAATGTCCCCACTGAAATCCTAAAGCATTTTGTGATATTTTTTGTTGTTCTTGTTTTTTAAAGTTTTATTTATTTATTTCTCTATTTATTTTTAAATATATTTTTATTGATTTTTTTTTTTTTTTTTTTTTTTTTTTTTTACAGAGAGGAAGGGAGAGAGATAGAGAGTTAGAAACATTGATGAGAGAGAAACATCGGTCAGCTGCCTCCTGCACGCCCCCTACTGGGGATATGCCCACAACCCAGGTACATGCCCTTGAACGGAATCGAGCCCGGGACCCTTCAGTCCGCAGGCCAACGCTCTATCCACTGAGCCAAACTGGTTTCGGCTCCTAAAGCATTTTGTACCTTTTTTGGCACTAGTCATTTTTTTTTACTTCAAATCTATGTCTTGTCTTTCACAATTAGACAGTAAGTTCCTTGAAGTAAGGCACAGGCACATGTTCAGGAGTCCTTCTTCAGATAATCTAATCTTTACTGGATGAACTAGACCAGGAGTCAGAAATTTTTTGTGTGTAAAAGACCAGATAAATATTTTAGGCTTTGCAAGTTTTTGATCTCTGTCAAAACTCCTCAACTCTGTGGTGCAGTGTCAAAGCAGCCATAGATAATCTGTAAACATACGGGTGTGACTGTGTTCCAATCAAACCTTATTTACAAAATAGGCAACTGACTGAATTTTGCCCATAGGCCAAGGTTTGTCAACCCTTGAAATATCACCTAGGTATCATCAAAATTCTAAGACTTAAAAATTGTGATTGCTGTAACTATTTTTACATTTTTTACACTTTTTCTGTTGTAGAATTATGTATATCTTCTATTAATTCTACAGTCTGGATGCATTTCTTGTATAATAAGAAGAAGGATATTTTAATTTTACAAATCTTTTATAGTTTTAGAAATTAATTTAAAGGAATAGAGGATGGATGAGGTATACACAATTATATATTAACTTTTTTCTTACCATTCTTCTAATACTGTCTATACTTTCCTATCTCATGTGAAAAGCAACTTTATTCTCAATCATAGCAAGACTACAGTTCTATCGTGGCTTAACAGTAATTTCTACTTAAAGCTAAATTTTAGATGATTATTCTTAAAAAGGGGTCTTAATTTCACCTTTGACTCATATATTAAAATTTTTAGTTTCTTGTATAATAAGAGAGATGCATGAATAGTTTAAGAATCAGTGATCCACAATTATATATGTGAATCTAACGGGATTATTTAAAGAATGAAATTGAGCCCTAACCGGTTTGGCTCAGTGGATAGAGTGTCGGCCTGCGGACTGAGGGGTCCTGGGTTCGATTCCAGTCAAGGGCATGTACCTGGGTTTCGGGCACATCCCCAGTAGGGGGCGTGCAAGAGGCAGCTGATCGATGTCTCTCTCTCATCGATGTTTCTAGCTTTCTATCCTTCTCTCTTCCTCTCTGTAAAAAATCAATAAAATATATTTTTAAAAAATAAAATAAAAAAATAAGAATGAAATTGAGCCCAATAAGCGTATAATACAAAAATAAATAATTGTCAAGTTTTATTGAGACAGCAAACGGATGTGAAGGGATATGAGTTTGAAAAGTCAAATTATGGGTTTTTATGAGGAAATAGCATTGCTCAACAATACCACTCTTAAAAAACTCAGCTAACCTTTACAACAATGGATGTGAAGCTTGAAAATTACTGTGATGATAAATGAAACTTGCTGTTTTCAGGAAAATGTCAGGATGCAAACTGTATTCTTGTTTGAACAGTGCGAAAAGAGAGGCCACTGTGTGTGTGTCTGACAGTGACAAATGGCTTCCAAAGAAAATAAGGCAACGTCTGCCCATTTCTGCTGTCAGCAAACCTGTTTTGCCGGTGGTCAAACCTTTGGCCTCCTTTCTATCGGTCTCAAGTGACTATGAGAAATGATCATGAATTGCTTACTGTCTTAAAATTTACATAGGTCCCATTTATTTCAAATATTCTACATTACCATAAACTCTTTATGCAATAGAAGAATGTTATCTGAAATATAATTAATTAATAAATGTTGAAAACATTCAAACCAGCTTTTGAAAGTCTTTGTCTGTTCACCACACCTTTTCCCTGGCTGTGTGTGGAACTCTGAGAAAGTATATTTGAGCCTTGGTATCTCAAGGTCATCAGAACAAAAAGAAGAGAAAAAGATATCTCACAAGTGAGAAAATACATGCTTAGGTCCAATTCTGTGACCATTTACTTCAAAGGATTGTCCAAATTTGCTGCGTTAGCTAGATCTGGAAAATGATGGGGGGGAAAACACTAGAAAACATTTTTTTTAATTTTGTGTAAAGATCTTAGTCACTGGTTTTAGGTAACAAACTTTATCAAAGTGTTATTTAAGAATATAGCTGTTTGGTCCTAGCTGGTTTGGCTCAGTGGATGGAGCATTGGCTTGAGGACCAAAGGGTCCCAGGTTCAATTCCAGTCAAGGGCACATACCTCAGTTGCAGGCTCCTCCCTGGCCCAGGCCCTGGTCAGAGCTCATGCAGAAGGCAACCATCGATGTGCTTTTCTCACATCAATGCTTCTCTCTGTCTTTCCCTCTCTTTTCCACTCTTTCTAAAAATCAGTAGAAAGATATCCCAGGGCGATAATTAACAACAACAACAAAAAAAGTAATATAGCTGTCCCATCAATAAGAATGAACAAATAAAGTGGGCTTTAATATTACATCATAATACTATACAACAATAAAAAAGAATAAATTACTGGTTCCCATAAAACATGGATGAGCCTCACAGACATACAAAAGAACCAGACACAAGAGTGCTAACAATGTTATTCCATTTATATAAAGTTGAAGAACAAGAGAACTGACATATGGTGATGAGGTCAGGATGGTGGTTAATTTGAGATAGAAATGGGAATATTCTGGGAAGGGGTATGAGCGAACCTTATGGATTTGTGATCTTTGGGGTAGTTACATGGATCTACCTCTAAAACTCATCAAGCTGTGCACTTAACATTAGTGTACTATATACACTTTACTATGCTAATCCTCAAGTTTTAAAATCTTTAAAATAAAAAATTAAGATATTATAAGTAACTCTGAAATAAGAAATAGGAAATATCCAACAGGACACCAGCAAATTAATAAATAGAAAATGCAAATTTGATACTATAAGTAGAGAACAGAGGAAGAGAGATGAAAACAGAGGAAAGAAGAAAGAGGAGTAGAAGCAGGAAAGAAAAGCACTAATTTTGAGTGAGGGGAAATTACCTATGTTCTTAATTAACATCTACAGACTCCTATTTGATCTAGAATTTCTTCATACTTTCCTTTTAATTTATTTTCTTATCAGGAAGAATAAATTTACCGCCCCCCCTAAAAAAAAAAAACAGGACTTTTGGAACAAAATAATAATAATAATAAGAAGAAGAAGAAGAAGAAGAAGAAGAAGGAGGAGGAGGAGAATGAAAAGAAAGAGGAGTATAGATGTTTGTGTTGTGTGAGAAGCCCATATTGAAACATCCATACATGTCCCTTTCCCATGAAGTCCGAGGTTACCCAAGATGTGCTACAGAAGAGCATGAATACTAGAAGGAGAGAATCGGTGGAGGCCCTCTTGAATTTTCAGGAAGGACAAGGTGCCTCAAAATGCTTCCTGGAATTTCACTGAGAAACCAAAGACCAAGCCAATATTTTTAACATTTTTTGTTGCTAAATATTTTCTTTCCAATTTTTGTTTGCTGAAATTTTCCAAGCCATCCTGTCTGTCCTTTTTTTCAAAAATTGAAAAACAATTTCTCTCTTTGTTTGAGGATGTAAGGAACCTGGAGGTGCTGATGACCCAAAAAGCACATACATGTAAGGCCTGGAGACAAGATGGCAAGTTGGTGGTGCCCTCAGAGAAAGCCAGCTCCTGCAGAGTCACCCCTTTGGCCCATGGCCCCTTTTCCTTCTTCGGGCCATAAATTCCTCACCTTTTCCACATATCACTTTTCCACTCAGCGTGAGTCATTTTGTAAGTAAATTGTTTATGCCTTCATTCAGCAAGTAGAATTGAGTGACTGCTACCTGCCAGACCTCCCTGCCAGGTGCTAGGGATTTGGTGCTGAGACACACAGACACACAGACACAGAACAGGTGACAGGTGATATATTTGAGCAGAGTTGCAAAAATCTGTTAGCCTTACCAATGTAGAATTCCTACAACCTTCTACAATTTAAGTTAGAGGAATTCAGTTCCGTTTTTCAACAGCAAGGAATTTCCATCACCATGACTACAACTGTGTGTCCTGGAATAATGTAACTAATGCTTCATCTCGCTGCCCTGAATGAGGCCATTTTTTGCAGTCTGGCACATAGTCTTCATGTTCCTCTTCCAAAAACTCAGAGGTCTCACTCCCCAAGGGGTCAGGCATGGGAACTGATGGAAAAACAAGATGGTCTCAGGAGACACCAGTAGATCAGCCCCCATGTTATCAAGAGAAACTGTTTTGTGGTCTCCCATAATATAATGTTGGTTGAACAGTAACCTGAAGCCCTTGGTCACATTGTGACCAAAACTGGAAAAAGAATATGAGGAATGTGGGGAAAACATCTATTTCATTTACATTTTAGGTAGCACCTTTCTCCAAGGAGCTCAGAAAGCTGCTTGAACACTAGTCAGCATTATATATGGTGCTTCTATTCACACATGTTTGCTTGCATTGTGCAGTCTTGCTTCCTCTGTGGTTTCTTCTTTTCCTTTCTTTTTCTTACTACTACCCATAGTTCTAATGTCCTGGAATATCCATTTACTTAAATGACTTGAGACTTGTGTTTTAGGAACCTAGGATACCAAGATGACATGCTTAAAAATAGAATATTTTTACAATTACAACTTGGTGACTACGCCTTTTATATATTACATGTTGAATAAATGCATCAGCGCACTGAAAAATATTAACAGTATGTCCTGCTTTTATCAAAGTAAATGCACATCCAGTCACTGGGTGCAAAAGTGCCTGAGAAAGTAGCTGTTCTTTCTATGAGGGATTAAATGCAAGGTGATTCTCTCCAAAGGATGGCACGTGACCCAATGGGGATCAAAATAATAGCTATGGTAGGCCATTTGGCAATAGTTGGACAGGAGGGCATAGACTGAATTTGAGACTACAATGGGTTTCCTAAGCTTTCCCTGAAGTGGGGGAACCCCTCTTTCATGGCTCCCCCATCCAGTTCCAGGTGGGTAGCTCATCTCCCTGCAGAGGGCTTCAGGAGAGTGAAAGGAAGAGCAGGGGGGCTTGTCCTGGGCTGCGAAGGGCATGGAAGAAAGAGATGTTGGCACATTTTACTGATTCATGAGAGAGGCAGCATAAGAGAGAAGGAAAAGGTGGGATTTGGATTTTTTTTTAATTCTTTATTGTTTAAAGTATTACATAAGTCTCCTTTTCCCCCCATTGACTGTCCACACCTGCCCCCACCCCCCAGCACCTGCCCTCACCGCCACCGCCACCACCCAATTCTGTGTCCATTGGTTATGCTCATATGCTTGCATACAAGTCCTGTGGTTGGATTTTGTTATTGCTTGTTTTATTTTTGCTGTTGAGGTCCAGTTACCCCACCTTTGGGAAGTGCAGACCTAAAATAATAGTGAGCTATCACCAATCATATTAGCTCCTTCTTTTTGGGAAAAGTAAGCAAGAGAGAGGCTAAAAGTTTCCATTCCAGGATTGTTCCCCCATGAAAAGTGGCAATAAAAAGTGAGGAGGGGAATAAGTGTCCATTTTACATGCATTTGTCAGAAAGTAGTGTCATTGATGAGACTTTTTAAATCATGGACATTGCTAGTATTTCTCATTCTTGAGTGTGTAGAGAAAATGAATTTGAGCAAGAACTTCACCCCAGCCTCCATCTTGACAATCAGCAGTGGTCAGCCACCATGACTTTTAGAGGAGAAATGAGGGAAATACCCATTACCATGTCATCTCCAGCTGTTGCAGGGCTACTGAAAAGTTGTCCTGTGGTTTGACTTCCTCTACAAAATAGCAGACTGGAGTCTCCCTTTATCCACTTGCTGCCTCCCCTTCCCACCCAGCTCTGAGGCAGCATTCTCCATTCAACCTCCAAATAAGGTCAGACTTCAAGCCACATTTGTGATGTCTGTTGGCTCGTTTTCCACAGAAGGAAAAATGCTAACTGCAGAGTTTTGTGGCTTGTACTTTCTGGTGTTATGAATAAAGCACTTATGTGTTTAGTTCCTTTTAGACCAAGCCAATTGTCTTTCAGGCCCAAGGTACAATTTGTCTCACTGTATACATGTCCCAAAAGCAATAAAGATTCTTGCCCAGGATTCTAAATCAACCAACAACTAGAGACCAATATCGCCTGAGAAGCTTTCCTACTGTATATACCTCTTCGGATCCAGGTGACACATGTGTGGACACAAGTCTTAGGTTGTGTCCATGAATGAGTGATGAATATGACTGTCTCCATCAGAAGTATGGCTTCAGCCAAACTCAGGATGAGAACAGCAGCTAAGGCGAACAAACAAGCTAGCTGACCCTCGCTAGCTCTGTAGCCATCAGTTCTGCTTGTTCCTTCCCTTCCCTTCCCTTCTGACATGTTCAAACACTCTCTTTGTTGCCTTGACTGAGGTGTCAAACCTCAGATGTGGTTGCTACAGGGAGCTGTAGAGTCTTGAAAAGAAAACTGGACAAACACCTGGTACACATTCTGGTTCTGCACAGAAGTAGACATGTTACCTTAGGAAAATCATTCAATCCTTAGTCTCAGAGGAGAATAAATGAAATGTTTTTTCTAAAAATTTAATACGTGATTTCAGCTATAGTAGACCAGCTTATAATAAGCCAAACTTACCATATAGAACAACTTAAAAGGTTGAATAAGAATATTTAAAATACGTGTTTGGAGTCCTCACAGAGTTAAGGAGGCAGCAAGAATTTGAGGGGTAAAATGACAATTCCATTTTTAATTTTTTGAGGAAACTCCACACTGTTTTACAAAGTGGTTGTATCAGTCTGCATTCCCATCAACAGTGTAGTAGGCTTCCTTTTTCTCCACATCCTTGACAGCACTTGTTGTTTGTTGATTAATGGTAGCCATTCTGGCAGGTGTGAGGAGGTACTTCATTGTTGTTTTAATCTTTATCTCTCTGATAATTAGTGACATTTAGCACTTTTTCATGTCTGTTGGCCTTTCGTATGTCTTCTTTGGAGAAGTGTTTATTTAGGTCCTCTGCCCATTTTTTAATTGGGTTTTTTGTCTTCCTTTTGTTGAGTTACTAGTATATGAGTACTTTATATAATTTGGACATTACCCCTTATCAAATGTATCATTGGCAAATATGTTCTCTCATACAGTGGGTTCCCTTTTCATTTTGATGCTGGTTTCTTTTGCTGTGCAGAAGCTTTTTATTTTGATGAAGTCCCACTTGTTTATTTTTTCCTTTCTTTCTCTTGTATTAGTGAAAATTCTGCTCCATGAGACATCTGATATTTTGCTGCCTATATTTTCTTCTAGGATGGCTTCATGGTTTACATTTTAAGTAGTTTATCCATTTTGAGTTTATTCTTGTGTGTGGTGTAAGTTGGTGGTTTAGTTTCATTTTTATGCATGTACCTGTCCAATTACCCCAATACCATTTATTGAAAAGACTGTCTTTACTCCATTATATAATCTTGCCTCCTTTGTCAAATACTAGTATTAAGTGAGCATAATGACTTGGGTCGATTTATGGGTTCTCTGTTCTTTCCATTGATCTATATGACTGTTCTTGTGCCAGTACCAGGCTATTTTGATTATGGAGGTATTGTGATCCCTTCAACTTTATTCTTCTTTCTCAAGATTGCTGCAGTAATTCATAATTTTCTTTAGTTCCAAATAAATTTTTGGAGTATTTGTTCTAGATCTGTGATATATGCCATTAGTATTTCAATAGGCATTGTATTGAATCTATAGATTACTTTGGATAGTGCAGACATTTTATTTACGTTAATTCTGTCAATCTATGAACATAGTATACTCTTCCACTTGTTTATATCTTCGTCTATTTCTTTTTTCAACATTCTGTAGTTTTCCAAGTCCAAGTCTTTTACTTCCTTGGTTAAGTTTAATCCTAAGTGTCTTAATGTTTTTTTGTTGCAATGGTAAATGGGACTTTTTCTTGGTTTCTCTTTCTGAGAGTTCATTATTGGTGCATAAAAATGCCATCAATTTCTGGTTGTTAATTTTGTAACCTGCTACATTGCCAAATTCATCTATTAAATCAAGTAGGGTTTTTTTTGGTGGAGTCTTTAGGGTTTTCCATGTACAATATCACATCCTCTGCAAATAATGATAGTTTTACATCCTCCTTTCCCATTTGGATACCTTTTATTTTTTTCTCCTTGTCTGATGGGTGTGGCTAGGATTTCCAGTACTGTGTCAAATAAAAGTGGTGAAAGCAGACAACCTTGTCTTACTCCTGTTTCCGGTTTTAGTTTTTGCCCATTGACTATGATTTTGGTTGCAGGTTTGTCATATTTGGCCTTTATTATGTTGAAGTATGAAACCTCTATATCCACTTTGCTGAGAGTTTTTATCAAAAATTGGTATTGGATTTTGTTGAATGCTTTGTCTGCCTCTATTGATATGATCATTGATCATGTGATTTTTGTCTTTCAGTTTATTTGTGTGATGTATCACATTTATTGATTTGTAAATATTATATCAGCCTTGCATTCCTGGAATAAATCCCACTTGGTCATGTTGTATGACCTTTTTAATGTATAGCTGTATCTGATTTGCTAATATTTTGTTAAGGATTTTAGCATCTATGAAAGGCAAGGACCAAGGAACTGAGAAGGAGCATAAAGAGGCTAAATAAACATACAAGGAACTGCAATATATGATGCTAAATTGGCTCCCGGACAGATAAAATTGGCAAAATTTGAATAAGGTCCATCAGTTAGATAATAGCATCATGTTTATATCCTGGTTTTACAAAATGTGCTATGGTTACAGAAGAAAATGTCCTTAACTTTAGGAAATACACATTGAAGTATTTGGATATAAACCCGGGGAATCTCAATGAAGAGTTTATAGAAATTTCTTGTATCATTTTTACAATATTTTTGTAACTCTAGAATTTTAAAAAAAGTTTACAGAAGAAAAATAGCAAAACAGTAAAAACCCCGTAATTGGAAAAAATACATAGAGATATATGTGAACCCCCTAGCACCCATCAAAATGCATGAGAAAACCAAAAGTGTTCCATTTGCTCATTCGTGTATTTTAATGAATAGGAATGGAGCAAAAGACTGGGTACTAGTGGAGATGGCTGCAGCCACAGCAAATCATGAGATCAGAGCCAAACCAGGCCTATGAAAAATATTTGTGCCCACTTATGCCATTGCTTGCCTGATAGCCAGGGCATCAGGTACTTCATCAAGAAATGCTATATGGAGCTAAAGAAGATTAATCTTGGCCTGCCCATCCAAATCTTAGAGTGCTCAGATGGGCAGCCCAAGCTCTGGGCCCACTATGTATTTAGCCAAGAGAACAACGTCTCTGAACAACTTCAGTGCGGATGAGGTAGCCTGAGCCCTGAAGAATATGCTAAGTGGCAAAGCCTGAAGCCTTTACTGTGGATGAAGAGCAGCAATCCCACAGCCTGGGCTCTGCTGGACTGAGTACAATGTGGAAAAGTGTTTTTTATAAAGCTTTTGCTGTAAAACCATTAATTGATTGGTTGATTGATTGATTGATTAAATAGAGATGAATGAAGAAATAAGTTAAAACCAAAGATAAAATGTGCCTGTACCTGTAGCAGCTTGGAATTAAATTAACCCACAAGGTGGCCCCTTAAAATGGTGGGAAAGGGTGATTTCCCCAGAGACCTTTGTCTTGTGTTCCTCAACTGTTACCATATTATGGGCTCAAATTCTGGTTTAAAGTAAAATTTACATTGCATGAACATTTTCTAGAAAGTTCCTGGTGCCACATAGTTTTAACTTACATAAAACTGAAGTCATAATATAAAAAGCTTCCTTTGACAGAGTTTTCCCTTTTGTGTCTCTGAAAACATTGATACTGTCACAGCCCCAAAATTTAGACAACTGATAGAAATTTCCCCTTCCAAAATAATTATTTTTGTATTGTGTAGATCTGATTTATGATGCTTATTTAATTCCTTGACTCAGGCATCTTCCAATGGGTTCACTCATTATGAGTAAATAAGCCAGAAATTACTGAGTGCCTAATATGTACCAGGCACTGTGTGACAAGCTGCATGAATGAAAAGATAAATAAAGCATAGTATTTGTCTTTGAGCAGCTCACCTTTACTTACGATGTTGAGAATAAATGTTTTCCCTTCTCTCTAAAATTATTAAAAATAGGAAATATCGCCCTGGATGGTTTGTCTCAGTGGATAGAGCATCTGCCTGTGGACAGAAGGGTCGCAGGTTTGATTCCACTCAAGGACATGTACTTCCGTTGTAAACTTGATCCCTGGCCCCCTGCTGGAGGCAACCAATGTTTCTTGCTCTTTGTCTCTCACCCTCCCTTCCACTCTCTCTAAAAAGCAATGAAAGAATATCCTCAGGTGAGGATTAGCAAAACAAAAAATAGGAAATGTCATCTGGCCAGGTTGATATTTCAGTGGTTGAACATTGACCCATGAACCAAGAGGTTCTATTCCCAGCCAGGGCACATGCCCATATTTTGGGCTGTATCCCCAGCAGGGGGTGTGCAGGAGGTAGCTGAATGATGTTTCTCTCTCATCAATGTTTCTATCTCTCTATACTTCTCCCTTACCCTTTGTCTAAAATCAATAAAAATAAATTTAAAAAATGAAATATCTAGGATTAAAATCTTGAGTACTGTATTAGTTTCCTGTGGCTGCCATAACAAATTACCACAAACAGTGGCTTAAAACAATAGAAATTTATTCTCTCATAAGTCTCAATTCTAGAAGTCAGCAAGTTCCCTCTGAGAGTCTGGGTAGAACCTATCCTTACCTCTTCCTAGTTCTTGAGGGTGGTCGTCAATTCCTTGGCTTATAGCTTCATCACTCCAGTTTCTGTCTCCGTCATCACATAGCATCTTCCTAAGTGTGTCTCTGTCTTCCATGATATTTTCCTCTTCTTCTAAGGACATCCATTATATGTGATTAGAGTTCACCCTAATGACCTCATCTTAACTTGATTGCATTTGCAAAGACCTTATTTCCAAATAAGATCACTTTCACAAGTACTGGGAGTTAAGATTTCAACTTCTCTTTTGGGGTAACACAATTCAACCCACAACATGCACATTTCGGTAAATAAATTTTATTGCCTCCTCTGGGAATTTAAATCTTCCTAATGAGAAGACAACATTGGTGTGTTTTAGACTTCTTTTCCATGATGTAAATGATACTCTCCATGATTTGAAGGGCATCTTTCTGGGCCTGTGGAAAAAGTTTAAATGTAATGCTCACTCAGTTATATGGACTGAAGTAGATTCTTTGAGAGGGGTGCCAGGTAGAGGGTGGTCTCAAGGCCTCTCAGATCCGTTTATAAGTACTACTTTCTATGCTTTGGACTGGAAGAGGGGGGGTGATGCAAGGAAAGGAAAGGAGATAAGAGACCGTGTAATTGCTGGGGAAGATCCCCACCACCAGTGATGCAATCCATCATTACCTCATTACCTGCTACACTCACTGGGTTTCTGCAGAAAGATTCCCTTTGGAAAACAAAACAAAACAGAACAGTTCTCCAACTGAAAATATTTGAAAACTAATGGTTTAGATTGCTGGGAAATTTTTCAACACAGCTAAATTTCATTCCTGCTGGTAATGTTTTTCTTCCCTCTGTCTTCTTAATAAAATTAAACTGGCCAATTTATTTTCTAGTTTAAATTATATTTTCCATTCCATTGTTTCTCTGCTCCTGTACTAATAAAGTGCTATTGTCCTAGATTCCTGCTGATGGTAAAAATGTTTGAATAGTGGAATATTCTAACATTTTGCCTCAATTTTTCTCACCAAAAATTTTAAATATTTTTCTTTTAAAAATCAACAATTTCATTTTAAAATTCAAATTCCAGTGTTGTTTAAGATGTCATTACTATTGATATGTGAAATTTTTAGATTAACTTTTTCTCATTTTGAATGTCTTTTCAATAAACTTTAGCCTTCTAAGATAATTTCATTTCACAGAAGAAAAATTATATTAATAAAGTTATTTTCTACATTGTTCTCATCATGTCTCTCTATATACCTTCTTTTTACTTATCTCACTTTTTCATATCCTCCCTTCTTTATTCTTTTACTGGTCTCTTCTAATATACTTATACTTCTTGAGTTTTGAATTTATTTTTATTCTAAACCTTTCTTCCTAATGTCATCATCCCACTTTTTTTTCACTTTCTTATACTTAAGTTATTCTATTTTGACATTTTTTTTTATTTTCCTTATACCACTTTCAGTACAAATAAAAAGTATACTTTGTCTTATTAAATGAGCATGATTTTTATTATAAAACTAGAGGCCCAGTGCACTAATTCATGCCCAGGTGGGGTCTGGCCAGCCGGGTCCCAATTGGAGGATCAGGGTCAGGCCTGTTGGGAGGAGGGGACAGCAGGAGGTAGGCTTGCTGGCCCGCCCCGATTGGGGCCTGACCAGGGCTGGGCTGGCTGGAGGGAGGTGCTGTGGGAGATTTGGCCGGCAGGCCCCACCCCTGAATGGGGGGAGAGGACTGATGGGGGTCAGTGGCTGGAGGAGGGACTGTGGAAGGTTGGCCAGCCAGCCTCACCACCGATTGGTGTGGGGGTCCTGATCAGGGGCAGAGCTGGCTAGGGGGAGGGGCTGTGGGTGGTGGCTGGCTAGCCCCATCCCAGAATGGGGTGGGGGAGCCAATCGGTGGCCGGTGGCCTGGGGGAGGGGCCATGGGCATTCCGGTCACTGGATTTTTATATATATAGATGTTCAAAATACAAATAAAGATTTTTTAAAAACTCTTAGGCGACCCCGCTTCGACAGAATTTTTAATTCTTTGATGTATCTACTTTCAGACCTTTGCTTTGCACATGTAAATAATTATTTTATTTAAAATGTAAGCATAGGAGACAAGATGGCGACCAGCAGGAAGGTAGGGAGGGAGAGTGTGTGAGAGAGTGAGGGAGCAATAGTGGTGTGTGTGGACATGTGTGGGTGTGTGTGTGAGTGAAATAGGGACAGTTAGACCCTGCAGTTCTTTCAGGGGGCTGCCAATCCAGACAGTCTCAGACAGCAAAACCCCGTGGCCACCGCAAACACTCCGGGGAGGACATTGGCAGCACAGAGACGATGCTATCTTGAAGAACAGAACTGCTTGAGACTAGGATCCTAGCCTTGCCACCACCCAGTCTGGTCTTGGAAGCAAACCAGGACCCTACAGCCGCTCTGATAAAAGACCTGCCACCACAGCTGCAGACCCAGAGACACCAGGACTTCAGGCACCCAGCAGCAGATTTCTGTGAGTCACAAAGCCAATCCCCCTCCCCTGCTGTCCCCACGGCAGCGACATAGAAACTACCAGACCCCAGCCGCACAATAAGGCTTTCTGCACAAACAAAGCAGTGGCGACTCTGCCTGACTTTGATCCTTGATGTCAGACACGGGAAGTTTGTTTCCCAAGACTAGTCTCCGTGCCCAGGCAGGAAGACTGAGCAGAATTCGAGCCTAGCTGCTCATCCCTAGGGAGGTGGTCTTCTGCAACCAGATCCCATGCCCACGCAGGGCAGGGAGACAGTGCTGAACTTGAACCCAGACTTGTGAACTCGAGGAATTTGTTTTCTGTGACTTGTCTCCATGCCCAGGCAGGAAGGAAGTCCTGAATTTGAGCATAGGTGCACAACCTTGGGGAGATTGTCTTCTGCGACCAGATCCTACCCCCATGCAGGGAGACAGCACTGAATTTGAGCCTGGGGGTGCAAACCCATGGAGTTTGTTTCCCATGACCAGACCCTGCACCTTAGTGGAGATGTGTAGTCTCAGGGAGTTTGTTCCCGACGACCAGACCCTGTGCCCACACAGGAAGGCAGCGCTTGAATTTGAGCCTGGGTACATGGACACAGGGAGTTTGTTTTCTACAGTGCACACCCACGTGACCAGACCCCACACCCACACTAAGGGGCAGAGCCACCTGACTTTGATTCAGGGCAAGCGCACACAGACTGTTTACCGCAGGACAGAAGTGGACCTCCTGCCAACACAGTGCAACTGAGAAACCAGGTCTCCCGGGCAGATCAGGGGCCCTGAATCTCCACACAAGCAGCAGCATTGACCACCAGTGACTAGACTCTGTTCCTCATTACGTGCACCTGAGATCCCTGATTCCCAGTACATTCACACTAAGAGCCAGTGACTCCAATTCTTGGCACGTGTGCACACAGGGACCTGATTCTCAGTGTGAAGTAGCACCAAGAAATAGAGACTCTGATACTCGATTCTCAGCATGGACACAGGGAGCCTTTGACTCCTGATACACAATAGGGGACTTTGATTTTTGGCACACGCCAGTGGGTTCTCTGTTTCAATGTGGCACAGGCAAGGTCCCTGATTCCAGGTGCACACCTGAGGCCACACTAAGCACCTGTGACTCTGAACCAGGGCAAGTGTGGTTCCCACCAACCCACAGCAACCACATGTCTTGGTATCAGAGCTCTTCAGTGACACTTGGGGGGTGCAAAACTCCCACTGCACATGGTCCAGGCTCCCACAACTCAACATCTGAACCTTCTGGTGATAGTCAGAATGGGGAGATAAAAAAGCAATCCCCAGAGGAAAGAAAAGGAGGAATTGCCAAGTAAGGAAATAAGTGAAATGGAAGCATGCAACATGACAGAAAAAGAATTTACAGTAATGGTCATACAGTTCATACACCAGATGGATGAGAAAAATCAACAACCTATGCAAAAATCAGGAAGAAATGGAAAATGATATAGCTACAATCAAAAACACCATGGAAGGTTTCAACAGTAGACTAAAAGAAGCAGAGGACCAAATCAGTGAGTTAGAAGATCAGGTACAGAAACAAGCCCAATCTGAACAGAAACTAGAGAAAAAAATTAAAAAGCAGGAGGAAAGCCTAAGGGAGCTTTGGGACAATGCAAAACGAAAAAACACATGTATAATAGGGCTGCCAGAAGGACAAGAAGAGCATCAAGGATTAGAAAATTTATTTGAAGAAATAATGACAGAAAACTTCCCTGATATGAGGAAGAAAAAAGTTACTCAAGTACAAAGAGTCCCAAGCAAGATGAATCCCAAAAGATCCACACCAAGACACGCCATAATTAGAATGGCAAATGTAATTGACAAAGAGAGAATCTTAAAGGCTGCAAGAGAGAGACTCCCTACAAAGGATCCCCCATCAGATTATCAAATGATTTCTCAACTGAAACACATCAAGCTAGAAGGAAATGGAAGGAGATATGCAAAGTGATGCAAAGCAAGGGACTCAATCCAAGAATACTCTATCCAGCAAAACTATCAATCAAAAGTGAAGGGGAAATCAGGAGCTTCGCAGACAAAAAAAAAGGCTAAGGGAGTTTATCACTACCAAACAAGCAATGAAAGAAATGCTAAAGGGAATGCTGTGAAAAGAAGAAGAAAATAGGTAAGAAGGAACACAGCCTCAAAAAATAAAAATGACGGAGAGAAACCAAGATGGCAGCATAGGTAAGCACCTAAACTGCTGCCTCACACAACAATTTCAAAACTACAACTAAAAGACAGAACGGACACCATCCAGAACCACAGGAAAGCTGGCTGAGTGGAAATTCTACAACTAGAAGGAAAGACAAAAACTCACAGAGAATTGGAGGAACAGCAAAGGGTGGAGGTAAGGCAAAGGGTCTTTGTGCACGCAGAGAGGAAGGGCGGCTGAGAGCCTGGCTGACTTTCTCTGGCGGGAGGGGGAAGGAAGCCCCTGACTGCCTTGAACCCGTTTCAACTGCACTGAACCCCAGTTCCGGGTGAAACCCCATGGACCCAGGCTCATACAGGGGGAGTCTGGATGGTCAGGTAGAGAGAAAGGCACTCAGAGACTTGGAGACCCGGGAGAGGGGGTCTGGAGGCGCGCATGCCAGTGCGCACAAAGACTGAGGAGGTTTCCACAGGCTTTCCCTAGCGGAAGGGAGTCAGAAGCTCCTGACTGCACTGAACCCCAGGTCTGGCTGCACTAAACCCCAGTTCCAGGTGAGCCCCTGGGGACCTATGCTCTTGCGGGGGGAGTCTGGACTCTCGGGCAGAGTCTCAGGAGCCGGAGAAGCCAGAGGTCTGGAGGCGTGCACACACGCTCACAAGGGCAGGGCTGATAGGAAACCAAGACTGTCTGCTCCGCCCTGAGACTCCACCCCATCCAACACAGAGGCTTTTGCAATTTGGCAAGTTTAATCCTATAAGGCTGTCTCCAGCACTGAACTTCTCCCAGCATAGATACAGCTGATCCTCACAGCCAACTGGACTGGAGGTCAGTTCCTCCCAGTGATACCAACAACAATCAATACTTAACTACAACAAGGCTGTACACACAGTCTACAAAGGGGTGTACCAAGTTCTCCACCTCAGGTAACTGGGAGGCCAACCCACTGGGCCATATAGGACACCTAGCACACAAAGCTACCCTACCAGCTCAGGGAAGCAGTGAAAATGTGGCAACAAAGAAACAGATCACAAATGAAAGAAATGGAGGAAAACAAACAACTGGATATAGAATTCAAAACCACGGTTATAAGGCTTTTCAAGAATATCCTAGAAAAGGCCAATAAACATAATAAGACCCTCAAAGATATGAAAAAAGGACCAACTAGAAATTAAACATACACTGACTGAAATAAAAAATATTATACAGAGACCCAACAATAGACTAGAGGAACGCAAGAATCAAGTCAAAGAATTGAAATACAAAGAAGCATAAAACACTCAATCGAAAAAGCAAAAAGCAAAAAAAAAAATCCAAAAAGTTGAAGATAGAGTAAGAAGCCTCTGGGGCAACTTCAAGCGTACCAACATCAGAATTATGGGGGTGCCAGAAGAAGAGAGAGAGCAAGATACTGAAAACCTATTTGAAGAAATAATGACTGAAAACTTTCCCCACCTTGTGAAAGAAATAGACTTACAAGTCCAGGAAGCACACAGAACCCCAAACAAAAGGAATCCAAAGATGACCACACCAAGACACATCATAATTAAAATGCCAAGAGCAAAAGACAAAGAGAGAATATTAAAAGCAGCAAGAGAAAAACAGTTAATTACCTACAAGGGAACACCCATACGATTGTCAGCTGATTTCTCAGCAGAAACTACGCAGGCCAGACAGGAATGGCAAGAAATCTACAAAGTGATGAATAGCAAGAACCTACAACCAAGATTAATCTACTTAGCAAAGCTATCATTCAGAATTGAAGGGCAGATAAAGAGCTTCACAGATCAGAAAAAGCTAAAGGAGTTCATCACCACCAAACCAGTATTATATGAAATGCTGAAAGGTATTCTTTAAGAAGAGGAAGAAGAAAAAAGTAAAGATAAAAATTATGAACAACAAATACATATCTATCAACAAGTGAACCTAATAATCAAGTGAATTAAAAACCTGAGGAACAGAATAAACTGGTGAGTATAATAGAATCAGGAGCATAGAAAGGGAGTGGACTGATAATTTTCAGGGTGAAAGGGGTATTGGGGGTGCAGGAAGAGACAGGACAAAAATCATACACCTATGGATGAGGACAGTGGGGGGCAGGTAAGGGCAGAAGATGGGGTGGGAACCAGGTGGAGGGGAGCTGGGTGGAGGCAAAAGGAGAAACAATTGTAATAATCTGAATAAAGATTTATTAAAAAAATAAAATAAAATAAAAAATGGAAAAAAATAAAAATGACTACAAACAAGTACCTTTCAGTAATAACTTTAAATGTAAACAGACTAAATGCTCCAATCAAAAGACATCGAGTGGCTGAATGGATAAAAAAAACATGACCCATATATATGCTGTCTACAAGAGGACCCACCTCAGAACAAGGGACTCACACAGACTGAAAGTGAAGGGATGGAAAAATATCTTCCAGGCAAATGGAAATGAAAAAAAAGCTGGGGTAGCAATACTTATATATGACAAAATAGACCTCAAAGTGAAGGCCATAACAAGGGATAAGGAAGGCCACTTCATAATACTAAAGGGATTGATACAACAAGAGGATATAACCCTGGTAAACATATATGCACCTAATGCAGGAGCACCCAAATACATAAAAAAAAATCTCCTGGAAGATATCAAGAGAGAGATAGACAACAATATAATCATAGTAGGGGACATTAATACACCACTGACATCACTGGATAAATCCTCTAGACAAAAAATCAGCAAAGAAACAACAATCCTAAATGACTCACTAGATCAGATGGACTTAATTGACATCTTCAGAACATTTCACCCTAAAGCTGCGGAATATACATTCTTCTCAAGTGCACATGGGACATTTTCAAAAATAGACCACATACTGGGTCACAAGCAAAGTCTCCCCAAATTCAAGAAGATTGAAATCATACCAAGCATCTTTTCAGACCACAATGGCATAATATTAGAAATAAACTACAATAAAAACATTCCAAAACACTCAAACACTTGGAAGCTGAATAGCATGTTATTAAATATTGATTGGGTTACCAATGAGATCAAAGAAGAAATTAAAAACATTCTGGAAACTAATGACAATAAAAACACAACAATCCAAAACCTATGGGACACAATGAAAGCAATCCTGAGAGGGAAGTTTATAGCTCTACAGGCCTACTTCAAAAAAAAACAAGAAAAAAAAGGTAGTAAATCATCTAATGGTATAACTCAAACAATTAGAAAGAGAGCAATAAGAAAAACCCAGAGTGAGCAGAAGGAAGGAGATGATAAAGATTAGAGCAGAAATAAATGACATAGAGACCAAAAACAACAATACAAAACATCAATGAAACCAAGAGTTGGTTCTTTGAAAGGATAAACAAGATTGATGAACCTCTCACCAGGCTCACCAAGAAGTAAAGAGAGAGGACTCAAATAAACAAAATCAGAAATGATGGAGGCGAAATAACAACAGACCCCACAGAAATACAAAGGATTGTTAAAAAATATTATGAACAACTCTATTCCAACAAACTACACAACCTGGAGGAAATAGACAAATTCCTAGATAAATACAACCTTCCAAAATTCAATCAGGAAGATTCTAAAAATCTCAGTAGGCCAATAACTATGGAAGAAATTGAAGCAGTCATCAAAAAGCTCCCAGCAAACAAAAGCCCAGGCCCAGACAGCTTCACAGGAGAGTTATACCAAACATTCAAGGAAGAACTAAAACCTATCCTCCTCAGACTATTCCAAAAAATTCAAGAGAAAGGAATACTTCCAAACTCATTCTATGAAGCCAGCATCACCCTAATACCAAAACCAGATAAAGACAACACAATGAAAGAGAATTACAGGCCAATATCCCTCATGAACATAGATGCCAAAATCCTCAACAAAATCCTAGCAAATCGAATCCAGCAGTACATCAGAAAGATCATACATCATGACCAAGCAGGATTTATACCAGGGATACAAGGATGGTACAATATCCACAAATCAATAAACGAGATGCATCACATAAATAAATTGAGGGGGAAAAATTACATAGTCATATCAATTGACGCAGAAAAAGCATTTGACAAAATAAAACACCCTTTCTTCATAAAAACTCTCAACAAGGTGGGAATAGAAGGATCATACCTCAACATCATAAAAGCCATATGTGATAAACCCACAGCCAGCATCACACTCAATGGACAAAAACTAAAACCATTTCCCCTAAGAACAGAAACAAGACAGGAGTGCCCACTCTCATCACTCCTTTTCGACATGGTACTGGAAGTACTAGCCATTGCTATCAGACAAGAAGAATAAATAGAAGGCATCCAAATTGGAAAAGAAGAAGTAAAACTGTCCTTATTTGCAGACGACATGATATTGTACATAGAAAATCCTAAAGACTCCACCAAAAAATTATTAGACTTAATAAATGAATTCAGCAAGGTGGCAGGATACAAAATTAATGCCAAGAAATCTATGGCATTTCTATACACCAATAGTGAGCTTATAGAAACAGAGACTAAAAAAGCAATCCCATTTACCATCACACCAAAAAAATTAAGATACCTAGGAATAAACTTAACTAAAGAGGTAAAAGACCTATATACAAAAAACTGCAGGACATGGAAAAAAGAGATAGATGGAGATATAAACAGATGGAAGAACATACCATGTTCATGGATTGGTAGAATCAACATCATCAAAATGTCCATTCTACCCAAAGCAATCTATAGATTCAATGCAATTCCCATTACAATAGCAACAGCATATTTCACAGACCTAGAACAAACTTTCCAAAAACTCAACTGAATAAAAGAAAAAAAAGACCCCGAATAGCTGCAGCAATCCTGAGAAAGAAGAACAAAGTAGGTAGGATCTCAATATCAGATATCAAGCTGTATTACAAAGCCACTGTTCTCAAAACAGCCTGGTACTGGCACAAGAACAGACATATAGATCAATGGAATAGAATAGAGAACCCAGAAATCAACCCAAACCACTATGCTCAATTAATATTCAACAAAGGAGGCATGAACATACAATGGAGTCAAAGCAGTCTCTTCAATAAATGGTGTTGGGAAAATTGGACAGATACATGCAAAAAAATGAAACTAGACCACCAACTTACACCATACACAAAAATAAACTCAAAATGGATCAAGGACTTAAACATAAGACGGGAAACCATAAAAATACTAGAGAAATCCACAGGCAGCGAAATCTCAGACATATGCCGAAGGAACTTCTTCATTGATACTGCTCCTAGGGCAATGGAAACTAAAGAGAAAATAAACAAATGGGACTACATCAAAATAAAAAGCTTTTGCACAGCAAAAGAAACTATCATCAAAACAACAAGAAAGACCACTACATGGGAGAACATATTTGTCAATGTTATCACTGATAAGGCTTTAATCTCCAACATTTACAGGGAACTCATACAACTCAACAAAAGGAAGATAAACAATCCAATCAAGAAACGGGCAATGGACCTAAATAGAAACTTATCAAAAAAAGACAGACGGAAGGCCACGAGACATATGAAAACCTGCTCAAAGTCACTAATTATCCTAGAGATGCAAATCAATACGACAATGTGGTATCATCTCACACCTGTCAGAATGGCTATCATCAACAAATCAACAAATGACATTTGCTGGCGAGGATGCGGAGAAAAAGGAACCCTCGTGCACTGCTGGTGGGAATGCAGACTGGTGCAGCCACCTTGGAGAACAATATGGAGTTTCCTCAAAAAACTAAAAATGGAACTCCCATTTGACCCAGTAATACCACTTCTAGGAATATATACCAAGAAGCTAGAAACATCAATCAGAAAGGATATATGCACCCCTATGTTCATAGCGGCACAACTTACCATAGCTAAGATTTGGAAACAGCCTAAGTGCCCATCATCGGATGAGTGGATTAAAAAACTGTGGTACATCTACACAATGGAATACTACATTGCACTAAAAAAGAAGGAATTCCTACCATTTGCAACAACATGGATGGAACTGGAGAGCATTATGCTAAGTAAAATAAGCCAGTCAGAGAAAGGTAAGTATCACATGATCTCACTCATTTGTGGAATATAATGAACAACATAAACTGATGAACAAAAACAGTTCCAGAGACAGAGAAACATCGATCAGACCATCAAACCTCGGAGGGAAGTTAGGGAAGGGTGGGGGGTAAGAGAGAGAGATCAACCAAAGGACTTGTATGCATGCATATGGGCCTAACCAATGGACACAGACAAAAGGGGGGTGAGGGCATGAGTGGGGGGATAGGAGAGTAATGGGGGAAGAAGGACACATATGTAACACCTTAATCAATAAAGAAATTTTTAAAATTTTAAAAAAATAAAATGTAAGCATATTGTAAATGCATAGTGGTGGGTAAACCCAATGAAGCTGCAAGAAATCCAATAGGGAAATCTACAACTGGGAGCTGGGACCGCGGTCTTTGGTCCCAGGGTTCAGGGTTGGTAGTGACACAACTTATCCCCAAGGCACAGTTAAAAATGCCTGCTCACCAGCTGGCTGTTCCTTGGGCCTGGCCCAAAGTGTGTGATCAGCTGCTACCACTGAGCCCCAGACTTGCCCTTGTAAGCTCAGGAAGGCACCAGAGTCCCTTCTGCCCTCAGATGTCATTGACCTGTAGACTCTCTGTTCTCTGCATATGATGATGTGGAATGTGCTAGAGCTTTATATATTCTTGTTCAATGAATATACAAAGATTCTTTTGAGAGCTTGAAGGGTCTGTGCAGGGGCCCTGGTTGTCAGCAGAGGAACTGGTGCTGCTGTTTCTGGTGTCCAGTCTGATTCTGGCACACAGTGGGGTCCTCAGGAAGCAGACTCAGATGGAGAGGACCCACCAAGTAGCTGCTGGGAATGCTGCCAGCGCACAATCCATGTGGCCTTTAGCAGGACCATAGCTGAAGAGAGCCACTGGCCACCTTTTCCCAGTGTGACTTATGTCAAGGATGTCTAGTCCAGATGCTCTCACTGGAGACTCAGACAGCGCTGGAGGGCTACCCACTCACCCCAACCCAGCTCTTCCCCAGACACTCCTGCTTCCTTCTGTCCCTTCCAGGGCCAATTCCACAATCGCTCCCTGATGGCTACCGCTCACACTCCTTTCCATCTGAGTCTGCTTCCCAAGGGCCCCACCCTGTGCTGGAGTCAGACTGGACACCAGAAACAGCAGCACTAATCTCACCTCCCTCTGCCGACTATCAGGCCCCCTCCCCAGAACCTTCTACCTCTTAAACAAATTTTTATATATTCGGTGGACAAGAAAAATAGTTATCGCTTTTATTTTGCCTGACTTCAATAACTGCTCATTTGCTTTCACTTGCTCACTGCACATTTGCTCTTACCCTTCATGACTGTTCTACCCTGTTGTCTTCAGTTGTCCATTTTCTGATGCAGTGATCAACTTTCCCCCACTGATTTGTTTTTCCCCCAATGTATCCTTTGCCTTCCAATTCAATTTATAAAACTTGAAATAAGCTGACATTTTCATTTGTATGTAGTCAAATCTCTGACTTTTCCTTTGTGATTTGTGTTTTTCCATATAGAAAGTCTTTCCTCACCCTGGCATCATATAGTTATCTGCCAGAGAAAAAAGAGATTTAGCACTGCCTCAAAGAGTGTGAAATTGTCTATATAAATTGAGAAAGCTTTTCTGTGGTTTTATTTGTTATGTCAATGTTAAATATACATATATTATTTTCTCAAGGAAGAAACTAAAAGTCAACCATTATGACATCCAGAAAAGTCTATGCTCTCCCTCCTTTCACTTCAAATGCCCTTGAAATGGGCCCTGTGCTTATAAAAAGACAGATCTGCTGAATAGATCTGAACTTGCATACCCACGGTTAAGGGTTGAGGAAGGAAAAGCTGCTCTCTTTCCAGATAAAAACAGGAATTTTCCTCCCTCCTCTTTATAAACATCAGGTTGTTTTCCTACTTCTTAGCTAAATACCAAAACTCAATAAAAAATAAATTCTTGCATAGAACATTAAGGATTAGCAAATTCATCTCAAATCATAAGAGGTCAAGTTCCATATATGCTACCAGCATTTCAAGTATTTATGTAAACCTTGCCTTCATCTAATAATATTTAAAAGCTGGCAGTAATGGGCTTTTGAATTTGATCCTACTAGAAATACAGCTAAAATCATCTGTTCACACAGTGTGTGTTACTTATCTGCTTTCACAGCTACTTCAGACCCAGGGCAAAGTCTGAAAGCAAGAATTTAACTGTCTACATGATTGAAGCCAAAATTAGGAGCATAGATAGATAGATAGATAGATAGATAGATAGATAGATAGACAGACAGATAGATAGATAGATAGAATATAGACAGACAGATAGGACATAGACTTAGACATATAGATACATATATGACTTCCTTACTTTTCCTATTTACTGTCTACATATAGATATCAAAATAAAATATCAAACATTTGTATTGTTTCATACTTCCCATGTTCTTTCCAGGATGCAGACAACTGGACAATTTTTTAAAAATACATTTATTCATTCTTCTCACTCACATTTAATTTTATAGCAATCCAGAAGTGTATCCCAATTCCATAGTTAATGTTTGTTTACCACAATGATTATCAATGTCTTAATGAGAACCCGGAATAAGATACTGAAGTGATTTCCAAGTCATTAAAGATAACATTGTAAATATAATATTGTAACAATATATTTTGTTATGATTTTTTAAATTTATGATCCTTTTAATAGCTATTATATATCATTTTGTGTCTTCTATGATAAATTGAAAAATGACCATAGATTCCACCCATCCAGATATGCATGTCCCTTTGCAATGTGACTGCAATTCTCCCATAAAAATGGTGGAAACTATTTTATCGTCTCAAAATCTGCTTGGCCTTTTGATTTGCTTTGATCAATAACAGGCTGTGGAAGTGATATTATTCAACTTTCAAGACTAGACCTTAAGAGAACTTACAGCTTCTATTTTTACCTCTTAACTACTGCCCTGGAAATGCTATATAAGGAAGTTGCTCTAACTTACTGGATGAGAAGAGCTCATGTAGATCAACCTAAAGCATTCTACTCAATACCAACTACCACCTTGGATCTGTCAGCCCAGCCAACCTCCAGCTGAATGAAGCCACACAAGTTAGCCCAGGGGAAATTAGCTAGGGAACCACTCAGCCAGTCCACATATTCATGCGAAATAATACATTGTTGCTCTAAGCCACTACATTTTAGAATGGCTTGTTACACAGCAATAGCTAGCTGATACATCTATGGTAATGTTGCAACTCTCATGTTTAAATAATAACTCTGCATTGCCTTGGAGCTAACTCAAATGTAAGAACTCTCCAAATGTAACATCATATAGACATCAGAAATAGGTAAAACCTGAAGAGCAAAGACTCTCCACTTAGGGGCATGGGGAGGAGAGGATGAAACCACTGAGGGACTTATCAGAATCTCTTGGTTTTACAAGGATCAAGCACAAGCTCTGAGGCAAAAGTGGCCGACCTGCCATTATTAGTTGGATAGCTTCAAGCAAGTCATATTACTTCTCTGTTCTTTAATTTCTTCATCTGACAATAGGAATAGAAATAATACTTTCCCTGAGGCCAGTGAAGATAGAATTAGAAAATATTCATAAAGTATTTTGAAACTTACAAAGCACCTAGTAAGAGCATAATAAACATTAGCCTTTATTGTTGTGAATGGAGGAAAGCTATGCACTTTGTAAGAGCAAATTTAATAATATAAAATGACTAGAGGCCCAGTGCATGAATTCATGCACCAGTGGGGTCCCTCAGCCTGGCCTGTGGGAATTGGGCTGAAACTGGCTCTCCAACAATCCCCCAGGGGGTCCTGGATTACAAGAGGGTGCACTCCAGGCCGGGGAGGGACTGCAGAAGGGCTCCAGGCTATGTCTGGCCCATCTCGCCCAGTCCCAACTGTCCAGACCCCAGCAAAAAGCTAACCTACTGGTAGAAGCATCTTTCCCCTGGTGGACAGTGTGCATCATAGCAACTGGTCAAATGGTTGAACGGTAGAAAAAATGGTCAGACACTTAGCATATTAGGTTTTTATTATATAAGATAGTCTATAGTTTGTGCAGCCTGTTCTCCAGCACCCTAGCTTTAAAAACAGTAGCCTGGACATTAGTTATAATCAATGTGTATCTTTTTATCTCTTCTAGAAAAGCTTAGGACAAATAAGGGACTTCAGCTTCCCATTCATATCAGAATGTCCTGTAAAATGGGCAGGGTGGGGGAGATGGCTTTCAAAAGTAAAACCTTTTCTCCTAATACTACTTCTTTTTAAAGCCATATTACTTATTTGAAACAAGAATATTTTACATGTATGAGGGTATGGGAATTTTATTTTTAAGGAAATCCTGAGTTTAATGGCTCTACACTGATAAAAACGGGTGGAAGTTAACTAGACCATTTATTATCTTCATGTGTATTAAACTCTCAGAAGAAATATTTTGCTGGACCAATACATACCACTGTTAAGCAATTGATGGCATCACAACTGAAAGTGGAACTTGCAAGAAAAAATTATCTATGCTAATTTGTTTTCAGTTAAATGAAATGAAATTCTTGGAGCCAAAATTGCTTTTGATGCTGAGCTTAATAAAACCTAAATAATTATCTGAGGCTATGTTATCATGAGAATTAAAAATAAAACATTGGCCATATTCTTGACTGAAGTGTAGATCTTTTATTGATTTCAAGCACAAGTTGGATACAAATGTTAGTTCATATTATTGACAGTATCCATTCCATGAGACTACAAGGGCCCCATCATTGCTTTCCCTGCACTTTTTTCCTCTCCGAGGCCTCTTCCATTTCAGTGTAAATATTATCAGGGAGCCTCAACTGTTTGACTTGACTATGGTGTTATCCAAATTTAAAAAGAGTGATTGTGTGCTAAGCATACCAACCTGGAAGGTTGTACAGGAAGAAATTAGTCTGGCCATAAACTATAGAATGTGCTCAAAAATAGAAATTGAAATTACCAGTGCCACTCTGGAGCTTCTTTCAGAAAAGCACTATTTTGGGAGCAGTGTTAATCATCATCTCATGGTTCAAATGACATCATGGGGTAGAGGAGTCCACTCAGTTTTGAATATGTAAGGCATCTTTGACTGTTTTTGAAGTCTAAATAAGAACTAAGAACACATTGTAGCCAACACATTTTCTTTTAATTTTTAAATTCATGCATATTAATAAGAGGAATGAAATACATATGTTTATAAAAATTCATTTACACTTTGCACTTTTTAATGTGACAGTCTTTTAATAACTCTCTTAATGTCTTTGATTACTTTTGAAAGTATCTGGTTTGTGAGAATGAACTCTAAATAATTTTGAGTCAGAACCCAACTGCCATATTCAATTCATGTGTGCCTTTCACACTTGATTGATAAGTCTACAAACTTTTGTAATAAACCCCTGACACCCTGTGGAGCAAAGAAGCATTATTAAGTAAGATCCTGATGGGTGCATAGAAATGTTAGTAAAATACTAAATTCTAAAGCTACCTTTTAAATGTTATTTTGTCACACAAATTTGGTGTGTGTTTTCTTAAGGCTTTGTGCACTTGAGGATTTCCTCTAATTAAACTTCAGCAATACATGAAGATCTCACCTATATTTTAAACTTTGAAATGAACACCTGATGGGACAGGTCAGTTTCTCTCCTGATCGCTCTAAAAGTCTTTTAGGGTCTTCCAAGTGGGAAGACTTTCAATGTGAGACTTTTCCTGAAGATACTGAGTTGAAGGCTTTTGTGCTATCTCTTTGGCTCCCCAGTGGTGTGTCCCCATGGCAGCCAGCCAAAGGGATAGAGTCAAAATGAAATGGCTTTATCTTAACCAACTTCATTTACTCAGCAAAGAGCAGGAAGACACAAGCCAAAGCTCAATACAGCTAAGATCAGCAACAGAGGCAACAGGCTGTTTAGCCCCCTTTATGTGAACAGAGTAGGACAAGGTCTCTATACAATTTCTGGTCTGTTTACTTGACAGGAAGCCTGGCTCTCAACATTGATCTAAATGGACTTGCCATATGAGATCAACTTTAGTGCAGTAATGATGGCTACTGAGCCAATCCTCACAGGTCGAGCCATAAAATCATCCAGTACATACTCTTAAGATCTTGATGAATGCCCCAGGGCCATCAGATTTTATAAGCAGTTGACAGTGGCATCTCTCTCCAATGCTGTTAAAAAATTCAGAGGCTAGCATCAGCAGTCTTGGTGGTCTCTACAAATACGGTCTGCAGGGCTGTGATATGATTAATTTCACCATAAAATGTCTACAGGGAACTCAGAAAGAGAAGAAAATGAAAACAACAACAATAATATTACTAATAATGGCTGACCAGGACCCAAAGCAACTCTACTCTTTACACATCAAATTTAATCATCACAACTGCCCAGTGTGGGAGATATTAGTCCCATTAAACAGACAGGAAACTTTAGGCTGGTCTAAAATTACCCAGAGTGACACAGATACTAATGTTAAAACTGATATTTGAACCCAGCTAGCTCTACCAACTTGTATGCACTGTACACCACATCTCTTCCCAGACTACTTCCTGCAGGGGGGTATTCCACAGCTGGTAATCTGAGTTTAATATATGTAAAAGTCCAGGTTAAATATAGTAAGAAAGGCTCCCTTTCTTTTTTTAAACTAAGGAAGAAGTCTCTTTAGCAACCTATATGCAACCTTTCTGGATTTCATCCTAAAATAAATAGAAAAGTTTAAGGAAATCGTTATTTTTCTTGCTGTTTGCTGTTCCTCATGATATATTAGTCCTTACTTTAAGTGTGAATTGTGACTTAAATGATTAAGAACTTCAAAGAGATGACTGAAAATGGACACATGGCTCAAAATTAAGGGTGTTTAAATGCAAATTATTAAAAAATATCAAAACTTCACAAATACAGATAAAATTTATTTCATTTCCTAAAAACATCAGTTTCAGTTAGGTTGCTTGGTCATATTTACTTGGTCTATATTCAACGAATTGGATATATGTATATATTGGAGTCAAAGTTAGAAGTGAAACTTATTTTTTGAGGTGCTTTTGACTTCTCAGCTAAATAATTTGATAATTCCCACTTGGCTGAGCCTAGAAAAGCCATTTTTCACCAAATGCCCAGACTGTCTTCTTTGTTCAGAATCAAATCCTGTAATAATAATAAAAACAACAATAAAAGCACTCCTCTTGTAAACAGAGATTGTTCTCAGCTGCACAGTTTACCACTTTAAGTAAATGATGAAATTTTTGTTTTGTGTTCTGTTTTTAATCTCTATCTTCGTGGAACAATGTGTGCTCCCCCTGGTGGTCAGAATGATATCTTTACGTCTTAGAGCAAGTTAGTCGTAATACAACTTGGTTTGCCAGAGGAGTCTTTTTATTATTTTTTTTTGTTTCGCAATTTTAGGTTCCAATTCAATTCTTTTTTTTAAAATTCAATTTCCTTCCATTTATTCAAGTATATTGCTCAATTTTCGTCCATGAGATTTTTTTTATTAAATCAAAACCACTAGTTAAAGAATGTTTGTTTTGTTGTTTGTTGTTTGGGGTAAAATAAAATCTTATAAAGCTAAAACCACATCCACCAGCGGCTGGGAGAACTCCCAAAAGTGAACATTGTTTGGCCACTATAAGAGACTGGAGATAATCCACTGAGTCAATGTATCTCACCAGAGGAAAAGGAAATAAATTGTTACAGGATGGAAATGTAATTTAATAGCTGAATGAACACACTTGATCAGCTTATTTCATCCTTCAGAAGAAAACAGAGGGTAGAGGCAACCAAGGTGGTTAAACTGTAGTGCAGTGGAAATCCCATCTCCCATGAAAACTGTCATTGGGATTCCACTTTTGGATTTGGCCAGCTCAAAAACAGACTTCCAAGGAGGACCACAGACTACTTCTCTTGGAGAAAGCTCTGCAGAGCGAATCGGGGGTTTTGCCAGTTTCAACTGCAAAGAAGAGACTAGAATAAATTGAGTATAAATTGTCCCAAGTGTTTAGAATTCCCAAGTTGGATTGGGAGTAAATGTGTGGTTCTCATTTTAATGCCTTGAAAAAGAAGACAGTGTGATTCCTCCTTGCTCTGGCCTTTGGGGAAAAAAATGAATCCAATAACAGAAGGATTTTATTTAGTTGAGATCCAATAGCTTAGCCAGAAATATTTTAGTCACAAGACATTTTTTCAGTGAGTGAGGCGATAGTTCAGACGGCGAGGTCAAGGTGAAGAACAAATACCATTTTATGCATAATTCCACCCATTAAAAGAAGAGGTTCAAATGTTTCTCATTACGTAGCCTGTCTAGATGCACGATCCTTTCATGTGCTCCTTGGGCATATTTTGGCAAGATTCTAAATTCACATCAAACAACATAACATGGAGCAGGTAGCTTTTCTTTGGAAAAGAATTCCAGATAATGTAACAATTCTAGCTAGAGAAGCTAATGCCAGGAAACCTACAGAGTGCTTTAACCCAGACCACTGTTCAATTGAACAAATCCCATCCTCTTTATCAGGAGTCAAGAAACAAGCAAACAGGGAAACACACTTGTCAATGAGCAAGGTTCACCCATCTGGAGATTAATTGAACATCGATTTAAAGTGAACTTGGTATAGATAAAAAGAATGCTTGTGCTGGTATTGGTTTTTGCAATTTACTCCCTTTGCCTCCCTCTCTCTTTCCTAATCTAGAGAGCCTGACATCCTTCAAAGGAAAGGAAAATGGCACTCACCAGCCCACTGTGGCTTTGAATACCCACCAGTGATCTGTAGAAAAAGTCAGGTCGCCTTCAAGAAGGACAGTGCTCTGTGTCTCTTGTCCCTCTGTCTTCTTTTCTTTGGTTTGCTTCCCTTCCTCCTTGCCAAAAAGCAGCCACCTTTCCCTGAGGAGTTCTTGCAATCTATTCTAAGCACTTCCTCCAATAATGAATGTGACAAAATTATCTTTATTCATTTAAAGCACAAAGGCAGCCCTCTTTACAAATACTATTCTTAATAAACTCCTTTGATATGCATCCATTCAATAGAATAAAATGGATACGGTGGAGCTGAAGTGTCTGTATACAAACATCAGATGTCCAGACCATATCTGTGTGTATCTATCACAGCTCCTTGCTGTGAGCTTTTAAATAGCACATGTACAGAAACAGAGATATTCTGCTGTCTGCATTTTTTGTCCTGGAAGGATTCACAAAAGACTGTTACAAAGTTCACCTTTAAGAACAGAAATGAGGCTGGCAAGAAACTTTCACTTTTCATTTCAAGGCTTTTATACTGCTAAAATTTTCTAATGATGTGTGTGTGTGTGTGTGTGTGTGTGTGTGTGTACGTTATATATATACACATATATAACTTATTCTTTCAAAAATCAAAAGGTTATTTGACTGATTACATGTCTTTTATGTTTTTCAGTACTCCCTGTGCTTAAAAAAAATTTTACTCTTGTCCGGCCAGTGTGGCCCAGTGGTTAGGTGTCAACCAATGAACCAAGAGGTCATGGTTCGATTCCTGGTCAGGGCACATTCCCAGGTTGAGGGCTTGATCCCCAGTATGGGGTATGCTGATCAATGATGTTTTGCTCTCATCGATTTGTTTCTATCTCTCTTTCATCTTCCTTCCTCTCTCTCTCTAAAAATCAATAGAAATATATATTTTTAATTTTTTTAAACTTTACTCTTAAATTGAAAAGAAAAAGGCAGGTGCCAGGACAAAGACAAGTTCCCTTTGGGGAGCAATCCTTCCTCAAGTTATTCTACCCTGACATGGTACTATGCAATTTTATCATGCATCCCCAGTACCTCCACGGATTCCTATGCATAGAGAACAAAAATACAATATTCAATGAGATCTTTTGAAAACTGTTTAAATTCTGGGTCCCCCATCAACCATAGAAATGACTCGCCTACTTTCTGTTAACAACAAAATTCTCTCCAGGGAGGTGAAGGGACTCCAGGGCCAGCCTTTCTCCAGGTCAGGTCCCTGTGGGTGTGGCCACATTGAAGCATGCAGTTCACAAGTAGAAACACAAAGGCTTAGAGACCTCACAGGCCTCCGTCACACTTCGGTGGAGCAAGGATTTGACCCAAGCTCACTGGGACTTCCCATGACCCTCAGGCTCAAGAATAAAGGCATCTCCCAACATACCCCATGTGAAATGTGGCACTGGGTGCTGCCCCCCTCCGTGAATGCTCACCCCAGAGCCAAGGAACTGGGAAATGACTCACCTCCAGCCACAGGTTAAGGGAACCACGGGGGACAGATTTGAAAAGCTCCTCACTTTGAAAGTGGCATTTACAACACAGGCACCTTCCATTCATCCTGGTTTGCTTTTCTCAGCTCTTCTCACCTTTCACTGGGCAACCCAAACACAGAGGTGGGAAGTGGCAGGGAAATGGGGATAGAGGCAACTCAGGGATAGAGGCTGTTTTATATATTCTTCTCTTTTCTTCAGAAAGGGCTGAAATGCCTTCTTCCTGGCCCAGGCAAGCCAGTCCTCCTCTAGGCAGCAAAGAGGGACACATGAAAATGCTGCAGATGATTGAGTATGTAAAGCTTATCTAAGCAAGTGAGAACAGGCTGAGAGGATGGGGGCGGAGGGGACGGGGTGGGGTGGATTTGAAAGCATGTTTCTTTTTCTTACCTTATTCCTATTATCATTGTGACCAGCTTTTCTACAGGAAATGCTGGCACCATAGGCTGATGACTCCAGGCTCAAAGTTCAAGCCCCCATCCTGGCTTTCTGAGGAGATGGAATCACCCAGTGTTTGTGTTAATGCCCTGTAATTCATAGCTTGCTGTATAGCCCAGAGAAAATAAACCAAATGGCTAGCCCTCAATATTCCTGTCTATAAAATGGAACCTTTGGAAAGGCAAGAGATTTCAAAACCTGAGGAAAGTTTCAATGTGAAAAAGGCAGATGTTCTATTATGATTAATACCTTCAGCAGGTATGATTACAAGATACAACACTGAGAGTTCCCCCACTGGTTCCCTCCACACGCATCCAAACAGGCAGCTCCACTTACAAGCAAAACCTTCAATTCAAAAATCTCTTCTATTAGTTTTAGAAAACCAAACACAGGAAAGAACAACAGAACAACCAGCCAATGACCCCTTTGTAGTTAGAAATCCCTAGTTCATTCGGTGGCCCCAAATAATTTTCCCCAGCTTTCAGAACGTTAGAAATGTTCTGGAAAAGTCCTCCATTTTTGCTCACTGCCTTTCGGCCACTTTATTCCTCTCAGGAGTAACTTCATCTTAGGATGATTCCTGCCTCTCTACCTCAGTTTCCCAGGCCCCTCATGGGGTTCCCAGGAATGAATCCCTGAAAATGCTCCTCCCATTTCACTTTCTCTTCCACCTCCTGCCCAACCTGGCGGTAAGAGCTAATGAATGAACCAATAAAAGAATATTGTCTTAATAGTGTTTGTGCCAGAAACTCAGAGGTTGAGTAGGTGAGGCATGCCTACATAGCATTCTAAACGGGACACAGACTAATTCATTCTTACAAAGCCTTCCAATGCTCTCCTTTATTCAAAGGCAGCTGCGTTTAACAGGTGATGTCAGCCTCTCACCAGTGACATTTTCATGATTATAACAGTTGCAGTTTATGTCCAGGGCCCCGCCACCAGTGCACCTGAACCTGGAAGAAGTTAACAGTTTTTGTGTCCCGTTCTAGAAAATACTTTCAGGGGGGTTTCTGACCCCCTATCCCTTGCAAACCAGAAGCCAGATTCACCTTCGTACCCAGAAGCAGTCTGTAGTTTAGATTAACAAATGTGCTGACCCGCCCCCTCCCCTCCCAACACCAGAAATAGTGCTTATGCATTTACGGTGTGCCAGATTCCCTCGGGTTAGGTGTGCAGGGGTGGGGAGAGACACCTCCAGGGCTCGCAGTTTTCCAACAACAGAAAACACCAATGGCCCCAGCGCCTCCTCCCCATATCCCAACCTTCTTTGGGGTGACAGCATCTCAGATGAAGCAAAGGGTTGTTCAGTCACTGGGCAATGAGAACATATAGATTTCCAGATAATATATCCTGGGAAAGGGGAGGAAGAGGAAAATTCATGGGGTTTTGTGCCGGTTCATTATTATAAAAATATAAAAGGTTGTGGCCTCTCTTTCTAGGTTCCAGACACCTCCATCAGGGCTAAGGGATATAAGGTTGGAAGCTAAAGAGTCCCAGCTGCTGGAGGGGAGACCGTCTGAGGCTCTCCTGGGTGTCAGGGAAGCAGGAGGAAGGTGGAGAAACATAATCATTGACTGTTAAAGACTCCAAAGAGAGAAGGTGGTGGTCAAAATTAGACCACAGGGAAGGGAGCACAGTGGACAGCGGAGAAGGAGAGAAGAAAGCAGGGGTGCTGAAGAGGAGAAAAGATTAAAGGACAAAGGGAATGAAGGGGAAAACTGGACAGGAAAGGAACATAGGGTAGAAAGGAAGGAGGAAGAAAAGAAAGAAGGGAAAGAAGGAAGTAGGGTAAAGAGGGAGGGAGAGAGCCGAACAATCCTGGGAGAAGGAGGGAAAGGCTGGCCGAGGGAGGCCACGTCGGAACAAGGTTACAACAGTCGAAAGCCAAAGTCCTGAAAACCCTAGGCCACGACCTTAGTATGGCCGCGGGGCCAGAGGGAGCGGGCTGACGGGGCCTGCCCCCGCGGGCCGGCTCCGGCACCTCCTCGGCGTGTCCTCCGATCCTGCGGTGCCGCCCGGGCTGCAGGGCCGAGTCGCGCGCCCGGGTTCGCGAGACGCTCCGCCGCCTGCTCCCGGCTCGGGCTCGGGGCAGCGCTACCCCTAGGAAGTCGAGGCCGGGATGGGCAGTCCATGTAAGCTACTGAGGCTGTCCGGGGCCTTGCTGCCGGGGCTGGGCGGCTTCCGATCGACCACTGCGGGAGGAAGCACAGGGGCGTCGGGTCATTGCCTGGCGCGGCGCAGAGTCAGAGACGGGGGGGGGGGGGGGGTCCAGGACGCCCGCAAATCAAGGGGACAGCGAGAACACCCCCGAAGGGAGTCGCAGGCGAGGGCAGCCTTGCAAGTGGCTCTCCCCGCAAGGCCATTTGCAGGTGCTCCGAGATCGCTGATCCCGTACAATTCCCTTTGCACCGCGCCTGCTTAATAAAGAAGCGATGGGTGCAGGGAGGTGCTGACGACCCGCGCACCGCCGGGCCCGGAGAGGTTCTCAAATCCAGTCCAAGACCTCTGGGGAAGGGAGCAGGGAGCAGAGACCCGCACACCCCTCCTCCCCGGCCTCTACTCACCCACCCCAGACCCCAGCCTCGCGTACCGACCGGAGGAGCGGCGTGCGCGTCAGGCCCGCTGTCCCTCCCAGCGGCTCCGGGCGCTCTGGGTGGGCAGGGGGAAATCGAGTGGGGAGAGGGTCACCAAAGATACCCCCTGTGGAGGGAGGGCTCCCGCCGCCTGGACGCGCTTTAAGTGGGCGCCGATTTCGTTTTAACCCGCGGCCCGAGCATCCAGATTCTCTCACTGCTGTGAGCTCAGCGCGCTGGGGCCTGGGGGCGCCGGATTTAGTGACCGTAGGCTTGCCAAATCCGGCGGCATTCTGCGCGTGGCTGTTATTTAGGCTTTGTGATAAGGGCCCCAGTTTTGCTACTGGACCTCAGAAAAGTGACGCAGCCTCTGGTTTTCCTTTCCAGTCCCCGGACACTCAGCTTTTCCTGCACTAGGAGGCACAAGCTTGGTTATACCTAAAGGCGCCTGCTTTCAACTTTGTTTGCCCCCTCCCCATGTCCCCCCAACAAGTCCTCCTTTAAAGGGGGACATGGGAGCGCCTCACTTTGGGTTGAGAGGGAACTCTAGAGTTTTTTTCCCCTGCAGCTGCCCCTGCCCAGCCCCCAGGGGAGGGAGCGGGCAGATTACTGTGGGTGCGAAAAGCTGGGCCCCACACCCCTGCCCTAGGGACGCACGCACATCAGGTTTCTCAGAGGTTGGGAGGGGTCTAAAGACCTTTCCAGGGCAGAGTGGCCCCTCCACTCCCCACCCCCACCCCACACCTCCTCTCAGCTCTCTAAACACTGTGGTAGCCGCTCAGCCAACGAAGTTTTCCGATCTTTTTTCCACCCTGTACACACACTGCAAGGTGAGGACCTGTTTAGAAAACATATGAGGAGTAGGTTTCTCAGCCTAGGGCCTGTTGCTTAGAGACAAAGGCGTGAAAGATAAATACCTGGAGCCCAGAGATAGATTCCACCCGCTCTGCAGGTCCAAATTCTAGCTATCCACCCCAGTCCCTCCGCATAGGCCCCTCCTCCCCTCCTTTCCCACAGCAGAATGCGAGGGGTAACCAAAGTGGGTCTGTCTGGGTTCTCAGAGGCTGGGGCACCAGTATTGGGCGCTTTGCACGAGTTTTAATTTAATCCGCGTTTTTTAAAATATTGGGACTGCGATTTCAGAGCCACCGGAACCATGGGGATGGGGGCAGAAGAAAGCGGGAGTCTCCCTGGGTTGGAGTCTCCCAGGGCTTGGTCAAGTGAGACCCTGGTTGCTGGCGGCTGGGCACTATTGCTTTCTGGCAAAGTTTGCTTTTAGGATCTATTTTTCAAGAACGAATCCCCAGCTGAGATAACTGGAAGGAAGCTGCGAGTTATCTGTAACAAATATAAACAAATTTTTCCTTGAACGTATGCAATGTCTTATAGATTTGATTTCCAAATCTTTAGTTGTTCCAAATCCCCGCTGAGAAAGGTTTAGAAGGTTTTGAACCTTTCTGAAAACACACTGTAAATACCAGTTCTCTGGAGGGAACCTCTGGTGGGGTCTGTCACCTGTGGGGGTGGGGAGGAGGTGGCCCTGCTCTGGCTATGAAAAGACATTTGGATTGGTGTCCAGATTCCCAGAATATCAGTGTCCCTCTGGGTTCCCAAGAATTAAAATTTTCCTTCACAGATGGGAAATGTAAATTACACTTTCTTGCCTACATAATAGGGAACCACAAGCATTACTCTTTACCAAGATAAAATACATATATTGTGGTGCTTAATTTGGCTTAATTTTGCTATCTTCAGAGCAATGAAGCCCTTTCCTAACACAGCCACTTTGTTCTGGGGCATTTCAAGCTCAACATTAAAAACAAATTATGACCTGTAGGTGCATAATTCTGGTGCTTAATTGTGACTTTCCTTAGGGTAACACTAATGTTCATTTGCACCTGATTTAGAGGATATATGAACTAGATAATCAAAAAATATTTGTTTTTACTGAGCATTCATGATACTAAATTATTTTCAGTGAAGAAAATTTTTCCTACTGAAAAAAACAATTCAGTAAATGCTCTTCCTACCATTCTTATTAATGGAGCAAGCCCTATAGTAATTGTCTTGTGGGATGTGTGTTTGAATATAATTTTAAAACAATCATTAGAAAAAAGGCAATGATTCTGATTACTTTCTTTGTAAGTTTTCAAAGACCCATTTAGGCATGGAAGATCTTTGAAGTCAGCTTTTCTGCCAGTAAGAATAAAAATTCTTAACCCAAATAGGTGTGTAATTCTCATTATTTTTGTGTTCCTTGTTTCAACACAAACACTTGTGTGTCAGTTTGAGAAATCATTTTTTAATGTTGGACATAATTTATTCCATTACCCTTTCCCTGTGTTTTTTAAGAACTGTGAAGATCAGGAAATTAAGTTATTAATTTAATAATTAATGTAGCTAATTCTTACTACAGGCTTCAAAAATTAGTGAGATGTTTCATAATAGAAAGTGACTATAATGGTAAAAGGGACAGGAATACAAATGCCTTTCAATGGTTCTGTTTTTCTGAAAGGAAAGTGTCTTCTAAAGAAAATCAACCACCAATGAAACCCCACCCCAATTAACTTGAACTAGTTTAGAATTCAGAACTGTGTGTTTTACCTTTGGATTGTTACCATAATTTGTTTCTAATGTTGAGCTTGAAATGCCCCAGAACAAAGCTGCTGTGTTAGCAAAGGGCTACATCAATCTGAAGATAGCAAGCCCTTTCCTAAGTCTTCTTTCTCCTTTGATCAGCCCAGGCAAAATCTCTTAAATTTGTAGATACACTCTTCTAATTCAAATGAACCTGCTTAGTTGTATGATTTGTATAATTAGGTAAATTCCATGTCAATTTCTAATTCAACAGATAACTTCAGTTATCCAGAAAACAGGTAGATTTGAGGCTAACAACAAGACTCTGAGCAAAGCACTCACCATGAGATCCTTATTGGTCCTTAACTGTAAAGCTTTAGAGGAGCTGTCATCCTTAATCTTTTAAATTTCCTTTACTTGATTTTTCTATAAATGAGCAACTGGTGTTATTTTATTTTTAAATTAAGTTTAAAGCTTAAGGAAGTTCTAATTCTCAATTTTTATAATTTGTATCCCATAATGTTTGTCCTTTAGGAAAAGTAAAAATAAAAAATATATATTTTTGTTTTTTATTGATTTACTTGACCTCTCTCTCTCTCCCTCCCTCCCTCCCTCAGATCCGACTACTATGTCTCCTAGGAAATAAAGCTTTTTGCCTGCCTCTCCCCCCTCCCCCCACTCTGCATTGGCAGGTCTGAGGTGGATCAAGCTTATAAAGAGCCTTCTGGAGCACCCCTGACCCCAAGGTTTGTGCTCAGTCTCCTTCCCTGCAGAAGCTGGGACCCCCTGAGACGACTCCTTCCTTTCGCAGGGTAGTTGGAGTTGCAAATTTCTAGTGACAGAACCTATTGTAGGCAGGTTCTTCAAAATTAGCAAATTCAGCCAGTCCTTTCACCTCTGAGGAAAATGAGGACTCAAGCATCAGCAGATGAGATTTTCCCAATTTATAGGGGAAAAAAAACAGAACCTGGGGGTCAGTGTAAGAAGACACCCCTCGCACTGTTGACCAGCAATTAAATGCCTCAACTCTGTTAGTTTGGCTTATCCTGGAGTAAATTTATGAAGGAGGGAGAAGAGGAGAGAAAACTTCCAGCCACAATTCCTACAGAAAGAAGTACCCTAAACCACACAGAGTTGAAAAAGAGTCTAAATTTAGGGATGCATGATTGAAATGTTCTTTCCTTTCCCAAGAATGAAATTAAGAAAATGAACTCAAGGGAAGACCAGGGTTTGAAGAAGAAGAAGAAGAAGAAGAAGAAGAAGAAGAAGAAGAAGAAGAAGAAGAAGAAGAAGAAGAAGAGGAGGAGGAGGAGGAGGAGGAGGAGGAGGAAGGAAAGGGAACCTGAGAAGAAATAGATGGGAGTGCAGGTCCAGGAACCTGGGCAGGTCCACCACATAAGGCAAAGCTCCTCAGGCCCCAGAAAGGTGAACCTGAATGATGCTTCTAGACTCTTCTATGGATGGAGAAATGAGGCGCAGAGAGAAGCAATAACTTGGCCAAGGGCACAAGAACAAGATCCAAACCTGACCCAATTCTTCTCTCTCTCTCTCTCTCTCTCTCTCTCTCTCTCTCTCTCTCTCTCTCTCTCTCTCTCTCTCTCTCTCTCTCTCTCTCTGTGTGTGTGTCTCCAAGAGGGGAGGGGTGGAATCCTAAGGCATCTCTCAACTTCTGCAGCCTTTCTAGGGACCCGCATTGGCATACACCTGTTAGAAATCAATCTGATCCAAGAAACTACAGGTTTAACCCAGAAGGAAGGATTTAGGCTGGGTACCAAATCTCTCTCACTACCTTTCCCCACGATTATACCCCCTTCCTTGCACCCTTCCTAACCTCTCTCCATTCATCCGACCCATTCCCACCCGTGCCGCTCACCTTCTCTGCTGGGATGCTTGAAGGTCATCGCCGCTGCGAGCTCCCCACCGTGCACCGTGAGGCTGGCCCCGGGAGACGCCAGCGGGGGAGCCTGTGCGGGCGGCCAAGGCGGGCCGGGGGCGAGGTAGCCCCCCGCGGGCGAGCTGTACACGCTGTGCTGGCTGGAGGCCGGGTAGGCGCAGGCTGGGAGGAAGCCGCCCACTGCAGAGAGTCCGGAGGCCGACTGTGCGGATGGAGAGGGACAGACCATCAGCAGCAGGTAACCCCGCCGACTTTTCCAGCACGTACAGTTACCGGGACAAACGGGGGGATCCTCCTTTCCCCTGCTGTCCCCTCAATTATCCCCTCGCGACGCTTGGCCTCTAATTTTCCTAGGAAGGACCCTAGCAAAGTGATTTCCACTCAAATTGTTATAAATAATAATGAGATGAGGGGGATCATGGTATTCACCAGCGCAGCTGGGGTTTAAAGAGAGCCTCAGACATCTGTGTTCCGGGTTCAAGTTTTTGTAGCAAAAGTATCTTGGCAAAAGGAAACTCAATCCCCTCAAAAGCCAGCTTCCCCCAAAGTGTGCGCTTGAGAAAGAAGAGAAAATGCTGAGAGGTCCCTGGGTGGCTGGGCTGCCAGACACCGGACACCCATGGCCTGGGGAGTTTTCTCTTCTCTCTTTTTCTCCCTCCACCCTCCACCCCCCAACTCTTTAGCTCTTCCAGTTAAGGACACCTCCTTCCCCGACCCTTGGTTACCTGAGTGTATTTAATGTCCGCCTCTAGTGCTGGTTTATCGAGCCCATTCACTGCCGAGGTGGCCGGAAAGGCCGTGCGGTTCACACTGGCCCAGTCTTCCATCTTGGGGGAGTAGGTGGCGCCTTCACTCCCGGCCAGGGCCCCTGAGGGGACACAGGACAGGTTAGTGGGGACATCGGAATCTGCGCTGGATGCGAGCGCGGCCCTCCAGGAGGGTGACACACGTGCCTACAAGCACTCAGCGCATCTCCGAGGGCACAGCCCAGGGTCCTCGGAACACCTGAGGCCTCCAGATGCTCGGAGAGCAGCCCGAGGCCGCGGGGTGGCGGGCATAGGGTTTCGCTTTCACTCCCAGCGGGGCAGAGGCTGTTCCTCATTCCTCCAGGCCTGCGACCCGCTTCCCGCAAAACAAGGGGTCTGTGAGACGGGGGCTGGGCGCACTCGGCCAAGGTGCCTTTCCGCTGTCCAGAGGTGGCGCCCGGAAAATGTCAAGTTCAAATCCAAAGCATGCTCCTGAGAATTATATGGGTTTCTCAAGGTCTCAACATGTGTCCGGAGGGTTTGGAGACGGTTCTCCTCAGAAATGCCTCCAGAGATGTCCTGGATCTCTCCAAAGAGGCGTCAACCCAGAGCCCAGGGCAGCCCCCGCACGTGTGTGCGCCGGAACCCAGAGAAAGCTCCAGAACTGAGAGCAAGCCTGGTGAGGCCACCTCCCAGCCAGCTGCCCACAGGTCGTTCCAGGGGAAGTTCTGCACCTCACCTCCCACCCCCAGACTGGGTTTGAGCCACCGGAAGAAACAAACCTTGTTTGAGGCCTGGGCAGCGCGCCCCACTGTCGCTGGGTCTAAGCTTTCCTTTCTTTCTGCCGCCCCGACCCCCTCCTCTTTGGGGCTATGGTAAACTTTGCTTCTTACTCACATAAGAGCTTGCTATCCCTTGCCTGGCTGCTGGGACAGGAGACAGTGTGAAGAAAATGGGCACTCAGTCCAGCCCAGGCACATCTTCCCGAGCCCCACATCAAGGCTGCCCCAGTCCTCTCTCCCTACTCCACCTCCTCCTCCCCTGAGAAAGATGACCAGCAATGTGCAGAGTTCTAATTACAGGCAAAGGGCACATGCTTGTGAGTCCTGAGGCGCCACCACGGGAGATCCCAGCTCCAGAACCTGCAACACCGCCAGGCCTGCCTGAGGTCACTAGATAAGACCGGCCAGGTGGCCCTTTGCCTTTTGCCCGAAAGAACCTTTGGGCCTGGGAGGGACAGAACCTTTTGGGAAACGGTGAGGGATCCTGAAAGACCCTTAAGAAAGGGCCACAGAATTGACTGAGGTTTGACTTAGATCTGGCGATAGGGGTTTGCATACTTTTTGCAAGAATTTATTTTTTTTAAAAAAAGCAATTTCAGGCCTCCAAATTTGTGGTCAGCGGTTGCTCTTCCGGGAAATATTTTCCGTATTTGTCATAAAAAGTTCAAGATGTCTCCCACATTAGGCCCCGGACCCTCAAACTCCCTGGCCAGCCCTAGCCTCCCCTGAGCCAAAACAGGTCCAAGGAGGGCTAGGAGTCACCCCTCATCCTCATGCCCAAGCCCTCGTCTTCAATTCCAAGAAGGCTCCAGAAGGCCTCCACGACTGACCTGTTTGCTCCATAAACGTCCGGATGCCCAGGATGTTGCTGACCGAGTGCGCCGAGGGCCAAGAGCGGGGAATGCTGACGTGGCCTGCGGCGCCTGGGACCCCGTGGTGGCTGCCCATCTTGGCGCCGGTGGGGGACACGGGGCTGGGGTAAGGATACTGATAGATGTGGTTGTAGGGCAGCGCAGGCTGTGGCGGCGGCTGCTTGCTCGTCTCGTAGGGCCCGGGCTGCGCCAAACTGCCAATCTTATTGCGCAGGATGCGGCTGATGGAGCTCACCGAGGGCACGTTGTACTTGTCGCAGACGCCGTCGGCCAGCAGCCGGTCGCGGATCTCCCAGGCAAAGATTCCAGGGTCGCCCTGCTTGTAGTCCCGGATATGCTTGACTACGTTGGGGGTGGTGACTCGGGGTTTGCTGCCCCCGATGGCCCCAGGCAGGATGGAGCCGGTCTCATTGTAGCGCGCCAGGATCTTGCTCACGCAGCCATGGGAAACGCGAAGTTGCCGGCTAATGTCACAGGGTCGGATGCCCAGCTGCGCTAGCTCCACGATGCGCAAGCGGATGGCATTGGGCAGGGGGCGTCCGTTGACGAACACGCCGCCCAGCTGGTTTACCTCGCCGTACGTCTGCTCTGCGGACGCGCCAGAGGACAGCGAGCGGAAGGGGGAAAAACACCAGCGGGTTAGCCAGGGTGGTCGCACTGAGCTAGGGGCCGCACCCAGGCGCGCCTCGGGAAGTGCCCGGCGGATACCCAGAATCTGCGGCAAACAGCCTGGGTCTGCTGCCTCCGGGGTAGGGCGCGGCGCACTACAGCCCTCCGCGCCCTTTTGAGGGGGTCTCACTGGGGACATCCCATCCCCGGACGCGCCGAACTACCCCACCCTACCCAGAAGGGAGGAGATGTGCGGAGAACGCCGCTCGTCAGGGACCCACGACCCGGTCTCCGATGGAAAGCAGGCGAGAGGAAAAGGAAGCGCCTGGACACAATACACCTCATCAGCCCTCCCGCGCCCTGCTGGCCGCCCGCCCCTTACCCATGGCGCGCGGGCCCGCCAGCTGCCTGGCGCCGGGGCGGCCGGGGCTGGGCCCGGCGCAGTACGGGAGAGCTCGGGAGCTGCTGCCGCGAGAGAGGCATAGAGGGAGGGCGCGCGCGAGCCGAGAGCCGCGGCGGCCGGGCCGCGGACTTGCAACGCGCTGTGCCGCGCCGCCAGGCGCCCTGCCGCCAGTCCCCCGGCACGCTGCCGCCGCCGCCTGCTCCCAAGACACTCTCCACTCCCGCGACCCCAGGCCTAGGGTGAACTTCATCCGATTAAGAGAAATTCGTCTGACCGGGAGGCTGCGGCGTGTGAAGATCAATTTTACGTGTCCTCCACGTCAATCTCGGCAGTCGCGCCGGAGACGCGCGAGTTGGCAGCCCATTGGTTCCCGTCACTGAACCCCGACGCCCCCCTCCCCTCGGTGAAACTCTACCCCTTCCCTCTGTCCTCCCCTTTCGGCCCTCCTCCGGAACCCATCCCTATCCCCCTACACACACACACACACACACACACACACACACACACACACACACACTCATACCCACACGCACTCGCACAGTCCCAACCCCAGCTGGGCCTGGGACCTTCCCCTCGCTCTGCTGTCCTCGCCCCTTGTACCTTTTCGGTTTTGATACAGATGGGTAGTCATTTCAAACTGACGAATATTTAATAGTACTAGTACTACTTTGGGTTTTAGTTTTACTACCACCTCCACTGCCACTACTGCTAAGATATCAGAGGATTGAAGTTGATCATGGCAAGACCGTCAGTGTGTGGCTACCTTTGCCACCCCTTCCCCTGGGCATGGGGTATGGGGCACCGGAAGCATGGTGCCAGGGCCCCATTTCTGAGCTTTTGAGTGGCACCTTGAGCGTTCAGCATGATGGAGGGCGACTGGCCCAAGGCATGTGCTCTGTCCCATTTCTGACTGATACCCCATCCTGCTTGCAGGAAATCTTTACAATGTTGTAAGGAGTTCAGTGTTGTAAGAGGTGCACATTGTAGAGTTTGTCTCCCTGAGAACAGGCCCACCCACCGGAACTCACTCCTCTCTGAAGTGACACAGGAAGAGTCAGAACCCGTTCTGACCTTTGCCCCCCAAGACAGTTCCTTTCATCCAGGTCTGGAACCCCAATCCTTCCACACCTGAGCTGCCTGACCTCACCTTTCACACAGTATGGAGGCTTCCAGGGGGTCTTTGTCAAACTGCTCAAGGGGCCTATCCCCACCATTTAAGGGGGAGGGGATACGCAGCCTTGAACTGCCTGTGCGGGAACTGTCTGTCAACTCTTTTCTCCATGTCTATCTTGCATCAGCGCACTCTGGCCTTCCCAGCCTGTGTGGCTGACCGTGGCAGTCTCAGAGGGAGCTCCTCGGTGGGATCCAGGAGAGAACAGGTGAAGTGAGAAAGCTCCTGGTTTTGCCCAGACTAACACATGGAGGTCCTGACCCAGGAGTTCCCAGCTTGGGGACAGTAAGTGCCAAAGGCTTGGGTTGAAAGTACAGGAACAGGGAAGAGGGCTTGAGAAGGATCCTAGGAAGACCCGTGGTTCTCAGGACTCCCCGTGCTCCCAGCTCTCCGGATGGAGCGGGAAGAATTTTCCCCTCCCCTCCCCCAGAGTCTAAAGCTTGGGAGCTGGCGGAGAGCTACATGTGACACCCGCGATGACGCTGCTGCGGGAGGTGCACTTGCACCCCATCAGCCAGCCTGGGGAGCAGCGGCGGCCGAGTCCCTGACTCCTTTCCCTCCGTTGTGGGACCTGAAAGTGTCGATGGCTCCAAATTAAGCTGTCCGAATGTGTCAATGAGGAGGGCCTAAGCCACAAATCCTGTGCTCTCTGGAGGGAGGGAGAGGGGCTCTGCTGATCTGGAGCTTGGGCCACAGGGGAGAATTATCCTTGGAAAGGAAATCCAAGTTTAAAAGAAGTGAGGACTTCGCCCTCCTGCATCATGAAAAACATAGTGCAGCCTCAGGGAGGCCACAGGGACGCGGAAGAGGACAATCAGTGCTCTGACAAAGGGTGGGGCAAGATCGGGATGAGGGCAGATTAAAGGGATGGTTTGAATTACGGTGCGAAAACCGGAGGCAGGGGTTCTGCAAAGAAGCAGAGCCACGGACTGCACGCACTAGCCGCGGGGCTCTCCGAGGCTGCGGCATTGCGAGGCGCTCTGCTCAATTCTGACCAGATTATTTGGACCCTGTTTGCCCCTGATCTAGACTTTCAAGTTACCTGAATTTCAAGTCGGGCCCCAAAGACCAAAAAGGTTGATTCCTAGAGCTGGAAAGCGCAGTGTCCATAACCCAGAGCATCCCGAGATGTGGTGAAACGGCGAGGAGTAGACAGGCACGCTCAGATAAGAGATAATGAAGTTGATGGTACTTCGGTAAGAGCTGGTTCGCCCCCATGGCTCTCAGGGGAGCATCGTCCCAACTCTGCCAGTAGAGCACCGGGCGCTGGCAAAGAGGTGCTGTCTGGAACTGCATCACCTCTCCATTCCGTTCGGTGAAGGCCCTGCGGGCCAGGGATAGACGGTTGGGAAACTGCGCCGGGGCGGGGGGGCGGGGGGGGGCGTCTCTGGAGCTCCAGAGCCCGTCCGTCCTGACTCACATCCTACCTTCCTCCCATTCCCCATCTCTCCAGCAGCCAGCTGCTAGGCTTGGGACTACGCAGCTCTCGCAGCAGCCCGCTCACAGCCAGCCTCCGGAAAAGCTTACAGTTTGTCGCCCCCTGTCGGCCCGCGGACCGGCTCCGCAGGTTCCCGAGGCCGGCTGGGTTAGGGGAGAAGTGGCCCAAAGGTGGGGTTGCAGAAGGAAAGCAAACGTCTCTCTCCTACCTCCGGGGGATGCAGCTTAGTCCTCTCCACGACCAGGAAGCGGCGACGCGGCCGGCGCTGAGCGCTCAGAGGTATAAAGCTCGCGGGGTCCATGTTTGGTTGGGTTTGGCTCTCTTGTTTTGAGCGCCCTGGGCGCAGGGTGGGACAAGATGAAGAGCGGCTCCCAGAGGTACAGAAGACGCGGAGCTAAGGGTGCGCGCCGGCCCCGGGGACGTGACGCGTCTAGCGGGGGCTGGACGCCCAGAGAGGCAGACGACAGATTTCAGGGGCCCAGGTTTCCCAAGGAAGAGAAAGGAGAGGCAAGGTCCGTGCCAAGAGGGTGCCTGCCCTCCTAGGGATTGGGCAAGCGGCGGCAAGAGGGGTTTTGGGTGAATACTTGCCGCCTGAGCCCAGAACTTGAATGTTAAGGCTGCGAGTGTTTCAGTGACAAGGTCGCCCCACTTCACCTTTCCTGCGTCTCTGTGATTCTTGGTGGAGCAGTTTCGGGGAATTATCTGGGTGCCCGTAGCGATAGGCCAGGGTGCTCCGGGTACCCTTGCGTTTCAAGGTCTTCAGGAGAAACCGAAACAAGCAAATGAAAGCCCCTCTTAAGTCCCATAAGGCGGAAAGAGCAACCGCGGGCTCGGCGCTTTTTGGCTCAGCGACCGAGAAGGGGAAACACCTACCGCTAGCGTCCCCGGAGGGCCCTGGGCTTAGCCCGGGCCGGACTACCGACCATCGCCGGTACCCCCCGCCTCCCGCCTGGAGAGCAAGGTCAGGACCTGGGTTCTCCCAAACAGCCGCGCCTGGGGCCTGAGGGGCCCTCCACGCTCCAGCGTGTGACCTGGCTCAGTTCAGGCCAGCGCTTTTGTTACGATTTTAAGAGCGCTGTGCGGTGAGTCTTGTAATTGGAAAGCAAAGGTAAACCGAATCTCTTCGTTTTGTTTTCAGTTTTACTTTTTTAAAAAGTAGCGCGGGCTACAAACGCACTTTATGCACCAGGTTGCATCGTGCCCCTCCCCGCAGACACAGTTTTGCAAAGAAGATCCCGCACTGAAAGAGAGTAATAAGATGTGGCTAGCTGCAAGGAGACAAGTGGTTGGAGGAGCTGACCCAGAGTAGGGGACTGCGAGCCCTCTGGGAGCACTGGAACGGAGAATTAGCTGGCTGGAAAGCGGATGGGAGACGAAGTAACGAAACCCCAACCGGAGAGACTGCACGGGTGAGGGGGGCAGGGAGGAAGAAAGAGGTGGACTCCAGGCTAATTTGGGCTCTCCGCAGGCGGGCGGCGGCGAGCGCTTCCTCCCCAACGGGTGGCTTCGCGGAGAAGGGAGTTGGGGTCGTGGCCCCTTGCACCTGCCGCTCCAGATTGGGACCCGCATACTTCCCAGACCCCAGGAATGGGAAATAGCGCCCTACGCTTCCCAGACTGCTTGTGACAACGGTGCGCTTGACGTTCTTTGCCTCGCCTCGCATTTTATTTGCTAGCCTGGGAATGTGTGTTATCCCAAGCGGATCCAGTCTGCAGTGGCGCCGGTGCGTCCCCACCTCCCTGGCTGCTGACTGCGGAGAATGTCCTTGGAAATGCAAAGGAAGAGAAGCAAAGACTTTTTTTTTTTTTTCGTTTTCCTAAAATGAAATGGATAAGCAAGATTAGATAAATGTTTTCTGAGTGAATAACAGAACAGTTCCCGGAGTTCGTTTAGAGGCACAGGGAAAAAATTAGAAAAGAGATTTTCGGAGAAGCCCACACTAGAAATAAACGGGGGAACTGAGCACCGCAAACAAAGATCTAAGGTGCTTTCTACCCTGCAATGCAGGGGTCTGACTACTACATTTACATTTCTTTTGGAGTAGAACATTCTTAATGTGGCATTTGGGCGGTAAAAATAAACTACACAAAGCTAGTGCCATTTTTGTAGGAATGGTTCATGATGTCTTCTGAAAGATGCATGTCCTTGTCATTCTCAGGAGTATATTCTCATGAGTGCAAAATCCAGAGTTTCCTTTCTTGCTCTTATGTCTCCCTCCTGTCCCTGGCAATGAGCATGACAAATTTCCCCTGATATTAAGTGACCTATACTGTCTAATTAGATCTATGTCATTTCAACAAATGAATATAAAAGCCTGCAAAGGCTTGGGCACTGGTCAAAATTCACCACCTTTACAATGAGCTCTCAAAAATGTTTATGTGACAGTAGCTACGAGTCTAAACAGCAATGATAAAACGGAAATATTTGGGAAATTTAAAGATGTCCGTGGGGTCATATCTCCTGTACAGGGTCTTGGTAATTGGAAAAGGAGAGATCTAAGAGTAGCCACCCGGTACAAAGGATAGAAGTGGCATTCTTTAAGGGAACCAGGGGGGTGACTACCTTACAAGATGATCCGAAAAGACAACCGTGGAGGAAAGTGTTGCTGCCTACAGGAGGCCCCCATGACTTGTTCGGCTGCAAACAGTGACCCGTGTCAGACATGCACACCAGCCAGCCTAGCTGGAACCAGCTTGAAGTGTGCTGCCCTTGAACGCCTTGGGAACTTCTGATCCTCCCTGGACATAAGACTTGGTGAATGAATCGAGGACATGCAAACTGAAGGGCACCTGTATACCCCTTTTTTTGGAATTAAAGACAATGCCCAGACAGTCCTGGTTTACCTGGGTTTGTTTGATTTCTTATTAAAGAACAGACCTCACGCTAACCAGTTTGGCTCCATGGATAGAGCGTTGGCCTGAGGACTGAAGGGTCCCAGGTTCAATTCTAGTCAAGGGCACATCCCCAAAAGGGGGTGTGCAGGAGGCAGCTGATCGATGTTTCTCTCTCATCGATGTTTCTAACTCTCTCTCCCTCTCCCTTCCTCTCTGTAAAAAAAAAAAAAAAATCAATAAAATATATATATTTTAAAAAATAAAGAACAGTTCTCTCCAATCTTCAGCGTGCTCGTGCACGTGCACACACACCCAAAACCATAATTCAAGTGCTAGAAATTTGAAAAAATGCTTCACCTATCCTTTTTAAAGGGTAGTGAGGAGGTTTGTAGAATGATTTTGTAATAATACATTCAGTACAAAAGAACAGTCAAACCTGCTGGTGGACTGTTTCAAACTCCCCCTCCCATCAAGGGAGTGTGAAGCCAGAGGACTGCCCCCCTCTTCAGTTACACATTGCTTAAAATTATCAGTCACAGCTAGATGTTAATGCCTTTGCTTTTTGTATCCAGCGTACAATTTGTAAACATTGCTCTTTTGGAAATAAAGGCTATTTAAGCTCAGAAGTCTTGAAACCCATTGGAATAGCATATTCTCCTCAAAGTAGGATCTCCTTTATATTCATTTAATTTTTCATAGTATATCTCTGTTATTTCACCCCGCAATGCCACTTCCATTGTTTTCCTTGTCAGAGATCCAATGGCTTTTATGATGAGTTTTCCTTCAGGAACAACAAGATTTTTCCTCAGGAGTAAGGTTTTACTGCCAGTCTGGTTGGTCCCTCTGAACTCACTATTGCTTGATATCTTTTTCTCTTTCATTGCTGCAGTACCCCAAGCCTGATACATTTCTGTATGTGAATAGTATGTCTGCAGCTTAGTGATGGTTTTAATTTTCTCTCCCTCTCCCTTGTGTATGAGCTATGGAGTTTTATTGAAGACCCGTAATGCCTCCGGTTTTGATTTAGGGTTTTGGAGTTTGTGATCTCATTGCCCAGGATGGAAAATATTAGACAGGGTCTGCCGATTGTGTGCAGGAAAAGACCCGCATCTCCACTGCGGACTGAGTGCTCCTGCGTCCCTGTGGCTGCACTCAGCCAACTGCAAGCCATCTAGGATCAATGTTCAGTTTCTATGCCTTGGGATGCAGAACACTTCAGCGAGTCCTGCTTATGCAAAAGGTTCTGGAAGACACTGATTCTCCAGGTTGCTGCACTTTGGACTCGGGCGGGCGGGCAGCGGTGTGGGGGTGGAGGCTTAGAGCATCCTGATTCCTGAGCCTCACCCACAAAGATCCTGATTGAATTTGTCTGGATGCAGCCCGGACACCTGGATTTTAAGAGCTGCCCAGGTGATTCTAATGTGCATTAGCGTTTGAGACTCTGTGGTTTAGGAGAGGGATGATGTAAGGCAATGCTTCTTGCTTTGCAAGTATTTTCAGGGATACAGGCAGGACTGACTGGCCTCCCTCACTTCTGTGGACATCTTAACATGACAAACAAAAACACATTTAAATCCATTTCTTCAAAGTCTTTCCTGTGCGTTTTTACACGATGTCATTTTCATCCCTCTTGGAAACAGCTGAAAAGGGAGAATGCTGCCTCCTCAGCCTCCTTTTGCTGCCCTTGGTTGGCTGTCTTTTAAAACAAGAATCCTCTGTCTCCCTGCCCTCACACAGGTGAACACCGCCTTCTGGTTAAGTGGAACCATCTGCACAGGGAGCTGGGGGCGGGGCTGTAGGGGAGATGGCGACGACTCCGCCACTTGCTGAAGATCCACTTCTGGAAAAAACGCTGCTCAACGGGGGAATCAGAATAATTGAGGAGATGGAAGTTACTGTTCTTTCAACCTTGTTAAATAACACTGCTTTCTAGACGTGTAAAGTAGCAGAAGACATGCTTCCATCCTAGACATGGTTTACCATTTTTATGATTCTTGCTGTTGTTAACGTTATTTGTTTGTCATGCACCTTGAAGAAGGAAATGTTTTTCGCATTGGCTGTGTCCGTGATGCCTTTTAGATCTTGGCATTGCCTTCCCCTCAGGTCCATGGCTTGTGATAAAGATCAAAATGCCAAGTATCCAGGTGGGGAGGAGTAAATAGGAGAGCGGGTAGAAGGAGGTAAGAGAAAGAAAGAAAAAATGCTTCACTATCCTCTTTAAAGTCTCAGAAATCAATGAAAACAAAACTTCTGCTTTTCATTTTTACTAGCCTTGGTAATAAACAGTAAGATTTAGACTGCTTTATTTGATTTGATTTTTATTGTTTTATAAGCATATGCACATTCCAAAATATGAATTGCATTTTATTTTGAAACAAGCTCCAAGAAAATCTGAGGGTCAGTGTGTTGCTGCAGGACCTTATGTCCTTGACTCTTAAAGTGCAGGTTTTGAAGATCCTTTTCAGCTATAAAATTTTGTTTCTAAGAGACTATCAAGACTAAAAGAACAAATAATTAATTCCCGTGGGGTTTTCAGGGCTTGTTTATTTTTTAAAAATCTTATATGGGCACCAATTGAGGAGATCCTAAAATGTATATTTTAGAAATTGCATGAATCTTGTAAAAAATTCTTTATAATCATCTACTTTACTAAGATTATACTGTTTATACAGTGTTCTAAATCAGTGTTAAGCTACTTTAAAGGTATATGAGAAATTAATAACTATAGCAGCATTTCTCAACAACAGTGGGAAGCTTAAAGGTTATAGGGTCCTACCAAGGCAATAACAGAGGCTGAGCCTGGCTACAGGGCTATGGACTTTACAAATGGATATGCTGAGAAAATGAGTTTTGACAGGGTTTCTAAGTATTGAGATGTTGGCAAAGTGGATAACTGAATCAATATTTGTCCAACTGGGAAATACTCCACATTTGGAAGATCGCTTCTTGACAGGACAATGGGCGAGAAATGTGTTCCCCTATAATGGGGCAGCGTCAGAGGTGCCATCCGTTTCGGTTTTTGTAATGACACCTCCGGTTAAGAGGAGATTCTGCTTAGTTTAATCTCTGTTTTGTAATTGCACTTCACAAAATATAACCCAAGTCAGTCTGTGTAGGACTGGTTTTTGCATGTGCAGGACATGTGTTTGCAATGTCAGCCAACTGATTTGGGCAGAACGAATCAGGCACTTTCATCTTAGTTTCTCTTTAAACTGGGGCATAGGTAACTCTGGAAGAGGGGCTGTGGAACTAGCTTGGGCTTGGCTTAGGGCAGAGTTTTAATTGAACAAGTAGCCTTAGGTGAGGTTGGATGGTGGTTTAATACCACTCTAGGCTTGAGGTCTTTTGTCCTCTTAGGCCAGTGGTTCTCAACCTTTCTTATGCCGCGACCCTTTAATACAGTTCCTCATGTTGTGGTGACCCCCAACCATAAAATTATTTTCGTTGCTACTTCATAACTGTAATTTTGCTCCTGTTAATGAATTGTAATGTAAATATCTGTGTTTTCCGATGGTCTTAGGCGACCCTGCTAGCAGTTCTCAACCTGTGGGTTGAGAACCACAGGTTGAGAACTGCTGCTGTAAATATCTGTGTTTTCCGATGGTCTTAGGCGACCCTGCTAGCAGTTCTCAACCTGTGGGTTGAGAACCACAGGTTGAGAACTGCTGCTGTAAATATCTGTGTTTTCCGATGGTCTTAGGCGACCCTGCTAGCAGTTCTCAACCTGTGGGTTGAGAACCACAGGTTGAGAACTGCTGCTGTAGAGCCTAAGACCATCGGAAAACACAGATATTTACATTACAATTCATTAACAGGAGCAAAATTACAGTTATGAAGTAGCAACGAAAATAATTTTATGGTTGGGGGTCACCACAACATGAGGAACTGTATTAAAGGGTCGCGGCATAAGAAAGGTTGAGAACCACTCTTTTAGGCTGTGTTGGTGCTGCCTTTTATCACCGAGGGAATGAGCATTTAATTCATCTACTCTCTATTCTCATTGTGGCTTTGAGCTTTTCTCTGTCGCTAATATTTAAGCTGGTGAGAAGGATGGAAAAATTTATGATCACACTTGATTAGAGCCACTACCCATGGTGAGAATGTGTGTGTCACTGTGGAGTTTGCACATGGAGGGTCTACACATTCTCATGAAGGCTCAGTATCTATAGGTCCAAAAAAATTCACATGCACCTCAAACTCAGAAAATGGCCTGGCTATGGGAAAGCACAATGTTGACAAGGGTGGGTTTTTTATTAGCTCTAACTTCTTGGCTTGGAACCCAGGCTCTGCCTTTAATTGAGACCTAATCTTATTGTGCCTCTGTGGGCTTACCTACCAGATAGGGTTATAGTAAGGATTTAGGGCCTAACCATGCTCAAAACAATGCTTAAAAACAGAAGGTGGTTAATCAATAGCCACTATTCTCATTACATTCCTTTTCCATATTTTAAGATTCTAAGACATTTTAATTTTTGCTTCTTTCATAGGTAGAACATCTGTTAGACATGCAGTGGATGGTTTACTAACCAAAATATTTGTAAATCAAGCTTTATAAAATTATATCCTGAGGAGAAAGGAGAGTTAAAGTGTTTCCCCAAGTTGCTTGTTTGCTTGCCACTTTTTGTAGTGGTTCTGAGGCACTGCTCAGGGTTGGGTTCAAGACACTGAGGTGATAGTCAAGGGAGACAGGATCTACTGCCCATAGAGGTAAGGGGCAGAGGTGCCCAGTGGCAGCCATGAGCTCTCCCATTCTGTTTGAGAAAGCTGAGAAGGACATCAATCATTAGCCCAGAGTTTTCCTATCACCATGGGAGAACTGTGGTGCAGTTGATTCTTCTTGAAATGCTGGCCCTGCACTAACAGGATCCATGGACCTGTTCTGGCATTCCCTTCTGTAAGAGCACGCTCTTCTTTTGTCAGAGATAAGAAGATCTTTTACTTGTATATTTACTTCCTTGCTTTTTTTGTCTTGAGTAGAGCCTTTTCCTTCCTTGTTTGTCTTTTGAACATGTTCTTTCTTCTCCAGAATGCACAGGGGCTCCCTTAGGGAGTGAGCCTCATCCTTTATGAACCAAGGCACAGGCTTGGTGTTTAGGGGTGTCTCCCCTCCCTGAACTGGCCCAGCTGTGATGGGATGCCCCTGGTGGGAGTGAGTGGGGGTGTGACTCCCCTACCTACCTCAAATTACCATTTTCCCCACAAAGTCCTGTCTTTCTTGGGTCTAACTTTCCCCCATTCCCAAAAGTGCCTCAACTCCAAGATTTTGGTAAAGTAGCATATTCTATTATTAAAAAGGCTATATGTCATTTGTACCTTATTAATTAAGGCAGAGTGCTTTAGCCATATTCTGGCCTCTCTTTATTATGTAGCCGGGCACTTGGTATAGTGGGTGCTGCTCATATCCCTATCCCAATACCTCCATCCAGGTCTGAGACACTCATCCCCCTACTGGCAGTGTTGGTGCCAACAGCTCAAAGCTGAGCCCTCTTCCCCTTGTCCTGAGCTGATGACAGCCCAAGGAGATACCCCCCTCCTAGGGGCATCCCATATTTAATGATTGCTGATGTGGGGGCACAGAAGCTTCAGTGGCGGACAATTGGGAAGGGCCATTCCATTGCCAGAGCTTGAGTGAGTTCCTGCAAACCTATAACATACATGACCTCCTTTGTGGACCATGTGGGTTTTTTAGGACAGTTTCCTTGCTCCAAAAATGAAGGGTGGAAGCATAGAGATAAAATTATTGCCATCCAATCACACAGGGGTGGAAGCTCCCAGCCTCTCTGCCACCCTCTGAGGGAGCTGCTCTAGCTGGTGGGAGGTCCCTCCGGAAGGGAAATGATTTCACTTGTGGCACCTGAGGGTGAGGGTAAAGAGGGGCTGGGTGTGCTGCAGCAGGCCCATCTCAGAGTAGCATCTGGACTCTTAGGATTGAGAAGCAAGAGAAAGGTAACAAATATGAAGGTGGGAGGGCTCTAGTACAAAAGTAACAAATTTAAAATGTGGTCTGGCTCTGTTTCCAACATGTACATTTCTGAAATGGAAATGCAACAGAACCTTCTAGGAACTCCACAAATTAGAACTTGGGAACGCGAACTGTGTTGGTGGGCTTGTACCATGTCTAACACATAGCTTCATTGAGCAAATTAATCAAATAGCTTTGATTACAAGGGAAGTTATATCTGCTGAGAAATAAACGTTTAGACTCTTTGGAAGGTGTGTGTCAACGTGTAATTCATTGAGCAAATATGGAGAAAATTCTACAATGCAGGGGTTGGGAGCAAGTTGCAGTTTTGCCTTTTATGGGCTTTGTGTTTTGGTCATCTGTTTCGTAAACTTGGGTATGCATCTTCAAATGCATCTCCAGCTGGTGGGATAGAGGGAGCTCCCTGGTCCCGGGAAAACACATCCTCCTGAAATCACATCTCACCTAATGATTTTGGGAAACAACATTATTTTTATATCAAAACAAGCATAGGTTCTTTGTGGCATAGGATACAATTTCTTGCCCATTTGAAGAATAAAACAGATGTCCAAAAATATCACCCTGCCTCTCTGGAGCCAGTGGACAGGCAGGGAATTCACCTTGGGCGCAGTTAGGAGGGGTGCAGCGGTGGAAACCTTTCAGCCACACTGTAAGCAAAGCAAGTCAGAGGTAAAAACACAGTTCCCAGTTGGAAGGGGTCACACACTCGGTGTTTCAAGAAAGAGTTGGCATCTAAGATGGACCTTCAAGTGGGAGTAGATTTTGATTGGTAGAGGTCCAGAGGGTGAGGAGGGGCAGGAAGGGCCTTTCCAGGAAAGAAAAGAACACAAGCAAATGGAAGGTCATGGAAAAGAAAGCAGGGGTGGAGAGGAAACAGTTCAGTTTGGGCAGGGAGCAGGGCCCCAGCAAAGTGGTGGCAGAGAAAGCCGGAAAGAGGGCTAGGGCTATTCCTGATGAGCCTGAAAGGGCAGCTGGAGAATTGGGGGGCATGCCAGAGTTGATGAGCTCAGGCCCTGGGGAACAGGACACTGACTTCAGAAGACAGGCTGTGCAGACCGAAGACAACTCCCATCCTGACCACTTTGATCCTGTGGGCAAGTCATCAAACCACTGGATGCCAATTTTTCCATCTAGAAAATGGAGTCACAACTGCACTCATTCCTTGAGGACATTCGGAAGATTAAATGAGACCAGGAAGATAAGGCACTTAGTATAGTGCCGGCTACATAGCAAGTGCTCTTTAAATGATTGTTGCTATACAAATAAATAACAATTTTCATCTATTATATCATTGTTATTATGGTTCTCAAGACAAATGAATGAAGTACTGAGAAATCAAGGGGAAGCCAAGTGAGCTGTGACCTGGGGTGCCAAAGAAGGGAAAAACACCCAGGCAGGCATTTTGCTCTGCTAATGTAAAATGATCTTAGGTATTCACTAAGGCAGAATTTATGCAAGCCACCACTGCTGGCCTCCAATATTTTTCTCCCTGGAGAACAACAAGACCTCATTTTTGAAAATTCTTCTGAGTTGAATTATGTTTTAGGATGGTCTCCTCCCTGCTCTCCCCGTTCCCCCCCCACCACCCCCCTTCCCACACACACACTTTCCCACAACAGTACATGTAGCATTGGGAGCAGACATTGGAAAGCCAAGTGAGGATATGCATGAGAGGAAGGACCGGAGGACCAGAGGGAAACAAAGGCAGGAGGACATCCTGGCTAGGACCTTCCTGGGGACTGATGGATAAGGTCCATGGGCAGAATCACTTCAGCTTCCTTTAGCCTTGACTGCCTACTCTCTCTTTTCTTGACTTTCGGGGTTCTACCCAGCTGCTAATAACTGGGGGATTTCCAAAGCCAAGGTCGTGCTCACTAAGGTCCCAACATCAGGTTCCCAGCTGATACCTCCTTCCAGAGCCTTTATTCTGCATTTCCAATTGCCTGCTGCTCCCACTCACTACCACCACCTCTACCAACCACCCCCTTCACCACCACCACAATGCCACATTTGTCCTTGGCTAGGAGGATGACTGCTTGTTGTCCTGGCACTGCTCATCTCATAACTATCATTATAGTATTTTCCTTTCTCTCCATATCCCCTATCCCTGTCCTCCCCTCACCACCAGCATCCCCAATCCTGTCTATTCTGTTGTCACCGATACCTTTTTTCCTGCCGGAATCACCATCACTCCAGCTCATAGCAGCCTCTTCTCAATTCTACCTGAACTTCTGCCTCCAGGGTCCTCGCTCCTCCCATGCACTCCAAATCTCTATAACACTAACCACCCACGTTTCTTCCCTTTATTTAAGCATATTGACTTCTCTGGGGAACTTTCCCATGCCTCTCTCTCCCCATAAAAATGGATGAATTGAACCTGTTTCCTGTTACCTGACTCTGAATTCTGATACTGCCCTCAGCACATTGCCCCTAATGATTTGTTTACAAGTCACTTTCCCCAGGGGAATGCCAGCACTTGGGTTGTGGGTACTGAATATTCATGTCAGTACCCCCAGCACATTGCTCGGTGTCCAATGTCTTAGACACTTGGGAAATATTTGAATGAAAATGCTGCTCTGATAAGTTCAATTATTTACTCAAAACCCTTTAATTGCATCAGAGAGCCTTTAGAATAAGCCCAGGCTCCATCCATCTGGGCAGCTGAAGTTTTCCCCTACTGACACCAAACAGCTATCTTTGTCCTCCACTGCCCTCCAATACAGACCAGCAGTGCTATGAGCTACCCCCCAAATTCATTACATTGGCTTCCTGTTACACATACCAGTACACAAGCCTTCTCTTCTCTGAGGTGACCATGGACCTTTGAGACCATGGTCCACTCATTTTTTTTAATTTTATTTTATTTTTGTCAATAGGTAATGCATTCACATGACTTAGCACTCAAAAGATTTAAAATGACCCCCTTTAAGAAGTCTTGTTCTCACCCTCATCTTGCACTCTTCACTCCCTGAAATATATAGGGATCTATTTTTGTTAATTGTTTTTGTATGTTTTATGCAAATGCATGCAGATGAGAACACATAGTCTTTTCCTCCCTTTCTTACACAAAAAGCAGTGTGCCAGGCACACTGTTACGCACTTTGCTGTTTTCACTTATCCTGGAGATCTTTCCATATCAGCACACAAAGGGCCTCACATTCTTTTTTAATACCTATATAGTTTTCCAAAAGAAAAATAACCATAGAAGAAATAGACAACTTTAACATAGGCAATGAAGACATTCAATTTGGTAACAATTTTGCTTATCTTGGTTCAGTCATTAATTCAAATGGAGTCTGAAGCAAAGAAATCAAGAGAAGGCTGAGACCCATAAGGCAGCAGTGGAACAATTAGGAAAGATCAACAAGAGCAAAGATGAGTCATTAGAAATCAAGGCTAAGATCATCTATACCCTCACATTCCCAATTACTACATTCAGATGCAAAAGTTGGACGGTGAGGAAGGCTGATAGGGAAAAAATTGATTTATTTGAAATATGGTGTTAGATGAGAGCTCTATAGATACAGGGGACCATTAGAAAAACAGAGAAATGGGTTCTAGAGTAAATTAAGCTCAAAATGCTGCTGGACGCATAATGACAACGCTATAGCTGTCCTATTTTGGGCACGTCATGAAAAGGCAGGGTTCTTTGCAAAAGACAGTAATGCTGGAAAAAAAATATGAAGCAGAAGGGAAAGAGGCAAACCAGATACAAGATAGAGCGATTCCATAAAAGAAGCCACAGGCATGAGTCTACAGGAGCTGAGCAGGACTGCTGAGGACAGAACATTGTGAACATCCTTCATTCATAGGGCTGCCAGCAGTCAGAGCTGACTCAATGGCACAGAACAATCGTGTTTCACTGTCTGAGTATCAGAGTTTATTCAGCCTTTGAGCTAAGTCCAATCTTTTGCTATTTGGTGAGCATACAGGTATGCATCTGTGAGATAAAGTCCAGAAGTGATATATGCATTTGTAATTGTGATAAATATTGCCAAATTTCTACAGGAATTGAACCATTTTGCACACCCAACAGCAACTTTTTTCAGCCAGTCTTAGGGGATAGATGATATTGCGGTTATAGTTGGCATTTTCCTTTGTATGAACGAGATTGAACACCTTTTCACATGTTTAAAGGCCTCTCATGGTTCTTTTTTCTGTGAAATGTCTGCCCATTTTTATACTGGTTATTGGCCCTTTTCTCAGTTTCTAGGAAATCTTCATGTTAAGGAAATTTTCCCTTTATCTGTAATATAAGATGCAAATGTTTATTTCCAGTTTCTCACGTATCTTTTGACTTTGCTCATGGTGATTTTTTTCATGTAGAAGTTCTCAACTCTTAGGAGTCAGATTATTCCATTGTTGTTTTTTTGTTTTTTTATTGTGTGGGTTCTGGGTTTTGTGTCACAGTAGAAAGATTTCCTTCCTTCATGACATAAAGAATTTTCTCATGCTTCCATCTAGTACTTTCATGGTTTTGTGTTTACATTTAATCTATGATCCATAGGAGTTAACCCAAGTGTATGGTGGAAGGTGTGGATCTATCCTGACACAGGAACCACTCATAAAATTGTTGCTTTGAGATGAAAACCCTGTCAATTCCTATCTTGGTGACCTGCTCTCTTGGTCTCCAATCCTGCCATCCCATGCGGTTCTTCCTGTGTATACATGATCACCCAATGTCTCATTCTAAAATGCCTCTTTGACCACGCTCCAATCTAAAACTTCCAGTGCTCCTCCCTCCTATTTTGCAGCATTGATTGTAAACCCATTTGTTCACTTCGACAAATTGACCAGCTCAGTGTCACCAAAGAAAGAGAGAAGTTTCCATTTCACAATTCTGACCAACCAGGTCATTTTGCCTAAGTGGGATGAGAGGGTCCTCTCTTTCCTGCATTACCATGAGGGATGGAGCAGAGCCAAGTGGTTCAAACTAAATTGCAATAATATTGTTTATTATTTAAGTTTATGATGCTCTAGAAATTGCTCTAAGCACTTTACATCTATACTAAGCATGTATCTCAGGGCCTATGTTGTATGTGTTCAAATAAATATTATCAGCACTTGTAGTTTCATTTTGCCTTGTGTTTCTATTTTTGATACTAGTCTCTTAATTGTACGTGGAACACGTTACAGTTCAAAAATTGTCTTTAAGCCTTTCATGGCTTGATAACTTCAGAACCCAAATGATCAATCATAACATCACAAAAAGAGGAACAACCAGAATTGCATACCTTCCTATGATGGATAAGAAGTCCCAGGCCCAAAGAGTGAACCTGAATCTAATCAACACTCTATATCTAATCACTAACCTACAAAACATAAAAGATAAAGTTTGTTATTAAATTATCTCTTTGGTGCATCAGGATGACACTCTAACCAAGTAAGCCACCCAGCCGGGACTAAATGACCTCTTTAGGATGTAATTTGCCAAATCCAAAATATGAAAAATTCTACAAACTAGTGACTCAATTTACTCAATAGATAAATGGCAATAAAAAAAGAGAGTGAATATAACACATAAAAATGAGTTTCAATAAATAAAAGAGGCCTAAGAGATATATCAACCAATGGAAAGAGTAGACTTTGTTTGAATCCTGATTCAAACAAATCAACTGCAAAACTTATGTATTGATCAACCATGGAAATATGAGCACTGACAAAATATTACAAAATACTAAGAAAGTATTATTAGTTGTAATGGTGTTGTGGTTTTGTTTTTAAATCCTCATCTCTTAGCAATACACACTAAAATATTTACCAATAAAATGGCATCGGTGATTAGCTTTAACAAGTTCAAGCAAATGTCCATGATGTATTCCAATACATTTCTGACTCATGCCTACTATGCCAGATGCTGTTCCAGTTCTTACTGCTTGCCACTACACCAAAATTATAGCATTTCCAAGAGGCCTTTGTTTAATTTCTTCATCATGGAGTCACATGAGCACAGAAGTATTGCTTGGTCTCCTAATATCCCTCAGCTAGAGGGTTGCCACTAGGTAAGTTGGGTACTCACATGAATCTGATAAGGAAACAGTAGTTTGGTGAGGGTTGGCATTCTTAGTTTTTCATTGCAGACATTGTCAGACCTATTTTCAACACCTGGTCCCCTTCCCAAAAAGGGACCCTGGAAAATGGTGGTAGCAAGTGCCTCCAGCTTCCATTAACTGTCTGAGCTACAAGAAAATAAAAAAACTCATATGTTGTCAACTTCAAATGGCTCTTAAGACTTTTATTGTTGGATTCCCAAACATGATTAACTCAAATGGTTCTCCAAAGAATGGCCAGAGTCAAATGTTCTGTCCCTCTTCTTAAATATCAACTTCCTGCTCATCTGTGATTTTAAATCTACAGTTCCTGCTCATGTATAATCTAAATTGTGATGCTAAGTCTATACACGTAAGATGAAATACTTTTCTAATCTTGACTTTATCACCCAGTCACCATGGAGACACTGAAAAATGTGTCCATCAGTGTTCTCCTCATGACATCTCTGGGGAGAAGTTTTCCTAGACCTCCACCTCAGTCTTCCTTAAAGAACTGGCCTGCTTTCTCTTCAGACACAGTACTGTATAACCCATCAGGTTTTTTCCAAATGTTAATGTTAAGCTGTGATAATTACGTTGGACATCATCACTGGAGTGTTTACCTCATTATCTTTTTGTGACCTTACTATTCTATTTGTCTTCTTGGTATAGAACCTTATTGATACCCTGTATAATAAAAGCCTAATATGTTAAGTGTCCAGTCGTCCAGTCGGCCGTTCAACCAATCAAAGCGTAATATGCTAATGATATGGTAAGGCTGCTCAACCGCTCACTATGACATGCACTGACCACCAGGGGGAAGGTGCTCTGACAGGTAGGTGAGTTTGCTGCTGAGGTCTGGCCAATCAGGACTGAGCAAGACAGGCCGGACACCCCCTGAAGCTCTCCCACAGTCCTCCCACGTCCCTCCCCAGCCCCAATCGTGCACCGGTGGGGTCCCTGGGCCTGGCCTGCACCCTTTCACAATCTAGGACCTCTCAGGAGATGTCAGAGAGCCAGTGTTGGCCTGATCCCGCAGACCAGGCCGAGGGACCCCACTGGTGTACAAATTCGTGCACCAGGCCTCTAGTTATTATATAAAGTAAAACAGATTTCAAATTGTAAGGAAACCTAACTTGTATAGTAGCTGCCAGATGCTATTGGGTATGATGATGACAAAGTCAATTTTTGATATACTAGTAATGGAAGATGAGGATGGGTGATGGCCATATTTTGGAGGGAAGTCTTCACAATATTGACAATGGTCTTGCATAAAACAACTCCACATGTGGGTATGTTTTTTTCTCTTGAATGGATGTTGGTCCATTTCATTTGTTTTCTTCCTCTCTAGGCTCACAAAAATTTTTGTGTGGGTCATCACAGACAGCAAGGGGATCACTATGTTATTCCTGATAACTATACGCAGATTCTGCCTACTGCTCCATGGTGAGGGCAGAACGATACAGCAATGTTACCATGCATGATACAGTTAGAAATAACCTGCATCCATTATGCTGACAATTCAGGTCATAAAAGCAGAATTGGAACTCTGAATTTCAGAAGATTTGAAAGGCTTCCTGTGTTAAGAAATAAATAAATAATGAAGATTAAGTGCTTTTACATTTAAAAACTGCTTAGAGGTGACATTCCATTAATACAAAGAAATAGAAGCTGTTTCTGCTGCTGAGCTTCCAAGGTGAAGATATTTATAACCAACGGCCATCCTCCAAGGGGAGTGGCATTGAAATCCTGGGAGATCTCAGCAACCACAGACACAGAGCAAATAAACCACTAACAGGGGCTAAGACAGAGAATGCAGTGCTTGCAAAGAAAGTAGGCCCTTTGTTCATGAAATGTGCTTTACCTGACCGGATTTTGGGGATGTATACTAACTAAAGTGGAAGGAAATGCAAACTTGATGGTGAGCCCCACCTTGAACTACACACACAGCTCAAAGTCAGGCCTCGCCTAGTTACTGAAGCAATAGTGGCACTGCCTCACTGTGTCCAATGTACTCCACTGGTACTCCAAACTGGCACACTCCTTGTTGGCCTTGATAATAAGAGCTGAAGCGTCCTGTTGGGGGGCAGGATTGCTCCTATGTTGTCTTGTGTCATCTCCACCTCCAAGCCAGAGCTGTCCTAGATATTTCTTTTGTGCCAGTCATTACTTCAAATATTTGTACACATTATCTTGCATGAATTTCGCAACAGCTCTTATGGCTAAACTAACATTGGATTACTCCCATTGCACAGATGAGGAAAGTGAAGCACAAAAAGGACAACTTGTCCCTGGCCACACAAACCAGGAAGTTGCTGAGTTAGGATTTGAACCTGACATCTGGCTTCAGAGTACTCATTTGTTCCCTATGCTATGCAAGAGGTGGGAACTTCAGGACATAGACACTCTGTTCTCAATTCAGAAGCCTTAAACCCTCCTCTGAGATTTCATACGCTGCCTACTCAGAATTTCCCAGAACTGATTTCTGGCCAGTGGACAATCCAGGCCCTGAATGTCTCCTGCACACCCTCTAGCTTTCCACCTGGGATGTGTTCACTGCTCACCAGCAACTCCCAACCTCCCTTCACTCGTTCATAGAGGTGGTAATGAGAGGCAACTGGGAAATTGGCTAGTTCTGGTTTCAAAAATATTTGGTAGAGGAGACTCTTGAAGGTGACCTGTAAAGTGAAGACCTGGGTTAATTTGAAGATTTCAATTATCCATCCATTACTTTTTCACTGGAGGTCCCAGGTGCAATGGGCTACAGGATCACAGACTCTAAAATTGACTGTGAGACTATCTCAGTATATTTTCTTAAGAGAGTTTCCTTTGTTTTCTTCATATTTTTAAAGGGTTTAACTAAAAAAGATCTAAAATCATTATTGTCTTTGTTATTCAAATGTGTGGATAAATAAAAGTTTACTGTGGACCTGGCCAGTGTGACTCAGTTGGTTGGAGCATTGTCTGTACATGGAAAGGTCAAGAGTATGAATCCAGTGGGGGCATATACCCAGGTTGTGGATTCGATCCCAGTTAGGGTGCGTATGGGAGACAACTGATCAGTATTTCTCTCTCACATTGATGTTTCTCTCTCTCTCTACTTCCTCTTCCTCTGCTATCAGTGAAATCATATCATGCAGTGAAGATTTAAAAATAATAACAATTTATTGTGAAATAGGCTACTTGGTAGCAAATAAAAATCATTTAGGGTAGCATAGTAAGTTTCCTTCTGTTTACTATAGAAGTCAATATAGCATATTAGAAAACACCTTGGCCAAAACTGGTTTGCTCAGTGGATAGAGCGTCGGCCTGCAGACTGAAGGGTCCCAGGTTCGATTCCGGCAAGGGCATGTACCTTGGTTGTGGGTACATCCCCAGTAGGGAGTGTGCAGGAGGCAGCTGATCGATGTTTCTCTCTCATCGATGTTTCTGCCTTTCTATCCCTCTTCCTTCCTCTCTGTAAAAAAATCAATAAAATATATTAAGAAAGAAAGAAAGAAAGAAAGAAAGAAAGAAAGAAAGAAAGAAAGAAAGAAAGAAAACACCTTGAACTTGGAATCAGAAGAAATCAGTTCTCATGCCAGCTCGGCCATTGACCAGCTGTGTCCCAAGGATAGTCTTGTACTTATCAGTCTCTGCTGGCTTATCTGTAGAAGGAATATAACAAGATGCTCCTTGCCTGCTAAATGCAATGGTTTACTTGTAGGCCTAAACATACAAGACTGTCTTGTGAAAGTGCTTTAACCCTAGAAAGTGTCCATTTATACACGATGTTTTCCTAAGATCTGGAGAGTGAGCGAAAGAATAAGCAATCATCTTGCCTGGCCAAACACACCACAGACCTTTTCCTTCCATGAAAGATGGGCATGGGGATGAAAGCAAAAGCATGCACTTGTCCTTTCTTAGGTTGGAAGTTGGGAAGTATTGCTGCTTTCTTAGACTGCAAGGACTCTGGACTCCTGAGAAGCTCCAAAAGCCATGATTTGTCACTGCAGAGAGGAGAGCCTCGATGCCAAATGAGGGCATGGCAGGGAGTGTGAAAGGTCTCAGAGTCTCCTTCAGCTTCTCATGGAGTCTGTCAGCGTGGCCGTCTCCATCTCAGGTTATGACTCAGGCCAACCTTGTAGGAATAGTATGGAGCCAGTGCCAGGGCTGAGCCTAACCTTGTCCAGAAATATTTACCAAACTCAGGCTCCCCCAGTGATAGCCTCAACCTCCAGATTAACCATCATTCATCTCAATGGCCCTAAACCCCAGTGATCTCTCAAGCCCTGTTGAGGACCCCCTTGCAGACCCCATTAGGCTCTACAGGAGCCTCTATATGAAATAATTTATATTCTTTGGTCTGGTGGCTTTGTATCGCTGAGCCTAATGACTGTTTCTATTTATTTTTCAGATGCTTAATTACAGTGGAACACTTCAACACCATTAAATTAAAACAAGCTACTAGCTCGTTTTTGATTGTGGCCTGGCTCACTTCCCAATGACGTTTAGGGCAATATCAGATATTTAATTGACACCACACATTTTGCTAACTTCAGAGCAAAATGGGAACATGCCTTCCACAAATCGGTCTGTGAACGAGGAATGCTTCCTCTGGGGAGAGAGTTTGGGCAATATGTCTCATCTGCTAATGAGTTTTCAGTGTTTTAAGGAGACCAGAGTCCCTTTTCTTGGGGTATAATGATTTTCCAATTTGGTTTTCCTAAGAACTGCTTATATTACATTTTGTGAAAACTAATGAAATTATATATTTCTTGTAATCATGGTCTTATTTATGTGGCCATGTGACCGAGCCTATTATTTAGACTTAGCAACTGAGCAGACAGGCATTAATCCCCTGCCTTTTGTTGTGGAAAGTAAGTTTTTTAGGTGCCACGGAACCCTGCAACACAGGTACGTGTTTTTGAAGGGAGTTAAAGGCAACATAAGGCCATGTAAGATAATATTCCTTGGCAATGGATGTTAAGAGTTAGTTTGTGTCTTTACTGCATCAGTCATATGGCTATTGTTTGCATCTGACAGTTTTTCTTTTAAGATTAATGTGCTTATGAAAACCTTGTGCGTTCCTCTACGCAGCAAGCTTGAAATCCATCAGCATTACCATCGGAATGACACAATGCTGGGAGAGCAAACCAAATGACAAACAGAATCTGGTTTTCAGAGGCCAGTGTGTGTTGAAGAGAAATGATCTGAAGCCAAATTTGGCCTCCTTCCAGAAATTCCTCCGGCTGCACTGCTGGCACAGCCCACAGAAGGGAGGTGCTGGTGGGGAGAAGGCAGCGGAACGTGGAAGGGGGACAGTACCGCAGGGAGCCGGGAGTCAGGAAGGAAGCAGGATTGATTGAAAAATGTGGTCTTGATAGAAAATGATAGTCATGTGTAAAAAGCAAGTCGTGGAGAAAAACTTTGTGAAAAATGGGGCTTTTTCTGGATCATTAGGGAAAATCGTTTCTAACATCCCCATTTAACATGCAGTTGGTGATGTGCAGCTGAAATACATGATGAGGAAGTTCACCATCTGGTTGGATTTGAGAAGTAAGAACAGAAAGGGGGACAGTGGCTTGGGGGAGGAGAAGGGTGAAGGACTCCGATTGTGTAAGGAGCCGTCACACTGCACAGGCACATGCGCTCCGGAGAGGAGGGAGAGAAACGCGGCTTGGTCTCCAGGCAGAGAGGAAATCAAATCCATGCCCAGCTTGGGAAATCAGGGTGATGTCTGTGGCAGCAGGAGATGTGGGAGGAACAACCATAAAAGACAGAAAATGGATGCCAGGCCAGGCAGACAGAAGGGCAGGAGGGGCTGGGGAGGGCCCTCCCGGGTGTCCCAGTTGACAGCCCACTAAGCTGAGAAGGATGAAGAGCTTTCTCATCCAGCCACCCACGTCATGCTGGCTACCATCTTTCTTGACCTCAGTTTCACTTCGCCTCAGCTTGTCCAGATCCACTTTCTCGGCTCAGAAAGTGGGTGGCCAGAAAAGACGAGAACAATGCTTCGGAGTTTTCTCGATTTGCAGCCTTTTTGAGTCGCAAATCACTTCCAAATGCAGCAGCCCAGCGGAGCGCCAAGAGATTGCGCCGCTTGCAGCAACTGCGCGTTCCAGATGTGATGAATTGGTGGGACCAAAGGCAGCCCTGCCAGCGGAGCCAGCCAAGAGACTGTCACTGCCTGGGGGAGAGAGCACGCTGTGCGAGGGAGAGGCCGGGTTTTCACACCCTCGGCCCAGGCCGGCACACTCCCTCCTGCATGGACACTTTCCCAGGGGTGTTGCTTGGCGTCTGGCTTGGGCAAAGTTGTGGGAGACCAAGTGTCTGAACCAGACGGTAGATCCAAGCAGGAGGAAGACGGAAGTGACATGAGGACTAACCAGACAGAATCCCGCCGGCTGCCTGGAATCCATTCCGAGATATCACATGTGGGAAGCCCTGCTCAGCGCCAGGCCTCAGACAAGTGTGGATGAGTGCAGCTCCCACTGGCTGCCGGAGAAGGGATTTCTCCACAGGCTGCACTCCCATCTCTGTGGCTTTCAAGGAGGGGAGAGTGGCCTGGAGGCCAAGGCTGCAGCTGCCGGTGCCCATGAGCACAGCCCTCTCTCCACCTGCGGGACAGATGAGGGTCAGCCCAGGTGCTTAGCGTGTCCAGGGGGGTTGAAAGCAGAAATTATTATAAATGTGAAAAAATGTCTTTATCTTAGCTTCTCTTAAAACTGGGGCAGATTCCTCTGACCCTCTAAGGATTTCTTTCCAATGAAGGTGACCCTCTTCAAAGCTGGCCGGCAGGGAGAAGCAATGGTCGGAACTGGTGAAACCTCTTTGGGGCTCATTTTATGTTAATCTGCACGTTCTGTGGCCTGGTAAGGGACACAGAGTGTTCCAGTCTCACTCCCATCACTCACTCCCAAGCTGTCCCTGAGCAGATCTTTAACAACCCAGCAACTCCATCCTCATTTGTAAAATGGAAGTAACAAGACTGTGGATGCAGAAGGGTTATCAGTCTCGACAGGTCCTGGAAGGCACCACCTCACTTGTCTTTTCCCTGTTCAATGGTGCATTTTGGAAACATCTGCAATCCAGGGGAATGGGCTGCCCATCATCCTCGAGGCATCCTCAGTCTCGGTGAATTATTTGACATAAGTGCTCGCTGAGCAGCTGGATGGAGCCAGGTCACAAAGCCAGTTGTGAGCAAAGCCAAGGCAGGGGCTCAACCATTGCTGCTGGGAGGGTAGACTGGTGTAGCCTTTGAAAAAGCAGCTACCCAATGTGTCAGAAGGTTTCAAAAATGGGCATCCTCTGCAACCCAGGAAATCCTTTATAATAAAAGCCTAATATGCAAATTGTCCCCTTGACCAGGAGTTTGATGGCTCACTATGACATGCGCTTACCACCAGGGGGCAGCATGGAACATGGCAGGCATTGGCAATTTGGCTCTGGCAGCGGATGGCAGTGGAGGTGCTGCCAGCCCTGAGGGGCCCTGACGAGAGTGGAATGGTGGAGCAGGTCAGTGGATGGCGCCAGGCCAAGGCAGGTGCGAGCAGGGCCCAATCACCCCACTGATCGCCCCGCAGATGGCCACCAGCAGCGGTGGCAGGGGGCAGGGTTGCTGCCTGGCTCCCAGGAGCTGAGGGAGCTGGGCTGGGGCCTATGACTCAGGCAGAGGGAGATGTGCAAGGGGCCTGAGGGCCCAAGTGCTTTGCAGGGCCCAGAGGTCAGCTGGGACCTACCCTTCCATGTCAGATGCCCACGTGCTTCAATCTCCGGCCAGGCCTAGGACTGCACCCATGCATGAATTTCATGTATCAGGTCTCTAGTTCTCTTTTAATGACTACTCCATTCCCAGAATAGGTGACCAGTAGGTTTACTACAAGAATGTCCATATAGCATAGTGCATAGCAGGAAAGAATGGCAACAACCTAAGTGTCTAACTATACAAAATTGTTTAAACTGTGGTATGTCCATACAATGGAATAGTGTGCAACCAATAAAAATGTCAGAGCATTAATATGTGGTGAAAAAATTAGAACAGTGCCGGCTTAGGGGTGTGGGTGGGGATTAACCAGAAAGAGGCCTGAGAGAACTTTGTAGGTTGATGGTAATAGGCTATATCTTGATATGGGGTTGTATTACACAGGTGTATGAATTTATCAAATGCCTTGAATGGTTCTTTTGTGCATTTCATTATATGTAAATCTTCCTCAAAGGACCATAAACAAATATTGAGCTCCTGTTAATTAAATGCATGCTGAAGTGTTTAGGGGTGGAGTGTACTGGTGTCTGCAACTTACTTAGAATCTGTAAAAAAGAAAGAAAAATTTATGGATAGAGTGATGGAGAGATGAGCAGATATCTAATAATACAAACATAGGAAAAAGCATAGATGGTAGATATACAGGTATTCACTCTCTGAAAATTATTTCAACTACTCTATGTGCTTGAAATTTTTATTTAAGAAAATAGGGGTAAATGACAGAATATTTAATGATATTCCTAGTAGGTTATTAAAATATATTTTATTTTTCTTAAAATGGTAAAAAAGGTTATTTCTAAGTATTACAATTAGAAATGACTCGTTTATCATTACACTTTTTAACAATGTATGTACGTCAGTTTGTGATTAGAAGTTGCTTCTTAACATTCCCATTTCTCAGAGTGAAAATTAAGGGCAGTGTTGCAAGCAGGTGGCATGGCTAGATTCCCTACCACGTGTCCTGTGAGGGCTTGGGGCCTTCATTAACAAAGGTCATGTATTGGTAAACAAATTTTGCCATCACAGCCACCAATAAATGTCTTTGTTTCCCTGCAGTTTCTAAAGCCTCAGAGGCATGTTGCTCAAATAGTAAATGTTATTTTCTTTGAGACCAAACTCAGGTGTCTCTAAGATAATCATCTGAGGTGATGAGATAACACTCTTCACACTTGAATTACAAACAGCTCCATGAAGTTAACAACCAAACTCCAATTCTACTTCTTCTTGATTTTTCCTATGGGAATGGCTTGGCACATTTAACGTGGAGGTCCAAGCAGAGACTAAAACTATTAGATTAAATGTGATAAAACAGTGGGTCTCACACCCTCAACAGGTGAGGAGGGATAATTCTCATAGGCTCTCATAGGATACAAAAATAATTTGAACACAGTCACTTTTTTATGAACTACCGAAGAGGACATTAATATTCTTTTCTTTTCTTTTTTTTAATGTCCTTATTGATTTTAGAGAGGGGGGGGGAGATAGAAACATTCATGAGAGAGAAATATCATTGATTAGCTGCCTCTTGCATGCCCCCTACTAGGGAGTGAGCCCACAACCTGGGCATGTGCCCTGACCAGGAATCAAACCTGTGACTTCCTGGTTCATGGGTCAACACTCAACCACTGAGCCACACCAGCCAAATGAATTTTTTCCTCACTGTTTTATTAATGTATAATTGATATACAAAAAGACTTAGTGTACTTAATGTGTACAGTTTGTAAGTTTTATCTGGGCTCAAATCTTGCTCTGCCACTTGCTGCTGTGTGACCTTGGGCAAAATGGTTAATCTCTTGGTGCCTCGGTTTTCTTATATGTAAAATGGATTATACTAGCATCCACCTCGTAAGGGCATTATAAGGATTAACTAAGGACTTTAGCACATGGTAGGCAGTAAATAAACTTAAACTATTATTTTTTTAAATATATTTTTATTGATTTCAGAGAGTAAGGGAGAGGGAGAGAGAGAGATAGAAACATCAACGATGAAAGAGAATTTTTGACCGGCTGCCTCCTGCATGCCCCTACTGGGGATGGAGCCTATGATTGGGGCATGTGCCCTAGACCATAACTGAACCCAGGACCCTTCAGTCTACAGACCAGGGCTCTATCCACTGAACCAAACTGGCTAGGGCAAACCTTAATATTATTATCTTCATTATTACTGTCAGGAAATCTATTTTTATGCATATGATTCCTTTCATGCACTTAAAAATAATACTGAAAAGATCCTGGGCAGGTGTGGAGGGGAAGGTTTGCATCTGACTTCTTGAAGCTTTTTAATGAAAAATTTTACCTAGAGAGCGCTAGTGAAGAAAATCCCAAAAGCTTTTGCTCCAGGGCACGCAGGAAGTCAATTGTACAGATTCCCTTTAAGAAGGTTGACAAGCCACATGGGCCCACTCACCTAGCCAGGGGTCCTCAAACTTTTTAAACAGGGGGCCAGTTCACTGTCCCTCAGACCGTTGGAGGGCTGGACTATAGTTGAAAAAAAAAACAAAAACTATGAACAAATTCCTATGCGCACTGCGGGCCCAGGACAAGTCGGCTGCTAAGCAGGACAGGCAGCGGCACCCGGAGGGCCGGATAAATGTCCTCAGCGGGCCGCATGTGGCCCGCGGGCCGTAGTTTGAGGACCCCTGCACCTAGCATAGAGGCCGAGTTGACAAAGCAGGGGCTCAAGAATGTTGAGATCACCTGTTCCCATCCAGGGCCCCTCTTCTCCCAAACCAGCAGCTGAAATGAGAAGGCTGAGGAGGGTGCCTCTTAGGCAGGGGTGCTTTGTGCTGGCTTTGAATGAAAGGCAGATTCCCACATAAACAGAAGCATTGAGCCCCTGCCCCAGCTTCGGAAATGAGGGAGAAGTGGTGCTCATTGCTTATCACATTTCTCTGGACGCTGGAATCTCATATCTCACTGGGATTTCAAAAACAGTTCCAGGAAAATCACTTTTGGGGGAGGAGAATGCTCACCACCTGTGTCTGTGGAACTGCTGATTGGGCTGGAGTGGGCCTCTCGTGCCCCCAGCATGGGTCCCTACATTCCCATCCTGTTGTTCTCTGCAGCCCAGACCCCCTGTTCCCATCCACCTACCAGGCTTGCTTCCCACAGCTCCTCTCATGCTGTCACAAGACTCAGTCCAGCTCACCCACCATCACTCTGTGGGGCTAGTGGCCCAGAACTCCCACTGCCTCCTAGGCTCAGTCTTCCTATGCCTCGCTCCTTCCCATAATCCCAATTGCATTCTCCAACTGACTACCCAAGTCTCCCCAGGTCCTGTGCCCACTGATAACTTCTCCAAGCTGAAGAACGATGTAGGGGGAGCTACATGAGGATTTCGGCTGAGGGCCTGGGGATTGGGGGCTAGGGGTGTCTGAGCTCTGGACTCACCAAGGCAAAGGGGCTGCCTCAGACAGGTTTCCAGTACCATGTCTCTTTCTCCTAAATGTCTGGCATTTGAAGACCTTCTCACTGAGGAATTTTGGCTATTTCCTCTCCCAGCTCTAGTCACATCAGATGAAAACAAGCCCATAATGCTAGAGATTGAGGGAAAGGATGTGTGTCTGTGTGTGTGTGTGTGTGTTTGTGTGTCTGTGCATCTCTGTGTGTACCCATGTGTTTGTGTGTGTGTGTGTGTGTGTGTGTTTGCTTTGGGTTTCTGTTTACCAAAGCCCATTTTTCTTAATCGGAAGAAAATTGACCTCCCAATAAGGTAACCAAATTCTCCCCCATGTAGCATTGTGGCACTTTTACTTTATTTGATAAATGCATTCACACTGAGGGTGTCTAAAGCAATAACGGACCCTCATTAGAGCAGCTCAGGCTTTCAAATGTTCTGGTGAAAGTAGATTGGCCCAAATTCCAGTTACATATTAAGCATCTTGTCCCAGATATCTTGTGAAGTTGAGAACACAGTGCAAAGAACAACTCCATCCCTGCTGTTCTGCAATCTGCTGTGTATCAAACCAACCCAAACTTAGTAGCACGGCCCAGCCAGTGTGGCTCAGTGGTTGAGTGTGATCTAGGAACCAGGAGGTCACAGTTAGATTCCAGGTCAGGGCACATGCCTGGGTTGCAGTCTCGATCCCCAGGTTGGGGCATGCAGGAGGCAGAGCAACCAGTGATTCTCTCTCATCACTGATATTTCTATCTCTCTCTCTCTCTCTCCCTTTCTCTCTGAAATCAATAAAAATACATATTTTTTTTAAAACTTAGGAACATGAAACATTATCCATTTGATTCTGCTTAGAATTTCTGTGCCAGGAATTTGGACAGGGCAAAGGGAAGGTGGCTGTGCCTGCTCCTCCAAGTCTGAGGCCTCAGCTGGGAAGACATGAAGGGGTGCTGTTCTTTGGCGGTGTCTTCACTCCCACATGCAGTGCCCAGGCTAGGATGACTGGCTCCAAGCATGAGCTGGCTGACAGGAATGCCCACCCGAGGCCTCTCCGTGGCACAGTGTGGTGGCCTCAGGAGGATTAGGACTTCCTACATGGGGCTTAAGACTCAGATGTTCTAGTTTACAAGTTGGAAGCTACCTGGCCTGTCATGGCCTCATCTTAGAAGTCCCATGCATCACTTGCAACACATTCTGTAGATTACAAGTGAATCACAAGCCCACCTCGATTCCAGGGTAGAAGGCATAGTCCCTGCCTCTCCATGGAGAGTGTTATTAACCTGTGGGCATGTTTTAAAACCACTACAATGGCTCATGTGAAGTTTCTAGCATAATAAAGAGACCTTAGGAGGTTATCTTGAATATGAATTAGCCCTAGCTGGTTGCCCAGTGGTTAGACCATCAACCTGAGGACTGAAGGGTATAGTCAAGTGCCCATACCTGGGTTGCAATCTTGATCCCTAGCTCGGGTCAAGGTGAGGGCGGGAGGCAGCCAATCGATGTGTCTCTCTCACATCAGTGTTTCTCTCTCTCTCTCTGTCCCTCCTCCCTCCTTTCCACTTTCTCTAAAAATCAATGGAAACATATCCTCGGGTGAGGATTTTAAAAAATGAATATGAACTTGAAAGATAATAACAAGTGCTATGTGGGAAAAGAGCATGTGTGGAAGTCTCCTTTGCTGGTTTGTTAGGGTTCCATATTCACTCCAGTCAGATGTGCAAGAATAATGTAGCTTGTTTATTTCCTAGAACTTATCCCATCCATTTCCAGAGCCTTGCCTCCACCCCAGTGGGGAGACATATGATTGCTAATTTACAGCATTTCAGCCTCCTTTGGTTTAATAATCACTTCCTATTTTTTAAAAAGTCTTTACAGCAAAATATTTAGTAGTGTCCAAGCTTGATCTCCCTGTCTGCTCTCCCTTCCTCTTTCCTGGGATGCTACCTGGGGCAAGGAACATCTGACTTTGTTAGGTAGATCCCTCTGGACTCCTGCCCATCCAATATAATAAGAAACTAATAAGCAAATTGTCCCCTCCACCAGGAGTTCGACTGCTCGCTATGACATGTGCTGACCACCAGGGGGCAGTGCGGAACATGGCAGGTGTCTGGGACACCGTGGGCAGCAGTGGAGGTGCTGCCAGCCCCAATGGGCCCCTACGAGAGCAGGACCATGGTGGAATAGTGGAGCGGGTGAGCGGGCGGCACCAGGCCAAGGTGAGTGTGAGCAGGGCCCAATCACCCTACAGATGGCCCCGCAGATGGCGACCAGTGTCCATTACAGAGAAAGGGCAGATAGCAATAAAATATTTCTTCTAATTATTTTCCTTTCGATGTGCAGGAATCTGTGTACCAGGCCACTAGTCTTTATATAGTGTGGCTAAGGGACAGTGGGTCTGGTCCACATGTGGGCCAATTGGTTTGGCTGAGATGCAGCTTGTGGAATCCATCTGTGTGAGCCTTTCTGGTGTCACACAGAACTCAAGGTCTTCCCCTCACTCACTAAGGTCTGGGAGTCTCTTCTTACTGGCTCATGCCACCCTGACTCGTGCTGGCACTGTGAGTCCCCTGGCTCCTATCTGGTCTTTAGCCTGGCAATGTGCCCTGCAGCTCTCGGTTACTGGCATTTCCCACTTGCCATGGTGTAAATTCCCCAGCCACACTCTTAGCTACATTGTTGTGATGTTTTTAAAACATAGCTGCACATTCTTTGACACTCTTTCCTTTGAGACAGGGTGCCTCAATTCTTATTCCTTCAATCTGGGCAGATGTGTGGCTACTTTGGTTACTAGATTATGACTGACGTATGGTTATGTGGCTCCTGAGGCTAGGTTATAAAAGACCATCAAAGCTCCCCGCTAGTTACACTGGAATACTCAGTGTTAAAACATGAGCTGTCACGTTATAAGTCAACTGCCCCGAGGCAGCCATGTTGTGAGGAAGCCCAGGACACATGGAGAGTTCAGATGTAGGTGCTCTAGGCAACAGTTCCCATCTCTCAGCATTCCAGCCCAGGCACCAGGCACGAGAGTGCAGATGCCTGGAGATGATTCCAGTCCCAGAAATGTGAAGAGTATTCCTAGCCGAGACCTCAGACAGACTAGCGCTAAGTCATCTCCACAGGGCCTATTCTGAATTCCTGACCCTCAGAATCCTTGGGCATAGTAAAATGGTTATTGTTTTATGCCACTAAGTTTTGAGGTGGTTTTTAGAACTGCAACAGGTAACTGGAATAACTGCCATGCCCGCCCCTTCGTGGGCATGTGAGGACATTGGCTCCTTCTGTGCCAAACTGACACTGCAAGGGGACTAGGAATCTAACTCTGATCATCTGTCTGGCCACCTCTGCTTTCTACTGCTTCACCATTTGTCTCTGCACTCACGGAGCCACCAAGCCACCCTACAAGACGGTCTCCATTCAGCACTCAGAGCGGGGAAAGGGGATAAGGCCCCTGCCTTCAAAATAGCCAACACATCCTTTTCAGGATTCTGGGTCAGACGTGGGAAACCAGAACACTAGCGTATCTGACAACCTGCCTCTCCCCCTTGTCCCCAGGCCAATAAGAGCATCATCCCTTATCTCCTTCCATGTGGCATGGACTTTCCTTGTATCATGTCTTGAGATTCCCCCTACCTCTGACCCAGTAAAATGTCATAATGTTTTCCACAAAGTTGGGCTTTTGATATGCCAATGGAGCTAAAAAATTTAGAAAATATGTTTATCTCTCCCCAAACCCTGGTTTTCAATATTTGAATTGAAAACTAAAAAATTCTCCTTTATGTGTCCAAAATTGGACATTGACTCTATCTTGGCATTCTTGTTATAATGATTCTAATGTTATAATGATTCTGAGGCAAATGGATCTTTGCAGAACTGGGAGGAAGTCACTAAAAGCAAAGCCACTAATATGTTCACAAGTTTTATTCCTATTACTCGAGTTATGTTTTCAACATAGATAAATACTCTGACTGATGACTATATATATAAAAGTCTAAGTGACCAGCCCACTGTCTGATCGTTCGACCACCCAACCGGCTATGACGTGCACTGACCACCAGGGGGCAGACGCTCAATGCAGGAGCAGAAACCACAGACAAGGAAACATGGAACAGACTGATGAATCTTAGAGGGAAGGGGGAAGGGAGAAGGGTAGGAAGAGATTAATTAAAGATCTTATATGTATACTAGAGGCCTGGTACATGGATTCATGCACTGGTGGGGTCCCTTGGCCTGGCCCACACCCTCTTGAAATCCAGGACTCCTCAGAGGATGGGATGTTGGAGAGCCAATTTCAGCCTGATCCCTGCAGGCCAGGCTGAGGGACCCCACCGGTGCATGAATCTGTGCACCAGGCCTCTAGTCTCTAATAATAATGATGATGATGCCTTATATTGTGAATTCTAACATTTGAAATGTGATTTCTACAATGACTCATTTCTTTTTCACAGCCATCCTGTGGTAAAGTAGGGGTGATCCTCATTATTGAAAAAAAAGCCAAGGCACAAAGGCCTGCCTTGGGTTACAGAGTGGAGAAGGTGGAATTAAGTCTTTTGCCCTTTATAATAAATATACTAGAGGCCTGGTGCATGAAAATTTATGCACTGGAGGGAGGGTCCCTCAGCCCGGCCTGCCCCCTCTCACAGTCCAGGAGCCCTCAGGGGTAGGAGGCAACCCGGTGATCAGGGGAAGGTGATGCCCCCATCACACCTCTGCTGCTGCCACTGCTGGCAGCACAAGCCTCAGCCAGCCCTGGTTACCTGAGCCTCGGACGGCCCTGGACAGCTGAGCAGCCACCAACCAAGACTTGCCTCACCTCAGGCTGGCCCTGGGCAGCTGGGCACCCACCATCCAAGGCTTGCCTGTGCCTTGGGCGTCAGCTGGGCAGCCACCATCTGAGGCTTGCCTGCACCTCAGGCCAGTCCTGGGCGGCTGGTCAGCTAAAGGGACTGGTGGACTCTGGAGGCAGGCACCCTGGCAGGGCTAAGGGGACTGGGCACTGCCATCTTGTGGCTGTAGGCACTTCCATCTTTGAGGGCATGGCAGTCAATTAGCATATTCCCTCCTTATTGACTGTGGGTGCCACCATCTTTTGCAATGGTGTGAGGGTCAATTAGCATATTCCCTCTTTATTAGATAGGATGATAAAAGTTGCTGAAATGTTGCAATGTTTAATGGCCTTTCTTATTAAGTATTGCTGAAGATACTAGAGTTTAAAGAGAGTGTATAGGCAGATGATGGTAATTGTTTAATCCCTCCATTCACTTTCATCAAAACACACAGAGCAACTAGAATAGAGAACCCAAAATTCCATGAACATCAAAACACCAGTGGATGAATATGAAGTACCTAACAGCATCAGGATCTACACTGTGTCAGTTCCTTTGCAAAAGAAAGCAGTGAGATTTGAAGGATCATCTAAAAGCCCTGAGACCAGTTACTCCTTCAAAACCAGTAGCTGAAACCAGAGGCATTTGCATTCTCCAAGGTATAATGTCCATGGGGGCTGGAGTAGGTGGGACCAACACACTCTCAAAACTGTGATATCCCAACTCATTCAGGACAAACCTAAGGGTAAACAGCAGAGATGAGAATCCCACCTAAACAGGACAGTTGTGAGAGAGACAAAGAAACGGGAAGGTCCAGACCCTGAAGATCTCCAAAAGTTAGCTAACAGGTTTGTTAACACCCCACACCACAAAAAAAGAGGTTTGCTGGAACTATGAAATTATAAAACAACCCTAACTCATGCCTTCCTTTGAAAAGTTCCAGAAATCTAATTTAATGTAAAAATGAGAACCAAAAAATTACCCAAGTCAAATCCTGTACAAAATTATTATAAGAAAGAAGGTGAAGAAGGAAAAGGGTGCAAGCCAACAACAATCTTAAACTTCAAAATGTCTGTGATCTACTTTTTATGTCAGTGCAAATAGAATTTTATAATCATTTCTAACTACACTCAAGTGATAATGAATATATTTTAAAAGCTTAAAGGAATGATACATAAAATTAAATAATCCCAGGACTGTGGAGTTTCTCCTGGATCTACAGAAGGGTAAATAGCATTTCAAAGATAAAGTCTCTGAGAAGCATATGTGACCATGAGCAAGGCAGTCATCAACGGTGTCCTTAAGGCCTGGCCAGTGTGGCTCAGTGGTTGAGCATCTACCCATGAACCAAGAGATCCCTGGTTCAATTTCCGATCAGGACACATGCCTAGGTTGTGGGTTCAATCCCCAATAAGGGGCGTGCAGGAGGCAGCCAATCGATGTTTATCTCTCATTGATGTTTCTGTCTCCCTCTCCCTTCCTCTCTCTCTAAAAAGTCAGTAAAAATATATGTATTTTTAAAAAGTGTCCTTCAGGCCATATTCAGAAACAGGAACCAACTCCTGTTATACCAGGAGCAACCCAATCAAAGGGAGGTGTGTGTGTGTGTGTGTGTGTGTGTGTGTGTGTGTGTGCACGCACACGCGCGCACGTAGGAGAGGAGCTGGAAACCCAACAGATATTTTTTTTAGTTTTAAAATTTTTTAAATTTATTTTTAATATTTTTACTGAATTTATGGGGTTACACTGGTTAATAAAATTATATAGCTTTCAAGTGTACAATTCCATAATACATCATCTATATATTGTATTGTATGTTCACAACCCAAAGTCAAGTCTCCTTCTGTCACATTTATCCCCTCCTTTACCTTTTTCTACCTGCCCCCACCCCCCTTCCCCTCTGGTAATCACCATACTGTTGTCTGTGTCTATGAATTTTGTTGTATTTTTTCTTTTGCTTAATTTCTTCACCTATCTCACCCAGCCACCCAACCCCTCTCCTGTCTGACAGCTTTCAGTCTGTTCTCTGTGTATATGAGTCTGGGAAACCCAATAAATTGACAGATGGCTGTGCTTGTCAACAACACTCTTCTGAAAGCTGAAACAAAAATGATTCCCCACTTTAAACCTGGCCTGAGTGAATGGTGGTACTTTTGCCAATAAGAGTAAAGTCAGACAAATCAACAAATGACAAGTGCTGGAGAGGATGTGGAGGAAAGTAACAGCTTAAATAATAGACATTTAGTACTCAATTAATAAGAAGACCCGACGTGGGTAGCTCAAAGTCTGGTTTGGTAGCTCAGCAATGCTCTTAAAAAAAAAAAACAAAACAGGCTCTTTCCAACTCTGTGCTCTGCCATCCCAATTAGGTTGGCTTTTTGTCCTAATGTTGATGCGTGTTCACAAGCTGGGTACCACAGCTCCAGCCTTCGCATCCTTTCACAAGCATGTTCAAGATAGGAAGCAGGAGTCATTCAAGCAGAGACTCCTACTCAGACCCTTACCTTTTCTTAAATTTTTGTTTTATTATTTATTTATTTACTTATTTATCTATTTTAATAGATAGAAATATCTATTAATAATAGAAATATCTGTTAATAATAGATTTAATAATTATTAAAGAGGGGAAAGTTTCCATAAAAGACAACACAATAGTCTTTCTCCTTACATCTCTTTGGCTGATCTTAGTCAAATAGCTACCCCTATACCAGCTTTAAATAGTAGAATGGAATTTTTATGCCTGTCTTACTTTATCACACTTTTTTTTTCTGGAGGAAGGAGGATTCACCTCCACTGAGTCATTTTGCCACCTTAACAGAATACAAATGTTAAATTGAGAAGAAAGAAGAGGGGGAATGGATGTGGGTTAGGCAACCATTGGTATCTGAACCCACCCCCAGCATCATTCTCTAGCCCCTTCCTCTGCTTTGTTTTTCCTCATGGCACTAATCACTACCTGAAATAGATTATGTTTGTGTCTGCTTACTCATTGCGTATCCCCTAAGAGGAGAGTTTGCCTAACTTGTTTACTGCTGTATCCCAGAAGCCCAGACAATATCTGGAAATCAATAAAAACTGAATGAAAGAGCGAGTGTCACGTGAATACATGGATAAAACTTAGAACCTTTATTTAACCTGAAAGACTCATTTCGCTCATTTTAATTTTTTTTCTTTCTCCCTCTTTTATTTATTTATTTATTTATTTATTTATTTATTTATTGCCTTTCTTTTTTATTTACCTTTATTGTTGTATTACAGATGTCCTCTTTTTTCCCCCATTAGCCCCCTCCTCCCTATTCTCCCCCCTCCCCCAGCCTTTACCACACTATTGTCTGTGTCCATGGGCTATGCATATATGCATATAAATTCATTGGTTAATCACTTCACATCCCCACCCTATTCCCTCTGAGATTCATCAGTCTGTTTCATGCTTCTATGTGTCTGGGTCTATTTTGTTTATCTGTTTATTTTGTTCATTAGATTCCACATATGAGTGAGATTATGTGATAATTGTCTTTCTCTGACTGGCTTATTCACTAAGCATAATACTCTCCAGATCCCTCCATGTTGTCTCCTTCTTTTTTACAGCTGCATAGTATTCCATTATGTAAATGTACCACAGCTTTTTTTATCCATTCATCTCCTGATGGGCACTTGGGCTGTTTCCAGATCTTAGCTCGTAAATAGTGCTGAGGTGCAAATTAATACTACAGTGAGGTATCTCACACCTGCCAGCATGGCCATTAACAAATCAACAAATGACAAGTGCTGGCAAAGTTGTGGAGGAAAAGGAACCCTGTGAGTGGGAACACTGCTGGTGGGAATGCAGACTGGTGCAGCCACTATGGAAAACAGTATGGAGTTTTCTTGAAAAATTAAAAATGGAACTGCCATTTGACCCAGTGATCTCACTTCTAGGAATATATCCTAAGAATCCCGAAACACCAATCAGAAAGAATATATGCACCCTTGTTTATTTTCCTCACTTAAAAAAAAATGAGAACCATTCACATACCTTTCTTGTGAAAATGAAATGAGATAATACAGGTAAAACTCTTAATACAGTGCCTTGTGCATGGAAAGTGCTGTAGCAGCAACATTGGGTAAGTATAGGAAAAGCATAAATAATAAATATTAATTTCATATACTTTTTCTGATTAGGAAATAATGCATTAAGGAATCAAGCATTTGAGAAATGAAAGTGAAAGATAATCACTCTGGGACCTATTTTTTTTTCTAGTTTTTTTTCCACAAGAATACACTAGCACAATTTTTACATAAACAGAGTAATATTATGCAGGCTGTTTTGCAACTTAGTTTTGGCAATAAATATCTATTGGACATTTCCCTACAATTAATACAAATATGTCTCTTTCTTACTCAATTGCATTTTATATGAGCTAGAGATTTATAGTTGCTGGAGATCCTGATGGCCTGTCCAGAGTGCACCTTCTCTTGGGTCCAAAACACGTGGAGGTCGTGAGTGTCCGCACTGGCTATGGCCTTCCCTGGCACACTGGGTCAGAAACCATCCTTTATTGTTGTATCAGCACTTTTTACTCTGAGATGCTGCTGTTGAGAATGTTCATAATTACACAATCTCCCCTTCATACAGGCCCATAGGAGAAATGAGGTGAAAATTTACATCTCCTATGATCACAAACTGTAAATATTTTTAAGAATTCTCTTCCAGCCTTTTCCCTATTTATGTATAATTTATTTTTACATCTATTTAGGACCATCCTGGGAATACAGTTTTATATCCTTGGCTTTCACTTAACACTAAATTTATAAATGTTTTTCCAAGTTTTATACAAACAAGATCATGAAGTCTCTGAGCTGGGAGGAACCTTAGAATCAGGCAGATTTTACAAGATGAGTCACCTGAGGGCTGAGTTGTTTGAGTTTCTCCAAAATATTTTAATAGTCATCTGCAATCTGGTGAAGCTGATGCAAAGCTGGAAAGGCTGGGCCTATTGGTTGCTTTGTATACACATCAACCAAGGCACGTGTCTCTTTATCCCACAGAAACTGGACTGCCAGCAGACCTTGCCTGCCCCAGGGTGATCGTTGACAAGTATGTAATCCCTATCCCTCCACACCTTCCTGTCAACATCCCTCTCTCAGGAGAGGTTCAAGATCTAGATAGGATCTAGACACCCTAGCACGCTGCCAGGCCAGCGTGCTTCAGAGAAAAGCTGCCAGTTCTGTCTTGGGCATCTAGGTGTTTTGCGGAGCTGGCATATTTGTACTGTGGAGGTGGGAGGAGCGTTGGCGTTAACACGCACACCCGGGGTGAAAGCACGGCCAAGTCTGGGACATAATGCACCGCAAGATCAGTCACGGAGTGAGGCATCTATTTCCCCACATGGAATGCCATCACCAGGTACTACTTTGGAAACAAGACTGCATAATGCAATCGGAAAGACTGCACGGGTAAAGATCAAGACCAGGGCTCTGTAGTTACAGGACAGGGAGTAAGTCCCTCTCTGGCCTTTAGTTACCTGATTTGTAAAGAGGGGCTCCACGATGCCCACTTGGTAGAGTTGTAACACCTCAGCATGCATGTTAGCACTCAGTGAATAGGAGCTGCTTATTAACAAATTTCCTTTTCCCCTCTGTGAACAGTCCAAGACACATAGTAGGGCCTCAATAAATATTTACTGCCTGAATATGGAACACACGCAAATAAAATCACACATTTTGAAACTAAACAATTGAGTCTACAACAATAATAGTAATAACTGTTGCCTACACATGAGTCTAGAAAAGCTAGAAACCAGGTTTCTTGAAATAGAAAATTTCATATTCTCTTATCCTATCATTATTTCCATTTTTCCCGAAGATGTTTTCAATTTAATTATAAAGATGATTGCTTTGACTTTACTCTCCACCAGGAGATGAAGATAAATACTACCCTTTCAGACACAGCCAGCTGTGATTCTAAGTCATTTTCTTATCATACAGTACTATTGGCTAAATTATTTTCTTCATTACAAAAATAACAGTTCATTAGAGACAATTTTGGAAGTAAAGTAGGAAAGAAAAAAGTATAGCCAAAGTGTCTTTACCAAGAGCCAACAGCTGTGAACATGTTGGTTTTGCAGTTCATTGTGGCTTTACATGGTATCTTATTTTATTTCCAGCTTTTAATTCCAGATCATGATGAACTGCAATTTTCCAAAGCATTCCCCCATTATTCAACCTGTTGCCAATTTTTCACAATTTTAAATAGTACTGGAATGAATATATAATTGTTCATAAAACATTTTTGCAGTTAAGAAATTATTTCTTAGTCTACATTCATAGAAGTGAAATTAGTATTTTAAAGAGTTTGGACATTCTTGGGTACACACCAATTGAGAAGCATTCAAAATTTGTTGGAAAAATTTGCAATCTTTCACCAGTTCTGGATATTCTTATGATAATTGGTAAGCAATTTTATTTTTTTTAAATGTTTATTTACCAGTGGGGCTGAATTGTATAAAATATTTATTAAATACCTGTGGTTTCTCCTTAGTGGGGAATATTATTTTTCCCATGAATTTTGAAAGTGTGATATGATTTTTACTAAATGACACTATAGTTTAAGGATTAACCTTTTCTAAAATAGTTACAGAATTTTTGTCTTCCTATCAGCATTTTCATTTTGTTTATATGTCCTTTTGGGATTAAAGCGTTCCTAATTTATATTTAGATGACCTAATATTTTTTATGAATCTCTTATTGAATTTATCTTTTTAATGACCTTTCCTATTCAGAGATCAGACAAATATTTGCCTCTATTTTTTCTAGATTTTTTCATAATTGATTTTTTTCTGTGAAAGGGAGGTGTGTTTTTACTAGTTTTTAACTGTAACAAAATATAAATAAAATAAAAAATTACATTTTAATCATTTATTTCAGTGTACAATTCAATAACACTAATTATAGTTACAATGTTATACAATCATCACCACTGTCCATTTCCAAAATTTTTCATCACCCCAAACATAAACCCTGCCCCTAGTAAACAATAATTCCTCATTCCCTCCTTCCCTCAGCCCCTGATAACCTCTCATCTACTATATTTCTTTAAGAATTTACCTATTTTAGATACATCATATCCAAAAAATCACCTTTGTCCTTGTGTCTGGCTTATTTCACTTTGTATAAAATTTTTTTTCTATTTTTTTTATTGATTAAGGTATTACATATGTGTCCATATTCCCCCATACATGTCCTCACACCCCAGTGTCTTGCATCCATTGGTTATGCTTATATGCATGCATGCAAGTCCTTCGGTTGATCTCTTACCTCTTCCCCCCTCCCCAGCCTTCCCGCTGTAATTTGACTGTTTGTTCAGTGTTTCTTTGCCTGTATCTATCTTTTTGTTCATCAGGTTATAAAATTTTTAAGGTTCAACTATCTTGTAGCAAATGTCAGGATTTCATTCTTTTTTTATGGGCAAATAATATTCCATTGTCTGAATATACAATATTTTCTTGATTCATTCACCTGTTGGACTCAAATGGGTTCTTTCTATCTTTTGGCTACAGTGAATAATTCTGCTATGAACATTGGTGTACAAGTCTCTATTTGAGTCCCTGTTTTCAATTTTTTTAGTACATTTCTAAGAATAGAATTTCTAGGTCAAATGGTAATTCCATGTTCAGCTTTTTGAGGAAATGCCAAACTGCATCATTTTACATTCACACTAGCAATGTAGTAGGGTTCCAATTACTCCACATTTGTGTCAACACTTATTTTCCCTTTTCTAAATTATTGCCATCCTAGTGAGTGTGAAGTTGTATCTCATTGTGATTTTTTAATTAAACTTATTGGGGTGATATTGGTTAATAAGATCATATAGGTTTCAAGTGTACATTTCTATGGTACAAGATCTGTATAGTTCATTGTGTGCCCACCACCCAAGGTTAAATAATTTTTCATCAACATATATTAGCCCCCCTTTACCATTAAATAGCCCCCACTCTCTTCCTTCTGATGGCCACCATACTATTGTCTGTGCATATGAGTTTCAGTTTTATATCCCACATATGAGTGAAATCATATGGTTCTTAGCTTTTTCTCACTGGCTTATTTCACTTTGCATAATATTCTCAAGGTCTATCTATGTTGTCACAAATGGCAATAACTCATCTTTTCTTATGGCTGAGTAGTGTTCCTCAATATATATGCACCAAATCTTCTTTATCCAATCTTCTTTGGTAGTTTCCATGTGTTGGCCATTGTGAATAATTCTGCAGTGAACATAGGAATGCATGTGTCTTTGTGAATAGATATTTTCAAGTTTTTTTAGTAGATACTCAGAAGAGAAATTGCAGGGTCATATGGCAATTTCTGTTTTACTTTTTTGAGGAACCATCATACTCTTTTCTGCGATGGCTGTACCAGTTTACATTCCCATCAGCAGTGAATGAGGTTTCATTTTTCTCCAAAACCTCTCCAACATTTGTTATTACCTGTCTTGTTGATTATAGCCATTCTAACAGGAATGAGGTGTTATCTCATTATAATTTTGATTTGCATTTCCCTAATAGCTAGTGAAGTTGAACATCTTTTCATATATCTGCTGGCTGTTTGTATGTCTTTTTGGGATAAGTATCTGGTTTTTTTTTTTTTTGGCCGGGTACAGTGAACTTTATTGATGGTGCACGACAAAGTAGGGCTCCCTACGCCCCTCCCCTACTTCAGGGGGTCTGGGATGGAAACGGTGGCCAGGAGATTCTCAGTGTGTCGGAGGACTGATCTGGGGCAAGGACTCCCCAGCAGTGGTAGGCCTCTCTTCCTCTTGCTGGGGCTGGTGGTCCAGGGGGCTCTTATTCCTTGAAGGTCATGTGGACCATAAGGTCCACCACCCTGTTGCTATAGCCAAATTCATTGTCATACCAGGAAACGAGCTTGACAAAGTGGTCATTGAGGGCAATGCCAGCCCCAGCATCAAAGGTGGAGGAGTGGGTATCACTGTTAAAGTCGCAGGAGACAACCTGATCCTCAGTATAGTCCAAGATGCCCTTTAGTGGAACCTCTGATGCCTGCTTCACTACCTTCTTGATATCATCGTATTTGGCAGCTTTCTCCAGGCGGCAGGTCAGATCCACAACCGACACATTGGGGGTGGGGACACAGAAGGCCATGCCAGTGAGCTTCCCATTCAGCTCAGGGATGACCTTGCCTACAGCCTTGGCAGAGCCAGTAGAAGCAGGGATGATGTTCTGGGAAGCCCCTTGGCCATCACGCCACAGCTTCCCAGAAGGGCCATCCACGGTCTTCTGGGTGGCGGTGATGGCATGGACTGTGGTCATGAGTCCCTCCACGATGCCAAAGTTGTCATGGATGACCTTGGCCAGGGGGGCCAAGCAGTTGGTGATACAGGAGGCATTGCTGACAATCTTGAGGGAGTTGTCATGCTTGTGACGGTTCACACCCATCACAAACATGGGGGCATTGGCAGAAGGGGCAGAGATGATGACCCTCTTGGCTCTGCCCTTCAAGTGAGCCCCAGTCTTCTCCATGGCAGTGAAGACACTGGTGGACTCCACAACATACTCAGCACCAGCATCATCCCATTTGATGTTGGCGGGATCTCACTCCTGGAAGATGGAGATGGATTTTCCATTGATGACAAGCTTTCTGTTCTCAGCCTTGACTGTGCCTTTGAACTTGCCATGAGTAGAATCATACTGGAACATGTAGACCATGTAGTTGAGGTCAATGAAGGGGTCATTGATGGCAACAATATCCACTTTGCCAGAGTTAAAAGCAGCCCTGGTGACCAGGTGCCCAATGTGGCCAAATCCGTTCACTCCGACCTTCACCATCGTGTCTCAGCGTTGTGACTGCTGGCACAACGCAGGAGAGGCTGTCTGAGGAACAGGAGGAGCAGAGAGCCTGTCTGGTAATTTTTTTAATTGGATTGTTTGTTTGGTGTTGAGTGCTATGAGTTCTTTATACAAAATCAGTGTTCAAAAATCCACTGCTTTCCCATATGCTAAGAATGAAACTTGAGAAAAAGAAAAAAAAATTCCTTTTGCAATTGCAACAAAAATAATAAAATACCTAGGAATAAACTTTACACCACTGTGAAGGACCTATATACTAAAAACTACAAAGCATTATTAAAAGAGGTTGAAAAAGATAAAATAAAATGGAAAGATATTCCATGTTCATGGATTGAGAGAATCAACAGAGTTAATTTTTTATTACCCAAAGCAATTCAGATTTAATGCAATCCCCATCAAAATCCCAATGTCATTTTTTAAAGAAATAGAACAAAAATATCATCAGATTTGTATAGAACCACAAAAGAACCCAAATAGCTAAAGCAATCCTGGGGGGAGGTGGGGGGGAATGAGCTGCAGGTATCACACAACCTGACTTCAAATTATACTACAGAGCTATGATAATCAAAACAGCATGGTATTGGCAGAAAAACAGACACACAGACTAATGGAACAGAATTGATAGCCCAGAAATAAAAACACATGTATATGGGCAAATAATTTTTGAAAAAGGAGCCAAAGACAGACAATGGGGGGGGGGGGTGAAATCTCTTCAATAAATGGTGCTGGGAAAATTGGAAAGCCACATACAAAAGAATAAAACTAGATTACAGTTGCCCTGGCTGAATAGCTCAGTTAGTTAGAGTGTTGTCTCCATACACGAAGGTTGCAGGGATTTTAAAAATATTTTTATTGATTTCAAAGAGGAAGGGAGAGGGAGAGAGATTGAAGCATCAGTGATGGGAGACAATCATTGATTGGCTGCCTCCTTCACGCTCCTTACTGGGAATCAAGCCCACAACCCTGGCATGTGCCCTTTATGGAATTGAACCTAGGACTCTTCAGTCTGCAGGCTGACACTCTATCCACTGAGCCAAACCAGCTAGGGCAGGTTTGATCCACCCTCAGGACATATAAGAATCAACCAATGAAGAAATGTATAAATAAGTGGAACAGTAAATCAATGTTTTTCCTTCTCTCTCTCTCTCTCTTTCTCTTCCTCTCTCTCTAAAATAAATAAATAATTTTAAAAAGAACACTAGATTATAGTTTGTCCCCATGTACAAAAATTAATTTAAAATGGATCAAAGTCATAAATATAGGATCATTGTGATTTTGATTTACATTCCCCTAATAACTAGTGATGTTGAACATATCTTTGTCTGCTTATTGGTCATCTATATATAGTTCTTAAGAAAAATGTCTATTCAAGTTAATTATGCATTTTTTTAACCAGGTTGTTTGGGCTTTTTTTTTAGATTTTATCAGAAATACTATTTTAAATTTTATTTTGTTATTTTAAATACATCATTACCAAATCCAAGCTTATAAAACTTCCCCCTGTGTTTTCTTCTAAGATTCTTACAGTTTTGTCTCTTAAATTCAGGTCTTTGATCCATTTTAAGTTAATTTTTGTATATAATATTATGTAAGGGTCCAACTTTGTTCTTTTGTATGTGGATATTTAATTTTCCCAGTACCATTTGTTGAGAAGATTGTTTTTTCCAAATTGAATGATCTTGGCACCCTCATTTGATGTGAGGGTTTATTTCTGGGCTCTCTATTCTATTTCATTTGTTTATATGTCTGTCCTTATGCCAATATCGTACTGTTTCAATTACTGTAGTTTTGTAATGTTTGAAATCAGGAAGTATGCGTTTTCCAGTTTTGTTCTTCTCATTCCAGATTGTTTTGGCTAGTCTGGATCCCTTGAAATGCCATATGAATTTTAGGATGAGTTTTTCCATTTCTGCAAAAATGTCATTGAGACTTTGATAGCCATTGCATTGAATCTCTAGATCACTTTGGATGATACTAAACAATGTTAAATCTTTTAGTTCATGAACATAAGATATCTCATTTATAGTTATTTAGGTCTTCTTTAATTTTTTTCAGCAATGTTTTGCAGTAGTCATCACCCTGGGAAGAACAAATGGAGATTCATACAGTTCTAAAAATGTAATGTTAACTAGTTCACTCATTCTTTCATTCACTCATTTGTTCACGCAATGAATGTTTATGGATAGCCTACTCTGCACCAGGCCGTGTTGGAGACACAATAATGAACAAACGATGATATTCTATAATGAAACATTTGCTAAGGACTTTTCATACACTGGACCCATCTGAGCACCAGGGATACGAAGACATGTCAGGGTCTGCCCTTGAGAAGTTCAGTCAGGTAGGAGGTCAAACATACAAACCAGTAATACAGTGGTGATACATAAGTGCCTGTATGAGAGATATGGAGGCCTCAACTCCAATATGTGTATGTTGGGCTCGGAGTGAGCAGGAGTCAAAGAAGTGCTAACATTCGTGCTGTTTGTGCTAGGTGCAAAGGTGCCAAGATCATTCAATGGGAGGAAAACAATCTTCTCAACAAATGGCGATGGAAAACTGGATATCCACATGAAAAAGAACAAAGTTGGACCCTTTGTCACAGGACAACATGGAATGTGGCATGCGACAGGTTACAGGGTACATTCTTAGGAGAGGAAATAACATGTACAAAATGACTGAAGCAGGGACTCATGAAGAATGGGTGTGTGTTGTAGCAAGGGAAGCGTGGCTGCGACAAGGGAGCGGGGCTGGTCAGGCATCAAAGGCCTCACATGCTATGCTGAGTTGGAACATTATCTTGAAGGCAAAGGATGCCCCCTGAGGGATGATGAGCTTGTAGCAATAATGAGTTCAGAGTTTCAACCTAGAAAGATGATTATGATTTCAGCAGGGAGAATGAGTTGGAGAGGTGACACCAAATAGAGGCATCGAAGACAAGCCACTGCCATAGTCCAGGCAAGGAACAGGGCAGAGGGACAGGCTTGCAAGATACTTAGGAAGTGACTGATCCCCTCTTGCAGGTGTAGGAAAGGGGGAAAGAAAGGATGACATCTCAAAATATCCAAACCCAGCTCCTACTACCCTCTAAATATAGATATGACTACAGTGAACCCCAGAAAAACAATCCAAGTGGGCTTAAGCAGAGCATCAACCAAGAGGCAAATTATTCCTGTACTCCCAGGTAACCCAAGCAGAAGCCCTACACCAGGCGCCTGTGGGAAGTCTTCTTTAAGACTTTCTCACATCCTTTCCCTTGGCCCTCACCTCTCCCTGTGTTTGTAGGAGACTAGGACTGTTTCCTCCCCCCACCTTCTTCCACTGTTCGCAGCTGCCTTGAGCTGACAGGGAGCCTTCGACAGTCATGCACACAAAGCTGAAATTTAAGTCCCTGCCCAGCGCTTGCCCAAGCTCCTCCAAAGGGCTTGTCTTTGCATGTTCAAAGTAGACAAGAGGCTGTTTGTTTTGGCTAACACACACAAAAAATGCTGATAGAATAAAACATGACAACATCATATGACAGGTTTTAATGCCGGAAACTTCAAGAGCAATATGAAACTGGAAGATGAGGATAAAGAAAGAAAAATGGTGCTCTTACAATTTTAGGGGACAGGGCAGTTTGGGGCATTTGTATATGTCTGACCTTTACATGGTTATAAGGAGGCATTTATTCAAGAGAGAAATGCCACAAGTAGAGAAACAAAATCTATCCTATGTTTGATAATGTTGCTTGACATAAACATCTTAAAATAAAAGTTCCCATATGATATCATCTGGGTAAAAACTCCATTGGTTTTTTTATAGGCACTTTTTTTTTCTAGTCCATTCCTGTGTAGTTTAAGAAAATGATGACTAATAAACAATAATTTAGAATCTCCCCACACTAACCTGACCAATATATTTTGAATGGTTCCATTGTGACACATTAACTAAAACTTGTTAACCTGCACTTACTGCTCTTCTCTATCTATTTAATTTCCCTGGATTGGCTGCACAAGTTGAATTATTAACAAGCAGATTTTTTTAAATAGCATATGTTATAAGTAAAAAGAAAGTCTATTAGTGGAAAAGCCTGTCAGAATTTATTAAAAGATTAGATTTATAAGTTCTTTCAAAAAAATAAATGTTTTTGTTAGCACTTTCATCAATAGGAAGCCTCAGGGAAATGTCAGACACTTACCTGGCCAGGCCACTGTGCTAAATGAGTTTCATTTCCCACCCGATCTTCTCAATAATGCTGTGGGATAGTTTTGTTTGTTTTATTGTTGTTGTTACTCTTACCCCACGCACAGGTGCGGAAACGGAGGCACAAGATCACACAGAAGTGGGGAGCTTGGATCCAACCTCCATATGAAGAGCTGGAGTTCCAGCTTTTGAACCATTTTGCTGGACAACGCCCAGCATCATTGGAGGCCCTGTAAGAGGCACATTCCTCAGGAAGTGTCGTGACATCTGCACCATAAGCCTACTTTACACCATACCACCTGCTCCGTGACTTTGAGGTTTCAAAAATGCAGGTGCAGGGAGGGGACAAGACCTGCCCAAAAGAAGCAAGCAAAACAATTGATGCTAAACAAATAGTCACATCAACTCTTTGTGACTAAATCGAATCGGTGCTCCTAGGTTCTCTGTCACTGGTTTTGCCTTAAGTCTTACAATTTTTTCTTTCAATCTGCTTAGCACTGGTCTTTCATACAGAGGCAACAAAGATAAAGTTCTTCCCAGTCCACAGTTAAGTTGTCACAAAGAGCAGATTAATCGGGGTCCCTGGAGCAGTGAGAGCCTCTGGTGTTAGAAGGCAACCCCGAGATGTCTCAGCTGGAGAGAAGCATGCACACTGTAAGAAGGAAAGCTCAGTTCCAGGTGTTCCTCCAATTGTTGGAGTCATCAGATCAAGTTCATGTTTACTACTAGCAATTTTAACAAGACATGATATCATACAATGAAAATGTCTTATGAATCTTATTTTAATTGTAAATATAATGGGTCACATTGTGAGATATATTTCTTGCATGAGTTATACTCAAAAGTATTAGAAGACAATTGTTCTTTTTAAAAAAATTCTCCTCCTCCCCAAATTAAGATATCTCTGGTCCTTTCGGTCCAGTGAGATTCTGTGTAAACCACATAAAAGAAAACATTTACAGAACACTTACAGTTATGGGGGGGCAAGGTAGAGGAGGACCTCCCCAGAAACCATGATACAGTTTTGTTTTGTTTAAGATATTTTTATTGATTTCAGAGAGGAAGGGAGAGGGAGGGGGAGATAGAAACATCAATGATGAGAGACTGCTAGTATCATTGATCGCCTGCCTCCTGCATGCCCTACACTGGGGATCGAGACCACAACCTGGGCATGTGCCCTGACAGGAATCAAACTGTGACCTCCTGGTTCATAGGTCAACACTTAACCACTGAGCCACGCCAGCTGGGCCCATGATACAGTTTTTTGTCATATCACCTTTACTGATAAAGACTGTAGTCTACCAAGTTTTGGCAGGCTGAAAAGTATTTATTCAGGAATGGGAATGTGGGGTGGAACATGTGGGACAAGCCAGACCTTGTCAGTGCCTGAGTCTGGTTTCCTGGTGGTGTTCAGATTGTCAACACTGAAACGGCTGCCTCTCTTGATAGGCCGCCACGCAATACACAGGAAACACCACAGTAGTGTTTCTTGCCATCAACTCCAGTTACTATCCCCATCGACTAGCCTCTTTGGCTAGAAATTTCTCACGCTCTTGCTGAATCCAATCAAAGTCCATCACGCTGGATCTCCTATTTTCCTCACACTTCACAGTACCTCTTCCAACCAAAATCAGGCTCCTTCTTACAATTCTTCCCAGACTCCAAACCTTGCCCGAGGAGCCCAACCTCATACCAATCCCTGCCTCATCCAATATTTCTCAAATACCTTTGCAGTCACTGCTTATGGGACCACTTGTGTCTATGACTGTACCATTTGGTTCTTTGAGTACTGGTCCCCCAAACTTGGACCATATGCTCCAAGGAGAGAGTCAGTCCCTGGCAGGGCAAGGACCACCAACCCCTGAAGGTTACATACCATGCAGTGGGTGCTCAGGTACAGCCTGACTACCATACATGTGTGGTTCATCTAGAAGACAGATAGATATTCTAGGGAAGGAGGGTGAAGCATCCTGGGGAAAATGTTTGGAGAAGCTAGTGTCTGCCTCTCAGGCATGTGGACTTAAAGTGCTTCTGTAGATGCAGTCTTTGGCTTAACTCGCATAGCTACCTCTATTGCGTGGATAACCCTGCCAGACCCCCTGCCTGAGCACCTGCTTCTTTGCCTGCCCCTTACCACCACCTATCGGCTCCTAAAGGAAATGAGAATGAGAGGTGTGTGTTTCTGAGAGTATGTGTTTCCACCTGAGTTTCCAAGAGGCTTTCAGGGCCTGGGAAATCATAGGAAAAGCCAACATGTAGAGAATTTGATGCCTGACGAATGCTTTTGCCAACTATTCCTGGCTCTGTCTTCCCACCCCTCAGGAAAGTTGGTTTAGGGAACTCAAACATGGCCCCAGCATTTGTATATAAAACAGAAAGACAGGTGCAACCCAAAAGAGAAAATGATCCCAGCCTTCAGGTTGCAGGCTTGGTCCCCAGTGTGGGGCATGCAGGAGTCAGCCAGTCAACGTTTCTCTCTTATCATTGATATTTATATCTCTCTCTCCCTCTTCTGTCCTCTCTGAAATCAATAAAATATATTTTTTTAAAAAAGAGAAAAAATGGCCCTAAACTGGTTTGGCCCTAAACTGGTTTGGCTCAGTGGATAGAGTGTCGGCCTGTGGACTGAAGGGTCCCAGGTTCAATTCCAGTCAAGGGCAGGTACCTTGGTTGCGGGCACATCCCCAGTAGGGGGTGTGCAGGAGGAAGCTGATCGATGTTTCTTTCTCATCGATGTTTCTAACACTCTCTCCCTTCCCCTTCCTCTCTGTACAAAAATCAATAAAATATATTTTTTTTAAAAAGAGAGAGAAAATGAACCTAGAGAGGTGAGCTACCCGCATTCTGAGAAAAACAGTGCTCCATGCCCACATTTCCAAGCACTTTGCTCCTGCAGAATTTGTATCCATGAGGCATCTATAAGATTACCTGCCTTTGCCAAGGCCTAAACTATAGTCCATTAGCAAAGCAAAACCACATCTAGAATGTTCTATGGTGCTTCCAGCCAATCCTTTCTCTTCATGTTGGATCAGCAGGACAGTCACTGAAGCAGAATCTCATATGATAAATCAAGCTATTCTCAGAAAACACAAGTGTTTCCCAAAACAGAATGTAGGTTGTATCCCAAGCCATCAAAAGTGAAAGAGTTCGCATTGAAAACTCCTGGCTGTGAGCTGAGGCTGCCACCACTAACCCCAACAAAATCTGGCTAGAATGGGCGATGGGGAGTTAAGCTCATGATGATTTTCTCAGAAGGCAAGAATCTAAAGTTGGTCCTTCCCTGTTTTCAATTCTGATGTCTATCATTGCTTCAAAAAGTACATAATGCAGTTTTTCCTAATCTTGAGAAACTTCAGGGGTAACTATTTGCCACAAGAAATTAGTTTTCAATGAAAAAAAAATCACACAACAACAACAGTCAAACTCTTCTTATTTATCTACCACTGTGTATGTAACAAGCCACTCCAAAATGTAGTGGCTTAAAACAACTTATTATTAAATTAAAGCAAATTAAATTTAAATAACAACGCATTCCTTCTCACCATGCTGAGGGTTGGTTGGGTGGTTCTTCTGCTCCAAGTCATATCATCTGTGGCCACTCATGTGTCCAGCTTGGAGGGGCTGGGAGACCCACACAGCACCTCCCACAGGTCTGGAGCCTCAGCTCCATGGAATGTCTCAGCCTCCAGTGCCTCTTCACCAGGACATCCTGGGCTTTGTGACAACATGGCAGCTGGCACACACACACAGCATCACTTCCGTTTCACTGTGCTGGTCAGAGTAAGTCACAAGCCAGCCCAGATCCAAGGGGGAGGAAAATAGACTCCCCTTATCAATGGAAGGAGCCTTATCACCACCCTACACAAGGACAACCCATCACCTAGACCATAATAGAGAAAGACAACCCCAGAAGGCCTCATTCCTCTGCCTTCTGGGAGGGGGACCAGGAGCAAGTGGCAACCTCTCTGAAGGGACCGTCTTAATCTGTAGTCAACAGTTATGACTTGGAAGGTCATTAGGACTAAGTGAGAATGTTACAGTTAGTGCCCCACACCTGCATATGCTTGTGGCTCAGAGGATGTTGCCAAATCCCATAAACTCCTGGACCCCAAGGTATCTATAAGAGAGGCGGTGCCACTTTGGAAGGGCCAACATTCAAAACACACCTACTGTTGCTTTACTGGAAACTTAGACACTTTGTTTGCCTTTCATCGCCTTCATTTTCTTCTTTGACTCATCTATGCTGCCATTTTTATTCTTGAAAACAAGGATTCAGTGCAGACTGATTCCGTTTTCAATAAGGATTCTGAGATGCAGATGGGCACCTCCAAAATCAGCCAGCATTGGCACAAGCCAACCAGGCAGGATCCTGAGCCTCCCAGCCCTCTCCCAGTAGCCTCTACTTTCACACAGTGTGTTTGTTAGGGTGGTTCTAGAAAAGATATGGGGTGAAGTTTGAACCCCTGGTTTATTATGGTATCACCTTGGCAAACAGGATACTGCCAGAATGGAACACCAGAGGACAAGTATTGATGGGAATGAGAGAGATTTATGCTTCAAGAGAAATGGCCTTAGAGAAGATGGGTGATGGGGAAAAGAGGGTGTGGCAGAGTGGGCATCTTAGGGGGCAGCATTCAAGAAGTCAAGCAAAGTGCATGAGACAGCTGTGGCTCTCCGCCCACAACCCCCACCCTGGAGCTGCTCCTGTACAGATGCATAGCCCCTGTCTTCCCCATCACTTTCTGAGGGTATTCTCCGCCTGGACACCCTAGGGACTGGTCCCCAGTGAAATAATCAACCAGTGAAGGGCAAGAGAGATGGCAAATACTGCAGCTTCCCTGTCCCTCAGTGGGACAATTGTGAGGCATGATCCAGTCTGTCAGGTGGCTTGAGCCTCAGTTGTCAGCATTGGGGACTCACTCATAAGCCCTCCCTCATTGGCTGACCCTCACCCCCTCTTTCCTGAACCTCTCCTCCTTTTGCTCACTGGGCTTGCATCCCCAAGCAAAATGCCTGCATTAAAATCCTCGCCACAAAGTCTGTGTTGGGGAAGCACAAACTTTAGCAATAAACCACTTATTTTTCCAGCTAACCCAGGATTGGCCCTGAAAATAGACTCAGAGCTATGCAGGTAGAATGTGTCTGTGCAACATATGACCCTTTCCTTTTTTGAAATCTGCCTGTTTTCCATCAAACTCATCCCTCCTGTCTTGTTGAGTACTCCTTTCCTTTCCAAACTTTACAACGCAGTGCTTCTATAAGATGCTGCTACTGTTCTTTGAATGAAATTCCCAGGTTTAGCATTCTCCTCTTTTTCCTTTAGGCTTATGTCTGGTGCTGTCATCTAGTCTGCTCTGGTTTGAGATTTGGATGGTTTACTCATCTCCTGTGTGATGGGTTTTCAAACCTCAATACTTATTCCTGGAAGTGCATAATTCTGTCAATTTAGAAAGCTACTTGGGATCTTGGCTCTGTGTGAAGAACAGGAATACAGGAATCATTGCAGAGAGGTTGGAGAGCTACTGGACAGATGTTGGTGTTAAAACATGGATTCATGTGGTGAATACACAGATTAGACAAGGCTCTGCCTCCAACAGGGAGTCAAGGGGTCAGAGTCTTCAGAGGCTTCCTCAGTTTACCTCCTTCTCTCTAGATAGTGGCAGCAGAATCCCCCAGCTTATCTCCACCTTCACTACCTATCCACTTAACTTTCAGTTGTAACCCATCTATCTCTTCTTCCCATTGAGGGAGAGAAAAGGAATGGAATTACTCAGCACTCTTATTCCTGTAAGGGGCAGAATCAAAAATCAAAATATGCTCAAAGAAATAAGGGGCTTAGCCCTGCCTGGTTTTGTTCAGGTTGATTATCGGTCAAGGGCATATACCTCCGTTGCAGGCTTAATCCCCAGCCCTGGTCAGGTTATGAATGGAAGGCAACCAATAGATGTATCTCTCTTACAGTGATGTTTCTCTCTCTCTCTCTCTCCCCCTTCTCCCTCCCTTCTACCATTTCTAAAAAAATCAATGGGAAAAATATCTTTGGGTGAGTATTGAGAGAGAAAGTGAGAGAGAGAGAGAGGAAGGAAGGAAGGAAGGAAGGAAGGAAGGAAGGAAGGAAGGAAGGAAAGAAGATTATTAGTTCACATAACTGAAAATGCCAGCACTAGTTTAGCTTCAGGTACATCAGGATCCAGGAGCTTAAATGATGTCATACCCATTTCTTATCCCAGCTGTCTTTGGATGGGCTCTACCCTTGGAGGGCCAAGATCGATGTCCACTGCTCTGGGATTGGAGATAGTTTTTCTTCCTTGACAGTTGCAGCAAAAGTCCAGATGGGCTCGTTAGCCTGGCCTGGTAATGGGTGAATCCCAGATCCAGACATGCTCACTGCACTCTGATTGGTTCATGTCTCCAGGCAGGATTTAGGTGGAGAGTTAATCCTACCCAAGACACATGGAAGAAGGTGACTCCAACTCTCAGCCTCATTGTAGAAGAGAAAGGACCATCTTGCCAAGCATCTGCCCAATGGACACTCCTGTCTTGGTCAGTTCTGCTCACATCCCCAGGTCTCTGGGATGATTCATCATTCCGATGTTCCTGGGAGTGATGAGATTATCCCCCAACCTATGGATTTCATTTTTATAGCGAAGACTGCTACAAACACACTCTGCAGGTATGTTATAGTACTTTGTTCTAAGCAATCACAAGAAGGGAGACATTAGAGATGAGACAACAAAGCAAGTTCAAGGAAGAATGAAAACCCCATTCTCACCTGGAATTAATGCTCCCTCAACTTGACCTTCGGCTTGAAGTTTGTATTAAATTTTTCTGGTAGAATATTAAATGATGACTGAAATATCAAGCATGTCTGTTCTATTCCATGTGTAGCTGTCCCTGGTATGTTAGTTTGTTATCTAACAATCTGAAGATGTTGGAAATAGTTCGGATCCCCTCCACGCTCCTGCCTCTGCAATCCATGGCTCACGAGCCACATGCGGCTCTTTGGCCCCTTGAATGTGGCTCTTCCACAAAATTCGACAGCCTGGGTGAGTCTATTTTGAAGAAGTAGCATTAGAAGAAGTTTAAGTTTAAAAAATTTGGCTCTCAAAAGAAATTTCAATCATTGTACTGTTGATGTTTGGCTCTGTTGACTAATGAGTTTGCCGACCACTGTCATAGACCAATCACCACTTCAAGAGCATGGCAGACAGGAAGAAATCATGGGTGAGAAAGCCCACCTGGTGTCTTCAGCAAGGACCACCATCAAAGCCAGTTCAGAAGAGAAAATTGCTGCTCAAAGCTCAAGTACCTAGAATAGAATTTCTGAAACATTTTTTTGTGCAAATTGCACCTTTGGTAAATCACCTCAAATTCTTCTCAGAATGCCTTCAAGTATATTAAGTAAAATACATAGGAGTACAAAGGAAACCAATTATGTTGAACTAGTTATCAAAATATTTTCAAACAAATGTATAGAGCATTAATGTCTGTAATTATTAATTGGCCATTAAATAACTGCAAATCTAATAATTAACATGACTCTAAAGTCAAGATGAGTATAAACAATATTTTGAGATAACTGCAGAAAACAGATTTCTATTGATGAGAAAATCACAGGCACTGCTAATACTACGGTGAGTTGGTGCCTCTGTAATTGAAGGAAATGCTAATTTGTGTGCAGCTTTCCATAAAAATAAAGGTGCAAATGTATTTCTTACTCAGGTTTACAGATCTCAGAGTGTCTGTTAACAACATCCATGTATGGTTGCCCAAAGCCATGATCTTGGCAGCCATCTGAGTATGATCATCTCCACTTTCCAGCTAAGAAGGTCAAGGCTTAAAAGGTTTAAGTTCACAGCAGTGAGCACACCCAGCTCTGGGGCCCACACTCTTCTTACTGCCCCATGCTAGTGGGAAGCGTTTCTTCCATCTAAGCAGCCTCATATGGCAAAGCCAGTTTCTCACGCCTTCTCTCCAGGAAGAGAGAAGGAGCGGGTAGTAAATCCTGCAGTTCTTCTTTCTCTTCCCACTTCCCAGAGAGTGTTCATGGAGATAGAAGGAAGCTTGGATATAGGCAAGGTCTTTATTGGGGAGATGCATGTGTGGAAAATTCCATTCAGCAAGGCCTGCATTTAAACTATGCCACCTAATGTGGGAATCTGAGGCCCCCAAGAGTCAGTGAGTTTGGGCCTGGTTTATATCGGCAGCATCCATGGAGCTCTATGGGGCACTCAAGACTTAGGAGGTGGAAATATTGCCTCTCACCTGGGCAGGGCATGAAGGCTGGGCCTTTGGAAATGCCTCCCCAGCCTTTGAATGCAGGGAGGTGTAAAACTGCAGTCACCTGGCCAAGCCCCAACTCAGGAAATTGATTTTTGCCTATTGGGACTCCACATGCCTTTTCACTTCGCTGGATTCTGTCCCAGCAGCCAATGAGATGAGCATCTGCCAGGCACTAGGCCCACACCCTGGCACCTGGGCCTCCCCTCAGTGATCCCTCACCGACAATCCCCTCAGTCAGCTCGGAGCAGAGCAAAGCAGAGCTCTGAGTTGGAAAGGCACGCTGCAGAGATGAACTGGAAATAAAGACTCAGAGATATCTGGAGCCCCTTGATTAGTCAAAGTATTAACTCAGCTACCAGCCTTACCCAGCTTAACTCTCTTCTGGGGGTTCGATGTGCTACACAGGCTCAATTCCCCTATGCAAAAAGTCCCTGATGGTGAAGCAAATTGAGAGCAGATTTCTCCCCTGCCAGCTTCATGGCTCCCAACTGCCCTCCCTGGCCAGCCTTCTAGCCCCCAAATGCCCTTCCCTGCCAGCCTCATGGACTCCAACTGCCTTTCCCTGCCGGCCTGATCGCCCCTAACCGCCTCTACCGTGGCTTTGTCCAGAAGGAAGTCGAAGTCAGAGAGTAAGAAGTTGTCTGGTCTCCCGGTCTAATTAGCATATTACCCTTTTATTAGTATAGATTATTATTATTACTACTACTATTACTAAATTAATCTGGATTTATTCATGAAGAAATAATCAGACAAATCCAAATTGAGATACATTCTGAAAGCAACTGGCGTGGATTTAGCAAAATTGTCAAGGTCACCTTAGCCGATTTGGCTCAGTGGATATAGTGTCAGCCTGTGGACTGAAGGAACCTGGGTTCCATTCCAGTCAAGGGCACATGCCCAGGTTGTGGGCTAGTTCCCCATTAGTGGGCATGCAGGAGGCAGCAAATCAATGATTCTCTCTCATCATTGATGTTTACTAGTATATATCTCTCTCCCTCTCCCTTCCTCTCTGAAATCAATAAAAAATAAATAAACAAATAAAATTGTCAATGTCATGAGGGAAAGGCTGAGGACTGTTCTGTAGTAGAGGAGATAGTATAGCTAAATGCAGTGAGTGACTCTGGGCTGGATCCTGGAGCAAACAAAGAAACAGTTATAAAGGGCATTATTTGTGTTTTTTTTTTTGTTTTTTTTTTTTAATTTTATTTTATTTTTATTGTTTTAAGTATTACAAATAGTAGTACATATGTCTCCTTCTTTTTTTTTTCCCCTTTGATCTCCCCCCGACCACCCCTACCCCCCAGGACATGCCTTCACCTGCCCACCCTCCCCCCCCACCCCAGTGTCTTATATCCATTGGTTGTGCTTATATGCATGCGTACAAGTCCTTCGGTTGGTCTCTTACAGCCCTCCTCGCCCAACCACCCCTGTCTTCCCAATGTAGTTTGACAGTCTGTTCAATGCTTCTTTGCCTCTGTATCTTTTTCCCACCATTTCTTTCCATTAAAAAGTTTTGCCTTTGCAGACTGGAAATAAACATATAATAACAAAACAAGACAAAACAAAAAAATGTTTGAGTCCCAATTTCAATGTCCAACAGTTCCTTATGTGTACATGTCAGCAGTGATATCTGGATGGTGGGCACATGGTGGCAATGCAGGTCCGACCCTCTCTGGTTTGGTCCTAGGTAACCTGCAGCGGTGCACAGCTGCTGACTGCTCGTGTGGCAAGGCGTTGTCAGCGTCTTCCATCTCTGGACTGTTTTTTCCTCTTGTCTCCGTGGTTGGAGTAAAGGGCATTATTTGAATAGTGAAATAATTAAATCTAGATTCTATATTACATAATATGTTAGATAATAATGGAGAATAATAAATGCTAAATTTTCTGATATCAATAACTACACTATGGTTATATAGGCAGACGTCCTTGGTCTTAAGAGGTATAGAGATAAAGGGTCATAGGTCTGTGATTGCATCTCAGATGGATTCAGAAGAAACAATTAGACAGATAGTGATAAAGATTATTTGCTTGGCCAGACTTTAGTCAGGCATCTGAGCCATCTCCAAGGCCCATGTGTGCACTTCCTTATAAAATCCAGTTTTAGCAAGAACCCTCCTAAGTCCATGTAACCAGAAGCCCCCACATTCGATAGCTGATCACCTCAATTCCTGATAGGGTTCCTTATCCACCATCCCACAGGTGATGTGTGATCACCCTGGATGGTCTTCAGCAAGAATCCTATTAGGTACCCGGATGATCACTTAGTAGGTTATGTGATGTCTAATTCCTGGGGTGTACACCTGAAATTAATGTAATATTGTAATTGAAAAATAAAATTATTTAAAGTAAAAAATATTACATAGTTAATGAGGAAAAAACAGAATCCTGTTAGGTCAGTTTAGCTAGAACCCCCTCCTCACCCCTTACCCTGATGTTTCCTTAGTAATTTTCCAACCACTGACCCCCACCCTGTTCCTTAGCTACAAATTCCCACTTGCCCATACTGTATTGAGTTGAGTCCAACCTCTCTCACCCACTGAAAAATCCCATTGCAGCCGCCCCTACACCTATAGCTAAAGGCTACTGACCCTGAATTAGTCATATTCTGTCATTATCCCAGGAACCTGAAAATTCCCGAGACGGAAGGAAGGATATGGGGAAGGAAGGACAGAAAGAAGCAGAGACTGAGGCAGTGCCAGAGTTTAGGATGCTAAATTGACCCAGGAAATTCATAGAGGCCTATTTTTGTTGTTGTTAAAAATGAACCACAATGCAGAAATAAATAAATAAATAACCTGGAACACTTGAGATTCCCCAATGAGAGAGCAATCATAAAGATGGCTAATAAAATTGTGAATGAAAGGAAAAGTTTGGACCTTTATTGCGTGGCATTTACAATTTTCCAGTCATTCAAAACTACCATTAAACGCAGTGCTACATTTGATTTGCTAGTACTTCATTTAAATTTTTATGCATATTTATAAATAATATTTACTGTAGGATTATGCCACTCTGATCAAATGTTTATAAAACTTTTCATTTCCTTCTGTGCATTGCAAGCAACAGTTTTGTAAAATATTATTTTCTTGATTATTTGGTAAAAGTTTTCCATTAGATCATCTGTCCTAACATCATTTAGATTATTTTCTGTTTCTTTCATGATAATTATTACCAGTATATCAACTACTCTATCACTTCTTTCATCAACTTAATCATGTATAGTATGTAAAAAAAATCATGTATTTTGCCTTATCCATTTGGCTCAGCAGACAGAGCATCGGCCTGCCGACTGAAGGGTCCCAGGTTTGATTCTGATCAAGGGCGCATGCCCAGATTGCAGGCTCGATCCCCAGTAGAAGGCATGCAGAAGGCAGCCAATCAATAATTCTCTCTCACCATTGATGTTTCTCTCTCTCTCTCTCCCCCCCTCCCTTCCTCTCTGAAATAAATAAAAATATATATTTTTAAAAATCATGTATTTCATCAAAATTTCAAATTCTTAGTTTAAAATCACATGTAGTATTCTTGTATAATTTAAAATTATCTTCATATATGTAGTTTTTTCTCTTTTCTTATCTCCCACATTGTTTAGTTGTATCTTTCCACTGTTTTTATCTGGACAGAACTTACCAAAGTTTATTTATTTTTGTGTTTTTTTCATATAATTATTTAGATTCCCTTCTCTGTTAATTGTGTGTTCATAATTACTGTTCAACTTTTTGTTTATTTGTAATAGTACTTTACATTACATGTTCTTGAAATTATATTCTTTATCTCAGTGGCTTGCATTTATCGATGTTGTCTTTTATGCAGAAATATTAAAGTTTTATGTAGTCAAAAGAAACCTACCATTAAACAATGTGCCAGTTGTTCAGCCATTATCTCTGAGCTTCCAATCCTACCTCCCATCCCCAACTTCGAGATGATGGGCCTGGGTCCCTGCATACACACTTCTGCTCAGCCAGCTGCCCTTTCTCGCACCCCACCTGACCCCCACTAGCATCTACCTAGAGGGAGATGTGAGGCTGGAGGAGGGAGAGGAGCCTCTTCCTTCCTCTCTGGAGACTTCCTCTTCCTGTCTGTACCATTCATTCAGCAGTGCTTCTTCACCAGGTCATAGTGGCTCCTGCCCACAGCAGCAACTAAATCTACAGGCAGTTTTTGCAACACTGGCAGGTTCGTTTTCACTGTGGCCCCGGTCAGATACCAGAGTTTCATGGGCCCCTCCTCTGAGCTCCTATATTATAACAATTTCAAACCTTTTGTTGTTGCTGTTGTTGTTCTCTCATCCTTAGGGGAAGGGACTGTTTCTTTTTGTTGCCATCACCACAGTGCCTTAGGGTTCTCCTTCTGCCTCTCAGTCAACAGCCAACAGTTCTTAATATGAAATTCTCTTTGTTAAAATGACAGTGTGGTTGGGTCTCCTGGCTGGTGCGAGCACTCTCTATGAACCAGCATGAAAGCCCTGTGTTAGGTATTAAACCGGAAGGAAACATCTTCCCCAAAGGCTGACATCTTTCTAAAGGATGAGTCGACAGCTTCCCAAGAAGAATCAGCCTTTGTATTTATGCTGAATTGGACAAACACTTGGATGAGTACAGTTTGTGGTTCCCAGGGACAGGGTCCCTCCATTCCAAGGAAATGACTTCAGATATCAAGTTTCCCACGGCTGCCTCTGACAAGCCAGGGGACAGCAGGGGACTTGGACTCAAAGCTGACCATTCCTCAGGTCAGCCAAAGGGGGTCTGCTCAGCAAACAGATCTTCCCTATGTGCACACTTTCCCAAGTCGGATGCATTGCCCCCGACTGTTGTTGTGCTGGGCAGGTTATTTAATAGCTACAGAGCCAACAGGACATTTCAGATCTTGGCAGGATTCTCTTGGCAGCTGTAAAATGCCAAATTTAATCATCCTCTAGACCCATGTGTGAGACTGCAACAGTTTTTTGAGGATGAGAAATCTGATGCTAAAGAGGAAGAGCAAGGTCCAGGCAGCCATAGCCACTCAGAGCTCAGCTCAGCCTCCAAAAGCTGTCTTCTTCCCTTTCCAGGTCATCTGGTGGAGGCACGTGGCCTCATAAACCCCATCTGCACACCCCCCCCCCCACCCATCCCAGTCTTCACTAGCCTCGAGCCTCCTTGAGAACCAGAATTGGGTTTTATTTACATCAGTGTCTCTAGTGAGCAGCGTGACCCTTACCAATGTTATTGGCGTTTTCGCTGAGCTGAAAAGGAACTGAGTGTGATCATTTCTGGCAGAAGCTTTAAGGACTATGTAGAAGCATAACTCCAACTCTGACCCCCCTACAGCCTATATTGGTTTTACCCTTTCATTCACCTCTGCTTCCCTTTCTTTAATCAGGAGGAGGGGGTGCGGGGGGGACTGGCTATTCTTTCCCACTCATGGTCTCAGTGAAAAGACCCAGAGCTGGGGAAAGGGCCCCAAGTGGTCTCAGATACTGGATGAGGCAGCTACGACATGAGACAGGCAAGAGCACACTTATCAACCCTCTTCTCTCCCAGGTTAAAAATTGAGCCCTTCCAACTTCCTTTGATACTAAAAAAAGAGAAAAAATTACTTATATAAAGCATTTAGCACATAGCAGGTATCAAATCAAATATTATATATTATTACCAATTAATTCATTGATAAAAAACAATTATGCAGACTTATTTTTATTGATCTGGAAAAACGCCTAGGACATAGTGTTGAATGGAGGAAAAGCAGGTTTCCGAGTAGGATACAAGGCCAAACTCACTTATGGACAAAGGCATGTTTCATTTCCTTTTGGATATATTCACAGCAAGATGTCCACAAGGACAGCAACCTGAGTGTTAACAGTGAGGAACTAGGATAGGGGGCTTCCAGCCTTTTATTTTATTCTTTGTGGGGGGTTTTAATATATTTTTATTTATTTCAGAGAGGAAGGGAGAAGGAGAGAGAGAGATAGAAGGAACATCAATGATCATTGATCAGCTGCCTCCTGCACACGCCCCCTACTGGGGATCATGCCCGCATCCCAGGCATGTGCCCTTGACGGGAATCGAACCTGGGACGCTTCAGTCCGCAAGCCAACACTCTATCCACGGAGCCAAACCAGAGAGGGCTATTTTCTTCTTTGTATATTTCTATGTTGTTTGATTTTCTTTTTTCTTCCTTTCTTTTCTTTTTTAAAACACATCTATAATATTTTTTCAGTCAGATTTTTTTTTCTGAATTTTAAAAGGATTAGAAAATCACAAGTTCATGGACCTTGCTTGCTCAAGCCTGGCCTCATCTGAGGATCTGGCCAGATGTCCTAAAGGTGAGGAACAACAGGCCATTTCTCACGTCCCTCCCTCCCCACCTCAATATACGCAATAAACACTGACATTCGATGACCTTTGACAAACTTACTTCTCTTTTGCTCACTCGGCCTGGGCATTCTTCACCAGCTCTCTGCCAGGCACATAGGAGGCATTTAGTGATGTGTGTTTGTTTCTTTTTCCCACGATTGTAGGGATTACGTTATCCCCACATTTTTGTCTCATCTCACACAGCTGATATTGTGTGCCTGCACTGTGTGTGTGGCTGAGGGAATGACAATGCACATGCAGAAGATTCTCTGAAACCTACTTTGGGGGGTTTTAAAGGCATCCTATCTGTCCTGCAAAAATCCAGCTTGCAGCAACATTTCCTGAGTCTGGGCTTTCTGAAGCCTTGACCGGCGCTGGGTGCCGAGTGCCAATCTGACCACAAGGTGGCAGTCTTTCCCTGCATCAGGCCCGCGTCAGCCTGCCTCCCAGAGGCGGGTGTTTCTGAATCCAGCTTTTGTTGCCGGAAACAATTCTAAGAAAAAGATTCTTTACTGAAGAGACCTTCCCTAAAGAAGAGAAAGTAGGATTAAATATTCAGAAACAGATCTGGATGAAGAAAATACAATTTCCCAACACCACATGTTCACCCAGCCTTCTCTTCAACAGAAGTTGCTAGAGTTTTGTGTCCATTTACAGCCTGGCGTTGCATTAGAATTGCCAAGCATCCAGGGAGCTCTGAATCCACATTCCTTTATTCCTTTGTGCCACTCAGAGCCAGATATTGATGTCTGAAAACAAGATACATAAGCTCCATTATTTAAGTGCCTTTTCCTTAAACAAGAACGCTTTAATACTTAACAAGGTAGGGAAGCTACATAATTTAAAATCTATGCGAACAGAAATAAGAAATTATTTGTAGCAGGCTTCACTTTTACACCCACCAACAAAGAAAGACATTCACCATTTTCTGCCTTCTCAGGGCCCCAAAATACAACACAGGCCTGTTCTCCTGCTCCGGGCAGAAGCCGCAGCTGAAGCTGTGCTTTATCTGCGTCTCTTTCTCAATATTTACCAACCAATAAATCTTTTCTCCCCAAAGACAACTGACATTCGAATCCCGTTCATGTGGAGGCTTGTTATCCAAATAATATTAAATAAACCGCTTCATTATCCACTGAAAAAGTATTAAGATGGATTTTTTTTCCTTGTGGGTCAATATTGAAGAAGAGAAGGGGGTATTTCCACCCGAGAAGAGGGCAGCTGCCTGTCTGTAATGAGCACATCTCAATCCAAGAGACTCCCCCTGCTCTGGGAGCTGGCGGGGTGCATCCTCCCTGTCACAGGGCATGTGTGTTGGTCAGCACAAACCTGTCTATTTTGGCTCAGAGGGCTTCCCGTAGTGGCATCTCCAAAGCTGACACCTGCAGGGGCCAACCTGTCTGCTGTATGATTTCTCATCTCTCACTGAGGACTCCACAGAACAGAAAGGGTTGCTGTAGCCGGGGGGGGGGGGGGGGGGGGGGGGAATTTCTTCCATTTCCCAGGTGGAATAAGTTTGTCTTGGATACAAATTTTAATGCTATTGTTCCATAAGCCAATACCATATTCTCTTCCTTCTGTGAGAAGTGTGTGTGGTGCCAGTGGAGAGACCATTGGCCAAAGGTGGTCAGGAGGTGGGGCTGGCCCTGCTGCCCACTGTCTGGTGGGACCAGCCCATGACTCTCTGTACCTCAGTTTCTCCGTCATAGCCTCAGTTGTCCCACTATCTACTCCTTCAAACCTTCCCATAACTCTGCTTGTCAAGGATCTGCAATGAAGGAAGTATGCTAGGGCACTGAGAACTCTGCCATCAGAGACCACAAACACTGGCTTGATCTCAGTGGAGGCATGTAACTGAGTCCCTGGAGAATATATTTTTAAAACTTTTCAATAGTAATTAATGATATTTACATGGATATTAGTCGGTAACAAGCCCCATCCTAAAGATCCTGTCACATTAATTTAAGTAATCCCTACTAAATTATTAAGCTCATTTTTACACTTGAGGAAGCTACAACCCTGAAAGTGTGAATAGTGTCCCCAGGATCACTTAGCTGGTGACAGAAGGATCTGAAGCCAATGAGCTTGGCTCTGCAGTTCATTCTCTAAGCCTCCTGCCCCCTGGCTGCTAGCAGGCCCAGGTAACCTCTGAGGCCCATGACATCCTGGGCTGGTTGTGGCACAGGGCTGCACACTCAATAGCCCGTCTGTTGGGCATGTCATGGCTCTAGCCTTGGACACTACCTTGTAAGTGGTCTTGATTCCTTTCAATCTTTATTCTGCCGGGCTTAGCTATGGGTGATATCCACACTCATGTCCAGCTTCCTGACATTATTTTATAACTATGTAAATAACTCATGAGTGCCCTAGCCAGTTTGGCTCAGTGGACAGACCATTGGCCCTCAGACTGAAGGGTCCTGGGTTCGATTCTGGTCAAGGACACATACCTTGGTTGCAGGCTCTATCCCTGGCCCTGGTCAGGGCACATGCAGGAGGCAACTAATCGATGCGTCTCTCTCACATCAATGATGTTTTTCTCTCTTGGTCTCTTCCCCTCCCACCCACTATCTCTAGAGTTCAATGGAAAAATGTCCTCAGGGGAGGATTAACAATAACAACAACAACAAAAATAAGACATGAGTAATGTTTTCTCCTTAAAAAAAAAAAAAACTGCAAGGATACAATATCAGCATTCAGAAAAGGTACATGCCAATACACTAACAACAAAACATCTAAAAAAAGAAATAAGGAAAACCATCCCATCAAAATAGCATCAGAAGCAATGACATTAAGGAATCAATCTAACCAAAGAGATTAAAGATCTATGAACTCTAAATGGCAAGATTTTGATGAAAGAAATTAAAGAAGGCACAAACAAAGGGAAAGATAGCCTATGTTCATGGAATTAATATTGTCAAATTACCCAAAACCATCTCTGAATACAATGCAGTCCTTAGCAAAATCCCAATGGCGTTCTTGACAGAAATAGAAAAAAAAAGTCCTAAAATTTGTATGGAGCCACAAAAGAACACAAATAGCTAAAGCAATCTTGAGAACAAAGCCAGAGGCATCACACTTCCTAAATTCAAAATGTACCTGAAAGCTACAGTAACCAAAACTGTAAGGTGCAGGCATAAAAATAAGACACATAGACCAATGGAACAGAATTGAAAGCCCAGAAATAAACCCCCTCATATACAGTCAACTAATATCTGACACAAGAGTCAAGAGCACTCAATAAGGAAAGATCAGTCTCTTCAGTAAATGGAAAACATGCAGAGGAATGAAATTGGAGCCCTGTACTACACCACTCACCAAAAAACTTGAAATAGATTAAAGACTTACATTTTAGACCTGAAACAATAAAACTCCTAGAAAAAAGCATATGGAAAAATCTTGACATTGGTCTCGGCATCAACTTCCTGGCTACTACAGCAAAAGGGCAAGCAACAGAAGCACAAATAAATAAGTAGGACTAGATCAAACTAAAAAGCTTCTACACTCTTTGCCATGCATTCCACATGCATTTCTGGGGTCAAAGCTGTTTTCTGAGACTCCTAAACCAAGTCCAGCTAAATGACTGGTACCTTACTCTACCGAAACAAGCCAAGAGCCCCCCCCTCCGTGCAGCCTTTCTTGATCCTCTTCTCCTGGAAGCATGCATCATTCCATCTTTTGTGCCACAGCTGAACCACCCCAGAAACCATCCACCAGAGCCTGTTAACTCATTATTGCTCCTGGCCATTGGCTTATTGTGTTCCCTAAATAAACTAAAGTCCTTCAGGTCTGGGTCCACATGTGCTGCTTGGCCATATCCCCAGCTGTGCTGGCCCCGTGATGAGCACATGTGGGGTCATTGACTATTGATTACAAATGAGAGAAAAGAGTGGATGAAATCCCAGGGAAGCTGCTGTGATGCTATTTGCATTTTTTAATGAAATGAAGTTGAAATTTTGTTTTGTTTATATTTCACTGGGAATCCCATTTATACACACACACCTATGTGTGTACTATTTGGTGAACCTGCATTTGCATGAGTGTGTGTGTCTGTGTATACATGCATGTGACTATGTAACTGTGTGTGTTTGTATATAAATTTATGTGTGTGAATGTGCCTGTATGTCTGTGTATATAAAGGTGTGTCTGCTTGTGTATAATTGTGGTTGTGTGACTAGACGTACAGTGGTGACCACATCGAAAGGTATATAAATGTTGTACACCTGAAACTAATATGAAATTGCATGTCAACTATAATTTAACAAAAATAAATAAATAAAAGTTAAAAATAAATAATTTTTCATGTATTTGTGTATGTGAATATTAGTGTGGCTGAGTGTGCACATGCCTGGGCTTAAGAGTTTGTATGTGATTATATGTCTGTGTGTATATTTATGTTTGAATACGTTCATGTTGGTGTGTATAAAAATATATGCATGCTTATGCGGATGTCTGTGAGTGTGCACGTGTATTGTGTGTGTGTGTGTGTGTGTGTGTGTGTGTGTGTGTGTAAAGCTGAATCTTATACAGTGTGTGTGAGAGAGAGAGTGTGTGTGTGTACACGGCTGCATGGCTGGATCATGAGCTGCCTGCCTGCACTGGTGGTGCCTTGGCATCCTCCGGGAGGCCAGCCTCACTTCCTCTCTAGGAAGAGAGTTAAGCAGAGGTCAAGTGACTTGTTCCAGACCCCACAGCAAGTCTGGGCAGCTCGCGAAGGTCTGATTGCCAGGCTCACACTCCCCCTGCGAGGCCGAGCCGCCTCTCTGTTGCGTGTTGGCACCTCGCCCAGGCCTTGCTGCCCAGCTCTGAGAGCTCCCATTGTGGGTGATAAGTGGCTGCGTGCCATCACCCGAGATCCCGCAGGTGACGGGTCTGTTCTGAGATGCTGAGGGAGGAGACTCCCGAGGGGACAGGAAAGGGGGCACTTCTCGTTTTGTGTGGCTAAAGGGTTGGAAATAACGGACATGTAAAAGGTGGGGGCGTGGGGGGGAAGAGAGGAAACCAAAGCTCGTGGGGGATAATGAAGATGTAGAGGAGAACACACACAGAGGATGGTGGGAGCGAGGGATCAGAAGCGGAAATGCATGCACACAAATAGCAGCAGGAAGCAGAGAGAGCTGGAGCCATTAGCTCAGGCAACTTTTTGTTTCCTGCTTTAATTGGTGACCCCACTCAGAATGGCCAGAAATGGGCACAGATCAAGAGACTGGAGTGTTGAGATGGGAAACAATGGGCGGCTGAATGGCATGGAAAGGCAGCCAAGAGCGGCTTTCTATGTCAGCACCAGTAGATTTGAGAGTCACTCTTCTGGACAAATAAGGAGGGCTCTGAAGCGCCCCCCCCCCAAGATTGTGCTCCCAGGGGGAATTGTCATGGTAAGTCCACCAGGACAGAGGGGCCCACTGGGGTGAGGCCTGTAACGCCAGCTGTGCCAGCTGGATGCTGTACATGAGGGTGCTAGGATGTCACTAGAAATGGAATTACAGGAAGAAACTGGCATCTGCCAGGTTTGTCTCAAGTGTGACTAAAGAGAATTCTTTTAAATAAGCTACTTGGGGCTTAAGTAACCAAGTCAATGAACTTCCATCTAGAGTGGAGGTTTCTGGTTAAGAGGAGGCTTTTATCTTGTTTGTTGGGATATGTGGGTTAGGGAACAGAGCAAAACTACCTGGGACAACAGAACAGCCAAGGCTGCCATAGACAGGTGCCCTTCACCATCTTCTTCACACCTCTTGCCTGATGAAAAAATAACTAAAGAACATTAGCTTAAAAGAGCATCAAATTATTTTCTAGGAAAATTAATCCATAGTAGAAATTTCTTTTTTGCTTTTTTTTTCCTTCTTTTCCCCCTCCCCCTCCTCCATCTCCCCACCCCCACTAATGAATGTATAGTTGGTGTGGGCCTCAGCAGTAAAAGCACTTCTCTGCACCACTCAGTGTCAGCTGGGCAGCCTGACGGCTGAGCCATTGACATCAAAATTCCTGCTCACAGTGGCACCTGGGCTGGGGAGGCGCAAACAGCTGAGGCTGGAGCACTGCGGACTCTCCGTTTTTCCATGTGTTCTCTGCTCTCCAGCACACAGTTTCAGGGTAGCTGGACTCCTTCGTGTGTGCACCAGGGTCCCAAAGAGAGAGCCCCACCCACAAAAACCCATCAAAATGTACACCAAAGGAGAAACCAAGATGGAGGCATAGGTAAACACCTAAATTGCTGCCTCGCACAACAATTTCAAAACTACAACTAAAAGACAGAAAGGACACCATCCAGAACCACAGGAAAACTGGCTGAGTGGAAATTCTACAACTAGACGAAAAGAGGAAAGCACATGGAGACTCAGAGGAGCTACAAAAGGCTGAGGTATGGAGACTCGCACGTGGAGAGGACGGGCGGCTGTGTGCACGGGTGGCTGAGTGCGTGGCTGGCTTTATAAAGCGGGAGGGAGAAGGAAACTCCTGACTGCACTGAACTCCAGTCCCGGGTGAGACGCTGAGAAACCAGACTCATTCGGGGGGGAATCTGGACTGTCAGGAAAAAGAAAGCACAATGAGACTCGGGAGCTGAGGAAGGCCGAGGTCTGGAGGCGCGCGCGCTTGCAGAGGGGACTGACTGCTGAATGCACAGGAGGCTGAATGTGCAGCTGGCTTTCTAAAGCAGGAGGGAGACGGAAGCTCTTGACTGCGTTGAACTCCAGTTCCGGACAAGTTTCTGAGAATCCCGACTCATTCGGGGAGAAACTGGACTATCTGGCAGCAGGCAAAATTCGAGGGTGGCTTTCTCTCAGAGGTGCTTGCAGCTACAACCGAGGGACACTGAGACCCAGGGGCCTCATAGGGCAGGGCTGACGGGAAACCAAGGCTGTCTGCTCCACCCTGAAACTCCGCCCCATCCAAGCTGAGCACAGAGGCTTTTGCAATTTTGCAAGTCTTGTCTCATAAGAGCACAGAAGTGTGCCCAGCATAGACACAGCTGATCCTCACAGCCAATTGGCCTGGAGGTCAATTCCTCCCAGTGATACCAACAACAATCAAGACTTAACTACAGCAAGGCTGAGCACACAGTCCACAAAGGGGTGCACCAAGAATGTCCACCTCAGGTAACTGGTGAGGCTGAGCCACTGTGCCCTAGAGGATACCTACCACACAAAGCTACCCTACCAACTCAGGGAAGCAGCAAAAATGCGGAGACAAAGAAACAGATAACAAATGAAAGAAATGGAGGAAAACAAAACGACTGGATATAGAGTTCAAAAGCACAGTTATGAGGTTTTTCAAGAATTTCCTAGAAAAGGCCAATAAATTTAACAAGACCCTTGAGGATATGAAAAAGGACCAACTAGAAATTAAACATACACTGACTGAAGTAAAAAATATTATACAGAGACCTAAGAGCAGACTAGAGGACTGCAAGAATCAAGTCAAAGATTTGAAATACAAAGAAGCAAAAAACACTCAACCAAAAAAGCAAAAAGAAAAAAGAATAAAAAATTGAAGATAGTGTAAGGATCCTCTGGGACAACCTCAAGCATACCAACATCAGAATTATGGGGGTGCCAGAAGAAGAGAGAGAACAAGATACTGAAAATCTATTTGAAGAAATAATGACAGAAAACTTCCCCCACCTGGTGAAAGAAATAGACTTACAAGTCCAGGAAGCACACAGAACCCCAAACAAAAGGAATCCAAAGAGGACCACACCAAGACACATCAGAATTAAAATGCCAAGAGCAAAAGACAAAGGGAGAATCTTAAAAGCAGCAAGAGAAAAACAGTTAGTTACCTACAAGGGAGCACCCATATGATTGTCAGCTGATTCCTCAACAGAAACTATGCAGGCCAGATGGGAGGGGCAAGAAATATTCAAAGTGATGAATAGCAAGAACCTACAACCAAGATTACTCTACCCAGCAAAGCTATCATTCAGAATTGAAGGTCAGATAAAGAGCTTCACAGATAAGAAAAAGCTAAAGGAGTTCATCACCACCAAACCAGTATTATATGAAATGCTGAAAGGTATTCTTTAAGAAGAGGAAGAAGAAGAAAAAGGTAAAGATAAAAATTATGAACAACTAATACATGTCTATCAACAAGTGAATCTAAAAATCAAGTGAATTAAAAATCTGATGAACAGAATAAACTGGTGAATATAATAGAATCAGAGGCATAGAAAGGGAGTGGACTGACAATTCTTGGGGGGGAAAGGGGTGTGGGAGATGCAGGAAGAGACTGGACAAAAAGCGTACATCTATGGATGAGGACAGTGGCAGGGAGGTAAGGGCAGAGGGTGGGGTGGCAACCGGGTGGAGGGGAGCTATGGGCGAAGTGGGGGGAGGGAAAGAGGAACAATTGTAATAATCTGAACAATAAATATTTATTAAATTTTTAAAAGTATACACCAAAGCCTACTATTTGGCAGTTTCAGAGTATTGGTGACAAAGAGAGGACCTTAGACATTTCCATAGAGAAAATAAAATTTTATATATAAAGAATTACAAATCAAAATGTCTTTGGAGTCTCAATAGCAACATCAAAGCTTTAAAAAATGTTTCCAATCTGGAATTCTATAACTAGTCAAACTATCAACAAGTGTAGGGTAGAAGAAAGAACTTTTCAAACTTTCTAGCATTCAAAAAATGTATCCCTATAAACCCTTTTTGAAGGAAGCAACTTGAGAGGTGTTTTGTTAAAATGGGGGAGGAGAGGTAAATAAGATTTTTAAAAGAATAAAACAGGATCCAGAAAACATGCGATTCATCCCAGAAGAAAAGTAGAGAGAATCATATGATAGTTAAAGGATCACCCAGGATGATGGATGATGGCTGTAAGCAGGCTTGGAAAGAGGTCATGCCATCCTGCAGCAAGAGAATGGGGAAATCCAGGAGGGATGTCCATCAAGGTGATAAAACTGATGGGTTCCTGAATGTTTAAATAGCTTGAGAAGAAGCAAACTTCTGGCAAACTTTTTTAAAATATATTTTTATTGATTTCAGAGAGGGAGAGAGAGATAAAAACATCAATGATGAGAGAGAATCATTGATCAGCTGCCTCCTACATGACCCATACTAGGGATTGAGCTGACAGGGAATCGACTGTGACCTTCTGGTTCATAGGTTGATGCTCAACCACTGAGTCACACTGGCTGGATGCAAATGTCTTTTAAAAGAGACTATTATCACCCTAGCCAGTTTGGTGAGGTGGATGGAGCGTCAACCTGCAGACTGAAGGGTCCTGGGTTAGATTCCAGTCAAGGGCACATGACCAGGTTGTAGGCGCAATCCCCAGTGCAGGAGGCAGCTGATCAATGATTCTCTCTTGTTATTGAGGTTTCTGTCTCTCTCCTTCTCCCTTCCTCTCTGAAATCAATAAAATTATTTTTAAAGAGATTATTACCAATGCTGGAGGAAAAGTTGTGCATGCAAAGAAGAGTAATCACAGCACATAGTACAGTTCAGCTGCCAGTGCTCTTTACCTACGATGTTACCACAGCGCGGTGCAGGAGGACGGAAGGTGTGTGCACGGTGTTCTAAACTTTTGCACACAGCAGAAAATCAATACATAATCTCAAAGTGAACAATCAGAAATAGCAGGAAAAAACACAAAACATTTAGTTTGAAGGGTGGAAATAAATACCAAACAACTAAACAGTTTTAATTCTTGGCCTCCTACTAATGGTGGAGGTGAGGGGGGTGATGGGTACTGTCTCATTAGCAGCTTATGGGACTATATGATTTTCTAAAACAACATACTTGTATAACTTCATACTTGTGTAAAATGTGTAAAGAAACTACATGTGAAAAATACAAAATAAGTTAAAAAATAAAGAAATATAAATAAAATAAATGAGGAAGCTTTTCTGAAACTCTTTCTGCCAGAGATAATCACTGTCTAACAGTTTGATATATATTCCATCATACTATTTTCTGAATCCAGTTAAGCCAAATGGCACCATATTAAATTTATTGTGAAAGCTCACTCTTACTGAAGAACAGTATCTCTCAGATGTCTCTCTTCCTCAATACTTGTGGGGAATCTCAAAAACATTGTTATGAGAAAATATTAATGACTGCTGAGCAGAGGTGTTTTGAGGATTAAATGCTTACGAGATACTAAATGGAATAACCATGTAAATTATAAAGCAAGCTAAGTAGTGTTGGTTATAGCTATAATTATAGTTACAAATATAGAAAATTTGATTCAGAGCCAAAGTCTTGATTAAGTGGTGTACTCAATGGTCAACAGATATCCCCATTCATCATCCACAGAGATCACAGAAATTACAGCAGATGCTGCTGGGTTTTCAGTGGGAACACCTGAATTAGCACATGCCATGATTATTTAAAACAAGGAGAAACAGCCTAACAGATGTTCTAGATAATGGCTGTTTGTCATAGACATTTTTACTTTGTCTGGGAACATGTACTCATGTTTATAGAAGCCCCTCTTGGCTTCTACATACTGCATAATGATGGAAATTGTATCCTTAAATGCAGCACATTTTTTTCAACTGGGAATCTAGTGTGACCAAAGCAAGCTTTGGGCTGACAATCCAGCTTGGTCAACCTAATGTGGTGTAATGAACAGGTCATAACTTGGCTTCGCTCCTTATTAGCTGTTACTAAATCTCTATGAACCCCTGTTTTCTAACCCCTTTAATGATACTAATGAGACTTTCCTCCCAAATGTGTTATGCAGATAGGATATAATATGCATAATGTGTTCAGCATATGAAGGCATTTCTGAATCTACTAAAAGCCTGGTGCATGTGTAGGGTCCCTAGGCCTGGACAGCAATTAGGGCTGATCAGGGCCTTCCAGCTGCCAGCCAGGGCCTTCCTTCGTTCTGCTCCACCCCCTGGTGGTCAGCGCCCATCATAGTGAGTGATCGAACTCCCGGTCTCCCGTCAAACTCCCAAGGGGACAATTTGCATATTAGGCTTTTATATATATAAATTGCTGTTTTGTACATATTGATGTGGAAGAGATGCTAAGAGACTTCATTTGTTTTATTTCCATGCATTCTATTAATCTAATCTAAAGCAATGAAAAGAGTTAATTCCTGGGACCTCCAAACTTAATTTGAATTCATTCAATGTTAATTTCACATATGTATGCCTGATGGCAAACAAAATATAGCAAGAAGACCATAAACCTTGGTGCCCAATCTAGATTTGAGTTCAGGCTCTGCAAATGTAGAAACAAGAGACCTTGAGCAAGTTACATAATGTTCTCAGGTTCAATTTTCTCATTTGTAAAGTGGGAATATTAATATACACCTCCGAGCGTTTTATAAAGGTATTAGGAACACACACTTTAAAATTATCTAGCAAAGTGCCTGGTTCATTTTAAGTGATCCATAAAACTTACCTATTTTTATTATAAGATCTGCATCATTTTAAAACCTCTCTCTAACAAGACAAAAAAAGTGGCAACATACAGACTAAAATATATTCATTTTAAATAGTTGGTATGCTCCTATAATCAAAGAATAACTGAGATTTCATGTCGGTATCAGAATGCTGACAGATTATATTCCACATGCAACTTCTTTTAAGATTTTGAAGATATTTCTGACAGCAAACTGTTTTTATGTTAAATAAGTGAACCAAACACAAAACAGGAAAGAATAAAAGAAAGAGAAGTTTATGAACCTTAGAATCTAGCCTGGCCTCCGCTCTAATTCATTGAGTGACCTTGGATGAGCCCAGGCTTGGTTTCTTTGCCTGTAAAATAAAAGTGACCCTCTATTCCTGTTATTCAGCCTTTTCCTGGAGGACCAAGTCAATGCAATAAGATGAAGAAAGGAAGTTAAAGGTGTCTGCATGTTAAACAATGGGTCAGCATTGTGGTTATATGTAGATAATATGATTATCTACCACATAGAAAATTCTAGAAGATGGGCAGATTATTAGATTTAATAAAAGGCTTCACCAAGATTTATGATAAACACACAAAAAAATAAATAATGTTCCTTTACAACAGCAATGACCAATTAGAGATTAGAATTAAAAAGAAAATACTTTTTTTTTTTTTTTTACAATAGTGAAAACACTACCTAGTGCCCAGGAGAAATCTAATAAAAGAAGTCCACAACCTTTGTTAGGGCAATCATAAAACTTTACAAAAGGACATGAAATGAGATGAGAAAATGGAGAGGTCCATGTTTGAGAAGACTCGCTATTATAACAATAGTGATTCTTCGCAAATGCAATTTATAAATTTAACAGAACTTCAGTCAAAATCCAAATCAAACTTTTTGGAAATTGATACACTTATCTTACAGTTTCTATAGAACTATGGTTGATTTTTGTTCCCAAGTAAACATTGGACAATGACTGAAGATCTAGTGGGTAGAAGAGATGAGAACATCACTAGTCAACCTACAATGCACAGGACAGCCCCCACCAAAAAGAATAATTCAGCTCCAAATGTCAACAGTGCTAAGACCGAGAAACCCTCATAAAAGAGCAAAGATTCTGGAATACATATGGCTAATTGGAAAAAGAAAAACATGGAGGGAGGTTGCCTGACTAGATATCAAAACTTGACATAAAATGTTAGTAATTAAAACCATGTGGAAGTGGTACAGGAATGGACACATTTTTAAATGCAGCAGAATAAAAAGCCAACCCACACAGAGATAGGATGTGATGGAGGGCATTACAAGTCGATGGGGTGAGAAGGATGCACTACTTAATAAGAAATGTTAAGAAAACAAAATAGAATTAGATCACTTAGTGACACTGTACACAAACATAAATTTTGGAAGGACATAAGATCTTTAAAACCTTAAACCTAATATAAGAGACTACAACCTTGGAAAGAAAAGAATTTCTTTAAAAGTTGTTTTTTTAAAAGGTTAACTATGTGAAGAGATGAATTTGTTAATTAACTTGATTGTGTTAAATATTTCACAAGGCACACTTATCAAAATTATCAAGTTGTACACTTTAAATATATATAACTGTATTCATTAGTTATATCTCAATAAAGTTGATTAAAAAGTTATTTAAAAGAAAAATGTAAAAAAAGGTCATAATTTCTTCAACTTGCAAATTTTAAATGGATGTATGACAAAAGACAACTTAAGCAAATATACACTACTAGAGGCCCAGTGCACGAAATTTGTGCATTGGGAGGGAGGGTCCCTCAGCCCAGCCTGCACTCTCTTCAATCTGGGATCCCTCTCACAATCCAGGACTGCTGGCTCCCAACTGCTCACCTGCCTGCCATCCTGATTGCCCCTAACTGCTTCTGCCTGCCATCCTGATCACTCTCTAACCACTCCCCTGCCAGCCTGATTGCCTCTAACTGCTCCCCTGCCAGCCTCTTTGCCCCTAACTTCCCTCCCCTGCTGGCCATCTTGTGGTGGCCATCTTGTGGGGGCATGGGGGCAGCCATCTTGTGTGTTGGAGTGACAGTCAATTTGCATGTTACTCTTTTATTAGATAGAATAAGCACCATCCATGGAGAAATACTAACCATAAATACATATACATAAAACTATTTAGAATATATATTCCTATCCTAACTAATAAAAGAGTAATATGCAAATTAACCATCATTCTCCTACACCCACAAGCCACGCCCACCAGCCAATCAGGAGTGAGTATGCAAATTAACCCAACCAAGATGGCTGCAGCCACTAAGTGAGCAGGAGGCTTGGGTTTCCCCAGCAATGGAGGAAGCCAAGCTTTCCACACACCCTGGCTGGCCCAGGCCTCCACTCAAGACTACAAAGTTTCAATTATAGAAGATAAATAAATCCCAACAAAAATGTCTGTGGCCAGGGAGCAAGCAGGAGGCTTGGCTCCACTCAAGGCTACAAAGTTTCAATTATAGAAGATAAATAAATCCCAGATACCAGGGCCTCTGCTTGGGTTGCTGGGGGGCATGGCCAGCCTGCAAACCACCACAGGCACCTCACCCAGGCCTCCCCATGCCCCAAGGGAACCCCCACCCTGATCCAGGACATCCTCAGGGCAAACCAGCTAGCCCCCACCCATGCACCAGGCCTCTATCCTATCTAATAAAAGAGTAATATGCAAACTGACCATCACTCCAATACATAATATGGCTACCCCCATGTGGTCAAAGATGGCTGCCCCATGTGGACACAAGATGGCCACCACAAGATGGCCAGCAGGGGAGGGCAGTTGGGAGGAACCAGGCCTGAAAGGGAGGGCAGTTGGGGGCAACCAAGCCTGCAGGGGAGGGCAGTTAGGGGTGACCAGGCTGGCAGGGGAGCAGTTAGGCATCAATCAGGCTGGCAGGGGAGTGGTTAAAGGTGATCAGTCTGGCAGGCAGAAGCGGTTAGGGACAATCACGAAGGCAGGCAAGCAAGCAGTTGGGAGCCAGCAGTCCTGGATTGAGAGAAGGATCTCTGACTGCCCATTTAATTCCAATCTTATCGGGATCAGGCCTAAACAGCAGTCAGACATCCTTTGAGGGTTCCCAGATTGGAGAGGGTGCAGGCTGGGCTGAGGGACACCACCCCCATGCATGAATTTCATGCACCAGGTCTCTAGTAAACAAATGAAAAAAGAAACTGGGAAGAGGTTAAATTAGAAGATCTCTAAATGCCTGCCTGCCTTAGTAGACAAGAATGAGTATGTCCTAACTAAGGTTTAAAGTGTACACGTATGAGTTTTCCTGACTATCCTAGCATTATTTCTATTCTAACATGAAATTGCAGCGACTTGGATGGCCCCGATGGTCTAGCTGCAGCTTTGCAGAAAGGGACCTCACCAAAAGGTCACTTGTAATAGACTAATTCTGGTGTTCAGTTTTTTTGTCTAATGGTATATATTCCACAAGCCTTTGTAATTTTTCTCTTGTTTATTTATGTTGTAATTGCCCTCTAGTACCTTGGTGTACTAAATGATGAATTCAAGCAAATAATATGGTGAAAGGAAAAAACATGTGATATTAGAAGTCTTGGTAACCTGGGCTAAGCTCTAGACAGTGTGTAAATCCATGAGCTGTGGTATTCTAGGTTTTCTACATTTGGTATCAAAGGAAAAAGTAACTTTCTTCCTGAAAGTCCATTTTCCTCTTGGCCATCTATATGCTCAACAATAAGTAAAATGTAATATACACCAATCTATAATAATAAAAGCATAATATGCTAATTAGACTGGACTTCCTTCCAGATGACCTTCCAGACAAAGCCAGGGCTGCAAGGGAAGCCCGCATCCCGGGTGCCAGAGGGAAGCCAATGCCAGCAGCCAGGGGAAGAGAGGCCTACTCTTGCACGAATTTCATGCATCAGGCCTCTAGTTAAGAAAAGAGGAAAATGACTCAGATCTTCTGAACTTCCTGAGCATGAGATAGAATGTTAAATTGTGTTCCTTTAAAAAGTGGATCTTTCTTGTAAGAAGCCTAAAATTCCATTTAAGTACCTTAATCTTTAGAATCGTAAAAATTTAGAAATAAGATTGGCATCAGAATTTACCCAACCCAATATCACACCAATATAAGCATTCTCCTCCTGGTACATCCCACTCTAACCCTATCCCAATGGCTTTGACATTGTATGTACATAGCAAGCTAATTGAGGGTCAGACCCAGGACATAGTGCAGTGTGCTGGTAAAGAGCAGGGACTCTGGAGCCAGACCGATGCTAGCTGTGTGGCCTTGGGCAAGTCACTTAACCTCCCTGTGCTTCTCCCATCCCCTCAACTGCAAAATGATGATAAAAGTGGTACATCCTTCATAAGCAGTAGGAGGATTAGATGAGCTAAGCCAGATAAAATGTGAGAACAGAGCCTAGTACACAGCCAGAACTATGTGGATGCTGGATGTTGTTAATATTATTCCCTTCTTAAGGAATGTTATAGGTCCTACTCACCTAAAGAATTAATCAGACTGGAAAAAAATTAGTCATTTCTCAATTATCTATTCTACTGGAAACAAGCAGTAATGCAGAATATAAATACCACAAACTATGGACACTCTATAACTGCACTGTTCAATACACTAGCCACATAATGTTATTTAAGTTTCAATTTTAATTAGAATTTTTTAAAAAATTAAATTTAGTTCCTCGGGTGTATTAGCCATATTTGGCATGCTCAATGCCACACATGTGGCAAATAAATGGCTGACATATTGGGCGGGGCAGATGCTAGAGCATTTGCATCATCATAGTAAGTTCTATAGGACAATGCTGATCTAAAGCCATGTATTAAAAATGTTCCTTCTTACTTCTATGTGACCAGAAAGAAAAGCCTGCATTCTCTAAGAACAGGTAAGCAGAGTGATGGGGGAGGGGACCTAGAGCATGCTGGGTAGCAGGGAGAGTCTTCTTAAGGTTACCATTTCACATACCAGAGCATATATTCTTAAGAAATCTACTTTGGCTTTTTCTTCATTAAAAAAAAAAAAAACATACTTTATTTTACCTTTTTAAAACTCAATTCTGTGAAGAAAAACAAATCCAGCCTCAAACATCTTTTTTTTAAAATATGTTTTATTGATTTTTTACAGAAAGGAAAGGAGAGAGAGCTAGAAACATCAATGAGAGAGAAACATCGATCAGCTGCCTCCTGCACACCTCTTACTGGGGATGTGCCTGCAACCAAGGTACATGCCCTTGACTGGAATCGAACCTGGGACCTTTCAGTCTTCAGGCCGACGCTCTATCCACCGAGCCAAACCAGTTAGGGCCAGCCTCAGACATCTTGATAGGTCAGCATTAACAATTAGCATGTCATTACGGGTGGCAACTGTGACTCTTTAGCAAGGGTCCCGGTGCTTGCCTGAATGTCCCAGTCTGAGCTCATTACAAATCCAGTATGTTTGTGGCTCAGTAAGACGTCCTTACTTAGTTTCTCTATTACTGTTATCGTGATGAATCAAAACAGACACATGCATTTACTGGTTTTCCCCTAACAATAATAAAAAGAAACAGTTTATAAAATCAGATTACATAAAAAATTGCCTAATGATAATAATTTATAAGCTTATTGTGGAATAATGATGTATTCGAGAGTTGTCATTGTATGATGAAAGGTAATATGAAAGATTTTCTCTGTGAAGAATGACTACAGATGAATTGCACCAAGATACAATTCTCTGATAAGGGACAATAAGAACCTCTAGAACACTTAATAATAGACTACTCAGGATGAATTGAGGATTGCAATAAAAGCCCATAAATTAAAAAGTTTCCATATGATTTCTGATAAAAAGCATGCCAAGGTGAAATAAAGAATCATTGGAATCAACTGATATCCTGCCTATAGCCTAGTAAAAGGGAAGTTTCTAGGAAACTATATAATTTCTTAAGCCTGGGAATTTTTAAAACGTAGGTTTTAACTATATCAACTTCGAATTCTTTTTCTGGTGAAAGGAAAATTTTAGAAAAGAAGAAGTCGGTTTCAGTAGAACTTTAACTGTGTCCCTTTGCGTGTCAAGCCCTGGGGAAAGCATGGTAGATGGCGTCCGCATGATAAACACATCCTGTTGATTTATTGGAAGCAGATGACTTCAACAAGCTCACACTTTTTACAGATAAAAGAACCAGGACAGAAATGAGAAAACCGGGACACGGGAAACTAAGCAACATGCCCAAGGTCATGCATGCTCTAAGTGGTGACGTCACAAGTGAAACCCAGGCAGGCCATCTGTAGGTGGAGGCTTTGTCATCTCTACTCTACAGCTGCCTGAATGCAACATGTCTTCACTAGGCAGCAGCCAACAGGAAGAGGTGAAGCCTACATCCCCATGTGGAAAGCTCTTCAAGACATGTCAAGTTAAAAGAAAGGGGGAGGAGGGCGGAGGAAGCTGCAGAATTGTATGTATGATCAAACAAAAGAGTGCAATAAATCTGAAGGCATCCCATGCCCATTTGTACATTCAAAGGCATAGAAATCATATATACATCAAATCTCTAAAATATATTCCAATTGTAATAGTGGTTACTCCTGGGCTGGGCAGGAGTTTTGGGAATGGGGTGGTGGGTTCCATTGGGATTCTTTTCTCTTTTCTCTATGTACTTCTTTCTTGTCTAACTGTGTGGCCTCCTCCCTAAACCACACCTCTGTTTTAGTTTGGATAGTTGTTTTGTCTCCAAACATATAACTGATGTCTATTGAGAGCTTACCATCTGCCATGCTCTTTGCTAAGCACTTTAATTCATTATTTCATTTCATCATTTCAACAGCCATATGTGCTGGAAATTACCTGGTAGGCCAACCTGGCATTTTGGACACAACCAAGGGGTGAAGTGTGAACAGAAAAATGAAGAAGTCTCATTTTGGTAAAATTCTTCAGTATTTTGCAGTAATAAAATGTCAAAACAAACTAGGTTATTTTCATCAGATAAACTTTGTACCGTTTTAAATTAAAATGGTGTTTTGTGTTAAACAAAATACATTTTATAATTCATAAGAAACCATTCAGTAATTGTCCCAATGATGGGTTTTTTGTTTTCTGATTTGTAAATATGTCGCCTTTTGAGTAGATGGTCTGTAATTGATATTACTAGAAAGGTAAGTCAAGTCCATTTTTGTTAGGTATATTCTTCATTCTCTGGAAATTCTATAAACTATCGAATTGGAAGTCTCCAGCCTCTAAGAGAATAAAATGAGGCAATAAAGATTTTGGAAGCAAATGGATCTAGGTTCAATATGCCTATGTTGTTTTTCTAGCTGTATGATGGGAAATTTTGCCTACTTTTTCTAAGCCTTAGTTTCCTCATCTGTTAAATGGAGCTAATAATAGTTCCTTCCTCAAAGCAGTTGTCTTGAGGATTAAATGAGACAGCAAGGAAGGCCTGAAGGTGGGAGATGTTTGTATTCGGTGCACATAAGTGAACTGTCAGCACTCAAGCAGAGTTTTCAGCACTAAATCCTGATATGTGGGAACTATTGATTCCACAGGCCCTGACAGATGGACTTGAATTTCTGTCAAGTTCTTACTTTTAAGCTTGCTTTTATCTGGTAAATATACACATTACCTTTGATGCCTCCAGATAGGAGTTAAACAAATGATTAGATATTGTTAAAGGACTGGGAATGCTTTGGGAAAAAGAGAGAGAGTGAGTGACTGAATCACCTTCATTTTGCTGCTCAGACACCTGGAACCACTTCTTATCTCCTCTGAGATTCAGACCATGAGAACAGATGGGTTTAAACATCACCTGGAAGGATCTCATGTTAATGATGAAATCCTAGTTACATGAGACAACAAATCTTTCAGGGGCTTTTGGAGATGTTGGTCCATAGAATAGATATCTAGCTTCTAATATGGTTTAATTAAAAACCCCTTCTCCCACACCTCCAGAAATGAGCAATGCTCATTGAAGTATTGCTAGAATGATGTCTTTGCTACCTGCATCAATTCTGCACTTCCTTCTTTCTCCACCTTCCTTCTTTCTCCACCTTCACCCCCACTCCCATCCAAGAGTCCATCTCTTCTCTCTTGACACCATGGTTACAGCCTGATCAGAGTGACGCTTCAAACCACACATCTGATTGCAGCACCTCATTGTTTAAACTGATCATTCTTATTGGGATTAAAAAACCATTATCACCTAGGGGCCCCATGTCCTCTGACTCCTGTTCTTTTCCTCAGTCCCCACCACTTGCCCCATCCATTCTCTGCCCTCCAGCCACACTAGCCTTCCATCACTTCTCCTAATTCCCTCGTGAACTCTGAATCCACAAGAATTTTACACAAGATAGTCTTTCTGTCAAAAACTTTCTTCTCTCTCACAGCACTCACCTCACCACTCCTTCCCAAGGTAAGTCCTATGTCAGAATGAGTCCACTGGGAAGCTAACCTCAAAACAGGATAAGACATGAAGAGTTTTATTGGGGAGCCTGCCTCTGAAGGATAGAGATAGAGGAAGCAGGAGTGGCCAGGGAGCAACTTGGATCATGATGTAAGTCTGCCACCTATGACAGAGAGAGAGAGAAGGAAGGATGGGTTAGAAAGAGCTTCTGACTGCAGTGTGGTTCTGAGAAAGTCTCAGCCAGTGACAGGGAGCCCCTGAACAAAGGTTGCTCAGTAGAGGAGTCCCACACTGGGCAGAAATAGGCAGGTTCTAGCAGCCCCACCCCCCATATGCTCACTCCTTGGCTGGGAACAACCTGTGGGGAGTGTGGCCTTGAAGTGAATGTGACAGCGGACCCAAAGGTGTGGTGGCTGAAGCTGTCAGTCAATTATGCTCCCACAGCAGGTTCTCTTAAAGGAAGAACTCTGCAGCGCTCTTCACAGCCACCACCATCCTACTAGTCCTCAATCTAACCCAGGGTCTTCTATTACAGCCCCAGGGAGCACTTCCCACAGGGAATTTGTTTACATGTGTCATTTGTTTAATATGTGTTGTCCTGGGTGTCCCTTTGTTCACACCTTCATGTGATAATCAGCTTTATGAGAGCAAGGACTAGCTCTGATTTTGCTCATCTTTATATCCCCAGCACCCAGCACAACTCATGGCATTAATAAAGATTTGATGAGTAAGTAAACAAATGAATGAATCAAGCCTGGAGAAAGTGAAGTAGGATTCCTCTGAAGTAACAGCTTTGCTGGATTGGGTGGGCAGGATCTCCCCCAGAAACTATAAGCTGCTCTGTCAATTGCCATTGCTTAAATGCCTGGTGAGGGTCCTTGGTGAATCACCTGGGCCATGAGGATACCCACAACCAACAATAGCTCACCAACATGATGACTGTTGAATTCTCTGGTTATTCAACCTGTCTGGGGGTTAACAGGATAATGTTGGGAAATAATAACTCACAATGTCACTTTGGTGATTGTGATAGTATATAGGACATTATAAGTTTCATCTCTCCATATGCTGCTCTATGTGAAGGAGGAAGGGATCCAAGGAGACTTCATTCCTCACTCCCTTAGCCTGGGAGAAAGGGAAAAAGAAAGAAAGTTCTCTCTCTAACTTCCCAGTCTACACAGTGGGCCTCTATCTTAACTGTAAGAAACAGTAAACAAAATTGGAGTTTATTTCTCACCCACTGGTGTCCAGACCTATGCCATGAGGCTCTGAGGAACTTGTGCTCTTTCTATTTTGTAGTTTCATTGTATGACCTCCATTCTCAACTTCACTTCATGGTCCAAAGATCTCTGCTTCATATAAGAAGCTCTCTGCTTCACTTCATGCTCCAGCTCCAATATGTCCCTCATCTCAGCCAGAAGGAATGAGAAAGAGGCAAAGGTACAATAAGTCAAGATCACACACCAACTATCATTTAGGAGAGTTCTCAGATGCTGCCATAACACATTCTGCTTTTACATCCTATAAAAGCCAAAACTTACTCCCATAGCCTCATCTAGCTGCAAGGGAGACTGGGAAGTGCCACCATTATTCTGTGCTATCACTTGTCTAGGTATAAATTTCAGTGCTGTTCCCATGGAAGAAGAAGAAAACAGATAGGAGGTAGGGACCGGGGCATAAGTGGGGAGTGAGGGGTTATGGAGGAATAAGGACACATATGTAAAAAATAAAAATTAAAATTAAATATTAAATCTAATCCATACTAGTGGTCACCATAACCTTAAGAGAAATTGTTTCATGTGACAAAGAATTTTAAATAAAACTCTCTGTAGCCTGAAAATTATTTTGGAAGGAAACAAAGAGAAGTTTCCTTCAAAAGTCATAAGGATTGTAGTTGAAAGTCAATATATTTGGCCTCTTAAACTAAAGTAAGTAATTTGTGTTTTTGCCTCCCTGACAAAGTTTATATAAAGTTACAAAATGAAATTGGCAGCCAGTTTGAAATGGAATTGCCATGGCCTAGAACAAAGAATATCCTTACATGATATTATTCTACAATGTCATTACAATTTTAGATATTTTACAACAGCATATTGTACAATTATCCCAAACAAACTTGCAAACTAATTCTTTGAATGGTTGGCAGCAATTAAAAAAAAAAAAAAAAGGACATGAAAAGGTTTAATCCCTTTCAGAAGGAATTAAGGCACTGGGAAGGCACTTGAGCATCCTATATTGGCCCCTCTTGCCTTTTGTGCCAAGAAGGACCCTCTTCTCACAATCCAATTGCCCTCAGCTGTTGCCTGAGCTTTCTATTCATACTGAGCTTGAAGCCTCATGGTGGCTGGTACTATGGATCTGTCTCACACCCAATCGTGTGAGCTGGGCCCTTACTGGAGAAGAAACCTGAGTTCCCCAAGATATGTGACCAGTGCCGGGACCCCGCCAGCAGGCCAGGGGATCCCAAGGCAGGTGCTGGGCATGGAGGCCACGGGGGCATAGGCTACCAAGGAGACAGAACTGAACCTCACATCACCCTGCTTGGCCCCGGAGGATGACTGGTTAGCCAGAGACGGGTAAGATTCCTCAGGGAAGGAACAACCTAAGACAGGCACAGTCGCAGAGGGGCTATCAGGAGAGAACTTGGGGGTCAACAGAGGTGGGGCACAGACCCTCATTCCCCCAACCCTGAAGGGGCCTCAACCCTCACCCCTTCTGAGGGAGGTCTCCTGCCCCCATGGCTGCTTTGCTTCCTACGCCCAGCTCAGATTGGGATACAGGTGATAGACAGAGACTTGGCCCAGCTCAGATCGGGACCCAGGTAACAGACAAGAAACATGGCCAACAGCAGCTGCCCTATATCTAAATCCAGCCTACCATCAGGGATGCACAGGGCCTACTCAAGAATGCAAATAATCCTTTCCACTAATATTTACAGGGTAAACTAAGATTGTTGGTAGAGTATTAAATTTGACAGTAAAATAGTAATCAAGTTTTCAGATTAATTTAAATAGGCTAATTGAAATAAGTGAATATTCAAGTAAATTTAATTGTACTGGACAAAAAGCTGTTCCCAAAGTAATAACTAAAATTTCTATTGGTAGTTCATCTCATGGTAAAATTCCTGAACATTCAATGAACCTAAAGCAGTCATATTTTTGGGCAAAAAAAAAAAATTAAATTTAAAGTTATCAAGACTGCATTATAAAATTTACAAAAACCTCCATTAATCAAAAAAGGGGGGGGGACAGTAGGGTAATATCATGTAAGGAAAAATACCCTATAAGTAAATTACATCTAGAAAATGTTTACTTTACAAAATTAATTTTCATTTGTAATGCTAACAGCAAGACACCCATGAAAAATACACATGGTGTCTAAATAAGACAAAGGAAAATCATTTGGGCAAAAATAAAAAGGATCCCAAATCAATTATATAGAAAATATTCCTTTATTAATTTTTGGTTGAGAATATGTTTGTATATTTTCAGAAAACAACTCCAAGACCATGTGGATGCCTGCAACAGAGAAGAATTGACAGGTCTGCTCCAACCACAAAGACAAGAGGAAAAACAATCCAGAGATGGAAGATGCTGACGATGCCTTGCCAGGCTAGCAGTCAGCAGCTGTGCACCACTGCAGGTTGCCTAGGACCAAACCAGAGAGGGTCGGACCTGCATTGCCATCATGTGCCCACCATCCAGATATCATTGCTAACATGTACACATAAGGAACTGTTTGACATTGAAACGGGGACTCAGAACTGTTGGACATTGCAATTGGGACTCAAACATTTTTTGTTGTTGTTATTATTATATGTTTATTTCTAGTCTGCAGAGGCAAAATTTTTTAAAAGAAAGAAATGGGGGGGGGGGGAATAGATACAGAGGCAAAGAAGTATTGAACAGACTGTCAAACTACAGAGGGAAGTCAGGGGAGGTTGGGCGGGGCGGGGGGGGGGGCTGTAAGAGATCAACCGAAGGACTTGTACGCATGCATATAAGCATAACCAATGGATACAAGACACTGAGGGGGGGGGGGGGAACACGGGTAGGTGAAGGCATGTACTGGGGGGTAGGGGAGGCCGGAAAAATGGAGGGGGGGGGAAGGAGACATATGTACTACTATTTGTAACACTTCAAACAATAATGAATAAATAAATAAATAAATAAATAAATAAATAAATAAGAAAACAGATAGGGGGGAGGGACACCCAGTCATGTCTACCACAGGGCACATTTCCTTCAACCACATTGGCCTTTGGGAACAATACCATAAAAAAGAAAAATTCCGTTTCTTTTTTTAAAGATACCTGCTCTTCTGCTTCATGACCCACATCTCACACAGAGCCCTATTGGAGAGCCCACTCTCTTTGATTTCACATCAGTGACCTCAGTGATGGAGACTTTGCCCCAGACACCTCACCTTTTGGCAGCCAATGGGAGGTGCCATTCTTGGCTCAGAGGCCTATATCGTGGACAGTCTTTCCCTTTGCCTTACTTTATTTCTTTCCTCAACAAAGCGCAACAAAACCCTTCTGTGCTCAGCTCAGATACAATCACCAGTCCACCCTTCCCAACCTAAATCCTTTGGAAATATAGTGAGTATCTGGGCCATGTCTATTTGCAAAAATAAGAGGCAAGACAAAGCAGAGAAAAAGATCCTTTTAATGTAAAGTAACAGCATGTTACATTTTCTATATCATCAATATTAGACAATGGCTTTAAAATCAGAGCAGTAATGGGGATGATGCCAGTTCCTTGCCATTTTTTGGGGCTCCCTGGGGAAGATGGAAGAACAGAGTGGTAACACAGGAGACAAAGTATTAAATCGGAGGGTCTGGCATCCTTTTGGTGCTAGCAAAAGCCCTGTTTGCTTGTGGCTAACCAGTCAGAGAAGGAAGATGATTTATTATAAGCTGTTGCAGAATATATTATGCATGGTAGAGGCATGGAAAGGTCTTTGATATGTATCTGAAAGAGCTTCAAACACATAAAAGAGATAAATTTTGTATGAAGAGTGTCACTGAGAGGCTGGGAAGAATCTCCAACACATCTTCATCTCGCATGGAATAATGAAGGGCAGCTCTACTCACACAATCCGGCATTAATTTCACTTAAAGAGGCCATCATTAGCATATCTATGCACCCGACTCCACATTGTAAGCCAGCTGTGCTATTGGGAAGCGCAACTAGAGACTCTATGGTCAAGGCCTCGAACCATGGTCAAGGTCCAGAGTGTGTGTTTTGTCAATTGTTTTCCCTCGAAATGCTGATCTCTGGCTTCTTCCTTTCAATCCTCCAAAACTGCAATTTGAGTGCAATAAACTGCCTTCTTTTGTTTTCCTCTGAACTCCCAGCTTCTATGTAATTTCCAGATTCTGCCCAAATCCCTAGCCCGCAGCCTCATCTCTCAGCTTGTTCAGGTGCCTGTTCTCTGAGGAGGTCACTGGTGTGGCCCTGGCTCCTCACATGTTGTCTCCTTCATCCTGCCTTTCCTCCCTGGCCTGGCTTCAGGGAAAGCAAGGAAAAGCTCTCGGGAGCTGCTCACGATGCTCTGGCAAACAACTAGTTACTGGGCAAGCAACATAATATTTGTCAAAAGCGCCTCTTGTTCTTGAATTATGATTTCCTGCTCCAGCCCGCTGCCACTGTTTGAGTTGGACTATACCTAATTATGGCTTTATTTGCTTTAATAAAGAGACATCCAAGTGTGCAGACAGTTGCACACAAACAATAACAACAATAAACGTAAAGTGTCTCTTTAAACATCTGCAATTCATATTCATTGTTTATGGCATTAACCTCCCCCATGAAGCAGCTGGTGAGATTTCCACAACCAGGAGAAGAGAAGGAGAATTCCCAGAAGCACCTGGGTTAGCAGCTTGCTGGACCCAGCCCTAGGTTACCAGCCCCCTGTGCATTAAAATGGAGGCACATTTCTGCTGAACTCCCTGCCACCCTGGTCAGGACCGGACACCAAACCCCCTTATACAGGTTGAATGGAGCACCATAGTCAATGCAACTGCCAGCCGAGATGCCTGGAGGGATGCCTGCAGCTTATGGAGAGCCAGTTCTACTGAGATGCCAATCACAACAGTAACAATAGTAATGCTTGGGTTCAGTCCAGTCCTCAAGTCTCCAAAGCAGAAGGACCCACAGAGCAGCCCCTCCCGCTATGATCCGAGGAGACGTGTCTTACCCTTTGCAAGACAGAACAAGTGAACTTGATGGAATTCTGATCTTCAATATTATTGCCCCTTTCCCAGTAGATAAACATGATTTTAACATGTTTCTGTTAACTCCATGGCATACGATTTTCTATTGTACAAATGAGAAAAAGAGATCATGATGTGGAGGCATTTGACCTTCCCAAAGTCACAGTTACTCAGAGCTGATACCAGGTGCCAGTTCTCTGGTTCATGCTCTGTGGGCCACTGAGTGTATGGCCATCATGTCCAAATGTAAAAGAGAGAGAGAGAGAGAGAGAGAGAGAGAGAGAATGAGAGGAGGTAAGTGAGCCTTTACCTCCTGTCCAAGGAACTAGATCCCCAAGATTTATCAAAATTTTATCTCTAATCTGCACTAGCAACTGTTATACTAATTCTCCAATTTTGGTGCATTGGCTAACATTAATTGCATACCATTTTTTAAAGTGATGAATAATAAAAAGAATAAAATTTCATGTATTCTGTCAAAAAATATTTGTTGTACATTTAATGTGTCAGACATTTCACTAGATGTTGGAGATAAAACAAAAACAAAAATGAGATATAGCCATGAAACTTCCATGAGGAAGAGGATGTCAATCACAGGTGACTGAGCTAAGTATCTGACAAGAGAAGCATGTGGTATTACAAGATGCATAATGTCAGGGAGCTGTTTATGTGAGCAAGGTGTGTGTATGGAGTAGGGGGTGCCGGACAAGCAAAGAGAGGGGACAGAAGATGACAGAGAAGAGAAGGGCCTGGGTAGAGCTCAGTGGTTGGAAGAATCAGGGTGTGACTGGGGAACTAAAGATGGCCAGTGAGGTTGGAGGGCAGACAGTGATGGGGAGAAGGGGATGAGTTGGGCTAAAGAGGTGAAATGGGCAGGAGAGCACCACTGGAGAGTTGGAATGGGGGTTGGGGCCAGGACCAGATGGAGGGAGAGATAGGAAAGGAGTCAGATGATGCTAGGTAGAGAATGGATGGTGAGAGGGCATCAGGGGATGGAAGGGAACTCAGTTAGTCATGAGCTCCCCCTACCCTGGCAGTTGAGAGAATCAGAAGGTGGCAGAAGAGATCATTGTAGAAGCAAAATCAATAGGATTTGGGATTCAATTAGATCTGGTGAAGGAGGGGTCAGTGATGGTTCCTGGGTGGCTCTCCTTGTGTTGGGGATTCCCAGGGGAGGACAGTGTAAGGAGAAAAGACTCTGAGCTTTGGTTTGGATATGAAAATTGTGGGTACTTTGAGCCATCCCAGAGGAGATACTGAGCTGGGCATGAGGGTCTAGAGCTTGAGTAGAATTGCCTATCAGAACTTGAATTAGAGAGTTATGTGTGTGCAGCTGGAAATGGAAATCACAGCAGTGAGTGAGATCATCTCAGGAGTAAGTATGAAGTGAGAGGAAAGGAAGGCTCAGACCTGCTCCCTCAGCAACTCTTTTTAATTCTGGAGAAGAAGATGGTGAATGCAGCCTCAAATGAGAGAAAGAATGGACAACCAGGGGGCCAGTGGGGGAAACCAAGAGTCCCAACCCCTGAATGTCAAAGAAGTGAATGTGCCGAGAGTAAAGGAGAGGTCGATGTTGAAAGTCCCTGAGGGTTTAAGGAAAGTGACCATTGGAAAACGTCCTTTAAATTTGGTGGTTGGATAGGCAGAGATGGCAACCAGCAGGAAGGTAGGAAGGTAGGAAGGGAGAGAGTGAGGGAACCATAGAGGAGAGTGTAGATGTGTGTGTGTGTGGTGTGTGTGTGTGTGTGTGTGTGTGTGTGTGTGTGTGTGTGTGTGAGCTAGGGACAGTTAGATTCTGCAGGTCCTCCAAGGGGCTGCCAAACTGGGCAGTCTTAGACAGCGGAGCCCCACGCACAAAGCAGACACTCTGGGCGGCCAATGTGGGCACAGAGACCATGCCATCTTGAGAAACAGAGCTGCTTGAGACTAGGATCCTGGCCTCAGCACCACCCAGTCATGTCTCAGACGCAAACCAGAACCCTGCAGCCACTGGGGACAGAGAACTGCAACTACAGTTTCAGACCAACAGACAACAAGAATCCAGACTTCCCTGCCACAGTTTTCTGTGAGTCAAAGAGCCTATCTCCCTCCTCGTTCGGGCCGCAGCGCCCCTGTGGGAATTTGAGCTCAGGAACACACGCAGGGACCACAGCACTGCTATGGGAATTTGAGCCCCCCCAAGCACAGAGACTGGAAACTGCTCCCCGCAGCACAATCAGGGGACCAAACCCGAAGCCCATGCAGGGCAGCAGTGCCACCTGACTTCGATTCTGGGCAAGCACACACAAGGAAGTCTGTTTTCCGCGGCGCAGGCATGCCACAGGGCTACTGTGCAACTCAGTCCCCAATGGTAACCAGAACCCAGATTCTCCCAGCAAGAGGCAGCACTGAGCACCACTGACTTGACTCTGTTTCTTACCGTGTGCACCTGGGATCCCTGACTCACAGCGCATTCACAGTAAGAGCCAGTGACTCCAATTCTTGGTGCATGCACACACGGGGACCCTGATTCTCAGCGAGAAGCTGCACTAGGCAACAGAGACTCTGATACTCGATTCTTGGTGCAGACACAGGGAAACTCTGATGCCTGGCACACACTAGGGGACTCATTTTGGGCACATGCCAACAGTGCAGTGCAGGCAGGGTCCATGATTCTAGGTGTGCACACGAGACCACACTGAACACTGGTAACACTGACCCTGGGTGAGCCTGGTTCCCACCAATCCATGGCAGCCACACGTCCTAGTGTCGGAGCACTTCAGTGACACTCGGGTGGTGCGAAGCTCCTATGACACACTGCCCAGGTCCACGCAACTCGAAGTTTGAACCTTCTGGTGATAGTCAGATTGGGGAGACGACACAATCCCCAGAAGAAAGAAAATGAGGAGTCGTCAAGAAAGGAAATTAGTGAAATTGAAACATGCAACATGACAAAAAAAGAATTCAGAATAATGGTCATGGAATTCATACATCAGATGAATGAAAAAATCAACAACCTATGCAAGAATCAGGAAGAAATGAAAAGTGATATAGTTACAATCAAAAACACCATGGAAAGGTTCAACAGTAGACTAGAAGAAGCAGAGGACCAAATTAGTGAGTTAGAAGATCAGGTACAGAAATAAGCCCAATCTGAACAGCAACTGGAGAGAAAAATTAAAAAGCAGGAGGAAAGCCTAAGGGAGCTTTGGGACAACATGAAATTAAGTAACATACGTATAATAGGGCTGCCAGAAGGACAAGAAGAGCAGCAAGTATTAGAAAATCTATTTGAAGATATAATGACAGAAAACTACCCGGATATGGGGAAGAAAAAAGTTACACAAGAACAAACAGTCCCAAGCAGGATCAATCCCAAAAGACCCACACCCAGACAAGTCATAATTTCAATGGCAAATATTAACAACAAAGAGAGACTCTTAAAGGCGGCAAGAGAGAGACAGAGGGTTACCCACAAAGGATCCCCCATCAGATTATCAAATGATTTCTCAACAGAAACACATCAAGCTAGAAAGGAATGGAAGGAAGTATACGAAGTGTTGCAAAGCCAAGGACTGAATCCAAGAATACTCTATCCAGCAAGACTATCAATCAAAATTGGAGGGGAAATCAGGAGCTTCACAGACAAAAAAAAAAAGGCTAAGGGAATTTATCACCACCAAACCAACAATGCAAGAAATGCTAAAGGGAATACTGTAAAAAGAATAAATAAAAAAGTAAGAAGGAACACAGGCACAAAAATAAATATGACTACAAACAAGTACCTTTCAGTAATAACTTTAAACATAAATGGACTAAATGCTCCAATCAAAAGACATTGAGTGGCTGAATGGATAAAAAAAACATGACCCATATTTATGCTGTCTACAAGAGACCCACCTCAGAACAAGGGACTCACACAGATTGAAAGTGAAGGGATGGAAAAATATCTTTCAGGCAAATGGAAATGAAAAAAAGCTGGGGTAGCAATACTTATATCTGACAAAATAGACCTCAAGTGAAGGCCATAACAAGAGATAAGGAAGGCCACTTCATAATACTAAAGGGATCGATACAACAACAAGATATAACCCTGATAAACATATATGCACCCAACACAGGAGCACACAAATACATAACAAAACTCCTGGAAGGTATCAAGGGAGAGATTGACAACAATACAATCATAGTAGGGGACTTTAATACACCACTGACATCACTGGATAAATCCTCTAGACAAAAAATCAGCAAAGACACAGCAATTCTAAATGACTCACTAGATCAGATGGACTTAACTGACATCTTCAGAACAGTACATCCCAAAGCATGGAATATACCTTCTTCTCAAGTGCACATGGGACATTTTATTTTTTTTTTTTTGAACTTTGTATTTTATTTTATTTTTTTTATTTAATTTTATTTTTTATTGTTTTAAGTATTACAAATAGTATTACATATGTCTCCTTTTTTTTCCCCCTTGATCTCCCCCCAACCTCCTCTACCGCCCAGGACATGCCTTCACCTGCCCACCCTGCCCCCCCGCCCCAGTGTCTTATATCCATTGGTTGTGCTTATATGCAAGCGTACAAGTCCTTCGGTTGGTCTCTTACAGCCTTCCTCGCCCAACCTCCCCTGTCTTCCCAATGTAGTTTGACAGTCTGTCCAATGCTTCTTTGCCTCTGTATCTTTTTCCCACCATTTCTTTCCTTTAAAAAGTTTTGCCTTTGCAGACTGGAAATAAACATATAATAACAAAACAAGACAAAACAAAAAAAGTTTGAGTCCCAATTTCAATGTCCAACAGTTCCTTATGTGTACATGTCAGCATTGATATCTGGATGGTGGGCACATGGTGGCAATGCAGGTCCGACCCTCTCTGGTTTGGTCCTAGGCAACCTGCAGCAGTGCACAGCTGCTGACTGCTCCCATGGCAAGGCGTTGTCAGCGTCTTCCATCTCTGGACTGTTTTTTCCTCTTGTCTTCGTGGTTGGAGCACTCCTGTCAATTCCTCTCTGTTGCAGGAATCCATCTGGTCTTGGGGTTGTTTTATGAAAATATACAAATATATTCTCGACCACAAGTTAATAAAGGAATCTTTTCTATATAATTGATTTGGGATCCTTTTTATTTTTGTTCAAATGATTTTCCTTTGTCTTATTTAGACACCATGTGTGTTTTTAATGGCCGTCTTGCTGTTAGCATTACAAATGAAACTTAATTTGGTAAAGTAAAAATTTTCTAGATGTAATTTACTTATAGGATATTTTTCCTTACATGATATTGCCCTACTACCCCCCCTTTTTTTTTATTAATGGAGGTTTTTGTAAATTTTATAATGCAGTCTTGATAACTTTAAATTTAAAAAAATTTTCCCCCCACACATATGACTGCTTTAGGTTCATTGCATATTCAGGAATTTTACCATGAGATGAACTGCCAATAGAAATTTTAGTTATTACTTTAAGAACAGCTTTTTGTACACATGGGACATTTTAAAAAATAGACCACATATTGGGTCACAAGCAAATTCTCCCCAAATTCAAGAAGATTGAAATCAGACCAAGCATCTTCTCAGACCACAATGCCATAAAATTAGAAATAACCTACAATAAAAACAATCCAAAAATCTCAAACTCTTGGAACCTGAATAGCATGCTATTAAATAATGACTGGCTTACCAATGAGATCAAAGAATAAATTAAAAGCATCCTGGAAACTAATGACAACAAAAACACAAAAATCCAAAATCTATGGGACACAATGAAAGCAGTCCTGAGAAGGAAGTTCATAGCTCTACAGGCCTATCTCAAAAAGCTAGAAGAAAAAAAAAGGTAGTAAATCATCTAATGCTACAACTCAAAGAATTAGAAAAAGAACAATAAGAAAAGCCCAGAGTGAACAGAAGGAAGGAGATCATAAAGATTAGAACAGAAATAAATGACATAGAGACCAAAAAGACAATACAAAAGATCAATGAAACCAAGAGTTGGTTCTTTGAAAGGATAAACAAGATTGATGAACCTCTCGCCAGGCTCACCAAGAAGTAAAGAGAGAGGATTCAAATAAACAAAATCAGAAATGATAGAGGCGAAATAACAACAGACACACAGAAATACAAAGGATTGTTAAAAAATATTATGACCAACTCTATTCCAACAAACTAGACAACCTGGAGGAAATAGACATATTCCTAGAAAAATACAACCTTCCAAAACTCAATCAGGAAAATTCTAAAAATCTCAATAGGCCGATAACTATGGAAGAAATTGAAGCAGTCATCAAAAAGCTCCAGCAAACAAAAGCCCGGGGCCTTGAATGCTTGGTATAACTCACAGTAGAGTTATACCAAGCATTCAAGGAAGAACTAAAACCTGTCCTCCTCAGACTATTCCAGAAAATTCAAGAAGAAGGAACACTTCCAAGTTCCTTCTATGAGGCCAGCATCACCCTAATACCAAAACCAGATAAAGACAACACAATGAAAGAGAATTACAGGCCAATATCCCTCATGAACATAGATGCCAAAATCCTCAACAAAATTTTAGCAAATTGAATCCAGCAGTACATCAGAAAGATCATACACCATGACCAAGAAGGATTTATCCTGGGGATGCAAGGATGGTACAATATCTGAAAATCAATAAATGTGATACATCACATAAACAAATTGAGAGATAAAAATCACATAATCATCTCAATTGATGCAGAAAAAGCATTTGACAAAATCCAACACCCCTTCTTGATAAAAACTCTCAACAAGGTGGGAATAGAAGGATCATACCTCAACATAATAAAAGCTATATATGAAAAACCCACAGCCAACATCATGCTCAATGGACAAAAACTAAAACCATTTCCCCTAAGTACAGGAACAAAACAGGGATGCCCACTCTCACCACTCCTGTTCAACATAGTACTGGAATTACTAGCCATTGCAATCAGACAAGAAGAAGAAAGGCATCCAAATTGGAAAAGAAGAAGTAAAACTGTCCTTATTCGCAGATGACATGATACTGTACATAGAAAACCCTAAAGACTCCATCAAAAAATTATTAGACTTAATAAATGAATTTGGCAATGTAGCAGGATACAAAATTAATGCCAAGAAATCTATGGCATTTCTTTACACCAATAGTGAACTTATAGAAAGAGAGACTAAAAAAACAATCCCATTTACCATCACACCAAAAAAATTAAGATACCTAGGAATAAACTTAACTAAGGAGGTAAAAGACCTATATGCAAAAAACCACAGAACACTGAAAAAAGAGATAGAGGGAGAAACCAAGATGGCTGCATAGGTAAGCACCTAAACTGCTGCCTCGCACAACAATTTAAAAACTACAACTAAAAGACAGAACGAACACCATCCAGAACCACTGGAAAGCTGGCTGAGTGGAAATTCTACAACTAGAAGGAAAGAGAAAAGCTCACGGAGAATTGGAGGAATGGCAAAGGGTTGAGGTACAGCAAAGGGTCTTTGTGTGCACAGTGAGGAAGGGCAGCTGAGGGCCTGGCTGACTTTCTCTGGCAGGAGGGGAAAGGAAGCCCCCGACTGCACTGAACCCCAGTTCCGGGCGAAACCCCGTGGACCCAGGCTCATACAGGGGGAGTCTGGACTGTCAGGTAGAGAGAAAGGCACTCAGAGACTTGGAGATCCAGGGGGGAGCCGCGGCGGGCAGGAATCTGGAGGTGCGTGCGCGCCAGTGCGCAAAAAGACTGAGGAGGTTGCCATAGGCCTTCTCTAGCAGAAGGGAGTCGGAAGTTCCTGAATGCAATAAACCCCAGTTCTGACTGCACTGAACCCCAGTTCCAGGCAAGCCCCTGGGGACCCATGCTCTTGAAGGGGAAATCTGGACTCTCGGGCTGAGGCTCGGGAGCCGGGGAAGCCAGAGGTCTGGAGGCACGCACACATGCTCACAAGGGCAGGGCTGTTGGGAGCCAAGACTGTCTGCTCCGCCCTGAGACTCCACCCCATCCAAGCTGAGCACAGAGGCTTTTGCAATTTGGCAAGTCTAATCCTATAAGGCTGTCTCCAGCACCGAACTTCTCCCAGCATAGACACAGCTGATCCTCACAGACAACTGGCCTGGAGGTCAATTCCTCCCAGTCATACCAACAACAATCAAGACTTAACTACAACAAGGCTGTTCACACAGTCCACAAAGGGGTGCACCAAAAGTGTCCACCTCAGGTAACTGGGAAGCGGACCCACAGGGCCATATAGGAAACCTAGCACAGAAAGCTACCCTACCAACTCAGGGAAGCAGTGAAAATGCAGCGACAAAAAAACAGATCACAAATGAAAGAAATAGAGGAAAAGAAATGACTGGATATAGAATTCAAAACCACGGTTATAAGGCTTTTCAAGAATATCCTAGAAAAGGCCAATAAATATAACGAGACCCTCGAAGATATGAAAAAGGACCAACTAGAAATTAAACATACACTGACTGAGATAAATAATATTATTCAGAGACCCAACAACAGACTAGAGGAATGCAAGAATCAAGTCAAAAAATTGAAATACAAAGAAGCAAAAAACACTCAACCGAAAAAGCAAAAAGAAAAAAGAATCCAAAAAGTTGAAGATAGTGTAAGAAGCCTCTGGGACAACTTCAAGCGTACCAACATCAGAATTATGGGGGTTCCAGAAGAAGAGAGACAACAAGATACTGAAAACCTATTTGAAGAAATAATAACTGAAAACTTCCCACAGCTGGTGAAAGAAAAAGACAAGTCCAGGAAGCACACAGAACCCCAAACAAAAGGAATCTAAAGAGGACCACACCAAGACACACCATAATTAAAATGCCAAGAGCAAAAGACAAATAAAGAATATTAAAAGCAGCAAGACAAAAACAGTTAATTACCTACAAGGGTGTACCCATATGATTGTCAGCTGACTTCTCAACAGAAACTATGCAGGCCAGACGGCAGTGGCAAGAAATTTTCAAAGTGATGAATAACAAGAACCTACAACCAAGATTACTCTACCCAGCAAAGCTATCATTCAGAATTGAAGGGCAGATAAAGAGCTTCACAGATAAGAAAAAGCTAAAGGAGTTCATCACCACCAAACCAGTATTATATGAAATGCTGAAAGGTATTCTTTAAGAAGAGGAAGAAGAAAAAAGTAAAGATAAAAATTATGAACAACAAATACATATCTATCAACAAGTGAACCTAAAAATCAAGTAAATTAAAAACCTGAGGAACAGAATAAACTGGTGAATATAATAGAATCAGGGGCATAGAAAGGGAGTGGACTGATAATTCTCGGGGGGAAAGCAGTACGGGGGGGAGAGGTTGGTGCAGGAAGAGACTGGACAAAAATCGTACACCTATGGATGAGGACAGTGAGGGGGAGGTAAGGGCAGAAGGTGAGATGGGAACCTGGTGAAGGGGAGCTATGGGGGGGGGGAAGGAAAAACAATTGTAATAATCTGAATAAAGATTTATTTTTTTAAAAAAAGAGAGAGAGAGAGGTAGAGGAAGACATAAACAGATGGAAGAACATTCCGTGTTCATGGATTGGTAGAATCAACATCATCATAATGTCCATAGTACCCAAAGCAATCTACAGATTCAATGCAATCTCCACTAAAATACCAATAGCATATTTCACAGTCCTAGAAAGAACTCTCCAAAAATTCATCTGAAATAAAAAAAAAAGACCCCGAATAGCTGCAGCAATCCTAAGAAAGAATAACAAAGTAGATGGGATCTCAATACCAGATTTCAAGCTGTATTACAAAGCCACTATTCTTAAAACAGCCTGGTACTGGTACAAGAACAGACATATAGATCAATGGAATAGAATAGAGAACCCAGAAATCGACCCAAACCACTATGCCCAATTAATAATTTGACAAAGGAGTCATGAACATAAAATGGATTCAAGACAGTCTCTTCAACAAATGGTGTTGGGAAAATTGGACAGATACATGCAAAAAAATGAAACTAGACCACCAATTTACACCATACACAAAAATAAACTCAAAATGGATCAAGGACTTAAACATAAGACAGGAAACCATAAAAATACTAGAGGAATCCACAGGCAGCAAAATCTCAGACATATGCTGAAGGAACTTCTTCACTGATACTGCTCCTAGGGCAATGGAAACTAAAGAGAAAATAAACAAATGGGACTACATCAAAATAAAAAGCTTTTGCACAGCAAAAGAAACCATCAACAAAACAACAAAAAAGCCCACTGCATGGGAGAACATATTTGCCAATGTCATCACCAATAAGGGTTTAATCTCCAACATTTAAAGGGAACTCATACAACTTAACAAAAGGAAGATAAACAATCCAATCAAAAAATGGGCAAAGGACTTAAACAGACACTTTTCGAAGGAGGACAGAAGGAAGGCCAAGAGACATATGAAAACATGCTCAAAGTCACTAATTATCCGAGAGATGCAAATCAAAACAACAATGCGGTACTATCTCACACCTGTCAGAATGGCTGTCATCAACAAATCAACAAATGACAAGTGTTGGCTAGGATGTGGAGAAAAAGGAACTCTTTTGCACTGCTGGTGGGAATGCAGCCACTGTGGAGAACAGTATGGAGTTTCCTCAAAAAACTAAAAATGGAACTCCCATTTGACCCAGTGATTCCCACTTCTAGGACTATATCTCAAGAAACTAGAAACATGAATCTGAAAGGATATATGCACCCCTATGTTCATAGCAGCACAATTCACCATAGCTAAGATTTGGAAACAGCCTAAGTGCCCATCAGCAGATGAGTGGATTAAAAAACTGTGGTACATCTACACAATGGAATACTACGCTGTGGTAAAAAAGTTCTTACCATTTGCAACAGCATGGATAGAACTGGATAGCATTATGCTAAGGGAAATAAGCCAGTCAGAGAAAGATAAATACCACATGATCTCACTCATTTGTGCAATTAATGAACAACATAAACTGATAACAGGGACAGATCCAGAGACAGAGAAGCATCGATCAGACCTCCAATCTTCAGAGGGAAGGTAGGGGAGGGTGGGGGAAAGGAGGAGAGATCAACCAAAAGACTTGTATGCATGAATATAAGCCTAACCAATGGACACGAACACCAGGGGGGTGAGGGCATGAGTGGGGGGAAGGGGGGTTGGTGGGTTAATGGAGGGATGAGAACACATATGTAATACCTTAATCAATACAGAAATTTAAAAAATAAAAATAAACAATAAATTTGGTGGTTGGAGGTTTGTGCAAGGTCAGTTAAGATGGGGAAGGAATCAGATGATGCAAGGAGGGGAGAGGGAAGAAATGGGGACAGTACTTTTCAGATGTCTGGTTTAAAATGAGGAGGAGAGATGGGATAGTAACTAAAGGACATTTTGTGGGGTTGAAGGCAGCTTTGGTTAGATTTTTTAATGGAAGATATTTGAGTATCAATAAAAGCAAATGGGAAAAAGTTTCTAAATGGTATATGTAAAAATTGTGCATTACAGTATAAGTAAATTTTTACTTAACAGAAATCAAAAATAGATATCCAAGTCAAATCAATGATATACATGCTGCTGTGTTTAGGGAGGAAGTGTATTATATCTGCAACTTACTTTGAAATTCATTTAATGAAAACATTATTGGCAGATGGCTAGAGGGATGCACAGAAGGACAGATATGTGATAAAGAAAACACAGCAAAATGTCCATTGTGGCATCGAGGTGGTGAGTGTATGGGCATTCTCTATACAATCCTTCCAACTTACACAGTGTTGATGGGAAAAGTAATAGGAAGAATCCAGTTGACAGAAGAAGAAAAAAAAAAAAACCTATTCACAAGCAAAAGGAAAACATATGCAGTATATTTCCCTAGGAGATGTGAGAAGAAGGGGTTGGTGAAGGCATTGGCTGAAATAGGAACATAAGACCTCTACAGAAACAAGAAATAAGGGGAAATGAAAATTAATCTCCCTTACTCAGGCATTTTGATCAAGTAATAGATCCAAAATAGCACTGCATGTGGCACCACTAATGAGCAGGTTTTTTCTCACACTGGTAATAAATTTGCAACAAGCCCCATGATTTAAGGCAAATCCTACAAGGTGATGAGAAACATGTTACTAAACAGGCTAAAATCCTTTTGAACTTTTCATCAAATGCTCCATCCACCTGCCTCCTCCTGCTGCCCATCCTGGAAGAACAGATGAGCAAATGAACGCATGAGCATCCAAGTCACTATTTCTCCATTGTTGGCCCTGTCGTCTCCTGAGCCTCCAGCAGCACAAGCTGTGGGATCAACAGACTTGAGCTCCAGTCCCAACTGGAGCCTTAGCTAGCTGGGTGACCTTAGTCTCCTCCCCTCTAAAATCAGGACAAGAATCGCTCCTACCTCTCCTGGTCACTGAGAAGGTTAAAGGAGTGAGGTCTTTCATATATAAAAATCTAGGTCCATACCTGGTCCACAGAAAGTGCAAAACCCAGATTGTTATTTTTTTGAAATGTGAAATTTAAGTGCCATTCATGCATAAATATGCACTGTTGTAGTTCAAAAGACACCTTATCGTGTTTGAAAAAGCAGTGGTGCTTATGGTTTGAAATCTATTTTGCTCTCTGCTCACATCTCAAGCTGCATAAAAAGTTTCCTCTCTGGTGTCCCTGATGCTGTAGGTCATGTTGTTCGTCCACATAAAAGCCCATACGAGAATCATTATAAACCAAGCAGCTTTCAGATTGGCGGCTTCTCACTTCTGAAGGGTCCCCAGGGGGTCACAGAGAAGTGCCCCAAGGCTTTATTTTCTTCCTCGGGTCAAAGATCCACCCGTGGTAATTAGCAAGATTGGACCTGGACCCCACTGAAGCTGTGTAGCCACAAGACCAAAAGAAACCCGTCGACATTCCCCATGGAAAGAGTGTCTCTGATTTCCTGCTCCCAGATCTGAAAAGCCAACTTCTATGAGCTTTGTGGCAAACTCCAATTCATTAACTGTTTTCAACAGAAAAAGAAAATCTCAAAAGGCTTGTTGACAGCCCCAGTGGCCATGGTGTAACCTTATCCTTATCTTTCATTATCCTGCTTTTATTAGGAAAAGAAAAGAGGCTTTTGTTTTCATGTCCATAACCTCAAGAATGCTTTCATACGCAAGAAGCACAAGAAAAAAAAATGCACTTATTGGAAGGACCCTAGATATCCTTGAAAGTGTAAGAAATCTTCACTCTCCCTGTAGAAGTCATATTTTCCTCATTTGTAGTAAAAGCCAGTCTTTAGTAGCTATGGACTATATACATATAGTGCCAGGTGTAAAAGTATTATTAATTTAATGTATCCCACTGGAGGTAGGCATTTTGACCTACTACAGCTCACTCCTGCCCTCAGTACAGACACAAAGTCACATTCCCCATCCTGTATGGGTCCTTTCTTAAAGCAGAAATATTTGCAGATTAGGTCAGTGGACTACAAGCACCAACAATAAACTGAATGGGCAGGCAACGGGCAAGTAGGTTACCTGAGCTTCCATCAGACTCTGACCTATATCTTAGGTGACAACCACACCTAAGGACATAGCAGACTCATTCCAGAAGATTCCTGTTCTATTTGGCTTGAACAATGTTTTAGGGTGTGTGTGGTTTTTTTTTTTAATTAATTGCCTATATTTTAAAATTCTGATATTTCAAATAAAAATTTGTAGCCCAAGTGGTGTGGCTCAGTGGTGGAGCATCGACCTGTGAATGAGGAGCTCACAGTTCGATTCCCGGCTAGGGCACATGCTCAGGTTTCGGGCTCCATCCCCCATAGGGATGTGCAGGAGGCAGCTGATTAATGATTTTCTCTCATCATTGATATTCCTATCTCTCCCTTCCTCTCTGAAATCAGTAAAAACATTTTTTTAAATCTGTAGCCCGGCCAGCATGGCTCAGTGATTGAGCATCGACCTATGAACCAGGAGGTCATGGGTTCAATTACTGGTCAGGGTACATGCCTGGATTGTGAGGGGCCGGGGGGGGGGGGGTGGGGGTGGGGGTGGAAGGGTGTGCCGGAGGCAGCCTTTCAATTATTCTCTCTCATCATTGATGTTTCTCTCTCTCTCCCTCTCCCTTCCTCTTTGAAATCAATAAAAAATATATTTTTTAATCTGTATTTTCAGCTTTTTCATGAAAAATCAGGGGCTCTGACAAAATGAAGTCCTGAGGTAGCACCAAAGAGGTACACGGGGAGCCCAAGAGCCCCCCATAAACCTCATCAGCACCCCAAATCCACCTCCAAATAAACCTGAAATCTCCATAATCCAGTTTCCCTAAGTAAATATGCTGGGGTCCCTGCCCCAACCTGGCTTACAGTCCCAGAGTAAGAATCATCTGGAACGGGGAGGAGAGCCATGCCTCCTTTAGAAGAGGCCCATGCTCTGTGTGTCATTTAAGTTGCCATCAGACCCTTACCTGGCCTGCCTGGTGGCCCCAGCGGGCATTCACTTGTGAGACCTGGGACCATGGTGAATAGACGAATGAGGAAAGAACATTATTTTAAATAGCAATTATCTCAAAATATAGACAATCCTCATTATATGTGGATTCCGTACTTGGAAATTAGGCTACTTTCTAAGATTTATTTGTAATCTCTAAATCAATACTCAAGGCACCTGTTATTCCCAGACAAAGGTAGAACGGCAAAAATTTGAGTCCCCCAAAGTGCAGCTTGCCCATGTAACTGAACTGGAGCAAGGCCCACTCTGCCTTCCTGTCTAAGCTCTCACTCTGAAAACTGCCCTTCCCATGGTCCAGTTAGAGCCATGTTTTGTTTTGTTTTTCAATTTGGGGGGACTTTTTTGGTGGTTTCACTATTTAATATGGCTACGCACTGTCTGGGCTCCTCGGCACAAGAAGGCTGGGATGCGGCTGAGAGAAGGTATGTGTTAGATGAGCTTCCTTGGGGCCTGAGTTACAGTGCTATTGGCTGTGAGGTCAATGTTAATGACTCAACAGAGTATGGTAAATAAGGCATCTTTAAACGGAAACACACAACACACGAGATGAAGGTATCATTTCATCAATTGCTGAAATGTTGTGACCAGAGGCCTGCAGGAAGCTAACCCCCTTCCCCCAGGGGCAAAGGCTCAGTCATTTAACTGCTAATTCAGTGTTGGCTGCGACCCCATAGAGCACAGCTACTGTGAATAACAAGACTCTCCTGTCAATCTCCTGCCACACAGAGACGCCGCCAGGAAGCAGTTAGGACAGGAGTGGTAGGCCTGAGCCTATAACAGGAATCTGCTTCCACATTGCTCTAAAAGTGGACATGGGATTTATGCGAATCAGGTATGGTAAGACACACAGACATGGAAATGATTGTCATAAAGAAAGAAGTTTAGCCCAGCTGGTGTGGCTCAGTAACTGAGCATTGACCTATGAACCAGGAGGTTGCAGTTTGATTCCTGGTCAGGGCACATGCCTGGGTTGTGGACTTGATCCCCAGTCGGGGGCGGGGGGTGGCGTGCAGGAGGCAACCGATCAATGATTCTCTCTCATCATTGATGTTTCAATCTCTCTCTCTCTCTCTCCTTTCTCTCTGAAATCAATAAAAAATATATACTTTTTTAAAAAAGACAGAAGTGTATGCTTACACTCCCTAAAAACAGGAAGCAGGCCTCACAGGGTCCTGTGGGGAAGCACCAGGGTTCATCATGTGCTTGGCTGAGAGGATGTAGCCTTTAGTGGAGTTCTCACAGGAAGGAATGGGCGAGAAGGGTCGGTACCTAAGTAACCTCGGGATCACATAGCTGGAATAGTTTTGGCAAGCTCTGGACTACAGAGGTGGTCCCCTGTTGCCCAGTACCTGGCCCTGGGTGATTTAGGGCGGGGGGTGGGGTGGGGGGATACTGGCTTGGCCTGAGAGAGTTTAATAAGGGAGATGATTGGGTGGGAGTTCTGGGCTGGTTGGTTTGTATATCAAAGACAGGCTCTTGGGGGCGCTGTTTGCTATCTCTAGAAATAGCCAGCCCTGGGAGGAGCAGTGTCTTCAGGATAAAGGCCCCAAATGCCAGATCATAACAATACAGAGAGTAAGAAAGTATAGTGAGCACACATGTTCATTTTCATCTTAACCATTTAAAATCTGCGGACACAAGTTTCTTTTTTAATTGAGGTGTGATTGACATATAATACTATATTGGTTTCAAGTGTACAACATAATTTGATATTTGTATATATTGTGAAATGATCATCACAAATCTAGCGAATATCTATCACCACACATAGTTGCCACTTTTGTCTTGTGATGAGAATTCTTAAGAACCCCTCTCTCAGCAACTTTGAAATGTACAATGCAGTAATATTAGCTATAGTCACCACCCTGCACATGAACATCCCAATGGCGATACAATTTTCAAGAGAAATGAGAGGCTAGGAAATGTTTCTTGGTGTGGCCACCAGCGGCCAGAACACACATTTACTGTCTATCAGGCACTGGGTGGGCCCTGAGGGTTACAAAAATAACTCAGGCGGGGATCCTACCCCTGCATGACTGTGGGAGGGGAAGAGAGAAGAGAGCCAGGTGACACAGTAGAAGGTGACAGGGCGTTCATAGGACTGACCATACTCATGGCTGAGCTTGAGGAGGGCTTGACAAAGGGAGGACGGCACGAGAGTGCGAGGCACATACAGGAACATATACGGCAGCCCCCTTATCTGCAGGGGAGAGCTTCCACAATCCCCAGTGGATGCCTGAAAGTGTGGAGAGTACCGAACCCTATATATACTGTTTTTTTCCTATCCATGCATACCTATGATAAAATTTTTAAATTTATAATTTAGGCACTGTAAGAGATTAACAACAATAACTAGTAATGAAATCGACAAAAATAATAATATACTGTGAAAAAGTTATGTGAATGTGCTCTTTCTCACTGTCTCAAAATATCTGGAATTTTCTACTTAGTAGTATCTTCAGACCAGGGTTGACTCCAAGTAACCAAAACCGGAAAGCGAAACTCTGATAAAGGGGGACAACTGTAGCTCCTGTTTGCTATATGAGAACCACTCATCCTAGTGGATGAATAGCCATGCCCATGGAACACGAGAGCATTGCGTGGCCGTAGAGCGGAAGTCAGCGCACCGGAGCCAAGGAAGGAGGAGCATAGGACCCAGGCCTCCTCCACACTTGTTCCCACGAGCTGACATCCCTCAGGAATGGTCCCTGGGCTTGGCTGTGGGGCCTGGAGTGGAATGGCTTGGTGGAACATGGAGATAGGAAGAAATTGAGGGAGAATGAAAAGATGGCAACACTGGGACCGTATCCAAAGGGAGAAGAGCCAGATGGAGGAGTGAAGAGAAGCGTCACTTTGTTTTCCAAAATGCACGTCACACCCTAAGGCGCAGCAGCCCAGCGATGGAGTCGCAGGCTAAGGAAGGTACACTGCTCCTCCACTGGCATAAGGGCCGCATTTTAAAAGGGGAGAAAACCTCTAGGACCCTCACCAGTGTCTAAAAAGATAGTTAGCCACGCACATATAGGTCTCGTGACGCACACACACTGAGATATTGTTTTCCACTTATCCAAATGGCAAATAGCACAACATGGTTCTGGTGAAGGTGAATCAGACACCTTCACAAATCCAGGATGGGTACAAATTGGCAAAGCCTCGACAAAGGGCAACTTGCAGTTCTTAAAATGCACAGGCTCTTTCAACCAGTTAATCCCACTGCTAGGAACAAGTCTTCCGTGTGTTTTTATGTGTGGGCACAGTGACAACTGTACAAGGCTGTTCACAGTAGCATAGATGTGATAGCAAAGACTGAAACTAAGGTGTCCATTAACAGGGAACTGATTAGCCCTAGCTGGTTTGGCTCAGTGGATAGAGCGTCAGCCCACAGACTGAAAGGTTCCGGATTTGATTCCAGTCAAGAGTACATGCCTGGGTTGCAGGCTCGATTTCCAGTAGGGGAATGCACTGAACGCAGCTGATCAGTGACTCTCTCTCATCATTGATGTTTCTTTCTCTCTCTCCCTTCTTGTCTGAAATCAATAAAAAAATATTTTTTTAAAGAGAGGGAACTGGTTAAATAAGTTACAGTGAACCAACATAATGCAAAGCCACAAAAAGTGAATGGAAAACACTGCATCTTCATAAAGACATAATCTCTCATCCTATCTAATAAAAGAGAAACGTGCAAATTGACCGTACCTCCGCTATGCCCGCAAGCCACGCCCACCAGCCAATCAGGAGCGAGTATGCAAATTAACCCAACAAATATGGCGGCGGCCATAGAGCTGGAGCAAGCAGGAGGCTTGGGTTGCCCCCAGCAATGGAGGAAGCCAAGCTTCCTGCCTGCCCTAGCTAGCCCTGGCCTCCGTCAAGGCTACAAAATTTCAGTTATAGAAGATAAATAAATCCCAGATACCAGGGCCTCTGCTTGGGTTGCTAGGGGGCGTGGCCAGCCTGCAAACCACCACAGGCCCCTCACCCAGGCCACCCCATGTCCCAAGGGAACCCCCACCCTGATCCGGGACACCCTTCAGGGCAAACCAGCTGGCCCCCACCCATCCTATCTAATAAAAGAGTAATATGCAAATTGACCATCACTCCAACACACAAGATGGCCACCCCCAGGTGAACACAAGATGGCCACCACAAGATGGGCAGCAGGGGAGGTCAGTTGGGAGGGACCAGGCCTGCAAGGGAGGGCAGTTAGGAGGGACCAGGCCTGCAAGGGAGGGCAGTTGGGGGTGATCAGGCCAGCAGGGGAGGGACAAGGCCTGCAAGGGAGGGCAGTTGGGGGTGATCAAGCCTGCAGGGGAGGACAGGTGGGGGGGTACCCAGGCCTGCAGGGTAGAGTAGTTGGGGGGGACCAGGCCTGCAGGGAAGGGCAGGTGGGGGGGGGGTACCCAGGCCTGCAGGGTAGAGCAGTTGGGGGGGACCAGGCCTGCAGGAGGGGGTAGTTACGGGCAATTAGGCTGGCAGGGAAGCAGTTAGGCATCAATCAGGCTGTCAGGGGAGTGGTTAGGAGGTGATCAGGCTGGCAGGCAGAAGCGGTTAGGGGCAATCAGGAAGGCAGGCAGGCACCCCTAACTGCCTTCCCCTGCAGTTGGGAGCCAGCAGTCCTGGATTGCAAGAGGGACGTCCAACTGCCCATTTAGGCTCGATCCTACTGGAATTGGGCCTAAATGGGCAGTCGGACATCCCTCGAGGGGTCCCAGATTGGAGAGGGTGCAGGCTGGGCTGAGGGACACACACCCCCATGCATGAATTTCGTCCACCGGGCCTCTAGTTATCTCATAAAAAGAGGTACAGAGCTATGCAATGTACAATAGTTGGTGGTCTTTGAAGACACATTTTTTTTTTTTTTTTTGCTTAGGCATAAGTCATCTCTGCAAATTGGATCCATAAAGAATTGTGTGACCAGAAGATAGATGAGGGGAGACTTGTCAGCATACACCCTTTTGTTGTTTTTGAGTTTGAACCAGATAAAAAATATTACCTATTTTTTAAATTAAAAATAATAAAAAGGACAAGTCCTCTGGGGTGGGGAATGCAGTCTTGGTCCAAACAATATCCCTACTTCTCACCCCTGCTCCCAGTCCAGCCTTCCCTCCCACTCAGAGTGTATAAATTCTTCCCCTAGCCTCACTACTCCCTGGCTGATTTCTAACACTTCTCATGCTTAGAAGCTTTTGCAGTTCAGATTTGAGTTTCTGACTCGAGTGAGAAGTTGGAAACATCTGAGTAACTATCCTACAGAAAAGCTCACATGTACACAAACTTCCAAACATTCCTGTAAAGGAGATAAATGAAAACAATACAAGTTTCCTCAATAGGTATCAAACTACACACAAGGCTACAGTAATCAAATAGCGTGGCACTGGCATAAAAAACAGACACATAGATAAATGGAACAGGACAGAGAGCCCAGAAATAAACCTGTGCCTCTATGGTCAATTAATATTTGACAACAGAGGTAAGAACATACCATGGGGTAAAGATAGTCTATTCAATAAATAGTGCTGGGGAAAATGGACAGATACATGCAAAAATAAAACTAGACCGCCTTCTTATATCATACGCAAGAATAAACTCAAAATGGATTAAAGATGTAAATGTAAGACTCAAAATCATAAAAATACTAGAAGAAAACATAGGCAGTAAAATTTCTGACATCTCTCATAGCAATAGTTTTCCTGATCTATTTCCTTGGGCAAGGGAAACAACAGAAAAAAATAAACAAATGGGACTACATCAAACTAAAAGTGTTTGTACAACAAAGGACAACCTACTATATGGGAGACAACCTACTAAATGGGAGAACATATACACCAATTTTACATCTGCTAAGGGATTAATATTCAAAATTTATGAAGAACTCATACTACTCCACATCAAAAAAACAAACAACCCAATTAAAAATGGGCAGAGGCCCTAACCTCAGTGGATAGAGCATCAGCCTAGGGACTCAAGGATCCCAGGTTCTATTCCAGTCAAGGGCATGTACCTTGGTTGCAGGCACATCCCCAGGATGGGGTGTGCAGGAGGCAGCTGATCGATGTTTCTCTCTTATCAATGTTTCAAACTCTCTATCCCTCTCCCTTCCTCTCTGTAAAAAAAAAAAAAAAATCAATAAAATATAAATAAATAATGGGCAGAGGACCCAAATAGACACTGCCCCAAAGAGGACATACAGATGGCCAATATAAATATGAAAAGAGGCTCATGGTCACTATTTATCAGAGAAATGCAAATTAAGACCACAATGGGATATCACCTCACGCCTGTCAGAATGGCTATCATTAATAAGTCAACAAACAACAAGTGCCACCAAGGATGTGGAGAAAAGGGAACCCTTGTCTATTGTTGGTGGGAATGCAGTTTGGTGCAACTACTATGGAAAACAGTATGGAGGGTCCTCAAAAATTAAAACTAGAAGTGCCTTATGACTCAGCAATTCCACTTCTAGGTATTTATCTGAAGAAACCCAAAATGCTGATTTGAAAGAATATATGCACTCCTATGTTCATGCAGTGTTATTGACAATAGCCAAGATATGGAAGTAACCCAAGTGCCCATCAATAGATGAATGGATAAAAAGTGGTGGTATATCAATGCAATAAAGTATCACTTGGCCATAAAAAAGAATGAAATCTTACCATTTGTGACAGCATAGGTGGACTGGAGGGTATTATGCTCAGTGAAATAAGTCAGTCAGGGAAAAACAAATACCATATGATTTCACTTACATGTGGAATCTAAAGAGCAAAATAAACAAAGAAACAAAATTAATTGAAACAGAATCATAGACTCAGAGATAAGATTGATGGTTGCTAGACAGGAGGGGGTTGGAGACTGAGTGAAAAAGATGAAGGGATTAAGAAGTACAAGTTGTTAGTTACAGGATAGTCCCAGGGATGGGAAATATAGCATTGGAAATATGGTCAGTAATATTGTAATAAGGTGCCAAGTGGGTATTGGGAATATTGGAGGACCACGTTGTAAAGTACTTGATTGTCTAACCACTATGCTGTACCCCTGCAACTACAACAAAATAATATGGAATGTACACTGTGATTGAAAAATAAAATTTTAAAGTAAACGTGCATCAGTAGGGGAGGAAGTCAAACAAGTCAGGTTGCATCCACATTGCAAAATACTACGCAGCAGGAACACAGACCCCTTTTGTATTTTAAAACGTACCTAAGGTTTTCATATCTAAGGGGTTAACACAAATGTGGAGAACAGCATAAACTTTTTATTCTATAAACATGTACTTAAAGTTGGCCTGTGTAGGGGTGTATGCAGGTGTGTACATAACATTTACCATCTTAGCTATTTTTAAGTATACAATTCAGTGCCACTAAGCACACTCACACTGTTGTGCAACCATCATCCCTATCCATATCCAAAACTTCTTCCCAATCTGAAATTCTATACCAATTACAGGATAACTCCTGATTTCCCCTCCCCTCAGTCCCTGTCAACCACCATTCTTTCTTCCTCTGTGACTCTGGCTACTCAAGTAATCGTGCAGTGTTTGTTCTTTTGTGTCAGCTTTATTTCACTTAGCATAAAGTCTCCTTGTGTAGGTTTTTATTGTTTAAAAACAATAAAAATTAATACTTTGGTACCTGGCATGACAAATATTGGCCACTAGAGGGAACTAGAGATTGCTAAATGTTTCTCAAGTTATTTGGGGGGAGGAGGCCAGGGTACAATGGGTGTAAAGGAAGCTCCTTTAACTTTTTCTTTAAGAAGCCCTTTGCACTTTCTGGGAGGGAACTAAATCTGAACTTTCAGTGAGGCTGGGCATGGCCGGCGGACTGCAGCCTTTCTCTCCCCAATCCCTCCATGGGAGTGGATATTTAAGGGGGTGGGAGTCTGTTACCCTCCAGGATTCACAGATTTGCCCAAGGTCATGCTCCAGCGTAGAAAGTGGAACTGGTATCTGAATACATGTCAATAAGTTCTCTTCATTGCTTCATTTTGTGTCCATATTCAAGGGGATGCCCTGAGAAATTTGTGGGGGCATTTGTGAGTTCTCAACAATAGTGAAGAGACTCCTGGGGTTTGGGGGAAGCAGAGGGAGAAGAGAGGAGAGGAGAGGTTTGGTTTGGTTTGGTTGGTTGGTTGTTTTTTCAGAAATGTCCAAAATTCTGCCTGACATGCATGCATGTCTACAAGCAGCCTGTTTATAATTCCCTACCCTAGAGACTAACTCTTTCTGACATAAGATCATAAGTGTTATTGTCTGGTTTAATTTGTGTGAATTGTGCAAGAATCCAGCCACAGGGTGAGTCAAGGTGCTTTGTTGTGTCAGGAACTTTACCAAAAGTTTTTCCAAGGCTGATAGTGTCTGAGTGACTGACACCACACTCCAGGTTTGGTCTGGATTTAGGGCTGTGACAGTCACATTCTGACAGGATAAACACCTAATCGCTTCATTATGTTCTCTAGAATTGTGCCCACGAATTCATTTACCTATATATTTATAAATATATATAATTATTTCTTTATAAACTTACTAAAAGTTACTTTTTTATTTCTCTTATATTACAGAAAGAACACCACTGAGCCACACTAACGGGCCATCTAAGGAACTTTTTTAAAAAGTGATATCAATGTCATAGCCTGTCAATCTCAATGTCAACAAGAATCTCCAATTTGGGGTGCCCTAGAGAAGGAAACTTTATTAAATGCAAATAGCAGAATTGTGATACAGCACAACAGCATGGCTGTGCAACAAACAGCTCAATAGTGTTACAGTCCAATTATGAAGCAGCACAGCTGTGGAATAACATGGCTACAAAGTGTCCCTGGGACCAGGCCCCTCTCCAGCTAAACAGCTCTGCTCTGGTCTGACCGACCTGTCCTCCACTGCAGCAAAACATCTGTGCCAGACATCTTCATCTCAGTGAATCCTCTGATATTCAGTTTCACTTCCAGCCTGGAAACTAAGGGGAAAGTGTACTCTCAGAACAAGAGGAGAGCTGGCTTATATGGACAGAAGTCCCCGCCCCTGATACCTAGTTGGTCCATCCTCATGCAAATGAGAACTCCAAATCCACTCAGTTTGATTGGTCTAGAAGGCACTGACTGTCCTGATTTGCCAAAATAGAGCCACTCTGATCGGTCAGTGAAGATATTGATGGGGCTATAGCTACACAGCTCCAATTGGCCAGGGAAACAGTCAGACCAATTGGTTTAAATAGGATTCCAGCAACTCCTCTATAAGGCTTGACTCAGAGAGGAGAAACACAGTGCAGACAGGCAGTTCAGTGCATGGGCAGGTAGTTCAGTGCAGGCTTCTCCCTGAGGTGCAGTTTGCATGACAAGCCCGTGTCAAAATCATTGCTAGGCTCTGTTTTTTTCAATTTGAGTCCTATTAAACACTAGGAGCCCTTCTTAGTAGGTATCTTCTCTCTCAAGGTCCACAGGTCTCAAGTCAGACCAACTGAATTAGAGTTTCCCAGGTGGGTCCAGGCTTCAGTAATGTTTAAAAGTTGCTGAGGTGAGCATCACCTTGTTAGAACTTTAGACCAACTTAATGGCTGGATCTCTGGGGGTGGGGTCCAGGTATCTATAGTTTTAAGCATCCTCTGGGTAACACTTAGGCCTGCTGAAGTTTGAGGACCACTAACAATTAAACACAAATTTATCGGAATCATGGCCTGCATTATTTTTAACTTACAGAGGATTCTTTCCAGTGGAAGATTTGTTCTTTGGCCACTGCTTTTCATTCCTATGTCAAATAACTGCATTTCCCATGAAACCATCTGGGAATCGTGTACCAGAGAGTCAAAGCCCGTGGAAGGCAGAAAGGGAGGCCTTGGGGCAAAGATTTCCAGAAGTACTGGAGGAGTCCATTGCCAGCCGAGACGTAGTGAGTGTACAAACTCTGGTGCCATGGGAGAGAGTTAGACCTCAGGCCACCTGGGTTCAGTTTCCAGTTTGCCAAGGTCTTCAGCAGGTTCTGTGCACCTGTTTCCTGGTAATCCCCCTGCAGCTAGAGGAGACTGTGAAAGACAGAGGTAATGGAGAACAGATCTTTGGGTGCAGCCATTAGCCTGTGTAAAGAAATGCAGCCAGGGAACCTGGATTAAGAAATGCAAGACATTTTCATTCATTTCTTAAAAGAAACAGCCCTCACATAGACTTATCCCTAATAGGTTACCAAAGAGCTCAATGTTAGACCTTGATTGCCCCCTAGCAGAGATGGCTGCTTCCATTTACTCTTGGCCATCCATCACCAAAAAGGGTCTCCGAAGTGGTTCCACAAACATTGTCCTTAATTATTTCAAAGGGGACAGATCACCCATCGAATCCTTGTTCCACATGCATTAAAATCCACATTAGATTATACATCCTATTGTATCCCAATGGCCATCACCGTGCCTGGGCCATAATAGGTGCTCATTAAATGCTTGAGTGGATAATTGGATTATTAGCACATGATGATAAAAATCATTATTATTTATTGGGCACCTATTGTGTACCCAGCTCAGGGCTAACTACTTTATATGTGATTGTTGCATTTAACCTTCCTGACATCTTCAAGAAGTAGAAAAACAATGAGCAAACCTACAGGATGGGTAAGAACACTGAAAGATCAGAGAAGTCAAGCAAATAGCACACATGACAAGCCAGTCAACAGAACCATGATTCAGACTGGACTCCAAAGTCTACATTGACAAAGGTTTTATAATGCAATTTTATAATTTTTATAAAACTGTCACTTACATGATTTTTATCTAAGTGTAATTTTGTAATTGTAAATTTTGATAAGTATGTCATTGTAATTATAATTTTGTAAAATTGAAATTATGTAATTGTGTAAATTTTGGGGATGATCTTTATTATGCAATGAGGTGAGGTTGCACAAAACATTTAAGTGAGAAAAAACTTCAATCTTTTATAATCTCTTCCAAAAAATGGAAGAGTATATATTCTTCCACTGTCTTAAGAAACTAACATAATAGAAGAAAGGAAAGTTACAGATGCATATCATGTGTGAATGCTGATACAAAAATCTAAACAAAAAAAATAGCAATATGAATCTGGTGATATAAAATAGGAAGATATTTAATTACTAAATTTAATTTATCTCAAGAATGCAAAGTTGATTTAATGTTAGAAAATCAAGTTATGCAATTCATTACATTAAGAGGGTAATATTGCAATAACTATGTATGATGCCAGTTGGTTACTGGAAATATCCAGGGGAACACTATCTAAAGTATGTGATTGTCTAGCCACTGAACTGTCCACCTAAAACCAATACAAAATAATATTGAAAGTAAAAAATAAAATAAAAAATAAACTTGAAATATAAATATATATTTTTTTTATATAATTTACATCTACATCAAATATATACTAGTATATGAAGTACCTAGGAATAAATCTAACAATTTTAAGACCACAGGCAGAAACTAAAATTTTATTGAGAGAAATTAAGGAACACCTAAATAAATGGAGAGCAACATCTTATTAATTGATTGAAATACTCATAAAAATACAGATGCTACCTTATTGTGATATATAGATTCATTGCACTTGAAATCCCAACAAGCAGATTATAAAATGTATATGGAAATGAAAAACACCAACAATACTCAAGATTCTCCTGGAGAAGAAAGAGAAGAGTGAATTTGCACTAGCCCAGTGGTCGGCAAACCGTGGCTCGTGAGCCACATGCGGCTCTTTGGCCCCTTGAGTGTGGCTCTTCTACAAAATACCATGGCCTGAGTAAGTCTATTTTGAAGAAGTGGCATTAGAAGAAGTTTAAGTTTAAAAATTTTGGCTCTCAAAAGAAATTTCAATTGTTTTACTGTTGATATTTGGCTCTGTTGACTAATGAGTTTGCCAACTACTGCTCTAGTCAATATCAAGATTTAAAATAATACTAAATTAATTAAAGCAGCATAGTGGAGTTTGAGGATGGATTAAAAGATTAGTGGACTGAGATAGAGTCTCCTTTAAGAGACACAGGCATATATGGATGCTTGATTTTTTGACAAGGTAAAATTGAAAGGCAATGGGAGAAAGAAGAGTCTTTAAAATGTATGTGGCTGGTGGAAGCATGGAACAGAGGTGGAATCTGGGAGGGAAGGCAGAGGAGGGTGGGTGGGTGGGAGGTAATCAGCCAAGGACCTCATATGCATACTAGTGGCCTGGTGCACGAAATTTGTGCACATTAAAAGGGAATTAATTAGAAGAAATATTTTAATATTGCTATTTGCCCTTTCTCTATAATAGAAGTGTGAGAGATTAAAGAAAATTAGTAAAATGTATATAAAGTCTCCCTCCTGTCAGAGTCTGGGGCACACCACGTGACCTAGAGTCAAGTCCCCGCCCACCACCCTCATGCACTTCAAAAAAAACACAGGACACCCAAACCTGGCCAGCCCCACCCCCATTGGGTGAGACCAAAACCTGGCCAGCCCCACCCCTGTCAATCCCTTCCAGGCAGAGGGCGAGGACTGAGGTCCCCTGTCAAGCCCTGCCGGGCTGGGAGACACAGCCTGAGGTCTCCCAGCCTGGCGCCAGGGTGGGGGGTGCAGTCTGAGGTACCCCAGCCCGGCACTGGGGCGGGGGGCACAACCTGAGGTGTCCTGGCCCAGCGCTGGTGCGGGGGAGTGTGGTCTGAGGTCCCCCATCAGGCCCAGTCCCCCCACCCCACAGCGTCATGTCAGCACTGAACAGGGATGCACACAGGCAGTGTCATGTTCCTAGCCTGGACGCAGGCAGGCAGCTTCATGTCAGCACTGGGCGGGGATGCACAAAGGCCTGCCCCCATCCCCGCCCACAAACTGGTCATGACTAGGACACCGGAATGGACAAATTGGCATATTACCTCTTTATATGTATAGTTATGCATGACCCATGGACACAGACAATGGGGCGGTGAAGGGGGGGGGGCAGTTGGAGGGAGTTAATAGGGGGAAAAGGAGGACATATGTAATACTTTAAACAATAAAGATTTTTTTTTTAATGTATGTAACTGGGACAATTGAGCATTCATAAGAAAAATATGAAATGGATCCCTACCTCACACCATATACAAAATTCAATTCCAGGTGAGTTAAATGTGAAAAGCAAAATAAAATACAAATAATAATAACAACAACAATAGTAAAACTTTTGGAAGGTATCATAGAAAACTATCTTCTTAACCCTCAGATAAAGAGTTCTTAAGCAAGACACACAAAACTACTAATCATAAAGAAAAAAACTGATTTTTTACTACATTAAAAAAATAATTCTACTCATTACAAGAATGAAAAGGTGAGTCATAGATTGGGAGAAAATATTTGAAACATGTGAAATTAACAGCCTGAGTCAAATTACATAGAGAATGCCTATAAATTAGTAAGAAAGACCAAAAATTCCACAGAAAAAAAAAATGGACAAAAAAAGTTCTTGAATATACACTTCTCAAAGGGAAATCCAAAAAGTCAATAGATATATGAAAGATACCCATTCTTATTAGTAATCAAAGAAATTCAATTTAATATAATGTTCATATTAGCCAAAAACTGAAACAATCCAATGTCCACAAACTATAGAATGAATAAGTAAAGTGAGTTACAGTCATGCAAAAGAATACTATACAAACAATAGTAATAAGTGCTATAGCCACAACACAATAATATGGATGGAAACACAATGTTGAGTAAAAAAATTCAAATGAGCCCTGGCCTGCATGGCTCAGTGGTTAGAGTGTTGGCCCATTCCATCAGTTATGTCATTCTATGTGACCAGTGGAGATTTCATTTGTGTTTAAAACTCAAGACAGAGGAGAAACCAATATGGCAGCATAGGTAAACACCTGAACTTGCCACCTCACACAACCACTTCAAAACTACAACTAAATGACAAAATGGACATCATCCAGAACCACAGGAAGGCTGGCTAAGCAGAAATTCTACAACTAGAAGGGAAGAGAAAAGCACACTGAGACTCAGAGGAACTGTGGCAGTAAAGTGCAGAGGTACGGAGGCGCATGCAGAGAGGGCAGGCAACTGAGTATGTGGCTGGCTTTTTTAAGCCAGAGGGACACACAAGCTCCCAATTGCTCTGAACTCCAGTTCTAGGCGAGACTCTGGGGACCCAGACTCATATGGGGAGAAACTGGACTGTCTGGCAGTGGGTGGCTTTCTGTCAAGGGCGGCTTTCTCTCAGAGGTGCTTGCAGTGATTACCAAGGGACACTGAGACCCGGGGGCCTCTTAGGGCAGGGTTGACAGGAAGCCATTGCTGTTTGCTCCACCCTGAGACTCCGCCCCATCCAAGCTGTGCATAGAGGCTTTTGCATATGAATGGCCTGGCCCTTTGCAATCTAAACATACCTATCAAACTGCAGCTGAGTCAAAGAGACCCAGAACATCCAAAAGAAGGCCCAAGGTCCCACAGCAGCTTGCACTGCTTCACAGATGGGCCTCATCTGGCCACCTCCAAAACCCAAACAAAGAAGAAGAATCTGCAGATCTCTCTGTAGCTCCTGCTGGGTGGCCTCTCTGTAGCTCCTGCTGGGTGGCTAAATTTGCACCTCCTTGGAGGTCCAAGAGTCAGTGTACCCAGGGGTCAGACTAGGACCATCCAGATTACAACACCTCAGATCCATAAGGGCCACACTCAGGGGGCAGACTCAGTAAGCACCAAAGCCCCACTGAAGCGAGTCTTGCCCCATAAGGGTGTCTCCAGCACAGAAGTCCTCCCATCATAGACACAGCTGATTCTCACAGCCAATTGGCCTGGAGGTCAATTCCTCCCAGTGATACCAAAAACAATCAAGGCTTAACTACAAGACTGTGCACACAGCCCACAAAGGTGTGCACCAAGAGTGTCCACCTCAGGTAACTGGGAAGACTGAGCCACTGGGCCCTATAGGACACCTAGCACACAAAGCCACTCTATCAACTCAGGGAAGCAGCCAAAATGCGGAGACAAAGAAACAGGTCATAAATGAAAGAAATGAAGGAAAGCAAATGACTGGATATAGAGTTCAAAACAACAGTTATAAGGTTTTTCAAAAATTTTCTAGAAAAGGCCTATAAATTTAGTGAGACCTTTGAGGATATGAAAAAGGACCAACTAGAAATTAAGCATACACTAACTGAAATAAAAAATAATATACAGAGATCCAACAGCAGACTAGTGGATCACAAGAATCAAGTCAAAGATTTGAAACACAAAAGAAGCAAAAAACACCCAACCGGAAAAGAAAAAAGAAAAAAGAATCCGAAAATAGTGTAAGGAGCATCTGGGACAACTTCAAGCATATCAACATCTGAATTATGGGGGTGCCAGAAGAAGAAAGAGAGCAAGTTACTGAAACCCTATTTGAAGAAATAATGACAGAAAACATTCCCCACCTGGTGAAAGAAGTAGACTACAAGTCCAGGAAGCGTAGAGAACCCCAAACAAAAGGAATCCAAAGAGGACCACACCAAGAAACATCATAATTAAAATGCCAAGAGCAAAAGACAAAGGGAGAATATTAAAAGCAGCAAGAGAAAAATAGTTAGTTACCTACAAGGGAGCACCCATACAACTGTCAGTTGATTTCTCAACAGAAACTATGCAGGCCAGATGGGAGGGGCAAGAAATATTCAAAGTGATGAATAGCAAGAACCTACAACCAAGATTACTCTACCCAGCAAAGCTATCATTCAGAATTGAAGGTCTGATAAAGAGTTTCACAGATAAGAAAAAGCTAAAGGAGTTCATCACTGCCAAACCAGTATTATATGAAATGCTGAAAGGTATCCTTTAAGAAGAGGAAGAAGAAGAAAAAAGTAAAGATAAAAATTATGAACAACAAATACATATCTATCAACAAGTGAATCTAAAAACCAAGTGAATTAAAAATCTGATGAACAGAATAAACTGGTGAATATAATAGAATCAGGAGCATAGAAAGGGAGTGGACTGACAATCCTCGCGGGGGAAAGGGGTGTGGAGGGTACGGGAAGAGACTGGACAAAAATCATACACCTATGGATGAGGACAGTGGGGGAGGGGGTGGTAAGAGCATGAGGTGGGGTGGGAACTGGGTGGAGGGTAGCTATGGGGGGGAGAGGAACAACTGTAATAATCTGAACAATAAAGATTTTTTTTAAAAAACTCAAGACAAAGAAGCAGAAGACAGACTGTGAGGCGATTTATTTTCGTTTGGAAAGTGCACACTACAGTTCAAATCTGAAAAATTGTACTAATTTGGATAACATCTTTAAAGTTGAAATGTATTCTTATGCTTTAAATGTTCATTTTAAAGCCAAAGGGAAAAAAAATCAAGAAGATAATGACTAATTCTGATTATTATGGAATGATTCCTGAAAGTAATTTTGTCATCTCGAAGAATAGGTGTCTCAGAAGACTCGGCAGATACATCCGCAGGTGTGTGCTGCTGCTCTAAGGTGAGCATGTCTCCCATGGCACGGCAGCACTTTATGGGGGGACTCCACAGTCCAAGCCAGATCCACAACTTTCGCCAGGGCACTCCACTGGCCCCGGGAGGCAGAGAGCCAGATACAATGTGCGCACACACAGTCCGTGCCAGACCAGGGGATGGGCAGTGTTTGTCTACCAGGGCAGTGTTTTGCTCCAGTGAACTCAGGGGGAAGTAATTTATACAAACACTGACCTCGGCTAAAATGCCTCAGTATGAGAACAGGAGGTCAGAGTCCAGGAGGCTTTCTGGTGAGATGCAGTCAGCTGGAAACCTGTGGCAGAGCCTGTGGCCTCTGTGCTAATTCTGGTCTCAGCCCCTGTAGAGACCCCATTAGCTCCTGGAGGACCCCATCTTTCCTACACGAATTATCCCCTATCTGTAGCAGTCATGGTCTTGCCCTGGGCGCTCACATCTACACTACACAGCTGCTCTGTGTAAATGCCTGCAGCTCTCTGTTCCCAGGACCATCTGCTCTGGCCCTGGGAGCCCTCTCCCCAGGCCCACAATCAGTCCTCAACCCACAACAGTGGCGATTTGGTGGTTAGGTGCCCAGCTCCCATGGCCCCTCAGGTGGAATGACACTAACATGGTTGTTCTATACTATCCACAAGAGGGTCACGCAAAACCGCTCAGTCGGGCATCCTGCACTGCCTGCCTTGCCTCCCTGCCTCACTTTCCTACTCCCTCACTCATTGCTTAGCATCACCTCCTAACTAAGCTATTGTGTTTGACTCCTATCTCAGGATCTGCTTCTGTGCATTCCCAACCTAAGGCGATATTTTACACACCCTTGTTCACTCAGGGACTGGTGCCTAACAGAGTAGTTGCTCAGTAAACTTCACACCAGACCAAGAAGCCATGGTTTGAGACTTATCATCTCATTTTTGCCTGTGGCTCTGTGTTGTTAAAACAAACACTTAGGAGGGGCACTACCTTTGGCTGAATTTCTCATTGAACTTCGAAGCTGGGGAAGCCCTGACCTAATTTAGGGGGTTGCAGAGATGGCCAGTTAATTCTCCTTTGACCTCTGAATCTTTGGTTTGTGAAGTAGAAAGTCTGTGTGGTTGTCTTCTATGAACTTGAGCTACAAGATGGAAAATTTATTTCTATTTTTTTAAACATATTTTATTATTGATTTTTACAAAGAGGAAGGGAGAGGGATAGAGAGTTAGAAACATCGATGAGAGAGAAACATCAATCAGCTGCCTCCTGCACACCTCCTACTGGGGATGTGCCCGCAACCAAGATACATGCCCTTGACCGGAATCAAACCTGGGACCCTTCAGTCCACAGGCCGACGCTCTATCCACTGAGCCAAACCAGTTAGGGTGGAAAATTTATTTCTTATCTCTGCTTGATCCTACACTGTACCTGGGAGCATTAGTCCTTCAAGGTATTTGTGGATATTTGAATGGACACTACCCTATAATCATTATTTGTACTGCAAACCTTCTCATAGCCTTTAATGTGCTGCTGTACATCTAGGTTCACTGTGATGAGCATCACTATACACAGCATTTTTATGAACAGATCACCAATACCCTCACTGCTTTTTAAAATTCGAAACACCCCATTACCATCGTGTGGATTAGTGTCTCATGGAAGGCAGGTGGGGAAAGGTTGTATATGGCAAGTCTGCATCAGCGTGTCTCTTTAGCATCTGAAATTGAGCATTAGCATCTTCATGGAGGCACTCTGCCCCCAGAGCATCATGTTCCACAGTTTCCTCTTTACCATCAAAGTCTCCCCCACCCCAGCCAGCTCCCCAACCTTGAAATGCTGGCCTGTAACCATCTCCAAGTTCAAATGGTTGCTCTGTCTGAGAGGTGCCTTAAATCTTTCCTCCTTCCTTCTTTTCCCAGAGGAAATACCCAGGAAAGCCCTCCTCTGCCTCCAATTTGCCTCCCCCAACCCCACCTCCTTCATTTCCTGACCTCCAATCTCTGCTTAAACCCAGTCCCGCATATCACAATTTGTCACCATCCTGTTCTAGACCTGACTTCCTGCCTGGAATTAAGTCAAATCTAAAACTCTTTTTTTCTGGACTAGATCAACTTACTCATCCTCTTTTTCTTCTTGCTCCTCAATCCTCGCCAGCTCACTAACATTGTTTCCTTCCATTCTTCCCATGAAATCTCTTCTCCAAATATACTGTATGTTTGCGATTCTCCACAAAGTTTGGCCCTTCTGAAGCCAACAGACATTGTGCCATCCTATGCTAAAACATCATTTCACTTGTTTGGTTTGGGATTGATTTTTCTTTTTAAATAATAGTTTCCACTTCATTCTGAGGCCCATTATAGTCACAACCCATGCTTCTGCTTTGGATTTAAAGGTTATAGGTCTGAGAGCTTTCCCATTGTATAAATAAGGAAACTGAGGCTTAGGGAAATTAGTGCATCTTCCAGGAGAGGTTAATTTTTCTTTTAATCCTCACGCAGGATATCTGTCTATTGATTTCAGAGGTGGGGAGAGAGAAATAGGGATCAGTTTGCCTCCTGCACACCCCGCAACCCAGATCAAAACCCACAGCCCTTCAGTGCACTAGATGCTCTAACCAACTGAGCCACATCAGCCAGGGCCCAGGACTGGGTTTTCATTTGCAAGTCTTCTGAATTCACATTCCATGTTCTTGCTTCCACACAAGGGACACTCAGGGACACATAGCATAATTTTAGCCGGTGCCCAGAACTATTCTTGGTAGTTCCATCCTTATTTAATGTGTATTGAGAAAGCAACAACACCCTGACACCAGCAGCATCCACATCGCCTAGGAAATTAGTAGGAATGCAAATGATCAGCCCCTCCTCACACCTACCGAACCCTGGGAGTGGGGTGAAGCCATCAGTGTTTTAACAAGACCTTCCGGTGATTCTGATGCACACTTAAGTTTGAAAACCACTAGCTACAACTAAGCAAATAGAAAGTTGATTTAACGTTTATTAATGAAAAACACAAAGTAAATGCAGGTGATTTGTGAATGCAGCAGACATTTAGTAAGTTGTGCAGAAGTGATTGAATTTGGGGGCGTGCCATCCTACAGCACAGAAGCCTCCATGTGCTCCAAGATAGAAAGGCCTGCCCCACCCTAAGCAGATTAATCCCACCACCAAACATCGCAAGAGCCCTCCTCTCCCCCCAGTTCTATAAGGGGACCTTTATTATTTTAGTTTGTTTGGCTTAGAGACAGAATTCAAATGTTTGACTCTGACCACTTACCCCTCACTATTTGGACAACTATAAAAGGATCCTCTCATTTAAAATTATATATCAAAGAAAATAAAAGATTCATCCAGGCTTGGGACTCCCCTATTATTATATAAAGAAATGTGTGTTGGCCCCAAAGATGTGACTATTTCCCAGTGAAGAGCAGCCGCTGGGAAATAGTCAGTTACATACACCCACCTCACCTTGAGCATGCAGGAGCCAGTGGCTTCTCCTGGTCACGTGGGAAGGATGGGCTTGAAAGAGCCTTCACAATCACAGAGCATCCATTCGACCTTGAACAGGATTCTTAAGGACAACCAGGGACACACGTGGTTTCCTTGATAATAAGAGAGCAGATTTCAGACGGGGCCCTCAATGCTTCCACCCAGCTCACCATGGGCCTTGGGTCCTGGGGAAGTCTGATATATCTGCTCACAGTAGCCTTGACCCACATCCACTGGACCCACCTTCCCACTGAAAGGTAAGTAGAATGCTTTGTTCCACCCCCTTCCTGAAGGGTTTTTTAACCAGGTCGATGTGGAATTCTCAGACTTGCATTGGTGAAGTCTGTGGCTTTGCAGGTCACATCTCTGTGTACCCGTCAGTTGTAAACACAAAATGTTACTTCTGAGCATAAAAGCTCTAAAGAAACTTCAGTCACTGGTGGGGGCGATGTGAAAAATCCTCACGTGCTGTCTCTAGAGGGGGGTTCATCTGCTTTTAGCAGCAAAGACACAATGATTGTTTTGCATTGGGAGACATTTCAGATATTGCATAATTGGTGTGAAAATTACGAAATGTCTTTGGTTTTTTTTTGTTTGTTTGTCTCTTCGTAGTCTATTTCTTTTTGTTATTGTTATTTTACAATTTTTAATTGTGGTAAAATACACATAACATAAAATGTACCATGTTATCATTTTTCAGTGCACAGTTCAGTGGTATTGTTGTGCCACCATCGCCATCATTCATTCCCACTTAACTCTTTCCACCTTGCAAAGCTTATGCTCTATACCCATTAAACACTAACCACATTTCTCTTCCCCCTGGCCCCAGTAACCAGCATTCTATTAACTGCATGAATTTGAGTCTATTTCTGAGTGTGACATTTATATGACTCATTGCTCGGTAAATCCCAATGAGAAGTTAATGCCTCATCCATTTGGATTTTTTATTACAGTGTGTCTGGGATTCTCAGCATGACTGTCAAGAAAATTCCACAAAATGGAGCCACAGGGGGGATTTTCTGTTCCCCAGGGTGTGCTCCTTGTTTGTTTATTGAAGTTTCCCTGGTATAATGACAGGGACATTAGATTTCAATTCAGAAGTCTTGGGGTTGAAGACCCAATACTGGAAACCTTGGAGAAGCCCACCAAATCTCCCTAAATCTCTTTAACTGGGTCCTATTTTAAAAATCAAGATTCTGTGCAAAAATCTCAATTTCTGAATTCTCTTGCAAAGTTCCAGAGCTATAGCTAAACAAACCTCTCCCCATTTTTTAGTTAGATTGTTTGTCTTTTGGATGTTGAGTTTTATAAGTTCTTTATCAATTTTGGATATTAACCCCTTATCAGATGTATTATTAGCAAATATGTTCTCCCATTTAGTTTATCATCTTTTCATGTGTTGACAGTTTCCTTTAGTGTGTGAAACTATTTAGTTTTATATAGTCCCATTTGTTTATGTTTTCTTTTGTTTCCCTTGCCCAAGGAGATATATCAAAAAAAAATATTGCCACAAGAAATGTCCAAGATTTTACTGCCTATGTCTTCTTCTAGGATTTTTATGATTTTGAGTCTAACATTCAAGTCTGTAATCCATTTTGAGTTTATTCTTGTATGAGGTGTAAGAAGGTGGTCTGGTTTCTTTTTCTTTTCTTTTTTCTTTTTTTTGCACATATCTGTCCAATTTTCAGCACTGTTTATTGAATAGACTAGCTTTAGCCCATTGTATGTTTTTGCCTCCTTTGTCAAATATTAACTGACTATAAAGGAATGGGTTTATTTCTGTGCTATCTATTCTGTTCCATTGATCTATATCTTGTTTTTGTGCCAGTACCATGCTGTTTTGATTACTATGGCCTTGTAGTATAGTTTGATATCAGATAATATGATTCCTCCAACTTTGTTCTTCTTTCTCAAGATCGCTATTGCTCTTTGGGGTCTTTTGTGGTTCCATATAAAACCTGATATGAATTGCATTAAATCTATAGATTGCTTTGAGTAATATGGACATTTTAATGATGTTAATTTTTTCTATCCATGAACACGGTAGATGCTTCTACTTACTTGTATCTTCTTCAATTTCTTTCTTCAGTGTCTCATAATTTTCCAAGTACAGGTCTTTTACATCTTTGGTTAAATTTATTCCTAGGGATTTTATTCTTTTTGAAGCAATTGTGAACCCATTGGGGGGTTTTTTGGTTTTGGGGGAGTCTTTTTGGTTTTGTTTTTGTTTTTAGTTTTCCTTTCTGGGAGTTCATTATTGGCATATAAAAATGCAACTGATTTCTAGACAAAGGATCTGAATAGATACTTCTCCAAAATAGGACATACAAATGGCCAAAAGACATAGGAAAAGATGCTCACCATCACTAATAATCAGAGAAATGCAAATTTAAAACACAATGAGCTATCACTTCACACCTATTAGAATGGCTATCATCAATAAATCAACAAAGGATGTGGAGAAAAAGGAACCCTGTTGTTGGGAATATAGATTGGTGCAGCTACTGTGGAAAACAGTATGGAGTTACCTCAAATTATTAAAAATTAAACTGACTTATGACCCATCAATTCCACTTCTAGGAATATATCTGAAGAAACCTGAAACACTAATTTGAAAGAATATCTGTACCCCTATGTTCACTGCAGCTTTATTTACAACTAGAGGCCCAGTGCATGAATTCGTGCACGGGTGGGTCCAGCCTGGCCTGGCCCCAATTGGCAGATCGGGGCCAGGCCTGTCAGGAGGAGAAGATGGTGGGAGGTTGGTCAACCGGCCCACCCTGATCGGGCCCGATCAGGACCAGGCCAGCTGAGGGGAGAGGCTGTGGGTAATTGGCTGGTGGGCCCTGGCCTTGATTGGGGTCGGGGGGGCCAATTGGGGGTGGGACCAGCCATGGAGAGGGGCTGTGGGTGGTGGGTCAGCCAGCCCCACCCCCAATGGGGGTGGTGGGGACTGATCAGGGGTAGGGCCAGCCAAGGGAGGACCCATAGGCAGTTGGCCTGCCCACCCCCTATTGGGGTCGGGGGGAATCAGGGGCAGGGCTGGCTGGGGGGAGGAGCTTCGAGCCAATCGGGAGGGGTGGGGTCCCATCAGGGGCAGGGCCGGCTGGGGGAGGGGCCACAAGAGGTTGGTGGGCCAGCTCCACCCCTTAATTGGGTGGTTCACTGGCCACAGTTGGCATCATAGCAACCAGTCATTCTGGTTACCACATTCTGGTCACTGGCTTTTTATATATATAGATAGCCAAGATTTGGAAGCAACCCAAGTGTTCATCAGTAGATGAGTAGATAAAACAGCTGTGGTACATTTACACAATGGAATACTAGGCTGTAAAATGAAAGAAAATTTTACCCTTTGTGACAGCATGGATGGACCTGGAAAACATGCTAAGTGAAGTAAACTAGTCAGAGAAAGACAAGTACCATATGGTTTCACTCATATGTGAAATTTAATGAACAAACTAACAAGCAAATTAGAGACAGACTCATAGAGAGCTGGCAGACAGCTCTATTGGTAAGGGGGCATTTAGTGGAGGAGGGGTGGAGAGATTGAGAATAAAAAGAGAAAGAACTCATGGACATGGATAACAGTGTGGTGATTGCGAGGGGGTGGGGAGGTGGGGAGGTAGATGTAGAAAAGAATGTATTAAGGTAAATGGTGATGGGGAAAATAAAATAAAGAAAAAAATCTCAAAATTTTAAAAAAATTTTATTGATTGATTTTAGAGAGAAAGAAAGGGTAAGAGAGAGAGAGAGAAACATTGATTTGTTGTTCCGCTTATTTATGCATTCATTGGTTGATTTTTGTATGTGTCCTGACCAGGCACCAAACCTCTTGGTGTATCTCACCAAGTGAGCTACCCAGCCAAGGCCACATCTCAAGTTTTTTAAATGGGGAAAAGATTTGAAAAGACACTTACAAATCAAGATATGTGCATAGCCAGTAAGCACACACCCCCCAAAGATGCTCAGCATCATTAGCCATTAGGGAAATGCAAAACAAAACCATGATGAGATACCACTACACATCTATTGGAATGATTAAAGTCAATAAAACTGACAATACCAACTGCTGAGAGTGACACATAACAACTGGAATTTCATACATAAACAGTTTTTAGTTTTTATCAGGTTAAGCATGCCCTTAATATATGACCCAGTTTCCCTTTCCTGGGTGTTTATGCTCAAACAAAAGCATATACACAAATTATGCTCACACAAAAGCATATACACAAATGTTCGTAGTAGTTTTATTCATAATCACCTAGAAACAACCCAATTGTTCTTCCACAGGTGAATGGGGAAATAAACTGTGGTCCATCCATACCATGAAAAACTACTCAGCACTTGGGTGTGGAGGCCACGGGGTCATAGGCTACCAAGGAGACAGAACTGAACCTCACAGCACCCTGCTTGGCCCCGGAGGATGGCTGGTTAGCCAGAGACGGGTAAGATTCCTCAAGGAAGGAACAACCTAAGACAGGCACAGTCGCAGAGGGGCCATCAGGAGAGAACTTGGGGGGGCAACAGAAGTGGGGCACAGACCCTCACCCCCCCAACATTGCAGGGGCTTGAACCCTCACCCCCTTCTAAAGGAGGTCTCCTACCCCCATGGCTGCTTCGCGCTTCCCACACCCAGCTCAGATCGGGACCCAGGCAACAGAAAGAGACCCGGCCCAGCTCACATCGAGATACAGGTGACAGACAGAGACTTGGCCCAGCTCAGATCGGGACCCAGGTAACAGACAAGAGACTTGGCCGACAGCAGTTGCCCTATATCTAAATGCAGCTGAGCATTTGGAATGCTCAGGGCCCACTCAAGAATGCAAATAATCCTTCCCACTAATATTTACAGGGTAAACTAAGATTGTTGGTAGAGTATTAAATTTGACAGTAAAATAGTAATCGAGTTTTCAGATTAATTTAAATAGGCTAATTGAAATAAGTGAATATTCAAGTACTGGACAAAAAGCTATTCTTAAAGTAATAACTAAAATTTCTATTGGTAGTTCATTTCATGGTAAAATTCCTGAATATGCAATGAACCTAAAGCAGTCATATGTGTGGGGGAAAAAAAATTTTTTTTTTAATTTAAAGTTATCAAGACTGCATTATAAAATTTACAAAAACCTCCATTAAAAAAAAAGGGGGGGGGATAGTAGGGCAATATCATGTAAGGAAAAATATCCTATAAGTAAATTACATCTAGAAAATTTTTACTTTACCAAATTAAGGTTCATTTGCAATGCTAACAGCAAGATGGCCATTAAAAACACACATGGTGTCTAAATAAGACAAAGGAAAATCGTTTGAACAAAAATAAAAAGGATCCCAAATCAATTATATAGAAAAGACTCCTTTATTAACTTGTGGTCGAGAATATATTTGTATATTTTCAGAAAACAACCCCAAGACCAGATGGATTCCTGCAACAGAGAGGAATTGACAGGAGTGCTCCAACCACGAAGACAAGAGGAAAAAACAGGCCAGAGATGGAAGACGCTGACAACGCCTTGCCATGGGAGCAGTCAGCAGCTGTGCACCGCTGCAGGTTACCTAGGACCAAACCAGAGAGGGTCGGACCTGCATTGCCACCATGTGCCCACCATCCAGATATCACTGCTGACATGTACACATAAGGAACTGTTGGACATTGAAATTGGGACTCAAACATTTTTTTGTTTTGTCTTGTTTTGTTATTATATGTTTATTTCCAGTCTGCAAAGGCAAAACTTTTTAAAGGAAAGAAATGGTGGGAAAAAGATACAGAGGCAAAGAAGCATTGAACAGACTGTCAAACTACATTGGGAAGACAGGGGTGGTTGGGCGAGGAGGGCTGTAAGAGACCAACCGAAGGACTTGTACGCATGCATATAAGCACAACCAATGGATATAAGACACTGGGGTGGGGGGGGGAGGGTGGGCAGGTGAAGGCATGTCCTGGGGGGTAGGGGAGGTCAGGGGGAGATCAAAGGGGGAAAAAAAAAAGGAGACATATGTACTACTATTTGTAATACTTAAAACAATAAAAATAAAATTAAATTAAAAAAAAAAAAAAAAAAACTACTCAGCACTAAAAAGAACGAACTAGTGATGTGCCCAATGACATGGGTGAATCTCCAATGCCTCGTGCTAAGTTAAAAAAAAAAAAAAACAGACTCAAAAGGGTGCATACTATATGATTCCATTCATATGACATTCTGGCAAGGGCTAATCTGCAGATCAGGTCAACAGGGCCTGGGGTGGAGAGGAGTTTACTTGAAATGGTCATGAGAGAATTTGGGGGAGTGATGGAACTGCTCTGCACCTTGATTTTGGTGAAAGTTACATGACTACTGCATTCATTGGTCAAAAATTCATCAAACTGTGCACTAAAAAGAATAAATTGTGTTATTAATAACCTATACCTTAAAGAACCTTATACACTGAGTGGCCAGATTATTATGATCTCTGAGCGCATACTAATCTGGCCACTCAGTGTATATCCTATATAATAAAAGGCTAATATGCAAATTTTCCCCTTGACCAGGAGTTTGACCAGCAGGCAGGTGGGCCAACTGCCCATGTCCCCTCCCCTGGCCAGGTTGGTCAGACCCCACTCATGCATGAATTCAGGCACAGGGTGGGAGAGTCCAATCAGGGGCAGGCCAGCAGGGGGCCAGATTATTATGCATTCAGAGATCATAATAATCTGGCCACTCAGTGTACATATACTAGAGGCCCAGTGCACAAATTCATGCACAGTTGGGGTCCAGCAGGCCAGCCCCAATTGGAGCCGTTCAGGCCTGGCCTGTCAGAAGGAGGAGATGGTGGGAGGTTGGCTGGCTGGGCTGCCCTGTTTGGGGCCCAATCAGGGCCAGGATGGCTGGGGGAAAGGGCCCCAGGTGATTGGCAGGGGGCCCTGCCGTCGATTGAGGTTGGGGTCCAATTGGAGGTGGGGCTGGCCATGAAGAGGGGCTGTGGGTATTGGGCAGCCAGCCCTATCCCCAAATGGGGTAAGGGTTGCCAATCAGGAGGGGTCAGCAGACTGGGGAAAGGGCCATGGGTGGTTGGCCAGCTGGCCTTGCCCCAATGGGGTGGAGGGGCTGGTCTAGGGTGGGGCCAGGTGGGGGGAGGGGCTTCAGGAGGTTGGCTGGCCAACCCCATCCCCTATTGGGGTGGAGGGTGTGATCAAGGGTGGGGCAGCCAGGGGAGGGGCTGCAGGAGCTTGGTCACCCAGCCCCACACCCTATTGAGGTGTGGGGGTGTAATCAGGCACAGGCCGGTGGGGCAGGAAGGGGCTGTGGGCCTATTGTGGTGGGGTGGGCTGATCGGGGATAGGGCTTGCCCAGGGTAAGGGAGGGAGCATTTGGCCATAGGCCTGCTCTTGATCAGGGTGAGAGAGTCCAATCAGGGGCAGGCCAGCAGGGGGAAGGGGCCATGAAGTTGGCCAGCCAGCCCCACCCCCTGATCAGGCAGGTTCGCTGGCTACAGTGGGCATCATAATGACCGGTCATTATGGTTATTATGGCCATTCCGGTCACTGGCTTTTTATTCTATCTAATAAAAGGGTAATATGCAAATTAACCATCATTCCATCACAAAGATGGCGGTGCCCATAGCCACAAGGTGGTGGTGCCCAGTCCCCTCAGCCTTGCCAGAGTCCCCCAGTCCTGGAGGGGCTGCCACTGAGAGTGGGCAGCATGAGCGGCCTGGCAGAATGCTTGCTTCATCATCACAGTGACGGAGGGCCTCTGGGCAGTGGGCATGGAGCAGGCATGGAGAGTGGGGCAGGAAGCTTGCTTCATCGCTGCAGCAACGCCCCAGCTGTGGAGGGCCTCTGGGGGTTGGGGGGCTGGCCTGCAGCCTCTGCAACTGAGCACAGGCCCAGAGAGGAGACGGCGGACCTGCCTCCCATGAAAGCAGCTTGGCTCCCGGCAGCGTGCTGCAGTTCCCGCCGGCTCCCGGGGAAGCGGTTCCAGGCCCAGTCGGTTCCCGGTCTACTGGTTGTGATATTGCATGATGGGCTACTAGTATATATATAAATATACACTGAGTGGCCAGGTTATTATGATCTCTGAATGCATAATAATCTGGCCACTCAGTGTATAAATATATATATTAGAGGCCCGGTGCATGAATTGGTGCATGGGTGGGGTCCAACCAGCCTGGCCAGGGGGAAGGGATATGGGTGGTTGGCCGGCCTGCCTGCTGGTCAAACTCCTGGTCGAGGGGGCAATTTGCATATTAGCCCTTTATTATATAGGATATACACCGAGAGGCCATATTATTATGCATTTGGAGATCACAATAATCTGGCCACTCAGTGTATATATCCCCTAAGCCCACCTTCTGCAGGGCCATGATTGACCAAGCAGGGTAGTGCTGGGCCTTTGGGTATGGGAGCTCACCTCCTTCACCTTTCTTACTTTGAGTTCCCCCTAGCAGCTCCAGAGATCAAAACTTGGTTGCAAGCAGTTTATTTGGGAGGGATCCCAGAAAACAGGAGTGAGGGAAATGAGACAAGGAGGGAGGAAAGCCAGTAAAGGATGGGATAATAATCTGGTCCACCCAGACACTGGGGTTTGCCCTGGGCATGACTCCTTTGCAGAACGTGCCTCCTAATTGTCCATTTGCAGGACTGGAAGCTGCCGCATCTATTAATGTCTCTGTCCACAGTATGAAAACCCACAGCAGTGCTCAGTTAAGATAAAGATCACTCTGCTTAGGAGAAAAGTGAAGCATGGCAGCAGGCCCAGCAAGTGCTGAACTGAGCAGGACAGATGTGGCCAAAATCAGAGATGGTCAGCATCGTGTGACGGAGGCCACCCGATTTGTCCTAGCTTTGGTCTCTGAGGGCCAGAGTTGAGTCAACCAGAGGAGAAGAAGGTTTTCATGGGGGTTTTTCCTAATGAGGGGCAGAATGTAACATGACCAAGATACCCAAATACTCCAATGCCCTCTCCTTTCACTCTCTGTCTCCTAATCCCACCCCTATAATCACAGAGAGCCAGACATCCCACACTGCCATCTTTGCAGCAGGCTCATTCACTCTGAGAAGCTCAGTTCCAGTTCAAAATCACTTCTGAGTCCTGAAGTACTCCATCCTGAAGGCCCTTTCTCTAAGAGCAGGAGACCCAGAGAGACAGAAAAGACCCCTCCCACTGTATTGTCCGGCTCATGAACCGCCTGCCCTGGTGGCCCAGCAGGTCTCAGGCTCAGTACTGAGTAGGTACTCGTGTCTGGCCGCACACTGGACCAATGCCAGGGCTTCTGAACAAGTTCTTTGAAGGCAAAGAAGCCTGACAGTACCATTGATCACACACACTGCCAAAATCCCCGCATTCACTTCCTGTGAAAATTATTAGGATGTTTGCATAAAAAACACAACAGTATTTGACCAGAGAGAAGAGGCATGGTGGGGGGCCGGGGGAGGGACAAATACGGTGACTTCACTTTATTTTATTCAGCATTTCTTGCATTTTAGAAACCGAGAAAGAAGTCAGACAGGGAAAAAAAGGAATTCTAGAGTCACTTAAACATTAAAGATTATACTATTCAAGAAGCAGCCTTGTTGGGGAAAAGTAAGGATAAACCCCTCCCAGATGAACTTAATGCAAGTGGGATTCTTTTGTGGAATCACTGACGTTTTCATTATTCAGCCTGAATCGCCCATATTTTTGTATTCATTGCAGACAATGAGTCCTTGTGACATTCTGGCATGCATTACAGTAGGGAGGGGGGAACACAACCTGCTTTATTGGTTCCATTTTCCACTTTTAGACATAATGGAAATGTTAACATGCTTAACCTCCCTGGCCTCTCTCCCAGCCTCGCTTCACCTTTCCCAGTTATCTCGAGTCTTGGTGAGGGTAGACTGCACTGGCAGACAAGGGGATACACGCTAATGCAGGCGCCAACGCTGGCCTGCTGTGTATCCTTCACCACACTAATGCTCTCCGTCCATTCTTTTAAAGATGTTCACAGCATAAAATCTCCATTATAATTAAAATTATCTCAACTGTCCTTCAGACAAGAATGTAAGGCTTTTGACTACATGAACCAGTTCAAGGAAAATCTCCTGGGCGCCCAGGACACAAGATCACATTGTTGAACCCCTTTTACATGCATTCAGTTCTGCCCGGGTGTAAAGCCCGCTTGTTCCTGTCGCTGGGTGAATTTCTCTTACATTAATTGCTAACACTCTAAGTGTTTAATTTAAAGTTCACGCCTAAGGTGAGAGCTATATAAACAAACTATTTCAGCTTCATGGGAGGAGGAGGAGGCAAAATTATTCATATTTTTTAAAACCCTGTTGAGGACTAGAATATGCAACAGAATGCCCATTGCTCCTTAGTGGCTTGCCTTTCCCAGGCAGAGGACATGAATTATAGAAAAAGAAAAGTTGCTCAAGCTCTGTGTTTTTTTTAATGTAGTAATAGATAGTTTTCTCTTTACAGTTGCCCTTTTCACCTAAAATTGCTATTTCTATACTGTAACAAACCCCACCACCACCCCAGAAAAGAGGGAACCTATCATACAGAGAAATTATACAGGTTTGGCTTCTGATCAGGCTCAGAGGAAGTGCTGGATACTTCTTGGCTCTCACGAAGCCCTTCCCAGGTGACTCAAAGATAACCTGGTTCCCTTGGGGACACAGGAGGCACAGATGTAGAGGGGAGCGATGAAGGCAGAAGGCTACAAAGTTCACACCATGAAATTTCTCAGGCAGGCTCTGTCTTAGGCTGGTTTCCAGCACAACCCTGGCACCTCCAGGAACTTAGAAGGCCTTTAAGGCTCCAAATGGGACCTTAAGAGTAAACAAGAATATTATTCCGCCTTAAAAAGGAAGAGGGACGTCTTTTTTTTTTTTTTATTGTTTGAAGTATTACAAATAAGAGGGACGTCTTGATACATGTTACAATGTGGATGAACTTTGGGGACCTTATGCTGAGTGAAATGAGCCACTTACAAAAAGGCAAATACTGTGTGGTTCCACTTATATGAGGTACTTAAAGTTGTCAAATTCATAGAGACAAGAAGTAGAAGGTTGGAGGCTAGGGCCCGGAGGAGGGATGAATCTGGATTTATTGTTTAATAAGGACAGAATTTCTGTTCAGGATTATGAAAAAGATCTGGAAATAAATGGTAGTGATGGTTGTACAACAATATGAATGTCCTTAATGTGTACATTTAGAAATGGTTAACGTGCTAAATTTTATGTTACATGTATTTTACCACAATTAAAAATATTTTTTGAAAAATAAACAGGACTGCTGGCCAGTCATGGGAAGGTATTTTCAACAGCATTTATGATGTTGGCTAAATTCCAAGCATGACCATTGGTTTCCTTTGGGATGACATACAGCTCCCGCCTCAGAAGTCACCCTGACTTTGAGCTGCATTAAATAATGACCCCTGCCCTGGTGCCTGCCAATCAATCAGGGTTGTGAAGACCACAACCCTGAAAGGACACACCTGGAAAGCTGCTGAATATTCTTCTGAGATCTTCCCCTGATGTCTCCCCTAAAAGTCCCACCCCTAAAGCCCTTCCCTTAGGACAGAGGACCCAGCTCACTCTCCCTCCAGGGAGCATGCCAGACGCTTTCTCTTCCCCTTCCGCTTCCCCCATCCCATCCCCACAGGCCATTTAGCTTCCTCACTCCCAATTTCCAAAGGGCCCTTCCTTTACCTCTACAACTTGTTTCCTCAGCCCATTTCTTCTAGGAACTACTTCTTCTACCTCTGTGATTGGCCCAATAAATTCTCTCTTACAGTTTAAAAAAAAAATTTCACCCTGGCCTTTAAGAGCAGGCAGAGCCCAACAAGTGCCACCTGTAGGACTGAGGCTGGATGGTGCTGCCTCACCAGGTCTCTCTCTGCCTTCTCTGGCCCCTCTACCACTCAGCCCCAGGGGCCCTTGACTTTCCTGAGGACTTCTCCACCAAAACCCAAGGTTACGTTCTCAGCTCACTAGAATTATTATCCCTCAAGTGGACAAACAAAATGAGACAATATTCTTCTTTGTTTTTTGCTATAGGACATTTTTTTCCAAACCCTACTTTTATATGATTATAATAAAATATATTAAACATATTTTTAAATCCAGTAATATTAACAATAAAATAAATTAAAATAACCTACCAGGCTGGCATGAAAATTTTAACTGATACTCTGTATTGTCAAAAGTGCAGAAACACTAACACTCCTCATGAACCGTACTGGAGTAGGCCTTTCTGGAGGACAGTTTGACAATGCATATAAAAGCCTTAAAAATCTGCACACACTTTGACCCAATAACTTTTCAGGAACAAACTGTAGGAATTTATAATGAAAAAATGATCTGAGATTATTGCAAAATTTTACACAAGGGTGTTCTTTAAAGTGCTATTTAAAATGGGTTAAATGGCCAGGTTGGTGTGGCTCAGAGGTTGAATGCTAACCTATGAACCAAGAGGTCATGGTTCGATTCCCAGTCAGGGCACATGCTTGGGTTGTAGGCTCAATCCCCAATGAAGGGCGTGCAGGAGGCAGCCAATTGATGATTCTCTCTTACCATTGATGTTTCTCTCTCTCCCCCGTGCTCTTTGAAATCAATAAAAAATATATTTTTAAAAATCCTATCTAATAGAAGAGTAATATGCAAATTGACCATACTTCTGCTATGCCCACAAGCCACACTCACCAGCCAATCAGGAGCGGGTATGCAAATTAACCCAACCAAGATGGCTGTGGCCACGAAGCTGCAGCAAGCAGGAGGCTTGGGTTTCCCCAGCAATGGAGGAAGCCAAGCTTTTCTGCTGCCCTGGCCAGCCCAGGCCTACACTCAAGGCTACAAAGTTTCAATTATAGAAGATAAATAAATCCCAACAAAAATGTCTGTGGCCAGGGAGCAAGCAGAAGGCTTGGCTCCACTCAAGGCTACAAAGTTTCAATTATAGAAGATAAATAAATCCCAGATACCAGGGCCTCCGCTTGTTGCTGGGGGGGTGTGGTCGGCCTGCAAACCACCACAGGCCCCTCACCCAGGCCGCCCCACGCCCCAAGGGAACTCCCACCTTAATCCAGGACACCCTTTAGGGCAAACCAGCTGGCTCCCACCCATGCACCAGGCCTCTATCCTATCTAATAAAAGAGTAATATGCAAATTGACCATCACTCCAACATGCAAGATGGCTGCACCCATGTGGTCAAAGATGGCTGCCCCCACATGGACACAAGATGGCCACCACAAGGGGGCCTGCAGGGGAGGGCTGTTGGGAGGGACCAGGCCTGCAAGGGAGGGCAGTTGGAGGCGATCAAGCCTGCAGGGAAGGGCAGTTAGGGGTGACCAGGCCAGCAGAAGAGGGAAGTTGGTGGGGACCAGACCTGCAGGAGAAGGCATTTGGGGGGGACCAGGCATGCAGGGGAGGTCAGTTGGGGGGGGGACCAGACATGCAGGGGAGAGCAGTTGGGGGAGACCAGGCCTGCAGGGGAAGGCAGTTGGGGGGACCAGACCTGCAGGGGAGGGCAGTTGGAGGGGACCAGGCCTGCAGAGGAGGGCAGTTAGGGGTGACCAGGCTGGCAGGGCAGCAGTTAGACATCAATCAGACTGGCAGGGGAGTGGTTAGGGGGTGATCAGGCTGGCAGGCAGAAGTGGTTAGGGGCAATAGGAAGGCAAGCAGGCAAGCAGTTGGGAGCCAGCAGTCCTGGATTGTGAGAGGGATCCCAGATTGGAGAGGGTGCAGGCTGGGCTGAGGGACACACACACCCCCATGCATAAATTTCGTGCACCAGGCTTCTAGTAAAGAATAAAATAAAATGGGTTAAATGGAAACAGAAGATCTCAAACAAGCAGATAGCTAAGTCAATCATAACACATTCATGGGCTATTTTGCAATGATTATATCATGTTACATTTGCCAAATTAACCATAAATTTAGCACCATTGCAATCAAAATCTGAAAGAAGAGTTAAATTTTAACTTTAAATTTTATCTGGAACACTAAATGTGAAGAGGAGCCCATGTTTTTGTGTAAAGAATGATGTGGAAGATCTGTCCTACCAAATGTCAAAACATACTACAAAGTTACTGCAATTAAAAGTGTGGTACTGTTGCAGAAAAGAACACATTGATCAATGAAACAGAATTCAGAATAGGCATGTGACAAAATGGGATATTGAACCTCACTAAAAACACCAACCAAGCACAGTCTGGTCCATGGGGTGGAAGTGAAGGTCGGCTAGGGATTGCTGAGGAAATGTAGCTTTACTGATGCAAACACAGTCCCCGACCTTTTAATTTTCTTGTTGTGAAGCTGAAAGTGGTGCAACCATCTTGCCTCATGGGGACCAAAGACATGCTCTGAAGGATGGAAGATGAAAAACCAGAGGTGTCTGGAAAATTGATGACACTGAGTCTCAGCCCCTACAGCCACCCTGCGGGATATAGGATTACTTACAAGTCACATGATGAACCATCTTATAGAGCCACATGTTATTTTGCTATTCTATTGTCAAACATGTAGATTCTATTCAATTTTGATTTTATAACTACTGCTTGTATCTCTTTGAACGTAAGATATTGGGTATACCTCTTATTAGGATTCATTCCTAGAAGTTGAAATCACTGAATGAAAACTATTTTAAGACAAATGTCAATTACCAACTTATATACACAGAAGTATATGAGAATGCTGATGTTACTTCTTCCTTGTCAGCATTAGTTATAAACACTTTTTCTTTCATCATCAATTTTATATGCACATTTGTACTGTGAGGCTTATGTAAGTCTTTGATTAAGTTATTTTTTTTATTTATTTGTCAACTGGATTTCCCTTTTTGTGAATCACAAATAAATGTCATTTCCATTTTCCTATTGGAAATATTCTTTTCAATTTTCTCTTTTTTATTGAAAATCCTTACAAATCTTTTTTATTTGTAAGGTATTTTTTTATTGATTTCAGAGAGGAAGGAAGAGGGAGAGAGAGATAGAAACATCCATGATGAGAGAGAATCATGGATTGGCTGCCTCCTGCAAGTCTCCCACTGGGGATCGAGCCCACAACCTGGGCATGTGCACTTGACCAGAATCAAACCCGGGACCTTCAGTTCGCAGGCAACGACGCTCTATCCACTGAGCCAAACTGGCTAGGGCAATAAGGTATCTTTTATATATTAGGGCTCTTCACCTTTTGTCTACCATGTATTCACATATTTGTATGTTACAAATGTTTTCCTTAGATGGGCAATTGTTTTTAATTTATAATATGATGGTTTTTATGTATCAGTCCTTTTCTTCCAACTTTCTTTTTTTTAATTTAATAAATCTTTATTGTTCAGATTATTACAATTGTTTCTCCTTTTTCCCCCCATAGCTCCCCTCCACCCAGTTCCCACCCCTCCCTCTGCCCTTACCTCCCTCCCACTGTCCTCATCCATAGGTGTATGAATTTTGTCCAGTCTCTTCCTGTACCCCCCACACCCCTTTCCCCCTGAGAATTATCAATCCACTCCCATTCTATGCCCCTGATTCTATTATATTCACCAGTTTATTCTGTTCATCAGATTTTTAATTCACTTGATTTTTAGATTCACTTGTTGATAGATATGTATTTGTTGTTCATAATTTTTATCTTTACTTTTTTCTTCTTCTTCCTCTTCTTAAAGAATACCTTTCAGCATTTCATATAATACTGGTTTGGTGGTGATGAACTCCTTTAGCTTTTTCTTGTCTGTGAAGGTCTTTATCTGACCTTCAATTCTGAATAATAGCTTTGCTGGGTACAGTAATCTTGGTTATAGGTTCTTGCTATTCATCACTTTGAATATTTCTTGCCACTCCCATCTGGCCTACATAGTTTCTGTTGAGAAATCAGCTGACAATCATATGGGTGCTCCCTTGTAGGTAATTAACTGTTTTTCTCTTGCTGCTTTTAATAGTCTCTCTTTGTCTTTTGCCCTTGGCATTTTAATTATGGTGTGTCTTGGTGTGGTCCTCTTTGGATTCCTTTTGTTTGGGGTTCTGTGTGCTTCCTGGACTTGTAAGTCTATTTCTTTCACCAGGTGGGGGAAGTTTTCTGTCATTATTTCTTCAAATAGGTTTTCAGTAACTTGCTCTCTCTCTTCTTCTGGCACCCCCATAATTCTGATGTTGGTATGCTTGAAGTTGTCCTAGAGGCTCCTTACATTATCTTCAACTTTTTGGATTCTTTTTTCTTTTTGTTTTCCCGGTTGAGTGTTTTTTGCTTCTTTGTATTTCAAATCTTTGACTTGATTCTTGCATTCCTCTAGTATGCTGTTGGATCTCTGTATAATATTTTTTATTTCAGTCAGTGTCTGTTTAATTTCTAGTTGGTCCTTTTTCATATCCTCGAGGGTCTCGTTGAATTTATAGGCCTTTTCTAGGAAATTCTTGAAAAAACCTTATAACCGTGGTTTTGAATTCTATATCCAGTCGTTTGTTTTCCTCCATTTCTTTCATTTGTTATCTGTTTCTTTGTCTCCGCATTTTCGCTGCTTCCCTGAGTTGGTAGGGTGGCTTTTATGTGCTAGGTGTCCTATATGGCCCAGTGGGTCGGCCTCCAAGTTACCCGTGGTGGACACTCTTGGTGCACCCCTTTGTGGACTGTGTGTACAGCCTTGTTGTAGTTAAGTCTTGATTGTTGTTGATGTCACTGGGAGGAATTGACCTCCAGGCCAATTGGCTGTGAGGACCCACTGTGTCTATAATGGAAGAACTGCTGCACTGGAGACACGCTTCGGGGACAGGATTTGCTTTGCTCACTTCACATAGAGACTGCCCTACCTTTCTTGACTGCTTAAATCTTCAGTTCCCTGTGCACGAGTTATTGCACGTGAACCATATAGCAATAAGATCCACACTTTATTTTTAATAAAGTATAACAGTAAAACAAATTCTTTGTATTTTTTTAATCCAAAATTCTCAGAAGTATTTATAAACAGTATCAGGCAATGCAAGTCAGGATGTTACAACAAAGCATCACATGGACTTTGCCTCTCTGGGGTTATATGTCCAGCACCAAGCAAAATGCCCAGGACACAGTGGGTGCTCAATAATTGTTTGCACAACAAATAGTTTACAAATTACATAAATATATATATTTATACATTGCACAGCTATGTTAAAAGTTGAAAATGGTTTGCAAAGGCACATTTACTACTATTATCACTATTCGAACAGATATTATTTATCTCCCCAAAAAAACAGCTGCATCATAAAGCACAGTTTTTGAAGCAGTTTCATGACTGTTTCCTCCTCTCCTCACAGCAACAGTGAAGCTATTACCATCCCATTTCACAGAAGAGGAAACTAAGGCCTCAGAGAGATTGACTGACTAGTGAAATAAACTGAAGGGTCCTTAAAGTGACTTGTTCATCCAGAGCATGTCATCCCAGCTCTGCCCAGGGCCTGGGTGGTGGGTTTTGTCCACCTCTTTAAATCAGCCCCAGGTCCCTAAACTAAACTAGCCAGTGGCTGACTCCCACTGTGACCTCTCCAGTTGCCTGGTCCGCGGCGAGTTTGGCTCACCAGAGTGCTGTAGCAGCACGTGCTCCTTTGAATTCCCTGCCTCTCTGGAGCATGAGTATTCAGCTTTCTATTCCCTGCACTTAAGTTGAGAATAGGTGTTCAATTTGAGTATGTTTTGACCTGCCAGGTATCTGTGAAACAAAATAACTCCTCCTGGTAGCTTCTTATCAAGAGTAATTTAAAGCATCCATTACCTACTGCTGAATGTCAAAATAAAGGTTGAGAGAAATTCCTCTTTCCCTAAATATGTTTTCTTTTCACTCTTGTCAGCATCATTGTCAATTCTGAAATTATAGTGTGCCAGGGAAGATCTCCGAAATTGAGGCTTCAGAAATTGTTACAATGAGAACATACAAATCAGCCTGCAGTTCCCAGGGGCCCTGGGTAAAATCGCCCCAGAGGAGCGGCCTGGGTCCCACCTCTGCCAGCAGCTGTGTGGCTCCAGAGGGCTCCTAGGGACCCAGAACAAAACATGCACCCTGGGAGGGAGGCCCTCGCTGCAGCCCTGGTAGGAGTTGAGCACTAAATTAGTTATTCCAGGCCTCTGTCAACATGCAGACCATCCTACACCCTCCTGACAATCCTGTAACTCTCCTTACCCTCTGAGTAAGTGGAAAGGGAAAGAAAGGGACCAATATACTTCAAAAAACCCTGCTACTTAAACAACCCTGTGATTTTCATCAGCTGGAAGTTAAAGGGTGTGTATTTTTTAGTTTATTGTATCACCAAGTCAACTACTGAGAATATCTGGGTGTACCTGCCAACAGAGACCCAGCAAGAGATGGAGGGTGAAAGGTAAGGGATCAGAATAAAGCTTCAAGCCACAAGAAGGAACTTACATGGAGTGATGTCACTCTCTCTGCCATCATCAAGTGTTCTTATGTTCTAACCGAAGTACTCCCATTTTCCAGTCTCAGTGATCAAGCAAGCAATCTAAATGTCTACCAATGGGTGAATAGATAAGGAAAATGTAGTATGTACTACACACAATGGAATATTATTCAGCCCAATAGAACTTCCTGTGATGATGAAATCATTCTACATCTGTGCTGTCCAATATGATAGCCACTAGGGACTTACAGCCATTGGTCATTGGAGTGCTACTACTATAACTAAACAACTTAATTTTTTATTTTAGTGAATTTGAATTAATTAGCTCCATGTGGCTGGTGGCTTTCAGACAGGTCAGCACAGTTTGGGGTATTAAAATATAGTAGCAAGTGTTCCCTCTCTTTTCTTCATCAGGTCAAACATTTTTAGTGCCTTGAAACATCATCCATATGTGATCATCTGAGTCCTTCACCTTCCAGTCCTGTCCTTGCAATTCATTCTAATTTTCCATATTCCTGTGAACATGTGGCATCAGAACTGAACCCTCTGCAATTACCCCAAATATAAATGCCATATTCTGAATAATAGGGGAATAAATAGCAGCATCTCTGGGACTGGCACTGTATCTTACTTATTTTTGTGTCCCACTGCCCAGCCCAGAAAATAGCCTATTAATAATTGATGAGTGGATGAATACATTTTCTCAGTAGGGTGGAATGCAGTGGAACTCCCGCTTTTCATTTCCTTCCAGAAATGAATTTCCATGAATGAAATCTACAAACACATTCTTTTTTAAAATTTAATTCGTTAGGGTCAACAAAAGCCCTCATGGCCTCTCTGCTCTGTACTTGGGCTATTAGATTTTGAGTATCCAAAAGTAAACCTTTACAGGTAACTCTAAATAACTGTCTCTGATGATGAAGACCTTGGAAGACCTTAATTTACACCGCCACCCCAAGTCTCGAGAAGCCTCTGTACCCATTGGAAATGGCTCCTCCTCCTCCTGGGCTCAGGACAGAGCAGAGGACAGCTGTCCCTCTGGGAAGATGACTGGGAAACAGCACCCCTCCGGGAGGAAGCCGCCTGTAGGTTTGCCAAGTGAATCCCATGTGTTGAAAAGAGAACGTTATCCCTACATTGAATGACATCGGGTTCCAAGGCACTCAGTTTGGTGGTGGGAACAGAGGCCAGATCCTAGCGTCCTCCCCAGGGCCTGCTGCTCCGATCCATGTGCTAGTCCACCCAGTTGTATCACTCATCACTCTGACAACTGAATCATCTAAAATAGCACTTCTCAAACTGCCTGAGAGGAAAGTCCAATGTTTTCTAAATTTTCCAATGCGCTTCAGATCAGTACTTTTGTCATATATAATAAAAAAATTATTAAAATTTTTAAATTAAAATGGGAAAAAATACAAGCCCAAATTTAATGTTTATATTAATCAGACATAAAATCATATTTTAATAAATACAATCAGAACAAACAAAATAAGGAAAATAAAAGAATTATAAAAACTAGACATGTTCTTTTGTGGCGGGGGGAGGCAATTACTAGATAAATGTGCAGTTGCACTCAGTGTTTGCTGTTCAGCAGTTGAAATTGTAGGACCGTTCATCTAGGCCACACATTCTTTGACATCTCTCCTATTGGGACATGGGATTATGTCCCCTCCCCTTGACTCTGAGAAGGCTCTGTGACCATGGTGACCACCAGAATGTGGTGGAAGTGACACTGCACCAGTTTCCAGGCCTGCACCTCAAGAGACAGGAAAGTCCTACTTCCTGTGTTATGGAACACTCCCTCTCAGACCCTGAACCAGCATGTAGTAAGTCCAGCTACTTTGCCGCAGAGACCCCAGAGAGAACTCAAGTCTCTAAGGCTCAGCCCAGTGTTCCATCCCTCCTCTCCAAGGCATCGGGCATGTGAGTGAACGTGTCTTGGACCCTCCAGACCAGAGCACCTACCAGCTGATTAGCATCCTGTGATCCCAGTCAGTGCAGGTAAAGCAGAATTACCCAGCAAGCCAGGCCTGAATTCTTCACATAAAATTTGGTCATGAGATGAAGTAAAATCGTTGTTGTGTTTAAGCCCCTAAGTGTTGGGAGCAGTTTGTTATATAGCAATAGATAACTAAAATAAGAACAAAGCAAAAGATTTCAAGTTTTAATATGACAAATGAGCCTTCTCCACAGTTATACATATGACCCAGATTGGATTGGCAATTGTAGTCATTGGGCATAATGTATCGTTAAAGTGATTCTAATTTGGCATAAGTAACATTCAGAGCAGAGAAACCAATCCACAAAGGTACATTTTTAGGATTGGAAGAAAATCTCTTTCAATAATTTCAATAAATTATTCACAATATTCCTTTAAATTATATCCCAAATGAAGCTACATTTTCAATTTTTATTTTCAAACCTTCACCAGAAGTCCGTTACAAAAATGTATCCTACAAAATGAATGTTCATGAAATGCTACTTCCATGATTAGATTACATAAGATTGTGACTCTTGCTAGCAGATGCTTTTCCTTGCTGGGTTTTGTTTTTGTTTTTTGTTTTTGTTTTTGTTTTTTTTGTTTGTTTGTTTTTAATATATTTTATTGATTTTTTTACAGAGAGGAAGGGAGAGGGATAGAGAGCTAGAAACATCGATAGGAGAGAAACATCTATCAGCTGCCTCCTGCACACCTCCTAGTGGGGATGTGCCTGCAACCCAAGTACATGCCCTTGACCGGAATCGAACCTGGGATCTTTCAGTCCGCAGGCCGACGCTCTATCCACTGAGCCAAACCAGTTAGGGCTTTGTTTTTGTTTTTATTGATTTCAGAGAGGAAGGGAGAGGAAGAGAGAGACAGAAACATCAATAATGAGAGAGGATCATCAATTGGCTGCCTCCTGCATGTCCCCCACTGGGGATCGAACCTTGACCTCTGAGGGTCATGGGTCAATTCTCAACCAGCAAGCCACACTGGCCAGCCGGGCTTCCTTGCTGGTTTTGATAAAGCCAGTTGCCACATTGGGGAGGTCCACAAGGCAAGAAGTGAAGGGCAGCCTCTGGCCAGGAGCTAGGTAAGAACTGAGGCTCTCTGTCCAACACGTGAAAGGAACTGAACCCCTACCCTCCCAACAACTGTGTACCTGAGCTCAGAAATAGACCCTTTCCCAGTCCAGCCTGCAGATGGGAGCCCAGCACTGGCCACAGTGTGACTGCAGTCTTGTGAGAAACCCTAAAGCAGCGTCCAGCTAAGCGAGTCCTGATTCCAGACCCACAGAAACCAGGAGGAAACAGATGTGTGATTTTAGGTTGCTAAGTTTGTGATACTTGTTACACAGCAATAGATAACTAATATAGATTTTGGTATCTGGAAGTGGGTGCTGCTGTAACATATAACTAAACTGTGGGAGTGGATTTGGAACCAAGCAGAGAGCAGAAGCTGGAAGGATTTTGAGCAAAATGATAGAAAAAGCAAAAAACAGACTGGTTAGCAGAAATCTGGACTTTGAGGGTGATGCCAGTGAGAGCTCAAAGGAAATTATTATTTTAAACTAGGGTAAGGGAATCCTTGTTATGCAGTGGCATGATGCTTAGCAAAATCGTCATGTGCAGTTACATAAAAAGCAAAATATGTAGCTGATGAATTTGGTTATCTAGTTAGGGATTTCCAAGAACAGGGTTGAAGACATCACTTGGTCTCTTCTTGCTGCTTATGATGTAAGAAATGTGAAAAGAAAGAGAAGTTGAGAGAAGGGTGTTACCAAAACACCCTTTATTTCTGTCTCCCACTGGCTCTGTAAAATTTATTCAGAGGGGGAAACCCTTTCCTACCACAGGTGAAAACTTGCCTTGACTTTCTAGCTCATTCTTAGGGAAAAGAAGTCTTATGATCACATTAAGCCACAAACACAGTCCAGTGTCAAAAATCAGCTTGCTCCACCAGAGATGTTAAGCAAAGCCTTCATTTTGGTAAAAACAGACTTTCCCCACCTTTTCCCTGCCTCCTCTGCCTGCTTTCCGTGAAGAGTGTGGGTAGTCTCTGCTCTCTGTCCATCTACACTCACCACCTCTCCATCCACTGGTGCTGCTTTGGAGCCACCTTCCTTCCCCTCATACACATGTATGAGTGTGGTAGGGGGCAAGGCAGCCAACAATGCTTGCTCGGCCAGTGGCTTCTTCCCTTCACCTGGCAAATAAATAGGACTTCCTCTAGGGAATTGCCTGGAGCTCTTGAAGATTCCCACTTCTTTGGAGGCCCCCACCCCCACCCCCACCCACCACCACTCCTCTCTCCTGCAGTTTCCTTAGCTCAGGCCAATACACTCTATCCTGGGAGCCCTTGGAACTTCTTCCTCAGCCCCTGGGAATCCAGAGGTGGAGTTAGGTGGATTTGGCACATGACTTACGCAATTTAAAACCTTAAGGCCCATCACTTGCACAGAACATTGAAGTTTATTAAATAACTTTTGACAACTCTAGAGATTCTAGTATCATTTTTCTTCCTTGCTTTATCAATAGAGTGAACTACATGAAGAGATTTTATATCATTAGGTGGAATTAACCCATAATTTTGTATTTTTTAATTAAACTAGTGATTTGTCCGTCATTGATTGTCTTCAAAGAACCAGTGCCTGCATTTATTTTTTTAATGTGATTGGTTTTTTTGTTTTCTGATTCACTTATTTCTGATTTTATCTTTTTAGTTTCGCCCTTCTGCTTTTTTGTTAATTATAATTATTATCGCCAACGGAGAGTGAGAACGCAGTCCCCGGCTACCACGACTCATGCTATTGAGTGTCCCACCTTTGGGGAAATCGCAGGGGTCAGCAATCGGGAGAACAATGGGTAAGCCTCCACTAGGGAAAGCCACCTTTGTGGTATCTCCCCTGCCAGGTGTAAGTATGTTGGTCTGTTTTTTTAACTTCTTGAATAGAATACTCATTTATCTAATTTTATTCTTTCTTGTTTAATAATGAAAGTGTTAACTTTCTACTTTCTGGAATTACGGGGGTTCTCTTTGTGCCTTAATATGTACATTTTTTGTGTGATTGCTTTATGGTGTCTGCATAAAAGTATAGAGGATTTGTTATAAATATGTAATGCGCCAATCTATCTTATGTAAAATGGATCTATCTTATTAATTGTTAATATTTTTATTTTTTTGTTTTTTTGTAAATATATTTTAATTAAATTTATTTGGTGACATCAGTTAATAAAATTATATAGGTTTCAAGTGCACAGTTCTATAATACATCATCTGTAGTGCTTTTACTATTATTTTGAAAAAATCAAAACTGCAGAAAATTTGCAAAAATAGTATCAATGAACTCCCATGTACTCTTCACCAACTACTAACACTTCGCTGTTTTGCTTTTGTGTGAACCATATGAGAGTAAGTTGCAGCTATGACCCTTCACTCCTTGTTTTTTTGCAGCACATGCCTTTGAAGAACAAGAACCATCCTATATAATAAAAGCCTAATATGCAAATTGACCAAATGGTGGAATGACAGGTGGAACCACAGGTCGTTATGATGCACACTGACCACCAGGGGGCAGATGCTCAATGCAGGAGCTGCCCACAGCCCACAGGCCCCAGGCCAGCCAAGGCGGGTGCCAGTGGGGGCCCCCAATCATCTGCCAGTTGCCCCACAGATCAGCCCTGATCACTGGCCAGGCCTAGGGGCCCTACCTGTGCAAGAATTTCATGCACTGGGCCTCTAGTCTCTTATATAACCAGAGAGCAAATATTAAATTCAGGAAATTGAATATTGATACAATGTTGTTATATAATATCAAATATATCTAATATTATCTTTATTCACATTTAATCAGTTATCCCAATACTGTCCTTCAAAGAAATATCTTCTTTAATCTAGAATCCAGTGCAATATCCTTATCTTTTATTCTCCATAATCCTTAGGATTGAGAGAGATTTTGTAGAGCTACTGTAGGTCACTGTGTTTTGTGCATTTCCCTTATTATTTTTTGCAGGCCTTGCTCTCTATACTTTGATGAAGATCAACATAAAAGTATAGAGAGGAGACATTAGGGCACTGCTTTTTGTAATCAGAAGTAATCTACAGGAAGGTCTCTCTTGCCACAAGGACACTCTTAGGGGTGAGATCAGTTCTACAGCTGATTTTTTCTAGGGTTGCATGGTGAGCAAACAGGTTTGGATCCTTGACTAGAGCAGGGGACTCCATTTGAAGCCAAGGTGATCCTTGGATCTGGAACTTCATTTCTGTAGCAAAAAAGACTTCTGCAGGTCTTCTGGGGATAAACTCTTCTTAAGATATTTTCTACCTAATATGGATAATTAGAGGCCCAGTGCATGGATTCATGCACCAGTGGAGTCACTCGGCCTAGCCTATGCCCTCTCGCAATCTGGGACCCCTCAGGGGATGTCAGACTTCTGGTTCCAGCCTGATTCTCACAGGCCAGGCCAAGGGACCCCACCAGTGCATGGATGGGCCTCTAGGACCCATATAAGATCTTTGGTTAATCTCTTCCTGCCCTCCCCCTCTCCTCCTTCCTTCTGAGATTCACCAGTTTGTTCCATGTTTCAATGCCTGTGCATTGAGAGTCAACCCCTGGTGGTCAGTATGTGTCATAGATACCAGTTGAATGGATGAATGGTCAAATGGTCGAACAGTTGCTTAGACTTTTACATATATAGATAAGGACAAATTGAAAGGATTAAAAAGCAAATTAAAACAGGATAAATTAAACACAAACAAATGTACCTAATTATATTTCAAATAAATAACATAACCACACAGGATAAAAAAATAATTTAAAAAAACACACCCAACCCAAGTAACTGAAAACAGTACTCTGTTTACTTTCAGTCTAAAACCAAAAAGAACTATAAATAAATATTGAACTCTAATTGGGATGTTTGATTTTCTCAGTGGTATATATTTACAATAGTGAAGCTTTTTCTGTATATATAGCACTGTGCAAATGAGTAAGTCATGGGAGCCAGGTTTCCAACTGTTGGGGAAGGGAGTTAGAAATAATAAACTCATGGTGTCAGAAAGGAACAGGTTTCAGGATGAACTTGTAGTGTTTAAGATAGATAAATGGTTGGATAGACAGAATAAAAAGGAAAGAGGTACAGAAGAATGGAGGGAGTAAGAGAAGTAAAAAGATGGAGGCAGTGAGAGAGGAAGAAAAGGAAAAAGAAACTAAAAAACAATCCCATTTACCATTGCAACAAAAAATTAAGATACCTAGGAATAAACTTAACCAAGGAGGTAAAGCACCTGTACTCAGAAAATTACAAGACATTGAAAAAAGAGATAGAGGAAGACATAAACAAATGGAAGAATCAACATGGAATGGTAGAATCAACATCATTAAAAGGTCCATGCAATTGGAGAGAAAAAATGATGGTGGCATAGGTAAGCACCTAAACCGCTGCCTCGCACAACAATTTCAAAACTACAACTAAAAGACAGAACAGACACCCTCCAGAACCACAGGAAAGCTGGCTGAGTGAAAATTCTACAACTAGAAGGAAAGAGAAAAGCTCATGGAGAATTGGAGGAACAGCAAAGGGTCTTTGTGCGTGCAGAGAGGAGGGGCGGCTGAGAGCCTGGCTGACTTTCTCTGGTGGAAGGGGGAAGGAAGCCCCCGACTGCACTGAACCCCAGTTCCAGGCGAGCCCCTGAGGATCCACGCTCTTGCGGGGGGGAATCTGGACTCTCGGGCGGAGGCTCAGGAGCTGGGGAAGGCAGAGGTCTGGAGGCGCCCACAAAGGCAGGGCTGACGGGAAGCCAACACTGTCTGCTCCGCCCTGAGACTCCACCCCATCCAAGCTGAGCACAGAAGATTTTGCAATTTGGCAAGTCTAATCCTATAAGGCTGTCTCCAGCACCGAACTTCTCCCAGTGTAGACACAGCTGATCCTCACAGCCAACTGGCCTGGAGGTCAATTCCTCCCAGTGATACCAACAACAATCAAGACTTAACTACAACAAGGCTGTACACACAGTCCACAAAGGGGTGCACCAAGAGTGTCCACCTCAGGTAACTGGGAGGCCGACCCACTGGGCCATATAGGAAACCTAGCACAGAAAGCTACCCTACCAACTCAGGGAAGCAGTGAAAATGCGGCGACAAAGAAACAGATCACAAACAAAAGAAATGGAGGAAAACAAACGACTGGATCTAGAATTCAAAACCACGGTTATAAGGCTTTTCAAGAATATCCTAGAAAAGGCTGGTAAATATAACAAGACCCTCAAAGATATGAAAAAGGACTAACTAGAAATTAAACAGACACTGACTGAAATAAAAAATATTATACAGAGACCCAACAATAGACTAGAAGAATGCAAGAATCAAGTCAAAAATTTGAAATACAAAGAAGCAAAAAACACTCAACTGGAAAAGCAAAAAGAAAAAAGAATCCAAAAAGTTGAAGATAGTGTAAGATGCCTCTGGACAACTTCAAGTGTACCAACATCAGAATTATGGGGGTGCCAGAAGAAGAGAGAGAGAGAGATACTGGAAACCTATTTGAAGAAATAATGACAGAAAACTTCCCCCACCTGGTGAAAGAAATAGACTTACAAGTCCAGGAAGCACACAGAACCCCAAACAAAAGGAATCCAAAGAGGACCACACCAAGACACACCATAATTAAAATGCCAAGAGCAAAAGACAAAGAGAGACTATTAAAAGCAGCAAGAGAAAAACAGTTAATTACCTACAGGGGAGCACCCATTCGATTGTCAGCTGATTTCTCAACAGAAACTATGCAGGCCAGATGGGAGTGGCAAGAAATTTTCAAAGTGATGAATAACAAGAACCTACAACCAAGATTACTCTACCCAGCAAAGCTATCATTCAGAATTGAAGGGCAGATAAAGACCTTCACAGATAAGAAAAAGCTAAAGGAGTTCATCACCACCAAACCAGTATTATATGAAATGCTGAAAGGTATTCTTTAAGAAGAAAAAAGTAAAGATAAAAATTATGAACAACTAATACATATCTATCAACAAGTGAACCTAAAAATCAAGTGAATTAAAAACCTGAGGAACAGAACAAACTGGTGAATATAATAGAATCAGGGCCATAGAAAGGGAGTGGACTGATAATTCTCAGGGGGAAAGGGGCATTGGGGGGTGCAGGAAGAGACTGGACAAAAATCGTACACCTATGGATGAGGACAGTGGGGGGGAGGTAAGGGCAGAAGGTGGGGTGGGAACCAAGTGGAGGGGAGCTATGGGGGGGAAAGGAGAAACAATTGTAATAATCTGAATAAAGATTTATTTTAAAAATAATAATAAATAAATAAATAAGGTCCATGCTACCCAAAGCAATCTATGGATTAAATGCAATCCCCATTAAAATACCAATAACATATTTCAAAGGCCTAGAACAAACTCTCCAAAAATTCATCTGGAACAAAAAAAAAAGACTCTGAATAGCTGCAGCAATCTTGAGAAAGAACAAAATTGGAGGGATCACAATACCAGATATCAAGCTATATTACAAAGCCACTGTTTTCAAAACTGCCTGGTACTGGCACAAGAACAGATATATAGACCAATGGAACAGAACAGAGAACCCAGAAATTGAACCAAGCCATTATGCTCAATTAATATTTGACAAAGGAGATAAGAGCTTACAGTGGAGTTAAGACAGTCTCTTCAATAAATGGTGTTGGGAAAATTGGTCAGATACATCCAAAAAAAAAAATGAAACTAGACCACCAGCTTACACCATACACAAAAATAAGCTGAAAATGGATAAAGGACTTAAACATAATACGGGAAACCATAAAAATCTTAGAAGAATCTATAGGCAGCAAAATAGCAGACATATGTCATAGCAATATCTTTACCAATACAGCTCCTAGGACAATGAAAACTAAGGAGAAAATAAACCAAAGGACTACATTAAAATAAAAAGCTTCTGCACAGCAAAAGAAACCATTAACAAAACAACAAGAAAACCCACAGCATGGGAGAACATATTTGCCAATATTGTCTCTAATAAGGGTTTAATCTCCAAAATTTACAGGGAACTCATACAACTTAACAAAAGGAAGATAAACAATCCAATCAAAAAAAAAGGGCAAAGGACCTAAGCAGATACTTTTCAAAAGAGGACATACAGAAGGCCAACAGACATTTGAAAACATGCTCAAAGTCACTAATCATCTGAGAGATGCAAATCAAAACAACAATGAGGTATCATCTCACACCTGTCAGAATGGCTATCATCAACAAATCAACAAGTGACAAGTGCTAGCAAGGATGTGGAGAAAAAGGAACCCTGGTGCACTGCTGGTGGGAATGCAGACTGGTGCAGCCACTGTGGAGAACAGTATGGAGTTTCCTCAAAAAATTAAAAATGGAACTCCCATTTGATTCCACTTCTAGGAATATATCCCAAGAAACTAGAGACACCAATCAGAACATATGCACCCCTATGTTCATAGCAGCAAAATTTACAATAGCTAATATTTGGAAACAGCCTAAGTGCTCACCAGCAGATGAGTGGATTAGAAAACTATGGTACATCTACACAATGGAATACTATTCTGCTATAAAAAAGAAGGAATTCTTTCTATTTGCAACAGCATGGATGGAACTGGAGAGCATTATGCTAAGTGAAATAAGCCAGTCAGAGAAAGGTAAATAGCACATAATCTCACTCATTTGTAGAAAATAATGGATGAACTGATAAACAAAAATAGATGCAGAGACATAGAAGCATCAAACAGACTGTCCAACATATGAGGGAAGGTGGGAGGTGAGGGGGTAAGAGATTAACCAAAGAACTTGTATGCATGCATATGAGCATAACCAATGGACACAGACAGTAGGGGAATAAGGGCATGTGCTGGGGGTGGGAAGGGCCAGGGAGAGGTCAATAGGGAAAAAAAGGAGACTCATGTAATACTTTAAACAATAAAGAATTTAAATTTTTTTTAAAGTGGCTTATACCCTAAAACCTAGGTATTATGCTTAAAATTTCTTGGAGAAAACATCAAAGCTCCTGTAATAATTTATCCTAAGATGATAATTCAAAATCTACACCAATGTGTCTACAAAATAATGACAGCAATGTTGGTTATGAAAGTGGAAAATTGGAAATAAACAAAATATATGTTGGCAGTGGGCTAGTAAGCTAAGTCATAGAACATTTTTTAATATGTTTTTTATTTATTTCAGAGAGGAAAAGAGATAGAAATATCAATGATGAGAGAGAATCATTGATCAGCTGCCTCCTGAACGCCCCCTTCTAGGGATTGAACCCACAACCCTGGCATGTGCCCTTGACCAAAATCATGACCCTTCAGTCCGCAGGCCGACACTCTATCCACTGAGCCAAACCAGCTAGAGCTGGAATATCTTTATAATGCCATGTCTATATATGGAAAAGCCTCCTGGAGATCTAGTCAAATGAAAAAGCAGCCTATAGAGCAGTGGACACAGAATAACATCATTTATTTTATTTATACATATTTACTTACATCTATGCATTTAAAAATCAAGAAACATTACTAGTTGTAATCTCTGTGGGGTAGGATTACAGAGATACCTTTTTTACTTTATACTTTTGCATTATTTAAATTACTTCTAATAAGCATTTAATTTTCTTATACTTAACAGCAAAATTTAAGCTATTTCTACTTTGAGATAAAAGTAGGGAATGTTAGCGGAGGATATTAATTTCTCTTTTGGTCAATATATATTACAGTCCAATCTTTTTTCTCTCCATCTTTAACTTTTCATACAATCTTATCAAACAGTACTAAATTGAGTGTCCTTTAAGAAAAGAAAATTTGAGTTTCTTGCTGATTGAAACAAGTCCCTGAAATATTTCAAATGTGTGTAACTATAGCACATGTAGAGTAATTTGCACTCAAAGTAAAGACCATAATATATACTTCTAGAACAACATAGGGATAATCTCAAGCTAAACCAAAATCATTTATGCACTACAAATCTATTACTTGCTTATCAGTTTCTGATTAATTTACTCTTGAAATTTGTTTATTCCTTCCGTTAAAACATTGCTAAATCCATCAGCCAGTTCATCTTTAAGAAAATGAACACTGACTCTGGTGTCATACTGATTTCTCAATGTGTCATTACAGTTAAGTTAGTCTGCACCAAACAATGCTAATACCCTGAAATAATAACAGCGTTCAGCCTTGCTACAGTATGAGCTTCCAACATGTGGCTATCTTTGCATGTTAAGAATTAATACAGCCCACCAGGAGCTTCTCATCAGTTGGCCTCCCCAAGTTCTCATACACAGGGTTTGTGCTTGTCAATCAGACCTTTCTCATCCAAGTAAGTTTTCAAAGTAGTCATAATTTGGAAATATCAAATAAAAATGTATATGACCTTCACGAGTGCAAGACGGCAGCTCTGGCTGCTGTAAGCAATGGACATTCAAGATCCAGACAAGCAGCAGCCGCCCTCCAGGAAGCTCAGTTCAATGATCGGTAGTGCCCTGAAATCACCCATGAAGGGTCATTCTATAAACACTGCTTCTGACCATCTCAGCTGTCCTCACTTCCTCTGTGAGGAGGAGCCATACTCAATTCCACCAATATGGTGGGACCCTTTCTTGGGGGACACAGTCCTGTTTAGCTGCACTGGTCTACATGCTGTCCTAGACCGTTCCATTTGCCATTCAGCCAGACTGTAAATAACAGTAGCCCCAGGGCACCATCTGTTCCCCCAGGTGTGTGTGCTCTGAGGCTCTGCTCAGCTCACTGAGGAAAATGGGGGTGGGGAGGTTAGTGTCTCAGCTTCTATTTCGTTTCCATGGTGGAAAAGTGCCTCAAAGTTTCTCTAGGGCACAGTTTTGTACCAGGTACTTGGGTGTCATTACGTGCCACCTTAGAAGATGGCGAGCTGCTTATATGTGTTTGTGTGGGAAACAAACACAGTATTTTCACCTTAAATAATTTAATACCAGTGAGTTCAGCCCTAAACAAGGGTTGCATCTGCTCCTGATGAAAAGTCCTTCCTCCTGGAGAATTCAGAGGCCTGTTCAGAGAACCTCTTCCCTTTTGGGTTTGAACTCTCCAGGGGAGCCCACCTTAGTGACTAGCAGGAAGGAGAAGGAACGTCTGGCCAACTTCAGAAACAATTCGAAAGCCAACAGGTGCGTCCAAGGTTCTCAGGCTACTGGTTTCTCCTGATTTTCTTTAAAGAAACATGTCTGCACCAGCAGATGTCATGTAATGAGAACGTGAATTCCATAAAACATGCATGGACCCTTCGCCTTAGAGTGGCCAAGATGGGCATCTCAGTGATTATGTAGTTATTAAAGAAAGGTGGTCTAGTTACCCTATCTAACATTCCAGATGGGAAAGATGGTGAAAATCACAGTTTAAAGGACATGAAAATAAATGTGTTGGTTTATTTGGCTAATACAGTTTGAGGCAACCAGCAGCAGGTTTGAAATTTCCTAGACAGTTTTATTTTATCATAAAAATCCACATAAATTTGGCCCTCTATAACATATCTGTGATTTTCCTTTCAAAAACGTTATGTAAGGGGAAATGAGTGGACCTCTTACCTGTTTTGTTGCATAACTGACAAGATTCTAGATTTATATACATCTTTGGATTTTGGAAAGCTGGCCCCTAGTAGAGGCACTGGCACCGCATATTAGAGCTGGCATTCAGGCAATTTCTCTTCTTTGCTATGTTTGGAGAATCCAACTTACAAATCTTACATTAATATAATTCTCCAGGAAAATACCTGTTGTGTAGGCATGCACACATGCACATATATGCACGCACACATGCATATCCACACACAAACACAGCTACCTTGTACTGCACACCACAATAAATGACACCAGAGAGCAGCATTCGAGTTAAGGATAAGTGAACTCAAGCCAAGCAGACCAATTGATCTCAGATCACACCTAATCATGAAATTGCCAGTGTCCTGTCTCCTGGTATTGTCACCTTCTTTGCTTCTTGAACCTTTTTTCTGGTGCCTCCTGTACAGTCTGATTCTTTCTACAATACCATTTCCTAAGTTCCCTGCTTTCCAATAAGCACCTCTTTCATGGTTCCTCACTGTTCGCAGCATCTCATCTTCTCAGGCCCCCAACTGCACTTCAGTTCCTTTCCTGATTTGCTCCCCAGGGTCCCAGTGTCGCATCCATGCCCTGTTCCTTGGGTCCAGAGGATTTCCCACACGTGGAGAACTCTCTCCTCACCTGAGTGCAAGCCTGGCAGAGTCCTTGCCCACCACCACCATCACCACCCTGATATCCTCTTTCTTTTGGGAGAACTTAAGAAATCACTTTGAGCCCCAACCGGTTTGGCTCAGTGGATAGAACTGTGGACTGAAGGGTCCCAGGTTCGATTCCAGTCAAGGGCATGTACCTTGGTTGCGGCCACATCCCCAGTGGGGAGTGTGCAGGAGGCAGCTGATCGATGTTTCTCTCTCATTGATGTTTCTGACTCTCTATCCCTCTCCCTTCTTCTCTGTAAAAAAATCAATAAAATATATATTTTTTTAAAAATTACTTTGAAAGGGCACTGAAGTTCTTGCCATCCTTTACTAATCAGCAAACATAAGGTAGAACTGACTGTCGCAGGGCAAGGGCCAGACCAGGGATATTCCAGAAACACTTCCTCTCCCGCAGATGCCCCAGCCCACTGTAGTCAATAAATGCTGGTCAGGCAATGAGGGAGTGAGGGTGTGACTGGCACAGTCATGGGACAGAGGAAAGAAATTTCTTTCAAATGCTACAATGAAATGTTTGGAATACTTGAAGATTTCAGTATTCACTTTCTTAAAATCTACTTTCTTGTGGAGCTACATTATGCCTTAGATTGGCAGTATGTTCTAAGGTGTTAAAGTGAGATTTTTTAACCCAGAAATTCTTCTTCTCAGAAACATTCTAAGTAAATATTCTCTTGTATTAGTTCAAATATTGGTACATTCAAAGATTATTTTGACCTGGCCAGTGTGGCTCAGTGGTTGAATGTCAAACCAGGAGGTCACGGTTCGATTCCTGGTCAGGGCACAGGCCAGAGTTTGGCTCAATCCCTAGTGTGGGATGTGCAGGAGGCAGCCAATCAATGTCTCTCTCTCATGGTTGTTGTTTCTATCTCTCTCGCCCTCTCCCTTCCTCTCTGAAATCAATAAAGATATTTTTTAAAAAGACTATTTGGGAAGCAATATCCTAAAAATAGTCATGGCTTCTTTGGGAAGTGATATCCTAAAGGATGGTCATGGCTCCAGCAGTTTAACCGAGTGGAACTAAGCTAATCAGAACCCCAGTCATTCTCAATACGCCACCCCTTAGAGAAAGCTGGAAGTGTGTCAAAGGGATGGACTTTGATGAGGGATAAAGACTCACCTCTCCCACTCTCGAGAGGGAATCCAGGCACCTTCCTAGTACTAGTCACAGTCTAACTGCCCACACTGTTTGTTTCCCAGAACTGTACAATAACTCCAGCAATGCTCCTAGAAGACATATTAAAATGATCACGTGCCCTGGCAGGTGTGGTTCAGTTGGTCAGAACAACATCCTGCGCACCAAAAGGTGGCAGGTTTGATTCCCCGGCAAGGCATGTACCCAGCTTGCAGGTTCCATCCCCAGTCAGGGTGAGTATGGGAGGCAACCCAACTGATATCTCTCTCTCTCTCTCTCTCTCTCTCTCTCTCTCTCTCTCTCTCTCTCTCTCTCTCTCTCTCATCAATGAAAATCATATCCTTGGGTGAAAAATAAAAAGTAAATAAAATTATCAATTATCCTTTAGTATATTATAATGACTTCGGAAAAATGTGGACAAATATATTCTAGAAATACTTCCAACTACAGAAAAAATTATATTAGCTCTAAATTAAATTTGAATTGTTATAACCATAAAGACACAATTTCTCAATGATTTGTTATAACATAAATTTTTACTCTTAAAGTATTATGGGCTAGGAGGGAATAAAATGAACATTTGGTCCAAAATCCCACTAATTATTTATTTAACATTTTTTCTAAAAGATTTTAAAAAGTAGTTGCTGTTAGTGAACTTCATACCATCTTTCCTCAGAAAAATCAGTAAGTGGGCTTTAAAGACTCATAATTCATAACCCTCCACAGAGGGTGTTCTTTTCCCCCCTCATTGTCTCACACACAATCTGAGATTCTTCATACATCCTTTTCAAAATCAGTATTTGTTAACTACCCTAGAGGAAAAGGCCATGGGGACATGTTTCAATATGTATCAACCTTTGCTGTTGGAACATCTTGTCACTCCACGTCCTTCATGCTGCCCCAAAATGAATCTCCTTTCCTTCTGATCACAGAAGGAAAGCCAGACTCCTACTCTTCCTCCTGGTGGTCTTTTATATACTTGAAAACCATTAAGTTTCCATTACTCCCCCAGAAATAAACGCCTACCATATTAAAGGGAACATAGATACATTTCCCGTTTTCTGCATATCCTCAAAAGCATAAGATGGAAAGAGTAACCCACCTCCACCCTCCATAACAGAAGTCAGCGGCATCTGTCGCATCCAGCTGGAATGAATAGTACTGGATGCTTGCCTGGACAAACAGTCCCTGCAAACCCCAGGGGGCATTCTGCATATGCATCCTTTGGGGGTCTATCAATATTGATGCTGTGTTTACAAAGTCTCTCCTTCCCCCTGTAGTCTGCCATGTGTAAGCACCTCTGTGGTTCTAAGTGTGGGCTTTCCAGAAAGCAGTATGTCTCCTTTTCTCCTTGTAAGGAGCAAGCAGTCCTTCCTGACATGAGGAGGCCTGGGAAAGGCAGTTCAAGACTGCCATCCTACCTTTTCCACATGAAAACCTTGGCCCTCCACCTAAATGACCTTCCAGTTCTGCAGACTTGGGACAAGAGAAAAAGCATGTCCAACATCTGGCTACAAACAACTCCTCTGCTCTAACAATGAAGTGGTATTTCCCCCAAGATGGAAACACGTGCTCAGGAGAATAAACAAACCTCTGAATGCTATCTGTAACAGCTCCATCTGCTGGTTCCCAGATAATGTTACAGATCTGACAGGTGGACGTCGATCATATTGATCCAATAATAAACAGTGCATTATAATAGAAGTCTTGTCGTTTTTCTTCTCAACTCATCCAGAACTGCTCCTGCCCCAGACGCCAGGCAGCATACACAAACAGCAACTGGGGATGTTAAAATAGAGCATAAGGATTGCTTTGAAGACAATCTAGATAGAGAATGACCCAGAATAAAGGACATGACAAAGGGACAGTGTGGCCCCTACTATTCTCTTTGTGGGGTTAGACAACAGACTTTCCTATCTTGATGCATGGGTTTTCCTCCTCCAAGATAGAAGTAAAGATGCTTGCAACTCAGGTCCAAGTGATGGTAACACAATTCTGTAATCCTCTGTAATGGGGCCATGCTCAATATGCTGAGAGCACCTAAAAGTCATAAGTCATATAAACATTAAGGCACTATAATTACATTAAATATTCACGGGCCATTATCATAAAGGCCTAAGATTTCCCATTAATTCAGTGAGAATTAGGTGTCTAACAGAGTCATACAGTTAGATACGTCAATATTTTTTAAATGTATTTTATTTTTTTTATATATTTTTTTATTTTTAGAGAGAGGAAGGGAGAGGGAAAGAGAGATAGAAAAATTAATGATGAGAACGAATCATTTATCGTCTGCATCCTGTGTGCCCCTACTGGAGATCAAGCCACAACCCAGGCATGTGCCCTTGACCGGAATTGAACCCGGGACCGTTCAGTCCGCAGGCCGACGTTCTATCCACTGAGCCAAACCAGCTAGGGTGATATGTTAATATTTTTTTAAAAAAAGAATGAGAAAAAGATGTGACAGAGAGATAGCAGAGTTCAAATATATAAAATTTATAGCTGCTTCATCAGCAGGAAGAACAATCCTAGATAACTTATTTTTCCTAAGCTATTTAAGACATATATGCCCATTTTCCTAATGGAGTTGTAATTCTAAATTATTATTTTCATTCATTTAAAAGTAATATATCTTGAAAAAAAAGTCATATACTTTGAATGTCAAATGCCCATTATCAATTGCAAACCCAACCCAAGGCCTTTATACTCAAAGGCAGGTGCTAGAATTAGATTAAACTTTGTCATCACAAGGGCATGGCTTGGGGCTTTGGGACTTCCATGACATGATCTTCATGTCACTCCCACCCTAAACCCATCCCAAGTGTTTCAGGTTGAATGTTGTCCTCTTAAAAAAGATACATTAAAATCCTAACCAGAGAATGTGACTGTATTAGAGAGGTAACCAAGTTAAATGAGGTCATTGAGATGGGCCCTAATCCAACATGACTGGTGTCCTTAAGAAAGGAAGAAATTTGGAAACAGGGTTCTGTCATTTCTCTGTAATGGGGCTATACTCAATGTGGTATGTAATGGAGACAGGCATGGAGAGAACACAGTGTGAAGAAACACAGGGAGAAGACAGCCATCTACAAGCCACGGAGAGGAGAGAGGCCTGAACAGATCCTTCTCTAACAACCCTCTGATGGAACCAATGCTGCGGACACCTTGATTTTGGACTTCAAGTCTCCAGAGCTATAAACAATAAATTTCTATTGAAGCCACCCTGTTTGTGGTATTTGTTACTGTAACCCTTGCAAACTAATACATCAAGTAAACAAATAGTCTGTGTAAAACTAGCTTGTTAATTGACTAATTGATTGAATAATTTTAGAAGAAATGGAAGTCATTCTAGGCCCATGGCCTAGCAAATGTGGTTTAGTAGTTGAGTGTCAACCTATCAGCCAGGAGGTCATGGTTCAATTCCTGGTCAGGCCACACGCCTGGGGTTCAGGCTCAATCCCCAGTAAAAGGCATGCAGGAGGCAGCCGATCAATGATTCTCATCACTGATGTTTCTATCTCTCTCTCCCTTCCTCTCTGAAATCAATAAAAATATATTTAAAATTTTTTAATAAATAGATAAAAGAAAGTCATTCAATTCCCTCTGTGAAAGGAAAAATAATCATGTTATTTCCTCTGAAATGAAATCCTCAGCATATAAAAAGTTCATATGCAAACAATTTTAAATGTAAACCCAACAAGATTTATAAATTCTCAGATGATCTTTAAATTGACAAGACAAAAAATGAAACTTTTCCCCCTTTGCCACGTCCTTTATCAAATCATTTTCATGATGCTTCCCACTGAAATTGAAAACTGTCAAAGAATCATTGAGATTTATGATGAGTTATTTTTTCCCAACAGCAATATCAGCACATGTTAAAATCTGACAACCATAATCTAGATGGCAATTTTGTGATTTGAATGCAATTTATTCTCTCTCCACTGCTATAATTGCCCAGACCTTATCACTTATTTCACTGTGATATCAGCCATGATACCTTTTTCCCAAAAAGATCACCCAAAGAACTAAACTCACCAGGATCAGATAAATATTAACTTCTCCAAGAAAACACTAGAAGACTCGAAAGCAAACATGTAATACAGCCGATGGATTGTTGCATCACCTATGGAAAGCTGCTCAGGATGGGAAAAGTATAACCTAGTATAATTTTCTACCATCATTCTCCTATTCCTAACATGCTGACATGTCAGGGAGCCAGTGACCAAGTATCCAGAATAATTAGAGGAAATGCCAGTTCACTCACTCTCCGGGTCTCGTTCTAAAGTGTTTTACTTCCAATATTGCAGTGAGGTCAGATGCCTTCTAGGAAAACCAAAGCCAGTTGTTTCTTCTCCAAGTAGTACTAAGGCATTCACTTCCTTAGTGTGGACCTCATCACCCTCAAGAGGAATACAGGACAAAGGAGTAACTGGGAGCATGAACGATGATTCGTGCAGTAGGGGAGATAGGGAGTTAACCTACAGAGAACCCAGGGCGATAAGAGCCACCTACCCACAGGGTTTGATTCAACCAAGTCCCACTCCTGCCTAGTGGTCCCTGTGCACAAGAAACATACACTGTGGAGACAAACCCTCCAACCAGAAACCAAAGAATCACACTTAGCTTACATTTAAAATACTTATTTAAACTGGCTTTGCTTGAAAAATGACATGATTTTTCTATATCCAGAGTCGTCTGCTCCATCCTTGTACTGGAAAAACCATCCATGAGTCCATTGTTTACTTAGTCCTGAATGCCAGCAGCCGAGACAGTGTGCCTCATTGCCACCAATAGAATGAATCAAACATTACAAGAGGGGACGGTTTAAAAGAAAAAGGGATGGAGGAGAATAAAACAAGAACATTCACTTTGAGGAAAAGAAACTTTCTGGAACATCTCCAGCTGCCACTCAATGTCACAGTCCTGTGACACACTATGTGATGGTCAAGAGCATGGCCTCTGGGGTCAGGTAGCTCTAGATTGGAATGCAGTTCTTCTGTAACCAGAGGTAATAATGATAGTAAGTAAAGCAAAAAGTTATAGAGTATCCACTATGCACCAGGCAGCAGCAGACTCTGCACTTTACACACATTATCTCATCTCATCCTCACAACACTCAGAGCAGGTTCTAGTACAAGCTCCATTTTACACAGAAGGGAAATGAGGCTCAAAGAGGTTATGTAATTTTCTGAGGTCATAAGAAAGAGAAGAGATTTAGGCCCATGCACTCTGACTACAGAGTCTGTGTGTTTCCATATCTTTAAAATAAAAATAGTAATTGATGTCCCTTAACTCACAGGAAGTTGTAAAACCTAAGTGAAACGACACACATAAAGAGCCTTAGCACAGTGCCAGGGACACAGTAAGTGTATAGTAAATTACATACTGCTAGGATTGAATCCCCTACCCTGGCTAGAAATTCAATGGTAACTACTCAACATGGCCCAAAATCCTAGTTGATTCCCATTTTACAGTGCTCATCATTGTCTTACAAAAATTAGCCAAATATTAAGCATGGCTTACCCTAAATTTGCAGTTCTTGGAATCCAATATCCCTATTTGAAAAGAAGGCTGTCATATATCAGTTGGTTGGAGCGTTGTCCTCTTCACCAAAAGGTGGTGGGTTAGATCCCCAGTCAGGGCACATGCCCAGGTTACAGGTTTGATCCCTGGTGGGGGCAGGTGCTGGAGGCAATCAATTGATGTTTCTCTCTCTCTCCCTTCCACTCTCTAAAACTCATTTTTTAAACATTTAAAATGTTGGCAGTCCTCTCAATTCATTCATAGAATCAAGACAGAGACCAACATTGTTTCAAAGTACAACACAAGACTAAGATGATTAAAGATTTAGGGATCCAGTTGGTTGGAGTGTCACCAAAAGGTTGTGGCTTCAACTCCTGGTCAGAGCACATACCTAGGTTTCAGGTTCAATCCCTCCATGGGGGCGCATATAGAAGGTAACTGATTGGCAACTGATTGATGTTTCTCTCTTACATCAAATTTCCTCTCTCTCTCTCTCTCTCTCTCTCTCTCTCCCAAAAGAAAAGAAAAATTCAATGAAACATATCCTCAGTAAGGATTAAAATATTTTTTAAATAAAAAAGATTTAAGTATTCATTTAAAAAAAAAAAAAGACTTAGGGATCTGTGCATTCAGCCTCCACAGGGATAATTTTGCCCTTTGAACCCAAAACAAATTCCTTGATCTTCCTCCCACCTACAAATAACTTGGTATTTTTATGGACTGCAAAAGGCATTATTTGGTCAAATGTATTTGTCTTATAGGAAGTGCATCTAATGTCTGATTCAAAAGTCTGAATTATAGCCAGTGAGTATGGCTCAGTTGGTTGAGTGTGGTCCTGTGCACCAAGAGATCACTGGTCTGATTCCCAGTCAGGACACATGCCTGGATTGTGGGCTCGATCCCCAACAGGGGGCATGCAAGAGGCAGCCAATTGATGTTTCTCTGTCATCAATGTTTCCCTCTCTCTCCCTCTCCCTTTTTCTCATCCGAAGGAAGGAAGGAAGGAAGGAAGGAAGGAAGGAAGGAAGGAAGGAAGGAAGGAAGGCAGGCAAGGATAAAAACATATTTTTTTTTTCATCTGAATTATAATGAAGAGTATTTATCAGGAATGTTACAATGAGTGTCCAGGCCAATTCTAGGAAACAGGAAGGGCAAGATTTGGAGCAGAGAACATGGCATCCGATAGCATTGGTGGCTGTAGCTGCTCAGAAACTTAGCTCAAGACTTTCCAGAAACACTCCTGGATCCTGGAACAAAATTTCTAACATCAGTTAATCAGGAAGTATGATGATTAATTTTATGTGTTGAGTTAGCTGGGCCACAGTGCCAGATATGGAGTCAAACATTATTCTGGGTGTTCCTGTGAGGGTGTTTTTGGATGAAATTAACAATTAAATTAGTGAGACTTGAGTAATGCAGATTACCTTCCATAATATGGGTGAGCTTCACCATAAGTTGAAGGCCTGAATAGAAGAAAAGATGGGTATCCCTCCTCTGAGCAAGGAGGATTTTCCATCTGATGGTCTTCAGACTTGAGCTGCAACATCAGCTCTTCCCTGGCTCCTCAGCCTGCAGGCTTGCCAGCCACTGTTGTCGCATGGACCTTGTTGTAATGGTATAATACTTGATAAGCATTCTGGATTTCGATTGTTTTTCATCTGTAACACATTTGAGCACCCTGGAAATGTGGAATAAGAGCTTTTTGTGGTTGGTGATGAGCCATTCATTGTTGGTTGGAAATATACACAGAAGTCTTCTGTGGTAACTTGAGTTGCTGAGAATCACTAATAATTGCTTATTCTGTAAGTTCATGGGCTCTCCAAGTTTTTCATCATTTTCTGTGTCTGACTTTTCCCTCAGCACTTTCTGGTGCATTGCTGTGCACTGAACAATTAGGATAATTTAAGCATCAAAAGAATGGTGTTAATGATTGTAACATGTTAAAATTTATAATTCTGTGAGCCCATGATGGGGGCTCAGGGAAAGGAAGCTTTTCTTTATAGAAAAATACCAGCAAGTTATGTGGACTGAACAATTCTTGGGTGCTAACACCACTGGATGAAAATGAATTGGGTAATATGGCAGATATGTACACAGTGATGAATAATATTGAAACAATGCCAAAGCATCCCTTACCCATCAGATTGCTTACTAATCACATACTAATTCACATGGAATAATCCAGCTGTTACCACCTTAACCAAGTAATCAAACTTAGCTTCACTAATAGGGGATCATGATTTGCTTCCTGATTAGATGCAGTGTGACATGCACATATGTGGCATTCCTGTCACAAATGTGTAGTATAGGCCTAATGCAGACTCTAGATCTAACATCCAGTTTGTGACTGTGCAGCGGGTAGAGGAGCAAGGGTAATGACACCAGGAGAAAACAGTCTAGAAAATCCAGAAGCCAGGGAGTATTCTACAAATGCTCTGGGTTCTCAAGAGTCAATGCCAGAAAGGAGAGAAGGAAGGAAGGACAAAAGGGAGGGAGGGAGGAAGAGAGGTCATGGTTATAAATTAAGAGAATATGGACATAAAGAGCTACAAAATAATAATTATAAAATGTAGTAATGGAGTGGATAAACCTTGAGTAGGTTCTGGGTCTGGAAAAAAAATAAATTGGCTATAAAGATATATTTTGAGGGGTAAAATTTGAGAAATTTGAATAAGGAATGAATATCATATAAATTATAGAATTAAAGTGTGGTGATGGTGTTGTAATTATGTTGGAGCATTTCTAAAAGAAGACACATGCTGAAATATTCAGTGTGGAAGTATCATGATGTCTATAACCTTAATGCCAAATGCTTTAACAAAAAGAACATGCATTTATATACAGTGATGAAGCATATGTGACAAATGTTAATAACAATTAAATACAAGTAGAGGGTATAAAAATGCTCACTCTACTATTCTTTCAACTTTTCTGTGTGTTTAAAAATAGAACAAAAAATGAGGAAAGGAAAAAACAACTTTTAGGATCACTTGTCTTTCATCCCCTCTGAGCTTCTAGCTCAGTATTTTCTAACCCAGAAGAAAAAACAGATGCCTTTGATTTTTTTTTAAAAAACTGCTTTATTAAGATATAATTATGGTATGTGCTTAATAAAGCACATACCATACAATTCATTCAATTTAATATGTACAATTCAGTGGCTTTTAGTATGTTCATAGAGTCATGCAACCATCAGCACAACCATTTTTAGAACATTCTTGTTACCCCAAAAAGAAATCTCCCCATCTTTAGCCATCACTCCCAGCCTTTCCATGCTCCCAACCCTAAGCAACCACTGATCTAGTTTCCATCTCTAGATGTATTTGATTTTTACTTCTTGAAAATTTGACACATAATGCCAAATTCCTTGGCTGCTGCCAACGCTTTAACCAAATGATCTGTGTCCTGCTGTGTTTGCTCGCCCAGATTCTCTGCAGGAGATAAGAGGAAGCTATTATTATTCTCAGCCTCTGGGGGCCCAAGAGCTTCATAAGACCGTGCTGTTTGGCTTCTGGCTCTGCTGACAGATGCACCAGAGGAAAAGCAGGTCTGCTGTCAAATATGTCAGATGAGCTCAGCGGACCCTTTCACTATTTGAGGACACTGGAAGAAGAAAGGGCATTGGCCATCTGCAGTGTCTGCCCTTCACTCCATTCTGCATTCTGATATTTGCAGATGCACAGAGCTTTCTTACAGCCCCCCAGTGTCAGGGGCGATGGGCACTGACCTTGCTCGGAATCCATCTCAGATCTTACCTCCATATAGAGCCACTCTAGCCACTGTGCATGATGCCGAGGTAAAGTGTGAGCAAGGTACCTATCTTCCTTGATTGACTGGACCTGCATAGAGGTCCACACAGCTGTAAGGAGGGAGGAACTCTCTCTCTGAGAACCACTGTATAAGTCTTCTCAAAACAATGTAATTATATCCTACCTTGGTTCAAAGCAGTCTAAAGTTTTGTTTGTTTTGGTTGTCTTTTACTGAGTCCTGAGAACTGCTCACTCACAGAGGGGACAATATAAACACCCCACAGAAAGTCTCCTGGGGATCTTCATGGAGGAAGATTTTTCCAGGGTGAAAAGTCCATGAATTTTGAGTCCATGGGTTGAACAGGAATGTCTCTGAGGCAATGATGATATACATGACTATGAAACTGAGAAGACACTGCATGAAATCTGTTTAGATCTGAGGATGCTTGTGTATCAAGTTTACTAGATGGCTGGATAAGCCCAAAGGGAGGACACATGAGTTGTATCTAAGCATTGTGTTTCAGTGAAATCTTGCTCCCAGCTGCATCTCCTTGGTAATGGATTTTTATTACCAGTTGCTTAATTGATGCCCAGGTACATTCATTAGTTTAAACTAGGGTTTCCATTGAGACTAACTTGATACACTCTTTTCTTCATAATCTCTCAGTTTTCCACTCTGAGACTACCCCACGTGGACTCACTATGCTCGTTGTTTTCCTCTCTGTTCACTGCACAGCAGGTATTGGCAGGAAAAATACATGAGTCTCTAGTGGGAACTTGTTAGTCAAAGACACCCATTCCCATGAGGGCTGCATAGATGAAGGTCAATCTCCCAAACCTCTCATCCAATTTTGGTCATGAAGCAATATTTTTACCCAAAGTAGCTTGGTGACCCCAAAATTTACACTTGGAGGAGATGTAAACCCAAAAATACACTCTAGATATTTTTAACCCCAAAAACTTAAAATCCCAGGGGGGAAAAAGAGTGAAATGCATTGGTGATTTTCCAAGATAACTCCTTCAGGCTTGCCCCAGATTTCTCTGCAACAACTAAAGGTTTCTGGGTACTGAGAACTGCTCACTCACAGAGGGGACACTATAAGCACCCCACAGAAAGTCAGGCCCAGGAGAGCAAACCTAGAGAAGCACTATTTATGCTTAGCACTCAAGGTTAAGAGGTTTGTTTTATAGCTCTTTTTTGCACCTGTTGGATGGGTCCCTCCTTGCCACCTCACCCATATCCACTCTCCCCTTCTTTCCCACCTTCTTTCAACAGCATCATTTTCCCACCCTTAACTGCTACCTAAGGACAGTCATCCAGTGAACACAAGCCCAGGGTAACTTGTAATAGTAAAGTCAAATGCTTATGTTTTTCCCTGCAGTAGGGCAACACTTCTCCTCTCTTATTTTCTGTGGCCAGATGAATGTGTCATTAGGGAACCCCGGGTGTTTTGAAGATGAAAAGGAAGGTGGAGGGCCTGGCTCAGTGCTTACTAACTACAGAGAGAATTTGGTTCACTTCAAGAAACAGTAAAATAATGGCACAGGAGAGACGACAATTCTTAATGAATTCATGTAAGCAAAGTGTGAGGTGACCAGTTTGGGGACATGGGGTCCAGAGGCCTCCTTCCTTCTGGAGGAGAAAAAAGAAGCAATTGCTTCCTCTTACTACACACTATTTACCTCCCTTTCCTGAAACACACGGGGCAGCCGGGATTTCATGGCCAGTGCCAGGACTGCCTGAGTGCCTGGGCTGCCACTGGATTTAAATAAGATGCCTCCCATGTGACATTCAAGTCCACAGTCAGGCTTGAGGTAGAAATAATCTCAGCTCTCTCCCCTCAGCACTGCCATCTCTCCCTCATCACTCCAAAACGCCCCTCCAGGGTCAGGAAGCCCCACCCCCAAATCCCACCCATGCGCAGGCTTGAACATCGTCAGCTTTCACATACCACCTTTACTGTGCAGTCCAAAGTCTCATGGAAGGTCAACAACCGCCTGGAAAATAAAACGGCCTCCCCTGCCCCGTGAAAGGAAACAGACAAGCCACAGAAATAAATCACAGAGGCTGCCTCTAATGCTGGACAGGTGGCATCTTGGCATAAGTGCCCTGAAGTCACTTTCTTCCTGGGCTGCCCAGAGCTGACTCCCTTTCCCAGAAAAGCCAACACCCCTCAATCTGGAGCTAGATGTGCAGGAGGAGAAGCCTGGAGCCAGGGCGAGAGGTCTGTGACCTCCCGCGAAGTCGTGCTATCGGCCTTGGGTCGCCCTATCTAGTGTAAACTCGGTTTCACACATAAATAACGTGCCACATCTGGCCCTCTGGTTTTATGGCGTCTTAGCGACCGAGCAATTTATAGATGGCGACCTTGTTAAAGCCAGCAGCTTGGGCTCACCACAAGCTGCGTGGTCCAAGGCAGGGTTAGGGACGGCAGAGGGGCAAGGGAGAGGAGAGCCCTGGGTCCCAGATCTCCAGCCCAAACGGGGCGCTAAGGAGAGGGAACCTACCCGCCTATTTGGGGGTCGGGGCCCACGCAAGGTGGCAGCCCCCCTCCCCCAATCCGGCCATGTGGCAGCTGAAAGAGCCATCGAAGCCCAAGTGTGTTTGCGCTCATACCCAATTTATTACCACTGAACATATGGCCAATATTTTGACTCACGTCAGTCGGGCAAGAAAAACAAACAGAGAGCGTGCGGCGCGGGGGAGCGGCCCCCTTCGCTGGGGCTGCGCGGCTGCTGGGCCGGGGCCACGAGGGTGGGGCCGCAAGTCCCGGAGCCGGGCCGGGAGGGGGGCGCTCGCCCGCCGAGCCGCGCCGTTGCCGGAGCTCCCGCGACCCCGCAGCCGCCGGGGCTGGGAGTACCGAGCGGCCGGGGACCTGCGCGCTCGCCCAGCCCGGCTCCCGCGGCGCAGCCGCGCTCCAGGTGAGTCTCCTGTTCCCGCGCGCGGCCAGGCGGCCTGCGGGATGCGGTGAAGGCGGCGAGCCGGGAGCCGCGATGAAGCTCAGCGTCCTGCCCGCTGTCAGACACGGAACATAGGCTCGTCCTGCCCAATCCCGCTCGGGCCTCCGCCGCCGCCGCCGGCTCCCGGACCCGCGCCTGGCACTGCCTCCGCTCCTGGCACTGCCCCTGCAGTGGACCAGGGGAGAGGAGGCGCGGGCACCGCCGTCCCCGCTAAGCAGTGCCAGGGTTCGGGGTCCCCTCGCTTCTGCGGCTCCCACTCGCCACCCCACCCCCCCACCCCAAGCCTCGGAGTCAGGAAGCAGCAGGTGCGAAAGCTGGGCGTTTCAAGTCCTCAGCTGACTTCGCGGGTCCGGCCGGGGGTCACCTGAGAAGGAGCGGACCCCGCACGTCGCGCCCGCGGACCAGAAAAGTTTTAGCTCCCGTCGAAGCCCGGCGCCCCGCCGCCGCGCACTTCCCGGCGCCACTACCGGAGCGAGCCGGCCCGGGTAGGGGGCAGATGCCGAGGCTGAGAGGGGCGGGAAGCGGAGCGGGGGGCGGGGGCGGGTTGGTTGGAGGAGCCCGGAGCGCCGCGGTCCTCCAAGCCCCGCCTGGAGATCGCGCGGCGAGGGAGGGGCGCCTGGGAAGGGGTCCGGTAGGTGGAGGGCTAGATAAAGACGCGCCGGGAAATGCTGCGGGGCTGTCGCCGGCGCCCGGGAGCGGGAGGCGGAGCGGGCGCGCGGAGCGCCTGGCCAGCAGTCTCCCCGCTGCTGGTGCCGGATGCTCCTCGACTGCCCCCGCCGCCGTAGGGAAGGGGCCGCCTCTGCACCCGCCTTTGCCCGGTAAGTCTCCCCTGTGCGTCGCGGGGATTCACGACTAGGGATTCGGGCCGAGTCAGGGGTCCCGAAGGTAATTTGGAGCTGGCGCCTAGTGGAGAAAGGGGTTCTCCCCAGGCGGAACTGGGCCACGACTTGGGGGCGCTGTGAGGAGAGGAGGATGCGGAGGACCAGGGCCGGGCCGGAGCAGCGGTCAGGCTCGCTGGGGAGGCAGCTCCAGCTTGGACTTGGAGGGGGCGAGTGCCGCCGGGCCGCGCTAGGAGCTGGACAGTTCTCGTTTGCGTCAGTAGAGATCGCCAGAGGATCAGGAATGAGCCTCAGTGGGGTCAGCTGAGGTCCTGGTTTCCGAGGGGCGACCCCTCTTTTCCAATCCCCTCTACGTCTTCCCACCAGCCTCCCCCCACCCCCAACCCCACCACCAGCACACACACAATGCATGGAGCCACTTTGGAGGTGCTTGGGGAGGAAAAGGGGGCGTTGCGTCTGCAGGAGGGTTGTAAACCTCTGGTGCTCAGTTTGGAGAAATGAGAGGGAGGTCCCCCAGGAACCCCCTCTTCTCCTGCCCAGGACCCTCGCGGGTCGGTTCCCTGTACTTCCAGGCGCAGGCCTTCCCGTCGCAGGCGGAGAGCGCGATTGCCCTGTGCCGGCGAGGACTGCCTTCCCAGCGGCCCGCCTGGACCAGCGCTAAGTGCTGAATTTTAACCCGTTAGGAGAGGCCGCTTGTTTTTCGAAGTCCTGTGGTAACGAGTTTGTCACGTGTTAAGAAGTAAATTCAGATAAGAACGTGCTTTCAGCGCCATGTTTCCTTGAGAAACCCAACTCTCCTGCCTTGAAATCGCCCTTCTGGGGGGAGGTCGGGCTTGGCTGGACAAACGTTGCTGAAGGCGACGCTGGCGATGCGTAATCTCATTGTAACATATTTAATCATCAGAGCAGCGCGAGCAAAGGAAGCAAAGGGTTTTGCCCGGGGAAACGTGGCGTTTGGTTCCCCCAATAAACAGTTGACAATGGATTGGCTGGGGCAGTCTCATTTGGCCCAAGGGGGGCTTAGAGCTGCGTTTTAAAACAAAATATTGGAGGGAGGCCGGTTCCATTTTGTAGCGCGCCTCAAGCAACATTCCGTGTTCAATTTAACATCCATGAAAGTTAAACGGCTTTTCTTGCCTCTTATTTTATTGGATGCTTTTTCAAAGATCTCATTAAAGTGCATTTATCAAAGGCCTAACATATGTCCGCGGGGTCTTATGCCCACCAATGAGGCGGGTGAATAAGAAGAGAAATCCTAATTTCTGTTACAATTTATGTCCTCGGGAGATATCTGCCTTTTTTATTCAGGCCGATAATTGGGGAAATGTGGATTTCACTTTGAAAAAAAGAAGAGGGAGGAGCCGGCTAACCCGGATGCCTACGTCCTGCACCCACAATTAATTGCACGGAAACTCCAGGCTCAGAACCCAAGATCAGTTCTCTTCCTGACTTCACAGTCCCTGGGTCCCCCAGGAAGAGGTGGGGGCTTTTCCCAAGACCCAGAATCAGAGCTTTGCCTCTGGGTCTGAAACACTTATCTGCCCCCCACCTTCTTGGTGACTTGGGGGGAACTGTCCTTCTGGCAGGCACACATTCATTCTTCCGCTGGTGGGGCAGTTTTAAGAGTTAACACAGTATGGACCAGAGAAAGAAAACGCTCAGCTTCAGCTTGAACCCAAGTGGGCAGAGGTTTTCTGCTCCTTCACACTAGCCCTCACTTTCAGGTTCATGTGTCCAGTGGCTGAGGGTCTCTCCTGCCCAACCCCCATCATGGTCTGGCCTGGTAAAAGTTGCACATTGGCATGGCTTCCGGTCTCCCGACCCAGTGGCTCCACTCTGCTGCTGCCCAACAGGCTGCGGGGACTTCCAGGGACCTCAGTGCTCTTCTTCCAGGGGCAGAAGGCGCTGGGACCCACTGGAGACAAGCCCAACGTTCACGTTTCTGGTTAGGAAAGGTCCCTGCTTGGGGTACCCTGGGTCACACTCCTCCACACTCCCCGCTCTGGCAGTGTTCTTTCCCCCACCTGAAGCTCAAGAGGCCTTCTGGGCCATTTTAGAGGTGTGTATCTTAAAGGTGAGCCTCTTCACCGCCAGGCTCAGGGGCCAGATTGGGCAACGTTTTCCTTCCCCATTGATAGCGAGCGCGGGCCACGCTCTGAGTCTCCAGCCCGAGATAAAATAAACCTTACTCCTTGGACAAAACCTTTGTGTCAGCGCCGCTAATCCTCGCTGGAGCAGGAAGGTGCAACGCGCTTTGTTTGGGGAGTGAATGAAGACAAACGCTTGCACCTTGGCGCTAACCAGACAATAAACTAATCCACTTGAAGGCTGTTATCTGAGATAGGATGGGGGTGGGGGTGCTGGGAGCTCAGGCACACACTGTGCCGGGAAAGGAGTTTCTTTTCAGCCTCTTTTCATTCCAAAAATAATAATCATAAAAGAAGAAGAAAGAAAAGACATGAAGTCAAAGAAATTAGTGTTTCCAATACAAGGGAAAAGACCTTGTATTTTTAATTATTGGAAATGCTTTTGTGGGTGGGGAGGGCAAGGGGTGCCGCCTAGGGCTGCCCAAGCTTTTGGCTCCTCAAGGCCACCCCCCCTTTAGAGCCCCCCCCCCAGAGTATCCCCACCCCCCAGGACTTTTCCTGCCCTAAACTCCACTGGAGGACTCACCTACTTAGCAAGCTTTCACCAGCCTGAAAGCGGGAAGGATGTGAGCAGAGAGCCTCCCATTTGGTCCTGAAGCTCAGAGCCAGGGAAGACAGATGCAGGGCGAAGAGGGGATGCCATCTCAGCTTGCCCACTTCATCCACAGCCCACCTAGCCAGGCTCCTAGATCTGGGGTGTGCCCAGGCCTCTCCTCAGTTACCAAAATCACCTTCCTGTCTGCCTGGTTTGCTGCTGCTTAGACCTCCCCCTCCCCCAACAGGGGGCGTAAGGCCACAGTGTGGGAAAGTGAGGATGGGGGAGGCCGGACACACCAGGGCCGCCCCCAGGCTCCGAGCCCGAAAAGGCACTCGTGTTTGAGCTACCTGGGAAAGTAAACAGGTAAACACTGGGCCGCCTTGGAGGGCCACTTGTCCTCGAGTGGGAACACTTAGCCTGTGTACATTCACCCCCACCCCAATCCCAGGCCTCCGCCGACTGTTCGGCCCGCCACCCTCTGCAGCCGCCTGCGGTTGGGTCTCTTGGGAGCCCTGCACCGCCGAGAACAGCTTAACGGCCTGAGAAGCCTCCCAAAGGAGAAAGACCCTCTTCCTCCTCTCCTCCTCCCCTCGGGGCCTGCAACTCCCCATCCTGAACGTGGGAAGAAGGAATACAGAGCTCGGAATTTGTAAGGAACAAGGAGCCCCATCGCTGAAAACAAAGACCAGGGCCAGAGGGACCTCTGGCCGCTCAGGTGGCCCTGGCAGGGCTTATAGGTGGAGTTCGTGCATCAAAGAGAGCCAAGCCTGTCTCCCTCCGGCCTAGAACATTCTGTGATCAAACTTCCAGCACCCGTCTCAACTTCGTCCCCAAGTTCGCAGCCGACACGCACTCCGAATGCCAGCCCTGATGCAACGGGGACAGTGTCTTCTCCCTGCAGAGGGAACCTGGGAAGAATTTACTAAAGAATTCGAGTTGGGAGACTAGAGCATATCCATAGCCCGCCAGCCAGGCTCCTAGGCATGGGGTGTGCCCAGGCCGCCCCTCAATTACCAAAATCTCCTTCCTGCAGCGCAAGAGTACACTATGTTCAGAAACGACGGGGGGCGGGGCAGGGGGGGGGGGACTGAGGACGGGGGCAGGGCGTGGGCAAGGCCCTCTCAGCCTTCTGAGTGCGGGGGTCTCGCAGTACAGGAAGGCCCTGGCTCTAAAAGGCCGGGATGTGGTGCTAAAGGAGACCTCCTGGAGAGTTCTAGGACGCAATCACCTAGTTAATTGGTGTGGAAAGGTGCGTTTGCGTCTGGCCCCCACTCTTCTGGCCACAGGGAATCCGGGAGACCCTGGAGCGTGCTCTGGGCCCCGGACCTGCCCTCAGCCACCAGCTGGTCCCGCGCAGGCCTACGGGTGTCCACAGCCTACTCCTGGGGGACTTGCATTTTATGATCTCCCTCTAACAAGCAGAGTTTCTCCCCTTCAATTATGGGCCTCCCAGGGGTCTCCCCGTGCCATTTCAATTGCAAATGTCAGTGCTTTTGGAAGCCGGCGCGGGAACCACACGGGCAACGAAGAGACCCGGAAAATGGACTCGCCAGGTCCCAGGAGAGAGACAATGAGCGCAGAGGCTCTGGCAGGGCGCAGAGCGAGGCGTCTGGAGGCAAGGTGGAAGCTACCTCCGCTCCTTGCCTGCGCCATAGCCCCAAAGCCAGGGGAAGGAAACAAAGCTATGGCACCCGCTGAGTAAGGGTAGAGCAGGGAGTGGAGACCCGGGCGAAGGCCTGTGTGGGCAAGGAAGGGTGGCCTGCAGGTGCTCCTAGAAGGGGGCAGTGCGACCCCCGCATGGAAGGCCTCGGATAGGTTGAGGTCAAGAGTAGGCGGCGTGTAGAGCCTGGCCTTGGGTGAATTGTGCTGGGGACAGCACTCCCTCTCCAGGATCCATTCCCATGAGCCAGGACTCCCTGTGGGAAGGTTGTCTCTCAGGTGCTCTGAGGTACAAGGCCCTAAGGGAGGAGACATGATCAAGAGTGGCAGTGCTGATCAGATCCAAGAAGAAGGCCCACCATGTTGGGGGAAGGGAGGGAGAAGTTGTAAACTAAAGAGAAAGAGGTGGTTCCAGGTGAAGAAATGAACAGGACCCCTGGAAGGCGTTGGGGGGGTCTCCTCCCCCCCCCCCCAATGATGACTCATGGGACATGCAGAAAGGGACACTTCTCGCCAAAGACCATTTTCCACCCAATCCAAGAATTGGATTGGCCTGGCCCTTCCCTATCCCCGGAACCTGTCCTGATGCTTGAGAGACAACCCACCGTTTCTCCCTCGGACAGAGGAGGATGAGGAGGGACCACAGGAGAATTTCCTGCAGGGCCTGGACTGGGGAACTTTTTCTGGCCAGTTATTTATTCAGCAGCTGAGTAACAATGGCTGGGGCAGGCCCACCCACCCCTGCGTCCCCCCCTTTCCAAACTCTCACCCCACACACAATCCTGCTGGACCAACTTCCCTCCTCCCACGTGAAAGGGGGAGAGAGAGGGGGAGACAAGGAGGAAGGAGGCTAAGAAAGGCAGACTGGAGAAAGAAAAAAAAGCACGAAAAGTAATGGGTTCGAGGAACACGATTCAAACCAGTTCTAATTCTTGCGGGGGCGGGGAGATGAAGGAGGGGGAGAACGGAGAAAAGGAAAAGTAGGAAGAGAAAGAGAGAAATGGGGAGCGTCGACATGAAGGGGTTTCCTTAATATTGTGGACGGATTCAGAAATGAATGAAGAGATAGTCCATTGAAAAGGGTTGAATGCCATGACAACTAGGAACAACCTTAGATTTATTCCAAACAGTTAGGACACATTGAAAGAGAGCGTCAATCATGTATTATTTCGCCACTGAAATAAATGCAAAAACCGAGCCGGGACAAAGGCTTCCAACGGGAGCGGGACATTTGTCTACATTTCGCTCATTGTCCGCAGCTTAGCAATCGGTTTGTATTTGTGTTTGCCCGGGTCCGACCACCCAGGACGCGCCGGCGAGGAGCTCCCTCTAACCTGGGCCATTGTCACCCACGTCACATACTGGAGGCAAGGCAGCGAGGGCTGCAGAAAGCCGCCGAGCGGCTCCGGGAGAGACGCCCTCGCCCGGCCCTGGCAACCCGGGGGCGACAGGGGCGCAGAGGCGACCGCAGCTGCACGCGAGAAGGACGCGGCGCCCGCGCGCGCAGTGGGGCCGGCGCTGCGGCGGCCTGGGCTTCGGGCGGATGGAGAGGCAAGACCAGGATATTTCAGCGGGCGGCCGCGTCCAGCCCCACCAGCCCCCAGGCCAAGCACCATCCCGGAGCTCAGTAGGGGGGAGGTAGAAAAGGGTGGCAACCTCTCCACCCCCCACCCCAAAAAAAAACCTGAGGGGAGGGCCAGGAAGTGCGGTGCCTAGGATGCTGTCCCAGGAAAGTTATGTTCCCTGGCTGGCGAGAGGTTGGGAACATAACCCACACATAACGCAAGCTGGGAGCCTGGATCTTGTCCTCGGAATGCGTTCCTGGGCGTCCAAAAGGGGACAAAATGAAAGGATTCCCTTGGAAGAGGAAAACGCAGCATCATCCGCCCGCCCTGCGACGTCCACCCCCCCCCCCCAGCTTTGGGGGTCCTCACCCCGGCAGGAGATAGCAACCCCGCCCCCCACCTCCACCCCCTTCCCGCTCTCCACCACTGCCGGAGTCTACAGAGGGAGGGGTTAGAGGGACTGACACTTTAGGGGGCAGGAAGGTTGCGGGGCGGTCTGCCTTACCCTCCACCCGGAGAACGCTGCCAGATGAACCCGGAGGCATCTGGGCAGGGGTTGGTACCCCGCCTAAGTTAGAATTCCCCACCCCCACTCCGTCCCTCCTGGGGCCGCCCCCGAGCAGCAAGTGAACTGCGCAGCCATCCTCTGGCGCTAAGAGATGGAGGGGGAGGCGGAGTGAAGGAAATAAATAAGTCTTTAGCAAATAAAGGGTTGCTGGGGCGGGGAGGGGGGGGGGGCTATCGTCTGGTGGTGACTTTGGCCGGCCCTAGCCGATCTCTCTTCTGGGTTTCAGGCTCTTCCGTCGTTAACTGGAATCAATTAGTTGCCTTGTCATTTCTAGTACTCATCCTTAAGCCTCAACCAAAATATTGACCTAGGAGGCTTATAGAAGTTGGGCTCTTGCCATTTGAACCGGATCTTGTTGAGGGAGCCACCAGCGATGGGAAGGAGAGATTTCCTCGGCTCAGCAGTCGCCCCCTCCCCCTTCTCCAAAGGCGCCACAAATCGCCAATTTTCCGGCTTGCTGGGGGCCGGCGCGCGGGGGCGGGGAGATGGGAACCCGAGAATTTTGAGGAGGATTTTTTCCATCCTCTCGATTTATTTTCTCGCCTCCTCCCCCGCTTTTTAAAAGATGCAATTTGTTAAAACGGCGCTTGCAAGTGTGTGGACTCGCGAGCGACAGCGGTGGTCCTTTGTATGTAAATACTGAGTTTTAAAAAAAGGCTCGCCCCGTCTTTGCAATTAATTGACACGTTACACCTCTCATCTTGCTGTAGAGGGCCGTTGGCTGGGAGCGCGGAGCTCCCCAAAACCCACAATTTCAAATCTGCAAATACTGTCTTCATCCACTTGACTTCCAAGACCCGCCCACACGTGTCCAACCTTTGGGTTTTAATGTCTCCCCCCCCCCTTTTTTCCAACCCTTCTCTCGCTTCCTCCCTCGCTCCCCATCCCTCCCTCTCTACTTCCCTCCCTCTCTTTCTCTCCCCTCCCCCCCTTTCCCCAGGTTCGCGAGTGGAGCCCAGCCTTATATGGACTGATCGCTCGGGCAATGGCCCATTTTTTCCTCGCCACCAGCCGCCACCGCGCGCCGAACGGCTACCGAAGCCTGAGCTGACGCCGCCTTGGCACCCCTCCTGGAGTTACAAACTAGGCCCCAGCGCTCGGGCCGCCCAGCTCCCTGCATCCATTTCCGCGTCTTTTCAGAGAACAGAGAAGCGCTGCCAGCGCTGGGCTTTATCCCCCCTCCCCTTCCCCATAGTTTTTTTCCCCCCTCTTTTTAAAAAATAATTATATCAATAATTAAAGCCCATCCCTTCTCCCCTTCCCCATCCCCTCCCCCCATCATCCCCTCCCCATCCCAACTGGGGAGCGCCAAGAATTGACTAAGTGAAGCTACAACTTTGAGGCATACATTCCGAGGTCCCGAGCCATGTCGCTGACCAACACAAAGACGGGGTTTTCGGTCAAGGACATCTTGGACCTGCCGGACACCAACGACGAGGAGGGCTCGGTGGCCGAAGAGCCGGAGGAGGAGAGCGAGGGGCCAGAGCCCGCCAAGAGGGCCGGTCCTCTGGGGCAGGGCGCCCTGGACTCGGTGCCGAGCCTGCCCCTGAAGAATCCCTTCTACGACAGCAGCGACAACCCGTACACACGCTGGCTGGCCAGCACCGAGGGCCTCCAGTATTCCCGTAAGTAGCGAAACTTGGCTGCCTGGTGCGCGGCCGCCTCTATTCCTGTGGCCGCAGCGCTGGGCGCAGTGGGGCGAGGGAGAAAGGAGCTATTTGGAGCCCGGATCCTCCACCCTGCGCTCCTGCCAAGATTTTTTAAGCTTGTTTAGGATGCCCTGGCTGTTTCCTTCCTCATCAAGCGCTCCTAGTCCCGTAAAAGAACTTGGGCTCAGATTTCTATTTTTTTCAAAGAGAAAATTTAAGAGAAACAGGGTAGGGGAATAACTCCCAAGGTTACGGAAGCACCCCAGGACTGTAGCTCCCTCCTCCCCTAAGGACAGCCAGGAGACACTGGCCTGGAGCCCTGGAACCAGCCAGCAAGCACTGGGTACCGGTGGAAGGTGCCGGGGGGAGGGAGGGCGCCTGGTGGTCCGGGTATAAATAGCTCACCCTGGCCCTTGACTGATTATTATAGAGGACGCTTTGTGTGGAGTGGAGGGTGTCAAAAATGTCCGAAAACAAAAAAATGAAAATCCCCCCAAATCTGCCTTAAATGCCAGAGCTGATCAATACCCGGATTTTCTTTTAAAAATCTGCCCACGTCTCTCCGGAAAGAAAACTGCTTAAGGGGGCAGAAACCCTTAACCCGCGATGATCTTCGCGCACCACTCCCCCCAAATATGCACCCACACTGTGCGAACCCCCAGAAACCCTTAACCCGCGATGATCTTTGCGCACCACTCCCCCCAAATATGCACCCACACTGTGCGAACCCCCAGAAACATAAGCCCTGAGTCCCCAATCCTGGCTTCTCTTTCGCCTGGCGGATGCCAACGGCTCCGTCAGGCGTGGAGCAGAGCCGGGGAGAGAGGGGTGCGGGGGGCCAAGACGAAGGCAGTGGGCTCGGCTGCAGGGCGCGGAGAACCGATGGCGCACGGAGGCTCCGGGCGCGCAGGCTCTGGCGGCCCTGGCGCACGGCCTCCCGGCGCCTGACGCGCTTCTCTCTCCCTCAGTGCACGGGCTGGCGGCCGGCGTGGCGCCCCAGGACTCCAGCTCCAAGTCTCCGGAGCCTTCAGCCGACGAGTCACCGGACAATGACAAGGAGACCCCGGGCGGCGGGGGGGACGCGGGCAAGAAGCGGAAGCGACGGGTCCTCTTCTCCAAAGCGCAGACCTACGAACTAGAGCGGCGCTTCCGGCAGCAGCGGTACCTGTCCGCGCCCGAGCGCGAGCACCTGGCCAGCCTCATCCGCCTCACTCCCACACAGGTCAAGATCTGGTTCCAGAACCATCGCTACAAGATGAAGCGCGCCCGGGCCGAGAAAGGTATGGAGGTGACGCCCCTGCCCTCGCCACGCCGCGTGGCCGTGCCTGTTTTGGTCAGGGACGGCAAACCGTGCCACGCGCTCAAAGCCCAGGACCTGGCAGCCGCCACCTTCCAGGCAGGCATCCCTTTTTCGGCTTACAGCGCGCAGTCTCTGCAGCACATGCAGTACAACGCCCAGTACAGCTCGGCCGGCACCCCCCAGTACTCCACAGCACACCCCCTGGTCCAGGCCCAGCAGTGGACTTGGTGAGCGCCGCCCCTCCGAGACTCGTGGCCCCGGGCCCAGGCTCCACCCCGGCAGCAGCGGCCGTGGCGAGGAGAATTTGGTCGTGGTTGTAATTATAATAATAATTATTATCATGGAATCGAGTTGACTCGGCTCCGTTGGGGAGGCGCCGGAAAGCTGCCTGCACCTCTTTAGAGTGCCAGATCCATCCGCCCAGAGCCGCCCGGCCCCTCTCTCCTTTTGAACCTTTGGAGAGGGCTGAACTCCTTAAGCCGTGTTTACAGAATGTTTGCGCAGCTTCGCTCCTTTGCCTCTCCCCGGAGGGGAGGGAGGGGACCGAAATCGACTCAGAATTAACGTCCTGGCTCCGGAAGGAGAAAAAGACCAACCTCCCTCCCCTTCCCCCTGCTTTTGTGAATTTTGTTAAATATGTTTGCGTGAGTAGCGATATTGTCAACAGTCTTTTTTTAAAGCAAGTGGAGAACGTTAAAGTATAGATGATTTTTGTCTCCTTTTTATAAGAAAATGCTAAATATTTATGGCCATGTAAAAGTTCTGACAACTGGTGGCAGATTTCGCTTTTCGTTGTAAATATCGGTGGTGATTGTTGCCAAAATGACCCTCGGGGTGGGCCTGTTCTCCCTAGAGGTCTAACTCCTTTCTTTGTGGTTTGTTTTGGTTTGCTTATGTTTGGTTACCTCTGTTTTCTTTTCTTTTTTATTTTGTTCAGTGCAAACACTTCTCAAATCTAAAAAAGGAAAATGTATAGATAGGCGCGAAGCCCGCTGCCCTATCACCCGGGTCCTGAACCCCGAACTTAGAGCTCAGTGGTTCTGTGAGGTTCCCCAAGAGCGCCGGGCGCTGAAAGCTTTCGATTTTTTTAAATAAGAATTTTAATAAAAATCCTGTGTTTAAAAAAAAAAAAAAAACCACGCCCGGCCCTCCGTTTGTCATGCTTTGTCGCCCTGCGCCGGGCCGAGGCTTCGGGCAAGGACCCTGGCCAAGCCGCTTGCAGCTCTGTTCTCCTCTGGGCTGGGAGCGGGGCCAGGCCAGGGATGCCCGGGGCGCAGGGAAGGCTCCGGGACGGGCCGGCCTCCTCCGGGCGGACGGTTCGGGCCCCGCATCTCAGACCGCCGCTGGGGAGCGAGCTCTTGGCCTCGGGCCTTCGAGCCGTGGACCTTCGCCTGGGGTCGCCCGCCTACACTGGGGCTTCTCGGCCGGCCGCGCGTGCTGTCTGAATCCGGGGCCGTGGCGTCCTGGCTTTGGCAGAAAAAGTGACTTTGGAAAATGCAAAGGCGAGGGAGCAAGCCCCCCTCGCTCTCCCAAATCAACGAGTGGCTCCTTCAGCCTGAGAAGCTGTTGAAGCCACTACACTCGATGACTTTCACTTTGTTGCATTTGATTTACCTCGCGCTAAGAAGGGGGGTGGGGGGGAGGCGCTGAGGCCGAGACTAGTCGGCTTTCTCTCTATTCCCCACACCCTTTTCAAAATCCGCGACCCGAGGCGGCCAAGGAGGCCGCTCCAGGATCTGGGCTCGGGGGCGGGAGCGGGGGTTTGGGGAGCTCTAGGCTTTGGCTGTAAGGAGGAGCGCCAGGGAGGGAGTGGGGTGCTGCGCCTCCTCTAGGTTCTTTGGCGTGGGGGAGCCGGGGAGCAGGAGTCTGTGCAATACCTGATAACAGGCTCCCCGCTGCCTTCCGCCCCCACCCATCCTTTCTGCGTTTCAAGCCCCCTGACCTGGAACTGGATCCCCATTCTCGTCATCTCCTAGCATTTGGCTGTGCGCAGTGCCATAGGCCAACTTTTTGGTCTGAAGTTGGGGGGACTGCTTGCTAAAAAGTTGAGTTTGAAGGTGGGTGGTGTGCGCCGGCCTCCAAGACTGGGATGAGAGGAGCGTAAGGTGGGCGAACAGCCCCGGGTTCGCCCAGGGGAGGGCGCATCGGCCCTTCTCCGGTAGACAACTGACTCCATCCACCTTTGGCGGATGCTGGTGCACACTTGCCCACGCGGGGTCGTGCTGGGAGGAGAGGGCATCTCTCTCTTCTATCTCACGGATTTCCAAAAATACACGAGGCTCTGTAGCTGAGAGCCTGGCGAGTGCGCTGAGACGTCTCCGCATTGAAAGCCTGCCCCCTTGGGAAGTTGTACGTCTCCTTCCTCCCCCAACTCCACTCTGCGTGGGTGGACGGGGAGCGGGGTCGGCGAGGAGGCTGAGCAAAGGCAATCCAGCTGACTTTCTCGCTCCCCCTCTAGTTGATGATCAGATTTAATTCAATATCTAAAGCAAACATGATTATCCGTGTGACCAACTCTGCGCATCAATACCACTCAGCATTCCCCGCCCAGGGACGTGATTAAACGCTCCTCCCGCCTCGCCCACCCGCCTCGGGTAATCGAGGGCCGGGAGTCTTTCTCATAGGCTCCTAAGAGGCCCTTCCCAGGTGCAGGTTTCTCGGGGTCTACCCAGGTCTTCCTAGACGCTGGAAAGTCTGTCTTTGTTCCCCACACCAGCTTGGAACTGTTCTTGCTGAGTCAAGGCCAGGACTTTGCCCTCGTCGTTGGTTGTGCAATTGCGGGTGCCCGAATTGCCGCGGTACCAACCACTGAGCATCCTGCTCCTAACTTTCCTGTAACCGCCAAATCCTCCGGGCAGGGAGGTGAGCGTGCAGAGCCTCTTGGAATGAGGTTGTCAGGAGGCCTGAGGCACCGCCCAAAGACCACATCCTTTGACCCCAGGTCTTCCTGGGCCGAGATTGACCAGCGGAGCTTCCAGATCTCCAAGGGGGAAGGAGGCTGCGTGGAAAGTCCCAATTCGCGCAGGTCTCCCTGTGTGTGCTTTGGGCAGTGGCCAAGCCCGCGGGCCTGCGGTTGGGGTGTGCACTGAGCAGCAGGGAGCCAGGGAGGTGGACCCGGCACCCGCCCCTCTCTGTCCTCGGGTCCCCATGGAGTCAATAAAAGCTCCCGTGGAGCCCTGTGTGGCCCTAACCCCAGCGCCCTGGGAGCGCACCCGGCGGCGGGTCCGCTTTGGCAGTCTATCTTCGCCCAATCTACAGCGGGCTGCACAAAACGGCACAATGGGGCGCTGGGAGCTGGGGATGTTAGAGGCGTGCATATTAAAGAGGGACAGAGAATGGGTCTCCGGGGACAGAGAAGGGAAGGAGAGGGCCCACCCTCCCCCACCCTCCCCCACCCTCCCCCACCCTCCCCCACCCTCCCCCACCCACCCCGCACCATTCAGCGCGCTTATCGCGGGCAGTGAACCCCGGAGTCAGGCAGAAGTCTCCTTGGGGTTTTGTTGGGCCTGTCACTGGGTCCCTTTGTCATCCGCGGGCTCCATGCTGGATTCCATATGGCCAGCTGGGCCGAGGGAGCGCGAGGAGGGACCCGCACAAAACCCAAATTGTGTCCGGCTTTCAAACCCTTTATTGTTGTCTGTGAAAGGAAGACGCATTAAAAATTCGTGCTATATCTATTGGGGAGGAGGTTGGAGGAGGGGAAAAAGCCACCCCTGTCTTTGATGGCTTCAGAGGGCGCTTGCCCGCCTCGGCCCAGCGACACACTGAGAGCTGGATCTCTCCTCTCCTCCCCCCATCCCTTTCTCTCTCTTTCAAGAGATCTCTCTCCCTCTGCGCCCCCCCCCCCCGTCTTTTCTACCAAATATCTGCTGTAACTCTAGGCGCCTTCAGTATTTGGATGCATCTCGCACACTTCGCGTGCCTGACTCCTCAGAGCTGGCAGCTAGGCTCCCCCTGTCTGGGAGCCACGCATCGAAGCCTCGGACTATGCCCGGCTCAGGACACTGGGCGCCCAGGGCCTGGGGGGTGCTTGGCCCTCTCAGGCTTCGAGGTCCCAGTAGATGAAAATTCAGTGCCCTGGTTCCTGCATGGATGCATCCTGACGCCCTGGCGCCCGGAGCCTTCCTTGTACGCATTGCCCGGAAAAGCTCAGGGAGGCCCTAGGGCCCCTCAGACCTGAGCCCAGCTGGTTCCGAGCTGTGTCCTCTCCGCCTGCAGCACCACTAGGTTACTAACACCTTGTCATTGGAATTACGCGTAGGGAAGATGCGTACCATTTCACCTTACCCCCTCGCCCAGTGAAGGAGAGAGGGCCTTCCTCTTTAATTCTTAATGTCTCCAACATCGTTTTGTTAGCAAAATTCAGCAACAGGGAGACAGAGCAAAGCTTTCACAGAATGTGCCCGTTTCTGCCTCACCTAAGCAGTCCAAGTTGTCACAGGGCAGTGGGGGATCTTTGGGGCCATGTCCCTCCCCAATAACTGGCTCAAAAACTCCCATAAGCAACCCCAAACAACAACAAAAAATGTGTGCTAAACAAAACTGTGGAAAGAGAAATAGAACCCACAGGTGTCCCCCTTGGGGCAAAGTGATTCAGCCCTAAGGGGCACAACAGAGATGGTAGGAATTACAGCTAATCCAAAATCTGGGCACCCCCTTTCCTAGTTAGTACCACGGGTGTATTTAGTCCCGTTCTCAACCCCCACCCCTACCCCAGCCAGGGAAATCACTTATTTTTCTTACCTATTGACTGTTGGGCTTAGTTGAGACTTGGTGTGGATTTTCCAGCCTTTTCAAGAGCCTGGTCATTGAAAAACTAATCCAATATTTACCGAACATAAGGACAGTTCTCAGACGTATTTATTAAGGCCCGTGTCTAAGTGATTACTTGGACTGCAGACATAGGCCAGGGGAGGGGCATCCAGGAGACCCAGGTCCTGGGGGCGAGGGGGAGGGGGTTCTCCCAACCTAGAGCTAGGAAACGAGGCGTGAACTGGTGAGATGCGGAGGTTCCCCTCCCATGCTTAAGTGGCATGTGGATTGGATATTGTGTTGGCAGGTATTTCAGGAAATATGTACTTGTGGCTTCCTGAGAGGCCGGGCGCAATGACACTCTAAACTGTGTCGATATATCATCTTTTATCCAGGATCTTCAAATAAACCCCTGATCCCCCCAGCGCATTATAGCTGCCGCTATCTCCAAGGAAGCGATCTGAGTTTTATTGCTTTCACCAGCGCCCCAACTCTCTCTCTCTCTCTCTCTCTCTCTCTCTCTCTCTCTCTCTCTCTCTCTCTCCTCTGCGCCTGCGCACAGGCACACACTCACCCTCCCCTCCCACCACCGGTCTGGTTTTTAAAGGCTTTAATTTTCTTTTTCCTCCCGGGGCATCGTTGTTAATAAAAAAGACGAATAGGCCTCGGCGCCGCCAACCGAGCAAGTGGGAAAATGCAAGCCCGCGAGCGGACCCCGCGTTCCACAGACTCACCGCCTCGGGCTGGAGAAACTTCCCGCGCATCGCCGCCAGGAGGCACCCGAGCTCCGCGCTCTGCGGCTCCCAAGCCGGGGTAGAGCTTCGGAGTCCGCCGGCGGCGGGAGCGGGCCCGCTCCCTGTTGACCTGCCGACGCACAGCAGGCTTGGGAAGTGCTCGTCGACAGGGGCCATCTGCTCTTGGGGCACTTTTTACTCTCTTTGAATCTCCCCATCCTTTCTCCATGTATGTGCAACCTCCCGTCTCCACCCAGTTCACAAACAGCAGTGAACTGATCTTGTGGTCCAGGCGCGCGCTGGCCATGAGGAGGGTTCCACAAGGGCGCACCGCGAGCCGGAGCGGTTCTCAGGAACATATGGACCTTTTGGGCGAACGCAGGGTAGGCAGTTCTGCAAGGGTGCGGTAAATCTAGGTGATTCAGGGAGTGAGAGAATGATGAAAATGTATTCTGTTTGGTTTGGGGGAGAAGAGAAGGAGTAATAGGAAGAAGAGACCCTCACTTTTCGCCCACCATCGAGATGGGGCTGCAGCTACTCGGGCTCACCCGCAATCCCAATCAGGTGCACGTGCGGTTTACAGCAATGAGAGCAAAGGGAAGCCTTCCGCCGCGTCGCGCCTTGACTGGGCCAAGGGCGAGCGGTGCAGTGGCGCTATCTGACCACCAGGGGGAGACGCCACGCTGACACCCAGATTTGGGGTCTGGGCGATGGAGGCGAAAAAAGGCCCCTCACCCCAGCTGAGATGATCTGTATTGAGGCCTCGACTGGAGCGCAAGGATATCCGAGACTTGAACGGAGACCAGGCGGTAGATGCCTCTTACCTCCATTCCCGCCCTGTTGTCTTTCTGAGAAGATTCGTCTGGGCAGCAGACCAGGAGCCAAAAGGATTAAATTCTAGTGTCCTTCCCCCCTCCCCCCACCACCAAAGTAAGGCCTGAAAGTCCACCTTTTTCAGTGGATTCGTGAAGTGGAACACCCATCAAAGGCATTCGTGGCTCCAAATGTTGATCCCTTCACTTTCTTAAACCCTGCGGGTCCATGTCAGATTAGGGAATATGCAGTGCTCAATTTGGCCGCCTGATGGCGCGATTGGATAAGAAAAAAACTTCCCCTTCTGGCGCTGCCCAGGATGGAGTGGAGCTCAAATACCTGCTGAATTTAAGAGATGTCTGGGAAGGTGTCCTTCACATCAGGGCTAAGGTGGTGTGTGTGTGTGTGTGTGTGTGTGTGTGTGTGTGCGCGCGCGCGCGCGCGCGCGCGCGCGCGTAAGTGTTGCCCACTTATTTTGGAGAAGGAAGGACCAAGGTTGCTAAATCTTGGTTCCAAAACAATTAAAACTCCTGCCCTTGAATTTGGTGCCTGGAATGTGATTGAAGAGGCTAATGTCATCTATTCCAGCCCAATCCCTTTCTCCCTTCCCCTGCCCCACTTGGGCTGCTAATGCCAACACTCATGTAACTGTCACCATCGTAATCAAAACAGAACATTTCCATCACCCCAAAATAGTCCTCCTGCCAGAATACTTAGAGGTATCAAGTGAAAAATCTTCCTGAAAAAATTCCATCCCTTTTCTTGCTGCCTGTTTTCACCTGAGGTATTTTGCCTTTGTTTATGAAGTAGTACAGAGAACACCACACTTATCTTCCCTCGGCCCCCAGGCCTGAAGACAATCACCACCACCACCAATCAATCCTTCAACAGGTGAGGAAAATGTCTCAGAAGCGTTAAGCACCTGCTTGTATGAACAAGGCAGTGTTCTTACAAAAAGCAAGTCCAGGGAGTGGAGGTGGGCTTTACCAGGGTGTCCTATCCCATTTCCAGAGAAGAGGGGAGGGGTGGGGGAGGGCAAACACAGCCTGTTCTTCTGAAGGCATCTGGGTGACGAGCTCACTGCACAGGAGAGGCTGTGGGGATGTATGTTCTAAACTGAACTGTGTTCCCCCCAAATTCCATGCTGTAGTCCCAACTCCCAGAGCCTTAGAGTGGGACTGTGTTTGGAGATAGGGTCTTTGTAGAGGTAATTTTACCCCCTCACCTAAGGATATTTTTTCCTTTGCTTTTCAGAGAGTGGAAGGAAGGGAGGGAGGAGGAGGAAGGGGGAGAGAGAAAGAAATATTGATGTGAGACACATAGAGTGGTTGCCTCCCACACACACCCTGTCTGGGAGTGAGGAGCAAACCCACAACCCAGGTACATGCCTTGACCAGGAACTGAATCTGGGACCCTTTGGTGCAAGGGCCTGTGATCTAACCACTGAGCACACCGGCCATGGCTAAAGAGGTAATTTTGAAAACGAGGTCATATGGGTGGGCCCTAATCCAATATTCCCATTGTCCTTATATGAGGAGCAAGTTAGAACGTCAGCACACCCCGAGGGAAGACCTTGTGAGGATACAGCAAGAAGACAGCCACCTACCAGCCAAGGAGGAGCCTGCGGAGAAACCGGCCTGCTGACTCCTTGTTCTCAAATGCTTAGCCCCCAGACTGGGAGGAGACACGTCTGCGGTTCCCTCCCTCCTATCTTCGGTACTTTGTTATGCAGCCCGAGCAGGCTCACGCACACAGGCACTGCAGAGTCTCACAGCCAGACACGTTTACCTTGAATTTCACTTAGCCTTAGACTTTCACGTCCTGAATCCCACCTCGTCCTCTTGTATCCTCTTGTCGAGGTTGAAATAAGCATTGCCCACAGTTCTGATTTGGTGGGATCCTGCCCCATGAGGCAGTGTGTTCTTGCTCTAAGCCCCTGTGGGCTCCAGGCACCATGCCAGCATCCCTCAGCCTTTAGTGACTCACAGTCACATTATTGCCCCAAGTCCACCCAAGTGTACCCCTGGACCCAGTATTCCAATCCGTACCTTCATGGCCACACAGACCATAGGGCGTGCATGGGAAGGCTGCTCCCGGCCAGAGAGCATTAGTCAGTCCTAATGAGATGGGAGCGAGGCTGTAAGGGCAGATGGGAAGCCCTCAGTAAGTGGACTGAGGGCCAACAGTGTTCTCCACGGATCCTCTCATGTCTCTGAGGCAGATGCAGGAGAGACTATATCCCAGATGCAGGAGAGACTATATCCCTGCCAAGGGTAGGAGCGCAAGGCTAACTGAAAGCCCCTGAGCGGAGAGGTGGAGAGGGTTTGGAGCAATGACGAGCTCCCTGTGTGTGTGCCTGGCCCCTCGAAGGAAGATTTCTAGTAGGAGACTTGCATTTGTTCTTGTCTCCTCCAGGCAGGGATCAGAGTTGCTCAAACTTTGGGGCACAAATGAGTCATCTGGGATTTTGATCAGATTCTGATTCCGCGTATCTAACGGGCTCCCTGGGGCTGCTGCTGCTGCAGGGCTACCGGTGGGGTAGTGACGGCCTAGATCAGGGGTTCCCAACGTGGGGCACGTGCCCCACAGAGGGCAATTTGGTTTTTAAGGGGGGCAATTCGAGAATGAGTTATTAACAGTGAATTTTTTTGCATTTCTTATGGTTCTAGGGGCCTCATATACAGTATATAAATACATATTGTGATATATTTATGCATTTTAGTTCTCTATTATATGTTTTGAAACTTTTTTTGCTATTTCTCATAACACTTCATATTATTATTTTCTTAACAATTTCTTAGTGATTTCTTCCTCAGTACGTCACCTGTCCTTTCATTCTTTTATTTTCCTTTTTCATGGATGCCATGTTCTTTGGAAGCTTGTTTAGATCAAGTTAATGGCCTTTTAGGCTTTCTCCACATAAATAGGAGTTCACTTTTTGAATAATAAGAATTATATGTCACTGGCGGGGGGGAAGGCATCAGGATTTTAGAGATCTTAGGTGGGGCATGGCCAAGAACAGGTTGGGAACCACTGGCCTAGATGAAACTTCACACCTCGTGCTAGAGATGACCCTATTAAGTTACCAATAGAAAGCCTGCTGGAACGATGGCCACCTGGGAACAAGGGCAGGGAAGGTTTTTAAAGGTCTTTGAATCATTTGGGAAATAAATAATCAAGAGCCCTATGAGTAAAAAGTAATCCAAAATGTAAGTTGACTATTAGAGCGAGGAGTCGTAGCATCCCGAAATCTTACCTCCCCGAATTTTTCAGATGAGGAAACAGACCCGAGAGGGAAACATCTGCTCCAGGTCACAGCCAGGTGGCTCACAGCAGAGCGGGGCCAACAAGCTGGGCCCCTGCTGAGAACACCCTTCCTCTCCACAGCGACACCCTGCTCGGGAGACACAGCAAAGAGTGAACTGACAGATCTCCCAGATTAAGACCATGTGACTGTTTACAAAGCACAAACCAGGAGAAGAAGCCTGAGTCATGTGCAACCTTGGGCAGGTTACCTGTGCTCTCTGAGGCTTTTTCCTCACTGGTTAGAAACATTTTTAAGCCCTAGCCGGTTTGGCTCAGTGGATAGAGCATTGGCCTGCAGACTGAAGGGTCCCAGGTTTGATTCCGGCCAAGGGCACATGCCTTGGTTGCAGGCTTGGTCCCCAGTATGGGGAATGCAGGAGGCAGCCAATCAATGATTCTCTCTCATCATTGATGTTTCTATCTCTCTATCCCTCTCCCTTCCTCTCTAAAATCAATAAAAATATATATTTTTAAAAAAATTTAAGTGTAGCCCAGCCGGTGTGGCCCAGTGGTTGAGTGTTGTCCTATGAACCATATTTTTCTAAATATGTTTTTATTGATATTTTAGAGAGGAAGAGAGAGGGACAGAGAGAAACATCAAAGTGAGAGAAAAACATCAATGGGCTGCCTCCTGCACGCCCCCTACTGGGGATCAAGCCCACAGCCTAGACATATGCCCTGACCGGGAAATTGAACCAGAGACCATTTTGTTCATAGGGTGATGCTCAACCAATCGAGCCGCACCAGCCAGGGAAATACAAGCATTTCTAAAATTTAAATTAAAAAGTATATATCTGCCCTTCCTAACTCTACGGGCATCACAAGGAGGTAGTGAAATGTGTCAAATTATTTGAAAATTGTGGAGCTGAACTCCCCATGGGAATCCCCTCACACACACGACACAGGACTTGGGGGAGGTAAGGGAAGTGGGGTTCAAACCCTCAGAATGAGTGAGAACAGAGGGTGTTGGGAGAAAAAGAGAAAGCTGCAGGGACAGGCCTAGGCCAGGCTCTGGAGCGAAGGGGGAAGAAAGTGAAGAAGCCCTTGGGTGCCCTGTCCGTGGGAATCCCTGCAATGAGAGCAGTATCCCAGGGTCTGCGCTCTCCAGCAGGGCAGCCCCTGGCCACCCGTGAGAGCCCCTGGCCACCCGTGGGAGCCCTTGGCCACCTGTGGGAGCCCCTGGCCACCTGTGGGAGCCACTGGCCACTTGTGGCCATCAAGCACTGGAAAGGTGGCTGGTGTGAGGCAAGACTGATTTTAAAATTTGATTTAATTTTTATTCATTTAAATTTAAATAACCACATGTGGCCAGTGGCTCCTGTACTGAACAGGGAACATCTAGACCATACTCAACATTTGTGTGGAGCTGTAAAAAGGAAAATGTGAGTTAGCCCTTCTTACTGCCCCATAAGATGTGAATTAACATCATTGCAATTACCCACCATTCTCAGCTTTTTAGCTGCTTTATGAAGCCTCCAGCTCACTCTGCAATGAAGAGTCATGGTGGCAAGGGTTGGGGAGTGAGGGGAAGCGGGCCTCCATGTTTACCCCTTCACACACTCGCTCTGCCCTCCATCTGGATAACATTCCATAAAAAATGGAAAGTTGTTTTTAAATTAGGAGTGTTGGTTGATTCCTGGCTATATATCTGGCTGAAATGGGACCTGGTGCGGTTGGGGTGGGAGGGAGGGAGCGGGGGCGGGGGGATCAATGCCTTATTGCTCACCACCTCCCAAGAGTTCTTAATCTCTTGTGTAGCAGAGATGCCTTTGACCATTACTCCTCTAGATCCTTCTCAGAAGAAGGCATTTTGGTTATAAAAGAAATTAAATTGCACTATTAATTCTACCACTTAGGGATGAGAAACTGCAGCTTAAGAGCTTCTTCATTTCAGCGGTGTCTGACTCCCCTGAGACACCCAGTCCTCTCTCCCACCAGCTGCCCCTTTTGCCAGCTCAAGGGAATCAGGACCAGGAGATCAGCCAGGACTTGCAGTCTTCCCTGGAGGGCAGACTGACGGGCTTCTGTGTCAGGGAAGAGCATCTAAGTCCCCGCTAACCAGAAGTCCGGGTAAGACGGTAGAGAAGGGGTGGGGGACCTTTTTCCTGCCAAGGACTATTTGGATATTTGTAGCATCATTCGAGGGCCATACAAAATTAGCCTGCTATATTTGGTCAAACATTTAATTGACTAACCCCTAATGCCTTGGCAGATCCAGACCAAATGGTTTCTCAGGCCTTACATGGCCCGCGGGCAGGACGTTCCCCACCCCTGCCGAAGAGGAACAATATCGCTCTGAGGCAGAATTTTGGTTTTAATGGGCAGGTGGTCTGCAGTGTTTGTTCCCATGTTAACCCTTCCCAACTCCTATGTCACCCCTTTCTGCAGGCATAACAACATTTCGTAAAATTAGACGTGATATCAGCAACAGGAGCAAGTGACAAGGCAAACTAAAATACCACTCTTGATGCAAACACCCTTTCAAAGTTCACCACTCTGGCCATTCCAATTAGACAAAGCAATCATGGACGCTGCCATCAAGCCCCCCCCCCCAAGCCCCCACCCCACCTCCCAGACCCGGGGCGGTGTGGAGCGGGGGGGTGCAGAGGGATGAAATGAAAGGTTCCAATGGAGACCTGGGCAGTGCAGTTGGAGAGGCTGCATGTGCAAGCAGATGCTGAAACAATTACTGCAGGGGAGTTAATTAATCAAATGAAATGGGACAAAAATTCATCTTGCAGCAGTAATCCAGAGAGTTCAAATGCAAAGGGTGCAAAATATACAAGGCAATTCATTCTTACCTGAATCCTTACTTTTTTAAAATATATTTTTATTGGTTTCAGAGAGGAAGGGAGAGATAGAAACATCAATGATGAGAGAGAATCATTCATCAGCTGCCTCCTGCACGCCCCACACTGGGAATGGACCTCGAAACCTGGGTATGTGCCCTGACCAGGAATCAAACTGTGACCTCCTGGTTCACAAGTCGATGCTCAACTACTGAGCCACGCTGGCTGGGCTGAATCCTTACTTTTAATGACAGTACGTTGGAGATCATGCTCTCATGGCGTTCAGTTGTGTGCTTGAGAAGTAAGAAAAGGCAATGCTAAGGAACACTTTGATAATGATCCCAGAATAATAAACTGGTAACATTACATCTGACAGGAATTTTTCAAAGCTTAGATTTTTTTTTCTTTTTCTTCCCCCAGCATTTATAGTATGCACATTTATGCTACAATATATCAGTGGATTCTGATAAAGCTGGTGTTAGAAGCAAAATTATCTTTTAGACATTTTAACACCACATACATTTAAAAGGTCCAGATTTTACAAGGCATGAAAGTTATTCAAATATTTTGATGTATGTTTAGCATGTTTGCAATGAAGCTGTTCATGGTTGTGTCAGATGCTAAAAACACACTTTTACATGAAATATCAACATTTGAGAGCTCTCTGCTGAAAAGTTCAAAAAATTCTGTTTCTAAAATGTTTGGTAGGTCAATTCCTCATAGTTAGAGTAACACACTATTTTGTACACAATTCAGGCTTTTAATAAACTTAAAAATATCTGCCCTTTCTGAGTAAATAAACAATTTAAATTCCGTGTGAATAAGAATAAGAACCGAAAATAGACATGATCAAATATGGTATTACTCTGAGGAGTAAGACTAGAATGTTTTGTGTTCATTTTGTACCTATGCTGTTTGAATGTATATTTCTACATGCATAAGGACTCCAGCAATAATAGCTAAAGTTTTGAGTTTTCAAATATACAGCTGAGCAGACAAATATAAGGCATAAAATTCTCAAACTATTCCAAATGATTTTAAAAAAATAGTTTCATTGGTTTTTAGAGACAGAGGAAGGGAGAGGGAGCGAGAGAAAAATCGATGAGAGAGCAAAACAGAAATCGGCTGCCTCCGGCACACCCCCTACTGGGGATTGAGCCCACAACCTGGGCATGTGCCCTGACTAGGAAACGAACCAGTGACCTTTCAGTGCACGGGACAATGCCCAACCAATGAAGCCACACTGGTCAGGGTCCAAATAATTTTTCTGTGAATAAAAATTCTTCCTTTTTATATTACCTGAGAAAGTTAAGGATAATGCTAACTAAACCTACCCACTTAATTGGATTATTGATTCTTAATGATTTCAAACTCACTAAAGACCATTCTATAATTTAATGCACCCTTCAAAAATTATATCTAACAAAAATTATAGATAAAGTTTAAGGAAATTCAACCTTTCCTTTTGTTAATGGGCACAATTGTTCCCTCCACCCCCAGGCCAGAAGTGGTCTCCAGCTTTACAAAGCAAAGCAGGGCTCCCTCCTCCCTCTCCACCAGCTGCCCCCTGGCCTTCAGCACACAGGCCTCCTGTAATATTTCACTTCTCCCTGCCTCCCGCATTCATAGTGCCGAACCCAGGCCTTTACCATTGATCACAGTCCGTTCTTGAAGGTAAGAGGGACCACCCGACAACCCTGCTCCTAGAACCACATATGTGCAAAGCACCTAGAACAGCACCTCTCTGCCAAGGGGTTTAACCCAGGGTCATTCCTTTAGTATTTTTCCTGTTATTACCATCAGTCTGAACGCTGAGTATTAACTTAAGTCCCAGCTCTATGATCAGCTAACCTGTGTTTAAGTCAAACTTATTTTTGTGATGGTAGGCTAATTACTCAAAATCACTACCTGTTCAAACAAACTAATGGTTGCTAAATGGGAAAACATTGGGGAGATGGATGAAAAAGGTGAAGGGATTAAAAAGTGCAAATTGACACCCAGCTGGTGTGGCTCAGTGGTTAAGCATTGGACTATGAACCAGGAGGTCATGGTTCAATTCCCTGTCAATTTGATCCTCAATAGGGGGCATGCAGGAGGCAGCCAATCAATGATTCTCTCTCATCATTGATGTTTCTATCTCTCTCTCCCTCTCCCTTCTTCTCTGAAATCAATAAAAATGTATTTAAAAATAAATACTTTTTTAAAAAAATTACAAATCGGCAGTTATACAAGCAGTCATGGGGGAGTATAAAGTACAGCAAAGGGAATATAGTGAATAATACTGTAACAACTATCTATGTTGTCAGATGGCGACTAGACTAATTGAGGTGATCATCTCATAAGTTATAGAAATGTCTAATCATGCTCTAGCTGGTTTTGCTCAGTGGATAGAGCATTGGCCTGGGAACTGAAGGGTTCCAGTTTGATTCCAGTCAAGGGCACATGCCGGGTTCCTGGCTCGATCCCCAGGAGGGGTCATGCAGGAGGCAGCTGATCAATGATCCTCTCTCATCATGGATGTTTTTCTCTTTCTCCCTTCCTCTCTGAAATCAATAAAAATTTATTTAAAAAAAAAGAGGGGGGGGGGAATGTCTAATCACTATGTTGTGCACCTGAAACTAATACAGTATTGTTTATCAGCTGCAATTGAACGTAAAAACAATTATTTAAAACTTTGTTAGCCCTTCTTGTTTCCCATCAGGGCCAAGGATCAAGGTGAAAAGGAGAACCCCATGTGGGAGCTTCGCATCCGCAAGCTCTGCTTCAGTACCTGCGTGGGGAGAGCGGAGACTGACAGGCCAGGCAGCCGAGGTCCTGTGTTGTGGAGTGAACGCAAGTGAATGATCACTGGAGTCCAGACCAAATTAAAATTTAGGGAGCCTTTATTAGCCGGCCGGCGACTGCTCTGCCATTCTCCACACAGGAAGTCTAGAGAGCAGCCCCAACCCTTTGTGCAGGACCACTTTTAAGCACATTAAACACATCCTGTTTTGGCAGAATAAGTAACCCAAGACAAAACAGTTTTTCCTAAGCAACATCAGGATCATGCCATTGATGACCATGTTATTCACAGGATCATCCTGTTCTTCAGAAAGCTGACAGTAATCTATGAAAGAAGGCCTACATGCTGGGAAGGGGCCTTGAGACTGTATATCAAGGCCCGGCCTGGTGTCAGCACTGACAGCTCTATCTGGGGCATAGTCCACGGCCTCTCTGGAATGGTAGTAGTGAGCATGCTCAAAAATTCCCACTCTCTAACACCTGGAGCAGCTCACAGGCCAGACCCTTGCTCTCCATGGCCAGATACACCATCAGATCCTCTGGCATCAGGAGAATTGAAAAGCTCACCATCCAGTGCCAGTCCATGGGGCTGAGGCAGGAGAAATCACAGAGAAAGGTCTAAGGGGACTAGAGTACCAATTACAAAAAAATGATTTCTCAGATACCGGAAACTTAGGTTTGGGGATCCAGGAACACACTGACCTGGGGATAAATACTAGCCAAGCATTGTATCTATGGCCTGGACTTCTGTGTGATGCTGGGTGGGCCAGGTTTTGGCATCGCAGACAAGAAATGCAGGACAGGCTACATTAGGGGCAAACACAGAGTCAGCAAAGAGGAGGCCATGCGCTGGTTCCAGCAGTAGGGTAGGATCATCCTTCCTGGCAAATAAATTCTTGTTTCTATCCAAAAGGCCAATAATATATTTTCAGTGGAAAAAAAATTTTTTTTTACCTCTTTCCTTCTTGCTTTATAGACCAGGCTGACACTTTAACCACTGAGCAACCAGCCAGGGCTCAATTGTTCCCTTAGGATGGGAAGAATCTGATTTGAATAATTCTGTATTATCATTTTAAAAGCAGTTTTATGGCTTTGCATCTGCAGGCCAATGGAACTTGCCAAAGCAACTACCTATACTTGGAGACTTCCAGTTCAAAAGGACACTTCTTAATTATTTTTTTTCTTTAAATTTGTGTTTCAGAATTATCTTATACTTTCAGAAAGTTGCAAAAAAATAGTTCAGAGAGTTTCCACCTGGCTGTGACCCAGATTCACCTAAGGTGAAATTCCATACATTCCATAGAACGATTAGCAAAACCAAGAAAGTGGCAGTAGCACAGCACTCCCACTCAAGACTGGCTTTGAGTTGCACCTGTTTTCCTACTGACTTCCCTTTTCTGGTCCAGGACCCTCTCCAGGATCCCACTTTCCATCTAATGGTCATGTTTGCTTAGTCATCTCCCATCGGGGCAGTTCCTCAGCTTTTTTTTGTCTTTCATGACCACGAAACCTTTAAAGAGTCCTCATCAGTTACTTTATAAACGTCTTTCAATTGGGGTTTGCCTTATGTTTCCTCGACACTCAAATTGTGCACGAGGGCCAGAACACCACAGAAGCCATGTCGGGGTCCTCTCGGTACAGGCTGTCAGGGTACATAGCGTTGCTGTGTCTTAGCGATGGTGATGTTAGCCCTGCATTTGGATAACAGGGTGTTGCCTGGTTTCTCCCCTGTAAGGCTACCATTTTCCCCTTTGTAATCAGCAAATATCTTGGTAGAGGAGGGGACTATATGCAGATATCCTGTTTCCTGCAGACATTTGCCCTCTAATCTTGGCATCCGGTGAGGTGTCTTACCTGTAGAGCAGGTATTCCTGTGTTGGTGATTTTCTATTTCCCTCATTCACAAGGACACTTTTGAAAAGATGTGTAAGCATTTCAAAACCGAGTTAACACCCGTCAGGATTTCTCACAGTTGCAGTTCGGTCTCATTAAACCAAATATTACAGGTGCTCTCAGAGATGAAATGCTACACAATGACATGATGAGCAGAGAGGAGGGAAGGGGAGAAGTGGTGGATGCTAAACGCTGGCCCCAGGATGCTACCCACCCTCACCCCCATTGTGAATATGCTTTGAGGAAGTAGGCACAATTTTTAAAATGAGGTACATTTTAAATGTGTTATATCTCCATTGTGGGCATTTACATTAGTGTTTATTAACTGGAAACTTCTTTCAAGTTTCAAGACATAGAGCTTGTCCTCAAAACAACTACCAGCCAGAAAAGTGGCCACAAACTCTGGCTTTGCCTGCTTCTACGATGGCTCTGAGTAGTCCTGGTCAAGTACCACGCCTGACTCTTGTGTTGGTTTCTCAGGAGAAACATGGTCAAGTGTAAAAGGCTCCATGGGAAAAAAAGCTTGTTTTAAAGGGTCAAGGCTGCTCAAGAACTGAAAACCCACAGGAAAAGTCGAGGTGGTTTTGATTTTCATGAGTGGACATTTAGAAACAAAGGGGATAGAGAAAGGGTTGTTCAAGTGCGATCTGCCCACTCATTTGAAATGTAAAGGCTTGCTGTCAGAATGATCCTCACCGGCCCACGTGAGTCCTCAATTCAGGGATACCGCCTAGATATTCCAGACCAGCACAAGAAAATACATATTGCAATACGTGACTCACAGAAATGTTTTGGTTTCCCAGTGCATATGAAAGTTATGTTTACACCATACTGTAGCGTATTAAACAAGAAATAGCATTTTGTCTAAAAAACAGCATACACACGTGAATTTTAAAATATTGCTAAAAATGTTAACCATCATCGAGCCTTCAGCCAGTCATAATCTTTGCTGGTGGTGGGTCTTGTCTTGATGTTGGTGGCTGCTGGCTGATCAGGGTAGCTGAAGGTTGGACTGGCTGTGTCAATTTATTAAAATAAGACCACAATGATGTTTTCTTTCGCGAACCATTTCCCTGCAGCATGCGATGCTATTTGATAGCTTTTTGCCCGCAGTAGAACTCCTTTCAGAATTGGAGCCAATCCTCTCAAGCCCTGATGCTTTACCAATATGCGCATGTAATATTCTAAATCTTTCTTTGTCATTTCAACAGTCTTCACAGCATCTTCAGAGTGGGTTCCTTCTCACGCACCTCATTCTTTGCTCACCCATAAGAAGCCACTTCTCGTGCAATAAAGTTTGATCATGAGATTGCCCGCAATTCAGCCGTATCTGCAGCGCTGTTGCTGTTTCCACCACATCTGCAGTTACTACCTCCATGGGGATTGGAGCCAATCGCTTCTAAACTTCTGCATGTGGGGTGAGGTGGGATGGGTCATATAGACAGCTTTTAGATGCCAACGTGGAAAGCGGTGTTTGCTCAGGGTGAGCCCCTCGCCTCCACCCTAGGAGGGACCATTTTGGTAAACCCTTTCTAATTAAGCGGATGTGAGGTAGGAAAATATTTATTTCACTGTTATTAGGAAAGCCTTTCAGATTGAGATGATCAATATCCTGTTTAATGCTGAAAAGTGTTGTCTTTATTAGAGACAAATACCATTCCCGCTGAGATTATGAAGACTGAAACTGGTCTTTTCTTTCCTGGGACTTGGGACCAAGGACACAGAAAAGGAAGACCAGGTAAAGGAGATCTCAATTCTGGGATGAAGTGTATGGGTCATCAGAGCTAGGCCCAGGAAGGAATCCTATGTGAAGGATCGTGGCCCAATGGACCACAGGAATGGTAGTATCTAATATCCCTTTCAAATCTTCCTTTTCTTTTCTTTTTTTAATATATTTTATTGATTTTTTACAGAAGAGGAAGGGAGAGGGAGAGAGAGTTAGAAACATCAATGAGAGAGAAACATCAATCAGCTGCCTCCTGCACACCCCCTACTGGGGATGTGCCCGCAACCAAGGTACATGCCCTTGACTGGAATAGAACCTGGGACCCTTGAGTCCACAGGCTGATGCTCTATCTACTGAGCCAAACCGGTTAGGGCTCAAATCTTCCTTTCCTAAGTTACAGTTTTGTATCTCTCCTTCTGAAAAGTTTGCAAGCATTTTGAATTAGTTGTGTTCCTTATTTTCTGTTACTGGCATTGCTTTGGGTCCACCCTTTAGGATAAAACATCTGTGGCAGAGGTGCTGCATGATGGAGAAGCTACAATAGGAGACAAAAGGGGATAGATGTTGAAGCCCATACAAGCAGCACCAAGTGACCACCACTAAGCATTTGTAGAACTTGACAGCATCCTGTGGGTTCTTAGGAATACAAACAAAAAGACCCAATGAGAGACAAGGAGCCTTCAGAAGAAACTAAAGACGGGCACTGTTGGTAGTAGTAGAGGCCCTTGAAGAACTAAGACAGAGAATAAATGTGTAAATGTACCACAGTTTTGTAATTCATTCATTTACTGATGGGAACACTATGCAGCTGTTTAAAAAAAAAAAAAAAAGGATCTCTTACCCTTTGAGAGCATGGAAGGACCTGGAAAGTAATATGCTAAGTGAAATAAGCCAGTCAGAGAAAGACAAGCATCACATGATCTCACTCATATGTGAAGTCTAATGAACAAAATAAACTGATTAACAGAACATATCCAGAGTCATTGAAGCATGCAACAGACTGATGTATTTCAGAGGGAAGGCAAGGAGAGGGGAGTAGCAGGAAGAGATTAGCCAATGAACTTATAAGCATATATGCATAGCCCATGGACAGGGAATGCCTGGGAGGGAACAGTGCAGATGGAGTCAATGGAGTCAATGGTGAGGGGGGGAGGGATGTCTGTAATAGTTTCAACAATAAAGATACATTTAAAAAAATTAAAAGACGGAGAATAAACAGATGCTTGTTTATCTTTTAACTAGTGGCCCGGTGCACCAACTTCATGCACATTAAAACAGGATTAATTAGAGGAAATAATTTAATATTTCTACTTGCCCTTTCTCTATAATAGAAGTGTCAGAGACGAAAGAAAATTAGTAAAATGTATATGAAAACCTTCCTCCTGTCAGAGTCTGGGGCGCACCATGGGACCCAGAGTCAAGTTCCCACCCACCCAGATGTGCCTCAAAATCCCATGAGACCCAGACCCGGCCAGCACCCCCCCGCCCAGTTGGGCTAGATCCAGACCCGGCCAGTCCCACCCTTGTCAAGCCCTGCTGGACAGGGGGCATAGCCTCAGATCCCCTGGCCTGGCGCCAGGATGAGGGGGTGTGCCTGAAGTCCCCCATCAAGCCATGTCAGGTGGGGGGGCACAGCCTCAGGTCCCCCAGCCCAGAACTGGGAGGGGGCGCAGCCTGAGTTCCCCTAACCCAGCACTGGGGGTGTACCTTGAGGTCCCCTGTCAAGCCCTGCTGCATGGGGGGCATGACCTAAGGTCCTCTACCAAGCCCAGCCAGGCAGGGGGGTGCAGCCTCAGGTTCCTTGGCCTGGTGCTGGGGTGGAGGGCATGGCCTAAAATACCCCATCAAGCTCCACCTGGTGGGGGGCTCGGCCTGAGGTCCCCCAGCCTGGTGCTGGGGCGGGGGGAGCAGCCTGAGGTCCCCTAGCCCAGAACCAGGACAGGAAGCGCACCTTGAGATCCTCCATCCAGCCCCGCTAGATGGGGGCATGGCCTCAGGTCCCCTGGCCTGGCACTGGGGCAGGGGGCGTGGCCTGAGGTCCCTCAGCCTGATGCCAGGGCAGGGGACGAGGCCTGAGGTCCCCTGTCAAGCCCCATGGGGGCGGGGGAGGGTGTAGCCTCAGGTCCCTGCTGATTGCTCATTAAGGCTCTTTATGGGAACTTGGCCTCAGCTGTGGGTGCAGCCATCTTTGTGATGGAGTGATGGTCAATTAGCATATTCCCTCTTTATTAGATAGGATGTTTTAAAAGTTTAATAGTCACTCAAAAAAGACACATATGACAAGTGCATTCCCAACACCCCCGAAGACCCGGCCCCTCCTGAATCATTACCCAAATGGCATGATTACAGCACATGTTTTCTTGTCTTCTACTTCTTTCACTCAAGATTATAATTGTGAGCTTCACCTCTATAGTTCCATATCGTGTGGTTCCTGCATTCTCATTGCTGCATGCATTTTGTGAATACAGCACCGTTTACATACCTACTGCACTATAGATGGTCTTGGGGGTAGATTCCAGTTTAGGGCTATCATGAATATTGTTTTCATGGACATTCTAGTCTGTGTATTTTGTAAAACAGATATATACATTTCAATTGGGTATATATCTAGGAGAGAAAGTACTGAATTTGCTTTTTAAAATTTTAAATATCACCTATTTCCAAAAGGAATTTGAGACTGATTAAGGTAAAAAATAAGTCAATATATAATAAAATTCAAAATATTTATTCAAAATTAAAAGTCCTAAAGTAAAAAAAGGGAGTATATTTTTATACATGCCAACAAAAATTAACTATCATCCCCAAACATGGTTCATCTGGTTCATCTTATTTACCTTCCTTTTGTCAAAGAACTAAAACAAACTCTGTCTTTTAATGATGAATTAAAATTTATTTCTAAATTGGCAGACTACTTTGTATATAATTTTCACTCCTAATTATTTCAGGGGCAGGGGAGCATTTTATTAAATATACTGTATACATGTATGTATATGTAAAAATACACACACAGATATGGTTTCTGTTTGTGCCAAATAAATTATCACACAGTAAACTACAGACCAATTTCAATCATATTTTATTATAAATATTATATAGTAATACGTCTACATTTGCCTTAATAATATTGTACCAATAGCAATTTCCTGGTTTTGACAGTTACTGTGGTTTTAAAGATGACAATTTTTGCAATGTCTTGTGTCTGACATTATCTCAAAATAAAGTTTTAGCCCTAGCTGGTTTGGCTCAGTGGATAGAGCATTAGCCTGTGAACTGAAAGGTCCCGGGTTTGATTCTGGTCAAGGCCACATGCCCGGGTTGTGGGCTTGATCCCAGTGGGAGGACTTGCAGGAGGCAGCCGATCCATGATTCTCATCATGGATGTTTCTGTCTCTCTCTCCATCTTCCTTCCTCTCTGAAATCAATAAAAATGTATTTTTTAAATAAAGTTTTAAATAAAGTAATAATAAAAATTGTAATTACCTTTCATTCTTTAACCTATCAGAACTATCTTAATATTGCATATTTTCTTCCTTTTTCCCTATAAAGTAAGTGTAATTTTTGTAGGCTACTATTTTCCATCACATAATATATTGAAAATATTTCCCCAAATTTTCATACTAATCTTTTCTAATGGCTGCCCTGTGTTAATTCATCCTAAATATTGACTGTTTAAGTTGCTTCCAATTTTCAGCCAAGATGAACCAAAGCCATACTGCAGTTGTACCTGCCTCACTAGGAAGCAGTCGTCAAGCAGGTTGAGCCTGCCGTCTCCTGTGTGTCTCTATGGAAGCCACCTAATAAGTGTAAGTGCCACAGAGAGAAGGAGAGGGTGCACTGGATGAGCCACTTGTTCTGCAAAACAGCCATCAGGTTCTTGTCAGCGAAGACCATTGCAAGTTTTAATGCAACAATTTTTAAAATTTGTATTCTGAGAACTTTTCTGATGTTTGCTTTGTTTTGTTTTAAATATATTTATATACACACACACACACACACACACACACAGGACACTAATTAGGTGAATGATGGCAGGTCCTTAAAATGGAATATATATATTTCAGAGAGGAAGTGGGGGGGAGAGAGAGAGAGACAGAAACATCAATGATTAGAGAGAATCATTGATCGGCTGCCTCCTGCACACCCCCCACTAGGGATCGAGCCCAAAACCTGGGCATGGGCCCTGATGGGGAATTGAACCATGACCTCAACCATTGAGCCTCGCCAGCCCGGCCTGAGAACTCTTTTGTGTGTAACAAGTTCCTTAGTCCACTACAGTCAGAGAACCTAATATTTCACATAGATAATATTTATCAAATCAGCAATGAGCCGTGTCCTCTGGCCCATCAGTTCCACTCAACTCTAGACAGTCATCTGGCAGATAGCATCACCCCTCTTCTAAATGAGACACACATGTGAAGTTGTTCTCAGGAGCAGTGTTGCTAAGAACAACTAAAGTGCCCACCAACAGGACACTAATTAGGTGAATGATGGCAGGTCCTTAAAATGGAATATTATACTGCTTTAAAAAAAAAGTAATTTGATGAACAAGAATAGATCCAGAGACCAATGGTAGGGGAGGTTAGAGAGCAACCAAAGGACTTGTATGCATGCATATTAGCATAACCAATGGACACAGACACTGGGGCGATGGGGGCTTGCCCAGGGTGGGAATGGCTGGGAGGGGGAGTGTCAATTGGGGGAAAAGGAGACATATGTAAAACTTTAGACAATAAAAAAAAAAGCAACAAGGAGGAGGATCCCTTTGAACTAATGTGAAAAACCTACAAGACATAAGATGAAGTCTAATAATGCAAGTTGAAGTATTCCAGATGCTATCATATCAAGAACAGTCATATTTGTTTGAATTTGTATAAAACATCCACATAAGACACCAATTACAACTAAAGCCTGTGGTGAGGAGAACACGGAGGCTGGAGAAAGGGAGGGGAAGGGAGAATGCTCACTGAGTATCCCTTTTGGTAAATCATCCCCTTTGATTTACAAGGTAGGTAGTTATTTTCTATGAAGAAAATAAAGTCCCTGGCTTCCTGTCAAGATGGTGGCATAGGTAAATGGGATACTCAAATCTTCCCACAACCACATCAAAAATACAACTAATCTTCAAAACAGCTATCATTCAGAACCACCTGAAATAAAGCTGAATGGAAATACTACAACTAGGGAATTCAAGAAGCCTCCACATCAAGACTGGTAGGAAGGGCACTATATGGGCTGGTCCCACACCCACATGTGAAAGTTGTGTATGTGTGCATGCATGTGTGTGTGTGTGTGTTCTTAATATGTTTTTATTACTTTTTTTTAGAGAGTGAGGAAGGGATAGAGTGTCGGCCTGCGGATCAAAGGGTCCTGGGTTCAATTCCGGTCAAGGGCACATATCTCAGTTGCAGGCTCCTCCCCGGCCTGGGCCCTGGTCAGGGCTTGTGCAGGAGGCAGCCAATCGATATGTTTCTCTCACATCGATATTTCTCTCTTTCCCTCTCTCTTCCACTCTCCCTAAAAATCAATGGAAAAATATTCTTGGGTAAGGATAAATAAGTAAATAAATAAATGTTAAAAAAAGAATCATCGATGAGAAACATCATCGTTCAGCTGCCTCCTACACGCCCCTTACTAGGAATTGAGCCCACAACCCAGGCATGTGCCCTGACTGGAAATCGAATCATTGTAGGGGACCTCTTTTTTTCATGGGTCAACACTCAAACACTGATCCACACTGGCCAGGCACCTGTGGAGGTTTTTAATCAGGAGGGATATTTTGGTTTACAGAGGTCCCCCTGAAGAGTAAGGGGTCCAAACCCCACACCAGACCCCTCAGCCCCAGGGTTCCAGTGCCGGGAAGCCCCACACCAGACCCCTCAGCCCCAGGGTTCCAGTGCCGGGAAGAGAAGTCCCCATAAATTTGGGCTGTAAAAACCAGTGGGGATTGTGGTTGAGTGACACAGAGGCTGCTGGAGTCCCTGGCAGTTCCTCTTAAAGGACCCCTGCACAGACTTACTCAGACTCACTCCCTCTGAGCTCCAGAGTTGGGGCAGCAGTTTGAAGGGAACCAGGGACATAGTGAATTGTCCAGCCCACTTTGGAAAACTGTTTGTTGGTATTTATTAAATCTACTATTCCTGTCCTATAATCCAGTAATTAAACTTGCAGGTGTAAATGACTGCTTATATCTACTAGCATACATGTGCTAGCATGTTCATAACAGCCAAATACTACAAATGTCCATGAACAAATAAATTATGCTGTGAAACACTACACAGCAATAAAAATCAAACAAACAAAAAAACCACTATGGCTGTAAACTGTAACATTGATGAATCTCAAAATCATTATGTTACAAAAGATACAAAAGAACACATATTGTGTGCTTCCATTTATATGAAGTTCAGAAATAGGCAAAAACTAACCTATAATGATAGAAGTCAGAGTAGTGGCTACGTCTGGTTGAGGGTCCAGAATGAACTAGAAAGGGATGTAAGAGAATCTTCTAGGGTCATGGAAATGTTCCCTCTCTGCAACTGAGTGGTGGTTACACATGCATATGTAAAAATTCATGGAGCTGTTCATATAAGATTATACACCAGATGTTAGTAATAATCCAATAGAAAGGAAGTAAGGAAGACAAAAGAGAATGAGAGAGGGGGTGAGAGGGATGGATGAAGGGATCAAGACAGGAAGAAAGGATAAGAAAAAAAGAAAGAACCACATCAAGGATTGTGTTCTCACTCAGCTCCTGGGTCTGTTAGGAGTGGCAGGTCCAGCCATTCACATCCTTAATAAGGAGTGCAATGTTGAAAGAAGAACTAATTTGAAAACAAGAGATTTATAAAGCTACTAGAGGCCTGGTGCATGAGATTCGTGCACTCGGGGGGTCCCTCAGCCCGGCCTGCACCCTCTCACAGTCTGGGAGCCCTCAGGGGATAGCTGACTGATGGCTTAGGCTAGCTCTTTGTGGGGAGCTGGCCTAAGCCATCAGTCTGACATCCTTAGCACTGCCATGGAGGCAGAAGAAACTGCTGCGGAGGCGGAAGAGGCTCCCGCCACCTTTGCAGCTGTGCTTGCCAGCCTTGAGCCCAGCTTCTGGGCTTGTGGCTGAGTGGTGCTCCCTCTGTGGGAGTGTACTGACCACCAGGGGGCAGCTCCTGCATTGAGCGTCTGCTCCCTGGTGGTCAGTGCACGTCATAGCTAGACCAGACGTCATTCCTGACAAAGCCAAGCCTGGGCGAAGCTGCCCACAGTACCAGGCTCCTGCGGCTGAGGCCAGCCCGGGCTGAGCCACCAGGGGTTCCAGGTGCTTGCAGTCGGCCGGGGCCAAGCCACTGGAGGTCCTGGGTACCTGCAGCCGGCCAGAGGGAGGGAAGCCTGGGTCCTGGGTGTGGGGGCCAAGGCAGAGGCGTTTAGGGGCGATCAGGCAGGCAGGGGAGCACTTAGGGGTGATCAGGTCAGCAGGGAGCAGTTAGGGGCAATCAGACCGACAGGCAAAGGGGTTAGGGGTGATCAGGCAGGCAGGCAGAGTGGTTAGGGGTGATCAGGCAGGCAGGCAGGTGAGCAGTTAGGAGCCAGCAGTCCTGGATTACAAGAGGGATGTCTGACTGCCTGATTGCCCCTAAACCCTTGTGGGATCGGCCCTAAACTGGCAGTCGGACATCCACTGAGGGGTCCTGGATTGGAGAGAGGGCAGGTCCAGCTGAGGGACTCCCCCCTCGCCACTCCCTGCCCCCGCACTCCTCCCCCCCCCCCTCTGGCCTCTAGTAGGATTATAAAAGCACTGGCCTCATAAATACCTCCAATAGTAATGGCAGGGCCAAAACAGGGACATCATTTACTGAGTGGCCAGGAAAAGAAAGGGAATTTCTACTCATTTTCCCTATACCACCATTTGAAAGTCATACTTTGTGTCCACGAGTGAAAGAGGTCTGACTTTGCGGTAACAGTGCTCCTAAATGCTGTGCCAAGCCCACATCTATAGGGGCTGAAAGAGATGCCACAGGCTCATTTGCTGCTGCTGCTGCTGCTGCTGTTGCTGCTGCTGCTGCTGCTGCTGCTGCTGCTTTAGAGGCTCAGAAGCACAGCACTAAGGATTCCGTTCACCTGGGGATGACAGAAACTTCTAAAAGACAGTAGCTTATTAGATAACGATTTCTTTTTCAGTCTCACAAAATAAATTTGGAGACAGACAGCCCAAGAGTGGCAGGCAACTCTGCCAAGTCACCAGGGACTCACTGACTACTCCCTGAAGTTCTCTGATCTACTATCCCTATAATGACCATTGTTTTCATGATCCAGGATGGTGACCGGAGGCCCGCCCACCACCTCCATGTTCCCAGCTAGCTGGCATCATAAGGAACAGAGAAAGACTAGATTTTGGCCAATGAATTGAAAGTAGGACTATTGTGTGGTATCTATCCCCTCATGGGCAGAGGCACGTCTTTCTATCTGTCTCAAAGAACAAGATACCCCACTCACCTCAGGTGAACTAAGGGATTAAAAATAAAGGGCAAATGAGGAGGGTTTAATTCCTTATCGTTACTGCCCTACCATTAGAAAGAAATTTTACCATCTACCAATAGCACTTTAAAAAACCAAAAAACCTTTTATAAGGAAAACAATTGTGAGCTGATTAAGTACCAAGGCTATCTCATTTCCATTTATTTGGGGTCAGTGACGCTAAAGATCAGCAAAACCCTTCCATCCCCCGACTTGTGCAGGGAAATGTAGCTTTAAAATGATGGTCATGTTGCTTTGGTCATGCCTATTACTTTAAATAGAACCCACTGTTCTCCTCGTGACTCATATTACATTTAATAAACGCTTACATCAAGGGTTCTGGTGCTTTCCTTTCTTCCAAGGGAGCAGTCCTGGGTTTGGAGCAGGCTTAGGTTTGGTTGTAGTTGACATTTCAGTAGCTGTTATTTATAGTTCTCCTGTTATGCCTATTCTAAACTCTACTCTTGTTTAAGCAAATTTGCTTTCAACTCTCTACTGAGTTCACCAAAGACAAGTAATCCTCCTGCCACTGGCAGGGCTGAAGATTAAGCCACCCTGGGCAATTAAGTACATCCCAAGGTTCAGCTGGGATGCTGCAATTTACATTAATTGCAGCCGTTTAGGAGGTTCTATGGCTTACACCCAGCTTTAAGAGAGGATTTGTATCCTTCATTAGCATTCCTGTATGAGGCTGGGATGCTGGGCATATACCACTGTCAGGCTGTGTCGCAGCATTAGGAGATTAGGGCTGCAAACTTCACCTTCTGCCACGGGTACAACTCTCTAGTCCTTGGCCTCTTCAAGCAGCTGCGACAGTTTTTGAAGGAAAAGCTGGAGTGGGTACAGTAAGGAAGTGTAAACAACCAGGCTGGAGGGACACGCTTATGAAATATGAAATTGGGGGTTCAATTTTGAATCAGGGCCCAAAATGGGCACAAATCAACATAAATTTGGGACCTCCGATTCGATTTCTTTTCTTTTCTTTTTTGTTCGTTGTTGTTTTTTCTTTTCCAATTTGATTTTTTTAAAAGCAGCCTATAAGTATGATAGCAATTTGGCATATTGGCTAACTATCGCTACATAATAAACACTCTCCAAAGTCTCAGGAGCATACAACAATAAGCACTTACTTTGCTCACCAATCTGCACGTCTGGGCACCCATCAGTCTAGCCCAGTGGTCAGCAAACTCATTAGTCAACAGAGCCAAATATCAATAGTACAAAGATTGAAATTTCTTTTGAGAGTCAAATTTTTTAAACTTAAACTTCTAACACCACTTCTTCAAAATAAGACTCGCCCAGGCCATGGTATTTTGTGGAAGAGCCACACTCATGGGGCCAAAGAGCCGCATGTGGCTCACGAGCCGCAGTTTGCCGACCACTGGTCTAGCCTGGGCTTGGCTAGGCTCACTCAGCTCTGCTCCACTCTCCTTTTACTCCCGGAACTGACACATTAGCCTAGGCATGTCCTTCCTGTGCTGATGGCTAAGCAAAGGAGCAATAGTCCCCAGGTGCTGTCCAAGCTTTTGCTTGTATCTCATCTACCGACATCTCATTGGCCAAAGCAAGTCATTTGGCCAGAATCAAGGTGTGTGAAGGTACACAGGCACTGCAAAGATACATGGCAAAGGACACAGGTCCAGAAAGGGATAAAACATGTAATGAAATTGACAAACAGTCTTGAAAATATACCCCTGATTAATGATGAAAGAAAATAAGTCCATGAACAATTAGGTCCTACACAGACCTGTGGCACAAATAGGAATGTTGTCTGATGTGGAGAGCAGCTACAGTGTTTGGACAGGTTCAAGCCTTGGACTAAGGAGAGGGCAGAGTCCTCTCATGGCCACATGAAAATCCCAGCTTGCAGGGCAGAGCCCTCCCAGCACAATTATAGCCAACAGCTATAGCTGTAAGCTTGAACCTATGGTCCGAACATGTAGCCCCATGTGCCTGAGTGCTGTGGGCTTGATAGAGTTCAGGTGCATGTAATTGAGTAGGATCAAAACTCACGAGAATGTTGTAAACATCTTGACCAGGCCCTTACTTTGCCTCATGGCATCTGGCTATAAAATGTGGCGACAGCGCCACAAACTACATGGCTTGTAGTTTGTGGCGCTGTCGCTAGCTCTCCATCAGAGAGGACAGCGTCCCACCGAGACCCAGCTTTCATTCACTTGTCTGTCTTTTCTCAATCCTTCACCGCCCCCACTCAGGTTCACCCTTGGCCGTGCTGGCGCGGCACAGTCTGAATAAAGCTTTGGCATAAGAACTTGTAACTGACAGATCAGTGGGTGTGTTGGTCCTTTACAGGTGCTGCTACAAGGCTAGGTTTCTTGGGGTGCAGCTTCCTTCTGGATTAACATTCTCAAACTTGGAGCATCTTATAAAATACCAAATAGAAATGGCGAGTTGGCTGTGAGGAGATGATACGCTGTCCTTAAGCAGTAGTTTTGGAGGCTGTGAATTCCAAGGTTAACAAGGATTTGCTCTGGATTTATGTGATGTTTTCCAGTCATTCTGAACCGACAGATAAATGTGTAGCCCTCTTGGCTGGTGCCTTTGATGGGTGTGGGGGGTGCAGCTGGATGTAAATCAGCCACAAAGGAGATCCCGGTGTTATCATTAATGGTGACTTTGTGTAATAGATGTTGTCTTCCTATTAGAGGAGCCTGCTTAATTTGTCTCTTGCAAACACGAAGCCTCTTAAAACTATCATGTACTAAACATTGTCTGGAAAATTCCATTCTTTTGTAACACAGTTCTCCTTCAGGAAGAGCAGCAGTTTAGAATTAACGGAGTAAAAGAGACTCAAACGAAGGGATACTATGTCCGTCACATTTGTGTGCATCATGATTACAGCGAAGAGAGAAACCAAAAATAAAGGACATTTCGTCTTAAAAACAAAAGTCTAAATGAATAAGTACTGGGCAAGTGATGAAAAAAGAAGGCAGAAATGGGGTTTTGCCTCCTGTCATTTGCAAGCAAGCATCCCCATTGACTTTACTGCCTAGGAACAAAGTGGGTGACAAAGAGTTAGAGATCTTGCACACAATGGTGGGAAAGTGATTTCATCCCATTCGCCATCTGGTCAGCTCAGCCTGTTTTTCAAACAAAAGATTAATCGTTTTTTAGACACATTAAGCTCTCATTCTCCACCCTGCCCAACACACACACACACACACACACACACACACACACACACACACACACACTACTGTGATAGTCCTATACTATATTTCTCTACATTTTCTTCTCTCTTCAAAAATGTACAAATTCCATTTATATTTTGAGGCACCCTACATATCACCAAGCAAGTGGCTCTCACCCTTTCCTCAATAATTAAAGAAGTACACAAGCCCATTAAAAAAGGCTATACATTGTAGAATTGTGCATTGATATAACCACTTTGGAAAGAAATTTGGCAATTTTTATAAGAACTAAAAAGACTTCAAGCACTGTGCCCCTAAAACTCCACTTCTGGGAATCTACTCTTAATAATTCAAGATAATAAAAAGGCACAGCACTATTTTAATAGCAAAAATGGCATCTTATATAATAAAAGCCTAATATGCAAATCCATCAGTGGAACAACCCGTCTCTATGATGCCCACTGACCACCAGGGGGCAGATGCTCAACACAGGAGCTGCCCCCAGCCCGCAGCCCCCAAGCCAGCCATGGTGGGTGCCACCCCCAGATTGCCCCGCCAGTAGCCCTGCAGAGAGAGGCAACCAGCGGCAGCTGGGGGTGGGGCCGGTGAGCGGGCAGCACCAGGCCAACCAAGGCGGGTGCCAGTGGGGGCCCCCTAATCACCCTGCCAGTCACCCCACAGATCAGCCCTGATCACCAGCCAGGCCTAGGGACCCCAGGCCTCAAGTTTTATTTATAAATAAGAGAGAGACATTAATTGGTTGCCTATTGTTTACACCCCAACGCAGGAACCAAACCTGCAACCCAGGTGTGTGTCCTGACTAGGAATTGAACCCGCAAACTTTCAGTGTACAGGACGAGGCTCCAACCAACTGAGCCACCGGCCATGGCCATCTTTATAACAACAAACTGGCAGCAAACTCAAAGTCTTACATGAGGTTATATTTAAATAGATTGTTTTAAATTACCAACAAAACATTTTCCAGCCATGAGAAATTATGGTTATCAAGACCAGTAACATGAACACACTTATGCTATATATTAAATGAAGAAGCAATGCAAAAGTGTATATTTATATGATGCTTTATAAACTTGCAAAATATGAATATGAAAAAAAGTCTAAAGGAAGTATGGTCCATGGTGCAATCTTAAGAGCAATTGTTTTCCTCATAAACACCAGCTACTATATCTTAAAAGCAATTTTCTGCATATTAAACTACTTTATTATATGCCTATCATGCCTGGCAACACTCCTCCTGCCAGCCATATTTTCAAATTGTTGTTCATTAGATTAAACAAGAGGATAGATGTTTGTATCAGCACTCATTTTAACACTAAAAGTAGCAAGTCTGTTTCTCCTCTTGACGTAGGGGGCAAAGTGTAGAAATCCCTCCATCCTATTCCCAAGAAACCCCCAAAAGTCTCAGAACAAAGGTCGATATGGGGGAGGTGAGGCAACAAAGTGTCCTGCAATGTTTCATCTAAATTCCTCAACATAATGATTCCAGGATTCGTCACTGCAATAAATGGTAAAGATCCTTCCATCTTGGATCACTTGCAGCATCCTATGTGCCACCAGGAGACAAAGCAGAATGTAAAGGTTATCCCGGAAGTGGTCAAGACCCAGGGGGAGAATTCCTCCTCAAGCATCACTTGTGCAGAAAGGCTCTGTTTTATGCCCAGCACAGAGCTGGCCTCTGGTTGCTTCAAAAGCTTTAGGTTCATTCTCTGCCCTTAAGATCTGATGGGCGGCATGCTGCTTATGTAATCAATGTATAAAGCAGTCCCTCTCAGTAGACCACAGGCAGAAAGTGATTTATTTTCCTCAAGCCTCTGCTTCCAGCTAGGCCACATCAGATGCTCCTGTTGCAATCCTTAACATCTTAGGCCTTTCACATAACTTCCCTAGTTCAGCTGCTACAGAAACAGGACGTAGGTTCCTCAAGAAATTGAAAACAGAACTACAGTATGGTCTAGCAACCCCACTTCTGGGTGTATAGCCAAAGGAAATGACAACAGAATACGGAAAAGGATCCATACTCCTGTGTTTATTGTACCATTATTCGTAATAGCCAATATATGGAAACAACCTTAGTGCCCAACAATGGATGAATTGATAAGGAACATGTAGTAAATATATACAATGGGATATTATTCAACAATTAAAAAAAAAACAATGAAATGCCCTAGCCAGTTTTGCGCAGTGGATAGAGCGTTGGCCTGTGGACTGAAGGATCCGGGGTTCGGGCCCATACCCTGGTAGGGGTGTGTACAGGAGGCAGCCAATTGATGTATTTCTCGCACATCAATATTTCTCTCTGTCTTTCCCTCTCTCTTCCACTCTCTGTAAAGTCAATGGAAAAATATCTTGAAGTGAGGATTAAAACAAAAAACAATGAAATTTCTACCATGTGTAACAACAGAGGTGGAACTTGAAGCCATTATGCTAAGTGAGTTAAGTCAGACAAAGACAAATGATGTATGATCTCACTGATATGTGAAATATAAAAAAGTCAAACTTATAGAAACAGAGAATAGAATGGTGGTTACCAGGAGCTGAGGTGGGGTGGGGGAGGTGGACTGGAGAGATATGGGTACAAACTTCAGTTATAAGATGAATAAGTTATGGAGATTAGTCAACAATACCATATTATATACTTCAAAGTTTCTAAGACACTAGATCTTAAATGTTCTCACCAACAATGAAATGTTAATTATGTAATGTGATGGAGGTGATAGCTAATACTATGGTGGGAATCATGTTGAAATATATAAATGTATCAAATCAACACATGATCTACCATAAGTGTACACATTACATTTCAATCATGTCAATTATATCTCAATTTTAAAAATCTTTGCCAGTTGCTTTTGGTTATTAATTCAATCCATAGAACTCTATTAAAATCTCATTTTCTCCTGTCTCCAATGTGGGCTTCATCAGGGACCCTGACTGCATCGAGTAGCAGGTCATGGGGTGCACAAGGTGGGAAAGGATGTTGGGATGAAGAGAGAGGGAGGACTGCACCTCTTCCTCAGCTGGCATTTTCTCACTCTGGGGTCATTGCTCCACTGGTTGAGAATACCTGGTCCTGAAGCCCTCAATGAGGTAGGCTTCATGTACCAGCTCTCATGAGCACTTGGGTAGATTTAGGGACAACCAGTAGCAGCAGCTCCTCCCAACTTCCCTGATATGGAGGGCCACTCTGTTAAGAACTGCTTGCATCCTCCCTTCTTGCAGGCCCCTATCTCCATCCGAGTCCTATGGCAGCCTCCCTCTTTATTTGGCCCACTCTAATGAAGGGGAAAAGAGGCGAGGATAACCTCACCTGCTAACATTTCCCTTCCCCAAGGCCAGGGGTCCTCAAACTTTTTAAACAGGGGTCCAGTTCACTGTCCCTCAGACTGTTGGAGGGCCGGACTACAGTTTAAAAACAAAACTATGAACAAATTCCTATGTGCACTGCGGGCCCAGGACGAGTTGGCTGCTAAGCAGGACAGGCAGCGGCATCTGGCGGGCTGGATAAATGTCCTCAGCGGGCCACAAGTGGCCCGTGGGCCATAGTTTGAGGACCCCTGCAAGGCCCAGATAACTCCTAAGCAGAAGAGGAGAGGGCTGGACTGCTTGCGAGAGGGTTGTGATGAGCTGTTTCTGCATCTTCTTGGATGGGGTGTGGGGGATGGTTTCTGGCCTCACTTGTTAGCTGTTCTCTTTAAAATTAGAGCAGTGGTTCTCAACCTTGGATGCTCATTAAAATCACTTTGGAGAGCTTTTATTTACTTTTAAATATATTTTTATTGATTTCAGAGAGGAAGGGAGAGGAAGAGAGAGATAGGAACATCAATGATGAGAGAGAATCATTGATTGGTTGCCTTCTGCACGCCCCCCCACTGTGGGTTGAGCTCACAACCCAGGCATGTGCCCTGACCAGGAATTGAACCAGGACCTCCTGGTTCATAGGTCGATGCTTAACCATTGAGCCAGCCAGCTGGGCTGGAGAGCTTTTTAAAATTACCAATGCCTGGGCTGGCCCAGCCCATACCAATGACATCAGAAGCTCTGGGCACAGGTCTAGAAGGTTGAGTAATTTTCAACGATGGTTTGACTATCAGCTAGGTTCTGGGACTAACTACAATGTTAACATTTAGAGCAGAGACTCTCAGCCTTGCTGCACATTAGATTAACTAGAGGGCTTTAAAAGATATGAATACTTCCTCCCCCGACCCCCACCCTCCCCCCCCAAGATTCTGATGTCCTTTGCTGGGCACTGAGAATCTTTGAAAGCACCTCTCTGCTGTGGGAGTTCCTGCCATCTGGAGCTGGCAGAACAGGGTTCCCAGGAGAAGGCTTAGGAAGAGTGGGTGCTTCAGGCCAAAGCAAGAGTCCAGGCCTGTTGAACCCCAGCCACTTTGTCCAACAATTTGATTAAGTTCCACTTTACACCTGGATCAATATCTGTATCAACTCTCCCTCTTTCCCTGCAACAAATGCTTTCTGAAGGATGCTCACAAGGCCTCGACCACATCTCTGCTTCAGAGAGGGCTGAACATTAAGTCACTTGGCCTAAGCTCAGGAAAGCTGGACATCTCTTGATAGGAAGGAGTTCAATTTTATATATACAGTGTATATGTATTCTATGTACATATACACATATATACATATATCCAAAAGACAAAACAACTCTTTTGAAGAATTAAAGAGGCCAACCACAGAGAGCTTCTTATGAATGCCGGACAGGCAGCTCTCCAATCAGACTGAAATTCAAAACCTCTTTCCATGTCTGCCATATTGATTGATACCATTTTGAATATCTATGACTAGATTTCTTAATTTCACCTTGATAAAATTTTATCCATGAGCAGTTTTATTTTCTTTCACTGCACCATCAACCTACAGCCTACAGCTCTCACTCCATCTAAAACCTCCCTCCCACCCAGTTAATAGCAGTGTTTTGGTGATTATTTTTTAAAATACTCATAATAGATAGGGGAATACACTATATATCTTACAGCCAGGAAACATCTTTCTATTATCATACTTTGAAGAATGTTCATAGGGTCTTGTTTTACTCTGCACAATTTTTTTAGAAGAAACAAGGGCTATTGACTAGTAAAAGCAGTAAAAATGAGAAAGGGAATTTCTATAATGACCTTATAACTGGAATTATCAGTCTATAGACAATTCCAGAATTAAAACATCTTTTTGGGATCTCTATCTCACTCAGTGTCATCATCACCAAAATCATCATTAGATTTGCGAATATCCAGGACCCTACAACCACAACATCCAGGGACCAGCTGCGAACCCACGAACTCTGAGACTCCAGTCTTCCTGGCCGCAGGTGCCTAAAAAGTTTGTCCGGGGGGAGACAAAATGGCGCTGAATACGCGGATGGGCCCTGCACCTTCTCACAGAGCAGATAGAAGGAACAGCTGAATTGAATAACATCCACCCGGAATTGGCAAATTAAACACAGCTAGTGAGGCAACCCATGGATGGAAAGGTCAGAGATTGCCTAGAGAGAGTCAACACAGGAGAGAGCTACATAACCAGACATCCTGAGAGGAGCAATCATGGGGAGACAAAGAGCAGCCCCCATACAAAACAAAAGACGAAATCATCGGAAAAGGAAGTAAACGAAATGGAGGTAAGCAATATGTCAGAGAAAGAATTCAGAGCAATGGTCAAAAGGACGCTGAAAAGGATGGAAGACAAATTCAACAATATGTGTAAGAACCAAGAGGAAATGAAGAAGAACCAAGAAGAAATGAAAAAATGACATCGCTGCAATAAAGAACACAGTAGAAAACATCAAAAGTAGACTAGAATAAGTGGAAGACCGCATCAGTGAGCTAGAAGACAAGGTAGGAAAAAATACCCAAGCAAAGCAACAACTGGAAAAAAAAAAAAAAAACTTAAAAAACAGGAGAGCCTAAGGGAACTTTGGAACAACACAAAATCAAACAACATTCACATAATAAGGGTTCCAGAAGGAGAGGAAACTGAGCAAGGAATAGAAAACCTGTTTGAAGAAATAATGACAAAAAAAATTCCCAGGTATTGGGAAGAAGAAAAAACTCACACAAGTCCAAGAAGCTCACAGAGTCCCAAACAAGATGAATCCAAAAAGACCAACACCAAGACACATTATAATTAAATTGTCAAACACCAACAACAAAGTAAGAATCGTAAAGGCTGCCAGAGAGAGACAGAAAGTTAACTACAGGGGATCTCCCATCATACTATCAACTAATTTCTCAACAGAAACACATCAGGCCAGAAGGGAATGAAATGAAATATACAAAGTCATGCAAAGCAAGGGTCTAAATCCAAGAATACTGTACCCATCAAGGCTATCAATTAAAGTTGAGGGTGAAATCAGGAGCTTCACAGACAAAAAATGGCTAAGGGAGATTATTACCACCAAACCAGCAATGCAAGAAATGCTAAAGGATCTGCTGTAAAAAGAAGAAATAGGAAGGGAAGAAAGAACAGAGACATAAAGAATAAAAATGGTGACAAACAAGTACCTATCAATAATAACTTTAAATGTAAATGGATTAAATGTCCCAATCAAAAGACATAGGGTAGCTGAGTGGATAAGAAAACATTAGCCATATAGCTGCTATCTACAGAAGACCCACCTCAGAACAAAGGACTCACACTGACTGATGGTGAAGGGATGAAAAAAGGGTTTTCAGACAAATGGAAATAAAAAAAAAAAAGCTGGGGTAGCAATAATTATATCTGACAAATTAGGCTTTAAAGTGAAGGCCATAACAAGAGATAAGGAAGGCCACTTCACAATACTAAAGGAAGTAATTCAACAAGAAGATATAATTCTGGTAAACATATATGCACCCAATACAGGAGCACCCAAATACATAAAAAAAAAAACTTCTGGAGGATATCAAGGGAGAGATTGACAGCAATACAGTCATAGTAGGGTACTTTAATACCCCACTAATACCACTGGATAAATCCTCTAAACAAAAAATCAGCAAAGAAACATCAATCCTAAATGACTCACTAGATCAGATGGAATTAATTGACATCTTCAGAACATTTCATCCCAAAGCTACAAAATATACATTCTTTTCAAGTGCACATGGGTCATTTTCAAAGACAGACCACATATTGGGATATAGGCAAAGTCTCTTCAAATTCAAGCAGATAGAAATCATATCAAGCATCTTCTCAAATCACAATGGCATAAAATTAGAAATCAATTACAATAAAAACAATGAAAAAAATAAAACACCTGGAGGCTAAATAGGATGCTATTAAAAAATGATTGTGTTATCAAAGAGATCAAAGAAGAAATAAAAAGCATCATGGCAACAAACGACAATGAAAACACAACAATCCAAAATCTAAGGGACACAGTGAAAGTAGTCTGAAAAGGGAAGTTCATAGCTCTACAGGCCTACCTTAAAAAACAAGAAAAATGGTAATAAATTATCTAACCCTACAACTCAAAGAGTTAGAAAGAGAGCAATAAGAAAAGCCCAGCATGAGCCAAAGGAAGGAAATAATAAAGATCAGAGCAGAAATAAATGACAGAGACCAAAAAAAAAAAAAAAAAATACAAAAGATCAACAAAACCAAGAGCTGGTTTTTTGAAAGGATAAACAAGATTGATGAACCTCTAGCCAGGCTCACCAAGAAGCAAAGAGAGAGGACCCAAATAAACAAAATCAGAAATGAAAGAGGTGAAGTAACAACTGATCCCACAGAAATATAAAGATTATGAAAAAATACTATGAACAACTCTATTCTAACAAAATGGACAACCTAGATGAAATGGACATATTCTTAGAAAAATAAAAGCTCCCAAAACTCAATCCGGAAAAACAAAAAAAACTGAATAGGCCAATAATTACCAAAGAAATTGAAGCAGTGATCAAAAATCTTCCAGCAAACAAAAGCCCTGGTCCAGACAGCTTTATAGGGGAGATCTACCAAGCATTCAAAGAACTAAAACCTATCCTCCTCAGACTATTCCAAAAAATTCAGGATGAAGGCACACTTCCAAGCTCTTTCTTTGAAGTCAGCATTACCCTAATCCCAAAAACAGATAAAGATACCACAAAAAAAAGAGAACTACAGGTCAATATCCTTGATGAACATAGATGCTAAAATCCTCAACAAAATTCTAGCAAATTGGATTCAGCATTACATTAGAAAGATCAGACACAATGACCAAGTGGGTTTATTCCAGTGATGCAAGGATGGTACACTATCTGCAAATCAATAAATGTGATACATCACATAAACAAATTGAGAGACAAAAATCACATAATCATATCAATTGATGCAGAAAAAGCATTTGACAAAATCCAACACCCTTTCTTGATAAAAACTCTCAGCAAAATGGGAATAGAGGGATCATACTTCAACATAATAAAAGCCTTATATGACAAACCTACAGCCAACATCATACTCAATGGGCAAAAACTAAACTCATTTCCCCTAAGAACGGGAACAAGACAAGGATGCCCACTTTCACCACTCCTGTTGGATCTAGTACTGGAAGAGATCAGACAAGAAGAAGAAATAAAAGGCATCCAAATTGGAAAAGAAGTAAAACTGTCCTTATTCCCAGATGACATAATACTATGCATAGAAAACCCCGAAGACTCCATCAAAAAGACTACTAGACCTAAAAAATAAATTTGGCAATGTAGCAGGATAAAAAATTAACACCCAGAAATCTATGGCCTTTTTATACACCAGAAAGAGAAATGAAAAAAAAATCCCATTTACCATTGCAACAAAAAAATTAAGATACCTAGGAATAAACTTAACTAAGGAGGTAAAACACCAGTACTCAGAAAACTACAGGACATTCAAAAAGAAATAGAAGAAGACATAAACAAATGGAAGAACATACCATGTTCATGAATTGGTACAATCAACATCATTAAAGTGTCCATACTACTCATAGCAATCTATAGATTCAATGCAATCCACATTAAAATACCAGCGGCATATTTCAAATATCTAGAACAAACTCTCCAAAACTTCATCTGGAATTGAAAAAAAAAAAGACCCCCCAATAGCAACCACAATCCTGAGAAAGAACAACAAAGTTGGAGGAAACACAATACCAGATATCAAGCTATATTACCAAGCCACGGTTCTCAAAACTGCCTGGTACTAGCATAAGAATAGGCACGTAGACCAATGGAACAGAACAGAGAACCCAGAAATTGACCCAAGCCATTATGCTCAATTAATATTTGACAAAGGAGACAAGAGCTTACAGTGGAGTCAAGACAGTCTCTTTGAGAGGAATCCAAGATGGCGGCGTAGGTAAACACCTAAACTGCTGCCTCCCACAACAATTTAAACTGCAACTAAAACACAAAATGTCTATCACCCAGAACCACGGGAAAGCTGGCTGAGTGGAAGTTTTACAACTAGAAGGAAAGAGAAAAGAGCATTGAGACATGCACGAGCGCTGAAAAGCTGACGTACGGAGGCACGTGATCCATGCTGGCTGCGGGCGACTGGGTGCCTTGCTTTTTTCAACCCGAACAGAGACAAGCCCCCGATTACTCTGAAATCCAGTCTCTGGGGAGACGCGGGGGACCCAAACTCCTACGGGGAGAAGCTGGACTGTCTGCCAGTGAGGGTGGCTTGCTTGCAGAGCTGCGCGCAGGAATAATTGTTTACTGCACTGGGGCACGGGACTCGCGGATGCCGTTGGGGACGCAGAGCCGGCTAACTAGCAGCCATTGCTGTTTGCCACACCCTAACCTAGTGACACCCTGAGGCCCCGCCCTGCACAACCTACAAACCCACCCAAGCTCCAAGCAGCGGAGTTAGCATAAGAAAGGCCTGCCCTATCGCAGCTTAACCTAGCAAACTTGCAGCCTGGGTCAGACAGCTCCAAAACCTCCAAACCCCAAGCAAAGAGGAGAAAACTGCAGCTCTCACTGTAGCTCCTGCTGAGTGGCCTCAGACAGTAGCTGACCTGCACCCCATTGGAGATCCAGAAGCCAGTGTACCTAGTGGTCAGTGTGAGACACCAGATTTCAACTCCTCACATCCATAAGTGACACATTCAAGAGGCAGACTCAGTGAGCACCAAAGCCCCACTGAAACAAGTCCTGCCCCATAAGCGTGTCTTCAGCGCAGCAGTTCTTCCATTATAGACACAGGGAGTGCTCACAGCTAATTGGCCTGGAGGTCAATTCCTCCCAGCATACCAACAGCAATTAAGGTTTAACTATACCAAGACTTTGCACTCAGCCCACAAAGGGGTGTACCAAGAGCGTCCACTTCAGGTGTTTGGGGAGGCTGAGCTACTGCCCCCTATAGGTCACCTACCACACAAAGCCACTCCATCAACACAGGGAAGCAGCCAAAATGCAGAAACAAAGAAACATGTCACGAATGAAAAAACGGAGGAAAGCAAACTACTGGATGACATAGAGTTCAGAACCACATGTATAAGGTTACTCAAGAATCTTCTAAAAACCGCTGAGAAACTTGATGACACTTCTGAGGAACTTAGTGAGTCCTTCAAGGACCTTAATGAGAATGCCAAAAAAATGGAAAAGCACCAGTCAGAAATGAAGCATACACTGTCTAAAATAAAGAATATACAGAAACTCAATTGTAGATCAAATATGAGGAAACAAAAAACATCCAACCAGAAAAACAAAAAGAAAAAAGAATCCAAAAATATGAAGATAGTGTAAGGAGCCTCTGGGACAACTTCAAGCGAACCAACACCCGAATTTTTGGGGTGCCAGAAGAAGGGAGAGAGCAAAATATTGAAAACCTATTAGAAGAAATAATGACAGAAAACTTTCCCTACCTGGTGAAAGAAATAGACTTACAAGTTCAGGAAGCGCACAGAACCCCATACAAGAGGAATCCAAAGAGGACCACACCAAGACACATCATAATTAAAATGCCAAGGGCAAAAGACAAAGAGAGAATATTAAAAGCAGCAAGAGAAAAACAGTTAATTACCTACAAGGGAGTACCCATACGACTGTCAGCTGATTTCTCAACAGAAACTACGCAGGCCAGAAGGGAGTGGCAAGAAATATTCAAAGTGATGAACAGCAAGAACCTGCAACCAAGATTATGCTACCCAGCAAAGCTATCATTCAGAGTTGAAGGTCAGATAAAGAGCTTCACAGACAAGAAAAAGCTAAAGGAGTTCATCACCACCAAACCAGGATTACACAAAACGCTGAAGGGTATCCTTTAAGAAGAGGAAGAAGAAGAAAAAGGTAAAGATAAAAATTATGAACAACAAAATGATATCAAATACAAACCTACCAACAAGTGAATCTAAAAATCAAGTGAATGAAAAATCTGAAGAACAGAATGGACTGGTGAATATAATAGAATCAGGGACATAGAATGGGAGTGGACTGACAATTCTCAGGGGAAGCAGGTGTGAGAGATGCGGGAAGAGATTGGACAAAAATCTTACTCCTATGGATGAAGACAGTGGCGGGGGGTAAGGGCATGGGGTGGGGTGGGGAATCAGGTGGAGGGGAGCTATGGGGAAAAATAAAAGAGGAACACCTGTAATAATCTAACAATAAAGCTTTATTTAAAAATAAAAAAAGACAGTCTCTTCAATAAATGGTGCTGGGAAATTTGGACAGATACATGCAAAAAAAAAAAAAAAATGAAACTAGATCACCAACTTACACCATACACAAAAACAAACTCAAAATGGCTAAGGACTTAAATGTAAGTTGGGAAAACCATTAAAAAATCCTACAAGATTCCATAGGCAGCAAAATAGCAGACATATGTTGTAGCAATATCTTTACCGACACAGCTCCTAGGGCAATGGAGACTAAGGAGAAAATAAACAAATGGGTCTATATCAAAATCAAAAGCTTCTGCACAACAAAAGAAACTATCAACAAAACAACAAGAAAGTCCACTGCAAGGGAGAACATATTTTCCAATGATATTTCAGATAAGGGTTTAATATCCAAAGTTTATAGACAACTCATACAACTTAACAAAAGGAAGATAAATCATCCAATCAAAAAATGGGCAAAGGACCTAAATAAACACTTTTCGAAAGAGGACATACAGAGGCCAACAGACATTTGAAAACCTGTTCAAAGTCACTAATCATCGGAGAGATGCAAATCAAAACAACAATGAGATACTGTCTCACACCTGTCAGAATGGCTATCATCAACAAATCAACAAATGACAAGTGTTGGCGAGGATGCGGAGAAAAAGGAACCCTGGTGCACTGCTGGTGGGAATGAAGACTGGTGCAGCCACTGTGGAAGACATTATCGAGTTTCCTCAAAAAACTAAAAATGGAACTCCCATTTGACCCAGTAATCCCACTTCTAGGACTATATCCCAAGAAACCAGAAACACCAATCAGAAAGGATATATGCACCCCTATGTTCATAGCAGAACAATTTACAATAGCTAAGATTTGGAAACAACCTAAGTGCACATCAGCAGATGAGTGGATTAAAAAACTGTGGTACATCTACACAATGGAATACTATGCCGCTATAAAAAAGGAACTTTTACCATTTGCGGCAGCATGGATGGAACTGGAGAGCATTATGCTAAGCGAAATAAGCCAGTCGGAGGAAGATAAATATTGCATGATCTCACTCATATATGGGATATAATGTACATTAATTGATGAACAAGAATAGATCCAGAGACAAATGGCAGGGGAGGGGGCGGGGGTTAGAGAGCAACCAAAGGACTTGTATGCATGCATATTAGCATAACCAATGAACACAGACACTGGGGTGGTAGGGGCTTGCCCGGGATGGGAATGGCTGGGGGGGGCGGGAGGGGGCGGTCAATCAGGGAAAAGGGAGACATATGTGAAACTTTAGACAACAAATAAAAATAATAATAAATTTTTTAAAAGATTTGCAAATATTTGTGGGTATATTTCCTATGTGTCAGGTCATGTGATAGTATTTGTGTGGATTAACTCACTTAAGCCACACTATTATTCTTTCAGGACAATGTTCTTATTTCCATTTGCAGAGGAGAAGAAGGTTAAGTAAGCTCTTTGCTGAAATTCTCATGGGTTGGAAGTGGGAGCTGAGTTATAAGCCAGGTAGATAAATGCCTGAGCCGTCAGTCTTCATCACTCACTATACTGACCTACTTTCTGTCCTCAAGGTTCAGCCAGGAGCCAATCATTGAATCTTTCTTTCCTCCACTCTCTCTACTCAATTATTCAAGTCTCAGTGATTCTAAATTGGCTCTGAAATCTGCCAATTCCTGGCTTGTACATCTCAATTCTTCCCATGCCATAGCTCATCTTATTTAGTACCAGACAGTCATGATTCAATTTTTGATTGTAGAATGTATTATATTTTTCTATGTTTGCTAAGTTGGTTTTCATGTATTATAAATACCACAGAAAGACAATGTCTTACATATGGGAACTGACTAAACATTGGTCTTTATTTTGCCAGGCAATTGTAAAATAATAACCACCTGGGGAAAAAATCAGATATATTTTTCTATGCCATATTGTCTTCAACATTGTGTTTGATTAATGTGGGGGTAAAACAAAGTTGAAATGAGAAAAATACAGAAAGTCATTTACATCCTGCTTTGTATATCCTCAAAGAGGCTATAATGAAGCACAATTTCAATGATTGTCACAAAATAGGTAGTTCTCAGCAGCATCCAAGATTCTCCATTGACCTGATTGTTCCTGGAATTCATTATAAAAGAAAGATAAGGATAATTTTCCTAGGATTACTGTCAAGCATCTGATTGTATAATCAACTACCATTTTTAGGTGTTTTCTGATCATAAAAGCACAACATACAGAAAGCAGTGATTAGGAATAAATCCACAAAACACAATATTTAAACTTCTTTGTCTATGTTTGTACTTGTTCTGTCTTCTTTAGAATTCAAAAGTCAAAGAAGGCAGAAACAACTTATTTTTGGATTCACTTTTACTTAATACTACCTTCCTGTAATTTATGTAAATGGTTTTTTCCACTTCTTATATTTGGCATGGGTTAAATGCTTTTATTTAAAACAAAATGAATCTTTTAAACAATGCATGATCCATTTCCAAAATACAAACAAAAGTTTCATGATGCCTAATATGAACTAATTACATGATCACATATGTGATGATTTTCTCTCTCATTTGACATTAAGAGCCAGTAAGCACATATGTTTTGGTTTGGGTTCCTCCAAAGACAGGTCTTGAGACAAGGATTTTAGTGCAAGTGGCTTATTGGGATATGATCCCAGGAAGACCCTTTAAGAGTGGGGAAGTGAGCAGAGAAAAGAAGAAGTCGATATAGGGTGCATTACTGACCAGGTCACCACCATGTGCCATTGGGCTCAACCCCGCTGGGATTTCTCGGATACTATTAGAACACTAGAAGCCCAGTGCATGAAATTCATGCATGGGTGGGGGGTGTCCCTCAGCCCGGCCTGCACCCTCTCTAATCTGGGACCCTTGGGGGATGTCCAACTGCCGGTTTAGGCCTAAACCGGCAGTCAGACATCCATATCACAATCGGGACTGCTGGCTCCTAACCGCTCACCTGCCTGCCTGCCTGCCTAATCACCCCCTAAATGCTCCCCTGCTGGCCTGATTTACACCTAACTGCTCCCCTGCCACCCCAATTGCCCCCAACTGCCCTTCCCTGCCAACCTGGTCGCCCCCAATTGCCCTCCCCTGCTGGCCTGTTCACCCCCAACTGCACTCCCCTGCCAGCGTGATTGCCCACAACTGCCTTCCCCTGCCAGCCATCTTGTGGAGGCCATCTTGTGATGACATCACGGTGGCCATCTTGTGATGGCATCGCGTGATGCCACCTAGGCTTTTATTACATAGGATGCCTGAGAGTTGTCCTCCCTTGGAGATTTATGTACCAACCAACCCCCATCTGGCATAGCTTGAAGGCTGCTGGGGTGAGGAGGCATTAACTTCTCAGTATTTTCATCTTGAGGCTAGATAAAATCTTCAGCAAAAACGTCAAGATGCTGATGGTTTAAAGCTGTAGGGTAAACATAAACCGGGATGGCAAGTGCAAAGGAGATATGGGCAGGGCACCAACAGTTTCTGCTATAATACTTTATGCCCATTTTTATCACTATTGCATCACCTAGCAGAAAGTATGCCCCGTGGTAGATGCTCAATGTGAAATAAAGGAAGGAGGAAAGGAAGGGATAAAGGGAAGGAGGGAGGGAGAAACAGAGGAAGGAAGGGAGAATGGAAGGAGAAATTGTCCTTCTAAATCCATATACAACCTAAGCATCACACTGAAAATAAATAATTGATGGATACCCTGGTTCATGATATGTCCATGTATTCTATGTTATATATCAATATTGCCTACTGTGCACCGCAGCCTCCAAAAATTCTTTGAGGAAGTAAGAAATACAATTGAAAAGTTAAACAGAAGCTAACCAGCTAAGAAAAAGCATATGTAAAAGTAAAATTTTCATTTTTCAGGTCATCAGGAAAACCATGAAATGATGCATGCTATTCACTGCAACATAATTTGTAATAGCAAAAGACTGGAAACAACCTAAATATTCATCAATAGGGGACTAGTTGAATAGGTACAACCATACAATGGAGTGTCATGCAGTTGTAAAAAAAATATTATATATTATATATAAACACTGACTGAATATTTCTTATTGCTTATAGATTTATTGCTTATTTTTTTTGTCTGAAAGTAGTATTATGGTTATTTTCTTTAACACACTCATAAAAAGAATCATTGAGAGGTACACTCCAGCAGAGCAAGAGATACAGGAAAAACTGAGAGTTCAAAAATAAAGAAGTTGAACACAGATGCAAACATCCATAAAAGTTTATGAAATCTATCATTTTATAAAAGGATAATATATTATAACTAGAGGCCCGGTGCACAGGTCCCTCGGTCTGGCCTGTGGGGATCGGGCCGAAACCAGCTCTCCGACATCCTCCCGGGGGTCCTGGATTGCGAGAAGGTGCAAGCCAGGCCAAGGGACCCCACCAGTGCACAATCAGGACCAGGGAGGGACTGCGGGAGGACTCCAGGGTGGGAGGTCTCCAGGGCATGTCCGGCCCATCTGGCCCAGTCCTGATCTGCTGGATCCCAGCAGCAAGCTAACCTACTGGTCAGAGCATCTGCCCCCTGGTGGTCAGTGCACATCATAGCAACTGGTTGAATGGTTGAACAGTCAGACACTTAGCATATTAGGCTTTTATTATATAGGATTAAGAGAACTTTATCCCAGTAAAGCAAGATTAGCCAAATATTTTTAAATAAGCAATGTAACTCACCATATTAACAGAATAAATGAGGAAACCATATATGATTTTAATATATGCAGAAAATGCATTTGACAAAATTCAACAGTTATTCAAGATAATAATTCTCAAAAGACAACAACTCTCAGCTACTTAGGAATAGAAGAAAACTTCCTCAAACTGACGACAGGCATTAGCAGAAAACATACAGCTAACATTACATTTAATAGTAAAAGATTGAGTGATTTCCACTAAGACTGGAAACAAGGCCAGGATATCTCCTTTCATCACCTCTAATCAATATTGGGCTAGAGGTCCTAATCTTTGCTGTAAAGCAAGAAAAAATAAATAAAAGGCATAGAGATTGAAAAGGAAGAATTGAAACTGTCTTTATTAACAGATATGATCATATATGTAAAAATTCCAAAAGAACCTACAAAAAACTACTAGAACTAATAAGTGAATTTCACAGGATCATAGGATACAAGGTTAATATGCAAAATTCAGTTTTATTTCATATATTAACAATAATCAAAAATTAAATGGAAATATATCATGTATAATAGCAACAAAACCATAAAATACTTAGAGATAAATTTAGTTAAGTCTATACAATATGTATACACTGAAAATCCTAAAACATTACTGATAGAAATTAGAGAAGACCTAAATAACTTTTATGAATTGGAAAACTCAATATTGTCACAGTGACAAGTCTCACAAGCAAATCTATAGGTTCAACACAATTCCAATCAAAATCCCAGTGAACGGTTTTGTTGAAATTGAGTATATCTGATGATGATCCCAGACCCTTTGATATTATACTAGAAACCTGGTGCACTAGAGGCCTGGGTCTCCTCAGCCCAGCCGGCACCTTCTCCAATCTGGGACCCCTCGGGGGATGTCCAACTATCGGTTTAGGCCCGATTCCTTGGGATCGGGCCTAAACTGGCGGTCGGACATCCCACTCACAATCCTGGACCACTGGCTCCTAATTGCTCACCTGCCTGCCTGCCTGGTTGCCCCTAACTGCCCCCCATGCCGGCCAGCTCACCCACAAATACCCCCTCCTGGCTGGTATGGTTGCTCCTAACTGCCCCCCATCCCCACCAGCCTGGTCACCCCTTACTGCCCCCCCCAGCTGGCTTGGTTGCCCCTAATTGCCCCCCCTGCCGGCCTGGTCACCCCCACCTGCCCCCCCCCCCACTGGCCTAGTCGCCCCTCACTGCCCCCCCCCCCACCTCCAGCCTGGTTGCCCCACGCAGCCTGCTTGTTCAGTCATTTGGTCATCCCTCACTAACCCCCAGGCTGGCCTGGTCATAGGCAGCCATCTTGTGAGGGTGTGAGGGTCAATTTGCATATTACCTCTTTATAATATAGGATACCCATCCTGGATCCATTTGAAACCAGTTTCCTATCATCAATGACCTGAAATGAGAATGGCCACAATAAAGAAAAATGTGTAATATTTACAATCAGCCAACCAGATATATCAATTCAGAATATTGCCTGATTTAGTATACTTTTTTTTGGTATATCTAACCTTTCAAATTTTTTGTTCAGAGTAACCTACTGAACTGACACCTGAATTCAACTTTGTTAAGGAAAAGAAAAAGAAAAAGTGATGGTACAGGGAACTGGTAGTTTGCACCAAAAAGGGAGGAAGGGAGAGAGAGAGAAAGAGAAAGAGAGAGAGAGAGAGAGAGCTAGAGAGAGAGAGAACATTTGGCTTTGGTGTATAGTTTGATATCTGGTATAGTGATCCCTCCAACTTTGTTCTTCTTTCTCCAGATTGCTGTAGCTATTCAGGGTCTTTGGTAGTTCCATATAAATTTCTGCTTTTAAATACATCACTCTTTTTTTCTTTTAATATATTTTTATTGATTTCAGAGAAGAAGGAAGAGGAGAGATAGAAACATCAATGATGAGAGAAGATCACTGACTAGCTGCCTCCTACATGCCCCTCATTGGAGATCAAGCCTGCAACCTAGGCATGAGCCCTGACTGGGAATCAAACCTCCAGGTTCATAGGTCGACACTCAACCACTGAGTCACACCGGCCAGACACAACATCACTCTTTGATTAGAAGATTATTGTCCCTATTTTCAGTGAAAATTTGTTCAACATTTTTCCAGGTAAGCTGGACCAGGACTGTTACTTTCTTATTTTGATTTTAGAGGTCTCTATGTTAATACTTTTTACATTTGCCAAATATGTCTAGTAAAGTAATCCCTCAACTCCATGAACTTGTGAAATTCCTGTGGATGTCTCAGAAATCTCTGGTTTGGAATTCCAACAAGCAGAAAAAAATAGAATTAAAAGGATTTATACAGTGAAAGGCCCTACAGTAATACCTTGAAAAACAAAGCAAACCATTTGTACATACAATAAAAACCTAAGTAGGAAGCATGGACCAAAGGATTAAAAAAGATGTAGTAGCTTAGAGTGATGAACACACAATACAATATACAGATGATATATTATAGAATTGCACACCTGAAACTTACCTAATTTTATTAACCAGTCACCCCAATAAATCCAATAAAAAAACAACATGAGACAGATTAAAAATAAATAAGTTCAATGGAAAGAAGTAAAAAGACATAGTAATATCAAAACAAAAGGGCAGAATAAAACTTTTTAAAAACCAATAACTACAACTAAACTTATGACACAAGAGCCTAGTATCTGATAGGCTTTTACAGAATGCAAAATTCAATCACATAGCATAGCACTAAGTAGTAGCGGGGAAAGTGATATTTGACTCTTCAGTTTTCCAACCAATCATTCAGGCCTTGGAAATTAGTATTAAACATGAAGCCCAAGTTTTCTCAGAACTAAGTATGTTCACAAAGATATATATATAACTAATCTATGTTGAAGAACCCACTGAAATGAAATGGCCATTTACACTCTCAACAAAAGCAGGTATATCTAAAAAATAAATGCTCCACTATGTCAGTTTGTACTGATTACAGAAAATCTGAAAAGCAAGCAGTCAAAGGCAGTAATGGCTACCTAAGGAGAGAAAACAAAGTTACTGATGATGATGGAATGATTTCAGGAGGAAATGAGAAAATCACATATCAACAAATAGAATCTTCACAAAGGAAAATAGCCAGAATTTACCCACTCAGCATTATAGAAACAAAAGCACTGCTGACATCTGCTTCATAGGACATTAGTAACTTACCATGTAATGGAAAAACTCAGGACTGAGGCATTATTGATAGAGAAGTATAAGGTCATGATGCCCATGTGGCTGAGGAAGTCATTTAAAATCTGTCTCGATCAGGAGAATCCAAGATGGCGGCATAAGTAAACACCTAAACTGCTGCCTCGCACAACAATTTCAAAACTACAACTAAAAGACAAAATGTCTATCACCCAGAACCATGGGAAAGCTGTCTGAGTGGAAGTTCTACAACTAGGAGAAAAGATAAAAGAGCATTGAGACGTGCACAAGCGCTGAAAAGCTGAGGTACGGAGGCGCAGGATCCAGGCTGGTGGCAGGCGTTGCTTTTTTCAACCCAAAGGGAGACAAGCCCCCAATTACTCTGAAATCCAGTTTCTGGGGAGACGCAGGGGACCGAAACTCCTATGAGGAGAAGCTGGACTGTCTGCCATTGGGTCGGAAAGTGAGGGGGTCTTGCTTGCAGAGCTGCGCGCAAGAATAATTGTTTACTGCCCTGGGGCACGGGATGCAGTCAGAGACACAGAGCAGGCTAACGAGCAGCCATCGCTGTTTGCCACGCCCTAGCCTAGTGACGCCCTGAGACCCCGCCCCACACAACCTACAAACCCACCCAAGGTCCAAGCAACAGCTTTAGCATAAGAAAGGCCTGCCCTATCGCAGCTTAACCTAGCAAACTTGCAACTCTGGTCAGACAGCTCCAAAACCTCCAAACCCCAAGCAAAGAGGAGAAAACTGTAGCTCTCGCTGTAGCTCCTGCTGGGTGGCCTCAGACAGTAGCTGACCTGCACCCCATTGGAGATCCAGAAGCCAGTGTACCTAGTGGTCAGTGTGAGAAACCAAATTTCAACTCCTCACATCCATAAGTGACACATTCAAGAGGCAGACTCAGTGAGCACCAAAGCCCCACTGAAACAAGTCCTGCCCCATAAGCGTGTCTCCAGCACAGCAGTTCTTCCATTATAGACACAGCGAGTCCTCACAGCCAATTGGCCTGGAGGTCAATTCCTCCCAGTGTACCAACAGCAATCAAGGCTTAACTATACCAAGACTTTGTACTCAGCCCACAAAGGGGTGTACCAAGAGCGTCCACCTCAGGTGATTGGGGAGGCTGAGCTACTGCCCCCTATAGGTCACCTACCACACAAAGCCACTCCATCAATACAGGGAAGCAGCCAAAATGCATAGATAAAGAAACATGTCATGAATGAAAGAAACGGAGGAAAGCAAACTACTGGATGACATAGAGTTCAGAACCACATTTATAAGGTTACTCAAGAATCTTCTAAAAACTGCTGAGAAACTTGATGAGACCTTTAAGGATCTAATGAGAATGCCAAAAAAATGGAAAAGGACCAGTCAGAAATTAAGCATACACTGTCTAAAATAAAGAATATACAGAAACTCAATTGTAGATCAACGTACCCCAAGAATCAAACCAAAGATCTGAAATATGAGGAAACAAAAAACATCCAACCAGAAAAACAAAAAGAAAAAAGAATCCAAAAATATGAAGATAGTATAAGGAGCCTCTGGGACAACTTTAAGAGTACCAACATCCGAATTTTTGGGGTGCCAGAAGAAGGGAGAGAGCAAAATATTGAAAACCTATTAGAAGAAATAATGACAGAAAACTTCCCCTACCTGGTAAAAGAAATAGACTTACAAGTTCAGGAAGCGCACAGAACCCCATACAAGAGGAATCCAAAGAGGACCACACCAAGACACATCATAATTAAAATGCCAAGGGCAAAAGACAAAGAGAGAATTTGAAAGCAGCAAGAGAAAAACGGTTAGTTACCTACAAGGGAGTACCCATACGACTGTCAGATGATTTCTCAACAGAAACTATGCAGGCCAGAAGGGAGTGGCAAGAAATATTCAAAGTGATGAACAGCAAGAACCTACAACCAAGATTACTCTACCCAGCAAAGCTATCATTCAGAATTGAAGGTCAGATAAAGAGCTTCACAGACAAGTAAAAGCTAAAGGAGTTCATCACCACCAAACCAGGATGACATGAAATGCTAAAGGGTATTCTTTAAGAAGAGGAAGAAGAAAAAGGTAAAGATAAAAATTATGAACAACAAAATGACATCAAATACAAACCTACCAACAAGTGAATCTAAAAATCAAGTGAATGAAAAATCTGAAGAACAGAATGGACTGTTGAATATAATAGAATCAGGGATATAGAAAGGGAGTGGACTGACAATTCTCAGGGGGAAGTGGGTGTGAGGGGTGCGGGAAGAGATTGGACAAAAATCTTACTCCTATGGATGAAGACAGTGCCGGGGCGGGGGGGGAGGGGGCGAGGGGAGGGAGTAAGGGCATGGGGTGGGGTGGGGAATCAGGTGGAGGGGAGCTATGGGGGAAAAAAAAGAAGAATACCTGTAATAATCTGAACAATAAAGATTTATTTTAAAAAATAATAAAATAAAATAAAACCTGTCTCAATGTCTGGCCAGCAGGACTCAGTGATTGAGCATTGACCCATGAACCAGGAGGACATGGCTCGATCCTGGTCAGACATGCCTGGGTTGTGGGCTCGATCCACAGTAGGGGGCATGCAGGAGGCAGCCGATGAATGATTCTCTCTCATCATTGAAGTTTCTATCTCACTTTCCCTCTCCCTTCCTCTCTGAAATCAACAAAAAATATATATATTTTTAAAAATCTGTCTCAACACAAATGCCTGGGCTATCAAGCAGCCTCAGGTTGGGTGTGGTGAATACCCACATCATAATTATATAAACTTCCTGAAAAAAGTATTATTATTCTTTAAGATGTTTGGTTGGTTGCATTTGGCTATTAGCAACTACATAAACACCTTTGGGCATAAATTAGCATATTGGGGGAGTGTACTCTTCAATATCCTGGGTGCTCCTACCATTCAACATTTCTAGGAGCCTAAGGATATGTAAATGTGACTGTTCAATGGTTGGTGGTTAAAATAAGGAATCTGACTGCTATCACCTTTTAAGCCACACCTCTCCCTCTGCCCCTTTTCACCACTTGTGGGCAACCCATAAGAAACCTGGGTGCTCCCTCCTTTGACATCAGAGAAAGATTCAAACTAGGCAAGTCCCTGCCCACAGACAGGAACCTTCTCCCTAGACCTACCCCAACCACAATAAATATGCCTGTCTCTTTTCCTTGTTCTCACACCACTTCAGACTTCCTTGAATGCCTGCCCTGCTCTCCCCCAGAGACCTCTATTCTGTGAGCAATTAAGCTTTTCATATCCTCTTGGTATTTGTAGCATCATCAATCTCAGTATCTGAAACAAATTTTGAGAGGATGTCCATTCTATTTCCCAGAGTGACTATAATAGTAATTAATAACACTTTGCTTAGTCAGTCTTCTTTCCCCTTACACAGAAAAATCCAGGCCAACTGGTTAGTAGCCTAAAAATGATAAAGATAGTTATATATTTGGTCAAGGCTGGAAACAAAAGATTTGTTCAACTTAACAAGAGAATTGTAAGTTCTACTTTTCATTTACTTATGAAATATTTGGGGCAATTCCATAAACAACTGAAGAGACACAACCAATGTCATCAAACTGAGCTCTTGGTTCTACTCAATGTCTATGGTGCTCATAAGATTCTTTTTCAACAGACCCATCAAGAAGTGATTCCATGTCACCCTTCCCCATTCATCATGGGGCGTCAGCCTATGATACTCCTTCCCTTCATAAAACAGATTCTCCATGCTTAGAAGATTTTTTTAAATCACTAAAAGCAGTAAATACATTTAAATATTTTCGTAATCTTTGAGTTAAAAAAGAGTGAAAAAACAGAAGCCACAGTGGAGAAAATGCCAACACATTTGACTACATAAAAATTTTAAAGTTTATTTGGAAAACTACACTAGAATCAAAATTAAATGACAAATAGCAAACTGTGGGAAATGCTGCAATATACACATGGTAAGACAAAGAATTAAAATGTCTTTATAAAGAAAGAACTCTTACAAATCAATATGGAAAATATGAACACTACAGTAGAAAAAAGGTATGGACAGGCAATTTATAGAAAAATTCAAATGACTATCAAGTATATGAAATGATACTCCACCCCACTAATAGTCAAAGAGATACAAACTGAAACCATAAAATACTATGTTTCTCCTGGTATGGGTATGGTCTAAGAGAGGTGAAAAAGATAAAACTCAATGCTCGTGAGAGTGTAGGGAAAAGGTGATTCTCATGTACTTCTTGGGGGAGCACAGGTGGTGTTGCTTTTCTAAAAGGTAATGTGTATCAAAATATATAAAGTCCATCAATTCCACTTCTAAGTGGAATCATCATGCAGGTGCATCATACATCCTAAGTAAATCATCATGCAGGTGCACAAAGATGCACAAATACGGATGTTCACAATATCTAGAAATTGGAGCAACATGATCAGTCAATAAGGGTGTGGTGAAGTAAACCACGCTATAATTATACAATAAAATGTCATGCAGCTGAGAGTGTCAACATGGGAGTAAATAAACAAAGAAGACTACAGTCTTTATCTATAACCGCGTGTATGCTTTTAAAAATGCATAAAAGAATCTAGAAGACTATGTACCAATTTTTTAAATGGCTGACTCTAGGAGTCATGCCTTGGAAAAGAGGGCAAGGGAGGCATGACCAACGGCCCTGGGATCATTTGCACAGGTGCCTCCCTAAAAGACTGAAATTTGGAAAGTAAAGTGGAGTGATGACACCTGCAGGTCAAACCAGCTTCTCCTCTGGCTCCAGCTGGCTGCTGTGCCAATGGTTGGGTCATTAAGGGTACAGGGAGGTGTCCTCCAATATAGCAGTCCCTATAACTAAGGTACCAAGAGCCCAGTGAGGGTGGGTGCTGACCCAGAAAGCTTAGAATACAGTTTCAGGTAGCACCACCCAGCTAGTTATTCCTGGCTATAATGCCCTCAAGAAAAGGAAGATGAAAGGGTACATTGCAACACTGGGGTGGGTGAGGGAGTGTTACAAAGTGCTGAGGAACTCTGTGACCCCCCTCCCCCAAGGCTGGCTTAATGAGTTGTGCTCTGACCTAGGAGCAGGGATGGGCAGGAGGATTACTCACTTTATCAGGGAGGAAGGGAAATGACATGAAGAAAAGGGCAATGCCATCAGCAGATGACTGGAATGCCGTCAGCAGATGACTGGATCAGAAAACTATGGTACATCTACACAATGGAATACTACGCTTCCATAAAAAAGAAGGAATTCTTACCATTTGTAGCAACCTGGATGGAATTGGAGAACATTATGCTAAGTGATATAAGCCAGTCAATGAAAGAAAAATACCACAGGATCTCACTCATTTGCGGATAATAAAAAACACATTATTAACTGATAAACAAAAAGATAGATACAGAGGCAGTAAAGCATCAAACAGACTGTCAAATTACAGCGGGAAGGTTAGGGAGAGGTGGGGGAAATAAGAGATCAACCGAAGGACTTATATACATGCATATAAGAATAACCAACGGATGCCAAACATTGGGGGGGTGAGGGCATGTATGGGAATGGAGTGGGGTGGGGGGGCAATGGTAAGATATGTACACATATAATACCTTAATAAAAAAAAAAGAAAAGGGCAATGGCTTGCCTTCTGGGAGCTGTGAACGCTTATTGGGGCACAGGCCATCAGAGGGCTCTGCAGGCTGAGGGGACCTTTGGAAGAGAGGGAGCCAGGGCTTTGGCAAGCAGGAAACCCCACAGTACAGTGAAGGCAATCTAGGGGGACCCTTCACAGATGCAGAGAATGTCCCTCTCTCTAAGCCCAGCTGCAACTCTCAGGAATTTGGTGATCAGCCATGTGAGCTTTGGAAGAGAAGAGAACAGATCAGGGTTCTCTGGGTCACAGCAGAAAAACTTTCCCTCTCATTTCTCTCCCGTCCACAGCCATGGCTATCCCCAGGACTAAAGGCCCCTGAGGTATAGGGAGGAGTGCAATTTTTAGTGACTGACACTCCATCCCTTACTCTCTGTGCCCCTACCATCCCAACAAGAGACAAGATCTGCCTACACTTAAGTACTTTAGAAACAGAATAGCTAGTGGCCTACAGCTCTTGTGTAAGGAACCAAAGAAGTCTGGCTTTGGATGTAGGCAAGGGAGAAGCTGGGGTTCCCCCAGTCTTTAAGTACACTCTGCAACTCAAACTCAGGCCAAGCAAGATGAAGTTAGACAAAAACTAAGAGACTTTTATTAGGAGTTCAGGGAAAGAAATATCTCAACTTTCTTAGTAATGTTTTACTCTCAGATAATTTTAATATTGAAACAGATTTTCTAGAAAATAGAAAGTAATTATGAAACCAGAGACAACCAAGATTGCATAAATGGTTTCATCATGATATCTGAAATTTTTTCACATGACATGTTAACATTTTCATTTCATTATACTGGCAACATAATTAGTTTCAGAATATAAGTACCAACATGTTAATCCAAATGTAATCTCTGCATTTTATCTCTGAAATATAAATGCCAATGAGTTATAGTTGCCTAAGCCATTTTTAGAAGTAAAAAGAACACACACATCCACGAAGATTTGCTTTGTACTTTTTTGGCATGTCACAGCTTAAGTAAGTAGTGAGATAATCATGGCAGTAAGTATTTTGTCTTAACCACATCAGTGAACTTTAAATTTGTGAGAATTATAGACATATAAATCAATGGAATAGAAGTGAGAGCTCAGAAATTTTAAATATATATGTATATGGTGAATTGATTTGCCACAAAACAAAAAGGCAACTCAACTGGTTCCAGAATAATTGGATATTCACTCACAAATGGAAGGAGGAAGGGAAGAGAGATAAAAATGAATTTAAGAAGTAAAATAACTAGATCCATACTTCCTTACATCCTCACAAAAAAGTTGACTGGAAATTAATCACAGATCTAATAGTAAAAAATAAAATTTTAAAAGGTGCAATTGAATTTTTTAGATTAATGGAAATAGTCCATATTTTTATTGTGATGGTGGTTACATCACTGTTTGCATTTGTCAAAGCTCACAAAACTGAACTTTAATGTATGGATATTATACCTTAATTTAAAATTTGTAAAACATTATGAAAGGATCACTTTACATAAAACCTATCAACTCTGCCACTAATATCACTTGTAACTTGTGTAAAACCCAAATTTTCTGGGATCAGCTCTTTAATAAGTTCATTGAAGTCAGTATAATTGGTTCCTGGAACACATCCTATATAATAAAAGGCTAATATGCAAATCGTCCCCTCAAAAGTTCAACCGACCAGGAGTTCAACCACTCGCTATGACGTGAACTGACCACCAGGGGGAGGCATGGAACGAAGGCAGGCCCTGGTCAGCAGCCGGCAGCCGGTAGCCAGGGGAAAGAAGGCCCCAATTGGCCCTGATCGCCAGCCAATCTTGTGGACGAATTTTGTGCACCAGGCCTCTAGTAAATATATATTTGTAAATACATCTTGATTAGATGGGGGAAACAATGAATTACATAGAGTTCAGAAACCAGGAATTATAAAATTCAGAAACGTTATTATTTAAAAATAATGTCTTATCCCTTGAAAACAACTTTTAAAAGATTTGGTTTATTTTTTTTAACCTTTGGGGATATAAATGTTTCTTCAAAATTAAACAGTAAGATGTAAAACAGGTAACCAAAGTCTTTCCCTATTTTATCATTAGCAATAAAGCTTTTAGTGCAAAAGCAGTATAAAGCAGCCATACCACACACAGCCTTGTATTTTTCAGCAAGGTTACTACATATAGCAATTTCCAGCAATTTCTTGAATCTTAAAATGTCTTGAATTGATCTGTTCCCTGCACATGAGTTCCTGCAAAAGGGGAAAGTCACTTACAGGAGCTTGTGCACACGGCATATTCTCTTTTCTATCTCAGAGACACACTTTTAAGCAATGTCACAACAGTCCAGCACTACCCATACATGCAAACTTGCCCACTGGTGTCTCCCTGAGGTGCATTGCTTGGAGCTAGGCTGGTAACATATTCAGTCTTCTGCTTCAGAGAACCTCATGCCTAACCCTTAGCTGCAAACTTGGAATGGGGTTCAGGACACCATATCTGTTTTCTCAAAGGCCACCACCATTATGTGTGTAAATGGATTTAAACTCTATTTAGACAAAAGTCTAGAAGAGAAGTGGACTTTTTCTCCTTAGGAAAGTTTAAAGGATAAATTGTCTGAAAAATCAAAGAATCTCCACATTGGAGGTTACCCAGAGCCACCTTTCATCCAAGACAGTTTACCCTTTACCATAATACTCAAGGAGGTGCCACTCGGTCCCTTCATTTGCATCCTCACCCAGGGGAGTAGGGGAGACTTGGTGGCTCTCCCAAATCAATTCACAATTAGAGATGGATTTTCAAGTTCATTAACTACCACCTATATGTCCAACACTGTTGAAGAGTTTTTCTAGAATGTTCTTATATGAATTAAAATCTTAAGATCTGTCTACATATATAAAATTTCCACTAATAGATCTTTTGATGCCATCAAGAACAAAGCTAATCTCTATTTTAGATTATAACTTTCTAGCTATGTAAAGACAGCTTTAATTTTCCATGACTGGTTTTTATGTAAGCTGGCAACTCTCAGAACAACAACAAAAATGAAGTCCTTAAACAAATACACAAAATCCTGCTATCAAATAAGCAGTTTTAGTGGCGACTTAGTGCTCAGCACATTTCAACTCCAACATGTAAAGTGTTGAAAGTCATCACTCTCCTCTTTATAAGATAAAAGCTAACAAATTATCGGTATAAGAAATGTCCCTGTTTGGTTAATTCCAGAATTATCCAGTTAATTTTCTTCCAAAAGGAAAGAGGAAGGTACTTACTTTAGGCTTGAAGATTCACGTTTTTCCAAAAGGAAGGATAATATTATTCAACATTTTGGATTTAGAATGTCATGGAACAAGAGGAGATTAAGTGAAGGGGAGGTGTCAGGGGATGGTCAGAAGACTTGGTCCTCAAAAAAATAAATCTTTCTCTCCACAACTCCAGATCCATCCCTGCAGCTATCTCCTTAGACATTTGTGCGTCAGCAAGTTCAGCAATAAAGCATGGTATTTTAGAGAACATATCCCTTTGTTTGTTCAGGAAGAAAGCAGTGAGAGAGAGCAAAAGAAAGGAAGCGATAAATAAAGCAAACATTTTTATGGAACAACAATGATAGCTGATTTCATCTGTTACTTAAACCTTATTTAATCTAACCATAACATTTTTACAGAAAACTGAGATTCCCAAAAGATTACATAAAATTTGCCACCAAATTTTACAGGTGAGTATAGCAGGATTCAAGTGATGTCTTTTTTAAAACTGTTTTCAATTATAGTTTACATTCAGTATTATCTTGTATTAGTTTTCAGCTGAATTTTTAATTATAATGCATAATTGCTTTTCACTTTGCCATATTCCTCTAAAAGAAAAAATAACAAGGATGAAAATGCAAATATATTAGAGTCCTACGTAAAGTTTCTACCTTGAATACTTGAGTGGTTATATTTCTTGGTTAATATCATTTTCTTTTTGGTTTTTTAAACAAGCAATAGTGTTTCAGTAAATAGAAGAATATTAAAGTGATACTAAAGTATGTATGTTGAACTAAACTAGACTGGTAAATTTAATGATTATCTATGTTGGTGAGATATGTGGGGAGAAAAAGGTACATCATATACTGCTAACATTGATAGTCTTTTTGGAGGGTAATTTGCAAACCTCTACCAAAATGTGTAATAAACTTACCCTTTCATCCAATTTTACTTCTACAAACTCTATCCTGCAGAAATATGTGGACCAGTACATAAAGATCTGTATGCTACTTAAGAATCTTCTCCATTTGACAGAAGACTGCTTTCCTTCATTGGTGTGTGTGCATTATAAATAAATAAAAAAAGAAGAAAAAAAAGATCTGTATGTATGTTCACTGCAACACTGTTTGTACTAGAAAAATAAAGGGAGAGAGAATAGAAAGAAACAGAAGGGAAAGGAAAGGAAGGGCCTAAACTCATTAATAGGGGGTTAAATAATGTATAGTAAAATGATATCATGGAATACATGTGATTGTTAGAAAGAATGATGAACTTCTGTGTGTATTGCCATTCTTTGTACTACAAGAGGCATATGTATAGGCACTGATGTGAAAACTTATATAAAATATACAGGGTGGCCGAGACCAGTTTGGCTCAGTGGATAGAGCGTCAGCCAGCGGACTGAAGGGTCCCGGGTTCGATTCCAGTCAAGGGCATGTACCTTGGTTGTGGGCACATCCCCCGTGGGGGGTGTGCAGGAGGCAGCTGATCAATGTTTCTCTCTCATTGATGTTTCTAGCTCTGTCCCTCTTCCTTCCTCTCTAAAAAATCAATAAAATATATTTTAAAAATAATAAATAAATAAATAATATATACAGGGTGTCCCAAGAAAATGTATGCACACTTTGAATAATTATCAATTCCAATGGGTTAAATCTGAAAAGAAAGAAACATTAATTGAGCTATCAGCTGTTAAATGTGTATACATTTTTGGGGGGACACCCTATAGTTAAAGCAAGGAAATCAATATATGAAACTAGAGGCCCAGTGCATGAATTCATGTATGGGTGGGGTCCGGCCAGCCCCGGATCAGGGTGGGGCTGGCCAGGGGGAGGGGTTGAAGGTGGTTGGCTGGCCGGCCCCAACCCATGGTCGAACTCCTGGTCAAACTCCCAGTCAAGGGGGTAATTTGCATATTAGTCTTTTACTATATAGGATGATACCATTATATATTTTTTAAAGTGTGACTATCTGTTCTAGATACATAGGAAATATAACTACAGAACATATGTATTTATATGGACACACAAACATGTCTGGAAAAACACACAGAAAACCCTCAATAATAGTGATTACTTCTACAGACAGCTGTGGGGGTGGGTATCTGTGAAGGTGACTTTCACTTCTACTCTAGCAGAGGTTGAAAGGGCTAGCAAGTAAATGTTTTAGGTCTCTGTTGCACCTACTCAACTCTGATCCCGAGGAAGGAGTGTGGCTATGTTCAATAAGAATATATATATATATATATATATATATATATATACACACTGAAATTTTAATTTCACATAATTTTCACGTCACAAAATATTATTCATTTGATTTTTTTTTTCAGCCTTTTAAAAATGTGAAAACCATTCCTAGCTCCTGGGCCCTACAAAAACAGTGTGATATTTAACTTGGCCGTCACAATTTCCTGATTCCTACTCCAGAGTTACGTTATTTTTATTTCAGAGAGGAAGGGAGAGGGAGAGGTAGAAACATCAATGATGAGAGGGAATCACTGATTGGCTGCCTCCTGCACGCCCCCTGCTGGGGATGGAGCCCACAACCCTGGCATGTGCCCTTGACCAGAATCAAGACCCTTCAGTCCACAGGCCAACACTCTATCCACTGAGCCAAACCGGCTAGGGTCAGAGCTACAATTCTTAATACAAACCACTCCTAAGCACTTGCAATGTGACTGGTCCAAAATGAGAAGTGGAGTAAGTATAAAATTGTTTTTCTCTCTCTCCCTTCCTCTCTCTGTGAAACGAATAAAAATATTTTTTTAGAAAGTACTGTTTCAAGATCAGCATGTGGATGCCAAGAATAAACTTCCTCTCTTTGCTATCAGAGGAGCTGCCTTCCCAGTTTTCTAAAGCACTCAGGCCACCCTTAAGCATATGGTAATCACTTGATAAATCCTGGGTTCATAGAATTGTATATGTTCATTCCAGACCTTTTCATTCTGGGGGATTTTTTAAAAAAAATTTTTTGTATGAAAAGTAGAAAACTAGTAGAATAACATGATACAATATCTTTTTTACATTTAGAGAGCTTTATGGGAAGTGACTACACTTACAGTTTGACATCAAAGGACTGAACAAGGAACTGCTATTACAGTGACATATTTAGCCTCAGTATAAGAACTTTCTAATAACCAGACTGTAGAATAATGTGGTGGTTTTTATAAAGTCTTCTTTGAAATGTATGCAGTTTGTTCCTGGCATATAAGATAGCTACCTGGACCCTATTATTTTGCTCCCATGCCTCAGAGTTACCTGACTTGGTGTGGAGGTCTCACATTTTTGAGGAATGGCCACTATAATGAGCCAACTTTAGGAAACAACTTCACCCGCTATAGAATTTTACATTCAGTGCTATGTGAAGCCCACCCGACTCCCATGAGAAATTTCCTTTAGAGCCAAGTGTTCTTCTTTCTCCAAGAAATGAGGGGGTTTTTTCCTTGCAAAAAATATAGGAAGTGTAACTCACTTTTTCAAATTAATCATAAGGAAGCTTAGAGCCAAATTTGAGGCTCAACTATCAGAACTTGGTAGGCTTTGTGGTCTGTATAGCTGATTTTTTTCACTCATATCTTATTATTTGAATATTATTAGTAATATTCAAATCCATCTGACAGGTTTGTTGTGGTTTAAGACTCATTAGGAAAACCTGATGAGAGAACTTTTATCAGTCAGGTTCTCCTTATGACACGCAATGTCCACATAAAATAGACTAATTAAGTTATTTAATATTAAGCTTTTTAATGCCAAATACTGAATCAATAACTAAATTGCTTAAAATCTACCAAAACACATGAAAATTAAAAAAAAAAAAACAGAAAAAAAAAGTACCAAAACTGATATTGATGTATGAGGTGAACACTAGCCTGCTGCTTCAAGCACAATTCTCAACCTGAAATGCAGAGACATATAAATACCTGTCAAGTATCTCCTCAATGTTAGCATTGCACAAAACAATAAAGGACAAAATTGTTCAAATTATTCTCTAATCTTGTCATAGTTCTTTTTTAAAATAGATTTTTATTGATTTCAGAGAGAGGAAGGGAGAGGGAGAGAGAGATAGAAACATCAATGATGAGAGTCATTCATCTGCTGCCTCCTGCACTCCTCCATTGGAAATGGAGTCAGTAACGTGGGCATGTGCCCTGACCAGGAACTGAACTGTACCTCCTGATTCATAAGTCAATGCTCAACCACTGAGCAATACCAGCTGGGCCATAGTCATTTCTTTTTACAGATAAAAGTTTATTAATAAATGCAGCAAATAATCAATTTATCAAACTATCAAAAATTGGAATTTCTCCTTTAAGTAAGAGATAGCAATAAATATAACTCAATTTCCTTATTCAGGTGTAAATACTGATACCTCATTGATAATTACAAATTAATTTGTAAATATAAGGTGGTACATCTTTAATGGGAACTGTAGGAAGAAAAAGACTTTACAGTAACTGAACCTCTTAGATTTGGAAAAACTGAAAGCATTATCAGAAATATTTATAAAATATGTTATTTTTTTAAAAAGCTATTATGTAATCACTCTAATCAGGTATGTGTAGAGCAAGCATGTCAAATTACATGCAGCCCACCGACTGCGAGTTTGACATGCTTGGTGTAGAGAACTTTTATGTTAGAACTTTTAGAATGCCTAGCTCTTCATACAAAATACATAAAAATATGGTTTTGCTTCTAATTGGAAGGATTTTTTCTATAAAAGAGCCATTTAATGACATTACAAAACATGTAAAATCTATCAAAGACATGTCATTGTATTCTAAAAAGTTTTAAACTTTCTGTGTAAGCAAGATGTACAAGTAAATTTGTTCAAAACATTGCCATTGTTTTCCATGTCATGTAAAAATAATTTTAAAAAAAATTAAATTTCTAGTTCAAGCTCACAGTCCTAGGGTGAGAGAGTTGTGACATACTAGGAAAGTTTAATAGTTTACACGGCTGGGATAGCCTAATGTTATTCTCTACTGTGACTGTAAAAACTAGTATTACAGCGGGACCCTAGAAAGGGTGGGAGACTTCTAGCTCTTGTTTTTTAGGAATCATTTAATTGAACTCATTATTATGATGACTTCAACAACAGTAATGTCTTTGACACTTACCATTCATTCTCACGTTGCACTAATAATCATGTTAATTTAAAATAAATTAACTGGTCAAAAACTAACGCACTATTTTCAATCTAAAATATCTGAATCTCAGAAAAGGATGAATCAAGAGTTTTTATAGGAGTTAAATTACAAGAATTGCATTTTGTGAAGAAAATATGAAAGGATGACCGTGTCACATAGAAATAATAGTCATATAAATATACATGTAAAATTATCATAGATTCAAAAGTAATTGATGTGAGTGTTCAAACAAAAATCCTTTAGGAGGACTGAAAAGAAATAAGAACCAGATTTTAGACACTGGTGAAATTAGCGAAAATATTAAAAATAATTAATCTGTGTTTCATCTCACAGCAATTTCGTTTCCTCTTTAGAACCTTAAAATTTGGTAAAAACACTAGTACCCTGACATATTTCTTTATTTCTTCCTAAGTGCACAGATGATAATTTAAAGCTACTTCCAAAAAATGAAGATTTTGTTAATTACATTACACAACTGTTTTAAACTAATCACAAATGTTTCAAGTCTTTCATTTCTAAAAGGTACTATTCTTTAGTATTAAGCAGAAAGTTCTATTTTCAAAGACAGTTTGTCTTTATAAATAAATTCATTACACATTAGAAATCTGTTTGCCACCCTAGAAAAAACACTTCCCATTAAGTCCTCAGGCCCTTCTCTGAGCTTCAGTCTGACAACAGCAAATCCCAACTCAAGGGAAGACTCCTAATGGAGAATTATTTTTTTGCCAAATATCTTTGGCCCTAAGGTTAACTAACCTATCAGAAATTTTCAACAAATACCACATTTTTGTCATAAAGCCAAGAAATCCTACTGAATCTTTTTGTTCATGAAAATTTTCTATATCTGCACAGCCCATTTATTAAGTTTTCAGAGGTAAGTGTGCCATGTAAAATTGCAAAAACCCCTAAACTATAAAAAGGTACCAAACAATATAGAAAGAACATTTACACCTTATGTGTAAAATGGTAGTAGATTTCCAGATGTATAGGACATCCCAGAAGAAACAGGTAACAGAGGTACAGGTGCCTCTGAGGAGGGAGACTAGGAGGATGGAAGATAGGGTGGGAGGACATCTCACTGTATCCCCTTTGACAGCATTTGCTTTTTCTTCTGAGTGTTTCCTTTCCTTGTTTTTAAGCGAAGAACACACTCCTTAGAAATACATTTCCTATGGAATCTAATTTCGTCAATAATATTCGATAATCTACTGAGTATGAACTTCCATATATAATTTTGGCAGATAATAATTTGATGAAAAGCTTTGATGAAACATTAATTGGATTTTAATTTGTCTATATAAATGTACATAGGCATCCTCCAAACCAGCTGTCGTCAACCGGTGGTCCGCAGACCACTGACCACTGGTGGTCTATGAGGTCCGAAAGGTTGGCAACCGCTGCTCCAGACAACATCTATTTTTGTAATCATCTGCACACATCCAAAAGTCCAGCATGGAAGTATATAATTTCTGGAACAAGAAACAAATAATTGATAGGGAGAAATATTAAACATTGTGGATTTTTTTCCCCACCCAGAACTGCTCACCAGTGAAGGAGTACCATTTAGGGTGTAAGGTTTCCCAAGCAGTCAGAAAATGACTCTCTGCAGAGAGCCCCCAGATATGACAAAGTGCTGCTTGATTTAAAGATGGGAACCTTTCAGATGTAATGTACCTGTAGCAGGGCCCATGGTGTTGAAAAACAAAGTGAGCAACAACTTGTGGTATTAACCATTTATGTGAACTGCTATCCTTAAGTCCTACTAAAAAAAACAAACAAAAAAACTACATGAGATAAAACGCATAGCCTGAAAACACAGGTAATAATCTGGGAGGGGACTATAATTATAAACATGTTTTCAATTTGGATAACTAATCAACTTGAAGATTATGATCATGGGTTTCATTTCTGAAACATGCTTGAACTTGAAAAATAAAATATAATGGTTTGCAAGTGATTTGTATATCCACAGATGTTACAACCACTATTTTTACTTACCCGGGTATCTCTGAGGAAAGTTTGAACTGAACAACTTTCTACTACTTTTTATTTAAGCTAACACAAGTAAACAACACTGAATTAAACCAAAACTTAAAACAAAGTACAGTTTTCAGGATTCCAGCAACCACTTAAATACACACCTGAAAGCTTCTTTGTGTAACACTAATGAAAAAAAAAATTGGCAATTCCAGTGCAGGTGAGAATGAAGAACTAGCCCAAGTGTTTCAAGATCAGGAAAGACCTGTAAACATAGCATCATGTTAAAGTTGAAGCAATACTAATCTTGCTAAGTCAATAATTGATGACTGCAAACCATTCAAATAATCTTGTGTTTTGTTCTTTTAGTATTTTAAAGTACTTCTCTTCACACTTGCCTTGTACATACATTTTTCCCATAGGTGATCATACTAGTCCCACCCCAAACCCAAGGGCAGATTCTTTGAAGTACAAAGGAAGAACGAAACAATGATTAAAACAACAAAAGCAAAATGTCTGAGGGCATTCCACCCAAAGGGCTGAAATGGAACAGGAAAAGGATTGGGTAACACTGTCCTGCCTTCAAGTTTTGTACTGTTAGGTTATACTGAAATGATTGGTGTATATCCTTTTCTTTTTTTAAACAATAAAATCTTGCTCTAAAAAGCACTTTCCTTGTTCCTTTTCTTTCTCCTGCCCCAGTCTCCAGGAAAACTTAAAAATTGCAATGTCATTTTCCTTTTGTCATTATTTTTAACTGTAAGATTATCTTCAAAATTTAGTCGATATGCTGTGCACACTTCTTTTGTCTTATTTATGGTGTTCAGCATTTGATGGAGAGTTTACAATGTCTAAATTCTTTGCTATGCAGGTACATTTGCAAATGAAATGATGATAACGTGTGTGTTTTTTAAAAGAGAAACTGCCATATTCACCTGATTTCTGCATCCATTTTATATTTTTTTCCTCGAACAGGTTATATTTTCCTGACAATAACAAAAAGACACATTATGAACAGTTAGAAATATTTGTACTTTTGGGTTTTTTTCCCCTCTTCTTTTTGAACATGGGAGTGGTAGGAGAATAATCCCTGAGAGAGAGGGAGAGAGAGAAGAGAGGAGAAAGAGGAGGGAGGGAGGAAGGGAGGGAGGGAGGGAGGGGGAGAAAGAAGCGGGGGGGAAAGAGGAGGGAGATAGAGAGAGAAAGAGAGAAAGAGGGAGAGAGAGGAGAAAGAGGAGGGAGACAGAGAAAGAGAGAGAGAGACACGGAGAGAGACGAGAGAGAGGAAGGGAGATTTTGAACGAACTGCAGAAAGCTGTAAAGAACTTTACAGGAGCAAATTGAACTTGTAACATTTTAACAAATAAAAGTTACTCTCTTTGCCTTAAACAACCTCAACCTCAACCTCCATCCCCACAGAGCAAAAACAGAAAACTTACAAGTTAGCATCTGTGTGTTTGTGAGTGTCTCTCTGTGTTTTCTCTCTTCTTTGGATTTGGATACTTTGAGCTAATTTAGAAGTGCCCGTTTGGTTGCCAACATACTGATGCTGCAGGGTCTAAAGATGCATAAATTAGGAGCCCTACAATGGCAAAAGACGGTCATTGTACCTCTTCTCTTTATGCGCTCTTATGGTGGAACCCAAGAGCTTTTTTTTTTTTTTTAAACACTTAAAGATGAGTAGATGATGGAGCGAGTGAGGAGGGGGGGTGGGTAGCGGGAAAGCACGAAGCGAGCCCTGCATGCCCCCACCCCAATTTAGCACCAAATCTCCCATCCGCAATTATACGGGACTTGGCTACGAAGTCACTTTAGGAAATCAGAAGTCTGGACTGGCGAAGCTCGACGTCCTTCACTTTCAGCCTAGACGCCGGCCTCGGAGTTTCTAATTCTGGTGCTCGAGGGCTGGGGTGACTGCCAGAACAGAGGCGGGAGCATGCAGAAAGCAAAGGGGGGGGGGGGGTGATCTTGTCAAGAGACACCCAACTGCCCCCTTTACCCCTTTTGCCTCCGTTATGGGGAGGGGGGGAGAGAGAAAAAGATGCCAATGACCATTGTTTGCTCGTTTGGGCTGTTGCTCCGCCCCCCGAGTCTGTCGTAAACCTGGCGCGGGACTAAAACAAACCCCAGATCCGCAGCTCCGGGGGGTCGCGTCGCCTCCGACTCCTCCTCGCAGGCTCTGCGGCCGCGGCCGAGGTGGCGGCGACAGGCGGCCGCCGCATCCCGCCCGCGCCCGCCCCAGGACCCCCTACCTGGCGGCCCGCGAGCCATGTCGTTGAGCCCCAAGCATACGACGCCCTTCTCCGTGTCCGACATCCTGAGCCCCATCGAGGAGACCTACAAGAAGTTCAGCGTCGCCATGGACGGCGCGCCGCCCGGCCTGGGGGCGCCCCTGGGGGCCGCGGCCGCCGCCTACCGCGCGCCGCCCGGTCCCTCCTCGCAGGGTGCGGCCGTGGCGGGCATGCAGCCGCACCCCATGGCGGGGCACAACGCGGCGGCGGCGGCGGCGGCGGCGGCAGCAGCGGCGGCGGCCGCCACCTACCACATGCCGGCGGGCGTCTCGCAGTTCCCGCACGGCGCCATGGGCGGCTACTGCAACGGCGGCCTGGGCAGCATGGGCGAGCTGCCCGCCTACGCGGACGGCATGCGGGGCGGCGCGGCCGCGGGGGCCGCCGGCTGGTACGGAGCCAACCCGGACCCGCGCTACTCGTCAAGTGAGCGGGGCCAGGAGCGCGGGACTGAGGAAGGGCGGACGGCGTGGGCTCTTCCCGCCACGGCGCGGGGCGCGTGGATGCCGGTTTCCGGGCGCGCGCGGGGCCGTGGGTTCTGGGCTGTGTCCCGGGGCGCGTGGGACATCCCGGGACACGGCGGGGGGCGGGCATGGGTATGAAGCAGGCCTCGCGCTCACCCGGCTTCCCCTTCGGGCCCCTCCCCAGTTTCCAGGTTCATGGGGCCGTCGGCGGGCGTGAACGTGGCCGGCGTGGGGCCGCTGACGGGCATCGCGGACGCGGCGAAGTCGCTGGCGCCCTTGCACGCGGCGGCGGCGGCACCGCGGAGGAAGCGCCGCGTGCTCTTCTCGCAGGCACAGGTCTACGAGCTGGAGCGGCGCTTCAAGCAGCAGAAGTACCTGTCGGCGCCCGAGCGCGAGCACCTGGCCAGCATGATCCACCTGACGCCCACGCAGGTCAAGATCTGGTTCCAGAACCACCGCTACAAGATGAAGCGCCAGGCCAAGGACAAGGCGGCGCAGCAGCTGCAGCAGGACGGCGGCCTGGCCCCGCCACCGCCGCCGTCCCCGCGCCGCGTGGCCGTGCCCGTGCTGGTCAAGGACGGCAAGCCGTGCCAGAACGGAGCGGGCACGCCGACGCCCGGCCAGGCTGGCCCGCAGCCTCCCGCCCCGACGCCCGCGCCCGAACTGGAGGAGCTGTCGCCTAGCCCGCCCGCGCTGCACGGCCCGGGGGGCGGCCTGGCGGCCCTGGACGCGGGCGCGGGGGACTACGGTGGCGGCGGGGTGCTTGGTGCCAACCTGCTCTATGGCAGGACGTGGTGACCGCGCGGGTGCCCTGGGCGGGGTCCTGCCCGAGGCCTGAAGGGTTTGCAAAACATTGCGAGAATGGATGGAGGAAACGTACGCACGCTGACTTCTGTGTGTGCGGCTATCGAAACGAACACACGGGTCACAGAGAGGGGCAGTCTGGGAACCTCTTTGCTGCGGTCGGGAGACAGCAGCAGCCCCAGGACCAAATGTAACATGCCAGGAGGCTCTGAGGTGGTGGTTTCCTCCTTCCAGAAGTTCCAAATTGTGCGAAAAGCTGGCTGAGTCCACATCCACCACATTCCTAGCCAAAGCTCTCTGAGTTTTAAGTTTTGGAAACTTTGTTGGTGTTTGTAGTTCCAAAAATCAACCCAGCTTTAACAATGAATCTTTTTGAAAGTGGAATTTATCTTGGGAGATTAATTTTCGAAGAGCCCCCCTTAAGTGCAATTTCATTAATGTTTGAAAGTAAACTGGTGGATCATGCACATAGAAGCATTATTGCAGAGGAATTATTAAATGGAATGAAAATAATCAAAATACTGCTTATATGGATTGATATAGCTTTTTAAACTCAATGCTGATTTTAAATTGTTCTGATCATTATTTGGCAAATAAGTGTTTGCATATTACCCTAAGACAGGAACCCCTTCCCACTCCCAACCATGCAGTTCGTCATGGAGGGTTGTAAACTATTTTTTATATGGAATCTGGTCTCCCCAAATCAACTGATAAAATAAATACACCCATTCTTCTGTAGACATATTACTCTTTCTAAGATACTTGCTTGTGTGATTTTGAATACCTTGATTAAATGCTAGAAGAAGCAAACAAAATTGCTAAAATTGACATCAATTAATCTATATTTCAAAGCATACCAAGAAGAAGGAAGAGAATAAGGTAATTTATTGAATTGTAGCCAGGATGTAAAGAATAACTAAAATTTTTATAATTTTTCCATCATATTGAAACTTAACAGGGGTTGCACACCGATTTTGTTGGTGTTTTATTGTACAAATGTATTTACTCTTTAATATGCCAATTTATATTTCCTATGTTCAGTGGATATTTAAATATAACAAAAGAAACTTAAGTGCTTTCTTGTGAAAGTCAAGTGGTCATTTTTTTTCACTAAATTATATAGGCTTTGTTTTTTATAATAGTTGTCATGATGTTACAACACATCTCAATTAACATATAATTGAAATAACTGGTATTGGAGTAAAAATACTAAAAGAAAGCTAAAAAACCATGAACTTAAAACATTAATGAAAATGAAAAGACATGGATAAAGCATGATTTATAAATGGTCAGAATAGTTACCAGGGAACCCAAACCTCTTCTACATGTGAAGAACTACAGTGTGAGGTTGAAACGTTTTATTTCACTTCACTTTGTTTTTTTTCTGAATGTGCAAAGTGAATCCTTAGGAAGGTGTTTTAGCAGTTAAACGTGCACTTTTTCTAAACTATATTTTGTATAGTAAATAACAATAAACTCCAGACACTTTCACAGATGAAAAAAAAATACTAACGCAGGAAGGGAACCAGCCTTTATCGAGGGTGTGAATTCATTTTTGGAAAATGAGAACTAATTTAAAAACATTTGACATAAAAATGAATAATTTAAACAAAATATAGTATGAAATGGTGCAATATGCCTACAAAAATGTTTTTAAAAATACATATATTTTATTGAGTTTTTACCGAGAGGAAGGGAGAGGGGTAGATAGTTAGGAACATCGATGAGAGAGAAACATCGATCAGCTGCCTCCTGCACACTCCCCACTGGGTATGTGCCTGCAACCAATGTACATACCATTCACCGGAATCTAACCTGGGACCCTTTAGCCTGCAGGCCGGCACTCTATCTACTGAGCCAAACCGGCTAGGGCCAAAAAATTGGGTTTTTGCACATTGATTGAATTGCCTTTCAAAATGTTAACCAAGGAAGCATAACTATTTCTGATGTGCTTCATTTACATCCTTTGATATATGTATATATTTAAATGTATAGAAACAGCCCCAAATGCAACAGAAACAATAGCTTGTGGACTATGGGCTCCTAGTAACATAACATTAGAAAAATAAATCTTCATGGACACTTTTTTCCTTTATAATTTATTTCTGGAACAAAGAATCCCTTAGACCCTTGGTCGGCAAACTGCGGCTCATGAGCCACATGCGGCTCTTTGGCCCCTTGAGTGTGGCTCTTCCACAAAATACCATGGCCTGGGCGAGCCTATTTTGAATAAGTGGTGTTAGAAGAAGTTTAAGTTTAAAATATTTGGCTCTCAAAAGAAATTTCATTCGTCGTACTATTGATATTTGGCTCTGTTGACTAATGAGTTTGCTGACCACTGCCTTAGACTAAGTGAATTCTGTATCAAAAGATCATTAAGAATAAACAGCCTCTTTATACAATATTTTCTGAAAGTGTATTTGGTACAGGCATATCTTTTCCTTTCAGCATTCTGTTAAGTAGTAAAGGAGCCAAGCCACAGTAATTGCTGCAGAGGGCTTCACATTTTACACCCAGAAACTACTGAGTTTATGTGTGTGTGTGCGCACATCCTGAAATGAGGATAAGGTTTGATTCTTGAAACATGAAAATTAAAAAGCATGTTTACTCTAGAACTCCAGATTCTGATTAATGCAAAACAAGAACTTTTTTCCTTTTGCAATTAGTGCTTCGCAGATCTTTTGTAAAAACATGAACAGCCAGACTAGGTGAAACTCATTAACTGGAGAGGAGGATAAGTGTCTTCAGGACCAAGAGGGAGGGTCTGAGTGGAACAAAGCCCCCTTGAAGTTTAGCAGAGGCCACAGCCAAACTCGATTTCAGAAATGCTAACTGCACATGGGACATTTTCCTAACTGTTTTGGGGATTTTACAACAATCTAACTTATCTTTTCTAATTGAGACACAGGAATGAAAACCCAGAATCAAATTGCAGGAGGAACAACAGCAGGGATTGCAGGTACTTCTCTGTAATCTGTGTTGGGATGTAAATTGAAATGTTGTATGTGTGAGAGTGTATGCAGTAAACAGGAAGGGTGTTTTGTATATGCAAGGGTGGGGGTGTAACCCAGTTGTCTTCTATTTAAGGCTTTGCTTAGAACAAGTAGTCAATCAGACTTTTATCAACTGATGTGTTCAAACTCATTCTGCTAGCGACTGTTTACTTTCAGTTTAAAGCAAATCAGAGACTCAATCCTGCTCACTAAGGGCAAGCAGCTTCCAAACACTTGCTTTGTTAGCTTCGTTGAATACTAATGATTTAGAAAGACTTTTAGAATAAATTTGTGGACCATAGTCACATAAAAAGAACAAAGATTGCATTTTTAGATATGAATTTGTGCATACGGTAATTTTATGGTGGCAATATAAACTTCAGATACAGTTCAAAGTGAGAATGATATTGCCCAACTGTTTAACACAATACTAATATGTGTGGATAAAACCCTGCATCTAAATTATTTCACTTCGGTTTTTAAAAATACTGCCACTTGCTATGCTCAAACCCAATGAGACAGAAATCCAGGATAGATTTTATTAAGGAAATATATAGCTTTTTACTGCTAGTGAGAACTGATGAGAAGATGCAAAAGACTATGCTCAGATGGGGAGCTGCATCTCCCTCCGGTCAGGACCTGGCTCTCTCCAGTACGTGAGATAACTGTGGTTTCAAGATCACTTTGATTTCATTATTTTTAAGTTAGGAGGTAATGGAAGCTTATGGGACAGGTTTTTGGATTTCGTTTGTTTTTCACTGGGAAGGTTTACCTGCAATTGAGTGAAATGCGATTTTGTTTTCAATTCCATGTAACCTAGTTTCAGCAATGGTTTGGGTGAGTTCTCTAATACAAGTTTAACCACTAATTTGCTTACCTCTAAGTTGTGCAAATTATTTTGCACTAGTGAATAGCTTATTCCCATTTCACACAAAAATCAAAGCGTGTTCTCTCTTGGCCTTATTTAATATGGTATCGGGAAACAAGCAGCACTAGCAAAGCATTCAATTTAACCCTGAGTGGAGGGAAAATTAATCAAGAATTGGCTGCTTGTTATTTTATTGACTTTTCTCCTGGTCAGAATTAGTAGAGCAGTCAATCGCCAGTAGTCTGGCGGGACCTCCGCTCCACGACCTTCTCTGGAGTGGGCAGGAAAGAAGCGTCCGACAAGCGCGATGGAGCCAGGCAGCCGCTCTGCCGGCGGGGAATAAGGAATCAGTGAATTCTCCGGAGAATGCGCACACTTCGATTTTTAAGCATAGCTAAATTCGGTTATGTTCAGACTAAGAACTTAGAACAGCAGCCTCGGAAGGGAGGACAATCTCCGCTCTTCCGTTTCAGGTTCGGTGCATTCCTGCAGGGAGCTGAGATGAAACCGGTTAGATTGAGGAACTGCGACACTGAGTCCCGGAAGACGAGAGGTGATGCTGCAATGTCCTGCTTGGGCCAGGACACACGACCACCCCACGGGTCAGAGATCTGAGCTTTCCTGCGCCCACCCTGCTCCATGCCAGGCTCCTGGGGCTGCGACGGGACGCTGGACGGGCGGGTCCGCGGAGCGAGGAATCGGAGCCAGGACGTAGGGCACGCGCCCCACGTGCGCCGAGTCCGTGGTCTTCCCAGCCCAGCCAGGAGGGTGACTGGGCTTAGAGGTGCTTCTAAAGAGCTGCTCCTCTGTCCCCGTCGCACCAGGCTCACTGCTCCCCGGCCCCACCACCATCCCGCTGCGAAGTCGCCGTGTCCTGATGGCGGTGGACCCCCCCGCCCCCCGACCTCCAACGCATCCAACCGAAAAACACGCACTTCGTACCTCCAGCTACAACCCCAGCGTGCTGCCGCCCAACCCCCACCTTGTCCTGCATCATCGAACTAAAGTTAACCTACCGGTCATTACACCCAATTTGCCTTTGTTGCGCTAAATGGCAATTTAATAGTCATTTGTAGATGGCTTTGTACTTTAATGTGCATTACCTCATTTGATCTTGACGTAAAGGGAGGACCACTGCTCAGTAAGGGCCCTTAGCGCCACAATAAAGTCAGGCCCTTTCCAGGTTCTAAGTAAGGTCTTCAAGAATCTTTAAACACTCTCAAAAACTTTGCCCTACTTAAAGGTAATATAATGGAGTACAGTTAATTATTTAAAGTTGTTCTGTTAACTTTATTTACATCTGAATGTGGAGGGGAATGTTTATGGCTTTAAACATTGCATTTGAAGTTCTCAAAAGCTTTCTCTTATTGAAATAACAGGACATTTCCTGAAAAACTCAAAAGATGGGGACAAGTTGGGAAGAGATGGAGGTAGAATAAGGAGAGAAGGAAGCCAGGGTGAAGGAATGGGGGAGGCTGAAAGTGAGGGTTCAGCTATTACCAGATGTCCTTCAGGGCACTCAACCTGTTAGGGGGAATCCAGCCTCAACTTTTCCATCAGGCTTTTTGCTTTAGGCATCTTCATATAGTTACATATAATTGTGGAAAAGCCAAGTCAAAATGGAATTATTTTATAGACACACACGATAGCTTGAAACAATGCTAAACTAAGCCAAAACTGAAGGTCGGAGAAAATACAGGTTCTGTAGAAGCGTGTGAGCCTTGGGTACCTATAAAGCTATACACAATTAAGACATTTATATAAGCTCCTTTGGAATATGCCAAGCTTGATTTAAGTGGCTATATGTTTTTAATATTTGGAAGAGAAATTTAATGGAAGGCATTACTATCATTTTAATGTATTGTGAAGGAAATACATAATGGTTGTGTTAATTCCCAGTTGAGAAACTTGGCCTTAACAGTAAAGGACCCTGCTCTATTCACCTATCACCAGCAATGAACCCAGTAACTTCAAAATACCTTATTTAAGATTAAGGTGAGATTTTTAACACATAGAATAAGATTATCAAGTGTGCTTTAGTTGAATAAAGCAAAAATAGCCTAAGTCAGCAGGTCAAAGAGAAATCTTATTTTACAACCTTAGACTAGAATGGAAATAAGGAAACAAAGCAGCAAGAATCTTTATAATGTATCTGAATTTGTTTTGGTTATCAAATTAAAACACATATGGAAGTATTGTATGTAAACTCCAAGCATTAATATAAGGAATTATAGTGTGCTTGGTAGCAAGGAAAAAAATGAGTACAAATTGGAATCTATTATGAAGTAATGCCAAAAAAATATGCTAAGGAGCATACACTACCTATAAATTAAACTTTTCACTTTCCAACTTTTCTTATAAAAATTTTTTAAAGTCCTTAAAATTGATACAGGAGTCTACATGAAATTTGTAAAATGTAAATAATTTATTCTCACAAAGATTTTATAGTTAGCAAAATCAGAAGCTGACAGACATACTAACATATGCGTTGGTTGGGTGGTCTTGCTGAGCATATCATCTTAACATCTAATTGTAGAAATTAACTGTTTTCTGAAAAACTGATTTTAGAAAAACCAACATGCTTGGCCAAGATTTTCGAAGCTGAAATACTGTGAAAGAATAAGAACACAAGAAACCAGAATTTTAAAATGTTTTGTTTGTTTTTACTAAAGTCCAGAAATTTCTGTAAGACAAGTACATTAATGAAATGTTTCCAAAGAAATACTGAACAATATATACTCTAGTTGGCTGAGGGTTCCAGCTCAAGAGTTCATACCTAATTCTTGTGCATTAAAAATCAGCATGGATCTTAGATGATCTAGAATACACTGTGTTTCGAAATCCACAGCTGGTTTGATTTTTAACCATAATGAAAAAACCAGTACTCCTATTCCATCAAAATGCTTTACAAGCAATAATAAATTCAGATCCACTGTATTATGTAACATACATCTTTGGAAAGCAACATAAAACAGTGAGATCAGATCAGTAGAAATATACAGTTAAAAGAAATACACAAAGTACTGCAGTTTTCTTAAAAACTACTACTTGAGAAAGAAATCTTTCCACAAATAGCATAAAATTGTAGAATGATGAAAGGATTTGGGAAAGCTTTACAAAAGCCTAATTCCAATTGTATCTTCCTGAGGGTGGTGGCAAAGGGTACTTCCTTCCTTCTCTGGGATATCCCTAAAAATAAGCAAAAGAAATAGAGTTTATTTTCTGGATTAACACCCCTGCAAAAAAATTAATTTTTCCACTATATGGAAAAATATACCATAAAGACGGTAAATATGTCTTAAAGGTATACCACATAGAAGGTCTTCATTTATACCAAGCTTGTTGCAAAGTGGGACATTAGTAATAGCACCAATGCTATTACTGACAACTAACCAAACAAGCCTTATCAAGCAATTTAAAGATTCCTTACAATCTACACAAATGAACTATACAGAGTTAAGTGTTTGTGTAAAACCCTTGAAGTTTTCAATCTTCCCTACCACCCCCAGCAGGCCATATTGTGGTCAGGTAGTAGATGTAAGCTTCATCTTTAGATACATTTACACTAAAGTCAATTTGCTTAACCATGGTAAGAAGTCAGTTAAGGCCTAAATACCTATGAATTTTAGAGTGGTTTTGATTTTTTTAAAGCTATAAATAGTAGTGCATTAAGTAACATATTAGGTTATTACATAATCAATTACTAGGGACATTCCTAATAGCTCCTACGTATGCTTGCAAATAATATTTCTGTAGACCCTTGAAAGACACACTGTAGGCTAAGGCCTTGTAGTCATATAAATTTCACTGTAATTTAATAGTACTTCAAAAATTGTTTTTAAATAAAAATCAGTGAGAAAGACACTGAGAAAAAGGAGGTACTAAAAGAATCATAAATTTACCAAGTGGTTTTGATCTCCTGTCAGGGGTAGGGAACGTCCGGCCTGAGGACCACATAGAGCTTGCAAAATCATTTGGTCTGGCCCTGCCAAGGCATTAGGAGTGAGTTAATTAAATGTTTGACCAAATATAGCAGGCTAATTTTTAAGTTGATAATTTTGTATGGCCCGAGAATGTTATAAATATCCAAATGGCCCTTGGCAGAAAAAAGGTTCCCCACCCCTGTCCTAAGTGATTAAGAATTTCACCTCCTGTAATAGCAGAGAGCTCTTTAAAGGAAGATCTCCTCCTCCGAAGGAGGCAGGAAAGAAATGAACGGGGTTCAGAAGTTCCCAGCTTTGCTGCCAAACTGCAAGTGTTTTATTTAGGGTTTCAAGTTTCTGACTGGGAAAATTAGGTGACTGGACTAGACATTCTCTAAAATGTCTTCTAGTTATAAGTATGTCCTTGTTTCAATAATACTCATAATTCAGATTACCTTTTCTCAATGAATGATATGGTATTTAGAGGTTTTCAAAGTAAAATTCTACGAACTGAGTCTAATAAGCTAACAAAATTCTCTCAAAAGACAATTAAGATGATTGTTTTCTTGTAAAGTGAACAGACACACTAAGAAACAGTGTAAAAAAGACTTTTCTTAGCTATCAGAATAAGAAAAAAGACTTTTCTTAGCTATCATAGTAAGACCGTGAGTTATAAAATTAATATTTGGAGCATTGCAAAAGGCCTGTAGGCAACATCAGGTAGCAATTTGAAATCACTTCGCATCACCACAGGTACCCAACTCCACAAACAGCACACACTCTGAGACACAACACTCTGATCCTGTTCTCTGGCAAGAATTTGATGACAAAAAAAAAAAAGAATTTGATGACAGAGCATGTAAATACTGGACAGTGTATCAAATGGCTGGTGGACAAATAGAATGGAGTAAATAAAACTTCAGTCTTAAATGTTGCAAAAACTGGATGCTATAGAGAAAAGGAAATGAAGCTTACATCTACTAAACATATTTAGGAATTATTATACTCATTCAACGTATAGCTGTTTACATTTGGTAGAAAAATATGTGGAACATTTTTTATGAAGGAGAGATTTTTTCCATGAGGAGAGATAACAGATACATCAAGACATAAGACTTCTAAGATAAATATACAGTTGAAAAGATAGATTCCTGCTTTCATTTCCTAGGAAATTATCATCTATTATGAGAGACTTAATCTGTAGTAAAACAAAAAGCAATATCCTTAAAGGATAAACAAGGTTTCTGTAACGGACCACATCTGTGCTAAAGGTCACTGATTGCTATGATTAAAAGATTTTTTGCTCTGGAAATGGTTCAGCATCTTCAAGGTATAATTTACTTAGGCAGATATTTGCCTTATATACATTTTTAATGAGGTACCCAAGTTCAGCTAAGCTAATCTATCAATATCTTATCCAGAAATGTTTTTTAAGAAAATATGGAGTCATGAGAGGCATGGCTAAGTACACACAGTATGTTTTTCGTCCCACAGCCCACACCATATCACCTGTCTCCCTCCACGATCATCGCGTCTGGGTGGATACCCGCCAGGCCCAGCTAGCATCTGGTACTGGTTTGGCTGAAAGCCTGCATTTTGGGTCTGGAGCATCCGGTTCCATGGCAGTAGAGGTTCAGCCCCAACACCCCTGTGGAAAAGCATCATGTGTGCATTACAAGTCAAGCATGTTATACATCCAAAAGCCTAAAATTGGCAGGTATCATTTTTGCAATTACAAGTCAAGCATGTATCATTTTTGCAATCCAATTTTGCTGCATTTGTCATATGGTATCAAAGTGGCCTCTGTATCCCACATATCCAGTGTAGTCTAATGTTTCATAAAGTATCAGCATTTATTAAAGAGTGTTTAAAACTTAAGTGATTCAGAAAGGCCTGGCTTAAAAAAAAAATATTTTATTCATTTACAATTGTGAAATTTCCTTTTTAGTCATGTAAAGATTTGGACCAAGATCTCCAAGTTGGCTACATTTAAGATGCTATCCAAAGAGTAAACATGTACAAGACAGGAGAAAGAGGCTTTATTTTTAAAAATGTCCAGACTCATTCTTGGAGTCCATTCTTTCTAGTTAATTGCAGGTTGCAAATGAATTCTTACTGCTGAGTATTTTGAATCCAGGGTTGGGGACTTGGCTGTTTTTTCCCATCCATTATTCTGCTCAATATGTCAGAAGGTCTGATCGGGAGGAAACCTTTTCAAGTTCTATTGATGCAGCTCTCAATTGACCACGGTGACCTAGCAACATGAGCACTAATTGGCATGGGCTGACTGGCATTTGGTGTACAGTTTACATGGGAACACAGATTCAACAGCTATTATAACCCAGTTTGCCGGCCCAGATTACTAGTCAAAAGAAATGTTTTAATTGTCTTCAAGTGCCTATTTTAACTTTGCAGATACAAAGTAACAGGTATGATGTATGAAATCATAATTTAAATTAATACACAATGTAGCAAAGACTTCTTTCCAAAGGCAATCACCATTTAAAGCAAAACTTTCACCTTGAGACATTTTTTCCTCAACTTCAATTTTACAGAACAGTCACTACAAAAAATAAACAAAAGCAGAATTCTCCAGTATATTTTAACATTAGAAGCTTTGGGACCATTAGAGATGTTAGGAGGAATTACAATAAACTTTAAACTTGCTAAATCACTGACAACCTGGAATAAGCTTATAACTATATTAGCACATGAGTTTTACCTCCTGGGTGTTAGGGAAAAAAGCCCAAAGTTGGGCTCATTGGATAATGCATTCTTCTCACAGCTATTCAAGCCTAAATCAATCCTTTCTACCCTCCAATCTCCTCCCTTCACTTGGACTTGTCTTATTTTTTTTAAACACCAAAGATTATTATTTTTGTTTGATAGCTTAAAGAATAGCTCTCTGAAGAACTCTAAAAAGGTCAATGCTATTCTTCACAGTTAGTGATCAAACCAGGGCTCTTGCTGTAAGTGAATCCAAATAAATCTACTTTTTAGATAGAATATGCATATATTCGGGGCCTTTAATTATTTTTGGGGTTCATTATGAACACAAATGTATCTTAGCAAGACTGCTTCATCTGTTTAGTAGTAATAGTTCCATGTGCAGAGACAGGAATGGTCTCTTCTGGTCTCTGCAGGAGTGAGGGGATAAGGTTTCTGCTGTGACCAAAGAGGCTCATCAAAACTGGGCCATTAATGCAAAACACACACACCAAAAACGCAACTCACACATTGTAGTAACTGTAATCAATTGTTCTCAGTTTTACAATGATAAAACTCACTCAACTGAGTTACATGTAAATCTGTTAGTAAGAATCACAGACATTATATAAATGTAATTTTATTTTAAAAATAGGTTAAGAACAAAGCACAGTTTAAAAACTAAGTTCTTTTTGTTTGGAATTACTAATGAAAATGTTGACTAAGACAAATTTTATAAAATAACTTAATTAAACAGAATGAACAAGGTAAGAGGGGCAGAGAAGCATGAATGTTCTTTGTTTTTTCCCTTTACTGGCAGAAAGGTTTTTATTTTCCACAAGCTTTGTCATATTTCTTACTAATTATATTAACTGATAAACACAAACTGAAATTTGCCTTGGAAAATACATTTTAAGTATGAGATAGAAATGTTGAGGCTAACATACTTTAACTTTTAAAAATTACTAGCTACTGACTGAGGCAACAATTTGACATCAGAGATGGCAACAATATTCTTAAGTACCTAATTACTGCTTTGGAAAGTAGCTGGCAATGTGAAGTAATGACTCCAATTTGGATGTTTTTAATTTGTATAAATGGCAATCAAGAGTTTTTAAAGCTTTTCCAGGACTAAACTTAACACCCATAAGTTAAAGACTAAATGGCCACTTTAAATATGGCTAGAAAAGACAAACCTCCATTGGTAAGAACATAAATAATGGGGCGGAACTCAATTGATGCAGAATGCTGGACATCTCTGCGTGTATCGACATTAGGTTGTCTTTGTGTGGGGAGGCAAAGGAGGAGTGTGTGTTCCTGTTGTATTTTTCAGTCAAATGAATATATGAATTATAAATACATCTCAAAGTAGGAAATAATTTAAAAGAGTATAGTTTAGAAAAATATGTACACTGAAAATTTTCTTTTCCATAGGGTTCTCAAGAAAACATTCAAAACAGTGCAGTGGAAAAGTACTGAACTAAGGATCAGTATCTTGTTCTCGTAAGAATTTCTACTGTTTACTACCTGTGACATCTTAGCAAAGTCAAAGTGACTATAAGTTTATACTTTCTCCCCTGTCTCCTAAGGTTGGAATGATGAGAATGACAAGTGCTACCACAATGAATGATAGACTACTATATTTGCTAATAAGCTAATGAAGTTTTTAGGATGACTAAATTCAAACTCTTTATGAATAAATTATGTATTTCTTATGTGACCATGATTTAAGACATAAAACAGAATTGTATTATGCTCACATCAAACTTTTGTTTTAAGGCCTGGTTTTAAGTTTCTGACTAAAGCTAAACCAAAAATGCCCCCACAAAACTTGTCCCTAATCTGCTGATTTCACAAAGTTAGTAAGGATAATACCAATACTTGGCTAGGGCAGAAAAAACAAAAAATATTATGGATACCAGGACAATGGTAATAATCTGAAGAAAATGTTTAATGTGTAGAGGAAAGAAAAGCTATTGGGAAAGGACGTATGCCTCACAAGTGGAAGTAGAGCCTTTACATCCTTTGAAGTTCCTATGGCTTTACTGTAATATGCTCAGAGTAAGTATTCTGATGAGCTTTGTTCAAGTGAAAAATTTCTTCGTCAAGAACAGTACAGAAGAAAGACCGTAAATAAGCTACTGAACTTCCGGGTGCATTCATTCTTTTCCTCATCTATAAAAATAACAGCATCTTTAAACGGTTGCTAGGAGGAATAAATGAAGGCATGTTTTTAAGAGCATGTTAGCACAGTGCTGACACTTTTGTAAGCAGATGATAAATGTTAGCAATTATTAATAATATGAGAAAGAGGAAAGAAACAAAGTTAGGAAACCAAGTCTTAAAATCAAGCTTGACAAAAGTAATTCAGAAAGTTATTTAAAAAGAGATAAGCTCTTATGTGCTACTATGTAATTTAGAAAATATTTACCCTTTACTCATTTAATTTGTTTGGAAATGGTACAACTCTAAGGATATTGAAATAGTACATCCAGTGTGCTATGAGCAATTACATTGAAAACAAAACAAATAGTTATATCAGTTGTCTTAAATCTAAAATGCAGCTTGCAATAAGCAATTGATACTATTAATAAACAATTGAATAACATGATTTATCTTTTTGAAGAAAATAATGAAGTTTTAGAGTCTTTTAGTCTTTAGTAAAGAGTTTTCTTGAAAGGGGTGCAGCATTTATAACCCTATTCATAACAAAACACTTTTTCATTTTAGATGTGAACAGATCAGACTGCTAAAATGCTAATGGAAAGGGGAACAAAACACATTAGAATTAGGAAGGCAAAGAAGAAAGCCTTACTATGACAGAGCTTAATTCATTTTAGCACTAACTGAGGCAGCACACCAGCATGAAATGATAAATTTTAAAACTGTCCTTTTAAAAATTGTACTGTAGCTGTTAATATAATTATTCATAACATGCCTAGTTGTCTTGTCCTGTAGAGACCACCTGACTTAGAAGCACACAACTTATCAATGAAAAAACACATGTCAAACATCCCTTGTTATTAAACCATGTCACATTTTTCCTAGTCCATGGTACTTATTAGACTGCAGATCCCATAATCCTCTTCTGAGTCCCTTCTGCGTTTAATTCAGTTCAGTCTTAAGTAGTTAAAGAAACTGTTTTCAGTGGCAACTAATAACTACTGACCTACAGTGACACCGCCCTACAATAGGCTTGTCAGCCCTGAAAAAGTTGTACCAAAGAAGCTGATTAGGACTTCAAGAGGTTTGCAGCAAGAATCAATGGTTGGTCTGTACTGTGCTGCATTACCAGCCCAGAAATGATAAAAGTGGAACACCATTAGTTATGCCTCATTAAGCTGCACAACCCTTCTAAAAAGAAATTTGTTTAGCCTTACCAAAACCTAATACAATTTTAAGCTCTCTGTGTTGCATTTTCCAGGGAACCTCAAAAGCTTCAATAAAATAAAGGCCAAGGACCAAGAAAAGTAGAAAAGTATATAAACACGAGCCTTTTACTTCAATGTGTTAACCATCTATTTTCCTAAAGAAGAGGCACAAGAGAAACTGATTAGGGAAAGAAAGTATATTTCAAAACAAAAAAGCCCAAACCTCACATGTTGAAGCGAAAAAATATTTAAAAGTGATGTTTGCTTTATTATTACCTGTCAAATCTTTGCTGCTGGAAAAGGGGAGGAGGACCTCGCCAGGAATCCTGGGGCCTCATATCTGAAAAATAAACAGAGAAAGGTTAAACAGGAGTGTTGTTTTTTTTTTCAAATAAGTAATCATTATTTAGCTATCCACATATTTTTATAATTAACTCTTGCAAAAACCTGAGACAATATGAACTAACTAGCATATTTACACAGACTGGAAATGTAAAAAGATACTAAACAGGGTCAGTAAATTCATTTTGTTATTTTTCCTTTAGTAACAAAATGCAGTTTTAGTAACCTTGGTCATTAAATTCACACATTTCTCTCTCTCTTGCTGTGTGTGTGTGTAAAGGTATACGTGTATTTTTTACATTTATATTTTAAATGCTATGCTAAAGGAATGGATTAGGTTTTCCCCCACAAATACAAATTAATGTATAGTTACTTGAATAGAAATCCCGAAATTTGCCTCGTAAATGTATAAACTGAAAAGGAACCCTGACCTACCTAGCTATCATAACATAGAGAGCACATAATCTCTCTAGCATGGGCCAGAAAGATGTGTTAATAAATGGACCACCCACTTTTCCATTGTTTTTGACAGTCAAACCTCTTCTCTACCACCAATCTGAACTAGCAACATCTAGCTATAAGAAACAATTAAATGGCTACTCTCCTCAACATAAGTGGGATTAAAGGAACACTCCATAACACTGGTCAGCAGGAGAGATTAGTAGCTCAGTAGGTTGGTATCAACCAACCAACCGCCACTCTGGTCTCCAGTCTTGCAGTCACCTCAGCACCCTTCAGCAGGGTCTGTGTGTGACCTAATTAAAACAGCTGGTTCCAGGAGTTGTCTAATGAGTTCACTTGTAAGGACAGTAACCTCCTCCAGACTCTTGAGACCCAAGGGCAATAAGGCTTACCATAATGTATTCAGGCTCACAGTTTAATGGAAACACAAACTAGAAACATGCTTTTCAAAATTACTTTCTTAAAGGAAAGTAGAGATGAAATCTTATCTTTCTTTAGATTTAGAACCCCCACCCCCAAATGCAATCTGGGTTTACTTAAACCAAAAAAAGGAAAGAAAGAATTGTGTTTTAAAAAGCCCCTGCAAAGGAGAATATGGAACAAAGTAAAGTACCTGGCTGCTCACAATGATTCCAGTGTGAGACAACCGGCTATTTCCGCCCCAGGCTTCCTCCTACCTCAACTCTCTGACAATGCTAGCCTGAAACAAGTTTCCTAAGTGGACAAGCTACACCTGGGGGAGCAGCCATGACAAGCAGCATCTGCAGCCGTAGGTCCATGGAGCCTAACCCACCATGCCTCTCTTGGAAAGGAACGGAAAAGCCTTCATCATCATTTCCAAGAAGAAGCCTATTTAAGTTGAGAGAGAGGTGGCATCTCTAGTTCATTTGAATTAAGTCCCTTTTGAATCTCTTAAAAACGAAACTAGTAGCAGTCAAGCTGAGAAGCAATGCTGAGGAGGTTTCACAGTGGTCATTTTATGTTCAAAACCTGAGTGGAAACTCAGGAAGTTAATCTCCACAGAACCCACACAAAACAGGGCAAGAGGGATCACTAGTCTAGTTCCAGAATAACTTCCAAGTCACTACTACAGACTGTACACTATGAGTAAGTCATAATTAGAGAAGGTAAAACCAGAAATTCTTAGAAGACAACAACCATCATTTTATCTGTGTGGTTTATTTCTATGGAAAACCTCAAGACATATTTACCTTAACACATTATACCCTTTTCAATGAGTTAACCATGTATGAGAAAGCAATTTACTGAAAATAAAATCAATATTTGGGCTTTTTCTGATAATTACTTGGTTAAACTTAAGTCCTTTGGTCTATTCAAAATTGTACAAAAATTAAGTTAGTAAAAATTAGTTAAGAAGTATTTTTAGTGTTACATATACAAAATTAGCTAAAATAACAGAAGTTAAGAAATACAGTGAATTTCATTCAGACTCCCATCTAGTGCTGTACTTCACATGTACCAGAATCACTGTGGTCAGTCTGAAAACATGCCCCTTTACCATTAAGACTTATTTTCTTGATTCTGGTTCCAGGTTGTTTCTTTATAAATGGTACTAGAGGCCCAGTGCACGAAATTCGTGCACGGGTAGGGTCCCTAAGCCTGACCAGCAACTAGGGCCAATCTGGTGGGGCTATCGGGAGGCCCCTGCTGGCACCCATCTTGGCTGGCCTGATGCCGCCCACTTGCTGAACCCGCCCCCAGGGGCAGCTCTTGCGTTGAACGTCTGCCCCCTGGTGGTCAGTACGCATCATAGCGACCAGTCATTCGGCCAATCATTCCTCTGGTCAGTCGATTTCCAAATTAGGCTTTTATTATATATGACTAGAGGCCCAGTGCACGAAATTTGTGCACAGAAGGGGGGTTCCCTCAGTCCAGCCTGCACCCTCTCCAATTAGGGACCCCTTGGGGGATGTCCCACTGCCGGTTTAGACCCAATAATGGCAGTCGGACATCCCTCTCACAATCTGGGACCGCTGGCCCCTAACTGCTCACCTGCCTGCTAGCCTGGTTGCCCTTAACTGCCTGTCTGCCTCCTGATTGCCCCCAACTGCCCTCCCCTGCCGGCCTGATTTCCCCCCCACTGGCCCTCCCCTGCTGGCCTGATCTTGCCCTCAACTGCAGGCCTGATCTCGCCCCCAAATGCCCTCCTCTACTGGTCAATTTGGTCCTAGGCAGCCATTGGCTCCCCACAGCACACAGGTTTGGTTCTGATTGGTCAGTGTCTAAGGCAGTCAGCGTCAAAAGCTCCACCTCCTAGAGAGCCATTGGCTCCCCACAGCACGCAGATTTGGTTCTGATTGGTTGGTATCTATACCAGTCAATGTCAGAAGCTCTACCTCCTAGGCAGCCATTGGTTCTTCACACCACCCACATTTGGTTCTGATTGGTTGGTTCCTATGCCAGTCAGCGTCTCTGGACCTATCAACAGGGCCTGATCAGAAAGGGTGGAGGCATGGACAGAAATGGAGGTGCGGCTGCTGGCCAGACAGGGAGAGAAAGAGTGAGGCAAGTACAGATCAAAAGCTGCCACAGAGGCAACGGATCAGTCCCTGCTTCTCTCTTCAGGCCTCTCTCTGGCCCTGATTTGCAGCCCCCTCAGCAGTTAGTGCTGGGGCACCGTGCCTGCAGCGAAAGCTGTCAGTGCTGGATCACCATAGCAACCCAGCACTGATTTCCGGTTGGTCGAGCCTTGGTCTTTATAACCCAGGGTTTTTATATATTAGGACTGCTAAAGAATATATAACCTCTATGGTACTTACAGAAACTCCCATACAGGATCTCAAATACGTAAATTTAAAACTGAATGAAGATAAAAAGAAGCCTGTATATTTTTTCCTAGGAACGGTAGAAGTAGAGGGAATGTTATCACCATCAGAAAGACATATTCATTAGATTCAAATATGCTACATGTTAGGTTAACCACCCCAATAGTTATAAGTGGAAGTGGAATGTAAAGTACATTAAGTATAAATGCTTTTTTTTTTTGCGAAAGGGGAAACATTTTTTGAAAAAATTTATTTTTATTGATTTCAGAGAGGAAGGGAGAAGGAAAGATAAAAACATCAATGATGAGAGAATCATTGATCGGCTGCCTCCTCCATGCCTCAGACTGGGTATCAAGCCCACAGCCTGGGCACATGGCCTGACTGGGAATGGAACCGTGATCTCCTGGTTCATAGGTCGATGTTCAATCACTGAGCCACGCCAGATGGGTAAAAGAAGAAGCCTTTCAACAGTCTACCTACCTATATATATTAAAGCCTTAAGCGACCATTATGATTGAACAACCAATCGACCAGTCACTATGACGTGCACTGACCACCAGGGTGCAGACACCCAACGCAGGAGCTGCCCCCTGGTGGTCAATGCGCTCCCATAGCCAATCTCCCCGCAGGCCCTCCCCCTGCCAGCCAGCTCCCCACTGATAGGCCTCAATTGCTGGCCGGGCCGAGAGACCCCACCCGTGCAATTCATGCACTGGGCCTCTAGTATACCTCTAAGTGCCCAGAAATATGGCACAAATTCTCATTCCATCACTTCTACCTGGTATGCCAACTACTTCCCCCTCTATTTTGCTTTTATTATTTCTCACTTCCAGAACAATTTTGTTTCTCACATAACTAGATTCAGTACATGTAAGAAATACAGTTCTTTATTAAAACCTAAATATATTTTGCAGGACTTTAAAAACTGTGTCACACAATTATAAATAAAAAGAATCAAAGACAAACTTCAAGGCTACCTTTAAACAAATCTCCTCATGTGGTCCTGAGCAAAACATATACAACCCTTAAGTATTTATGAAGAAGAAACATTTCCTAGTCCACAAGTAATAAAGTACAAGGTAAAAAACTTACTATCATTCATTTGCATGGCTCTAAGAGAAAGATCCATTTGAGAGAGAGAAAAAAAATTCTGATATAGTGAATTGAACTTCAGAAATGTATAGGCAAGAGAAGAAAAATGACAGTTAATTTTTCCTTTGGTCTTTAAAAACGTATCCATTCTCTAGAGCAGTGGTCGGCAAACTCATTAGTAAACAGAGCCAAGTATCAACAGTACAACGATTGAAATTTCTTTTGAGAGCCAAATTTTTAAAACTTAAACTTCTTCTAACGCCACTTCTTCAAAATAGACTCGCCCAGGCCGTGGTATTTTGTGGAAGAGCCACATTCAAGGGACCAAAGAGCCGCAGTTTGCCAACCACTGCTCTAGAGCTTCTAAGACCACACAAACCAAAACTTCGCCAATAACTCAAGTGGCAATTTATCTAATCAGTGTGGCAATCGCAGAAAAATTCCATGTTTACTGATTGCCCTAATCAAAAATCTACATTTCAAATGGGGCCACAATTGCCAAGTTTACAGTCTGAAGTTAAGAGAAGTTGGCAGTATGACCTAATGGCCCTTCTTAGGTGTAATTTTGCACCCCATAAAAGAAAATAATGCCCAGCCGACTTGCTTGGCTCAGGGGTTGAGTCGACCTATGAACTAGGAAGTCACAGTTCAATTCCCAGTCAGGGCACATGCCCAGATGGTGGGGCTTGATCTCCAATAGGGGTCCTATAGGAGGCAGCCAATCTATGACTCTCTAATCATGGATGTTTCTCTCTCTCTCTCTCCTCCCTTCCTCTCTGAAATCAATAAAAATATATATTTAAAAAAATAGCTATACTAAAAACATTTTACAAGATTGATAAAATGGTTTAAATGTTAATTTCACTAAAATTCTTTCTGACCAAATTTTAAAGTTCAAAATTATATAAAAAGAAATCAGACTTTAAAAAAAAAATCATTTAATACTTCCATAGGACTTATTATGTGCCAGGTACTGCCCTCAAGTGCTTAATGATGTAAACACAGTTATTGTGAATATTCTGTGAGATGGGTATTTTCTGCATCATTTAAGAAATGAGGAAATGGGATTACAGACAAAAACCTGCCTTAGATCACAAGGCTATTTATTAAGAGACAGAGTGAAAACCACAGGATAAGTTGTCTTAATCACTACCACTACAATATGCTACTCCAAGTTTCACACACACTTGTTGGCTGAGCTGCTTCTTCATGTTATTTTATTTCAGAAGGACCAAAAGAGAACCACCTCCTCAATCAGGAGGCTCAGAGGCTTAGGGTTTTTTCAAGACGACAGGATTAGGGATTTGAAAACTTTCAACATTTTGAAAGTTTAGAATTAACATTATTAAACACTAGAGGCCCAGTGCACGAAAATTGTGCACAGGTAGGGTCCCTAGAGGCTGCGGGCCAGGGCCTCTCTTCCTGTCTTCATTAGATATATATCTATATCTAATGAAGACAGGAAGGAAAAACAAATATACTTAACACATGCTTAACTACACTTTGGTAGTAAGCATCTTGACAAACAGGGATTCATAGAGAGAAGAAAAAAAAGATCTTGGTTAAAATATCTGAAATCACTGCCCTTTTTAAAATGGTAATACTACCCTAAAAGATATGCAGATATTCAACAAATCATAAATATAAGGGATAAAAATTAAAATAAGATAAAGACAGAGAGGTATGGATGAAGAGGATAGATGGACTGAAGGACAGATAGTTCTGTCTGCATAAATATGAAATCTAGAGGTCACAATAGACCATGAAAAAAATATGCCAGAAAAGTCTTAAAGACAGTCAAGAACACAAAAGTCAAATCACATGTTGAACTATGTACAGAGTATGGGGGCAGAAGGAGGGGAAATCACAGAACATGGAATTTCCTTTCTTAATAGCAGCCATTTGTCTGGGCATATCATTCAACTGTAACCATTTACTATCCAGCAATGACCATTCCAGATTAGGCCAATTATTTATCCAACACATCTCCTACATAGGTTATCAAGGAATAATCTGTGATATGCATGACATCATTACCTTCTAGGAAGTTCAACCTCACAGCCCCAAGTTTTTCTAGATTCTCTTATAACAGAGGGCAATTAAAATTCATTAATCTATCTAAATCTTTCTTGAACTACTTTTTAAAATATATTTTTATTGATTTCAGAGAGGAAGGGAGAGAAATCAATGATGAGAGAGAATCCCTGATTGGCTGCCTCCTGCATGCCCCACAAGGAGGATCGAGCCTGGGCATGTGCCTTGACCAGGAATCGAACCATGACCTCCTGGTTCATAGGTCAATGCTCAACTACTGAGCGACACTGGACAGACATCTTTCTTGAACTTTTATATTTCTGGTTTATATGCAGATAATTCCCAATTTTCTCCCTACCCATCTTCTCTCTTGAGCAAGTAATGAACCCATATTTAACTTCTAGCAGATGACTTCAACCTTTACAAAAATCAAATTCATTATGTTTTTTTATATTTCTTTACCCTCCTGGATTTCCAAATTTTGTTAAAGGCCTCATTAGTCACTTAGGTATCCAGTGCATACATGAGCCTCATTTGAAACTTCTCTCTCCCTCACTTATCACATTCAATTATCCAACCCATCAGGTTCCTTCTCCACTTTGAATCCACTTTGCCACAGACAACTTCTGACCTTCATTAATTATCTCTCCCTAATTAGAACCACCATCAAGTATCTTCTGTAACCAACAGAATTGTGGTTCTAGAAAGGAGATTTAACTGCACTCTTCTGCTTAAAATGAGACTTTAAATGCTCCTACAAATAAAGAGAAAAACTTGCACACAAATTAATAAGAACAGGCAATTTATGAAAGGAAAACTGATTAGTAAAAATGTGATCAAAGAAGCAATTTAAAAAAATCAAACCCTGATTTTTGTTTTACATTGGATTTCGTATTCTTAGGATGAATTATCTCCTATTTGTTAACCAAAAGTTAACAAATTTGGTGATCAGGAATGTTTCTTTGGAATTAAGTTGCGATCCACAGGTTGAGAACCACTAGCAGGGTCGCCTAAAAATCTGTGGAAAACACAGATATTTACATTACGAAAATTACAGTTATGAAGTAGCAACGAAAATAATTTTATGGTTGGGGGTCACCACAACATGAGGAACTGTATTAAACGGTCATGGCATTAGAAAGATTAAGAACCACTGGAAAAAGATATTATGACTATAGCATGAGACAACAGAGGCAAGAAGATACAATGAGATAAAGACAGCCTCTTAAACGGTGGTGGAAATATTGGACAGATAGACGCAAAAAAAAAAAAAAAATCAAACTAGACCATTTCCTTATACCTTATACAAAAATGAACACAAAATGGATTAAAGACTTAACTATAAGACTTGAAACCATAAAATTACTAGAAGAAAACAAAGGCAGTAAACTTTCTGACATCACTCTTAGCAATATTTTTTTGGATATGTCTCCTCAGGCAATGGCAACAAAAGCAAAAATAAACAAAAGAGGTAACATCAAACTAAAACACTTTTACATCGTGAAGGAAACCATCAATAAAACTAAAAGGAGACCTACTGAATGAGAAATGAAATTTGCAAATGATTTATCCTATAAGGGGTTAATACCCAAAATATATAAAGAACTCATCAACTTTACATCAAAAACCAAACAATAGACATTTCTTCAAAGAAGACATAGACATGGTCAACAGGCACATTAAAAGATGCTCAAATATGTGCTGGGGGATGGGAGCGGGCAGGGAGAGGTCAATGGGGGGAAAAGGAGACATATGTAATACTTTCAACAATAAAGAATTTAAATTAAAAAAATGAAAGATGCTCAAATCACAAATTGTCAGGGAAATGAAAATTAAAACTTCAATGAGGTATCACCTCACACCTGTCAGAATGAGCTATCAAAAAGACAACAAATAACAAGTGTTGACGAGGATGTGGAGAAAAGGCAATCATTGTGCAATGTTGGTGGGATTGTAAACTAGAATAGCCACTATTGAAAACAGTATGATGATTCCTCAAAATATTAAAAACAGAGCTACTGTATGACCCAGCAATTCTACTTCTGGGTATTTACCTGATTAAAATGAAAATGATTTGAAAAGACATATGTAAAAGCAACCTAGGCCTGGCCAGTGTGGTGCAGTGGTTGATGATACCTCGTTAGGTAGCAATCAGACAACCAGGAGAAAAGGCTTCATGAAGAAAGTGGTTTTGAAAACTTGACACGACTTAAGACTTTCTTGATAAAACAGCACAGCCACAGAGCTCAAAAATAACATTAAATGGGGATACAATTTAAAATTAACGCAAAATTTATGAAGCCTAACATTTAACTATTTTGTCCCTATTCCCCTGCAATCCAAACGCCACGTAATTATTTTCATAGTTACCACTTCTGAACCACTTCTGTCCTTGAAACAAGTTATAAGGGGTCAGGAAAAAAACAAAGTCTTCTGAGAACCACAGTATGAAAGGCATATTCCTACCAAACGCAATGCCTAACTTCATATTTGGTGGTTCTGAGATACAATTTGTTCAAGAAAGGGACACTGGTTTCTTTCAATTAAGGGGGTTGTTAATTACATATCTACTGCATGTGATGTAATTTGTCCCACTACTTGTATTAATAGAATAAACAGCAATGCATCCACATATCTTTTTGAATATGCTCACTCAAAAGAAGATTTGTTCATGAAAATAAGAAATCTCACTCATACATTCAATTAACTATTTATATACAGTAAAAATATCTGAAGACTACATCAAGTATTCTCTTATAATACTTCTAAATTGTATGTTTTTTTGTAGACTTTTAGGTCCAGTATTTCTGCATGGATACAATGAATCTTTTTTTTTTTTTTTTAAGTAATGAATATTAGAAACCAACCTTTGTGTAATATTTAATTTAGCATGTAAAATAACCAACTAGCAAAAACTTACTTGACATAAGTTTTGGAATCTGGGCTTGTCCTCTCAATAGCGGCCTGTATATGTTTCCCTGAAAAGTTACAGGTGGTGGCGCAGCATTGCTGTAAATGCCAGTTCCTGAGCCTCTTGGCATAACATGGCTGTAAAAGAACCCGCCCAACCAGAATAAAAAATTATATCTAGAGATATCCATCACATCACAGCTGACACAAATTTAACAAGTGCAAGTTGCCATCTCTTTATGATAAGATCTGATTAAGATAACACAAATTTAAAAGATTATTAACAAAAATTCAAAATAGTAGCTGATATTGTGACAACAGATGTTCATTTGCCCCACCAAGATCCTTAATGGATAATCATTTAAACTTTTATTAATTACTTTAATCAAACATTAGTTTATTCTTTTTTTGCATTTTATTTCAATTGTGCTCTATCAGTGTACAGTTGTCTCTTCGTACCTGGGAGATTGGGTCTAGGACTGCCTGGGGATACCAAAATCCAAGGAGTCCCTTACATAAAGCTAGAGACCCGATGCACAAAATTCGTGCATGGGGGGGAGAGGGGGCGCGTGTTCCTCAGCCCAGCCTGCACCCTCTCCAATCCGGGACCCCTCTCACAATCCAGGACTGATGGCTTCCAACTGCTTGCCTGCCTGCCTTCCTGATTGCCCCTAACTTCCCTCCTTTGCCTGCCTGGTCACCCCTAACTGCCCTCCCCTGCTGGCCTGATAGCCCACAACTGCCCTCCCTTGCAGGCCTGGTCCCTCCCAACTGCCCTCCCCTGCTGGCCATCTTGTGTCCACATGGGGGCAGCCATCTTTGACCAAATGGGAGCAGCCATCTTGTGTGTTGGAGTGATGGTCAATTTGCATATTACTCTTTTATTAGATAGGATGGTGTAATATCTGTACATAACCTGCATTTGCATATAAGCTATACCAGGGTATGCCTATGATCACTTCATTCGCATGGACTCAAGTGTAGTATTTAACATGGGGCAAATTCAAGTTTTGCTTTTGGAAATTTTGGGGGATTAACCCCCACAATATGTGTGTATGTGTGTGTGTGCATCCTATCTAATAAAAGAGTAATATGCAAACTGACCATCACCCCAACACACAAGATGGCTGCCCCCATGTGGGCACAAGATGGCCGCCACAAGATGGCCGGCAGGGGAGGGCAGTTGGGAGGTACCAGGCATGCAAGGGAGTTGGGGGCAATAAAGGCTGCAGGGAAGGGCAGTTGCAGGGGGAACTCAGGCCTTCAGGGGAGAGCAGTTGGGGGGAACCAGGCCAGCAGGGGAGGGAAGTTGTGGTAGGGGGACCATGCCTGCAGGGGAGAGCAGTTAGGGGTGACCATGCCTACAGGGGAGGGCAGTTAGGGGTGACCAAGCCGGCAGGGGAGGGCAGTCAGGGGCAATCAGGCTGGCAGGGGTGCAGTTAGGCATCAATCAGGCTAGCAGGGGAGTGGTTAGGGGATGATCAGGATGGCAGGCAGAAGCAGTTAGGGGCAATCAGAAAGGCAGGCAGGAGAGCAGTTGGGAGCCAGCAGTCCTGGATTGTGAGAGGGATCCCAAATTGGGGAGGGTGCAGGCTGGGCTGAGAGACACACACCCCCCATGCACGAATTTTGTGCACCAGGCCTCTAGTTTGTGTGTTTGTGTGTGTGTATTATATATATATATATATGTATACTAGAGGCCCGGTGCATAAATTCGTGTATGGGTGGGGTCCAGCCAACCTGGCGAGGGGGAGGGGACATGGGTGGTTGTCCAGCCTGCCTGCTGGTCAAACTCCTGGTCCAGGGGACAATCTGCATATTAGCCTTTTATTATATAGGATATACACTAAGTGACCACATTATTATGCATTCAGAGATCATAATCTGGCTACGTGTGTGTGTGTGTGTGTGTGTGTGTGTGTGTATCTATAGAATACTTTCCAATGTTCATGTCTCATATTTTACTAAACCATTCCTCACATTTAGTACTAGCATTATAGATAACAAGGCTCTTGAGGTAATTAGGCATGTAACTTTATGCTCCTCTACAATTATTTTCTCAGGATAAATTCCAAGAATTAGAAACTTGTATCTAAGTTAAGAGCATCTTCAGAACTCAGTACTCTACTGAGAGTTACCTCTATGTTGCTTTAGAAAACAGTTGAAATAATACAAAAAGATATCTTAAGAATATTTTAGCCCAGCCAGCATGGCTCAGTGATTGAGCATTGACCTATGAACCAGGAGGTCATGACTCGATTCCCGATCAGGGCACATGCTTGGGTTGCAGGCTCAATCCCCCCGTGTGGGACGTACAGAAAGCAGCCGATGAATGATTCTCTCTCATCATTGATGTTTCTATCTCTCGCTCCCCCTCCCTCCCTCTCTGAAATTAATAAAAAAATATTTAAAAAAATATTATTTTAAATTTGCATTTTTTTTATTATTAGGAATAAAGGCTTCTAAAACAATCAACCACAACAGATAACATTTCCAGTGTTGAGGTCTATTCTAAAAGCATTTGCTAAACATTAGCTCACTTAATCCTCACTATAACTTTATAAGGTAGGTATAATTATTATTCCCATTTTACATATAGGTAACAAAGGCATAGAATGGTTCAATAACTTGTACAAAAATATCAAGTGGTAGAAAAAGCATTTGAACCCAGTCATTTAGGATCTAAAGTCATGCTCTTAACTACTTCCTATGCCACATTCACTGTGCCTTACTATTCATTGTATTAAGTACATGCTGATGGTGACCTAATGTCTAAAAGCATATGTGTAAGGGGGTAGAGTAAGGTTTTCCAATGAATTGAAAATATTTATTTATGATTTATAATGATTAATTCATAAACAATAGCTCATTAATGTTTCCCCCAGCCAGTTCTTTTTATCCCAGCTTGTCACCTGTTATTGTTTTAAGGTCCCCCTCTCTATATGTAGTTTCCTCAGTAGCTAGGAAAAAGACAATTAAATAGCTAATAAGGGCAAAGTATAAAAATCAGAAATTCACAGAAGAGGAAATACGTTACCAGTAGACATGTTAAAAGAGACTCAATCTAACAGACAAAGAAATGAAAATTCAAGCAACAATGAGGCACTGCTGTCCAAATAATGGTTAATCAAAACTGGTGGCTTTGTGTACTCACGTACTGCTTAACACTTTAAAGGGATTCTGTCATTAATTTGGCTAAAACTTTCTTAAAAGTAAAAAGAATGTTTTATTCTCTTGAAATAACTATCAGAACAATAGCAAAATTTTAAAAGAGAAAACAGTGGAATTCTCAAACAACACATAAAGTAATACATAAACTAAAGAGAAAGAGCAGTGAATTTAAAAACAGAAGAAAAACAGGAAAGAATAAAAGTCATTAAAATATCTGCAAAGAAAGTTGTATTAAATAGTCTCATAAAGTATCTGTGGCATACTACTGACTTAATGCTTTGTGGATGAGTCAGAAAAAGCAAAATATATAAATGACAGAAAGCTAACACTCACCCCAAAGTCCTGAATGCTGCCTGATCCAGATGTACAGGCCGCCGGTCCCGATTAAAGCCAAGCTGGGGCTTCCACTGCCGCCCATTGCTGGATTTTTCCCAGTCACCAGGTTTCAGTACCGGTGCTGGTTTTCTGACCATTTGAAAATATAAGAGTTACAGGGATAAACACTGTTCATAAAAAAAAAAAAAAATCTATATAGTTTATATTTTATAACTGCATTGTTGTTACCTTGCTCCTGGAAGCATTACAGCTTTAAAAATATAATCTTCGGCAAACTGTGGGTCTTTAAAATTAATACTGGAAAAGAACAATACACAATTTAGTGATTAGCCTGATTTAACCACCATATAAACTGAGATACTTCTCATGTTTAAACAAAATAACTAAAATTCACAAGTCTTCAAAAATTATTTGAGTCAATAAATATCTTCCTTACCAAACTCTCACTAGTTCTTAGCCTTCATGTAACTTTCTGTGGGAAATTCTAGCTAACTGTGGGTGACTACAGATCTTTAGTAGACATTGCCTCAACTCTTAAAAAATTCTAATATGGTATTAGAGACAGGTAGAAGAGGTTTACAACAACAACAAAAATCTTCCATTTTGTACAGTCCCTGGCAAAGACACTTCCTCTAGCATTCTAAGGAAAATCAGGTCTTGTTGCAATAGAAAAAGATATGAACATCAATAGAAACATCCTATATAATTAAAGGGTAATATGCAAATTGACCAAACGGCAGAATGACCGGTCGCTATGATGTGCACTGACCACCAGAGGGCACTCAACTCAGGAGCTGCCCCCTGGTGATCAGTGCACTCCCACAGAGGGAGCAATGCTCACCCAGAAGCCCTGAGCTAGGCTCATAGATGGCAAGCACAGCGGTGGTGGCAGGAGCTTCCCCCACCTCCGCAGCAGCGCTAAGGATGTCTGACTGCCAGCTTAGGCTCACTCCCTGAGGGGGACGTCAGTCGGTCACCCCCCTAGGTCAGTGGTCGGCAAAGTGCGGCTTGCAAGCCACACGCGGCTCTTTGGCCCCTTGAGTGTGGCTCTTCCACAAAATACCACAGCCTGGACGAGTCTATTTTGAAGAAGTTGCGTTAGAAGTTTAAGTTTAAAAAATTTGGCTCTCAAAAGAAATTTCAATTGTTGTACTGTTGATATTTGGCTCTGTTGACTAATGAGTTTGCCGACCACTGATCTAGGGCTCCCGGGCTGCGAGAGGGCGCAGGCGAGTTGAGCCCCCTCACCCCCCACCCTGAGTGCATGAATGTTGTGTACCCGGCCTCTAGTTTGTAAAATAAAAAAATACACACAAATAATCTGGGGATGGGGAAAGGGCGGGGGGGAGACAGCGAGGGAAGGGGTGACACCAAACTTCCCAGTTGAACCCTGTATTCTGCTCTACTAATGTGTGTTTGATAATGAAACAGTCACATTTGAAAATTATGCAAAGACTTCTTTTATAATGCTGTACATTCCAACTTTGAGTATAATAAGCTGGGTCAAACTTCCTCTCTGATGGTATGTATATGTGTCCATCCAAAGGTTGGTAAGTACAATAGTAGTCCTTCTAACAAAGCAATGCCTCTCTGGGTTCCTGGATATGTGTCTGATTTATACTTAAGGATGCTCATAACATTAGTATTCATCACATGGAAAAACTGTAAAACTTAGGTCACCAGTGATATTCTCTGTATAATCAACGATCTCCTTTGTTTCTTTGTGTTTTACAATTCAAAAAACTTGAATAAACCTCGTAAACATAAAAGTTACACAAGGCAGGAACTCATTAAGCAAAAATCAGGGTAACTTTCATTTCATCCAAAATTTGGAAATTCCTGAGTTTTTCAGATTTATATAATTCAAATTCTTATAGGTAGAGGATTAAAAATAATAAAAGTAACTTTATTTAATTAAAATACAGAAATAAAAATTACGGAAATCATAAAGGGGAAACAATCCAGATCAGGCCTTGACAAATTTCCACCACCAGAAACAAAAGTGATTAATAATGGAGAGTTTATCAGGGGAGGGAAAGCAGTAAAACTGATATAAGACGAAAGTAGTCAGGGAGGAAATGAGTTAACAGCTCAAGGACTCAACAGGCTACTGAGCTAAGAGATTTGTGCTTTCATTTATATTGTTTCATCTAATTCGCTAAACAGAAGTATTTTTAACCATTTGTTCCAGGTGGAATAATGCTGACATATCCAGCATAAGGTTCTATCCACCAGACCAGCTCTGACCCAGGAGTAGCATAATGGATCCCTTCCTTGGCAGATAACCTATTATTTTCATCACCTGTCTTCATAAACACAGCAAGGACAAAATAAATATAAATTTAAAAGCTAAGTATGGTTGAAAGTAAGAAAACTGAACAGTGGTTTTACTTGTACCATAAGCAGCACTTTAAAACTATTTATAAGAAGGAAATACTATAGTACTGTAGCAAAGTCTCAATGGAAAAGGAATAGAATGTACAACACCTTCTTTCAATTCAGTTCATTTTAAGAATTATCCTTAGAAAATTCTATTGTTTGAGAGTGCTAGCACACTTCACAAAGAAAGAAAACTCAATACCAAGTTTAATTTTTCTTCTACCTTTTCCTGATACATTCCCTAATTAATGCGAAATCAGCATACTGATGCAAACTGTTCTTGCAGAGAAAATTTTATGATTCTTACTGGAGGCCTGGTGCACAATTATTCGTGCACTCGCGGGGAGTCCAGCTCCTGCCACCGCTGCTGCACTTGCAGCCATCAGTCCGGCTTATGGATGAGTGGAGCTCCCCTTGTGGGAGTGCACTGACCACCAGAGGGCAGCTCCTGAATTGAGTTTCTGCCCCCTGGTGGTCAGGTCACATCATAGCAACCGGTCTTCCCGCTGTTAGGGTCAATTTGCATATAACCCTTTTATTATATAGGATACTTGACATTTTAAAAAACACTTAAAGAGTTTATATAGGAGGAGAATCCAAGATGGTGGCGTAGGTAAACACCTAAACTGCTGCCTCCCACAACAATTTAAACTGCAACTAAAAGACAAAACGTCTATCACCCAGAACCACGGGAAAGCTGGCTGAGTGGAAGTTCTACAACTAAAGGAAAGAGAAAAGAGCATTGAGACGTGCACGAGTGCTAAAAAGCTGAGGTACAAAGGCGCGTGATCTGGGCTGGCTGCGGGCGACTGGGTGCGTTGCTTTTTTCAATCCGAACAGAGACAAGCCCCCGATTACTCTGAAATCCAGTCTCTGGGGAGACGCGGGGGACCCAAACTCCTATGGGGAGAAGCTGGACTGTCTGCCAGTGAGGGTGGCTTGCTTGCAGAGCTGCGCGCAGGAATAATTGTTTACTGCACTGGGGCACGGGACTCATGGATGCCGTTGGGGACGCAGAGCCGGCTAACTAGCAGCCAATGCTGTTTACCACGCCCTAACCTAGTGACACCCTGAGGCCCCGCCCTGCACAACCTACAAACCCACCCAAGCTCCAAGCAACTGAGTTAGCATAAGAAAGGCCTGCCCTATCGCAGCTTAACCTAGCAAACTTGTAGCCTGGGTCAGACAGCTCCAAAACCTCCAAACCCCAAGCAAAGAGGAGAAAACTGTAGCTCTCACTGTAGCTCCTGCTGAGTGGCCTCAGACAGTAGCTGACCTGCACCCCATTGGAGATCCAGAAGCCAGTGTACCTAGTGGTCAGTGTGAGACACCAGATTTCAACTCCTCACATCCATAAGTGACACATTCAAGAGGCAGACTCAGTGAGCACCAAAGCCCCACTGAAACAAGTCCTGCCCCATAAGCGTGTCTTCAGCGCAGCAGTTCTTCCATTATAGACATAGGGAGTGCTCACAGCTAATTGGCCTGGAGGTCAATTCCTCCCAGCGTACCAACAGCAATTAAGGCTTAACTACACCAAGACTTTGCACTCAGCCCACAAAGGGGTGTACCAAGAGCGTCCAACTCAGGTGATTGGGGAGGATGAGCTACTGCCCCCTATAGGTCACCTACCACACAAAGCCACTCCATCAACACAGGGAAGCAGCCAAAATGCAGAAACAAAGAAACATGTCACGAATGAAAAAACGGAGGAAAGCAAACTACTGGATGACATAGAGTTCAGAACCACATTTATAAGGTTACTCAAGAATCTTCTAAAAACCGCTGAGAAACTTGATGACACTTCTGAGGAGCTTAGTGAGACCTTCAAGGACCTTAATGAGAATGCCAAAAAAATGGAAAAGGACCAGTCAGAAATGAAGCATACACTGTCTAAAATAAAGAATATACAGAAACTCAATTGTAGATCAACGTACCCCAAGAATCAAACCAAAGATCTGAAATATGTGGAAACAAAAAACATCCAACCAGAAAAACAAAAAGAAAAAAGAACCCAAAAATATGAAGATAGTGTAAGGAGCCTCTGGGACAACTTCAAGCGAACCAACATCCGAATTTTTGGGGTGCCAGAAGGAGAGAGAGAGCAAAATACTGAAAACCTATTAGAAGAAATAATGACAGAAAACTTTCCCTACCTGGTGAAAGAAATAGACTTACAAGTTCAGGAAGCGCACAGAACCCCATACAAGAGGAATCCAAAGAGGACCACACCAAGACACATCATAATTAAAATGCCAAGGGCAAAAGACAAAGTGAGAATATTAAAAGCAGCAAGAGAAAAACAGTAATTACCTACAAGGGATTACCCATACGACTGTCAGCTGATTTCTCAACAGAAACTATGCAGGCCAGAAGGGAGTGGCAAGAAATATTCAAAGTGATGAACAGCAAGAACCTGCAACCAAGATTACTCTACCCAGCAAAGCTATCATTCAGAGTTGAAGGTCAGATAAAGAGCTTCACAGACAAGAAAAGGTAAAGAAGTTCATCGCCACCAAACCAGGATTACATGAAATGCTGAAGGGTATCCTTTAAGAAGAGGAAGAAGAAGAAAAAGGTAAAGATAAAAATTATGAACAACAAAATGACATCAAATACATACCTATCAACAAGTGAATCTAAAAATCAAGTGAATGAAAAATCTGAAGAACAGAATGGACTAGTGAATATAATAAAATCAGGGACATAGAAAGGGAGTGGACTGACGATTCTCAGGGGAAGCAGGTGTGAGGGGTGCGGGAAGAGATTGGACAAAAATCTTACTCCTATGGATGAAGACAGTGGCGGGGGGTAAGGGCATGGGGTGGGGTGGGGAATCAGGTGGAGGGGAGCTATGGGGAAAAATAAAAGAGGAACACCTGTAATAATCTGAACAATAAAGATTTATTTAAAAAAATATATAAAAGAGTTTATATAGGACTGAAGACATGTTTTCTAACATTTTGCCTGAAGAGGTTAAGCAGTTTAGTGTCCTATAAAGTACTATAAGCAGTGGAAGTTAAACCCTCCCAAGTGTTTTCAACCATGAAGTCTGTTACTGATTGCATGTACTCTACTTCTTTCAGGCTTTGGATTTCAAACTAACTGCTTGCCAACTACAAGTCTTAAGATCACTACAGTAATCCAATAAACTAAAAGGCTAATATGCAAATAGACTGAACAGTGGAACAATCGGTTGCTGTGATGCGCACTGACCACAGGGGGAGTGCCACTCAGCCAGAAGCTGGGCTCACAGCTGGCGAGCACAGCGGTGGTGGCGGGAGCCTCTCCTGCCTCATGGCAGTACTAAGGATGTCCAACTGCCGCCTTAAGCCCCGCTCCTAAGCTGTCAGTCTGACATCCCCCAAGGGCTCCCGGACTGCAAGAGGGTGCAGACCAGGCTGAGGGACCTCCCCCACTCAAGTGCATGAATTTCGTGCACCGGGCTTCTAGTGGTTATAATAAAAAGAAACATCTTTACACACATTCACATTAAAAAAAAAAAAAAAAAAAAACCTCCCTGAAGATATAAAACTTTCTATACCTTGGCTGATCCATTCAAAGGTGAGAAAGTTTGAGAAACACTCCTCTGAAAAAGTAAATTTGGGCTTCTTTATTTTTTAATCCTTACCCAAGGATATGTTTTCATTGGTTTTAGAGAGAGGAAGAGAGAGAAACACTGATCAGTAGCCTCCTGTACGCACCCCACCTGGCGATTGAACCTGCAACCTAAGTGTGTGCCTTGACCAGGAATCAAACCTGCAACCTTTGGTATACAGGACAAAGCTCCAAGCAACTGAACCACCTGGCCAGGGCACTTTGGGCTCTTAGAAGACTTTGGTAATCATTGGTTCCAAGACTCTGAACAACTGAACTTTTACCTAAGTTTAGAACTATGCTAAGACCTGACAATGCTGCTGATGAAAAGAATATACAAAAATTATATAAATTATAGCTTACCTTAAAAAGAAAAGTAATGTAGGATAGACGACAAAGGAAAGAGCATTTCAAATAATGGGAGAAGGCACAGAGGTCAATGGGATACTGAAAGGACCAGCCTGGGTAAGGAGGCATCCTTGAGGAACTGTGGGGATTCAGGCATAGAACTATAGCTTTGCCAAATTATGATAGGCCTTGAAAACGCAAGAGTGTAATTCTACCGGCACTACATGGTAACCAAAGTTTTCTAAAGGGTAGTAGTCTTTAAGAAAAATAAGCTTCATGTCAAATGCCAACAGATTTAGTGGGAAGGAAGGTAGAAACAAATAAACCAGCTGGGAGATCACTACAGTCATCCAGGAGAGAAGCACAAAACAGGCTCACCGTGAAAAGAAAAAAATATTTCAGAATAGTGGTGCAGAAATAGGGTGTAATATAACATGAGAAGCTAAAGCATATAAGAAGCTCCAAAGCCTGGGCAACTGGGAAAGAGGACGTCCAGGGACAGAAAGAACAAAGCAGCCAGGAGAACTGGTGAGGGACAAAGGACAAAGTTAGTTTGGAACGTGAGTCTGAGGTAAACAAAGGTGTGTGTGCATGTATCTGTGTATCTACCCCAGAGGAATATATAATTGCACCAGGAAAATAACTTTTCTGTAATTTAAAATTATATGCAGGATTTATACATTTAAAGTTTACGAAGAATTACTCTAAAAATAAACTATGTCAAATTACAATGGAGGAGGAAAACAGCCCAGTTCTATTCAAAATTAAGCTACTAATAGGTTGAATGATATATGAAATCAGAACTGGAAAAAAAATCTCCTAGATTATATATAGTTAATTATATTCTCTATAGGTCCTTCTATGATTTTTAAGATATCTCAATAATCTCTAAATATACTTTCTCAACACTACAGATAAGACATACTGTGATGGGAAGAACTCACCTAAACACACCTGGGTGTGAAATACGTTTTATAAATTTAATACTCTTGTGAACACCAACTAATACCAAAGGCTCTTTCAGGATCAAAAACAACCAACCAACCAACAACATCATACAAACAAAAACTCCAAGATTTGTCAATTTTGTAATGCTTCCCTTGGGCAATACTCTCTATACTAATTAGAAAGTTAAGTAGGAAGGACCTTGAAAACATGCACAGAAACTGAGGAACACAAGCAAACACGTGACAATCCAAAGAGAAAACTAATGGGATTAACTGGCCTGAAGCTCTGTGGCAGGCCAGAGACTCCAGGGGTTAATACACAGTGTCCACACCAGATCTGTGGGAGCCAGACTGCTTGTAATGGGCATAGGAACAGGGCTTACAATTCTAAAGTCTACTCGTAACAAAAGAGCCCAAAGTCAAAGAGTCAGGACAAATTATGTGCAAAGCACAAACTAAACTAAAGCAACTAACTAATATGGAAGGTTTTCCATATCCACAATGGTTTTCTTTAAATAAAAGCCTTTCTAGCATGCTACCTAAATCCATTAAAGATAGGAAAATAAACATGCTTATATTTCACAATGAGAAATCTAAAATATTTCCTGAGAGAGAAATAATAAGAATGAGTGGGAAAGGAAGATTCAAGAATAGCTTTTACAAAATCCTTGAACTGCTAGGATATGCTTGCTTTACTCTTGTCTAAAGACTGAAGAAAATGACAACATAAACCCTGTCATTAAGATTATTGATTATATACAATAATTATAGAAATCATTAAGTTTGTAGATCTTTATTCTAAACAGTCACATTACATTTTACATTATTTTACTCCACAGAAAATCCTGTCACCAAAGAAATAAGGTATAAATAAGCAGAAATTAGAGTTTAAAATAAATTTTTATTGAAATCACCACAAATTCATCCTATCTCATCTTAATCAAAATAAAGTACACAATAGTTTTAAAAATTGTCTGTTATTTCAAAGTGAAGCGGTATGGGCCTTTGGTGTACAGATCTCTGTTTGCTCGTATACAGCAAACTACTCCTAGAAATTCCTACTTTCTATCTCCTCCCACTTTCCTAATCCAGGGAGAATTAGAGGTTGTCAGGGGAAACTAGAGAGCAGAGAAGCAAAGCAAGCTTGTTAAATCAGTAACCTTAACAATATACGTAATTTAAAGTCAAGAGGCTCTGCTCTAAAGTCTGCAACACAGGGACTTCTCCAATCTCAAAGCATTGGTGGAATAATAGCTGCCATTTCCTTGTGAATCGGAAGTCTTCTTAAACTTATTTGCAAGTTCAGAATGCCATGAACTTTGGAAAACTCACCTGATTGCAGTGTTCTGTGTCAGATCCCGTAATATGGGAACAGGAGAACATACTACTCTAAGGAGAAACAAGAGAAGAAGCATCTATTTGTAAAGAACCTTTCAGATAAGTGGAAATACGATGTTGCTATGTTTGTTAGACTTTAAGAAAGAGAAATCATTAAAAAACATCAACAACTAAAATATAACAATTTATATTTTAAAAGAAACCTATCTCCCTAGCATGTAATCTCATCAACAGAAAACAATTATGGGCAAAGGGCTTATATTTGTAAAGAATATCTACAAACTAAAAGGGGAAATTGGGGAACAGAAAAATAAATAGAAAAAGACAACAGGTATTTTATAAATGAGGAAAAGCAAATATATGGCTTCATTCTCAATAATCAGAGAAATGCAACTGTAAACACAACAAGATTCCAAGAAGTATCCATCAGAGTGACAAAAATTAAGGTTGTGAACAATTCCAAGGATTTTGCAAGAACACAGAGTAATAAGATGTCTCACAAATTGCCTTTGAGATTATAAAACAGTATAATCACTTTAAAAGACCACCAAATATTATATAGAAAAAAAATGAAGATACATATACTCTGTGACCAGCAAATTCTATTCCTTGAGCAGTTCTCAAACTCTGATCCCAGAACCCCATACATTCTTAAAAACTGATGACCCTCAAAGAGTTTTTATGTTGGTTATATCTGTCAATATTTATCTATTAAAAATTAAAACTAAGAAACTTAAAAATTACTAATTTAAAGATATCAATAATACACCTATTACATTTAAGTTAAATAACATTTTTCATGAAAAACGACTATTTTTCAAAGCAAATAAAAAATAAATGAGATCATTTTTTAAAAATATCTATATTATAGCTGGATTCTCATATATGCTTCTAATTCAATCTCTTAAGATAACACACTACATATAGCCTCTGGAAAACTCCTCTGCACACTAAAGAGAGAAAGAGTGACAATAGTAAATAACACCATAATGTCTCAGTATTTTTGTGAAAATAGTTTTGACCTCATGGCTCTCCTGAAAGGGTTTGAAGAACCCCCTGGATTCCCTGCACAAAGTGGCATAGCTACTAGTCAGAGCTGGGCTTTGACTCCAAGTCTTTTTTAGTCCAACAAGTTTTCTGTTGTTTCATTTTTCTATTCGTAGAAAATAACACATTTATGGAACAAGGTAAAAATTCTAACTAAACTCTGTCCCAGTCATACCAATTACACACAAATGAAAGCTTACTGATCTGGAAGAATGGCTTCTTCATCCAAAGAAAACTTTCCTTGAATCCCATGACATAATTCAGGTGGTACATCCACTGGCTGTGGAAAAACGCATTCCTGATTATATACCACAAAAGAACAAAAAGCAGGGACTGAAACATGTACTTCTACACCAAAATCATAGTAGCATTATTCGTAAGACCCAAAAAATGGAAACAACTTAAGTTCTCACCAACAAATGAATAGATAAGCAGAACATGGTGTATACATACAATGGATATTAGTCGGCCATAAGAGGAGTAAAATTGTGACATATGCTACAACATGGATGAACCCTGACACAAAAGAACAAATATAATTCCACCTTTGTGTGGTACCAAGAATACGTAGGTAAATTTAGAGAGATAAAAAGTAAGAGAGGTTACCAGAGGCTGGGGAAGTGAAGAATGGAGAGGTATTGTTTATTAATATTGTTTAATGGGTGCAGTTTCTGACTGGAAAAATAAAAATGTTCTGAAAACGGATACTGGTGATGGTTGCACAATATTGTGTATGATCTTAATACCATAGAATTATACATTTAAGAATGGTTAAAATAGCAATTCTGTTTATATTTTACCAAAGTCTTAAAAATGCATTCTTGATTAATTAAACAAATAAATATTCTGTCTAAAAACACTCCATAATTGAAAAAGAGACCATACCTCTGTGGAACCTGTCTGGTATAGCTCTGAAATGAAGTCATGGAGTTGGTGATGTTTCCCTACAAATAAGACATCACCTCCAAGACTGTTTCTTCTAGCTGGGGACAAAGTAAGAAAAGCATAAAGATTAAACAATTACATCTGCAAGAGCAATATTTATGAGAATGAAATAAGAAGCAACTATATTTTAAAAACTTAATTATAAGTTTACAAAAAATAATTTAATGACTATCAGAAAAAATTAGCACTAAGAGATATCTGAATATAGCATTATAAGATAAGGGACAAAGTTTTCTTATTTACAAAGAACCCATATTTTTACTGTAAGAAATAAATATTCCCTGAGTAAACACAAATTATATCATGTAATAACAAGGGTATTCTCTAAGGAAGGTTGATAGAGAAATTATTTTGATAGGTTTATTATATTGGTATTAAATCAAGTTTCCAGTAGAGCTCAGCTCTGCAATTTTCCAATACTTTTAACTGTCAGTAGTATGACAAAATACCTCTTTTTGTGTAAAATAATTTTTTTAAAAAATAATATTTTTAAGTTAGCACTCTGAGAGCAAATGCGTTTGTTTCAATCTAACCATTTAAGAAAAGTTACTGTTATTTGGGGGAGATGAAAGAAAAAAAGAGGGAGGAAATTAACAATACCCTTGCAACACACAAGGTTAAAGGATATTCTTAAAGTGATGCTTTCTTATAAATTTAATAAATACTTGTGAATTAAAATTTTTTATTTCATTATTATTCAGTTTATGGATAATAAATTTTAAGAAGCAAAGTTAACTTTTATTAAAAAGAGGTAAAATAAATGATTTATGTCCCATTTATGGCAAATCTGACAAATGAAAAAAAGTTTATAAGAAATTTTATTAGAAAATGTGAAGTCTACATTTGTAAAATTTTATAAGAAAATGTAAAGTCTTTCAATGTTGACCAAGTGAAAATATAATTCTTACTCTCTTCTGGAGTGAGGTCTGGGTATACCTCTTCAAGAGCAGCTCGCAGCCTGCGTTCATCCACAAATGGCAGCAGAGCAACACCTGGGGAGACAAATACACACCAGCCACCCGAGCTATTAGAATCACGGATTCACCAATAAACATTTCTAGTACCGTGTCCCTGCTAATATCAAAGCATTTGGAACTGAACTGTTAGCCAAAATTAAGGTGTAAATACTTTCCACTGTGGTAGAAGAAAAGATCCTTTATATTTTCCATCCTTAAAATGGCTCTTATGAAAAACCATGTTTGCTAAACCTTAACTCTCTGATGATAAAATTTTTTGAATTAAATGAACAAGAGGTCCCCTGATATCAGTCTATACTAGGAAGTCCTTGGGCAAGCCAGCTAATCTCGGGAGGGCATGAGCTTATCCTTTCATTTTTCTAGGACTTCGTTTCTTCTTTTGTAAAAAAGAGATCATACAAGTAAAATACTCAGAAGGGCCTTAGCCAGTTTGGCTCAATGGACAGAGCGCCGGCCTGCAGACTGAAGAGTCCTAGGTTTGATATCGGTCAAGAGCACATGCCTGGGTTGCAGGCTGGATCCCCAGTGGGTCGTGTGCAGGAGGCAGCCGATCCGTGATTCCCTCTCACATGGATGTTCTTTTCTCTCTCCCTCTTCCTCTCCCTTCCATCTCTCTAAAAAAAAATTTTAAAAAATATTTTAAAAAACTTTTATGCATCAAAAGGACACTATCAACAGAGTGAAAAGACAATCCACAGAATGTAAGAAAATATATGCAAATCATGTAATAGATTAGTATCCGGAATATGTAAAGCATTCCTATAACAACAAAAACCCAATTCAAAAAATGGGCTAAAGACGTGAGTAAATGTTTTTCCAAAGAAGACATAGAAATAGCTAATAAATACATAAAAACAATGCCCACTATCAATAATCATTAAGAAAATGAAAGTCAAAAACATAGTGTGATACCACTTCACACCAATTAGCACAGCTATTATCAAAAAACCAGAACTACCAAGTGTTGGTGAGGATACGGAGAAATTGTAATCACTGTGCATTGCCTTACTTTTCCTCTTGACAATTTATACTACAACTAGAGGCCCAGTGCATGAATTCGTGCACGGGTGGGGTCCCTCAGCCTGGCCAGCAATCACAGCTGGCCGGCCAAGAGGAGGGACTGCGGGAGGTTAGCTGGCCAGGGGGAGGGACCAGGGGAAGTTGGCCAGCTGGGAGGAGGGACTGCGGGAGGTTGGCCAGCCAGGGGGAGGGATCGTGGGAGGTGGGAAGACCACAGAAGATTGGCTATAGGAGCACACTGACCACCAGGGGGCAGCTCCTGTATTGAGGATCTGCCCCCTGGTGGTCAGTGTAGCGTCATAGCTACCAGCCGGTCATCCAGTCGTAACGGTCATTTAGGCTTTTTTTTATATATATATATATATATATATATATATATATATATATATATATATATATATATATAGATGTTATAATCATCAAGTCACCTGAATGCTTATATATTTACTTATATTTAATAAACCCACATAAGAACCTATTTAAAATATATATATTTACTTATATTTTTACTTTACTGCCTCATATTCTCCTATCCCTCCTCTCCCTCCACAAAGTATCTTCAAAAACTACCTAATGCCCCAATCCATTTGCATACAACAAAATATAACCACAGAGCACAACACTTAACCCTAATCAATGGGTTGCATTTTCCATTATAATTTTATTAAAGTAATATGAAATTTCCATTATGACATAAAGTACAAGTCAAACCTAAAAAATCTCAAAATATAATAATTTATTTTATTTTTTAAAATATATTTTTATTAATTTGAGAGGAAGGGAGAAGGAGAGATAGATAGAAACATCAATGATGAGAGAGAATCATTGATCAGTTATCTCCTGCTGGGGATCAAACCTGCAACCCAGGCATGTATCTGTGACCAGAATCGAACCTTGGACCCTTCAGTCCATAGGCCGACATTCTACCCACTGAGACAAACTGGCTAGGGCAAAATATATAATTTTAAATTGTAAATTATTATTTATCTCCTTTTGCCCCAAAACTCTCTGAGTCATTTTACTGGTCATCCATACCACAGGGAATAACCAAATTAAAAGAGAGAAAACATGATTTACCAAACATGCTTATTATCCTAGAAAAATATATGGTGGAAGAGAGGTTAAAATGATTTGATGAAAGGGGCTTACTGTGTGAAAAACTCTTTATTGTGTTTTACAATTAGTCATCACACATTTGATGAGTGGTAAATGGCATCTTGAATTTAGTACTGATTTTATATTGCCACTAGAGGCCCGATGCACAAAAATTCATGCGCTCAGAGGGTGGTGGGCTGTCCCCTCGGGGGATGTCTACCTACCGGCTTAGGCCTGCTCCCTGGGGGACTGGGCCTAAGCTGGCAGTCAGACATCTCTCTGGCAGCCCAGGAGCCCTCAGGGGATGTCCAACTGACTGCTTAAGCCGCAGCTGGACAACCATACCACTGTGGAGGAGAGGAGGACATCCTTAGCACTGCAGAGGAGGCGGGAGAGGCTCCTGCCACCGCCGCTGCACTTGCATAGCCATCAGTCTGGCTTCTGGCTGAGAAGAGCTCCCCCTGAGGGAGCACACTGACCCACCAGGGGGCAGCTCCTAGGTTGAGCATCTGCACCCTGGTGGTCAGTGCCTGTCATAGCAACTGGTCGATCCACCATTAGGGTCAATTTGCATATTACCCTTTTATTATATAGGAGTCTTACAAAATCTGTGAACAAAGGAATGAGAAATTAATAAATAAAAAATAAATTTTAGCCCTAACTGGTTTGGCTCAGTGGATAGAGTATCAACCTGCAGACTGAAAGGTCCCAGGTTCGATTCCGGTCAAGGATATGTACTTCGGTTGCGGGTACATCCCCAGTGAAAGGTGTGCAGGAGGCAGCTGATCGATGTTTCTCTCTCATCAATGTTTCTGGCTCTCTATCCCTCTCCCTTCCTCTCTGTAAAAAATCAATAAAATATAAAAATAAAAAAACACGCGCGCACACACACACACAAATAAATTTTAAGTAATGATTAATGCCAAGTATTTAAACAAAATTTCTAATACATTTTTTAAACGTTTCAATGGCGTACAAGTCAATCTTTACAGACACTCTCTCTCAGCAACCTAACACGGTGTCAATGAGCTACTAACTGGAAGGAGCAAAGTCTCAAGTCCAATAAATTAATCACAAAGGAGATGAAAGATATGATGATTAATGTATTTCAACCCAATTCACTGTTTATCAGAATGTTGCTATTAAAACTACTATCAATCATTGCTAATCCCAGGTTAAATGAAAAAACATCAAATTTTCACATATAATTCTTACAATATTTATCTTTCTTTTACAGTAATTCTTCCATCCTATAAATCATGTTTTCTCACAGTTTTACCAAAAATCTAGGATTATATTAACAAAAAGAAATACCTAAATTTTACCTTGCCATGCATATTTCTTTCCATTCAAATCAATAGCAAAATCTTCAGGGTAAAAGTCAATTATACTGGAATCCTATATCAAGAAGAAAAGTAAAGATTCAAAATAAAAGTTACATGCTGCCCTTATACAGGAATTTGTTATAATTTTCATTCAAGTTATCAAGCCTGATGAGAAAATGAGGTTTCATTCCTTTCAAAAACCATTAAGATATCAGGTGATTAATTCCAGGTCTAGTAAAACAAAATAAACAATATTATTTTAAATGGTGAAAAAAAAAAAGCATTATTATAGAACTGTAGAGCGGACAACTGTGGACTCAAGACAGTGAGCAAAGAGTTTATTGACTGTAATAATTCCTCCTTCCCAGCTTAGTCTCACTCTTTTTAGCTAGCACACAAAACAAGCTCAGAGGTGTTTCAGGTAGGTCGGTCTTCTGAGCGCTTGTAGCCACCATCAAGGCTGGAACAAGTCAAAACAGACTCAGCACAGAACAACTTGTCCTAAGTTCTACAGTGTAGTGAAGGCCTGGGGGTCAGGGGGGTAGTGGTGGAGGGGGTTAATGGGGAAAAAAGGGGACATCTGTAATACTTTCAACAATAAATATAAATTTAAAATAATGGTAATAACAATAATAATAAAGAAATTCTAAAAATAATTTGTGTTTCTCCGAAACACAAATCAGTTTTATTTACTGAGTGGGGTACTGATGCCAAGGAAAGCAGGGGTGGAAAAAATAGTGAAAAATATATAGTAGAACTCACATACTTCTACTTTGTTTCTATACTTTACTGTTTCAACTAAGATGCAAGAGCAACTATGACTAATATTAGTAAAACCTATGACAAAAACCCAGTTACCAACACACTCAAAATGCTAAGACTCACTGGATCACTCATGAGCCTTCGCCATGATGGAGGTAGAAAGTTACCACTTGCAGCTGGAAAAACTCCCATAAGTTGTTCTAGTGGTTTAAACTGCAAGAAAGAAAAAAGTTTCAGGTAAGTTACACAATTTTTATCTAAGCCAAAATTCTATGAATTTAATGGCTCTAAATAATTAAGCTTACCGGTTTAGTGCCCTTCTCAAAATCAGAAGGCAAGTCCGCAATACCTTCAAAGTCTGAAGCAAATGGTGCATAATGGAACGGGTAATACCACTTCCAGGAAGCACAGCCCTCAAATCATTAATAATAATAACAAAAACAAAAATCTACGTTAATGAGAGTCACAGCACAAATACAAACAAAAATTAGAATATTAACACACAACTTCTAGTGTATATTCCATATATTAATTTTTTCCCACAAGCCCTAAAAGTTATTTTGATTAAATCTGAACTTTCTGCAAAGCATCCATCTATCTATCCATCCATCCATCCATCCTACCTAATAAAAGAGTAATATGCAAATTGACCATCACCCCAACACACAAGATGGCTGCCCCCATGTGGACACAAGATGGCTGTCACAAGATGGGCAGCAGGGGAGGGCAGTTGTGAGGGACCAGGTCTGCAAGGGAGGGCAGTTGTGGGCGATCAGGCCAGCAGGGGAGGACAGTTGGAAGGGACCAGGTCTGCAAGGAAGGGCAGTTGTGGGTGATCAGGCCTGCAGGGGAGGGCAGTTGGGGGCGGTCAAGCCTGCAGGGGAGGGCAGTTAGGGGTGGCCAGGCTGGCAGAGGAGGGAAGTTGGGGGCAAACAGGCTGGCAGGGGAGCAGTTAGGCATCAATCAGGCTGGCAGGGGAGTGGTTAGGGGGTGATCAGGCTGGCAGGCAGAAGCGGTTAGGAGAAATCAGGAAGGCAGGCAGGCAAGCAATTGGGAACCAGCAGTCCTGGATTGTGTGAGGGATGTCCCAGATTGGAGAGGGTGCAGGCTGGACTGAAGGACACACACCCCCGTGCACGAATTTCGTGCACTGGGCCTCTAGTAATATATAAAAGCCTAATATGCTAATTGTCCCTCTGATCATTTGACCATTAGCTATGACACACACTAACCACCAGGGAGCAGATGCTCCAACTGGTAGGTTAGCTTGCTGTTGGGATCTGGCCTATCGGGCCTGGGCGAGACGGGCCAGACAGGTCCTAGAGCCCTCCCGTGGTTCCTCGCTGGCCTCTAAAATATTTCTTCTAATTAATTTCCTCTCAATGTGCACAAATCCATGCACTGGGCCTCTAGTCTTTAATAATCAATTAACATCAAAATTTGTATTTAGACACAATATGGTTATGATTTTCAGCCTTAACACGTTAAGCGCCCAGCCTGTTTTGTCTTCCGTAAGGAAAGTATAGTGTCAGTCTCCGGTGACTGACATGGGGCTTAATGTGTTAAATGTGTTTCAAGGCATTTCTCTACAACTCTAGAGCTGCCATTATCAAATATAATGAAAAGCAACTGCAGCTCACACTTACTTGAGCCCATTTGGGTGGGTAAGGGATGTCACTGAAACAGAAGTTGAGAATAAAACAGCCAAAAGTGTCATTTTACAATTCCTTATATTTTCATGTGACAACTTTCTCTTTACCATAAAAATATTTAAGCATACCCATTGAAAAGAAAACAAAAGCAAGTAACACTCATTAGAAATGAGGAGTCTTCCTGATAAGTGTTTGACTCTGTGCCTAATAAATTAAAATCTTAAGGGTAGGAGTAAAACATGAAATTAGAATATTTTACAATCAATACTATATTACTGCTTAGTGCATTAAATTACTTCCTACTTACCAACAAACTTCATCTATTCCCAGGTCACACCAAACTTAACTTGCTTCACTCTCAGAGTATAAAACCAGTGTTATCTAACAGTGTTATATTCCCTATGTTTACATAATCTCTCACCAATCTGACATCTCAATTACTGAAGGTTTTTAGTCAGATAGAGATTACTCCAATTAGAATGCACTTCATGTAACATCACTAAATTACATGGAGGAAATCCTATCATTCAAATTCCTTTCAAATTCTTACTAGCATTTTCCAGTTTTCCTTTGTTCAGTCATTTAGTGACAAGTAGTTATTCAGTTATTTTTTAAAAAACACCATACTTTAATCATATGAAAGCCAAAGTACACTCAACCACACAATTTAATGCTAAAATCCTTTAATGAAACCAAAATTAGCTTTGTTTATATACTAAGATTTAAGAAACTTTACAAACAAGTATTATTTAAGGCAATGAACTTCTAAATAGGAAACTTAAAAAAGGAAGTCTGGGCTTAATTTCAGAATATATCTCAATAATATACACTATTATAATATTTTAGAGAAAAATATTCTATTTGTACCTGGTAATAATATCGAAGAACCCAGCAAAGCCCTTCAACATAAGATTGTACAACTTTACGACGAAATTTCTCATCAGCCGCGTCAACATCAAATTTGTTCTTGTAGTACCGCTGCTTCCAACCAGCTTCCCATAGCCTACAAACCAGTCAAAGCCAGTTTATGTTGAATAAATATACTTTCAGTAATTATCTACCAACTTATTGTCCAAATCAATGTATATTTAATATCCAGGTGAAACATAAATGAGTTTAACAGTAATGCTAGTACAATTTCACTTAGTTATTTCTAAAAAGTCTACTTTCCCAGGATTTATTATCAACTTAAAGAAGTTAAACATCAAAAACACAAACACAAACTAGTAATACCATTATAAAACTACATTTAAAAAAAGAACAACCATTTATTAAATTACTTTAATAACACCTATTTACTCAAATTTTCATACTGTTTTACATGTAATTTTAGATTGTGGAAGAATTCTAAAACTACATTTTAAATTCAAATACTGAAATTTTATATTGATCAAATTCCTGTTTGTTAAAATACATTTAAACTGTACCAAAAAAGTCAATTTACTTTTTAGAAAATGACTAGCACAATTCATTTTTTAAAAGGCAAAAAGTGGTTTATAAAACAACATCTAGGAACCAAGCAGAAATTATATGTATATCTACTCTATCCTTGGGCCACCTTACTCCTTTCAGGTGAAAGTTGCTGTTGGCTTAAGGTATGTATGTACGTCTGCTAAACCGAGAAGCAAGTCAATCGATTCACTTAAATTATCGCTAATCACCAAAAAAAATAATGTAAAAACCCCTATTTTAACCCAAAGCTTATTTTTTTAAGTACTCATTTCTCATTCTCTGAGAGATTTAAACATTTTATTGAAGGAACACAAAAAAAGCCAAAAAAGCCCTAGTTGGTTTGGCTCAGTGGATGGAGCATCGACCTTCAGACTAAAGGGTCCCAGGTTCAATTCCAGTCAAGGGCACATGCCAATCAATGATTCTCTCTCATCACTGATGTCTCCATCTCTTTCTCTCCCTCTCTCTCTTCCTCTCTGAAATCAATAAAAACATATTTTTAAAAAAGCCCCCCCCAAAAAAGAAACCTTAACACACACACACACACACACACACACACACACACACACACACACAAACTACACCAGCACGGATCAAGAACATCAAAATGATTCTCCTTTTAAGGGTTATTTTCTACCATGTACCAGATTTTACAAATTGCAGTCATGTTTCAGAATACACCATATCAATTTTAAGTTCACACACACACTCAAAGTATTCATAGAATATCAGTAGGAAAAATATCTACTATCCGTAATGTGGATTACAGCTATTTACAGGAAATACCAATTAAATAAATGCTAAAAACTCCAAACATTTCTTTTTGTTGTTGTTAATCCTTACCTGAGGATATTTTTCCATTGATTTTTTAGAGAGAGTGGAAGGGAGGGGGACAGAGAAACATCGATGTGAGAGAGACACACTAATTGGTTGCCTTCCTGCATGTGCGGGAATCAAACGGTGGACCCTTCAGTTCGAGGGTCAATGCTCCATCCATTGAGCCAAAACGTCTAGGGCCAAACATTTCTTGATAGAAACATTTCTACCTTGATTATCCTCAGCAACAGGATTAAACAATAAAGTTCTAAGTAAATCAAGTTAACTATTAAGCTGGTATTAAATATGATGGCTACACAGTAAAACAAAAAGCACTGTAAGAAGAAAGTCCAGAGTTATAGAATCAGAGAATAAAACTCAGATCAGGTAAACGTTCCATTACAAGTCACCACAGATCTCAGAATCTCACATCAAAGAATATTAGAAAAATACAGTATTATACATGACACTTGTGAAGTTTTTTATCATAAAGACAAAATACCAATCATGTCCCATAAAAGCAGTATGAGCTGTGGACCACTATTGTTTGTTTAACTTTGAAATACATCATTTTGCTAAATTCATAATGAGTTTCAATTACTGAGATTGTTGGGTCTTTTATACTTGGAACCCAGGCTGCAAACCTGGATTTAATTACACAAAGGCTGTTAAACTTACTATATAATGACCAAAAACCTGTGGATAAATTAAATAATCAAAGTTTCCTATTATAAATTTTAAACAGCTAAAGGGAAACTTTTCTGCCATGAAATATAATTGTGCATATGCAAGTTTGTGGTTTTAAAAAATATACACATTTCTTAACCAAATGTCGTTTGTATATTTAATTTTGAGGAACAACCTTTTCAAATGAGAAGATTAAAGCAAACTATATTAAGGTATCCAAGTGTAACTGAACTTAATAGGTTAAGCAGCTTGGAAATTTAATCTCAAACTGGTAACATTCAGATCACATAGTCAGAGCTAAACACCTCATGTCTAGCCAACCTAGTGCTTGGTCTCAGAGGGAAAAGTGGTTTGGAGGACGAAAACCTGCACGCATACTAATCTAGATACTTAGTTTTAACAGCAATAGTAGCTTATACATCTCACTGGAATTTACTGACTAGTCTAAACCTTCACATTAATTACTTGTGTATAAAAAGATCATAGGTAAGCATCTGCTGACACTGCTGCTCTAAGCTAAACAGTATTAATTATACCACATCTATTTCAGCAATTTGCTAACAAAATGCAACCAAAAAAATGTCTTCACCTGACATTATCCTCTGGCTCAGGTTCACTGTCACTGTCATCTGCTTTTCGTTTCATTCCTAACGGAGATGGGGAACCATCAGAGGTGAAACTTGTATTAGGCGATACTGAAGGACTCTGCAGACAATTGGAACATTACAGAGACAGGATTTAATTATTCACTTCACATAAGAAGTCACATCAAACTATTACCACCATGTTTCATGATACCACTTTTTTTTTTAAGTTATCAAATAGATATGGTAAATATATTTAGAAAGTACAAAGACCAATCTTGGCCTACTTTACCACTCCCCAAACAAGTAAGATAGTACCAAGCTTCTTATGCTTACACCAAAAAACAAAAAAACCCTGAACATTCTTATGATAAAAACCGCTTCAAAAGAAAAAAGAAAAATTTAATTTTATACACTTTTAAATTTTAAGACTTGAATATTTTTTTCTTTGGTGGTTCCCCCACGTTACAAATTTATGATCACATTCCACCGATTAAATAACAAAGTTGTAAATGGAAAAAAAAATATGTATATAAATAAATAACACATTAAAAAGTCAATACTGGTGAGAATAAATGAAGTTAAATAAAATGTTCTATCTAGTACAGCGGTCGGCAAACTGCGGCTCACAAACCACATGTGGCTCTTTGGCCCCCTTGAGTTTTTAGCAAAGGCCAGCTTACGAGTACCCTAATTAAGTTAATGACAATGTACCTACCTATATAGTTTAAGTTTAAAAAATTTGGCTCTCAAAAGAAATTTCAATCGTACTGTTGATATTTGGCTCTGTTGACTAATGCGTTTGCCGACCACTGATCTAGTACAACCACTCTGAAAAACAACTGTCTATAATAATAAAAGCATAATATGCAAATCGACCTAACAATGGAATGACCATGATGATAGAGCTGGGGCTGCGCGAGGGCAGCCGAGGCTATGAAGGCCTACTCTTGCACAATTTTCATGCATCAGGTCTCTAGTTTAATAATAAGATTCTGTCAGATAACTGTTAAATTATTTTATATATACTGTTTTAAAATTTGATGCACAAATAAAAATCTACTAGTCATCTTAAAAAATGCAGATTTATTATTTCAGAATTAGATACCACTTTAAAGTGTTATCTTTAAAGTATTATCAGTTTTATCTTCTTCTCTGCCTAATTCAATGAACTGTAGCACCCTAAAGTGTCTTAATATTTAATTTAAAAATTATAATCTTCTGCAACTTTAAGTTGTGTGTTAAATGACCAAAAACATAAGTGGCAGAAAAGATTTCCATGATAAAGGTCTTTTTCTGTTATTCACAGTATACTAGATATTTCTAGTAAATTAAATTATTTTTTAAGATGAGAGCTGAGTCTCTCTTTTTAAAAATTTATTGATTTTAAAATGAGAGGAAGAAAGGGAGGAAGAGAGAGGGGGAGAAAGGAAGAGAGGAGAGAGAGAAAGAAAGAGAGGGAGAGAGGGAAAGAGAGAAGGAGAGAGAGATCAATATGTTGTTCAACTTATTTATGCATTCATTGGTTGATTCTTCAATGTGCCCTGACCAGGAATTAAACCTGCAACCTTGGTTTATGGGGACAACTCTCCAATCAACTGAGCTACCCTGCCAGGACTGAGGAGGCTCTTTCAATACCATAAATAAAACCTTAGTAATAAAGGCAGCTCATAAAATAGGCCAAGAAAAGTTACCACAAAGTGAAATTACCTTTCATAGAGCATATAACACTTCTCTTTTTAAAATGTATGATATCAATTTTATCATGATACTATATGGCCAATACTATAAAAAAAAAATACACCAATAAAAGTAAATCCAGGAACTGTTGTACTTGGAAAATGAGATAGGTATTTTTAGTCAGACATATCTGAGTTTGAAATACCAAATCCAATCTTTACTGAATGTATGGCCCTGAGCAATTTATTTAACCTCTGTCAGGCTCTGCTTCAAATGGGGATGATAATGTTCTATCTATTTACAGGTTATTGCAAGGATTAAATAAAACAATACATGTGAAAGACCAATAACATACTGCCTACTGGCACCAAGTAGTTACCATTAATTAAGTTATCATTTTTTTAAACCCAACACTAATCCATTTGGATCAAATTATGAGAATGATGTTCCTATCAACTGTCTAAGTACAGAGTTGTTGTAAAAAGCAAACTTTCCCAAATTGACAAACCACATTTAAACTCTATCTTAAGATAAAAATAATATACCTTCAACGAAAAAAAAAAGGTGCTTGCTCTTCAATACTAAATCTCTGTTGCTCTCCTTTCTGCTCCATCTCTACTAGTAAAAGTTTTCTTTCCTACCCTAGCCAGTTTGGCTCAGTGGATAGAGCATCGGCCTGCAGACTGAATGGTCCCAGGTTTGATTCCAGTCAAGGGCACATGCCTGGGTTGCGGGCTCCATCCCCATTAGGGGGCGTGCAGGAGGCAGCTGATCAATGATTCTCTCTCATCATTGATGTTTCTATCTTTCTCTCCTCCCTTCCTCTCTGAAACCAATAAAAATATATATTTTTTAAAAGTATTCTTTCCTAAACATACCAGATTCATACCATTTCAAATTTCTTTTGAAAAAGCTATTTTTGCAATCAAACTTACTAAACTGAAACTAGTCACAGATATAATGAAACCATACTTCAGAATGCAACATTTAAAAACATATTTACATAACATAAAGCCACAAATAAAACCATATTTATAAGGAAACAAACCTATCCAATATAACATTAACAATGCAGACCCCATCAGCATACACCAGTCAACTGAGACTAACACACCCAAACATTTAGAAAAAATAAAACATAATCTTAAAGGCTCCCTTTAAATAAACTTCATGATTTTAAAGGAATTTCATAACTTCACTTCATAATTTTCTTAAACTTGGAACATTCAAGATGAAAATCCCTCCATGCAAAGACTCCAATAGAAACAACTGTGCCAAGAGGAATTAAGACAGGATCAAATAAGCAACCTAATCACCAATCTCTCCACTCCTATTCCCATGTCAGATATTAATCAACTAGAGGCCAGGTGCATGAAAATTCATGCATGGGGGGGGGGGGTCCCCTTAGCACCACCTGCCCCCTCTCACAGTCCGGAAGCCCTCAGGGGTGGTAGGTGACTGGGCGGTCAGGGGAAGGTGACACCCCCATCACACCTCTGCTGCTACCACTGCTGGCAGTGCAAGCCTTGGCCCGCCCTGGTTACCTGAGCTTCGGGCGCCCTGGGTGGCTGGGTAGCTGACATCTGAGGCTTGCCTGCACCTTGGGCATCGGTTGGGCAGCAGCAATCGGAGGCTTGCCTGCACCTCAGGCTGGCCCGGGGCGGCTGGGGGACTGAGGGTGGGTCTGGCCACACCATGCACCTGCCACCCTCCCCAGCTGGGCTGAAAGGACTGTGGGACTCCGGCGGGGCTGAGGGGACTGGGCACCACCATCTTTGTGATGGTGTGATGGTCAATTTGCATATTCCCTCTTTATTAGATAGGACAGTTGTTGGCAAACTCATTAGTCAACAGAGCCAAATATCAACAGTACAACGACTGAAATTTATTTTGGGAGCCAAATTTTTTAAACTTAAACTATATAGGTAGGTACATTGTTATTAACTTAATTAGGGTACTCCTAAGCTGGTCTTTGCTAAAAACTCAAGGGGCCAAAGAGCCGCATGTGGCTCGCCAGCCGTGGTTTGCCGACCACTGAGATGCTGCTTCTCTCAAGAGGTGTAAAATCTCAGTTCTCAAATTTAAAATCTAAGGTCCTTAAAACTTTGAGGTGTGACTTTATGGCAAGATAAATCCAATCACTCTCCTGATATGGCAAACATTCTGCACACAGGACTGCCCCGTAATAAGGGATTTGAGCATCAATACAATAACTATCAGAATAATGAAATCTAAACATCCAAACTTAGGCTGTTTCCTTGGATATATCATAGCAATGATTTACATTAAGATACCAAACCTTCCTTACATACTATCTTGCCTTCTCTATAACACACACTCTCTCTCTCGTGCCTGCTAAAACAAAATAAGCAATAACTTTATCTGCCATCTGTGAATGTTGGTTGGTAGTCTGTTTCCTCACTCCTATTGCTGCCCTGCCCATGTGCTCTGAGCCTATGGTCTGTTGCTACTATTACAAGGAGCTGAGTCAGGGAGTGAGAGTTTAGGCAGTAAAGAGTACCTGTAGTATTCGAAAAATTGAGGAATACTATTCTCCAAAATGATCCTAACTGATCCCTAGAAGGAAAGGGGAAATAGGCAGCAAAACCCACCCACCTCTCTTGCTCCAGCTATGAGACGTTTGCATGTCCAAGTAATACTTCTAGCACCATCACCACCTAATACCTTGGGCCCATTTAAATCACTGCAGCCACTTAGCTATTTATACTTTATATACATTTTCTTTCTTTCATATTATTTAGATATTTTCATATTAGTAAAAATAAACTTAACAGAATTAAAAATATCTCAAGGTAAAAGAAATAGAAAAAACTACAAAACAACACTAGGTACACAACTGCAAGGGACATCTGATAGTCACCACTCTTCAATGCCACATAAAAGTAAGTCACTTACAGAGTTATTCTGCATCCTCATTTCATAGGCTGCTTGTCTCGGATTATTGGCTACTTGAGAACCTGAATTTCTTGAACCCAAGGCATGAGGAGTCAATATTCCACCAGGAGTGAAAGCTGGTTGATCTCTCTGACATAAATGGAAATAAATGTAGAAATTAAAATTAAATGACATCACAGATGACAGGAAGAAAAGAAAGCAACAAAATAAGAGTCCCCACTGTAAGCACTTAAAAATTGAAAATGAATTTCCGTTCACATTACATAGTTGTTGACACTCTGATCTGATTGAAACTTACCCTATAAATAAATCTGCAATATGTAATAACTCTGAAAGTACAAATAATTCAATATTTTGATTTATACAGAGAATCTATTCCAGCTAATTAAGCTAATCAATTATGTTTACTTACAATTTCAGAACACATTCAAGACAAAATTCTAGGCAAATTAAGTATAACTAATAAGATAAAAAACACGAGTTTGATTTATACTAAGGAATCCAACTTTTATTTACTCTTCACTTTCTTAGAACTCACTTTCCAATTAATTAGAGTCATGATTCAAGCTGTAATAGGTAACAACCATGGCTGACTGATACAAGAGAGATTTTTTTACATAGACATTGACTGAGAGGAGATAATTATATGCAGGGTAGAAAATAAATATGCCCCTCCCATTCTAAGTGATTTTGAATCTACTTGCAATAATAAACAACTCTACTTTTTTTCTTTTCTAAATTCCTGAAATTGCTCGATTCCAACAAAATATAATAATAAAAGGCAGTCCTTAAACTTCATGAGTTTAAAATCTAGTAAGGAAGATAAGAAAATCAAGAACTACAGAAGTTAAGTGACGAGAAGGAATGCAATTAAGAAAACAAATATCACTGCAAGAAGCCCCAGAGTGAAAAGAACTGCTCCACCTAGTCTATGAGTAGAAGAAAGAGACTTTGTAGAAAAGGTAAGATATGAGGGAGTCCTGAAGTAAAAAAATCCGTTTGAAGGTACCAAATGAAGGCAATGATCTGAGTCTGGAGGGTCATGGTGTATTTAGAAGGTAGAAGGGAAAAGCTGGACAGATAAAATTCGACCAAATCATAGTGCACTCTGCATGCCAGACAAAAATAAAACTGTATTCTGAGGAAACTAATGAGTCACTGGTGATTTCTGAGTAGAGAAACAACAAAATTTGAATGTCATGTTCTGGGAATACTGACCTGACAATGATGTAGACAAAATGTAGTAACTTTCAAGAGGATAAAAGGTTAACTATTTTTATTACAAAAGCATTATCTGATTAGTATAAATGCCAACCACCCCTTCCTGCCCATCAATTGTATCCCTTCAGATGTTTGAAAAAGGACTTCTTTACTTTCAACACCAGCATTCTTTCTCCACGTAAGAAGGCAGCTGGGTGAACACTATGTCCCTATCCAACTCTTATTGGATAAGAAATAAAAAGCTATTGTATCAAACATTTTCCTCCCAAATTGTAAGTCACACTATTGCCAATCTTATTAATTAAAACTCACCTTCATTCTCTTTCTTTTTTCTTTCTGTCGTCTTCTAAAACTGTCCTAAAAGTATAAAATCCACATATTCTGTCAAATAATTACACAAAAATGTAAGAGTTAAACATTACCAGGAATGATGTGAGAGACAATTAAAGTTTTAAAGGAAGACCCCAGAAACCTAGAAACATAATTAAACTAGGTAACAGACTATATGTTTAAAGTGCTGCTTATCAGAACTTTAGGTAGGTAGAGAGCATTCTATATTTAGGTACAATTTAACTTTCCTCCTAATTTTTTTTCACATGGTTTCTTATATCATTCCAGGAAAGAATGAAAGACTCATGACAAAAACTATTGGCTCTACCCTGGAGCAAATAGGCTACCAATGTGTAAAGCTACAAATAGAAAAACAAAGAATTCTTAAGCTGTAGTTGAAGTCAGTTAATAATCAAGATGTCAGCTTTAAAATATTGAGAAGACAATAGTGAGCCTCTGTTACCTAAAAAGGGCTTGACAATTTCTAACTCCGTAACATATATGACAAAGTGGGTAAAGAGAGAAGTGGGCTCTATGCAAACACCATCCAACCCCCGGGCTCTAAAAAGTCAATTTAATGAAAGGAAGGACATTCAGATGTTCACACTGCTTATTCTGGGCCAATTTTAACTCATAGGAAAGGGTCCAGTCTGCATCATCAAGTTTTCAAAATGTAGCCATGGTTTCAACTGCATAGGGTGTGGGGTTGATGTTGCTTCCCCACTAACTGTTCGGACTATTCAAAGGCCTCCTTTACCTCTCATGCCCAAAATTCTGTGATTATCAAGGCACTGAAATGACATCTAAGGTGGCCATGGCTGCAGCTATGGCCTAAAACAGGGGCCAGCTGGTACTGTACTGGCTGTCATCCTAGCTTCACTTCTGTCCTTTCCAGGTCAGTACTGCCAACTACAATGTGTTAACAAAATTTGAAAATTGTGCTTTCAGCCAGGAGAGGGGTTGAATGTTAAGTACATAGTGAATGACTACCTTAAAAACCTCCTAAAATATAAAAACCACCAATTTATTTAATCAAGCTTTTGCCACCACCTGCAGTGAAACTTCTCTTATCTAAGTAACCAATGACTGATAGTCTGTGAAATCCATTATTCAGTTTTCAGTCCTTGTCTGACCATGACTCTTTCCTTCTTGAATCATGCTCTTCACTTGGCTTCCAGGACATTACACTCACCTGGCTCTCCTCATTCACTCTTGCTGCTAGCCCTTGCTCCTCAACTCCCCAACCTCTTTGTTGGTGTTACTCTGAACCCAATACTTAGACCTCTCCACTTCTCTACTTTCATGGGAGTAATCATCTAGCTTCATGGCTTTAAACACCATCTAAATACTTAAAAGTCTTCCTAACCAGGATCTCTTTCCATTTACCACCTCGATTCACTTTCCAGGCTTCCTCATCAGTTGCTCAGACCATTTTTCAATTGCTCAGATAAAATGCCTAGGACTCATTCTTGATAGCTTTCTTTTCTCACACCTAGCATTTAATCCATTAGCCAATCCCATTGGTTCTATCTTCAAAATATGCAGAATCCAACTAGCTCTTGTCTCCTCCACTACAATTATACTAGCTCCCTTGGACCTGACTTACTGCTTCTATCTTTGCCTCCATACAGTGAGTCTCAATATAACAGCTAGTGGCCCTTTGATAATCTTGTCACTTTTATACTCAAACCCCTCCAGAGTGAAAGCTAAAGTCCTTATAATGACCTACAGGGTCCTGCCAGATCTGGCCCGCCATCATCATTCTGACCTCTTCTCGGCTCCTGCCACACTGGCTCCTTGCAGTTCTGTGAACATCTGGGTATGCTTCTGCCGAGCCTTTCCACTGGCTATTCCTTCCATCTGAAATGCTCTTCCTGCAAATGTCTGCATGGTTTACTCCCTCTTATCCTTCAGGTCTTTATTCAAAGTCATCTGTGGGCATGGCCCTCTCTAATCAACTTTTCTAGAATTGCAAACTACCTATCACCACCTTCCCAGCTATTTCCTCACCTGCTTTAATTTTCTTCATGGCACTTATCCCTAACACATTACACAATTTACTTAAGTTTTTGTGTTTATCATCCATCTCCCCCAGAAGAATGCCAGCATTGGAGGGTTAGGAATTTTTGTGTGTGTGTTTTTTTGTTTTGTTTGCTGTATCAGTAACACTCCGAATACTATCAGGCACATGGTAACACTTAATAAATATTTGCTGAATAAACAGACAATATTTATTAAGATTAAAAGGCAAACCTCAAAGCTTATAAAACAAAAAGCATCACATTTACCTAATTGCTCAATTTAAATAATAAATATTGATGCATGCCTCTTCTACTATCTGTTCTGCTGATCAGTTAAATACCTATTTCTAAGGGTGGTAGTCACACACATGCAGAATAGGTCCATCTGGGTGCTATCAACTCCTTTGGAAATCTGTCAAAAGTGGACACACTTTCCAGAAAAATACAATGGAATTTCTGAGAGTTCATAAATTCCACCTCCCCCTATGCCCTACCATGTTGATGGATGTCATATGATGTCAATGACACCCAAAAAGACCCAAAGTTTTAAAATGTCCTCTTTGCCAGGCTGTCTGAAAACCATTATTACCTAAATCTGAAGCACTCTGGTATCTAGCAAATCCCATACAACCTGCCCTAATGCCAAATATCACCAATATTTAATAGTGTAAAGTCTGCTAAAGCCACATAAAAGGACTGTTCTAACATGAGGCTTTTACACCAAGCAGTACACACTACGTACAGTTTTTTTCTTAAAACATAAATGGTAGCAGGTCAAGTGGAGCCACTATAATTGTTGAAGACTTAGTTAATAATGGCTGTCCTGGTAGACATTTGGTATCCTAGACAAAGTTAGTTCTGTTATTTGAATTTTACATATAAAAAATTCTTGCCATCAAAGATTACCAAATACCAAAAGCTTTGGATTGCTTACAGTCCACTCACTCTTTTCCTTAAAATGGTACTCCAAATTCTAAAATAAGAGATCACTAGCTACAGTATACAAAGTTGAAGAAAACATGAAATCTTGTCAGATACAACGACATGTTTTAATGTTAGGAGATCATGAAGCAATATAGCAATATTATGTTGCTATTTGCTCAAAATAGCCATATGGCTTTTTATAAAATCAGTTTCCAAAAGGATTTCCTTCACTCTTATCTGCTACTATTATCTGCTCATTTTACCCACTGCTTGCCTCCCTTGCCACTCCCCCACAACCAACTCAGTCTCCAAGCTGCTGCCCCTCTCCCACACTCACTCCCCAGGGTCTCTGAACCCCTGGCTGCAGACTAGGGGCCTGTGCATATCACTCTGACACCTCCACTTCTCTCTTCAGGTATTTCCTCCTATCTCTCTAGAACTGGCTCCTCTTTCTCCTTATATGCCCACGCTTCTCGAGGTTTCTATTGGAGGCACTTTCACTCCATATAAACTCCCAGGGATTTCCAGTTCACACTCATGACTTGAAGTATATCCCTAGTTGCTAATGGTTCTCAAATCTCCTTTTAAAAAACTTCTACTCTGGGCTTTACACATATCTATCAAATTGCTTCCTGGGCTTTTCTCCTTTCAGGTGTCCTGAGTGCTTGAGGTATCTCTCAAACTCAGTATCTCCAAAATGAAATTTGATTTCTACCTTGTCACCACCCTAACCTGCTCTAGCCTCAGTACTTACTATGTCAGTAAAGAGCACCAGCAAACTCTTAACTGTCCAGGTCAAAAACTTGAACTTCTCACCTAAGCCCTCCACACTATCAGATGTAATCAACTTCTAAGAGCTTTGTTATTTTATTTCCCTCTTTTAAAAAAATCTTTAGTGTTGAAAGTATTACATATGTGCCCTTATTTACCACACTGATCTCTTCTAGCCTGCCTCCACACACCCCCACCTTGGTCCCAGGCCTTCATCACCCTATAATCTGCGTCAATGGGTTATGCATATATGCATACAAGTTCTTTGATCTCTTCCCACCCTCCCCCACCTTATTTCCCTCTTTTAAGTTTAAATTTCTTACTCAAAGCTGCAACTCCCTGCCTTGGCTGATGCAATCCAAATCACACCCCCTATATTCTACTACCAGAGTACAAAGTTCCTAGCTCTTAACCTGTCTTCCAGAGCATAAATACTTCCTATAAACATGGCAGCTCAATCTCAGCATTCTTGTAGCCTTGGAACCCTCATTTCATATCCTATTGATTAGACAGGTATTTAGATTTATATCTTAAGAATATAAAGAGAAAAAAATTACAATGCAACTCACAGTGTACAATATATATAATTCCACAAAGCAAGCATCAAAACCTTTATAAAATAATGAAAGCACTACCACTCATGATTACACTAATGTTCGATACACTATAATGATGTAACAATGCACTCAAAGAGGTTAAAAGTACAATCACAGGATCATCACAGCCTATTAGAGACAGGAGCAATTTAACTACTGCAATAGAAACACTTTACCTCATCATCCTTTCTCTTTTTAAAAATGCTATCCTCAACTTCACCAACTGCTAACATGATCATCTGTACTCTTTGCAGATTGACATAACCACTTTCTGTTAGGTAACCCTGTAAGTAATAAAATACAAGTAAAATAACCTTCTTATAAAAGCAAATACTTCTGTTTTGAAATTATTCAAGAGTAAACTTACCCCAGTTTTGTGTACCACATTTTTGTATATGTTGACCAAACGGTCAATTGCACCTTCCCTGCCACCAGGAAACAAATATTATGCATTAGGACCAGTATTCACTGTAAAGGCAAGGAGGCTAAAGCAAGTCTTAAAACCCACAAAAAACACACATACCTAATTTCTAACGATGGCAGATGAGGAAGAAAGTCATTTCCCACAAAGAAGCACATGAAGACCCAGTCATCAATGCTCCTCTCAACATCAAATGTGAATGGAAGGCTGGCCATGGTGAGCTCTCTTTCCAAATACTACAACCAAAAAGGAACATTGGCATTAAAGATATTAAAGGCACACTTGTCTTAGAGTGCCAATTCCAATGATTATGACTACATACCTCACGAAGAACATTAAGACGAAGGAAGATAAACTCTCCCTCTGCACAAGGAAGACTATCTGCAAGTTCATCGTGCTACAAGAAAAGGATCAAGAATTAAACATGTCCACTCTAAACTCTGTAAATAATCAAATAAATATGGCTTTCTTAAAGCAGATCCATTTTAATACTCTATTTTTAAATAAAAAAAGAATTCACTATAACATCCTAAATAATAAAAGCATAATATGCAAATCGACTGAATGGTGAAACGACCCATCACTATGACGTGCACTGACCACCAGGGGGCAGATGCTCAATGCAGGAGCTGCCCCCTCTTGGTCAGTGTGCTCCCACAAGGGAAGCACTGCTCAGCCAGAAGCTGGGCTACCTAAGCCAGCAGTCAGACATCCCCCGAGGGGTCCCAGACTACAAAGAGGGCGCAGGCCGGGCTGAGGGACCTCCCAACCCCACCCTCCCACCGGGCCTCTAGTTTTAAAAATAAAAATTACCCATTATCCCAGTCACACACCAAGGAGTAGCAAATGATTTTTCTGAAGGAGGACAGTAAATATTTTAGCTTGTAGGGGTTACATATGGTCTCTGTCCCATATTGTTTTATGTTATATTTTTTGTTTTTTACAACCCATTAAATATGTAAAAATCATTCTTAGCTCATAGGCCAAATCTGCAATCCAGTTAGGGCTGTAGTTTGCCAACTCCTAACCCACACAGAACCAATATTAACATTTTGATGTAAAGTCCTCTAGATCTTTCTCTGTGAACATACAGTATATTTCTTACCTGCCTTTCTTCACTCAGCATAGATTTTTAAAGGATTCCATATATTAAAACAAAAACCTCTTTAGAGGGGACTGGATATAATCAAGCAACCCAAAATATGTAGAAACTAAGAGTAACTTTAATATTTAAAACAAAATGTTTAATATATTTGACTTGTAGTTCCTTTTAAGAAGCATAACCATTGAAAAAATAACTCTTACAAATAAACCATGTGCAATATGCATTACCTATAAGATCTAAGTCTCATATAGATATGTTAGAAAAGTGGAAATAATATAAAAGTGTAATGAGTGTGTACATGCTCTTAAATGTTTATTTACTTAAAAACTTAAAAATCTGATCATACAACTAGATGGAAAAAAAGCATTTGACAAAACCCAGCATCCATTTATGATAAAAATTCTCAGCACATATGACAAACCTAAAGCTAACATCATACTCAACAGGAAAAAACTAAAACCATTTCCCATACGATCAAGTTGTCCACTTCCACCACTTTTATTTTACACTAGAGGCCATACGCGAGAGCCTCTCCTGTGGACACTCTTCCTATGCGCCCCACCCCCGCTCTGGGATCAGGACCAGCATTGGGATTGATCAGGTGCAAGCCTGTGGTCGCTTCTTCATCATGAGCGCCAGTATTGCCCTAGGACAGGCACGCAGAGACCGCAGCAGAGCGCAGCGAGCCTACAAAACAGTGGCAGCGGCAGACGCAGCAGGGGCCAGGATGAGCGAAAGTAGTGTGGTGCCCAGACCCGGGCTCGGGGGATATAGGACTGCCAGTTTCGGCCGATCCCCATAGGCCAGGCTGAGGGACCCCACTGGTGCACAAATCCATGCCCCGGGCCTCTAGTATACCAATAATGAACTATCAGAAACAGAAATTGAGAAAACAATCCCATCTACAATTGCATCAAAAGAAAATTAAATACCAAAGAATATATTTCACCAAGGAGGTAAAAGACCTGTATTCAGAAAATTACAAGACACTAAAGAAAGGGATTGAAGAAAATAAAAATGGAAACATATGCTGTACTCATGAATAGGTAGAATTCACATTGTTAAAATGTCCATACTACAAAAAGCAATCTATAGATTCAACACAATCCAAATAGAAACACCAACAGCATTTTTCACAGAACTAGAATAATCCTAAAATTTAATATGGAACCACAAAAAAAAACACACAAATAGCCACAACAAACCTTGGGAAAGAAGAACAAAGTTGGAGGTATCATGCTACCCGATATCAAATTATACTAGAAGGCTATAAACAACACTGTACTGGCATAAAAAGACACATAGATCAATGGAACAGAATAGAGTCCAGAAAAAGCTAAAGGAATCACCACCAAACCAGTATTACATGAGATGTTAAAGGATCTTCTTTATGAAGAAAAAAAAAAAGGATAAAAAATATGAACAATAAAATGGCAATAAGTACATATTGACCAACAATTGAACCTAAAAAAAATAATAATAAACAAGCAGAACAGAAACAGACTCACAGATTCAGACAATATTTTGACATTGCCAGACTGGGGGAGGAGAGGGAGGGGAGTACGAGGATGGGTGAAAAAGGTGGAGGGATTAAGAAGTACAAATTGGTTGTTACAGAATAGTCATGAGGCTGTAAAATACAGCATAGGGAATATATAGTCAATAATGTTCTAATAATTATGCATGGTCTCAGATGGGTATGAGATTTATCAGGATTATCACTTAGTAAGTTATATAATGTCTAATCTAAATCACTGGGTGTACCCCTGAAACTAATACAATATTGTATGTCACCTGTAATTAAAAAATGAAAAAGTATTTAAAAAAAAAAATGGGCAAAGGTCATGAATAGACACTTCTCAAAAACATAGAGATAACCAATAGACATATGAAATGATGTTAAATGTCACCAGAGTAATACAAATTAAAACCACAAGGAGGTATCACCTCACACCTATCAGGATAGCTATCATCAATAAATCAACTAAGAACAAAGAACAACGAACAAATATTGGCCAGGATGTAGAGAAAGGGGAACTCTCCTGCAAAGTTTGCGGGATTGCAAATTGGTGCCCCCACCATGGAAAGTACTTACAGTGGCTCCTCAAAAAAATGAAAATAGCACTACTGCCAGCCAATGTGGCTCAGTGATTGAGCACTGACCCATGAGGTCCTTAGTTCAATTCCCAGTCAGGGCGCATGCCCAGGTTGCAGGCTCAATCCCCGGGGGGGGGGGGGGGGGTGTATGCAGGAGGCAGCTGATGGATGTTTCTCATCGATGTTTCTTATTTCCCTATCCTTCTCCCTTCCTCTCTAAAAATCAATAAAAACATATATATATATATACACACATATTTGAATATATTTTTATTGATTTTTTTTTTTACAGAGAGGAAGGGAGAGGGATACAGAGTTAGAAACATCAATCAGCTGCCTCCTGCACGCCCCCTACTGAGGATCAAGCCTGCAACCAAGGTACATGTCCTCAACCAGAACCCAACCTGGGACCTTTCAGTCCACAGCCCAACGTTCTATCCACTGTGCCAAACCAATCAGGGCTTTATGTTTGTTTGTTTTTTAAGTAGAACTACCTTATGATCCAGCAATTCCATTTCTGGGTATTTAGCTGAAGAAATCCAAAACACTAATTCAAAAAAATATATGCACCCCTGTGTTCACTGCAGTATTATTTATAACTAGAGGCCCAGTGAACGAATTCATGCACCACTAGGGTCCCTTGGCCTGGCCTCTGGGATCGGGCTGAAACCGGCTCTCCAACATCCCCCAAGGGATCCCGGATTGCAACAGGGCGCAGGCCAAGCCAAGGGACCCCACCGGTACATGATCAGGGCCAGGGAGGGATCGCGGGAGGGCTCCAGGGTGTGTCCAACACATCTCACTCAGTCCCAATTGGCCAGACCCCAGCAGCAAGCTAACCTATCAATCAGAATGTCTGTCCCCTGGTGGTCAGTGCACATCATAGCAAGCAGTTGAGCAGCCTTAGCATATCATTAACATATTACGCTTTGATTGGTTGAACAGCTGACCGCCAACCGAACACTTAGCATATTAGGCTTTTACTATATAGGACAGTCAAAATGTGGAAGCAACCAAAGTGCCAATTAATAGATAAATGGATAAAGTGTTACATATATGCAATACTTGGCCATAAAAAAAATGAACTCTTACCATGTTCAACAACATGGATGGACCTAGAGAGTATTATGCTAGTGAAATAAATTAGAAAGAGAAAGACAAATACCATATGATTCCACTTATATGTAGAATCTAAAGAACAAAATAAACAAACATAGATACAGAGAACAAACTGAAGGTTGCCAGATGAAAGGGGGTTAGGGGGCTGAGTGAAAAGATGAAGAGATTAAGAAATACAAACTGGTAGTTAGAAAATAGGGGATGAAAAGTACAGAATAGGGTACACAGTCAATTATACTATAATAACTATGTATGGTGCCAAGTGGGTAGTAGAATTACCTGGAAGATCAATTCAAAAGTTATATAATTGCCTAACCACTATGCTGTACACCTGAAACTAAGATAAATATTGAATGTCAACTGTAATTTAAAAAGTATAAAAAAGAGATGTAAAAATATTTTTTAAATTCATTTTTATTGCTGAAAGTATTATAGATGTCCCCTTTCTCTCCATTGATCCACACTGCCCTCCACCCCTCTGCCCAGGCCTTCCCCACACTACTGTCTGCACCCATACGCTTATATGCATATAATTCTTTGGTTAATCTCTCTACCCCCAAACCCACACACCTGTCTTCACTGAGATTCATCAGTCTGTTCTATGCTTCTATGTCTCCAGATCTATTTAAATAAAGATCTTTAAAAGATGTATCTCTGTGAGAGTTAACAGAGTAGTAGGTAAAAAACTAATCATTCATAATCGTCTCTATCCATCTTAAAAATGAGACAGCTTAAATATATTTATTCTCATTGAATTGTACACTTAAAATGGTTAACTGTGCCGCGCCAGCACAGCCAAGGGTTCAGTGAGCCTGAGGGAAGGCCGGCGAAGAATGAAGAAAAGACAAAGAGAATAAGGTGGGTCTAGGTGGATCTTCTGTGCCCGGCTGAGACCACAGAACAGATCCAGACTGCAAACTGATGCTTTATTTTATAGTCAGAGGTAAACAAGGTAGTAGTCACCATAGTTACAATGTTCTTGGGAGTTTCACTTGTTCTGGCAGCACTTGCTGCACCTCCCACACCCCATTAGCTACCCAGGAAGGATCTAGGGAGCATCATAAGGTCAAGCTTAATTATGAGAGGGCTGTGCCCTCTAAGCTGGGACTTGTTTGTGGCTTTGCCAGCAGGTCAGTCCGAGGCTTAACCTTATAACCACTCCCTAGAGTTAACATTTTATATTTTGTTAAAATAAAAAAAATGTTTCATTAAATAAAATTTAAAAATGAGGCAACTACCACTTCAAATTCTTACCTTTCCCTTCTTTTCTCTTGGCAAACCTTCACAGTCCTTGACCTCATGTCCAAACTGATTACAAAGACCACAGGGTTTGGGTTTGTTTGGTTTGAATTCTTCTCTAATAATGGTAAAGTTGGGTTCGTGTGTAGCAAGGCCGAGCATGATGAGATCAGCTATCAACAACAACAAAAAACTGAACAGTGAGCATTTGGAGAAGATCCTTACCACAATGAAAGGCACAGGACATCATCAAAAAAGTAAGACACCAGTACAAAGCAAAGTCCAAAGGGGCAGGCAAACAAATGGCAAAGCCAAAAAGCCTAACACTTTCTAGCAGTCCTCAGCCAACAAGATGTCCTCCAGATATACATGGGCCTAGAATTCAGACCACCACTCACTGTCAACACTTGGAAATTTTCCATTTTAAAGTTACGTGCAGCAATATTAAAGGTTTTAATGTAAAATATAAACATAGGTAAATTAATTACAGGTTAAACAACTCAAAACTAATTCCCTCTCAAACATAAAATAAGCAAGGCATTTTAGAATTTCTAGACACCCATGAGTAAGCAACTATTATACACCAACCCATCAAGTTGCTATGGTTTAATCCAAGAGAATCAAACCCCATAAAAAGAAACTTACCATCTGCTCCACATAGGCAATGATGAGTGTTTGGGTCATGGTTAGGCTGGGCTAAAGAGGGGAAAACATATATTTATATAAATATATTTTATACCAAAGAAATGTCATATTTTACTAAATGCTTTTCATATAATGGCTTATCTTTCTTTCCAATAGAACATATAATCAAATATTTACAAATCAGTTTTACCTCTTTGTCTTCTAATGTAATCCATGATTTTATGTTCTCCTTCGCCAGGAGCACTAGCATCTGATAATATAACCTATAAAAAAAGTTAACACTTTCAGTTCATCCCTAATTTTTTAGAACAAAAATTAACTGAATTGTGTATCTTAAAAATAAATGGAAATAACTCAAAAGATAGTGTATTAGTTGGAAATTTTTCTTAATAAAATCTGTGTGTGTGTGTGTGTGTGTGTGTGTGTGTGTATAAACATCCAAACTATTTCATTGATTAACTTATTACATGAAATAGCAAAAGTAAAAATATTGGGTCAAACTCAGTCACTAGAAAATCTGATTGGTTCTTAAGTTTTTACTACTCTCACCGCTATCCAAAGACATAGCTCTGAACCATATAAGTCCAGGGAGTAATCAATAAAAGATCCTATTAAATACAATTTGCTACCTAAATAATAGGTGTGTGGGGGAGGGGGACTTGTAAATCTAAAATTACGTAAAAACTCATTTATATTTTATTTAAATATGTAAGAGAACACAGACATTATTATTATTATTATTATTATATTTCCTTTTTTTTTTTTTTTTGTTAATCCTCACCCGAGGATATTTTTCCATTGATCTTTTAAAGAGAGTGGAAGAGAGAAGGAAAGAGAAAGAAACATCGATGTGAGAGAAACACATCACTTGGTTGCCTCTTGCACCCACCTGGACCAGGGCCCGGGCTGGAGAGGAGCCTGCAACCAAGATATATGCCCTTGACCAGAATTGAACCCGGGACCCTTTGGTCTGCAGGCAAACACTCTATCCACTGAGCCAAACTGGCTAAGACGAACACAGACATTATTTAAAGGCAGAGCCCACAACTTTAATCCTTGATGTAATTGTATTCTTTATTTTTAATTGATTGATTTTTAAAGAGAGGAGGGGAGAGGGAAAGAGAGAGAGAGAAACATTAATGTGGAGAAACAAGGATTGGTTGCTTCCTGCATGCATCTAGATTGGGGATCAAACCTGCAAACTGGGCATGTGCCCTGAGCAGGAATCAAACTGGCAAACTCGCCCTAGCTTGTTTGGCTCAGTGGATAGAGTGTTGGCCTGCGGACTGAAGGGTCCCGGGTTCGATTCCAGCCAAGGGCACATGCCTGGGTTTCGGGCTCAATCCCCCCCAGTAGGGGACACGTGGGAGGCAGCCAATCAATGATTCTCTCTCGCTGATGTTTCTATCTCTCTATCCCTCTCCCTTCTTCTCTGAAATCAACTTTAAAAATAAAATAAAATAAAAAAAGACTTAAAAGGAAAAAACAAAACAAAAAACTGGCAACCTTTTGATGCACGGGACAAGTCTCAATTAACTGAGCCACACTGGCAAGGCCGTAATTTGATTTTAATTTAAGAAATTTTCGTTTAAAAATTACTTTCACATATATATACACACTCACATTTTTAAAATCCTAAGTCCCATTTTATGGCTTCATAGTGATAAGAAGAGGACAAAATTGACATTGAGAGAAAATTAAACTTTTTAAAACTGGACCATGCAAGGCATCCCATTTCCAATAACCCTGGAAACTTCTCTCCTCTGACAGTCAACTAGCATTTGTTGGGGGTGGGAGTGGGGGGGTAGGGGGTGGGAGGACAAATAATATCAGTCATACCAAAGTACAGCCTCAAATGATCACCCTAATCTTTCTTAAGTACCAAAATATGAAACTTACTGTCAAATTTTTCCACCCGGGGTCATTATTTAAACGATCAGCTATGTAATAGCGAAGACATTTAGCAAGATTGTCCATGAATTCAGTTCCCTAAAATGATAGAAGAAAATAAATTAACTGATCACTTAAGGGCCAGCAATAGCTAGCAAAGTATGTGATTACTTACTGGTGTAATGCAGTTGCTATCAAATCTTTCTTTAATTTCCTCTGGAGGAAGAAAGCCACCTAAAGAAAAAGAGGCAATGTTTTGTTCTCCCCATAAAAAGTGAGGTAAATTACTCAATATTAAGCCAGAACAACAATAGCAAAAAGTTCAAATACAAAAGAAAGAGAAGTATTGTCACCTGAGGAACAATGTTTTTTCCCTTTTGGGAGGAAAATAAGATTCCTCCCCTCAAATTTAAATTAAGCTTAACATGACTGTCAAACAACATATAGTACACAAAAGATATTATGTTGTTATAAAAATATCAAAATGCTGATGTTCTTTCTAATGACCTCTTTAACAGCTCTCTCTCTCATACACACACACACACACACACACACACACACACACACACACACGGGGTTTGGAGTTTTAATTCAGATAAATTCTTTAAATAAAGGTGCCTTAGTAAAACAAAATAAAATGCTGATTTTATCACAGCTTTATATAAGAAATAAAATTGTCAACTAGACATTTAAAAAATTCTATTTTTCCTCTATATCACTGATTAGCTTCTTCATAGTATCTTCAAAAAAGGAGACATGTCTAAAATCAAAGACAATCTGTTACAAATACAAACAAGTTTTAGAGTATTAATTACAAGCTGCAGCCAAATAAATCTGTATATTTCTAGCAAATCAAAATAACGTAAAAATTTATCATAGCTATTTTTTCAACTGCCAAGTACACTCTCTCCAGCCAATGAATTATGGCTTTCCTGGTCTAGCATACTGCCTTATGTAACAAAAAAATAAACGATCCTGCTACAACATGCCCCATCTCATATACAGGTGTCTTCACCCAGTGGACATCAGATCTCCTGATCTTCCTCCTCTCTGAGACTTAGTCAACTCCTACCTATATTCCCATCAGGAATGTCAAGTCTTTGGGGACCTGCAAAGATGACTGTCCTCTATTCTACTCACCCCTCAAATGGGAAAACCCTGGGTATCTCATTGCCTCAGCATCTGGTACATCCATCTATATTGAAAGTGTTCCTCCCCGGCCTCCTCATATAGACCTCTGAGTTCTTAAGGGAAGCAATAAGCAAGCCACCAAGACTGATCTGAGGAAAATATTTCCAGAAATGTTGCTTTCTAACAGTCCCCATAAGAAAAAGAAACACTCTTAATGTATTTCTATTTTACAGATGTATAAAAGTTAGCTGAAGCCTGGCCAATGTGGCTCAGTTGGTGGCTCTTTCTACTGGGGATTGAGCCCACAACCTGGGCTTATGGGCTCAATCCCCAGTAGAAAGAGTGCAGGAGGCAGCCGATTGATATTTCTCTCATCAGGGTTTCTCTCTCTCCCTCTCCCTCTCCCTCTCCCTTCCTCTCTCTGAAATCAATAAAAATATCTATTTATTTAAAAGTTAGCTGAAGAGCTGCATGTACTCTGAAAAGCAATGAAATCAGAATTCCCTACTTTTATTTCCAAGTTTCCCTTTGACTATAGTGTGGAAATATACAAGCTTATTAATGGGAGTATGAAGAGTTTCATGTACTACTTTTCTTCAACAGTGAACATAAATCTTCCGTGCATATTCTGGGATCCTAATTAAATTAAAGCTCTGCCTATTCATAAGAAAAAGCTGCACTCCATCCCCTTCTCCACACATCTTATAAAAATCCAACTTCAAGGAGCATATTCTTTACCTTTTGCCAGTATTTCTTCCCTGACTCGCTGCTTCTCTACTGCTGCTTCCATTCCTTCTTTGGATGCTCTGAACCTCCTAGAACGCTGTTGATTCATTTTAGCACGTGGTGCCTGAAAGATGTATTTCACATTGAAATAATACCATTCAAAATATTCACAACTAAATCTATATTATTTTGAATCAGTTGTTCTTGTAAAAATAGTACACTAAGTCTAACAATCCTTCCATAACAGGCAATAGACCCTGAGAACTTAAATTTGGACCAAAAACCGAAAAGCTGAGCTCAAATGGACAAACCATAGCACTTAACACACACAGCAGGGCCCACAACCTAACATCAGTTCCACTGGGTTATGGTTTCTCCACAAGGAAAGCTCATTTTACTCAAAGACCCAGCCAGCAAGCAAAGATAGTTTCTTTCTACAGAACCAGAATCAGGAAGACCTTCCATATGTCCAAGCCTGAAAAGGATGGTCTCCAAATGGGATTCACAATGCCCCATAAGAGCAATAGGGGGAAAAAAAGAACAACAAAAGAAAACTACTTCTTGATCTGTAAGACCCCATGGCACTTCTCCTTTGTATTTCCCAGAATGAGGTTCACAATGACTACTCTATCTACAGTAAGGTCCAACAGTTAAAAAGGGAACAAGGTTTTAATCAAATGCACTTTTAAATCACTCTCACCAAATGCAATTTAAAACACCAAATAAGCTTGAATGAAATGAGCTGGAATGTAAGGTTTTAAATTACTGAACTGAGTTCTGGGGTTGCGACTCTGAAGTATTTTGTCCACATCTAAAATAAGTGGGGTTTTTTTATGTTCTCTTTAAATAATTCCCGTTTCTATAAAATGAGATCACCTAATTTCTTTCAAGTACCAAGTTCTACGATCTACATTTACCAAAAATCATCTTGCAGATATGTGCATGTACATACACATACAAATATCCACATGTTACATACTTGATGTAGCAGTAAGGGCACACTAAAGTTAAAATTTTTCTTTAAGAAATTTAGCTGAATATGAATTGAAATATGCTCCAAATAAGACATATTCTTGTTCCTTTGTTCTTTACTCCACTTTAACTGTAACTTAACAAGATATCAGGCAGCTAAGATTTTTCACTGAGTAAATAGAACCTCACAGAACTTTCTGGATTTTCAAAATCATTGCATTAGCCACTAGGATTACTAAATATAAAAGAAAGAAAATCTATTTGCTCCTGGCTAAACAAATTTAGGGTAATGACTTACCTTAATTTTCTTTGAACCCTGCTATGTAGTTTGCTGGTCATTTATACCAAACTAAGCTACTTGGTATAGTTATAGACCAGTAAGTTATTCCCTTCTTAAGACACTTGGATAGCTACTTGCTGCCTATAGGATAAAATCCAAACTTCTGAATGTGGCAGGTAAGGTGAACTCAAGCCATTGCTCTACTTCCCTTTCCAATCTAAAACACCTGCAGCCATCCATATGTGTCAGTGTGGTCAATAGCATGGAAGTGTGTTTACCTAGCACATCTGGAGGGTCCTCCTTTCCCATATCTGTCCAACCCATTCACCTCTACTGCCTACCAATATCCAATTATACTTTGCCCTTCAAGAAATGGGACAGAAGTCACCTCCTCTCTATCTCCTAACTTCCTGTGTAGCACTGGCTCTCTCTTCCCTCAATACCCTGCATATACTATTTAGTGTCTATAAAGTTCATTAATTAGTAACTAACCTCACTCATTTACTTATGTGTCTGTCCCTTTAGTGGAAAGCCCTTCAAAAGCAAAGGCAGTCATCAATATCCCCAGCAACTCACAGTACCTGGCACAAAACAGGCCCCAAAAATGTTTGAATCAATGATTGAAGGATGAGACTTTTTCAAAATGACCAGAGTCAACATTTTTCATTATTTAGCTGACTTTCATTGTAGACATTGGGAACACAACAAAAGCAAAAATGAAGGAATCTAAGTTAAATTTTTAGTACTCACCACTCCATCTATTGCCATGTAGAGAAGTCGTCTTGGTCTTACAATATTGAAAAGTCTGTCAATGTACTCAAAAATTGCAACCATCATTTCATCTTCGTTTTTTGGTGCTGGTCTATAAAAATAAGCAAACAATGTAATATAATATAGTACTCCTCTGTAATTTATGATATCAGTGACAAAAATGGGTTACGTACTTGTCTTCAGGATGAGTACAGGGATGGATGATTCCATTCATGTCCAAATACAGATTATCAAACTCCACATCATTTGGATTAGGTTTACTGGCATCAACAGGAACCTTTACACCATTGCATTCTTTGGGCTATGAGGAAGTAACAATTAATAGTAGTTTGATTGCTTAAGTCTAAATTAATACATCCTAGGCTCAGTATGAACCTGTTTCACTTCTGAATTAGATTATAAAATAAGTTCTTTTACTCCCTAGAACAAACTGAAGCAGATATTTCATTACAGGAAATGATAGCTTCCAACACAACCAATTAATCCTAATTATGTGGGGGATATTTGTCAAATTCTCAGCTCATTCAGTTGTCCAAGTGAGAAACCAGGGGAATCATCTTGGAAGTCTTTTCTCTCACCATCATCTCTAAATCCTGTCAATTTAATCTGAAAAATGCCTCTATCTCCTGTCATTCCTACTACCATTAGCAACATCACCTAAAAGATCACAACTGTCTTTGTATGAACTGCTCCCACTAGACTCTCCTATTTCCAGCCCACCCTTCTTGTCAGGTTTTGTTTTTTTCTAAAATCCAAATGTGGCCGTGTCTTAATCTTGCCTAATTATTCCAATGATTCCCATAGCAGGAGCACACCAATGAGCCTGGACCCTTACTACTATCCTGTCCTACCACAACATAAATCTGGCCTACCTTATCTCTTCTAAGTTCCTGGAAAATGCTCTTTCACCTCTCAATGCCTCTGCACACTGCTTCTCCTTCTTCCTCCCTGCCAACACCCACTTCCTAAAATCTTATTAATTTTCCAGGGTCTAGACTGAGATCAAATGTCAACCACCTTGTAACACTTTGTACACTTCTCCCACAAAACTAACTGCTCCTCCTTCTGCAGTTCCTCATTATTGTTAATTCCCCTGTAGCATTCCCATGGTTTTATATTTAATCTGTCATTCTAATCCAACCACACTGTGAGTTCTTCAAAAGGTAAGGACTGTGCCTTATTTACTCCTGGAGGCACTGATATATTTTTGTAACGAACATTTCCTCTGTCCTTTTCTTCCAGAGATTCAGCAAACGGTAAGAATATGAAATCAGACTTTTACTGTTACTAATAGAAATAATTTAAAACAGTAAGCTTTCCCTTACATATAAAGCATCATTTGTAATAACAAAAAGAAAAAATGTGAACCATTTAAAAGCTCATCATATACATACTACATCCGGATAGACCTCAGAAACATCCTGCCAAGTAAAAAATTGGCGAACACACCCATAAAAGATCCCATTTATGTAGCTCAGAAAACAAAATCAGAAACAGAAATAGACTGACTTCAATCTGAGGGCAAGGGAAGGGTGAGGGAGATAGGAAGTGACTGCAAATGGGTACAACATTTCTTTAGGGAGTGATAAAAATGTTTTAAAATTAAATAATGGCAATTGTTGTTCAACTCTATATACTAAAAAATCCCACTGAATTTGATACTTTAAATAGGTGAACTTTATTATATATATATACATTATATCTCAATAAAGCTGTTGAAAAAATAAAGTCAACTTAATTAGCAAAAAAAAAAAATAAATAAAGAGCCCACGTATTAAACTGTAGTTGATAATCACAAATACACTGCTGAGCCAAAAAAGCAAGTTCCAGAAAAAAAATAGACAGCAAATCAAGTATAGAAAGTATAAAACAGACAAAACAGTATTAGCTATTGTTTAGGGATGACTACATAAGCAATGTAAGCACAGAGAAAAGCAAGGGATGAACACCAATGTCAGGACAATGGTTATCTTGGAGAGGAATACGAATAACACTGGGCTTCAATTTATATTTATAATTGAAAATAAAGGATATAAAAAAGACTTTAAAGGCAGTCCAGGGAAGAAGCTGCCAGACAGTATTCTACACATACATGCTGTGAATTACAAAAAAAGGGGCTTGATCCGAAGCAGTGAATGAAAGTATATGATCGTCTAACCAATATGTTATACACTGGAAACTAATGCAAAATAAAACTGAATATGAACTGTAATTAAAAAATAAAATTTAAAGTGGAAAAAAAGAAGAAGCGGTGAATAGGATAGATGGTAAGGAAAGCAGGTCAATTTGGGGGGAAAGGGGACATCTATCGAAGAAGATAATATGATGACCCTCAAACAAAAACAGTCTACGAAGGTAAGAGGCTCTCTACCTCTTCATCTAATAATGTCTATACTCCATACTCCACATTTTCCTTTTTCCTACACTAAGCAGATACTACACTCAGGAGAATGGAGACCCACTTTCTTTATGCTCCCCAGGAAGCCAGTTAATAAATATTTTACACTTGTTGGCCATGTGATCTCAAATCATATCTGCCTTTGTAGACTGAAAGCAGCGACAAGTAATATGGATATGAATGGGTATAGCTGTATTCCAATAAACTTTGTTTATAAAAATAGGAGATCACCGGCTTGCTAACCTTTGCCCTAATGCCTAGTGCAGCACTAGGAATCTTACCGTTCTTCAGTGAATGCTGAGTGTAGCTGCATGAGAACTTCTACTTGTACTAAGTAGAAAGTATAATATGCAGAAGAGGGCAAGGTGGGTCCTAATTAAAAAACGAAAAAGCAAAACAAACAAACAAAAACAGCTCCAGGCATTCCCAGTAAGAAAGCTACACATATTTTCCTTTCATAAATACTATAGATACATTCATACGTTAATTATGTAAATCTAGAAAATCTTTCTTTAAGAGAAGATTTTGATGCTCTACAAAGAAACTCACTCAAGAGGAGAAACCAAGATGGCGGCATAGGTAAACACCTAAACTTCTGCCTCGCACAACAATTTCAAAACTACAACTAAAAGACATAACGGACACCATCCAAAACCACAGGAAAGTTTGCTGAGTGGAAATTCTACAACTAGAAGGAAAGAGAAAAGCACATTGAGACTCAGAGAAGGTGCAAAAGGCTGAGGTACGGAGATGCGCGCGCACAGAGAGGACTGACTGCTGAGTGCGCGGCTGGCTTTCTCAAGCAGGAGGGAGACGAAAGCTCCCAACTGTGCTGAACTCCAGTTCCGGGCGAGACTCTGGGAACCCAGACTCATTCGGGGAGAAACTGGACTGTCTGGCAGCGGGCGAAACTCGAGGGCGGCTTTCTCTCAGAGGTGCTTGCAGCAATAACCAAGGGACACTGAGACCCAGGGGCCTCATAGGGCAGGGCTGATGGGAAACCACAGCTGTCTGCTCCGCTCTGAATCTCCACCCCATCCAAGGGGAGCACAGAGGCTTTTGCAATTTTGCAAGTCTTGTCTCATAAGGGTGTCTCCAGCACAGAAGTTCTCCTAGCTGATCCTCACAGCCAATTGGCCCGGAGGTCAATTCCTCCCAGTCATACCAACAACCATCAAGACTTAACTACAACAAAGCTGTGCACACAGTCCACAAAGGGGTGCACCAAGAGTGTCCACCTCAGGTAACTGGGGAGGCTGAGCCACTGGGCCATATAGGACACCTAGCATATAAAGCTACTCTACCAACTCAGGGAAGCAGCGAAAATGCGGAGACAAAGAAACAGATCACAAACAAAAGAAATAGAGGAAAGGAAACAACTGGATATAGAGTTCAAAACCATGGTTATAAGGTTTTTCAAGAATTTCCTAGAAAAGGCAGATAAATTTAGCGAGACCCTCGAGGATGTGAAAAAGGACCAACTAGAAATTAAACATACACAGACTGAAATAAAAAATATTATACAGAGACCTAACAGCAGACTAGAGGACCGTAAGAATCAAGTCAAAGATTTGAAATACAAAGAAGCAAAAAACACTCAACCAAAAAAGCAAAAAGAAAAAAGAATCCAAAAAGTTGAAGATAGTGTAAGGAGCCTCTCAGACAACCTCAAGTGTACCAACATCTGAATTATGGGGGTGCCAGAAGAAGAGAGAGAGCAAGATACTGAAAACCTATTTGAAGAAATAATGACAGAAAACTTCCCCCACCTGGTGAAAGAAACAGACTTACAAGTCCAGGAAGCACACAGAACCCCAAACAAAGGAATCCAAAGAGGACCACCCCAAGATGCATCATAATTAAAATGCCAAGGGCAAAAGACAAAGAGAGAATATTAAAAGCAGCAAGAGAAAAACAGTTAATTACCTACAAGGGAGCACCCATGCGACTGTCAGCTGATATCTCAACAGAAGCTATGCTGGCCAGACGGGAGGGGCAAGAAGGGAGGGGCAAGAAATATTCAAAGTGATGAATAGCAAGAACCTACAGCCAAGATTACTCTACTCAGCAAAGCTATCATTCAGAATTGAAGGTCAGATAAAGAGCTTCACAGATAAGAAAAAGCTAAAGAAGTTTAGAAGAAGGGGAAGAAGAACAATTGTAATAATCTGAACAATGAAGACTTATTTTTTAAAAAGAAAGAAACTCACTAAAGAGCCCTGCTAAAAACAATGCCAGTGTGTCTGGTGTTAAGGAGAGATCTTTAATCAATCAAAGGGCAGCTAAAAAGGAAAGCCACGCTGAACCCTAATACCAATTAATTTCAAATAACTTTCTCATTATCTTTTGGGTTTCCCAAATGATAAAGTGAGCACAAGACCACAAAACTAAACAAACAAATACACACCCACAACTGCGTAAATTTGCTAGAAAACCAGAACTTGAAATGTGGAAAACTAGCAAATCTGACAAGATGGAGCACAGCCTAAAACATGCAGAGAGGAGCTCCGCTGTCAAGAAGTGGGAGGCTCAGACAGGGGGCTCAAGAGAAAGCCTCTGGATGATCCATCAGCACCAGCAGTAGGAACAGCCAGGTGGACCATCTTTGCACTCTCCTCTCCAGCTCCACATGGACAAGGCAACTTGAGATAGATATTCCCAAAGAACATGAGTGCTTGGGAATGAAGGGCCATGAAGTACCCTGGCTGACTAGCAGTTCCTCAGAGGAACAGGGAGCATGCCTACCCAGAAGGCTGGCAGTCAAGGTAGTTCTGTCCAGTAGGAAGCCCAATCCTCTTCCACTTCATGGAAAAGGAGGGATACATGTATTCCAAATGGGCAGCTGGGAAATATCCTATTTGTGCAAAAACAAAAAAACAAAAAACACCAAGGGATCAGGACAAAGAAGGTACTTGAGAAGTAAAGATGGTTCAAATATACAAATAGTCTGAATTGAAAAAACAAAAAAACTCCACAGGTTTTTAAGTACCGTATTTTTCCTCGTATAAGATGCCCCCCCACTTTTCCAACCCCAAATTAAGAAATCAGTATTTTAAACATTTTGCTGGTTTTCCTCTTAAGGCCTTCTTTTTTGGCATCTTAAAGGGTTGTTCTTCCTGTTTTCTCCACTGTCTGATCATACACTCAGTGGAAGGAGGTCCAAATTGTCTCTCTGCACCTCTAGTTCCATGCTCTTTTACAGAGCTGATTACATTCAGTTTGAATTTTGCAGAGTAAGACGATCGCTTACCAGTATTTATCTTTTTATTTTTTGACATCTTTATGGGCTCAGAATGCTCTGGTCCCTGTTGCATCTGTGCACTCTCCACCCTCCACCTCCAATTACGGCATCAGCTGACATTAGTAACAGTAAGGCTCATGATTGGAGAAAGCCTGTTTGACAAGGTATGGGCAGCTATGCACACATTAGGCTCCCTCATGGGCTGACTGCCATATATAAGACACCCCTTAATTTTCAGTCTAACAATTCTAGAAAAAAATAGCGTCTTATACACGGAAAAATATGGTAAACTCTCAAAATGAATTTCTCACCAACCTACTGTTCTAGTCAACGTTATAAGGCTTTCTGGTTCATTAAATGTGAGGCAGAAACTACTACTGTTACTAATACCTAAGTAGATGTATTTTTGTTTAACAGCAGCATTTGAAAATTCATGAATCATGCCTGAATTTCCACTGGTATGAGAGTTTCCACTTTTGTAAGTCAGATACAAAACTAAAGAACTTGGTTTTAGATGTCCTTTAAACCTAGCCTTCAACCTTAAGACAATAGAAAAATAAGAGCAAACACAAAGAAAGGAGAAGGAAGGAAACAAACTTTAGAGCAGACATTAATGAAACAGATAACAAAAAAGCCAATAAAGAGAAAATTATATGAAACCAAAAGCTGGTTCTTTGGAAAGATTGACAAACCTTTGCTCAGTCTGACCCACCCCCCCCCCCCCCAAAAAAGAGAAGATTTAAATTATTAGAATCAGAAACAAAAGAGAGGTCATTACTACCATTCTTACAGAAACAGGATTATAAAGAAATATTATGAATAAGTGTTGTATTTATTTGACAACATGGACAAATTATGGAAGATACAAACTACAAGATCAAGAGATAATCTGAACAAAACTATAAGTGAAGAGAATGAATTAGTAATCAAAAAACTACCCGTGAGGGGGGAGAAGATAAGAGGCCGAATCTTGCACCTCTCCCCAGGACCAGACTATAAATAAAGCTAAATTGGGGAACATTCACCCAGAATTACCAACTGAGACCCAGCTGATGAGGCAACATATCAGGAAGGACTGAAACTACCTGGAGACTGGTAGGAAGGGTGAGGTAGTGAGAGGGAGTGACCCAGCTTCAAGAGTGAGGTGGTTAAAAAAATAAAATAAAATAAGAGTGAGGAGGGATCTCCAGGCTACAGGAGTGTTATTTCCCTGAAAAGACTAAGGCCCAGAATCCAGGCTGGGCTCCACAGCCAGGAGCACCATCAGAGCTGAGAACAGTGGCCCACATAACATCCAGGAGACCCGAGCTGGTAGATGGGTGCTAGTCGAAGATAAAGCCTCAGTTTTGTGTTGTTTTTTTTTAACCCAAAGCACGTGATTTTTTCATTTGCAGCTAGCTACTCACCCAAGGCTTTGGTGGGAAGCATTGGGGGAAAATGTGGAAAAGTGGTGGCCTAGAGAAGGGCATTCGGTTATTTACCCCAAACCAAAACAGCCATTTTTCCTAAGGCACTGCCCCTCCCAGAAGCCACAGCTCAAAAAATGGAAAAAACTCCTGCCCTAGGTGACACAGCTCCCTCCATCCTCAGGAGCTCTGCCTGCCATGTCCTGCATCTCGAACTTTGCAGAGGAGACAGTAGCAGAGGCCAAGTCTACAAGTTTGAACATTCTCAGGGAGTGTTAATTACTGGACTGGGGGTAGGAGAGCTGACAGAAAGTCCCAGTATCCAGCTACTACCAATGGACTGCATATGAGGCTCTCCACCCAGCCAAGGGCAGTGAAATATTTTGAGACACTCTCAGAGAAGTAGTTCTGGGACAGGGAAACACGTATACCACTTTCCTTGAAATCTGAACACATCCCACTCACTGGAGACTCAGGGGTCTATACTCCCAATTCCACCTAAATCCCTTTCAGAAAAAGATTTTGAGTGATTAAGATTGACAGATAGCTGGCAGGTGAAGGCAGACAGAGGGGGAGCCTGGGGAACCTAGGAAAGTTTGCGGACCCATCCCTGGGCCCCTGGGGCTAACAAACCGACCTTTGAGTGCAGTTTGACCCCTCCTTCACAGAGTCAAGACCCATAGACTGTGGATAGCTTGAAGCTTCAAACATGTTGCTGAGAGCCAAAGGAGGACAGTTTCTGACAGTGGTTAGCATTTAAGTACCTCCCAGGAAGTCCAGAATCAGCAGACAGAACAGTCAGCTGCAGTCAACAGAAGAGCAGGATCCAAAGGGAGCTCCTAGGAGACACTAAACTCTTGCTGACAAATGCCACTTCACTTTTTTTTTTTTTAACTTTTTTATCTTATCTTTCTGCTTTATTGATGTACTAGAGGCCCAGTGCACGAATTCATACACGGATGGGGTCCCTGAGCCTGTCCGGCGATCAGGTCCAATCGGGACCGTTCGGGACCCTCTCTCCCAGTCCCGATTAGGGCTCATTGGGGCCAGCCAGCCAGGGGGAGGGACCGCGGGAGATTGGCCAGACACGAGCGGTTGACTATGGGAGCGCACTGACCACTACAGGGCAGCTCCTGCAATGAGCATCTGCCCCCTTGTGGTCAGTGCGTGTCATAGGGACCGGGTGTTTTGACATTCGGCCGATTTGCATATTAGGATTTTATTATATAGAACTAGAGGCCTGGTGCATGAAATTCGTGCATGGGGGTGGGGCGTGTGTGTCTCTCAGCCCAGCCTGCACCCTCTCCAATCTGGGACCCCTTGAGGGATGTCCGACTGCCCGTTTTAGGCCCGATCCTACTGGGACATCCCTCTCACAATCCAGGACTGCTGGCCCCCAACTGCTCGCCTGCCTGCCATCCTGATTGCCCCTAACCACTTCTGCCTGCCAGCCTGATCACTCCCTAACCACTCCCCTGCCAGCCTGATTGATGCCTAACTGCTCCCCTGCAGCCTGAGTGCCCCTAACTGACCCCCCCCCTTGCAGGCCTGGTCACCCCTAACTGCCCTCTCCTGCAGGCTTGATTGCCCCGAACTGCCCTCCCTTGCAGGCCTGGTCCCTCCCAACTGCCCTCCCCTGCTGGCCATCTTGTGTCCACATGGGGGCAGTCATCTTTGACCACACGGGGGCAGCCATCTTGTGTGTTGGAGTGATGGTCAATTTGCATATTACTCTTTTATTAGATAGGACAGTACTGGGAATCCTAACTACAGCAATCAGACAAGAAATAAAAGGAATTCAAATTGGAAAGAAGTAAGTGAAACTGTCATTATTCACAGATGACATATTATATATAGAAAGCCCTAAAAAACTACTAGATTTGATACATGAATTGGGCAATGTAGAAGATACAAAATAAACACACAGAAATCATGCAGGGGAGGGGGTGTCCCTCAGCCCAGCTGCACCCTCTCCAATCTGGAAGATTATACACTAATAATGAATTCACAGAAAGAGAAACTAAAGACTCCCCTTTACCTCTGTAACAAAAAAAAATAAGATACTTAGGGAATAAATTTAACCAAGGAGGTAAAAGACCTGTACTCAGAAAAATACAGAACATTGAAAAAAAAAAAGACAGAAGATATAAACAAGTGGAAGAATGTACCATATTCATGGATTGGTAGAATCAACATCATTAAAATGTCCATAATGCCCAAAGCAATCCATAGATAAAATGCAATCCATATTAAAATATCATCAGTGCCCTAACCGGTTTGCTCAGTGGATAGAGCGTCGGCCTGCAGACTCAAGGGTCCCAGGTTTGATTCTGGTCAAGGGCATGTACCTTGGTTGCGGCACATCTCCAGTGGGGAGTGTGCAGGAGGCAACTGATCGATGTTTCTCTCTCATCGATGTTTCTAAATATCTCTCTCCCTTCCTCTCTGTAAAAAAAACAACAATAAAATATATTTTTAAAAAATATATCATTAGCATATTTTACAGATCTAAAACAAGTACTCAAAAATTTATATGGAACCAAAAAAGGCCCCAAATAGCCTCAGCAATCTTTAGACAGAAGGAGGAATCACAATACTGGATATCAAGCTATACTACAAAGCTACTGTAATTAAAACAGCCTGGTATTGGCACAAGAACAAGCATATAGATCAATGGGACAGAACAGAGAACCCAGAAATTGACCCACACAATTGTGCTCAATTAGTATTTGACCAAAAAAGGAGGCAAAAGCATACAAGATAGTAAAGACTGTCTCTTGAATAAATGGTGCTGGGATAATTAGAGGTACATGCAAAAACATACACACACATATACACACAAAAAAAACCTACCGACAAAGCAAAGCCCAGGCCTAGAAGGTTTCACCACTAAATTTTGCTAATCATTTAAGGAAGGATACCAACTCTTCACAAATCTGCCAAAAAAGAGAAGAGGAAGAAACACTTTCCAACACATATTATGAGGTCAGTGTCACCCTGATACCAAAACCAGACAAAGAAGTTACAAGAATACAAAATCACAGATTTATATCTCTTAAGAATATGGGTCGTCAACAAAATACTAGCAAATGGAATCCAGCAATATATAAAAAGAATTACACACCATGACCAAGTGGGATTTATCCTAGGGATGCAAAGTTGGTTTAACATCCAAATTTCAATTAATATAATACATCGGATGAATAGAACAAAAAACAAAAATCATATGGCCATCTCAATGGATGTAGAAAGGCATTAGACAAAATCCAACACTCTTTCATGATTTAAGAAAAGAGAAAAACCACTCAAGAAACTACAAATAGAAGGGAAGTTCCTCAATATAAAGGCCACCAACCCAGTTCACATCATACTTAATGATGACATAGTGGATGGTTTCCCTTTAAGATCAGGAATAAAACAAGGATGTTCACTGTTGCTATTTCTATTCTAACCTGCAGTGAAAGTTCTAATCAGGGCAATTAGCCAAAGGGAGGAAGGGATAAGTAAATAAAGGCATCTATATTGGAAAGGAGGAAGCAGAACTAATCTTGCATGCCATGATCTTGTACGTAGGACCTCTAAGGAACCCACACACAAAAAAAAAACTATTAGAAGTAATATATGAGTTGGGCAAGATGGCAGGATAAAGATCAATATACAAAAAAATCAATTTAATTTCTTGCAATGAACAATCAAAAATCAAACTAAGAAAACTTAATTCACAACAGTTTACAAAATAGGAATAAATTAATTATCAAAATAGTTTACCAAAGAAATGAAAAATGTATATTTGGAAACTGATTCTACAATTCATATGGAATTGCAAGGATTCTACAATTCATATGGAATCGACAAAATAACCCTGAAAAAGAAGACTAAGTAGGAAGACTCATTCTTCTCAATTTCAAAACTTACTACAAAACAATAGTTAAAACAGTGTGGTACTGGTACAAGAATAAACATATAGACCACAGGAATAGAATTAAAAGACCAGATATAAACCCATATACCTATAGTTAACTGATTTTTGACAAGGTTGCCAACATCATTCAATAAGGAAAGAACAGAGTTTTGGACAAATGGTATTTTAAAACTCTTTGAAGAAAAGAGGCATAAATTTAGCAATAGATTCTTATTTATGATACCAAAAGAGTAAGCAACAAAAAAATAGACTTCATTATCAAAATTAAGAACTCTTATGCATCAAAGGACACTCAAGCATGTGGAAAGACAACCCAAAATGGGGAAAAAAACCTTACAAATCATATATTAAACAAGAGACTTCTATTCAAAACATAAATATATTTATAAACTCTTACAACTCAATAATAAAAAGACAACCCAATTAAAAAGTATGCAAAGTATCTGAAATGACATTTCAGACACACAAATGGATAATAAAACACATGAAAAGATACTCAGTATCATTAGTCAGAAAAGAAATGCAAATAAAAACCACAGTGAAATACCACCGGACAGTTTAAAAAAAAAAAAAAATCCCTAACCGGTTTGGCTCAGTGGATAGAGCATCAGCCTGCAGACTCAAGGGTCCCAAGTTCGATTCCGGTCAAGGGCATGTACGTTGGTTATGGGCACATCCCCAGTAGGGAGTGTGCAGGAGGCAGCTGATTGATATTTCTCTCCCATCGATGTTTCTAACTCTCTGTCCCTCTCCCTTCCTCTCTGTAAAATATCAATAAAATATATATTTTTTTAAAAAGAGGGAGATAGTGTTAGCACTTATGTGGAGCAACTGACCCTCAAATATAGCTGGTGGGAATGTAAAATGTTCCAGGCACTTTGGGAAATAGTTTGGCAATTCCTCAAATAATTAAACATAGAGTTACCATGATATTCGGCAATTACACTCCTAGGTATACCCAATAAAATGAAAACATGTCCACATACAAACTTGTACATAAATGTAGCAGCACTATTCATAATAGTCAAAAGGTAAAATAACCCAAATACCCATGAACACACAAATGGATAAACAAATTGTGGTATATCCATACAATTAAACATTATTTGGTAATTTAAAAAGTGAAATACTGATACAGGATACAACATATATATAACCTTGAAAACCTAATATTTTCAAGTGAAAGAAGCCAGCCCCCCAAAACCATTTATGATTCCATTCATATGAAAACCAGAGACAGAAAGTAGACTAGCTATTACTTAGGGATAGACAAAGTGGGGGCAGGAGATAGAGGAATGGTAGCTAAAAGGTACAAGTTTCTTTTTGAGGTGATGAAAATGTTAAAAAATTGACTGTTGTGATGATTGTATACATTTGTGAATATATGGAAAAACAATGAATTACAGACTTTACATAGGTGAATTGTATAGTATGTGAACCATATCTCAATAAAACTACCTTAAAAATACAGTAGCCAGCTAAGAAAATATATCATATTGAAGAAAATAAAATGCAGGGTCAGGAACCAAACCCCACCCCCAATTCATTAGTATCCTCCCAGCCTTGAGAGCAGTGTCTGTCATTTAAAAAGGATTCAGTGAAATACAAGAAAAAGAGAATAAAACATGGTAGGAAATCTGGATGTCACTACATGAAAACAGTGCAAAATTCTACATTATGCAATATTACCAAGAGTTAGATATGATAATATCCCCACTTTCACCAGGCACTGTTGGAAGCCCTTCTCTTGTATTAACTGACTTAATCCACACAGCTACCTCCGTGGTATGTAGTACATACATAGGTGATCTTCATTATTCACAAATTCCAAATCTACAAATTCACCTACTCATTAAAATTTTCTGTAATCCAAATCAATATTTGTAGCTCTCAAGGTCATTTGTAAACATGAGCAGAGCTGTAAAAGAAAAACTGAGTCCAAGAACACACACACTCAAACAAGTTGACACTCTGCCTTATTTCAGCTTTCATACACAGATGACCAGAACATAAAGACAACAGGAAGTAGTGCAGTGTAATGCAATAAGTTCCAGCTCTTTAGAGTTGAGGACAGCTTGTCATTATCCCAAGATCAGAAAGCTAATGAATGGACTGCATGAGCCACGGATACAAAGTGAAAAAACTGGTGGTTGAATGAGTACTTTTTAAGTACAGAAGAAAAGTCTGCAAAATCCCCCAAATATCTGAAAATTAGCACTTAAATAACTGATATGCCAAAGGGAATATGAGAATGTATTTGTTACTGAATGAAAACACACGTCAATATTTGTGGCATGTTGCTGAAACAGTACCTCTGAAGCAGTTTATTGCAGTCCACACCTGTATCAAAGAAGCAATGTACCAAAGCAATGATTTCCACTTCCAGCTTAAGAAACAAAGAGGAAAGATGCAAGCTAAATTCAATGTGAGCATAGAAATAAGTAACCCTATATAATAAAGAGGTAGTACGCAAATTGACCCTCACACCCGCACGAGATGGCCGCCCCCATGTGGTCAAAGATGGCCGCCACAAGATGGCCAGCAGGGGAGGGTAGTTGTGGGTGATCAGGCCAGCAGGAGAGGGCAGTTAGAGGTGACTGGGCTGGCAGGGAGGGCAGTTGGGGTGACCAGGCCTGCAGGGGAGGGCAGTTGGGAAGGACCAGGCCTGCAGGGGAGGGCAGTTGCGGGGGCGGGGGGGGACCACGCCAGCAGGGGAGGGCAATTGGGGGCAACTGGACCAGCAGGGGAGTAGTTAGGGGGTGATGAGGCTGGCAGACAGAAGCGGTTAGGGGCAATCAGGCAGGCAGGTGAGCAGTTGGGAGCCAGCAGTCCTGGATTGTGAAAGTGATGTCCGACTGCCGGTTTAGGCCCGATCCTTGTGGGTGCCAGATTGGAGAGGGTGCAGGTTGGGCTGAGGGGACCCCCCCCCGCCCAGTGCACGAATTTCATGCACCGGGCCTCTAGTAAAAAATAACAGCAGAAATCAATGAAATAAAAGCAGAAAGATAGAAAAAATCCATGAAACCAAATGCTACTTCTTTGAGATCAGTCTAGCCAGACTAATAATGGAAAACAATATACATAACAAACAAAAGAGAAATGGAAAAATTATTATCAGGAATAAGGCAAATGACATGCCTACATTTTTACCCATATTAGAAGAAGAAATATTATGACCTACTTTAGATGTCAACAAATTTGACTTCTTAGATGAAATGGACAAAATCTGTTAAGATATAAACTATAAAAGCTCATTCAAAAAGATATAGACAATCTGAATAGCTCTATATCTACTAAAGGAATTGAATTTGTAGCTAAAACCTTCCCCCAAAACTTAAGATCCAGATGGCCTCACTAGTGAATTCTACTAATATTTAAGGAATAATATCAATTTTACACAAATTCTTTCAGAAAACTTGAAGAGGTTATACACCTCAAAACTCAATCTGAGTCCAACATTACTCTGACACCAAAATTAGACAAAGAAGTATCATTTTTGAACATAAATGTAAGAATTCTCAAGGAAATTTTACCAAATTGAACCCAACACAATATAAAAAATAACACACAATGACCAAGTGGGATTTACCCAAGGAATGCAAGGTGAGTTTAACATTTTAAAATCTATGTAACTCATCATATTAAAAAACTAAAAGCAGACCATCCGATGCACTAAAACTATAAAACATCCCTCTAAGAAAACATTCAGAAATCTTAGTGATCTTGGCTTTAGCAAATATTTCTCAATACAACACAAAAAGCAGGACTACAAAAGAAAAAAAATAAATCAGACTTCATCAAAATTGAAAACTTTTGTTCTCTTTTGCATGACTAAGAAGTAAAAAGGCAAAACACAAATTAAGAGAAAATATTTGCAAAAGATATACAAATATGTAAGAAACTCTACAACTCAGTAAGACAGCCCAACTTAAAAATAGGCAAAAGATCTGAACAGACACCTCACTCAAGAAGATATATGGAAGGCAAATAAGCACTGAAAAAATGCTTAATGTAATTTGTCACTATGGAAATGCTATTTAAAATCTAACACTACACTTTATGGCTAAAACTAAAAGGACTAAGCACTAAGTGCTGGCAAAGAAGTAGAACAATTAGACCTCTTATACACTGCTGGTGGCAATGTATATGATACAACCACTCTGGAAAACAGACTGGCAAAGTTTTTTAAATAATCACATACCTACCATGCAATTTAATCATTTAACTCTTAGGTATTTTCAACCTTTTTCATTTCATGGCACACATCAACTAATTACTAAAATTCTATGGCACACCAAGAAATATACCTTTTGCCAATCTGACAAAAAATAGGTATACTTTTGATTCATTCACACCAGACAGCTAATATTGTGTTGACTGTTGTCATTTTCTTATTTGACAATTTAAGGGAAAAGAGGTCAGTGCCCCTAACTAGTCAGGAATTGCATGTTTTAAAAATTCTTGCGGCACACCAGTATGCTGTGGCAAACCAGCATGCTGTGGCACACCAGCTGAAAATCGCTGCTCTAAAGCAATGAAAGCATATGTACACACAAAACTTGTACTCCAATAGTAAATAGCCCCAAACTGGAAAGCAATCCAAATGTTCATCAATCTCGTGAATGAACATACAAAATGTGATATAGGTACAACATAGCGTACTATTCAAAAATAGAAAGAAATAAACTATTGATACATGTCATAATGTGGATGAATTTCAATATAATCATTCCAAGTCATAGTGAATTAAGTAAAAAAAAAAGTAAATTTATATAATTTAAGTTTTACAAAATTGTAGAAAATGAAAACTTATCTATAGAGTCAGAAATAAATCAGTGGTTAACTAATAATAGGCAGCAAGGATGGGTGGTAGGGAGGAATAATGAAGAGCAGAAGGAAAGTTTTAGAGGTGATTGATGTTCATTCTCTTGATTATGGTGATGGTTTCATGAATAACACATATCAAACATATTAAATTCTATACTTTAAATATGTGCAGTTTGTTGTAGGTCAATTATCCTATATAATAAAACCCTAATATGCAAATCGACCAAACAGCGGAACGACCGACCACTATGACGCACACTGACCACCAAGGGACAGATGCTCAACAATGGAGCTGCCCCCTGGTGGTCAGTGAGCACCCATAGGGGGAGTGCTGGTCAGCCAGAAGCCGGGCTCATGGCTGGCGAGCGCAGCGGTAGTGGTGAAAGCCTCTCCTGACTCTGCAACAGCGCTAAGGAGCAGCCAGAAGCCAGGTTCACGGTTGGCGAGGACAGCGGCAGTGGCAGGAGCCTCTCCCACTTCTGCTGCAGATGGGAGGTAAGGAACAAGGGGTCCCGGACTGCAAGAGGGCACAGGCAAGGCTGAAGGACCCCTTCCCCCCTCCAGTGCACATATTTTGTGCACCAGGCCTCTAGTACCTCAATAAGGCCACAAAATGAGAATGGGAAGAGTTGAGGGAGGAGAGAGCAGAGAAAGAAAAGGAAATCAATCCAGGAAGACCAGTATCCAGAGTTCAGGGAGGACAGAGAAAAAGGATGTACAAATATCCTATCCTTTATAATCCTATATAATAACGAGCTAATATGCAAATGGTTGTCACGCCCTCACGCCTTAACGGCTCAGACACTCAACACTGGCGAGAGAGGAATGGGGACCAGCCAGGCTGTGGCCTGGGAGAGGGACAAGCCGTCTGCCCCCACGGTCCCGGGAACCAGCGGCTGGGGCTGTGGCCCGGGAGAGGGACAAGCCGCATGCCCAGTGGTCCCAGGCACCTGCGGCTGTGGCCAACCCAGGCAAAGCTGGCCTGGGTCTTGGGTGCCCACTACTGGCCAGAAGAGGAAGTCCTGGGTCCCAGGTGCGGGGCAAGGCAGAGGCGGTTAGGGGCGATCAGGCAGGCAGGCAGAGGGGTTAGGGGTGATCAGGCAGGCAGGCAGGCAAGCCATTAGGAGCCAGCAGTCCAGGATTGTGAAAGGCAGTCAGACATATCCCTGAGAGGTCCCGGATTGGAGAGGGGGCAGGCCAGGCTGAGGGACTCCCCCCAACCCCCGTGCACGAATTTTGTGCACCAGGCCTCTAGTCCTATATAATAAAAGGCTAATATGCAAATCAACTGAACAGCAGGACCTGTCACTCTGATGCACATGACCACCAGGGGGCAGACGCTCAATGCAGGAGCTGCCCCTGGTGGTCAGTGCACTCCCACAGGGGGAGTGCCGCTCAGCCAGAAGCCGAGCTCACAGCTGGCAAGTGCAGCAGCGGTGGCAGGAACCTCTCCCGCCTCCGCAGCTGTGCTAAGGTGTTCAACTGCTTGCTTAGTGGGAGCAGGCCTAACAGGCCTAAGACATCAGTTGGACATCCCCCAAGGGCTCCAGGACTGCGAGAGGGAGCTGGCGAGGCTGAGGGACCACCCCTGGAGTACATGAATTTCATGCACCAGGCCTCTGGTATACATAGAGTATTCCAACCCAGCCTGTGTGGCTCAGTGGTTGAGCATCCATCTATGAACCATAAGATCGAGGTTCAATTCCCAGTCGGGGCACATGCCCAATTGCGGACATGATCCCTGGGAGTGGGGCATGCAGAAGGCATCCAATCAATGATTCTCTTTCATCACTGATATCTCTACCTATATCACTTCCTCTCTGAAATCAATTAAAAACAAAAACAAAAGAGTATTTCCTAGAACTGAAGAACACAAGTCTCTAAATTCAAGAGTCAGCCAAGTAATAATAATAAAAAAAATCTACATTTAAGTACAAAATCATGAAAACTTACAATACCAAGGATAAAGATCTTCTAAAATTCAGAAAGAAAAATAGATCAACTACAAAAGAATGAAACCAGAACACAGAAATTAAAAGCATGTTCTTCCTGGTTTTGACAACGGCTCAGACATGTATTAGACAAGTGAGCTTGAGTACATTATGTAACCCCTCCATGTTTCAGTTTCTTCTTCTTATTATTATTATTCTAGAGGTCTGGTGCACGAAATTTGTGCACGGGGGAGGGGGGGGGAGTCCCTCAGCCTAGCCTGCACCCTCTCCAATCCAGGACCCTTAGGTCCTGATTGCCTTAGGTCAGGATATCTGACTGCCTCTCACAATCCGAGACTGCTGGCTCCTAACTGGCTCCTAACCGCTTGCTTGCCTGCCTGCCTGCCTGCCTGCCTGATCACCCCTAATCCCTCTGTCTGCCTGCCTGATAGCCCCTAACAGCTCCCCTGCTGGCCTAATTGCCCCTAACTGCCTCTGCCTCACCCTGCACCTGGGACCCAGGATTTCCTCCTTCTGACTGGCCGCAGGCACCCAGGACTCAGGCCGGCTTCGCCCAGGCTGGTCGCAGCTCAGGGACTGTGGGTGGGAGCTCAGGCCGCAGCCACAGGTGCTGGCATCCGGGACTGCAGGGCGTGCAGTTTGTCCCTCTCCCGGGCCACAGGCACAGCTGCTGGTGCCTGGGACCATGGGGCATGCAGCTTGTCCCTTTCCCAGGCCACAGCCTTGCTGGTCCCCATTCTTCTCCCCAGTGTTGTGTGTCTGAGCCCTTGAGCTGTGAGGGCATGACAACCATTTCCATATTAGCTCTTTATTATATAGGAGGATAGCAGTAGTCATGTAGTCAAATTAATAAATTAATTTGTAAAGTGCCTAGAATAGTGCCTAGTTACTGGTAAACACTACATAAGTCTTGGTTAAATAAATAAATAAAATTAACATAAACTTCTCATCAACAATACTGCATGACAATAGTTAAAAGAAAAATGCTTTCCAAGTTTTGAGGGAAACTAATTTTCAGACTCAAACTCTACGCCTAGCTAATGATCATTTGTGTGTACAAGGGTAGAATGAATTCAGAAAAGTCACATCCCACACAGATTTTCTTGAAGATTCAACTGAGAATAAGAAACAAAGATGAATTTAAGCCTGGAAAGATTATGATCAGAAAATAGTAACTCCAATTGGGGAAAGGATTTTTTGTTTTTAATATTAAGAAGCAACTTTCCAGGAAGTCTAAATAACCAGGTATGACAGAAATACAGACCTCAAGAAGTCTCTAAGAAGAAAGAGGATTTGAGAGGCTACCTGATAAAACACAGTTTTGAGGGGGATCCCTGTCAAGAAGTAAAGAGAAGGGCAACACCAAGAAAAAGACACAAGTAGCTCAAGAAAAGAAACAGAATCACAGTACATAACCTGAATTTGCACAATGACAATAATCAACAACACTATTTTTTTATTTTTCATCGTTTAAAACAAGCCTATGTAGCCAAAGCCCTGGCAATTTAATATTGGATGCCAATAGGGCAAAAGTACAGCTTACAAGCTTTGGATGACTAGTAAGGGTGACAGGGCTAGAAAAAGTAATACCTAACCTCAAAAAGTGAAAAATCAAGGGTTACTTTATATAGGAAGTGGAATAAAAAAATAAAAGCATATTACTTAAAGTTATAAAGTTTACCAATAATATTAATAAAAATGTGATTTATTATTAGGAGGTTTGGGGGTGGAGGAAGGGGGCCGCATAAGTGACCAAACCTCTTCTATCATACCTAGAATTCAAGATAGATTCAAAACCAATGCATCAGGTATATTCATGGTATTTAGAAATAAAACCAAAACACTTAAAAGTGGTTATCACTGGAGAGTAAAAGTGCGATGATAATTTAAGTAAAGTTAATGAAGTTCGCTACGTTTTAAAACAAAGGAAACAAGCATTGAGTTGAACAGTTTCTCTTTAGAAAAACTCAAGGAATACTGAGAATGCCATCAAAACAAGGCTTCCGGTTCCTCCTTGGATAGAAGCTAAACAAAAATCAGGATCTCACCAACCTAAGCAAAAAAATATCAGGTCAGTGACAGACGGCCACGACCCTCAAAAACGAAGGGGTAGGGAACATGATATGCCCCCGATCCTTCCCAATCCAGAAATGCTAATTAAGAGTACAAAATCGAACTCGGACGGAAACAAGAAATACAAAACTCAAGAATAGACAAAAGTCTACACACACATATTAACAAACTAATAAAAGTGTAACGTTCAAGTGTTCTCAGGAATTATGAAAATTTCCACGAGCATGCTGTCCAGCAGTCAGGGCACCTAGAGGGAGGGACCCTCCTATCTTGCCCTAGATGTTCTCAGGTGTTGCTTTTACGTCAGGATCTACAAATGATCGCTCACACTAGGAGAAAGCGTTTCAGGCTCGGCCAACAACAAAAAACTCGCCGCCGGCGATTACTTTACAAGGTAGTTAAAAGCTGGGATCAGCAAGCGCATCCCTAACTAACTTCAGCGGACCGGTCCGAAGTGGCCCAATTGCCTTGGAGCCACTTCCGAAACCCAAACAGCGCGGCGCCGGGAGGAAACAAAGCCGTGGGCGGGGCCTTCAGGTCCCGGAAAAGCGGGCAGGGTACGAGCAGTTTGCAGGCGGGTGCAGGCCACGCTCGGCCCTCACCCAGTCCGGGCCACTCGCCAGGAACCCCAAAGGCGAGTGCCGGTGCCCCACCGCGTGTGGGCCGCCACTGCCCACGGGGCAGACTAGGCGGCGCGGACCCCGAGGGCAGGGGCTGGCCCGACGGCCGCGGCCTAGGCGCGCCAGGGCTCTCGGTTTTCCGAGGCGGTCGCCGGGCTCCCCTCACCTTCTCTTCTACACAGTTGACGATGATGGAAGGGTATTTGCGGCTGAGCCAGCGGAAGAACGCCGGGACTCCCATAACGGCGCCTGGCTGGAGGAGGCGGCGCAGCCAGTGGACGGACGTAACCCTTGAGACAGACAGGAGTGGCGGCCGCGGGCATGGGCACTTCCGCCCACGTGTTCACCGGCGACAGGAAGTGATGTCACGGGACGCCGCGGGGGAAGCCGGGAAGACGGTTCGAGTGGATGAGGAGGCTCTTGACCCACCTGGGAGCTATCGAGGCGGCTTGCTGATTGTCCGAAGCGGGGTTCGGCGGCGGAGCGGGTGGTGAGGGCTGCGCCGGCCTCGTTTGGCGTGCTCGGTCTTGGCGGCGCCATCCCCGGCGCCCGAGGTCGAGCACGCCATCGCCACGGCTCCATCAGCATCTCTCCTGCCCAGCCCTAGGGCTCCCCTGGGTGGTCTGCGCGCTCCGAAGGCCTCTGGGAAGCGCTTCCTTGCGGGTTTGGGCACCATCTCAGTTCAGAATAGAGTCAAAGCATCGTTATTTATACTTCCTGGTTTTGTACGTACCTAACCTCAAAAAGTGAAAAATCAAGGGATACTTTATAAAGGAGGTGAAATAAAGTAAAGGCATATTACTTTAAGTTATAAAGTTTACTAAAAGTATTTTTAAGTACTTTGCACTAAGGATGGATAGTGTATGTAACTCACTTTAGGTATTAGATGGAATCTAGCGGGCATTTAGCATCTAATTCAACCTTCCAGCTGCATTTACGAGTATAAAACAATTGCTGATATCAATGTCCAGCATTTATTTGACCGCTTACAATGTACAAGCATAGACTAAGGGATTATCTCATTAATCGTCACTTGAGCCCTCTGAGGGGGGCAGTTATCTTCATGTAACATGAGAAAGTCAAGATGTAATGGGTTTAAGTCACTTGCTTATTCACACAACTGTGGTTCAGTCCAAGTAAAGATTTAATCCTGTCCTTGCACTAACAGTATATTTTTATCCCTTGTTTTCTGATGGCTTTCTGTACGTTTTTTCAGCATGTAAAGAGAGAGGTCTGGAAGAGTATGTATTTATATCCATTTGCTGAAGCCTGGAAGTCTGTCTCCCTGGAATCCCCTCTTGGTTTGACAAATCCATTCAATCCTAAAGGCTCACCTCAAGAGGCCCCTATGGAAGTATTTCTCCGTGCTACCTGGCATGCAGTATTCATTGCTCCCTCCTCTGTAGTCTAATGCCACTTTGTTCAAACTGCTGGCATGGAAATTAGAGAAATGGTTAGCCCATGTTTTACTAAAGGACAGTGAAAACTATTCCAAAGTATTATGTCTATGGTGAACTCTCATTTCTCCTGGAAACAGGAGCACACACACCATAGACAATTGGTACAGGGATGGACAGCTGGGCAAGTTGGGCCATGAAGTCTTTGCCCAGACTTTTTAATTTCAAACTATAAGGAAGTTAAGGAAGCTCCTCCCCTCCCCCAAGTGGTTGAAAGCTGAAAGATAAGAATGGATTTGTTACCAGTCTGTAATTAGAGAAGCAGATTTAAGTCCCTGGTTCAGTGGTTTCTGTGTACAGCTAAATCCTTCTTCCAACAAACCTGTCCAATTATTAACTCCATGAGCCAATAAATTCTCCTTTCGCCCTTAGCTATTTGGAGCTAAATTCCTATCCCTCGCAAAGGAAAAAGTAAAAACAAAACAAAAACAGTAACAAGATCTGAGGAGATGGATGCTAAAATTGCTTTGCATAAAAAATATTTAAAAAATGGAATTTTGGGCACTCAGAAAAGGGGAGGGTGAACAGTAGAAAGAAAAGGGAACTTAAAAGGTGGCGGGATTGATAAGGGCTAAATGTTGTGACACCTTCCCCAACCCAATGTTTCCAGTAAATTCTATCAGACTCAGTTTTGGTGTGAGATTTTTGTTGTAGAAATCAGAAAAGAGCATGTCTCATGTTTGGGTCGTTATAGTCCAGAACAGTGGTCGGCAAACCGTGGCTCACGAGCCACATGCGGCTCTTTGGCCCCTTGAGTGTGGCTCTTCCACAAAATACCACGTGCAGGCGCACACGTACAGTGCAATTGAAACTTCGTGGCCCATGCACAGAAGTCGGTTTTCGGCTCTCAAAAGAAATTTCAATCGTTGTACTGTTGATATTTGGCTCTGTTGACTAATGAGTTTGCTGACCACTGGCCTCGAACCACAAGGTTGGCCAGCATAGCAGAACTCAAGAAGCTGAAGAGGCCAGGAGAGTGTATTCCAATGAAATAAACAGGAATATTGAATGAACCAGGCTTTCAACTTCTGCAGGCTGGGTACCAGGAGGTTTTGATACATTTTTGCTTAGACCTCAAGGGGGCAGGGTAAGGCCCCCAGCTGATATCTGGACTTTATTAATATGAAGAATAATATTAAATAATATAGACTGTAGAAACCAGCATTTGTAAACATTCATAAATTTATTTTAAAGCCCTGTTATTGTAAGTATAGTGAGCTTTAAAAAACATTTGCTCTCTGGATTACTAAGTGCATCCTTGCTGTCAGTATCCTTATAAAATTCATTGTGAATAACCTGATGTGTTTTAAATAATTGTGATGATTAATTTTATGTGTCAAACTTATTGAGCTACAGAGTGCTCATATACTTGTTCAAATTTTTTTCTGGGTGTTTGTACAGGGATGCTTTTATTTGAAATTAAAACATTTTAATGAGTAAAGCAGGTTGTCCTCCATAGTGTATGTATGTGTGTTGGGGGAAGGATTGGGACAGTTGTTTATCCCGTCATTTGAAGGCATGAACAGAACAAAGACAGACCTCCTCTGAACAAGAAGGAATTCTGCCAGCAGATTGCCTTTGGACTCAAACTACAATTCTTCCTGTGTCTTCAGCCTGCCAACCTACTCCATTAGATTTTGGATTAGCCGGCCTCCACAAGGGCATGAGCTAATTCCTTAAAGTAAATCAGCCCCTCCCCCCACCTATCTAGCTTGTGTATTTGTATACGTAATGCATATGTAAATACACACACACATAACCCATTGGTTCTGTTTTTCTGGAGGACCCTGACTAATATTGGGCAAGGTGTTTAACCTCTGTAAACCTTAGTTTCTTCATTTAAAACAAGGATTACACAATTCACAGGATTTCTGTGACTATTCAATGATGCAACACTCAGAGCATAACTCAAAACTTGCTAAGCACCCTGCAAATGTTAGCCATTGAATGGTTATCTGTTGTGTTTCACACTGTTTGACTTGAAGAAACCCCATGATTTTAGTAGCATGTTCCACCTAAAAGGTTTTGGAGCCTCATTTTTTCAGGCCCCCAACGAGGGTTTACTTTCTAACATCAAGGCTATCTTCATTCTCTGTTTCCTGCTCATTTCCACCTTACTGAGTTTATACAGCCAATTCAATTTCTACTCGTCCTCTCTTTCCTTCATCTCCAAAAATCTTCCCCAGCACACAAGCCCAAACTTGGTTCCTACCCACTCATCTTCCATAGTACTCCCTGACTTCTAAACTAAGATACTACATCTTACATTATTTCCTATATTTGTGAACATTCTCTTTCATGTACAGGCATGCCTTGTTTTATTGCACTTCATAGATTTTGCATTTTTTTTCAAATTGAAGGCAAGACTTTCCACCAGCAAAAAGATTACAACTTGCTTTATTGTGGTGGTCTGGAACCAAATCCACAGTATCTGCAAAGTATGCCTGTATCAATAAACCAGGCTTTGCTGCAGTAACAAGTAACGCCTGAAATCTCATTAACCTACCATAGGTGGGGTTGGGCTACTCTCCAGTGGTGATTCAGGGGTCCAGCTGCTTTCATCCTGTGGTTCTGCCAGCTCAACACCTGACCACCACAATCGCTACTGAAAAGGAAGACAGGACAGGAGGGCTGTCTTAAGGGCCGAACCTGATGGTAGCTTGCATTACTTCTAGTCACATCTATTTGACCAAACCCCAGTCACATGATCCCAACACAAATGCAGAGGAGATTAGGAAATACAGTCTTCCTGAGTGCCCAGGATTAGTAAAAGGAAAAGGATCGGTGAACACATAGCATTATCTCTGCCACACTTCTTACATTGCAAATCAAATCATTAAATATAGAGGCCCAGTGCACAAAATTCATGCACTGGGAAGGAGGTGTCCCTCAGCCCAACCTGCACCCTCTCCAATCTGGGACCCCTTAGGGGATGTCCAACTGCCTATTTAGGCCCGATCCCACAAACAGGCAGTTGGAAATCTCTCACAATCCAGGACTGCTGGTTCCCAATCGCTCGCCTGCCTGATTGCCCCTAACCACTTCTGCCTGCCAGCTTGATCACCCCTAACCATTCCCCTGCTGGCCCAATCACCCCCAACTGCCCTCCCCTGCAGGCCTGGTTGCCCCCAACTGCCCTCCCTCCTCTGCAGGCCTGGTCACCCCTAACTTCCCTCCCCTGCAGGCCTGGTCGCCCCCAACTGCCCTCCCCTGCCTGCCATCTTGTGGTGGCCATCTTGTGACCACATGAGGGCAGCCATCCTGTGCGAGGGCATGATGGTCAATTTGCATATCACTTCTTTATTATATAGGCTATATGGTCCACAGTCATTGAAACATTATGATGGACACTATAAGCAAAATAAGTTATTGGCCTCAAAGAGCCTACCATCCATAACAAGGACAAGATACAATCACAAAATAAGTTACAATTTGACCAATAAAGTCTTACTGCAGTGTATGATAAAATCCTAAATGAATTGCACAAACGATAATTGCTACAGGCATTTAGAAAAGATAGAAATCTAGTCATCTAGTGGGGTCTTCAGAGATAATAGGGAGGAAACAGAACAACACTGAGTCTCAAAATGTCAAATTTGGTTGGAAATGAGAGTGGAAGGAACACTCCCTCCAGGGATCTGTTTGTTTATCATGTGGGAATCCATATCCTATATAATAAAGAGCTAATATGCAAATGGTCATCATGTCCTCGGGTCCTCACGCTCTCTCACCCTTGCACCCTCGTGCTGGGGCCGGGGGACCTGAGGCTGCGCCCCCTGCCCATCGGGGCTGGACAGGGGACCTGAGGCTGCACCCCCCACCCATCAGGGATGGACAGGGGACCTGAGGCTGCGACCCCCGCCCTGCTGGGCTTGATGGGGATGGGGCCGGCCAGGTCTGGGTCTCGTGTGATTTTGAGACACGCACATGGGTGGGCGAGGACATGACTCTGGGTCCCCTAGCATGCCCCAGACTTTGACAGGAGGGAGATTTTCATATACATTTTACTAATTTTCTTTCATTTCTGACACTTCTATTATAGAGAAAGGGCAAATAGAAATATTAAAATATTTCCTCTAATTAATTCCCTTTTAATGTGCACGAATTTCATGCACCATGCCACTAGTTCTCAAATATTTTTATTGAATTGAATTCTTAAAGTGGTAGTTCTCAAAATATAGTCCAGAGACCCTTTCAGGGGGTCCATGAGGTCAAAACATCTTTTGTAATAATACCTGTATTAGGATGTGACCCACCCTCTTCACTCTCATTCCCCAAATGTGTTGCAGAAATTTTCAGAGGCTATGTAACATAGATAACTCAATAGATTGAGTGTCAGAAGCAGATGTGGCAATCCAGTTGTCTTCAATTAAGCCAGATATTGAAGAATTTTTAAAATGTAGAACAATGCCAAACTTCTTACTAATTTTTTTAAGTTTGGGAAAATATAGTTACTTTCATAAAAGCATGTTAACATGGGTTTCTTGTTATTTTTAAGTGAACTAATCAATGAGTATTTTTAAATTTTCTCAGATTTGACTTCTAACATGGTAATATGTTGATAATATCCACCTAAACAAAAGCTCCTTGAGATACTCAATCATTTTTAAGAGTACAGCCTAGCTGGTGTGGCTCAATGGTGGAGCCTCGACCTATGAACCAGGAGGTCACCTTTTGATTCCCAATTAGGGCACATGCCCAAGTTGCAGGCTCAATTCCCAGTGTGGGACGTGCAGGAGGCAGCCAATCAATGATTCTCTCTCATCATTGATGTTTCTATCTCTCTCCCTCTCCTTTCCTCTCTGAAATCAATAAAGATATATTTAAAATATATGTATATATACTAGTGGCCCAGTGCACAAAATTCATGCACATTAAAAGGGAATTAATTAGAGGTAATATTTTCATATTTCTATTTGCTCTTTCTCTATAATAGAAGTGTCAGAGATGAAAGAAAATTAGTAAAATGTATATGAAATCTCCCTCCTGTCAGAGTCTGGGGCATGCCACGGGACCTAGAATCAAGTCCCCGCCCACCACCCACACGCACTTCAAAAACGCATGAGACTCAGACCTGGCTGGCCCCACCCCCATTGAGTGAGTCCCAGACCGGGCCGGCCCCACCCCCGTCAAGCCCCTCCAGGCAGGGGGCACAGCCTCAGGTCCCCCAGCCCGGTGCTGGGTGGGAGGCGCAGGCTCAGGTCCCCTGGCCCAGCGCCGGGGTGAGGGGCATGGCCTGAGGTCCCCTGTCAAGCCCTGCTGGGCAGGGAATGCAGCCTGAGGTCCCCTGGCCCTGTGCTGGGGCAGGAGCAGGGCCTGAGATCTCCCGGTCCAGCACTGGGGTGAGGGGTATGGCCTGAGGTCCCCTGTCAAGCCCTGCTGGGTGAGGGGCATGGCCTGAGTTCCCCTGTCAAGCCCAGCCGCCCCTTCCCCCCCACACCCCCCCCCTGCAGCGTCACGTCAGCGCTGAACGGGGACACACGCAGGCAGTGTCACGTTCCTAGCCAGGGAAGCACGCAGGCAGCATGATGTTAGCGCTGGGGGCACAAGTGCCCACCCCTGTCCCCGCCTACAGATTGGTCGTGACTGGGACACCATAATGGACAAATTAGCATATTACCTCTTTATATGTATAGATATTTTTATTGATTTCAGAGAGAGGGAGAGAGAGATAGAAACATCAATGATGAGAGAGAATCATTGATCAGCTCCCTCCTGCACATCCCACACTGGGGATCAAGCCCACAACCTGGGCATATGCCCTAGGCTGGAACTGAACCTGGGATCCTTCAGTCTGCAGGCTGACGCTCTATCCACTGACCCAAACTGGCCAAGGCAATAAAAATATTTTTTTAAAAAAGAGTATAAAGGAGTCCTAAGACCAAAAACTTTGAAACCTTTGTCTTAGACCATACAAACAGAAATGAAATCTGTAAGTTCCTGCTCTTATAACCCATCCAAAGCTGCCTTTGTAAATTTCTAGGATTTTGTCTCAAATGCTCCTTGCTACCTACAACAATCTGTAATCATTATCAGCAAGTGTAACTCACAGGTACAAATGAATATGACATTGGAGAGCAAATGTACAAAATGCTTGTTTATATTCCATTTTGTACTCAAGGAACTGAAGAATGCAGCTCAGGCCTGGCCTTTTTAGCTGAGTGGTTAGAGTGTTGGCCTGCAGATTGAAGGGTTGCAAGTTCAAACCCCAGTCAAGGGCAAGTAAATGGTTTTCAGGTTTGTTCCTGTCCTGATTGGGGTGCATGCGGAGGCAGCCAATCAGTGTGTCTCTCTCATATCGATGTTTCTCTCTCTCCTTTCCCACTCCTCTCTTCCTTCCACTCTCTTTAAAAAATTAATGAAAATATCCTCGGGTGAGGATTAACAAAAAAAGATAACAAAGGAATACAGCTCAGAAATGTAGTTAGAAGAAGGTAATACAGAAATGTAGGTACCTGAAAGATACGATTTAAGGCCTCAATATGTACATATAGCTGAATGTGTTCAGAAAGATTAACTCCAAGCTTTCTCAGTCTATGTTACACCTCAAGTTAACAGAAGACATAACAATGAGTAATGTGCCCCAAAGTGTGAAAGAAAGGAGATCTGTGGTCAGATAACTTTGGGAGCCCTGGGTTAAATTGAGCTAAGCAGGCAGCATTTCTGTGGCCATATTAGAACCTTTTTGTATGCCTCATTTCTATATTTCTCTAACGATAAAAACCTTTTTGGGGGGGTGTGGGGAGGGCAAGATATTTCATGGGCCTGTATCCTTCAGATACTTTGGGAAACGATGCTGTCTATATATAAGTGTGTTTAGGCCACTACTGATGTTTTAGCAAGCTTTGGCTGTATGTACTTAGGTTTCAAAGAAAAGGATTTGACCAAAACCACGAATCTAAATCCGTGCTTGTTATTACATGAATTTAGATGACAAATCCCAGGCTCTAAAATATAACCCCGAACAGTCAAAGCCACTAGAACATGATTTGCTTGTAAAGCAGGTACAAGAAGTCCTAGATCAGTGCCAATGAAAGGCTCCTACTACAATTCTTTCCCTAATATGACAGATAAGAAAATTCTGGCAGATTTCTATTTCAGGCCACAGATTGTACTGTCTCCTAAAGCAAAAGACAGGAAGTTGACAGAGGAACATGTTTCAAAGAGTTGAGAAGGTAGTAATTCCCTTTCAGGACATAAATCGAGGATGGAAAAGACCTCGTTTAAAGAATAATATAAAGAGTAAAGAAGTGTTAAAGGTAAGACCTCAACCCTACAAGCTGATAAGCATGCCCAGACATTTATTTATAGTGACATGAGTGACATTTATCTGCCTTTCATTAGAACATCTAATCCACTTGTCAAGGTGTGTCTTACACGGAGAACCTGATTTCTGGTCAGAGTTGGCAGGCTTCAAATACAAATGTGACTGCCCTGGCTGAAATTCCTGATTGAAAAAATATCATTGAGCCCTAGCCAGTTTAGTTCAGTGGATAGAGCGTCTGCCCATAGACCGAAGGGTCCCAGGGCAATTCCGGTCAAGGGCATATACCTTGGTTGCAGGCTTCATCCCCAACCCTGGTCAGAGCACATGTGGGAGGCAACCAATCAATGTGCCTCTCTCAAATTGATGTTTCTCTCTCTCTGTCTCTCCCCCCTCAGTTCCACTGTCTCTAAAAATCAATGGAAAAAGAAAAAAATATTGTTGAGTTGTGAAATCTTTGGGTAAATATATCAACTCAATTTCAATTTGCCTCAGAAAGGCAACATTGTCTAGAGAGAGTCTTGGCTTTATGTTAGAAATTATGGTCTGTCAATTAAAGTAGAAGTGGATATAAATTACCAAGAGGTTCACAGAGTTCAGTATCTCCCTACTTAGTCTCTAAATACAATCATAATAGAATTGTAGATATCTCTTCCTTACCCCAAATTGTTAACACAGTCTAGTTTTAGGAATTGAAAATCAGGATAAATCAGGAACATCTACAAAAACTACATGGTGGCAATAGTTAAGGAACTGTGGGAGGTTAGGGTACAGTTCTCTCTTAAGGAGCTTGCATAAATGAGATAAGGCATAACCACACTTAAAATAGAGATAAGTAATTTGAATAGCAGTTCAAGAAAAAAAAAAGTCCACGGTTATTACCAAATATATTGAACAGCATTTACACTATGAGTTCAGAGGAGGGGAAGAAGAAAAGGTTGCTGTCGTAGGAAGTTAAGCAAGAATTTATGGAGGAAGTGAGATTGGAAACAGGTCTTTCTTGTGGTTGTTAATCCTCACCTGAGGATATTTTTCCCGTTGATTTTTAGAGAGAGTGGAAGGAAGGGAGGGAAGAGGAGAAAGAGACATTGATGTGAAAGAGACACATCGATTGGTTGCCTCACGCATGTGCCCCGACCAGGGCCGGGGATAGAATCTGCAACTCAGGTATGTGCCCTTGACCATGAATTGAACCCAAGAACCTTCAGTGCACAGGCCGACGCCCCAACTACTGAGCAACACTGGCCAGGGCTGGAAACAGGTCTTGTTGAAAGAGTAACATAAATAAGAGCTTCACCCAAAATGATGTCATCAGTTAACTACAGGCCATAGTGAACCTCTCTTCCCCCCAACCCCCGTCCTACCCACGTGTGTGCATGTGCACCCACAGACCCACTCTCCTATGCCTTGTCCATGTGCTTCTTTGGTCACTTAATTCACACTGCCATCCACTGTTCTTCAGTGTAGGGTTTTTAGACCACAGGGCTGCCCCTCAGCTTCATACTAGATGGCAATCACTTTAAAATATCTCTCCTGTTTCCTCTTTGTCTTATGCCCAAAACAGTTCTTTTATTTTTCTACAAGTCAACCGTATTAGAGTATAGTTTACATACATTAAATGTGTCTATTTTAGGTGTACAGTTCAATGAATTTTGACATATGTATACATTTGGGTAACCATCACTAAACCAAGACATAGAACAATTACAAATGAATACACTTAGGTAGCCACCATAGATACAGAACAATTCCCCTGCCTCAAAAAGTTCCCTATGCTCCTGCAGTAGCAACTCCCTCCTCACCCCTGGCCACAGGCAGCCATTGATGGGCTTTATGCCCCTATACTGGTAGATTAGATTAGTTTTGGTAAAGTTTCCTATAAATAAAATAATACTGTTTATAGTCTTTTGTCTGGCTCCTTTACTAAGTGCTGTTTTTTAAATCCACCCATGTTGTGTGAATTGGACATTTTTAATCAGTGTGTTGTTGCTGTAGATGTACCACAATTTATTTACCATATTGACCTGGTGTTGCATTTTGGGTTGTTTTTAGTTTTTTTGAAATAAAGTTTCTATGAACATTCATGTGAAGTTTTTTGTGGAAATACACTTTCATTTCTTTGGAGCAAATTGTAGAATAAAGTTTTCATGGTACATACGCGTTTAACTTGTAAAAAACTGCCAAGCTTGTTTCCAAAGTAGTTGGACCATTTTATCTAAATAGATAGATACTTGATGATATAGGAATGGCCTCCATGAGCATTGTTGTCATTGTCAACAAACTTGGAAGGCCCTCTGACTTCTATGGAATGGAATTCACACTCCTTAGACAAACATCCTTGGCCTCCACCATTGGCCCTTATTTCATTGTTTAGACTTTGCCTTTCACTGCTCTTGTATATGCTCATTTCACTCATTCACACACCTTCCAACTATTTGCTCATCCGCAGTTGAGCCACCTATAAGTGATGGTGCTTCCAGGATTGCAAATGAATTTACACTAGTTCAGCTCCTCTTTTTGCCTCATTGTGCATGTGAACTATGGCACACGTTTACCAAATAGTCAGTGTTAGGCACCAACTGAAACGTATAATCCACCAAATTCTTCACACAAATTTCAAGACATTATTAATCTTGAAATTTTACTTGTCTTTAAAATATATATATATATATATATTATTGATTTCAGAGAGGAAGGGAGAGGGAGAGAAGGAGACAGAAACATCAATGATGAGAGAGAATCATTGATTGCCTGTCTCCTGCATGCCCCACATTGGGGATCGAGCCCGCAACCCAGACATGTGCCCTGACCAGGAATCAAACTGTGAGGACCTGGTTCATAGGTTGACACTCAACCAATGAGCCATGCCAGTAGGGCTTATTTGTTCTTAAACACACCAAACATGTTTCTAGGATTTCAGAAATCCTATTTTTGAAGGGAGGGGAGTACAGAGGGCATTCTCTCTTCATAGATTCCATCCACAAACATCTAGTGAGCATCTATATGAGCAGAGGTTTGTGAGAGACAAATATGGACGTGGGTCACGGGAGCAGTCTAAAAGATGGGAAGTAGCAGATGGTTCTTAGAGACTCTGAAGTGACTAAGTGAACTGATGCGATTTTAACTGAAGCACAAACTGGAAAATTGGAATGTACAGTTCATGACAATTACAACGAAGAAAAGAAATGCAGCCCACCTTGCCTCATTATTCATTCATTGCTTAAGCATATAAACTTAAATCATCCATTTGGTGATGCTGAATTTTAATGAAGTCTGTCACTATTAGAAGCATCGTCATGGGCAAGACTTGGCCCCATAATGGCTCCTGGGATCAGCTTGTGGTTTCTTCAAGATAATGCTTCAAGGAGATGAAAACAAGGATGGAGGGGAGAGGAACTGTGCCTTGAAAAAAATCACCCGTGTCCCATTTTGCTTGTAAGACAATGCTATCAATTTGAAGGAGAAATATGTTAATTTAGTGTAGAAAGTTTGCAAGCACCATTTCTCATTTCCTCTATTTTTTAAACCTGTTTTGGCCTGTTCTGTGTATCCCCATATTCTTTTCTGAAATGAATCTTCCACCTGGACTAGCACAATTCTTTGTCCTAACACATGTTATTTAAATAGAATCACTCAAGAAACTTGAATAAGAACTAAAACATAGAATTGAACACTTGTGTTATGCAAAAATGAGTCATTATTTGGCTCAAGGCTGCACAATGTGGGAGCTGCTCTTATTCCAGAATTTAGTACAGCACAATAGCAGAAAGCCTTAAATTAATTAGCACTCTCAGAAATGCAACAAAGGTAAGGATCCAACAGCTTTTCTGTGAGTGAATGGCAGTAACATGTTTCTGTATTTCTATCATGGATCGCTTGCTTAAGGAGAACCAGCTGAAAAATCTCTACCTTTTATAGAGAGCACTTTAGCTGATGATTGTGGGAAAAAAGAGGAATGTTATGACACCAAAGACCAGGAACGTTTTTCACGCAGCTGATCCAACGACCCAAGGTAAATCAAATGACTTAAAACTCCAAAGAAAATGCCTTTCCCTTCTGTCTAGTACACAGAGATCTCACAATGTGTGAACCTCACTTTTATTGTCTAAGTCATAGTCAGCCACTTTCTAAAATCTCATTTGTTTTTGCCCAGCCAGCACTGGCAGGCTATGAATGCCCCTTTCTTAAAAGATCCTGCACTGGAGACAGGGGCAGCCCGTCTCCAGAGGAGTAAGACACCAAGACGCCTAAAGCTTGAACTTGACCTATTGACTCAAGTTAAAGGGCCTGGCTCCTAAACCTCCTGCTATGTGGCCTGGAAGGAGGAGCCTCTTGCCTTCTTTGGGACCTACCACTCTCACCTGCTAAAGGAGTTGCTAAACCAAGCCACCTTTGAGGATTCTTCTGGCTTTAACAGCCCAGGGTTAGACGCTCCCTCCCTTGTCTGGAGGCCTGGGACATTTGTGATCTGCATTTAATACATTGGTATACATGGCCTTATTGCAACTGGTGTTCAGCTGTGTGGGTCTTCCCTTCTGGGAGTCATGGAATGCGTTCAGTAATATTTGACAAATCTTGACTGAGCAGCTGCTGTGCACCAGACTCAGTTGTAGGTGCTAGATGTTCAGCATAAAATGCCTGTTCTAGATTTATAATCTTGCTTGTGGTGGGAAGTGGGGTGGGAGAGAGGGGCATCAAATAAGTGAAAAAACAATGAGTAATACTGTGTTGAGTGATAACTGCTATGGAAAAAAAAAAACACACACCACACAGAGTAATAGGATGGAGAGTTACAGTGGGTTGGGGCCTCTATTTTAGAGTCAAAGAAGGCCTTTTTTTAAAATTGGGGTAGCCCTAGATGGTTTGGCTCAGTAGACAGAGCGTCGGCCTGCGGACCAAAGGGTCCTGGGTTTGATTCCAGTCAAGGGCACATACCTTGATTGCAGGCTCCTCCTTGGCCTGAGCCCTGATTGGGGCTCCTGTAGGAGTCAACCAATTGATGTGTTTCTCTCACATCGAGTTTCTCTCTGTATTTCCCACTCTCTTCCACTCTTTCTAAAAATCAATGGAAAAATATCCTCAGGTGAGGATTAAAAAATAATAAATAAAAAGATTGGGGGTATACTTGACATATATGATTCTCACACCTATTGCAACATGTGGGCTTTCCCCCCATACCATCAAGCAATTCTCTACACCAGCTGGGTGTCCTACAATTCAACGCAATTGTGACCCTATCTACCTGGAGATAGTTTCAGGGCTCACAGATTAAGGGCTCAGTCCTACAAGACTCTTCTCCTCATAACCTCCCAGTTCAGAGGCCAGTTGCAAGTTCAGGGGGTCACTGGTGCTTCTGACCCACAGGCGATAGACTGGAGGCTTCTATGACCTGCTCCTCAGGCTCAATTAATTTGCTGGGGCGGTTCACAGAACTCAGAGAAAAATTTTACTTACTAGGTTACCAGTTTTTTACAAAAGGACACAATTCAGAAACAGCCAGATGGAAGAGATGCTTAGGGCAAGGTATGCATCCATGTTTTCCGAGCTGCCATTCTCCTCAAATCTCCACATGTTCACTAACCCAGAAGCTCTCTGTACTTCTGGGTTTTTCAGGAGGATTCATCTAGTAGGCATGATCAGTCATTAACTCTATTTCCAGCCCCTTCTCTCCTCCCCAGAAATTAATGGTGGGACTGAAAGTTCCATCCCTTTAATAAAATTGGTTCCCAATCCTCATTAACATAACAAAAGACACCTGGCAATTCCAAGAGTTTTAAGGAGCTCTGTGACAGAAACTGGGATGGCTTCCAAATATATATTTGTTATTATAAATTACTAAAGGCCCGGTGCATGAAATTCATGCACCCTCTCCAATCTGGGACCCCTCGAGGGATGTCCGACTGCTTGTTTAGGCCCGATCCCGTTGGCATCGGGCCTAAACGGGCAGTCGGACATCCCTCTCACAATCCAGGACTGCTGGCTCCCAACTGCTCACATGCCTGCCTTCCTGATTGCTCCTAACCGCTTCTGCCTGCCAACCTGATCACCCCCTAACCACTCCCCTGCCAGCCTGATTGATGCCTAACTGCTCCTCTGCCGGCCTGGTCACCCCTAACTGCCCGCCCCTGCAGGCCTGGTCCCTCCCAAATGCCCTCCCCTGCTAACCTGATCGCCCACAACTGCCCTCCCTTTCAGGCCTGGTCCCTCCCAACTGCCCTCCCCTGCTGGCCATCTTGTGGTGGCCATCTTGTGTCCACATGGGGGCAGCCATCTTGTGTGTTGGAGTGATGGTCAATCTGCATATTAATCTTTTATTAGATAGGATAGAGGCCTGGTGCACGGGTGGGGACCAGCTGGTTGGCCCTGAAGGGTGTCCTGGATCAGGGTGGGGGTTCCCTTGGGGGGTGGGGTGACCTGGGCGAGGGGCCTGTGATAGTTTGCAGGCCAGCCACGCCCCCCGGTGACCCAGCAAAGGCCCTGGTATCTGGGGTTTATTTATCTTCTATAATTGAAACTTTGTAGCCTGGAGCAGAGCCAAGCCTTCTGCTCGCTCCAAAGCCACAACCATTTCTGTTGGGATTTATTTATCTTCTATAATTGAAACTTTGTAGCCTTAAGTGGAGGCCTGGGCTGGCCAGGTTGTGCGGAAAGCTTGGCTTCCTCCATTGCCAGGAAAACCCAAGCCTCCCTCCTGCTCTCGCCATGGCTGCAGCCGTCTTGGTTGGGTTAATTTGCATACTTGCACCTGATTGGCTTGTGGGTGTGGATTGTGGGCGTGGCTTGTGGGTGTAGCCGAGTGATGGTTAATTTGCATATTAGTCTTTATTAGATAGAATAATGTCACAACATACCATAAGATAAACAGTTCTTTTTCTTTAACCTTTATTGTTGAAAAGTATTACAGATGTCCTGTTTTCTCCATTGACTCCTTCTCCTGCACCCTCCCCTCCTTCCCTGCCCCAAGCCTTCACCACACCCTTGTCTGTGTCCATGGATTATGCTTATATGCATTCAAGCTCTTCGGTTAATCTCTTCCCACCACAGTCTGTTCCATGCTTCTATGTCTCTGGCCCTATTTTGTTCAAGATGAACAGTTCTTGAGAAAACAAGATGGTGGCATAGGTAAGCACCTAAACTGCTGCCTTGCACAACAATTTCAAAACTACAACTAAAAGACAGAACGGACACCATCCAGAACCACAGGAAAGCTGGCTGAGTGGAAATTCTACAACTAGAAGGAAAGAGAAAAGCCCATGGAGAATTGGAGGAACGGCAAAGGGTTGAGGTACGGCAAAGGATCTTTGTACGTGCAGAGAGGAAGGGCAGCTGAGAGCCTGGCTGACTTTCTCTGGCAGGAGGGGGAAGGAAGCCCCCGACTGCACTGAACCCCAGTTCCAACTGCACTGAACCCCAGTTCAGGATGAAACCCCATGGACCCAGGCTCCTACAGGGGGAGTCTGGACTGTCAGGTAGAGAGAAAGGCGCTCGGAGACCCGGGGGAGCCCAGTGGACAGGGGTCTGAAGGCGCGTGTGCGAGTGTGCACAAAGACTGCGGAGGTTGCCACGGGCTTTCCTGGCAGAAGGGAGTCGGAAGCTCCTGACTGCACTGAACCCCAGTTCTGACTGCACTGAACCCCAGTTCCAGGCGAGCCCCTGGGGACCCACGCTCTTGCGGGGGGAATCTGGACTCTTGGGCGGAGGCTCGGGAGGCAGGGAAGGCAGCGGTCTGGAGGCGCACGCGCACACCCAAGGGCAGAGCTGATGGGAAGCCAAGACTGTCTGCTCTGCCCTGAGACTCCACCCCATCCAGGCTGAGCACAGAGGCTTTTGCAATTTGGCAAGTCTAATCCTATAAGGCTGTCTCCAGCACTGAACTTCTCCCAGCGTAGACACAGCTGATCCTCACAGCCAACTGGCCTGGAGGTCAATTCCTCCCAGTGATACCAACAACAATCAAGACTTAACTACAACAAGGCTGTACACACAGTCCACAAAGGGGTGCACCAAGTGTGTCCACCTCAGGTTAACTGGGGAGGCAGACCCCCTGGGCTATATAGGAAACCTAGCACACAAAGCTACCTTACCAACTCAGGGAAGCAGTGAAAATGCAGTGACAAAGAAACAGATCACAAACGAAAGAAATGGAGAAAAACAAATGACTGGATATAGAATTCAAAACCATGGTTATAAGGCTTTTCAAAAATATCCTAGAAAAGACCGATAAATATAACAAGACCCTCGAAGATATGAAAAAGGACCAACTAGAAATTAAACATACATGGACTGAAATAAAAAATATTATATAGAGACCCAACAACAGACTAGAAGAACGCAAGAATTAAGTCAAAGAATTGAAATACAAAGAAGCAAAAAACACTCAACCGAAAAAGCAAAAAGAAAAAAAAATCCAAAAAGTTGAAGATAGTGTAAGAAGCCTCTGGGACAACTTCAAGCATACCAACATCAGAATTATGGAGGTGCCAGAAGAAGAGAGAGAACAAGATACTGAAAACCTATTTGAAGAAATAATGACTGAAAACTTCCCCCACCTGGTGAAAGAAGTAGACTTACAAGTACAGGAAGCACACAGAACCCCAAACAAAAGGAATCCAAAGAGGACCACCCCAAGATGCATCATAATTAAAATGCCAAGGGCAAAAGACAAAGAGAGAATATTAAAAGCAGCAAGAGAAAAACAGTTAATTACCTACAAGGGAGCACCCATATGATTGTCAGCTGATTTCTCAACAGAAACTATGCAGGCCAGACGGGAGTGGCAAGAAATTTTCAAAGTGATGAATAGCAAGAACCTACAACCAAGATTACTCTACTCAGCAAAGCTATCATTCAGAATTGAATGGCAGATAAAGAGCTTCACAGATCAGAAAAAGCTAAAGGAGTTCATCACCACCAAACCAGTATTATATGAAATGCTGAAAGGTATTCTTTAAGAAGAGGAAGAAGAAAAAAGTAAAGATAAAAATTATGAACAACAAATACATATCTATCAACAAGTGAACCTAAAAATCAAGTGAATTAAAAACCTGAGGAACAGAATAATCTGGTGAATATAATAGAATCAGGGGCATAGAAAGGGAGTGGACTGATAATTCTCAGGGGGAAAGGGGTATGGGGGGGTGCAGAAAGAGACTGGACAAAAATCGTACACCTATGGATGAGGACGGGGAGAGGGGAGGTAAGGGCAGAAGGTGGGGTGGGAACCGGGTGGAGGGGAGCTATGGGGGGAAAAAGGAGAAAGAATTATAATAATCTGAATAAAGATTTATTAAAAAATAATAAAAAAATAAAAATTAAAATAATAAAAATGAACAGTTCTTAAATGTTCTGTTGGGTTCTGACCACTGTACAGACCTGTAGTAGTTCAAACATGTCTGAAAATTTTGTGGCACTCTTAACATTCTCTTCTTTTGATTTAGGACTGGCCTTTGTGACTTGATTCCAAGGCACAGAATATGGCAGAGGGACATGATGTGATTTCTGAGGCGAGGTTAGAAAAGGCAATACAGCTTCCATCTCTCTTTATTTCCGCCCCCCTCCCCCCCCAATGCAGTGAGGAAGCCCAGGATACATATATAGGCCGGGAGTACGTATCTGGCCTACTGCACCAGGTGAGATCCCACTCAACAGCAATGTGAACCACTGTGAGTGAATAAGCCTTTGGATAATTTTAGCCCCTAGCCTTCAAGGTTTCTAGCTGAGGTCCCAGGCATCACAGAAAATATTATCTCCCCTGTGCCTTATCCAAATTCCTGTTCCACAGAAACCCTGAGATAATAAATAGTTGTTTTGATCAACTGAGTTTGGGAGCAACTTGTTAGGCTACAATAGATAACAGAGACAACACCCATGTAATCACCATCCAAAATAAAATATAGAATATTTTCATCGCCCCTGAAGTTTCTCTTGTGCTCCAGTTAATTCCTCTAACAGATGCACCTTTTTCTAACTTTTACTGTCATAGTTTGATTTGGCCTATTCTATAAAGGTCAGGCCCTTAGTTCGAAATGAGTTTTGATTAGACACGTGGAGGAAGTAAGGGAGTGAATGATCCATGCAAAGATCCATAACATCTAGGCAGAGGGAGCAATCAATGCAAAGGCCTCCAAAGAGGAATATGACTGGTGAGTTTGAGGAACAACAAAGAGGCTAATGTGGTCTGCATGGAGTGAATAGGAGAGAGGAGCTGGGAGTCAAAGCAAGATCAGGTTAGGTAGAGTCTTGATGACTAGGGTGAGGAATTTAGGTTTTATTTTGAGTGAAAGGAGAAGCTATTAGGAGCTTTTAGCATGGGAGTGACATGGTCTGACTTATGTTTTAAAAGGAAATCTGGAAGTTATTTAGAGAATTATGGGGTGGCAAAGGTGGAAGTGGGGTCAACTGAGTGGTGGGTTAAAGATGACCACAAATTCTTTTTCATTTGTTCCATGGTGAGATGGGATTTGTTTCCCATTACTTGAATCTGGGCAGGTCCTGTCACTGCTTTGACTAAAAGAATGCACAGAAGTAATTCAGTGTAACTTCAAGACTGTACTTGAAGAAATCTGCAGTTTCTCGTCCAGTGCAGCTCCTTCTTAGAAATGCTGTGAGAAAGCCGGGCAGTTATGCGATGAGGTAAGACCCATGTGAAAGGATACCATCACCGGAGGCCTCGTCTCCAGCTGAGCTCCCAACTGGTCAGCCATCACCAGCTGCCAGCCCTGAGAAGTACATCGTCTTAGTCTTTCTAGCCATCCTAGCACTCCAGCTGGCATCACATAAAGCTGTAGAACCACCTGGTCAACTCACAGAATCATGAGAAATAATAAATGAATTGTTATTGCTCTAAGCCACTCATTTTGGAATTGTTCATTTTTTGGAAATAAATCAATGAAACAACTTGTTAGGAGACTATTAGTCTGAGTGGCAGATATTGGTGGCTTGGCTCAGAGTAGGAGTGTGACAGGCACCTCTCATAGACCTCAGAGAAGTGCTATCAGACAAGCCCCCTGAGTCAGAGGGAGAGGATGTCTCCACCTCAGTTCTTGTCATATAAATGAATTTAAATGAGTGGCTCCAGATGATTGTGTTGTGATAAAGCCAATTTATTAAAAACTTAAGGCATGCACGTTTATTAAAGAAGGAAGGCAAGCAAATCTATACATCTGGTTTATGAAGTGCAGATGACTCTCAACTAATCTGAAGAGCCAGTGGGGTGGGAGGGATTCTGCCATATATACTCTCCTGTCTCTAGTTGTTATTTTCATGGACACAGATTATTGGGTGGTGAAGGCCTGGGGCAGGATGGAAACTGGGTGGAGGGAACAATGTGGGGAACAAGGGGGATATTTGTAATACCCTCAACAATAAAGGTAAAATAAAGTTCCTCTGCTGTTACAGATTAACTCTGAAGTTTTCCCTTTTCTTTGTTTTCCCCAGAATTTATGAGAAGCACCTGGCAATTAAATCCCTAGACTGCTGGCATCTCTGTTTAAACCATGGGATGAGATAAAACTGTCCCCTTGCCTCTGCCTCCTTCCTCCTCTCTGCTCTCTTTTAGTTGGCTTTGGGGTGATTTAGCTATGTATTCTCTAATTGCATTAAGATTCCTTCTCCTCCCCACTCCTTTTGGTATTCTTTTGCGAGAAGGAGAGATTTTAACCCTTTGTTCTCAAGATAAGGTCCTGCTACAAGTGGCCTGCAAAGCTTTTTGGCTTTAATTTTCCTGCCTCAGTTTCCCTATGTCCTCCTACCCTGAAATTTTCCTAGCTTTTCATTGTCTTCTCATTGTCTACAACGGGAGTGGAGCAATGAGAAGAGAGATGATAGGATTTGTTATTGTGGAATAAGAGAGAAAAGAAACAGAAATGAATCAAGGATTTAGGCTTTAACACTTGGAAGAATGGATTTGTCATTTACTGAGATGAGAAGAATGACAGAGGAGAAGGTTTGGGAGAGAAATCAAGGATTCTGATCTGGACATGTTTAGTATGATATACGATTAGACTTCCAAGCAGAGTAGGCAGGTGGACCTGTGAGTCTGAAATCCAGGGGAAGACTTACTTGGGCTGGAGTGAACAGCGTAGGAGTGGTATTTACAGTTATGAATTTGAGCTAGCAAGAGAAGAGATTCTTGTCCTGGCTGGTTTGGCTCAGTGGATAGAGCATCAGCCTGGGGACTGAAGGGTCCCGGGTTCAATTCTGGCCGGGGTCACATGCCCGGGTTGCGGGCTCGATCCCCAGTTGGGGGCATGCAGGAGGCTGCCAATTGGTGAACTTCTCTCATCATTGATGTTTCTATCTCTCTCTCTGAAATGAATAAAAATATATTTTTAAAAAAAAGAGAGAAGAGATTCTTACTTCAACATTTAGAGGTAAAAAAGGTAAGTAGAAACCTCAAAGGAGAATAAAAAGGAGCTGCCAATGCAATAGAAGGGAAATCAAGAGACTGTGTCCAGGAGGCCAAGAGAACATTCTTCAAAAAGGGAGTGAAGCCCTAGCTGGTTTGGATAGAGTGTTGGCCTTTAGACTGAAGGATCCCAGATTCGATTCCGGTCAAGGGCACATGCCTGGTAGAGGGCTCGATCCCCCATATGGGGCTTGCAGGAGGCAGCTGATCGATGATTCTCTCTCATTGATGTTTTTCTCTCTCTCCCTTTCCCTTCCTCTCTGAAATCAATAAAAAATATATTAAAAATAAAAAAGTGAGTGAACAACTGTGTCCAGTGTGGCTGACGCACTCCTTGAATGCAACTATGAAGCCTACTGATAATACTAATCATTTGATATTTGTTGAAAGTTGCTCTGTGCCTGAGTATCTAATTCATGTTTACTAATGTTGCCTGCATCAAAGGGGTGCAGTATTCTGTTCAAATCTTTTATACCTCTCCTTATTTTTTTGGTTTGTTTTATCTATTCATTACTGAATATAGCATGCTAAAATTACACACTAGTGGGTGATTTTTTTGTATTTCTTTTTATTGTTTTGTCAATATTTTTTCCTTTATATGTTTTGAGGCTATGTTGTTAGGGGTGTTCAGATTTGGAAATGTTACAATATTATATCTGTACTAGAGGCCTGGTGCATGAAATTCATGCGGGGGTGTGGGAGGAGGTCCCTCAGCCCAGTCTGTACCCTCCTGCACTCCAGAACCCCTCAAGGGATGTCCCTGTGGGATCGGGCCTAAACCAGCAGTTGGTCAGCCCTCTTGCAATGCGGGACCGCTCTCCTGCCTGCCTGCCTGCCTGATCGCCCCTAACCACTCTGTATGCCTGCCTCATAGCCAGCCCTAACCACTCACCTGCCTGATTGCCCCTAACCACCTCTGCCTTGGCCCCACCACCGTGGCTTCATCCAGAGGTCATCTGGAAGGATGTCCAGAAAGTTGTTCAGTTGTCTCGTCTAATTAGCATATTATGCTTTTATTATTATAGATGAAGTGACTCTATTTTGAGAAATGCTTTTTTTTGTTAAAAAATATAATTTGTGTAACAATAATGTAGATATACTTCCTTTTTATTTTTATTTATTTATTTATTGTTGTTTAAAGTATTACATATAGTATTACATATATCTCCTTTTTTCCCTATTGACCTCCCTCCAGTCAATTCACTCCCCAGTACATGCCCTCACCCCTCTGGTGTCTATGTCCATTGGTTGTGCTTATATCTAACTTTCTTTTTCCCATCCTTTTTCTTTCACTCATTCTGCATTCTGGTGTTTTTTATGTGTTTCTTTTGAATGATAAGTAACTCTTTCTTTCTTTAAAAAAATAAAATAAATCCAGCCTGTTCCAGCCCTCTCAGTCTGGGTGCCAGACAAGAGAGGTAAGAAGCCATCCCTAGACATCCAGCCTTGTTAAGCATACAAGTGAATCCAACTTCAGTATTGAGGTTATCACATGTAAGACCCCAAGCAAGAACCACCAAGCTAAGTAGAGTAAACCCACAGAACTGTAAGAAATAATAATAAATCATCTTTTCAAGCAATTAAGAATTGAAGTGGGTTTTTACACATCAATAGGTAAAAGGAGAGAAGGTGTTTTAGTATCAGAATGAATAGAAGAGTGGACATTTTCTTAAAAAGCTAATGATTTGATTATATATAAGGTATTAAATTTTTGTATGTTAAACTTAAAAAATTATATAGGAGGATAGAGGCAGACACTGCTTCAGGTGTCCTGAGAAACCAAGGGCTCTAGTCCCATAAACACACTCTTTGGGGCATTACACACGTTTTGGGGCATTGCTAGGCTCACAAGTGTCTGGTGAGGTCTCCAGGGGGTCTCTCTTCTTCCTTATCCTCTAAACAAACTACAAACCAGAGTTGAGCTTAGTGGGTCTGGGATTGAGGGACAAAGCAGCCAAAGGCTGGAGCGGAAATACCCCGGCTAGAGAAACAGAGCTGGAAGTATTAGGGCAGAAATAGAATTTGGGGGACTAACTATAATAATAAGAAATATTAAACATGCTCTGTTATCCATGATTGTTTTGTTCTGGTTAGAGAAAGCACATTCTAACCTGGCTGGGAGTTATACACCCTGGGACATGGGAGCTAACATTGGAATGCAGTCCATGCTCCTTTCCTGAGAACTGCTTATCATTGTGGAAAGATTTACAACCTTGTGGCTGAAACAATCTAGTCCTGGAGGCACCCACCCTTTGCAATCTCCAACCCTTATTGCCTGTAATCTGATCTGGAGGTACCTGGAGGCACCTGCTCAGCCTGCATTGCCTGTAACCTGTAACCATTATACCATGCCTACTCTCTCATGACTGTAATTCTTACTTTCCCATTAATCTTTGTCCCTCTACCCAATACAAGCAGCTGGCTTATGAAGAACGAGAGAGCAGATTTTTGTGCTCTCCCATACTGCTGGCAGTATTGGAATAAATGCTCATATATGACTCAACCCTGTCTCTGCTTAATTGACTCAATTAATGATAGGCAGCCCTGCCCCCTTGGTTGTCCAGTTACAGAAGTAGTAGAGAGTCCTGAGCCATGCTGTCCCCAAAGCCCCCTTTTCTCTGACTTCTTAGTGAGCCAAAGCAGCCCAGCTAGTCTCATTTCCACATCTGGTCCCTCTCCTGATGCTTCTTCTATCCTAGGCCCTCCCTTGTTTCACTGTCCCCACCTTTAATCCTCTAAAAATCACCTGGACTTGTGTTATGAAATCTTTCCTGCACAATGTCAGGAACATACTACTGGCCAGTCCTAGGAAGACCCCCTCAGGGTCAGGTCCCATTCAAGTAACACTGTCATATTTTGGACTCATATGGGCCAATGTCACCTCCCAATTTCTTAGAAGAGGGGCTAAGAGTGACTTCAAACTTAGGCTTCTTCAGGAAATTGTAAAACTAGGAGCTGTGATGAATGCTTTTCTGATCAGGCAGCGCAGAGATCCAAATGCTTTGTATTTAAAGATGAGCTTAGGCCAATTTTCGTTCTGCTCATTCCAGAGCAGGGCTTGAGAGTCTTAATGCACAGAGAGGCTCTTCAAGAATCTCCAGTTTGCTTAGCAGGGACCATATTGACCTTCTGTTTTGAATCAATGGTTCTTCCCCTGAGAGCACACAGAAGATAAAAACTGCAATCTGTCCTTCCTCCTTCTTTTCTCTGTCTAAATCCTGTCCCAGTTCTCCCAGAGCAGTTCTTTGGAAAACATTTACCCGTGACTTCCAAGGTCCTGGTGATGGCCTGTGGGGCTCCGGAAGCATTCTGTTTCTGAAGGTTTCGGGGGTAAAGGGTGGAGGAGAGGAACCATCTAAATTAAGGGCCATGGCCACTTTCCTTCCAGGCAGAGGACTCACAGGAAAGGGACTCCACCTTAAAGGATTGAGATCATGAATAACCTTTGAAAGTTCCTGTAAACATTTTGCATTTATTAAATTAAAATAATGATTATCCACATGATGTAAAGGCAATATAAGCTCACCAAGCACCTTCAAGAACCTTCCATGCAGCATCAATAAGAAACTTGTGAACTTATTTGGCTTTGGGACCAGATAATGTGCAAACCAAGAATTATAACTGTGTGTGTATTGATTTTCTTCATGCAAAAAAAAAATATTGTTAATAGTCTGACTAGGTTTGATAACTAAGGACTCACCAGTGGAATGTGAGAAATTCCCATGACACTTCTTAAAAGGAAATCCCTTTCCTAGGACTTCTGCTCTTTCCCTCCTTCAGTGCCTACCACCTAGATTAGCCATGCAGACCAGGATGATGCCCTGGGGATGGAGAAGGAATAAAATGGGAAGGGACTGGATTTTTTAATGTGCAAGAGCAAAGTCACCTGCCAAGCTTGGGGCTGTTGATGAGAAAGAAATAAACTTTCATATATTAAAAACTACTGTATCTGGGGGCCTATTTGTCACAGTAGCTAAAACATTACCTAAACCCTTTACAGGGATACACACCAAATTCATCTCTTCGTATATTTGACCTGGCATAGTATCTAGGGCATACCAAGTACTCCGGAATAAATGCTCTTGTTAAATGAGTGATTGAATAAATGGTTACTTCTTATATTATGCAAAAATGCCTATGAGAAATGTTTGAGCATTGAGACCAATGCAGGCCTACCTGGAAAGGAAGAAAGAACTAGTCATTGCCAAGAATTCGGACCAGGATGCAGGACTGATAGCATTCTAATGGCACTGGGGCATAGGATATAGTTTGATTTCAGTTAATTCATACAGTTGCCATAAGTATGCTTGCAAGTGCTGGGAAGACCTGGCCAAGGGGGCCTTATGAATGCCATTAGTACACTACCATGGTGATTAAACTGTAAGATGCTACAAAGTGCCCCCTTGCTCTTTTCTCTAGCACATTCTCTTGGTCAAGGAGCATCCAGCATTAAATTTGGGAATGCGGAGATGGCAGTTGTATTGCCCATCAGTATCATCTGTCATCATCTTTGAGCTGCCAGTGTGACAGCTGGGGAAGAGCAGAATCAAGTTGACTGGCAGAATGTTTTACGTCTAATGAGTTTGCACAATAATAGTATAATAAATAAGACTCCAGAGGAATTCGGTTATTGCTGGCATTCCAAAGTGAAATATGGCTTTACCAGAAGCCCACACAGCCATCTGTCATCAAATATTAGTCTTTGTGTCAATGGCTGGGCTGGCCTGAGGAAATGGAAAACATCAGTGGAGGGAGGTATAAAATGTTAAGGGAACTACCTTAAGGAGCCAGAGAGTTCCAGATGATTTGAGGTAAGCATATAAAACCACTACCAAAGGCAGTTAGACTTGAAATCTTGGCTGCTGAATACTAGTAAGTCTTTCAATTGGATGAGTTCTGGTTGTCTCACTTAGGGCAAGTTCTTGTGTAACATAATCCTTATCTGTTTGGATCTGGGCCTAGAATTATTGCCATCTTCTTTAATTTACTTTTGCCAGTTTGATACATCAAAATCTGATTGTCACCAAAGCACTCTGCTGCTGTCACAACTGCTAGTGACAGGAATACTGAAAGTAGATGAAAGCATGAGAATTGGATGAAAGCTGTTAGTATGTGTAGTTGTTTGGTCTCATATTTTGTTAAGGAAAAGGATGAGGGAACTCACAAGCTGTCACAAATAGAGAACTGGGCCTTAACAACCTCATCAGTCAGTAACACAACAGAATACTGAAAGTATGAAACCACATGGTAATGAGGAAAGTCTGGGAGGACACAGTGGCATGTTGACCATTTAAAAAGGAAGTGCAGTTAGAAAAGCAATTCAATGAGATGAGAAGTTAAAGGATAGCCAAGTCCTAGTGGCAGCAAATGCAGGATATTTTATGGCTTTTATCTGTGTGAAGTTTTCAGCTCAGATTGGCCTTGATGGTGTTTATGCCTTGAGAATGTCCTTTCCCAATGTTGATGGGAGACCCTGCATAGGCTTCTTTTGGGAGTTATAGGGACAGTTAAGTGAGGTCAACTTTGGTGTTGCATACTCAATGAATTCACCTCTAGATATGGTTTCCCTGTTTAGAATAACCCCCAGCATACTCCAGGACCAGTACTGGTATCTATTTACAATAGATAAGGTAGAACGATGCTCAACATCAGTTCTAGCCTCTAGTTGTATGCCTTGCTGTGGCCTTACCAGAAGCTCACAGCGCCACTGTCATCAGAACCTGAAAAGCTAAAAACTACATTTTCTAGATTCCCTTGAAGCTTCATTGTACTTTACGTTAAGTCCTACCAATCAGATAATACTTGCATGACATTTGGAGAGTGGCTGTGAATGGGGAGTTATTGTTCCGTGGGCACAGAGTTTCAGTTGTACAAGATGAAAAGAATTCTGGGGATGGTGATAGTTACACAACAGTGTAAATGTACTTAATGCCACTGAATGGTACACTTAAAAATGGCTAAGAAGGTAAATTTTATGTGTATTTTACTATAATTTTTAAAAATTTAAAAAAATCATTCCACTGTTGTACACATATAAAATGGAAAATGTGGGCCAATTAAATAAGTTAATTTCCAGTTTGGTTCTGGGAGGACTTGCAAGCAAGATTCACCTATTCCACTGCCATCTTGAGCCAATCCTAAATGAATTTCTTGATAGTTCCCTTCCATTTCACCATACTGCCTCCAAATGTCTTTTTGCTTTCTTGGTGGTGTCCTTTATAGTAAAAAAAACTTTTAATTTTGGTAAAGTCCAATTTATCTAGTTTTCTCTATTTTTTATTGCTTTTGGTGTCATATCTAAGAAACCACTAAAGCAAGGTCACAAAGATTTGCATCTATGCTTTCTTCTAAGAGTTTTATACTCTTACATTTAGGTCCTTGATCCATTTGGAGTTAATTTTTGTATACAGTGTGAGGCAGGGACTCAACTTCATTCTCTTGCATAAAACTATCCAGTTGTCCCAGCATCATTTGTTGAAAAGACCATACTTTCCCTATAATGGTTTTGGTATCCTTATTAAAAATTAAATGAACATAGCGCGGCTGGTGTGGCTCAGTGGTTGAGCGTTGTCAACCTATGAACCAGGAGGTCATGGTTCAATTCCCAGTTGGGGCACATACCTGGGTTGCAGGCTCAATCCCTGGTGGGGAGTGTGCGGGGGGTGGGGGAGGGTATCAAGAATTCTCTCTCATTATTGCTGTTTCTCTTTCTCCCTCTCCTTTCCTCTCTGAAATCAATAAAAATATATTTTTTAAAAATTAAATGATCATAAATGTGAGGGTTTATCTCTGCATTATCAATTCTAGATTATATATAAATCAATATTTCATTGATCTACATGTCTGTTTTAATACCACACTGTCTTAATTGATGGCAAATTTGGGTCCCTTAAAATTTCCATATGGATTTTAGGATCAGTTTGTCAATTTCTACAGAGAAAACAATTTGAATTTTTATGGGTACTGAATTCATCACTTTGCTTTTTGATAACACTGAAAAATGAACATGCTACTTCATAATCCTATATAATAGAGGTAATATGCAAATTGACCATCACACCCTCGCAAAAGATGGCTGCCCCCATGTGGTCACAAGATGGCTGCCACAAGATGGCCAGCAGGGGAGGGCAGTTGGGGGCGACCAGGCCTGCAGGAGAGGGCAGTTGGGGGCGATTGGGCTGGCAGGGGAGCAGTTAGGTGTCAAACAGGCTGGCAGGGGAGTGGTTAAGGCTGATCAGGTTGGCAGGCAGGTGAGCAGTTGGGAGCCAGCAGTCCCAGATTGTGAGAAGGATCCCAGATTGGAGAGGGTGCAGGCTGGGCTGAGGGACACCCTCCCCCCCAAATTTCGTGAACTGGGCCTCTAGTCCTATATAATAAAAGGCTAATATGCAAATCGACTGAACGGCAGAATGACCGGTTGCTGTGACATGCACTGACCACCAGGGGCAGACACTCAATGCAGGAGCTGCCCCCTGGTGGTCAGTACACTTCCACAGGTGGAGCACTGCTCAGCCAGAAGGCAGGCTTGCAGCTGGCGAGCACAGCAGCAGTGGCGGAAGCCTCTCCTGCCTCCGTGGCAGTGCTAAGGATGTCTGATTGATGGTGGGGAGTGGGCCTAAGCTATCAGTCGGACACCCCCCAAGAGCTCCTGGACTGTGAGAGGGCTCAGGCCGGGCTGAGGGACCCCCCTCCCCAAGTGCATGAATCTCGTGTACCAGACCTCTAGTGTATGTGTGTGTGTGTATATATATATATATATATATATATAAAAGGCTATATATATATATATATATATATATATATATAAGGCTATATATATATATATATATAAAAGGCTAATATGCAAAGTGTTCCCTCAGGAGTTCAACCAGGAGACTGGGAGTTCGATCACTTGCTATGACTTGTGCTGACCACCAGGGGGCAGCACGGAACAAAGGAAGCCAGAAGGCCCCTGATCAGCCCTGATCACCAGCCAGGCCTAGGGTGCATGAATTTCATGCACCGGGCCTCTAGTTATGTCATAAAATTTCAGTGGAATAGCAATGTGGTCCCAAGTTTTCATAGTAAACAATTAAAAAACTTAAAAGGACTCATTTGTTTTGGAAATCACATATGAAGACAGGGTTTCTATTTGTTTAAATACTTTATTTCAAGAACAGTTATAGTTTATTAGTCATAAAAATCATCAAAATCATCTGTGGATGTGCTATGGTCTCTAGGACGTAAAGCAGCTTCAATTTCTGAGTTAGTGTCATCAGACTCACCCCAGAAGGCTGGAAAAGAAAAGAAGACAGCTATTTAACATCTTGGTACCTTGATTATCCTAGTTTAATTAGCTGGACTGGTTAATTGGAGCACTGGTCTGCAAAAGGCCTACTAGGGACGCCATGTGATGTACCTGACCAGATACACCTGGAATGCATATCTATACTACACAAATTTACATATTTTACAGTGTAGTCTATATATTGTTATGGAAAACATTTTACAGAATACTTTCTTTTCCCTTCTGTTGTGTCCAACTCTTTACTGTAGGATTGGGATTTAAAATCAGGATTAACACAGAAGCAGGATTACCTGGGTGTTTTATTAGGTCTGATACCACCTCACTGAGCTGCCTCTCCACTTTGATCTCCCTCTGTTCTTCACAAGAGCAGAGAGGAGAAGGGAAGACGTGGTTTACACTGGCACAAAGGTCTGGGTACACATGGTTTATTTTGGAGGTAATCTTGAGAATGATGGGGCTAGGAGAACTGGGAGAGTGACACAGGGAAGAGAGAAAGCCACAGGGGCCATTAATGAGAAATGCTGGTGGCGGTGGTCCTGCAGGAGACCCTCTGAGAGACTGCAGAACTCTCCTCAAATTGCACCAAAGAAAAATAAGGAAGTGAGATAATTTATCCACCAACTCCCATGTCTCATTGCGTGAGGGTTGTTCTCAACCAGGGCATCAACTCCCTGGCACACTGGGCTGCCCTGAGGAGAAAGGAGTTTTATCTACTCCTGTGGTCAGATAAAGCCCTCAGGTGGAGATACACAGCTGCCTGATGTAGAAGGCCAAGGGCATGCCAGTGAACTGTTGAGATGATCCCCACAGTGATCAGACAGGATATGGTGGGGCATATTGTCTGCTACACTGACAATCTCCATGACTACCAATATCTACATGGCATGACCTGTCATCTCTGTGATGCCTTCTTATGTATGACTCCAATTAATCCTTCTACCAACCTGCTAAGGTAAGTGTTAGTATCTTTGTTTTACTGATCAAATTGAGGCTGCAAGAGGTTAAGTAACTGGCCAAATTATCATCAGTGGGTGGTCAAGCCAGGAGTCCCACCTAGGTCATCTCACTCAAATCCATGTTCTCAATTACAACCCACTAGAAATGGGTTTAAGGAGACAGGAATAGATAGAGACCAAGCTCAACAGGGAATATCCCAGAATGCTATGTGAAAAGAAGGTTAGACTCTCCTTGTAAGTGGGGTGTTAAAGGTTGAACAGGAGCTTGGTAGGCTGAGGAAAAGAAAAATGAACATTATAGAGAAGGAGTAACATGAGCAAAGGCACACAGCATAAGGTTGTGATTAGACTTAAAGAGGATAAGACTCTTGGAAGAGCTGAGTTGAAGAGTAGGGATGGGGACAGACCAAAAAGGGAGAAAGTATAGACTTTATCTTGTAGATGGTGAGAAGGCATTGGCAATTCTTAATCAGGAAGGTAAGGTTAAATGAGGTTGTAGATGCTAGTGGGCAGGTGTAGGAGAGTCAGGAGTTGAGAAGAGGTAGGATGTTAAAAAACCAGTTTGAGTCTCCTGCAAGAGCCCATCATGTCTTGAGAAGTGGGTACTTGCAGGGCATTGGCAGTGAGGATGGGGACAGAGGCAAAAACATTTCAAAGGTAGAATATACCAGTGCTAATAATCAATTATATGTGGAGGTCAGGACTCCCTGCATATTCATACTTGCAAATTAAAATGCTATGCTTCTGACCTATGGCACCCATGTGTTCTCAGGTCACAGCCCTGTCATTGAAGCCTTCTAATCCCCTCACAAACAATATCACCCCAGGGAGAGTTGCAAGGACTGCCCTTGTGATCACAGGTGTGCTTCATAGCCCTTACACCAGAAAACAAATACATGTCACAAACAGTTCTTTTGGTCAGAACAGAGAATGGCAATCTGGCCTCCAGTTATTTACCTTACCTTTAGACTTTAAGTTGGTAGTTAGTTTCTTTTTGTTTTCATGACTGTAAAATAAAGAAATAACCTGAGTTCTAAAGAAAAAGATAACCACACTAATATTTTTACAAAAAGCACCTTAGGGAAGAAGCACATGTTATTCACTGAAAGGCCAGAAAATTTACATTTGCTCCACTTTTTTTAAAAAAATATTTCATTGATTTTTTTACAGAGAGAAAGGGAGAAGGATAGAGAGTTAGAAACATCAATGAGAGAGAAACATCAACCAGCTGCCTCCTGCACACTCCCTGCTGGGGATGTGCCCGTAACCAAGGTACATGCCCTTGACAGGAATCGAACCTGGGACCCTTCAGTCCACAGGCCGACGCTCTATCCATTGAGCCAAACCGGTTAGGGTAAATCCCCAACTTCTAAAAGCAAAAAGAAAATGTCAGGCCTACTGTGGCCAGAGGTGTTTGCTGATGCTTTGGTGGGAGAGTCCCTATTACAACAGCATCGCTGCTGCCCCTGAGTGTTGGCTCTACAGCAATTGAGTTAGACTCCGCTCGGCTGCCCGTGTGCCATGGGGCACTCACACTGTGCTGTTTCTGGAGAATGAATGCAAGGCAGTGAGACAGAGGACCAAGTTCCCCTCAACAGTCTTTGGAAAAAACTAATGAGTAAAGTGTTAGCACTTGCAGACAAACTAAAAGAGAAATACCTGAAGTAGGGAGTTCAAGATGTTAGAATACAAGAAGTTGATGAGGAAGTTAAAATACTTATCTTCATCAAGCCAGTACTTAACCTTTTAACAAAGGAGTTAAAAATAAACTCACTTTCCTTAGTTTAACATGTTAACATGTGGCAGAAAAAATACAAGTATCCTAGAAATCCTTGTTTAAGCTTCCGTGTATCACGTGCATAAAAATGCAAGTGTCTAATGCATCTAATATCTAGCAGCTTGTTTGCTAGAGTCAATCAAACAAGAAACTGGCTCTATGGGATATGATGCCCACATCAGTGCTTCTTTTCAAGAGCTTTTGCAATTTTAATGAATTTAAAAGTCCCCTGTGGGAGCATCATTCAATTTTAAAATTATACTTAAATTCTCTAATGTTTAGCCCCACAACCACATCAAAATTACAACTAAACTACAGAACAACCATAATTGAGAACCACCTAAAATATAGCTGAATGGAAGTCCTCAACTAGAGATTTAAAGAAGCAGCCACACTGAGATAGATAGGAGGGGCAGAAACATGGAACGGGCTGGTCCCACTCCCATGTATGGCAGTTAAAAATCAGGAGGGATATTTCAGTTGTGGACATTTCCCCTGAGGCACTAGGAGTCCCAGCCCTACACCAGGCCTCCCAGCCCAGGGTTCCAGAGCCAAGAAGAGAAGTTCCCATTACTTCTGGCTGTAAAAACCAATGGGGAATGTGGCTGAGGGAGAAAGAGGCTGCTGGAGCCCAAGGCAGTTCCTCTTAAAGGGCCCCTGCATGGACTTACTCAGACTCACTCCTTCTGAGGCTCTGAATTGTCTGGTATCAAGGCGAAAGCTGGCGGGGGTGGGGGGGAGCTTTCTGCCAGAAGTGTTGACAGAGGCCATTGTTCCTTTTCTAAGCCCTCCCCCAACCCCGAACCCCCACAGAGCTGGCAGATGGGCACAATATCTGAGTCTCCATCAACTTGGCCCACAGTGTTTGCCCATTCTGGAGATTCCCTGAGATCCTGCTCCACCCAACTTGCTGGCTCTCCCAAGCCATTTCCAATAGCTTCTCCATACAAATGGCCTCTCTTGCCTCATGCTTTGGACTTTCCTAAAATCTCTCAAATAAGCAGCATTTGGCCTCTGAAATACCCCATTGCTAAGTGGTCCCAGACCTGGCACTAAGTGGCAGTTAGCCTTGGTTTGCAGCTTGGCCTCTCCAAGGCAACTCTAAGCCCAACTCAAGTAGCAGCCATCTGCAGTTCGCTTGGTACCTTGTGCCTGGTAGTCTGAGGCAGGGTACAAGTGGTGGCTGACCTTATAACTCCTGGGAGGTCCCAAAGCCAGTGCACCTAGTAGACAGCTTCAGACCATGCTGGATAACAACCCTAACACCTCCACAAGCTACATACTCCAAGGGGTGGACTCGGTGAACACCATAGCCCCACTGAAGCAAGTCCTGCTGTGTAGGGTCGCCTCCAGTACAGCAACTCCTCTGCTGTAGTTGCAGCTGGTTCTCAGTTCTTACAGCTGATTGGCCTGGGTCAATCCTTTTTAGTGACATCAACAGCAATTAAGGCTCAACAACAACAGGACAGTGCACACAGCCCACACAGGAGTATACCTGGAGTGCCCAACTGGGGAAGCAGTGCCACTTGGACCTACAAGACACCTATACACAAGGCCATTCTACCAAATCTGGGAGACATAGAAGCTCTTTATCTAATACATAGATCCAAACACAGGGAAGTAGACAAAATGTGGAGATTAAAAAAACATACCAACAAAACAGGTCTCAAATGAAAAGAACAGAGAAGATTTTTCAGTAAAAGAACTAAATGAGCCCTGGCCAGTTTGGCTCAGTGGACTGGAGGGTCTCAGGTCAAGGGCACATGCCCAAGTTATGGGCTCGATCCCCAGTAGGAGGCATGCAGAAGGCAGCCGATCAATAATTTTCTCTCATCATTGATGTTTCTACCTCTATCTCCCTCTTCCTTACTCTCTGAAATAAATAAAAACATATTTTAAAAAAAGAACTAAATGAAATGGAAGCAAGCAAACTACCAGATACAGAGTTCAAGATAATGGTTATAAGGATGATCAGGTACTTAGTGAGAACTTCAACAGCATGAAAAAGGACATAAAAAATATAAAAAATAATCAGTCAGAAATGAAGGATTCACTAATTAAAATGAAGAATAATTTATAGGGAATCAACAGTAGATTAGATGAAGCTGAAAATCAAATCAGCAATTTAGAATACAGGGAAGCATAAAACATCTGAACAGCAAAAAGAAAAAAGAATGAAAACATATGAAGATAGTGTAAGGAGCTTTTGGGAAAACTTTAAGCATACCAACATTTGCATTATGGGGGTGCTAGAAGGAGAAGAGAGAGTGCAAGAAATTAAAAATCTATGTAAAAATACAATGATGGAAAACATCCCAGAGAGAATCCAAGATGGTGGCGTAGGTAAACACCTAAACTGCTGCCTTGCACAACAATTTCAAAACTACAACTAAAAGACAAAACATCTATCACCCAGAACCACGGGAAAGCTGGCTGAGTGGAAGTTCTACAACTATAAGGAAAGAGAAAAGAGCACTGAGACATGCACAAGTGCTGAAAAGCTGAGGTACGGAGGCGCGTGATCCAGGCTGGCGGCAGGTGTTGCTTTTTTCAACCCAAAGGGAGACAAGCCCCCGATTACTCTGAAATACAATTTCTGGGGAGACACAGGGGACCCAAACTCCTACGGGGAGAAGCTGGACTGTCTGCCACCGGGTCGGAAAGTGAGGGGGGCTTGCTTGCAGAGCTGCGCGCAAGAATAATTGTTTACTGCGCTGGGGCATGGGACGTAGTCCGAGACACAGAGCTAGCTAACTAGCAGCCATTGCTGTTTGCCACGCCCTAGCCTAGTGACGCCCTGAGACCCCGCCCCACACGACCTACAAACCCACCCAAGCTCCAAGCAGCAGCTTTAGCATAAGAAAGGCCTGCCCTATCGCAGCTTAACCTAACAAACTTGCAGCCTGGATCAGACAGCTCCAAAACCTCCAAATCCCAAGCAAAGAGAAAATTGTAGCTCTCGCTGTAGCTCCTGCTGGGTGGACTCAGACAATAGCTGACCTGAACCCCATTGGAGATCCAGAAGCCAGTATACCTAGTGGTCAGTGTGAGAAACCAGATTTCAACTCCTCACATCCGTAAGTGACACATTCAAGAGGCAAACTCAGCGAGCACCAAAGCCCCACTGAAACAAGTCCTGCACCATAAGTGTGTCTCCAGCACAGAGGTTCTTCCATTATAGACACAGCGAATCCTCACAGCTGATTGGCCTGGAGGTCAATTCCTCCCAGCGTACCAACAGCAATTAAGGCTTAACTACACCAAGACTTTGCACTCAGCCCACAAAGGGGTGTACCAAGAGCGTCCACATCAGGTGATTGGGGAGGCTGAGCTACTGCCCCCTATAGGTCACTTACCACACAAAGCCACTCCATCAACACAGGGAAGCAGCCAAAATGCGGAGACAAAGAAACATGTCACCAATGAAAGAAACGGAGGAAAGCAAACTACTGGACAACATAGAGTTCAGAACCACATTTATAAGGTTACTCAAGAATCTTCTAAAAACCGCCGAGAAACTTGATGACACTTCTGAGGAGCTTAGTGAGACCTCTAAGGACCTTAATGAGAATGCCAAAAAAATGGAAAAGGACCAGTCAGAAATTAAGCATACACTGTCTAAAATAAAGAATATACAGAAACTCAACTGTAGATCAACGTACCCCAAGAATCAAACCAAAGATCTGAAATATGAGGAAACAAAAAACACCCAACCAGAAAAACAAAAAGAAAAAAGAATCCAAAAATATGAAGATAGTGTAAGGAGCCTCTGAGACAACTTTAAGCGTACCAACATCCAAATTTTTGGGGTGCCAGAAGAAGAGAGAGAGCAAAATACTGAAAACCTATTAGAAGAAATAATGACAGAAAACTTTCCCTACCTGGTGAAAGAAATAGACTTACAAGTCCAGGAAGCGCACAGAACCCCATACAAGAGGAATCCAAAGAGGACCACACCAAGACACATCATAATTAAAATGCCAAGGGCAAAAGACAAGGAGAGAATCTTGAAAGCAGCAAGAGAAAAACGGTTAGTTACCTACAAGGGAGTACCCATACAACTGTCAGCTGATTTCTCAGCAGAAACTATGCAGGCCAGAAGGGAGTGGCAAGAAATATTCAAAGTGATGAACAGCAAGAACCTACAACCAAGATTACTCTACCCAGCAAAGCTATCATTCAGAGTTGAAGGTCAGATAAAGAGCTTCACAGACAAGAAAAAGCTAAAGGAGTTCATCGCCACCAAACCAGGATTACATGAAATGCTGAAGGGTATTCTTTAAGAAGAGGAAGAAGAAGAAAAAGGTAAAGATAAAAATTATGAACAACAAAATGACATCAAATACATACCTACCAACAAGTGAATCTAAAAATCAAGTAAATAAAAAATCTGAAGAACAGAATGGACTGGTGAATATAATAGAATTAGGAACATAGAAAGGGAGTGGACTGACAATTCTCAGGGGGAAGCGGGTGTGAGTGGTGCGGGAAGAGATTGGACAAAAATCTTACTCCTATGGATGAAGACAGTGGCAGGGGGTAAGGGCATGGGGTAGGGTGGGGTGGGGAATCAGGTGGAGGGGAGCTATAGGGGAAAAACAAAAAGAGGAACACCTGTAATCTGAACAATAAAGATTTATTTAAAAAAAAAAGAAAAAAGAAAAAAAAAGAAAACATCCCAAACCTTTTGAAGTAAATAGACATACAAGTCCAGGAAACACAGAAGAGTCAACAACAAGATAAGCCCAAAGAGTCCCATACCAAGACACATCATAATTAAAAAGCCAAAGGCTAAAGACAAAGAGAATCTTAAAAGTAGCAAGAGAAAAGCAGTTAGTTACCTTAAAGAGAGTTCCCATAAGACTGCCAGCTGATTTCTCAACAGAATCTTTGCAGAAAAGTAGGGAGTGGCAAGAAATATTCACAGTGATGAAAAGCAAGGATCTACAACCAACATTACTCTACCCAGCAAAGCTATCATTTAGGATTGAAGGACATATAAAGAGCTTTCCAGACAAAAAGCTAAATGGAGTTCATCGCCACCAAACCAGTAAGACATGAAATGTCAAAGGATCTTCTTTAAGAAAAAGATAAAAATATGAATAATAAAATGGCAGTAAATGCATATTATCAACAATTGAATCTGAAAAACAAAATAAACGAGCAAACAGACATAAATAGACTCATCGATACAGAGAACATTTTTCTGTTGTTTTTAGAAAGAGTAGAAGGGAAAGATGGAGGGAGAGGGAGAGGGAAAAAGAAGGAGGGAGGGAAGGAGAGAAAGAGTGAGAGAGAGATGTGAGAAAGACATATTGATTGGTTGTCTTTGGCATGAGGTCTGACCAGGGCCTGGAATGAACCTACAACCCAGGTACGTGCCCTTGACCGGAAACGAACCCGAGACCCTTCAGTGTGCAGCCTGATGCTCTACTATTGGACCACACTGGTCAGGGCAGTACAAAAAACATTTTAACAGTTGCATATGGGAGGGGGTTGGGGGATGAGTGAAAAAGTTGGAGGAATTAAGAAGTACAAATTGGATGTTACAGAATAGTCATGGGGATGTAAAATACAGCAGAGGCAATATAGTCAATATTCTAATAACTATATATGGTCTCTGACTGGAACAAGATTTATCAGCATGATCACTTAGTAAATTATATAATGTCTAATCACCTAATCATTGGGGTGTACATCTGAAAACTAACATAATATTTGTATGCCAACTGTTAATTGAAAAATGATTAAAAAAACAAAAACAAATGAATACTTTAAGGTTCATACCTTAAAGAACAAAATTTCTACCAAGTAAATTTGAAGATCTAATTGGCTTTATTGAACAAGCCATGAATTGGGCAGCAACCCATCTAGCAATCAGAAAGGAGCCCCAAGAAGCTATACAATGTGGAAGGCTTTTATAGATAGAAACTGGGTAGGACAAGAAAGTTTACCAGCACAAGAAAGGAAAGGATTTTTTCAGGCAATGTTACTTCCTCTTGGGGGAAGAAGGGGGTGTTATGGGGCAGATTGCCTCAGTTTCCTTTGGGACAGATTATCTCATTAATGTTAATTAGAAAATTCCAGGCTGACTGGTAAATATTACATTCCTATTGAAGGTTGAAACTACAACTATATCAGGTATTTAGTCTAGGTTTGATGTACTGGGATTTATCACAAGTGACACTATTTTGAGCCTGTTTTCTCTTTTAAAATACTGAATGGTCAAAGGAGATATTAAACAAGAAACTGTCACTTGTGTATTGCTTGCTATTTTGATTTATTTTCTTGCATTTTTACCAAAGTACTCACTTCCATTTAAATTTACAAACTATTTCACTAAAACAGATTCCATCCTTTTAGATTGGAATACTGCTGAGAAAAGACACAGATCCCAACATGTACCATCACTTCTCCCAGCCAGGACTCTGGTCCTCTTGATGCAGGAAATCTGGAACTCATCTTCTTCCCTTTGGGTCAAATCTGGTTAACCCATGGCTTAAAAATCTGCCTTTTGCCATAGTTGTCATAATTTACATTTTTATTTCTTCAGTAAAACAAGTTCCATGAAGATATCATCTTCTAGGCTCAGTTTATATCAATGCTCCTTAAAAAAAATTTTTTTTTAAATTGATTTCAGTGAGGAAGGGAAAAGGAGAGATAGAAACATCAATGATGAGAGAGAATCACTGATCAGCTGTCTCCTGCACACACCCTAAGGGGATCGAGCCTGCAACTTAGGCATGTGCCCTTGAGCGGAATCGAACCTGGGACCCTTCAGTCTGCAGGCTGACTTTCTATCCACTGAACCAAACCGGCTAGGGCTCAATTTTCCTTTTAAACTTGGTGCCTGTTTATTTGCTGTGACCAACTAGTGGCTTGTGGCCATTTCTCCATGAAGAGAGGATGGCCCCATGACATTCTGAAAGAGGCCAGTGCTAACTGACAATCATGGAGACTGTCAATGAGGTGGGCACCAACAAGGTAACACTAAAAAATCCCACACACATACACACGTTAAATGCAACTGTGGTTGTGTCCAATGTTTACCCACATCCCATTTCATGAGGACACTAGGCTAGGAGAGAGGTGGATTATAAAAACAGCAGTAGGGCACAAAGAGAGGCTAATTTATTATCTGTGGCCTAATAAAAACCACAGGGAGGGTGATGGGGCGGCTGCAGGATCCTTGAGGAAGTAAGGAGACTTTTGGACAGGCTGGGACTGAGGAGTAAATGCTGTGGGATGTGGCAGCCAGGATCCCTTGACATGAGCAAGGGCACAGAGGCAGGCGGGCACAGGCCAGGTCCCCATATCCTGCTACACTTGTCTGAGGAACATGTCCAAGACTCACTTGCTAGCTCTATTTGGCTGCCTCCAAAGAGCCTCATGGTGAACACACCCGTCCAATGACTAAACTCACAATCCTCCCAGCGTGGTCCCATCCCCACCAAACCAGGTTCCTCCTCCTGTTTCAGCCAATGGTACCCCAACCCTCTAGTCTCTCCCAAGCCCCTCTCCACTCCTCTGCTCTCTCATAGTCAATCATCCTCTAGCTGTGATAGGCAACATTAAGCGCATGGGCCATATAAAGCCCATGAAATCATTTGTCCTGCCAAGGCATTAGGGGTGAGTTAATTAAATGTTTGACCAAATGTAGCAGGCTATTTTTTAAGTTGATAAATTTATATGGCCCTTGAATGATGTTAAAAATATCCAAATGGTCCTTGGCAGAAAAAAGGTTCCCCATCCCTGCCTAGGTCCTGCTAAGTTACTTCCTATTACTTTCCAAAATTCTCACTCTTTCCCTACGCATTGCCACCCTCTGGTCAATAAATCCAGCATCTCTTGCCTGGATCTTTGTTCTGTTTTTGAATCCTCACCTGAGGATATTTTTTTGTTACCAAATCTAGAGATTGATTCCGAAAAGCAGAAGGCAAAAAAATAATCCAGAAAAAAAAAATCCCAATGAGTATGCCAGCAAATCTATAAATACTAATTTTAAGTTTCAGAGGCAGACCAAAGTCTGAGATAGTCTAATTCAACAAAGTCTGAGCGCCCCCTGATGGTTAACCAGGAACCCTGCAGCAGACACCGCTTTTTAGCTGCCTGGGGTCAACTTGTTAACTAACTCCTTCCATTTAGCTAACCAAGCCATTGTTTTTTGTGTGCTCTGTGTAGAAAAAAGAGAAGTATACTAGTTTATGATGAAAAGCATGTGAATTATTTAGGAAGCTGCTAATTCAGTAGAATTTAAGGAGAATGCAGATTTGCTAAGCCAGAGATGTAGATGGGTGCTTTTATATGAGAACCTAAAGCACATCCAGGAAAAACTCATTTTTATTTTTTGGATCTTATTGATCCAGGAGGAAATGGCATAGTGACCAGGCAAGAAGAGAGACACTATGGTCCCCAGAGCATCAGCCGCAGCGTGGCGCCCTCCCCTGGCCACTCCCGTGGCTGCAGGGTTGGTACACAATGCCACCCTAGGAAGCTCTGCCAGGGTGCTTGCGATGGTTGGGTGACCTCTGCTACCTTTCCCCCCAGCAGTTAAGTTGTAAGCACACATCCTTTTTTGGTAAAATGTTATCTCGATCCAACCAGTAAACTGAAGTTACACGACGGGCTGTTAAAATATACTCTCTATTGAGTAAATGGATCTGGGAGAGTGAAATCGGCTTCCTGGGGAAGGTAAAGCAAGACAATGTTTGCAGAGGAGAGGAAGCTCTGGCATGCACCCCTGAACAAAAGGGAACAAGTGGTCTTTACTCGGAGAACAGCTTCCTATTAGGACTCACTCCTTCGTACATTATGCCTTTCATCCCCACTCAACCACAAAATGATTTTGCCGAAGCAAATACAATAGTAGAAAAAGATTTACACTGAAAGAATCTTTAATAATAAACTGTTGCCGATCTGCCTGCTTGCCTGTGATTTATAATACAATAAACATCGGATTCTATTACGGCTCATGCACTGAAGCTGCTGTTCTGAAAAATGGAATATGAAAGCACCCGGACCCCCCCACCATCACAATGAAATGAGCATGTATAAATGTGCTAAGAGTATCTCTTTGCATCTTTTATAGCTTGTGTGTATTAATCTGTAACGCTTATTAAGAAAGCCATTGCTATGCAAAGCAGCACCCAATCTCTTTCTCTGGCTTTTCAACAGAGTGCACTGTTTAGCCAATAGGACAGACCCTCTGGCCCTCATTCTGCATTCATCGCAGGCAACATTTGCACAATGTATCTCTCAAAGGCGGCTGAAAAGAAGGCCTTAATACTCATGTAAACAACTGCAAACCAATTACTTAATGAATCAGGCCCACACATAATGAGGTGCAGACAAAGAGCTATAAATGTATTTTTGCGCCCAAGCCACTGCTTTAAAGTAAAATCCCTCAGCTGTAGTTTGGGCTTAACTAGCACATCATAATTATTGTCTCTAGGACATCAGAGGAAGCCTTTTTTTTTAGGTCCAGCGGGTCTTTTTTTTTTTTTTTTTTTTGAGGTTGCTCATCAGCTCACTGACAAAACAGAGCAAAGAAGAATTTTTAAAAGTGCTACAGCAGCACTGCACTGTTATGTTTATTCTCAAGTACTGGTTTCGAGACCACTTGTAAAAGCAATAAAGCACGAGGAGTGACTGTAGTAAGTGGGATCTTTAAATGTAAGCCTCTAAGAAATTTCAGTGAATCAGGCACAAACAGCAAAATCAGAGCTCTCCAAAGCCCAGGGTGGCGTATTAGCAACAACTAACCCAGCACAAGAACAAAACCAGAAACATCCAAATCCACTACTTGGCGCCCAGACCTTTTCCCTCACTGGATTAGAACCAAGGCTTCCATGCAGAATGTTTTTTTCCTTAAAGGGGGTAATGTGATTATTTGTAATTTATTTAAGAAAATAATTTCATGCAGAAAAAACAGTAATAACAAAAGGTCCCTGACTCAAACTGAAAAAGAAAAAAGATTGCCTTCTATAATGAAGTATAAGAGTAAGACATGAAATGATCAGGCTGAGAAAATGTTCTGCAGAATCCAACTGCTTTCTGAATGTACTTAAAAATTGCTTGAAGAATACAGATAAAGAAAAGTTTAAGAAGAATCAGGTTTTTAATGCCTCCAGAATATAATAAAAACTAACATTTCTAACCATTTTTAAAAACTAAATGCTTGTATTAATTATGCCAAATTGTAACATTATGTGTTAAAAACTACCTGTAGAATTTGTCTTTTAAAATCCCTTTTAGAAGACCTAAAACTTGAATTTATAGTATAATCATAAAAATATAATACTTTAATACACTTCCCGACCCATAATTCATCTCACACTTCCTTCAAAAACAAGGATGAAAATCCAGGTGTTAAAGATAATAATTTCTGATATCTAAATGAGTAATTCCTTAGAATTAAACTTATCAGGTTTCTAAAAGCAGAATTCAATTTCAAAATATCAATCTTTTAAAAATATATTCCAGGTCCTAAAAATATTGTAATGTTTTTCAAACTATAAATGAAAGTAGATTTTTCATTTTAAAAACACTATTATTTCTGGATCAAATCACTTTATCTTATGGGATACCAGAAATGTGAAGTTCCTGTTTTAAAATTTGGGCTAGCTAAGCAGTTAATTCAAATGTAATGCAATCATCCAAAGGATTTTTAAAATGAGAAATGTTACTACAAAAGGGAACTTGTAGTAACTTCTAAATGAAATTCATCCCAAAGCAAAAAGGTACTTCTTCAGATGCTTGCTTCTATTCCCATCTATAAATTCTTGCTAATTGACTCATGCCACTGCACGATTAGCATTTTATGTTGATGACAAATCCAGCACACAACTCAATTATCATGGCATGAAAAACTTACAAGTGCTACCGTTAAAAAGTGTGAAGAAATAAATTTTGTTCTTTATGGAAAATAAGCAAGAAAAGATAGAAAAGGAAAAGTATAATGTAGCCCAAATAGTACAAAAGAGGAGTACAAAAACAAATAGCCAGCAATGCTGTATATACATCAGCTGTCTCAGAAAGAAGAAACAGGCCACTTTATTTCCTTTAAGGTCCGATGTTTTCTCTGCCCCTTTCCATTGTGTGGTCTCTAAGCAGCCCTACTTGGAGCAGCTGTAGACGCTAATTTGTGGTTCACTGAGGTGTCAATTGAGTCTTAAACCACGGAAACAACAGCTGCAAAACAATACTTGGCTCTGGTGCAAATATTTTCAAAGGTAGACTGAAGTTTCAACTGTTATTTTAGATAAACACCAGAACCAGAACCTTCCATCAAGTCACACAATAAAATAACATGTAGCTGAAGTTTGATTCATTGTGTAGTGACATTTCTCATCTTGTTGCCACCATTCAGAAAGGCTTTCAAGACTTTACCTTGACAAAGGACTTCTTTCGCTAGATGAAAAACTAGCTTCTGAGGTGATTTTGTTAGTTGTCGTCTTCAATGTACCACTGCCAATGTTCAAACCTGTGACAAGCACAAACAGGAGAGGGAGCATTAGCCTCCAAACAGCAACAGACACACCGAAGAAAGAAGGGGCCTCACAGTAACTTTGGTAAAATGTCAACAGAGGAAGATGCTGTTCAAGCCACAGAAAGCAAGGGGGCTTTTGAGGCAAGAAATAACATGTTGGTAGAATACTGAAAAGAAGTGGGGGTTTTCCCAGTGATACACAGAAGCCACAAAAAGTGAACAATAAAATCATTCAAAGAACACCATTTTAAATGATCAAGATGCATGGGTAAGCACATGAATCTCCACTATGGCATCAAGCTCTGGATAATTCACATTGTTATAACACACAGACACCAACTATATGGGTGCAAGGAACCAGGTCTCAGAAATAACTGACACTCCTGGGTACAGTTGCCCACACCACCCACCTTTTAAAGAGCCTCTGCCCAATCCTCTATTTTCCCATCTTGCAGAGGAGACTGAATCTCCACTGAAAACCATCAAGGCCACTCTTTAACCAGCCTGAAAAGGTTGATGGGGAAGATGCACAAGGCACTTTTTCCCCTGGAGTTGTGGAAACCCCATGATGCCCCCAATTTGCGGGGCAATTCCTGACTTGTGCCTCCTGGGAGTCAGCAGCCTTGGATGTGTTTGTTACAAGTCTGATTCTTAACTGGCAGTTGCCCAAGATCATAGATAGAGAGTGCAAGGGCATATCAGCAAAAGGCATTGGATGACTTTTTGCCCCGTAATCTGCTTGCCTGCATAGAACCTCCGCAGCAGAGGGATTCTCTTGATAATGTGTCCATGAGCAGCCTGCGCAGGTCTGCAGGTGCTTAACAGGACCTGGTCATTTTGGATATGAAAACAAAGGCACCAGGTTTAAGTGGCTTTCTTTAGAGACAGGTCCAGAGACAAAAAACTAAGACATCTGGTGCAGAAAGTAATTAAAACATGCACTGCTTCAATAGTTAGACTTGGGGGTGGCTCCTGAGTTCAGAGTGCACATCCCCACCACCACCTGGAACTGTGCTGTGAAGTTTAACACGGGTACTTGGCTTCCATTTCCCTCTGTCCTCCGAATCTACTTCCTGCTTCTTTTTGGAGCTCAGAGAAGCCCCCAGGGTCAGAGTGAGAATGAGAAGGAGAAAGTAATGCATGACCAAATGCAAAAGAAATACCAGAGGCAGTATTAACTACAATGACTGCCAACACTACTAGAAGCACTTTGAAGATCCCAACGATGACAATTTAGAATGTTGCAAAGCACATAGTGTAATTTTAAGTGTGGAGTCAGAAAATTGAATCTAGGGATACTTGACTACAAAACCCATATAGTATCACTTCACTTATGAATAAATTAACAAAATATGTTTAATTATTAATATGTTAATAATACTATAATTTTGATACACATCCAACAGACTACAACTTATATCATATTTACTCATCCTTTGAACCTGTCCAATTAACTATCCAAAGTATACTTACCAACAACAAATCTGTGGAGTCACCTATGTATGTCTGCCAACCAGCTATAATGCTCAGAAAGAGACATTACTTTCTTGGGGCCTCGCTTGTAAAATGAGGTGGTTGGATAAGTTCCCTTGGGTTCTAATTCTGTGACTCAAATGTGAAGAAGGACATGAAAAGCAAACATTTAAGGGCTCACAAGTGCTCTATCTCTCCAAAGTGACGAAGGCCTCTATTGTGGGCAGAGGCCCTGTTTTATACCTCAACAAACTACAATGTCTCATGTTCATGGAGTTCAAATCACCACCACCACCACCACCACACACCAGCCCTCCTGGAGGCTTTTCTCCAACAGACACAGTGCTGGGTATTTAAGCTACAGTGGCTCACTGAATCCTCAAAACAACCAAAATAAATCTTGTAGCAACCAATTCTAACATCACAGTTAACTAGGAAATAGCTCTTCAAAGACAAGTCTGATGTACCATTAAGTATGTCTCTCAAAAAAAGTGTCTGTCTGGTGAACACATCTCTGAGACAGTTGGGAAACCTGAATATGGACAGGGAATCATGTGATATTAAGAAGTAATTTTTCACCATAGCCAGTTTGGCTCAGTGGATAGAGCATCGGCCTGTGGACCCAAAGGGTCCTGGATTCAATTCCGGTCAAGGGCACATATCTGGGTTGTGGGCCCGATTTCAGTAGGGGGGCGTGCAGGAGGCAGCCCATTGATGATTCTTCCTCATTATTGATGTTTCTATCTCTCTCTCCCTTTCCCTTCCTCTCTGACATCAATAAAAATATGGTTAAAAAATCATTTTTCATTCTGATAGATAAAACTAACTGTATGGTGTCTTATGTAAAAGTAACATTAAAGTGTACTTCCTTCAGTATTAATCCATTTATTTTCACAGAGTGAACTGAGCTGACTTATACTAAAAAAAGGTGTAAAAATAAACACCACCGAAAATTATAAAAATACAATAAAATATTAGAAAACAGAGAAAATCACACTTAAAACAAACATCCCAGATTATCAAAATTACATTTAAGCTTAAAACTAGTTTTTACTGGAATTTAGTCTTTTTATCTAAAGAACCCACAAATACCTCAAAACTCTGGGTAGCCTAGGATGGTGCTCCCATTGATGATTAAGAAATTGGAAGATGTCAGAAGAAAAGGAATTAGATGTATCTCCTGTGGTACTTAGTGACAAGTTGCTATCATGTGCATGCAGGCAGAATCCAAGGGTCTGTAAGCTCCATCACCTTGAGGGGCCAGAATGTATCCAGGAGGGAAGACTTTTCCAAACTCGTGTTCATTAACGACTGAAAAAGTACTGGCTCCTTTTGATAGTGACAGTTTGTTACAAAGCAAATTCCAGAAACCTTCAAAGAATGACCACCCTTCCCTGAACCCAGCACTGGCCACCACCCAGTGCTGTCATAGATACTGATTTCAAGTGCTGGATCTGCCCTTGCTCACCTGGAAGTTGTGAGGCAGAAGCGTCCTTTTGGATTCTGTCCTCAGTTTGATCTGTATTATCCTGAAGGGTAGACTGCTTCAGCCACTGGTAGACTTTTGTTTCTATAGATGATAAAAAAAGGCACAGAGAACTGGATATCTACATGCAAAAGAGAGATGGACCCTTACCTTATATCATACAGAAAAATCAACTAAAAAATGATTGAAGACTTAACTGTAAGACCTAAAACTATTTAATTCTTAGAAGAAAACATAGGATAAAAGCTTCAGGACAGTGGATTTGTCAATGATTTCTTGGATGACCCAAAGCACAGTCAACAAAATAAAAAACGACTAATAGAACTACATCAAACTTAAAAATTTTGCATGTCAAAGGAAACAATTAACAGAGTGAAAAGGCAAGCTATGCAATGGGAGAAAATAATTGAAATAATATATTTGTTAAGGGGTTAATATCCAGAACATATAAGGTACTCATATAATTTAATAACAACAAAAAATAAATCACCTTACTAATGCTTTTTAAATGAATGAAAATTGTTTTTGTAATGCCTCTTTTAGGTACTCTGAAAACAAACAAAAACCAATTTAGTTGAACTCAGTTTTCAAGACACAAAGACAAGTTGTATGAATTTATTTGAGATGGCCAAATGCTAGTCATTATTCTGAGTGGGTCAACTCATGGTAAATGGTTTCTCTCCACTCCAAGCCTTGCAGAAGCCACTACAGGAATGAACCAGAAGAAACAGCACTGATTCCTTGGTCCGTCCTCCAGCTACTTCGAAGCATGCTCTGCTCTGCCTCTTAGGCTCTCGTATTTGAGTGCGGGGTTTCTAGGCTGGGTGAACGGCAGGAGCATCAGGAAGAACAGTAGTAGCAGGATGAGCTCAGAGAACCAGAGCTGAGAAAAACCTAACTAAGGTTGTTGTGGGGACAGAAAGGGCATGCACAGAGAGCAAAGCGACGTGTGCCAAGGGGGTCAGCAGCAGCCCAGACCTGGCTCGGATCCACAGGACACCCTTAGCCCTGCAGGACTTCTAATGGCATCCACTGTAAGTTAAGGTGGAGAAGATGGTTGGGGAAAACAATACATAAAGATCACATATGTGAAGGACTCAAGTGATACAACCTTGCCCAATACCTCAAGTCTCAAGGATACCTGGATGGAATGGAACAAGGAGAATTAGTTTTAGCACAGAAATAACAAAACAGCATCCTGTGTAGACACAAGGGAAGAAAGATGGGTTCAAGAACACAGATATTACGAACAGACTGGACAGGGCAGGATTCTAAATGCAGACACTTTTGGGGGGCCAACCAGGAACCACACATAAAAATGACTCTGGTCAGGTGAGAGCAGTGGGAGGGGTGAGCTTGTCGTAGGCTGGAGGACACATGCCCCGTCCACTGCGGAGAGCTATTCTCTGACTACAGCCAATTGCTGCCAGGTGGGAAAGTGGGCCGAGTCTCGCCAGATTTCTGCCTTTGTAAATGAAAAAATAAAAACTGCACAGGCCAAACACAACATACTTGCAATGTTGAAACTATGGTGGTGAGCAATTTTTATTGTGCTACAAGAAAACTCTGTGAAAAACTTTAGCCACGCTAGATGTTAAAAAAGCTCACCCCATTGAAAGAGTTGAGAGACCCAGAACATTTTATCAAGGGAGGCTGCAACATTTACTTAGAGATTTCTAAGTAGCTGTCCGAATCCAAGGGACCAGATTTCAGATTCTTTGGAAACAAGTGTATACTTTTTTGCTAGGGGGGCTCAAACAATTCAGACAGCCTCCAGTAATAGTCTAGAAGACTTGGCTAGGAGGCCAACTTCATAAAGCAAAAAGACAAAGCTAGGCTCTTAAAGTTTCTGGCAACTCAGGCTCAGGCTTTCAATAGTGAAGAATCAAGTGTTGAAAAGCTGCACTATGTTGCCTTGCAAATTCATAGTTATCAAGTGAATTAATAACAAACAAGGGGGCAAAAGTAACAAATCTAGAGGTTCAAGTTAGCCTGCTATAAACAAGGTAGGGACAAGGTGTGCATAATTCTAAGGGGAAATACTTTAATCTTCTCAACAGGCAAGTAAACTCTAAGTCTGTAAATTTGAGGATTGGATGGCTCCTTAGAACTCTAGGGAAACACTTCCTCTTATTAGTAATGTTAAACTCTCAGCAAACTATTTAGTGAAAATTATTATATGAAACAATTATTTCTAACGAATATAGTTCTTTCTTTCTTTTTATTTTTTCCAATCACCATTTATCCCCTCTATGCCCTCTTCCACCTCCACCTACCCCCATCACTGCACTGTTGTCCATGTCCATGAGTTTTCTCTCTTCTTTTTTTCTTTTTTGCTCAATCCCTCCACTCCCCCCAACACCTCCTCCCCACTAGAGCTGTCTGCCTGCTAAGTGAAATAAGCCAGACAAAGACCAGTATCAAATGATTTCACTCATATGTGGAATTTAATGAACAAACTGAACTACCAAGCAAAATAAAGACAGACTCATACACAGAGAGCAGACAGACAGAATACAGTTATTTTCAATTAGAATGTTCAGGTACACACAGAAACAAGCATGCTTGCACGTTCCAGCGTTCGGTTCTGGATCTCTAGGTCAAGCAGCTATTACATATTCAAATCTGTGTCAAGATTTAGTTTAAAAAGTAAGAAAAGATTGCCATTTAAAACAAAAAATAAAGCAAGGGTCTGGGAGACTAAACTCTATCCTTGCCATTAATTCTAGACTGATAACACAATTAGATAAAAATATTTTCCTACTTCCTTACATAAGCTAGCAGAACCCAATCAGTGATCTTCCTATGAAGTGGTGATGAATCTCTGAGATTGTTTTCTTAAATATGCATTTTGTGTCTAGAGAATGGAAACAGCTAGAGAAACAAAGTGAAACACACTGAATAAAGGGAGGTAAAGGAGAGATGATGATGAGAAAAGGAGAAAGAAAAAACCTCAACTTCTTATCTTTTATTCTCTTTTATATGCAAATGTACACCTGCTAAAATACTTCTAAATCTATAAATAAAAAGAAAAGAAAATATCTGATGAACAAGTGCTTTTAACAGCCTATTACAAGAGCCAGATAAACATGTGGTTTACCAGCCTCTATGGGGTGTCTCTCAGGCAGAGAATCTGTCCTGGGCTTTTGCAAAAATGAAAAAAGAAGAGTTAGGTCTGGAAAAGGAATAACAAAGGGAGATGCAAACAATACCATCACTACAGCTAGCAAAAACGACCTTGAACTGACAAAAAATGGGGCATCTCTGAATAAGGAAGGATAATTGCCATTCCTATATGAAGTATGTAGAATTTTAAAAATTAAATTAAAAAAATATTTTCTGTCCACTGAATTTCCAACTGCTGTTACTTTTTATGTATATCTACATCCATGCATTTTTAAAATACAATACACTAGATGTGTTGCTGATGCAGCAAACCCAGTTGTCTTTGCAAAATAAAAGTTGTGGGATATATTTCTAAAATTAATTCTAAAGATAAATATTATCACTTAAAATCCAGAAACCACTTGTCTAGTAATCTGCTCAAATGAAAATGAGAAAATATTAAGATATGGGTGCTTTCACAATTCTGAAAATACAGAAAACTTACCTATATTTTAGGAATTTTTTAAAGGCCATAAGTCTGCGTGAATGTGAGAAGCACAGGTTGGGTCCACTTTTCACATCCAGACTTCCCACTCCACCAGGAGTCCTGGGCCTGTGAAGCTACTGCCCAAGTTTCTTTGTCCTCTCACAGAGAGGGCTGATACACAGAGAAAATCCTAAACCATATGAGTGAGTTGCCTGAAGCTGCTTCAGAAAATAGATATTTATATCACTTTCTTAATTTCTATGGAACAATTAAACAATTACAGCTGAAAATAAATGTCAGGCTTATAACTGAACTTTAATGAATGTTCCAAAACTGAATTGAAACAATTTTGCTGGCATTTCTTCACATGTAAATTTATAACCACAGTCTCTGACACTTAATTGTTCAATCATGGGAGGTGAATTTTCAAGTCTCAAAGTCATGGAATCTTTGATTGAGTAATCTTGATCAGGAAGTTATAGTTTATTGGTATAACTAAATGGTTTAAAAATATTTTTAGCAATTTGTATTCAATTTATATAATGAGAAGAATCAGAAATAAAGATATTAATATTACCAATGTCATTACCTATAGTAGAGCCAGGAATAATCACTAATTAAGATGAACCAGATTCTAGGGATGTAAGGTATGAAGACATCCCTCCTCAGCTCCTGTAGTGAATGAAATAGTGTCTCCCCTTAAACCCCTATCCACCCATGGATGCCTGCCAAAAAAATGAAACTAGACCATCTTCTTACACCACATACAGGCATAAACTCAAAAGGAATTAAAGATTTAAACGTGAGACCTGAAACCATAAAACTCTCAGAAGGATACATAGATAGTAAACTCTCTGACACAGATGACAGTAATATTTTTTTTCTGATCTATCTCCTTGGGCAAGGGAAACAAAAGAAAAACTAAACAAATATCAAGCTAAAAAAGTTTTCGCACAGCAGGTGACACCATCAACAAAACAAAAAGCCTACTGAATGGAAGAAGACATTCACCAAAGACACATCCTATAAGGGATTAATATCCAAAATTTATACAGAACTCATACAACTCAACACCAAAAAACAAACAATCATTAAAAAATGGGCAGAGGACTGAATAGACATTTCTCCAAAGAGGACATACAGATAACCAAAAGACATATGAAAAGATGCTCAACATCACTAATCATCAGAGAAATGCAAATTAAAACCTCCCACCTGTCAGAATGACTATCATCAATTAATCAGCAAACAATGGTGTGGAGAAAAGAGAACCTCTTTTATGGTTGATGGAATTGCAAATTGGTGCAGCTACTATGGCAAACAGTATAGGGGAACCTCAAAAAATTAAAAATAGAACAGCCTTATGACATAGCAATTCAACTTCTGGGTATTTATTCGAAGAAATCCAAAACACTAATTTGAAATGATATATGCACCCATATGTTCATTGCAGTGTTATTTACAACTAGAGGCCTGGCGAATGAAAATCGTGCACAGGTAGGGTCCCTAGACCTTGCCTGAGATCAGGGCCTATCTTACCTGGCTGCCAGCAGCTGGCCCCGCCCACCGGCAGCCGGCCCTGCCCCCTGCTGCCGATGCAATGGTCGCTCTCTGTGTGTGGGGCGACTAGTGGGGTGATCGGGGCCCTGGCACCACCAGTGTCAGTCGCCAGCCACCACTGCCCCACCCTGGTTCCTGATTTGCTATTGGCAATCAAAGCCTGCCAGCTGGGGGGAGGGACCGAGAGGTTGGCTATTCCCCTCCACTTGCTGGCCCCACCCCCCACCGCCACTGGTAGCCCTCTGTGTGTGGGGCAATTGGTGGGATGACTGGAGCCCCGGTGGATGGGCTGCCACCCACCCCCGGTTCCCCGTTTCCCATCAGGCAATCGGAGCCATCAATAAATGATTGAATAAAGAAGATGTGATACATATATACAATGGAATATTACTCAACCATAAAAAAGAATGAAATCTTACCACTTGTGACAACACTGATAGACCTAGAGGGGTATTATGCTAAGTGAAATAAGTCAAACAGAGAAAGACAATTACCATATGATTTCACTTTTATGTGGAATCTAAACAAACAAACAAACAAACAAAAAACACAAAGAAACCAACAAACCAGATATAGACTCTAGATACAGAGAACAAAATGAGAGTTGCCAGATTGGAGGGGGGTTGGGGCCTGGGTGAAAAAGGTGAAGAGATTATGAAGTACAAATTGGTAGTCACAAAAAAATCATGGGGATGTAAAGTACAGCATAGGGAATATAGTCAATAATATTGTAATAACTATGTATGGTTCAAAGTGAGTTCTAGACTTTTGGGGGGGTCACTTTGTAAGTTACATAATTGTTTAACCACTATGCTGTACACCTGAAACTAATATAAAATGTCAACTGTAATTGAAAAAAAATTCATGTCCACCCAGAACCTCAAGATGTGACCTTATTTGGACATAGGTTCTTTGCAAATGTAATTAATTAAGGCTCTCAAGATGAAATCATCCTGGATTTAGGTGGCCCTAAATCCAATGACAAGTGTCCTGAGAGGAAGTGGAGTAGACACAGAGACACAGAAAAGACGGTGATGTAAAGATGGAGTTAGAGATTGGAGTTATGTTGCCACAAACTAGGACCCAGCAAGAGCTGAAACAGGCAAAGAAGAGTTCTCTCTGGAGCCCTTAGAGGGAGTACAATATTGCTGAGACTTTGATTTTAGACTTTTAGCATCCAGAATTGTGAGATAATACATTTCTGTTGTTTTAAGTTTGTAGTGCTTTGTTACAGCAGCCCTAGGAAAGTATATTAAGCCGTAGGAAAGTTCACTGGTTTTGCATCCATGGATTCAACCAAATGCAGATGAAAATATATAAAATCCCAGAAAGTTCCAAAAAACAAAACTTGAATTTACTACTATACTAAATCTGAGCACTACATTAAATCCATGCAAATGAAGTGATATGTTGGCATACCCTGCTGTAGCCAATGTGAAAATATAATGCCTTTTTATATAAGAGACTTGAGCATCTGTAGATTTTGGTATACACAGAGGGGGTGAGGGATTGTTAGGGGAACGGGTCCTGGAACCAGTCTCCTGAAAAGACACCAAGGTATAACTGAAGTACACTCCCTGATCCCTGATTTTATTAAAACATCTAACGCCCAAGCTATTCACTCTCTCCACTTGAGTCTCTTGTGTAAAGTGAGATCATTTCACAACATGACCTCCAAGGGCTCTTTCAGCTTTCAGACTCCTGCCCCATGGTTCTCAAACCTGGGGAGTCACCTGAGTGTGTTATAAAAGGCTGATACCTGGCTCTTGCCCCTAGAGGTTCTGATATAACTGGTCAAGGGAGGATCTGGGGCAGAGGCAAATTTTAAAACACCACAGAGGATTCTATTGTGCAACCACCGAGAATTTCTCTAGGCATGTAGGAGTTCATTTCCTTGAATACAGGGGCATCCAGTCAAGTACACTAGTCATAAAATTGCCTTTCATTCTTTAATAACTACGTTAAATAAACACCACTACCTTGCAACATCATGAGTGAGGAATGCTTTGCCATAGCAGGTAGCAGGCAGTAGGCTGAGTGGGGGAAGTCCCAGTAGCCTGACCACTGCCATAGAAACAGGGCCATGTGACCTGCAATGGACAGTTCAGACGCATATGGTGGTTTCTTGATTTTGCACGAATTGGGGGTCACCTATCCCAGGTGCAGCAGGTAATACGTCTTTTCTGATTCTTGAACATTTCTGAGGAGGGACAAATGAGGAACAATCTTAGTAGAGTCTCAGCAGTGGATAACTTTGGACTGCCAAAGTACAGTGGCATGTCCAAAGTTATCACCACAGTCTTTTCTCTCAAGATAAATCTAGTCACCAATGACAAGTTGGCCATTGTATGTTTCCAGCTCTTTTCCAATTTGATGTAAAACTCCAGTAATAATGTTTTGGCAAGGACTGCCCAGGACCTCAAGTGGCACCCGTCAAATTTATGCTGACCTCCCACAAAGCTTCTAAATGGAGTACCTTAACATGACTTTGAATATTTCAGCTTGCCAAAGAATACCAGTGAGAAATGGCACAGTCAGGCAACCACTTTCAACACAGCTTGACCACGAGAATTGATGTCAAAAGAATAAGAGGCTGAATGGACATTCTTAGAGGTTTAATCCTCTTGAGATAAAAGCTGAGAGCCCTTTTCACATGGAGCTTAAGGAGATGAGTTTTGCCAGGATAGGCACGTGGGTGGGAAAAGTATTGGTGGAGTGAATAACTGAAAGAGATAGTATTTTGGCCTGAATCAACAAGCATTTAAAGAAACTCCTTTAATACTCTCATTTTTATTCATTTGTTTGACATAATGAGTGCCCACTGTGTACCAGACATTGTGTTAGATGATTGGTTTGTATGACATTTAAAATAAGCTGCATCATTTGCTAAAACTAAAATTCACTTAATTCTCAAAGGTAAATATAATTGAACAGAAATAAAATGGTCAATGTGAGAACTTTCCCTTTGTGAGTTTAAGTAATTCAGGATTCTTTCCCTTATAATCTAGATAAGCATTGCTTTAATCCTGGCCTAAGTGTTTCAGGGGAACACTGACCTGAATATGCTACTATGAGCATGTGGTCTCAGGCCTATGCAACCTTCCAACCTTTGTAAACCCAACACAAGAGAAAGGAAAGTAGGGCTAACTGTTCATCATTATTCTCTAAAGCTTCCTTGCAGAGTTAACCTTTTGTTACGATACATGCTGATATTTAATTGATCCAGGCATCCTGATGCAGTTCTTAAATCCTGAAGTTTGAGTTCTAGTCAAGATCCAACACACTAGCTATATGGCTCTGAGCAGGACTCAACCTTTCCAAGTTTCTGTTTGACCATCTGCAGAATGTTACTAATATTTACCCCACAGGGCTGTTGTGAAGATTAGAGAAGACAGATGCTTAGGGAGGGCAAAGACCCAGTCTTTTGCTGTCCTGGTATTCCCAAGTAAAGATGTTTTGTTACATGCAAATGATGTACTATTTAATATATATATATATATATATATATACACACACACACATACATACATATATATATATATATATTTACACATTTCAAAGATATCAACATTAACTTTTAATTCCTATCTGAATTCTTTAGTGGGAATAACTAGACTAGTAAAAAGGGGTAGACTGTGTTAGCAATAGATCACAGGCTGTGAGAATACTTACTTTGGTTGTGTGTCCGTGTGTGTGTATGGAAGTGTTTCTATGTACACTTTAGTACAGGTTATAAGAGCCAGAGTTATGAAACTCATACTCCCTATAATGATGATTAACAAAGCAGATGCCTTCTAAGTGATAACAAACTCTTACGGATGAACCCCCTCTTATAAAAAGGTTGATGTGAGGGGATATAAAGGAAATAAGGGAAAGAGAGAAATGAGAATGTTGGCACCTTTGATTTTTTTAAATATGGACAGAGAATCATATTAAAAGTTGGTCAGAGTTCCCAGAAATGAGAATTCCTTCCACAGCGCCCCCTAGAGAGCAGGTTCCTGCCACGATTCAAGCACCCAGCACAGACTCTCACAGCTGAGAGACACTTAGTTTGGTTTTCCTGATAGGAAGAACCAGAAAGTTTTTCTGTTACTGAGCTTTCTAATTCCTTCCCTGCAGCACTCACAAACAGGGTCTCCTGAGGTACACTCTATAATTATTCTCGATTAATGCTCTACCTTGTACACAACAGCTCTGCAAGTATTTAAAGATAACTTCTGTGCCCTTCTCAAGTTAAACTTCCCCAGGATCCTCATTGTTCTGAAAATGGTCTAACTTCAGACCCACCCATCCATTCTGCCTAACCTCCTGGTGGCCTGCTCTGGGTTTCAGCTCTGCTTCTTTTTTACTATATCCCTTCAGAGATGGCTGCCAAGCAAATAAGGTCACACAGAAGGATCCACACTGATGAAGACTGCTTCTGGATCACTGACAGTTACTATCGTGACTAGCATCATCTGGGTGTAGTTACATTAAAGTAGCCCAAAGTGTCTTCATTAAGCAATCTTATCCACAAGGGAGACTCCCACAAAAAGAACCACAGGAAAATGTTGATGATAATTTTAGTGTACTGATAAAACTGGTGCCCTCAATAGACATAAGGTTTTAATTGTTCCCCAAATGTGTTCCATAGAACATTAATTCTGTTGGCTTCTATTAGACAAAGTATTCCATTTTCAAATAGTTATTTGATTCTAGGCTCCACACTTTTAAATGGTTCATTTACTGAAAGTCTTCTAAAAGTCTTCAACATGCTCCTGTGCATGGTGCATGCTGCAGAGGGAGACAGACCAGACGGTTTAGCCACAAGATATGTATTCCTTGAAATGTCTTCTGGGAGGAGCAATATACAGAACACATTTGGGGAAATGCTGCATCAGATCATCAACCTTGTAAGGCAGCACATCAAGGGAAAACTACCATCTGGTGATCAGGAACCCTGCAATGCCCTCACTTGTGTGCACATATGGCAGAATTAGTTGGGCCTTGACCAGAGAAATCCCCAGGAGCCATTTCATCAGCTTTTTGTGATTCTTCTCTAAGGGCTTCTTCATGGGATTAATTAGATGTTCCAAAGGTAGCATGGAACTCTCTCCAAATATTTTTTTTTTCGATAAGTAAACATACTTGTGGTTTCAAATCATCAGTTGAGTTCTACAGTGGGAATTTCTTGTAGAAACTAATTTAGTGGTACTATCAGGAAGTGTGGTCTACGAGGAATTATGGTAGCAATGCAGCTCAACAAGGCAAGCAGCTGTCAGAATAACAAACAAGCTGGCAGTATCCAGGTGGCCTTCCAGGACTCATCTCAGGCTTACTCTTTTTGTGGCACTGCACCCTCAATTGCCCCTGCTTCTTTCCCATCTTGAGTTTGCTTTGTAAGGTTCCTTTTAACTAAATGTCACTGGTTTGAAATGCTGGTAATTGTGGGGCTAGTGCATAAGACCAATGGTACTACTAATATTCACATGAATATTGTTAGAAACCACAACTAACATGTATGAGTGTCTAGCATATGCCTGACATTTTCACATACATGTTGTCATTTCAATTTTAAGGCAATCTTGCCAGATACTATGTATGTCTGCTTTTCCAATACAGAGGCTCAGAGTGGTGCAGAAATGATCAGGGAATAAAGAGCAGACACTGATGGCTGATGCCGAAGACCAGGCTCAAGTGCCACATTTCCTCAACTCCCAAATGACAGCCTCTGGTATATTCCTTTTTTGAAATATTCTAGAAGGAATTGAGCCCATACAAATAGGAAAGTCTCAACAGAAGTATTATAAATGGGAAGGCAGAATCTATCTTAAATCAAACTATATATTTGCCTTACTTTACTAAAGGCCAAATTTCTAAATAACATGACAAAAGATACAAAAATTTAATAAACAGATGATGGTAAAGAACTTAGATATCAAAGTAGCTTCAACGAGAGACACAAAAATACTAGTAGTATTAATGAGAACCAAGGTGTATGAGGCCCTACACATTAACTTCATGAGAGATACAGTGTGTGGTGGACAAGAAATGAAGTGTGGTGGCAAGGACAGAATGGCAATGGTTGAACAAAGTAAATGGCTTTAAAGTTTTTTGTTTTTTTCATGTCTCCCAAGTTACTTTAAGTCTAGTATTCTGGCATACAGTGTGCATAAAACATTAAAAACAGAAAACAACAACAAAAAAAAATAACTGCCAATTGCCTTCCACCCACAAATAAAAAATAGAGGGTCTGTTCCAGTCTTTGGAGTGAGTGGCATTGTGGAACAGAGGATTACCTTCTGTGACCCCACACAACCTGCTCCCAGAAGGTTATTGCACCTGTACAACAGCTCGATGCGGTCGGAATTGAGCCCAAATAACCCACAAAAGGGCATTCAGCTCAGATTTTCAAGGAGACCATCCTACTGAGTCTCACAGACATCTACTACAAAAGGCCACCCCATTAAGGCTGGGATTCATAGCAGTTCTATCTAATACATAGAAACAAACTCAAAGACAACTAAAAAGAAACAAACCCCAAATGAAAGAAAAGAAGGAATCTCCAGAAAAAACAGCTAAATGAGATGGAGGTAAGCAATTTATTAGACAGAGTGATATTCAATGAACTTAGTGAGAACTACAAGGAAATTAATGGGAACTACAGGAAACTGAGTGGGAAATACATCACCATGAAAAAGGATATAGAAACCATGAATAAGAACCAGTTGGGAATGAAGAATATCTGACATCAAGAATACACTGGAGGGAATTAAAGGCAGGCTTGATGAAGCAGAGGATTGAATCAATGACTTGGAAGACATGGTAGAAAAAACACTCAGAGCAGCAGAGAGAAAAAGATAGTTAAAAGGATGGGGACAGTATAAGGGAACTTTGGGACAATATGAAATGGCACAACATTCTCATAATAGCGATACCACAGGGAGAAGAAAGTGAGCAATGGAGAGAAACTGAAGAAATAATGACAGAAAACTTCCCTAACGTGGTGAATGAAAAAGTTACACTAGTTCAGGAAGCACAGAGTTGCAATCAAGATGAACACAAGAGACACACACCAAGACACATAATAATTAAAATGGCAAATATTAAAGACAAAGAGAAAATTTTCAAAGCAGCAAGAGAGACAGTCAGTTATCTCAGGAGTTCCCGTAAGGCTGTCAGCTGATTTCTCAACATGAAGTATTCATGTAATAAATGGCATGAAGTATTCAAAGTAATAAAAAGCAAAAATCTGAAACCAAGACTACTCTTTCCAGCAAGGTTATAATTCAAAATTAATGGTGAAATAAAGAGCTTCTCAGACCTAAAATATGCTAAAGGAGTTTATTACCACCAAACCAGCATTGCAAGAAATGCTAAAGGACAGTACTAAGGAAAAAAAAAAAGAAAAAAGAAATAGAGAAAGGTGCATAGGCATAAAGAATAAAAATGGCAATAAATAAAAAAAACAATAACCTTAGCCCTGGCCAGTTTGGGTCAGTGGTTAGAGCGTCAGACCATGGGCTGAATGGTCATGGCTTCAATTCCCAGTCAAGAACCCATACCTCAGTTGGAAGTTCAATACCTGGCCCCAATTGGAGTGTGAGCAGTAGGCAACCAATCAATGTATCCCTCTCATGTCAATGTTTCTTTCTCTCTCTCCCTGCCCTCTTTTGCATTTCCATTCTCTCTAAAAAATAAAAAAATAAAAATAAAATAAAAAATTAACTGATAAATATCCTCACTCCTTGGGTGAGGATTAAAAAAAGTGATACCCTTAAATGTAAGTGGATTAAATGATCCAATCAAAAGACATGGGGTAGCTGAATGGATAATGAAACATGATCCATATATATGCTAAAGGAGTTTATTACCACCAAAACATGACCCATATATATGCTGTCTACAAGAGAGCCATCTCAAACAAAAGACTAAGACAGGATGAAAGTGAAGGGATGGAAAAATATATTCCATACAAATGGACACAAAAAAGGGGGTGTAACAATACTTATATCTGACAAAATAGAGTTCAAAACAAAGACCATAAAAGTGACAAAGAAGGTCACTACATAATACAAAAGGGATCTACACACAAAAAAAGATTTAACTCTGGTAATCACATTTGTACCTGACACAGGAGCATCTATATATATTTTTAAAACTTCTGGAGGACGTTAAAGGAGAATTAGAAAATAATACAGTCATAGTAGGGGACTTTAATACATCACTAACATCACTGGATAGATCTTCCAGACCAAAAAAATAAATAAATAAAATAAGATGAATCAACAAGGAAACAGCAACTTTAAATGACACATTAGATCAAACAGATTTAATTGACATTTACAGAACATTTCATCCCAAAGCGGCAGGATATGTATTCTTCTCAAATGCACAAGGGACATTTTCAAAGACAGACCACATTTTAGGATAAAATAAGCTTTACAAGTTCAAGAAGACTGAAATCATATCAAGGATCTTCTTGGATTAGAATGGCATGAAACTAGAAATCAACTAAAATAAAAAACCTCAAAAACATTCAAACACATGGAAGGTAAATAGCATGTTATTAAACAATGAAATTGAGGAAGAAATAAAAAACTTCATGAAAACACATGAAAACAAAAACACAACAACCAAAAATCTATGTGACATAGTTATGACAGGGAAGTTCATAGCATTACAGGCCTTCCTCAAGAAATAAGAAAAAGCTCAAACAAATGATCCAATGCTACAACTTAAAGAATTAGAAAGAGAACAACAAGAAAAGCCCAGAGGAAGTGGAATGAAGGAAACAATAAAGATCAGAGTGGAAATAGATGACATAGAGACTAAAACAACAATACAAAAAGATCAATGAAATCAAGAGCTGGTTTTCTGAAAAGATAATCCTGACGATTTGGCTCAGTGGATAGAGCATCAGCCTGTGGACTGAAGGGTCCCAGGTTTGATTCTGGTCAAGGGCACATATCTGGGTTGCACGCTTGATCATTGGGGGCATGCAGGAGGCAGACTATCAATGATTCTCTCTCATCATTGATGTTTCTATCTCTCTCCCCCTCTCCCTTCCTCTCTGAAATCAATAAAAAAATATATTTTGGAAAAAAAAAGTTAAATAAGACTGATGAACCGTTAGCCAGAATCATCAAGAAACAAAGAGAGAGAACCCAAATAAGTAAAATTAGAAATGCAAGAAAAGTAACAACTGACACCACAGAAATACCAAAAAAAAAAAAAAAATGGCAAGAAAATAGTATTAGCAACTATATGCCAACAAGTTGGACAACCTGGATGACATGGACAAATTCCTGGAAAAACATAATCAGAAAACCTGAATAGAGACCAATAACAACTAATGAAATTGAAGCAATAATATATAATACTACCAGCAAACAAAAGCCCAGGACTGGATGAATTCACATAACTATTTTACCAAATACTAAAAGAAGAATTAACACCTATTCTCCTCAAACCATTACAAAAAAAAAAAAAAAAAAAATGAAGTGGAAGGAAAGAGAATTCCAGGCCAATATCCCCAATGAACATAAGATGCTAAAATCCTCAACAAAGTATTAGCAAATCAGATCCAGCAATACATTAAAAATATCATACACCATGACCAAGTGTGATTTATTTCAAGGATGCAAGGCTGGTAAAATATTTACACACCAATAAATATGATATATTATATTAACAAAATGAAGGATAAAAATCACATGATCATATCAATAGATGCAGAAAAAGCATTCAATAAAATCCAGAACGCATTTTGGATAAAAACTCTCAGCAAAGTGGGAATAGAGGGAACATACCTCAAATAATAAAGGCCATATATGACAAACCAACAGACAACATAAAACTCAATGTGCAAAAAATAAGTGTTTCCCTCAAGAACAGGAATAAGACAGTTGTTCGCTTTCATCACTTTCATTAAAAATAGTACTGTTAATCCTAGCCACAGTGATTAGACAAGAAGAAAAAATAAAAGGCATCCAAATTGGAAAGGAACATGTAAAACTGTCATTATTCACACATGACATAATATTGCACATAGAAAACCCTATAAATTCCACTAAAAAACGACTAGATTTAATGAATGAATTTGGCAAAGTAGCAGGATACAAAATTAACATCCAGAAATCCATGGCATTTTTATATACCAATAATGAACTCTCAGAAAGAGAAACTTTAAAAAATCCCATTTACCAACAACAACAACAACAACAAAAAATAAGATAACTGGCAATAAACTTAACTAAAGAGGTAAGTAAAAGGCCTGTACTTGGAAAACTATAGTATATTAAACAAGGAAACAGAGAAAGATACAAACAAATGGAAGTATATACCGTGTTCATAGAGTGGAAGAATTAACCTAATTAAATGTCCTCACTACTCAAAGCAATCTACAGATTTAACACAATCATTATTAAAATACCAATGGCATACTTCTCAGATCTAGAACAAATATTCCAAAAATTTATATGGAACCAAAAAAGACCTTGAATAGCCTCAGCAAACCTGAGAACAAAATTGGAGGGATCACAATACCAGGTATCAAACTATATTACAAAGCCATTGTAATCAAAATAGTCTGGTATTGAGATAAGAACAGGCATCTAGACCAATGGAACACAACAGAGACCCTAGAAATTGACCCACGCCACTATAATCAATTATTTGGCTTTGACAAAGGAGGTAAGAATATACAATGAGCCCAGCTGGTGTGGTTCACTGATCTAGTGTCGACCTATGAACCAGGAGGTTACCGGTTCAATTCCTGGTCAGGGCACATGTCCAGACTGCAGGCTCAATGATTCTCAATGAAGTCTCAACTGGTGTTGGGAAAATTGGACAGGTAAATGCAAAAAGAAATGAAACTAGACCACCAACTTACACCATAAACTCAAAATGGTTAAGAGCCTTAAATGTAAGTCTCGGAACTATAAAAATTCTAGAAAAAAACATAGGCAGTAAAATTTCAGACATCTCACGTAGCAGTATTTTCACCAGTACATCTCCTAGGGCAGGGAGAACAAAGGAAAAAATAAACAAATGGGACTACATAAAACTGAAAATCTTCTGCACAACAAAATGAAAAGGGAACCTATGGTTTGGGAGAGCATATTTGCCAATGATACATCTTGATAAGGGGTCAATTTCCAAAATATATAAAGAACTCATAAAACTCAATAAAAGAAAGACATACAATCCAATTAAAAAATGAGAAAAGGACCTGAATAAATACTTCTCCAAAGAGGTCATACAGATGACCAAGAGAAAAAAATGCTCAATGTACTAATCATCAGAGAGATGCAAATTAAAACTACAATGAGGTATCACTTCACACCTGCCAGAATGGCTACCATCAACAAATCAACAAATGATAAGTGCTGGTGAGGATGTGGAGAAAAGGAAACCCTAATACACTGCTGGTGGGAATGCAGACTGGTACAGCCACTGTGGAAAATATGGCATTTCCTAAAAAAATTAAAAATGATAACTGCCTTTTGACCCAGCAATCCCACTTCTGGGAATATATCCTAAGAAACCTGAAGCACCAATCAGAAAGGATATATGTACCCCTATGTTCATAGCAGTGGTATTTACAAAAGCTAAGATCTGAAACAGCCCAAGTGCCCATTAGTACATGAGGGGATAAAAAAGCTGTGGTACATTTACACAATGGAATACTATGTGGCTGTAAAAGAGAAGGATCTCTTACCTTTGTGACAGCATCGATGGACATGGAAATTATTATGCTAAATGAAATAAGCCAGTCAAAGAAAGACAAATGTCACATGACCTCACTTATATGTAGAATCTAACAAACAAAAGAAACTGACAAAACAGAGGGAAGCAGGGCAGGGGTGCGGTGTGTGTGGGAAGGTTAACTAAAGAATTTATATACATGTATGCACAGCCCATGGACATACACAATAATGTAGTGAAGGCTGGGATGGGGTGGGGGCTGGCTGGAGGTTGGCAAAGGGGAGAAATGGGGGACATCTGTAATACTGTCAACAATAAAATAAAATTTAGAAAATAAAATAAGAACTGCCAACTATTGATAGACCAATGGCAGGCTGTTGGAATTGCAATTTTTAAAAAAACCCTTAATGGCAAATATTAATACTTCTAGGCTCATCATACCACTTTCTGCATGATGAGAAGAAAGCTTTGAAATCCTGGTACTTAATTTTCTCTTCTCTTATAAAGAAACTAGAGGCCCAGTGCATGAAAATTCATGCACTGGAGGGGACAGTCCCTCAGCCTGGCCTGCCCCCTCTCACAGTTTGGGAGCCCTCAGGGGCGGGAGGCGACCCAGTGATCAGGGGAAGGCGACACACCATCACACCTCTGCTGCTGCCACTGCCGGCAGTGCAAGCCTTTGACAGCCCTGGTTACCTGAGCCTCGGGTGGCCCTGGGTGGCTGGGGGGCTGAGGGGACTAGGGGATTCCGGAGGCAGGTGTGTGGAACGGCTGCGTGCCTGCCACCCTGGTGGGGCTTAGGGGACTGGGCACCGCCATCTTGTGGCTGTGGGCGCTGCCATCTTTGATGGCGGGGCAGTCAATTAGCATATTCCCACCTTATTGGCTGTGGGCACCACCATTTTGTGATGGTGTGAGGGTCAATTAGCATATTCCCTCTTTATTAGATAGGATTCTATGAGGCAGACACAGAGAACTGATTGGTAGTTGCCAGAGGCAGGGGTGGGAGGTGAGTAAAATGGGTGAAGGGGTCAAAAGGTACATATTTTCTGACAATTAAAATCATAATGAGATATCACCTCAGACTTGTGAGAATGGGTATTATCAGTAAATCAACAAACAGCAAGTGTTCACAAGGATGTGGAGAAAAGAGAACACTTAAGCACCATTAGTGAGAATGCAGATTGTTGTAGCTGCTATGGAAAACAGTATGGTGGTTCTTCAAAAAATTAAAAGTAGAACTATGATATGACCCAGCAATTCTTCTGGGTATTTATCTGAAGAAATAGAAAAAACTAATTTGAAAAGATATATACAACCCTATGTTCATTGCAGCATTATTTACAACAGCCAAAATATACAAGTAACCTAAGTGTCCATGGATAGATGAATGGATAAAGAAGATGTGGTACATATATACAATGGAATACTAGTTAGTTATAAAAAAGAATGGAATTTTATCATTTACAACAACATAGATGGACCTAGAGGGTATTATGCTAAGTAAAATAATTCATAATGAGAAAGACAAATACCATATGATTTCACTTATATATGGAATCTAAAAACAAAACAAATAAACAAACAAAACAGAAACAAACTCATAGATACAGAGAACAAATTGATGGTTTCCAGATGGGGGTAGTTGAGGGGTGGGTGAAAAAGGTGAAAGGGATGAAAAAAGTCAAATTGACAGTTATAAAAATAGTCACAGGGATGTAAAGTACAGCTTAGGTAATATAGTCAATAATATTATAATATTTATGTATGGTGTCAGATGGGTACTAAACTTACAGGGGTGATCACTTCGCAAGTTATGTAAGTGTCTAAGCACTATGTTGTACACCTGAAACTAATATAGTATCGTATGTCAACTGTAATTAAAAATAAAATTTTAAAAGGCCAAAAAAGGGTACAAATTTCTAGTTATAAAATAAATGTCATGGGGAGGTAATGAATAGCATGGTTACTAAGGTTAATAATACTGTATTGCATATTTGAACACTACTAGGAAAGTAAATCTTAAAAGTTCTCCATAACAAGAAAAACATTTGTAACTCAGTGTGGTGATGGATGTTAGCTAGACTTATTGTGATGATCATTTTGCAATGTGTATCATTACACTGTATACCTGAAAGTAACATAGTGCCATATATATCAATTATACCTCAATAAAATTTTTATGAGATAATAACATTTGCAATAATTTTTGGGAGAGTCATTTACTCGCAGCAAGGGATGATTGAAAATAATACTTAAAAGACAAGTAAGAATGGGCAACAAAGCCTTCCTGGTTTCTCCCAATAAGCTTTTATACTTTTAACTGAAATAAATTCAGAGATTATATTAGATACTTATGCATTCATAGGTAAATGCAAAGGAAAAGCACCCAAATAACTTATTGGTTATTTGCAGTTTGGGATCATTCACACTTCTATTAAAAAAATTAAAGTCCTGGCCAGTGTGGCTCAGTTGGTTGAAGCATCAACCCATGCACCAAAAGGTGGCAGGTTCGATCCCAGGTTAGGGCATTTTGGGGAGGCTTCCAACCGATGTCTCTCTCTCTCTGTCTTTCCCCCTTCCCCCTCCGCCCCTTTCTTTCTCTAAAAATCCATTAAAAGAAATAAATAGGGAACTTTACCAGAGTTTTCTCAAAATGAAGAATAAAAAGCCAATAAATAAATAACTGGGAAATGTTTAAAAGAAAAGAAAACCTCTGCATTTTGGAGTGAAATATTATCTGTTGTAGAATACACACAATAATTGCTCTACTATAAACTCCTTTTTCAAAACCAGAGTTCATCACAGAAACATGGGCTTAAAAATTAATCATCAGGCCATGAATTGTACTGCCATAAAAGAAAGCCATTCTTTCCTGCATATAAACAACATTACTTCAATATATACAGATGTGTGCCTCAGTACCTTGGTGCAATGGTGTATTTACTTGTATAAATATTTAAAGTCAGACCTTTGAATTTATAATGAAGTAGCACAGCACTTTAAAAAACAAGACACTATTAAATTTAGATGCATGACAAATAGAATTCTGTTCAGAATACTAATTGCTGCTGTTGATATTCTAAAACTAAAAAAAGTAATGATATTCAGATTTCATCTTAATAAGCCTAATACATGTGCAGAAAACTTAATAAGTCTTGATGAAGCCTTATTGCTAAAATTTTGTGTTTATCAGACAGGCTTTGTAACTGAGGCACAAGCAAGCTTCCTGTCTGGTACTTTTCCCCTTGCTCTTATTTTAATGACACACATTCAATTATCACAGGAAAGAAAAGAATAAAATCAGAAACATCTGTAGTTTACCATATAAAGACTGGGTGTTCCCTATGGACTGATCCTTTCATACAGACGCAGGTGCTGAAAGGCTATGTGATGGGGGATGCTCGCATGTGTAAATATATAACATGATTATGAAGAATTCAATAGACACGGTTATTTTCCACCTTAGTTTGTATTAACGTAAGTTTGCACATTATAATTATGTGCTCTTATAATTACTCTCCTGCTCCAGCATGTGGTAGTCAAATATACATGCTCTTAGTGGAGTTCACATATCAACAACATAGAATGTATTGATTATATAACAAGGTTGAATTCTGTGTTTGCAAATCTTAGGCAACTATAACTTTACCTATGATTGGAACATTTGCTGCCATGCATTCTTCCTTGCTTTCATCTCTGTAGCCACTTGAAACTTCTAAAAATCAAACACATGATAATAAAAATGTATGTCAGGGTTATATTTATGGACTAGGCCTTTGTTTGATTTTTTAAAAATTACCATTCCTATTATTTTCACTGTCTCCCCAACTCCTTCTTTTTTTTAATCCTCCAGTTTATTTCTAGCCTGAAATACTGTTCCTTCTAAAAGGAAAACTTTTCTAAAACTAAGGTATCTCTATGTTGTTTTCATGAAAAAATTATTTAGCTTGACATCTATCAAATTTGAGGGGGGCTTAAAACAGTGAGTCTTAAATTCTGTGCATGTATATTAACTTCTGAATACATCCTGAGCAACTCATTGCTGTATTGGAAATACCATAATAGTGGCTTACTGACATATCTTAATAGTAATGTTAAAATAATCACAATTTCTGGATACTAAAATTTTAGAGGGCATAAATTAATTGATTCTTATTCATCAGTTTAGACTTTTATAATACTGTGTTATAAAGACAACCTTAAAAAGAATGTTTATAAATTATGAGTAAATTCTATTAAGTGATATCAAAAACTTTACAGTACTTTATGGAATCATTTTAATGGAATCCTCTTCATCTTTGTAGGATGATCAAAATTACCTACTGCTCAGTGATTAGTTTAGTTAAGATTTCATAACTTATAAAAATGTAATTTATTGGAAATTCAGTAACACTGCAGACCTACAATTAGGTTTACTATCCCTGTGAGACTAAACAAAATCATATATTTATTGAAAGGTGGTATGTAAAACAAATAACCTATTATGCATATTAAAATCAGAGGTATTATCTAGTTCCCTTTATTTTATAGGTACACCTTGAGAAAGAAGGTGTCACGTTGACTCTGAATGGATTTTTGCTGTGGACCAACCCTTTAACAATAGTTACCTTGTTCCCAGGTAAGAACTCTGTTGAGCCACGGAGTGTATTTTGCTTCCTTTATTTCACTATTGTCATTCAGAATAGATGGCAAGCTGCAAGATGATTCATTACTGTGAATAGCTGACCTATCCTCACCCTCTTCTGTAGGTGCTCTTTTCAATAATGCTGTTGCCTACAGTGTTTAAAAGAAAGCACAAAGAAATAGCAAACTGCAGCTATATTCCCCTTGTTTCAAAGACCCAATCTTCAAATACAATTTAGGTTAAGCTTTACTTAGGATTTAATTTGCTTTCTGACATTTAACTGAAATTAAAATGTCTTCAAGATAGAATAACATCTGATTATTTTCCAGCAGAATTTAATTCTTTGTAATAACTTACATTAGAAATAATACTTTCTTTTGGAGGACTGAATCTTATGCAGAAGTGTTTTTCTACTTGTGAAATATGTGTATGAGATGCGACCGCTTGTTAATCTGGGCTGGTTTATCCAAGATTTTCTCCTTTCATTGCATGAGCCCTTCAGTGGTTTGAGAAAGAGATCTGGAAAAATGTGACCTCGTGGTATCCCCATTCTTCTACAAATAAATGACCCCTGAACATTTCCCCAAATGGGAAGATTGCGTAAAACGTGGTGGCTGAGGAGGAGTCACTAAGCAAAAAAAGAACTGTTTTAAATGATAATCTTCAATCAAGAATAAAGTTGCTCTGTTGCGAAGTCTGCTGGGGAGCCTGGGAAATTTAACCACCATTCTAGTACTGTTTCAAAGGGCACTGAACTGTCCTATCATATCACCTCATGTCCTGGGCAAAGAGGTGGGCACAGATTTTATCAGAGTCAAATTAAGAGGTAGACAAAAAGTGGCAATTAATAGGATAGGTTAATATCTCTTAATTTGCAGGTCAGCACTCTTAAAAATATGCTGATAATAAAACAACCAATGATAGCATTGTTCTGCTGCCAGAGTATGTTTCTTTCTCACTTCTTACTCAGAAGTGATTTGCCCAGGTGGTTGGGAGAGGAAACTTCGACGAGTTGCTCACTTTTCATTGGTATCTGACAACAGTAGTAAATACAGTGCAGTGTCCAATACAATCTGTGGGAAAGGGAGGTGAGATTCTACACATTAATATGAAGAATGGAGCTGGACAAAGCCTCACAGGTCATGTTAGTCCAAGGGTGAAGCAGTTACAACAGAATTTTCTAGTAAACAAGAGGGAAGATGATAAACTTTCCTTGTTATTAACATGAAAGAAGGCGAAAATGTCCTCACAGGGAGAATCACTGAGGCAGAACATGGAAGATCTGACCTTGTAAGTTAGGTTTTGAAAAAAACAGCCGCTAGGGTTGTTTATGAAAGGGGGTCTAATATGAAAGGGATATGCAAAACAGTGAGATAAGTTGTATATCATAATGGAGAGACTAGTGGGAAGTTATATGAGTCATTGACAATCCAAAACAGTTTTCATTGTCTACAAATTCTTCAGTAGAAAATGTAGAAAGCTTCAGCAGTCCTCTATCAATTTTATTTTTAAAATGTGTGTTAAGACAGTGGCTATTTTGAACTCATGCCAAGAAATTATTAGCTACAGTTGTTGCATAAGGTAATCTGAGGGAGAAATACATATTTGAAGTGCTCTCAGAAAGTCTGAATTATTTGAAATATCCCAGTGGGATCGGACCTAAACGGGCAGTTGGACATCCCTCTCACAATCCAGGACTGCTGGCTCCCAACTGCCCTCCCCTGCAGGCCTGGTCCCCCCCAACTGCCCTCCCCTGCAGGCCTGGGTCCCCCCCAACTGCCCTCCCCTGCAGGCCTGGTCCCCCCCAACTGCCCTCCCCTGCAGGCCTGGTCCCCCCCAACTGCCCTCCCTTGTTGGCCTGGTGCCCCCCCAACTGCCCTCCCCTGCAGGCCTGGTCCCCTCCAACTCTCCTCCCCTGCTGACATGGTCTCCCCCAACTGCCCTCCTCTGCTGGCCCGGTCACCCCTAACTGCCCTCCCTGCTGGCCTGATTGCCTACAACTGCCCTCCCCTGTAGGCCTGGTCCCCCCCAAATGCCCTCCCCTGCAGGCCTGGGTCCCCCCCAACTGCCCTCCCCTGCAGGCCTGGGTTCCCCCCAACTGCCCTCCCTTGCTGGCCTGGTGCCCCCCAACTGCCCTCCCTTGTTGGCCTGGTGCCCCCCCAACTGCCCTCCCCTGCAGGCCTGGTCCCCTCCAACTCTCCTCCCCTGCTGACATGGTCTCCCCCAACTGCCCTCCTCTGCTGGCCCGGTCACCCCTAACTGCCCTCCCTGCTGGCCTGATTGCCTACAACTGCCCTCCCCTGTAGGCCTGGTCCCCCCCAAATGCCCTCCCCTGCAGGCCTGGGTCCCCCCCAACTGCCCTCACCTGCAGGCCTGGGTTCCCCCCAACTGCCCTCCCTTGCTGGCCTGGTCCCCCCCCAAGTGCTCTCCCCTACAGGCCTGCCCCCCCCCGCAACTGTCCTCCCCTGCAGTCCTGGTCCCCCCCCCCGGCAACTACCCTCCCTGGCTGACCTGGTCTCCCCCAACTGCCCTCCTCTGCTGGCCTGGTCAGCCCTAACTGCCCTCCCTGCTTGCCTGATCGCCCACAACTGCCCTCCCCTGCAGGCCTGGTCCCCCCCAACTGTCCTCCTCTGCAGGCCTAGTCCCCCCAACTGCCCTCCCCTGCAGGCCTAGTCCCCCCCAACTGCCTCCCTTGCTGGCCTGGACTCCTCCAACTGCCCTCCTCTGCTGGCCTGGTCACCCCTAACTTCCCACAACTGCCCTCCCCTGTAGGCCATCTTGTGGCAGCTATCTTGTGTCCACATGGGGGCAGCCATCTTTGACCACATGGGGGCGGCCATCTTGTATCTTGGTATGATGGTCAATTTGCATATTACTCTTTTATTAGATAGGATTCTATAGATAATTTCTCAATGATGAGAATTTTAAATCTATAAGAATTTTGATGAGTTATCAAATTACAACATGAGAATCGTTGACTTGACTCTACTGGCCATGGATCCAACAAAGAGAGCAGAAGATCTCCCCAATCCATCATAAAGGAATCTACAATATAAGTCCCTAAGGAACAGGGATTATGATAAGCAAGGACAGAAACAAAAGTCAAATTCAAACAAGGAATGGCCTGCGGTTTGTAGTCCAAAACAAATTCTATAGAGTCAGGGAAAACATCTGTATTACAGATCTTTTAGAAAGATATATTTCTAAGGAAGCCCCTAATCGGAATGATTTTGCAGGCTGAGACTGGAAACACCAACCCATACAGTACCAGAACAAAAGTCCAGGGAAGAGTGAACAAGATGCTCTACACATCTCACATGGGGTTTGAAAGCATTCACAAATTGAAGTTCCCTATCTGAAAAATGCCACCAGACAACAATGTTATCATGGGCCTTCTGATAGTGCTTATGAATGGACTATGCATGGATTGTTTTTTAAAATCCTCATTTGAGGACATGTTTTTATTGATTTGAGAGAGAAAGGGGGAGAGAAAGTGAGAGAAACATTGATGTGAGAGAGAAATATCAAACGGTTGCCTCTCTTACGCATCCAACTAGGGATCAAACCTGCAAAGTCGGTATGTGCCCTAACCGGGAATCGAACCTGCCACCTTCTGGTGGACAAGATGATACTTCAACTAACTGAGCCACACTGGCCAGGGCTGCATGGGTTTTAACTTATCTGTTAACTCATAAAAACTCTGTTTGATTTCATACATTTGGAAGCCAGGAGCAAAGACTGGAGACTGTCTCACTGTTCTCAGCAGTCTGAAGTCTAAGTCAATACGAACAAACTAGTTCCTCACTTTTCTGCCTTCCCAGGAGCCAGCAGAAAGGATTCAGAAATTCAATTAAAAGGCACATATTTGCAAAATGACTGATAGTGATAGCTCCATATTTCAGATCTTACAAAAGATTAAAATATCCTATTAATCACACTAAACAGGATACCTAGAATTATTGGCTCAATTCTACAAGAAATTTTCTCAAAGTTCAGTTTAAATATGAATCCTGTTAGGTCTGGAACTCTGAGAGTAATCTAGGTTGACTCTTAATTTATATGCAGAAACTTATCAATTGTGATACTCAAATATATAAATAGATAAATGAAGATATTAATGGAAAAGACTTTGTGTCCAAAACACCATTAAGAAAAATAAATGGTGGATATAAAACTGCTCAAATATTACAACGAATTGTACAAATGTATATAAAAAGAGTTCCTACAAGTTAATAAGAAAAGATATTACTAACCTAATAGAAAAATGAGCAAAGAACATGAACTGGCAAATTATAAAAGAAGAAATACAAATGGCTAACAAATAGGCAGTGGGAAAATTTGACCTCAATTGTAATTAAAGGTCAGATGAACAAGAAAAAAATTTGGATGTCATTTGCACTTTTCAATTTTGTGCTAAAAAAATGTTGACAGTACCCAGTTTCATAAAGAGCTCAAAGAAATATTTTCATCCATTCTTGGTAACTCTGATGACTCTTCCAGAGTAAGCAGTGCATAGCAAATATCTAAGAAATTCACATAACCTTTGACCTAAAAACTTTACATGTAAGAATTCATTCTAAGGAAGTAGAGTGGGTATTTGTAAAAACTGAATTGCTCAGATGTTTTTTGAAACTTTTTTCTAGAGAAAAAATAAAAAACAACTTAAATGCTCAACAACAGGAGTCTAGTCAGAGAGACTGGAATATTCATGTAAGGGTCTCTGGACAGCCATGGGAAATTATGTAGAACATGTGATGATTAGAAAAGAAGTTCATTTGTGACAAGTGGGGAAAAAAGAAGCTGTGTACACTAACTTGGGTGAGTCATCTCTTTGAATTCATGTCAATACATTAGCTATCAAAAACCATACATCTTAATGTCAAAAGGTTAAATATGGAGAGTCAGATAACAGCAATTTTCTTTTCTTTTTTGTTACCTTGACATTCAAAGTTTGTATGTTTTTTTGCCCCCTGCTAGTAGTAGTTGGTATGTTTTTCCCCCCTGCTAGTTTTTTAAAGAATACATATACTGGATAGAAAAGAATCAAATTTCTGTGATGGGAGGACTACATGGCGGACTTACAAACACAGCAACTGAAAGTAACCATATAGGATGGTCGGAAATTAAAACTAAAAGTAGTTCAAGGTGGGTATCTTCCCTGACAAAGTCAATCTTTACCTTTATTGAGCCTATCTGATGTCTTTAGGCATATAAAATAACATACTTTTGGAATAGCAAAGTAATTTCCTCTTTTCCTGGATGCCCCAGAGCACAACCACTACAAAAAAAAAAAAAAAAAAAAAAAAAAGTAGAGACCACAAATCCCCTTATTGTTATTGTTATCATGTTAATTGTTGGCTGTTAACTATCCTATAATTACAAATGTGATGTTTTACTTTTTACCCAATCCCAGAGATTTCCCCACTTTGTTTTCTCCTGCCTGCCTAATCTATAATCAATGAATTTCATGTAACCCCTATACATCTTCCCCTTTGATTCTGATGTATAAAACAAGCATAAAACTGCCATTTTCCAGAACATTTTCTCAATCTATTGAGATTTTGCTTCCCGGCAACTGTTATCAGTTTGGCTCAAATAAACTCATAAAAATTCAATAGGTTTGAACATTTCTTACACTGACATTTACTTGCAGCAGTTGGCAGGATTCCAAAGAAGCTCATCCAGGACCACCCCGTGAACCTAGACCCAATGCTAGGTACCAGCAGGGGCCCACTGAGCCCCACTGGCTCCCAACCTCACATCAGGTAAACTTGGGTTAGTAATCTCTTTGAATTCAGAACCTTCCCTTGCTTGTGGTAGAGGGCTTGACTTTATTTGAGCTGTTCTTAGAAAATCTTTGAGGTGGCACTAAAGGATAGGAGTTGAGATAGGTGGCTGGTTTTAATTTTGTTTTTTTTCAATTGGAACTACTTAACTGCAAATCTGAACAACAACCCCACTTTTGTTGAATAAATGAAAGCCTGAACTCATTTGGCTCTGAAGATAAGGGGTATTTCCTCCCGCTAGCTTGAATTTCAGGTATTCTTAGGTGACTAAAAATCTTTGTGGAAGTGTCAGAGGGTATCCCTCACTATATGCATGAGCCTCATAGGGATTTCCAAATCAACTGTAATTAAGTAATTGACTTGTCTTGGGGTGTGAATTGGTTACTTAGTGCTGTGAGTCCTCACAGCTGTATTAGACAGCTGGGAGAGAAATCAAGACACATAAGAAGGTTGAAAAGTGACTGGTGAGGTGGTAGCCCCTTAGAGCTCAACCCATAAACTGCACACTTCAATCCACCACACAACATCCCTAGAAATGTGTTCAGATTTTGTAGATATCCAAAGAAAACTAAAATTAACATGGGAAATCATGCCTGTAAGGTTGACGGACCCCAAAAACCTTAGCTTCTGTTACCCCCAAAACTTTAGCTTCTGTTAATACTCCTGCAGGTTATATATATAATTTGTATGGAACCTCAACTTGCAAGTATCTATAGAAATGAGAAAATTTAACCAAAAATGGTATCAGCTTGAAAGTGCCAAAGTGAGGAATTCTTGACATCTCCAAATTGATTTTTCTGCATGCTCAATAAGAAAAAGCCAACTCTAAAATTAAACTGAATGAATGAAAAGCTTATCTTGATTGGAAATTAGAAGCTTCTAGGAGAGGCTCAGATAAATTATCTTTTTTACAGGAAGTTATTAAGAAAATTTTAGAGACTGTCTCTGAACTAAAAAAGGTTTCTGAAGCTAATAAATGCCAACACCCCTTCTACAGCTCTTCCATTATATCTTTTGCTCTCTGAGCTTCCTTGTCCAGACTTGCCTTCCCCCTACCTTCTTTCTTTCATTTATATCTCCTCCACTACCACTTTCTATTGAACTAGGGAAAAATGAAAATAGAAATTCAGACAAGGATAAGCCAGAATTCTAGCAGCTCCCTTCAGGGGAAAAAAAAAAAAACAGACTCAGGTAGAAGGGAACCAGTGATTGTATAAGTTCCTTGGACCATAACATAATTAAGAAGGACCTCAATGGGTACAAAGGAATTTGTTAGAACATATGATCCTGGCTATTCTGACCTGTTGCAAATAATATACCTACTGGTTCCTGAGAGAAGGGCAATAGAATGGCTGATAAGGTTAGCTGGCATACGCATGTAGAGAGTTTTTTAAAACAGAGACAGATTAGGAAAAATGCAGGGAATTAGCTCACTGGCTTTACCAAGCCATACCTAACATTTTCCCCTGGACCTATATCAGCAATGTAAACGAAAGCCTGATAAACCAGTGAACATTTTGAAAAACTTGGAACATTTTGAAAAACTTTCAAACAATACTCAGGTCTGTCTCCAGATAGTTTAACGATCATCAAAATGATCCTTTATTAAATTTGACATTTTTGGAAGGACTAGATGAAGAGTTTGTAACTTTGGTTAAACAATATAAACTGTCAGATCATACATAATGATGAACTGGCTATTCTGGCTGATAAACTATCTAAAACTATTTAAAGGAAAGAAAAAGATAAAGCTACCAAAATCATGAACTTACATCTCTAACAATTAAGCAATCAAGTCAGAGGCACACAAAGGTCTTTTAGAACAGGGTAGAGAAGAGTCTATTTTTACTCTAAAAAGCCAGGTTGCTATAGAAGGATTGTAAAAAACTAAAATAGAATTTAGAAAAAGAAAAACAACAGAAGCAAGCATAGGGCTACTCTGAGGACTATGAGAGAGCATTTTTCCTTATCCTTACTAATACTTTAAGATAAATTAAAATTATCATAAAGGTAAATTACTAAGGCCCTTGCAGATATTGGAGCTATTTTATCCATTCTTAACTCTCTTCTTCAGAATAAAGCTTCTGTACAAATGGGAGGGGTATCTAACTAACCAAGGACTGTTTTTAAATCAGAACCTGTCCCTTTCCAACTAGGCCAGTGGTCGGCAAACTCATTAGTCAACAGAGCCAAATATCAACAGTATGATTGAAATTTCTTTTGAGAGCCAAATTTTTAAACTTAAATTTCTTCTAACGCCACTTTTTCAAAATAGACTCGCCCAGGCCATGGTATTTTGTGGAAGAGCCACACTCAAGGGGCCAAAGAGCCGCATGTGGCTCGCGAGCTGCAGTTTGCCGACTACGGAACTAGGGAATGTTATAGGCAACATATATTTTTACTAGTCAAATCAGTCCCAATTCACCTAATAGGGAGAGATTTTCTTGAAACCCATGATGCCCACATATCCTTTGCCCAGAAGAGTGAAATGTATTTAGAACTAAATGAATTGGATACTGAACCAATTGGAAAAATAATGATTTTAAAGAAACTTCTACATAAGGAAAATAATCTTGAGACTGAATGTTTGTTGCAGGACATTCCAATGCAATTTTGGGCCTTTCCAATGGCAAGATCAAGTAAGTCACTCCTATTAAAATAACTATTTTTTATTTTTTTGGTTAATACTCACACGAGAAAATCTTTTAGAGAGAGTGGAAGGGAGAGGGAGACACAGAGAGAGAAACATCGATTGGTTGCCTCCCACATGCACTCTGACTGGGGCAGGGGTTTGAGCCTGCAACCAAGGTATGTGCCTCTGACTGGAATCAGACCCTTCAGTCTGCAGGCTGATACTCCAACCGCTGAGCCAAACCAGCTAGGGCTATAATAACTATTGATAATACTTTGCCTTTACCTAATATTCACCAATATCCTTAAAGACCTGATGCACTAACTGGAATTAAGCCCATTATACAAGATTACTTAAAAGGCGGACTTAAAATTCCATGTACAAGTCCCTGTAATTCTCTTATCCTTCCAGTAAAAAAAAAAAAAAAACAAATGGAAAAGTATGGAGATTTTTATAGGATCTTATAGCTATAAACAAGATAGTTATTCTTAGACATCCTGTGGTTCCAAATCCACATACCTTGTTATCAGCTCTTCCTGGGGACTGCCAATATTTTTCAGTAATAAATTTATGTAGTGCCCTTTTTAGCATTCCAGTACAAAAAGACAGTCAATATCTCTTACCTTCACCTGGGAAGATTGCCAATTTACTTAGACTGTAAGGCCCCAGGAATATACAGAGTCCCACCTATTTCTCCCAGATATTAAAAATTGATTTAAATGATATTAAATTTCCTAGAGATTCCACTTTAATCTAACATGTGGATGATTTACTTTTATGCCCTAGGACATTACTAGACTCCCCAAAGGACACAATTTACTTATTACAACAGCTAGCTATAAAAAGACATAAGGTCTCAAAGGATAAGCTTCAATTTAGCTTACTTCAAGTAAAATATGTTGGCCATCTCATATCTAAAAATGAGCTACTGTTTAACCCAGAAAGACTCAGAGGAATCCTATCTTTTCCTCTTCTAAAAACAAGAAAGCAGCTTAGAGGATTCCTGGGTTTGACTGGATATTGTCGAAACTGGTTTCCAAATTTTTCAGTAACGACCCAGCCTCTACATGTCCTATTAAAGTCAGATCAACCTGATCCAATTCAATGGAACCCCAAAGGGAAACAAGCCTCTACAAGGCTCTAAAGGAAGTATAATGCAAAGCTCCTGTTCTGGGACAACCTACTTACAAACTTCCTTTTCACACATAAAAATAAAGGGAATGCTTTAGGAGCTCTAACTCAGAAACATGGAGACCATCATAAACCCATAAGCTATGAAAGTGAGCAACTAGACTTAGTAGCAAAAGGGGTCCTTCCCTGTATGAGAGCCATCTCTGCTATAGCCATGTTATGTACATAAACAGAAGAGACAGTTATGGACTCTCCTTTAACTATTCATGTTCCTTATTCTGTTGAATCTTTACTGAACTCTCATCACACCCAACACTCTGCTGTCACTCCACTGGCTTCTTATGAACTATTCTTCTTTCTGCACATAATATTACTTTTACTTGGTGGAATTATCTAAACCCTGCAACTTTGTTACCTCTTTACAGGATGAACACACCCACAATTGCGTTTTGCTTACTGACCACCTTCTTGTTCCTAGAAATGATTTACAGGAAATGACCAGTGATAATGCTGATTTAACTTGGTTTAAATATGGATCTTATCTGAAAGAGAAACGGGACATTACTGACTGGATATGCAATAACTTCCATGGTAGACATAATTGAAAGTTTCTATCTACCTGAAATAAGATCTGCACAGCAAGCTGAACTAATTGCTCTAACTTGGGCTTGTCCATTAGCCAAAGATCAAGTAGCCAATATTTACACCCACAGTCACTATGCATTTGGTGTAGCTCATGACTTTGGAATGCTATGGAAGCAGCCAGGCTTCTTAACTTCCTCAGGGCAGCTCATGTAAAATGATTGCAGAATTATTAGATTTCATTCAGCAACCCAAACAATTGGCAATTATCAAAATCCTAGGACACTCTATAAACTACCGCCATGGAAGCAAAAGGAAACCATTTAGCCTATGCTGCAGCTAAGTAGGTAGCGTTAAACAGTCAAGTTATTCATACCTGAGAATGCTCCTTGCTTTCTATTAAATCAATAATAGACTATCTTTCACAGATCCAAAAGAGCTGTGGAAGAAGGAAAAAGGATATGGCAACAAAAAGGGGGAACCTTTGACTCAGGCAAACAGAAATGGCTTGGACCCAATTAGAAATCAATCTCACCTATAGGGGCCCAACTCCCTAAACTGAGCTAACACATTGGGGACCTGAAAAGATGATTTAATGGAGTAAACAATATTACTGGAAACTTTTTCCTACTGTAGCTCATAATAAGTACAGCAGATGTTCTATTTATTCAAAATATAACCCAGGAAAACCACTTCATGGATGCCAATGACATTTTCCACTTCCTTTAGGTCAATTTGAGGTATGGCAATTAGATTTTATCCAAATACCACCATTTCAGGGATACAAATAGATATTAGTTATGATTTGTATACTTTCTCACTAGTTTGAGGCATCCCCTTACAGGGGAACAACAGCATTAATGGTTGGTAAATTGTTATAGAAAAAAATAATTCCCAATTGGGGAATTTCCTCTGAGTGAGTCACAGTGACCATGGACTCATTTCACTGGGAAAATAATAAAATCCATCTGTAATATTTGGCCTATTCTACAGAATTGTCATTGTGCTTATCAACCTCAATCCTCTGGTTTAATGGAATGTAGCATGGTACAATAAAAGTTCAACTAGCCAAAATTTCAGAAGCCTTTAATCTCCCCTGGACAAAAGCTCTCCCTATAGTGCTTCTCAACCTAATATACACTACTTTTGGTAAACACAGACTTTCTCTTTATGAAATAGGCACTGGACACCCTATGCATCTGCATGAAAGGGCATATGAACCAACTTTACTAAAAGGAGGCATTCTACATTATTGGTAAGGAATTATTAATCAGCTTAAAGAGATCAATAAATTAGTAACCAATTCATTTCACAGTATATTACCTGAGGCAAAGATTTCAAAGACCATGGCTTATAATCAGGAGATTTGGTCTACTGGAAAAGACATCAAATAAAAAAAAGACTCTCTCCAACCTCATTGGAAGGGACCTTGCTAGGTATTACTAACTAACCCATGTGCAGCCAAACTCAAAAGAGTTTACTCATGGATTCACATTTCTAATTTAAAAAAGGCACCTAACTGCGCAAAAGGATCTCTACTCCTGTCTCTGACACTTGTCTCCATCTACAGCAAAAATCAAAGATTTTTCGAGAAGTTGCTGCCATCGAAGGCAGACAGCTATCCCAAGACATCAACAAGGCCTGTATGCTCACAAATTGATGTTGAAAATTGTTAAATTTGTTCTTTGAACTTCTCTCAAACCTTGCTCTTACATCACCTAATTGTTAATGGTTGAATATACATAAAAGCATTCTTATATTGTTACTATTCTCCTTATGATTTCCTAATGAAACAATATCTATCTCCTGAGACCCCCTTTCTTATTAGATATAAAAAATTTAACTTGGGTACCTGTTAACCTTTCCCACCTACCAGACAACGATAGTCTGATTTTCAGTTATGATAATAATGTTAATGCTTTGTTGAACCATGACCTCCTGGTTCATAGGTCGAAGCTCAATCACTGAGCCATGTCAGCTGGGCTGATGTATCTTAAAAACCCAGGTACCTCAGTTAGATCTTAAGCTTAGATTCTCAGTAGTTCAACTGGCTGGCATAGGAACCATTCTCAATAACACTAGAATACGTCCAATGGGAATTAGATGGGCAATACTTAAAAAATAGTAAACAATGGGAACCCAGCTTCCTATCTAATTGTAAAAACCAAAGAGGTGAATGGTTATGCCCCCAATCAGTATGGAATACTGAATTCACCCAATCCTGGCCTATTGTATCTACCCTAACAAATAACAATATATGGTATATAGAAAAAGGACATTCTTGGGGAAGGGTTAGAAAATTCTTCTGTTATACTAAGTGGTTTTTATTGTAACAATCCCAAATTTACATGGTCAACGTAAGAAACATTCAAACCCTTGAAGAATTTTCTGAGTTTATTTGAACCAAACCTTGTCCACAATTGCCAAGAAGCAAAATCTCAATGGATTGAGATAATGCTCCGGAGAATGGCAGTTTCACACCTTATTTTATACATTACAATCAACAGAGGAGACGTAAGTGGGTCACATAAAATCCATTGGCAATAGATTAGGGAGGCAAAAGAAAGCAAAGTGGGATGGGGGGCACCCCTGGGATTGGATAAAAAGTAAAATGATAGACACACACTTCTTTCACTTAGGTGGGTGCAGGATAGTTAATAGTCAACAATTAACTCAATGACAATGAGGGGATTTGTGGTCTCCAGCAGAGCGGTGCCTGTGCTTTGAGGGTTCTGGGAAAAGGAAAATTCCTTTGACATTCCAATGATGTGTTATCGTAGATGCAAAAAGATAAGAGACAGGCTCACTTAAGGTAAAGATTGACCTTTGTCAAGCAAGATACCGGCCTAGGGCATGACTACCCACTATAAACTGCTTTTATTTAAAAAGTTTTAATTTCAGACCGTCCTTTGTAGTTACTTTAGGTCTCTGAGTTTGCAAGGTCACCATGCAGGCATTCCCTGAGCTAGTCAGGTAGCATGTGGCCCCTTTTCATTCACAACACTAAATACTATGGTAATATGACATAATACTGAAATCATAGGCAAAATAACTTTGCCTGAGATTAATAAAACTTATGATAATATTGATACTGAAAACCCAATGTATTGAGAAATTAAACTTAATCCCCCCATGAAGTCATTTCTATGGAAACGAACTGGCCAGAAGAAAAATTAGAGTTTCTGGATAATAAAATGGTATAAAGTATTAACTTGTATGGCCAAATATATCATAAGGTACAATGATAGTGAAAAAAAAGGAGAAAACATAGTATCAGCTTAATAAAAAATTATGATAATATATGTAATGGGTTCTTTGGTTACTGGTTTAATAATGTTGCTCTTGTTCCTAGTATGTAAATGTTATACTAGATGCAGAAAAAGAAAACTTAAGAGAAGCAGCAAAAACACTTGAATCGTAGCTCAAAGATGAAAAATGATCTAGAATATTTTTAACAAAGACATACAGGATCATGAGTGACTCCCATTCACCTGCCTTTTTTTTCCTTTAAAAAAGAAATTAAATACATGAAATAATAATTTGGCCTTGATTACCATATAAGGCTATGGTCTTGCATCATTCCCAGTGATCCATTCTGTTCATTCAGCAAGACAAAGGCTGACTCTGAAACTTCCTAGGAATAAGTCTTCCTAGCACCCTGGGGCCATGTTATCCAACCAAAAGGATGATCCTCCATGCATCCTTTAGATTGATTAATGATCAAAAGGGGAAATTGTGGATGAAAAAGGGGGAGGGACACACATACTAAACTTGATGAGCTCAGGGGAAGCCTGCTTGGTGGCCTTACAAACACTCAGGGATGAAAGTAACCACACAGAATAGTCTGAAATTAAAACTTCCTAACTAAAAGCAATTCATGGATGGTAGTCACATCCTAGCCAGTACTTTACCTTAACTAAGCCCGTTTATTGTCTTTCTGCATCTAGGATAACACACTTTTAAAGTAATTCCCACCCTCTTAGGGAACAACCACCAGAACAGACCACAAATCCCCTCATTGTTATTATGTTGTTAACTATCTTATACTTCTTTTAGAAGTATGTCTATTCATTTTACTTTTTATCCAATCACAGAGATTTCCCTGCTTTGCTTTCTACTGCCTCCTACTCTATCACCAGTGGATTTCAGGTAGACCCTTAATTCTTCCCCTTTAATTCTGATGTATAAAGTTAAGTGCTTAAAGTGATGTATTAAATAAGCGGTGTCTGGAACATTTTCTCAATCCATTGAGGTTTTGCTTTCAGGCAATTGTGGTCAGTGTGGCTCAAATAAATTCATAAAAATTCTCTATAGATTTGAATGTTTCTAATGTTGACAATACAAAGAGAAAGTGAATGTGAAAGCATTTAATAAAACTGAATTCCCTTCTGTATGTAAAGCAGTGCTATTAATGCAGATACAGAAAGGCAAGAGAATGAAAAACCATAGATGTGGACAGCTGATGATATTCTCCCATGTTACACAGATTTAACTGACCCTTCCTCAAGAACCTTCCTCTTGCACACCTGAAGTTAAATTTTCAAAGCATTATCGCTCAAGTTGTATCTAAATTATAGGAAAAGGATTTTATCTATGTAGCAATTAAAAGAAAGGGAAAGTATTCTTAAGAGTCAGCAGATGAATATTCAAGAGAGAACAAGAAACCAGCCCACCATTTAGGGAGAGGTGAGGGGATTCCTGTGACCAGTCACATGTCTGATTTATGTGTGTGTGTGGGCAACAGGACCAACCTATTCTATCAGTGACACCAGCAGATCACTCTGCTTTGTTTGGAGTTTTCCGAGGTGGAAACAAACATCACTTAAAATAAAAGGAATATTAAGGCACTGTGTATTTTAATGAAGCACCCAACTCATTTTTTTTTCATATAAATTACAAATTTTTCTGATTTAAAGTATGCAGCTCAATAATGTAATTGCCTAATAAATTATGCGGGTGCTGTGGACCTTACCTTATCAAGTCTTGAGGGAACATAATCCCAGTTTCAGAGCTTAATGATGTATTTACTCAAGAGATGGCTTGACTCCCGCTGACAGCAAGGGGACCCACAGGTAAACATCATTTACTTGTGCTGTTTAATTAGCCATTTACCCAAGAGATCAAAGTAAATATTTCTGAGCTTCATTAGACTCTTACTTAACCAAGTAATTACTAGTAAAGCGTTCTTAAATTTTGAAGATCTTTAAGAATTTTATCTATAGAGAAATATTTAACTCATATTAGTTACTAAATGTATATATTGTTTCACCTCAGGATAACAACTCCGAGATACTTGATTTTGCCAATTGTAAACGGATGATGCATAAACTAGAACCCACAAAAGTATTTAGTCCTAAAGCTCCCAAAGCTTGCCCTGCCCATATAATTTTGGTAATATTGTTCATTGTTGCTGTGCATTTCTTCATTCAGAACCTAGCCATTTGTGAAACTGCTTCTTTACTTCCACTTTAAGTACAGATGTTGTCATTAATTTATTGGTAATTTTTATGATTGCCACTAAGATGAGATCATGATGATTTAAAGGAACAAAGCAGAATATCATTTGATTTTTAACTGGGCAGCCTCTTCTCATTAATAATGGAGTTATTATTTGAAAATTATAAGTGGATTGGTTGTCTAGAACTTGGAACATGTTTTCTAATATAAACAACACCCTTTAAAAAAAGTTTAGATAAAAAAAAGCATTCAACCAATCCTTATTTCACTCTTGACACAGTTGATGTGATGTAACTGAGACAGGCTAGTAAGCCAGGACAGGTGGAATAGGGAAACTGGGACAGCTGGAAAAAAACAGAGCAATTTATAGCAGATATAGAAGGTCACCTCCTTAGAAATAACATCTAGGCCTCAGTTGTATTTCAGCTCCAGACCCAGAAAGGTAGCAAAACCAGGTGGGCAGCACCAGCACCAGCTGCAGTGACTGACAACCTCCTGCCCTGATACTGACCAATCATTAGAGACCAAGGCCTGGAGAAGCACAGCTAGAAAACTTAATTTATGTTCTGCTGAAACCCTTCCCTGAGACCTCCCCTAAGATTCCCACCTTCAAGAAAGAGACAAAGTCTCAAGACAAAGGACCCAGCACTTACTCTCCCTCTGGGGAGCAGCCCCCGCCATTCCCTTTCCTATCTTCTTCCCCCACTTCTCCCTCCACAGGCATGCATCTCCTAAACTCCAAAGGACCCCATGAGGCTTGCAACCAGGGGAGCAAAGAGCAGCTCATCCCAGGCTAATCCCTTAAACTTGTACCCAAGGCCTCCTTTTCTCTGACTCCCCAGAGAGCTAAGGCAGCCCAGCCTAGGCTCTCCTGCTGCTTCTATGCTAAGTCCTTTCTTATGTTTTATGTCCCCAGCTTCAATAAATGTTCCCTCATAGTCCATCTGGATTTGTGTTGTGAAATTTTTCCACACGAAGTCAAGAACTCACACATTACAAGCAGGCCCTAGGCAGACCCACCATGGGCCAGGTCTTCTTTCCAGTAACAGTACTTGCTATAAACAATTTTATTACAGAACTAGAGGCCTGGTGCACGAATTCGTGCATGGGTGGGGTCCGGCCCCGCCCTCTGGTTGAACTCCTGATTGGTTGGTCAAACTCCCACCAGAGGGGACAATTTGCATATTAGCCTTTTATTATATAGGATAGTACTAAATGAAATGGGCAATGAAATTTGAAAACAAAATCCTTCTTAAGATCTACATTTATCAACAGTTATATGGAATGGATTTAGAAAACACAGGTTCTGTTATTCCTAAAAAAACATTCTTTCTGAAAAAACATTCACACAAATGGTATCATACCTCAGCCAAAACAAAACTGTTATTTACTGATTCACACATCATGCAGTAAAATGAAAATGTCTGCAAAAAGGACATACACAAGGTTATTTTTTAAAAGGAGCATCGGATCCTTGAGATGCATATGGGGGCTCTATCTATCGCTGTAATAATTTATTACAGAAGAAAGAAAGATGGGAGGAAGGAGGCTCGAGGACGGAGAGGAGGAGAAAGGAGAGGAGAGATGAAAGAAAGAGCTGGAGAAGAAAGAGAAGGGGTATGAAAAAGGGAGAGAGAGAGATGATGAGAGGAGAGAAAAAAGAAGATGGGGGAGAGAAGGAAGATGAGGATGAGGTCTGAAACAATTTAGTATGATGGTAACAACACGTGAATTTGGGTTGGTAGGTACACTGTATCATTCTATGTATATATGTTTGATATACTTTTAAAAATTCCTTTTACTCTCTGTCTCTTTTTTAAATCTTCACCTGAGAACATGCCTTCTATTGATTTTTAGAGAGAAAGGATGGGGGAGAGGGGAAGAGAACCATCAATGTGAGAAAGAAACATCAATAGACTTCCTCTTGTACGTGTCCCCACTGGATACTGAATCCACAACCTACATATGTTCCCTTGACTGGGAATCGAACCTGCAACCATCCGGTGCATGGGATAATGCTCCAACCAACAGAGTTACCTGGCCAGGGCCCTTCTACTCTCTTTTAATTTAAGAGGCAAGGAAAGGACAGGGACTTGAGATCCGAAAAGTTCCCTGAAAGACTTGAGGGGAGATGGCAGAGGCTCTGGACATACAGCAACACCGGTGCACAACTCTGAGACAGAGGTGGCAAGGCTCCAGGAGGGGCACATGTAGAATCCTTGAACTATGTGCATGATAAAAATAACAAGTTAAAAAGGATTAAAGGCAGAAAACCCTATATTATGTATATGGATGAGAAACAATGGTTTGCAATAAGACAAATTCATGATACTAAACTTAGGAGAAAAAAAGACCATCTCTTTGACTATGGCTTTTCTAGTAAATGACAAAGACTACAATGGGAATGCTCTAAACCTGGGCTTCGGGTTCCCTTTGTGCTTCCTTCCTCCCAATGGGACCTTGCTCTACCAGTTTCCATTCTCTCTTTCTCTCTCTTCTCTCTCTCTCTCTCTCTCTCTCTCTCTCTCTCTCTCTCATTAACAACTCCTAAGTCCAGCCCCTCCTTGTCTTGTCTGAACCCCTGCAAGGTTCCCTCTTCCTGGCCTCAGTCCTAATCAGATGAAATTCCCCAAAGCACTGCAGAATCTTATTATAGTCCTGTTCAGAAAGCTCCCATGGCTTTCCAAAATCTAGTCAACTAAACATAAGCTCCCTAGCCTGGGCTGGACCCTGCACAACTGGGCCAGGGAACACCTTGGACTTTCTCGCCCACTATCCTCAGCCTGGTGCCCATACTTCGGCCATAGAGGATGACCCTGCTCCATTTCCTGAATACATGTTGGCTTTTCTGGTCTGTTCTTTGGCTCGTAACAGTCCTTCCCCCTCGTCCCACCCTGTACTCATAGCCTGTCAAAATCTTATCAGTCTTTTAAGGGTCGCCTCCCCCTCGCCCCCGTTTCTTCCATTGTAAAGTCTGCCCTCATTGCTGCTCTAGATGGGTTGGCTCCCTTTTCTGAAGGCCCACATTTTTTGCCATTTTCTTATTACATGCATCCCACTATGCCATTCCCCAGAATGGGGGCCATATTTTATTTATGTCTTTCCTTCCAATGGATCTGGGATGGTGCCTGTGTACAGAAATGGATTAATACATAATTGCTGAATTGACACGAATGACCAACCATACAGTGTTTTGAAAGTACAGAGTGGAGAAAGAAAACCAGAATGCTACAAGATGCTTCTAAGCTCCTTGGAAAATGTTGTGGTAGACGTGTTTAATTAGATCTTACAGCTAGGACCCGAATTAACTTTATGTAAGGAGGTGAGATTCCCACACAAATAATATGCAAAAGGCTTGAGATCAGAAAGTTAAAAACAACCACAAAACCTCACTTATTATTTTCTCAAATATGTTAAGAATGTAACTATTTCCTCAAATCATTACCTTGTACATCTTGAAACTTTAAAAAAATAACTAACCTTTGTCCTCTGGTCCACATTTTTGACTGGGAAAACTTCAGACAGTTTAGCTATCTCCTCTTCCATAGAATTATAATGTTCTTTCAAGGTGGCAACACCCTGACTCAATGGTGCCCCTAAAAAGCCCGAAGCTGGTGCTTGTTCAGATCTATAAAACAAAAACAGAAGAAACATTAGAGATTTGTAAGTTCGGGTTATTTATGAGATTCCCACATTTTTAAAGGCCCCATAATCAAGTTAGTAGAAGATACTGTAGGGCAGTGGTTGGCAAACTGCGGCTCGCGAGCCACATGCGGTTTGCCGCTCTGTTGACTAATGAGTTTGCCGACCACTGGGATAGGGGCTTAATCACAAGGAACAACAGCAGCCTGTAATTATTGGAATTGAGAGTCTAGGTCAGTGGTTGGCAAACTTATTAGTCAACAGAGCGGCAACCTGTGGCTTATGAGCCGCAGTTTGCCAACCACTGCTGTAGGTAATCCAGAAAAGCTTGGGACCTAATTTATTCTGGACTAAGGACATTTTTAGAGTCCAGGTACATTTAAAAAAAATTTTTTTTTATTTTGGTTATCATTTGATTGTTGGACAAGCAATCTCAATTTTGGCTGTGTAGTGGAACCATCTGGGAAAATCTGTAAAACCTAAGTACCTGGAGCCACCTGCTCCAGAGTCTAGTAAAATAGGCCTGGGGTGTGACCCAGCCATAACAATTTTTTAAGGCACATAGAGTGCTCTAACATGCAGTCATGGTTTCAAATCACTGCACAGATGGCCATGCTCCTCTTAAATGTCATTAAAAGAAATAGGTCACATTTTCATGTTAACAATAGTTTATCTTTGTTATACTCTTACTATGGTCTACTTATAATTAAAAATATTAAGGTAGCATTAGGAAAGAGCTAAAAAGTAAGCCTACCTTGCATGTATACTATGGTATTTGGATGCTGAAAGGAACCAGGGCCCCTTAGAAAAATTCCCTAAAGTTCTGGGGCAGGAAATGTACAAGAGAGCCTGGAACACTTTATCATACCAGAAAATAAGGAAGCTATCAAAGGCTACTGAGTCATGTCAAAAGCCTCAGGAGCTATCTTAGAAAGGGAATCCCGCTGGCCAAAGATGGCACAATTTGAGTACCAGAAAGAATAATAGTGACAATGGACTGACATAACTAGTATATAAAAAGCCACGACTTCTTTTAAAAAAATAAAAAAAATTAAATTAAAAAAACAAACAAACAAAAAACAACCCCTTGGATTTAACCTTAAAAGGAAAGAAATCTTGCCACATGCTACAATAGGGATAAATCTTAAGGACATTATGCTAAGTAAAATAAGCTGGCCATAAAAAGACAAATACTGTATGATTCCACTCACATAGGCTAGTCAAATTCATAGAAAGAGAAAGGGGAATGGAAATTGTCAGGGACTGGAGGAGGGAGAAATGGAGAGTTGTTTAATGAGTTTCAGTTTTGTAAAATTAAAAAGTTCCAGAGATTGGTTGCACAACAATATAAATGTACTTAACACTGCTAAATTTTATGTGTGTTTACCACAATAAAAAATATAAACAAAATAACGTTTGGATGCTGCTAGGGCAACAATTTGTTATTCTGAAAATTGGTAAGTAAAGGGATAGAATCACACATTTATCCTGTTTTTGTGGTAAAAAAGTACATTTCAGAGTTACCAAGTATTTGATGGGAAAAGTTCTTCCAACTAATAAATGCAGAAGAATGAATGAATTTGAAAAACCACCATTTTGAAAGTCCAAATTAATCAATGAATGTAGGAAATCATCATAATTTTGCGATTGCGTAACAGGAAACTTTATATTAGAGCATCAGTCTGCCAATGCTTGAATCCATGGATTAGTCTTAGCAACACTAACAATGGGATGACCAGACATGGGATGCCTGAGGAAGTGTAATAAAAAGTACCAAAAAAATCAATAAAACCAAGAGCTGGTACTTTGAAAGGATAAACAAAATTGATGCACCATTAGCCAGACTCATCAAGAGACAGACGGGACCCAAATAAAATCAGAAATGAAAGTGGAGGAGTAATCATTGACACCACAGAAATACGAAGGATTGTAAGAAAATACTATGAACAGCTATATGCCAACAAACTGGAAAATGTGGATGAAATGGAGAAATTCCTAGAAAAATACAATTTCCAAAAACTGAATCAAGAAGAATCAGAAAACCTGAATAGGCCAATAACAACTGATGAAATGGAAACAATAATAAAAAAAAAACTCCCAGCAAACAAAAGCCCATGTCCAGATGGCTTCACAGGGGAGTTTTACCAAACATTCAAAGAACTAACAACACCTATACTTTTCAAATTATTCCAAAAAACCCAAGAGGAAGAAACACTTCCAGGCTCTTTTTATGAGGCCAGCATTACTCTAATTTTAAAACCAGATAAAGACACTACAAAGAAAGAGAATTACAGGCCAATATCCCTGATGAACATATAGATGCTAAAATCCTCAACAAAATATTAGCAAGTATATTAAAAAGATCATACACCATGACCAAGTGGGATTTATTCCAGGGAAGCAAGGCTGCTACAATATTTGCAAATCAATTAACATGATATATGTCATAAACAAAGATAAAAATTACATGATCATATCAACAGTTGCAGAAAAATCATTTGACAAAATCCAACATCCATTTTTTGATAAAAACTCTCAGCAAAGTGGGAATAGAGGGACTATATCTCAACATGTAAAGGCTATGGCAAACCTACAGCCAACATCATACTTAATGGGCAAAAAACTTATTAAAGAAGTTTCTTAATTGTGACAACCTTTGCCTGACCCACTAACCCTTAGTTTTTCCCAAGACTTGAATGAAGTGTCATGTATCATTGGAATCCTTGAACTTATTTAAAAACTTTCCAAAATAATTCTAAGGTTTCTGGCTGGTTTGGTAGCAGCCCCTTCAGCAAATTGCCTCTCTTGGTTATGGCCAGATGTCACCGATGTCATAATGCCACCCAATTCCTTTGTTCTGATTCTATGTAAATGAATTTATATTTGCATCTTTATTTTGTTTCACAACAGATTTTCCTACTGGAAAAATGCACTCACAGGCCACCAGCAAATTTTAGTCCATTTAGCTGGTATATTTCTCATCATGAATAAATCAACTGTGTTTCTGTATGGAAAGCATGCTTAGGTAGGTTGAATTAAACTTGAAAACAAGTTGAATTAGAATGAATTAAATTAGTTAAATTAGTAGGGATGGGTTACTTATCAGAGACCAGCCTGTCTGGTGATTGTTCACCGGGTTTTTGCAGAGGCAAAGCCAAGGCAAGACTCTGGTTACTAATAACCCTAGCAACTGTAACCATTATTTGGGTCCTGGCATGAAAAACAGTTAAGATTTCCTATGATTATTATCCAGACTTCACAGAAAGACAAACCCCATTAATTGACTTGCATGGAGGCAAATAGCAAATAAACTATTGAAGGAGGTACAGCATCTAGAATTTGTGACTTCTGAACAGTGACACCAATGCTTAAAGCATAAAACCAGGTGTTCTTGAAGATTTATTTCAGGACAAACTGGGCAAGGAGTGTAAGAGCCATGGCTGTCTTCGCATGGAGTCTTGCCCATGGTTCTACATAAACACACCAAACCAGAAAATATGCAAAGTGGTACAAAGGATTTAAAGGAGTTTTTTCTCTTTTGTGTACTTTACATTGGAAAATTTATAACATCAATGCCTCACAGAAAAAAAAAGTTTGATGTCACCTAAGATATATACTCCTCTAAAAGACTAGCCTTTAAATATCTACAATTAATTTCATATGCTTGGAATGGGTTCTGATCAGAAAAGTGCAATTTAAACAAGTGTACCAACCAGAATTTCCAACTGGCTTACAAAAGACTGATAATTTGACAGAAGTTTTAAATGCATACAAAGTAATAAATAATCCCGAATTTTTTCTGAACATAAGCAGTTCATGCTCTACTTCATACAATATAAAAATGACTCAAGCCCTGGCCAGTTTGGCTCAGTGGATAGAGCGTTGGCCTGCAGACTTAGGGGTCCCGGGTTCAATTCCGGTCAAGGGCATGTACCTTGGTTGAGGGCACATCCCTGAAGGGGAGTGTGCAGGAGGCAGCTGATTGATGTTTCTCTCTCATCAATGTTTCTGGCTCTCTATCCCTCTCCCTTCCTCTCTGTAAAAAACCAATAAAATATATTTAAAAAAGAAAGATGACTCAATTTTTCATCATGAGTTTGGGAGCACAATTGGGCAATTGTACCTGAAAGTAGCCACTAACAGAGATAATTAGTTGCACCTGGGGAAAAAAAAAAGGTAGTCTCATTAGGTTTTTGATTTAAAACTACTTATTAAGTAATTATTTTAATGTTAAAATTTTTTTCCAGAAGGCAACAAATAAATTTTTTTATCAATTACCCCAAATGACATGAATAATATTTTAATAATTCATCATTGTCTAAAATAATGACTTGGTCTTCCACCTAATAAGAGTAAACCTTTTATATGAAGATCTTTGAACACTCAGACCTGGATATAAGAAAAATCAACAATGATGATGGGAATTTTTTGTTTTAAGTTGCTTCATTTTGTGAGCAGGAATTCATTCTTCATACTCTCTTTTAGCTTAAAGCACAAAACCATCTGCTCTGGGGCAGATGTCCCATTTTATAAAGTAAAGAGACAGCTATCAACTGCCATGGTTTGGCCAGGGAAACAAGCAGGGCCGCTGCCACATCAAGCAAGGCTCTTTTCTACAGGCTTTAATGAATTCATGACCTGTCAGAGCCTTCCCGCTCCGCCCAGCTTAGAATTCCGTAACAGAAGTCATTAACAATTAAAGAACAAAAGTAGATCACTCTTTCCAAATCTGTGTTTCTGGAATGGTTTATAAAATTGACGAGTGGGCTGCTTCAGTCCAGGGGAGATTGCAAAGCAGATGGGAATATTTACTTAGGGGAGTGGCCCAGCAGTAGCTCCCGGGGGTGGAGGAGCGCAGGGGGTGCCTAGATGAAGAAGTCCACGGGAGAGCCTGATGCCGCGATGGACACTCATTAGAAAGAATCTATATTTAAAAATATGATTGCTCATCTCAAAGGTCATATAAACACTTGGCACTTCATCCAAGGCTAGCAAGTAAACCAGTGATAACCCATGTGCATTAATCAGCATCCTCAGTTACACACAGGACAATTCTAATTGTAACAGAACAAAACATGGACAATAGTAACCATTTCTGACTTCTTTATCTGGCTTTAAAAATGATTGTGGTATAGAAACTGTGTTGAAAGTTCCAGATAATAATTTTGAAATTTGTGTTGGTCATAAACAAGGATCATTTCTTATGGAAGGCTGATTTATACATAACTGTAGATCAACAGTCATATAAAATGCAACCTTTCATAATGGAAAGCAATGCTCTATTATGTATGTTGAGAAACTATAGCAAATGTTAGTCTAGTCGATATAAATATTGTATCTTATCACCCACAATCACAGTTTGGTAGCCCAGATTAAGAGAGTCACACAATGAACCATTTAGTCTAACAAGTCAGTTTGTACAGGGAATTATAAATGCATATATGCTTTCTATGCCACATATCACGATTATGGTTTATGCAAAATAGTATATCAACAAACATGAAAAGCCGAGAGAGAGAAACAGTGGCTGTAAACAGTGGCTTACAACACACAGCCAGAGTGCAGATACTCCTCCCAGCAACTTCTTGTACTACCTTGTAAAGGAGTCCTTTTATTCACATGATAAAAACCATGAAAGAGAATTTTCTTGCATGGCCCTTTACTGCTTTAGATTGAAAAGTACTGGTCAGGAAGGCCATTTCCAGGATTTTCCATATTTGGAGATGGCTAGTACAGATGCAGAAGGTACTGTAAACACATTCATGACTTGCAAACATTATCCTGTGGTCTGTGAAACAACCATATGATTGGCCAAGGTTTTTGTGACAAGGTCCTTTTAGAGACCATTATCTGACTTCTCCTTACTCCTTAATGGGATCCAGCACACTGCACTTATGTTGAATTATAGTCTAAAGAAAATCATGTTAACCGTCCTATTTATATCATTAACATGAAACAGCCTACATTAAAGGAAGAGAAAATGGCATTGGATGTAAGACAACTAGACCCAAAGCCCCGTGTACTCTCTCAGCCAAAAGACGTCCTTTCAGATGGGCTTTCACAGACATCTATTGACCATGCTCGAGTAACAATTTGTTCTTTACTAGTAAACGGTAAGAATGTATTTTAATAAGGTGAAATATAGTCAGTCAAAATAAAAACCAGGGCTAGGACACTGGTAACATTCATGCAATATGAATTAGGCACCTACCAGGTGCCAGCAGTGAACAAACCATTACACATATTATACATTCATATGAATTCAATAAGTAGCCCAGATGCCACGAAGCTTCTAAGGACATGGAAGGAAACCCAGACAGCGTAAAAGGTGGGTAGAGGGTATGGAACAGAATTCTGATTGTCTTAGGATGTACAAGAATCATGACTCTGCTAACTACCCTGTTGACAAACTTCTCTCTCTCGTCCCAGCTTTATGGCCATTTAAGATATATACTGTGAGTGGTAGATCTCAAACTTGAGGATTGGAGTTCCCGTGGGGCTCATTGAAACCCAGATAGCTGGGCATCACCCCCAGATTCCTTATTCAGAGGATCCTGGGTAGGGCCTGAGACGCTATGTTTCTGTTCCCAGGTTTTATTGATGCTGCTGGTGTAGGTACTATACTTGCAGATTGTAGATCTGTATCTTCTAGATTGGGAGCCTGTATCGCTAGCATGACTTTGGAAATTTAGGTACTCATCGGGGGTTTGGACGTGCCAAGGACATCCTTTTAGGTGGTGGTTACAGTGGGTTATATGTTGGACTATTCTTTAAGATATGCTACCATAACATACCCAACAAAGGCTATCCCTGTTCTCTCCTGCCAAGTAAGCCCTTAAATGTTGCGATAAGCAGGGATTGAGTGGGTATATCCAGTTAGCAGTTAGAAACAAATACATTTACAAAGAAGCAGATAGTGATGTTCATAAAGGAGTTAAATAGAAGACTACAAGTGTGTACCCCATTCTGATGGTGTGGACTAGTGTTTTGCAACTCTGTGACTGATTTCTTGGAAGCACTGGGAACCTGAACGGCCACCCCACCCCATCCCAGCAGTAGTTTCATGACAGTAATACCTGACTTGCTTTCCAAAGCTGCCACCCCCCTGGGGAGAGTCTCAGAAGCTGGGGAAGGACAGCTGCTTCGAAGTCTTCAAGGTCTTCTTTTGGAATGTCACTGTGATTATAGAGCCTACAAAGTAAGACAGGTGCTGCATGAGATGTTTATTTAAGCACAGACGCCCAGCTTCTAGAATCTGTGGTGGTTCTTCGTGGTTTATTGAAATATATCTGTAATATAATCTAGATATAAAAATGCAGCAACTAGATGGTCTCTCGACAAAGATATAAAACAGGGCAGTTTGAAAAACTTGTTTGTGTGTATGTGGCAGTTTTAAATCCATCAAAGGAAGTAACTTTTAACCCTTTGAAGACTTCAGATCCACAGCTGTGCAATCTCATTCCACATTCCACCTGACTGATATGAATGCTAGATAATCTCAACAGCAGAAAAGGCTAATTTTATATTGTCAATCATAACAAAGTTAGATCTCCACAACTCAAATGAAATTTACTTAAATTGTCACTGCTAAGAAATTGAAAACTGCTGGCTGGAGTATAGGTTATGACCTCTATTTCTGAATGCAGAAAAATGACTATTATTTCTCCATTTAGATCCCATGGAAATAAAATTTTCTTTATTCTTAGCAAGAACAGAAAGCCATGGAAAGAGGGATTTAGCCTTCATTATCTATTTTTTTTTATAAATAAATCTTTATTGTTCATATTATTACAGGTGTTCCTCTTTTTTTTTTTTTCCCCATAGCTCCCCTCCACCTGATTCCCCACCCCACCCCATGCCCTTACCCCCCGCCACTGTCTTCATCCATAGGAGTAAGATTTTTGTCCAATCTCTTCCTGCACCCCTCACACCCGCTTCCCCTGAGAGTCGTCAGTCCACACCCTTTCTATGTCCCTGATTCTATTATATTCACCAGTCCATTCTGTTCTTCAGATTTTTATTCACTTGATTTTTAGATTCACTTGTTGGTAGGTATGTATTTGATGTCATTTTGTTGTTCATAATTTTTATCTTTACCTTTTTCTTCTTCTTCCTCTTCTTAAAGAATACCCTTCAGCATTTCATGTAATCCTGGTTTGGTGGTGATGAACTCCTTTAGCTTTTTCTTGTCTGTGAAGCTCTTTGTCTGACCTTCAACTCTGAATGATAGCTTTGCTGGGTAGAGTAATCTTGGTTGTAGGTTCTTGCTGTTCATCACTTTGAATATTTCTTGCCCTTCTGGCCTGCATAGTTTCTGCCGAGAAATCAGCTGACAGTCATATGGGTACTCCCTTGTAGGTAACTAACCGTTTTTCTCTTGCTGCTTTCAAGATTCTCTCTTTGTATTTTGCCCTTGGCATTTTAATTATGATGTGTCTTGGTGTGGTCCTCTTTGGATTCCTTTTGTTTGGGGTTCTGTGCGCTTCCTGGAATTGTAAGTCTATTTCTTTCACCAGGTAGGGAAAGTTTTCTGTCATTATTTCTTCTAATAGTTTTTCATTATTTTGCTCTCTCTCTTCTTCTGGCACCCCAAAAATTCGGATGATGGTACGCTTGAAGTTGTCCCAGAGGCTCCTTATTTTTGGATTCTTTTTTCTTTTTGTTTTTCTGGTTGGGTGTTTTTTGTTTCCACATATTTCAGATCTTTGGTTTGATTCTTGGGGCACGTTGATCTGCAGTTGAGTTTCTGTATATTCTTTATTTTAGACAGTGTATGCTTCATTTCTGACTGGTCCTTTTCCATTTTTTTGGCATTCTCATTAAGGTCCTTGAAGGTCTCACTAAGCTCCTCAGAAGTGTCATCAAGTTTCTCGGCGGTTTTTAGAAGATTCTTGAGTAACCTTATAAAAGTGGTTCTGAACTCTATGTCATCCAGTAGTTTGCTTTCCTCTGTTTCTTTCATTCGTGACATGTTTCTTTGTTTCCGCATTTTGGCTGCTTCCCTGTGTTGATGGGAGTGGCTTTGTGTGGTAGGTGACCTATAGGGGGCAGTAGCTCAGCCTCCCCAATCACCTGAGGTGTACGCTCTTGGTACACCCCTTTGTGGGCTGAGTGCAAAGTCTTGGTGTAGTTAAGCCTTAATTGCTATTGGTACGCTGGGAAGAATTGACCTCCAGGCCAATTGGCTGTGAGGACTCGCTGTGTCTATAAAAACCGCTGTGCTGGAGACACGCTTATGGTGCAGGACTTGTTTCAGTGGGGCTTTGGTGCTCGCTGAGTCTGCCTCTTGAATGTGTCACTTATGGATGTGAGGAGTTGAAATCTGGTTTCTCACACTGACCACTAGGTATAGTGGCTTCTGGATCTCCAATGGGGTGCAGGTCAGCTATTGTCTGAGTCCACTCAGCAGGAGCTACAGCGAGAGCTACAGTTTTCTCCTCTTTGCTTGGGGTTTGGAGGTTTTGGAGCTGTCTGATCCGGTCTGCAAGTTTGTTAGATAGGGCAGTCCATTCATATGCAAAAGCCGCTGCTTGGAGCTTGGGTGGGTTTATAGGCTGTGTGGGGCGGGGTCTCAGGGTGTCACTAGGCTAGGGCGTGGCAAACAGCAATGGCTGCTAGTTAGCTGGCTCTGTGTCTCCGACTGCCTCCCGTCCCGTGCCCCAGCGCAGATAAACAATTATTCCTGTGTGCAGCTCTACAAGCAGGCCCCCCTCACTTTCCGACCCGGTAGCAGACAATCCAGCTTCTCCCTGTAGGAGTTTGGGTCCCCCGCGTCTCCCCAGAAACTGTATTTCAGAGTAATCGGGGGCTTGTCTCCCTTCGGGTTGAAAAAAGCAATGCCTACCGCCAGCCCAGATCCCGTGCCTCCGTACCTCAGCTTTTCAGCGCTTGTGCATGTATCAGTGCTCTTTTCTCTTTCCTTCTAGTTGTAGAACTTCCACTCAGCCAGCTTTCCAGTGGTTCTGGGTGATAGATGTTTTGTCTTTTAGTTGCAGTTTAAATTGTTGTGCGAGGCAGCAGTTTAGGTGTTTACCTACGTCACCATCTTGGATTCCTCGAAACTCTTCATTATCTATTTCCAATCGCCTGAGGGACTTGTAGAGTCTAACAGTTGTTTTTTTCTCCAGCTTTTTGCCCCCCTCTTTATTTTTTTTCATGAAATGTTAAGGGATTTTCTTTTCTTTTTTAATAAATCTTCATTCAGATTATTACAATTGTTTCTCCTTTCCCCCCCCATATTTCCCCTCCACCCAGTTCCCATCCCTCCTTCTGCCCTTACCTCCCCCCACTATCCTCATCCATAGGTGTACAATTTTTGTCCAGTCTCTTCCTGCACCCCCCCATACCCCTTTCCCCCTGAGAATTATCAGTCCACTCCCTTTCTATGCCCCTGATTCTATTATATTCACCAGATTATTCTGTTCCTCGGGTTTTTAATTCACTTGATTATTAGGTTTACTTGTTGATAGATATGTATTTGTTGTTCATAATTTTTATCTTTACTTTTTTCTTCTTCCTCTTCTTAAAGAATATCTTTCCGCATTTCATATAATACTGGTTTGGTGGTGATGAACTCTTTTAGCTTTTTCTTATCTGTGAAGCTCTTTATCTGCCCTTCAATTCTGAATGATAGCTTTGCTGGGTAGAGTAATCTTGGTTGTAGGTTCTTGCTATTGATCACTTTGAAAATTTCTTGCCACTCCTGTCTGGCCTGCATAGTTTCTGTTGAGAAATCAGCTGACAATCATATGGGTGCGCCCTTATAGGTAATTAACTTTTTCTCTTGCTGCTTTTAATATTCTCTGTCTTTTGCTCTTGGCATTTTAATTATGATGTGTCTTGGTGTGGTCCTCTTTGGATTCCTTTTGTTTGGGGTTCTGTGTGCTTCCTGGACTTGTAAGTCTATTTCTTTTACCAGGTGGGGGAAGTTTTTCAGTCATTATTTCTTCAAATAGGTTTTCAGTATCTTGCTCTCTCTCTTCTTCTGGCACCTCCATAACTCTGATGTTGGTACACTTGAAGTTGTCCCAGAGGCTTCTTACACTATCTTCAACTTTTTGGATTTTTTTTTGCTTTTTGCTTTTTTGGTTGAGTGTTTTTTTGCTTCTTTGTATTTCAATTCTTTGACTTGGTTTCAGTCAGTGTATGTTTAATTTCTAGTTGGTCCTTTTTCATATCTTTGAGGGTCTCGTTATATTTATCGGCCTTTTCTAGGATATTCTTGAAAAGCCTTATAACCGTGGTTTTGAATTCTAGATCCAGTCGTTTGTTTTTCTCCATTTCTTTCATTGTTTGTGATCTGTTTCTTTGTCGCCGCATTTTCACTGTTTCCCTGAGTTGGTAGGGTAGCTTTGTGTGCTAGGTTTCCTGTATGGCCCAGGGGGTCTGCCTCCCCAGTTAACCTGAGGTGGACACACTTGGTGCACCCCTTTGTGGACTGTGTGTACAGCCTTGTTGTAGTTAAGTCTTGATTGTTGTTGGTATCACTGGGAGGATTTGACCTCCAGGCCCGTTGGCTGTGAGGATCAGCTGTGTCTACGCTGGGAGAAGTTCAGTGCTGGAGACAGCCTTATGGATTAGACTTGCCAAATTGCAAAAGCCTCTGTGCTCAGCCTGGATGGGGTGGAGTCTCAGGGCGGAGCAGACAGTTTTGGCTTCCCATCAGCCCTGCCCTTGTGCGCGCGCATGCCTCCAGACCTCTGCCTTCCCCGGCTCCTGAGCCTCTGCCCAAGAGTCTAGATTCCCCCTGCAAGAGTGTGGGTCCCCAGGGGCTCGCCTGGAACTGGGGTTCAGTGCAGTCAGAACTGGGGCTCAGTGCAGTCAGGAGCTTCCGACTTCCTTCTGCTAGGGAAAGCCTGTGGCAACTTCCGCAGTCTTTGTGCACACTGACGCTCGCGCCTCCAGACCTCTGCCCGCCGGGGCTCCCCTGGGTCTCCCCCAGGTCTCCGAGTGCCTTTCTCTCTACCTGACAGTCCAGACTCCCCCTGTATGAGCCTGGGTCCATGGGGTTTCGCCTGGAACTGGGGTTCAGTATAGTCAGAATTGGGGTTCAGTATAGTCGGGGGCTTCCTTCCCCCTCCCGCCAGAGAAAGTCAGCCAGGCTCTCGGCCGCCCTTCCTCTCTGCACGCACAAAGACCCTTTGCCATTCCTCCAATTTTCCGTGAGCTTTTCTCTTTCCTCCTAGTTGTATAATTTCCACTCAGCCAGCTTTCCTTTGGTTCTGGATAGTGTCCGTTCTGTCTTTTAGTTGTAGTTTTGAAATTGTTATGCGAGGCAGCGGCTTAGGTGCTTACCTATGCCGCCATCTTGGTTTCTTTTTCTTTTTCCCTCCCTCTTTATTGATTAAGGTAGTACATGTGTCCTTATCCCTACATTGCCCCCCCCCCCACTCATGCCCTCACCCCCCTGGTGTCTGTGTCCATTGGTTAGACTTATATGCATGCATACAAGTTCTTTGGTTGATCTCTCCTCCTTACCCCTACCCTCCTTTACCTTCCCTCTGAGGTTTGACGGTCTGATTGATGCTTCTCTGTCTCTGGATCTGTTTTTGTTTATCAGTTTAGAGTCTAACAGTTTTAGATTAGGTTTGTCATGGTATTATAGTAGCCTCCAAATAGATTGGTTATAACTTGCTTTTTTAAAAAAAAGTGTATTTTTTGGGAAAATGATTTTAAAAAGCTATGGGAGAAGATATTAAAAACAAAAACAGTATTTTATGTTTTTATTGAGCTGATCACACATGTAGTTGGGAATATTCAATGCATACCCCCAAAAGAAAATGAAACAACGTATAAAACAATATGATCATCTAACTGACATGACAAGGATGAAAGGGACTCGCTCTATCCATCTATTGGAGGGTGAGTAATAAGTGCAGGCTCAAGCCCACCCTCACTCTGAAACCCTTTTACCCTGGGCAGGAAATACAAGTGAGCCCCATGGGTTCAGGTCTGTTCTGGACTCTGGGCCACCCCATCATTGATCCAGAATCTAGGGACTAATTCTTTCTGAAAGGCTTTATCCTGTCACCACTCAATTCACAGAATAATAGCCTGTTCTTAAGGTGAGCCAATTTCAGAGCTCCCTGGCTTCATGGGGGTGGGGAAAGGAAGGGGGATGGGAGGGGGGAGGGAGAAGAGGACCTGGACAAGGAGGATATTTGGGCAGGCAGGATTTAGAAGGGAGATAACATTTCCAGATAAGGACCAGCACAGGCAAAAACAAAAAACAAAAACAACAACAACAATGAGGAATCACACACCTGTCAGAATGGTTACCATCAACAAATCAACGAATGACACATGCTGGTGAGGATGTGGAGAAAAGGAACTCTAGTACACTGCTGGTGGGCATGCATACTGGTGCAGCCACTATGCAAAACAGTGTGGAGCTTCCTCAAAAAATTAAAAGTGGAACTGCCATCTGACCCAGTGATCCCACTCCTAGGAATATATCCTAAGAAGCCTGAAAGACCAATTAGAAAGAATATATGCACCCCTATGTTCATAGTAGCATTATTTACAATAGTTAAGACCTGGAAACAGTCCAAGTGCCCATCAGTAGATGAGTGGATAAAAAAGCTGTGGTACATCTACACAATGGAATACTATGCAGCTGCAAAAAAGAAGGATCTCTTACCCTTAGAGACAGCATGGAGGGACATGGAGAGTATTACGCTACGTGAAATAAGCCAGTCAGAGAAAGACAAGTATCACATGATCTCACTTATAGGTGGAAGCTAATGAACAAAAATAATCTGACAAACAAAATGGATCCGGAAACATGGAAGCATGGAACAGACTGAGAGTTCTCAGAGGGAAGTGGGGGGAGGGAAGCAATTAACTAAAGAACTTATATGCATACATAAATAATCCATGGACACAGACAATGGTGGGGTGAAAACTTGGGGAGGGGAAGGAAGTGGGAAGGAGGATGTTAATGGGGGGAAAAAGGGAGACATCAGTAATACTTTCAACAATAAAGATAAATGGGGAAAAATGTGCTACAAGAAAAAAAACAACAATAGGAAATGCCAGGTGAAGAGAGGTGTGGGGACCAGCAAGGACCCCATGAGACTTGCAGCCAGGGAAGCAATGGGCAGCGGCAGCTTGTCCTGGGCTTACCCCCTGAACCTGTGTCCAAGTCCCCAGTTCTCTGTGTAAGCCCTTTCTTTTGTATATCCCCATCTCCCAGCCCCTTTTCCTTAAATAAATTCAATATTCATTAATCACTGAATGAGATGGCTATTTAACCTGCCTGTACACTACCACATTAACTTTTCAGTACCCCTTGTTGCTTGCATCTATACCCTCCCACCGCCAATACCACCATGGTATGCCAGTGTTCAGTAACCCCTAATAGTCCAGTCAGCACAAATGCTAAATAACCTCTGTTCTTTTCCAATCTGATCAATCCAAGTGGGAGGCTTCGCCTAGCTCATCTCACACTTGTCTAGGAGCTTCTCTGACTACCTCATCAATAGGATCTCTCCTATCCCTGATTCCTTTAGCACAATTAGACAACATCCTACACTGCACTATTCTCTAGTGATGTCATATCTGCCTAGTCTGCTCAACAAAACCAAAAGCTAGTTTAGAACAGCAACTGGATTTCAGAATTTTTATTGTGCTTTAAGTTTCACATAGCACTAGGCATATGCTGAAGACACACTTAACACACTATGTGTTGAATGACAGGTCAAGATATAAACCTAGATTAGAGAAATTTGTGACACATCTATTTTTACAGTCTGTTTTTAGACGTTGGTTTTATACCAGTCTGGGGCTTCCATGGGTGACAATAAGTAATCAGTAAGATGCCACAAGCATTGTCTGCACTGAGCTTATGGTCTACTCTAGATTAACTCAGAACCTCGTCTGGCTAAAAGATGAGCTGATTTGTGCTGAGGATTTCTAACAGTTAGTTATTAACAAAAGTACGGGAGCAAAGAAACCAGCCTCATTCGTAGGAAGAGGCAGCTTCACAGTCTCCAGGGAGTCCATCTGATTGGGGAGTAGGGAAAATGGCACAGGGGAAGTCCTATTAGTGCATGTGCAATAGAAGCCAAATGATAAAGCAGAACTATGAAGTATGCACAGGAGCCAAAATGGAGACCATAAAGGGGGAGGAGATGACCCTGGGAAAGGACTGGGTAGGATAAGGACACTAAACCCCAGAAAATCCGAAAAAGGAATTGGATGGTAGGAGGGTACTAACACAGCTCCAGGAAAAGCCAGGAAAGAGATAGATAGTTTGAAAGAAAGTCTGCACCTTCTTAAACACAAGGAATTATAGTAAAAGCTTAACAAAGGCTCGTCTGGGTGGGCAGGGCAGCTGTGCAGCCTGGGAGCCATTGCACCTTGGTGACAGACAGCTAGTGAAATGAGGCACAGAGAAGTTAAATAACTTGCCTAAGGTCACATAGCTAAGAATTTTAATGCCAGCTGGGAGCAGAGACTGAGCTGGACTACTGGAGCCTCAGATGTTGGAGGTGACAGCACTGCAACTCTGGGTCCTGACCTGCCTGGGCCAGTGGGCACAAGTGCAGGCCTGCAGCCCCGGAAGCTGAACTTTTCCCATTGCAAGATGAAGCTGGACCACCTGGTCATGGATGAGGCATCGCACATGATGTACCTGAGGGCACATCAGCAATGTCAACCAGTTTCTGCTGCTGGACCAACCAGTGAAGCCTCTCATCAAGTGTGACAGCCTTTTCAAGGGCATATGTGCCCTGTGCACCCTTCTTTCTCTTGGGCTGTACTTTTGCTTTCTTTTCTCCTAAACTCTAAGGGTCCCCACGAGACTTGCAACCAGGGGAGCAAAGGACTTTAAAGACTCTCCTTTTGCCTCTGTAACTTCCTTTCCTGAGTCTAGGCAGCCCAGTCTAGGCTTATTCCTGTTGCTGTGATCTGGGCTCTTCTATCCTAAGCCTTCCTTTGTTTTTGCTCTAATAATTCTTGCCACTATTACTGAAATTCCTTTCCCACAACACTGTAAGAAACTATTTCTGCCAGTAACAATACCAGACTTTAGTTTGCAAAATGTACATCATATACATCAATCCTTTGCTGAAAATAACTCCACTAGAGGATTCACACACTGTATAGAGCTAAAGATTAAAGACTATGTTTTATAAAAACACTATTTTAGAATTCAATATCCCAATTTCTTTCATGTCTTCTATTTGCATTCCTATGGTCCTGGAACCAACAGGCTGAGCCCTACCATCAGCTTGTTCTCTGGGAAGTCCAGCAAGTGGACACACAAACCTGCTAGCTGACAAGTAATTGTTAGAAACACAAATGACACTTTATTTATTTTTTGTTAATCCTCACCTGAGGATATTTTCACCATTGATTTTTAGAGAGAGTGGGAGGGAGGGAAGAGAGAGAGAGAGAGAAAGAGAAACATCAATGGGAGAGACACATTGATTGTCTCCCCCCCCCCGCCCCCCCCCCCCCCGCCACACACACACCCGACCAGGATGGGGATCGAACCTGAACCTGCAACCCCGGTACAAGGAATCAAAACAGTTACCCTTCGGTGGGAAGGCTGATGCTCTAATCATTGAACCATGCCAGCCAAGGCCACAAATGACACTTTGAAGAGGTGTATTTTATTTTACCCAGTAACAGTTAAAGCATACAAATATATTTTGGGGGTCTAAATGGAAAGTAATTGCTTTCTAGCTTCATTTTCATCTTTCAATCTCACAGAATTTGGGTGATAATTTAAAAGAGAATAACTCTACTGCAAGATAATGTGAACACTCAAATTAAAGTTTTTTGTTTTTTTTTAAGTGAGTTAGAAAGAAAAGTTTCTCGGCTTTTTATTTCAGTATCAAAACTGATAATTAGTTCTTGGCAAAAATAAACCAGTATGAGGGCTACAGAAAATAAACTTTTCTTTAACTCTTCCAGATAACTTTCACACAGTCCTGTGGGTATTATCTTCTGGGGGACTTAGAATTTATGTGTTTCAATTGTAGTGCTACAGGCTGGACTTCCAGGTTTTATTTCTTCTAGGGGACAAAAGTCTCAAAATGGTATGACAATCATTGACTATAAATCATGATGTGTTCGCTTAAGTAATTTACATAATATAATGCTATATAATGCTACTCTTAAAAGGTTTTATAAAATTCATTTACTGTATTTTTAATGAGATTTAAGAATAGTAAGCACTATAGTTAGTCACATCCCGAACAAAGTTTTAGGAAAAAAATTGTCTTTAACAATGACAAATAAAAAAGAGGCATCTTTGTGGAGGTGACCATAAGCTATGTGTGTGTTATTTAGGATGAACCCATGCAGACAAAGGTGGGAAAAAGACAAAGAACCCTCCTTTTTTCCCAATTCCAATGCAAAAACAGTTGCCCCCAAACTCCACTACTTCCTCCTCCTGGTGTGATCCTACTTTGATCTTTAAACTAACAACACATGATTTGTATAGAAAAGTTTACTTTTAAAACTATCACTTTATCAAGTTCTAGTTCTTTTTTTTTTAAACATTTAATTCTCAAGGAAATTTGTTGATTCCAATGAGCAAAATTTAAAATCCTCCCATGACCCTATTTCTTAAATTTAAGCAGAAGTAACAGAATGAATTCATGTACCAAACACTCATAAGACCACAACTGCTATAAAATATAACTAAGGAGCCAGAGGGTATTGTTGTCACTCAAAACTGAGACTAATTCAATTTGTGTAGCTTACTGGTCTTCCTGAAGCAATTCAGCACCTTCACCCAATAAGAGAAAACCTTCAGTGACCTCCCACCCACAGGTACACAAATACAACTGAGAAGCAGAGCGGTCCCTAGAAGCTCTACCTCTATAAAGATGCAAATTAAGGTTTAAACAGTATAACAATTGGCTGGAGCTAATCCTTTTACAGAGGTGTAAATGGCTATTGAGAACTGAATTCTAGGCTGCTAGCTTTTGTTAAGGAGCATCACAGACAAATTTCACCCAAGAGTAATGCCCAGCTACAAACTCCGGAGCTGTCAATAGTTTCATAAAGCCAGTGCAATTTGTTTGCTTTGATATCAGATTTCCTGACCATAAATCCAAATGTGTAAATATAAACTGCATCAAGAATTAGTGCCCTGGGAAAATAAACTGGAGCAACTATCTCAAACCTGACCCCTAATGGCTGGAACAGCTGTACGTGCGGCCACAGTTACGTTCGTATATAGGGTTTTGTTTCCCACACAAAACAGTTGTGGAAAGGACAAACACATACATAGTTAAATAGTATTTTTCTTCTAATGGGCAGTCTAACGAAACCTATGTTTTGGTGGCTACCTCCGTTCCCATTGTGCAGCCCCTTGGGTGGTCCCTTACAGGGGGCCACTTGAAGGAAGCACAATGCTTACAAGAAGGGAAGGAGGGGACTGAGACACAAAGGCCAATGGAGCAGGGCGGGCTGTAGCAAGCTGCAGACCAAGGGTCAGCCAACAGGGCTCCTTCTCTTTACCCAGGAAACAAGGGCTCCTTCTCTTTACCTGGAAACAGTGTGGTTAAGCTGACAGCTTGAATTATGGGCTACATTTTGTACGGTACCGTCCATCTGTGTTAAGGTCCTCTTTATTGTGGCAGAGGCTGCACAAGCAAAACCTTTGCATTTTCCCCCACTTTGGCCTCATAACCCGACCTCATCATTCTGTTCCATTTTTCCCCCCCTTAATGAGGCGCTGGAAGGCCTGAGAGAGTTTATAATAGGTGTTTCCCTCCACATTCACACAGGGATAACTGTTTGAACCATAATGTGTTTTAGTAGCCAGGAATTACTTGTGATGGCTGCAGATGTGCTTTATGAGATGGGTAAGTGTCCTCTGTCCATTTTCTCTTTGATAACTATAGATCCCACACTTAACATCTGGGCTGATAAAAATTCTCCTTGATGGGAAGGTGAAATCTATAAAGATTTATTCTTGTTCCCTGGGTTTCTTTTAAATTAGCACTCACAGTCCGGCCAGTGTGGCTCAGTGGTTGAGCACAGACCCATGAACTAAGAGGTCATGGTTAGATTCCTGGTAAAGGCACATGCCTGGGTTGTGGGCTCTATCTCCAGTAGGAGGTGTGCAGGAGGAAGCTGATCAATGATTCTCTCTCATCATTGATGTTTCTATCTCCCTCTCCTTACTCTCTCTGAAATACATATTTTTAAAAAGTTAAATTAAATTTAAATGACCAGAGGGGTGTCATTATTAGAGTGCTACCTGTGCTATGTAATCGGAGGTGCACACAGATTTATGAAGCCAATCACCTAAAGTGACCTGTCTTTAAATATCTGCTGCAAAGAACATTGTGGGAAAATGTCTGATTTTCATATAACTTTATACCTTTCAAAAATTCAATATAATCAAGTTCTCATTTTAGAAAAGTTTAAAAAATACTATTAATTAACCAAGGAGGTAAAGGACCTGTACTCAGAAAATTACAGGACACTGAAAAAAGAGATAGAGGAAGACTATAAACAAATGGAAGAATATACTGTGTTCATGGATTGGTAGAATCAACATCATTAAAATGTCCATACTACCAAAAGCAATCTATAGATTCAATGCAATCCCTATTAAATAGCATATTTCAAAGATCTAGAACAAACTCTCCAAAAATTCATCTGGAATAAAAAAGACCCCGATTAGCTGCAGCAATATTGAGAAAGAAGAACAATGTTGGAGGGATCACAATACCAGATATCAAGCTGTATTACAAAGCCACCGTTCTCAAAACTGCCTGGTACTGGCACAAGAACAGGCATAGAGTAATGGAATAGAACAGAGAACCCAGAGATCGACCAAAGCCATTATGCTCAATTAATATTTGACAAAGGAGGCGAGAGCATCCAATGGAGTTAAGACAGTCTCTTCAATAAATGGTTGGGAAAATGGGACAGATACATGTAAAAAAATGAAACTAGACCACCAACTTACACCATACACAAACATAAACTAAAAATGGATAAAGGACTTAAATGTAAGAGGGGAAACCATAAAAATCCTACAAGACTCCATAGGCAGCAAAATAGCAGACATGTCATAGCAATATCTTTACCAATACAATTCCAAGGGCAATGGAAACTAAGGAGAAAATAAGCAAATGGGACTACATCAAAATAAAAAGCTTCTGAACAGCAAAAGAAACCATCAACAAAACAAGAAAGTCCACCCCGTAGGAGTGGACATATTTGCCAATGTTATCTCCAATAAGGGTTTAATCTCCAAAATTGACAGGGAACTCATACAACTTAACAAAAGGAAGATAAACAATCCAATCAAAAAATGGGCAAAGGACATAAATAGACACTTTTCGAAAGAGGACATACAGAAGGCCAAGAGACAGATGAAAATATGCTCAAAGTCACTAATCATCCAAGAGATGCAAATCAAAACAACAATGAGGTACCATCTCAGACTTGTCAAGATGGCTATCATCAACAAATCAACAAGTACTGAAGAGGATGCAGAGAAAAAAAACAACCCTTGTGCACTGCTGGTGGGAATGCAGACTGGTGCAGCCACTGTGGAGGACAATATGGCATTTCCTCAAAATTAAAAATGCAACTTCCATTTGTCCCAGTAATCCTACTTCTAGGAATGTATCCCCAGAAAACAGAAACACCAATCAGGAAGGATATATGCACCCCTATGTTCATAGCAGCACAATTTACAATAGCTAAGATTTGGAAACAACTTAAGTGCCCATTAGCAGATGAGTGGATTAGAAAACTGTGGTACATCTACACAATGGAATACTATGCTGCTGTAAAAAAGAAGGAATTCTTACCATTTGCAACAGCATGGATAGAACTAGAGAGCATTATGCTAAACGAAATAAGCCAGTCAGAGAAAGATAAATATCACATGATCTCACTCATTTGTGGAATATAATGAATAACATAAACTGATGAACAAAAAGAGGACCAGAGTCATAGAAGCATCGAACAGAATGCACAACCTATGATGGAAGGCAGGGGGTGAAGGGGTAAGAGATCAACCAAAGAACTTGTATGCATGTATATGAGCAAAACCAATGGACACAGACAGGGCGGGGGCGGGGGGGCACGGAGGGGGCAGTGAGGGCATGTAATACTTTAAACAATAAAGAATTTAAAAAAACTTAAAATAATACTTCTGTTTATTAGATGTTATCATAATCAGTTCTATAATTAAACTCTAAGAGGGTACTTCTGGCAAAAGGGTATCTGACAGTGAGACAGGCCAGTAAACCAGGACAGTGGAATAGGAAAACAGACATATAGCTGAACAAACTGACAGAGCAATTTACATCAGATACAGGTCACCTCCCTAGAGATAATATCTAGGCCTCAATTGTATTTCATCTCCAGGCCCAGTAAAGCAGCAAAACCAGGTAGGTGGCACCTGGACCCGCTGCAATGGCTGACCACCCCCTTTCCCTGACACTGACCAATCAGTAGAGACCATGATCCTGAAGGAACATTCCTAGAAAACTGACGAATATTCTGCTGAAACCCTCCCCTGAGATCTCCCCTAAGATTCCCACCTTCAAGAAAGAGATAAAGCCTCAAGACAAAGGACCCAGCACTCGCTCTCCCTCTGAGGAGCAGCCCCCGCCATTCTCTTTCGTCTCTTCTCCTCCCACTTCTCCCCCCACAAGCATGCATCTCCTAAACTCCAAAGGACCCCATAAGGCTTGCAACCAGGCGAGCAATGGGCAGCAGCAGCTCGTCCCAGGCAAACCCCAGAACTTGTCCCTAAGGACCCCTTTTCTCTGATTTCCCAGAGAGCTACAGTAGCTCAGCCTAGGCTCTCCTGTTGCTTCTATGCTAAGCCCTTTCTTGCTTTACTGTTCCTCACTTTAATAAATGTTCCCTCATAATCACCTGGACCTGCGTTGTAAAATTTTTCCTGCACCAAGTGAAGTACCCAAACACTACAGGCGGGATATAAGAAGACCCTTTCTGGTCACAATAATTTTAGGAGAAAAAACTTTGCTGGGGCTTAATGACAAATGGGGGATCATAAAATCAGACTTCTGCTGTGTGGTGACATGTTTCTATATGTATGCATACATGTGTCTGTAAGAGAACAGACAAGGAACTCACACTGGGCTGGCAAGGGTTACAGCATGTGAAGGGACCCAGGGACAGAAGAAACCAGAGGCACGATGAGATGGTGGACAGGCTTATGGAGGGCTCAGGCAATGGTCAGACCCTAAAATAAATCAGTATGTCACTCCTACAGGATAAGTGAGTCTCCTTAGGGGCCAATTAACTCTGATGAATGGGAAACTATGCAGCAGTAAAAAAGAAGGATCTTTTACCCTTTGAGATAGTATGGATGGACCTGGAGATTATTATGCTAAATGAAGTAAGCCAGTCAGAGAAAGACAAGTATCGCATGATCTCACTTATATGTGGAATCCAATGAACAAAATAAACTCATGAACAGAACAGATCCAGAGACATGGAAGCATGGAACAGAGTGACGAATCTCAGGGGGAAGGATGGAATGGGGGTGGGGTTGGGAGGTGGGAAGAGATTAACCAAAGAATTTATATGCATCTTTGGACAACCCATGGATACAGACAATAGTGTGGCGAAGGCCTGGGAGGGAGGAGTCAATGGGGGAGAAGAAGGGGCACCTGTAATACTTTCAACAATAAAGATAAATTTAAAAAGAAATAATAATAGAAATGAATGATATTTTCAAAAAGCAATAGATGGGATCAAATTGGATTATTTGAAGAAATTAATAAAATAGACAAATCTTATGCAGGCGTGATCAACAGAAAAACAGGGCAGACAAAAAATTATGAGAGAAAAAGGGAATAATTATTGACACAGCAGACATTCTAAAATATAAAGTATGCTCACAAATGTGAAAACTTAGAAAATAGATCTCTTTCTAGTACATTATACATTTTCAAATTTGACTCAAGATGAATGAAAACCTGAATATACATATGAGCATTGAAGAATTAAGTAATCAAACAAAAACTGAGGGAATTTACATCAGTAGACCTGCCTTGCAAAAAATGTTAAAGCAAATTGTTTATGTGGTAACCTCTGCAAGTGCTTTTCAATATCCCCCACACCTACCTTTGCTCCAGGCCACCCACCTCCTCTGACTCAGGCCAGCAGCCTATGGTGAGATGGTTGGCAAAGGCTGGGAACCAGGTTCCAGTTGGTCAATGGAGATGTCTTTTAACATCTGTACAGGCCCCCCGCCCCCCCAACCCCTAGTTATAATGACTGAATTACTGCTTATTTTGCTGAGGATCAGATCTCAGGAATACTGTTCTCTTAGAAGCCTGGTTCTGGACTTTTGAAATGTAAACCAAAATAAAGATAAGGAAAGTCATAGATTTTTTCAGATCAAAATAGGTCACTAACAGGAGAGGCACAGGCAAGACTGGGGAATTAAATGCCAGGTAGAACATGAGGGGATACACTAATAGCCCCACTGGTTGGCACAGGGTTATTTTTTTCAAAAGTGTAATGTACAACTTTACTTTGGGAACAAAACCCAGAATAGGGTGACAAGAAAAATCTCAGGGGCCACCTATGTTGAATGGCAGAGGCCATGTCCAGGAAAAACAAGTGATAGTGGTGAAGGAGAAAAGCAATCGAGAAAAGATATCTGAAGGCATCATCACTTCTGCAGGAACAGTGAATTTAAAATATGCTTCCAGATCCACTTAAAGTGAATTTAGGGTAAATTCTAAAAGAACACAGTTGTAACCTATTAGTCCAGGCAATATAATTTTCAGCAGCAACTCTTTCTCAGATGCAAGAACTTTCTATATTTAACTTTGAAGAGGGACTAAATTAAAATCAAAATCACTGGATGAGATCAGATTTTTATGACCTTGAGAAAGCAAAGCTTTCATTTGACTTAAAAGGCAGCACTACATTTTGCTCTCAGTAATACTCCAAGGGGAGAAAGAACAAAGCAACTTTGCAAGTACTTTGTTCAAGGTTGAAGAAGGGCACGTAGCACTTCATCAGCTTATTTGAGGCTGGAAGGCACAAAAATCAATATGGACAGAGCAAAAGGTCAAACTGGCACTGCTTAGTTTTTATTTCCCTTTGCTAATTAAAGAATCAAATTTGCTTCTTGATCTTCCTTATTCAACCTTATAAAATTTATCCTTGATGATACTGCCATTATTTAGGCAGTAGAGAAGGGAGGTAGCCCAGGTTCCTAGTTCAGAATGCAGACTCTGGCCCCAGATAAGCCATTTTGTGACTGAACATAACCTCTCTGTGTCTCAGTTTCTTTTTCTATAAAATGGTGCTGATAATAGGAATAAATAATTATAAATAAAGCTCTGACAACAGGCCCTGGCACAGAGGTGATGCTATTGACCAGTACATCACCATCATGCCTACTAGAATGCTATGATAAAAAAGACAAGAAATAAGTGTCAGCAAGCATGTGGAGAAAAGGGAATTCTATCCTTGTGCACTGTTGATGAGCTTGCAAACTGGTTCAGAAGTTAATAGAAAACATTATGATGGTTTCTCAAAAATGTAAAATTAGAATGACCATATGATCCAGCAATTTCACTTCTGGTTATTTATTCAAAAGAAAGTAAAAGACTACCCTGAAAAGATATATGCAATCCCAAGTTTACTGCAGCATTACTTACAATAGCCAAGACACAAAAGCAACTTAAGTGTCCGTCGATGGATGAATAAATAAAAATATGTATACAATGGAATATTATTCAGTCACAAGAATAAAATACTGCCATTTTCAATCCTCAACTGAGGATATTTTTTCCTTTGATTTTTTTTAGAGAGAGTGGAAGGAAGGGAAGGAGGAAGAGAGAAAAACATTGACTGGTTGTCTCCTGCACACATCTCAGTCGCACCTCAACCAGGGCCGGGGATCAAACCTGCAATCCAGGTATGTGTCCGTGACCGAGAATTGAATCCGCTATCCTTCGATGCATGGGACAATACTCCAATCAATGAGCCACACAGGCCAAGGTGGCTTTTCACTCTTGCCAGTGTTTCCAGTGGGGTTTGTTGGAAAGGAAGAATGAGAGCATCTAGGTGTAACAAAGTTTTGAGACCCATCTGTGTGGATCAGGGAGGCTATATGGAGGGTCTGCGCTAGCGGCCTATGTGTCACTCGTTATGCCCCTGGCCTTGGTTTCCTCATTTTTAAAAGGTGATGTTTACTTTAGTTTGTTTACTTAGCTTCCTTCTAGTCCTAAAAGAGATTTGATATTATTAGTGTGTGTGTGTGTGTGTGTGTGTGTGTGTTTATTGCAGAATTGGCTTTCAACAGTTTCCATACTATCTACACAATTTTACCCAATATCTCTAATCAATAGTAAAAAAATCATACATGAGCCTTTATGAGTTAAATACTGTAAGTGCTCAAAATATATAACACTGATGTTATTCCAAGTTAACATGAAAAATTCCAATGTTCTCATATTTACATTCAGAAAGGAAAGCTGGCTTAGATATACCCTTAGAAGAATTCATTAACTCCTATTTAATCAAATGACAAGAATGCTACTTTGGCAAGTGATGTAGGGATTAAGCAAGTTAATTAGATATAAGTTCTTAGTCGCTAAAGCTAAATTCCTAGTAAGTTTAACAGTTTGCTACTTTGTGTGCTATCAGAACTTTAAAATGATTTATTTTCTAAAAAGATGGAGGGTAGGAGGAATAACTTATGAATTAACCAGAGATTGTTTGGATATGATTATAAACTGCCTATCTGTCTAAATTCAACGATAATCAGATTTTTAAAGCTTCTTCATAAAAAAGGGAAAAAAAGAAATTTATATCTTATCTAAAAGACTATTTATGAGACGTAAGGAACTTACACATTCATGGCTGAGTGTTCAATAATACATCCCATGTAAAATGGTCTCTAATAATGTCTATAGTTAAAAACAGAATAGTAAAAAAAAATTGAATGGCTTACTGTCTTGTTGGTGAGTTACCAGAGGATTCCTTTTCTGAATCAGGAGAGCTTAGGGTTTGCAAAATACAGTTGTGTTTTTCAGTGGATGGGGCATCTTTTTCTTGCTCCGAGTGGATTAATTTTAAGGCCTCTATTCCATCTTCTCCCTCTATCTTGTCACCTGGATTTGGTTGTGGTTCCGGACTCTTTAAAATCAGATCATCTTCACTTACAGAAACTGTGAGGTCACTGCTGCTGTTCAAATTGTCCTCCTCCCACTCTTCCTGCATTTTTCGGAAGGGCTTCTGTGACTGAGGGTCTGCATGAGGAAGATGATCTGTAAGAGGGAATATGATTAGATTATTGATCACTAACTTCAGGGAGAAGCAAGGTAAGATGTTCCACCTCAAGACAAAATTACTTCACAGCTAAAAACATGTAGCAACAATCCACAACTCATTACAGTACATAAAAATGCATTAAAATATTTTTTAAAATATCACAATGGGTTTAAAAATGAGAAAATTTTTTTGCAAAAATATTTCCACATGCACATTTAAGAACTCATTAGAATGGAATTTGTTGGCAAAGACACTGCTTTTTTTTTTTGACAAAGATTAAAACTAGTGCATATTTTGTTCTTACATAATATGCCAACTAGAAAAACCAAATACCAAACAAAAAATAAGCAAATAATCTCAGCCTCTCACCCCACCTGAGAAAACTTCCCCAGTGGAATGCTTGTCTTGAGAACACTTGTTTTCAGATGCACAGTACTCTGAGACTGATAGCGGAGAGACAGGCGGTCTGGCTCTTTCTTCCTTGACTTCAATATGTTCTTGTGTCAGTATTTCTCTCTCTGATCCCTCTGATCTGCTGGAACTGTCACACTTTAAATCAGTGGTTCTGTTCTCTGGACTTAATCTTTCCTGTAACGGGGAATGAAGTTCAGCAGAATTTTTGCCTTCAGATAAATTACTCTTGCCATGACGTGTGTTGCTTCCTATCTCCAAGCAGTGAGTTTGTTCCTCCTCAGACAATACGCTGGCTGTGACTAGCATTTTCTCACCAATCTGAAGAGATGTCTTTCCATCTATTTTGTCAGACTTTTTTAAGCACTGTGTGTCATTATTAGTTTGTACTACATAGCTGTCTGTCACATTACAGTTCTGGGCTGTCTGTTGGTGTGAATGTAGGTCAGGAATTGAAAAGTTCTTTGTGGGTTGGGGAGATTTCTGCTCTGTACTGAAATCTCCAATGCCTGAGACAGCTGACATTTGGCAGCCCATAAAGCTTGTTGCTGGTTGATACAATCCTCTTGACATGGCTGTTTCTGAGTTAATTCCTGCCTGCACTGCAACCTACAGCACCAAAAGAGATGTGAGTTAAGCATATTTATTGTGTATGACTAATTAGGTTGTTCAAATTGTTTTCAAAAATGAAATGAGGTAAAGGAAGCATGACCAATGAAATCAACAACTACCACATTTTATAAATCTCACAGCTTCCTTCAAAATGAAGAGCAAATTCCAGTACAGTCCACACTACTTACTTTTAATAACAACATTGGTTCAAAATGCAAATATTGTTCAGGAACTATGAAATTTATATTTTTTAAAAAGAGATGCATACATTGCATAACAATGTGAATGTACTTAATTTCACTAAATTGTATAAACATCATTAAAACTGTAAATTTTGCTATGTATATTTGACCATAATTTTTTAAAAAGCTATGTATTGTAACCACTTTCCACAGAGAAGTTTGAAATTGATGGAGCTAGGGAGGTACTTGACAAAAGAGGGGGGGAGGGAGGAGGTAATATAAATGACTATTGTAGGTTTCAAGACTCTATTTCTGGTATTATGTATAATATAAAAACTTTTAATAATCACATTCAAGATTACATTAAAATATACTGCATATGCGTAAAATAATCATAATTTCCAAAGGGCAAATAACAGTTTTTTTCTGAATATCTTCAAGTACTTTTAAAGATATTTAAAGTAACTTAAATTTATTGGCATGTCTACAGGGAGAAGAACATTTTCTTTCTTAAAAAAAGAGGTGAGGGGGAAGAAGGAGCGGAGGTAGAGAAAAATAAGCAATGGATTCAGTGGCTTGATGAAGGACACACATGGGAAGAACTAGAAGTAACAATTATGAAGCTTTTCTCCCAAAGGGACTAAAATATCTCCATATACATAATAGAATTTAGTTCACAGAGTCCCACAGAATTGATGGGAAATGTATTTGCATCCCTCCTCTTCAGATGGAAAACAGGTCCAAAATTTAAGAGAGAAAATGTCATACACATAGTTGCAACAGAATCTAGGTCTTCCTTCTCTTTGAGTATATTGTCTCTTCTATTCCCCAAAATGAAACAACCTACCTTGAAGTTAAAAATAAATGAACAAGCTTATTTCCTTTAAGCCAGTCAGAGAAAGACAAGTATCGCATGATCTCACTTATACGTGGAATCTAAAGAACAAAAACCAACGAACAAAATAGGTTCAAAGGCATGGAAGCATGAAACAGATTGACAGATCTCAGAGGGAAGGGGAGGGCAGAGAATAACCAAAGAACTTATATGCATATATGCATAATCCATGGACACAGACAATAGTGTAGTGAAGGCTGGGGGGTGAGAAGGGGTGGGAACTGAGTGGAGATAGAAGTGGGGGGAGAGTGGGGGACACATGTAATACTCTCAACAATAAAGATTTTAAAAAATGAAGAGGGATGTCAGAGAAATTGTGGAATAAGGACCTCTCAAAATTGTCTGCTCCATAAAAGAAATAATAATGCTGGAAAATGTCTTTAGTATTCTTTTCAGAACTCTGGAAATTAACCAAAGGCTTGCAGCTATCTGGGAAGAATTTATGGTGTTTTTAACTTGCTTTATTTCCATTTCCCCACCTCAAATCTGTGGTAACCTTGAAAACTAATCGCCTGAAATTACAGCTTGTAAAACAGCAGCATAGCAGACACTGAATGGAGCAGAGAAGGAATAGAACTCATTCAAAGCCCCATTCCCAGAGAACTGCCATTATTTGAACTGTCCGGTGTTTCCCTGGAAGATAGCACCAGACTGCCCTTATTTGACTGGACATAGACCTGACACATTGTAAACTGCTTTTTCTCTGGGGGGATTTATTGAAAATAACCAGAGGCAAGTTTTTAACATTGAGGTTTCCTAAGGCAATGGATAACAGTTGAGCAACTAAAAAAGTCTTAAGAGGAAAAGCTGGTAAATGTGATATCCATAGGGAGCTTTAAAAGCTCTAACATATTCCTCGAAATCTAGATGACCGGCCACATGTAAGGGCTGTGAGCATGCTCAGGAAAAGTCTGAGAAGGGCCTAAGCTTTCACCTGAGGTTGACCTTGAGGCTTTGTACAAGCATAAAGTGAAGACTAAGGTAAATTTTTAAACTGCCTGGATGAGTGTTGAAGGTGTGTCCCAACATACACCCAAAGCCCTTTGGCAAAGACGTGAAACTTACTGGTTTCAGACATTTAAAGAAAATTTTGTGTAATCATTAGTTGGTCACCAAGCTAACTGAGCAGAAACTTCAGTGATCATACATGGCAAAGTTCAGAAAGTCACTAAACAAACAAACAGCAATAACAAATTCTGGTAGGGGGGACAGGGAGGGGGACAATCTGATGTTCAGAGTAGCCTTATTTTATTATTTACAATGTCCAAACATCCACAGAAAATTATGAGATATTAAAGGAAACCAGAAAGTATGATCTATACACTGGAAGAGGGGGGAGCAGAAAGCCCAGATGGTAGACTTACTAGGCAAAGGTTTTAAATTAGTAATTTTAAATATGTTCAAAGAACTGAAGAAAAGCATGTCTGAAGACTAAAGTATCTGAATAATGTCTAAACAGAGACTATCAAAAAGGAGATAGGAATTATTTTTTTTTAAAAATCAAAAAGAAATTCTGCAGTTGAAAAGTACAATCGCCAGAATAAAAAATTCACTACGGGGGCTCAATATCAGACATGAACAGGCAGAAGAAAGAATCAATGGGCCTGACTATAAATCAATTAAGATTACCAGACTGAAAAAAATAAAAAGGAATGAAGACAATTTAGCCAGTTTCAGAGAACTGTGGGATGCTATCAAACTTATCAACCTATGCCTAATGAAACCTCAGAAGGGGAAGAGAAAGAGAAAGGTGCAGAAAGAATTTTTAAAAAATTATGAGGAGGAGAACCAAGATGGTGTCGTAGGTAAATGCTGGTACTCACTGCCTCCTACAACCACATCAAAATTACAACTAAAATACAGAACAATCATCATTCAGAACCACCTGAAAATTGGTGAAATGGAAGTCCTATAACTAGAGAAATAAAGAAGAAAGCACAGGTGGAGAGGGGTAAAGTGTGTGTGGGGATAGCTATAGTACTCTCAACAGTAAATATCTAAAAAATAAAAGAATAAAAAAAATTAAAAATTATCATGAAAACTTATCAAATTTAGAAAAAAAACATTATTCTATATATTTAAGAAGCTCAATAAAGTCCAAGGATAATAAATTTAAAGATATCCTCATCTAATTAAACTATTGAAAGTCAAAGAAGGAGGGAGAATCTTAAAAGCAAAAATAGAGAAGTTATTCCTCACATAGAAGGGATCTTCAAAATGATTAACAGGTGATTTCTCATTAGAAACCATGAAGGCAAGTAGGGAATAGGATAACATAAAGTGCTGAAAGAAAAAGACTGTCAACCAAGAATTCTATATCCACCAAAATATTCCTACAGAAAAGAAGGAAGGAGAAACCAAGATGGCAGCATAGGTAAGCACCTAAACTACTGCCTCGCACAACAATTTCAAAACTACAACTAAAAGACAGAACAGACACCATCCAGAACCACAGGAAAGCTGGCTGAGTGGAAATAGCACAACTAGAAGGAAAGAGAGAATTGGAGGAACGGCAAAGGGTTGAGGTACAGCAAAGGGTCTTTGTGCACGTAGAGAAGAAGGGCGGCTGAGACCTTGGCTGACTTTCTCTGGCGGGAGGGGGCAGGAAGCTCCCGACTGCACTGAACCCCAGTTCCAGGCGAAACCCAATGACCCCAGGCTCATACAGGGGGAGTCTGGACTGTCAGGTAGAGAGAAAGGCACTCGGAGACTCGGAGACCCGGGGTAGCCCCAGCAGGCAAGGGTCTGGAGGAGTGGGTGCGAATGTGCACAAAGACTGCAGAGGTTGCCACAGGCTTTCCCTAGCAGAAGGGAGTCGGAAGCTCCTGACTGCACTGAACTCCAGTTCTGACTGCACTGAACCCCAGTTCCAGGCGAGCCCCTGGGGACCCACACTCTTGCGGGGGGGAATCTGGACTCTCGGGCGGAGGCTCGGGAGCCGGGGAAGGCAGAGGTCTGGAGGGGTGCGAGCACGCAAGGGCAGGGCTGATGGGAAGCCAAGACTGTCTGCTACGCCCTGAGACTCCACCCCATCCAGGCTGAGCACAGAGGCTTTTGCAATTTGGCAAGTCTAATCCTATACGGCTGTCCCCAGCACTGAACTTCTCCCAGCGTAGACACAGCTGATCCTCACAGCCAACGGGCCTGGAGGTCAATTCCTCCCAGTGATACCAACAACAATCAAGACTTAACTACAACAAGGCTGTACACACAGTCCACAAAGGGTTGAACCAAGAGTGTCCACCTCAGGTTAACTGGTGAAGCCGACCCACTGGGCCATACAGGAAACCTAGCACACAAAGCTACCCTACCAACTCAGGGAAGCGGTGAAAATGCGGCGACAAAGAAACAGATCACAAACAACGAAAGAAATGGAGGAAAACAAACGACTGGATCTAGAATTCAAAACCACGGTTATAAGGCTTTTCAAGAATATCCTAGAAAAGGCCAATAAATATAACGAGACCCTCGAAGATATGAAAAAGGACCAACTAGAAATTAAACATACAGGGGAGAATCCAAGATGGCGGCGTAGGTAAACACCTAAACTGCTGCCTCGTACAACAATTTCAAAACTACAACTAAAAGACAAAACATCTATCACCCAGAACCACGGGAAAGCTGGCTGAATGGAAGTTCTACAACTAGAAGGAAAGAGGAAAGAGCATTGAGACGTGCACAAGCAATGAAAAGCTGAGGTACGGAGGCGCGTGATCTGGGCTGGCGGCAGGCATTGCTTTTTTCAACCCGAAGGGAGACAAGCCCCCGATTACTATGAAATCCAGTCTCTGGGGAGACACGGGGGACCCAAACTCCTACGGGGAGAAGCTGGACTATCTGCCAGTGAGGGTGGCTTGCTTGCAGAGCTGTGCGGAGGCATAATTGTTTACTGTACTGGGGCACGGGACTCGCGGATGCCGTCGGGGACGCAGAGCCGGCTAACTAGCAGCCATTGCTGTTTGCCACGCCCTAGCCTAGTGACACCCTAAGACCCCGCCCTGCACAACCTATAAACCCACCAAAGCTCCTAGCAGCGGTTTTAGCATAAGAAAGGCCTGCCCTATCGCAGCTTAACCTAGCAAACTTCCAGCCCGGGTCAGACAGCTCCAAAACCTCCAAACCCCAAGCAAAGAGGAGAAAACTGTAGCTCTCACTGTAGCTCCTGCTGGGTGGCCTCAGACAGTAGCTGACCTGTACCCCATTGGAGATCCAGAAGCCAGTATACCTAGTGGTCAGTGAGAGACACCAGATTTCAACTCCTCACATCCGGAAGTGACACATTCAAGAGGCAGACTCAGCGAGCACCAAAGCCCCACTGAAACAAGTCCTGCCCTATAAGCGTGTCTTCAGCGCAGCAGTTCTTCCATTATAGACACAGGTAATTGGCCTGGAGGTCAATTCCTCCCAATGTACCAACAGCAATTAAGGCTTAACTACACCAAGACTTTGCACTCAGCCCACAAAGGGGTGTACCAAGAGCATCCACCTCATGTGATTGAGGAGGCTGAGCTACTGCTCCCTATAGATCACCTACCACACAAAGCTACTCCATCAACACAGGGAAGCAGCCAAAATGTGGAGACAAAGAAACATGTCACGAATGAAAGAAACGGAGGAAAGCAAACTACTGAATGACATAGAGTTCAGAACCACATTTATAAGGTTACTCAAGAATCTTCTTAAAACCACTGAGAAACTTGATGAGACCTTTAAGGATATTAATGAGAATGCCAAAAAAATGGAAAAGGATCAGTCAGAAATGAAGCATACACTGTCTGAAATAAAGAATATACAGAAACTCAACTGTAGATCAACGTACCCCAAGAATCAAACCAAAGATCTGAAATATGTGGAAACAAAAACATCCAACCAGAAAAACAAAAAGAAAAAAGAATCCAAAAATATGAAGATAGTGTAAGGAGACTCTGGGACAACTTTAAGCGAACCAACATCTGAATTTTTGGGGTGCCAGAAGAAGGGGGAGAGCAAAATATTGAAAACCTATTAGAAGAAATAATGACAGAAAACTTTCCCTACCTGGTGAAAGAAATAGACTTACAAGTCCAGGAAGCGCACAGAACCCCATACAGGAGGAATCCAAAGAGGAACACACCAAGACACATCATAATTAAAATGCCAAGGGCAAAAGACAAAGAGAGAATATTAAAAGCAGCAAGAGAAAAACAGTTAATTACCTACAAGGGAGCACCCATACGATTGTCAGCTGATTTCTCAACAGAAACTATGCAGGCCAGATGGGAGTTGCAAGAAATTTTCAAAGTGATGAATAGCAAGACTCTACAACCAAGATTACTCTACCCAGCAAAGCTATCATTCAGAATTGAAGGGCAGATAAAGAGCTTCACAGATAAGAAAAAGCTAAAGGAGTTCATCACTACCAAACCAGTATTATATGAAATGCTGAAAGGTATTCTTTAAGAAGAGGAAGAAGAAAAAAGTAAAGATAAAAATTATGAACAACAAATACATATCTATCAACAAGGGAACCTAAAAATCAAGTGAATTAAAAACCTGAGGAACAGAATAATCTGGTGAATATAATAGAATCAGGGGCATAGAAAGGGAGTGGACTGATAATTCTCAGGGGGAAATGGGTATGGGGCGTGCAGGAAGAGACTGGACAAAAATCGTACACCTATGGATGAGGACAGTGGGGGTAGGGTAGGGCAGAAGGTGGGGTAGGAATCGGGTGGAGGGGAGCTATGGGGGGAAAATGGAGAAACAATTGTATTGTAATAATCTGAATAAAGATTTATTTTAAAAAAAGAAATGGAGAAACAATTGTAATAATCTGAATAAAGAATTATTAAAAAAAAAGAAATGAAGAAAAAATTAAGGCATTATGTGCTAAACAAAAACAGAGAATCTGTCACTACCATACCTGTTGTACAAGAAGTACTATAGGATGTTCTTAGGCTGAAATGAGAGGACACTCTACAGTAGCCCAAAGTCTAAGAAATAAATAGCCCTAGTAAGGGTGACTATATTGGTAACATAAAAAATAGCATAAATGTGTTTTTGTTTGTAACTCTCTTTGCTCCTCTATATAATTTAAAAGACAAATGCATTAAGCCATGATTATAGATCTATGTTGATGAGCAGCATCTATCCATATATATAAAACCCTAATATGCAAATAGACCAAACGGCGGAACAGCCAAACAATTGAACTACTGGTTGCAAAGATGTGAGCTGATTATCAGGGGGTTCATGCAAAACATGGTAGGTGTTGGCAGCAGGTGGCAGAGCACAGAACATGAAAGGCATTGGCTGTGGCAGGATGGTGGAGCAGGTGAGTGGGGGTACCAGACCAAGGCGGGACGCTGGGTGCTGTCATGGGGGCAATCCTCTGATAGTTACTAAAAATTCTTTGCTCCTGCGTGGCACGGTCCCGCCTGGCATTCGCACCTGCTGCCAGCGCCAGCCCCACTCGCACCCACTGATGGCACCGGAGCTGCTGTTCACACCCTCTGATGGTGCCCAGCACCGGCCCTGATCGGTTGGCGCCGTCAGCAGGTGCGAGTGGCGCTGCCAGCCCTGATCGCCCCTGAGGGCTTCTCCACCTCCCCCTGCTCCTGAGGGGTGATCAGAGCAGAAACCTCTGTTCATACCCACTGACAGCACCGGTCCCACTCACACCCACTGCTGGCGCCGGCCCCAATAGCTCCACACCAACACAGGTACAAATGGGGCCAGTGCCGTCAGCATGTGGGAACAGCGGGAGAGGGAGCGGGGCTGCCAGCAGACAGGGGACTGTGGGCAACGGTAGGAGGGGCCAGGCAGGGGCACAGAGGTTAAGCTGAGACCTGCTCCTGTGCCCACCACAGCCTCGTGACCCACAGTTCCTTTCAAGCTGCACGAATTCGTGCACTGGGCCCCTGGTATAAGATATAAAGACATAGATTGTATTACAATAACATCACAAAGGAGCAGGAAAAAATTGAAGATATACAGAATCAAAGTTATTGCATTCTATTGAAATTAAGTTGGTATTAATACAAATTAGATTATTATAAACTAAAACATAAATTATAACACCATGTCACCCACATTAAAATAACAGGCAATTAAAATGGTATACTAGAGTCCGGCTGATGTGGCTCATCCCAGGAACCAAAGATCACTGGTTCAATTCCCACATGCCTGGGTTGCGGGCTCAATCCCCAGTAGGGATGCATGCAGGAGGCAACTGATCGATAATGTTTCTCTCTCATCAACGTTCCTATCTCTCTCCCTTCCCCTCTCTCTTAAAAATAAATAAATAAATAAATAAACAAACAAATAAATAAATAAATAAATAAATAAATAAAATGGTACACTAGAAAATATATATTTAATGCAAAAGAAGGCAGTTTTGGAGGATTAAAAAAATCCCATAAATATATAGATAACAGAGCAAAATGGCAGATGTCATTTCTGTAATTACATTAAATTTAAGTAGACTTGGTAATACAATTAAAGTTAGAGATCGGCAGAATGGATTAAAAATCATGATCTAAGGGGAAGAACCAATATGGTGGCATAGGTAAACACTTGTACCTGCTGCCTCTCACAACCACATCAAAATTACAACTAAAAGACAGTACAACTATCATTCAGAACTGCGGGAGAGCTGGCCAAGTGGAAGTACTACAACCAGAGAGGTAAAGAAGAAAGTGCACTGAGACTGGTAGGAGGTGCGGAGGCGTGAAGGGGCTGGCACTCGGGTGCGCTGCTTTTTTAATCGGGAGGGAGACAAAAGCTCCTGCTTGCTCTGAATTCCAGTTCCAGGCGAGACTCTGGGGGACCCAGACACATATGGAGAGAAAATGGATTGTCTGCCATCGGGGCAGGAATGAGAGGGCGGTTTTCTTTCAGACGAAGGTGCTTGCAGCGGTCATTGTTCCTGTGATGGGACTTCTCCGGTGCAGGGCTGACTGGCAGTCACTGCTGTTTGCTCTACCCAGGTGATTCCCTAAGACCCCACCCCTGCAGTGACTTTTGCATATGAATGACCTGTCCTTTCTCAGCCTAAAACCTGTCAAACAGGCAGCAGCTGGGTCAGGAAGCCCCAAAGCTATAAAACAAAGACCCAAGGCTGTCAGCAGCAGCCTGCCTTGCTTCACAGCTGGGCCTCATCTGGGCAGTTCCAAACCCAATACAAAGAAGAGGAATCTGCAGATCTCTCTGTAGCTCCTGCTGGGTGACACCAGGTAGTGGCTGACTTTGTAACTCCTGGGAGATCCAAGAGCCAGTGTACCAGGTGGTCAGTGTGAGACCATACCAGACTATAACTCTTCACATCCATAAGTGACACACTCAAGGGGCAGACTCTGTGAGCACCAAAGCCCCACTGAAGCAAGTCCTGCCCCATAAGGGTGTCTCCTACACAGCAGCTCCTCCGTTGTAGACACAGCTGGTCCACACAGCCAATTGGCCTGGAGGTCAATTCCTCCCAGTGATACCAACAGTAATTAAGGCTTAACTACAATAAGACTGTGCACATAGCGCACAAAGAAGTGCACCAAGAATGTCCACCTCAGGTGATTTGGGAGGCTGAGCCACTGGGCGCTATAGGACACCTACCACACAAGGCCACTCTTATCAACTCAAGGAAACTTAGCAGCTACCCAATACATAGAAACAAACATAGGGAAGCAACCAGAATGAGGAGACAAAGAAACATGTCACAAATGAAAGAAATGGAAGAAAGCAAAATACTGGATATAGAGTTCAAAACCATAGTTATAAGGTTACTCAAGAATCTTCTAGAAACCTCCGAGGAATTTAGTGAGATCTTCAAGGATCGTAGTGAGAATGCCAAAAAAATGGAAAAGGACCAGTCAGAAATTAAGTATACACTGACTGAAATAAAGAATAAAATACAGAGATTCAACACTAGACTAGAGGATCCCAAGAATCAAGTCAAAGATTTGAAATACAAAGAAGCAAAAAACCCCAACTGGAAGAGCAAAAAGAAAAAAGAATCCAAAAATATGAAGATAGTGTAAGGAGCCTCTGGGACAACTTCAAGCGTACCAACGTCTGAATTATGGGGGTGCCAGAAGAAGAGAGAGAGCAAAATACTGAAAACCTATTTGAAGAAATAATGATAGAAAACTTCCCCTACCTGGTGAAAGGAATAGACTTACAAGTCCAGGAAGTGCAGAGAACCCCAAACAAGAGGAATCTAAAGAGTACCACACCACAACACATCATAATTAAAATGCCAAGGGCAAAAGACAAAGACAGAATCTTAAAAGCAGCAAGAGAAAAACAGTTAATTTCCTACAAGGGAGCACACATATGATTGTCAGCTGATTTCTCAACAGAAACTATCCAGGCCAGACGGGAGGGGCAAGAAATATTCAAAGTGATGAATAGCAAGACCCTACAAACCAAGATTACTCTACCCAGCAACACTATCATTTAGAATTAAAAGTCAGATAAAGAGCTAAAGATAAGAAAAAGCTAAAGAAGTTCATCACCATCTAACCAGTATTATATGAAATGCTGAAGGGTATTCTTTAAGAAGAGGAGGAAGAAAAAAAAGGTAAAGATAAAAATTATGAACAACAAAGTGACAACAAATACATATTATCAACAAGTGAACTTAAAAATCAAATGAATAAAAAATCTGATGAACAGAATAAACTGGTGAATGTAATAGAATCAGGGGCATGGAAAGGGAGCGGACTGACAATTCTCCAGGGAAAGGGAGTGTGGGGAGGCAGAAAGAGATTGGACAAAGATCTTATACCTAAGGACAAGGACAGTGTGGGGGGGAGGGGGGCAAGGGCCTAGGGTGGAGTGAGAACCAGGTGGAGGGGAGCTACTGGGGGAGGGGGGGAAGGGGAGGAACATCTATAATAATCTGAACAATAAAGATTTAAAAATTTTTTAAATAAAAAAATCATGATCTAACTATCTGCTAACAACACTATTTTAGATTCAAAGATGTAAACAGGATAAAAACACCGGGAAGGAAAAAGACATGAACAGAGCCTTGTGAAAAAAAATAGTGTTACTATGCAACAGTAACCAAAAGAAAGCTGGAGTAGCTATGCTAATATCAGACAAAATAGACTTTAAGACACAAAATTGTTATTAGAGACAATGGATATTTTATAATGATAAAAGGGATAATTTGTGGAAAAGACACTGCAATTAGAAACATATCTATCTAACAACAAAGTCTTAAAATAGATGAAGCAAAAACAGAGGATTTAAAGGAGAAATCAACAATTCAACAGTAATAGGTACTTCAATACTCCACATTCAATAATGAACAAAACAACTAGACAGAAGACCAATAGGAAAATAAAAACTTGAAAAACTATAAACCATCTAGACCTAACAGACATACAGAAGACTCCACCTACCAACAGAATACTTAGATTGCATATTCTTCTAAGTGTACATGGAACATTTTACAGGATATATTATGTTAGGCCATAAATCAAGTCTCAATAAATTTAAAGGGATTGAAAGTATGTTCTCTGGTGACAATGGAATGAAATTAGGAATCATTAAAGGAAGGAAATTTGGCAAATTCACAAATATGTGGAAATTTTAAAGCAAATTCCTAAATAACTAATGGGTAAAAAAAGAAATGACAAAGGATGTTAGAAAATAGTTTGAAATGAATGTAAATGAAAACACAACATACTAAAACCCGAGTAGAACCACTAAGATTAGGGCAGAAATAAATGAATTAGAGAACAGAAAAGCAACAGAGACAATCAACAAAACCAAAAGTTGATTGTTTAAAAAGATCAACAGATTGACATACCTTTACGTATAGACTGACCAAGAAAAAAAGAAAACAGATTTAAATTACTAAAATCATAAATAAAACTTGTACTTTGTTAGCAACCTTGCAGGCATAAAAAATTATAAGGGAATACTCTGAATAATTATATGTCAAAAAATTAGATAACCCATATAAATTCAACAAATTCTCACACAGACACACACTGCCAATAGTGTTTCAAGAAGAAATAGAAAATAAGAACAGACCTAAACATGTTAAGTAACTGAATTAGTAATAATAATAATAAAAACTTCTCAGAGAAAATCTAGTACCAGAAGGCTTCACTGCTGCATTCTACCAGATGTTTAAAGAATTTACACTGGCTCAGTGGCTGAGTGTCAACCTATGAACCAGGAGGTTATGGTCTGATTCTCGGTCAGGGCACGTGTGGGGTTTTGGGTTCAATCCCCAGTGGAGGGTGTGCAAGAGGCAGGCAATCAATGATTCTCTCTCATCATTGATGTTTCTCTCTCTCTCCCTCCCTCTCGAAATAAATAAAAATATTATATCTAATAAAAGAGTAAAATGCAAATTGACCATAACTTCACTACACCCACAAGCCATGCCCACCAGTCAATCAGGAGTGAGTATGCAAATTAACCTAACCAAGATGGCTGCAGCCACGGAGCGAGCAGGAGGCTTTGGTTTCCCTGGCAATGGAGGAAGCCAAACTTCCCGCACACCCTGGCCCGCCCTGGACTCCACTCAAGGCTACAAAATTTCAATTATAGAAGATAAATAAATCCCAACAAAAATGGCAGCAGCCATGGAGCTGGAGAGAGCAGGAGGCTTGGGTTGCCCCCAGCGATGGAGAAAGCCAAGCTTCCTGGCCTGCCTTGGCCTCCGCTCAAGCTACAAAGTTTCAATTATAGAAGATAAATAAATCCCAACAAAAATGGCAGCAGCCACGGAGCAAGCAGGAGGCTTGGGTTTCTCCGGTGATGGAGGAAGCCAAGCTTTCCGCCCGCCCTGGCCTCCGCTCAAGGCTACTAAGTTTCAATTATAGAAGATAAATAAATCCCAGATACCAGAGCTTCTGCTTGGGTCACTGGAGTGCGTGGACAGCCTGCAAACCACCACAGGCCCCTTGCCCAGGCCACCACACACCCTAAGGGAACCCCCACCCTGATCCGGGACACCCTTCAGGGCAAACCAGCTGGCCCCCTCCCGTGCACCAGGCCTCTATCCTATCTAATAAAAGAGTAATATGCAAATTGACCATCACTCCAACACACAAGATGGCTGCCCTCATGTGGACACAAGATGGCCAGCAGGGGAGGGCAGTTGGGAGGAACCAGGCCTGCAAGGGAGGGCAGTTGTGGGCGATCAGGCCAGCAGGGGAGGGCAGTTAGGGGTGACCAGGCCAGCAGAGAAAAAAAGTTGGGGCGACCAGGCCTGCAGGGGAGAGAAGTTGTGGGGGACCAGGCCTGCAGGGGAGGGCAGTTATGGCCAAACAGGCTGGCAGGGGAGCAGTTAGGCATCAATCAGGCTGGCAGGGGAGTGGTTAGGGGGTGATCAGGCTGGCAGGCAGAAGCGGTTAGGGGCAATCAGGAAGGCAGGCAGACGAGCAGTTGGGAGCCAGCAGTCGTGGATTGTGAGAGAGTAGTCGGACATCCCTTGAGGGGTCCCAGATTGGAGAAGGTGCAGGCTAGGCTGAGGGACACAGCCCCTGTACACGAATTTCGTGCACCAGGCCTCTAGTATTAAAATAAAAAGCAGAGAACATGATTAGAAAATGAACAACAGAAGTGGCAGGAATAAGCAGAATGATTCAAAGATGTCAAGACTTACTTTTAAACTAGAGGCCCAGTGCACGAAATTCATGTACGGGGTGCGAGTATGTGTGGGTGTGGGTGTGTGTCCCTCAGCCCAGCCTGCACCCTCTCCAATCTGGGATCCCTCGAAGGATGTCCGACTGCTCTCTCACAATCTACAACTGCTGGCTCCCAACCGCTCGCCTGCCTTCTTGCCTGATTGCCCCTAACTGCTTCTGCCTGCCAGCCTGATCATCCCCTAACCACTCCCCTGCCAGTGTGATTGATGCATAACTGCTCCCCTGCTGGCTCGGTCACCCCTAACTGCCCTCTCCTGCTGGCCTGGTCGCTCCCAACTGCCCTCCCCTGAAGGCCTGGTCGCACCCAACTGCCCTCCCCTGCTGGCCATCTTGTGTCCACATGGGGGCAGCCATCTTGTGTGTTGGAGTGATGGTCAATTTGCATATTACTCTTTTATTAGATAGCATAGAGGCCTGGTGCACGGGTGGGGGCCAGCTGGTTTGCCCTGAAGGGTGTCCTGGATCAAGGTGGGGGTTCCCTTAGGGTGTGTGGTGGCCTGGGCGAGGGGCCTGTGGTGGTTTGCAGGCCGGCCACACCCCCCGGCAACCCTAGTGGAGACCCTGGTATCTGGGATTTATTTATCTTCTATAATTGAAACTTTGTAGCCTTGAGCAGAGGCCAGGGCTGGCCAGGAAGCTTGGCTTCCTCCATCGCTGGGGGCAACCCAAACCTCCTGCTCGCTCTGTGGCTACATCCATCTTGGTTGGGTTAATTTGCATACTCGCTCCTGATTGGCTGGTGGGCGTGGCTGGTGGGCGTATTAGAGGCACGGTCAAGTAGCATGTTTCTCTTTTATTAGTGTAGTTAACAAAAGCCTAATAGCTAAGTGTACGGTCATCTGTTCAACCAACGAAAGTGTAATATGCTAATGATATGCTAAGGCAACTCAACGGCTCCCTATGATATGCACTGACCACCAGGGGGCAGATGCTCCAACCGGTAGGTTAGCTTGCTGCTGGGGTCTGGCCAATTGAGACTGAGCGAGATGGGTCAGACATGCCTTGGAGCCCTCCTGTGGTCCCTCCCTAGCTGGCCAACCTCCCGCATTCCTTCCCGCCCCGATCATGCACTGGTGGGGTACCTCAGCCTGGCCTGTGTCCTCTCGCAATCCGGGACTCTTAGGGGATGTCAGAGAGCCAGTTTCGGCCCAATCCCGCAGGCCAGGCCGAGGGACCCCACCAAATTCATGCACAGGTTTATTTTCTAGTATAACTATAAAATCAACCTATTATGAGTTGTTACTAGCAGGTGGCTTTACCTACCATTTCTTTAATTCATAGGTAGCCTCTATATACCCACAGCAGCCCTCTCCACTATCCTGGATGACTGGTAAAAAGCCAGGACTAGAGTATGGCTACCCAAGTGGAGAACAAAGATGGTGATGACAGTGACGATGGCGAGAGTAGCAACAGGATTAGTGAACATTTGCCAAGCAATTAAAGTGGTGAAGCAGATTTATATCCATTACCTATTTTAAGAGTCAAAACAACCATTATCATTATCCCCACTTTTATAAGACTTAGCAAGGTTGAATAATCTGCTCCCAGTCCCAGGATTCAAACCCAGATACGAGGACTCCAGGGTTTCACTCCCTTATGCTACAATATTAAAAAATGAATGAGTTAAACTCAAATTGTGTTACGGAAACAGCTTTTGTAAAAAAAAATGTTTTTATTGATTTCTAGAGAGAAAGAAAAGGAGAGGGAGAGATAGAAACATCAATGAGTGGGAAACATCCTCACAAATTGGCTGCCTCCTGCACGACCCCTACTGGGGATGGAGCCCATACCCAGGCATGTGCCCTGACCAGGAATCAAAGCAGAGACCTCCTGGTGCATAGGTCAATGCTCAAACATTGAGCCACACATGCTAGGCACCATAGCTTTTTTAAAAAAACAGCAACATAAAAACCCCAATAATGAATCTGAAGTCTATGTCTAATTTCTTACTAAATTCAACCAATACAAACTCAGATCTACTAAAATAGACTCTAAATGAAACTTGTACCTGATACATAAAATCAAGTCCATACAGTGTACATGAGAAGTGTAGGAGAAAAGCAGATAGAAGTTTCAAGAGAAATTCAGCATCCCTAAATTGGACCAGTAGGTGATTTTCAAAACATAAACACACACATACACCCTAGCACCAACCTTTTTCCCAACACCCCTAGGCCTAAACCACTGCTTTGATCAAAACAATACAAAGTTAAGTCATGATTTTCAAGTAAAGAACAGATGCTTGGCAAATATCACAGAATAGCAAGACAAGAGCCCTTTCTTTTACAATGCAATTTAATATGCCCTGTATATTCTCCCTAATTCCCAAATAGGGTGACTCGGGATATAAATGTATCTCTTATAGTTCCCTGTTCACAAAAGTAATGTACAGATCTACATCAGAGAGACGGAACTCCAACTCCATTTTCTAATTCTGAGAGATTTTAGTAAGGATAGAAGCAACTCATAATCTACCACAATTAAAAGAGCAATCTCATCCACAGGCAGGCTCCTTCTTCTTAAAATACATTAACCACCTGTTTATTCCTTCTTCACACATTTAAATTGTCTTACTGTATTAACACTATTAAATTAACTGGAGCTTTTTGTTTCTAGATGATTACCAAAAGTGGGATGGCTAAAATAAGCGTATGTGCATATTTAACTACGACAGTTATTGCCAGATTCCTTTCCAAAAAAGTTCTAGGCACACACACATTATTTGCACACTGTGTGAAAAAGACTGTCTTTTTCTAATAATACAGTATTTCATAGAATATAAGTTTATAAAGTTTAGAAAGTCTCCTAAAGAACAAGAAATCAAAACTTGTTCTGTGGCAGCTTCTGTAATCCCTTATACTAACAGAGGGAGAAAAGAAACAGTGTTTCCCACAAAATTTGTCTTCCTATTGCTGAAATGACTTGTTTCCTTTTCCCCTTCTCATTCACTTTCTCTCTCCTTCCTATCACTCCACTATACAATGTACAATTCGTTCACTTGGAAGAGCTTTTGACACACAACACACTTGTCCCATAATTCCACTACTGAGAAGAGCAAAGCAATGACAGTTGTATATACAAATGGTTCTACAAAAGGTAAGTTTTAAAAATATTATTTTCATTCTTGACTATGAGAGAAGGCTAAATCCCTTAAAGAAAGACATCCTCCCAACATTTTCCTAAGTGAAACCTTTCTTCTAGTAACTGATAAATGAGTTGATATATTTATTAATTAAGGCTCTAGATCAGTCTTCTGGGATCTGAATACTAACTCTGCCACTAACCAATTGTGTGATCTGGGGACAAATTACTTCGTTGGGCCTCCATTTCCTAATCTGTAAAATGGGTATAAAAACAGTCCTTACTTTGTAAAGTTGTTGCAATGAGTGTGTCTATACCTGTATGCTTGTATGTATATTTATATATACTTTACTAGAGGCATGGCACACAAAATTCGTGCGTGGGTACGGTCCCTACCTAGGCCTGGCCTGCGATCAGGGCCATCTTCCCCAGCTGCCCGCAGCTGGCCCCGCCCCCCACCGCCATCTACCCCCAGTCCCCCATTCGCCATGGGGTGATTGGTGCCTGACCACTGGGCGAAGGGTCCAAGAGGTGGTCAGCGTGCCTCATAGTGACTGGTCCAGTGGTCATTCTGCCGTTAGTGTCAATTTGCATATTACCCTTTTATTATATAGGATAGAGGCGTGGTGCACAAGTGGGAGCTGGCTGGCCTGCCCTGAAGGGGGCCTTGGATCGGGGTAGGGGGGGTCCCCACTAGGGGGTGGGGCCGGCCTGGGTGAGGGGCTGCGGGTGGTTTGCAGGTCAGCCATGCCTCCAATCGGGATGGGGGTCCCCGCTGGGGGGCGGGGGAGGCCTGGGCGAAGAGCCACAGGTGGTTTGCAGGCTGGCCATGCCCCTGGCTTTGTCAGGAAGGACGTTTGGAATGACGTCCTGTCTATCTGGTCTAATTAGCATATTACCCTTTTGTTAGTATAGATAGAAAAGTCCTTAGAACAGTGCATGAATCACAGTAAGACCAATGCAAGTGTTAGCTATAAATCTGAGTCACACTCCCTACTACCCATGTGGAAGGCACCCCCAAAAGGAAGCAAGAGTGGAAGAGTTCGAACTTCACCTGAAATGGAATGCACACAGGCTTAAAGAACAGCTCTCCTCTTCCTCTTTGCAGGTGGGCAGGCCACTATCACTCACCAGGTAAAGTAGGGGAAGGGGCTTAGGCCCTGCCCTGTGTGAGCTCATAGTCTAGTGAGCCTGGAAAGAAGGTTTTCTACCCTCTCCTGAAAAAAGGTTGGCAGATCTAGTTTTAGGGCCAGGACTTGAAAAACTGTTCAATTTCTCATTGTTTTCTGTACAGAAACACATGTAAATAAAAAGGCTGTTAAAAGAGGTCCTAGATGAACACAGAAAGACTACTTTTCAACTTGTCATCACTCTAGGTCAAATGAAATCACAACTTTGAGGACAGCAGAGCTGAGCGGTCACCATCCCATGAAGGCACAACAGCTTGGGTATTAGAAACCTGGGCAACCTCTCAGAGCCCTACATTGGGGCTTGCAGTGTTTATAACTGAGCAGTGATTCAAGAAGACTGTTGGTGAAGGAAGCACTGTGGGCTAGTAAGGGTGAGAAATTGGGGCTTATATAGATAACTTTAATAATCTAACAGTCGTGCCCCTTCCCCACTGTCCTTTCCTATAGAAGGTATGACAGGGCCGGGCCCAAATCCAATGCAGACCACAGTGTCCTCCTGCAAGCACCTGTGCCTCCTGGCCTGAAGGCAGCAGCCAGAAGTGGAGCCAGGTGAAGCCACTGCACGCTAGGTGTACATCTGTCTTCTCCTTTGAAGTTCTTCAGTTGAGCTTTCAGGTATTTTTTTTCTATCCTCCACAGCCAATTCAAATGTCTGATTCTTTTATCACAAACGTGAACAGTTTAGAGACAGGCACTGTTTCCATAGTTCACTGATTTGGCTGTAATATTTTAGCACCAAGGAGACCATTTCCTTTTTACTGGTCAATGTTTATTTGGTGTTTTACTTGGTATGACATTTGGATGGTTGGCTACATTATTTATATGTAGACTTATTTTTCTATTATACAGCAATGTACACTATTCTGATATATACTGAGTGGCCAGATTATTATGATCTCTGAACGCATAATAATCTGGCCACTCAGTGTATGTGTGTGTGTGGTGTTTGTGTGCGCACGTGTGTGTATACACACACACACACACACACACACAAACACCACACACATATATAAATCTAACAATATATTAGAGGCCCAGTGCATGAATTCGTGCATGGGTGGGATCCGGCCAGCCTGGCCAGGGGAAGGGGACATGGGTGGTTGGCCAGCCTGCCTGCTGGTTAAACTCTTGGTCAAGGGGACAATTTGCATATTAGCCTTTTGTTATATAGGATATACACTGAGTGGCCAGATTATTATGTGTTCAGAGATCATAATAATCTGGCCAATCAGTGTATATAGTACACAAAATAAGATCTTTCAGAACAGTTATCTATAAGACATTCACTACTGTATTTACATATTGGATCATAGAAAAAAGCTGGACTAGGCATGTTGGGTAAAGGAACCACTAATTATATAATACACAGCAGACACACACCTCGTTTGAAGGGCAACCATAGCATGTGCAATACTGGCAGTGGTGCCTTTGAGGAGGTGGAACTATTTCACACTAACCAGTTCAGGACTACACAAGATAAGTACCATCCAGGATATAGCTGCAGGATTTGATGAACCATTACTATCTACCTTTAGGAAATTGATGTTTTTTTCCTAGGCTGTCTTATTGCTGCTTTAGTCACAGATCAGGAAAAAAGGACAACACGCACAATCTCCAACTATAATCCTGCTGCAGCCTAGTCAGTGAAATGGTGCATTAGAAAACTTTAAAACTGCAGTTTTCTTTGGGTCCCAAAACGTGTATCTGCACTCTTCTTCATACGAGCCTTTTCCTCAAGGGTCAGAGTCCCTTTACAACATCTGAAATTCCATTCTGTCTCAAGGGACAAGGAACACTAAGGAAGTCATCTTCTTTTATTCCACAGATACCCTTAATCATGGAAATCGTGGAAATTGGATACACCCACCTAAGATTCTTCACTATACTTTCTGCCGAAGCTGCCACAGATAGTCCAATGGCCCAGGATGTGTAGCCTTTCAGTTTGATCACCTCATAAGCATTGTCAACCACCTATCTGTGAGCTTCTTTCCACTGTTCCTTCTCTACATCAGTGCCTAAATTAGGGTGCAAATTCTTCAGGGTGACACCAGCAACATTCACCACCCTAAAGGCACACTAGCGTCTCCATGCTCCCCAAGGACCCACCCATGACAGTTTAATGGGTGAACTCCCAGCCTTCCCCCACTCCATGAAGTACCGAAACTGAGCTGAATCTAGATAGCAATCACTTTCAATAACATGGTCTTTGGGAAAACTGTTTATCTTCCAAGCCACATAGGTCAAGATATCCACTGGATTGCAAACAATATGCAAGCTGAAGTTGGGGGTGTATTTGACAACATTAGGAATGATGACTTTAAAGATGTTCACACTACTCTTGACCAAAATAAAGCAGCTCTGCCCCCCTTGTTGACATGCCCCAGCTGTGATAATAACCAGCTTGGAGTTTGCAGTCCCATTATAGTCTTTGCCAGAGACAATTTTTGGTGTTCTAAGAAAAGGCTGCTATGTTGGAGATCCATCATCTGTCCCTTCAATTTGTCTTCCAAGATATCAACAAGAGCAAGTTCACCTGCCAAGACCTTCATTAAGATACTAATGGCACAGTTCATGCCAATAGCACCAACCTCAATGACTGTAATCTTATTCTGGGGGCTTTGTTCTTCCTTAGGAGGATTCACAATCATCTGGTCCTTGAGTGTTGCCATACTGGACTTAGATCAAAAGGAATCAAGAGTGCATGGCAAGTGGGCATCAGTGACACACTGGATCTGGAATTAGTGGCAGCTTCTCCAGTACCCAAGAGAGACCATTTCACCTTCTCCAAGTTTAGGCAGCATTTAAATGAATAACTGAAATATTTCATATGAAGTGGCTAGGCTGCTTTTATTTGACCAGGATTTCTCCCAACTTTCGAAGAGCATCTCACCCATACTACCTTAGAAGGCAATGTAGCTGGATGGCTATTAGCATGGATACTGAAGCCATATAATCTAGGTTTGAATTTTGACTGCCTAGCTGTGTAGTCTTGGGCAAGTTAACTAACTACTCTGTGTCTTCCTATAAAATAAGCATAATAATCATATCTACTTCCAGTATTGTTGAGAGTATTACTAGCAAATGTGTTGATGAATATAAAGAGCTTAATGCAGCACCTGGCACAGAACAACTCTGCAATGATAATTATCCAACGTTACTAGTCTCATTAGAAGTGGAAGTAACAGCCTGCACAACCATTCTTCACATGAACCTTGCAGAAAGGTTTACAACAGTGAAAGTGGAATGCCCCAACCAGCTGTTAGCCCTGTGATGGAATTCCCAGATCCCCCAGCCCTGGCAGAGTGTAATCTTCCTGTGAAATATTAAGTTCGCTTCTGCTTTTAGTAGAAAGATTACTAAATTATAGTAAAATCTGTGAGGAGTCAAATAGGGACCTGAGCATTTTCTTTTTGCTATCCATTAACAACAACAACAACAACAACAAATTGCTAAGAAACTAATACTGAAAACAAGCTTGGGGGATGAATAGACCACTTAAGAGAACACACAATTCTGAAGAATAGCCACTAGATCCATAAAAACATTGGATGCCATACTATAAAACTGAAGTAGAGTTTTACTTAAAAAATACCACACAACTCCTACTTCATGACTTTTCTTAGTAGAGCATCCAAATTACTGCTTATGGTTCAAAGTTGCACAATTAATTTTTTAAAAATATCTTTTTATAATTCTGGATTATCATTAAACTGATAGATCCTCTCCCCTTCATTAGTGTTTCCCACTTCAATGGCCACCCTCTTCAGGCCTTTGGTGAATTCCTCCTATCTGACTTGACCCTGATCTCCTCAGCGCCATGAGCTTCTTCCTCCAGCTCATCCTGCACAGCACTGGCAGCCTCGTCTTCCTAGCTGCACACCTGCAATGCAGCTGCTCTGCTCACTAGTCCTCTCTTCACCCACTCCCCCATCCCTCACACACACAGGTGATTCTGGGAGTAAATCTTAATTCTTGAGCCTAGTACTAAGTTCCATGATGTACCTTTCCAAGCTCATTATCCACCACTTCCTTACAAGAACACTAGCTAGACTTAAGCCAGACGCGAAAACTATACACTGGGCTTTCCTACTCCTTTACTCATAGCATCCCCTAACCCTGGAATGACTAATCACATCCCCACTGACTGAAATCCTACCCATCCTTCATGCCAGCAGATCAAACATCACCTCCTCTATCAAGCCATGGATTATTCATTTCAGAGGAGGAATATGTTCTTCCACCATGTATCTCATGTCTGCTCTATATACACACTATCCCATGCCTTAGAAAGAATAGCACTTTGTAGGAAACATCTGAAGGGCAAGTACTGTGGCATTCACAGAAGGGCCTACGGTGGCTTCTCAACCAGAACACTTGCTTAAAAACTATTTACTGACTTCAACCAGTAAGACTGTACTCTGCTTCAGGCCAGTCTCTAGAGACCAATGGCTCTGGGCAGGGACTAATTCATTTGACTGCCTAAAGAAGAGGAGTGCAGATTTCCACTAAAAAATAATATAACTCATGATAAGGAACTCTCCTGGAATTAGTATTACTTAATAAGGATTAACCAATTCATGATTTTGCTGAAATGTATTTACCTTTTAACTGATGGAACATCAATGGGAAACTGAAAAAGGCAAGATATAAATTTCTCAAAATATTACCTACTTGATTCTTACATACAGTCAACAGTCAAAGCTTTTAAGGATGACACTTTTCAGTATAAAGGAAAAGCTTCTAATTATTATATGTAAGTTTTTAACGAGTTGTCAGCGATGTATCTCTGCCCTAATTTTAAATATGACTTAAAAGGAGACTACATAACTATATGGAAAGTAAGGAATCCGTTGTAAAATAGAAAAATAAAAGTCTCCTGTTGTACTTAAGTACCACTGACACTGCTGCACTAAGAATGTGTCTATCAGGAATGGCATAGGAAGACAAGCCAATTTATAGATTAACAACATATCAATTATTTCATGACGAAATGTCAAACACAAACACTGCCTGAATGGTTTATAAGTCTATCACATCACATCATACCATATTTGACGTACATCTAATGTCATAGAAATCATTTATCATTACAGGCCTTTTTATATAGGTCAGAGTTACTGGGGCTTGGTGTTTTGTATCTTACAGTTTAAAGAATGTGCCAAATTCTAGGTTTCTTAACTTTTTAATCTTTGGGAAGGAAAACGAAAACTTCCTACAAACTCAGATTAATGCCTGCTAATGCACAGAAATAAAAAGAAAAACTAAAACCTTCCTCCTACTATAAAAACAAAATAGTGTGGCCTCTGTTTCTTTTCTGATAAGAGTCTTAAATACCAAACAGTTAACTGCATAATAACATTTACTGGCAGCCTGCTTAGCAGATATATAAAGCAGGTAAAAGAAGAAAAAGTTAATTTCTTGGCTGAATGATTCCATCGGTAGCTATAGGGCAAACCTGAAAGTCTTTTAGTAAAGTAGCAGTTGATTCTTCTATCAATCTGTAGCACACATACTCTTCCAAGGAAAGCATTAAATATGAAAATCATATCCCGTTATCATCTGTTTCCAGCTTTCAGCCCAGTAAGCTTTTCTTAATGAATGCTGCAGCCTAAGGAACAAGCACGCTGTTGGCTTTTCTGAATAATGGAGTGATGCTACCATTTTTGCTTATTACAATATCGACTGGCTGAGGGGGTTTCACACATAGTCACAAGTGACTACTCTTGCCAGCATGCTCCAAGTTATTACAAGATGTTTTTAGACATTTCATCTAAAAGAGCTTTACTGCTTTTAGTGAAGAAAACATCTATGGTCTTGAACAGAATCATTTATATGGAGATAGGCGGGAGGATTAGAAGCCTGCATTATGGCAGATACATAGCAGAATTTATTTAAGTATTCCTTTCCAGTCTTTTTGTCTGTTGCTTAGATATGCAATCCTTTCTTTCCATTTTATCTGTGAAAGGTTAAAATGTACAAAATTATAGACACAAAAAAAGAAGCAAATGTCACACTTTGTTTACTTTTTCATTTACAATGTTTCTGGAACTAAGAAAAAAGCAGCTATAAAAAATTATCTAGAAAAAACACAATTTCACCTCCTAACAACACTGAGGTTTTCTTTGGAATCTGTTTTACACCCACCATGCCTGTCTTGCAGCAAATTTAATTGAATTAGACATTAAAGCAATACTCGATAAGCAAACGTCTTCAAATAATCACTTAAAGTTTACTCAAAAATATCTTTGTAATAAGATGATTTTTTAAAAAACAATATCTTAAAAGATGAATTCTCCAAAAATGCTCTGTTAACAGAAACTTTAGCATTTTAATTTGTTACCTTTTCTCTGTCTTCATTTTTCAGTTCACCTTCTATTCCCAGGCTATCTTTTGAAAGTAGCTGCATCTTCTTAAATTGAGCCTCATATTCAATCTAAATATAAACAAAGTTTGATTTTTGTGTGTGGATATTATTACAACTAGCATCTCTCTCTATTTTTTAGTCTTTACAGAATAGAAGGAATAGTGAAGTAGAAAGTAAAACTGATATTGCTAAGAAAGTCAACTTATCTTAGAAGTCAATTTCACAAATAGCACATAAAAAAGCTGAATTCTAGTGTTATGTTTTTAAATAAAATAAAAAAATTTATATATATGTTTTATTGATTTTTTACAGAGAGGAAGGGAGAGGGATAGAGAGTTAGAAACATCGATGAGAGAGAAACATCAATCAGCTGCCTCCTGCACACCTGCTACTTGGTGCCCGCAACCAAGGTATAGGCCCTTGACCAGAATCGAACCTGGGACCTTTCAGTCCGCAGGCCGACGCTCTATCCACTGAGCCAAACCGGTTAGGGCTAAATAAAATAAAATTTGATGGATTTTTACTTAGTCTTTCATCAATTTAGGGAATAAAACCTTGATATACTAACCTATCATGAAAATCCATTTACTTTATCAAGAAAGTAACATCAGACAGTGTTTTCTCTGAAAAGTTTTGTCCTGAACAAAGGAAAACAAAATCAATCTTAACTTCTTATCTGTATATCTACATATCAAGGTCCTTCCTATTAGTAACAGCAACAGAGTAAGTTATTTGCTAGATTATCAACTTAATACTAAATCTGTTTTCTATGAATGAAAATACATTGTAGACATCAATGATTGGCACCATAGGAATCAACTTTGCTCTGGCACTAGTAACTGCATAAAGATGTCTGCATCATTATCACACTATAATTAATGAAAGTGATTCCATCATAACATGACTTTTTCTTAAATGTACTCTGATTCAATATGTCAGTAACTAAAGTCTAAAAAAGTCACTGAACGTGGTCCATCACAGGTATCAGAACATTTTCTAAATTATGCAGTGATGCACTGCAATTAAAAACATACCTCTGAATATAAAGTAGGCCTGGGCTCTGTTTTGACACACCAAAAATCAATAGATAATAATAACCAAAGCTGACTTGTTTGCCTCAAAATATCTTAAAAGGTATTATATACTGCCCCATTTTTAATAACAGTTCAGGAAGAATTTTGTTTTTTTCTATCAGAATGTTATTAAAATGATACATGGCAGTAATTATCTAAATAGATACCGAAGTAAATAAAAGTCTCATAAGGCCAGAACAAACAATAAAATGAACAATTATGAAAGTACATTTTATATCTCTCTGTTCTATATCTACTCCTTTAAACACAGAAATATTTAATTTTTAACGCACGAACCTTCAAAAAGCAAAGTTTCCAAGATTCCAAGGCAAAGTATCTTTAAAAAGGGACGACAACTGTCAGAGGGGAGGGGAGCCGGGGAACTGGATGAAAGAAGGTGAAGGGATTAGCCAAAACACATATATACATAACCCATAGACACAACGGTGTGGTGATAGCCAGAGGGAAATAGGGAGTGGGGGCTAGGTGGAGGTGGACAAAGGTGGGGAAAATGGGGATGGAAAGAGACTTTGCTTGGGGTGATGAGTGTACAATGCAATGTGCAGATGATGTTTTATTGAGCTGTACACTTGGTTTTGTATATGGTTTTGTGAACCAATGTCACTCCAATAAATTCCATTAAAATAAATAAATAAATAAATGCAAATAAAAATTTTTAAAAGGGGGGATGTAGGGTGGATTACAAAGTAAACAGATTTATTAAGTAATCAGAGGTTAAGCGAAAATTCTTTGTTTTGATGACTACAAATGTTTTCTTCTGCTCTTTGAGATCAGTTACCAACATGCAATGGGCATGGCACCTGATTTCCACATTATGGGATCATTTTAGAGCCATATTTTCCAAAGACAGAGCATGTTCGCACGGAAACATAAGAGTATTATTCAATTCATTTTGCTGATGCAAAAAAGTGAAAACCGCATTAGGGCTTCATAAGGACCAATAAGGAAAGTATCTTAAAGAGTCCAACTTAGATTGTTCTCAATGAATCTGAAAAATTTACTGAACTATAGGTACTTTCCTAAATTAATGACTCAAATAAATACTGTACAATATATTTGAAAAAAATGTTACTATGACAGATTGGTAACGGATACAAACTGGAACTCTGCATCATCTACGACCATGGATTTCCACCTAAAACTGCTCTACTCTTTCTTTGCCTTGTATTTATATATATGATACTTGTTTATTATCCATCCAATCTAACCCCTGAACATCGGAGAGCAGGGATTTTCAAACATGCTCTGCAGGGGCAATAAGTCCCCCTAGTTCTACTTTCTCTTTTATCTGCATTTAAACAAAGGGTTCTACTATGTTTAAAAGTTGTGCTTTTTTTTTTTTTTTTTAAGTTTGAAAAACACCGTATAGGTGAATCTTTCCAAGCCTTTTCCAGATAAAAAAAATATCTAAAAAACAGCAGAGCATGTGTCTCTGTATGCATCTATTTCTCCAACTATCAGTCTTTCATGTTTTATTACCTATTTCTTCTCTGATCAGATCTCATATGTTTCTCTTATTTCCACAGGACATCAGGGCTTAACTGCATCCTTTCCCTCCAGTGCAGACTCCCGACCCTGTTCTCTTCTTGCCACCTGGCCTAGATTCCTCACAGTCAGATCTGCTGCTTCAGGGGCCAAACTACCCATGACCTGGGAGCATCTGCTGGTCCAGAGCTTCCCCAAGGATAATCCCCACATCCCCAAACTCCCCTGGGAGAAATCTGTTTTAATAAATCCAAGAGCATTGAATTAACCCATCAGGTAACTTGTTCTGTTACTCTATTACTTCACAGCACTGGGCTTGGTGCTGCCCACCTAAATTTAGGAGGACCTTTTTTTTTAAAAAATTTATTTTAAAATAAATTTTTATTGTTCCGATTATTACAGGTGTTCCTCTTCCCCCCCCCTCCCATAGCTCCCCTCCACCTGATTCCCCACCCCACCCCATGCCCTTACCCCCCGCCACTGTCTTCATCCATAGGAGTAAGATTTTTGTTCAATCTCTTCCCGCGTCCCTCACACCTGCTTCCCCTGAGAACCGTCAGTCCACTCCCTTTCTATGTCCCTGATTCTATTATATTCACCAGTCCATTCTGTTCTTCAGATTTTTTATTTACTTGATTTTTAGATTTATTTGTTGGTAGGTATGTATTTGATGTCATTTTGTTGTTCATAATTTTTATCTTTACCTTTTTCTTCTTCTTCCTCTTCTTAAAGAATACCCTTCAGCATTTCATGTAATCCTGGTTTGGTGGTGATGAACTCCTTTAGCTTTTTCTTGTCTGTGAAGCTCTTTATCTGACCTTCAACTCTGAATGATAGCTTTGCTGGGTAGAGTAATCTTGGTTGTAGGTTCTTGCTGTTCATCACTTTGAATATTTCTTGCCACTCCCTTCTGGCCTGCATAGTTTCTGTTGAGAAATCAGCTGACAGTCGTATGGGTACTCCCTTGTAGGTAATTAACTGTTTTTCCCTTGCTGCTTTTAATATTCTCTCTTTGTCTTTTGCCCTTGGCATTTTAATTATGATGTGTCTTGGTGTGGTCCTCTTTGGATTCCTCTTGTATAGGGTTCTGTGTGCTTCCTGAACTTGTACGTCTATTTCTTTCACCAGGTAGGGAAAGTTTTCTGTCATTATTTCTTCTAATAGGTTTTCAATATTTTGCTCTCTCCCTTCTTCTGGCACCCCAAAAATTCGGATGTTGGTTCACTTAAAGTTGTCCCAGAGTCTCCTTACACTATCTTCATATTTTTGGATTCTTTTTTCTTTTTGTTTTTCTGGTTGGATGTTTTTGTTTCCACATATTTCAGATCTTTGGTTTGATTCTTGGGGTACATTGATCTACAGTTGAGTTTCTGTATATTCTTTATTTCAGACAGTGTATGCTTCATTTCTGACTGATCCTTTTCCATTTTTTTGGCATTCTCATTAATATCCTTAAAGGTCTCATCAAGTTTCTCAGTGGTTTTAAGAAGATTCTTGAGTAACCTTATAAATGTGGTTCTGAACTCTATGTCATCCAGTAGTTTGCTTTCCTCCGTTTCTTTCATTGGTGACATGTTTCTTTGTCTCCGCATTTTGGCTGCTTCCCTGTGTTGATGGAGTGGCTTTGTGTGGTAGGTGACCTATAGGGGGCAGTAGCTCAGCCTCCTCAATCACCTGAGGTGGATGCTCTTGGTACACCCCTTTGTGGGCTGAGTGCAAAGTCTTGGTGTAGTTAAGCCTTAATTGCTGTTGGTACACTGGGAGGAATTGACCTCCAGGCCAATTAGCTGTGAGCACTTGCTGTGTCTATAATGGAAGAACTGCTGCGCTGAAGACACACTTATGGGGCAGGACTTGTTTCAGTGGGGCTTTGGTGCTCGCTGATTCTGCCTCTTGAATGTGTCACTTATGGATGTGAGGAGTTGAAATCTGGTGTCTCACACTGACCACTAGGTACACTGGCTTCTGGATCTCCAATGGGGTGCAGGTCAGCTACTGTCTGAGGCCACCCAGCAGGAGCTACAGTGAGAGCTACAGTTTTCTCCTCTTTGCTTGGGGTTTGGAGGTTTTGGAGCTGTCTGACCCAGGCTGCAAGTTTGCTAGGTTAAGCTGCGATAGGGCAGGGCTTTCTTATGCTAAAGCCACTGCTTGGAGCTTGGGTGGGTTTGTAGGTTGTGCAGGGCGGGGTCTCAGGGTGTCACTAGGCTAGGGCGTGGCAAACAGCAATGGCTGCTAGTTAGCCGGCTCTGAGTCCCGTGCCCCAGTGCCGTAAACAATTATTCCTGCGCGCGGCTCTGCAAGCAAGCCACCCTCACTGGCAGACAGTCCAGCTTCTCCCCATAGGAGTTTGGGTCCCCCGCGTCTCCCCAGAAACTGTATTTCAGAGTAATCCGGGGCTTGTCTCCCTTTGGGTTGAAAAAAGCAACGCCTGCCGCCTGCCCGGATCACGCACCTCCGTACCTCAGCTTTTCAGCGCTCGTGCACATCTCAATGCTCTTTTCTCTCCTTCTAGTTGTAGAACTTCCACTCAGCCAGCTTTCCCGTGGTTCTGGGTGATAGACGTTTTGTCTTTTAGTTGTATTTTTGAAATTGTTGCGCGAGGCAGCAGTTTAGGTGTTTACCTACGCCGCCATCTTGGATTCTCCAGGAGGACCTTTCTATTCACTTCCTTATTCTGCACTTCTGTTCAATTAATGAAACCTGTTGACGATGCTCTTCGGTCATGGGAAGAGAAGAAGAAGGTTCTGGAAGATCTTTCAGGTCTCTGGGATATCTTTTTATTCTTACAACAACACACCCCTTTTCCATTATGTTTCCTTCTTCTGTATTTTCATTCACATTCCTTCAATATTTCCTCAGCATATTACTACTTGCATGAAAATGCTACCACCATTACCTTTTTTTTTTCATTGGTCTTTGGAATTGCACAGTAATCCACAGTTACAAAACTGAATAGACATTTAAGATCAGTGTGGCCTGACCTCCTCATATTAGACTTGCAGAATGGGTACAGAGAGTTACATAAATTGTCTGACTTGATTCTCACATGAATATGAAAGATGGGACTAAGATTCACTATCTTTTGTTTTTCTTCTATTTTTTTCCAGGCTTCCTCTTAGATGCTAAACCAAAAGATATGGAGGAACATTTATTTATTCAACTAGTTCATATTAATGGGCAAGACACTTTGGCAGCTAAAAAATGAGATTTCCTATAGACTTTTTCCTTCCAGAAGCTGAAGGTCATGCTCTGCCTAGAGGGCTGTCACAATGCTTAGCAGTAATTGAATGAGAGCTCAAAAGATTTGTTCTCCTCAAATTTTATCTTAAATATCTATTCAATATTATAACTGAAAATTACTATACAATTCCAAAGACCAGTGAAAAAAATACATTAGTTCTTACTTAGTTGTCCATGGCCCATAAAAGAATACGACAACAAACACAGAAGAATTAATTTTCAATCAAGTAGGGAGCCCCAATGCTTACTGAGTGCTTATTATGTGCCACACTCTGGGTACTAAAATGATGACATGGAGCTCATAGTGAGCTGAAAAACATACCCATGATAAATTATAATACCATGAAGGTAGTGCTTACTGAGATAATTATGACACAGACCTAATACAGGATAGAGGGAGAGAGGCCTTCTAGTTGAAGGATATAGGAGAAAATGTGGTACTTTCCAGGAAATGCAGATTGTTCAGCACCTTTAAAATTCTATGGGTGTGTATACGTGAATGAGTATGTGTAAAAGAATGTGTGCACACGAGTGTGGGAGATAAAAATAGAGAGAAACAGTGGGAAGACATTGGGGTAGTAGATACAGAAGGAAAGAGATGGGGAACATGGAGAAAACAGGAATGGAAGGTGGGTGGGCATTGGGAAGAGAGGGAGACAGGAATAGAGGAAAGGGCAAGAGATAGGAGAAAAAGATGGGGATGGAGAGACAGAAGGGGACAGGTTGGGGACAGAAATGTGCATATATCTGCATTTGTGTGAGAGAGACAGACACAGAATATGTGAGTGTGTTGGGAGACTGAAGCTATGGGTTGCTATGCAGGCAGAGACCAGCCTCTGGTCTTTGTCTTGAAAAGGCTGGGCACTCAACAATTTTAGGCAGAGGAGAGACATAACCAGGTGATGACCTCCATGCTTGGGGACCTTCCCTGAGTGCCCTGATATATCTGCCCATGCCTGGCACTGGAATGTGGAAGGCTAAAGCAGATGCTGGCAATGCTCCATGCAGGTTCCTGGGACCTTTCTGGGCTCTCCAAATTCCCAGAATCCTTCTCTCTTGCCCAAGTTTCCTCAGAAACTGGGGAGGCTGCTCTGCCCATAGGAGGACATGGTTAATTCTCCATTACCTGAACTCATCCCCCATCAGTCCTCAATCAATGACACTTGGAAGCCAATGTATGCATATCCCAAATGCTTTGAACCATATGCCAGTTTCCCTGAGGTATTAAGCTCCAGGTGCCAACTACAGTGGTTGGCTTAATAATGTGCCCTGTTCCAGTTACCTGCACTGCCCTGACTCACTTCCCTACTTGCCACTGACATCCTTTGCACTTCCCAAAGTTTCCACTTACATTTAAACTCCCGTTTAAGGGTAAACATTGGGGCAGACCCAATCTCGGGCAATGGCAAGGGGAACCCAAGGAAACTGCTCTAAGGACCAATTTGGGTCCTTCTATAAAAAGTTGCCACTGTGGGGAACAGGGGGACAAAAAGGGAGGGAAGGACACAGTCTTCACAGCATTACTAATACTACTATTTACATTCTGGAACTGAGTTTATTCAGCCTCTTTATCCATCTGACAAGTGGCAGTATACTGGTAAGTCACAGCCCTTTATTTTAAAAACTACTTGAAAGACTTAAAAAGCCCTGAAAATTATTACAGCCCCCCCTCCCAAATAAAGTAGCATAATTCATAAAATTAGCTGAAAGGTTTATTTTTAAAGCTTTTAGTCCATTTAAAAAATTTACCATTATATAATAAAGTGGGCCCAGTCTTACAAAGAGGGAGAAATTCACTTTAAATAATTTGGGCAAAAACCCCACTTCTCCCACACTGCTTCATTTTGTTTCACTTTCAGAAATCCTACCAGTTAATTAAAAGTTCATGTGCATTAACTATATTCAAGGGGAAATACCCTATCAGTGGCATGTTGAGGTATGTGGGCAATACACTGTAAATGTGCTAATCAGAACAACTTCCTACTGAAACTTATATGAGGTCAGTCAGCAAAGACGATAAAGATCCGATACCTGTGTGGGCAGGATTAAGAGGAGACAAGTTCTAGCATACCTAAGGCCACTACTCAACAGTGGCACAAAAGGAAGAGCCAGAAAGAATTGGAAGTTGCCAGAGACAAACATCCTCTACCCTAAAACTCTGCCTACAGCTTGCTAAGCTAAGTGGTGTCACTGCCTGGTTTCATGAGCACACATAAAGCATGTGGACTTTGGTGACTGCCAAAATACAATTCTCCATGAACTCAACATCTCTCCTAACCATTGCTACATGATCTGCTCTTTTATGCTATCAGATTTTTTTTTAAAGGCATGCCTTATCCAAAATTCAAAAAGTAAAATCTATATATTCATTGTTTATGAATAAAGCTTTACATATTTCTATAAATACAATGTATCATTCTTTCTTTAAGATGATCCCCCTTACTGTTATTCTTTAGTTGTGCATTATACACATTTTTTTACATAGCCTATTTTATACAACAGACTAGAGGCCTGGTGCATGAAATTCATGCATGGGGGTGGGGGTGTGTGTCCTTCCTCCCAGCCTGCATCCTCTCCAATCTGGAACCCCTCAAGGAATGTCCAGCAGTCAGACATCCCTCTCATAATCCAGGACTGCTGTCTCCCAACCACTTGCCTGCCTGCCAGCCTGATCATCCCCTAACTACTCCCCTGCCAACCTGATTGACAACTAACTGCTCCCTTGCCGGCCCGATTGCCCCTAACTGCCCTCCCCTGCTGGCATGGTCACCTCTAACTGCCCTCCCCAGCAGGCCTTGTCCCTCCCAACTGCCCTCCCCTGCAGGCCTGGTTGCCCCCAACTGCCCTCCACTGTAGGCCTGGTTTCCCCCAACTGCCCTCCCCTGCAGGCCTGGTCGCCCTCAACTGCCCTCCCTGCTGGCCTAATCACCCCCAACTGCCTTCCTCTGCCAGCCTGTCCCCCCCCCAACTGCCCTCCCCTGCAGGCCTGATCACCCCCAACTGCCCGCCCCTGCAGGCCTTGTCTCTCCCAAATGCCCTCCCCTACAGGCCTGGTCACCCTCAACTGCCCTCCCCTGCTGGCCTGATCTCCCACAATTGCCCTCCTCTGCAGGCCTGATCACCCCCAACTGCCCTCCCTTTCAGGCCTGTTCCCCCCAACTGCCCTCCCCTGCAGGCCTGGTCGCCCTCAACTGCCCTCCCCTGCTGGCCTGATCACCCACAACTGCCCTCCTCTGCCAGCCCTGTTCCCCCCAACTGCCCTCTCCTGCAGGCCTGGTTCCCCCCAACTGCCCTCCCCTGCTGGCCTGATAACCCACAACTGCTCTCCTCTGCCAGCCTGTTCCCCCCAACTTCCCTCCCCTGCAGGCCTGGTCGCTCCCAACTGCCCTCTCCTGCAGGCCTGGTTCCCCCCAAATGCCCTCCCCTGCTGGCCTGATAACCCACAACTGCTCTCCTCTGCCAGCCTGTTCCCCCCAACTTCTCTCCCCTGCAGGCCTGGTCGCTCCCAACTGCCCTCTCCTGCAGGCCTGATCGCCCCCAACTGCCCTCCCTTCCAGGCCTGGTTCCCCCCAACTGCCCTCCCCTGCTGGCCTGATCACCCACAACTGCCTTCCCCTGCCAGCCTGATCACCTACAACTGTCCTCCTCTCAGGCCTGGTTCCCCCCAACTGCCCTCCCCTGCTGGCCTGATCACCTACAACTGTCCTCCCCTACAGGCCTGGTTGCTCCCAACTGCCCTCCCTTGCAGGTCTGGTGCCTTCCAAGTGCCCTCCCCTGCTGGCCTGATCACCCACAGCTGCCCTGCCCTGACGGCCATCTTGTGGTGGCCATCTTGTGTCCACATGGGGCCGGCCATCTTGTGTGTTGGAGTGACGGTCAATTTGAGTATTAACTCCTTATTATATAGGATGCTCTCAATATAAAAATATTGATAATATTGATAAGGATAATTCTTCCCTTCAAATTTCTCCCTCTCACATTCGGTTATAACAAGAAATCAATAGTTATAGAAGTAGAAGATAAAATTAGAAAATCACCATTGCAAAACCTCCCTTATGACTGATTCAGGCATCGTTAATAGATCCTAAAATCACTAAGTTAAAAGGCTGTTGAGGAATAAGATATTCTCATGATGTCAAACCATCACCCCAAAGATTTATTTACTACTTTACAGAGGAAAAAAAGAACCTTACAATAGAGAGAGCTAGAGATTGGCATCTTAACCAAGGCATCAATGTTAGCCTCACTTAGGTAGAACCACCTGATATCATGGATGATTAGTCTCCTGATGGGATGCAGAAGAATATAACCTCAGCTGTGACTGATTAATTAAAAATTCAGTCGTGAATGTCACATTTTAAGTAATATTCAATGGCCAGGTATGGCTAGTGGCTACTGTATTGGATCATTATATAGAGATCATTTCTATCACTACAGAAAGTTCCAGTAGGCGGTGCTGGTCTAGACTGAATTTCTAGTTTACAGGAAATATGGGAGATGCTATACAAGTTTATTTACTTCATGAAAAGGTAGGTTCTTTGGAGAAGACAATAAATGCTGTAAAACATAGAAGGCAGCAAGAAAAGAGAAAGACCAGATATGAAATGGATTAACTCCTTACAGAAAACCACAGACATGAGTCTGTAGCAGTTAAGAAGGGCTTTTGAGGACAAGACATTGTGGACATCACTCACTCATAATGTGGGGTTGGAGCCACTCAACGGCATGTAATACACACATACTAGCTAAATGATGCCTCAAAGAAATAACCAGTTAAATTCAGAATGTGAGTCATTCTACAAGCCTGCTCTTCTTCAAAAGCCAGTGTTATGGAAAAAAAAAACCCCCACAATAACCAATGTAATGTGTGAACCAGGGTTGGCTCCTGGTCAGGAACTGGGGAAATTTAAATATTGGCTGGATATTAAATGATATTATGGAATCATTATTAATTTTCTTGATGTGATAATAAATGGTATTATGATTATGTAGGAGAATGTCCATTAGGGGAGAACTGTCATTGTGTCTGCAGCATACTTTCAAAACTATACACACACACACACACACAACGCAAGTATGGCAAAATATTTAAAAGTACTGCATCTAGGTAGAGAGTATAGAAGTTGTTTTAGTCCATTCGGGCTGCTATAACAAAACACCCCTGACTGCTGGATTACACACAACAGAAATGTTGCTCACAGTTCTGGAGGCTGAGAAGTCCAAGATCAAGGCACTAGCTCGGCTCCCTTCTGCTGAGGGCCCTCTTCCTGGTTCCCAGCCAGCGCCTTCTCACTGTGTCCTCTCTGACGCCTCTTTTAGAAGGCATTAATCCCATTTATAAGAGTTCCACTCATATGACTTAAAGCACCTCTCAAAGGCCTCACCTACTGATACCATCACTTTGGGTGATTAGGATTTCAATAAATAAATTTGGGAGGAATACATTCAGACTGCAGCATGAATGTTTATTAGGACAATTCTTTTAATTTTTTTGTGTGTACTTGAAATTTTTACAATAAAAGGCTGGGGGGAAAAGTGCTAGAGGAAACAAAAGACAGGGAAGTACTGAAGCCACTTCTCCTATAACCACTGTTCAGTGGGTTAACTTGGGCAACAACTCCTGACCAACCCAAATGGTGAGAAAAAAGCCTTACCCTTCACACTTGGCATAATTTGTAGAGCAGAAAGTTGCGAAGCACCTTAAGGAAATGGGACACCCGAATCAGAAAGGGCTGCTAAGAGCAGTTGCTCTGGGGCACACAACAAAGAGCATGAAGGCAAACTCCTCAGGGTCAGTTCTATCCCCTCAGTCTTCCCTCAGCACACTGCCTGACCAGAACAGAGGGCCATAGAATAAAAGACATTCAGAGGGAACTCTAATGCTGCTCAAATTCAACCATGAGTCCAACAAATACCATGTGCCAGGTAGTGGCTAGTGATGTATGTACCTGTTTTAAGTTAATCCATATAGCACAACAGAGTATAGATAGTTCTTTAATTCCTCAACTAAAGTAGGAATCTGAGAAAATTCAACTTCAAGTGCTCTGATCAAAATTTGGCCATGTGATAATTCATAAAGAAAATTGACAATCTTTTAGAGTACAGATGAACTGAACATTGTGACTGCTACTGATCTGAAACGTAGTGTTCATTATTTCTGATTTTAGCAAAAAAGGATTTTAGAAAAAAACATAGTACAAAACAAAATGTCACCTTTAATTCTTGAAGCTTCTCTGTACTTGTGGTGGTAAAGTGTCCAGTGTGAGCTTGGATATACTCAAACTGCTTTAAATATTCTTGGTTTCGTGTATGAGCCATCTTTTCTGATTCACATATTTCCTTCAGGTATTTCTTTAGTTTTACATACTTCAGCTTAACTCTAGAAAAATAAAAGCAGATTTTTAAACAACAAAGTCAGAATCTGACTATCTAAGGAGAATTTTCTTTTTTAAGAAATTGAATTTGAAGATGTTTATTGCATTTTATTTTTGGTAGAGAAAATATAACATACACTTATTTATCACAAACTTGTGGAATACACAAAGTGAAACTGGGGAAGAAACATTTTTTGTCTCCTAGTCCATTTCTGAGGACTAAATCATGAACTGCTTCACTGAAATGAAATATTTCTTGTAACAGCACCAAGTTTAATATTTATTAGTTTAGGAGAATTTTCTTTAACAAAACTGTGAGTGAGACAATGTATGCTATATTATTTTCCTCAAACACTGAAACCTAAAGGACAGAATGCATATGCATTTTAGAAAGAGGAAATTAATACAACATCACTGAGGTATCACATCTAGGCATAACTTTCCTGAGAAATACATATAAGACCATATTATAACATTCACACAGTAAAGATTTATATGAATTTCTTCCTAAGAAATAAATGTGATTCTAAGAGTGGTGTCTGCATGGCCAAGTTCAAAGGAAAAGCCCATTAGAATTCTTTTAAATGACAATCTCAAAACTACCTGCTCTATGGAAATCAAACTATAAACCACAATCCATAAACATTAAGAAAGTTTGAAATTTAAAATAAAAAGTTCTCATTAAATATAATTTTAAAATTTTGTTGGAAATGATGACAACATTCTAGATTATTAAAGTACTAGAGGCCCGATGCACGAAATTCGTGCAAGGGGGCTCAGCCCTTGAAGCCCCTCACAGCCTCGGCTGCCCCTCGCAGACCCGGCTTCATCCGGAATATTGTTTGGACAGTCATTCTCCTGTTCGGCCTAATTATCATATTAGCTCTTTATTACATAGGATTTTATAATAACTTATAGACTGTAACTCTACTCAAAATGTGAAAAAACTTTTAGGGACTCATCCAAAGTGTAGTATCAAAGGACTCAGGATCTGTAGCCCACTCACAGAACCAACACTGCTATCTCTGGCTCTTTCTTTTTCACAAAAATACCAGTAGCATTTGTGTTGTTGTTTCAATAATTATTCAGTGGTATTCTATCAAGCAAAAATAAGTTGAAAACCACAAAAATGTTCGCTCTCAAAAACAGATTTGCAAAGATGCTGAAGATATTAAAAATTAATCTTCAACAGATCTTAAATCTCTACCCTTAAGCCAAAATTTTTCAAGAATTTCTTTATTGTGCTAATAATTCTGTGCTTTGATCTTAGTTGGCTGTCCCCATTTTTCCTTATGAACAAAAACTTAAGAGTGGTTTTACTGCTACCCATGTCTGCCATTTTCAACATAAGTGACAGTAATGAGGTAATACTGTCTTTCATATGCAGGTGCTTGGTGAAGCTGCTGGTGGTGGCCAGTATCCACCTGGAATAGGTACAATAGTAACCATTCCTTCTCCATCAAAGTCTAATTTCATTCCTGCCCCTACATTAACCTTCAAAGCTAACTACATAAGTAAGTAATCCATCCATCCATCCATACAATCATTCATACATTCAGTGCTCTGAAAGCCACTCAGCGCGGGTCAACAGGGAAAACAAAAAATGAGATGAGTAAGGAAAAAAAAAACAATCCTATTTACTATTACACCAAAAAAATTAAGATACATACGAATAAACTTAACTAAGGAGGTAAAAGACCTGTACTCGGAAAAGTACAGGACATTGAAAAAAGATATAGAGATAGACATAAACAAATGGAAGAACATACCATGTTCATGGATTGGTAGAATCAATATCATTAAAAAGTCCATACTACCCAAACCAATCTACAGATTCAAAGCAATCCCCATTAAAATACCAATGGCATATTTCAAATATCTAGAACAAACTCTTCAAAAGTTCATCTGGAATAAAAAAAGACCTTGAATAGCCACAGCAATCCTGAGAAAGAAGAACAAAGTTGGAGGGATCATAATACCAGATATCAAGCTATATTACCAAGCCATGGTTCTCAAAACTGCCTGGTACTAGCACAAGAACAGACATATAGACCAATGGAACAGAACAGAGGACCCAGAAATCGACCCAAGCCATTATACTCAATTAATATTTGACAAAGGAGCCAAGAGCATCCAGTGGAGTCAAGATAGTCTCTTCAATAAATGGTGTTGGGAAATTTGGTCAGATACATGCAAAAAAAATGAAACTAGATCACCAACTTACACCATACACAAAAACAAACTCAAAATGGCTAAAGGACTTAAATGTAAGACGGGAAACCATAAAAATCCTACAAGACTCCATAGGCAGCAAAATAGCAGACATATGTTGTAGCAATATCTTTACTGACACAGCTGCTAGGGCAATGGAGACTAAGGAGAAAATAAACAAATGGGACTATATCAAAATAAAAAGCTTCTGCACAGCAAAAGAAACCATTAACAAAACAACAAGAAAGCCCACTGAATGGGAGAACATATTTGCTAATGATATTTCAGATAAGGGTTTACTATTCAAAATTTACAGAGAACTCATACAACTTAACAAAAGGAAGATAAACAATCCAATCAAAAAATGGGCAAAGGACATAGAAAGGGAGTGGACTGATAATTGTCAGGGGAAAAGGGGTATGGCAGGGGGGTGCAGGAAGAGACTGGACAAAAATCGTACACCTATGGATGAGGACAGAGGGGGGGAAATAAGGGCAGAAGGTGGGGTGGGAACCAGGTGGAGGGGAGCTATGGGGGGAAAAAGGAGAAATAATTGTAATAATCTGAATAAAGATTTTTTTTTTTTTAAATGAGCAAAGGACCTAAATAGACACTTTTTGAAAGAGGACATACAGAAGGCCAAGAGACATTATGAAAACATGCTCAAAGTCACTCATCATCCGAGAGATGCAAATCAAAATAACAATGAGATACCATCTCACACCTGTCAGAATGGCTATCATCAACAAATCAACAAAGGACAAGTGCTGGTGAGGATGTGGAGAAAAAGGAACCCTTGTGTACTGCTGGTGGGAATGCAGACTGGTGCAGCCACTGTGGAAGACATTATTGAGTTTCCTCAAAAAGTTAAAAATGGAACTCCCATTTGACTCAGTGATCCCACTTCTAGGACTATATCCCAAGAAACTAGAAACACCAATCAGAAAGGATATATGCACCCCTATGTTCATAGCAGCACAATTTACAATAGCTAAGATTTGGAAACAACCTAAGTGCCCATCAGCAGATGAGTGGATTAAAAAACTGTGGTACATCTATACAATGGAATACCACGCCGCTATAAAAAAGAAGGAACTTTTACTATTTGCGGCAGCATGGATGGAACTGGAGAGCATTATGCTAAGCGAAATAAGCCAGTCGGAGAAACATAAATATCACATGAGCTCACTCATATGTGGGATATAATGATCAACATAATTTGATGAACAAGAATAGATCCAGAGACAAATGGCAGGGGAGTGGGTGGTTAGAGAGCAACCAAAGGACTTGTATGCATGCATATTAACGTAACCAATGGACACAGACACTGGAGCAGTGGGAGCTTGCCCGGGGTGGGAATGGCTGGGGGGTGTCAAGCGGGGGAAAAGGAGACATATGTAAAACTTTAGACAATAAATAAATTTTTAAAAAATGAGATAAGTAAAATACATCGTAATGAATGCTATATGGGACACTGCAGGGACTCTGACAGGATTGGGCAACCTGACCTAGTTGAAGGGGTCAGGGAAGCCTTCCCAGTAGAAATTATTTTTCAGCTGACATGAAGATTGGTTAAGACTTAATCCAAAATTGGGGAAAGCGAGAGTGAACAGTTAAGGGGAAAACACTGGAGCAGAGGAAGTAGTATGTTGGAAAGTTCAAAGGCAATAAATAAGACGAATAACAGTGGTATGACAAAAATAATAATAAATAATATTGACTGTTACTCTTGGTCAGATACTTACCCCTATTTGATAGAAAAAAACGGAGACACAGGACACTGAAGTAATTGTCCCAAGGTCACATGGCTAAAAGCTGGTGGGCTTCAGGCTAAATCGAGGAACTTGGCAACAGAATCTGTTTACACTATACTGCAAAAGATCCTGTCATGCTTCAAGAAACTGAAGTTTTAGTCCATGTAAAATGTAAGGGAGAGGCTGGCAGGGTCAGATAATGGCGGACATGGTAAGCCCTTGTACCAGATACTTCCCATGCCCTCCTCACGTCCTCCTGACCCAGTTTTTCTTCTACAAGTCACGGCTGCAGCAACCTGGTAGCACCTGCCTGAGCTGTGCCTGGTGTCTTGCTTTCCCAGGGCTGCTTTTCTGAATTTTCAACATAGAAAACCTGGGTATGACAAGGAGGTTACACCCCCTGCCATGGCCCTGACCAATGGGGGTCAGAAACCAGGAGGTAAAAAGCCCCCTTTTCCTTCCTTGCGTGGACACTTGTGAGGAGCAGAGAGGCGATCAACACTGCCCCTCTGAAGGTCAAGAGAGATCAGCCCCAGGTGCTCAGAGCAGTGACCAACTCCTACTTCATTCTTCCCAGCCCTGCTCTCCACTTTTATGTGGCCACTTCCTGAAAAACAAAACAAAACAAAAAAACCTTCTACCTACAAAAACAAAAAACAAAAACAAAACACCTACATACAAATCCTTGTCTCAGACTGCCTTCTGGGGTAACCAGGCTGAGGCAGCGATGTTAGACAGGAGTTTATCCTACAGGCAGTCAAAGAAAGCATCTTTTTAGAAAACCATACCCACTGTCTCACAGGAAACAACAAGAGCTTGAGAGTGGGGAATAAACTCAGAAAACTGACAGCTTGATAAAGGTTCCTGTAATTCTCTCAGCACCATTATGTCAGGAAGTTGTCTCAGTACAGCCCACAGAAAGAGTCCATACTCTTTCTTCTGCCCCTTTGGATGTGGGCCAGAAAAATGGCAACTGCTATGGATCGTCTAAGATCTGAGCCCACTTCTGAGGCCACGGCATCCACAACACTGCTATTTCTTCCATCGTCTTGTAGTCTCTTCTCGCGTCTTCTAGAGCCCAGAGACTATGGCTGTCCTCCCTGCTGGTACTTGTGGAAGTACGCTAAATCTTAAAACCAAAGAATAATGTTGAAGATCAGGAAATAAATGGACCTGTTGGGTGTTTTGGTTTTAAAGCATTTTTGGCTTCTCTCTCTTCTGGATGTTTTTATTTTTCACTCATTATGATATGGACAAATTCCAAACTTAGTACTATCATAGCCAGAAACTTTTCATATAAGTAATACTGGCAATAACACTATACATTTGGCTTAAGGATGAAGTTCAGTTTCCATAATATAGAATTAAAAGTAAAAGTAAATTAAAAGTTTGCTCTCAATATTAGAGTACGTTACCTAAAAGAATAGAATGTATATTATTTATTGTCCATAATAACTTTTTCATTGTCATATATCTGGGACAAATGGGACACTATGTAGCCCTGCCTAAAATAGTTTGCTGAAAGGTCAGCTATAGTAATTATGCCTTAATTATTACACAGACTTAATGGGTAAATTGTTAACAAAAAGATAGCAGACTATAATGTGTTTAACTCTTAAGCTAGTTAAGTAAAATAGACTCCAAATAATGAAAATTTTTTTTATCTTATGCTAATTTTAATCAAATTTATTCTTACATCTGATAGCCATTAAATTGCAGTGTTTACTTGAAACTATTACATATTAAAAATAAGAAAAGGGTAAAAGTACTGTAACTATGGTATTTACAACATAATTAGGGTTAAATTTAATTGATTAGCATATACAAAGTGGCTTAAAAACTGTTACCATTGTCATATCTTACCTGTATATATCAGACTGACTATATTCATAAAGTTTCTTTTCCAGGTCCAATCTCTTCTTTTCACTATAGTACAGAAAGAAATATTTTATAAATAATTATACTGATAATAGGCTATTAAATTTAGAATATGATCGCCTTTGAAATCACACTTTTGTGAGAATGCTTCTCTGGTCTAAGAAGCAGAAAATGATGGCTGTATTTGAAACTCAAGACATAAAATTACTTAGCAGTCACCAGGGATGTCAAAAAAGCAGAGAGGACACTAACACAAAGCAGAAAGAACAAGCTTCTCAAAGTAAATGGGGAATGCCATAAGAAAAGACTGGGAACCAGGTTCATTCATTCAACAAGTATTTCTTGAGTACCATGATGAGCCAGGCAATAAGTAAGTTCTAAGCCTAGAGACTCACATGGTGAACAAAGCAACCAAGAACCCTGTCATCAGGCAGCTGACATCTAGGGGGAAGGACAGACAATAAACATACAAATACGTAGGATGTAATATGGCCAGATATCTCTGAGATGGGGGCACATCAGGACTGGATATGATGCTTCCACAAATCCACCTTGGACTAAAGACTTGGTGGCTTGCTCTGCTCCCAACCAATCATGCTTGAGCAGAGCCAAGTGTTGAGTTAGGAATAGGTCTCTGAAAAATAAACCTGGCCTCACGGACATTTAGTGAACACCAGGTCACCTAACACTATTGCTTCAAATTTGGGGGATTTTCTTTTTATAACTTTGTGACATCACCATGATTTGTCATTAACTGCTATTCCCTGGAGTTACCACCATTAAAGACTTAGCCTTGATGTTCAGGTCAGTGCTGGAAATAAGCGAGGAGAAAGCTTACCCTGCACACCCAGCCTGGGCAAGAAGGGGGGAAATTGGAGAGGGCAGCAGCCAAAACCAAGGAACTAAGGGGTAAAACTGCTGAACGGGAAGCCACCCCAGTCTTCAAAAGAGCCCTTGGGAGGTTTACCCACAGAGGGCTCCGCATGACCACCGCCAAAGTCCCAGCTTCAATCTTGTCTAATTGAGGTCACATTGCTCATCTAAGTTAACATTAACTAAAGGCCAAAAGAGAAACCATATAATGTCTGAGAGGAAAATACTATAAAAAATACTGGGAATCAAAGACAAGGAGTCCAATAGAAGGTGAGCTCAGGTTATTCTCTTGAAGGAAAGGGGCTGAGCCCACATTCCATTTATGAGCTCATAATTCGTTTTTCTTTCAGATAATTTTTCCTTTAAAAAAAAAAAAAAAGCCCCATATTTACTTGTTAGCTACATGATAGGTTAAGTAAATTTCATTGTTTAGCACAATTTAACTGTAATTCTTTTAATGGAAAAATGGTATACAAGATCCAAACACCTAATCTTTGCTTGGGGAATATAACCTATTCCTTAGTTGGGGGTATGCCTATGTTAAAAAAAGAATAAAAGATTAAAAGGAAAAACTTATAAAAACACAATTTTGAAAAAATAATTTTATTGATTTCAGAGAGGAAGGGAAAGAGAGAAACATCGATGATGAGAGAGAATCATTGATTGGCTGCCTCCTGTATGTCCCCTAGTGGGGATCGAGCCCACAACCAGGACATGTGCCCTAATCAGAATCAAACCTAGGACCCTCAATCCACAGGCCAACGCTCTATCCACTGAGCCAAGCCAGCTAGGGCTAGAAACACAGTTTTAAAACGAATAGTTTCTCATAGGTTTTTATGTAATAAGACTGAACTTAGAAGAGAAATGAAGGAAATATGGTATAATTGCAATTAATGAAGAATGAATGACTGGACAGTGTAAGCAATTTGTCATTAAATTACAAGGACAAAGAGACCCTTAAATGCATCTATGACCTGGTGCCCTTGGTGTCATGCTTCATATCTGTGGTGTTCCTGTCAAGAAAGTATGACTAGACTGGTCATGAAGAAACATCAAGTAGACCCAGTTGGAGGATCATCCTCTGGAATGTAAGTTGTACTCTGTGAAACTCTCAGGAACATGAAAAACAGGGAAAGACTGAGGAACAGTTCCAGACTGGCAGAGACTACAGAGGCGTGGCAACCAAACACAACAAGGGTTCACAGATGGGGCATCATACTTATAATTCTAAAATTATTCAGAAAAGACTAATAATTTTAGATAGATAAGTAGATAGAGAAAAAGAAAATGTAATAAAATGCAGAGTTGAGGAACCTAGGTGAGGGAATATTAGAGGTCTTTGTCCTACTTTCCAACTCTTCTGTAAACTTGAACTTTAGTATAATTTAAAATTCACCTATGGCTTCTAGTGAAACAGGATCACAGACTGGAAATCCATCAGCTCCCAAGCAACAAATTCTTTTTATTTATTTTTTAAAATATATTTTATTGATTTTTTACAGAGAGGAAGGGAGAGGGAGACAGAGTTAGAAACATCGATCAGCTGCCTCCTGCACACCTCCTACTGGGGATGTGCCCGCAACCAAGGTACATGCCCTTGACCGGAATTGAACCTGGGACCCTTGAGTCTGCAGGTCGATACTCCATCCACTGAGCCAAACCGGTTAGGGCTCTTTTTATTTTTTATTTTTATTGATTTCAGAGAGGAAGGGAGAGGGATAGAAACATCAATGATGAGAGAGAATCGTTGATTGTCTGTCTCTTGCACAACCCCTACTGGAGATTGAGCCCACAATCCTGGCAGGTGTCCTGACCCAGAATCAAACTGTGACCTCCTGGTTCATAGGTCCATGCTCAACCACTGAGCCACATCGGCTGGGCAACTAGTTCTTTTTAATAATGAATGTTAATAATGACCAACTTTGTTCCTGTTTAACCTTCTATAGATACTGGTCATTTGGGCCAATTCAACACCAAAAGGAATTCCTATTTGGAGTGGCAAAGAAGGAAACTTTATTCAGTGCAAAACAGCTCAATTGTGATACAGGGTGGCTGTGAAGCAGCCCTGGAGCCAGCCCCTCTCAGGAAACACAGCTCTGTTCTGCTCCTCTATTGTCTGATCCACTCTGCTCCTGTCAGACTAGATATCTTTGTGTTTCACCTCAGCAAGGGAAACAGTCTTGGGTAGAAAGGGCAAATGAGCGCTCAAAGGAATTCAGAAGGAACCTGGCTTATATGGACAGAAGTCCCCACCTCTGATCCCTAATTGGTCGATTCTCATGCAAATGAGCACAACAAATCTTCAGTTTGATTGGTCCAAAAGGCACTGTCCTGATTGGTCAGAATAGGGCTGCTCTGGTTGGTTGGAGCTGCACAGCTCTGACTGGATGGGGCAAGCCTCAGTCCTATTGGTTAAAATAGGATTCCAGAGACTCCTTTGTAAGGGCTGGCTCAGCTAGCAGGAATACAGTACAGGCAGGCAGTTCAGTTCACAAGCAGGCAGCTTAGTGCAGGTCTCTCCCTGAAGGGCAGTTTGCATAAGAGGTCCCTATGTAGAAACAGCTGCTAGGCCCTGTTTTTGTTGTTGCTTTAGTTTGAGCCCACTTAGCCACTAGTAGCCCTTCTTAGTAGGTTTCTTCTTTCTCATGATTTACAATACAGACATCTGCTGGCCATACTTGTTCTCTATTGTGACACTTCATACACTGAAAAGCCACAATCAAACACTTCTTGGCCTCCTATTCCAGGCAAAATGATTATAATCTCATCAATTCTTCAACCCAGGCCCAGTTTCTAGCCTCCTCACCCACGCCCCACCACCTCTGAATGCTGTCTTTCATATATGTTTTAAATTTAAGACTTAAAACCAATAAAAAGCCAGAGAAAGGTGTATTGGAGGATCCTCTTGCAATTTCTACATGTTAAATCTTTATTTCAGTGTCTTTGAAACATCCAGCCCTGGGATGGGTACCCATAGTCCGTGGTTTCAGTTACCTGAATCCACACCCCCAAACTTTTTAAGTTTTACACAGCTGGGCAGTCCTTAAAGCCTAGCCATGTTTACTTTTCTCCTTTTAAGCCACTAGTTATTCTGCGTTTGTCTCAATACCATCTTCAGCTTTACTCAACAAGTATCTCAGTGTCCATTTCTGAACTATTATGATATCTCACCCTGAATCAATAATGGCATTGAAAAAACCGGGTCTAGTTAATGGGCCTCTTAAAGGAACATTTTTATATAATTGCAAGAGTCAATTCCACTTATATGTTTCTACCATGCTTGCAGCACTATACACACTGTAACAAGTCACTTCACTAGGCTCTTTCAGATTCAATGATTGGCTTTTACCACAGAGCAGAGAAAACACTGTATACAAAAAGAAGCAATTTCAGAATATAAAATCGCATCTATGTGTGACTACAGCTAAGATAATTTGAGTTACAAATACACCAGTTACATGGGGAAAACCCGTTATTAGACCAGCTAACATTGCAATGACCTACGTCAAAGAGGATCGAGAAAGGACAAGTTTTTTGTTTTTTTATCTTGTACTCACTCCTAGGAAATTTTTTTATAAAGCAGCTGCGAATATCCAGGATTGGAGCCTTTAAAATTACTTGAGTTTTAAGAGCCAATGGTCCTTTGGATCTCTGGGATTGGTTAAAAAAAAAAAAAAGGCGGGGTGGGGGAGGGCATTCAAACACTCAAATAGAAAGCAATGATATTCAGTTTGCTCTGCAAAACTACACTTTTTAACTCTTTTTACCCCGAGGCTCTTTACTCTAGTGAGGCAAAAAGAAAACCTGTGGCCTTACTTTATATATTAATCAAGGCTCATTTCTGGTGAAGAACTAAAGTTCCAAGAAGCTGAATGACCTACTCAAGGTGACACAACTGTTCACAGATTAGAACCCAGGTTTCCACGGTTCTACTGCAGTTTTCTCTAAATCCAAAGTTATTTGCCTCTGTATTTATTAACTATGTGTTAGAGCTAGTTACAGTCTTTTAAAATAAAAAAATGAATATGCAGAAACAGAACTATACTGACTTAAAAATAAAACAAACCTTCAAATCCAGAACCATGAATAGGTTATACAATTTGACTCAAATTCGTTATATAATTTCAACAGCCTCACCTTACTAAATAGTTAAGTATTTAATGTGAAACATAAAGTGAGCAATAATAATGACATAGTTACACTTCAAGGACTATAAAGAGCCAGGTGTTCTAGCAGAGGAAGCAAAAAATGATAACTCACAATTAGTTCAAAAAGAATGCCGTTTGAACAAGTAACATTTTGAAATTAGAACTTAGGCTAAGCCCGGCTGGTGTGGCTTAGTGCTTGAGCGTCAACCTATGAACCAAGAGGTCACCAGTTCAATCCCCAGTCATATGCAGGAGGCAGCTGATTAATGCTTCTCTCTCATTGATGTTTCTATCTCTCTCTCTCTCTTTCCATTCCTATCTCTCTAAAAATCAATAAAAATAAAAAAATAACAAGAACTTGGGCTAACAGATACATATAACTAAAGGCCTGGAGTAACTTAGCTACCCTTTTAAAGAACAGAGTCAAAAAGCACTAATTTACAGAGCAATGTCTCATCTCTTAATTATCCGGTATGTGCAGGCACTTAATACCATCTTTGAAATATCACACTATCCACTTTTCCTGGTTACTTGGAAAATGGTCATTATTTAGTCTCAATGTGTGGCTACTAGGTTCTATACAAGACATTCATAACTCCTAGACACTAGCTGGCTGACTTTGGCATTCCTTCCTTTCATTCAACAAATATTAAGCCCTTTCTTCGTTTCAGGTACTCTATCACAAGCTAAAAGATCCAGTTAGATATAATTCCTGTCCTCCTGGAATTCTCAGTCTAGGCAGGGAGCAAGTCACTTAAAGCCATTATCTCGAGTGCTTTAAGAATCTGAGGTCACATAAGTTAGGGAATGGGTTGTCAGTACTTGGTGCAGGGGATGAACTTCAGGAAGAGACTTTTTAAAAGTTGGAGATAAAAAAAAAAGTTGGAGATGAAGAGGTCACTGGGGTGGGTGATTAGTGGCATGTCAGAAAAAGAGGATGTAGAAAAAGATTAAGAGGTAAAATATGGGGACAATTAAGGTCTATTGTAGATGCTCTATAAATATTTGACAAGAATCGAAGCTAGCATAAGATAAATATAATTCCTTTCAAAAACCACTTCTGCCTTCACCTGACATGTAATTGTCATTTTAGAACAGTCACACACACAAACACAGCTCTCCCTTCACTAAAATGATTTTGTAACTTTTAACACTCATTAAACGTGTTATCATTAGATCCAAAAATCTATTTCCTTTCAACTAATGAGATTTCTAGTTTCAATTATTTTAGGAGCTAAATAATAGTCCCAACAACTTATCTTTGATGTGATTATTTATAGTAAATTACCTTATAATTTTCTCTCTTATGTGCTTAGATCTTGTTTTCTGTGGTTCTCATCTTTCATGTCCTAATCAAGTTATTAGTCAAGGTATCCTGGACCCTCTGGAAGCTGCACTTCTTTCGATGGAAATTTCATCCTTGCGCTGGGTATCTTATCCCCCGAAGTCTTCTCTCTCTCTCTCTCTCTCTCTCTCTCTCTCTCTCTCTCTCTCTCTCTCTCTCTCTCACACACACACACACACACACACACACACACACACACACACACACACCTGGACCTGTCATCTTTGCAGCAGCGTGCTGCAGGGGTGGGATGACAATTTGAAGAGACTGGGGAGGAGGCGTGTGGATGGGACTGGAGACATTCACAACGCTTGATCGGAATGACAGTCAGGAGAACCCCCACTATCACTGCAGCATCCCGCCGCGACAGACCTCCAATAAGTGAAGGGTCTCTGGTAAATGTTGTCCTCCAGGCGTCACCCGGAGCGTGGGGGCGTCGCGTGCAGACCCGGGCCCAGGGAACCACGGGCGGGAGAGGGGTAAGAAACAGGGGGTAGGCACCAGCTGACCCACGGAGCTGGCCGAGTCCCCCACCCCCCACGCCCCACGCTCCGATGGGCCGTACCTGTCCCGCAGCTCGAGCTGGAGGTGGCCCAGCCTCTCGTAGTATTCCGGGCTCGCCAGGGGCATGGGCGGTGAGGAGGCCGGAAGCATGCTGCCGCCTCCGCCGCTGCTTGCGTTTCCGTCCGCCTCTGGCCACCCGGGTTTTCCTAGGCAACGGCCCCACCATGCACCGCGGGTAAACATCGTGCCCCAGAGCCGCGCAGGGGGCGGGGCTGAGAAGGGGCGGGGCGCCGTGGAGGGGCGGGGCAGACGCAGGCCGACTCCGAGCCGCGAGCTGAGGCTGCCTGCTGGTGGGGAAGCTGCCTGCGGTGTGAGCTCGTTACCTAGGCCTCTCCGTCTAGGACCCGGCGTCTTCCTTCCCCCCTTCAAAATTCTCACAGAAGAGATGCTAGCCCTCCAAGCGGAGCCCTTTTCTGAGCACCAAGTCAGAAAGCCTCCCTTGATCTCGCCCCGTCCCCCTCACTCCCCCGAGGATGGGGGCTAGGTCCAATCTAGCCTCACACTTTTCTAGACATGAAAAAGGATCAGGGTGATGGGTACCTGGAATGTGTGTGTAAGGAGGGAGGTAAGCTCCAGGCAAGTATAGTCCCTCGCCCTGGGACCACCTTGCCTTACCTGAAGTGGTATGGCCAGATAAGGGCCAGAACAGAATCTGTAATATATAGAAGCCAGGTAGGGACCCTCTTGTCCAGGATTTAGTAACTACTGATGTTACTTTCATTTAGTTGTTATATCAAAGCATTATACTACATTGATCCCATGGTAGTATACAAGGTTTACCTTATTGATTTTAATGCAAACAACATTTTATTACAACCCTGGAAGTTGGGGAGGAGGGGGACAAAAGAAACCATGTTTTTAGGATTTTTTTAGGTCTACCCTCGTCCAGAATAGTTTTTAGAGGATAATAAAAATCCCCAAACAATTAACGTAACTAATTATTTTCCACAAATACACAAAGTAGATGAGGCAATCATTTTGCATCCCAAATTTTTATTAAGCTATTTTAGGAATGTCTAAAATTAAATTTAATTTAACAGTAAATAGATAATTCAAAGTAATTATAATTTGAATTGTATGGTTGATTTATTAATGACATTTGAAAAATCTAGATGCAGTACCCCCTTTATTAATAATAACACATAGCATACTAAGTGAATATTTCTAGAATACTTATGCTAAAATTAAGCATTCTAAATGGTAACAGACTTTTCATAAATGTGGAGCTCTTCACTTGGAATATTTAATTTGCTAGAATACTCTTTTGTAATATTGTTCCTAAATCCCTTTATGTTAGCAGAGCTGATTACTATACACAGCTCTGCTTTGAACTACTTGGATTGCAGGACATCAACTCTGCCTAGATTGGCAAGTGTTCCAATAGGCCACAAAATGTCTTAGCTGGAAGTTAGGAAGAATCTAGCCTCACACTCTTTTCTAGACAGGAAAAAGGATCAGGACAGGTAAGAAACTTGACCAAGGTCACACAGCTGGTAATCTATGTAATATTAATAACTCTAGTTTAAAAGATGGGTCCTTAATAGCCCCATTAAACAACAGCAAGGAAAACCCTGTAGTCATAAGGATCTTAGAGTAAACCATATGAAATTGCTGTTTTTGCAGCTCAGAAACAGTTGACTCAATAAATGAAAAATTGGTTTTAAAAATATGTTGACGTTATAATTTTACATTTTAAAATGTAAATACCTTGCAATTTTTAAATTAAAGCTTGTATATATATTAGCCTGTATACCCTGAGTGGCCAGATTATTATGAACTCCGAACGCATAATAATCTGGCTACTCAGTGTGTGTGTGTGTGTGTGTGTGTGTGTGTGTATGTGTGTATTAGAGGCCCGGTGCATGAATTTGTGCATGGGTGGAGTCTGACCAACTGGCCAGGGGGAGGGGACATGGGCGGTTGGCCGGCCTGCCTGCTGGTCGAACTCCTGGTTGAGTGGACAATTTGCATATTAGCCTTTTATTATATAGGATATACACTGAGTGGCCAGATTATTATGTGTTCAGAGATCATAATAATCTGGCCACTCAGTGTATATAACTGCTTGGATATTGTGGTAGTTTGTGAGGGCTGACATAATAAGGTACTGCAACTGGATGCTTAAACAATAGAAATGTTTAGTGTCATAGTTCTGGGGGCCAGAAGTCTTGAGATCATGGTGTTGGCAGAGGATTGGTTCCTTCTGAGGGCTCTGAAGGAGAATCCGTTCCATGCCTATCCCCTGTTTCTGGTGGTTTGCCAGCAATCTTGGGCATTCTTGGCTTGTGGATGTATCACCTTGGTCTTTGCTTTCATCCCCACATGGAATTCTCCTTGTGTGCATGTGTGTCTCCAAATTTCTCTGTATATAAGAACACCAGCCATATTGGATTAGGGCCCCATCTTCCTCCATCTTAACTAATTACATCTGCAATGACCCTATTTCCAAATAAGGTCACATTGTGAGGTACTGGTGAATTATAGTAGTAGAAACTGCTGTTTGGTTTCTGTACTTATTTGTTTGATAAAACAATAGAAAGCTATTTTGATTTTCTGAACTTATGTATGCTATCCCAATACTCTATTGATGATGGTTTGAATATCCCATTGATTGTGATCACTGGTCATCGAGGCACATTCCTCTGGGACCCAGGACAGATAGTGATCCTAAATTGTCTCAGCAGCTACAGATAACTGAGTTTCAGTTGACTCAGTGATCTCAGAATCTGGACAGCACAATTATTCTAAAATTGCCCAGGTGGTCCCAGATAATGTGTTTCCATTGATTCAGTGATTCATAAGATATTTTAGATAACTAGTTTGCTCAATTTTGCTTCTGTAAAAATGCTTTTTCGCAAAACATGTTCCTCATTTCAGACCCAAAGATGTAATCGATACCTTTGTGATATTCTGCCAATATAAGCCAGATGTGGCAAGCTGTTTGGGGCTGTGAGGTCTGGAGCGCTTTTGCTCCCTCGTATGCCGCTGGCTTTTAATAAATGAATCCATAATTCGACCTTTTGTGAGGCATCCTTTATAAGATGGGGGTTACACTACAACACTGGGAGTTGGGACTTGCACATATTAATTGGGAACACAATTCATCCCATAACAGACATAAACATGGCAAATCATTTCATTTCTGCAATTACTATGCAGAAATATTAGACAATGCATCCTATGCTATTGGAAAATTTGCTTTGTAAGTAGAGATGACTCAAAAGTAGAAGGTGGGTGAAAGGATGTGATGTCACATGCATGTGTGCATGTAACCTCTCCTGCCACTAAGCATTTATACCACTGGTGTAAGCATTTTTTAAAATTTCTTTATTGATTAAGTTATCACATATTTGTGCTCATCCCGCCATTCCCCTCCTGAACCCTTCCCCACGCATGCCCCCACCCCCCTGTTGTCTGTGACCACTGGTTAGGCTTATATGCATGCATACAAGTCCTTTGGTTGATTTCTCCCCCTTACCCCCACCCTCCCCTACCTTCCCTGAGGTTTGACAGTCTGATCGATGCTTCTCTGCCTCCGGGTCTGTTTTTGTTCATCAGTTTATGTTTTTCGTTATTTCCCCTAGATGAGTGAGATCATGTGATACTAGAAATACACTTATAAGAACCGAAAATGGGACAAGCAATAATGGTTATGCTGGGAGGCAAATTAATCAGTCTGTAGTGAGTTTCTTTCTGGGACAACAGTTCTTTTGAGTCCCAATTTCAATGTCAAACAGTTCCTTATGTGTACATGTCAGCAATGGTATTTCAGTTCTGGATGGTGGACAAATGGTGGTAATGCAGGTCCGACTCTCTCTGGTTTGGTCCTGGGCAACCTGCAGCAACGCACAGCTGCTGACTGCTAGTATGGTAAGGCGTCATCAGCATCTTCCATCTCTGGACTGTTTCTCTTCTGTCTTCATCGCTGGAGCAGTTTCTCTCTGTTGCAGGAATCCACATGGTCTTGGAGTTGTTTTCTGAAAATATACAAACATATTATCGACCAAAAGTTAATAAAGGAATTTTTTCTATAAATTTGACTTGGGATCCTTTTTCATTTTTTTACCCAAACGATTTTTCTTTGGCTTGTTTTGATACCATGTGTGTTTTTCATGGGTGTCTTGCTGTTAGCATTACAAATGGAAGTTAATTTTCTAAAGTAAAAATTTTCTAGATGTAATTTACTTACAGGATATTTTTCCTTACATGATATTCTTCTACTGTCCCCCCTTTTTTGATTTAAATATTAGGAGGCTTTTGGAAATTTTATAATGTAGTCTAGATAGCTTTTAAATTTTAATTTTTGCACTAAAATATCACTGCTTTAGGTTCATTACATGTTACGCAATTTTACCATGAGATGAACTACCAATAAAAATTTTAGTTAACACTTTAGGAACAGCTTTTTGTCCAGTACCATTAATTTTTCTAGAATATTTGTTTATTTCAATTAGCCAATTTAAATTAGTCTGAGAACTTGACTACTATTTTACTGTCAAATTTAATACTCTATTAACCCTGTAAATATTAGTGGGAAGGATTATTTGCCTTCTTGAGTAGGCCCTGAGCATTCCTGGCGCTAGGCTGGATTTAGATATCAAAAATCCACTTCCCCACACCATGGGTACAAGACCACTCAAACAAGGCTTGTTGTAGTGAGAGGGCAGCTGCTGTAGGCCAAGTCTCTGTCTGTGACCTGGGTCCCGATTTGAGCTGGGCATGGGAAGCGAAGCAGTCATGGGGGCAAGAGACCTCCCTCAGAAGGGGTGAGGGTTCAGGCCCCTGCAAAGTTGGGAGGGTGAGAGTCTGTGCCCCACCTCTGTTGACTCCAAAGTTCTCTCCTGATGGTCCCTCTGCAACTGTGCCTGTTTTAGGTTGTTCCTTCCCTGAGGAATCCTATCCATCTCTGGCTAACCAGCCATCCTCCGGGGCCAAGCAGGATGATGTGAGGTTCAGTTCTGTCTCCTTGGTGGCCTATGCCCCCATGGCCTCCACGGCCAGCACCTGCCTTGGGATCCCCTCGCCTGCTGGCGGGGCCCCGGCACTGATCACGTATCTTGGGGAACCCAGGTTTCTTCTCCGGGGAGGGCCCTGCTCACCCCACTGGGCAAAAGACAGATCCATGGTACCAGCCACCACGTGGCTTCAACCTCAGGATGAACAGCAAGCTCAGGCAACAGCTGTGGGCAATTGGATTGTGGGAAGAGGGTCCCTCTTGGCCAAAGCAACAAGAGGGGCCAATATAGAATGCTCTGGTGCCTTCCCAGGGGGCCCTCTATACAATGGAGGGGATTAAATCCCTTCATGTCCTTTTTAAATTGCTGCCAGACATTCAAAGAATTAGTTTGTAAGTTTGTTTGGGATAATTGTACATTATGCTGTTGTAATTCTAAAATATCAAGAGATGTGTTACCTTTGTCTCCAAGCACCAAAAAGATGATTTTTTATTGATTCCCAAGGGTGCGAGGTACTATTATAGGTAATGGGGGTATGGTGTAAGCATTTATTGCCTCATTTTTAAACCCCAAACAGCCATTTGAGGGTACACACATCTAAGTAACTGGCTTAAGATCCTGCTGCCAGAAGCAGTGCTAGAATTTGCAAACAGACTTGTTCCAATTCCAAAATTTATCCTTTCTTAGCTTCCATATCGAATGGAAGTATAATAGTCCTACTTGGCACTCAGAGGGAATACATTTCTCATCCTTTCTAGCAGTTAGATGGGTCTATATGACCTGGTCTCACCAGTGAAATGTGAGCAGAAGTGATACAGCCACTTCCAGGCCTGGCCCCAAAACATTCTGCATCCTCTTCTCTATTTTTCATTAGTTGCCCAGCTAGATACAGGAGATCCAATGGAGAACTGTGAGGCTCTGGAAGTAGAGTGGATAACTAAAAGGGCACAGGAATGTGTCTTGGGCAAGAAATAAACCTTATGTTGAGTCACTGATATTTTTGTGTTGCTTGTTTCAACAATGGGCACTACCTTTCCTAACTAACACACAAGCCTTCTATGCAACAGTTACACGAATGCATCAAAATATCTTTTCACAACATTCTCATTGAGGATTTATATGACTATCCAGATGGTCAAAGAAACTGCAAACCTGAAACTCTGAGATTAAGAGTCACAAGAGGAAGAAAGAGGTCTGGATAGGAAGGCAAAGCCACAGTGAAGAAACTTCTAAAATAACTCTGTACAATGGGACTTTCAGAAATTATGGAAATGTTCTATTCTGTGTTGTCCTATATGGTAACCACTGAGCTATTAAGCAATTGAATATGGCTAATGTTGAGGAATTTAATTTTTAATTTCATTTAATTTTAATTTATAAAAATTTATATTTTAGAGGACACATGTATCTAGTCCTACAGTGTTTGACAGTGCAGATCTATAAATAAAGATAGAGATAAAGATGGCTAGGTAAGGTGGGGGAGAAGGGGGGGGGTCATAAGTCACCAGAAAGTGGAAAGGTAGGAAATAGAAGGTAAGATGCCATTTTGAGAGGGAAGTGTGATGGTTAATTTTATGTATCAACTTGGCTAGGCCATGGTGCCCAATTGTTGCTGTGAAGCTATTTTTCTTTTTACATGTGATTTACATTTAAATCAGTAGACTTTGAGTAAAGCAAATTATCCTCCATAATGTGGGTGGCCCTCATCCAATCAGTTGAAGGCTTTAAGAGAAAAGACTGAGATCTCAAGAAGAAGAAGAAGAAGGAATTTTGTCTCCAGACTACCTTTGGACTCAAAACTGCAATATCAACTACTGCAGATATGTTTAGCCTATGGGCCTTACCTATTAATTTTGGACTTTCAAGTCCCTACAATCTTTCTCTCTCTCTCTTTCTTCCTCTCTCTCTCTCTCTCTCTCTCTCTCTATATATATATATATATATATATATAGATGTATATATATATATATATATATATATATATATATATAGATATAGATATATATATATAGATGTAGCTATAGAAATATAGACATTTATATCTTTCCTAACTGGTTCTGTTTCTCTCTTTTTTTATTATTTTTTATTTTATTATTTTTACACATATGTGTCCTTATTCTCCCATTAACCCCCACCCCCACTCATGCCGCACCCACCTGTTGTCTGTGTCCATTGATTAGGCTCATATGCATGCACACAAGTCCCTTGGTTGATCTCTCCTCCTTACTCCCATCAACCCCCTCCTTCCCTGAGGTTTGAGGTTCTGATCAATGTTTCTCAGTCTCTGGTTCAGTTCTTGTTCATCACTCTATGCCGTTCATTATATTCCACAAATGAGTGAGATCATGTGATATTTATCTTTCTCTGCCTGGCTTATTTCACTTAACATAATACTCTCCATCTCCATCCATGTTGTTGCAAATGGTAGGAACTCCTTCTTTTTTACCGCAGCGTAGTATTCCATTGTGTAGATGTACCACAGTTTTTTAATCCACTCATCGGCTGATGGGCATTTAGGCTGTTTCCAAAACTTAGCTATGGTGAATTGTGCTGCTATGAACATAGGGGTGCATATATCCTTTCTGATTCATGTTTCTAGTTTCTTGGGATATATTCCTAGAAGTGGGATCACTGGGTCAAATGGGAGTTCCATTTTTAGTTTTTTGAGGAAACTCCATACTGTTCTCCACAGTGGCTACACCAGTCTGCTTTCCCACAAAATGCAAAAAGCAGTGCAAAAGAGTTCCTTTTTCTCCGCATCCTCGCCAACACTTGTCGTTTATTGATTTGTTGATGATAGCCATTCTGACAGGTGTAAGATGGTACCGCATTGTTGTTTTGATTTGCATCTCTCTGATGATTAGTGACTTTGAGCAGGTTTTCATATGTCTCTTGGCCTTCCTTCTATCTTTTGAAAAGTGTCTATTTAGATCAGCTGTCCATTTTTTGATTGGGTTGTTTTTCTTCTTTTTGTTAAGTTGTATGAGTTCTCTGTATATGTTGGAGATTAAACCCTTATCGTTGATATCATTGGCAAATATGTTCTCCCATGCAGTGGGCTTTCTTGTTGTTTTATTGATGGTTCCCTTTGCTGTGCAAAAGCTTTTTATTTTGATGTAGTCCCATTTGTTTATTTTCTCTTTAGTTTCCATTGCTCTAGGGGCAGCATCAGTGAAGAAGTTCCTTCGGCATATGTCTGAGAATTTCCTGCCTGTGGATTCCTCTAGTATTTTTATGGTTTCCTGCCTTACATATAAGTCCTTTATCCATTTTGAGATTATTTTTGTGTATGGTGAAAGTTGGTGATCTAGTTTCATTTTTTTGCATGTATCTGTCCAATTTTCCCAGCACCATATGTTGAAGACACTGTCTTGACTCCATTGTATGTTCATGCCTCCTTTGTCAAATATTAATTGGGCATAGTGGTTTGGGTCGATTTCTGCGTTATCTATTCCATTCCATTGATCTATATGTCTGTTTGTGTGCCAGTACCAGGCTGTTTTAAGAACAGTGGCTTTGTAATACAGCTTGATATCTGGTATTGAGATCCCCCCCTACTTTGTTCTTTCTCAGGATTGCTGCAGCTATTCGGGGACTCCTTTTATTCCAGATGAATTTTTTGAAGGTTCGTTCTAGGTCTGTGAAATATGCCGTTGGTATTTTAATGGGAAGTTCATTGAATTTATAGATTGCTTTGGGTAGTATGGACATTTTGATGATGTTGATTCTACCAATCCATGAACATCGTATGTTCTTCCATCTGTTTATGTCTTCCTCTAGCTCTTTTTTCAGTGTCGTGTAGTTTTCCACGTATAGGTCTTTTACCTTCTTAGTTAAGTTTATTCCTAGGTATCTTAATTTTTTTGGTGCAATGGTAAATGGGATTGCTTTTTTAGTTTCTCTTTCTGTACATTCACTATCGGTGTATAGAAATGCGATAGATTTCTTGGCGTTAATTTGTATCCTGCTACATTGCCAAATTTCTTATTAAATCTATTAGTTTTTTGATGGAGTCTTTTGGGTTTTTTATGTACAATATCATGTCATTTGCGAATAAGGACAGCTTTACTTCTTCTTTTCCAATTTGGATGCCTTTTATTTCTTCTTCTTGTCTAATTGCAATGGCTAATACTTCCAGTACTATGTCTGACAGGTGTGGTGACAGTGGGCATCCCTGTCTTGTTCCTATTCTTAGGGGAAATGGTTTTAGTTTTTGCCCATTGAGTATGATGTTAGCTGTGGGTTTATCATATATAACTTTTATTATGTTGAGGTATGGTCCTTCTATTCCCACCTTGTTGAGAGTTTTTATCAAGAAAGGGTGAGATTTTGTCAAATGCTTTTTCTGCATGAATTGATATGACTATGTGATTTTTATCTCTCAATTTGTTTATGTGTTGTATCACATTTATTGATTTGTGGATATTGTACCATCCTTGCATTCCTGGGATAAATCCTATTTGGTCATGGTGTATGATTTTTCTGATGTAGTGCTGGATCCGATTTGCTAGAATTTTGTTGAGGATTTTGACATCTATGTTCATGAGGGATATTGGCCTGTAATTTTCTTTCATTGTGTTGTCTTTATCTGGTTTTGGTATTAGGGTGATGCTGGCTTCATAGAATGAGCTTGGAAGTGTTCCTTCCTCTTGAATTTTTTGGAATAGTCTGAGGAGGATAGGTTTCAGTTCTTCCTTGAATGTTTGGTAAAACTCCCCTGTGAAGCCATCTGGCCCTGGGCTTTTGTTTGCTGGAAGCTTTTTGATGACTGCTTCAATTTCTTCCATAGTTATTGTCCTATTGAGATGTTTAGATTCTTCCTGATTGAGTTTTGGAAGGTTATATTTTTCTAGGAATATGTCCATTTCCTCCAGGTTGTCCAGTTTGTTGGAATAGATTTGTTCATAGTATTTTTTAACAATCCTTTGTATTTCAGTGGAGTCTGTTGTTATTTCACCTCTTTCATTTCTGATTTTGTTTATTTGGGTCCTCTCTTTTTGCTTCTTGGTGAGCCTGGCTAAAGTTTCATCAATCTTGTTTATCCTTTCAAAGAACCAGCTCTTGGTTTTGTTGATCTTTTGTATTGTTTGTTTGTTTCAATGTCATTTATCTCTGCTTTGATCTTTATTATTTCCTTCCTTCTGCTTACCCTGGGCTTTTCTTGTTGCTCTCTTTCTAACTCTTTGAGTTGTAGGGTTAGGTAATTTATTTCCGTTGTGTCTTGTTTTTTGCAGTAGGCTTGTAGAGCTATGAACTTCCCTCTCAAGACTGCTTTTGCTGTGTCCCATGGATTTTGGATTGTTGTGTTTTCGTTGTCATTTGTTGCCATAATATTTTTTATTTCTTCCTTGATCTCTCTGGTAACCCAGTCATTGCTTAATAGCATGCTGTTTAGTCTCCATGTGTTTGATTTTTTTGGATTGTTTTTATTGTAGTTGATTTCCAGTTTTATGCCACTGTGGTCTGAGAAGATGCTTGATATGATTTCTATCTTGTCGAATTTGAAGAGACTTTGCCTATGACCCAACATATGGTCTATCTTTGAAAATGACCCATGTGCACTTGAGAAGAATGCATATTCTGTGGCTTTGGGGTGAAGTGTTGTGAAGATGTCAATTAATTCCATCTGGTCTAGTGAGTCATTTAGGATTGATGTTTCTTTGTTGACTTTTTGTTTAGAGGAGTTGTCCAATGGTGATAGTGGGGCATTAAAGTCTCTTACTATGATTGTATTGCTTTCAATCTCTCCTTTGATATCCTCCAGGACTTTTTTTTATGTATTTGGGTGCTCCTGTATTGGGTGTGTATATGTTTACCAGAGTTATTTCTTCTTGTTGTATTGCTCCCTTTAGTATTATGAAGTGGCCTTCCTTATTTCTTGTTATGTCCTTCACTTTGAGATCTAATTTGTCAGATATAAGTATTGCTACCCCTGCTTTTTTTTTCATTTCCATTCACCTGAAAAACCTTTTTCCATTCCTTCACCCTCAGTCTGTGTGCATCTTTTTTTCTGAGGTGGGCTTCTTATATACAGCAGATATATGGGTGGTGTTTTCTAATCCAATCCATTACCCTATGTCTTTTGATTGGGGCATTTAATCCATTTACATTTAAAGTTATTATTGATAGGTACTTACTTGTTGCCATTTTTATTCTTTACCCCTGTGTTCCTTCTTCGATTCCTTTTTTTTTTTTTTACAGCAGACCTTTTAACATTTCTTACATCGCTGGTTTGGTGGTAATAAATTCCCTTAGTCCTTTTTTGTCTGTGAAGCTCCTGATTTCACCTTCAATTTTGATTGATAGCTTTGCTGGGTGTAGTATTCTTGGATTCAGACCCTACCTTTGCATGACTTTGTATATTTCATTCCATTCCCTTCTGGCCTGAGGAGTTTCTGTTGACAAATCAGTTGCTAGTCTGATGGGGGTTCCTTTGTAGGTAACTTTCTGTCTCTGTCTGGCCACTTTTAAGATTCTTACTTTGTTGTTGGTGTTTGCCAATTTAATTATAATGTGCCTTGGCATCGGTCTTTTGGGGTTCATTTTGCTTGGGACTCTGTGAGCTTCTTGGATTTGTGTGGGTATTTTCTTCCCTATATCAGGGAAGTTTTCTGTCATTATTCCTTCAAACAGGTTTTCTATTCCTTGCTCAGTTTCCTCTCCTTCTGGAACCCTTATTATGTGGATGTTGTTTTGTTTTGTGTTGTCCCAAAGTTCCCTTAGGCTCTCCTCCTGCTTTTTAATTATTTTTCTAGAAGCTGCTCTATTTGGGTATTTTTTCTTACCTTGTCTTCTAGCTCACTCATGTGGTCCTCTGCTTCTTCTATTCTACTCTTGATGCTTTATATTGAGTTCTTTACAGCAGCCATGTAATTTTTCATTTCTTCTTGGTTCTTCATTTCCTCTTGTTTCTTACTCATATTGTCAAATTTGTCTTCCATTCTTTTCAGCCACCTTATGACCATTTCTCTGAATTCTTTCTCTGGCAGGTTGCTTGCCTCCATTTTGTTTACTTCCTTTTCTGGTGATGCCTGCTTCTTTTCATATGTGAGCTGTTCCTTTATCTCCCCATGGTCTCTGCTTCTCCAGGTGTCTGGTTATGTAGTTCTCTCTCTCCTTATCCCAGGCGAAATCTGACTTTTCTGTGGTGGAGTATAGAGCTCCTCTGAATTCACGTGTTTGCACCAATTGGGGACTGGTGCTCTGGGGTTCACAGCTGTTCGATGGGTGCTGCAGTTGTAGATTTTCAGGTTTCCAATAACATCCACTTTCCCCTTCAAGATGGCGCTGTCTCCACGTCCAAGCCGTTGGCTCAGGGAGGGAACCCAGCAGCAGTGGGGGCTGCCCAGTCAGGGGAACCCCATCCAGCAGTCCCCCACCTTCTCCTGGAGTACAGCTGTCCCTTAACTCTCCAATAGACACTCCTCGTGTGACCCTCAGCTGTTCTTTCTATCTGCTCCGGGACAAGGCTCAGGACTCGTCTTTCTATTCTGCCGCCATTTTGGTTCCTGGTTCTGTTTCTCTGGAGAACTCTGACTAATACAGGAGGGCATAAGGTTACTAAGAGCCTTTTTTCTCAAAGGCATTTGTAATAGCTACTTTAAAACAGTAAGAACTGGGTAAAAATTCCAATAAAACAATTAAAAATAAAATCCCTCATTTGATTTTATATCATGTAAACCAACAACTAATGTGTGGGTCTCAGGAATTACATGAAAAATACTAAGTAACAGCTGTTGCATACCTGTGATTTCCAATGAAGTCCTTTAATTTGGATCTTCATGAGGTCTTCAGGATTATCCCTTTGTTGACAAGAAGGAATACTCAGAGGCGATAGACTTGTGGCACCAAAACCTTTTATTCTTTTCTCTCTGCAGGACTGACTGGTGGCTTGGTTCTGCCTGGGAAGGACTGTTCCATAGCCCTGGATCCCTGGGTGCTTGAGCAGCACCCCTGCATCCGTGGGTGCTGATATCACATGTGAACAATCTTTGAATGCTGAGATTCTTCTCAATGATCACTTGGTGGAGTTCATAAGTGTTTGCCACTTGGATGCACTTCTCATCAGGGTTCAACAAGTACTCCTAACAACAAGGATTACAAATAAAGGGACACACTAGGCCTGCTCTTACAACTCACAGGCAGGTTGAAACTAAAGAATTTTGCATAATAAATATAATTTAATTTGTGGCTATGTGTTTATGTTTACAAGGCAACAGGTCATCTAGTATAGAACACTCTACTTATCATCTACAATTATCCATGGCATGTGTCTTTGTAGAAATGTTGCCTTCATTCATTCCTGGGGCACTTGGATGGTGACTGCAGAACATTGTCCCTGTTCCAACAAACTCTTGCTATTGTATCCTAGAAAAGTACAGAACACAGAGGTTGAGAATTTTGGCTCAGGCCCCCTCTACATGGTATAGCACCACCTCCTCTTGCAAGCTGTGTGACCTTAAACAGATTACTTAACTTTGCTGTGTCTCACATTTCTCACCTGTAAAGTGATAGTACCAGTGCCTACTTCTCAAGCTTGTTGAGAAGATTACATGTGACACAATTAGAATCATACCTGGTAGCGTTAGACCTCAATAAACATAAGCTGGCATCACTTCTTCAGAAGGCAAGAAGCATATCCCTTTGGAAGATAGAGTCATCAGAGGTAAGATGTTAGTTCTATCTCTCAAAGACATTTCCTAAACTTCTTCTTGATTCTTCTTTATCAATGCTGCTTTCCCTGCACTCAAATGCCACTCAGAGGGGTCCGGTAACTTGAATTCATCACGGATGAGTTAGTAGATGACATTTAGTTGGGAACCTAATTGACATTCAGTTTCACTCTTTTTGTGTCAACACTGGCAGTTGAAAGAATCCCCGCACGTCACCCCTCAAGTAAAGAAATTCAGTAACTTAATTACCTTTTTAAGGGCCTCTCTCCAAATACAGTCATTCTGAGGAACCTGGGGGGGGGGGGGGGGGGGGAGGGGCGGGCAGCGCACGGAGGAGGAATATGACTTCAATGTATGAAATTGGAGGGACACAACTGAAATCATAGCAGTCTCCCCAAAATTCCTTTCCATTAGGAATTCATGCCCCGTGTAGCTCCTCCCACACTGAATCAGAGCTAACTTGTGTGACAGTTTGTGTCATCCATAATGTCTCATTTTATCATAAACCAGCCACCATATTGTGAAGAAATCTGTGTGGTCCTTAGGAAGGGGCCATTTGAAGAGTAACTGAGGCTTCCTCCTAACAGCGAGTACCAACTTAACAGCCACGTGAATGAGTGGGATTGGGTCTTTCAGCCCTGTCCAACTTCCTGATGACTGTGGCTCTAGCCAACATCTGACTGCAACCTCGTGAGAGACCACAAGAGAGAAGCTAAGCTGCTCTGGAATTCTGATCCATAAAAATCATGAGATAATAAAAGATAGTCATTATTTTAAGCCATTAAGTTTTGGGATGATTTGTTACACAGCATTAGATAACTGATACACATGAGGTGGAAGGGCAGTGGTTGAAGAAATCAGTGATTATTATATACCCATTATCTTTTAGCCATAGAATCATCTGTGGGAATCATCTTCAAAATTGACAAAAAAAAGCTGCAAAGTGTGTGTTATTATTACTGTTTTATTGAGGCTCAAGGAGTTAAGAAAATTGGGAAGAACTTATATCCATGTGCTTTCTACTGTATCACTGAATTTCTGTTGTGGGATACCCTTACCAGGGATGGTGTTGCATACACAGTTAACTATTTGCTATCACTTAGCAGTAATAAAAGTGCCCTAAAATGTCTCATACTTACTTTGGAATTCTACTTTGGAATGTGTAAGTCACTCTTATGCATTCAAGATTTCCTTTTATTTTTCCTCTCACATATTTCTTTCCTTTCTTTTTAATTTTATTTTTCAATTACAGTTGATTCATTTTTATTTTACATTAGTTTCAGATGTAAAACACAGTGGTTAGACACTTATTTAATTTATGAAGCAATCCCCTCAATAATTCTAGTACCTACCTGGCACCATACATAGTTATTACAATATTATAGACTATATTCCCTATGCTGTAATTTACATCCTTGTGACTATTTTGTAATTACCAATTGGAACTTCTTAATCCCTTCACCTTTTTAACCCAGTAGCCCAGCCCTCCTCCCCTCTGGCAACCATTGGTCTGTTCTCTGTATCTATTAGTCTGTTTCTGTTTTGTTTGTTTTGTTCTTTGGATCCCATGTATAAGTGAAATCATATGGTATTTGTTAGCTCTGTCTGATTTATTTCACTTATTCCACTTCTTAACTATTGTGAATAACACTGCAATGAACTCGGGGTGCATATATTCTTCTGAATTAGTGTTTTTTTTTTCTTTTTTCAGATCTATATCCAGAAGTGGAATTGCTGAATTATAAGGCACTTTCATTTTTAATTTTTGAGGAACCTCCATACTGTCTTCCACAGTGGCCACAGCAAACTGCATTCCCACCAACAGTGCAAGAGGATTCCCTTTTCTCTACATCCTCACAAAGACTTGTTTGTTGATTTATTGATAGTAGCCATTCTGATATAGTAAGGTGATATTGCATTGTACTTTTAATTTTTAATACTCTGACTATTAGTGACATTGAGTATTTTTCTTATATCTATTGGCTATCTGTATGTCCTCTTTGGAGAAGTGTCTATTCAGGTCTTTCCCATTTTTTAAGTTGGATTGATTGTTTCTTAGAGTTGAGCTGTATGAGTTCTTTACAAATGTTGGATATTGACTATTTATTGGATGTATCACTGGTGAATATCTTCTCGCATTTAGTAGGTAGTATTTTTATTTTGCAAGTGATTTCATTTGCTGGGCAAAGTCTTTTTAGTTTGATGTAGTCCCAATTTGTATTTTTTTTCCCTTTTGTTTCCCTTGCCTGAGGAGATCTATCAGAAAAAAATATTACTAAGAGAAATGTCAGAGAGTTTCTGCCTATGGGTCCTTCTAGGATGTTTATGGTTTCGAGTCTTACATTTAAGTTACCAATCCATTTTGAGTTTATTCTTGTTATGGTTTAAGAAGGTGATATTTCATTTTTTGTATGTATCTGTCTAAATTTCCAATACCGTTTATTGAATAGACTATTTATCCCATTATATGTTCTTACCACCTTTGTCAAACATTAATTAACCATATAAGCATGAGATTATATCTGGGATCTTCATTCTGTTCCATTGACCTATAGGACTGCTTTTATGCCAGAACCATGCTATTTTAACTACTGTGGCCTTGTAGTATAGTTTGATATCAAGCACTTCCAACTTTGTTCTTCTTTCTCAAGATTGTTGTTACTATTCGGGGTCTTTTGTGGTTCATACAAATTTTTGGAATATTTATTCTAGTTCTATGAAATACAGCATTGGTATTTTGATAGGGATTGCATTGAATCTACTTTGGGTAGAATGGACATTTTAAAAATCAATAAAATCTTTTTTCAATTATAGTTGACATACAATATTATATTAGTTTCAGGTGTATACCCCAATGATTAGACATTACAAAACTTACTAAGTGATCATCTCGATAAATCTCATACTCGATAAATAACATAGTTATTAGGATATTATCGATTATATTCTGTATGCTTTACTTTACACTCCCGTGATGATTCTGTAACTATTAATTTGTACTTCTAAATTCCTTCACCTTTTTTACTCATCTCCTCAAAACGCCTCCCATCTGGCTACTGTCAAAATGTTCTCTGTATTTATGAGTTTGTTTCTGTTTGGCTAGTTCATTTATTTTTATTTTTAGATTCAATTGCCATTTTATTGTGCATATTTTTTATCTTTTTTTCCCCCCCTTCTTCTAAAGAAGACCCTTTAACGCTTCATGTAATACTGGTTCGGTGGTGATGAATTCCTTTAGCTTTTTCTTGTCTAGCGAGCTCTTTACCTGACCTTCCATTCTAAATGATAGCTTTTCTGTGTAGAGTAATCTTGGTTGTAGGTCTTGCTATTCATCACTTTGAATATTTCTTGCCAGTTCCCCACTGGCCTACAAAGTTTCTGTTGAGAAATCAACTGACAGTCATATGGGAGCTCTCTTGTAGGTAACTAACTGATTTTCTCTTACTGTTTTTAAGAATCTCTCTTTGTCTTTAACTTTTGACATTTTAATTATGATGTGTCATGGCATAGTGTGGGCCTCTTTGGATTCCTCTTGTTTGGGACTCTCTGTGCTTCCTGGACTTGTACATCTATTTCTTTCACCAGGTAAGGGACATTTTTCTGTCATTATTTTTACAAATAGGTTTTCAATTTCTTGCCTCCTCTCTTCTGCTTCCAGCACCTCCATGATGAGAATGTTGGCACACTTGCAGTTGTTGCAGAGGCTCTTTATACTATATTTATATTATTGGATTCTCTTTTCTTTTTGGTGCTTTGATTGGGTGATTTTTGCTTCCTTATGTCCAAATCGCTGGCTTGATTGTTGTTGTCCTCTACTCCATTGTTGATTCCCTGTAAAATCTTTTTTTTTTTGTGAAGTGTACCCTTCATTTCTGACTGTTTATTTTTTATGGGTCCTATATTTTCATGCTGTTGAAGTTCTCACTGAGTTCCTTAAAGTCTCCACTAAGTTCCTTGAGTATTCTTATAACCATTGTTTGAACATTGTATCTAGTAGTTTGCTTTTTTCTATTTCATTTAGTTATTTTTTTTCCTGGGGATTTCCCCTGTTTCTTCATTTGCGACATGTTTCTTTGTCTCCACATTTTGGCTGCTTCCTTGTGTTTGTTTCCGTGTATTAGCTGCTATGTCTCTCAGACTTGGTAGAGTGGCCTTGTGTAGTAGGTGTCCTGTGGAATCCAGTGGTGCAGCCTCCTCAGACACCTTAGCTGGGTGCTCCAAATGCACCCTGTGAGGACTGTGTACATTGTCCTGTTGCAATTGAACCTTAATTGTTGTTGTTGTCACTGGGAGAGCTTGACCCCAGGCCAATCAGCTGTGAGGACCAGCTGCGACTACTGAGGAAAAGTTGTTGTGCAGGAGTTGACCCTACATAGAACAACTTGCCTCAGTGGGGCTTTGGTGATCACTGAGTCTGCTCCTTGAGTGTGTCACTTGTGGAGGTGGTAGGGTTATAATCTGAGTGGTCTGAAGCTGTTAATCATGTGCTCTGGTGCCTCCCAGGAGGTACAAAATCAGCCACTGCCTGTGCCCTGACTAGGGCCACTCAGCACACGCTACAAAGTGATCTGCAGATGACTAATACTTGTGTTGGGCTTAGAAGTGTCCAAGAGAGGCCAAGCTGTAAGCCAATGGACTGCCACTAGTGCCAGGCTTGGGGCCACTTAGCAAGAGGTACAAAGCATGCTAAAGCCAGCTGCTGCTTTTTGAGAGATTTTAGGAAAATCAGAAGCATAAGGCAAGAGAGGCCAGTTTTAAGGAAAAGCCACTAGAAATGGCTTGGATGAGTCCTAAAGTTGGGTGGGTCAAGATCTCAGGGAATCACATGACAGGGCCAATAGTGTCAGCCAGGTGAATGGAGACTCAGATAAGGTGCCATCTGTTGGCCCTGTTGAGGTGAGGGCTCAGCAAATGACCAATGGCCTCTGCCATTACTTTTATCTGGAAGAAAGCTGCCTTCCCAGCTCTTGCCATGATGCTGGACAATTCATTCCTCCCCTCTCCCTGTATGTCCTTGGTTCCTTTCAAGCTACTGCCCCAATGCTGGAGATAAGTAAACTGGAATAAGAACATGTGTGGGCTCTTTAAGAGGAACTGCCTAGGACACCTGCAGCCTCATTCAGACACAATTCCTGCCAGTTTTTACAGCAGGAAGATATGGGCACTCTCTTCTCAGCACTGGAACCCTGGGCTGAGGGATCTGGTGTGGGGCTGGGATCCCCTCATTCCTCTGGAGGGACTTCCACGGCCAATTATCCCTCCCAATTAAAAACTGCCACACTGCCCTAGGAGGTGCAACTCTATAGGTTGAGTATTGTCCCATGCACCAAGAGATTGCTCGTTCAACTCCTGATTAGGGAACATGCCTGGGTCGTGGGCTTGATCCCCAATGGGGGGCGTGCAAGGAGGCAAATGATCGATATGACTCTCTCTCCCTCTCTCTGACATCAATTAAAAAATATTAAAAAACAAAACAAAAAAGCTCTGCCACATATGGGTGTGGGAACAGCCCATTCAGCACTTCCACCCCTCCTACCAATCTTGGTGTGGCTTCTTCTTGAATTCCCTCATTGTTGGACTTCCATTCAGCTAAATTTCAGGCCATTCTTGATGATGGTTGTTTTGAACATTAGTTATATTTTTGATATGGCTGTGGGAGGATTCCAGTATTGTATTTACCTATGCTGCTATCTTGCCCAGAAACCTAGAATGGACATTTTAATGATTTCAATTCTTCCTGTGCAAGAACTCAGAATATGCTTCCATTTATTAGTATCTTCAATTTCTTTCTTCATGGTCTTAATTTCTGAGTACAAGTCTTTTGCCTCCTTGGTTAAATTTATTCCTAGGTATTTTTTTCTTGATGCAATTGTAAATGGGATTGTTAATTTATCTTTATGATAGTTCTATTTCTTTTCATGTGTGTATTTTAATGTCTTCATACAAAAATGACTTAATATTCCTCATGAATCTGTGGGTTGGCTGATTGGGCTGACCTGGGTTACATATTAGCTGCACTCAACTAGGAGTTCAGCTGAGTCTGGAATGTCCATGATGGCTTCACTGTTCTTTCTGGATCTTAATATAACAATTAGCAGAACCTTTCTTTCCACATGGTCCTGTATTATTCAATGATTTGGCTTCTTTCTAAAGTCTCTGGCTTCTAAGAGAGCTTTCATGCATTTCATTATTTATTTTTAAAGCAAAACATCATGCAACATTCAATTGCAATGATATATAGTGAAACTACCTGGCCACAGCCCTCCAGTTTCTTTTTTCAGAGGCAACCACTTACCCTTTTTAAATTAGTCTTCCTGTGTAATTCTGAGCACAGATCTATATCTGTGTGTATGTGAATATATATGTGTGTATTATGTGCATATCTCTACATTTCTATATACATATACCTATTACATCATTTAAAATATAAATGGTAGTATTTTTATACACCTCTGCATCTTTTGGTTTTGCTTAATATATTTTGCAGATCTTTCTATATTAGTATATAGAAACCTACAGATATACCCCATTTTTAAACAGCTATACAGTGTTTCATTTTATGGATATTACATAAAACATCTTATTTTATTTTAAACATTTGTTTCTTGTTAAATTTTTTATTTATTGATTGATTTTAGAGAGAGGGGGAGGGAGAGTCAGAAAGAGAGAGAGAGAAAGAGGGAGAGAGAAAAAGAGATGGGAGAGAGAGAGGAACATGAATGTGTTGTTCCACTTATATATACATTCATTGGTTGATGCTTGTATGTGCCCTGACCAGGCATCAAACCCACAACCTTGGCATATCTGGATGATGCTCTAACTAACTGAGCTACCTGACCAGGGCTATGGAACATTTTAATCAGTCCTCTCTTGATGGACCTGTTTTTATTTTATATACTACTAGAGGCCCAGTGCACGAAATTCATGTGTCCCTCAGTCCAGCCTGCACCCTCTCTAATCTGGGACCCCTTGAGGGATGCATTCAAGAAAATAACTTTTTAACTTGCTGATTACATACTTAGTGATATTCTAATTTTTGTGTTGTAAGATTGGGAACAACACTTTTTCCAGCTGTCTATATCACTGAGCAGAAACTTTAAATCCATGGAATGAATTTAAAAAATAAAGAAGATGAAATGATTCAGTAGTCTAAAAGAAACAATATGAAATGAAGAGAGATCCTCAGGCCAACTGAATATTGAAAGGTGTGTAGAGAAACTAAGACTGCCATGAAATCCGAGAGCATGAGTCAATGTTCTCACTTTTCCATTTTTAATACTCCACAAGATTCCTTCAACACTCTAAATTGCATATCTTTTTTAAGCTTCCTTGAATATTTTAAGGCGAATTTCTCCTTAGGAATAAATTTCTAATGCACATGCCGGATATTGTAGCATCATTGTCTTTGGGTAATAAACGAACACAGAGGGAAAGGATTATCTCTTCTGGGAGTAAAAGAGAAATATGAAAATTTCCCATGACTTCTCAAATCTCAGAGAATGCACCTGGGCATTCCAAGAGTAGGAGAATAATTGGACCTTGTGTTATTTCCATTAAGATATTCAACCACATCTCCAGAATATTTTGGCTATGCCATTGAAGAAAATAATTACTCCTTGTTTTGTAGAAAGCCTGCAGACAAGGTCAGTGTCATTATGTTTTACAAAAGCATCAGATAAAAGCTCCCTCATCATAAAACCACAGAAATATTTTAAGGTTTATTGTAGCTTTATAGAAAAAGCAGAATAAGGCCTCTTTCACCTTAACCTACCAACTATTTAATTAACTCTATAATTTCTTCAGGTCCTACAGTTTTTATAATTTAGTAGTTGGTTCATATTATCTTTTTCATTAATTATTTCATATTTTGTTTGTCTTAGTATTAATAAAACATATATTATCAATTTAACCACCACAAAATATTCCATCCCATTAATGAGTCTCGGGAATTTGAGAACAAGAGAGTTTGAAAAGACCTGAAAGGTAAATCTAGAAGAAGATATTCACTAAGGAGATGATGAAGCTTAAGTCCAGTGCAGCAGAGTACAGTAGACAATGCCAATTCCTGTTCTGATTATCTCTTGTTGCATGACAAATGAATTTTTATTACCTCTTATGGTTCTGTGGGTTTGCTGCTAGATCAGTTAAGGCCTATCCTTGGAGCTAGTAGTGTCATTTCCACTGTGTTCTATTGGTCAAAGCAATCATGGGGCGCATTTAGATTCAAGAGAGTGGAGAAATAGATTCCACCTCTTGATGGGAGAGTGGCAAGGCCCCACTGTAGAAAACTAGTATATGGGCTGGACAGTTTAGTTGGACATTTTTGGAAAATATAATGGCACTCACATTTGATGCACACTGACCCACCATCCAAATGCCAGCACCTGCAACTCTTTGCTTTAGGGCTTCTCTGGGACCCAGAGTATGCTATGCCTCTTGTGGCAGCAATGAAAAGTTAACACCCAACCAATGCCTGACAAGAGTTGGATACTAGGATCCTCTTGCTTCCCAGAGTTCCTCTAGCAGGATTAAGCCAAAGTTGCAAACAATGGTAACCTGCTTGGTAAACCACTGTCTCTTTTCTCTGTTCCCCCTGCTGTGTTGCTCCCTGAGATCACCTCTAGGAAAATTTACTTGCCTTCTAACCTTTGTCTCAAGATTGGGGGAAACTCAAATCAAGTTATAGTAACTTGTCCAAAGTCAGAGATAAAACTAGAGGCTGAGCTGACCCATGGTCAGTATTTCTCTCATTTGTTACATTCTGAAAAGGGTTCAGAATATTAAAATGTTTAACTTTATTGAGTGATTCAGAGAAGAGTTACAAAAAAGAAAAATTTGAAGTTTATATGTTAGCTATCTTTAAAAAGCACACACATGTTTTTATTAATTTTAGAGAGAGATTTTAGGGAAGGAGAGAGAGAGAAACATTGATCTGCTGTCTCCTGCACACCCCCTACTGGCAATCAAGCCCACAACCTGGGTATTGAACCAGCAACCTCTTGGTGGTGCATGATACATGGGACATCAGCGAGGGCTATGTTAGCTATCCTAAACAGATGTTGTTTGGAAAGAGCACTGGAGTAGGAGTAAAAAATGTGGGTTCTTTCCCTTTTGCTCTGTGAGTCATGAGCAAGTCATGCAACTTGCCAGAACTCAAGTAGGAGTGATTAAATTCTCAGCTGGCAGTCATATACCATTTGATTCTAATTCTACACTTTAGAAGAAAATGACCTAGTCCACCAATCCACACCTTCTGAATAATTCAGGTTATGCTGAAGTCTCCAGTTTTAAAACAAAGTCTTCAGATATGACTTTTAGCAGGCAGTTGCCAATGGCCCACTTTTACTCAAAAGAACTCCTGGGACAGAAAGCTATTCATCAGTTCCGTCAGCAAAGGACCCTATCATTGCAGAACATACATAGGCATGAACTACCTGGATAAAGATAGTCAAGACATTTTTTTCTCCATTGGTTTATTTAAGAAATAATTCACACTATATTATGGCTTCAACCTACAAGCTTAAGATTTATGAATTTTACCTAGCAGCAGTAGTGCGTGTGTATGTTGAGTGTTTGATACCTATCTCTCTGTGCTAGTATGTTAGAAAAATACAGACACCAGATTAATAGGAGAGAAAATATCTCAAGAATGGTCTTGAACACATTTAATAATATTGAGCATATTTGTGATAAACCATAACCATAGAAGATTCATGTAGTTGTTTGCTTACTAAATTGATCACACTTCCTGGTCCAAAGGCAAAATACAATTTAGCTACTAAGGATTTTGAACATACTTTTGGTTGGCATTTGTTTTTATGTTATATTTTGAAAAGGAAATAATTTGATTTGATCTACAATTTATTTAGAAAACTTTGCCAACTTAGTAAATCACAGCCATGGTTTATGCTAAGGTGGAAAGACTTAATTTGGGAATTACATTTCTTCAAAGACTAATTTCACACTAGACATTTTTTTTAAAAGGTAGGTTGACAGATTCATATCTATGTTACCCACTGGGGATGGAATGGGGGTGGGAGGATAATGCTCTTTCTTTTGTTTATTGTTCTATTGGTGTGTTAGATCCTGAATACTGAGAACTAATTAGCCTCCTTTGTGCCACTAAGGCAACTTTTCATGAGCACTTACTGCTAATGTACGGGATCAAATCATATGAACTTTCATTTAATTGGTTTATTCATTTTACGAATCCATAGACATAGAGAAATTAAAAACTGGAAAATAAAACCAGTTTCCAAAGACTGTAGAGCAAAACATATGAGCTATCTTTGAAAAGAAAACCTCAAATTAAGGATTTACTTGAAAAAAATCCTTTATTTTCCTTTCTTCGCATCTATAGTATGCAAAAGACAAGAGAGCCCCTTTGAGTTGAGGGAAAAGTTGTCCTTTGAAATGACTTCAGTGAGATTTCATCAGTATTTCAAACGCATTAATTTCACACCATCCACAGTAGGTAATGAAGATGCACAGATTCGGGTCAAATTCACCCTCTGAAAAACTGCAAATTAAGATTCTGTTGATTGATATGCAGCAGACTGTCTTAATCATGTTCAACATTCAAATATTAAGGAAAGGGGCCCGGGAGGGATGCGTTTGGGGTTTTCACAAACCCTCGACCAAACTCAGAAACCCAGACAGCGTTTTTCCAAACCTTTTTACAGGCAAAAGACCCATCAGCTCGCGTGAGGCTAGCAGTGTTTCTCAAGAATGGTTCCACTTACCCCCACCCCCCAAACCCAGACACACCCTGACCCCACGAACGGGTCTGGGCTGTCAGAGCACGCGGCAGCGTGTTCACTCCTAATAACTCTCATGATGATTAATGAGCGCCTTGATAATTTAATATCGCGTGTGATTACATTATAAGGCGTGGGGGCGGGGAGCTCTGGGCTCCCTCGGAGGCCGGGTCGACGCAGCCGAGCCAGCGGGTCTGGGCAACCTGCGAAGCAGCTCTCTGCCTGCGCCGGAACCCGTGAGGCTCCGCCGGCGGCGGGGCCGCACCTTCCCAAGGTCAGTGGGTGCGGGGATGGGTCTCTGGCGGGGAGGGCGGCGGGGGTGCGGTTCAGGGAAGAAGGGTTGTTTGCAGAGCAGAGGGGTAGCTATGGAGGGGTCCAGGGCAGCTTGGGTCTGACCGCAGAGCTCGGAGAGCGGCGGTTCCGCCCCCGGCAAAGGCGCGAAGGGGCCGGGAAACGGCCCCAGACAAGGGAAGATCCCTCTGTTAAATGCCCTGTCTCTCCGCCACAGGGGCTTCGAGATGCCCTGGGATCCCAAGATCTTGCCCTGGCAAGAGGGGTCGCGGGGTCTGACCGCACTGAATCTCCTCCCGCCCTCCACCCCCCGCCCCCCGCCCGCGCCAGGACATTGAAGGTTTCCCTGCAGGAAAGGAGGTGGCGGCTCGGTTGAGCCACCCAAAGCGGACCCCTGCGCCGTCCTGTGCCCGCCGAGGACCATGCCAGCCTAGGGTTCAGGCAGGTCTCGGGGGGAAAGGGGAGTATAAAGCCGAGCAAGAGCCTGAAACCTGGGTTAGGCTAAGAGGTGCTAACAACAATACTAAGTGCAGAGTCTCTGGGGACCCCAGCTTGATTTACCCGGGAGGAGCCTCGGGGAGCCGATCCACACCCCTTTGAAGTTGCTAGGGGGACTCCTGGCTGTCTCTCTCTTCTTAAGGGGTCACAGACAGGCTCTAGGAGAGGGGTGAACCCAGGTTTAAAGGCGGTTGCTCCTCTCTGGGCGACGCGGGTAAAGGGCTGGCTACCGGCCGGCGGGCGAGGGAGGTGCTGCTTTGGCTGCAACGCAGAGGCCGGGTCTGCGTGGGGGACGACCTACTCGGATGGGGATCCCGAACGGCCCCTCGCGGGCGAGTGGGAGCGTCGCCTCTGACTTCGTGATCGCATCGAAGGCTTTAACATTCAAAAGGGGGAGGCCAGGGCCCCGAGAGGAGGGAGTGTCCCCAGGAAATCTAGGAAACGGCACCCAGACCGTCCAGACGCCCAACTTGAGGGCAAGAATGAAAGTACCGGGTGTCCAGGCGGTGCCCAGGGCCTGACGGAGGACGGCTGGGGGCTGGGTTTTCAGCCGGGAATTGAAATCCCCGAAGGGACGCCGCGGGCTGAGCCCAGGCGAGCGCTTTCCTTCAGCCAGCGAGGCAGCAGAGCTCCGAGAAGGGCGCGCTGGGTGTCGTTCCTCCGAGAAAGGGACTGACGCCTCCTAGGGCCGAGCTCCTCGGATATACAGGAGTTACCATTTCTTCTCTAGATATTTGGAAATAGCGCCAAGACAGGAGGCAAATCATGAACAACCTCATGGACGTGTAAAGAGAGGTCACAGCATGGAAATATGCACAGAAACACCCAAGAGAATACAAAAATGAACCCGCCTAGCTTGAGCAGAAACAAGCACAAATTCGTTCTAGGAGGCTCGGCCTGAAGTGCCCCGAGTTAGAGTGTGTAGGGTGCCTATAATTCTTCAAAATCCTCCGTAGGAAGATGTATGGAGGGTGGGATGAAGAAAAGGTCCAGAGGCCTTGCTAGTCCTAGGCACCTCCCCCGCCCCCCCGCCCCCCACCTCCTACCCCCCACCCCCGCCTGCCTTCGCTCCAGCCAAACCTCCGCTGTCCAGGGCCGCAGGCGAGTCTAAAGAGGAGGCCGCTTTCCTAGAGCTGCCTTAGTACTAAAAAAAAAAAAAAGGTTTATGGGTAAGACTGCTGCCTGCAGCGGCCTCAGCTAGCGGGCATAATTCTGCAGAGAGGTAGCCCATTCATCACTGGTGTGCGCACTGGCGCTGGGCCCCGGGGTACTGCCGTGCCCCAAGGGTAGGCGCGCAAGTCTGGGACTGCCCCTTTTGTTCTTAGAACCATTCCTTAAATTTGCTCCCCGTCCGTGCTCCTCTCATATGCAAACTGAACACCTGAATCGATTTTCATCAAAAGCAGTAGCTGGGCCCAAGGGGGACAAACTAAAAGCTCAATCAACTTTTTCAACTTGAAAAGGGGCCACGTGCCACGTAAATAACAGGTGCCTCTTGCACACACAAATATTTCCTAGAGATTAAATTACCAGAGTCGGATGGGGACGATCCTAGACAGAAGTGTGTCCTTGGAAGAACCCCGTGGTCTCAATATTAACATGGGGAGGGGGAGAGGACGGGGGGCGCCAAGTGAGGCTCGTCCTGATGACCGTCACTCTGTAGTCTCATTAAACGGCGTCAGGACACAGTGAGGGTGATGGCGATCCCCAAGTTGCGAAAGGAGAAAGAGTTAGTTTTAGTCTCTCGCCCACAGATCCCTCCTATCTAATGATGTCGGACACCCGCAAATCACGTAGGAATCGGAGGCTTTGTTCGCTCAACGTTCCGGACGCGAGCCGTGCGGCCGCTTTCCTGACTCCGGAGGGCGAGCTCGCGCGTTGATGTCACCCCTCGCTCTCAGCCTCGCTGCCGAACACCATTTAGGCCAAGATCGCGTATAATGGGAAACACCATCAGCAGACAATTACCCCTTCAGAGGACTCACTTCTCACAGACACTGTTATTTGAGAAATAGGATCATTTGATTTCATATTGCACTAAATAACACCCAGTCGGTTAAAATTGCCAGCTTCTTAAAAACCGCCCATTGGAATAAATTGCAGCGGCCTCTTTTGCTTTTCAGGGCAATACGCTGGGCACCGGGCAGAACTGGTAAAAATAACTACAAAGCTTGCCGGAGCCGTCGCTATTGGTAGGAAAAGCTATGCCAACCCGCAGGCCAAAGGCGTCCAGCCACCGGGTTTCCTGCCACCGCCCCCTCTGCCCGCCAACTTTGAGATGGTTCAATCACTTTGCTTTGAAATTAAAATGTAACGCTTTAGCTACCCGGAGAAAGCGTTTAGGGCCACACTGTGCGTCAGTGCTGGGCAGAGAAAGAGGGGTGAGTGCGCAAGGAATCCATTTCCGTAGCTGCTCCCGCGCTGCCTGCGGGGAGACTGCGGTGGGTCTGAGGCTCAGAGGCCCGGCTGTCTGTCCTCCAGTTGGCGGGTCTCGGGTTCCAAGGCAGAGAGCCACTGCGCCCTGTTCCCGGTGAGCCCTTCAGCCTTTCGGGCCCCTCCCTGACCTCAGCCCGGGTGCCAAACCATGAGCCGTGGATCGCGGGGTTCGACTGAGGGCAGAGGAAGGAAGGAGCCTCATTGTGGCTTCAGCGCGGAGTCCAGAGGGAGAGGGCGCATGAGAAGGGAAGGAGTGGGGCGAGCGCCAGTTCGCTGCACACCCGCCGCCAGAGGCATTTCGGAAAGAACTGAGGTTTTTATAGTCGGCCACCAGCTGAGGTTTGTTAATTAACACTGTTCAATTGGGTGACATTGTTTTGCTCTACGGACATTCCAAACCACCCCCCTCCATTTTTATATAAAACAAGATTTGAATCCTTGATGTCTGGTCCATTTGTGCCAAGGGACAGGGTGAATTTGAGACTGCCAGGGCCTTGGCGAATCTGTCTATTGAAGTTTTTATTACATTTGTATGAATGTACTTCATGAAGGCCAAATTTGATTCTCTCTTTCCCTCCCAGGTAAATTGAAGGCCTCATCCGGAGACCCACCCGTGCACCCCAATTCGGGCGTGGGCTGGCAGGACCCCTTCCGTGGGTGCTGCGTTCCAGGGGGCCTTTGGGGTCTGCGTGGGAGCTTTCCCTTCCCTGGCACTGGGAGGAGCCAGGGAGCACAGGGCTGTGAGCCTGCGTCCAGAGGGGAGGTTACAGGCGCTTTGAGAGTCGAATCTAAATTCCTCTCGCTGGGGTTGGCCCAGACCTTAGCTCGGGAGTGCTGTGGGGGTTGCGGGAAAGGCGTGGACGTGTGCCCCAGCTGGGCTGATGCGGGCCTGAGCGTGTCCGCACCTTCCACTTGGTCTCGTTCTGCGGACCCTGAGCTGAGCTGCCTCAGCGTTTCGTCCAGTCACTCTTTCCCCAGCAAATAAAAGCGCGGCCCGTACCAGAACCTGGGCCCGGCTGGGCTGCGGGATTTCCGAACTGCCCTCGCGGCCTGGGAGGAGGCCGCGATGCGTAGCTTTCCACGCTGCCACTTCTGGCCCTGCGTATCCCGATCCAAGGCAGGCCTGGGCTGTCCACCCGAGCCCGCGGAGAGCCCCAGGGCCTGCTCAATCTCTACCCCAAGGTCACTGCGCCTTCACCCCGCGCGCCCCTGGGAGCCTTCAACACCTCCTTCCTCGCGCAAGGACAGAGCGCTCCCTCCTAACTCCCCACCTCCTCCCTTTGGGGGAGCAGCCAGAGAACCCTTTTCTTGTCAACCACTAAGACCAAATGCTAAAGCCAAACGCGGCAGCTGTTCGAGGAGACAGGAACAGGGTGATTAAATTAGGAGGAGCCAGAAAACACGTCTTGCCCGGCTTCAATCTTTGCCCGCGCTCATGGAACCGCAGAGCTACTGGTGGAATAGCCGTGCCGTTGGCATTGCGACTGTGATTCGGGGCGGTAGCCCTAGGGATGGCGGAGGCTAAGGCTGGGGCTGCAGTGGGCTGCTTCCCTGACGTCCCCACGGGACACTGCAGAGACGGCGTGGGTGGGCCTTTTTCCTCCTCCCGCGCCTCTCGCTTTCTTTTTTTTTAATTTTTTTTATTGTTTTAAGTATTACAAATAGTAGTACATATGTCTCCTTTTTCCCCCCATTGATCTCCCCCCGACCTCCCCTACCCCCCAGGACATGCCTTCACCTGCCCGCCCTCCCCCCGGCCCCAGTGTCTTATATCCATTGGTTGTGCTTATATGCATGCGTACAAGTCCTACGGTTGGTCTCTGACAGCCCCCCTCGCCCAACCTCCCCTGTCTTCCCAATGTAGTTTGACAGTCTGTTCAATGCTTCTTTGCCTCTGTATCGCTCTCTTTCTGACCCGAGCCTGGGCACTGCGTAAAGGCCAGGGAGCCCGACGAGGGCGGTGAGAACTAGTGGTCGCCGCTCCGGTTGGCTCGGGGCTCGGGCTTTGGCCACAGCTAGCAGGGCATTCATTCCCTTTGCTCACTATTCGTGCTCCCTCCCGGATCATGTCTCGGCAGTGCGGGCCTCTGCGCTACCCTCCGTCGTCCGCTTTCCCTGTACATGGCCGCGTTTGCCAGCGCGTTTTGTTTCCCTGTCGGATTCCAGACCGAGGGGTTGTAACCGTGCTCTCCTCCTACGGACGCTAATCAAGTAATTTCCCCATCCCAGCCCCATCAAATTGCTCTTTAGCTGTTGAATCACGGAGTTTTGCTCGCCTTTTCACATGCTAATCACGCCCATTCAGCGGCTCTTGGTGGGGCTGTTAGTCGCGGGATAAATCTCCTTGTTTGCCGACTGCATGATTAATTGATATTGTTGTCTGGCTTTTGTGGGGGCCGCGCGAAGCTGAAAGGCTGCGCGTCGTGACTGAGCCGGGGGCCGCTGGCAACATCATCGGGCTGCCGAGGTCCTGGCGAGGTCGAGCCGGGGCTGATGACATGGTGCGCCTGATTTGGTTTTCCTTATTAAAAAGATGATGAAAGACTCACAGACCCCAGTTTTACAACCCACCACCGGGGCCAGAAGCAGTACAGTTTAAGCCCCCAGTGTAGACAAAGCCCTGGAGTTTGCTCAATTCAAAGAAAAGCGTGGGTGTCACTTCTCCACGCAGGAGACAATTAAATCTCATTTCGGCCCACCCGGGATGTCAGTAGGAGTTGAACATGCGCAGCGTTGCGGTTTGGTTTTTCAAACAAAGAATAACATCTCTCTCTTTTCGCCCACGCCTCTCTCTCTCTCTCTCTCTCTCTCTCTCTCTCTCTCTCTCTCTCTCTCTCTCTCTCTCGTTCTTTCCGGTGGGGGGTTGCAAAGACGAGTTAACATCCTTAAAAGATAATTAAAAGGAAGTCAGAGTTCTGAGGGACACGTTGTTGGCAGAGTTCGAGGAAAGCTGCAAAGGAGCTCCCAAGCCTGACCAAGGTTTGAGGAAGCGCCGAGTTCTTACACCGAATCGCCGGCCCAGTCGAAACCTGGCTCTAACCAGGAACTCCCAGGATCACCAAGGTCTGCGTCCGCCTGCAGACCAATGTTTTTATTTCCCTTCACGGGTCCCTGCCCATTGCTCTCTTTCCTGCAATCCGCAGGTGTGCAAACCTACAAATTCCTCTGCCCTCTACACCTCTCCTGCCCTCTCCCTTGCGTCCTGGGGTTTTATCCTCTACGGACATCCCTGAAAACTTGGAGATTCAATTAAATAATTCCAGTTACGTGGTGCTCCTACCGCCTGCTTATTGCAAATATTTCCTTTTTCGAGTTCTTAAAAAAAAAAAAAAAGCCAAGCGTAGAAAAGAAACTGTCTCCTTCGTTTTCACTGTGCGGGGTAATTGATAGGCGCCATTGGAGGTCAGAATTTGCATAAGAATTAAGAGCAGTAAATTAATTTAATATTCCATGCACATCTCCAATTATTCCTGGAGACCTTTGTCTACACGGCTGCCAGAGAGGGGATTCAGCTGCTCTTCAGCCAAACAACATCTGTGCGGTTAATAATTTGATAAACAGCTCATACAAATAGTTTCTGAATTATCTGGCAGCCCAAAGACTATTCAGTTTGGAAACGTTTTGACAGGGTCTCCCGGCGTACTCCGAGGGCCACAGGCGTCTGCCAGACAACTGTCTTCTTATCTTTTAAACATCAGCAGATAACAATGTGTAAAATAAGTCATTATCAGTAAGTAATAACCCTGCCCCTTTAAAAAGAAATAAAAACGCCCGAGTCATCAGGGTGGTCAGCAGGTCGACTATTAAGGACCCAGAAACGAAGAAGACCGGCTGGGGAGCAGAAGGAGATGTAGAATAATCTGAAGGGGAGGGGAAGACATGGGCGTTGGGAGGAACTGGGTAGGAGTAGGGGCTGTTTTTCTTTAATATCCTGGATTGAAATTCAGTGACTGGCCTTGTGTATGGAAATATCTGCCAGGAAGAGTTCCGAGGTCCTTGCTACTGGAAGGCGCTCGGGTTAGGTGTGTGAGAGGAGCACCAACTTTTCACTGTGTTGCTTCTTGTACCTTTCCATGCTTTCCTTACATGCAGGTGTGATTTATTACAGAAACAAATACATAAAAACAAACTGAGTTACCAGAAAACAGAGGTGAATTATTTGACTGGATATAGTCCTTAACTGACTTCTCTCCATCCCTCCTCCTGGCCACACTCCCTCCTCCCTATCTTTATCCCCAGCCTGGTATGCTTGTCAGCCAAAACATGGAGTTGGCCCGAATTTGGAAGGAAGCACTTGTAGAATGACGCCATCTGTTGTCAAAACAGACCTCAATTTAGACACTTTTCCTTTGCTGTCCCTGGCTTTAAAGATTTCATGGCTTTGATTCTGCTCCTGTATCCTTCTGCCGCCCTAAGCAAAGCCTTGTTCCTGATAGAAAGTCTAGAAAGGAACCATGTGATCTTGAATGAGACTGAATGCTCTAATTCCTGCAGCCTGTGCATTGCAGCCTATTGACTGCAAGTCTGTGTTTACCCTGGAATTGTTCTGCACTGACTGTGCTAGAACAGGATGTGTGACTACGATCCTTATCTGTCTATACATTCCTACACGTTTGATGTGTACACCTCACCCATTCAATATTCTACTTTCTATTTCCTACACTGCTGACAATCTTAAGTACTTGAAGCCACTGAAAAGTACCCCTACATTCAGAGTAGTGTTGAAGCAGTAATATGATAGAGCTTTGTCCTTGTACTCTAATGAGCCTGGGGTAGCACTGAGCTTTAAATACATACTATCAATCTAAATATACAACTTTACAGTGAATACAATGCTTCCCTGAGCTCAATTGAAGAATTACTTTTCCAGGAAACAAGTCATTGTGTCACAAGAATATCACAATAGCATTTCCACAAGAATGTTCATTTCTATTTTTAACATTTTCTTCTTGCATTTTATTAGATTTTCTACCCCTGTTGAAACTGTAGGTACTTCCAGGCCTTGCAGGCTCTTATAAGCATATAAATCATTTCTGTTATTTATAATGGGGATTGCTCTATGCATTTTTTAAAAATTAATTTCAAACTTTGATTCAGACTTCTAGCCAGCAGAGTGACTTGAAAACATTTCTTTTCTTAAATGGAACATTATCAATTCTTTTGGGAACCATTCTAATTTTAAACACTAACACATTCAGTTTCTTAATCTGCAGCTCTGATGTTACTTATTTTTATGCACACAACCTATCCCCCTTTGGCAGTAGTTCTTTTGTGCTTGATATTTATCTTCTTTACATTTGTTTGTTTTGAAAGGCAGTATGAGGCAAAAAAATGGTTATTAAAAAACAAGGCAGAAGCAGAGAACTCTGATTATGTTTTTACTATTTAAGTAAAGCCACAGAACACTAACATTTTGAGATTAAAAAACACACACACAAAAACTTGTAGAGGGCCCCCTGGGAAGCCAAATGGGCATTCTTTAATTACTGTCAGCTGAACCCAGTGGCATTGGCAAAGCCATGCCCTGGGAACACACCTTGCCAAAAGGGCAAGGGTGTTGTCAGTGTGGCCTTCATTTGAGCCCATGGTGTGGGGAAGTGGGTTTTGATATCTAAATCCAGCCTAGCACCAGGAATGCTCAGGGCCTACTCAAGAATGCAAATAATCTCCTTGTCTTGACCTTTTGGTGAAACTTGCTGTTATCTGGGGGTATAAAATAAACACGCTGCATCTGCTCTGGGTCAATGTCTCTCCATCAGAAGAGGGCAGTGGTCCGCCCGGCCCAGCTTTTCTTTCTGTCTCTGTGTCTTGTCTCTTTCTTTTATTTCTCAATCCCCAGCTGCCTCTACTCAGGAATTGGACCCGATCTCTAGCTGTGCTGAATGCAGAAAAGAAAGAAAATAGTTACAAAAACTAATGAGCCTTCTCCAGCAAAGCTGTCTGGATACCATTAAAGTTGATGACTTCTAAAGGATTATCCTGATAAATGCTTGGCTTCTTGGTGATTAGATACATATTTTCAACAGTGTCCTAAATGAGACTGAGGTCTGCTTAGAGGAGATTTGCTGAATGTAACCGGAAATAGTAGGGGGGGGGGGTGGAATCTAGAGTACCACCTTACTTTGTAGAGTTCAAATCAGAAGTAACTGTTACTCATGTACACTAGCACTAAAAATATTGAAAGTATTTTAGTAATAGGTGATGTTCAATAACTTAAGCAACACATATTCTGGTTATTTCCAAACTAATTGTAAAGGAAATATACCTCCTATGTTGGAAAAATTTAAAGAATGGCCAAGGGGCCGAATAATGATTTAAAAACTCATAGCTATATCTATTAAGGATAAAAGGATTTTGAAGTATAATTTGAGAGATAAGAACAGTGCAGAGCTATTAAATAAATTCTTGCAATGAACAAATTCTTTTAATTCATTTGGTTCCATTTCCCTTAAAAAAAAAAAAAAGACAATTACTACATATATGTCCAGCTTAAACCTAAATCTGGTAAAAAATGAAATTGGAAAAATACAGGTTAGCATGTGAAAGTTATGAACAGGTTTCACTTAGATAAACCCGTTTGCTATCATTTTCCTCTATTTTAATATTTAAATGAGTTGTGCTGGATGCTGATGCTGGGTGGGCATATCCACCCCTGATCCTGGGTTCAAAAATAAAGAGCTTCAGCACTTATCGGCCTGTGGATAATTGCAGTAAACCAAAATATGCAGTTTGTCAAACAAAGCAAAAACAAGTCCTGATTCTTCAGAGATGATTGTAAAAAGTCTGATCATCAAGGATGTCAACCAGCTCCATAATCCTTTCCTCTCCATCTCCTGGCCAGGACTGTGATTATAGTAGACAGGATGAACTTTACCTAATTCCATAGGTACCCTTCATACTGTTGTCTTGTAGATTTATATGTTTTTTTTAAGATACTGTTCTCATGTATGGCAGCAGAGTTCTTTGAGAAAGAAGGCCATTATTAGTGTTTTTATTTATTTTATTTTATTTTTTTAATTTAATAAATCTTTATTGTTCAGATTATTACAATTGTTTCTCCTTCCCCCCCGCCCATAGCTCCTGCTCCTCTTCTCCCAGTTCCCACCCCACCCTCTGCCCTTACCTCTCCCCCACTGTCCTCATCCATATGTGTACGATTTTTGTCCAGTCTCTTCCCGCATCCCCCACACCATTTCCCCCTGAGAATTGTCAGTCCACTCCCTTTCTATGGCCCTGATTCTATTATATTCACCAGTTTATTCTGTTCATCAGATTTTTCATTCACTTGATTTTTAGATTCACTTGTTGATAGACATGTATTTGTTGTTCATAATTTTTATCTTTACTTTTTTCTTCTTCTTCCTCTTTTTTTTATTGTTTTAAGTATTACAAATAGTAGTACATATGTCTCCTTTTTTTTCCCCCATTGACCGCCCCTCAACCTCCCCTACCCCCCAGTACATGCCTTCACCTGCCCGCCCTCCCCCCGGACCCAGTGTCTTGTATCCATTGGTTGTGCTTATATGCATGCGTACAAGTCCTACGGTTGGTCTCTTACAGCCCCCCTTGCCCAACCTCCCCTGTCTTCCCAATGTAGTTTGACAGTCTGTTCAATGCTTCTTTGCCTCTGTATCTTTTTCCCACCATTTCTTTCCTTTAAAAAGTTTTGCCTTTGCAGACTAGAAATAAACATATAATAACAAAACAAGACAAAACAAAAAAAAGTTTGAGTCCCAATTTCAATGTCCAACAGTTCTGAGTCCCCGTTTCAATGTCTAACAGTTCCTTATGTGTACATGTCAGCAATGATATCTGGATGGTGGGCACATGGTGGCAATGCAGGTCCGACCCTCTCTGGTTTGGTCCTAGGTAACCTGCAGCAGTGCACAGCTGCTGACTGCTCACGTGGCAAGGCGTTGTCAGTATCTTCCATCTCTGGACTGTTTTTTCCTCTTGTCTTCGTGGTTGGAGCACACCTGTCAATTCCTCTCTGTTGCAGGAATCCACCTGGTCTTGGGGTTGTTTTCTGAAAATATACAAATATATTCTCGACCACAAGTTAATAAAGGAATCTTTTCTATATAAATGATTTGGGATCCTTTTTATTTTTGTTCAAACGATTTTCCTTTGTCTCACCAGCTGTGCCTCCTTCGCCAATTCGCCCTGGATTCCGCTCATCTCAGGTGCTCCCTCTATTTGCTCCGGGACAAGACTCAGGACACGACCTTCTATTCCGCCGCCATTGTGTCTCCTTTTCTTCCTCTTCTTAAAGAATACCTTTCAGCATTTCATATAATACTGGTTTGGTGGTGTTGAACTCCTTTAGCTTTTTCTTATCTGTGAAGCTCTTTATCTGCCCTTCAATTCTGAATGACAACTTTGCTGAGTAGAGTAATCTTGGTTGTGGGTTCTTGCAATTCATCACTTTGAATATTTCTTGCCACTGCCGTCTGGCCTGCATAGTTTCTGTTGAGAAATCGGCTGACAATCATATGGGTGCTCCCTTGTAGGTAATTAACTGTTTTTCTCTTGCTGCTTTTAATATTCTTTCTTTGTCTTTTGCTCTTGGCATTTTAATTATGATGTGTCTTGGTGTGGTCCTCTTTGGATTCCTTTTGTTTGGGGTTCTCTGAACGTTCTGGACTTGTAAGTCTATTTCTTTCACCAGGTGGGGGAAGTTTTCTGACATTATTTCTTCAAATAGGTTTTCAGTATCTTGCTCTCTCTCTTCTTCTGGCACCCCCATAATTCGGATGTTGGTATGCTTGAGGTTGTCCCAGATGCTTCTTACACTATCTTTAACTTTTTGGATTCTTTTTGCTTTTTGCTTTTCTGGTTGAGTGGTTTTTGCTTCTTTGTATTTCAAATCTTTTACTTGATTCTTGCATTCCTCTAAGTCTGCTGTTGGGTCTCTGTATAATATTTTTAATTTCAGTCAGTGCATGTTTAATTTCTAGTTGGTCCTTTTTCATATCCTGGAGTGTCACGCTAAATTTATCGGCTTTTTCTAGGAAATTCTTGAAAAACCTTATAACCGTGATTTTGAATTCTATATCCCGTTCTTTGCTTTCCTCCATTTCTTTTGTTTGTGATCTGTTTCTTTGTCTCTGCATTTTCGCTGCTTCCCTGAGTTGGTAGGGTAGCTTTGTGTGGTAGGTGTCCTATATGGCCTAGTGGGTCGGCCTCCCCAGTTACTGAGGTGGTCACTCTTGGTGCACCCCTTTGTGGACTGTGTGCTCAGCCTTGTTGTAGTTAAGTCTTGATGGTTGTTGGTATGACTGGGAGGAATTGACCTCCGGGCCAATTGGCTGTGAGGATCAGCTGTGTCTACCCCGGGAGAACTTCTGTGCTGGAGACAGCCTTATGAGACAAGACTTGCAAAATTGCAAAAGCCTCTGTGCTCAGCTTGGATGGGGTGGAGTTTCAGAGCAGAACTGACAGTTTTGGCTTCCTGTCAACCCTGCCCTATGAGGCCTCTGGGTCTCAGTGTCCCTCGGTAATCGCTGCAAGCACCTCTGAGAGAAAGCTGCCCTCGAGTTTTGCCTACTGCCAGACAGTCCAGTTTCTCCCCAAATGAGTCTGGGTTCTCAGAAACTCTCCTGGAACTGGAGTTCAGTGCAGTCGGGAGCTTCCGTCTCCCTCCCACTAGAGAAAGCCAGCCACGCACTTAGCCGCCCATGAATTCAGCAGTCAGTCCTCTCTGCACGTGCGCCTCTGGACCTCTGCCTTCCACAGCTCCCGAGTCTCAGTGTGCTTTCTCTTTTCCTGACAGTCCAGATCCTCCCCGAATGAATCTGGTTTCCCAGAGTCTCACCTAGGACTGGAGTTCAGGGCAGTTGGGAGCTTCTGTTTCCCTCCTGCTTTAGAAAGCCAGCCGTGCATTCAGCCGCCCATGCACACAGCCGCCCGTCCTCTCTGTGCATGTCTCCGTACCTCAGCCTTTTGCAGCTCCTCTGAGTCTCAATGTGCTTTCCTCTTTCCTTCTAGTTGTAGTATTTCCACTCAGCCAGCTTTCCTGTGCTTCTGGATGGTGTCCATTTTGTCTTTTCATTGTGGTTTTGAAATTGTTGTGCGAGGCAGCAGTTTAGGTGTTTCCCTATGCTGCCATCTTGGTTTCATTCATTATTAGTTTTTTAATAAAATTTGTACCAAGGGGCAACATGGGCTTAGCAGGCTAGCTGGCTCTGCTTAAAAGGAAGAGTCATCTGCAAGAGAGACTACGATTTCTTATGCTTTGGCAAGAAAGTCCAATTCAGCAGTCTAGTGTAGAATGAACTTGAGGAGAGGTCCAAAGGCTTATTCTGCTTTGATGACCCTGTGATGAGGGGAAATGGACCCTGCAGAATATTAGACTTTTAAGCATGACATTTGAGGCCTGCCATAGTCTGGTTAGAATCAATGTAGGTAGAGAAGGAAAAAGATGGGCAGAAGGCTTATCACTAGTTATGTCCTAACTAGCTGCAGGCGCTTGGGCAATCACCTAATCTCCCTGTGTCAGAGACTCCTGTCTGTCAATTCTCATTAATTTATTTTCTTTTTGCTGTGTATATGGCTGCCCAGTGGGACTACATTTCCCAGCCTCACTTGCAACTGCATGTGGCTCCTGTAAGCAAGTTTTACCAATGAAATATAGGCAAAGGTGATGGGAGCAATCATCATCTCATATTTGCACTGTCCTATTACTTGGTGCTGGCTGGGAATTATGCTAATGAAAGCCATATATTGAGAATGACAAGTTCTCCAAATGGCCTGGGTACACAAGATGATTTCTTAGAGCAGAGTCTGCCCTCTCACCCTGGACTGTTTGTTACATGGAGAGAAATAAATTTCTACTTTGTTTGACAAACTGCATATTTTGGTTTACTTTGTTATAGTACTCAGCCAAAGTAATCTGCATCCTGGCTTTGTTTTTCTTAACTGTGAAATGAGATTATGTTAGTTTTGGTTTCTCTAAAAGCAAGTAGTTTATTGGGAGGTGATCTCAGGAAATACAAGTAGGGAAGTGGGGTTGAGTGACAGGGATGGGAAAGCAGCCATTAAATTACGTTATAAAGTATTACCATGGTGGTCAACTGGGACTTCATTCTATCAAGGGACTCTGGGGAACAGTGTAGAACACTTGTCTTAGAGCGAGTCCACCTGAGCTGTGATAGCTATACACCAACTCCTATCAGTAATTAGCTGAAGGGCTGCTCTTCATGGGCATTATTTCCCCAGCCAACACTTCTGGTCTGTTACATCGATAGATGGGCTTCAGGGGCCAAAACAAACAAACAAACAAACAGCACCGAAGCAATGAAACACAGGTGCTGGTGGCTGGACATTGAGTTGGTACACACTGAAGTATAAGGGTAAGGTTCTACTGACAGGACATTGACAGCATCTGCTACAGAGGACATTGGATGAATAGTCTTGAAGATCTCCTTCCCACATTAAAGTTGTCTTCTTACTAATCTGAAATGCCTGCTCTAGCCAGATTGATTTTCTCAATTTAGGGCTCCCCAAATACCATGTACATTCATTCTCATTTTATTTATACCATTCTTTCATGTGGCAGCAGCTTATCACTCATGTACACCCATTTATCTCCACTATATCAATCATCTGTTGCTGTGTAACCAATCACCCCAAAAATATAGTAACTTACAACAATTATTTGTTATTTTTCATAGGAATTCAGGCAGGACTTGCTGGGCACTCCTCCATGGACGGTCAGCTGGGCTTACTCATGAGGAATGACCAACATGGCCTCTTACCTCCCAGGGGATCCCTTGGAGTGACCTCTAATCATTCAGTAGCACAGTCTGGACAGCTGGATTGCAAGACGGAGGAAGTAGAAGCTGCTAGACCTTTTAAGGCCTATGTGATTGCAAGTCTCAAAATGTCATTCCCTTTCATTCTGTTGGCTAAAGTAGGTCACAAATTCTGCCTAGATTCAAGAGTATAGGAAACAGGCTCCTTCTTTTGATAGGAGAAGCTACATGTATGTAAAAAATTGGAAGAGCTGACCTGGTCATATTTGATTACTGTCTATCATGCCTACCCACCTCTTTCCACTATTTCAAATGCCCAAGACATCCTCCTACCTTATTTCATATAAGAAGCCTTTCCCATCATGCTAGTCATCTGGGGTCTTCTAGCCCCATCTGCACTCCTAGGTGCTGTACCTTCTATTACATAAACTTGTTATTTTGTACTTAGTAATTTACTGTCTTGTGACACTTTCTTATTGCTGCTTATTATTGTCTCATTGAGGGAAGAAAATGCAGATTAGAGTTCGAAGAACACTTGCTACAGTTTGGAGCACAGTGTGGACTCTCGATGTATATCTGTGCAAAGACAAAGGAAGGACACAGAAGTAAGGGCTAGGTGGAGGGAGGGACCAGCATGAATATGCTCTTGGGCTAAGAAGTAGATCAGTAGAGCTCATTTCTAGTAGATTTATATACAGTTGTCAACAGCTTATTCTGAAAATCAAATAATTCTGAAATCCTCCCAGCCTAAGTAAGGCTTAGGTGGCACATCCATCTACATGAAGGAATGGCCGTGTTTGTAACTGAAATGGATCACTCTGAAGGTGCCTGTAAGGCTTCCCCCTTCTCAAACACCACCCCTCCCTCATGAGGCACTACTCCCTTGTGTCAACCATTGCCCTCTTATTTTTATTTTATTATTATTTTTAGAATAAAACTTTTTATTGGAGTGCCCTTATTATGGGATACAGAACTAACAATAACTTTGCAAGCTATGTACTATTAAGTTGCTATTATATATAATTAAAATGCTTTATAAAACAATAATAATCCAAATCTATAATACCAAACCATGTTACAATAGGGCAACATTATTTGTTTTCATAAACATGCTAATAATGACTATTCTTTTTTTCTTTCTCTAGGTATAAGTATTGCCCTCTTTTAAAATGCAAGTACAACTTGTTGGAGATGGAATGGGAAGTAGGAGGTGATGGTGGAAATTTGAATCTCTGATAAGAGAGCAGTGTTTCTTTTTCTCTCACAGAAGAAAATGGGGCAGCATGAATGTGCTGGAGGATGAGAGGCCACTGATACTGAAGGAAGGAGAACCGTGGAGGAGGGGTCTCTGTGAACAAATCATTTCCCTCGTGTCAGCCAGGCAAGTTGTCCACGAGACATTCTGAATAATTCTTTGTCCTGACTATTAGAAAGTGGCTAACATTCTCATGGACAACAGAGAAAAATGGAAATCTGAGCCAAAGGGAGATTCTGGAATCTATGAGCATGTTACATGGGTTTGCAGGCAGCAAATGGACATCCCTCCAGTCTCTGGAATCTAGTCTTTTATATTGTGATTGGACCCTTAGTCTCTAGGTTTCCAACGCAGAATACGGCTTTGGGAAAATTGGCCCATGGTGTCCACAGGAAGGGAGTAAGTATTGTGTTTTAGTAGAGCCACTAAAAGAATATCAGCAGACAACTGGAGGAATGTAAGTGTTAAACATTGACAAAACTTCCTCCATTGATCCTCTTGACTAGTGGGAGCACTTCTATAGCTCTCTGAACATGTAACCCCACCACACTTTAAAAATATATATACATTAAATACGTTTTTATTGATTTCAGAGAGAGAAAGGGAGAGAGAAATGGAAACATCAATGATGAGGATGAGAGAAAATCAGGCTGCCTCCTGCATGCCCCCTACTGGAGATTGAGCCCACAACCCAGGCATGTTCCCTGACTGGGAATCAAACTGTGACCTCCTGGCTCAACACTGAGCCACAGTGGCCAGGCTTCACCACACATTTTAATTAAATGCCCTGAATTGCCCTTGGGTCAAAACTTTTTTTTATTATGTCAATGAAAGAAGGCTTACTTCAGCCCACCTCATGGTTAAGGATATCAGATGTGTAAAAGATGATCATTTCTACACATTATCATGACAATTAGCTTTTGTGCATTCATGTTGGCTGACATGCAGAAAATGCACTTTACTGGATTCTTGGAAATCTGTAATGGATCCTGGCTCTAGGAGAGGCAGATGGAGCATAGATTCTGCTATGGGTCACACCTGGGTTTATATTCTGCCTCTGTCATTAGCATTGTGACTTTGAACACATTTGAAAATTCTATTAGATGTGTGAAAAGTTTTCCTCATCTGGAAAGTAGGAATAGCAATACCTAAGTCATAGGGTTGTGACTAATAAATAAGTAAATGCATGCTAAGTTTCTAGAAATTTCCCCAGCACAAAGTTATATTAATAAGTGATTTTTAAAACAAGATTTTTTGGTTTTGTTACTTATCTTCTGATCATTTCACCACAGCTTTGTGCTTACAGACTGTGTGTATGCATTTTCCATTAAACATCAGAAAATAAACAGAGGCATGTGTGATTCTTAAAGATGAGGAAGAAATCCAGAAGGTTTAGAATTGCTGGCCTTCCTGTTTGGTGGATTCATAAAGAAGATGGGACATTAAAAACAAAACAGAAAGGAATTTTTTTTAAATTTAATAAATCTTTATTGTTCAGATTATTACAATTGCTTCTCCTTCCCCCCCCCCCCGCCCCATAGCCTCTTCTCCCAGTTCCCACCCCTCCCTCTGCCCTTACCTCCCCGCCCACTGTCCTCATCCATAGGTGTACGATTTTCGTTCAGTCTCTTCCCATACCCCCCACACCCATTTCCCCTTGAGAATTATCAGTCCACTCCCTTTCTATGCCCCTGATTCTATTATATTCACCAGTTTATTCTGTTCCTCAGGTTTTTAACTCACTTGATTTTTAGATTCACTTATTGATAGATATGAATTTGTTCTTCATAATTTTTATCTTTACTTTTTTCTTCTTCCTCTTCTTAAAGAATACCTTTCACCATTTCATATAATACTGGTTTGGTGGTGAGGAACTCCTTTAGCCTTTTCTTACCTGTGAAGCTCTTTATCTGACCTTCCATTCTGAATGATAACTTTGCTGAGTAGAGTAATCTTGGTTGTAGGTTCTTGCTATTCATCACTTTGAATATTTCTTGCCACTCCCATCTGGCCTGCATAGTTTCTGTTGAGAAATCGGCTGACAATCACATGGGTGCTCCCTTGTAGGTAATTAACTGTTTTTCTCTTGCTGCTTTTAATATTCTCTCTTTGTCTTTTGCTCTTGGCATTTTAATTATGATGTGTCTTGGTGTGGTCCTCTTTGGATTCCTTTTGTTTGGGGTTCTCTGTGCTTCCTACACTTGTAAGTCTATTTCTTTCACCAGGTGGGGAAGTTTTCTGTTATTATTTCTTCAAATAGGTTTTCAGTATCTTGCTCTCTCTCTTCTTCTGGCACCCCCATAATTCGGATGTTGGTATGCTTGAGGTTGTCCCAGATGCTTCTTACACTATCTTCAACTTTTTGGATTCTTTTTGCTTTTTGCTTTTCTGGTTGAGTGGTTTTTGCTTCTTTGTATTTCAAATCTTTGACTTGATTCTTGCATTCCCCTAGTCTGCTGTTGGGTCTCTGTATAATATTTTTATTTCAGTCAGTGTATGTTTAATTTCTAGTTGGTCCTTTTTCATATCCTCAAGTGTCTCGCTAAATTTATCGGCTTTTTCTAGGAAATTCTTGAAAAACCTTATAACTGTGGTTTTGAATTCTATATCCTGTTCTTTGCTTTCCTCCATTTCTTTTGTTTGTGATCTGTTTCTTTGTCTCTGCATTTTCGCTGCTTCCCTGAGTTGGTAGGGTAGCTTTGTGTGGTAGGTGTCCTATATGGCCTAGTGGGTCGGCCTCCCCAGTTACTGAGGTGGTCACTCTTGGTGCACCCCTTTGTGGACTGTGTGCTCAGCCTTGTTGTAGTTAAGTCTTGATTGTTGTTGGTATGACTGGGAGGAATTGACCTCCAGGCCAATTGGCTATGAGGATCAGCTGTGTCTACGCCGGGAGAACTTCTGTGCTGGAGACAGCCTTATGAGACAAGACTTGCAAAATTGCAAAAGCCTCTGTGCTCAGCTTGGGTGGGGTGGAGTCTAGGGGCTGAGCAGACAGTCTTGGCTTCCCATCAGCCCTGCCCTGTGAGGCCCCTGGGTCTCAGTGTCCCTCGGTAATCGCTGCAAGCACCTCTGAGAGAAAGCTGCCCTCGAGTTTTGCTCTCTGCCAGACAGTCCAGTTTCTACCCCAATGAATCTGGATTCCCAGTTTCTACCCCAATGAATCTGGATTCCCAGGTTCTCGCCTGGAACTGGAGTTCAGCACAGGTGGGAACTTCCGGTTCCCTCCAGCTAGAGAAAGCCAGCGGCACACTCAGCAATCAGTCCTGTCTGCGCAAGTGCGCGTGTGAGTTTCTGCCTGACAGTCCAGATTTCCAGGGTAAGAGCCTGGGTCCCTAGGGTTTCACCTGGAACTGGGGTTCAGTGCAGTCGGAACTGGGGTTCAGTGCAATCGGGAGCCTCCTTTTCCCTCCTGCCAGAGAAAGCCAGCCAGGCACTCAGCCGCCCTTCCTCTCTGCAAGCGTGTCTCCGTACCTCAGCCCTTTGCAGCTCCTCTGATTCTCTGTGAGCTTTTCTCTTCCCTTCTAGTTGTAGAATTTCCACTCAGCCAGCTTTCCTGTGCTTCTGGATGATGTTGTTTTGTCTTTTAGTTGTAGTTTTGAAATTGTTGTGTGAGACAGCAGTTTAGGTGCTTACTTATGCTGCCATCTTGGTTTCTTCTGGAATTCTTTTTTTTAATCATTGAAATGACAGATGGGCTGGTTATAAAACTAGCAGAAGCCCTTGGATGAAGCTCTTCCCTCTGCTTAGAACATTCAACCCCCAATTACTCACTGACTGGGCATTCCCACTGCTTCATTATTATAATCTTATATAATAAAAGGCTAATATGCAAAATGTCCCCTTGGGAGTTTGACCAAGAGACCAGGAGTTCAATTGCTTGCTATGATGTGTGCTGACCACCAGGGGGCAGCTTGGAACATGGTGGGTGACCAGCGGTGGTGGTGGAGCGCTGAGGGAGTGAGGGAAGGAGGAGGCAGGGAGGCAGGGAGGTGGGGAACCGGATCAGCCCTGATTGCTGGTCAGGCCTAGGGACCCTACCCATGCAAAAATTTGCACTGGGCTTCTAGTCTCTTATAACTGTTTATAGAAACCCTTTTCCTTTGGGATTATCCTTTGTTAGTGACAATCATCTTTCTTGGTATTCTCTGAATCCCAACCCCATTGAGACTTGCTCTTCAGATGGGAATCTTGGTAAACTGCCCTGCTTGTTTCATCTTTATCCCTTGACCAAAATTCTCCACATGCAATCATGTCTTCAAACAGAAATCAAGTAATCCTTCCCATCATCATCTCTTCCAAAGACTGTTTGTGGGGTGATGACACTACAGAATTTTCAGTGTCCTGAAACACTTGATGGCCAAACATCTCTTCATTGACTTTTTAATTGAGCTGAAGCACCCTGACCAGAAATCTTTATTTAGCCTTTTTCAGTTAATCATTTGTCAGGAAGCCAGGTATTTCAGGAAGAACAAAACTTTTCAAAAAATTGGGAAGAGGGAGAAAATACCTATAGAAAATTAATTTAAACCTAAATAGCAGACAAATCTGAGAAAATACTGGAAATGAATATAATTACAGATGTCATCTTTCTGAAGGCAGTTAGATCCTTGAGTTTCATTTCACTATTTATGGTCTGTACCCATTGCCAAGATTATACCCTTCTAGGAAAAGTAAAGGCAAATTTCTTAGCATTTGCTTTACTACATCTCCCACTGTAAAACTCATTAAAGAGCTATTTCTAATGGCAACTGGATATGTAAATGAAATAGCCCCCTCTAAGTATGAGAAGGCTAAAAAGGACTAATTCCAATGTAACCCTGATATTCAGGGCTAGTGATCTGAATCCAAGCCAGCAGGCTCAGTGTACATTCCTGATAACCTATAATTAAGTCCCTCTCTCCTTCCCAGATACTGGTCTTGCAGAACCTGTTACTGTGAACAGTGCACTGCCCCGGAGGGAGGGTTATTAACGCTAGCAGCAGGCCAGACCATGAGATATGGCCTAGAGATCCCCAACACCTGGGGGCCTTCTTGCAAGGTCCGCAAAATGGACCGGAAGCATAATCCATGTTTGTGGGACACAGATCACAGGGAGGGAGATATAAAGGAAAGCCCCAAGTGTGTTCCTTTACTCAGATTTGGAAGGCTGTTCCCTGAGTCCGCTGGCATATTAAACAGTGTCCCTCCTTTTTTTGTCAGAAGCATCCTTGGTTTTCTTTGGTCTTCTGCAACAAGTACCTGTTGAGGTGCCTCAAATGCTTGGCTGTCATTAAAACTTCTCCAAGCGATATTCATAATAATAAATCCAAGGTGTCAATACACAACATCATTAATGTATGTCAGTAGTCACCATTGGAGGGAAATGGAAATCAAGTATGTATCACAGAATGCACTCAGAAACCATGGCTTCATCTCTACTTTTTGGGGGGAGGGAGGAGGTTGTACAATCTCTTTACTGAGTTTTTAATCGAGTTGCTATTCCACTCTTTCTTTTATGGAGCTACAGAAGTGTCTGTAATGAAAGATTAAAATGGTGGTGTGCAGTGGCTATGCCCAAATAAAATAGGACAGCTCTCTTGTAGGGCCTATATGTAAGCAGAGGGAGCTCTGTAACAAGCTGCATTATGCTCTCTGCCATGCATACTGATTGCAAATTGTGTGGGTTATCCTTGAGAACATTAAAAAAAAAAAAAAAAAGATGTGTGTCTCTGTGTATGTATGTCTGAAAGAGAGAGAATTTATTTCTCCCAACCGATTATGAACCTCATTCATGCATAGCAAGTAATGGAGAAACAATACTCAGATTTCCTGTAGCAGAGGACACACACACACACACACACACACACACACACACACACACACACATGCACTGACAGGCTAACGGCTACTTTCCCAAAGAGTGGTTAGAAAGAAGTAGTAAATGGGACTGTGTTGATGCTGTGAGAAGACCCGGGCAAAGATCAAGATACCCGCAACATATCGGATAACACATAATTGGCAGGTCACTGCCAAATGAATGTAGTCATGCATCGCCGGGCAGGCCTTTACGGGTGATAAAGACACTTGTAAACAATTCAGTCCCAGAACATGGCAATAATATGTTGATCCAGCGTGTAATGAGGTGTCCCTGGAATCAATAAGCAGTCCTGGAGAGCAGGGAGCAAGGGCAGTGGCTGTCTTTCTGATGACCTTTCCTCACCACCGAGGACCCCATCTCCCCTGAAGAGGACTTTTCTCATTTTGCAGCCAGCTCTGAGTGTCAGAACTTTCATTCGCAGCCAGCAAATGAACAGCTAGGCCCTGCATGCTAATGAAGTCCAGGCTATTTTGCACCTTTTCATCTGCACATTATGCTCTTGACTCTGGAGAAGGTGGGAATTAGGCTGGACCCCGGTGTCAGACTGCCTGATGGCTCAGCTTCGGAAAACTGGTAATTGAAGCTGATGACTGATGCGAGGGAGGCCTGAATTTGGAAATAAACAGTTTCAAGCACTGCATGTCATTTCTAGAGAGACTGCTGAGAGAATGGAAATGAGCTCTGTTTCTTGAATCTAATGCAGTTTCTCAGCAGGAAAAACACCATCTTTTAGACAACAATGCCAGTCATTAAGATTTAAATGTTCTGGCGATAATAGAAGAACAGGCCTCCCTTTCACAAACAGCACTTATGTAAATGTCTTTTAACACCCAGATCTACATTTAATCCACGCCCAGGAAAATAACTGTGTTGGAAAGCGGAACCAAATGCAACCCTCAGTCTATAAATATCGTTCATAAGGAGAGAGATGAAAACAGTAAAATTGTTTGCTAACATGTCACCTAGCATTGCCTGTCAGTGCCAGCGACCTAACAACTCCCTTTTGAAACAACGAAAAGACATTTGGAAGTCTACAATAAAACACCCCAAGCCACACTTTTACTGGTTATTTTTACACGGCAGTATTTCATTCCAAAAAATCTACCACCCTGGCCTTTTATGTTCAAATGGCATGAATATTCCCTATTAGTATGCAGCATTTATATTTGGATGGTGAATTTGTATATTTAATGTTGCACCAAAGGCCCGAATCTGGACCCATTTGCTTGTAATATGTCAAAAGAAGTTCTTTCATTGAGCGTTTATTTCATTTTCTCTTAATATCACTAGGTTGTCACAAAACCACAGACCCAACATGACCTACTGTTTAGCCTCCTTTCCCTAGTCTGCTGAGATTAATTGGACATTATGTTGTTTTATGCAAAAAAGAAGGGCTCAGAACTCACACACAGTCTTTTGCGTTTTAAAAGGCTTTAAATGTCATTTTTTACTAGACATCCCTCCAGCCCAGTTTTTCCTGTGCAGGTGAAACACCTTCAGGGAGAAAATTATGAGCCTGGAGAAGAGGAGAATGAGGCCAGTGGTATTTGTCATGGCAGGTTGCGTGATTCATGAACAACCAGCGGCTTGCTCTCTTTTGGCTTCTCTTCCCTACCCGAAGTGAGATTTCTGTATTTTGGGCCTTTTTCAATTTAATGGTGACATACAGCATTCTCACAGGCAGTCTTTGGTTTGTTAGTGACATCAAGGATATCAGTACAACTTGAGAGAAACCTAAGCTGGCTGGGTGTTATTGTCACTTCAGTTTAAAGGTAGCAAACCTATCTCACAAAGGATCAACACTGAATTATTTTGACATTTCAAAATATAGATAAGCAATGCATTTTTAATAGAGTACTTGTGGATACTAGCTAGATCATTGAATATTCAACAGTCCTTTGCAGGAAATATATGAAACCCCACAAGAAAAAGGATAAATCTTAAATACATACACACCTACCCCTTACTGTGACAATGTTACTCCATTTTGACGTTATTTCTGTGTGTTGTCAAGTCTTACGACATAATGGCTAAAAGACAGGGAGAAAATTGGGGTCACTAAAATGTGATAATGATAACCACAAGGCTCTCCATGCATGGTGTACATGCATACTGGAAATTCAGTATTCATATAGTGATTCCTTCTGTGTCCAGAGCAGCATTGACTATTTGAAAAGCTTAGCTGAGTATTTCTTAACTAGACTTCCACCTTAAGCCTATGGCACAAAATTCTATTTTATTAACATGTAAGAAAAGAGAGGCAAGAGAAAGGATGTGATTTTTCTAAGATCACACAGCAAATACAATGGTGAAGCCAGAATCAAACTTTCTGTTTTAAACATTTGTTATGTTTTTATTTTCTATAGATCCATGTCCCCTGGGTTATAGGACCAGACTTGCAAAATTACAAAAGCCTCTGTGCTCAGCTTGGATGGGGTGGAGTCTAGGGGCTGAGCAGATAGTCTTGGCTTCCCATCAGTCCTGCCCTTGCGTGCATGTCTCCAGACCTTTGCCTTCCACGGCTCCCCTGAGTTTCGCCTGACAGTCCACATTCCCCCCCATAAGCATGGGTCCCCAGGGGCTTGCCCGGAACTGGGGTTCAGTGTAGTCGGAACTGGGGTTCAGTGCAGTCAGGAGCTTCCAACTCCCTTCCACTAGGAAAAGCCTGCGGCAACCTCTGCAGTCAGTTTCCTCTGTGAGCACTCGTGTGCGTGCATCCAGATCCCTGCCCGCTGTGGCTCCCCTTAGTCTCCGAGTCTCCGTGTGCCTTTCTCTCTACCTGACAGTCCAGACTCCCCCTGTATGAGCCTGGGTCCATGGGTTTCGCCCAGAACTGGGGTTCAGTGCAGTCAGGGGCTCCCTTACCCCTCCCGCCAGAGAAAGCCAGCCAGGCACTTAGCCGCCCTTCCTCTATGCACGTGTGTCTGTGTACCTCAGCCCTTTGCAGCTCCTCTGATTCTCCGTGAGCTTTTCTCTTCCCTTCTAGTTGTAGAATTTCCACTCAGCCAGCTTTCCTTGTGCTTCTGGATGATGTCCGTTCCGTCTTTTAGTTGTAGTTTTAAAATTGTTGTGTGAGGCAGCAGTTTAGGTGCTTACCTATGCCACCATCTTGGTTTCTCCCTGGCCTGCATAGTTTCTATTGAGAAATCAGCTGACAGTCATATGGGTACTCCCTTGTAGGTAACTAACTGTTTTTCTCTTTGCTGCTTTCAAGATTCTCTCTTTGTCTTTTGCCCTTGGCATTTTAATTATGATGTGTCTTGGTGTGGTCCTCTTTGGATTCCTCTTGTTTGGGGTTCTCTGCACTCCTGGACTTGTAAGTATATTTCTTCCACCAGGTAGGGAAAGTTTTCTGTCATTATTTCTTCTAATAGGTTTTCAATATTCTGCTCTCTCTCTTCTTCTGGCACCCCAATAATTTGGATGTTGGTATGCTTAAAGTTGTCCTAGAGGCTCCTTACACTATCTTCATATTTTTGGATTCTTTTTTCTTTTTGTTTTTCTGGTTGGATGTTTGTTGTTTCCTCATATTTCAGATCTTTGGTTTGATTCTTGGGGTCCTTTGGTCTACTGTTGAATTTCTGTATATTCTTTATTTCAGACAGTGTATGCTTAATTTCTGACTGGTCCTTTTCCATTTTTTTTGGCATTCTCATTAAGATCCTTAAAGGTCTCACTAAGTTCCTCAGAGATTTTTAGAAGATTCTTGAGTAACCTTATAACTGTGGTTTTGAACTCTATGTCCAGTAGCTTGTTTTTCTCCATTCTTTCATTCGTGACATATTTTTTTGTTTCTGCATTTTGGCTGCTCCCCTGTGTTGATGGGGTGGTTTTCTGAGGTAGGTGACTTTTAGGGCGCAGTGGTTCAGCCTCCCCTATCACCTGAGGTGGACACTCTTGGTGCACCCCTTTGTGGGCTGAGTGCAAAGTCTTGCTGTAGTTAAGCCTTGATTGCTGTTGGTACACTGGGAGGAATGACCTCCCGGCCAATTGGCTGTGAGGACCCGCTGTGTCTATAATGCAAAAACTGCTGTGCTGGAGATACCCTTATGGAGCAGGACTTGTTTCAGTGGGGCTTTGGTGCTCACTGAGTCTGCCTCTTGAATGTGTCACTTATGGATGTGAGGAGTTGAAATCTGGTGTTGTCTCACACTGACCATTAGGTACACTGGCTTCTGGATCTCCAATGGGGTGCAGGTCAGCTACTGTCTGAGGCCACCCAGCAGGAGCTACAGCAAGATCTGCAGATTTCTCTGCTTTGCTTGGGGTTTGGAAGTTTTGGAACTGTCTGACCAGAGCTGCAGTTTGTTAGGTTAAGCTGCAATAGGGCAGGCCATTTATATCCAAAAGCTGCTGCACAGAGCTAGGGTGGGTTTGTAAATTATGTGGGGTGGGGTCTCAGGGAATACTAGGGTAGGGTGTGGCAAACAGCAATGGCTACCAGTCAGCCGTCTCTATGTCTCCGAGTTTCTGCATCCCTGTGTCCCATGCCCCAGTGCAGTAAACAATGATTCCTGAGTGCACCTCTGCAAGAAAGCCACCCTCACTTTCCAACCTGATGGCAGACAGACCAGCTTCTCCCCTTAGGAGTCTGGGTCCCCAGAGTCTCACCGGAAACTGGAGTTCAGAGTAATTGGGAGCTTGTGTCTCCATTCAGATTGAAAAAAACAGCACACCCAATCACCAGCCACCAGCCCAATTCGCACTCCTCCATACCTCAGCTTTTCCTCGCTTGTGCACGTCTGAGTGCTCTTTTCTCTTTCCTTCTAGTTGTAGAACTTCTACTCATCCAGCTTTCCCTTGGTTCTGGGTGATAGACGTTTTGTCTTTTAGTTGTAGTTTTGGTGTGGTTGTGAGAGGCAGCACGTACAGGTGTATACCTTATGCTGCCATCTTGGTTTCCTAACCTAAGAATCTTGAAACACCAATCAGAAAGAATATATGTACCTCTATGTTCATAGCAGCATTATTTATAATAGCCAAGGTCTGGAAACAGCCCAAGTGCCTATCAGTACATGAGTGGATAAAAAACCTATGGTACATTTAAACAATGGAATACCTTTTGTGACAGCATGGATGAACCTGGAGATTATAATGCTAAGCAAAATAAACCTGTCAGAGAAAGACAAATACCATATGATCTCTTTTATATGTGGAATCTAATGAACAAAATAAACTGCAGAACAAAATGGAAGCAGAGTCATATGTCAAACGGGAGGTTGGTGGGTCAGAAGGAACAAAAGAAGGTGAAAAGAATAGCTAAGGAACATATATGCTTAGCACATGGATACAGAAAACAATGTTATTAGGGCCAGAGGGAGGGAAGCGTGGGGCCTGGGTAGAAGGGGACAATGTTGGGCAAAATGAGGGACATCTATATTAATGTCAACAATAAAAATAAATTTAAGAAATTTAATGGGACACTTGCAACCCCTGGTGGAAGTGTTCCCTGCTTGGGAACTGGAATGTATTGAACTACAGCAACCAGAATTGCAGAGATGGGAAGCAGATTCTCCACATAAATCATTGGATGTGATGGTGTGTGGAGTCACTTTTATGTTAACCCTTTGGTTTCCAGATGTATTTATTTCACCTACTAGCAACACAGTACCATATAATGATCATTGGTTTAGGGTGTGTGCCACATTCTGAAGGATAGAGGCCCATTCTTGCATGTTGTTATCTTTTAGTTGACATATTGGCTGTCCTTTAAGTGAGTTATTTAACTGCTCTGTGAAGTTGGCAGTGTTTTGTAATGTTGAATGTAGCAGGACTAGTAGATCCTGTGAGCACGAGACCACTGCTGGACCACCTTTGCTGTAAAATAGGCCTTTCAGTCCAATGTGACATAATGTAGGTGGTGGATCAAATATCTTTTTTTCAAATATTCTTTGTAAGCCCTTTAAACATGGTGCTAGCTGAAGCCCTGTGGGCAGGGCAGGCAAACTCATACTTGGAATATATGTTGACTTCAGTCAAGATGAATGGCTACTCCTTCCATGGTGCAAGTAGTCCAGTGTAATTAACCTGCTATCAATTGACTGGTTGGTCTCCATAAGGGATGGTGCCAAATAGCGACCACTTGTCCCTAATCTGGTGAAAGAAAAAGAGACAAAAGCCCAGGAAGTACAGAGTCCCAAAGAGATGAACCCAAAGAGGCCTATACCAAAACACATTAAAATGATAGAGGTTAAAGACAAAGAAAATCTTAAAAGCAACAAGAGAAAGTTAGTTACCTATAAGGGAGCTCCTATAAGATCATCATCTAATTTATCAACAGAAATATTTCAGGCTAGAAAGGTTGGCACAAAATGTTCAAAGTGATGAAAAGCAAGGACCTACAACCAAGACTACTTTATCCAGTAAGGCTATCATTTAAAATTGAAGGAAAAATAAAGCACTTCCAAGAAAAAGCTAAAGAAGTTTATTACCAACAAACTGATATTATAGGAAATGTTAAAGGTGTTTCTTTAAGAAGAAGAAAGAAAAAACAACAACACAGGAACATTGTTATAAATAATAAATCAGCAATAAACACACACCTATAAATAATTACTTTAAATGTAAATGGCATAAATGCTTTAATCAAAAGACATAAGGTAGCTGAATGGATAACAAAACAAGACCCATATATATACTTTCTACAAGACACCCACCTCAGAACAAAAGACACAGACAGACTAAAAGTAAAAGTATGGAGAAAGATATTTTATGCAAATGGAAAAGAAAAAAAAGCTGAAGTAGCCAGGGCCCACTCAAGAATGCAAATAATCCTTCCCACTAATATTTACAGGGTAAACTAAGATTGTTGGTAGAGTATTAAATTTGACAGTAAAATAGTAATCGAGTTTTCAGATTAATTTAAATAGGCTAATTGAAATAAGTGAATATTCAAGTACTGGACAAAAAGCTATTCTTAAAGTAATAACTAAAATTTCTATTGGTAGTTCATCTCATGGTAAAATTCCTGAATATGCAATGAACCTAAAGCAGTCATATGTGTGGGGGAAAAAAAAAATTTTTTTTTAATTTAAAGTTATCAAGACTGCATTATAAAATTTACAAAAACCTCCATTAAAAAAAAAGGGGGGGGGGATAGTAGGGCAATATCATGTAAGGAAAAATATCCTATAAGTAAATTACATCTAGAAAATTTTTACTTTACCAAATTAAGGTTCATTTGCAATGCTAACAGCAAGATGGCCATTAAAAACACACATGGTGTCTAAATAAGACAAAGGAAAATCGTTTGAACAAAAATAAAAAGGATCCCAAATCAATTATATAGAAAAGATTCCTTTATTAACTTGTGGTCGAGAATATATTTGTATATTTTCAGAAAACAACCCCAAGACCAGATGGATTCCTGCAACAGAGAGGAATTGACAGGAGTGCTCCAACCACGAAGACAAGAGGAAAAAACAGTCCAGAGATGGAAGACGCTGACAACGCCTTGCCATGGGAACAGTCAGCAGCTGTGCACCGCTGCAGGTTACCTAGGACCAAACCAGAGAGGGTCGGACCTGCATTGCCACCATGTGCCCACCATCCAGATATCACTGCTGACATGTACACATAAGGAACTGTTGGACATTGAAATTGGGACTCAAACATTTTTTTGTTTTGTCTTGTTTTGTTATTATATGTTTATTTCCAGTCTGCAAAGGCAAAACTTTTTAAAGGAAAGAAATGGTGGGAAAAAGATACAGAGGCAAAGAAGCATTGAACAGACTGTCAAACTACATTGGGAAGACAGGGGTGGTTGGGCGAGGAGGGCTGTAAGAGACCAACCGAAGGACTTGTACGCATGCATATAAGCACAACCAATGGATATAAGACACTGGGGTGGGGGGGGAGGGTGGGCAGGTGAAGGCATGTACTGGGGAGGTCGGGGGGAGATCAAAGGGGGAAAAAAACAGGAGACATATGTACTACTATTTGTAATACTTAAAACAATAAAAATAAAATAAAATTTAAAAAAAAAAAAAAAGCTGAAGTAGCAATACTTATATCAGACAAAATATACCTTAAAACTAAGGCTATAATAAGAGACAAAAGCCACTACATAATGATAAAGGGATAGTAGAGGAGTTTAACACCTCATTCATATTAATGGATATATATTTTAGACAGAAAATCAACATATAACAGTGGACTAAATGGATCACATAGATTGGTATCTTCAGAGTATTTTACACTTGAGCAACAAAATATACAATCTTTTCAAGTGCACATGGGACATTTTCTACAATAGACCACATATTAGGACACAAAAAACTCTCAATAATTTAAAGAAAACTGAAATCAGATCAAGCATCTTCTCTGATCACAATGATATGAAACTAAAAATCAATTAAAAAATGAAAACAAACAAACACTTGGAGGCTAAATAACACATTACAAAACAATGGGTTAACAATGAGATCAAAGAAGAAATTAAAAGATGCCTTGAGACAAATGAAAATAAAAATACAGCAACCCTAAATCAATGGGACACAGTGAAAGCAGTCCTAAAAAGAAAATCATAGCATTACAGGCTTACTTCAAGAAACAAGAAAAATCTCAAATACAATCCAACTTTATACTTAAAAGAAATAGAAAAAGACAAACAAAGCCCAAAGTGTGTAGAAGAAAGGAAATAATGTCATAGCAGAAATAAACAGAATAGAGTCTAAAAAAAGCAACAACAACACAAAAGGTTAGTGAAACTAAGAACTTGCTCTTGAAAAGATAAACATGATTTTACCATAGGCAAATTGATATAAGTTGCCATTTTCAAGAGCCTGTTGCGTTCATTAAATGAAGACTTGTTGTATTTGAATTAAGAATCTTTTGTCTCCAAAGAAAAAAGATAAAGATTGATAAACCTACAAATAAGCTCATGAAGAATGAAAGAGAGAGGATTCAAATAAATTAAAAAAAAATGAAAGTGGAGAAGTAACAATTGACACTAAAGAAATATAGAAGTCTAGAGGCCCAATGCACAAAATTCGTGCAAGGCTCAGCCCTTTACCTGGAAGGTTGTCCAGAAGGAAGTCCGGTCTAATTAGCATATTATGCTTTTATTATTATAGATTATAAGAAAATATTACAAACAACTATATGCAAGCAAATTGAATAATCTGGAAAAAGTGGATACATTTTTGGAAACACACAATCTCCCAAGATGAATTAACAAAATTTTGAAAATCTGAACAAACCAATTACAACTAATAAAATTCAAGCAGTAATTAAAAAAAACCCCAACAAACACAAGTCCTAGAGTGGATGACTTCACAGGTGAATTTTGCCAAATATTCAAAGAACTTACACCTGCCTTTCTCAAACTACCCCAAAAAATTCAAGAGGAGGAAAAACTCCAAAATTCATTTTATGAGGCCAGCATTATCCTAACTCCAAAATCAGGTAAATACACTAATAGAAAGAAAATTACAGCCTTAGCCAGTTTGACGCAGTGGATAGAGTGTTGCCTGCAGACCAAACAGTCCCAGTTGGATTCCGGTCAAGGGCACATACCTTGGTTGCAGGCTCCTGCCTGGTCCCAGCCCTGGTCAGGTTTGGGCAGGAGGCAACCAATTGATGTGTTTCTCTCACATCGATGTTTCTCTCTGTCTTTCCCTCTCTCTTCCACTCTCCCTAAAAGCCAATGGAAAAATATCCTTGGGTGAGGGTTAACAAAACAAAACAAAACAAAACAAAAAAGAAAGAAAGAAAGAAAGAAAGAAAGAAAGAAAGAAAGAAAGAAAGAAAGAAAGAAAGAAAAAAAGAAAGAAAGAAAAAAAGTAAAGAAAATTATAGGACAATATCCCTGATGAATACAGATACAAAAATCTTCAACTAAATATTAGCAAGCCAAATTTAGCAGTATATTAAAAAGATCATACACAGTGATCAACTGGGATTTATTCATTCGATACAAGGTTGGTTCAATATCTGCAAATTAATTAATGTGATACATTACCTAGACCAGTGGTCGGCAAACTCATTAGTCAACAGAGCCAAATATCAATAGTACAATGATTGAAATTTCTTTTGAGAGCCAAATTTTTTAAACTTAAACTTCTTCTATCACCACTTCTTCAAAATAAACTTGCCCAGGCCATGGTGTTTTGTGGAAGAGCCACACTCAAGGGGCCAAAGAGCCGCATGTGGCTTGCGAGCCACAGTTTGCCGACCACGGACCTACACAAAACATAAAACTCATATGATCATATCAATAGATGCAGAAAAAGCATTTGACAAAATCTACACCCATTTATGATAAAAACTCTCAGCAAAGTGTGACTAGAGGGAACATATCTCAACATAATAAAGGCCATGTATGACAAATCCACAGTTAATATCATACTCAATGTGGAAACTAAAAATCTTTCTCTTAAGATCAGGAACAAGTCTGACCCATGTGGCTCAGTTGTTTGAACGTTGCTCCATGCACAAGGAGGCTGCTGGTTCGATTCCCAGTCAGGCCACATGTCTGGGTTGCGATCTCAATCCCCAGTAGGGGGCATGACATCAATAAAAACATTTAAAAAAAAGATTAGGAAGAAGACGGATGTCCATATTCACCACTCTTACTCAACATACAGCAATCCTACACACAACAATTAGACAAACAGAAGAAATAAAAGGCATCCAAATTAGAGGGAAGAAGTAAAACTGTCATTATTTGCAGAGGACATTTTATTATTTATTATTTATAGAGAACCCTAAATATTCCCCCCAAAATCTACTAAAACTGATATATAAATTTAGTGAAGTAGCAGGACACAAAATAAATATCCATAAATTAGTTGCATTTTTAGTATGTTTAAAAAACGTTTTAATGATTTTGAGAGAGAAAGGGTGAGGGAGATAGAAAGAGAGCTATAGATATGAGAGTGAAACATTGATCGGCAGGTCCCTGAAAGCCTCCTACTGGAGACTGAGCCTGCAACTGGGCATGTGCCCTGACCAGGAATTGAACAGGCAACCTTTCAGTGCGCAGGACACTGCCCAACCAACTGAGCCACACTGGCCAGTGCTAGTTTAATTTTTATACACACACAAAAGCTGAAATATCAGAAAGGGAAACTAAGAAAAAATTCCATTTACAATTGCATAAAAAATGGTACCTAGGAATAAATTTAACCAAGGAAGTAAAAGACCTGTACCCAGAAAATTATAAAGCACCGAAGAACAAAATCAAAGAAGGTAGAAATAAGTAGAAGCATATACGGTGCTCATAGGTAGGTAGAATTAACATGGTTAAACATTCCATACTACCAAAAGCAATCTATAGAATCAATGCAATTCCTATCAAAATACCAATGGTGTATTTCATAAAATTAGAACAAATAATCCAAAAATTCATATGGAACCACATAAGACTATGCATAGCAACAGCTATTTAGAGAAAGAAGAACAAAGTTGAAAGAATCACACTGCCTGACTTCAAATTATACTACAAGGCCATAGTAATCAGATCAGCATGGTACTAGCATAAAAGCAGATATACAGATGAATGGGATAAAGTAGGGAGCCCAGAAATGAACACATGTCTATGTGGTAAATTAATATTTGACAAAGGAAGCAAGAACATAGAATGGGCTAATGATATTCTACTCAATAAATGATGTTGGGAAAATTGGACAGATACATGCAAAAATAAGAAACTAGATTACTTTCTCAAAACATATACAAGAATAAACTCCATAAAAATCCTAGAAGAAAACATAGGCAGTAAAATCTCAGATATTTATTTTAGTAATATATTTTTTTCTGATGTATCTCCTTGGGCAAGGGAAACAAAAGAAATAAACAAAGGAGACTACATCAAACTTAAAAGTTTTTGCATAGCAAAGGAAAGTATCAATAAAAGGAAAAGAGAACTAAGAGAATAGGAGAACATATTTGCCAGTGATACAACTGACAAGGGGTTAATATCCTAAAATTATAAAGAACTCATACAATTCAACAGCAAAAAAAAAACAACAAAAAAAAAACAACAACACAAAAAAAGCGCCAAACAAGCCAATTAAAACATGGCCAAATGATCTAAATAGATACTTCTCCAAAGAGTACCCACAAATGGCCAATAGACATATGAAATGATGCTGAACAACAGTAATCTTCAGAAATTCTTATTGAAACCACAATGGGATATCACCTCATGCTTGTCAGAATGGCTATCATCAATATATCAACAAACAATAAGTATTGACAAGGATGTAGAGAAAAGGGAACCTCATGCACTGTTTGTAGAAATGCAGTTTGGTGCAGCTACTCTGGAAAACAGTATAGAGGTTTATCAAACAATTAAAAATGGAACTGCCTTATGCCCCAGTGACTCCACTTCTGGGTCTATACCGAAGAAACCCAATGCATAATTTGAAGGAATATGTACACCCATTTGCTCATTGCAGCATTATTTACAATAGCCAAGCAATGGAAGCACCCCAAGTGCCCATAAATAGAAGAGTGGATTTAAAAAGTGGCAATACATATATACAATGAAATATTAGTCGGTCAAAAAGAAGAATGAAATCTTACAATTTGCAACAGTATATATGGACCTAGAGGGTATTATGCTAAGTAAAATAAGTCAGTCAGAGAAAATCAAATACCATATGATTTCACTTATATGTGGAATCCAAAGGACAATATAAGCAAATGAACAAAACTGGAACAGATTCATAGGTAGAGAACAGACTAATGCTTGCCAGACTGGGTGAAAAAGGTGAATGAATTAAAAACCAAAGATTGGTAGTTACAAAATAATCATGGGGATGTAAAGTACAGCGTAGGAAATATAGTAAAAAATCCTATATAATAAAGAGGTAATATGCAAATGGACCATCACTTCAACACACAAGATGGCCGCCCCCATGTGGTCAAAAATGGCCACCACAAGATGGCCAGCAGGGGAGGGCAGTTGTGGGCGATCAGGCCAGCAGGGGAGGGCAATAGGAAGGGACCAGATCTGAAAGGGGAGGGCAGTTAGGGGTGACCAGGCCTGTAGGGAAGGACAATTAGGGGCAACCAGGCCAGTAGGGGAGGGCAGTTAGGGGCAACCAGGCTGGCAAGGGAGGGAAGTCAGGCCTAAACGGGCAGTCGGACATCCCTTGAGGGGTCCCAGAATGGAGAGGGTGCAGGCTGGGCTGAGGGACACACACACACACACACACACACACACTCTCCCATGCATGAATTTCATACACCGGGCCTCTAGTATTGTAATAATTATATTTGGTACCAGTTGGGTACTGGAAATATCAGGGGAAACATTTTGCAAAATATATAATTGTCTAACCACTATGCTGCATACCTGAAACTAATACAAAATAAAATTGAATGTAAACTCTGATTGAAAAAAAAATTTTTTAAAGAAAGGAATCAAGGTGTACCAGTATGGAAAATTATGAATTCATATAGAAAGGCAACCTGCGAGGAAAAATAGGAAAAAAAGAACTACAAAACAGCCAGTAAACAATGAACAATATGTCAATAGTAAGTCCTTTCCTATCAATAATTACTTTAAGTATAAATGGAAAATGCTTGAATTAAAAGGCATAGAATAGCTAATGGATTTAAAAAAGAAATAAGACCCACCATATGGTGTCTACAAGAGACTCACTTCAACTTCAAGCACACCCATAGGTTCAAAGTATAGGGATAGAAAGAGATATTCCATGCAAATGGAAACCAAAAGAAAGCAGAGGTAGCTATACTTACATCAGACAAAATAAACTCTAAGTCAAAAAATGTAAAAAGAGTCATTATATAATGATAAAAGAATTGATTTGTTAAGAGGATATAACAATTATAGATATATATGTAGGCAATATCAGAATATATTGCTTATATATTAAGAAAATACTAATAGATGTGAAAGGAGAAATCAACAAAAATACAATAATAGCAGGGGACTTCCAAGCACCTCTTTCAAGAATGGATGGATCACCCAACAGAAAATCAATAAGAAAACATTGGACTTAAACTATATTTTACCCAAATAGTCCTAACATACATATGCAGAATATTCCATCTACTAGCAGCAGAATACATAGTTTTTCCAAGGGTACATATTCTTGAGGATAGATCATATGTTAGGTCACAAAACAAGTCTCAGCAAATTTTTTAAACATTGAAATTATACCAACTATCTTTTCTAACTAAATGCTTTAAAACTAGAAACCAGTAACAGAAGGAAAACTGGAAAATTCACAAATATGTGGATATTAAACAACTCACTCCTGAACAACCAATGAGTCAAAGATATTTTTAAAAGTCTTATCTTTCAGACATTGCTTCCAAAACTCAATTAGCATGGCCTCTCAGTAGTTCTTGATTTTTAAAAATCTTTTCACATGTACTACTAAACTTTTGTTGTATTTCTTGAAGGTTTGGTTCATATATATCCTCTCCTTATCTTTTCTTCGTAAGTTTTGGTGATAAATCTTTTGTTTTTGTCTGCTGGTTAGCTTTACCAACCATTCTTTCTCTTAAGGTTTTTAATTAAAACCTCTCTGTCATGCATTGCTATTATATACACAGAAAAACAATGTTTGCTTTATGTGTAGGAGACCAGACACTTAACATGTTACTTTCTTGGCTGTAAATATTTTTTCATTTTGGATCTTTGATTTTTCATCTTTTATTCAGTCTGCATCACTTCAATTAAAAAACAGAAAAATAAAACTCACATGGGAATCCTTGTGCATGTTAAATGGAAGCTTCATCAACTATCAAACCATACCCACACCCACCCCACCCCCCAAACCAAACTCCACACCTGATTCTTCCTTTTATCTGTGTAACAAGGGTGAGAGACTCTTTGAAATCCTCCCTGAGATCCATGTAAATGATCAAGACAGTTAGGTAACCAAGGATCTTTAAAGTGGGCATCCTTCCAACAAATATTTGCATTGATGTCATTATTTCTGAAGCCTGATTGATGCTAGAAAGACTAAAGAGATAAGGCAAAAACCATCTCTTTTGTGGCCCTCTCCCCCATCCTGTATTTTAGAATAAGGATAGAATATTGGATTAATTTTGAAGTCATTTAGGGAGTTTTAGATGTTCCCATGCAGGGCTAAGAGGGGCTGGTGAGTGGGGTAAGTACAATCTGATTCATGGAGTCAGGTGTCCAGAGTTCTGCCTGCTACTTGTTAGGTATTCTTTATGATATTTGTGGATTAAGCTGCTTAAGAAATGTTGGGGCCCTACTCGGTTTGGCCCAGTGGATAGAGCATCAGCCTGCAGACTGAAGGGTCCCAGGTTTGATTCCGGTCAAGGGCACATGCCTGGGTTGTGAGCTCAATCTCCAGGAGGGGGCATGCAGGAGGCAGCCAATCAATGAATCTCATCATTGATGTTTTTTTCTCTCTCTCTCTCTCCCTCTCCCTTCCTCTCTGAAATCAATAAGAATATATTTAAAAAAAGAAAGGTTAGATAATTCTACAAAACATTATCTGTACACTGTATTGTGTGTTCACCACCCCAAGTCAAGAATTGTGCCCCTGAAATCTTTATAATTTTGTTAACCAGTGTCACTCCAATAAATTCAATTAAACAAAGCTTTTGGGTATGATTAAGTTTATTAATGAGATGATTGTAAGATAAGATTATTTGTGTGTGTGTGTGTGTGTGCGCGCGTGCATCTATCTATCTATCTATCTATCTATCTATCTATCTATCTATCTATCTATCTATTAGAGGCCTGGTGCACGAAATTTGTGCACTGGGGAGGGTGGTGTCCCTCAGCCTGGCCTGCACCCTCTTGCAATCCAGGACCCCTCAGGTAAGGTCCCTAGGCCTGGCTGGAGATCAAGGCCTATTGGGGCTTTCCTTGCCCCTGCCACTGCCACTGCTTGCCATCTGTGAGGCATTGCCCCCCACTTCCCTTGCCTCCGGTCGCCTCCCTCTGAGTCAACAGGCGTAGGGTGCGATTGCTTGGCTGGCCTGGGCCTCCCTCTGCAGGGCGATCACCCGCCGGCCCTGCACATCTGCCACAGCATCACTGGCGGGTGGCCTGGCCTCCCTCTGTGGCTGCTGGCTGGGTAGCCTGAGCCTCCCTCTTTGGTGCAATCATGGAGCCCCCCCTCCCACCCCTCTGTCCCCCAATCAATCACCCCATGGGTCAGTGGCCTGGGCATCCCTTTGGGGCGATTGATCGTGGAGCCCCCCATTGATCGCCCCACAGAGGGTGGCCTGGGCCTCCCCCTGCGGGGCTATCATGGGGCAATGGCGGGGGTCCCCCAACCAATTGCATTGCAACCGCCTTGGCTGGCCTGGCGCCAGTGCGTGTCATAGCATGGTTGTCTGGAAGGTTGTTTGGTCGATTTGCTTATTATGCTTTTATTATATATATATGTAACAGAAGACTGAGGTGTTCAGAGAGAGATTTGAAGATGCTATATGGTTGACTTGAAGATGAAGAAATATACCATGAACTAAGAAGCTGGAAAGGAATGGAAATGATTTCTCCCTTACAGCCTCCAGAAGGAACTTAGCCCTGTAAAGAAACTGATTTTAGTGACACCCATTTTGGATATTCCAAAACTGTAAGATAATAAATTTGTGGTGTTTTAAGCCAGCAAATTGTGTTAAATATTATACGAGCAATGGAAAATTAATAAATCTAGCATTTGCACTCATGATAGAGTATATACGCAAATGAAAATATATATCCACACAAAAAGTTATACATGAATTTATAGTAGTACTTTGTATAATATCCCAAAAGTGGAAACAATCTAAATGTTCATCAGCTGATGAATGGATAAAGAAAATGATACATCCATGTAATAAAATATTACTCAGTAATAAATGATATAGCACTGACACACGCTATAACATGGATGAATCTTAAAAACACAATGCTAGTGAAAGAAGCCAGTCACAAAAACCCATATATTTCATGATTCTATTTATATGAAATGTCCAGAATAGGCATATCTGTAGAGAAAGAAGTAGCTTAGAGGTTGCCTAGGTCTGGGGGAATTAGGGGAAATGAGGAGTAACTACTAATGGGTATAGAGTTTCTTATTGGGATGTTAAAAATGTTCTAAAGGTGATTATAATGATGGCCAGAAAACTTTGTGCTTATAGAAAATTACTTTGAGTTATACACTTTAAATAAGTGAATTTTATAGTGTATAAATTATATCTCAATACAGTTGTTGCTAAAAAAGAGCCTTCTTTGAAGAGACTGTTTAGCTTAGGAATTTGGATAATGTATTCATTTGCACTTTAACAGAATCAAGATAATTTGAATTTGGACTTTTAATTATGTTTGAAAGTTAAGAAAATGTGTCAAGCATGAGGTTGATATATAGGGTGTCCCCAAAAATGTATACACACTTTAAGTAATTATAAAGGGGAAAGGAGAGAGAGAAACATTAATGATGAGAGAAAATCATCAATCAGCTGCCTTCTGCACATCTCCCACTGGGAATTGAACCTAAAACCTGGGTGTGTACCCTGACCAGGAATCTAACTGTACCCTCCTGATTACAAGTTGATGCTCAATTACTGAGTCACACTGGCCGAGCTTCTAAAAGTTTTATCATATAAAAAGGAAAAAGTTTTTTCATATAAAAGATCTTATATTAAAAATAATTGGACATCAAGAAAGAAAGGGTTGGAGACAACAAACCAGTTATTTTGACCTAGTATCAAAAATGTTGTCTAAATTATTAACTTTTAATGTGTAAAATGCAGTATGACTTTCCATTTGCAGATAAAGAAATTAGAGTTTCAGCATGTGTTAAATAAGGAAGGAATATCAGATGCTTTATCTAAGAATTTCCTAGTAACTGAGGCAGGAGGACAGGAAAAAGAAAAAAAAAAAAGATGAGAGTAATGAGAGAACAAATAAAGCCAGTATTGTCCAGGAAAAGCTAGGGGTACCAGGATAGCAGGATTAATTTATAAGGAAGAATCTTTTATGAAGAAAATTATCCCTGATTCCTAAATATAAGCATGAGAAAGCAAGATTTTGAAGTTGAAAATATTGTTGAGAAAGCTTGCAGATTTAATAATATATTAGTACCCAAAGGAAATGATGGGTTTCAGTTATCTTAATATTAGTACAACAGACACAAAAGGACCTGGATCTTTAATCATTTTGGCAAAAGAAATTTATCCTTTAGTTTATCCACTGACTAACCTTGAATGAGCAATGGGATTTTGGAGGACTAAAGTTCTAACTTGATGCTGTCCAATAGAAATATACAGTGCAAATCATACATGCAATTCAAAATTTCCTTGTAGCCACATCATAAAAAGTAAAACAAAAATAAAATTAATTTTAATAATATATTTTATTTAACCTAATATATTAAATTTTTAAATGTCAATATATAATTGATACAAAATTATTAATGAGATACTTCATATTTTTATCCTGTTTCAAATTTCAGTGTGTATTCTACACTTATAATACATCTCTTTTGAGACACTAAATTTTTAATAGTTTAAGTGAAGTGCATTCCTACTAAATCTATAAAATTGTTTCACAAAAAAATACATTTCTTGTTTTAAAACAAATAACTTAAAATAAAATAAAAAATTTAGTTCCTCAGTCATATAGCCACAATAGTGCTCAATAGACACATGTGGCTATGGGCTGCCATATTGGTCAGCATAGCTATCACCAAAGAATGTCCTTAAGATTTTCATGAGGCCCTGGCCAGTCTGGCTCAGTTGGTTGGAGCACTGTCTGATGCACCAAAATATGGCAGGTTTGATTCCTCGTCAGGGCACATACCCAGGTTTCGGGTTTGATCCCCAGTTGGGGCAATGTTTGGGAGACAACTGATCCATGTTTCTCTCTTCTCTCTCTCTCTCTCTCTCTCTCTCTCTCTCTCTCTCTCTCTCTCTCTCTCTCTCTCTCTCTCTCTCTCTCATTGCTCTCTCTTCTTCCTTCCTCTCTCAAATCAATTAAAAAAGTGTGTCTTCAAGTGAGGATTAACAAAAAAAAGATTTTCATGCAGTTGAATCCTGCTGCCAATCCTCTGGCAAAAATTTGTTGGTTTAGAATAGTCATAGTTTGTGCATATCCTGGCTGTTATGGATTGAATTTGTATCCCTCCCTTCCCCCAATTCATATGTTGAAGCCCCTAATATAACCCCTAACGTTTCAGAATGTGACTGTACTTGGAGATAGGAACTTCAAAGAGGTAAGTAAGATAAAATGAGGTCATATGAGTGATCTTGAATCCAACATGACTGGTGTTCTTACAAGGGGAGTAAATTTGGACACATGAAGAGACAAGGAACACTCATGAACATAGAGGAAAGCCATGTGAGGGAATGGTGAGAAGGTGGTCATCTGCAAGCCAAGGAGAGAAGCCTTAGAAGAAACCAAACCTGCTGACATCTTAATCTTGAACTTCTAGCCTCCATGGTAAGAGAAAATAAATTTCTGTTGTTTAAGCCACCAAGTTTGTGTTATTTTGTTATGGCAGCCTGAGCAGACTAATACACTGGTCCAGCACAGAGTGGGTTAAAAAAATCAGAATAACCCTTCACCATTTCAGATGTGTTCTTTCTATTTTTTCACCAGCTTCATATATGACTGTTCCAAAATCCTTAGAGCTTGACTCTCTGAAAACTAATTTAAGAAAAATAAATGCCCACAGGATGTGTTTTTTAAAAAACTGACCTTGTGTGCAAATTCTTTAGTGGTTGGTTGGATAGGTGTTGTGTTTGTTTCCCATTTGGAAGGTGGGGAGTGAATGAGTCACGTCAACAAACCACAAAAAACACAGCTTTGAGGTTCATTATGGAGTGTCCATGTGCATCAAGTCGAGCCTCTTGCCTTTATCTATCACACACATCAAGCCTCTTCATGATCACCAAAGTTCGTTAATAGCATTTGAGTCTATGCTAATACAATCAGAAAATTATGCAGACAGTCTATCTCTTCCCAGAGAGAACAGGGTGATCAGTCATTAGTGATTTACACTGATGAGCCTCCACTAATTGCATGTAATTAGTGATTATATAATATTTGAGCTCTTGCAACTGTCATTAATGTCCACAATTCATCAGAGATGGGCCCTACTGAATGGAGTATGATTGCCACATGCTAAATCTAGTTAATCTGAGGTATGTTAATCAGCACAGGATGCACTTTAGGCAGTGGTTAAAAGCTCTTATGACCTCAGGAAAAAACCCTGCCATTTACTAAAGTCTGAATTGCTTACAATAGGGATCTCTTTCAAAAGAGAAATTTAATAATTAAATGGCCTGGAAAACTCGAGGGCAGAGTTATTGGGTCGTATTGACACTTTTCTGTAACAGATATGGTGACCAAAATGTTATAATAGTGCTGGTATTAATTTATGATACACATGTTATATGCTAAAATTATTATGGTTTTGTTATGTGACTAAGGAGAACTGGATTAAGAAATAGCTCTAGCTCTTTTTAAGAGGGAAGATGATTATACTAGTAACTAGAGGCCCGGTGCACAAAATTCATGCATGGGGGGGGGAAGGAGAGGGGAGGTGGTGTTCCTCAGCCTGGCCTGCACTCTCTCCAATCTGGGACCACTCAAAGGATGTCTTACTGCCAGTTTACAGGGATTGGGCCTAAGCTGGCAGTCGGACGTCCCTCTCACAATCTGGGACTGCTGGCTCCTAACCGTTCACTTGCCTGCCTGCCTGATTGCCCCTAACCATTCTGCCTGCCGACCTGCTCACCCCCAACTGCCTCCCCTGCTGGCCAGCTCACCCCAAACTGGCCCCCCCCACTGTCCTGATCACCCCCAACTGACCCCCACTGATGGCCTGCTTCCCCCCATCTGGTCCCCCTGCTGGTCTGCTCACCCCCAACTGCCCCTTCCCCACCAGTCACCCTCAATGCCCCCCCCCCACCAGCCTGATCACCCACAACTGCCCTCCCCTCTTGGCCTCTAACCACCTCTACCTCAGCCCTGCCACCATGGCTTTGTCCAGAAGAATGTCCAGAAGGTCTCCTGGAAGGTCTCCCCATCTAATTAGTAGCATATTACCCTTTTATTTGTAGAGACAGAGGCCTGGTGCACAGGTGGGGGCCAGCTGGTTTGCCCTGAAGGGTGTCCTGGATCAACGTGGGGGTTCCCTTGGGGTGTGGGTTGGCCTGGGCGAGGGGCCTGTGGTGGTTTGGAGGCCAACCATGCCTCCATGGGGTGAGGATCCCCGCTGGGGGGGTGTGGCCAGCCTGGGTGAGGGGCTGAGGGCTGTTTTCAGGTTGGCCACGCCCCACCCCTGGCTCCCAGCCCCTCCTTCAGCAGCATTCAGGGCAGGCCGGAAGCTTGGCTTCCTCCATCTCTGGGGAAAACCCAAGCTTCCTGCTCACTCCAGCTCCATGGCTGCCACCACCTTTATTGGGTTAATTTGCATACTCACTCCTGATTGGCTGGTGGGTGTAGCGGAGTGATGGTCAATTTGCACGTTTCTCTTTTATTAGTGTAGATTACCCAGAGCCTTTTTAGAGCAAACTTTTGGAGGTTCATTTTACAGAACAAAGTTTTAGAAGCAGTAACATCATAGCTATATTTTGCTTCCTATAATAAGTAAAAGTTGGGCTCTAAAATGGATTTACATGATAATACATCTCACGGGGTCCTGAGTCATGGTAGATTTTCAAGACAGTTATTTGTAGTAGATGCTGTGGATATCCTACCCTGTGTTCACTCAGTCATTGAGTTCACCTACAGCAGCAGTATACAGTTTCCATAGAGGGGTGGGAATAAGTAGGTTTATAGCATATTCATACAATGGAATAATATACAGCCATAAAAAGGATGAGACTCATCGGAGCAGGCTGGAAGAGGTCAATGGGGGAAAAAGGGGGACATACATAATACTTTCAACAATAAAGATTTAAAAAACAAAGAGACTTTATTTTAAATAAGCAGAAGTAAATTTAATCTATTGGATAAAAGAAATGTTCTAAATATAAAATAAGGTAGACTAACTTTGTCCAGCCTGCTTTTAATTCCTCCCAGTGAATTCTTGATATCAGATATGGTTTTCTTAATTTTTGACTGGTTCTTATTCATGGCTTTTATGTATTTTTTCATGCCCACGTGGTTCCTACTAAATTCCTTGTGGTTCCCATTAAATTCCTTATAGTTCTCACTAATTTCCTTGGGCATGTTATATCCATTACTCTGAAGTCTATGTCTGATAAATTGCTTGCTCCCATTTCATTTTGCTCTTTTTTCTCAAGATTCTTCCTTTTCTTTCATTCAGGGTTTTTTTTGTTTGTTTTTTCTTTGTTTTCCCATTTAAACTGTCTCATTGTGTTTGTTCCTATTTATTAGATAGAACTACTGTGACTCCCAGTCTTATGTGGTGGAACTTATGTTGTAAGTATCTAAGTGTCTTGTGGGACCCAATGGGGCAGTCTCTTTGATATCCTGAGCTGGATGCACTAGGAATGTCCTTTGTGTGTGTTATTTAGGCTCTCCTGTTGTAATTGGGATTTGATTATTGTCCTGTTCATGGGTGTGATCTCCCTTCAGGCTCATTGTCTGTGAGGCTCAAACCCAACCACGTCATGTGAGCTGTTGTACAGGTGTTGACAGAACAAAACAAAACAGAACAAAACAAAAAAACAAGATAGAAACCCAAAAATATCCAAAAGACTCCAGCAACAACAGGAAAAAAAGCTCCACAAAGGAAAAGAGAGTTAAAAAAGATAAGAGAAAAATCATAATAAAAGAAAAGAAAAGGAAAGGAAAGAAAAAATACAAGAAGAAAAAAAGGGAAAGAAAAATAAAATATGAAAGGATAGAATGGAGATAAAAAATAATAATGCATAGGAAAAAGAAAATGGTAAAAAAGAAGAGAAGAAAAAATTATGAAAAGAAGATAGAAGAGAAAGGAGAAAAATAGAGTAAGAAAAGTAAAGAGAAAAATAAGGAATGTGAAAGAAAAAAAGAGATAAAAAGCAACAAGAAATGATAAAAAGAAAGAAAGAAAAATAAAGCTCATAGAGTGTTGTGTCTGCCAGGATCTCCCTTTGTATCCTGCTCTTGTGTTGATTGAGGCTGACTATTTTATATGCTTGTTTTAGGACTCCCAGGAGGTACTTTGATGCTAGCCACTGTCAGAAGCTGTCAATCTTTGGTTCTCAGCAACCTGTTTGAGGCTCCAAGAGATCCACTGTTAGTAGCTACCTCCACAGAGCTTAACCCACATGGGAGGGGTTAAGCTGCACGCCAAGGTCAGCTTATTAGCAACATGGGGCCCATGGACAGGTCAGCAAATGTCTCAAGGCACTTTGGGATTCACCTCCATCCTCCTCTGCCTGCCAGCCCTCTGTCAGACTTATTCATGAAAAACCCTGTTTCTGACAGGGCTTTTGGTGGAATTGGGAGAATGGCACCTCTGGGTTTCCCATAAGGGGGGAGAGATCCCATTCATATTTCAGGGAAGATGGTTGGTGTGTTCCCCCATCCCAGAGCCACATGACTGAATCTGTCCCGGAATATTTCTCTGACTTTGGCAGGGTTGAGCCCCTCATAATCAGTCTGGCAGGTGTGTGTGTGTGGGGGGGAGGGGTGTTCTGCTGGAAGCCAAGAGCTACTATCAGCTCTCTCATGATGGAGGAAGGGCCAATCAGGTTCTCAGCCCCAAAGCTAGTCACTGATACCTCCTGAGACTGCTCAGAGACAGGTTTAACCTCTGCTGCTGCCTCCTCAGCAGGAGTCAAGATGCAGAGTGGGGTGAGTGGGATTCAAGGATGAGGTGAGTGAGATTCCTGAGGGTGGGACAAGGTGTATCTCTGAGGGCCAGGTAATTGCCTTTCTCTAGGTTGCTGCTGTTGGGAAGGCTTGAGCCTCTAAGGAAAAATGGTTGCTCTGGTATTTGAAGGGGGGATGATTGAGCACAGGTGTCTGAGCAACCACTCCACGTTTCCCCCCCGCCCCCCACCCTGCAATGTGTCCCACCTAACCTGGTGAAGGAAAAAGACACACAAGTCCAGTAAGTTCAGAGTCCTAAACAAGATTAATCCAAAGAGGCCCACACCAAGACACATCCTAATTAAGCTGACAAAGGTTAAAGACAAAGAGAAAATCTTAAAAGCTGCAAGAGAAAGAAAGTTAGTTACCTGCAAAGGAGCTCCCATAAGACTGTCAACTGATTTATCAACATAAATATTTCAGGCCAGAAGGGATTGGCACAAAACATTCAAAGTGACAAAAAGCATGGATCTATAACCAAGACTACTCTACCTAGTAAGGCTATCATTTAAAATTGAAGGAAAGGTTTTTGTTTTGTTTTTTCAAGATGGCAGAAAAGTAGGTGAATCTTTCTTGCACCTTCTTCCAGACCCAAACTGGAAATAAAACTAGACTGGGGAACATTCACCCTGAATTACCAACTGAATACGAGCTGAAGAGGAGGCTTTTAAACAAGGAAGAGAAGAAACCACCTCAAGACTGGGAAATATAGTTGAGGAAATATACTGGAAATTACATCAAGGAAGACTTTAAGATGTTAAAAAATTCTGTTTATGAGGGTGTGAATATGAGAGTTTTGGGCAGTAACAATGTTTCTATGATTAATGAAAATATTTCCAAATGCACATTTTTCAAAAAGCTCAGTCACAACATGTGTTCTTTTCAAAAGCAGTTACTCACCTGGCCAATGTGACTCAGTGGACTGAGTATTGTTCCATGCACCAAAAGTCACTGGTTCAATTCCTGGTCAGGGCACATGCCTGGGTTGTCGACTCGATGCCCTGCAGGAAGCAGTGGATCCATGTTTCTCTCTCTCTCTCTAAGAGTCAATAAAAACATGTTAAGAATATAAAAAAATAAAAGCAGTTACTCATTTTCTTTCCTTGTTAAGTGAAGGTGATTCTTTTTAATCCTAAAGGAATAGATTGTGTGTTTATTTTTTATTTATTTGAAAAATATGTGTCAGGTCACATACTAGTGACAGCTACTTGTCATCACAGAAATGTCCAGAAGTCTGGAAACCTTTTAGTTTTCCTGTTTTCTTAGGTGCATTGTTACTCTGTGTGGTTTGAGGGATTTTTATGGTCATTTCCTTGCTCATTACAAAATGTGATCAAGATTCAACCCTACTTTTGAAGTCTTGTACTTATAAATTTAACATCATAAATGGCATCCTGTTGCACTGTTTTGTTTGATTTATTTTATGTTTCAGCCTGATGCTGCACTAACTTGCTAAGAATGATGCACTAAATGCAATTTATGTGTTGTGCTTTGTCAACTTTACCATAATTCCTTCTTTTTAAAAAAATCAGTAGTTCAGCCATTACATTAGTGATTACATTTACAGATTTTAACCTTAAATATTATTTTTAGTCACTTACTATAGAGAATATGATAGTCTAGTGACTCATAAAAATGGCCTTTAGTGTATTTCATTATTAGAACTGAATCTGGCAAACACTACAAAGTGAGATATGTAGGAAATATTTGTACTTTCATTCAACTCTAAGGCAAATCTTTTGAGGCATAATTTATTCTAATGTGTATATTTTTACATCTTCAGAATTGTTTGCTATGTATTTCCAATAGTGGTGCCATTAAAGGAAGGCATTTTAACTTGCTGCCATATTGTTCTCTGTATATTGCAGCCACTTTTACTGTGGCATGGGGAAAAGACTACCCAATGGTAAGTAGCCTTTTGTTTTTCTTTACTTAAAAACATCAAATTTTTTTTTATGAAGCTGAGTGAAACTTTGGTAACATATTGGATTGACTATCTCACAACTTTAAATGCTGTTATAAAAATGCAGATGTTTGTTTTGATATGCTGAATGCTTGCTGTGTACATGTGTTGGTTTTCACCATGATTTTACACTACCACCAGCTGACATTTTCAAACCACAACATAAACATAGAGTTTGGTTCATTGTCAATGATAATGATCATATATATATATATATATATATGTGTGTGTGTGTGTGTGTGTGTGTATATGTGTGTGTGTGTGTGTGTGTGTGTGTGTATATATATATATATATATATATATATAACCTCACCCGAGGATATTTTCCCATTGGGTTTTAGAAACAAGGAAGGGAAGAAACCACCTCAAGACTGGGTAATAAAGTTGAGGAAATATACTGGAAATTACATCAAGGAAGACTTTAAGATGTTAAAAAATTTTGTATATGAGGTTGTGGATATGAGAGTTTTGGACAGTAACAATGTCCAAAGACAGAAATATTGATGTGAGAGTGGAAGAGAGAGGGAAAGACAGAAATAGCGATGTGAGAGAAACACATTGATTGGTTGCCTCCTGCACGAGCCCTGACCAGGACCAGGGCCAGGGCCAGGGAGAAGCCTGAAACCAAGGTATATACCCTTAACTGGAATCAAACCTGGGACCCTTCGATCCAAAGGCCAGTGCTCCATCCATTGAGCCAAACAGGCTAGGGCTGACTGTATATTTTTATTTCCAGTAATCTTATTTATAATTTTAATATTTTTTACTAAATTCTTATCACACAAATTGCATCATTATAGTGTTTATCTTGTAATGAGGCTAATGGAGGAAAAAGGGAATTAAAAGAGTCAACTTTGCCATTTTTGGGGTTCCTTTATGCTTGTGTTATTAGGATTACCTTTGGATTTATTTTATTAGAATATTTTAAACCACTTTACCAAACTGGGAGAGTTAACTTAGTTAAAGTTAGATTTATACAATCTATATATTCATTTAATGGCACTCACATTTAATTGGCACTCAATCCAATATGTTATTACAGTAGCTGGAAAGCCACCAAGTGAGGGTGTTGTTCTCAGCTCTTTGGAGTGGAGAGATTCCCCCTTTACTGGGGGTATTTGAGGTATCAAGAATGTAAAACTCTGACACCAAGGAAGGGCACTAGCATCAATCTGTATCCTATATAATAAAAGGTTAATATGCAAATAGACTGAATGGCAGGCAACTGAACAACCAGTCACTAGGACGTGCACTGACCACCAGGGAGTGTGCGTGGAACATGGTGGGCGTCGGCTGTGGCAGGATGGTGGAGCAGATAAGCCGGGGCACCAGACCAGGGTGGGGTGCTGGTCACTGTCATCAGAGTGAGCCTCTGGTGGTTACTGAAAATTCTTTGCTCCTGAGTGCCACAGTCCCACCTGGCGCTTGCACCCGCTGCTGGTGATGGCTCTGCTTGCACCTGCTGCTGGTGCAGGAGCCACTGCTTGCACCTGCTGCTGATGCCCAGTGCCAGTCCCAATTACTCAGTGCCATCAACAGGTGTGAGCAGTGGCTGCTGGCTCTGATCGCCCCTGAAGGCATCTCCACCTCCCCCTGCTCCTGAGGGGTGATCAGGCAGCAGCTGCTCCTCGCAAGTGCTGACAGTGCCAGCCCTGCTTGCACTCTCTGCTGGTGCAGGTCCCAATCGCTCCGCGTCTTCAGCAGGTGCAAGCAGGGCCAGTGCCATCAGTGTGTGGGAGTGGTGGTGGCGGGAGAGGGGCTGCCGGCAGACAGGGGACTGGGGCCACAGTGGGAGGGGTCGGGTGGGGGCGCAGACGATGGGCTGAGACCCGCAGCCTCACAGCCCACAGTTCCTTTCAAGGTGCATGAATTTGTGCACTGGACCCCTAGTAGTTCAATAAAAGTTAATCATGTTGCCATTTTTATATCAAAACTTATAAACAGAAATCCTAACTTTTTTTTCTTCACCCAATGGATTGTCATGCATGCCTCCCTTTGGAGACCCTGGCTTAAGGCTGTGTGTGTGTGTGCTCCAAGAGAACTAAATTGATATTGTTAGACCACATCTAATGTCAAGCACTGTGCTATGTGAGTTAATTATGTAACAGCAAGTCACATTGATCGAGTATTTATCATTGGTGCCACCCAGCTAAACTTTTTGCCCATACACCCTGCAACAACCCTATGAGTGAGGTATTGTTACTTGGCTGTTATATAGGAGAGAGAGGCTAGGTATTTCCTTGGTTCATCTGGAGACTTGCTATGGGGGAAGGGATGGCTTTCAGTACCTGGAAATACACAAGTTTGCCCCATTCCTCCTTCCAAACCAGGCATTAATATCATTGCTTTCGATCCTTCTGATTTTTAACTATTAAAATTCATTTGGTTTTTAAGGAATACTTTTTAAAATAATGGGTATCCATGCATAATATCAAATAACTCACTTGTCACCTGTGTCCAAGATGGTGAGGTTAATGGGGCAGGAACCCAGCTGTCTTCAGCATAGTTATATCATTAATGTCCAACAGAGAATCTGGCAGAGAACTCATGCAAATCTTCATTGAGTGAAAGCATGAATGAATTGCAAATTTTGCTTTGCTGAATGAGTGAATTACAAAGACAGTAACATAAAAGACTATCTAGAATATATGGTAAGTTTTGTCTTTACTGGGTCTCTTTTAAGCATTCTTTAAAATTTTTTCTCATATTTGACCTGGAAAATGATAGTATTATCCCGTATATTTAACTGATTTTACTAATGTTGTCTTGTGGAAGTATTCCCTTTATAACTTAGCAATTTTTCAAACAGGTGATCACAGTATCAACTGAAGCACCAAGCTTTGCATCTTAGATAAATTAAATTTCAGCTTTAGGTTATGTATCAATTGTATATACATGAGGAAACAGTTAGCTAACTATTAAGAATCCTAAATATTTTTCTGAGGGTTTTTATTTAGGATTTTAAATGGACTTTTGAGTGTGTTTCTGAGAGCATCTGCAGAAACATCCTCAACCTTTTCTGAACTGGGTTCAGATGATTTTTTTTTTTACTCTAAAACTCAGCATCGTAGGCTCATTCCTAGAGTTTTTCTACCTGTCAGCCTGAGAGACTGTTAATTTCAGCAGTGTAGCATGATTTTCTACCAAGCGAATTGGCTCAACAGATTGAAGCTCACTCAAGAAGTTTTATGGATAGCAAAAATTTTCAAGTGACCTATGATCTCAAGAATTACTTACTGATGTGTACACCCTCTTGTTCCCTAAGTACTCTTTGTTTTTTAAAAGAGCTCCTGTGTGATGTCACCACATGGAATCACAGAGGGCTCCATTTCATGATCCCTCCAGTTACATCACCTATTGATTTATAAATTAGATGGAACCTGGAGAAACTTTCCCCTCAGCTGGCCTAGATTTATATGATATATGAGCTATAACTAAATCTAAAACTGTAAATAAGCTGATAACAAGCAGAAAAGATCTTTTTGGGGTAGCATCTTTAGGGATATAGGAATGTCCATGCAACTTGGCAATGAATGTGTTACAGTCTATCTGACTGGATTAAGGGTCTCCTGGCCAGCAAGCTCTGCCAGCAAGAATCTTTCCTTTGTCTCAGCATGCCCCCAGCTGGCAGGTGGGGCTCACAATTTGCTTTCAAATATCCTAGCCTTGCCATAGGATTTAGTGATTAAAAGGAAAAAAGGCACATGAAGATTTCTGCAGTCTGCAACACTCTCAACAAATAATCTTTGTGGTGATCTTTAGTTGTTGCAACATGTGAGGTTAAATTAGATATTCTAATAAAGCTCCTTCTCTTCTGAGAGCAGGCAACTCATTTAAGCAGTTTATCTGCTTCAAGCTTTGGTACTTTACATCAACATTTTCCCATTCTCTTCATCCCTCCCTTAACCTGTGGGGTGATAGAGGAAGAAACATAAACTACGCTCAGGGTCCCACATGATGTTCTGTTATGATCTGAATGGTTGAGCAGTAGACCCATGATGAGCAGGAGAAAAATCTGAATTCTGAGTTTCTGGAGTGTAGCAGATGCTGTGGGTACTCTGCCCATATTCTCTTAACCTACCCCAGAGGTGGCCTGCACACACTGAGCTTCCTTCATCATGCATGGGGCAACCACAGTGCCAGGGAGTTAACATGCCAGGAATGACCCTCAATCAGTGAGGGGTGAGAACTAGCAGAAAAACATTCTAATGGCCTGGCTTTTCGGAAGGACAATTCTCCACAGATTTTCAGAGGATTCTGGGAGGATAGAACCCTGGATGCCACTGTAGTAAAACGGTCACTAATGCCCAGTGGTTTCCCTCATGTCTGACTTTCATCACTTCCACACTCTTTCATCATTTCTCTCCAAAAGGAGTCTGAGACAGGATTTGATTTCAGGTCTTTTGCTTGGGGGCAGATCTCAAGCAAAACACCTGAAATCAAATCCTGTCTTAGGCTCCATTTGGGGAGAAACCTGTAAGGTTTGAGGCACAGGAAATGGGAGTCAGAAACCAAGATACATTAAAAGGGAGGTTTATTCCTTACGGAGGAGGTAGAGAAACCAGGAAAGGGGGGGGGGGGAGGGGAAGAGAAAAAGGGGCCCAGCTGGACTGCTCCCTGCAGAAGGGAAATACAATACACGTGCGTGGGTGGAGAGTCCTTTTAAGGGAAGGAACAGGAAGGGGTTGGGCCCAGGGCGGAACAGGAAGTGGTGGGCCCCAGGGCACTCGCATGCTGATTTGTGGTTCAATGTCCTGGGATGTCTCGGTGGCAGATGCCAGTAACGTCATAACTCCGCCCACCAGTTAGGGGGAGGGAGGATCTTACAAAACCCAAACTAAGGCAGCCTGTACCATTGGCAAAAGCTGCCATGGGCATGCCCAAGAAGAAGCAGTGGGCAAAAAAGCCAGCCTTGTCTGTAGTCTCCACTTGGGTGCTTGGGTTGGTTACCATGACCCTCCACATTTTAATTTGGTTCTTGCCCCTTGTTGACAACCACCAGTCAGAACAGGAAAGTATCTGGCAGAGCTCCTGAGTACAATGAAGCACTGGGTGCCGCACAGGCTTGCCAGGCTCTGTCCACCAACCCTGAGCCAAGGCCGGGGGCTGGGGCACCAGAGAAAATAGAGCTTCTTGCTAATTGGTGCATCCAAAGAAGGCACCAGTCATTTGCCCATAAGAACAATTTTTCTAATTTGCCTAAAGAGTCTTTAATTCTAGCTGTCTTGGACAGTGGAGGGTCACCAATTGGCTTGCCAACTGTGGTTCTTGTTTTCTTGAGGAAGATGTTATGTGCTGCTCAGGGCAAGGCCCCAAGGCAACCTGAGGTCCTTTTCATGGAGGACTTTGCCTTTCAGAGATCACTACTTCCAAGGAACTTGTGACCAAAAGATCATGAAAAAATTGTGAGAGTAAGGCTACCTCTTACCATCCTATCTAGTAAAGAGAAAATATGCTAATTGACCCTCACACCATTGCAAAGATGGAGGCGCTCACAGCCAATAAGGAGGGAATACACTAATTGACTGCCATGCCCTCAAAGATGGCAGTGCCCACAGCCACAAGATGGCAGCACCCAGTCCCCTCAGCCCTACAGGGGTGGCAGGCATGCAGCAAGGCCGGGCTCGCCCCCAGGTGGGCCCGGCTACTCTGCATGCCTGCCTCCGGAGTCCCCTACTCCCCTCAGCCCCCCAGCCCCCCAGGGCCAGCCTGAGGTGCAGGCAAGCCTCGGATGGTGGTTGCCCAGTCACCCAGGGCCACCCGAGGCTCAGGTAACCAGGGCTGGCTGAGGCTTGTGCTGCCAGTAGTGGCAGCAGCAGAGATGTGATGGGGCATCACCTTCCCCTGATCACTGGGTCACCTCCCACCCATGAGGGCTCCCAGACTGTGAGAGGGGACAGAACGGGCTGAGGGACCCCCTCCTCCAGTGCATGAATTTTCATGTACCGGGCCTCTAGTTATACCATAAAAACAGTTGCAATACTGTCTAGGTGTTTGCTTCATTTCAACTAAATGGATTTGTATATGTTACTAAAAACAACTCACATAGCCCTAACTAGTTTGACTCACTGGATAGAGCATTAGCCTGGGGACTGAAGGGTCCCAGGTTCAATTCCAGTCAAGGGCATGTACCTTGGTTGTGGGCACATCCCTCGTAGGGGATGTGCAGGAGGCAGCTGATCGATGGTTCTCTCTCTTTGATGTTTCTAACTCTCTATCCTTCTCCCTTCCTCTCTGTAAAAAATTAATAAAATATATAAAAGAACAACTCACACAAACTATTGTGTAGTTTCTACTAAAAATAAACATATGTATAACAGAAATTTCAATCCTAGGCATAGATTCAAGAGCAATGATTGGATATGTCTATAAAAAAACACTTTAAGACTCACATTCCTCCATTTCAAAACATCCTACAAAGCAACAGTAACCAAGACAGTATAGTACTGTCAAGGATTGACCTCTGGTTCAATGGAATAGAATTCAGAGTCCAGATATAAAGTCATATGTCTACAGCCAACTGATTTTCAATAGGGTGCTAATATCATCCCATGGGGAAAGTATAGTCTTTTCAACCAAATGATGTAGGGACAATTGGATATTTACATTCAAAAGATGGAAGTTACATCTTTACCTCATACTATATACAAAAATTAACTAAAAATGAATCAAAGAACTGACTGTAAGCTAAAACTATAAAACTCTTAGAAGAAAACATAAGGGTAAATCATATAACCTCAGCATTTGCTGTGGATTCTTAGGTATAACATCAGAGCACAAACATCAAAAGAAAAAAAGATAAGTTGGAGGTCACCAAAATTAAAAACTTTAGTTCCCCAAAGAACACTATTAAGAAAGTGAAAATATACATCACAAGATGAGAAAAAATAATGGCAAATCATATATGTGAAAAGGGGCATATATCTAGAAAAAAACTCATATAACACAATAACAAAAATTGAACAATTTAATTAAAAATAAAAATGGTCAATAAACACATGAAAAGATGCTTGACAACAAAACCACAGTGAGCTAACAACTTTATAAGCACTAGGAAACTAGAATAAAAAATACAAAGGAGAGAATCCAAGATGGTGGTGTAGGTAAACACCTAAACTGCTGCCTCGCACAAAAATTTCAAAACTACAACTAAAAGGCAAAACGTCTATCACCCAGAACCATGGGAAAGCTGGCTGAGTGGAAGTTCTACAACTAGAAGGAAAGAGAAAAGAGCACTGAGGTGCATGAGCGCTGAAAAGCTGAGGTACGGAGGCGCGTGATCCGGGCTGGCGGCAGGCATTGCTTTTTTCAACCCAAAGGGAGACAAGCCCCCGATTACTCTGAAATCCAATCTCTGGGGAGACACGGGGGACCCAAACTCCTACAGGGAGAAGCTGGACTGTCTGCCAGTGAGGGTGGCTTGCTTGCAGAGCTGCGCGCAGGCATAATTGTTTACTGCACTGGGGCACGGGACTCGTGGATGCCGTCGGGGACGCAGAGCCAGCTAACTAGCAGACATTGCTGTTTGCCATGCCCTAGCCTAGTGACACCCTGAGACCCCGCCCTGCACAACCTACAAACCCACCCAAGCTCCAAGCAGCGGTTTTAGCATAAGAAAGGCCTGCCCTATCGCAGCTTAACCTAGCAAACTTCCAGCCCGGGTCAGACAGCTCCAAAACCTCCAAACCACAAGCAAAGAGGAGAAAACTGTAGCTCTCACTGTAGCTCCTGCTGGGTGGCCTCAGACAGTAGCTGACCTGCACCCCATTGGAGATCCAGAAGCCAGTGTACCTAGTGGTCAGTGTGAGACACCAGATTTCAACTCCTCACATCCATAAGTGACAGATTCAAGAGGCAGACTCAGTGAGCACCAAAGCCCCACTGAAACAAGTCCTGCCCCATAAGCCTGTCTTCAGCGCAGCAGTTCTCCCATTAGAGACACAGCGAGTGCTCACAGCTAATTGGCCTGGAGGTCAATTCCTTCCAGTGTACCAACGGCAATTAAGGCTTAACTACACCAAGACTTTGCACTCAGCCCACAAAGGGGTGTACCAAGAGCATCCACCTCATGTGATTGAGGAAGCTGAGCTACTGCCCCCTATAGATCACCTACCACACAAAGCTACTCCATCAACACAGGGAAGCAGCCAAAATGTGGAGACAAAGAAACATGTCACGAATGAAAGAAACGGAGGAAAGCAAACTACTGGATGACATAGAGTTCAAAACCACATGTATAAGGTTACTCAAGAATCTTCTTAAAACCGCTGAGAAACTTCATGAGACCTTCAAGGAGCTTAATGAGAATGCCAAAAAAATGGAAAAGGATCAGTCAGAAATGAAGCATACACTGTCTGAAATAACGACTATACAGAAACTCAACTGTAGATCAACGTACCCCAAGAATCAAACCAAAGATCTGAAATATGTGGAAACAAAAAACATCCAACCAGAAAAACAAAAAGAAAAAAGAATCCAAAAATATGAAGATAGTGTAAGGAGCCTCTGGGACAACTTTAAGCGAACCAACATCTGAATTTTTGGGGTGCCAGAAGAAGGGGGAGAGCAAAATATTGAAAACCTATTAGAAGAAATAATGACAGAAAACTTTCCCTACCTGGTGAAAGAAATAGACTTATAAGTTCAGGAAGCGCACAGAACCCCATACAGCAGGAATCCAAAGAGGAACACACCAAGACACATCATAATTAAAATGCCAAGGGCAAAAGACCAGGAGAGAATATTAAAAGCAGCAAGAGAAAAACAGTTAATTACCTACAAGGGAGTACCCATACGACTGTCAGCTGATTTCTCAACAGAAACTATGCAGGCCAGAAGGGAGTGGCAAGAAATATTCAAAGTGATGAACAGCAAGAACCTACAACCAAGATTACTCTACCCAGCAAAGCTATCATTCAGAGTTGAAGGTCAGATAAAGAGTTTCACAGACAAGAAAAAGCTAAAGGAGTTCATCACCACCAAACCAGGATTACATGAAATGCTGAAGGGTATTCTTTAAGAAGAGGAAGAAGAAGAAAAAGGTAAAGATAAAAATTATGAACAACAAAATGACATCCAACACATACCTACCAACAAATGAATCTAAAAATCAAGTGAATAAAAAATCTGAAGAACAGAATGGTCTGGTGAATATAATAGAATCAGGGACATAGAAAGGGAGTGGACTGACAATTCTCAGGGGAAGCAGGTGTGAGGGGTGTGGGAAGAGATTGGACAAAAATCTTACTCCTGTGGATGAAGACAGTGGCGGGGGGTAAAGGCATGGGGTGGGGTGGGGAATCAGGTGGAGGGGAGCTATGGGGAAAAAAAAAAGAGGAACACCTGTAATAATCTGAACAATAAAGATTAATTTAAAAAAATACAAACAAAAACAAGTGCTGGTGAGGACAGAAATTTTCACTTTGGAAAACAGTCTGGCAGTTCCTGAAAAAAAAATTAACATACGATTAACATATAATTAGCATTCTACTCCTTAAATATATACCCAAGAGAAATGAAAACATAATCTTCACAAAAACTTTCATATGAATGTACAAAGAAGCACTATTTATAATAACCAAAAATGTAAATAACCCAATGTCCATCAACTGATGAATGACTAAATAAAATGTGGTATATTCGTATAATGGATAATTATTTGGTTAAAAAAGAAATGAAGTATTGATATATGCCACAACATGAAGGAACCTTGAACACATTGGGTTAAGTAAAAGACATTAGTCACCAAAACCGCACATATAAACTCCATTTATATGTGTGGTTTTGGTGACTATTCTGGATATTTTGAAATATCCAGAATAGGCAAAACCATAGAGACAAGTAGATTAGCAGTTGCTTAGGGCTGAGGGTGGGACTGAGGGCAGAATAAGAGTGACAGTTAAAGAGTACAATATTTCTTTTTCTTTTCTTAAAATATATTTTTATTCATTTCAGAGAGGATGGAAGAGAGAGAGAGAGAGAGAGAGAGAGAGATAGAAACATCAATGATGAGAAAGAATTATCGGGAGAATCCAAGATGGCGGCGTAGGTAAACACCTAAACTGCTGCCTCCCACAACAATTTAAACTGCAACTAAAAGACAAAACGTCTATCACCCAGAACCACGGGAAAGCTGGCTGAGTGGAAGTTCTACAACTAGAAGGAAAGAGAAAAGAGCATTGAGACGTGCACGAGCGCTGAAAAGCTGAGGTACGGAGGCGCGTGATCTGGGCTGGCTGCGGGCGACTGGGTGCATTGCTTTTTTCAACCCGAACGGAGACAAGCCCCCAATTACTCTGAAATCCAGTCTATGGGGAGACATGGGGGACCCAAACTCCTACGGGGAGAAGCTGGACTGTCTGCCAGTGAGGGTGGCTTGCTTGCAGAGCTGCGCGCAGGAATAATTGTTTACTGCACTGGGGCACGGGACTCGAGGACGCAGAGCCGGCTAACTAGCAGCCATTGCTGTTTGCCACGCCCTAACCTAGTGACACCCTGAGGCCCCGCCCTGCCCAACCTACAAACCCACCCAAGCTCCAAGCAACCGAGTTAGCATAAGAAAAGCCTGCCCTATCGCAGCTTAACCTAGCAAACTTGCAGTCCGGGTCAGACAGTTCCAAAACCTCCAAACCCCAAGCAAAGAGGAGAAAACTGCAGCTCTCACTGTAGCTCCTGCTGAGTGGCCTCAGACAGTAGCTGACCTGCACCCCATTGGAGATCCAGAAGCCAGTGTACCTAGTGGTCAGTGTGAGACACCAGATTTCAACTCCTCACATCCATAAGTGACACATTCAAGAGGCAGACTCAGTGAGCACCAAAGCCCCACTGACACAAGTCCTGCGTGTCTTCAGCACAGCAGTTCTTCCATTATAGACACAGGGAGTGCTCACAGCTAATTGGCCTGGAGGTCAATTCCTCCCAGTGTACCAACAGCAATTCAGGCTTAACTACACCAAGCTTTGCACTCAGCCCACAAAGGGGTGTACCAAGAGCATCCACATCAGGTGATTGGGGAGGCTGAGCTACTGCCCCCTATAGGTCACCTACCACACAAAGCCACTCCATCAACACAGGGAAGCAGCCAAAATGCAGAAACAAAGAAACATGTCACGAATGAAAGAAACGGAGGAAAGCAAACTACTGGATGACATAGAGTTCAGAACCACATGTATAAGGTTACTCAAGAATCTTCTAAAAACCGCTGAGAAACTTGATGGCACTTCTGAGGAGCTTAGTAAGACCTTCAAGGACCTTAATGAGAATGCCAAAAAAACGGAAAAGGATCAGTCAGAAATGAAGCATACACTGTCTGAAATAAAAAATATACAGAAACTCAACTGTAGATCAACGTACCCCAAGAATTAAACCAAAGATCTGAAATATGTGGAAACAAAAAACATCCAACCAGAAAAACAAAAAGAAAAAAGAATCCAAAAATATGAAGATAGTGTAAGGAGCCTCTGGGACAACTTCAAGCGAACCAACATCCGAATTTTTGGGGTGCCAGAAGAAGGGAGAGAGCAAAATATTGAAAACCTATTAGAAGAAATAATGACAGAAAACTTTCCCTACCTGGTGAAAGAAATAGACTTACAAGTTCAGGAAGCACACAGAACCCCATACAAGAGGAACCCAAAGAGGACCACACCAAGACACATCAGAATTAAAATGCCAAGGGCAAAAGACAAAGAGAGAATATTAAAAGCAGCAAGACAAAAACAGTTAATTACCTACAAGGGAGTACCCATACGACTGTCAGCTGATTTCTCAACAGAAACTATGCAGGCCAGAAGGGAGTGGCAAGAAATATTCAAAGTGATGAACAGCAAGAACCTACAACCAAGATTACTCTACCCAGCAAAGCTATCATTCAGAGTTGAAGGTCAGATAAAGAGCTTCACAGACAAGAAAAAGCTAAAGGAGTTCATCGCCGCCAAACCAGGATTACATGAAATGCTGAAGGGTATTCTTTAAGAAGAGGAAGAAGAAGAAAAAAGTAAAGATAAAAATTATGAACAACAAAATGACATCAAATACATACCTACCAACAAGTGAATCTAAAAATCAAGTGAATAAAAAATCTGAAGAACAGAATGGACTGGTGAATATAATAGAATCAGGGACATAGAAAGGGAGTGGACTGACGATTCTCAGGGGAAGCAAGTGTGAGGGGTGCGGGAAGAGATTGGACAAAAATCTTACTCCTATGGATGAAGACAGTGGCGGGGGGTAAGGGCATGGGGTGGGGTGGGGAATCAGGTGGAGGGGAGCTATGGGGGGGAAAAAAAGTGGAACACCTGTAATAATCTGAACAATAAAGATTTATAAGAAAAAAAAAAAAAAAGAAAGAATTATCGGTTGACTGTCTCCTGCACAGCCCACACTGGGGATCAAGCCTGCAACCTGGGCATGTGCCCTGACCAGGAATCAAACTGTGACTTCCTGGTTAATAGGTCAGTGCTCAACCACTGAGCCATGTCGGCCAGGCCAAGATTTCTTCTTGAGGTAATAAAAATGTCTAAAATTTACTGTGGTGATGATTGTACATTGTATATGAATATACTTAAAACCATTGCATTTATATACTTTAAATGGGTGAATTGTGTTGAAAGGAGTTTTTAGGGGTAAAATAGGCAGGTTTTAGAAATTTTAAGGATTAAGGGGTTTGCCCTAACTAGTTTGGCTCAGTGGATAGAGCGTTGGCCTACAGACTGAAGGGTCCCAGGTTTGATTCTGGTCAAGGGCATGTACCTTGGTTGCGGGCACATCCCCAGTGGGAGGTGTGCAGGAGGCAGCTGATCGATGTTTCTCTCTCATTGATGTTTCTAACTCTCTATCCCTCTCCCTTCCTCTCTTTAAAAAATCAATAAAATATATTTAAAAAAGAATTAAGGGGTCCATGGAAAAAGCACAGGGCTACAGAGCTGCAGAAGGTACATTTCCATAGAATAAGGGAGCTGAGAGCTGCAGAAGGTACATTTCCATAGAATAAGGGAGCTGAGAGCTGCAGAAGGTACATTTCCATAGAATAAGGGAGCTGGGAGCTGCAGAAAGTATACATTTATAGAATAAAGGAAAGGAAGCCCCTCATTCAGAGGGGGAAGAGGAGAAGCCCAAAGGAAATAGGAGAATAATAAGGGAGAAGAGGAGAATCTCAGGTACCTCAAACCTCAAGTGAGGTTTGAGTTCTGAAGTTAGTATAGTGACCAAATCAGAGGGGATAGTGACCAATCAGAGGGGATAGTGACCAATCAGAGGGGATGTCAGGGCACAAAGAACTGTAGCCTTTATAAACCATGGAAAAAAGGGACTTAGTGGGACTCTCTCCCTCTGCTCACTGGGAGTCTGTGCTTTTTTCTCAATAAATTTCCATCTTTTACTATACCACCTTTTGTCCATGGTTTCATTCTTTGACTCCACCAGACAAGGACCCAGGAATCATCCTGCCAGAGGAACATCATGCGTTCCAGGTCAATTTTCACGTTTCAGTGTGATATGTGAACTATATCCCAATAAAGCTGCTGAAAGTATGCATAACAGCTTTATTTGCAATTGCCTCAAATTGGAAACAAACCAATTGCTCACCAACAGTAGAACAGATAAATTGTGTTACATCATTCAATGGAATACTGTGCAGCAATAAGAAGTAATAAATGTTACATGCCACAGCATTTACGGATCTCTTAGGAATTATGTTGGGAGAAGAAGGCCACACACAGAGTGTGCATACTTCATCAGTCCATCTACACAAATGTAACGGATGTACTGATGCACCATCCAGATCCTCCCAACCTTTAGGACTGAACATTCAAAGCTTATATCTGAGCCTCACCCTCCTCTGCTATTGTCCTAACTAAAAACATCACCTTGCCCAACGTCATGACACATTTATGGAGGCAGTTCAACTTTCCAACTATTGGTCAATGTGGGGTGTAAAGTCTGCCCCCTGGCACCAATGTGAGACCACTCTGCAGGACCATCTCAATTCCAGAGGTCCCTGTGTAATCGCCTGAGAACTTGTGAACACATCCCTGTCCAGCTTCCTCCTGCATCTTTCACCCTCAAAGGCAATGATACTAAGAATGCTTCCTAAATATCTTTCTGCATGCCATACTCCATCTCAGCCTCCGCTTCCTGAGGAAATTGACCTAACAATGAAGTTCAAACAAAACTAATTGATGATAATAGCATTCAGAACAGTAATTAAGTTGGGACTGGGGAGGAGTGTGCTGTTATTGTTTGGGTAGGGGAACAAGCCAAAGTTATGGGATCTGAAAATATTCTCTATCTTGGTCTAGAACGGTGCTTACACAGATGTATACAGGGTGTCCCAAAAAATGTATACACATTTTGAATACCATTATAAATCCCAAATGGGTTAAATCTGAAAAGAAAGAAACATCAATTGAGTTATCAGCTGTTAAACTACATATACATTTTTGGGGGGATACCCCGTATTTATGTAAAAGAATTAGTGAGCTTATACCATAGGCTGGTGCACTATTAGCTTTACTGAATGTTTATTACATAACTCTCTGTAGTGTTTGAATTCCATAGAAATGATTCTACCCTTGTTCTTTGACACACAGAAATAAGCTAATGGATCCAGATATCATGACCCTTCTTTGCCTTTTGGGGGGCTCTATGGCCTGGTGTGTCCCTCATCTGTTCTGAGCTGAAGTGTGTAGACAACATTCTTTATATCCCCAGGGCTGGGTGGGCCATTGCACTGTGTTACACTGTAGATGGGCCTCTGAGCCCCAAGTCTGTGAGTTCTGCCCCAAGTTTAATTTGCTCATCTGTGAAATGAGGGAGTCAAACATGATGATTTCTTTCTCTGATATAGCTTTCTTTTTTTTTTTTTTAAATAAATCTTTATTGTTCAGATTATTACAGGTGTTCCTCTTTTTTTTTTCCCCCATAGCTCCCCTCCACCTGATTCCCCACCCCACCCCATGCCTTTACCCCCCACCGTCTTCATCCACAGGAGTAAGATTTTTGTCCAATCTCTTCCTGCACCCCTCACACCTACTTCCCCTGAGAATCGTCAGTCCACTCCCTTTCTATGTCCCTGATTCTATTATATTCACCAGTCCATTCTGTTCTTCAGATTTTTTATTCACTTGATTTTTAGATTCATTTGTTGGTAGGTATGTATTTGATGTCATTTTGTTGTTCATAATTTTTATCTTTATCTTTTTCTTCTTCTTCCTCTTCTTAAAGAATACCCTTCAGCATTTCATGTAATCCTGGTTTGGTGGTGATGAACTCCTTTAGCTTTTTCTTGTCTGTGAAGCTCTTTATCTGACCTTCAACTCTGAATGATAGCTTTGCTGGGTAGAGTAATCTTGGTTGTAGGTTCTTGCTGTTCATCACTTTGAATATTTCTTGCCACTCCCTTCTGGCCTGCATAGTTTCTGTTGAGAAATCAGCTGACAGTCGTATGGGTACTCCCTTGTAGGTAATTAACTGTTTTTCTCTTGCTGCTTTTAATATTCTCTCCTGGTCTTTTGCCCTTGGCATTTTAATTATGATGTGTCTTGGTGTGTTCCTCTTTGGATTCCTCCTGTATGGGGTTCTGTGTGCTTCCTGAACCTATAAGTCTATTTCTTTCACCAGGTAGGGAAAGTTTTCTGTCATTATTTCTTCTAATAGGTTTTCAATATTTTGCTCTCTCCCTTCTTCTGGCACCCCAAAAATTCAGATGTTGGTTCGCTTAAAGTTGTCCCAGAGTCTCCTTACACTATCTTCATATTTTTGGATTCTTTTTTCTTTTTGTTTTTCTGGTTGGATGTTTTTTGTTTCCACATATTTCAGATCTTTGGTTTGATTCTTGGGGTACATTGATCTACAGTTGAGTTTCTGTATATTCTTTATTTCAGACAGTGTATGCTTCATTTCTGACTGATCCTTTTCCATTTTTTTGGCATTCTCATTAAGCTCCTTGAAGGTTTCATCAAGTTTCTCAGCGGTTTTAAGAAGATTCTTGAGTAACCTTATACATGTGGTTCTGAACTCTATGTCATCCAGTAGTTTGCTTTCCTCCATTTCTTTCATTCGTGACATGTTTCTTTGTCTCCACATTTTGGCTGCTTCCCTGTGTTGATGGAGTAGCTTTGTGTGGTAGGTGATCTATAGGGGGCAGTAGCTCAGCTTCCTCAATTACATGAGGTGGATGCTCTTGGTACACCCCTTTGTGGGCTGAGTGCAAAGTCTTGGTGTAGTTAAGCCTTAGTTGCCGTTGGTACACTGGAAGGAATTGACCTCCAGGCCAATTAGCTGTGAGCACTCGCTGTGTCTATAATGGGAGAACTGCTGTGCTGAAGACAGGCTTATGGGGCAGGACTTGTTTCAGTGGGGCTTTGGTGCTCACTGAGTCTGCCTCTTGAATGTGTCACTTATGGATGTGAGGAGTTGAAGTCTGGTGTCTCACACTGACCACTAGGTACACTGGCTTCTGGATCTCCAATGGGGTGCAGGTCAGCTACTGTCTGAGGCCACCCAGCAGGAGCTACAGTGAGAGCTACAGTTTTCTCCTCTTTGCTTGTGGTTTGGAGGTTTTGGAGCTGTCTGACCCAGGCTGGAAGTTTGCTAGGTTAAGCTGCGATAGGGCAGGCCTTTCTTATGCAAAAGCCGCTGCTTAGAGCTTGGGTGGGTTTGTAGGTTGTGCAGGGCGGGGTCTCAGGGCGTCACTAGGCTAGGGTGTGGCAAACAGCAATGGCTGATAGTTAGCCGGCTCTGAGTCCCTGTTGGCAGTCCTGTGCCCCAGTGCAGTAAACAATTATGCCTGCGCGCAGCTCTGCAAGCAAGCCACCCTCACTGGCAGACAGTCCAGCTTCTCCCCGTAGGAGTTTGGGTCCCCTGCGTCTCCCCAGAAACTGTATTTCAGAGTAATTGGGGGCTTGTCTCCCTTCGGGTTGAAAAAAGCAATGCCCGCAGCCAGCCCGGATCACGCGCCTCCGTACCTCAGCTTTTCAGGCTCGTGCACGTCTCAATGCTCTTTTCTCTTTCCTTCTAGTTGTAGAACTTCCACTCAGCCAGCTTTCCCGTGGTTCTGGGTGATAGACGTTTTTTCTTTTAGTTGTATTTTTGAAATTGTTGCGGGAGGCAGCAGTTTAGGTGTTTACCTACGCCGCCATCTTGGATTCTCCTTTATTTTTCTTTTTGCAGAAACATTACATATTTGCTACAAAAAAACCCCATAAAACTCTAAACTATAGGAAGCATAAAGAAAAGAATAAAGAATCTCGCCTCCCAGGGATCATGGCCATCAACAGTTGGGTAAGTATCCTTCCTGACACTTCTCTATGTGGGCTGCATACTCCCTGTGCCCTCCTCAAAGACCCTTGCCCACCTTTGAAGTCCAGTTGCTGCCACTGCCACCAACTGTGCCAGTGTAATCCCAGCTCATGGACATCTGGTGAGGTAGCTTCCCTTTTGGCAGAGGGCAATTCTTCAGAGGAGACAGCTGAGAGCTGTTAGCAGCCACAGCTGGGGGATGGTACATGGCCTGGTAAAAAGAAGCTGGGCGGCCACCAGCAGCATATATATAATGTGTAGAATTATACATACATAGAATATTACCTTACTGAGGTATGTGCTCATGTATAGAATGTTACTTTACTGAGAATTATAGTACAGTTCTCTTAATGATATGTAAATGATTGTCAGTTTCAACTTATACATTTGCTATATACTCAGTGGGGCTGCCCCGCCCATTACATTTCCAAATACTCTAATGAAGATGTATTAGAATAAATTTCAATGAAGTCACAGCAAAATCAGCACTTAAGACATAATGCACGATTAGGCACATCACAGTGAATGACAGTTCTTAATGAGCCACAGTCTTTCAAGTTTTTAAGTAAAGGAAAACAAAAAGCTACTCACTATTGGGTAAACCCTTTCTTTTATGCCACATTAAAAAATGGCTGCAATAATATAGAAAGAGTAACATGGCAACAAGTTAAAATGTCTTCCTTTACTAGCAACACTACTGGAAATGCACAGCCAATAATGCTGAAGATTCATGTCCCTTGAGGGTTGTTGGACTGGGGTCCATCTGCTCACTGCCACCCTGTAGAGGGCACACTGCTGGGCATCAATTTAGTTGCCACACCGGTCCTCTGGGAAGCCCAAAGGGTTTTCGCTAACCTGGTAACCCAGCTCTTTTGGGATCTCTGGGAAATACCTTCACTCTGCTTTTTCACCTCTGGTCATCCCTGGGGTCACTGCTGCTCTCCTCTGAGCAACCTACCTCCTCTGCCTTGATTTTTCTCTGGCACTTGCAGCAGAGTTCATCTGGATCTTTGTGAGTGAGCTTGAGGTGGGGCTTGTCACCAGTCTGTTCACAGTTCTAGTTGAGGAGCAGCAGCTGCTGAGAGAAACCCCATCCCACTTCTCTTAGCCTCTCTGTGACAGCTAGGAAGAAGAGTTGTGCCAACCTCATGGCTAGTTATGAGGCTTCAATGAGCTGCTGCACGGATGGTGCCCAGAATGGTGCCTGGTTTGTTGAAGGGTCTTAATAAATGTTATTATTGATGTAAGGTCACTCCACCACTATGCTTTCCTGCCTCTCACCAAGTTTTATGTAAGGATTTTTTCCATATGTCTCTGTTGAATTAAAAGTGATTGGCTTGATTAAGAAACAGCCTTACTGAGTACTGGACCAAGTCTATTCTGGTGCTGATACAGCCAGGGAAAAGGAGATGGGTAAGACACAGCTGAGCTTGAAGCTAGCAGTGTGGTTTCTAGAGCTGGATAAAGCTGTTATGTAATTCTGGGTAACTCACTGGAACCTTGGCTTTCTCATCAGGTTTATTATGGGGATTAAATGAGGAAGCAAAACCTGGTGGTTGAAAGTAGTAGATTCTAGGGCAGATTGCCTGACTGTAGTTCCACCACTCAGCAGTTGTATTACTGTGGGAGAGCTACTTAACCTCTTTGTGCCTCACATTTTTCCACCTATAAACTGGGTAATAGTAACATCTACTTTGTGGTGGATTTAATGAGTTAACATTCATGCTAAGCACTTATGCATGAAGCTCTTTGTAAGTATTATATAACTCCTATTTACTATATTGCTATTAATATAAGTATTAATTGTTGGCATGAAAATGAAGATGACAAGTAGTGAGGACACATTTTTAGTTTAATTTAGTATACTATAAAATATTAGTTGTTTTATTTGCCCCAAATCCTATATAATAAAGAGGGAATATGCTAATTGACCCTCATGCCATCACAAAGATGGTGGCACCCACGGCCAATAAAGAGGGAATATGCTAATTAACTGTCCCGTCCTCAAAGATGGCAGCACCCACAGTCAATAAGGAGGGAATACACTAATTGACTGCCACACCCTCAAAGATGACAGTGCCCCAGCCACAAGATGGCGGCACCCAGTAGCCTCAGTCCCACTGTGGCAGCAGGCACCTAGCCGCTTTGTGCACCTTCCTCTGGAGTTCCCCAGTCCCCGCAGCCTCCCAGCTGCTCAGAGCCCACCCGAGGTGCAGGAAAGCCTTGGATGGTGGCTGCCCAGCCACCCAGGGCTGGCCTGAGGCACAGGCAAGCCTCGGATGGCGGCTTCCCAGCTGCCCAGGGCCGCCCGAGGCTCAGGGAACCAGGGCCAGCCAAGGCTTGAGCTACCAGCAGTGGCAGCAGCAGAGGTGTGATGGGGCATCACCTTCCCCTGATCACCAAGTTGATCCTGCCCCTGAGGGCTCCCGGACTGTGAGAGGAGGCAGGCCGGGCTAAGGGATCCCTCTCCGGGACTCTAGTTTGAAATAATACAAGTCTTCATGAAATAAAAATGAATCCAGAATTGTGTAATTTCAAAGCTGACATGGAGGAAATTGTACACTAGTATATGCTGTTGCCACATGGCTGGTAATAAAAAAAAATACTGGTCTCCTTCTTTGGGATTAATGTTGAATCATGCAGGCTTTGCATTATGCCATTTCTTTAAGAAAAATACCTTTCATATAAAGTGCCACCACTTGCATATGATAAGACCCATGGAGAAGGTACTTGATGAGTGGCAGTTACTACGAAGTTGTAGGCTTCGGTCAGGTAGCAAGTTAACCACTTGGGTTCCCATGAGCTTGGTTGTGCCAGAGTCTTCTACCGAGCAATGGGGACACCCTAGGAATAGAAAGGTAGGGACATCACTGCTTCCACTCAGCGTGGAGCTTCTTTCTCTTCAAGCCTCTTACCTGCCCAGGTCACTGTGCACTCTTCCTGTGTTTTTGCTGTGAATATGGGTTGCTTCTTTGACCATATCCCAAACGCTATGACTTTGAGGTATGCTTTTCCTCTTATGCTTGTTATATTGTTTAACAGCACTGGCCATACAGGTAATATGCAATACATTCTTATTTACTTAAATATTTTTCAAAATTTGGAGCAAGAAAAGGGAAATGTATTTGACAAAATTACCCACCCATTCATAATATGTGCATTATTTGTAAATTTGTGTGGATGTTCATGTGTATGTCTCCTGGGTGCTTAATCAGAGGCATAGATGAGGACAATCTCTTTTCTTTCCTGATCTAGTCTCAGGCAGGGCACAGCCACGGCCTCCATTCTCAGCAGCCCCTCAGACATCTCATGTGATCTGAAGCAGTAGTCGAAGGGCTGAGGTCTTAATTGACACTACCCTTCATTGCCCTTCAGCCTGGTTCCACATTGTCTTCATCTGGGTTCCCTCAGAAGTCAATCCTGAGATGAGGATTTGTGGACAGTGTTTGGTTTGATGCCAGGAAGCATAGGAAGTGGGCTGGAGTGAGCGAGGCAGGAGGGAGAAGACAGCCAGAAGAGTATGTTATCAAGTCCACTACCATTGTCAATCACCTGGCGACATGGGGTAAAACATGCATAGGAATTTGTCCATTTGTGGGGCAAAGAGTGGGGCGATTTATCCAGAAACTTCAATTTCCTTTTAATTAAGCGCTTCCCTGGAGAAAATAACTCCCTGGTACTTCTCACCTGGCCCTCACTGGCCACGTGGGCTGCAGACAGGGAAGCCCCAGGCAGAGAGTGACATTGACTTTCAGCAAGAAGTTAACAACTGGTATGGAAACAGTGAAAGCCAAGGAGGTGCAGATAGAGCACCAGTAGTGTCTGTACTGTTTGATAATGAAAAGGGTGTATATAGAAATATCCTAACTGTACTCAGTTTCTTAGGCTATGGTGTTTCCAGTTGTGTATTGCTGTGTAATTTCATGCCCAAACTTTCTGATTTAATCTCCAGCTATCATTTTATAACTATTCATGGCTTATTACTATTCATGGGTCAGGAATTCACGAAGACTTTGCTGGGCATTTCTTTTATGCAATTGCCATTAGTAGGTGCCTAGAGCTGGCAGAGCAGATGGGTGGCTAGAACAGCTGGAGATGGTCAGAACTTCTGTGTCTCTTCATGTGGTCTGTCTGCATGGACTTTTGGGCCTCCTCATAGCAGGGTTGCCTCCAGGCCATTGAGCTGCTACCAGAGAAGGCATGGAAACCTCATTTCTTTTTTTTTTTTAAGGTATATATATAATTGATTTCAGAGAGGGAAAGAGAGATAGAAACATCAATGATGAGAGAGAATCATTGATTGGCTGCCTCCTGCACGCCCCCTATTGGGGATCAAACCCACAACCTCAGGCATGTGCCCTTGACCAGAATCAAACCCAGGACCCTTCAGTCCACAGGCCTATGCTCTATCCACTGAGCCAAACCAGCTAGGCCTGCATTCTTTTTTATGATCTCACCTTAGAAGTCATTTCTGCTGGACTCTGTTACAGGCTCATCACAAGCCAAACCACATTCAGTTGCAAGTGGTTTAGACTTTAGACTTCATTTCTTGATGGGGGAGTGGCAAGGATCTAGAAAAGCATGTGGGACAGGTAATAGTGAGGTGGCCTTTTGTAAAATACAACCTGCTATGTGTGTGTGCATGTTTGTATTAGTAAATGCTGCCATTTTCAATACCTATAATATAAACAACACTCAGAACAGCAAATGAGCTTGGGTCAGCACAAATGCCTTGATTGATAAAAATATACAGAAACATGTAAGTTTGGTAACTGTCTGAGGCTGTTTACTCACACTCATTGGCCTGAGCTGTCAGGGGAGCTGTTCTATGTCTCAGCCAGCTAGAGTGTGTGTGCGTATGTGTGTGCATTCTTAGATGAGATAGTATTGGCTAATGATTATCAGCAACTCTGGAAATGAAAGAAATCAGTGACACAATAAAAACTTTAATTGCTTGGCAACAGTGTTTAGGCCTCATTAGGCAGATTTGAACAGCTTCAAGAGAAATAAACTCCTGTGTCATTAGATAACAAGGCAAGAAATTGGTTATTTCCTTCTTGAAAGGTATGAAAGCTTCCAATTGCCTGATATATTTGCCTAATAGATTATTTTCTGTCATCTCAGTTAATTGAATTTTATCCCTTGCTCTTAAAATGTTTTCCTTCAAATAAGGTTACAAAGTTCATAAAAGTCATACTTTAAATCACAGCCATGGAAGGCAGAAATCAACCTTATCTAGACAGAGTGCTCCAGGAGGAAATGAAAACCCCCAAACTTTTAGAAGTTTACACTTTTCCTAAACACTTGTGTGACTTGGCATTCAAATAATATTATGTGGAAAACATCTTTGCAATATAACACCCAATTTAGATTTTAAAAGAAAACTAAAAAATTACTTATGGTTCCATCCATATTTTTTCTATGGGAATCCATCGAAACTTTCATTGTTGAAAAGTTTTTATTTTAGTTAAAATAAAAATTTGGTTCCAATAAATGTTTGGCTTGCAATATGTTTGGTAGTATCCTGCTGTCATTATGTCTATGACATATTTCAAAACCACTCTCTTATTTTTTTGTAAACTCTTGAGTCTCTAGATTATGTACCACACACACACACACACTTCATGGTATATGGTTAGGTATAATAAGACATAAATTAGCTCATCTTTTCCTTTTAAATGCTAAAAAGTGGACCAAATCACTGTAGCAAAAATATCCACCTCTCATACCTGGATTTTGAAGGCGTGTTGTGGACCCTGAGAAAGATGATGCCTCATAAGAAGCTCCCAGTGGCTAACTGGGCTCCTATTTAAAAAAAAACAACAGCCTAGCAGCTATTTCTGCACAGGGGATTGTCACACAAACCACACTTCACAGAGAAGCCTGCACTGAACCACCTGCGTCTGCACTGAACTGCCTGCCTGCACTGTGTTTCTGCCATCTGAGCCAGCCCTTATAAAAGAGTTCATGGAATCCTATTTCAGCCAATAGGACTGAGACTTTCCCCATCCAATGGGAACTGCACAGCTATATCTTCAACAGCTTCTTCACTGACCAATCAGGGTGACTCTATTCTGACCAATCAGAACAGTGCTTTTTGGATCAGTCAAACTGTGAGTATTTGAGTCCTCATTTGTATGAGGATGGACCAATCAGTGACCAGGGGTGGGGACTTCTGTCTATGTAAGTCAGCTTCTCTTTGATTCTGAGAACATACCTTCTTTTTCCAGGGAAGACTGAAGACTGCATTTCCCTGGATGGAGCTGAGACATCGGGGATGTCTCCCTGGAGCAGAGCAGACCAATGAGGAGCAGAGTAGAGTTGTCTAGCTGAAGAGGGCCTTACCCCACAACTGCTTCACCCAAGAGCTGCCCAACAGCGGTGCTGTGTTCACAGCAGTGCTATATCACAATTGAGCTGTTTGCGCTGAATAAAGTTTCCTTCTTCTCTGTACCCCAAACTGGAGATTCTGTTGGTGTTGAATTGACACCAACAACTGGCCTTTGGATGACAATGTCCTTAATCATATTGTTTACCACTTTCATTCTTTCACTACTAATTTTTAAGTTTGTACTCTATTAGGCAAAAGGAATATGGGTATTTAGCAGTCCCTGCCTGCCTTGAATATGTCCTCTAGTGTGTTTAAATGCTAAAAAGTGGACCAAATCAACGTAGCAAATGTAGCAATGTAGCAATGTTACAGGTCCCTTTGCTCCAGCTTCTGAGAAGATTGGGACCACAAATGAGAGAAGCAGGCAGAAGTCAGTACCTTGGGAATTCACTCTTTGGTACCAAATAATGTCTCTTGTGAGGTTGAGGGTATTTAATCTTCTCCATCTCTCATGCTGAAAACCTGCAAGGGTCTAGGAAAAGAAGAATATTCTATCATTCATGGTTGTAATTCCAAGCACTTGGCCAGAACAATTTTCATAGAGTAATGCCTCTGTGAGAAGAAGTGATTATGAAATTTGAAGCCATGAATATCTTTGTGGAGACATATCTAGTAGAGCAAACAGTGTCAGTGGGCATCCACATCCCCTGGTCCTTACTTTTGTACATGCCAATGCCTGAATCAGGCAGAGAGCCTGCACAGGTCAGACAAAGAACAGGTAAAAAATGTCCAGAAACTAATGCTGTGGGAGGTGGCTTCAACCATTGGACAGAAAAGGAATTTGTGGTTACAGAGGCCAAATTTCTCAGCTCTGGGTGACACAACTCTAAAGCATGTTCAACATACTCATCTAGATGTCCCCAGTGAGATTGAGTCCCATCTTCCAACAGTGGTAACATGCTCATGGGTGTACCTTGGATTGGCTTCCTTCTCTTCTCTGTCTCAGTTCTACATTCTGCTACCATCCTTCCCAGAATCCCTTTTCAAATAACCTATTTGCACCCCAATTCTTGTCTCAGGGTCTATTTTGGGGGAACTCAGCTTGATATCAGATGCTTTTATTGAATAAAGATGGGACCAGTCCATGTGGCATAAATTAGGGTTGACTATGCAATTCCTGGTCTGATATTCCCCACTGAGCATTGGTCCCATCTGGTTCTTCTGCATACTCTGAGTTAGACCACCATGTGCTTATTTCCAGACTCACCCATATAAAGCTGGATAACCCTGGCCTTGTCACTTTTCTTCTCTAGTCCTAGTTTCCCTACCTGGAACTGGATATAAAACTAGTTCTTACACAAGGAGTTGTTGTAAGAAAAAATGAGAAAAATGTTTGCAAAAAGTTTAGTATAGTGCCCAGCACACAGAAAGTACTTAATAAAGGTTAACTGTCATCACTACTCTATCATTGTAGTGGCTATTATGGCTAACTTCTTAGAATGCATTTCTGCACATATGTAGAACTTTGCCATCTATTTTTTTTGGCTCAGTCTTAAGGTTGATATGCCATAAAGAATTCAAATTAGTAATAAAATGTTGGTTCAGGATATTATTATGACGTAAGATATCTGAATTCTGGAGCTTGGCACTTGCAGATTCTACATTGTATAGTGAAAATACACTATCCCTTAAAATGAGAAAGTTTTATCCAACAATTTCTCTAGATTTTCTCTGCTTAGTTGCAATTTTATCATCTGGAATGTTTGTAATTGTGTTTACAATTTGGTGGAAGCATAATTTGAAAAAATTACCTTAAAATAATTTTTAAACTACAAGTTTTTTCTTTTCCATCTCTAAATTATTGAACAAAGATGGGGACCATCTAACATTTTTTTCCCCAAGGGCAACTGTGCCAGAAAGTGACAAGGTGATGATGTCATTGGGTGGAAAATTTACCGTGTTGATTACTCAGACAGGCAACCATCTATAAAAAATAAAAGCAGAGTTATTTCAGGAGCCCTTCTTGTGTACTTTCCTAGCCTCCCATGTCTGAACTCCTCTGTATATCTTCTTTAGAATCTTCTTTCTCAACCCTTTCCTCCTTTCCTGCCCCACAAAATGAGTAGCCTGGTCTCTTAATATAGATTCCAATATAGAAGCTTTTATCAGTGAGAATTCTGATCAAATTTCACAACAAAGTGTACAAGACTAGATGGAGTGTTTCCGATCCCTTCTGTGCTCACATGAAGTGGATGGCAATGAGTTATGGAGTGGGTGAAGTCTTCACCTGAAGTCTCTGTTTGGGTGTGTCCTTCACTGCCACCTCACCCTTTGAGTGCTTAATCTCTTACTTACTGTTTGTTCCATTTTGGCACCTTCTCTGCCCCCAAAGTTCAGGAAGAATCTTCAGTAAGTAATTCAAACCTTAATGTTGTTAAGCATAATTATAGGGTTTGAGTGTCATTAGGATATCATATGGGTGAGGAGAGCAGGCATTCCCGAATCCGACTGTGGACTACAGTTGTTTTCCCCTCAATGATACTGTTAGAGAAAGAAACAGGACAGCAGCCAAGGAAAGTGAGTTTCTTACTGCTGTCAGTCATGGTTGGGCCACCAACATGCAAATGCACAGAGCTCTGGTATGCTGCATTAGGTAGAGAAGGCAATATGGCCAATCCTCTTTGCAGATGTTTGAGGCATGCAGGCACCCAGCACTCACAAGCCCCAGCACTACCATGCTCAAGAAGAAGGTCAGTTCTGCAAAGAGGAGGCAGAGGAGGAGGCCAAGAAGAGGCCAGTGAGGTTGTCAGCTAAACCTGCTCCTGCAAAAATCTAAAAAAGTCATAAAAGGCCAGGATAAAGCTGCAGGCAAAAAAAGACAAACAAAAGAGAAAGGGGGAGGCAAGGGAAAGCAGGCCAAAGTGGCTGACCAAGGAACTAAAGATTTACCTGTAGAAAACAGAGAAACGAAACATGAGGAGAATCCAGCATCTGATGAAGCAGCAGAGAAAGAAGTTCCAAGTCTGATGAATATCATTTACCATGTCTTACTAGTGGTCCCTATCTCGCTTCTTATGCAAACCAAAAAAGATTTTGTAAATGCAAGTTTTCAGTAGCATTTAGAAACATTTTTAAGAAGGAGGGAATTTCACCTCATCCTATTTTTTAAGTATAAATGCTTTTTTTCTAGGAGATGAAATCATTTGCTGGTTGTTCGGTACAACCAGAAAATAGTGGGATATTGAATATGGGAGGTTTTGATGGTGTTGGTGTCAGGTTAACATTTCATACATGAGATAGGTTTAATACAAAGCGTACTAAATGGCAATTTGAGGCACTCATGCATTTAATATATCTTGAACATTTTAAATTACTTCTATTATCATGTGTTTGATAGAATTGTTTCCTAAAGAAAACCACTTCTTGATCTTGGCTCTCCCTGTCAGAATTTTGTGCATCTGTAAAATGTTTGGTGTGGTAGTCCAGTTTTCCTAGTAACTTTATTAGTGTGCTATGAAAGATCCAATGTTTGATTAATGTAATGTATATGATATTAAATTGTGACTTAGTAGGACTTTGATGAATGGAGTATCAAACATTTGAAGACATTGGTACTGGATATTCTAAAATTTGCCTCCAAATTTTAAGCTGGAAAGTCACTGGAATAACTATTTAGGATAGAATCACAACTATATGACCTTTTTGTTTTGATACTGATGTCAATTGTGTACAAATTACAATGTCTGTGTACTTATCCTCAAAACAACCAATAAAATTTCAATTACAAAAGAAAGAAAAGAAATTATTCAAGTGGGGGTGGGGTGGGGGGCAACGGGGGGATAAGGACACATATGTAATAACTTAATCAATAAAGAAAAAATGAAAAGAAACCACTCAATGGGGGATGCAGAGATTAATTAGATGCAAATGCTGTAATAATCATAACCAGCAACATTTCTCAAACACTGTGTTCCAGGTCTGCTTCCAATTGCTTCATATGAACTATCTCATTTAACCCTAATAATAATCCCATGAAGAAGCTATTATTCCTGTGCCTGTTTACACACAAGGAAACTGAGGTTCAGCCACAAGTGACTTCTTCAAGGCACCACAGTGAGATAGAGATTTCTATGTGGTCACAAAACTCTTTTTTTTTTTTTCCTCCTCAGAAGCATCTCACCATAGTACATTTTTTTTCAGTTGCCCTTGCATTTAGGTGTGACCATGTGACTGAGTTCTGCCTAATAAATTGTGTGCAGGAATGGCCACCAAAACCTCCTACACAATTCTCTGGACTCTCCTTCCCTATCTGGCAGCCAGGCGGAGGACCCATAGAAGACTCTGAAGCCCCGAGTGATGGTGGAGCCATCGCATGAAAAGAAATTGACTGAATTTCTGAAGGACGGTGTGAAAAGTACCTCCTGACCAGAAACATCCACTTTGGATTTTGTGTGAGCAAAATGTTACTGTGCTCAAGATGCTGGATGTGGGGCTTTGTAATAGCAGGTGGTATTACACACCCTGCCTCATGCTTGTGGGTTGCAAGCAGTGAGCCAGGATCCACTGACTGCTGCACCACATGACCCACAAACCAGGAAAATACAAAGGAGAGCATGATCAGTGTCTTTCGTAAATCTCTTTACCCTCATTCTTGGTACTCTTAATAGATCCCTATTCCTCCTTTTTGGCCTTTGGAAGAATGGTCAGCTGTGGACACGAACAGATGCAGGAATGGGAGGAGGTGGCATTGGGAATATGGAAAGGGAAATGGGGTGCAGAAAGGCAACTGAGGTGAATCATGTGGTCAAGAAAGATGAAAGGTAAGTGTATGTTATAATTCAGCTGGACACCTGGTAAGCCATGGGACTGGGATGGCTTCTTTTTAAATAGGTCCTCTCTCTCTCCTTCTATCTCTGTTTCTCTCTCTCTCTCTCTCTCTCTCTCTCTCTCTCTCTCTCTCTCTCAGGCTTTACTGGGCATCAGGTAGTGCTGGGGCATGGACCACGCTGGGAGAGCAGGGCCTGCATCCCAGGCCAATACTAATCTCCAGGGCAGTGCTGGGGAGTTCAGGGCTGAGCTCCGTCGATGAGGGGTGCAGTCTTGCTCCTCAAATCAGAAGCCATCACTGAAGGGAAGGACGGTTGATTGGCTTTAGTGCAGGAGGGATGACGTGAGGTGGGGTTAGGAATTGCGCTGAATAGAAGTGGGAAACTAAAGTTTTAAAGGGCCTCTTGAAAAGAGGGTTCAGAACGAGAAAGGAGGGGATGAGTAAGCATCTGGGGAGGGAAGAAAGGAATAAAAAGAAGGAGAAAAAAATAAGACAGCTGGTTCTGGAGGTACAGGGAGATCTGACAATTCTCCAGGGCCCTGGAATATCAGGTGCAGCTGTGACTGCTCTCTGCCACCTCCCGGCTATACAGGCCATGCTTGTTGCCCACAGGCGATCTTTAGAAACAGAGGGCCTAAAAGGAAATGGCTGGACATCACGTAGGCAGGGATCTTTTTCGGGACCGCAAAGTGGGCCATAAAGTTCTTCAGGTTTGGGAATGCCTCCAGGCACCTAGGCTTATATATAGGAGGTAGGTCACCCGTGTCCTAAGCCAGGAAATCCACAAAGGTGAGCTTGACTCCTGCAAACCAAGACCTTTTCTTCAGAAACTGTAACAAGAGCTTTATCTTTTCAGGGAGTTCTTGTAAGTACTCAGGTTTCAGTTTCTCAAAAGTAAGAGATGTTGCAAATCCCGGTGAGGTCCATGCAGATGGCCATACACCATTACTGGATCATCTTCTACTCGAGCCACCCCAGCAGACCAGAACTCTGATCTTCAACTCCACACCTCGATGGTCTCAACAAGTGAGGCCACGATGATCTTTTTGGTCTCTGGTTTTCCATAATGTGCTGTGGAACGTGCTTCCAGGTCCACAACCAGGACAATCATCTCATGTGTTTCATTTTCCTCTGGGACCACAGTCTTGTACTGCATTCCAATCTCTGACATTAGGTGGTGTTCTCCACCCCCCACTTCCCCCGACCCCTGCCGTGGTTTATAGGGGGAAGAGCTAGTCTGGGATTTAGCACTCCATCCTTACAGGAAGCAAAAGTTATCTTCCTGTTTGTTATTCTGATGCTTTTAGATTCAGATAGTGTCACTTGCCTCTTCCAACCTCTTCACACTCACTCATGTGTGTTGACGCAAGCAAACTGGAGGGTACTCCAGTGGGTGTTCTTGGGGGAGAAACCATTCTTGCTGAAAGTGGGATCAGTATCTCAGGGGAACAATGAGAGCATGACAGGAAGTTGTGCCCTGTCAGCTGGGGGCAAGCATTGGTTTGGGTTGGCTGCTCAAGTCCTTTCGCCCTTTTGCTTGGTAGGATGCAGTCTGTCATATATATACACACATGTAGGGGAGTAGGATGGAGCTAGGAAAAGTAGGAGAAGATCTGGACCAGGGGATCTGAGGACTAGATCCAGTTCCATGACTTAGAAGTTGTGGGATGTACAAAGCATTTGAACTCTCTGCACTTCCATCTCTCACCTGTAAAATAGGGGAAATGGTCTCATTGCCACATGGCATCAGTAAGTTCATGGATGTGACTTCATCTTGTAAACCATGAATCCTCTTACACACATGAAGAGTCTTCCTCTCAAGGAAGTGAGTGAGGTCAGGTATAGAGTTTGATTTTCCCAGGGCCCCAGCATTCATTGGAGAAATCCCAAATTGTTGAAAGAAGAGAGAGAGGGAAAAAAAGGGAAAGACTTCTCCTCGCCTCTCCCTCCAGGCCTAATTGGTCCATTTATCCCTTAGGCAGTAATACCAAGCCTGTCCTGCTGTGTGCGTGTATGTGTGTGTGTGTGCGCGCGTGTTTGTGTGTGTGAGGCTTCTTGATCCAGAAATGAAAGGCAACACTGAGGCCTGCAGCCAGCCTGGTGAGGCTTCCCAAGGCCTCTCTGGCCTGCCTCTGCCACAGGGCAGCTGGTCATCCAGAACCCAGGCTGCTTGGCTTTGGGGCCCTGCAGAAGTGGCAAGCCTTTCTCCCTATGAGAGTTTTGACTTCTCCCTCATCAGCCCCCTAGCTGCTATACTAGGTCGGATGTATAATAGCCTGAGAGTATGGATTTGGTAATTTCCCTGGACTCTGAAGCTGAATAATGGACATCACCAGGGAGAAGTGCTGGTTTGGCTTCCAGGGATGACCTCAAAAGCTTTATTTGTTAGGAGGATCAGGCCATATGTTCTCATCAATCTCATTTGGGTCACAGAGTGGAGAAGCACCCGGATCCTAGATAATGCCATGGCTTAACTCCCCTCCCAAATGATAATTTGGAGACTTTGTGGCTGAGGAAATTTAATTGTTAAAGAAGGGAGAGGGAGAATCCAAGATGGCGGCGTAGGTAAACACCTAAACTGCTGCCTCCCACAACAATTTAAACTGCAACTAAAAGACAAAACGTCTATCACCCAGAACCACGGGAAAGCTGGCTGAGTGGAAGTTCTACAACTAGAAGGAAAGAGAAAAGAGCATTGAGACGTGCATGAGCGCTGAAAAGCTGAGGTACGGAGGCGCGTGATCCGGGCTGGCTGCGGGCGACTGGGTGCGTTGCTTTTTTCAACCCGAACAGAGACAAGCCCCCGATTACTCTGAAATCCAGTCTCTGGGGAGACGCGGGGGACCCAAACTCCTACGGGGAGAAGCTGGACTGTCTGCCAGTGAGGATGGTTTGCTTGCAGAGCTGCGCACAGGAATAATTGTTTACTGCACTGGGGCACAGGACTCGCGGATGCCGTTGGGGACGCAGAGCCGGCTAACTAGCAGCCATTGCTGTTTGCCACGCCCTAACCTAGTGACACCCAGAGGCCCTGCCCTGCACAACCTACAAACCCACCCAAGCTCCAAGCAGCCGAGTTAGCATAAGAAAGGCCTGCCCTATCGCAGCTTAACCTAGCAAACTTCCAGCCTGGGTCAGACAGCTCCAAAACCTCCAAACCCCAAGCAAAGAGGAGAAAACTGCAGCTCTCACTGTAGCTCCTGCTGAGTGGCCTCAGACAGTAGCTGACCTGCACCCCATTGGAGATCCAGAAGCCAGTGTACCTAGTGGTCAGTGTGAGACACCAGATTTCAACTCCTCACATCCATAAGTGACACATTCAAGAGGCAGACTCAGTGAGCACCAAAGCCCCACTGACACAAGTCCTGCCCCATAAGTGTGTCTTCAGCGCAGCAGTTCTTCCATTATAGACACAGGGAGTGCTCACAGCTAATTGGCCTGGAGGTCAATTCCTCCCAGCATACCAACAGCAATTCAGGCTTAACTACACCAAGACTTTGCACTCAGCCCACAAAGGGGTGTACCAAGAGTGTCCACATCAGGTGATTGGGGAGGCTGAGCTACTGCCCCCTATAGGTCACCTACCACACAAAGCCACTCCATCAACACAGGGAAGCAGCCAAAATGCAGAAACAAAAAACATGTCACGAATGAAAGAAACGGAGGAAAGCAAACTACTGGATGACATAGAGTTCAGAACCACATGTATAAGGTTACTCAAGAATCTTCTTAAAACCGCTGAGAAACTTGATGAGACCTTCAAGGAGCTTAATGAGAATGCCAAAAAAATGGAAAAGGATCAGTCAGAAATGAAGCATACACTGTCTGAAATAAAGAATATACAGAAACTCAACTGTAGATCAACGTACCCCAAGAATCAAACCAAAGATCTGAAATAGTGGAAACAAAAAACATCCAACCAGAAAAACAAAAAGAAAAAAGAATCCAAAAATATGAAGATAGTGTAAGGTGCCTCTGGGACAACTTTAAGCGAACCAACATCTGAATTTTTGGGGTGCCAGAAGAAGGGGGAGAGCAAAATATTGAAAACCTATTAGAAGAAATAATGACAGAAAACTTTCCCTACCTGGTGAAAGAAATAGACTTACAAGTTCAGGAAGCGCACAGAACCCCATACAGGAGGAATCCAAAGAGGAACACACCAAGACACATCATAATTAAAATGCCAAGGGCAAAAGACCAGGAGAGAATATTAAAAGCAGCAAGAGAAAAACAGTTAATTACCTACAAGGGAGTACTCATACGACTGTCAGCTGATTTCTCAACAGAAACTATGCAGGCCAGAAGGGAGTGGCAAGAAATATTCAAAGTGATGAACAGCAAGAACCTACAACCAAGATTACTCTACCCAGCAAAGCTATCATTCAGAGTTGAAGGTCAGATAAAGAGCTTCACAGACAAGAAAAAGCTAAAGGAGTTCATCACCACCAAACCAGGATTACATGAAATGCTGAAGGGTATTCTTTAAGAAGAAGAAGAAGAAGAAAAAGGTAAAGATAAAAATTATGAACAACAAAATGACATCAAATACATACCTACCAACAAGTGAATCTAAAAATCAAGTGAATAAAAAATCTGAAGAACAGAATGGACTGGTGAATATAATAGAATCAGGGACATAGAAAGGGAGTGGACTGACGATTCTCAGGGGAAGCAGGTGTGAGGGGTGCGGGAGGAGATTGGACAAAAATCTTACTCCTGTGGATGAAGACAGTGGCGGGGGGTAAGGGCATGGGGTGGGGTGGGGAATCAGGTGGAGGGGAGCTATGGGGGGAAAAAAAGGAACACCTGTAATAATCTGAACAATAAAGATTTATTTAAAAATAAAAAAAATAAAAAAAATAAAAAAGAAGGGAGAGGGATAGACAGATACACTGAAATGTTAGATTGGGAGCTTGGGATCCTTATTTAAAAATTCTGAGCCACAAGAAGGCTCATGAAATTCTGTAACAATATTGATAAAAACATATCTTTAATGGAGCATCCTTAGAGGTAGGCAAATATGCCAAATATTTCATGAAGGTGACTTGGGATGATGATTTAATTGGGAGAGAAACTTGGTTGCCCACCAAATTAGATTGGAGTGTAGAACACCTCCATCTTCTGACACATAACTATAATTGAAAAGGCCAGGGTAGTAAATACAGGTTGCCTTCAATTTATAATTAAACAGTTGCTTTTCTGGAGGCTTACCATGTGGCACAAGGTACAATGAGATACCAAGATTAACAACAGCCTAATTGTTGGTACTCATAAATAAAGACAGAAAATTAATCATCATCATACATAACACCATAGTGGTGAATTGGATATGAGAGGTTGGGAGGGGAGACACGGGTGCAGATTAGGAGTGGACATAATTGCCAAAACTTTTGTTTTCCTAAGGCATTCTGCCCTTCCCCCAGCTCCTGGCAACCACCATTCTTCCTGTTCCTATGAATTTGACTACAATAGGTACCTCATATGAGTTCAATCAAAGTATTTGAGTTTTTGTGACTGGCTTATTTCACTTAGCATAATCTCCTCAAAGTTCATCAAAGTTGTAACACATCAGAACTTTCTTACTTTTAAGTGCTGAATAATATCCCATTATATGCATATACCATATTTCATTTACCCATGCATCTGTCACTTGGATTGCTTCTACTTTTTAGCTATTGTGAATAGACCTATTATGAACATGGCATACAAATTCACTTTGAGATCCTGCTTTTAATTATTTTAATTATATACCCAGAAGTGGAATTGCTTTACTAATTATTTTAGTTATATACTCAGAACTGGAATTGTTTTATTTTCAATTGTTTTAAGAATCACCATTCTGTTTTTTCATAGTGGTTGAACCATTTTACACTACCAACAGTGCACATTTTCTTCACATCCTTACCAATGCTTGTTATATTTTCTTTCTCTTTCTTTTCTTTGATAAAAACTATCCTAATGGATATGATGTAGTTTTTTTTTATTGTGATTTGATTTGCATTTCCTTAATTATTAGTGATATTGAGCATCTTTTCATGTATTTGTTGGCCATTTGTATGTCTTCTTTGGAAACTCCTTGGCCTATTTTTGATTGAGTTATTTGGACAGTTCTCATTTTTAACCAAAGACTGTATTCGAAGAGGTCTGGAAAAGGACCTAGGTATCTGTAGGTAATGGAAGTATCACAGATGTTTCTAAAGCAAGTCATGTTTGAGAGCCCCTATGTTTCGTGGCAAGAGCTTTGTCTCTGCCATCTTAATTAAACATGCACATGCTCATATGAATGTTCCAAGAAAAATTTAGAACTCCGTCATGTTGACCAATTTCTCTCTATATTAGACAGTCACTATGATTTGATTTTGATTCATGATTGATCTAGCTGCCTTCTTTTCTTACTTTCAGACAACCTCGAGGAGGTTGATATTGATCACCAGTGAGTGAGGAGAGTAAGGAAAGAAGAAGGAATTCTAACAAAATAAGAGTTTGGGTTAGGGAGGAGGCTGAAGCTACTCTCCATGGTACAGTGAATTTCCTGTTTTTGTCTTCAGAGGATCACACTCCACCAGCAGACAAAGAACAGACTTTAGGAACCCTGAAAGGAAACACCATATTCAAGCTGTGACTGAGAAGGATTAAGTAGAACATGGCTCTCGTAGATGGGTTAGTTACTGGATTTCACACAGGACCATAGGTGATAGGAAGCAAGGAATCCAGAGGTGTTGGTCAGCCAGAGGTTTGTTGATTGTAAGTCATAGAAACACCCCTCAGACTGACGTGAAGTAAAATACACAGTGATGTCTCACATTAGTGGGGGAAGGCCTCAGGGAAACCCCGTGACACATTCTCATGGTCTTTCTTCTTTCTTTCATCATGTATGTCATACTGGAAGGAAGCGCAGCTGCTGAGAGATTCCTGGTCTAACCACTTGTCTTTCCTCAGCTCCAGTCTGAAAAATTCTAGGACAAGATCCCAATTGGTCTGATTGGGCTTGTTGATGGACCAATCAACTGTGCCTGGGGTAGGAGTAACTATTAGTCTATGACAGTACTATGTGCAGCAAGAGAGTGAGTGCTCAGTGTTTTCCAAGTCTCTGCTTTGTCACTCTTATTGCTGTTAATTGGCCAAAGTAAGCCAGTCAAAGCAATGGGTAATCTCAGAGTTCCTGGGGGCACTGCCAAAGGCACTGTGGGGGTCATGAGGGATGAGTTTGTGGCCATTTGTCATCTGTATCAGTCACATGGGTGCTTGTACTCATACACTGTTTCTCAGAAACCTGACCAACTTTTCAAAGCAATAGAAAAAAGGGAAATGCCTACATTTCTTTGTATGAAATTATTTACTTGAAGTCCTGAAATATATATGGTATTTTTAATTGTAAATAAATAAGTTGTTAGTATTTTGAGGCCTAAATGAAGGTGAACATATATGTAAAAAGTAGATTTTAAAAATTGTTTTTGGCCCTAGCTGGTTTGGCTCAGTGGATAGAGTGTCAGCCTGTGGACGGAAGAGTCCCAAGTTCGATTCCAGTCAAGGGCACATGCTTGGGCTGCAGGATCGATCCCCAATGGGGGGTATGCAGGAGGCAGCTAATCAGTGATTGTCTCTCATCATTGATGTTTCCATCTCTCTCTCCCTCTCCCTCTCCCTTTCTCTGTGAAATCAATAAAAATCTATTTTAAAAATTGTTTTGGGGGACATAACAGTCTCTAGAGATACATCACTATTTATACATTTCTAAAAAGGTATAATAACTACATTAGAGTACCTTTTTAAATATTCCTGTGTATGTGCGCACACATATGCACATTTGGCAGAATAAATCTGCAACCTTCTAACCTTCCTGAACGTAGGTGGTCATGGCACATATTTAACTACTCCTTTAATGTTCAGCTTTCCCCACATTTTCATTTCATTTTAATTCAGTTACAGGATTAGCCAGTTGGGTATTCCAGTACATATTTTTTTAAAGTTAAAAATAAGAGTAACATTTGGATTCCAACCTGATAAGGATGCTTTCCTCACCTGGAGCTAGATCCCGCCGTTCTCCACTCAGGAGGGAAGTTTGCCAGGCATTTCCTTTTTCTATTCCCCTTGGCTAGGGCTGTGGGAAGTGTTCACGTTTTACACGCTTTGCTCATCACATGTGACAAATTAATGTGTTTCTTGTTCTGTCATTGAGCAAACCAGTCAGCAAAGCAAAGTCATTTGGAAGCAAGGTCATTCAGCGTTTGTGAGCAGTGCTTCCCTCACTTGAGCATGCCCTCGTTTTCCCTGGGATTCTTCCTGACAAAATTTTGATAAAAAAATAATTGACATATTTCAACAAATGTGTGGCCAGTAACATTCAACAAAAAAGTAACCTCAAAAAACTCTTTATGATGCCAAATGCAGACACTGAATACTAACAATCATTTTCTCTTTCTTCCCGACTAAGCAGAAACATTTTTCTTTTAAGTATCTTCTTGAGGCATAGCAATGTTCTGGTGCCTTCCTCATGCTGGGAGAAACAGTTTCTGCCTATTTGTCCTTGTCCAAAATGGGAGCATATCATTTTTAAATGAGCGCTCCCCACCCTTTTCTCCCTACACACAACTCTCAGAATCTACATGTTCCAGTTCATTTCTCCGTGTTGAACCAAGCTACCTGCCAGCAGTGGAGTCTGTGTCCAGAAAGACAAAGTCTGGGTCAGAATTGGTTCTGGCTGCCCAGCCTCAGCAGTTAGGATCGCAATGTAGGGGGACCCAGGCCACCTGCACAGAATGTCATAGCTACTCCTTGGTAGGCCAGTTAGGTCTATGGCTCAAGCAGGATTCCACCTGGTTCTGGATGACATGTGGCCAGAACCCTACCGACACTTAAGGACTCACTTGGGAAGTAGGGAAGAGGTTGGGTGACTGTGCACTGCAGAGCTTTCAGCTGTCCTAGCTGACATGCCGGTAAGCTGGAGACCGCAGCCTGTGACAGACAGCTCCTTATTTGTAAGTAGTTAATGTTTCTTAGCAAGCACTTCTAAAAGAAATTGGTATGTAATGACAGCACTCACTGGAAAACAGGCCGATTAGAAAATGCACTAACTTATCTGGTATTCATTTGAAAAGTAAATGGATGCACGGGAAGGTGAGAGTTCACTATCAATTCAAATATTTTCTCGTAGCAGGCTCTAGCACTCCTGCTTTAATTCAAGCAGAAATACAAGTATGAATAATCAAAGTAGATGACGCTCATCAAGAACCTTTGTGCTTTGCACCATTGCAAATGGTCATTGAAGCTTAATGGCAAAAATTTACATTCTTCCTTTAATTTGTATTCCATTCCTTCCTTCTGAGTGATGTGATTGTGGCTTGCTGCTGCCTGCTATATTATTTTGATGCAAATGCTGTGTTGTGTGTGCCTGAGTCCAATTTCCTGGCTTTTGCTAGGAAGGAGTGACTGTGAGAATGGTTCAAAATCAGGGTGATTTGAAGAGTTTATAATTACTGCTCTTAATGAGTGAAACAATAGGTACAATTGATGAGCCCCACTGTTTGGAGATACCTTGATGGCCCTAGGTTAATAGATGCCCACCAAGGAAAATAAAATCAACAGGAAAGTCACTGTGTATTTGGCTGCCTTGGCCCAGCCCCAAAGTTAGGTTTAATTCTGGTCACCGTTGACAAAAGAATTTTAAAAATTTGTAGTCCAAGCAAAACTCCCTTCCCTGTGCCAGGCTCACTGGGGAGGAATGCTTTCCTGAGATACAGGAAAGACTGCAAACATGGGGCCCCAAGGGCATCCTGGAATGTAATGTATGCACAGACTAATTTATGATTATGTGACTAATTTCCATCTCTTGTGCTTAGAGTTGCCTGGCTAATTACAGGAATGTTTTCTTAACTTTAGTAATTACGCTCTATGCCTTCGCCAGGCGGCAGAGCAAATGCGTGCGGGCGGACGGCGCAGCACTTGGAGACGGGCGAGTCCAGGCTAGAGGGGACCGCGCGCCCGCGCCGCGGGGCCAGCATCCCTGATTAGAAGCCTCTCCAGCTTTGACCAGCGCTCACAGGCTGCCTCGGAAGCATCTGGGAACAGATTTGATGGTACGCCCCGTAATTAGAGGAACTGGCTTAATTAGGAGAAGTTTGTGGGCAGAGGGAAACCGGCGGGTGTGCCCTGGGATCTGAAGGTTTGCAGCCTCCTCCCGGGAGGCCGAAGCACAAAGCTCTGCCTGCTGAGCGCTCCGCCACCGCAGCGGCTGTAAAAGCCGCCGCTCAGGATCTGCCTGTCCCTTGCAGTAGCCTTGCCAAAAGGACAGCAGACACGTTCATCTTGGTTCCCCCCCGCCCCCCTCCTTCCCCGACATAACGAGGCAAACTGGAGGAAACCTCAGATGTGGTCAGCAGGGTGAGATTGGCAGGAGGGTGGGATTATGGACCAGGGTGTTTTTCTCTTTCCAGGCCCCCCTCCCCAGCACGTAATTTAATGTCTTAAGCAAACACTTAGCTCTTTAGAAACCAAGGTCTTCCAATCCCATCAGTCAGAGCTTTCAAGCAAACTTAGAAACACCCACCCTGACTGTATATAATTAGGCTGCCCAGGATAGCAGAGGAGTGACGGCGAGGCTGGAGCAGTGGGCACAACACACACCTGGGAGACATCTACCCACAATTAGATAGAACCTTACCACGATCAGGAACCCCAGTGGACAGAAAGAGGAAGGAGAAATAACAGCCACCAATGCACCACTCACCACCACATTTATTCACTCTGCTCATGTTCTGGAGACCTCTCTTTCCTCCCACACCGGGAAGCAGTATGGAAGACGCCAAAAGTGCATGTGAGTGTGTGTATCTCAGTTATTTTCTCCTCAGCTCAGTGATTTTTACTTTCTGGGACCTGAAGGCTACTTATTTTTGACATACTATCAGAAAATGCAAAAAGACTCCAATAAAATATTCCCACCTTGCCAAATTAAAATGGTTTGCCCTGCTTAATAAAGATGAGGTGATTTGTACATCAGGGCACTCAAGATATCTATATCTATATCTATATCTATATCTATATCTATATCTATATCTATATCTATATCTATATCTATATCTATATCTATATCTATCTATATCTATGTATCTGTCCTCTAAATATCTCATTAGATATAAACATTTGATGAAATGCACTTTAAGCCACTCATAAAATCAACTTTAAACGAAGTCAGCCAGGTAACCTGCATCAAAACATACCACGGAGACACAGCGGTTGAATTTTTAATGTACCACTGAAAAACATTAACAGGGTTTATTTTGAAATTCTAAAAATGGACTTCAGATGCATTTGAAAAGACTTCTACACAAAATGATGAAACCTTCATCAGAACTACTACTAATTTCCTTTTTAAAGATTGGCTCCCCAGTAAAGAGTTAACGTTTCAGAAGACATCACCTTCAGTTAAAAATAAGAAATGAGCCCTAACTGGTTTGGCTCAGTGGTTGGAGCGTCAGCCTGTGGACTGAAGGGTCCCAGGTTTGATTCCTGTCAAGGGCATGTACCTTGGTTGCAGGCACATCCCCACTAGGGGGTGTGCAGAAGGTAGCTGATCAGTGTTTCTCATCTGATGTTTCTAATTCTCTATCCCTCCCCCTTCCTCTCTGTAAAAAATCAATAATATATATATATATATATATATATATATATATATATATATATATATATATATAAAAAAAAGAAGAAGAAATGAGTAGAGGGAATGCAAGGGAATGGTGGAAAGATGGACAACATCTCAGACATCATAGGCCATTTGTAGGGTAAACATTCCTGCTCCCCAATCAATTGACAAAGAGGCACAAGCAAATCCCGGGCATTGGTAGAATTAGCTCATGGCAGGCTGAGAATCCCAGGCAGCCATGACAGAACAGAGGATGCCTTGCTGTTGGGTGTGTTTCCTCTCAGAAAAGTCCTCCTTTCATCCAGTCAAGTGAGGCTGATGTGCTTGCTCAGGTGATGTGGAAGAAAGAAAAGCAACAATAAATGTAATTATTTTGACACATTCCTTTTAAATAGGTTATTATTCTTACTTAATGCAAAGTGATTTACACTGCCATTATGAAAAGGAATCCACTGTCCTTGGTCTTTAAACTGTGAACACTGAAGATTCAATGCCAGACACAATCAGCAGTCACTAATAGTTTGATGACAAACTGCAGGGAGGGATCATGTCAGCGCTGTAAGATATGCTCCCTTCCAGCATCCTCTTTGCTCTATATTTTACTTTATTTTGCAAGGAAAAGCTCATTTTTACCTTGTAAGAAGGATAAAACAATCGGAGGGGTGTATCTCATTGGCTTATCATTTTCTCCCCAAATGACATTTATTTATTCTGAAACTCCCTAGCGTGAGGCCTTGATTGTGTGGATCCTCTGAAATAAGTTCTTTGAATTATCAGAATGCTGCCCTGCCTGTCAGGAGAGCAGTTGTGTGTCCCTTTTAATCGTTCGTGTGAACAGTTGCTGGTTGGAGGAAAGTGTGCCCATTTCTATCCCCATCCAATTTGGTCTTGACACCTCTGAACCCCAAACTCTGTTTCTTTTCGACCCACCCTGTAGCTACAGAAGGGGACCAGATGTTCCACCACAAAATGTCATTTGCGAGTCAGAGATCAAAGGCCCTCCAATAACTCACTGGCCTTATCATGCTCCTTGTGGCATCCAGGGGAAGCAAAGGATCAAAGTCATAAACAGAGGCCATGTTACTGATGAATAATTTACATCCACAGTAGGTGGGAGTGCGTTAGTACGTAAAGGTCCTTTTGAAGATGAAAAATTTTGCTGCCTTTCCAGGAAACATTAATTTTGGGGGGAGCCTATGAGAGGAGACCTTTCCTGGTGAGGGATTTGGCATTGCTCTGACCATGACCATGGCGCTCTAAGAGTAACATGTGTGCCCAAGAGTAGGCCTTTCGGGCTGCAGAGGGATTTAAAACACACATTTGTTCATTCACTGCCTACGTAGAAAAGGGCTCAGACATCTTAATGGAGTTAAGAACTCAGACAGAAGCTTGCATGGAAAGAGTGTGTCCAAATTTTTCTTATTGTGAAAACTGCTTTTCCCTACTGTATCCACTGTCATCTTGAGGGGTGCGAATAAAGTTATTTGAAATTAAAGACAAGCTTAACACTCCATCAAATCAAGAGAATTACACCAGATTTTCCTGCAGAGTGGTAATTATATTTGGAATAAAGTGCTTTCGGGCATATGTGTGTCTGGATTAAGTGAGGCTCCTGGTTTTCTACTACAAATGAAAATGTCTTCTCTCTTTGCAAAACACAGGCACAAGAACTGGCCTTTGAATGCAATGAAATTCATGTGGTGAAAAGAAAAGGGGAAAAACAGAAAGAAATAAAGATGCACTTAGCATTTTATTTAAGACCAAGCATGATGTTCTCCCAATCTGCCTTAAATTTAGATGCTGACATCATTCATACATTCTAAATAGCTAGCCTGATAACCACTTCCTTAAAATAAGTTCACCACTCAGCTACAACGAAGTAGATTTCTTTCAAAGATCCCCTTACTGAAATGTGTTCAGTGCTACTTTCTGTATCATGCAGGTCAATTTAATTCAGCTCGGCTCTCTCTGCCCAGCTAAACAATTGCTTTTCAGTCTCTGGAGAGCATGGTGAATGCAGCCAGGAATACCCATCTAGAGACGGCCTTGGACACTTCTGCTCATAAAAACTTGACATCTGAAGTCGCACTCTATTAATCTCTTGTCAAAGAGTTAGTCAAGATTTCTGAAAAAAGTCAATGTCATATAAATCATTATTAATGATTCAATAATGAGTGAGATTAAAAATGGAAGAATGAGACATTTTAAGAATGGTAGCAGAGCATCTGGTTTACAAGTATCCCTCTCACAACAGCTGCACCTTTCCAGCAGCAGCCTGCTTTTCTCTGCAGCTCCAGACAGGGGCAACTACCCTTGGACTTGATGGTTTAAGTGATACCACATGAGTGGTCTGTATCTCTGTATCTCTCTATAAAACCCTCTGCCAGCACCTTGATTTCTTGCTTCTATCTTAATAATATGGCCCCACCACTTTGTTGAAAAGTGTCTTAGTTTTTGGTGTCTGCATGCAGACCCTCTAACAAGGTTTTGAGTGCAAATAGTTTATTTGAGGGTGACTCCAGAAAGTGCAGTTGGAGGAGAATAAAAATGAAACCAACATGTCTGCATGAGCAGATTAGAAGTGTGTGCAACTGGGGCTCAATCCTGCTGGGAGGTGATGTGGAACATGTCACAGAACTGTCCTTCCTAAGGGGCAAGGAAATTGGAGTATCTATCTATCAACTCTTGTTTGAAATTGGTTAAGGGGCCAAGTACATCCCTTTGGCCAGAGAAAACTCCATCTGAAGTTGCTGACTTGCATGGGTTTAGTGAGTGCTAAGAGGAAATGGAAGGAATGCTTACTGTTTCTGCCAGACAAGGCAGCTGAAATCACTCAGACAGTGCCAAGATACTCGTCTAAAAGCTTGGCTCCAAGTCTTATTTTGTAACATAACCTCTGAAAGTCATGCACTCTCATTCAGCCTATCCTATATAATAAAAGCTTAATATGCTAACTGTCAGGTCGTCTGGTCATCCATTCAACCAATCAAAGTGTAATATGCTAATGATATGCTAAGGCTGTTCAACCGCTCGCTATGACGTACACTGACCACCAGGAGGCAGACGCTCCAACCGGTAGGTTAGCTTGCTGCTGGGGTCTGGCCAATCAGGACTGAGCAAGATGGGCCGGACATACACTGGAGCCCTCCCATGGTTCCTCCCCAGCTGGCCAACCTCCTGCGTCCCTCCCAACCCTGATCATGCACCGGTGGGGTCCCTCGGCCTGGCCTGTACCCTCTTGCAATCCGGGCCACAGTCTGCAGTACTTTGTTCTGACCACCTAGCAGACTAATATAGCAGGGGTTGCACATCCATGCTCTATGTGGTGTTAACTGGAACCAGCCAGGTGGAAGCTGCACCTTTTTTTTTTTAATCCTCACCTGAGAATGTGTTTTTTATTGATTTTTAGAGAGAGAGGTAGGGAGAGAGACAGACAGAGAAACATTGATATGAGAGAGAAACATCAATCAGTTGCCTCCCATATGACCCGCAATCTAGGTATGTGCCCAGACCAGGAATCAAACCCCCAATCTTTTGGGTGTATGGGATGACACTGCAACCAATTGTGCCACCCTGCTAGGGCTATAGATGCACCTTTTATGACCTAGCACAGAAGTCACACAGAGACATTTATGCCACATTCTATCCATTAGAAGTGAATAATAAAGGCTAGTTCATATGCCGTAGGAGAGGAATTAGAATATTTAACTTTTGATGGACTGAGTCAAAAAATTTGCAGACATATTTTAAAATAAGGCTATTAGACAAACCAATCAACATCCTTATTTGAGCAAGGGCCTCAACAGACCAGTGGTCACAGAAGCTTGGACTCCTATCATAACTCTTCCTACTTTATTCACATGACTACAGTTTATAGAAATGACACATTTGAAATATGTGCATCAGAGGAGTCATTGTATGTAGTCAGCAGAATCTACTGAACTGGACATTGTCTGATATTTAAAGCCAATACAAACTACATTCAATATAAAAACTTCAGCACTTTCAATTTAATTAATAGTGGTTACCCCAACCTGTTCTTGTAAAGTGCATCCCCATGTGATGTTTGAACGAAAGGATTACAGGAAATTCAGGTAGAAATATGACCCCACCACATAAGATTGGTTGTTTATTTCTGCTGTCATAGCTTGATAACTAAATGAAAAAATCAAAGTAGATGTAGCATTTCCTAGCCCATATGGATAATGATTAATAATAGTTTGCTAAGATGTTATGCATTGAACAAAAGTTTATGAGTAGGAGACAATGCATCAGGGGCAGAGAATTGGAATCTGGTTGCACAAGGAGATAAACTTGGAAGACTTGGGATATGTGCAACTTACCACCAGGGTAACTTCTCACAGCCACAGGGAAGCTTCTGGCGAGGGAAGGAAAAAGAGCTTTCTTCGTTCTACCTGAGGGCATCAGCTACTTCTCCATCTTTTCTCTAACCTTTCCCATACAAGTAATCCAAGTTAGCCAATTGGATAGTTTGAGATTACTCCATAAACGCTGTGGCTATTTCCCAACCCAAATTCTTCTTTTCTATGACAGGAAGACTGAAAGTGGCTATTCCCCAAGAGAGGCCTCCTACTTATTCTTCCATCAGGGGCACCTGCTCATGCCTACAAATCACTGGGACACCCCACCACTCTCAGAAAGCATAAATATTAATGGGTGTGTGGCCCAGGCACTGAGGGCCACATTGAGCTTATTATAACAAAGGAGATGGCAGCATGGCCATAGAAAACATCATTAGTGAGGCACGTGGTGTATGCATTAAGCAGTGTCTTCACCATAGAGATGGCTGGGAAATGTAAACTTGAGAAGTGAGAACATCAAAGGCATCAACTGGCTTCAGACCCACAATCCTCAATTGCAAAAATCTCTTTTACGTGGTGTAAGTCTGACCCTTCTTTTTAACCTAGTATTGGTGTAAAAGTGGTGGCATCTTTCCTCTACTCCTTGTTTGAAATTCACAAAAATGAGCAAAGGGGACTATAGATAGAGGGAACACAACCCATCATCAATGAAATAGGAACCTGCAATAGCATCACACCACAGACTACGAAAGATTCCTAGCAAATGCCAAGAAAGCTAGACTGAGATGAGGGAGTAAGCCCACAGCTGACACATGCTGCCAAAGTCTGATAAGAATATGTATTTTGCCCAGCTGGCATGGCTCAGTGGTTGAGCGCTGATCATGAATCAGGAGGTTATGGTTTGATTTGCAGTTTGATTTTATTAATATATCAATAAAATATATTTTAAAAAGAATATGTATTTCCCCAAAAGTATTTGTCAACACCAAGAGGAACATATCAAGGATTCTTAGCTGAAATCCAGTTTCATGGGCAGCACAGGAAAGAGGTACGAAAGAAATATTGTTTAAAAAATATATATATATATTTTTTATTGATTTCAGTGATGAAGGGAGAGGGAGATAGAGATAGAAACACCAAATGATGAGAGAGAATCATTGATTAGCTGCCTCCTACATGCCCCACACTGGGGGTCGAGCTCACAACCCGGGCATGTCCCCTGACTGGGAATCGAACCATGACATCCTGGTTCATAGGTCAACACTCAACCACTGAGCCATGCCAGCTGGGCAGAAAGAAATACGTTGATGAACAGAGCACCACTGCTTATAGTGAGGTCAGGAATGAAAGGGTAATTTTAAAAAATTGTTATGCTGGTAGTCTGTTGCTGTTGCCTGAGAGTGATGAGGAATAGATAGCCAGTAGCTGATCATATCCAGAAGGTATGTACCCTAAAGAGCTTGCTGTGAACAGCACTGGTTGAGGAACACAAAACCTGAGAAAGCCTGTGCCCTTAGGGTAAGAAAATTAAAGCTACAAGGAAAGAGGACTGGGAAGTACAGAGATGGTAGGCTTGAGATCATCCAACAAAATGAAATAGAAAAGCAAATTATAAATTTGCAAAGAAGTTGATAGATATGGGAGACAAAGCAGACCCATATATTCATAATTAGTTTCTGAAGAAGAAAACAAGTGTTGGAAAATAAGTAAACAAGAGATATTTAATATAATCTTTTCCCCTAATGGGCAATCTGAGTTGTGCATACAAAGATGTCCAGAATGGGGCTCAACAAAAGTTGACAATTGTGATTTCTAGGCAGAAAGATATTGCTTTTTTTTGGGTACTTTTATGAATCATTTGAAAATGAGCATGTGCTTTTAAAGTCTAAATAAAAACATTATTCTAAAATCAATAAACAAAGGCATAGTGTTGGGGCCATTTGACCCATGACTCCTTTCATCCCTGGTTTGCTTTTCCTCCTCTGCTCCACAGATGGTCACTCCTTGGAAGGTCATCTACATGTCTACAGATTGTCTGGTCTAAACTAGAGGCTAGGAAATGAGACCAATCATCTGGTGGTGTTGTAAGGATGCTGGGAATAATATGTTCTCTTGCCTGCAATTAAGTCCTTTCGGGCCAACCTCTCCATGCCAATGATTGGGCCAGAATTCAGAAATTAGAAATCACAAGCCATTGATAACTCTGTGATCAGAAAACAATACTGCCTACTTCATGCCAGCCAGCAAGGAGGGCTTGCAGAAGACATTTTCATATTTCTTTTAAAAAAATCACTGGCATAGCTCTGCTAGGAAAACACTAAGTGTTTTGGCTGTGGAAACTTGGTTTATGGAACAAATGGCCTATTTGTTGAGTGCCTACTATGTACAGGTACATCATTTCATTTAATCTTCATCAGAACCCTATGATATGCATATACCACTTACAGGTGAGGAAACTGAAGTCCAGAGAGGGTAAGTCATCTAAAGTTACATAGCTACCATGTGGCGGAGTTAAAACCAAAACCAGATCTGTCTGGGAAACTAGTATCTCTTCTCAATAAGGGCTTGTAGACAAAAAGACTTTCTCCACAGAAATTAAAGTTTGCAAGGCAAAACCTTCGGATTTTATGAGTCAAACCAATTTAAGAGCTACAGAAAGTGGGAAGAACAGAGACTTTGGTTGGTATTTTCAGAATTTTCTATAAATATCAATTGAGAAGTCTTGTAACACAGGAGCCAGTGACTAAGGGATTTTTCATGACTTAAACCAATTTGCTGGGAGCGAAAGGACCATGAGACAGGAAAACTTGGTGGACCGGCCTTGCATACCCATCTGTCTTTCTGCAGATGTACAGATTCAAATGCTAAGTGGGATTCTTAGGAATATTTGTAATAATAAAAGCTGAAAATAAGCCTTAGTGTGCATCAGAGAGGGAATGGTTAAATAAACTGCAGCCATACCTATGTAGACATGGAAAAGAATAATATCAAGTCCTATGTGCTGATGTAGAATGATCTACAGGACATATAGGTAGGTAAAACAACAAACAAACATAAAAAACCCCAAAACAAGATTCAGACCAGTATATTTTTATGCTCTCATTTATGTTAAAAAATACATATTAGATTGAATGATATTACAATCCTGCTTTTGTAGGTAATGTTTCAACAGTGGCAATTTTATATGATTCCATCAAAAAATATATATATATATACATATGTACCACACACACTAAAAGGGGATGCATCCTGGGCAGGTGACTGGGGACTAGAAGTCTGGGGTAAGAAGGACTGGAAATGTATTATCAAGAGCAAGTATCACTTTGTAAAATAAAAATAATAAAAAGAAAAACAAAATATACTTGACACCTTCAAACTGAGGTTATAGCTTCCCCAACTTATGACAGTTTATTGATCCAAATATTTAAAATTTGAGTCAGATTTTCATTAAATTCTGGTGTGACGAATGGGGTATATTTACTTTTTATTTTGAGAACATTAAACAAAAAGGATCATTTAATCACTGTACTAGTGAGAACATGGCATGGATTGGAGATGGGAACAGATGTTTAAAAATGGAAGGGGGGACGGAAACACTCACACAGTTTTCTCTCTCCTTTCTGTTTTCCTCTCCTGTGGTACAAACTTCTGTTGTTGTTCTTTTTAAATTTAAATTCACTTTATTTTTAGATGACCTACATGACATGTTCTTAAAAACAATGTCTCTGATCCAAATAAATCAGAGTCAAAATAAATGAAGAGCTCAAGATATCATCAGCCCCATTTGTGCTAGTCCTGGTGTATGGATGAAAAGCCGCAGCCAGATATGATGACAGGTGATAGATCCAAATAACAAAACTTGTTAACATCGTTCCATTTCTAAACCACCCTTAAAGAAAATCATATATGGGGTCACCCCATTCTCATGGCAGTCCAGCAGAGCAACCAGACCGTCCGGATTCATGTTTTTACCAATAAAGAACTGGTAGTTTTTTAAATGAGCAAGAATGTGCTTCCTTTGTTCTATAGTCCCAGTCATAAAAGGCTCTACTCTTCCTGGTCTCTGTTGTTCAAGTTTCCCTTCCATTGATTTCATGTAACCTCTGATGTAGTTCTTGTAGACTTCTTTATGAAGCTGATTTCCTACAAATGACGGTTCACGACCATATCACCAGTGATTACTATGCTTTCAGTACCTTCCCTTCAGGCCTTCAGCAGAGGCATTTCCACCAATAAGCAAGTCAACAATGTTACCCTTTGTCCTACTGACCATCTTCCCCTTCACCATCAGGCACAGGCCATCTGCAATCTCCTGGATCTTGTAGATGTCAGAGAACATCTCATCATGGCTGATGAGGTCACAGTAGGTGATCATGATGGCAGTTGGAAAAGATGACAGAAGTGGTGATAGCAGGGACCCAGAACTTTGAGCAAGTGCCATGCCAAGCAGCACTTGGAAGGAGGGAGAGGAACCTCTGATTTTTTTAAAAAAGAAGACATGATGGAAGATGACAGCAGATGTAGTAAGACTAACCACAATGGTCAAACAGACCTCCACCTCATTGGGTCAGAGAAAAAATATGGTTTAGATTCAGTGATTTTGTTAGATTATAAAGATGGCCAACTGTTGGGATCAAAATGCATGTGGCTCAATTTGTCAGTTACATAAATTCAGCTTTTGAGAATATTTGGGAATCAAAGAGGGGATGTGATACTTTAACATAAACTAAAGTGATCTCAGAAGAATAGTTACCTCCATGGAGAATTCTAGCCCTAGAAAGAATAATATCTATGGTGGATTAATTATAGGAATGGCCCTCATTTCTGTATGTCTCCTTATTATGCCTTTGGAGTTTTGTCACACTGACTATAGGCCTGGTCATGTAACTTGCTTTGGGCAATGGGACAGTAGCAAATGTAATGTAAGCAGAGACATGAAAAGCATTTCAGTACTGGCCCTCCTCTCATTGCTCTTGAGATCCTGCTGAGCTGCCATGTTGAATAAGCCTGGTAAAGGTTGAGAGACTACACGCATTGAGATGTGCCATCCCAGCTGAGTCATCTTACATCAGCCAGACCCCAGCAGACCTGGCAACTGACAGCAGACACATGGGTGTGCCCAGCCAACATCAACTGTGTCTAGTCCAAATAGGCAGAATCACCCAGCTGAGTCCACCACAAACTGCCATTTCTTAGGATAATGACTAAACAAAGGATGGTTGTTTGAGCCATTATATTTTGGGCTATTTTATAATGTAGCAATATCTATATGCTACAACATCCTTGCTTTTTAATAGTTGATATAAAAATATAAAAAATAATATACTTCTTCCTAACTAATCTGATCAACTCTTGAATATCTGAATAAATGGAGGATAAGGACATGGAAAATCAAAATGCACTAACAACCCCAAATTCTAAAATCTGTTGAAAAACTTTTGGAGATGGATGGTGATGATGGTGGCACAACAATATGGATATACTTAATGCCACAGAAATGTACACTTAACAGTAGTTGCAGTGGTAAAGTTTATGTTATATATATTGACCACAATAAAGAAAACAAAAACAATTATATTATTTGTTACTAGCTTCAACTTGATTCTTCATTCTGGCCTGAATCAAGTAAAATAATAATAATAATAAAGGACTTCAGTGGGTCTGATTTTACCCATTGTCCCTCCTTTGCCATGGGTACTAATGAGCAGTGAAAGGGAAAAGGCAGCAGCTGCAGGGGAGGGGGAGAAACAAGAGATCCGGATAATCAGTTGCTGGTTAATGAGTGAACTAGCATCAGGGGTCTACTATAGGTGAACACTTTTCTCTCCTGCAGTCTTTTGATCAGCTTGAATCACAATCAGCTAAGACTTGCTGTGACTCCTCAGTTATGCACATTCAATGCTTACTTCAGCTGTATACTCCAAAGTAATATGTGACCAACTCTAAAGATGTGTATTCTGCATACTTCTAAAAATGAATTTGATGTGGTAGAAAGTCTACTATGGTAGAGATAGGAAGGGATGTTTGTATCAGGAGCTGGTGATTAGATGCTTCTGGTACCCGCTATATTCCCATGGCCTACCATAGAGGTATCCTGTGGAGAGAGTCTGAACATGCCAATGGCTTTCTGTGTCTTTCTAGGTAGGCAGCCTAGAGGTGCTAGGGAGTAAATGACCCCAGGAGTGACTTCTAACCTGTGAGGGACACGAGATGGTGGACAGAGACTCAATTTCCTTGATCCTTAGTGGGACAGCTAGACATGGTTTGACACAGTCACTTGGAGGACCTCAGTTGCTCTTAGTGATACCCACCTGTTTCTTGTCACACTTCCTGTTAGTTCTTCTTTCTTGTTTCACTTCCCTGTCCCTTAACAGTGTTTCCTGTGATCACAAATAAGCCACTTGTATCCAATAATTCATTTCAGTGTCTGCTTTTGGAAGGAGGGAACCCCAATACAATAGAGTTACCACAACTGGTATCCAGTAGACTCTTAGCTTCTTAGCAGGTAGGCTAAGGAAAACACAAACTGTACTCATCAACAGAGCCAAGTCTGAACCATTAGTTATTAAGATAGCCTCCTTTTTCAATTAATCATCTTGGTGTTACAGGAATTTCTCACTCCTCCTCCAGGTCATTGCCTAGGAAATCCTAGTCTTCTAACTGGAATGACTGCCCCCCCCACCCCCCCCCCACCCCCCCGCCAGGGTGAGGACCCATTTTGGGCTCCAGAGCAGTTTGATAAGGGTTATTAAGGATGGAAGGGTGAAGAAGGGTCCTGAGAGAAGACCAGCTTTCTCAACAAGGATGGTGTGAGAAGTCTTGAGAAGGGTCCCTCCTAGTTCATCCCACAGAGTGATAAGCAGAGATGCTGTATTTCCTTAGAGTTGTCTGTGGAACCCAAATGTACAAGTTAGGGTATTTTTGGCAGTTAAAAACATATCCTAAAGTTATGTGAAACTCCACCCATCAAGATGTGAAATCTCTGTCTCCTCCCCTTGAATTAAGGGCTCACCTTTGCGACTAAGCACGAGATGAATAGAATGTGATGAATGTAAGACTGTGTGACTTTTGAGGCTAGGTTAGAAAAGGCTTTGCCTTTTTCCTTGGTTTGTCTTGGAACATTCTCCCTGGGGCCTTAGGCTATCATGTAAGAGGGTCTGAGGTTTGACCTCACTACCCTGAGGCAATTAGATTGAGGGGGAGAGAGAGAGAGAGAGAGAGAGAATACTTGGGTTGCCCCAGCTCTTCAAACCGCAGCTGTTGAGTCTTCTCAGCCCAGGTACTAGACATAGAAGTAAAAACATTTTCAAAATGACCCTAGCCCCAGCCACCATCTGACTACAATATATGAAAGACTCTGCCCTCCTTCACCTCCCATCTGAACAACCCAGCTGAGCCATATAGTATATCAGCTATCAGATTTGTAAGCCAAATCAATGCTCGTTTTCCTCTTCAGTCGCAATTTTAGGATGGTTGGCTATACAGTAGTGATTTTTAACCCGTGTGCCGCAGAATTTTTAAAGCATGCAATACCTGACTATTTAGTCAGGGGCACTGACCTCTTTTCCCTTAGATTGTCAAATAAAAGAATTATAGAAGCCAACACAACAATAGCATCAAAATTATACCTCTTTTTGGTCAGATCGGCAAAAAAAATATTTTTTGATGATTAGTAGAATTTTAGTAATTAGTTTATGTGTGCCATGAAATGAAACTGGTTGAAAATCACTACTATACCGCAATAGGTTTATTTGGTGGCAGATAACAGAATATCCAACTAAAATGTGGGGCTTAGTGTTCTCACTGACATAAGGTCTGGAGGTAGGTTGTTCTGGGGTTTGTTAATTCAGCTGCTCTTTGAGGTCGGGGACCTGAATCAGAACATTTTGGCTTTCTCCTCATGATAGCAAGATAGCTGCTGCAAATCCAAATAGTGTTTTCTCACGCAATATCTAAAGGTGGGAAAGAAGGGACGCTTTGCTCTCTGTGTCTTTCTTCTTAAAGAAAAAACAAAAAAACCTTTCCAAACTCTCTTCTGTGGACTGCCCTTGGATCCCATTGGCTGTGATCTTGTTACAAGGAAGGATGGAAGAGTGACTATCTCATCATTTTAGTCTCTATAGTTGGGGGTGGACTCTGCCTCCCCGGAAAGAGGGTTGGGGATGGTCATTGATTAGATGACCAAAAGAGTTCTCTAAAAATGGGTTTCTAGATATCTGGAGTTCCCTTGGCAGGGGGGAAACCTTTATTTTATTTTAATCATAATGAACATCTTTCTAAAATATTCCAGGTTTACATTTCCTTCTGGTTCCTTTAACCACCTGGAACCTGCTCTGTTCTCATTTGAGGCACTGTTTCCAAATTGGAAGCAGTTGTTCATTCAACAGTAAGGGAAATATCCCAGTTGCCCCCTCACCCCCAGGCTGCTTTGTTGGCATGTCACCCAGGGTGACTCTGGCATTTTCACCTTGACCTGGTTCTCAACTCCCTTCTCGGTTCCACGTCTTGATCTGTTTGGGTCCCAGCATTTGGTAGCACCTATAAGGGGACAAAACATGCTTTAAGGACATGCATCATGCATTAGTTGTCTATTGCTGTGTAACAAATTACTCCCAAACATAGTGTTTTTAAAACAGCAAACATTTATTATCTCACAATTTCCAAAGGCAAGGAATTTGGGAGAGGCTTGCCTGGGAGGTTCTAGCTCAGGGTCTCCCTATAAGATTGCAGTAAAAATGTTGGCTACAGCCCTCTGAAGGTTTCCCTGGGGGTGTTGATGGGGGTGGGATCAGAGGTTCTGCTTCTGTGACTATTTTCTCTCTTTTCCACATCCAGCGCGGCTAGAAAGCGGGTCCAGTTCCCGAGTAGAGGAGCTGGGGATTGAGAAATAAAAGAAAGAAAGAGACAAGACACAAAATGGAAGGAAAAAGCTGGGACTGGGTGGGACCACCTTCCTCTTCTGATTGAGGGACAGGGACCCAAAGCCAATCCAGCGAGTTTATTTTATACCCCCACATACCAGGAAGTTTTACCAAAAGTCAAGACAAAGGAGATTATTTGCATTCTTGAGTAGGCCCAAGCATTCCTGGTGCTTGACTGGATTTACATATCAAAAACACACTACCTGACACCTGGGCAAAGGTAAGTCAATGCTGATAACACATCTGCCTTTTTGGTAAATGTATATCCAAGACTCGGCTTTGCCTATCTCCTTGGGTTCAGCTGACAATAATTAAAGAAATGCCCATGTGCCTTCCCAGGGGGCCCTCTACAGCTTCCAAGAGCTTATTCATGTGGCTGTCGGCTGGACTCAATTCTTCGTCTTTCTAAGGGGTTGCCTCAGTTCCTCAAGGTAGCAGTTGGCTTCCCCCAGAGCAAGTGGACCAAGAGAGAGGAGCAGAAACTAATATGTCTTTTATAACCTAGCCTAGTGAAGGCGACATACCATCACTTCTGCCATATTCTATTGGTTACACACGCCAACCATGATTTAGTGTGGGAGGAAGCACTCAAGGGCATGATAACCAAGAGGGGAGGGTCCATTGGGGGACAGTTTGGAGGCTGACAGCCATACTTCATCAAAGTCTAACATTCTGAAGTCCCCTGTGCTGTTTTGAGGTTTTGTGCTGATTTTTCAAAAGAACATTCTGTTGTTTTTCTCCCCCTTATACACTCTCTTTCACTATTTGTTAACTTGGCTTTCACTCCCTCTATGTCACATGCTTCTTAAAGGTATTCATGATAGAAGATGCTGCTGGCACTTTGCCTGTGTCCCCTGAAATACCTTTTAACCTTTTATGTCTTGGGCTTCCCTTGTTTTGGGGTGCTTTGAACCCTTGCTCCAGGTGGAGATAACCCTGAGATATAACTTATACTTCCAAGTCCCCTGCAGGTCAGGCTCCTGCTGTCCTGGGTAGGACTTTGCCTGAAACGACACCTTTTCTTGGCTTCCCTTCTTTCTCTTTCCAGCTTCTCTGAGCCCTTCAAGGTTTTCTCTGGGAGAACTTTCTTGAGAAAACATTTGCTTAAGAATCCTCATCTCAGGGTCTGCTTCTGGGGAACCCACCCTGACAGCTATCCTTGTTTTATAAACTATTCATGTGTTTGCAAACTCAGTCTGAGAAAGAACAAGAGAGAATTTTCTTTTAAGATTTATCAAGATGTTAAATTCAATAACAAAACTCATTCAAAATAGACTTACCTACATTTGATGTGATAAAATAATGAAAAGTGTAACCAAATGATAGAAAAATGTGTTGTGCATTTATTTTTCTGCTAAATCACTCTGCCCTCTCTGCTCTGCTTGAGCTCCCAGGATCCTGAGAGCCTACAGAGGGGCAGAGAGCATGTCTGATATCTCTGCTAACAACGCATTAGTAGGGTCATTAACTTTTGAAGGGCATTTACTAAATGGACTTTTTTCTCTAGGAATCTTCTTGGCTGTTCCCGAGTCTTTGTAAATATGAAAAGAGAGAAGTAAGTTTTTTTTTTTTTTGCAATTTCCAGTGTTTCTATAATGTTCATGAAACCTTTGTGAAGTTTTTAAGAAGTAGAAACCACATAGATGCTCTGTTCATAGGTCACCAGCCAGACCTGCTGAGTTGGCCCTGCTTGTTGGTTTACAGCACTCTCCAGTCTGCAAAGACTCTCAATCCCACTCCTCTAGTAACTACTGTTGATGGCAGGTGTGTATTTCAGATGTGTTATGCTCAATTAGTCATATTTTCTGGAACTTCCTTTGGGACTCACAATGCCAAACTGGGATATATCCCTCAGCAATGAGACCTGCTCACCTGGAATACACATCTGTGCAGGAGCAGCCTCCGAGCAGAGATGTTTCCAAAAACACTGTTGACATTATTTCCATCACAGCTATTTCCTACAAAGGCCTCTGTGGGTTTTGAAGGATTGAAACAATGGGTTTTTATTTAGACCTACTGTGGGAACCCCGGTGTGTAAGCCTATTGAGGTACCCCTTTTTCCTCCCTCAGAATCAACTCTGTACTATTCTCCCACCCTCTGAAACCACTGTTCACAGACAGTACCAAATGCACTCAGTCTTTACTAATGCTTGTTTCTTCTCTTTGATGGTTTCAATGATATCTGGGCATTTAAGTTTCTACCCAGAGCATCCTTTTTGTTTGTTTGTTTCACCTGTCTTTTCCTTAAGATATATGCCTTTTCTTAGTGTCTTATTCAAACCAAATCTCTTTGTTTTTTTTCTTTTCTTTTATTATTTTTATTGAATTGGTGTTTTGTTTTCTTCATGGGTCTCTTAGACCAAAATCAAGATTTTGACAGTTTATCCACAAAATAAAAGTTTACAGTCAAACTAACTTTTCCCCCCTACTTTTCATTTTTCTGTTAAGCCTGAAAAAATAATTGGACTGGATAAGGATCATCTGAAGACTCTGAAACAAGGAGGGTTCAGGGAGTATAAATGGTGATGGACAAAGACTTGACTTGGGTTGGTGAACACACAATACAGTGTACAGATGATGTGTTGTAGAATCGTGCACCTGAAATCTATGTAATTTTGTTAACCAGTGCCACTCCAATAAATTCAATAAAAAGGAAAAAAAAAAAGACTGAAATATTCTCACTGGATTTTTTCAAATTTAAATGGAAGACTCACTATCATTACAGGTGATTATGTGTAAAGAGGTCAGGCATTGCCAGTAGTAAAGAGAGATTTAAATAAACCGAAGAAAGACAAATGTCTCCTGTGTTGCAGAAATTTCCTTTCCTCTCTGTGCCATAGTCTGCAACAAAGAGCTACATGTGTTCTGGCATCAGGGTGCATGATGCTATGGGCTTTCTATTTCTGATAGAAATCCATAATCTATACCAATTTAAACCAACACAGGTGTTGATTCATGAAAAGAATTTTACACAGACACACACACACACACACAGCTATTTTAGGGAAGGCTGCTTTCACAGAAACACACTGTCATTTGCCTATTCAAATTCACAAACATGCCACAAATAAATTTTCTTGATTAGTTACAGCTCAACCAGTGAGGAAGGAGTCTTGGAACCTCATGGAACTGGGGTGATGTTTCATATCCAAGGGGCTAGGAGCTATCTTAGGTGGGTCCTTTTATTGAAAGGGAAGACATTCCCCAAGGGGGAGAATAATCATTTACTACTATGTGTAGGAAAAAATATCCTCAAGGCGGGCCTTTCCCCTTTTGGACCCATGCTGATGGAGGCGCTGCCGTTCTGTAGCTGCCTCATTTGGATCATGTGCCTTCAGATGTAGCTGTGGTAGGTGAAGGGAAAGACTGCAGAGCTGAGCATGGGCTTATCCTGAAAGTGTCATGCATCACTTCTGTGCACATGCTACTGGTTAGAACAAGTTACATTGCAAGTGAGGCTGGGAAGTGAAAGGGATTACATAGGTAATAGTAAAGTAATAAACTGCTCTGCCACAGAAAGGAAACTCATGAGTTCAGAGAGACTTTTCAAGATCACATTGCCAGCAGATGATAGAGAAAGCTCTGTTTTCTTAAAAATAATTTAAAATCAGGTGGGTTTATTGCTATCATGGTTATCAGTATTATTTAAAAAATTTTTATAGTTTCATGTTTAAGAAATCCAAGTTCTTGCTAAAAGTCTTGTGTAATAAGATGAAAATGTATATGGAGTTGACTTTTATTGTAACTATAAACCAGTGACCACTAATTTAAATGAAGCTTATGTATGGACAGACAAGAAGAATAAAACAGACTGTCAGAAGAAATAAAGGAAGATGGAGAGTGAATTTGAAGACTATTTAATCGGCCAGGGGCATCTCCATTTTGTTTTGGTAACAGGTCAAGCAATTTACATTACAGAGCCCTGTCCAATTGCACATGACTTTGTCTATTGAATTATGGTTTGTTTCTGCACACCTTTTTTCTTTTCATGGTAACAAGGAGCTTGGGAGCTGCCCTTCCAGAAGGATCAGAGGCTATGGATTATTATGTGTTCTGTGTGCTGCTAACCCTCTGGGACATGATTACCAAAGATAAAAATGCTTTCCTTGAGCTTTATTGTTCAAATAGGGAGGCTATACAAGTAGTAGCTCCTAAAGGGAGCACTTTTCATTCACACGGCTTCTATTTGGCAAGTACATCAGGAAAGATGTGATTTGAAGCAGGGCAGGCAGCGTTTGTAGGAGACTAGTTGGGAAGCAGCCCTGGGCTCCTGATTCTTCACTCTTATGGACTGTAGCACTCACTCTGCCTCCTGTCTGGCTGGTGACCTATGAACACACTTGCTATGGCTTCAGCACCTTCTCTGTTCTCTCGCCCAAAGGCGAGGGATCCACATTGACAAGATGCCACAAGTGCTGGAGATTCAGATGATTCAGCCCCTCTCCAGTTTTCAGTGATCACCTTTGAGAGAGGAGTGTGCTTGCTTCTCAATCATAAACCACCTTTTCAGATCCTACATAAGCAGAGCAGGCAGTTGGTGAGGGAGCCTGAAATCAGTCCAGCTTCAAAGTGGCATTTCTGTCCTTAATTCCCCTCATGCTCTTATCAGTTGAAGTGGGTGTCCTCTTTCTCATTGGGTGCTTTGAGTGGGGTTTTTACAATATCTTGAGAGAGAGAATTTTCTGAGATTTGCATGGGAGCACGAGAGATTTTTATTTGTGTGGAATTACATCTCTGGGTTTTCAAAGTCCCATTTCCCTTAATCTAGTCCTGGAAGACATGTAGCTGGGAATTCAGTAGAACTAGACACAAAGCCAGCATCCAGAGCTTCCATCCCATGTTGGAAATGGGTACCATACAGCATCAGGCTAGTTGCAGTTCATTAGTCCATCATGTGTGGTCCACATGGCCGTGAGCCATGAGGGCAAATACAGAAGTGTAAGAATCCCGCAGGCCAGGAGTCAAGTGCAACATGCCCAACCGACAAGAGCACAAACTCCTTTATGTAGGAGATTAAATATCTCAGATCTTCCCACGCTTGCAGTGGCTATGCCTACTCTGACCAGTGACCTGTTCCCAAGTGTGACTGACAGACAAGTACCTTCCCTATTTCACCCAGACTTTACTGGGCATGTATCTATCCTCCCCCTGTATAGCCCCTCCCTTCAGTGATCTGTGGAGAATAGACTGGCAGATCCCTGGGGAGTGTTAAACTGTAGCTTCCTGGCAAAGCTGCACCAATGGCATGCCTATAATATTTGGCCTTCCCTTTGCTCCTTTCTTGTTATTTATAACCAGGTTAATTACAATGATATTGATGCTATAAAGCAGAGAGATAACATAGGTACCTCATATATTACATTAAAAAGTTAAATTAAATGTAATATAAAACTCTTTATTAAAATACTAGAGGCCCGATGCATGAAATTTGTGCAAGAGTAGGCCTTTCTTCCCCCAACTGCCAGCACTGCCTTCCCTTGCAGCCCTGGCTTCATCTGGAAGGTCGTCCAGAAGGATGTCCAGTCTAATTAGCATATTACACTTTTATTATTATAGATAATGTACATACAGAAAAGTATGCAATTAGCGAGTCTTTGCAGACCAAGTACACTAGTGTAACCAGAACCTAAATCAAGGATCAGACATTGCTTGCTTCAAGATGCTCCCCTTTTGTTTTCTTCTTGTCATTACCCCTAGCCAGGGTAACCACAATCCCAACATCTCTCTCTGTAGAGCAGTTTTATCTGCCTCTGAATGTTTATAAATGGAATACTTTATACGTGTACTCTTTCCAGTTTTGCTTCTTTCATTTAGCATCAGGTTTGTGAGATTCATCTATGTAGTTGTAGTTCAATCACTTGGCTGGCTCTATAGTATTCCAAGGCAAACCTATTTCCCATTGGTTTATCCATTGTACTGTTGATGGGCATGTTGATGAATTAAAGTTTGGCACTCTCATGAAGGAGGCTGCTAAGAGATGCATCTCTGTTGGATATCTAATTAGGTGTAAAATTGCTGAGTTTGTGTATAGTTGGCTTTAGTAGAGACTGCTGGTTTTCCAAAGTGGTTTTAGAAATCGACACTAGCAGTGGGTCAGGGTTCTTGCTGCTCCAGATCTCAACATCTGGCATTTTCTGTGTTACATTTTTCTGGCTCTGAAGTAATATTATTCTAAAAAAAAACAAGGATATAGTGGGCCTGGGGGTAAGAGTAATTTGATTTGGTTAATGTCCTGGAGAAGTATTCCACAATGTGTACACGGCTGTCCTGCCGCTAGCCCAGCAAAAGATGTTGGTAGTGTGACAGTAATTATTTGTAAGCTCCAGCCACCCCTGCCTCCTTGAACGGCACAGCTGGTCCTGGGAAATCTTTCTAGAAGCAAATTTGTGCAGACAACGGCAAGAATAGCCAATGGCAATGCTTCTGCAAGTGTGATCCCACCTCTTCTCCTCCCCATCCTTCCCCCTGAGAGGCTGACAATGAAGCTGACTTAGACGCCCATTTCCCAATAACTCAGCTTCTCCACTACCTTCCCGACAGCCACAGACTGCTCCCCTGGTGTGCACAGCACCCTGGCTCGCTTGCCAAGACAGAGTGCGGCAAAGCTTCCACATAATCATTTCCAAACATTAAAATGGCCCCATTGTCATTACAGCAGGGAGATTGAATTCGCCTCATCAAAGCGGAGTGTGACAGGTGACTCAATAGGACAGTGCCAAGCGCAGAGGCAAGAAGATTAGCAGGGCACTGATATCATTATTTCCGCCTATCACAGATTCGGCAGGGAGGCAATTGTAATTTCTGGGCTTATTAGTCTACATTCGGAGGGGAAAACCGAGTGATAAAACTCACGGTGACAGCTAAGCATTTGTGCAGCAAGTGCTGTCACGGTGACACTTAGAAAATGCCAATGTGGCTACGTCCTCATAATCCTCACTAATAGAGGTTAAAGCTGGGCACAAAGGCACCCTTATCAGTCATCAGTCCACTAATAACATTTGCATTTTTAAGTTTAACATAGTAAGTAAAGGAGCTGTAGTTCTGTGCAGTTGGGACAATTAATTTCATGCTGGAATTAGAAAGCAAAGCCAAAAATTTCCTGCGGCTCCTATCTCTTCAATCGCCTGCAAGAATCCTCCAAGGAGAGAGATGAGTGAATGGTGTTAAGAACAATGTTACCGGCAGTGTCTATTGCCTGTGAAACCGTCGATAGGAGAACATCACTAAACTCCTGAAATTAGATTTCTGCCCCCCTCCAGTCAACAGACAGTGCAGCTCAAGGACTTAAAACCAACAAATGCAGCGGAAAATATCTTCACATGCTTAACATACTCCCGTCTTAGTGCTCTCGATTTTGCCATCCGGGGGTATATTAAATCACATAAGAAGGCTCCAAAGAGCTGGGGAGGGTAAGACAGTGTAACTGTTGGTGACGGAGATGGAGTGTCGCCTATTCTGAGGCCACTTCCCAGAAAAGCCTTCCTAGCCCAGCTAATTTACATAAACCTCCTGTAATTAATATGTTTCCATATCAGCATTTTTTCAGGGCACTGGCAACGAAAAAGAAAATTAAGAGATTCTTCTTGGAGATAATACCAGAACTACAGTTTCATGGCTAATATATATTCATGACTCAATGATTGAAAAAAAATCATCTAGCTGGGGGAAAATATTAGAATTCTAATCTTACTTTGTTGGGAAAATATTACAGGTGGCAAGCCGTTACTTTTTCACATTTAAATAAATAAAAGACCAATTAAGAAGACTATGTAATTCAATTCTTGAGTGAGTGCCACTGAATTCAATTTGTTTCAGGTCAATGAATATAATGCAAAGTTATTAACAAAAAGGTCAGGGGCTGTGTAGAAAGCATGCACACACGATACAACAGAGGTAATCAGCACACATTTCCAGTGTGCTGTTGTGCTGGCATATGGTGCAGAAAATCTTAACGGGATTAGATGTTAATAAATTGTCAAGTCTGCTTTTCCTCCCCTACCCCCTCTATTAAAGAGTCTTCAATGGACTGATCTCTCTCCATCTCTCCCCACTCCCCTTCCTTCGTCAGGCACTGAAGATTAAACATATAGAGGTTGGTTTAGAAAACCACATATATCAGTGAGCCGGCTGAAGCACGCACTTTGAGAATCATCACTGCAGGGAGAGGTATGTGAGTTAAGGAAACATGAGCCACAGTTCTGAGTTGAAGAATTCAAAAAGTTCACCAACCAATATTGGTTTATAAACTAAATTCCATAGTTACTTTAGGGTTCAATCTTTGTGTTGTGTAGTTCTATGGCTTTTGACAAATGTATAATGCCTTGTACCCATGATTATACTACCATACAGAAGAACACTTTTGCTGCCCTAACAATCTCTTTTGCTCCACCTATTCAACCCTCTCCTCATCCCCGAAACACTGATATTTTAATTTTCCCTATAGTTTTGCCTTTTCCAGAATGTCATATGGTTGCAATCAGACAGTATAAAGGCATTTCAGATTAGCTTCTTTTACTTAACAATGTGCATTTTAGTTTTCTCCTTGTCTTTTGTGAATTATTAGCTCACTAATAAATTCCTGAATAATATTTTGTTGTCTGGGTGTACCACAGCTTTCTTATCCATTCACCCCCTGAAGGACATCTTGATTGCTTCCAAGTTTGGGCAATTATAAATATACCTGCTATAAACATACTAGTATATATATAGGTTTTTGTGTGCACATAGTTTTCAACTAATTTGGGTAAAATCAAGGAGCATAATTACTGGGTCATATGTTTAGTTTTGTCAGAAACCTTCCAACGGCCTTCTAAAGTGGCTGTATCATTTTGTATTCCCGCCAACAATGAATGAACATTCCTGTTGCTCCACATCCTCATTAGCATTTGGTGCTTTTAGTGTCATTGGATTTTGTCATTCTAATAGGTGTGTAGTGGTATCTAGTTTTAATTTGCAACTCTCTAATAACATATGATGTTGAACAGCTTTTCAAATGCTTATTTGCCATCTGTACATTTTCTTTGATGAGGTTTTTTTGTTCAGATCTCTTGCCCACTCTTTATCTGGGTTATTGGATAGTTTTTTTTATTGTGGTTAAGTTTTAAGAGTTCTTTGTATGTTTTAGATACAAGTACTTGATCATATAACTGTTTTGAAAATACTTTCTTCTCATCTGTGGCTTGTCTTTTCATTCTCTTAATAGTATCTCTCACAGAGAAGTTCTTAATTTTAATGACCTCCCACTTATTTTTTTAAGATATATATTTTTTTATTACAGAGAGGAAGAGAGTGGGAGAGAGAGACAGAAACATCAAGAAGGAGAGAAAATCATTGATCAGCTGCCTCTTGCACGCCCTTTACTGGGGATGGAGCCCGAAACCCAGGCATATGCCCTGACTGGGAATTGAACCAGTGACCTCTTGGTTCTTGGGTCGACACTCAACCACTGAGCCACACCTGGTTGGGCTAAAGTCCCACTTATTAATATTTTTTTCATGGATCATACTTTTGTCATCGTATCTAAAAAGTCATAGCCAGCTCTAGTTGATTTGGCTTAGTGGATAGAGCGTTGGCCTGTGGACTGAGGGCCCTGGGTTTGATTCTGGTCAGGGCACATGCCCGGGTTATGGGCTTGATCCCCAGTAGGGGGTGTGCAGGAGGCAGCCAAACAATGATTCTCTCTCATAATTTATGTTTCTCTCTCACTCTCCTTTCCTCTCTGAAATCAATAAAAATATATTTAAATAATAAATAAATAAATAAATAAATAAATAAATAAAATGTTATAGCTAAACCCAAGGTCACCTAGATTTTCTCCCATGTAATCTTCTAAAAGTTCTACAGTTTTTCATTTTACATTTAGGTCTGTGATCCATTTTGAGTTAATTTTTCCAAAAGCTGAATGAATGAGTGGTTTCATATTTACTACAGATTTGTTGGTTTTATATTAAACAGCAAATAAACAGGATCATTCTGCAGTAATGACTTGGAACTTTAATAGTCTGGGTCCCCATGGTTCCCATCATGGAGACACTGACTTCTGACTCAGAACAAAGCACCCTCAGCTGGCAGGATACATTCAGGTGGGTGTTACAGTGTGCCCGAGGGAGCTGTTTGGAAGCTTAGATGTGTAACACAGCTCATGGAGTGAAAAGCCTTGGGACAGAGGGGACTTGGCAGCCGTAATGACTGGGGATGCTTCTGATTCCGTTATGTCAGGCTCAGCCCTGGGCCAGAGCAGATTTCCACCTCTGTTTTAGAAACACATAATCATTGGCTTCCTTGAACTGAGAATCAGCTTTATTTAAAATAAAATGAAATTTATGGACACAGGATTATAGCTGCCCCAAGCCTCCAAAAATAGTATTTGTAGAACTCAAATCTTTTAGACACTCTTCCAAATCCAAGTAGTAGGCTTTGCTTCTGATATTAGTGTTGGACTTATTACCCCATGCTCCCTGTATAGTGAAAAGATTCTCAAACAATTTCTTGCTATATGGTAGGCATTTTCAGAAGTAAATGACAAGAAACCATAAAGCAAATGCCAAATTATTATGGTTTCCCATGAGACTGCTGCAGATGGGTAAACTGAGGTTAATTACAAACAAAACAAAACATCTCAGACTTAGCCAAAAAATAATGATGAGATCTGAAGACACAGAATGTATGGGGTAGCCTTTTTTGTGCCCTATACAACATCCCTGAAGCTTGCCTCTGATTTTAGTTGTGGTAGGTATCTCCAAAGCTATTTTAGTGTCCCACTTAAAGGACCCATTCCAAAGCTCCTCCTTCCTTGTGAGTGTCCTTGGAGCCATGTTTAGACACAGATGCTCCCAAGTAGGCTGAAACCAATGCTTCCAGGGGTAAACCTCAAACAATAACTGATAGGAGTTAAAAGATAATATTCTCAACTTCTAGTCTTTTGAAGGAACAATACAGAAGTGCATGCTACATGATTTTCCAGCAGAAATGAGCCTCAGTTCCCAAAGTAGTGACAATCTTAACACACATTTTACTGGATTTTTCTATAAGACTACCCATTTCCTCTTTGGAATCACCTCCCAAATAAAGTCCCTAACTCAGGCTATGCTTTTGCAGATTCCAAATTAGGCAGTGTATAACTCTGTCTTCTTGTTTTTATTACCATATCATCGCGGACTAAAGTCCTGCTACTTGGTAGAATCCCAAAGACATACTTTCTTTATTATATCAGGTACTCATTGTTCTTTTACCTCAGTGTTCCAGGTAAAACTATCGCATACTTATAAAGCTCTCAAAATTCAACTGACTGAGACTGTATTCCATGAACATTCATGTGTCACATGAGTCATGACCAATAGGACTCTGATTAGTACTATTAATAGGAACAAGCACTTATTTAATGAGGTCCTGCTCTGTGTCATGCTCTTCTACTTTACATATTTGCTTAGAATATTTTCTTGCAATGTAGGCATTAACAATCCCTCATTATAGATGATGTTGAGCCTTGTCCAGCGAATGAGTGGTAAAACAGGCACACAATCCATATATACATTGATCCAACTTCCATGTTCTTTCTATGGGTCTAAAATTTTTGAGTTTACTCCACAGTTTTCTACAAACTTTCTGTGTCCTAATTGGTTTCAATCAGTTAGATCAGCATTGGTCATTTGCTGTAGTAACTGCACACTAGAGAAAAGGAAATACCCAGACTTTTAGAGAGCAATTTGATATACTAATATATCTGAGCTGACAGGATACAAGGAGATACGTATAACAGCATTGTGGCCCCTTATTAGAATGGGATTTATGCAGAGAAGGTGAGAAATTGAATTCTGTCCCAAGTCTACCTCACAGTGTTTTCAGTGGGTTTCCCAGTACTCATATACATAATCAAGATGGAAAGCCTTAGCAGCTGGAAAAATTCTTATACTAATTCCATGTTATGTAGATTAAGAGGTATCATGGAAGGGAGAATCAAATGGAAGCCTTTGAAATCGTTCCTTCCCTATCCAGGTCAAGAAAGAATCATAAAACATCCCAGGAGGAATTGCATCACTTTCAAAGACTTTAAAAATGCAAAGGTGGTGGTCCCCATTAGATCCTTATCTAATTCATCTGTCTGAGCTTTAGCAAAAATCAGATGGATTATAGCAGATGACAATGAACTACCATTAACTTAACCAAATGATAGCTCTAAGTATAGGTGCAATACTGAATGTGGTGTCTTTCTAGAAGAGGTAAATATAGCCTTTGGTCCTTGGTATGTATCTATTGCACTTGTGAATGCATTTTCATTCACCATCAGAAAGAAACTTCTAAAATAGTTAACTTGTACATGGGAAGGACAGCAGTACACACTTCCACGTAATATTCATCTTATTATTAATTTATTTTAACTGGAACTTGATAATTTTTTTGAGTGAATGCATGTAAACACTGAACCCATAAAATATCCAAATTTCTAGAACTTGTCACTAGCTCTGCTCTTGTTCTCAAGATCTGCTTGTCAATTTATCAGCTTAGCTTAAGAAAAAGGTAGAATTCTCTCCAAAGTTCTTTCCTTATGGAGTAATTATGGTACAGGACATTTTTCTTTTCATTTTCTATTTTGACATAATTTCAGACTTATAGAAAGTTTTAAGAATGATATTAAGAATCTAAACCACAATGAGATATCATTTCAAACCTACAAGGAAGGCTAGAAAATGAAGGAAAATGGTAAGTGTTGGTGAGAATGTGGAGAAATTAGAACCCTCATACACTCTTGTTAGGACTGTGAAATGGGGCAGCCACTTTGGAAAATAGTCTGATAGTACCACAACAAGTTAAACATAAAGTTAGCATATGGACCAGCAGTTCAACTCCTAGTGAACACCCAGGAGAAACAAAAATTTTTTCACGCCAAAAGCTATGTATGAATGTTCATAACAGCATTCCTCATAATAGCCCCAAACTGGAAACAATCTTAATGCCCATTAACTGATGAATGGCTAAACAAAATGTGATATATCCATACATCAGAATATTTTTGGCAATAAAAAAGTAAAGTACATACACTACAACATCATGCTAAGTGAAAGGATCCAGTCACCAAGGACTACATATTGTATAATTCCATTTGTGTCAAATATCCAGAATAGGCAAGTCTATAGAGACAGAGAGTAAAAGTGTGTTTTGTGCTATGGGCAGTTTTGAAGAGTATAAATCGCCTATTTTATAAAAAGTCCCTCAGTTTGAGTGTGTGTGATGTTTCCTAATGATTATACTGAGAGGATACATGTTGGGTAGGAAGACCCCAGAAGAGCTGTTGTATCCTTTTCAGTGCATCCTATTAAGAGGTGCATGATGTCAAGTTGTCCCATTACTGGCTGTGTTTTCTGCTCACTTGGTTAAGAAGTTGCCTAGCAGGCTTCTTCATTGTAAATTTATTATTTTCCTCTTGTAATGAATAAGTATCTTGCGGAGAGCTATTCTGAAGTTGTTTAAATAACCTCAGTGCAATAGCTTCTTATCCATGGTTTAGCTCTCTGTGGTTTCAGTTACCCATCATCAACTATGGTCTGAAAATATTAAGTGAAAAATTACAGAAATAAACAATTCATAAATTTAAAATCTCATTCTGGCCTTCTTCATCCCACCCAGATGGTAATCATTCTTTTGTTCAAGGTATTTATGCTTATAGAGTACAGTAAAATATTTTGAGAGAGAGAGTACACATAAACTTAACTTTTGTTACAGAATATTATTATAATTGTTCAACTTTATTATTAGTTACTAGAAGCCTAGTGCCCAAATTGGTGCATGGGTGGGGTCGGGCCCGCCCGCCCTGATCTGGGCCTATCAGTCGGGGCTGATCAGGCTGGGCTGGCTGGGGAGGGGGTCCTTGGGCAGTTGGCTAGCCAGCCCTGCTCCCTGGTTGAACTCCTGGTCAAACTCTTGGTCGAGGGAACAATTTGCATATTAGCCTTTTATTATATAGAATTGTTAATTTCTTACTGTGCCTAATTTATAAATTAAACTTTATTGTAGGGATGTACATATAGGAAAAAACAACATATATAAGATTTGGTACTATCTGCAGTTTCAGGCAAACTCTGGGGGTGTTGGGAAATATTCCCTATGGATGGGGCAAACTATTGTATAGGCCATTTCGGTCTTGGAAGATATGTGACCTCTGAGTCCAATTAGAAGAGAGGGAAGCTGGTCTGTCACAAACTCTCCTACACCTGGTCCTTCTAGGAAGCAGGGCCAATAGATTCTGCACCAACTTTAACCCTGAGATGAGTCAAATAAACACAGCAAGAGTTCTCCTCAGATGAGGGCTGTGGGGGCTCAAGAAGTGGAAGACTGAGTAAACTTCCTGCCTCCTTTGCTGCTAAGCGCATGAAGAGCTTGCCCTATCTTCTTCCACCTCCGGGAATGTCAGCTGCTTAGAGTAACATCTGGTCTGTACTCAGTGCTCAAACAGTGTTAGCTCCAATGATGTTATTGTTATCAGTAAAGGTGATTTGAGAGTATTTTGGACATTAAAGCTTTGCAACCAAGAAGAGGCAGCAAAGGCAAAAGCAAGGCTGCACCCTCCACAAGCTTGGAGTCAGCTGAGCTTCCTGAAAAACCAAAGGAGGAAGATTTGCCAGAACCCCGGTGGGAAAAGTAGCACCTAACTTGGTATTCGCATCTTTTGTTCTACATTTCCCAGCATTCAAAACACAAATGACTTGTGATTTTCTGGGCTCTACTTTCCTGACCATCAAGGTTCCTCCTTGGCTTTCCAATCTAGTGTTCTTATACCTTTAAAATGCCTTTATTCTCTGGCCAGTACTCTTGGCCTTTGAGATGTCATTACTCTGTGGGTAGTGGCTGAGGTGCCTACACAATGGGAGAAGCAATCAAGAGTACACAGACTAACCGGGCTGACAACTCTGTGCACTCAACAAGTCCTCTCTGTGGACAATTAGGGCCAAAAGATAAATATTGACACATTAGACTATTTCCTCATGATTGTCGGGGCAATCTGATGGGGCAAAATTCGACTTTTCTGATAACGGATTCTAGGCTAATAGAAACAAATAAAGTAAAGGCTCTGTTCACAATGGGTTGGGCAGACCCATTGTGCAGAACTGCTAATCGGATTAGAGGGACTTCTAGCTCTATATGCAGCCACCAAACATCGTTAAACATTTTCCACATCTGAAGGGTATGCATCATGGTAGTTTTCTTGCCTTTGAATCAAAAGGAGACAAGCAAGCAAAGGCTTTCCATTGTGCCAAAGCCTGTTTCCAAGCAAACAAAGTGCAGGGATGAGAAAAAATACATGCTCAGCCCTTGCAATTAAGTAAACAGGCAGAGATTGGTTGTGGCCAATGGGTGGAAAGCAATTTTCATTCTTATAAACATATATTTTCCTAATTTTCTTTTTTTAAAAACTGACAATGAAGGAGAGTAGAGGAAGTGTAAACATGCTTTGTGCATCTCTGAGAAAACTAGAAGTCTTGCGAAAGTCATTCTTATCCAGCGTCCTGGGGGGCAATGCATCTTTCTGATTTTGCCAATTTATCTAGAAAATATTACAATTTAATCTGTGTTAATAAAAGACCAACAGAGTAGCGCCTGGGGTTTTATGTGTCTTGCTGGCTTCTATTAGCATTTAAATCTGCATCCATTACATCCTTTAAAATAAATACAAACATTTATGCGAGTAACAATTCGAGTTAGCCTTAGTCAGTCTTAAATAATGTCACTCAACTCGGCATTTGGACCGAAGCCTGTGAATCATGAGGTATATTTTTTGCCTACAGTCTGATAATTTTCAAAGCTATTGGCAACCTGGGAATTTTCCTTCCTTATCACCAGGGCTCAGCTAACTTCACTAAGACTAATCAGGCTGGGAATCATTCATTCAAGGATTGCATGATCATGTTTTTCTTTAGCTGTGACAGCTGCCTCAGCCACATTAGCAATGCAGATTAGCCAGCCTAATAGGTTAATGCAGAACACGCGAAAATTAGGTTTAATCCCCAGTGAAATAATCTAACATTTTCACATTTCTTGATGTTGGGATAGAGACATTGCTGGTGACTCAATTAGGTGTAATATAGATCAAAGCAAATTTACCTTCTGGCTGAACCTTCCCAATAATTTAGACAGAAGAATATAGAAAGGCCCGTTACTAATTGGTGAATAGCTGTAGGAGAAACTGCATTAGGATTGCATAGGATGTGAGCAAGACTCTGCAGGTCCAGGACAGACAATTGATGTATTTTGCAAACATTCACATCTATCACTGCCATCCCTCCAAATGATGGTGCAGCGTGGCGCAGATGCAAATGCCTGGTACCTACCCATTCATTCTTAGGGCATAACTGTCATAGATGGAAACTACCCTCGCCATACCTCCCTACCTTCTTCACGTCGGGACCAGGAGTATCACAATTGTGTTCTGAATGGGCCCACATTGTGAGGGGAACAGAAAGGGAACAGAAAGAGAATGAGAGGGTGTCTAATGTTTTCATTCTGGTGAATAGCATATCAAATACCCATCTCTTATAATCATAAAGGGAAAGAAACAAAAAATTACATTCCCTCAGTTGCCAAATTATTTTTTGCTTTGACATCTTAATTCTTAATCCTTGTGTATGGTCAAATCAGTGTACTATAGGCAACCAATCAAGCAATTATTTCTAAATTATATTTGCCCAACTCACATTGATTGGCCATTCTTTTCTTATTGGGTTAGCTCATTAATTCTGAGCAGCTTGCTTATTATGCTTTCCACATCATTTTCCTTCCAAGCCTATCTGCTCCAACCAGCCTGCTGATGTTTCAAGATGCCATGGTGGGGGGGGGGGGGGGGGGGCGGGGGAAGACCAGTGATCTACACATTGTCTCCTCTAGCAATTACAATTCACATTGCTGATTAACTTTGATGTAAAAACTAATGAGATAAGACAAGTTATCAAGGCAGGCCTGATCATCATTCCATTTATACAGCATTTGCCACCGTGAATGACAAAAAACTAATGAAGACATATCTGACAGCAGGCTGAGCGGAGGCAGAGTTTTGGTTCCCCATCAGCAAGAGTGTGCTACCCTTCTCACGGTCTATCTAAGACACGTCGGAATTAGCTTACTAATGAAAACACTTCATCTAAATGGACACATGTTTACATTAAAATAACTACATGATAAATAGATGGCAGAGATTTTATGCCTTCTTGAATCTAAACAACAAAGTAAAAATGTGTTCTAGTATTCACTAAATCATTCTGAGGAAAATTCAATTTAAGCTATTATACTTATCACTGAGCGAGCATCCCTGTTTATGGGTAACAAATGTTGGTTTTTAGAGGGCGGAGGAAGGGGTCCTATCTGAGGGGAACAGGAATGATTTACTTTGTTAAGATGGTAATGGGCAGATAAACAGAAGCACAATATTGGTAGAGCTAATGAACGCTATTCACACGGTAATAACTTTGCGATGAGGAGATCCACTAGAATGACATTTCCAGCTGTACATTTTTACAAGTTCTCTTCATTTTCTGAACAGAGACACTGGAGGTCTGCTTTCTGTCCACGTGTAAATAGAGTTCCACTGCTCTCTATATGTAACATGTATTATTTTAAAAGAATAAATCTAAAGCATTTCTCTGGATATATTCATACATTTGTTTTCTAACAAATTAACAAAGACAGATATTGTGCAGGAATTGTATATTTTCTTTGGACAATTTTGGCGGCTGAGCATGAAATATTAAGAAAAAGCACACATGCTTTATGAAATTTGTTGAATAAAGTGGTTACATATTAGCTTTATAAACATTCAGAAGTATTCTTATGGTTAAAGGATTCTAATACATTTTTTGGTCTCCACAATATCTTTATTACATTTAGCCTTATAAGGGTGAAAGGAAGCAAAATACTGATTATTTTTACAGATAAAACAGCTTTCCCAATGAGTCATTTTGTTACTTTGATAAATCATTTCCAAAAACATAACAAAAAGAAAAATGTTTATTTTCTTAGAAAAATCTTTTTCCCCCTAGAACATAAGCAAGTGTATTTCCCTATAACATAAGCAACTGTTTTTCATACACTCAAATATCATGGGAAAAGCCAGAATAAAAAAAAGCAAAATATAAACATATTTTAAAGTCTTTTTTTTTTTTTTAAAGGTGGTAGTTTTTGTTTTCTTTAGTCAAATATAATTTGAACTATTTTAAGGCAATTGTCCACAAATATCATCTTCACTTATATTTTTGGAATTAAAAAAGAAGAAACACATTAATAATACCAGCATCTATTATCAAAAAATTTCCTCCCAGCCATCACAATAACAATAGCAAGAAAACAAAACAAAAAATTAACACAAACCTACATTTCTTGAGGGGCTGTACTAAAGAAATCTACTGCATCTGATGAAAGTTAATCGCAAGTACTGTTTTAAAAATGAAGGAACAAATTAGTACTCCAGCGAGGGATTACATTTAAAAGCTCTTCTCAGAAACGAAGATAAATCCTATATATTAGAAGACACTATAAATGTACTTGCGTAAGAGCTAGAAGCATAAGTGGAAAGTTGACCCCCAAGATGGTTTGATGATGGTGTGCTAAGTTTATAAAATTCTCCCGCAATAAAAGGAGCCTGAAAGTACAGTGCCCACTGAATACAGAAGCAATTGTCCTAGAAAACGGGTTTCCAATTTTGACTCAAGTGATAAAATTAAACCCATGTGAACAAGGACTGACCGATTTCTTCTCTGGAACCCGCCTCCTTGCCGCTCCCCCCCCGCCCCCCCCCCCCCCTCCTCCTGCTGGCTTCCCTTTAGCCCATCTCTCTCTCTTGAATTCTCTCCTGGTTATGTTTACCACTCAATTCTAATGTTAATTACAGACATACACATCCCTGTTAGAAATCCACATTTTCATTAGCACAGCCCACCCTGCTAAATAAAAAACCCAGGGGTGAGTCTGCGTGCAAGCCAACAATGTAGAGATGTCTGTATTTTTTAACACACACATATTTAACATTCTTTCCTCCCTAGTGTTAATTTTCCCTTTCTATGTGCTCTTATTATGTTATCTCTAACATGGGTAGTGGATCCCTTTTCAGCCTATTTCTTTAATCTATTTTAATAAATAATTACAGGCAGCTACAGAATTTATTCATTCCAGAGAGCTATCTCCTTCACATTTTTTTTTTCCAGAGACGCAGCTCAAGGAGACATGGTGATAATCAGGGGGCCTGGAATCCCCTTCTACACAATGTCATTATGAGTTCCCATTTAAAAAGAAAAATGTATATTACACTTAAAAGCGATACAAGGTTAGCGCTTCTTCCCGAATGCTTCACAAGGAACACTCTGGTTCCATATTCAGGAAAGAAGCTGGAGGAAAATGAAAGAAAATAATGCCACTACAAAATATTTTAAATATATTAAACAAGCCCCTCATTTCAAGGGAAAAAGGAGTCATATCTTTTGTCTTTCCTACAATAGGAAATAATTACCTTTCACTGGATTGTTTGAGAATTTTATTCCTAACCTTGTTAATCTACTTTGTGTAGTATTTGGGCTTTATTTTTTTCTTTTACTAAAAACAAAAAAAGATCTTAGCCTATTTTCCACAATTTCTTCTATGTTCCCTAGGATGTATTACAATTTCCAATGTGTGATTTAAATATTCACAAAATAGGGTTTCCCTCCCAGGACTGGAGTCCTATTCATTATCCTTCATGACTCTCATACTACAAACCGCTTTTCACAGCTGAGCCAGTAGCTGATTTTTTTTTCTTAATTTCTTCAAAATGCCCCCATAGATGAGCACATGGTTACCTTTCACTGATCAACTTCATTTATTCAAAAATCAAGCTTTACCCTGTCTTATTCAAGCCAACATTCAGAAGCATCTGAAACAGAAAACTGACTTCATAGCTGTAGATGGGTTTGTAATATTTATCTTTGGAGAACTGAAAATAAATTCCTTTATTAAGTGTTTGCTTCCTGGAAGCGTATTGCTAAACAATTGCTTCAATATGTATGCTCCCTTCCAATAAATGATTTGATAAGGAGGGAGGAGGGGGCAAGCCTTGTTTTGAATTTATATATATTTCAGTCTTGATTGTTTTATTTAAAACAGTTACGGTGCACCTTTTGATTTGAAGTTTAAAGTAAATAATATTTGTACATCTGAAACATACTCAAGACAAATGAAAAGCCTCTAGATGCTTTTGTGTGAGATGTTGAAGGGCTCTACAAACTTAAAAGGACAACCTCAATTAAGCTCATCTTCATCTTGAAAAAAGTAGCAACTGAAAGCTGAACATATTAGATAATACACACTTGCCAAAGAGCATTCTCTTAGCTATTTTAAAAAAATTTAAAGGACAAAGAAAAAGAAAAGAAAAATATTCTTGATAACCAATCCAATGCTGGCCCGAGTGTCGCTGGATGCTAATTTTGTTTGAAACTGTTCAACTAACTAGGAATAGATATCCATATTCAATAAAGACATAATTAATGGCAACATTTCCTTCAGCCTCAAGACATCACAACAAGCTGCAAAGTACAAAAAGATTTTTATGGGAACGAATTTAAGGACAAAGGGCTGACCTCTCGAATTTCATTAACGAACTGGAGGGAAGGAAGAGTGGCAGGGCTCATACTAGTTCATTTCAAGCAGCCAATTTCAAAATGCAAATCGCTATCTGCAGATGTTGGAGGCTGATATAGATATTTTAAAATATCATGTGTTCAATTTAAGGACATCAGACATTTGAATTTTAAATAAAAATCAAAACCAATTTTGGGATTCATTTTTAGTCTGGGAATGAATGTATTCATGGTGCATTGGAGGTCTTTAGGTTAGCTATGTTTTCAAGTGTCTAAAACTATTCTTGTAAACCATTAATTTCATATATTATTTCCAAAACCTTTTAATGGAGAAGTTTCATTAAGCTACACATTATTTCAATTATTTTACCAAGTGAGAAGTGGTGTATTTTGAGTACAGAGTTGAGCAGGATAAAAGCAACCCTCCAAATCAGACACCTGATTCATGGATGTATTCAAATACTATGTGCTCTGGACTCTACAGTTTGCTTTAAGTGACACCTAAGATAAAATCTGAGAAGTTTGCATGCACTGGTCATGAAAAAGTTAAATATTTTAGTCCTTTTAGAATTCTGATCTCTTCTAACTTCATTTAGCTTTATTTTTATTTTTCTATGGCACTTTTTACTCTCTGACTTATTAGGTATTTTACTTACATTTCTGTCTGTTCCCACTCCCTCTCACTAGGGAATGAGGAGTTTCACTGCTCTGTTCATTGCCAAATCCCCAGTGTATCTAGTCCTGTGCTATCCAGTAGGGTAGTGACTATAACAAGTGGCCATTTAATTGTAATTTAAAATTCACTAATATTAAACAAAATTTAAAATTCAGTTAGTCACACTAGCCACATTTTAAGTGCTCAATAATCACATGGGCTAGTGGCCCTCATATCGGACTGCACAGACAGAATATTCCTGTGGTCCCAACAATTCTATTTGATTGTGCTGCTGTAACAGTGCCTGGCACATAGTAGGCACTTAATAAATATTTGTTGAAATTGAATTTGAAGACCTGGAAAAGGCTATTTCCAGGGATGAGGCATCTGATACATTGTCCCCAGAGTCAAATGCTTAGGTTGAGTGGGGAAAACGTGGTTTACCACAGAGCTCTCAGCTTGTTGTCATATATTATTTTATATTTTCCACTAGAGGCCTGGTGCACAAATTTGTGCACTGGTGGGGTCCCTCAGCCTGGCCTATGCCCTCTCGCAATCTGGGACCCCTCAGGATACGTGGGACTGCCAGTTTTAGCCCAATCCCCACAGGCTGCCTGGGGGATCCTGCCGAAACCAGCAGTCCAACATCCCCCGAGGGATGTAGTAGTGCGTGAAGCGGCAAGCGGCCAGCTCATTCAGGCCCCGCTGTACCTGCTGTCACTTGTAAGCTTGCTGAGTGGTGCTCCTGCTGTGGGAGCACACTGACCACCAGGGGGCAGCTTCAACATTGAGTGTCTGCCCCCTGGTGGTCAGTGTGCATCTTAGCAACCAGTCATTTGGTTGTGCAGTCACTTAGGCTTTTATATATATAGATAGGTCAGTAAAGGTAGATGTGCATTTTGTGGTTTTGTTTTGAGTAAAAAAGATTATTCAATTCACTTTACCATTTCATAAAGGATATATGAGGCAGGTTAGGAGAGATATCACCACTCCCATTTTTAGATGGGGAAGAAGACCTCTAGGGGATTAAGGCCTTACCAAAAGGATCAGAGAAAATTTTGGAGATGCCTATCATGGGATCACACCTTCTTGCCCAGTCCAGAGTTTTCCTAATTGGTGCAACCTTTGTCATGTGCACCCATGGATGTTTTGGGGAGGTACTAAATAAACGCATCATTGAATTGGAGTAAGCAATAATGTAAAAAATAATCACAACTGGTTTCCACTCATAAATTATAATCACCATCACCACCGCCATTTATTAAATTTGATTTTGTGGTGGGCCATGTGTGAGAATTTTACACATATTCTCTCATTTAACCTGACAATAGTCATGTGATATAGATAACACTTTCCCAAATTTTCACTGGAGGAAATGAGGACTGTAAGGAGGGAGGAGGAAGATGCAAGGAAGCACTGCCTCCTCCCACCCCACCCCCCCATTTAGAAGAACTGCACTGAGGGGCTTTGACCAGAATTGGGGGAACTCTTAGCCCTTCCTGAAAAAGTGGTGAGGGTTTGCAGCCAAATTTACTACAGTTAATATTTTTCACTTCCTTTTATTTTAGGTCATTTTGTCTGCCTTTCCTTTCATAGACAAGTGAATTCTATGGTACAATCAGACCTACTGATACTGACATCTGCCAGTTCTTCCAACTGTGTCCCCACTGCTTGTCAAGGAGGTAGGTTGTCATGATGATGGGCAAACCTGAGTGTGGACAGTGGCACTTGCAATGGGAAGAGGGTTTTAGATTTATAGAACTCTTGACAAAATGTGTTCTCTCTGAGCTAGCCTCAAACTGTCCATATTCCCTCATACTAAAAGGCATTATAGCACCATTAGATTTAATTAGTCTGTTTTCTCTGCTTTATCTTCACTACCCCACAAGAGCAATGATTATAAACATAGAGAAGGACAAAAATCGGGTGGGAACCCATCCATATATATAAAAACCCAGTAACCATTATGGCAGAACAACTGGAATGACCAGAACAACAGGTCCACTAATCTCTGTGATGCACACTGACCACTAGGGGGCAGATGCTCAATGCAGGAGCTGCCCCTAGTGGTCAGTGTGCTCCGTGCCGCTCAGCCAGAAGCGGGGCTCGTGGCTGGCCATCCGTGGCAGCACTACCAAGCGGCAGCTGCAGGGGCAGCAGCTGGAATGAATGTGAGCCACACAGTGCCGGGCCCGGTTCTGGCTCCTCCCTGGCCGCCTGCTGCTTAGTGCACTGCTACATGGCTCCTGGCTTCCTACCCGCCCCTTTGTATATATACTACATGCACTCGGGGGTATGGCTCGGCCTCCCCAGCCAATAGCACAACAGCACAGCCAGAGAGTGGCAGGACACAGCCACCAGGCTGGCTGGGCATTGATTTAGCCACATGACTGACGTCCATATCCAGTTACACTGTTTACATTTGCAGAGAAGTAGGGCAGCCCGCTCCTGCTGCCCATGTCATCTTCTAGGCTAAGAAAGGCCTGTTGATCTCCCCAGAACGGAAACCTCTTGGGGATGAATGATTCCAGTGATGGCCCAACACATGCTTGGTGTCACTGTCACAGACATTCCCAGTCATTACAGGCCATTCCTCAGCCCGCAGTCCACTGCCACTCCTCACCTATCATTCCCTGAGGACCATCTTATTTTATCCTATTTGAAATGTGAGCAAGATCTCAAATGCCCCCATGTCCTTTTTTTTTTTTCAATAGCTCCCTTGCCCTACCTTTCTTCCTCTAAAAACCTTGAGTTTTAAAAATATATATTTGATTGATTGTGGAGAGGGAAATAGAGATAGAAACCTCAATGGTGATAGAGAATCATTTATCAGCTGCCTCCTGCATGTTCCAAACTGGGGATCAAAACTTCCCATGGCCCTTCCCCCTGGCCAACAGGAGCTGATCGGAGGTGAGGGAAGGAGTGGGGGTGGGGGGGTAGGGAGGCAGGGAACCTGATTGGCCCTGATCACTGGTTAGGCCTAGCGACCCTACCCATGCCTGAATTTCATGCACCAGGCTTCTAGTTTAGATATAATACCCTAAAGTCTTGAGTATCCCAACCCACACACTTGATCACTTACCTAGCATTTTGGATAGATATGGACTGAAAATGATACAGAGATGGAAGGGAATTTTCTACTTACAGTTGAACAAAGGAAAGATTCTAAGAGCAAAAACAAAGGCTTGTGGGAACTAGGGATTCATGATTCTGGAAACCAAATCTTAGCTTCTGGAGATATTAGGCTTCAGGATTGTTTCCAAATAAGGGAAGTAGGAAGCCTGAGATATATTTGAGGACACAAAGGAGGATAAAGTACAAAGTACATGGACAAATGAATGTGTCCACGTGCACATGTGCACGCGCACACACACACAGTAACTCTCCTATGGCCACATATTCTAAGCCAAAAATTAAGACAGCTGGTTAGTCATACTTGGTCAGCAACCAATTTCCAGGCTGCTTGAGTGTGAGTTACAGGCTGGGAGATAACATTTGAATTTCTAGGCTGGGAGCAGAATTTTAAAATCAAAGCAATCTCAGAAAATTGGGGATATAAAGGTTTTGTAGGACCTATCCATTTTTGGGTTTATTTATACCTTGCTTATTTCAAATAAACTTGTGACTTTGTAAATAGAGCAATTGACAAAAGTTTTGCCAAGAGAAAATATAAATAAGTAATAAGTATAATTAATATAAAGTGTAGCGATCAAATGGTTAAAATGAAATAAAGCTAAAAAAATTAAATTAAAAAGGTATCACAAGAGCAGGCTCAATCCTGGAGACAGTTGTAAAACAAAAACTCAATTAGGAAAACAAAACAAAACAAAACAAAAAAAACCCCAAAACAAGTATCTAAAAGCTCTTTGGGGTTGTGTTGGGTGTTATTCTGAATACAAAGAATACACTTTGGTTGAGGATTTGACTACTAGCTCAGGAAGGATATCTGTCACATGTTTCTGTCTCATTACACTTTGATTATCATCAAGATTTCCTAAACTTCAGGTCACCCTCTCAAAGAATGCTTTCCCTTCACTTTATGTAGGTGCTGGGTTGTCTGGAGGTGGTAGCTTTCACAGAATGGGTAACAGAGGGCTAAAGAGAATCTGGGTACACCAACAAGTTTCATTCCGAAATAGTCCACTGATGGTTGTCAACTGGAAATAGGAGAATAACCGGACAGCCTGGATGAGCCACAAGGGCCACACAGACTACCTGACCCATTCCTTCAATTCTTTCATTTCTTGGCTGCATCCTGACTGAGTGAGGCCAGCCATCACCATGCCAAATTTTAACTCCCCAACCCACTTTGGATCTTTTCACTCTTTTATTCTTGGTGTGTTTTACCCTCTAAGGGATTATGGACTTTCCCCCAGTGTGTTATTTACTGTCTGTCTTCCCTACTGGGAAGTAAGCTCCTCAAGGGCAGAGATCTTTGTCTCTTTGGTTCTTAAATATACCTCAAGTGCCTAGAACAGTGGCTGGCACATCCTAAGTACTCAACAAACATTTGTTGAATGAATGGATGAATTAATTTTTTGTAACTTCCCAGCTAAGCTGTGACTGGTAAACTGTTCTGAAGTTCACTCTTGGTTTCTCAGCCTCACTCTCTCTTATCTCTGGGTCTTTTCCTTTTATCTCAAAACAAGAAAACTCTGCAAAGTTATGCCTCTGAATCTCTCTGTCACAGGCCACTCCCATCAGCTTCCTTCTTTCCCTTCCTTTCTGTTATTCAGTAGGCAATATTTATAGGTCTGGTTTCTGATTTTGAAAGACATGATTTCTCCCCAAGGGCTGGAAGACACTCGTAGGTTTCAAGTAAAAGATTTCAGTAATTAATACCATAGACGCATCACATTAGCTTTAGTCTGGGGCATGCTCATTGGTGTGACCCAATCTCAATGTGTCCTTCTTTGGCTTCACAAGGTTCTACCTTCTCTGTGGATTACTTTGGTCCTCATCATAATCATCCTTTACCCCATGACCATTATTGTTTTTCATTGAATATTTCAACAGGCGGTTTTCCCTTGCTCTCCTCCCTTGAGTGTGCTCTGTGAAAGCCTGAAATGATTTGGCTGTATTGGGAACTATTCCATGTCACAATCTTGTTCCTTTTCCTCAGCCATTTACACCCCTTCCTTTGGTCCTCAGCAGGGCAGGCTCTTGTATAGTAGCTTAAGCCAATCTTCAGCACTAAATAGCATTCTTATGCTCTCCCTTCCTTCCTATCAAGCTGCTGTCATTACTAAAGATACCCACTGAACTCTTAGCAACGTCAAGAATTGCCTCTCACAAGGGTATTTGCATACTAAATAAGGTTGCTAGGAAAGGGCATTACTTACCACCCTCATAAAGTTCTAAGGGTGGCATTTTAGGCATTTCAGCAAGTGAGGCACTGGTGTTTGGTAAGTAGGGCTTTCCTACATCCTTCGTTCCCTATTTGGACCACCACCACTCACGTTCAACATGGCACCACCCTACAGTTTAGCCTATGACCTAGGAGGCATGGGCTCATTTCATATGCCCTGTTCTTAGGGAAAGCAGAGGAAGAATGGCCAGATGGCTTTATCAATAGGTGTTCTTTGCTGCTCCAAAGCACCCAGCTGGGTGCTGCTTATATGTGCTCCCAAATGTTTGGTGGTGGTGGATTCCCAAAGACCCCTTCTGACCAATGAGAATTCAAAGTGGCTAAAGCAGCCATCAACCAATTATTTTAAAACAACCAATTTCAATGTTTCACATCTATTCAGAGACACATATATATCCCTGTCTACAAAAAGACAGTGTGTTCTCAGACCCATTAAAAAAAAAATCCCACAGAGAGCTGAGCCAGATATTTTCCTTTTAGGTCTCAAAATGCTGGATTCATTTTAGTTAAACATAAATTCCTTTTTCCCCTGCAAAGGCGTTTTAAGCCTATTTAACTGGGCTTCTTAATTGGTCAACCTGTACTCATCACCCAGTGGGGAAGCGGGTTCTCCTTTTGCCTCCCACAAAGCCAGGCCTCACCAAGAATGGTGACGGTCCAAGGTCTTGCCATGCTTGCCAGCTCCCCTGCCTCCATCATATGTCAATAGCCCCTGCAGATGTCTCAGGGCAAAATAAATGACTTCCAGATGTGAAGAAAAGAACTGAACGCATTCATGCAGAAGTGAAGGGGGCATTGTTTTCCCTATGTTGGGGGGTCTCTTGAAAGGTATCAATGAACAACAAATTCATTCTTAATATATCACGGGAACTCTAAAATGAAATATATTACCCAGCAAATAATTTCCTATTTTTCATGCTGAGAAACCCAAGCCTAATTTCTTGTTAAGTACCAAGGCTTACATTCTCCAGGAAAGCATTTGACTGCTTACCCACTAGTCTGATTTAATAGCTCATTATTCCAATTTAAATTTTAATACAAATGTAAAGGTTTGCAGGAATGGCTTCATATGAATTTCATAAACCACTATTCCTTTTTTGGGTCCGCTTTCCTCATTGGAGAAGGTCTGTAACCTTCTTGAAAATACTTTCAAAGAGGAAGTACCATTTGCGTATGTCATAAATAGATAATGTGATTTTCAATGTTTAGGAGAAAAAGAAATGACTTCTTTTCCTCATGAGGTGCTACGATCTACAAGTTTTCATTTGAATATGTGAGATGATGATGATAATGTATGTGTATTTTGAAAGCATAAATCACGAGAATAACCATGAACCAAGACAGAATGAGACGAAGCCAGCCCCAATAAAATGTACCATGGTTTTGCACCAAAACCTTGGCTTATGATACATTTTCTCAATTGACAACGGTACAGCATGGGGATCTCTCTCATACACTTCCTCAGGGTGCAGCTACCATTGGAATTTGAAGGTTTTGCATTTCCTGTATCTAAACCAGGCAACTGAATTTAGGCTTAATTAGAAGCCCCTCAAGAGGGATCCACTGTGTGCTACATTGTCAGTATTGCTTGATCTTGTTTTCCACAAGATTAAGCAGAGGTATCTGAAAAACCAAGTGAAATACTACCTTTTCAGTGTTTCACTTACGACCGGTACTTCATCTGACATGACCTGTTCATTACTTGCTTACTCCTCATGTCCCCACCTTCCATGGGAATGGAAACTCAGGGCTGTTGGGACTACACTTTCTTCACAGCTGTGTCCCTAGTGCCTAAGTGGTTTCTGTGCCATCATAGGCATTTTATACCTTTCTAGAAGGAATGGATTAGGGCAGTTGCGAATCCTTCCTTATGGACATCTATCTGGAAAATCCAATTGTCTTTTGATAACACTAATGACTAATTGGTTGGCACAAATGCAACTAAACAATTTGGAAATATTGGCCATATTGGATAGGAGTGACGCATTCACTCATATCTATTTAATGGACTGGAGAGGAAATGAATGTCTTCTTACAAAGGAAATAATCGAAAGATAAGGTGGCAGAACCCTAGCAGATGTATGTCGGGTTATTAATATTTGAACGCTCATACAAATGAATGTTCTTTAAAACCAATTGGGCTCTTTAAAGAAAACAACCTCTATGTTCTGCAAATTAATTCTGATCACATCTTCAAGTCCATTTATAGCCAAGCTGAAAGTCCTCCCCTTCCGTCAGCTGTTGACTTTCTAAGTGTCCCAGGCAGCTGCGTGTCTGTCTGTGGCTCTCTGAGATGACTTACCAAACTGAGCTTTCTTAAGACTGCTCACTTCTATGGGGTGCCCGACAAAGCCGCCACTCTTGGAGGCCTTGAGGCCCAGGCGTCCAGCCAGCCTGCGGCAGGAGTTTAGGGAGTCTCGAAGGCCTCTTTAAAACCATGTCACGCTTGTGTGATAACTGCTCCTCTGTGCTTATTTGAACTGTCCCTCCCAATTAGTGGTAATAAGTGACTCTGTAAAGATGAGCAAACACAGTGCCTTCATTAGTCTGCACCAGCTCTGCTCACCCCCTCCCAAGCCTGCATTCCCTGCCCTGTGCCAATCAGCCCCAGAAAATCCCCAGAGTATACCTCCAATAGTGCTCGGAGAAAGCTAAACACATCTTACTCGGAGTGAACAAGGACTGGCAAAAGGCAAATTAATGACAACCCATTTGAAGAGTTTGCTGGAAATTATTGTATTCTGCCCTTCCACCGAAAAATTGATTACTCCCAGAGTAGGGGGAGAAATCCAAATCAATAAACTAAAGCAAAATGGTCAAAAGGCATGTACCAAATCCATTTATTTTCTCTATTTACCCTTCCTTGCTGGCCCCTTTCCTGGTCTCCTCTCTTGCATCCCTCTGCCCCTTCTCCATCCACACACATTTTTTAAAGAAATGAGATATAATTTACAGGACAGGAGCTGCTTGGCCTTTTCAGATAAAGCACTAATAGCAGCCCAGGGAGAGCTGCGTGGCTACACATCTCCCAGATGAACTGGGGTCTGTGAATGCCTCCAGGCCCAATTTCACCTGAACAGAGTCTGGGGTGATGTGGGCAGTTTCCTCCCAGGGGACCAGGGAGATATGCAAATGGGGCATTTGACTCTGGATTCAAGCAAGGCACATAGTGTTAACCCCTCTGTTCCCTGAGCTGCTGCACAACAGGGACAAAAGTGTCCCCTTGCAGACAGGGAGGCAGGTGGCAGGAATAGCTTCTCTACATCTGTTTAAAGTGCCCTGTGATCGTGGGGTGTCACCAGTGTCTCTGAATCTGATCTTCATGGAAAAATGACAATGATGATCACAAATTTGAATTTTGGATCCCACATCTCTCTTTAAACAGCAGAGGATCTCTAACTTTATTTCAGAATAAAATCCCTAATTCCTTCCTACAATAACCTTCATGGTGCTTTATGGCCTTTTGCATCATCTTCCACCCCTTCAGAAGGTATCTTAGACCCTGGCCAGTTCACCCTACCTGGCTCATGCCATTCCCTCAACTTGTATTTTCCAAAAATGTCCAACGCAATATTTTTGGCCTCACACCCTCCTTCTGAACTTTGCCATGCCCCTACTATTAACTGGCATCCATTTCCCTTCTCCTTGAAACTGAGCACAAATGGATTGCTGGAAAAATGAATTGCTGTGTGACTTCTGAGGCCAGGTGATAAAAGGCCACACAGCTTCCACCTTGCTCTGTTTGATTCCCCACGCTGGCCTTTGGAAACCCAACCACCATGTTGTGAGGAAGCCCAGGCCCCAGGGAGAGGCTACAGGTAAGTGTTCTGGCCACATCCCCAGCCAGGGTCTCAGTCGACAGCAACTACTGTGCTTGTGCGAGTAAATGAGCTGTTAGACGATTCTAACCCTCAACCCTGGAGTCTTCCAGACACAGATCTTTTGGAGTAGAAGCAAGCTGTTCCTGTTGTGTCCTCTCTGAATTTCTCACCCATATAATTCATGAACAAATTAAAGGATTGTTTCATGCCAGTTAGTATCAGGGTCAACTTCTATGCAGTTGGGCAGCAAGCTTTTACTCCAAGGGGATGTGGGTGATCTCTGCTGCCTATCATACTGCTATTAGCCAAAGACTAGGGATCATAGCCCTCTGACCTTTTCTCATTTCAGAGAATGTGTCCAAGCAGATCAATCAGGGGACTTGTACCGAAGACAGAAATACGGCAGTGCCCCCAATGTTACCAAGGGTTCCTATGCTGGTTAGGGTGCTTTGATTACAAACAACAGGAACAGATTCTAAATAACTTAGCAAAACATGGCTGAGTAGGAAGGACAGGGACTCAAGCTTCCAGGGACCTAGGAGTTAAACATGTGTGGGCAACGTCCTCACAGCACCATCCCAGGATAAATTGGTTTCTTTGTTCTTTCACTTGGTTCAAGAATCAAGTTCCCAAGAAAAATAGTCAGTTGGCCTAATGTGTGTCATGTGCCAAACCCCTGGGATGGTCAGTGTAGAGAACGGCTACAGTATTTGGACAGGTTCAAGCCTTGGACTAATGAGAGGGCATAGTCCTCTCATGGCCACGTGCAAGTCCCAGCTTGGAGGGCAGAGCTCTCCCAGCACAATTATAGCCAACAGCTATAGTTGTAAGCTTGAACCTGTGGTCCAAACACTTGGCCCCATGTGCCTGAATGCTGTGGACTTGATAGAGTTCAGGTGCATGTAATTGAGTAGAATCGAAATCCATGAGAATATTGTAAACATCTTGACCACACCCTTACTTTGCCTTGTGGCATCTGGCTATGAAATAAAGACACGGCTTGTAGTTTGTGGTGCTGTCGCTAGCTCTCCAGCAGAGAGGCTCTCCATCAGAGAGGACAGCGTCCCACCGAGACCCAGCTTTCATTCTCTTGTCTGGCTTTTCTCAATCCTTCACTGCCCCCACTCAGGTTCACCCTTGGCCATGCTGGCACGGCACAGGTCAGGACATATTGACTGACATTCCTACCAAGAACACACTTGATGACAAGGGTGAGAATAATCATTGCTAACCTGGATTCAGCAGTTAGTGTGTACCAGGCACATAGATTCAGTCATTTAACACTCAGCAGGAGTCAGGTGCTGTTGTTATTATTATTATTATTATTATTTTATAGATGAGAAAACTAAAGCTCAGAGAGAGTAAGTTACTTGCCCAAAGCCGCTCACCTGGTAAGGGCTCAGAAACAGCAGTTTCATATCTTGGACTCTGAATTCCTACATCACAGATTCTCATAGGCCTTGTAACTGTAAGGCTGATGCTCATAGCCATAGTTCTCCACAGGCAAATCAAGGGGCTACTTACGTTAGAGAAAAGAATGGGTGCTGAGCCAGGAAAGAGTGTCACCATAGACCCTAATATCCAGCGAAGAAGAGGAGATTTGTGGACAAGAGCTGAGTCCTTAGAGAGGTGGGTAACCATTAAACCCAAACCAACTAATTGCAGAGCTAGGACATGACCTTCCCAAAACGTGTTTATTTGACATAGACTTTATAAAATAAAGTAAAAAGGGAATGCTGCTCACCTCATGGCCACAGGCATGAGAACTGTTGGTGGATTGAAATGTTGGTGGATTGGTGCTTATGGCTGCCTGGGTCCCCACCCAACCTGACTCCTGTACACAGCTGGACTAGAGGCCTCCTGCTCTGAGCAAACTCCCTCACACTCCACATCGAGATCTGCATTCATATTGCTTTGCCTGTGTCCCTTTGTCCTCTGTACATGAACCTCCTATGCAACTAAACTGTCTTTCTTTCAATGGCCTTGAAAAGCACTTACAGGTAAAATCCTCCTTAAATAGACATTAAAAACACGTCCAGCATGCAATTCAGTGAGACATATAACAAGTGCTCGATGCCTGTTTGTTGTTGATAATAAAAAGACAAGATGTTGGGAAAGTCATATTGTGATCTGGGGTGTCTCACCCCCTCATTCTATAAAGCAATTTTACCAAGAAGGATTCTTCCAGTAGAAATTGCTGTTTTAAACCTGTGCTCATTCAGCTTAATCACAATGGGATTCAAGAATTTGTTCCAATCCAAATGAAAGAAAAAATTGTTTAAAAAATGATAATCTTATCTCTGTGTGCTGGTGGCACCCTTAACACAATATGTTTCCATGCTTGTTCTTGTTACAGAAGGACCAGATGTGGGAAATCCCAAGACGAGGCCCTCATTTGAATTGGTGTGAAGATAATTCTGAGTGATTTTCTGATATTCCAAACTGTAGTCTTTTCATCAAAGACAAATGATAATGCTTTTTCAACACATGTTTAATTTATTAGGAAGAAAGCTTTAAAACAGTTTAAGGAATTTAAGGATAGACATAATTTCACCCATCCATTTTTCCTTTTCTTTGTTAAACTTTTTGGGAACCTGGCAAATGCTTTGTGATACCAAACATAAGCTCTGCCTTTGTAAGTCAGACCAATGACCCACAACTATGAATATTCTTGCAGTGGTCATGCCCATTCTGGCTACTGACTTACTCCTAGGTGTGATTGATAGGTAAACAAGCACATTCCCACCTCACTCAGACTTAACTGGTCATGGGTCTAAACTACCTTTGTCCAGTTCATTCCCCCATCCACCAGCAGAGAACAGACTTGAAGAGTGTTAAATAAGCAAAACTCTATAAATGGCATGCCTGTATTATCTACTCTTCTCTTTATTGGTTTCCCTGATAAATAATAACCAGATTATTACAACAGTATCAGTGTCAAAATTGAGTTTGAATGTAGGACACCCAGCTGGTATCAGAGAATTGCTTGGTGGTGGGGAAAAAATACCCCACATATTGGAATTGGGTGCATAAGCTTAGATACACTTGTAGGCACTCCCTAAAGTGGGCTCCAGTAGCCTGAGGGGCAGTTCTCTGAGAAAGTGGTGAGGGTGAAGCCTCTTGTAAAGAAAAACAGGGACCCACAAAAACAGTAAAAAGTTATCTAGGTTACCAATGTTGTCCCTCTCCATTCTTAATGAGGAGAGAGAAGCTTGTATGAGGGGATGGGGATGGAGTGGAGGGGCTAAAGTGGGGAGTGTTCAGTGAAAGGTGTGCAGAACTCTCTAAATCTTTCAGATATCCCCATATTTGTTAGTAAAGTCTCAGTTCTTATCTATCAGATACTTAACCTGGGTCATAGAAAATGTTAATATTGGGAATTTGGCCCATGTTGAAACTCAGCAATGCATTTGGTCATTTCCAACTTGCTTTTCAATGGGCTCATTGTGTCAGCTCTAAGCAGGAAGGGCATCGTCCAGTTGGGTTGCACTGTGTTCCCAAAGATCTACAGATACAAAGCTCATTCTTCAGCCATTGAAAATCACTTATTGCTATTTTTGAGCACTCATCTGATACCTGTGCCCTGTGTATCCCATCCCCTTTAACTGCCCTGTGGCTATCCACACTCTCAAACTCACCTATAGAGCTGGTCTGAATCATAAGAAAACACAAGTAGTAGTAGCTTAATGTACCAATGCATTGCCATTTAAAATAGAATCTTAGCCTTCTACCCTAGGTTTTAAAGACTTTCTCACTTCCTTAATTGTCTATTCCAAATACCCTGCATTTCTTATGAGTGTCTGGTTCTGTGCAACCTCACTCCTGGCACTATTTCCTGTTGTAGCAAATTGATTTGGTTACAAGAAACAGAGGCTCACTTGAGTCAGTAAGGAACAATGGACTTTATTGTAATTTATTATAATGTAAAGTTGAACTTCAAATGATACCCAAAACTGCTAGGAGTTCTTGAACTCTCTTGAAATCCAGCTCTGATCTTTCTCTCTCCTCTGTTTTTCTCCTGTTGGTTGCTTTTCCTTGTTTATTTTCTCTGTGTTTTCCTTGATTTCATTAGTTTCTGCCTATTCATAGTTTCCGCTTTCTTATAACTTTAGTTAAAATTGGCAAATCATGACCATCAATTTCCTGTTTCCACTGGTATCAGGAAAATTCTTTCCATTCTTTTAGTGATGCAAGCAGAGATTTGAAAAGTGCTTACGTGTTAAGGCTTGTCTTCTTTCATTGCTCCTGGAACTCTTTGCCCACCCTGTAAATGACCCCGAGTTAACCTTCTGGAGGGGCACATAGGGAATAATCAAGGCATCTTTGCCAATGGCCTACTAACCTCTCGCCCTGTGAGTGATGCCATCCTAGACCATCCAGCATATTTGAGGCCCCAGCTGACTGAAGTCACACAAGTGAACCCAGGCAAAAGCAGCTGAAGAACCACACAGTTGAGCGTAGTGCAGATCATCAACCCACAGAATCATGAGCTAATTTATGACTGTTATTTTAAGCCACTAAGATTTGGAGCTATTTGTTATGTTGCAATAGCAAACTGATACACCAAGCAAGTCAACAATGAACTCAAGTCTAATGTCAGTGGATATAATCCTCTTAAAGGGAAGGGAAGCACATATTTGGGGGGGGGGGGGGGGGAAATAATACAACCAAGCACTGAGTCTATATTCCATACCAGATAGGGTCATCCTTGGTGATAGAACTTGTATTTCATGTATTTACGTCTCTCACTTTGCATAATATCTGGCCTTTAGTATGTGTATTCAAATATTAGTGAATAAATGTATGTCACAAGGAAAAGGATATTCTCTGCCTTTAAACTGCTTATTATCTAGATACACATTCAAATAACAGTCTCAGAAAGCTGAGAATAAATGGTGCCACAGAAATCACCAAGTTCTACCATGGCAGATAGCAAAGAAAATATTTTCATTTGGAAGTAAGGAAAGAAGAGAAAGGAAATCCAGGGAGGCTTCTTGCAAGTTATAGAATTTAAACTTGTCTTGAAGGATCATTAGAATTTAAAAAAGAGCTGGTGAATTGTGTGAGAAAACAAATTAAGATGCTAAAGTTACTGCTCCTGTTCAGAATAAGGCAAAAATCCTGACTTAATTGAAGCAAGATATAAAGGGTTTTAAGACCAGAAAGGAAGAGTGTTGCTAGACTGACCTTTATTTTTTAAATATGTTTCTATTGATATATATATATATATATTTTAGTGAGGGGGTAAGGAGAGGGAGAGAGAGAGAGAGAGAGAGAGAGAGAGAGAGAGAGAGAGAGAGAGAGAAACATCAATGCAAGAGAGAAACATTGATCAGCTGCCTCCTGCACGTGCCCCAAGTGGGGATTGAACCCAAAACCTGGGCATGTGCCCTGACCAGGAATCAAACCAGTGACTCCTTGATGCATGGGATGACACTCAACCAATGGAGCCACACTGGCCAGGACTGAGCTGTATTTTTAAAAATATATTTTTATTGATTTCAGAGAGGGAAGCAGAGGGAAAGAGAGAAGAAATATCAATGATGAGAGAGAATCATTTATTAGCTGCCTCCTGCATGTCCCACATTGGGGATTGAACCTGCAACCTAGGCATATGCCCTGACCGGAAATTGAACCATGACCTCCTGGTTCATAGGTCAATGCTCAACCACTGAACCATGCCAGCAGGGCAGGGCTGGGCTGTATTTTAAAACAATTCTTGAATTATCTGTGGAGTGGAATATTTGTAATCATTTGTAATAATTACTGTGGAGTGGAATATTTAATCATTAAAAATTGTTTTTGAAAATGTTTAATGACACACATTGTGATTAAATGACAAAAATATACAAATCTATATTCTAGCTTTTGTTAAAATTATACTATATAAATGTAACTATTTGTGAACTTTAAACTTCAAACTTCCATAGATATAATTAAACCGCTAATCAAAATGGTAATGGTTTGCTGGTAGTATAATTTTGCCAGCCATGCTTCTAAGTGTTTTGCTTGCATTGTGTCATTTATTCAACATGACAACCCATGAGGGAAATGTAACCAACAGGATGAATAAAACATGATTTGTGGGATGTAATCTTAAAGTAGCTTCATTTGTACCATTGCCCTTTGACATTTATTCCTTTGGACTCATTTCCATAGATGAAAATTAGAATGACTTTAGCATTTTTTTGGCCACTGTCATTCAATAGAATGCTATATAGTCAATAATTAATATGTCTAGTTCAGTACATAACCAATGCTTTACACATGATTCATGGTTAGGTATTTCCCTGTCAGCCTGGATGAGTGAGCTCTGGGAGTAGGTGGGAAGAGTTGGTTGGGGAGAAAGGGGTGAAAGACGCAGGAAAGTTTCTATTTGAGCACAGGATAAAGTGGAGAGCAGATTTGACACTCTCTGGGTGAACAGGTGTTTAAAGCTGACCCTTGGCAATGTTGGTGGGTTCTCCCACTTACCTACAGATCTGTTGCCCTTGGTTCCCTTATTGATGATGGAAGCATCTCTCTTCAAATGGTCGCTTATGACTCCTTCCTTAGCCAAAGGCATCTGATGGTATTTCTACCTTTTTTAGCTGTGATCTTCCCACCTCTCTAGATGACTCCCAGGTAGCTTCTAGGATGATCCCATGAGGACTCTGTTTCGTGGATGACCCATGAGAAGTACTTATAAATACTTTGTCCTTCCAGAGTCTGGGAGGGAAGGTCCTCAGTGAAGCCACCTCGGTTTGCCCCTGCCACCAGAATAGCTAACTTGTCCCTTGCTATTTTAGGGTCCCCCAGACTCAGGTCAGATTAGTCCATCATGTCTCCATGACTACAGGAGACTTGTTATGCCCTCTGACTTCTCTATAAAGGCTGCTGCCTTGATTTGAGGTGAACAGGGGATCAGCCAACTTTTCCCACTGTGAACTTGCAGGACCCAGAGCAGCAATTACATTTCCAAAATTTCTCTCCTTCCTTCTCTAAAAGCCTCTAAGTCTTTTATTTCACTTCCATGGGTGAACAATTAAATCACATAACCAGCGTCAATTGCCTCCTTTGCCAAACCTGCATCCTGCTCTTGTAGTTCATTTGGAATGAGCATCAACTGTCTTGGGCTGAGAACCATTTTAATATCTTGTTTTAAATTTGAGAATCCATGGTCAGAGAAGGATGAAATACTTTGTTGAAGGTAAGTGGTGGAAGTGGAATTTCACCCTGGACAATGTGGCTTCAGATTTCAGACTCTAAATTCTTCTTAGGAAATGAACCATATGAGGAAAAAGACAAATCTGGGAATAAATTCACCAAGATGTTAAAGAGTAAAGGGAGTGATTTTTATTTACTTCTATATATTTGTCTCTCTATTACACATTTTCCTAATATATATATATATGTATATATATTTAAAATAAGAAAAGTTATGTTTTAAAGATTACTCTAGCAAAAGCATTCAGGGATAGTTGATGTGATAAGAAGTTAGAAACTGTAATAGTAAATAAAATGATATCAAAATAGTTAAGAAATAAGAGTATAACAATATCAATTATAAAAAATCTTCTAACAAACATATACTGAACACTTGCTGAGGGCCAAACACTCTATTTATGTCATTCTCACTTGAGCCCCTCAATAGTACATGACACAGGTACTCCTATTATTCTCAATTTGTAGATGAGGACAGAAATTAACCAAGCCCTGTCTGATCCTCTCAATAGATTACAAATGCCTTGAAAGCAAGAACTAATCTCGTTCATATTTTTCTCTCAGTGCCTAGAACAGAGTTGGCACATTGTGTATGCTCAGTGCATGTTTGCTGAACTAAAGAAGACAAGGTGATGAAAATTAGGGGTGAAATTGATGACAGTAACTACGTTGGAGGACCCTATGATGAAACCAGGCAGTTGGGTGTATGCTAGAATCAGAGATGGCTACTACCACATTCAACATCCAAATCCCACCACACTTCATACACACAAAAGAAGACTAAATAAAATTTTAAATTAGTTGAGTGAGAATATTAGTAAATAGGAGCAAAGATAGTTTTGAAAAATGCATGATCTAAGGTGGGCAAAAAATTTAATCTGAATTTTGTGCTGATCAATGTAAAGAAAAAAACTGAACCAGTCATGATCATAATCTAATAAAAACTCAGACCTTAGCCTCCATGGCTCAGTGGATAGATCATTGGTCTGCTGACTGAAGGGTCCCAGATTTGGTTCTAGTCAAGGGCACATGCCCTTGCTGTGGGTTTGATTCCCAGAAGGGGGAGTGCAGGAAGCAGCTGATCAATGATTCTTTCTCATCATTGATGTTTCTTTCTCTCTGCCTGTCTCCCTTCCTCTATGAAATAAATCCTATATAATAAAAGGGTAATATGCAAATTGACCCTAATGGAGGAACTACTGGTTGCTATGATGCACACTGACCACCAGGGGGCAGGCATTCAACACAGGAGCTGCCGCGAGCACCGCTCAGCCAGAAGCCAGCTCATGGCTGGCCAGCGCAGCAGAAGTGGCAGGAGCCTCTCCCACCTCTGTGGCAGCACTAAGGATGTTTGACTAATGGCTTAGGCCTGCTCCCTGCAGGGCTCCTGGGCTGCCAGAAGGATGTCTGACTGCCAGCTTAGGCCAGATTCCCCGGGGAGTGAGCCTAAGCCGGCAGGTGGACATCCCCCAAGGGGTCCTGGACTGCGCGAGGGTGCAGGCCAAGCTGAGGGACCACCTCCTCCCCCTGAATGCATGAATTTTCATGCACTGGGCCTCTAGTAAAAATATATTTATACAACAACAACAAAACCTCAGAGTTCTGTAGGAGATTCCAAAAGAACTGAACATCTGGTACTGAAACTAGAAACAATTTCCTATCCCTGGAATTTTAGAGAACATTCCAACAATGTCCTTATAGCAGATATAAGCACAACTATTATGAAAGTTTTCCATGTGATTTCCTCCAAGGTACATTGATAGAGTAATGCCAAAAACAACCTAACAGAAGCTGCTCTGGGAGAATGAAAACAATTCATTTCTAGGGCACAGCTCTGTCACCTGGGATTAATGCAGAGAGACATTTTAGAGAACTCTGGCATTGGATGGGTGGCACAACTTTCAGTCATTCCTCTGTAAATATTGTTTGTATTAATCAAGTCTTTCATAAATATTGAGAGGCAGGGAGTTCAAGGTTGCCTGGAGAGATTGGAATGTAGCTATTCATTATGTTGGCTAAATGCAGACTCTAGCAGTCAGTTTAACTGAGAATGGCATAGTTAAGCTTCTAGGTAGTTTGACAAGCTTGACAAGGACACCTGTCTCTATTGTAGCAATCAATCATTTCCACAGTAATGTTGCATAACAAGTCATCCCACAACCTATTGGCCTAAAATAATGATTTATTCTCAAAATATCCAAGGTAGCAGTTCTCAACTGTGTTTAGCTCTGAGTAACAGTTAGGGTTTAGCTGTTCTCCACATCTCTCCTCTTTATTGTATCAGTGGATTAGCAGGACATCTTGTCATAATATTGACAGAAGTGTTAGGAGGCCAGGCTCACTTTTGCTTCCATCATGTCCATTAATCTTCCATTAGCCAAACCAAATCATTACCCAAGCCCAATATTACTCAGGTGGGAAAGTGTATGCTGGTCATCATGAGGCGAGGGGGTCAATAATATTCACACTAAACAATAATCCAAACCATTATGTTCTCCTTAAAAAGCAATTTGGCCACATTGATGAGAACAGCTAAAATTAAAAAGATTGATAAAACTAAATGTTGGTAAGAAAGTGGAATCACTTGAACTCTTCTATACCTATTTGTGGGAATATAAAATGGTACAATCATTTTGGAAACAGTTTATAAAAGTTAAACTACCAGTCATTCGCTCCTAGAGATTAACCCAAGACATATATATATATATATGCAACATTACTGTATATATATGCAACAGTACATATATATATATATGCAACATTACATATATATATATGCAACATTACATAATTATTATGCAACATTACTGTGGAAATGATTGATTGCTACAAAGACTTATATATGAATGTTCATAGCAGCTTTATTCATAATAGCGCCCAAATAGAAGCAACCCAAATATCCATCAGCAGGCAAATGGGTAATCAAATTGTGGGATAGTCAAACAATGAGATACTACTCAGTATTAAATGGAACAAACTCTTGATACATGCAACAAAATGGATAATTCTCAAAAACATCAAAAGGATGTTGAGCAAAAGGAGCTAGACACTAAGGAATACATATTTTATGACCATGTGTACATCCAGTTCAAGAACAGACCAAACTAATTCAAAGTAATAGAAATTATATCTGGTTGCCTTTGACTAGAAAGGGAATGAGGGAACTCTTTGGGATATGGAAAATGTCCTATATCGTGACTGGGATGCTGGTTATGTGGGTGTATACACATGTCAATACTCATTGAATTATTCACTTAAAATGATATATTTCATTGTATGTGAATTTACCTGACTTAAAAAGAAAAACCTGGCATTTGGGGCTTGGTATGGCACATCCCAAAGATTTGACTACCAAGCCACATTTTTAAAGTCATCAAGCCTGGTTAACCCAGTGTCAATGTCAGCCACAAACTCCTCACAAACAATGGTTGGTCTATCTAAAACTGCTAGAAAATGCCCGTTCAGCAGCTGTCGTACCGTGGGATTCTGGGAACGCTGAGCCTTGAGACAAGGACTTGAATGCAGGTGGTTTACCTGGGAGGTAAGCCCAGGAAGTAGGAGTGAGGAAGCAGGAAGTATGAGCTGGGAAAAGAGAGAAGGTCAGCCTGGTGAGCCCAGGCTGGAGGCAGCTGGGCCTCGATTTCACAGGAAGCTGTGAGCAGGACATGGAGTTCCTCCCAGAATTATCCAGAAAGGAAGAGGGGCTAGGGCTCTGCCACCAACTCCTGTCTGCATTGGTAGGGGCGTTTTGAATTTGAACTGAGCTTTCTTACCATTTAGAGAAGGATCCAAGGCAGAAAATCAGAGAGCCATGGACCGTGCTCTTGAAGGTGAAATGTCGTCTTTGTGACTCTGAGCTCACCATGGGATGGTCCACCTCCGCAGCAGCGGACATGGAGGGGGGCTGGGGGCTGCGATGCCGGCCACTAAAAGTGTCTGCCCAGTCACTGCATTGCTTGATTTGCTGCAACGAGCTAACAGGTGAATTTGGGGGCTCTGCTAAGCCCAGATGACAATAATGGTTTTAGAATCATTGATGTGCAGCTCTTGCTTTCAGAACTAATTATACAATAGGATCAGTTTCTTGTTTTGGCCTCTATGACAACATAATCTTAACATGGACATATAACAGAATACTTATCGTTCTGTTATTTATTAGATGGTAAGTAAGCAAGGATCTAGTTTACCCATAGGTAGCATTCAGTCATTCAATGCATAAACTCAGTAGACAGTGGACAGTGAGGAAGAGGGGGAAGGGGGAAGGAGAAGTGAGAAAACACATCTACAGTAAAACCTCTATATAATGGACTAATTTGGGTCAGGAGGTGTCTCTTAAAGCCGAAAGTTCATTATATAATAAAGTAGGTATGTTAAAAATTGACATATTAGTTTACTTGGTTTTTACTTATGTAGACATGTTTGTGTAATTAAAATTAAGTAGGTATGAAAAGTTCAATTTCACAGAAAGTTTTTCTATATGTTCACTGTAATTTAAAAATTTTAATGAATAGGTCTAGTATATGCATAGTAGAAGACTGTAAAAATGTAGGCAGAATGAGAAAGCAATACTCTGTATAAAACAAAAGAGTATGTGGTGTTTGCGAAATGTAATAAAATGGCAAGTGGATTCTGGTTGGGAGTGTTAACTGATACAATCCTTTGAAAACTGTTCGGCAATATCTACTAAAAATGAACATACACATACCCTACAACACAAATTACACTCCTTGACATATAATAACTCAAGAAAAGTTATTCATTTGTTCACCAAAAGATATGTACAAAAGATTCAGAGCAGCTTTATTCATAATAACCCAATTCAACTTGTCCATCAACAGGAGAGTGTATAAACAAATTAGGGCATATCCATACAATGGAATACAACACAGCAATGAGAATAAGTAAGCTATTGCAGCACACAGCAATGTAGATGAACCTCATAAGCATAATGTTGAGCAAAAATAATTGGGTAAAGAAGAGCAGATGATCTATGATTGCATTTATATAAGATGTTTCAACACAGATGAAACTAATGCTCTGCTGTGTGAAAGGTCAGGGTAATACTTTTTCTTGGTGAGGAGATGGTACAGTTTGGGTGTGGAGAAGGCGGTTTGTAGGGGCTAAGTGCTGAGTACATGGTATGTTCACTCTGCGCACTTTTCTCCACCTGTTAAACCACTTCAGTGTTTACCAAAAATGCTAATGGAATTTCTTTATCCTTCTTTTAAATACACACACGTACAATCTTCATAAAGCATCTTTTGTATGACTGCAAAACATGCTGGAAATGACAAAATAAAGCGTACATGTTAATATCTTCTAACTTCATCTCTCTCTCTCCCAATTTTTTTTTGGGAAGCAACCAAAATTTTTGATGGCCTTGTTTTGGCAAGGCTTTAAAAAAAATCTTCTAACTTCAAATCTTTCACAAAAGAATGACAAATGCAAGTTAAAAAATATACCTGTCTTCAAAATTCAACTGTTACATTACACTCTGGTTTACTACCAAGTCTCAGGATAATCCAGCAGATTTTTTTTACCCCAGTATATGTTATAAACTTTTGTTTCCTCTTTAAAAGAACCAACTTTATAATATAAGGATAGTTAGAAGCTGAACCAGAGAGGAATCTCAGATTGACTTTGCTAAGAGCTTGACTAACATTATCCTGGAGGTTGGCAAAGCAATGCCATCTACCATAAAAATAAAAAGAAGTTTTTATATTCACTCCTTTAACAAGGATTTTGATGGTAAAATAGACAATTTTTGAAAAACTCAAATCAAACAAATTTTCCATTTCTCAAGACCAGCAGGCCTGCCTTTTCTTCCCTCACCACATCCCAACAATTACCTGCTTTATACTGAGTATCTAGGTAAGGTGTGCCAAAACATATGAGCCACAGAGGTTTGAGAAGGAACCACTGGCTAATAATGTTTGCTTTTGAAACGTTTTCTTTGCACTAGCTGTGAATATCTGATGCTCAGAAGGCAGAAAGCTCTGTTAAATGAATAAAATATCCAAACTATGATCCTTTGCAACAAGAAAAACCAGTATGCATCCCACAAAAATGAAATGTCTTCGGTTTGTAAATATGAAAATTTAGGGAGGTTGGAGAGACAATCTTCTAAAAACCTGGTAGGAAAAATCAGATGAATCTCCAGAATGAAAATGTAAAAAATATAAATACAGTAAAACGAAAGGGAACTAGCTGGGGTATAATGAGGAGTATCTCATCACAAGCTGAGTATGGCAAATCTTTGTAATGGAGCTGAAATGTTTGGTCCAAAGAGTATTTCTCCTTGGTGTTCCTCGGTGTTGTAACTGCCAAAGCTCTTACGCCTGGGGGCTGATCTTATCAGAGTTTCTAAGCCACCTATGTGGTTCAGTCTTCTTACTCCTGACAGATGAAAAAATGCACAGTTTATGTTAATCCAGGTGACTTTACCTGATGAAGGCCGCAAGCTAGCTAGTGTTCAGCAGAGTGTGGAGTGAAGCTTGAGGGTTACATTCAAAGGGACTTTCCTTCCACATTCCTTCTACCACCCTAAACACGCCAGGCTTTTTATTTTTTTAATATATTTTTATTGATTTCAGAGAGGAAGGGAGAGGACGAGAGATATTGAAACATCAATGATGAGAGAGACTCATTGATCAGCTGCCTCCTGCATGCCTCCCACTGGGAGTCGAGCCCACAACCCAAGCATGTGTCCTTGACCGGAATCGAACCCTGAACCTTTCAGTCTGCTGGCCGACGATCTATCCACTAAGCCAAACTGCCAAACCAGCGAGGGCCACTCCAGGCTTTTTTAATGTATGGCCCTACGTAGGTTCCTGGTGAGGACCCGGATTTGTTTTACAAATGGTGCTTTGACAATCAATTCTGAAGCTTTTACAAGACATTTCTTTGGTCATGTTTTTAGAAAAATATTTTTTCTCTTTATTGAGTAAAATGTACATAAGAAAAAGGACAAATAGCCCTGTATTGACTGGATGAATTTGTACAAAATGAACACTTCATGTGACTAGCATCCAGTCAAGAAATAAAACATGACCACCCCCAAAATGCCCCCTTGCACCCCCTCCCAATCATTAACCCTGACCAAGGGTAACTGCTATCCTGATTCCTAAGCCTGCAGAGAGTTTTGCCTGTTTTGAACCCTAAGTGGAAACATACAGTATGTGTTCTTTTGTGTCAGCCACCTTTCTGTCAGCATCGCATTCGTGAGGCTCAGCCATGTGGCCATGAATAGTAGTCCTTTGTTCTCACTGCTCTGGAGTCTCCGGTGTGTGAATATGCCTCCATCTGTCCTCCTGTTGATGGGAATGTGGGTGATTCCCACTTTGGGGCTATTATGAAGTAGTGCTGCTATTATGACCAGACTAGGCATGTCTGTTGGTGAACATATGACACACTTCTGAAAGGAACATCCTAAATGTTCAAGTCTTGACTGGAGTGAAATAAAGACCCCTGGGAGTCTGGGTGTATAGAGGTCAAAATTGTAATTTCTGAGCCCATCTGGTTTGGTTTGAGTCTTGGATGTGCCGTCTGCTGGGCATTTTACTGAAACCAGCCCATGCCTCAGTTTTTATATCTGTAATAGGGGGTGACAATAAGAGCTGGCTCATAGACTTGTAGGAGGGATTGGATGAGTCAGTGCCAGAGAAGGCTTGACACATACGAGCACTAGTTGAGAATTCTCTAACATTGTCATGATGCTGCCAACTTGAACTCTAATTCTTCTGTGTGGCCTTGTCGTGGTATAAAGTAAGAGGATTGGAAAGGCCCACAGTAGCATCCTGCCTCTCAGAACTCTGCCTGGCACAGTGAGGACTTGCCCACGTGGGCGCCAGCCTGTGGAAGACATCCAAACTCCAATCTCACCGCCTGGCATCACATCTGGGACCTGGCTGCCTCCCCCGCCTGCTCACCCACCCCTCCTCTGCCTGCTGCTGCTGCTTCGTACCCTTTTAATGTTCTCCTAATTCCTTACCCACTGGGGATGTTTACACCCTGCATAGAATACAGATTCTTTCCGGCATGACGCCATTAACAGAAACAAACCTATAACAGCTGACAGCTTAAAACAGCCCAGTGGCCTGAATAAGGGGCCACCGTATAGGCTAGACAAAAAGGCGGCAGTCTTATAAAATACAGTTTTATTTGAATAAGATCGGTCCACACGGGATTAATTAAATATATCCATAGTGAGTGAAAGGATGCATGTTGGTGGATTTGCTCACCCGCCTTTCCTATTGCAGCTCTGGAAGGTTTAGCTTCTACTGCTTTTGTCTGCATGGGATTAAGAAGGAGGAGGTTAGACAGGGTTATTGAAAGAAAAAAGAGCATTCCTAGTGACCTAACTCCCTTCTGCCTCTTTATCATGTACTGGGATGCACAAATCCCCATTTGGGACAATAATGCAAATGAGTTTTACTGGAGAATAAAAACATTTAAGAAAAAAAAACTACATGAGTTTATCATACAATATCACTGCAATTCATAATGCTCATACTTTAAAAAAATGACATTCTATTATGCGTTTTATTTCCTGTCCCGGTGGGCAGCCAACCATGCATAGCAATTCAGGATTCAAATACTGTACAAGGATATACAGTAACTATGGTTCTCTGAGGATTTGAGCAAATGTCAGAAAACCAAGCCCCAAGACAAATTTATTAGTTGGTGCTGATATCTAACAATTTTACATAGATGCTGATAAGGCCACTTGGGAATCCCTTTTGCCATTAAGTGATTTAGAGGTCCCTACAGAAATTTCCCTGTCTGCTACATTTCACAAAATAACACAGCCCTCCTCCCACAATAGCAAACCATGCAAAGCCAGCAGCACTCATTATTTACTCTTGGCAATGTTTTTCTTTAAAAGCTTATTTCTATAAGAAATAAGACCCAGAGATAGAGGGATTTCTCATGAAATCTGCCAAAGCCATAATGAGAGATGTGAATACAATTTTAAAATTTCAGTACAGGGCTAAAAAAAAAATTGTTGTCTTTCAGACTTAACTCTTTCCCCCAGGTCAGGCTTCCAACCTAATCCCTAGGGTTGCACCAGAAAAACAGGTCTTACTAATAATAGATGGAAGTTTCTGGTTTCATCTGGAGTAAGCTTAGCTCTTGAAAGCAGCAGAAAGTGAGGCTGAAAGAGGCCTGGGAGTTGGTGATCAGTGCTCGAGTCTGGACAGGCCACCAACAGGCTCAATGGACTTGGACAAGGAGCTAATTAGTCCAGGGTTCCATGTTTTCAACATGCAATTCACACATGAACCAAATGAGCTGAAACGTTTCATTATGGTCTAAATAGGATTTTGAACCTGAGGCCCACAGTCCCACCCCCGTGTTCTGTTTCTTGTCTTCATGTAGCTGTCACACCCCCTCTCTTGCTTCCTTCAGAGAAAGAAGTCACTCTATCACCATACTGGTATTATCTCCAACCCATTACTGCCAATTTTTTTCTCAACCTATCCACACCAGGAATGTCAAGTAAATGACAAAATATGAGGATTTTTTCCTGCTATACTTAGCTTGCATATTTGTGGAGCTTGGAAATTATCTCAGAATTTGGAAACAATTTTGAAAAGTTGGTTCAACAACCTTTTGATTGGTGGTAGGGACAGAGTAGATGCTGGGATGCAAAGCCGAGATCTCTACTTTCAGGAAGTGTGCAGACTTGTCAGGGAGAGGGTTAGGGAGTGGGTGGTTCCATGCCTCACAGAGTGCTCTGACAGAAGCCCCCAGGAGGGTTTCCTGTGCAGCCTGGGGGAATCCAGAGGTGGTTTCTTGGCCAAGTTAAGTCTTAAAGGACCAGTAGGAACTAATCGGGTCGCAAATGTGCCAAATGTAAGGAAGCTCTGGCCAGACTTGAGTAAGAGTGAAGACTTTCAAGAAGCTGTGTAAATAGTAGGCATGTTTGGGGTATACCTCACAGTGGAAGTATTAATCAGAGGTGTCTTTTAAGAGGCTGGGGGACTTGATCTTTATTCTATACTTGACAGAGCAGAGGAGGTGCAGGGTCAGATTTGCATTCTCATTATTTCTCTGCTCTGTTGCATGAGTAAAGGGCAGATTTGTGAGGGTTTGGGAGGAGGAAGAATAGGTCAGGAACTGTTGCAATAATGCAAGGATGACCCCATATTTGAACTTGAGTAGTGACAGCAGGATTTGTGTAATAATCAAGACCACATGGCAGCTATAACAAACAAAGCCCCAAATTTTAGTGGGCTTAGTATTATAAAAAGTTATTCCTTATTCACATCACAGTCCAATGGGGTGTGTTCTGGTGAGTTGGAGGGCTTTCCTTCAAGTGGCACTGCAGCAGCCCAGATTCTTCAGTTTGTAGCTCCACCGTCCTGAGACCTCAGATTCCTCTGTACAAGAAGAAGGGAGCAAGAGTGGAAGGAAGAGGCCCACCCATTTCTTGGAGCCCTTGGCCTGGAAAAGACACACATCACCAGCATTACCATAGGTGAGGACTTGGTCATGTGGCCCACGCAGATGCAAGAATAGCTTGACCATGTAGCTTTGACTGGACAGCTGCTTCCTAGCAGGATGGGAAAGTAAGAAGTTTTGGAAGATAGTTACACATCCCTGCAGCAGATGAGAGGAAGGATTGATGGTGAGAAACATGGAGGTATTGTACCATTGCGATTTGTTTTGTTTTGTTTTTTTAATAAATCTTTATTCAGATTATTACAATTGTTTCTCCTTTTACCCCCCATAGCTTCCCTCCACCTGGTTCCCACCCCACCTTTTGCCCTTACCTCCCCACGACTGTCCTCATCCATAAGTGTACGGTTTTTGTCCAGTCTCCTCCTGCACCCCCCATATCCTTTCCCCCTGAGAATTATCAGTCCACTCCCTTTCTATGCACCTGATTCTATTATATTCACCAGTTTATTCTGTTCCTCAGGTTTTTAATTCACTTGATTTTTAGGTTCACTTGTTGATAGACATGTATTTGTTGTTCATAATTTATATCTTTACTTTTTTCTCCTTCCTCTTCTTAAGGAATACCTTTCAGCATTTCATAAAATACTGGTTTGGTGGTGATGAACTCCTTTAGCTTTTTCTTATCTGTGAAGCTCTTTATCTGACCTTCAATTCTGAATGACAACTTTGCTGGGTAGAGTAATCTTGGTTGTAGGTTCTTGCTATTCATCACTTTGTAGATTTCTTGCCACTCCTGTCTGGCCTGCATAGCTTCTGTTGAGAAATCAGCTGACAGTCGCATGGGTGCTCCCTTGTAGGTAATTAACTGTTTTTCTCTTGCTGCTTTTAATATTCTCTCTTTGTCTTTTGCTCTTGGCATTTTAATTATGATGTGTCTTGGTGTGGTCCTCTTTGGATTCCTTTTGTTTGGGGTTCTGTGTGCTTCCTGGACTTGTAAGTCTATTTCTTTCACCAGGTGGGGGAAGTTTTCAGTCATTATTTCTTCAAATAGGTTTTCAGAATCTTGCTCTCTGTCTTCTTCTGGCACTCCCATAATTCTGATATTGGTACGCTTGAGGTTGTCCCAGAGACTCCTTACACTATCTTCAAGTTTTTGGATTTTTTTTTGCTTTTTGCTTTTTCGGTTGAGTGTTTTTTGCTTCTTTGTATTTCAATTCTTTGATTTGATTCTTGCGTTCCTCTAGTCTGTTGCTGGGTCTCTGTATAATATTTTTTATTTCAGTCAGTGTATGTCTAATTTCTAGTTGGTCCTTTTTCATATCTTCGAGGGTCTCGTTATATTTATCGGCCTTTTCTAGGATATTCTTGAAAAGCCTTATAACTGTGGTTTTGAATTCTATATCTAGTCGTTTGCTCTCCTCCATTTCTTTAGTTTGTGATCTGTTTCTTTGTCGCCGCATTTTCACTGTTTCCCTGAGTTGGTAGGGTAGCTTTGTGTACTAGGTTTCCTATATGGTCCAGTGGGTCAACCTCCCCAGTTAACCTGAGGTGGACACTCTTGGTGCACCCCTTGGTGGACTATGTGTACAGCCTTATTGTAGTTAAGTCTTGATTGTTGTTGGTATCACTGGGAGGAATTGACCTCCAGGCCAGTTGGCTGTGAGGATCAGCTGTGTCTACTCTGGGAGAAGTTCGGTGCTGGAGATAGCCTTATAGTATTAGACTTGCCAAATTGCCAAAGCCTCTGTGCTCAGCTTGGATGGGGTGGAGTCTCAGGGTGGAACAGAAAGTCTTGGCTTCCCGTCAGCCCTGCCCTTGTGCGCGTGCATGCCTCCAGACCTCTGCCTTCCCCGGCTCCTGAGCCTCCGCCCGAGAGTCCAGATTCCCCCTGCAAGAGTGTGGGTCCCCAGGGGCTCGCCTGGAACTGGGGTTCAGTGCAGTCAGGAGCTTCCAAATCCCTTCTGCTAGGGAAAGCCTGTGGCAACCTCTGCAGTCTTTGTGCACACTTGCGCGCGCTTCCAGACCCCTGCCCACCGGGGCTCCCCCAGGTCTCCGAGTCTCCTAGTGTCTTTCTCTCTACCTGACAGCCCAGACTCCCCCTGTATGAGCCTGGGTCCACAGGGTTTTGCCCGGAACTGGGGTTCAGTGCAGTTGGGGGCTTCCTTCCCCCTCCCGCCAGAGAAAGTCAGCCAGGCTCTCAGCCACCCTTCCTCTCTGCATGCACAAAGACCCTTTTGCTGAACCTCATCCCTTTGCCTTTCCTCCAATTCTCCGTGAGCTTTTCTCTCTCCTTCTAGTTGTAGAATTTCCATTCAGCCAGCTTTCCTGTGGTTCTGGATGGTGTCCTTTCTGTCTTTTAGTTGTAGTTTTGAAATTGTTGCGTGAGGCAGCAGTTTAGGTGCTTACCTATGCTGCCATCTTCGTTTCTCCACCATTGCGATTTGGGAAGCATTTCTGTTTTGGATGAAAGTGCAATAGTAGGTAAGTGGGGGAGAGTATAACGTTTTCTTTTCTGACTTAGTGGTGATACCAATTGAGAGCTGAAATATAAAAGAAGGAACTGTGTTTTCTGGAGGGGGGGGAAGGGGTAAGATGCATTTTGCTGGTTGTATATATTAGGCCAGGTTTGTTGGAAACAGACCTTGAGATGAGAATTCATGTGTACATGACTTATTTAAGAACTAGAGGCCTGGTACATGACATTCGTGCACTGGTGGGTGGGGAGTCATTCAGCCTGGCCTGCACCCTCTCGGGCTTAAGCTGGCAGATGGACATCCCCCAAGGGGTCCTTAGTGCTGCTGAGGATGTGGGAGAGGCTCCAGCCACCGCCACTGCGCTCACTAGTTGTGAGCTAGGCTTCTGGCTGAACAGCGCTCCCCCTGTGGGAGCGCACTGACCACCAGGGGGAAGCTCCTACATTGAGCGTCTGCCCCTGGTGGTCAGTGTGTGTTATAGCAACTGGTTGTTCCGCCGTTCAGTCTATTTGCATATTAGGGTTTTATTATGTAGGATGTGCTCCCAAGGGAAACAAGTAAGGAATGAGGAAGCAGGATAGCCAAAGGAATCAGGTGAACAGGGATAAGATTTCGGGTCAGGTTCCAGCCTCAACCTGGTCCTACAAGGGAACTCCAGCACTTCAGCTATCTGGGTATGGAGGCAAATTTCTAGCAGCCTGGTGCAGGCAAGTAGAAGCAGAACCACACAGAAGCTGGGTGCGGGGGGGCGGAGGGGAGGAGGGAGGAGGGGCAGATAATAAAAGAGACCTGAGGGTATTTGGGCAGAGCCTCAAATAGTGTCTGCTACAAAGTCCCTGTGGGACAAGCCAGTAGAAGTGTGAGCAGAAGATGGGATATTTGAGTCTGGAGTCTGATTGTTCAGGAATGGGGATGCAGACCAAAGAATGCACACAGGTGAAGGCTAAAACCACAGCAGATGAGACTGCCATGAGCTAGAGTGTGTGAGATAAAAAGGTGAAAGGACTAGAACTTTGGGAAACACCAATGCTTAAGTGTTGAGAGACAGAAAAGACAATGAAGGAAATTGAGAATTAGTGATCAGAAAAATAAGGGGTCACCTGTCTCAGGGGAGTTTCTGAAAGACAAGGACCAGAATTAAATCTGACATTTGGAGCCCATTTCCTATTTTGGCAAGAGTAGATTCTGTTTTATTCTGCCAAACATCTCCTGTTCCTATCTTTATTTAAAAAAAACACACACACAACTTTATAACTTTATATTTTAATTGGCAATGAGCATTGTGGGTTTGTATCAAAATGCCATAAGGAAAGAGTTAAATGACTATTTTGGCTTATTATTAATACTCAAAGGAATGCACTTCTTGCTTTCACACCTAAGGTATTTATCATCCTGGGAGACAGGGGCTCCTCATTTCAATTAGTGGAAAGCTCACCATTAGCTAACTAATTAATCCTGTTCCCTTACATCTATTTTCTAATTACAGCCACCACTGAGACTTTTTTACCCAAGTGGCCAGTGATGCTATGGATTTATTTTAAAATTAGTTTGACAATAACAAACACCTAATTAATGTTTATAAATATAATAAAATCCCTCCTGACGAGTTGTGGGTATTGCATACACTAGCAACCAGTTTATTAAAACATTAATTGCAGTTGGATTTGTTTTGGGATTCATGCATAATCCATTTAGTACATAGCAGGACTAACTAATTTTGAAGGGATTATGAATTAAATCCTCCACAAAGTCTTCTGTTTAATTCACATTGTAGTCAAGGAAAGGAAAAGTTTGCTTTCAGAAAATTCTGTGGCTCTGTAGGGTACTTCCTTTATTCCTTCATTCATCTACTTAGTAAATATTTATCAAGCATCTGTTCTATATATAGCTCTGTGAAGATACCCAAAGTGTGTGCTTGGAGTATGCTGATGAAAATTGCAAAATTTAATCAGCCGAACTCTTTCACTTCTGGCTAGAGTGCCCATTTTGGAAAACTGAAAACATTTTCTAAAGTTGAATACATCCCCTAACTTTTGACAGCAATTCAACTACTAGGTATAGATGCAACAGAAATATGTCCACATGTTCACTAACAACAAAGATATTAGAATGTTCATTGCAGCACTATTTGTAATAGCCCCAAACTAGAAACTACCTGGATACTCAACAGTAGAATATGTAAATTATGGGATATTCACATAATGGACTACTATACAGCAATGAGCATGAACAATCTACAAAGTTCAAATACAAGCAAAACTAATTTATGATGTTAGAAGTCAAGATACAGTTGTGGGTTTGAGTTGGGAAATGAATTAGGAATTGCTCACAGTAGCTATCTTTGGAGGTGGGTAGTAAGTGGAAGCTGTTGTCTCTTGATCTGGTTCTGGTTATATAAATATGTTCAGTTTGTAAAAATTTATTAATTATGTTTGATGCACTTTTTATGCATGCTATATTTTAATGAAATTTGCAAAACAAATAAAATCTCGATCCATTATCTAGAGACTTATCTTTGTTCTGTGTGTTTGTGCTCACTTAAGTCTGATCACTCATTCATTCATTTCACAAGCACTTATGAAGTATCAAATTAATTTGTGATGCTGGTGGTGGTGAGAATTTGTGAAGACATAAAAACACATCAATCATGGTTTCTGTCCACAAGGCTTTCACAAAGTATTGGTGGAGAGAATCCTGTAAAGCAACTATAACAGTGCAGTGTGGTGAATGCTAAGGTCATAGAGAAAGGGCATTTAGTTCTGGCTGGGGTGGGTATAGGTGAGATGCTAGGAAAGAAGTAGAGGGCATTTGATGCCTTAGGCTCCTCAGCATCTCCTCATCCTATTTAGACAGCAGCCCTGAGTTTTATTTGTGGACCAATCCATTGCCCATTGGTTCAGTGAGGCCCAAGCCCCTGAGCCCAGGGCTAGAGCATATGACCCAGGCAAAAGGCAACAGCATATTTTCCCCTCCAGCTACATAGATTGGTTCAGAAATAAACATGTGACATCAGCTGGTCTAATGCTAACAAATTGCAGGATTGTTTAAGGGCTGCTGGAAAAAAAACCTCTTTTCTCTTTCTTGAAACTGAGAAGCTGGTGGGTTTGAACAGCGGCAGCCATCCTGTCATTATTTAGAGACTGAAAATATAATCACTACATGAAGGCAAACAAGGCTGAATCCAGAGGCCAAGAATAATTATGTCTGGTGATATTAATTGAGCCTTGCTTGGTCAAGCTGAGCCTGAAGCCTGATCTACTGCAGGACTTTGCAGTTAAGTCAGTCAATAATTGCTATTCTGTTCAAGCTCATTTAGATTTGAAAAAAAATTTTTAAGTGTAACTGAAAGAGATTTAAGTGATACCAAAAGTTTCTAATTAGACCTTTCAAACTGACCTTTGGCATTAAAGTAGGAGTTAAAGTGATGAAAAGAAGGCCAGAAGGCAGGGAAGCTGGGCCCAGCAGGCACAGGCAAAGAACCCAAGAAATCTGATACAGTTGTGGGTCTGAGTTGGGAAATGAGTTAGGAATTGCTCACAGGGGCTGGATCATGTTGCTTGTGGCACATACTACCCGAACCCTGCTCAGAGCCCTCGTAGTTCCTGTACCTGTGACAACTTCCTCACAAGCACCTACCTCTCTCTGGCGGAAGGGGCAGGCTGTGAGAGGGCTCTGAGGCTGTTGGCACCATCTCCCGGAGGCCCCGCGCAGGAATCTGCCTATCAGTGTACCTGGCATAGATTTCCTTTAGTCGTCTATTGCTGTGCAATGACCCTCCTTCCCCCAGACACAAGGGTTTATAACAATCATGTATTATTTCTCTTGATACTGTGGGTCAAGAGTCTTAGCAGGACTCAGCTGTGTTCAGCAGGCCACAGCGCTAAACAGAAGGTCCAGGCCGCGTTCACTCATGCCTGACACTTCAGCACTGCTCACATGGCCTCTCTTACCCATGGTGTTTCAAATAGTGCCTGTGGTCCAGCGCCATCTGCCTTACAGCTGGGTGGCAAGATTCCTCAGCAGAGAGGAAGCAGAGTCCCAGAAGGGCACTTCTGCCACAGCTGGTGGTTGGAGAAGTTGCAGAGCCTGCCCAGGTCAGGTCCAGGTGGGGGCAGGGCTGGGCAGAGACTAGACCCCACCAGGGACAGGAGTGGCGCGCTGGCTAGGGAGGAGCCGGATGTGGTGGCTGTCTTTGAAGATGATACAAGGGCCTGGCTCCCCCATTGGCATTTCCTGGGGCTTCCTCTCAAATATACTGAAAGCTTTGTCTCAGGCTCTGCTTCTGGGGACCCCAACCTCAGGGAACCCAATCTTGTTTTGACATTTAATCTTTATTTTGTTAGTGTTTAATCCCAACTTTGGAAGGCACATGTTTTTACTTACAAAATGATTCTAGCATGCTATGCAAGCTCTAAGGTGGAGAGTTTGCCATGAGCAGAGTCCGGTGACCTGGGCTCCTACCACTGACCTACCTGGAATATATCTCTAAGGCAGCTCCCCCAAAGCCTCTGCCCCTCCCCTGAGCACTTAACACAGAGTGAGGCTAATATCCTGATGGTGGGACCTCCTCTCTTCTTCAGTCAGTCTTGCTAGAGCAGTGGTTCTCAACCTTTCTAATGCCGCAACCCTTTAATACAGTTCCTCATGTTGTGGTGACCCCCAACCATGAAATTATTTTCATTGCTACTTCATAACTGTAATTTTGCTACTGTTATGAATCGTAATGTAAATACCTGTGTTTTCCGATGGTCTTAGGCTCTACAGCAGCGGCTCTCAACCTGTGGGTCGCGACTGTAGAGAACCACTAGCAGGGTCGCCTAAGACCATCGGAAAACACAGATATTTACATTACGATTCATAACAGTAGCAAAATTACAGTTATGAGTAGCAACGAAAATAATTTTATGGTTGGGGGTCACCACAACATGAGGAACTGTATTAAAGGGTCATGGCATTAGAAAGGTTGAGAACCACTGTGCTAGATGTTTATTAATGTTATAAGTCTTCACATAGCGAGCTTTGACTATGGATTTCCTCTACTATACATTTATTTCCTGTTTCATTGATTTCTGCTCTAGTCTTTTATTTTCCTCCCTCTACTTGTGGTTCTTCTTCTGGATTCTGGAGATGGTAGCTTCACAGTCATGGAGTGTCAGTCCTTCTTCTTCTCTCATGTATGAACTAAAGGCTTTGCTGCCTCCTGGAAGTTTGATATATCTCAGTTTATCTCAAATGCCACCAAGTGTGATTTTGGTCTCCCAACGCAGTTTTCTGGGACATGATTTTCCCACACGTAGTTCTACATGCTCAGAGCTAGAGGGCCCCTGAAAAGGTTTTCTTTTCCTGCTTGCAGAATGGGACAGTATCATCTAGATCACAGATAATTGTAAGACCTGTTTTCTTTAACAGAAACAATAGTGCCATCTTTAGTTTGTATAGCATGTGTATTTTCAGGTTGTTTTTTTCCACATGGACTTATTTGATTCTATTTTAATTAATCAAGTTAATTAAATAGTCTGGGCCAGGATGACCACCAACCAGTCTGCGTGATTTGTGCCCCAGCCTGAGCTCCAGGTCTTGGAGGGTTCTGTGTTGCCCTCTCAGGTTCACAATACAATAACCTTGACCTATTGTGGCCTCATCTCTGCCTAGAGCAGACTTGTGTTGCTCTTGACTACCTTCCTTGTCAACAACCACTTCTTGATGAAGAAAGTCAGGGCCAAGGTACAAGGGCCCCATCTTCTCATCTCTCTACCTCGGGAGTTTCCCTGCCATGCATTTCTTCCTTGCTTCCTGATCCAAAGGAATTGGAAATCATAGAAGACTGGCTGGAAGAAAAGTATCTAACATAAGCTAGCTCAATCAAAAAATAAGGGTGGAAAATTGGAAAAAAAAAAGTAGTGTAGTCAGGCCATAAAGAAAATGGCAAGTATCAGGAAGCAACCCTCGTACCTAAGAGCAAAAATAAAAATAACTCAAAAATATTATTGGTGTAAAAATTTGAAATGCTTGAAAAAAGAAGGTTACAAAACAGTATATATAATATGACCCAAGTGCCATAAAAGTATAATCTTATATAAAATTATTCACATATTTATGCATAGATAAATAAATGTTAATAATTTTTCTACATCAATCTAACTCTACTTAGATATTAAAGAAAGATTAAATAAATAAATGTAATATTCAATTACAAGTACTATGAAGAAAAGAAAAAAATTTCAGGAAACATAGTAGAACAGAAGAACCTAATCCATATTGGGGTGTAGAGGAGATGTGGATTTGCTATTGAACATAGACTTAAAGGATGAGTGAGGTTAATTGGTAGCCATTAATTGGTTCTTTATGTATTTTGGATACTAGACCCTTATCAGATACATCATTAGTAATTTTTTTCTCATTCTGTGTGTTTGTCCTTTTACATTCTTGATAGTCTTTTGACACAAAAAGTGTTTTAATTTTGAAAAAGGCAAATTAATTTTTTTTTCTTTTGTGACTTGTGCTTTTGATGTCATATACAGTAAAAGGAACCATTACCTAATGCCAGATTACAAAATATATACTATGACTTTTTCAAACAATTTTATAGTTTTGTTCTTTTTTTAAATTTAATAAATCTTTATTGTTCAGATTATTACAATTATTCCTCTTTCCCCCCCCCCCCATATCTCATATCTCCCCTCCACCCGGTTGCCATCCCACCCTCTGCCCTTACCTCCCCCCACTGTCCTCATCCATAGGTGTATAATTTTTGTCCAGTCTCTTCCTGCACCCCCTCATACTCCTTTCCCCCCGAGAATTGTCAGTCCACTCCCTTTCTATGCCCCTGATTCTATTATATTCACCAGTTTATTCTGTTCATCAGATTTTTTATTCACTTGATTTTTAGATTCATTTGTTGATAGATATGTATTGTTGTTCATAATTTTTATCTTTACCTTTTTCTTCTTCTTCCTCTTCTTAAAGAATAGCTTTCAGCATTTCATATAATACTGGTTTGGCAGTGATGAACTCCTTTAGTTTAACTGTGAAGCTCTTTATCTGACCTTCAATTCTGAATGATAACTTTGCTGGGTAGAGTAATCTTGGTTGTAGGTTCTTGCTATTCATCACTTTGAATATTTCTTGCCACTCCCGTCTGGCCTGCATAGTTTCTGTTGAGAAATCAGCTGACAGTTGTATGGGTGCTCCCTTGTAGGTAATTAACTGTTTTTCTCTTGCTGCTTTTAATATTCTCTCTTTGTCTTTTGCCCTTGGCATTTTAATTATGATGTGTCTTGGTGTGGTCCTCTTTGGATTCCTTTTGTTTGGGGTTCTGTGTGCTTCCTGGACTTGTAAGTCTATTTCTTTCACCAGGTGGAGGAAATTTTCGGTCATTATTTCTTCAAATAGGTTTTCAGTATCTTGCTCTCTCTCTTCTTCTGGCACCCCCCATAATTCGGATGTTGGTACACTTGAGGTTGTCCCAGAGGCTCCTTACACTATCTTCAAGTTTTTGGATTCTTTTTTCTTTTTCGGTTGAGTGTTTTTTGCTTCTTTGTATTTCAAATCTTTGACTTGATTCTTGCATTCCTCTGATCTGCTATTAAGTCTCTGTATAATATTTTTTATTTCAGTCAGTGTATGTCTAATTTCTAGTTGGTCCTTTTTCATATCCTCAAAGGTCTCGTTAAATTTATTGGCCTTTTCTAGGAAATTCTTGAAAAACCTTATAACCATGGTTTTGAACTCTATATCCAGTCGTTTCCTTTCCTCCATTTCTTTCATTTGTGATCTGTTTCTTTGTCTGCACATTTTTGCTGCTTCCCTGAGTTGGTAGAGTAGCTTTGTGTGCTAGGTTTTCTATATGGCCCAGTGGGTTGGCCTCCCAGTTACCTGAGGTGGACACTCTTGGTGCATCCCTTTGTGGATTGTGTGCACAGCTTTGTTGTAGTTAAGTTTTGATTGTTGTTGGTATCACTGGGAGGAATTGACCTCCAGGCCAATTGGCTGTGAGGATCAGCTGTGTCTATGCTGGGAGAACTTCTGTGCTGGAGACAGCCTTATGAGACAAGACTTGCAAAATTGCAAAAGCCTCTGTTCTCAGCTTGGATGGGGCGGAGTCTCAGGGCGGAGCAGACAGCCTTGGCTTCCTGTCTGACCTGCCCTACGAGGCCTCTGGGTCTCAGTGTCCCTCGGTAATCGCTGCAAGCATCTCTGAGAGAAAGCTGCCCTCGAGTTTCGCCTGCTGTCAGACAGTCCAGTTTCTCCCCGAATGAGTCTGGGTTCCCAGAAACTTGCCCGGAACTGGAGTTCAGCGCAGTTGGGAGCTTCTGTCTCCCTCCCACTTTAGAAAGCCAGCCACACACTCAGCCACCCATGCACTCAGCAGTCAGTCCTCTCTGGGCACACACGCCTCCAGACCTCTGCCTTCCACAGCTCCTCTCAGTTTCAGTGTGCTTTCTCTTTTCTTGACAGTCCAGATTCCCCCCGAATTAGTCTGGGTTCCCAGAGTCTAGCCCAGGACTGGAGTTCAGCACAGTCAAGAGCTTCTGTCTCCCTCCCACTTGGGAAAGCCAGCCATGCACTCAGCCACCCGTCCTCTCCATGCACGTGCATCTCCATACCTCAGCCTTTTGCAGCTCCTCTGATTCTCAATGTGCTTTCCTCTTTCCTTCTAGTTGTAGTATTTCCACTCAGCCAGCTTTCCTGTGGTTCTGAATGGTGTCCGTTTTGTCTTTTAGTTGTAGTTTTGATATTGTTGTGCGAGGCAGCAGTTTAGGTGCTTACCTATGCCGCCATCTTGGTTTCTCCTATAGTTTTGTCCTTACATTTAGGTCTTTGATACATTTCTGTAGGTGGGTAGAGGTATGGGGCCAACTTTATTGTTTTACACGTGGATATTCAGTTCTTCCAGGACTATATATGAAAAAGACTATTCCTTCCTCCATTGACTGTATCTTGGCCTCCTTATTGAAAAACAATGAGTCATAAATGTGTGGCTTTGTTTCTAGGCTCTCAGTTTTACTTCATTAACGTGTATGTCTGTTCTTATGCTGGTGCCAGTACCATAGTCTCTTGATTTCTATAGTTTTTAGGTTTTGTAATCAGGAAGTGTGGATTCTACAACTTTATTCTTTTTCATGATTGTTTTGGCTAGTCTGGGACCCTTGCCATTTCATATGAATTTCAGAATTAGCTATAAAAGAGGCATGTAGAATTTTGATAGGGATTGTGTTGAGCCAGTAGATCAATTGCCATCTTAACAATTGTTCATCTTTAAAATATTAAATCTTCCAATCTAAGTATTTTTTATTTTAATGTTAATTTTCTTTTTAATTTTAACATTTTATGTGTTTTAATATTTTTACCATGTTAAATATTTTTAAATTATTTTAATTTTTCAATTATAATTGATGTTCAATATTATTTTATATTAATTTCAGGTGTACATCATAGTAGTTACACATTTATATAAATTATGAAGAGATATCCCTAATAAGTTTAGTACCCACATGGCACCATATATAGTTATTATAATATTATTGACTATATTTCCTATGCTGTACATTACATTCCTGTGACCATGTTTTAACTACCAATTTGTACTTTTTAATCCCTTCCCCAATCCCTTCCTATCTGGCAACCATCAGTTTGTTCTCTATATATAGGAATCTATTTCTGTTTGGTTTGTTATTTATTTTGTTATTTAGATTCCATATATAAGTGAAATAATGTAGTATTTTATTTGTCTTTCTCTGTCTGACTTATTTCATTTACCATAATACCCTCTAGGTCCATCCATGTTGTCACAAATGGTAAGATTTCATTCTTTTTATGGCCAAGTAATATTCCACTGTATATGTAACACCTCTTCTTTATCCACTTGTCTGTTGGTGGACACCTGGGTTGCTTTCATATTGTGGCTATGGTAAATAATTCTGCCAGGAATATAAGGGTTCATATATCCTTTCGAATTAGTATTTTGGATTCCTTAAGATAAATATGCAGAAGTGGAATAGCCAAGACATAAGATAGTTCTATTTTTAATTTTTTAAAGAAACTCCATACTCTTTTCTATGGTGGCTGTACCAATCTGCATTCCCACCAACGAGGCACAAGGGTTTCACTTTATTTTCTCTACATCCTCACCAACACTTACCGTTTGATTTATTCATGATAGCCATTCTGATAGGTGTAAGATGGTACCTCATTGTGGTTTTAATTGCATTTATCTAATGATTAGTGATGTTGAGCATCTTTCTATGTCTATTGGCCAATTGTATGTCCTCTTTGGAGAATGTCTATTCAAATCTTCTGCCTATATTTTAAATGAATTTTGTATTTTTGATGTTAAGTTGTATCAGTGTGGGTTCATTTCTGGGCTCTCTATTCTGTTCCATAGATCTATGTGTCTGTTTCTATGCCAACACCATGCTGTTTTAATTACTATACCCTTGTAATACAGTTTGCTACCAGGTAGCATGATACCTACAACTTTGTTCTTCCTTCTCAATATTTCTGTGTCTATTTGGGATCTTTTGTTGTTCCATAATATGTTTTAGAATTATTTGTTCTAGTTCTGTGAAAAATGCCATTGGTATCTTGATAGGGATTGCATTAAATATATAGATTTTTTTTTTGTGTAGTATGGATATTTTAATGAGGTTAATTCTTTCTATTCATGAGCAGTATATATGCTTCCATTTATTTGTATCTTCTTCAATTTCTTTCTTCAATGTCTTATAATTTTCTGATTACAGGTCTTTTCCCTCCTTGGACAAATTTATTTCTTGGTATTTTTTATATAATTGTGAATGGGATGCTTTTCTTTATAACTTTTTCTTATGGGTTGTTATTTATATATATAAAAGCCTAATATGCAAAGTGTCCTCTTGGGAGTTCAACTGACCGGGAGTTTGATCCCTCGCTATGACATGTGCTGACCACCAGGGGGTGGTGCGGAACAAAGGAAGGCCTGGCTGGCAGCCCACAGCTGGGGAAGGGAGGCCCCAGGCAGCAACCGGCAGTGCCAGGGACCCTACTCGTGCATGAATTTCGTGCACTGGGCCTCTAGTTGGTATATAAAAATGCAATCAATTTCTGAATATTGATTTTGTATCCTACTACTTTACTGAATTTATCAGTTCTAGTAGTTTTCTGGTGGAATCTTTATGGTTCTGTATGGACAGTATGATGTCATCTATAAATCATGACAGTTTTACTTCTTCTTTTCCAATTTGGATGCTTTTTATTTCTTTTTCTTATCTGACTGCTATGGCTAGAACTTTCAATAATCCTCCTATCTAATAAAAGAATAATATGCAAATTGACCGTCACTCCAACACACAAGATGGCCAGCAGGGGAGGGCAATTGGGAGGGACCAGGCCTGCAAGGGAGGGCAGTTAGGGGTGACCAGGCCAGCAAGGGAGGGCAGTAGGAAGGCATCAGGTCTGCAAGGGAGGGCAGTTGTGGGTGATCAGGCCAGCAGGGGAGGGCAGTTGAGAGGGACTAGGCCTGCAAGGGAGGGCAGTTGGGGGCAAACAAGCCTGCAGGGGAGGGCAGTTGGGGGGGACCAGGCCTGCAGGGGAGGGCAGTTAAGGGTGACCAAGCCTGCAGGGGAGGGCAATTAGGGGTGACCAGGCCTGCAGGGGAGGGCAGTTATGGGCAAACAGGTTGGCAGGGGAGTGGTGAAGGGGTGATCAGGCTGGCAGGCAGAAGCGGTTAGGGGCAATCAGGAAGGCAGGCAGGCGAGCAGTTGGGAGCCAGCAGTCCTGGATTGTAAGAGGGATGTTTGACTGCCCATTTAGGCCTGATCCCAGTGGGCCTAAACGGGCAGTCAGACATCCCTCAAGGGGTCCCAGATTGAAGAGGGTGCAGGCTGGCTTGAGGGACACCCCCCTCCCCCCTGTGCATGAATTTTGTGCCCCAGGCCTCTAGTCCTATATAATAAAAGGCTAATATGCAAATTGTCCCCTCAGGCGGGAGTTTAATTGACAGGGAGTTCAACCAGGGGGTGGGGCTGGCCAGCCAACCTCCTGCATCCCCTCCCCCATGCCAGCCCGGCCTGATCGGCCCTGAACAGGGCAGGGGGGGTGGCAGCTGGACCCCACCTGTGCACGAATTCGTGCATTGGGCCTCTAGTATGTTAAATCAAAATGGTGAAAGTGGACAAACTTCTCTTATTCCTGATCTTAAGCAGAACACTTTTAGCTTTTTTCCCCTTTGGATATGATATTAGCTGTGAGTTTTTCACATTTGGCCTTTATTATGTTGAGGTATGTTCCCTCTATTCTATTTGTATTTTGTTGAGAGTTATCATAAATGAATGCTAGATTTTATCAAATACCTTTTCTGTATTTGTTGAACTGATCATAGGATTTTTAATCTTCATTCTGTTTATGTAGTGTATCATACTAATTGATTTGCAGTTATTGTACCAAGCTTGCATCCTTGGAATAAATCCCACTTGATCATGGTGTATGATGTATTGCTGAATTCAGTTTGCTAATATTTTGTTGAAAATGTTTGCATCTATGTTGGGGAATATTGGCCTTTAATTTTCTTTTCTTTTTTTTTTTTACATTTAAATTTTTTATTGACTTTGTTGGGGTAACATTGGTTAATAAAATTATGTAGGTTTCAAATATACAATTCTATAACACATCATCTGTATATTGTATTGTGTGTTCACCACCTAAAGTCAAGTCTCCTTTTGTCACCATTAATCCCCCCTTTACCTTTTTCTATGTCTCCCACTCCCCTTTCTCTCTGGTAATCACCATACTGTTGTCTGTGTCTACGAGTTTGTTATTGTGTTTTTTGTGTAATCCTTTGACTTTTTTACCCAGCCCCTCAGCTCCTCTCCCTTTTGACAGCTATCAGTTTGTTTTCTGTATCTATGAGTATGTTTTTATTTTGTTGCTTAGTTTATTTTGTTCATTAGATTCCACATTTAAGTGAAACCATATGGCACTTTTCTTTCTCTGGCTTATTTCACTTAGCATAATACTCTCCAGGTTTATCCATCCTGTTACAAAAGGTAAGATTTCCTTCTTTTTTATGGCCAAGAAGTATTCAATTGTGTAAATATACCACAGCTTTTTAATCCTCTGATTGATGAGCATTTGGACTGCTTCCAAATCTTGGCTATCCTATCTAATAAAAGAGCAATATGCAGATTGACCATCACTCCAACACACAAGATGGCTGCCCTCATGTGGTCAAAGATCCTGCCCCCATGTGGACACAAGATGGCCACCACAAGATGGCCAGCAGGGGAGGGCAGTTGGGAGGGACCAAGCCTGCAAGGGAGGGCAGTTGAGGGCAATCAAGCCTGCTAGGGAGGGAAGTTAGGGGTGACCCAGCCAGCAGAGGAGGAAAGTTGGGGGTGACTGGGTCTGCAGGGAAGGGCAGCTGGGGAGGACCCAGGCCTGCAGGGGAGAGCAGGTGGGGGATACCAGGCCTGCAGGGGAGGGCAGTTAGGGGTGACCAGGCCTGCAGGGGAAGGCAGTTAGGGGCAAACAGTCTGGCAGGGGAGCAGTTAGGCATCAATCAGGCTGTCAAAGGAGTGGTTAAGGAGTGATCAGGCTGGCAGGCAGAAGCAGTTAGGGGCAATCAGGAAGGCAAGCAGGCAAGCAGTTGGGAGCCAGCAGTCCTGGATTGTGAGAGGGATGTCCAACTGCCCGTTTAGGCCCAATCCCACTGGGCAGTTGAACATCTTTCAAGGGGTCCCAGATTGGAGAGGGTGCAGGCTGGGCTGAGGGACACTCTCCCCCACCCCCCCCGTGCATGAATTTCGTGCACTGGGCCTCTAGTCTATATATGTAAAAGCCTACCATGCAAAGTTTCCCCTTGGGAGTTCTACCGGGAGATCCCGAGTTTGATCGCTTGCTATGATGTGCACTGACCACCAGGGGGAAGCACGGAACAAAGGAAGGGCCCAGCTGGCAACTGGAAGGCCCCAATCGACCATGATGGCCAGCCAGGCCTAGGGACCCTACCCATGCACATATTTCATGTACCAGGCCTCTAGTTGTAAATAATGTTGCAATGAACATAGGGGTGCATATAGTCTATCAAATTAGTGTAATACTCTAGTATTTTTCAGTTGGACAATAATAAAGTATGTCCCCACTGTGTCTCCAAAGGTCCCCAGTGAGATTTTTAGTTCTGGTTACCACAAAACCTACTCATTAACACCTCCTTTGCTGACTGTCTTTCCTTTCCTCTCTCCTTCCACATAGTACTGCTTCTAGGGAACTATGTTCACCCAAATCTGTACTCTGGCTCCACTTTGGGGTGGAGGGTCAAATGAAATGAGGTCCAAATAATAGATGGGAGCTCCCCTACACAGGGCAAAATCCAATCAGTACGTTATCTTAAAAGGATGGCTGAAAATGAGAGAAGTGGCATACATTTTTAAATGAGGAAGAAGTTGAAAATCATAGGGATTGGTAAAGATTGAAAATAGAGGCCAGCTTCACCATCCTCTTCAGGCATTTTTGGAGAGGGCATTGGACTGTTGCATTTCACGGCTCAGTGTCAGAACTATGCCCCCAAATGATCAGGAATTACTATCATTGTGGTCATTATATTTTTTCTGCAAAAGTAGGAGTTACAAAATCCATTTAGAAAAGATTTCCCTCTGAAATGGTTAAATTTTGTTAACAGTTGCCACTTTAAACAGATGGTAAGCTTTTATTATTTGGAAAATTTACCAGTGCAGATCGGCTTATTCCTAGACAATGGCAGATAAATGAGAGGTGATTGTTCCTGCACCTGCACGGATGTTGTCTTGTCTCCGGTAAGGTGTGGCTGGGCATTGTCAATGAAGTGGGCTCCTCACTAGCTCGGCTATTGTTCCTGGAATCAAAGCTATTATCAATGCTCATGCCTTATTCTGCATAACTCAGCCACAATACCTGGAGAAGTGAGAAAATAGGTGATAGAGTGAATAACAAGTGCTCAGAACAACATTTCATGCAAACCACTGCATTTTCCAGCTGATTCTTTTCATTTTAATTTTTTCATTACCAAGGTAATACATGATCTTCATAAAACTGTGAACAATGAGAAATGTAAAAAGTGAAAGCTCCTCTCCCATTCCCTAACCCTACTTCTGGAAAAAAAGCCAGAGATGTATGCGCCCCGCATCACCCCCACCCTACGTGCTCACAAAATGGCAATCAAACTTATCATTTTGCCTTTTTCACTCTACCTTCTATCCCTGCCATCTTTGTATCACCAGCATTTTATTCTTTGGATGCTCTCACAGAATTCCATTGCATGATTTCTCATATTTTTAAAAAAATTTCTTTATTGATTAAGGTATTACATATGTGTCCTTATTCCCTCATTACCCGCTCCCCCACCTCCCATTCATGACCGCCCCCCTGTTGTGTCCATCAATTAGGCTTACATGCATGCATATAAGTCCTTTGGTTGATCTCTCCCCCACCCTCCCCTACCTTCCTTGAGGTTTGGCCTTCTGATTGATGTTTCTCTGTCTCTGGATCTATTTTTGTTCGTCAGTTTATGTTGTTCATTATATTCCACAAATGAGTGAGATCATGTGATATTTATCTTCTCTGCCTGGCTTATTTCACTTAGCATAATGCTCTCCATCTCCATGCATGTTGTTGCACATGGTAAGAACTACTTCTTTTTTACTGCATGGTAGTATTCTATTGTGTAGATGTACCACAGTTTTTTAATCCACTCATCTGATGATGGGCACTTAGGCTGTTTCCAAATCTTAGCTATGGTGAATTGTGCTGCTAGAAACATAGGGGTGCATATATCCTTTCTGATTGGTTTCTAGTTTCTTGGGATATATTCCTAGAGATGGAATCACTGGGTCAAATAGGAGTTGCATTTTTAGTTTTTTGAGGAAACTCCATACTGTTCTCCACAGTGACTGCACCAGTCTGCATTCCCACCAGCATTGCACAAGGGTTCCTTTTTCTCTGCATCCTCACCAGCATTTATCATTTGTTAATTTGCTGATAATAGCCATTCTGACAGGTGTGAGATGGTACTTCATTGTTGTTTTGATTTGCATCTCTGATGATTAGTGACTTTGAGCATGTTTTCATATGTCTCTTGGCCTTCCTTCTGTCTTCTTTCAAAAAGTGTCTATTTAGATCAGTTTTTGATTGGGTTGTTTATCTTCTTTTTGTTAAGCTGCATGAGTTCCCTGTAAATGTTGGAGATTAAACCCTTATCATTGATATCATTGGCAAATATGTTCTCCCATGCAGTGGGCTTTCTTGTTGTTTTATTGATGGTCTCCTTTGTTGTGCAAAAGCTTTTTATTTTGATGTGGTCGCATTTGTTTGTTTTCTCTTTAATTTCCATTGCCCTAGGAGCAGTATCAGTGAAGAAATTGCTTTGGCATATGTTAGAGATTTTTCTGCCTGTGGATTCCTCTAGTATTTTTATGGTTTCTCGTTGTATGTTTAAGTCCTTGATCCATTTTGAGTTTATTTTTGTGTATGGTGTAAGTTGTTGGTCTAGTTTTACTTTTTTGCATGTATCTGTCCAATTTTCCCAACACCATTTATTGAAGAGACTATCTTGACTCCATTTTATGTTCATGTCTCCTTTGTCAAATATTAATTGAGCATAGTGATTTGGGTCGATTTCTGTGTTCTCTATTCCATTCCATTGATCTATAAGTCTGTTCTTGTGCCAGTACCAGGCAGTTTTGAGAACAGTGGCTTTGTAATACAGCTTGAAATCTGATATTGAGATCCCACCTACTTGGTTCTTCTTTCTCAGGATTGCTGTGGCTATTCGGTGTCTTTTTTTATTCCAGATGAATTTTTAGAGAGTTCTTTCTAGGTATGTAAAATATGCCATTGGTATTTAATGGGGAGTGCTTTGAATCTATAGATTGCTTTGGGCAGTATGAACATTTTAATGATTTTGATTCTCCCTATCCATGAACATGGTATGTTCTTCCATCTGTTTAGGTCTTCCTCTATCTCTTTTTTCAGTGTCCTGTAGTTTTCCGGGTACAGTTAAGTTTATTCCTAGGTATCTTAATTTTTTTGGTGTGATAGTAAATGGGATTGCTTTTTTAGTCTCTTTCTGTAAGTTCACTATTGGTGTATAGAAATGCCATAGATTTCTTGGCGTTAATTTTGTATCCTGCTACATTGCCAGATTCATTTATTAAGTCATTTAGTTTTTTGATTGAGTCTTTCGGTTTTTTTATGTACAATATCATGTCATCTGCAAATAAGGACAGCTTTACTTCTTCTTTTCCAATTTGGGTGCCTTTTATTTCTTCTTCTTGTCTAATTGCAATGGCTAATACTTCCAATACTATGTCAAACAAGAGTGGTGAGAGTGGGCATCCCTGTCTTGTTCCTGTTCTTAAGGGAAATGGTTTTAGTTTTTGCCCATTCAGTATGATGTTAGCTGTGGGTTTATCATATATAGCTTTTATTATGTTGAGGTATGATCCTTCTCTTCCCACCATGTTGAGAGTTTTTGTCAAGAAAGGGTGTTGGATTTCATCAAATGCTTTTTATGCATCAATTGATATGACTATGTGACTTTTATCTCTCATTTTGTTTATGTGATGTATCACGTTTATTTATTTGCAGATAGTGTACCATCCTTGCATCCATGGAATAAATCCCACTTGGTCATGGTGCTGATCTTTCTAATGTAATGCTGAATCCGATTTGCTAGAATTTTGTTGAGGATTTTGGCATCTATGTTCATGAGGGATATTGGCCTGTAATGCTCTTTCATTGTGTTGTCTTTATTTGGTTTTGGTTTTAGGGTGATGCTGGCTTCATAAAATGAGTTTGGAAGTGTTCCTTCCTCTTGAATTTTTTGGAATAGTCTGAGGATGATAGGTTTTAATTCTTCCTAAATGTTTGGTAAAACTCCCCTGTGAAGCCATCTGTCCCCGGGCTTTTGTTTGCTGGAAGTTTTTGATGACTGCTCCAATTTCTTCCATTGTTATTGGCCTATTGAGATGTTTAGATTCTTCCTGATTGAGTTTTGGAAGGTGATATTTTTCTAGGAATATGTCCATTTCCTCCAGGTTGTTCAGTTTGTTGGAATAGAGTTGTTCATAGTATTTTTTAACAATCCTTTGTATTTCGGTGGGGTCTGTTATTATTTCACCTCTTTCATTTCTGATTTTGTTTATTTGGGTCCTCTCTCTTTGCTTCTTGGTGAGCCTGGTAGAGGTTCATCAATCTTGTTTATCTTTTCGAAGAAGCAGCTTTTGGTTTTGTTGATCTTTTGTATTTTTTTTTTTTTGTCTCAATGTCGTTTATCTCCACTCTAATCTTTATTATTTCCTTCCTTCTGCTTACACTGGGATTTTCTTGTTGCTCTCTTTCTAATTCTTTGAGTTGTAGGGTTAGGTAATTTATTACCATTTTTTCTTGTTTTTTGCAGTAGGCTTGTAGAGCTATGAACTTCCCTCTCAAGACTGTTTTCGCTGTGTCCCATAGATTTTGGATTGTTGTGTTTTCGTTGTCATTTGTTGCCATGATATTTTTTTATTTCTTCCTTGATCTCTCTGGTAACCCAGTCATTGCTTAATAGCATGCTGTTTAGTCTCCATGTGTTTGATTTTTTTGGATTGTTTTTATTGTAGTTGATTTCCAGTTTTATGCCACTGTGGTCTGAGAAGATGCTTGATATGATTTCTATCTTCTCGAATTTGAAGAGACTTTGCCTATGACCCAACATATGGTCTATCTTTGAAAATGACCCATGTGCACTTGAGAAGAATGCATATTCTGTGGCTTTGGGGTGAAGTGTTGTGAAGATGTCAATTAATTCCATCTGGTCTAGTGAGTCATTTAGGATTGATGTTTCTTTGCTGATTTTTTGTTTAGAGGATTTGTCCAATGGTGATAGTGGGGTATTAAAGTCTCCTACTATGAGTGTATTGCTTTCAATCTCTCCTTTGATATCCTCCAGGAGGTTTTTTTTTATGTATTTGGGTGCTCCTGTATTGGGTGTGTATATGTTTACCAGAGTTATTTCTTCTTGTTGTATTGCTCCTTTTAGTATTATGAAGTGGCCTTCCTTATCTCTTGTTATGTCCTTCACTTTGAGATCTAATTTGTCAGATATAAGTATTGCTACCCCAGCTTTTTTTTCATTTCCATTTGCCTGAAAAACCTTTTTCCATCCTTTCACCCTCAGTCTGTATGTGTCTTTTTTTCTGAGGTGGGTTTCTTGTAGACAGCAGATATATGGGTTGTGTTTTCTTATCCAATCCTTTACCCTATGTCTTTTTATTGGGGAATTTAATCCATTTACATTTAAAGTTATTATCAATAGGTACTTATTTGTCACCATTTTTATTCTTTACCCCTGTGTTCCTTCTTCAATTCCTTTTTTTTTTTTTTTTTTTACAGCAGTCCCTTTAGCATTTCTTGCATTGCTGGTTTGGTGGTAATAAATTCCCTCAGTCCTTTTTTGTCTGTGAAGCTCCTGATTTCACCTTCAATTTTGATTGATAGCCTTGCTGGGTACAGTATTATTGGATTCAGACCCTACCTTTGCATGACTTTGTATATTTCATTCCATTCCCTTCTGGCCTGATGAGTTTCTGTTGACAAATCAGTTGCTAGTCTGATGGGGGTTCCTTTGAGGTAACTTTCTGTCTCTCTCTGGCCGCTTTTAAGATTCTTTGTCGTTGGTGTTTGCCAGTTTAATTATAATGTGCCTTGGCGTCGGTCTTTTGGGGTTCATTTTGCTTGGGACTCTGTGAACTTCTTGGATTTGTGTGGGTTTTTTTCTTCTCTATATCAGGGAAGTTTTCTGTCATTATTTCTTCAAACAGATTTTCTATTCCTTGCTCAGTTTCCTCTCCTTCTGGAACCCCTATTATGTGGATGTTGTTTTGTTTGTGTTGTCCCAAAGTTCCCTTAGGCTCTCCTCCTGCTTTTTAATTATTTTTTTAGAAGCTGCTCTCCTTGGGTTTTTTTCCATCTTATCTTCTAGCTCACTGATGCAGTCCTCTGCTTCTTCTAGTTACTCTTGATGCTTTCTATTGAGTTCTTTACAGCAGCGATGTCATTTTTCATTTCTTCTTGGTTCTTCTTCATTTCCTCTTGGTTCTTACTCATATCGTCGAATTTGTCTTCCATTCTTTTCAGCCACCTTATGACCATTTCTCTGAATTCTTTCTCTGGCAGGTTGCTTGCCTCCATTTCGTTTACTTCCTTTTCTGGTGATGCCTGCTTTTCTTTCATATGCGGGCTCTTTCTTTGTCTCCCCATGGTCTCTCTTCTCTGGGTGTCTGATTATGTAGTTCTCTCTCTCCTTATCCCAGGCAAAATCTGACCTTTCCGTGGTGGAGTGTAGAGCTCCTCTGAATCTGTGTGTTTGCACCAATTGGGGACTGGTGCTCTGGGGTTCACAGCTGTTCGGTGGGTGCCGCAGTTGTAGCTGATTTCTCATATTTTATCCATCCCCCTTTGGATGTTTATTCCATACAAATATTTAAAGAGTGAACATCTTTGTATATAACTTTGTGCATAATACTTTTGCTTAATACTTTCAAACTGCCTTCCAAATCAGGCAAAAAAAAAAATGTTTCATTGTTTTAATTTACATTTTTTTGAAAATTAGTTACAATTAAGCTCCACCCTCCCCCCATGTTTATTGGCTGTTTGTATTTTCTCTATATAAACTGTGTGGAAATAAAAAATGATTAGCCAAATGACAACATTTAAAGGCTATTTTTCCAGAGCTTGCTAGAACAAGGGAGTCAGTCCCCATCACTTGCATTCGGCAGAGACTCAAAGGCAGGCAGAGGAGTGGGAATGTTTATAGTGGAGACATGGAGGCTTTATTTCTTTGTGCCCTGAGTGGAGGCTGTTGGCTTGGGAAAGCTGGAGGTGGGCTAACTAGCAGCCAGCATCCTTTATGGTTGGTTAGTGGATCATTTTTGGCTTTCTCTGGTTGGTCCCAAGTTGGATGCCAGGGGATAAATTAAGTACTCTGTCATAAGTGATTAAGTCTTAGCTGTTTTAGACCAATAGCGACAGAGGTTGTGGTTTCAATTCCTGGACTGGCTGTTGCAGACTTCAGATCAGACCCATTTTTATGTCTGGTCTAGCCATTGTCTATTAGTATATTCAGTCTCTCAACTGCTTCTTCATTTCTCATTTTTTTGATATTTTTTTAAATTGATTTCAGAAAGGAAGGGAGAGAGAGATAGAAACATTAATGATGAGAGAGAATCATTAATTGGCTGCTTCCTGCATGCCCCCTACTGGGGACCAAGTCCACAATCCAGGTATGTGCTCTGACTGGGAACAGTGACCTGGTTCATAGGTTGCAGTTCAACCACTGAGCCACACCAGCCAGGCCCTTTTTCATTTCTGTTGCCTTTACAGGAGTGGACAAAAATAGGTTTACAGTTGTGAGTATGGGAGTTTATTCTTATATTATTGTTTATTTATTAACTAGAGGCCCAGTGCATGAATTCATGCATGGGTGGGGTCCGGCTGGCCTGCCCTGATCAGGGCAATTGGGCCAGCATGGGGGGGGGGTGTATGAGAGGGGATGCAGGAGGTTGGCCAGCCAGCCCCACCCCTGATCAGGAGTGGGGCCGGCTAGGGGCAGGGGCCGTGGGTGGTTGGCGGGCAGGCCCTGCCTCCTGATGAAACTCCCATTCAAACTCCTGGTCAAGAGGACAACTTGCATATTAGCTTTTTATTATTAATTTGTATTATTTGTCTTATTATTATTGTTATTATTATTTTGTATCCTTACTTGTGATTTATCTTTTTAGGTAATGTATTTTTCCATAGGTAAACCTACTTTTGCCCACCCCTATATTTCTATTGGGCTGTTCATCTTCTCTACTCACCCCTCCGCCCACTCCCCCCCACCCCCCATCCCCCCCACCTCAATTCGTAAACCTGGAGCAGGATCATCAAAATCATGGCTTCAGTCTTTAGGATTTTGTTATATAATTAAAGCAAAACATATTGCTGTTGGTTTGGAGGAGACTTTTCAAGACTAAGAAGCACATTTGTACACGTTATATTGCTCAGAAGAAAAAGGGGAGGTTCACCCTCACAAATGAAAATACTCTGCAGAAGCAAAGCAAACCTGTCTGGCCCTTGTTTGAGGCATATGTAAGGTTGGGGTGGGAGTGATATTTGGAGCAGAATTTATGACAGCTTTACAGAATGGGGAGTGGACTCCCTAGGACACAACATGGAGCCTTCAGGAGGATGATGCTACACAACATTTTCTGTTGCTGGTGTTACATTTAAAGGTCTGGGCATCCTCATCATGCTTTAAAAAAAGAATTTATAATAAATTTTATACATCTATTAATTTTTCTTGTTAATCTTCACCTGAGCATGTTTTTTCCCACTAATTTTTAAAGAGAGTGGAGGGAAAGGAGGAGGGAGAGAGAGAGAGAGAGAGAGAGAGAGACATTGATTTAAGAGAGACACATCTATTGGTTGCCTCCTGCATGTGCCCCAACCCGGGGGCTGGGGATAGAGCCTGCAACTGAGGTACATGCCCTTGACCGGGAATCAAACCCAAGATCCTTCAGTCCACAGGCTGATGCTCTAACCACTTAGCACCTGACCAGGGCACATCTATTAATTTTTAATCCTGCGAGAGTAAGTATTGAGTCACTCACCAAAAAGTCAACATGCATCTCATTTGGGGGCAGCAGCATTGGGTCAACAAAGCTTGGGTCTGTCATAGCTGCCTCCTGGAGTCCTTTTCACTATTTCTGAGCTCTGTCCCCAACTGACATCTGCAGGGTTTTTTCTTTTATTTATTTTTTGGTGGGGGGGGAGGCAGGGGAGACTGACCATGAGTTACTGGTTCCTGGGATTTCATTTCCACCTCCCTCTTAACCAGTGATGAAAGAGTGTAAGTCACACCCAAGGAAAGGGTAGGCAGGTATGAAAGCCTGCCCGTTCCTTGGGTGTGACTTACACTCCAGTTTCCTGTGGGACCCCCTCTGCAAATGTTTGCCTGAAAGGGCACCCTGGCTTGACCTCCTTTTCTCTGTCCTGACCCCTCCACTCCCTTATTGGTCTCCTTAATAAATCACTTTCCCACAAATCATTGTTTCAGGGTCTGCTTGTAAGAAAATAGACTTAAAATAGCATACAAATTCCTAACTCCCAAACTGGTGTAAATTTCAGCAACTCATACTCTCTCCAGGCCTCTGTCCATACCTAGAAAAATGAGAGTATGCACTAAGTTATTTGTAGGATCTTTAAAGAGTTGAAACACTGTGATTTCCTTTAAATCATGACTACATGTCATATTTTCTCACTTATGGCTTTCAGATGATCAGTGACTCATGGATATTATATGCAAACTGTGGACGTGATTCTAATTTTTCCTGAAGAGAGGTTTGGGTTTGTAGCTCCCATTGGATTTCTAGGGAGTTCATAGCTCCCCACCAAAATTAGCAACCACCCTGTACAGCTTGTTGTTTACAACTTCAGAAGGACCAGGGAAAAAGCATAGTCACATGCCCCCCAACATCAATCTTTTCAGATTAATAATGATTTGATTAAAACCACTTCATGTTTATTTTTAAATGATACTTAAAAATATGTGCTAACTGTAGTTGTGCAACAGAGCTAACACATTCCTCCCTGCCCCGTCTCGATGGTATCTTCTTGTTAACATAGTCTTTTGTGGGTTCAGGCTTTTTTGACCTTGCAGTTGGAGCATCTGCTTGGCTCATAATTTATTGACTTACTGTGTGCATAACAAGTATTGGATAAATCAGCCTGGCTTTGCTAAAACAGAAAACATGTTTGTGACTATTAAAGAATATAAAACCCACTTATTTGAGCTTCTCCCCCTGTTCCTCTCTGTCCCTCTCTTCTTGCACATAGACAGACACAGGCACACAGACATGGGCACACACTATCATGGGCATCTGAAAAACACTCTAGAAGCTTTCAATGCAGGACTCAAAATCTAGTTTTGGCAGAAATACTGAGTAGATGAGTAAGTAGAGCTCAAGGAAGAAAGGTCTGTTTGAGTGAGAAATAAAATGGGGAATCATCAGCATGTAGTTGGTTTTAGGACCCATTGGACTAAAGCTATATAAAGTGTCACCATTGGAGGAAGCAGGGTGATGGATACATGGGATTTGCTACTATCTTTGTAACTGCTGGTAACTCTATATTACTTCAAAATAAAAAATTTAAAAAATATATATGGGTCTGTATAAGATTCCCTAAGGATTAATTTTAAAAAGTGATGACATGACTAAACACTGAAATCTAAGCCATCCTGGGCAATCCAGAAATGTAGATTCACAGTGACTATGGTTCAGGCCCTTCAAGAAGTAGATACCAGGATGAGATTAGATGTGGAGGAGACTTAGGGAGAACCCCCGTGAAGGACAAAGGGGAGGCAGCCCAGGAGGTGCAGGGAACTCAGATGATGATACAGACCTCACCTGCGAAGAGTAGGGGAAGAAGGAGTTAGCTAGGAAAGCCTCAGACTGCAGCCCAGCTGTCAGGAAATTGCAACCAGGAGGAGGGGAATCCTTGAGCCAAAGTTACCCCTGAGAGGAATTCCACATCTCACAGGAATGAGCCAGAATTTTTACCTCCCAGTGCTTGGTTGGGGATGTGACCATTTAGAGCCTTCTCCCCAAACCATGCTCAGGATACCCAGGACCCCATAATTCTCTGTCTATGCAGCCCTGAGACTGCAGGTGGGTATGAATGGGTCTCCACATCAGGCATTTCACAGTGAAGGAGTTGCTGGGGGCAGAAAGAGAAACAGATGTCACAATGTGCTGGGACCAGGGACCAGTTTTCCCCGCGTCACCATCTATGGGTGGGAACTCACAGGAGTTCAAGAATCTTAATTGCAAACCTGTCATTCCAGGGCATTTTACAAAGGAATATTTTTCAAGGTAGGAGCATAAACATGTATTATCAAAAAGCTGATGGATGTTTTAAATATCTAGACATATGGGAGCCTCCATCCGTACCTTGTGCTAGGCCCTGCCAATATTAGGAGCATAGTTATACTTTCCTGGAAAATCCATATATAGACAGAAGATAACATTCAAAAGCTTGAAGAATTTTAAGAACTGCTAAGTAACAAATTAATATATAAGTCAACATAAAAATCTTTAAAATTTCTAAATAAGATATATGTTATATATCTCATGATTATGTAGTATAATATACATTATATTCTATATACTAAATTATATAACATATACTATTTCTTATAATAAAATTTCTTATAAAGTAATACAATCATAGTTAATTAAGTCATTCTAATATTTTTTATTGATTTTAGAAATTATTAGTATGAACAATTTGCTTAACTCAGCATTCACCAGCTAAATGACACCTTTGTGTTTATAATTTAATACAGGAAAGCTCATCAAACTTTCATTAAATTGGTGTTCATTTGGTCCCCAGCTCCTGGGTTATTTTTGCAGCTAGAAGGAGCATTGCACCTTAGCCTGCATATCTCTCATGGCCAGGACCTGGAGCCTCAGCTCCTGACAATAAGGCCACCACTCCCTTGCTCTGCCCCAGGGAAATGTGTAGGCACTGCCCAGGCCCTGCTGCCCTGCGGCCAGCCCACCTTGGTATACACAGAGTTGCCAGTGGCCATCCATTCCCACACCACTCTGTTCCCAGGTTCTATTACCTATTTCTGTTACTTTTATACCAACTAGACTGGAAGTATTTCAGTAACCATCAGTACAAACAGTGGAGTGCTTAATGAGCAACACCTTCCTGCACTCACGTGCAAACTTTATGCAATTCCAGATAGTTACTGACTGCTGATTGCCCAGGATAAAACCCCTAGTAAGAAAGAGTCGTTGACACACTAGAGAGGTACGTGGAAGCATGGGATGGACCTCCTCTGTTCTATTTGCCCTGGTACCCATAGCCTGACAGGTAGCTGGTGCTCAATAGATGTTGAATGATTGACACAACTATGACCCCATCAATTCAATGGTATCAAAGGATAATTTAGCTTCAGGTCTTTTCAGAAAGTTCAAATGAGCTAAGATGGAGAGAGATTTGATACAACTACGTCTCCTTCTTCATCAGAGAGAACAATTTTGGAAAAAAAATTCTTAATTAGAAAATCTCAGTTCTGGCTGTCTTGCATGCGTCCAATAGTGCTGTGAGCTAGATGTCTTGGGTAGTTGATTCCATTCACAAATTACAGATGCAATAATTTTAAGGTTGGTGAATCAACTAATCATGCATGAGAAATATTTCCTAACAAGACAAAAAAGAGCAGAGTTTATATGAATGTTTAAAAAGATCAGGGACAATGAATTCTCAGCTGCATTCCTCTGAGATGTCATAAGTGTATCAGACATTAGGACCCAAGGAGGCCAAACCGGGAGGTGGGAGAGAGTGCATCAACAATGACCCAGCCCAGGGACCCATTCTAAACCAAGGCAGACAGATCAGATAATACAGAAAGGAGGAGAGGAAAGCAAAAGACCCCTGCTATTGTTCACATGCTCAGCTTGCATTATTCAAAGACAGATTTTTAAATATGTATCAGCATTCTAGTAAACAGGGTGAGCTTGATAATAACAATGCAATTCAGCAATTACTACTCCAAATAAATACATTAGAAATGTCATTACTCTAATCAGATTAACTGCTATCCTTCAGGTTATGCTTTGAACAATCATTAAAATTGTTCTTTGTGAATATGACAAGTACATTGTCTAGAAATGCACAGAAGAAATAGTGATTCACTACTATTTTCTCCTACAAATAAGTTTCTTAAACACTTTTAAATGCATTGATCCTCCTCCCCCCCCCATATAGGCTACTTAATATGCTAAGACCAACTGTGTTCAGTTTGAAGATTTCTAGCACCAGGATATAATTTCTATGCTGGATTTTATTATTCATTACTGTAGTTCATTTTTATGAGAACAATTGCTATGAGAGGTTAAATGTCATTATTTTCAAAACTAACCTTACAGATTAGCAGCTATATCACCTTCTGGACACTTGCACTTGAATATCTAAACCACAGCTCATAATTGTATTATTCCCTAGGCTTATTCTTCCTGCTAATAATGCCTCTAAATGCTTTTCAACTGCCAGAGAGCCACCCCTGTGAACTAAAACGTTTCTCCCCATTTTGGCATTGGGTGACAGCTGGGATCTTTTGTAAGTAAATGGAGATCTAGTGATGAGTTTATTTTCTATTATAGTTATATTCATGATGTAAAGGCCATTAAAATTCAGACTAGAGTTATCTGATGTTCAACATTTTTGAACACATGGGATTTAAGTAATCACTCATTAAAATAATTTTTCTATCAGAAAGAAAATTCTCTTTTATGTTAGAGAATGTTTAGGAGCATTGGTACTTAATAAATCATTATTTTGAAATAAGCTTCAACAAACTTCTAATGAACAGCTAGCTACTATCTTTCAAAATGAAAGCTACTATCATTGCACACACTAGTAATCTGTCTACAGTAGGCCCTCTTGTTATATTTGGGTCTTGACTGCAACAGCAATCTTGAGAAAGAACAAAGTTGGAGGAACCACGCTATCTGATATCAAACTATACTACAAGGCCATAGTAATCAAGACAGCATGGTACTGGCATATAGATCAATGGAATATAATATAGAGTTCAGAAATAAATCCACATATATGGTCAATTAATATTTGACAAAGAAGACAAGAACATATAATGGGGTACAGACAATCTCTTTAATAAATGGTGCTGAGAATACTGGACAATCACTTGCAAAAAAAATGAAGTTAGATCACCTCTTATACCATGCACAAGAATAAACTCTAAAATGGATTAAATACTTAAATATGAGACTTGAAACCATAAAAATCCTAGAAGACAGTAAGACCTTGGACATTTCTCATTGAATGTTTTTTCTGATATATCTCTTCAGGCAAGGGAAACAAAAGAAAAAAAATGAACAAATGGGACTAGTGATTCCTCAATAAATTCAATTAAAATTATAAAAATAAACTCTATTAATTTTTAAATTTAAATTATTGTTTAAAGTATTACATGAGTCTCCTTTTCCCCCCATTGACCTCTCCCACCCCAGCACATGCCCTCACCCCACTACTGACTGTGTCAATTGGTTATGCTCACATACATGCATGAAGTCCTTTGGTTGATCTCTTACCCCCTCACCCCCCCCTCCCCCGCCTTCCCTCATAGGTTGTACAATCTGTTCGATGCTTCTATGTCTCTGGTTCTATTTTTGTTCATCCATTTATGTTGTTCATTATATTCCACAAATGAGTGAGATCATGTGATAGTTTCTTTCTCTGACTGGTTTATTTTGCTTAGCATATTGCTCCCCAGTTCCATCTATGCTGTTGCAAATGATAAGAATTCCTTCTTTTTACAGCAGTGTAGTATTCCATTGTGTAGTTCAAGCATGTCAAACTTGCGGCCCATAGACTGCATGTGGCCCACAATGAATATTTTTGCGGCCCAACCAATATAACGGTATGTATGAAATGTTTTAATAAAAATTTTGTAACTTAATTTTTACAATAACCCTATATAATATAAGCCTAATATGCTAAGTGTCTGGTCGTCCAGTCGGCCGTTCAACCAATCAAAATGTAATATGCTAATGATATGCTAAGGCCACTCAACCACTGGCTATGACGTGCACTGACCACCAGGGGGCAAACAATCAACCAGTCGCTATGACGTGCACTGACCACCAGGGGGCAGATGCTTTGACTGGTAGGTTAGCTTGCTGCTGGGGTCTGGCCAATCGGGACTGAGCGAGATGGGCTGGACATGCCCTGGTGCCCTCCTTCAGTCCCTCCCCACCTGGCCAACCTCCTGTGTCCCTCCCCAGCCCTAATTGTGCACTGGTGGAGTCCCTTGACCTGGCCTGCACCCTCTTGCAATCTGGGACCCCTCAGGGGGTGTCGGAGAGCTGGTTTCAGCCCAATGGCGGAATGACTGATCACTATGATGTGCACTGACCACCAGGGGGCAGATGCTTGGTGCAGGAGCTGCCCCCTGGTGGTCAGTGCGCTCCCATAGGGGGAGCGCTGCTCATCTAGAAGCCGAGCTCACGGCTGGCGAGTGCAGTGGTGGTGGCGGGATCCTCTCCTGCCTCCACGGCAGCAATAAGGATGTCTGACTGCTGGTTTCAGGTTTCTTTGGATATATTCCCAGAAGTGGAATTGCTGGGTCATAAGGCAGTTCCATTTCTCCTCCGGGGAGCAGGCCTAAGCCATCAGTCGGATATCCCCCGAGGGCTCCCAGACTGCGAGAGTGCATAGGCCAGGCTGAGGGACCCCCCGGAGTGCATGAATTTAGTGCACCAGGCCTCTAGTTATTAATAACAAACTACAATGTTCGCTAATGACATTACTATAATCGTGTTGCATTCATTTCCCTTACGCGCCTTACCTGCAGGTGCACTATTTCTCGCCACCAATACTAGCAGTGAATATTTTAGCAGCAATTGGCATGTCAATTGTCTTGTACTGACTTGTTTGGTGTGTGCAACAGGAAATATTTTGCTTTCAGAAAATAAGAAAAATAGGTTTATTTGTGTAATGCTTATTAAGTGTCTGGTAAGTTAATGTTCAAGAAAAAATATTATTTTTTATTAAAATGTTCTATTATTTTATGTTAACGATTACTCATTTATTTCAGCCCTTTGTATTCAGCATGTCTCTATTTAAATAAACCTATGTTTCTATAAAATTGAAGCTTTTGTTTTTTTGAAGCCTACGTAAACTTAAACCTTGTTTATTTGGCCGATGTTAGCCTTTGAGTTTGATATGCTTGGTGTAGATGTACCACAGTTTTCTAATCCACTCATCTGCAGATGGGCACTTAGGCTGTTTCCAAATCTTAGTTATTGTAAATTGTGCTGCTAGGAACATAGGAGTGCATATATCCTTTCTGATTGGTGTTTCTGTTTTCTTGGGATATATTCCTAGAAGTGAGATCACTGGGTGGAAGTTCCATTTTTAATTTTTTTGAGGAAACTCCATACTGTTTTCCACAGTGGCTGCACCAGTGTGCATTCCCTCCAGCAGTGCACAAGGGTTCCTTTTTCTCCACAGCCTCAACAGCACTTGTCATTTGTTGATTTGTTGATGATAGGCATTCTGACAAGCATGAGATTATTTAAAAAAAAAAAAAGCTTTGCACAGCAAATGAAACCATCAACAAAATGAAAAGTCAATCCACTGAATGGGAGAACATATTCACCAATGATACATCTGATAAGGGGTTAATATCTAAAAGTTATAAAGAATTTATAAAACTTAACACCAAGAAATAAAAAATCCAATTTTAAAAATGGGCAAAGGACCTGAAGAGACACTTCTCCAAAGAGAACATACAGGTGACCAATGGACATATGAAAGATGCTCAACATTACTAATCAACAGAGAAGTACCCTTTAAAACCACAATGAGATATTACCTCACACCTGTCAGAATGGCTATCATCAATAAGTCAGCAAACAACAGTATTAATGAGGATGTGAAGAAAAAGGCACCTCTAGCAGTGTTGATGGGAATGCAGATTGGTGAAGCCACTGTGGAAAACAGTATAGAGTTTCTTAAAAAAAATAAAAAATGGAACTGCCTTATGACCCAGCAATTCCACTTCTGGGAATATATCCAAAGAAACCTGAAACAGTAATTCGAAAGAATATATGCACCCCTATGTTCAAAACAGCATTATTTATAGTAGCCAAGATTTGGAAGCATCCCTAGTACTCATCAGTAGATGAGTGGATAAAAAAGCTGTGGTACATTTACACAATAAAATACTACTCAGCCATAAAAAAGAAGGAAAGCTTACCTTTTGAGACAACATGAATGGACCAGGAGAGTATGAGGATAAGTGAAATAAGTCAGTCAGAGAAAGACAAATACCATATGATTTCACTTATATGTGGAATCTAATGAACAAAATAAACTAAGGAACAAAATAGAAAAAGACTCATAGATACAGAATACAGACTGAAAGCTGTCAGAGGGGAGGTGTGCTGGGGGCCTTGGTAAAAAAAGGTCAAAGGATTAAACAAAATAAAATAACAAACAAAACATAGACATAGACAACAGTATGGTGGTTACCAGAGAGAAAGGGAGCTGGGAGATGTAGATGAGAGTAATGGGGGATAAATGGTGACAAACAGAGACTTGACCCTGGGTGGTAAACATACAGTAATATACAAGTGCTGCATTATAGAATTGTACACTTGAAACCTATATCATTTTATTAACCTACTAGAGGCCCAGTGCATGAAATTCGTGCATGGGGGTGTGTGTCACTCAGCCCAGCCTGCAACCTCTCTAATCTGGGACCCCTCAAGGGACCCCTCTCACAATCCAGGACTGCTGGCTCCCAACTGCTTTCCTGCCTGCCTTCCTGATTGCCCCTAACTGCTTCTGCCTGCCAGCCTGATCACCCCTTAACCACTCCCCTGCCAGCCTGATTGATGCCTAACTGCTCCCCTGCCAGCCTGTTTGCCCATAACTGCCCTCCCCTGCAGGCCTGGGTCCCCACAACTGCCCTCCCCTTCAGGTCAGGGTCTCCCCCACCTGCCCTTCCCTGCAGGCCCAGTCGCCCCCAACTTCCCTCCTCTGCCAGCCTGGTCCCACCCCCTCAAATGCCCTACCCTGCAGGCTTTATCACCCCCAACTGCCCTCCCTTGCAGGCCTGGTCCCTCCCAACTGCTCTCCCCTGATGGCCATCTTGTGGCAGCCATCTTGTGTCTACATGGGTGCAGCCATCTTGTGTGTTGGAGTGATGGTCAATTTGCATATTACTCTTTTATTAGATAGGATAGAGGCCTGGTGCACGGGTGGGGGTGGGGGCCAGCGGGTTTGCCCTGAAGGGTGTCCCAGATCAGGGTGGGGGTTCCCTTGGGGCATGGTGTGGCCTGGGTGAGGAGCCTGTGGTGGTTTGCAGGTTGGCCACGCCCCCCCGGCAACCCAAGTGGAGGCCCTGGTATCTGGGATTTATTTATCTTCTATAATTGAAACTTTGTAGCCTTGAGTGGAGCCAAGCCTCCTGCTTGCTCCATGGCTGCAGCCATTTTTGTTGGGATTTATTTATCTTCTATAATTGAAACTTTGTAGCCTTGAGTGGAGGCCTGGGCCCGCCAGCCTGTGCAAAAAGCTTGGCTTTCTCCATTGCTGGGGAAACCCAAGCCTCCTGTTCGCTCCATGGCCGCAGCCATCTTGGTTGGGTTAATTTGCATACTCGCTCCTGATTGGCTGGTGGGTGTGGCTTGTGGGTATAGCAGGGTGATAGTTAATTTGCATATTACTCTTTTATTAGCTAGGACTAGAGTCCAGGTGCATGGATTTGTGCACATTGAAAGGAAATTAATTAGAAGGTGGCTGGCTGGGCAGGACTGGGCAAGACAGGCTGGACATGCCCTGGAGCCAACCTCCTGTGGTCACTCCCTGGCCAACCTCACCTGGGGCAGTGCTGGGGCTTGAAGGGTGTCTGTGGAGTGAGCAGGGTTCCCCCAACAGGTGGGGTCTCTCCGCCTGGCCTACGGGCATCAGGCCGAAACTGGCTCTCCAACATCCCCCGAGGGGTCCTGGATTGCTAGAGGGCAGTTCTCAAGTGACACACCCTTGAATTGGACTCCCTCCTCTCTGGTTCCAGGTGTGTCACCGGAGAACCGCAGCTGCCAAGTCACTGCAGCTTGGCAGCTCCTGTGTTGAGCATCTGCCCTCTGGTGGTCAGTGCACATCATAGCTATCAGTCAGATGGTTGGATGGTCGGACGGTCACTTAGGCTGTTGTGTCTGTATATATAGACATCATCCAAATAAACTCAATAAAAATTATAAAAATAAAGTCTATTAATGTAAAAGTAAACAGACAAAAAGCATGCGGTTGAATTACTGCCACGGTGAAGAAATTTTGGTTTTAATTCCCAGGCACAGGTGCAGCACATGCTGCTGCTGATCCACCCATATATCTTCAGCACTCCATGCTACTCACTTGCTGCTCCATGGATTCCATCTGTGAGGATTCCCCTTTGCTGGGGAATTTCTGGTTCACGAGTTGGGGGGCAGGCCCGAAGTCCTAGGAAGCTAAGTTCCCCTCTCCTGGGAGCAGCCTTCAAATAATGGTGGAGAGGAGTGGGTGAAGAGATACCAGGTCTCTTATTCCTAGGGCACAGGGCTCTGTGCATGCTCTACACTGCTCCTAGGTCTCCCAGAGGGTTGGAGCCCCATTGTCCACGGACCGCAGGAACCTACTTTGTTATTGCCCCTTTATTGACTCCCTTCAACGCTCTCCAAATGTTTCCTTAATTCACCACTAATTATTGTCTCCCATTCACATCAGATGTGGATTTCTGCTTGTTGGATCCCATCTCTCATAATCTTTGATGGAGACCAAAAGAGACTCATGTGTGCTGCTTGACTAAGTATCCTCAGATATGTGCCACCCATCCTTATAAGCATCTCTGAAAGGTGGTAACATTAGAGTTCTCCTATCAGATGCTAATTTACTGAATCAAAAAGGTCCGCAGGTGTTTGAGTGTAGAGTAATTAAAAATCCTGATTCTTGCATGTGATTAGATTTACAAGGTAAGAAAACCACACATTCACCTCAGGCTATTTTTGAGCCACAGAAAGACACTGAAGTGTGGCAATTTTCTAGATAACAGTGTTCTTGTTCACCATGCCATTGGCATAATCACTATAAGGCCAATGAAAACGGAATAAAGTATCAAAGTGGTCAAGACACATGGTTCCTAGGTGCAGCCTTGCTGGATTGAATACTCTATACCCGTGGTCGGCAAACTGCGGCTCATGAGCCACATGCGGCTCTTTGGCCCCTTGAGTGTGGCTCTTCCACAAAATACCACGGCCTGGGTGGGTCTATTTTGAAGATGTGGCATTAGAAGAAGTTTAAGATTAAAAAATTTGGTTCTCAAAAGAACAATCGTTGTACTGTTGATATTTGGCTCTGTTGACTAATGAGTTTGCCAACAACTGCTCTATACAATAAGGACTTGAACTTTGAAAAATAGATACTAAAATACATGATTGGACATAAAGATAGGTGTTTAGAAAGACAGTCTCTTTAAAATGGGGCACTAATCATTTAAGATATTTCTTAGCCAGCTGTAGGGAGCTGAGGGAAGTAGGCACAGAAGTTGTTGCTTTATTTTGCTACTTTGGTTTGTATTTGAAGCTCCAGCTATGCAGATTTGGAAGAACTTTCCCAGAGGACAGCCTTCAACAGGAACAAGACTTCCTTCCTCTTTGCTCAGGGCTGGTTTGCAGGCCGAAGCAGGTACCTACTAGAGAGGCTGTGCACCAACCATCCTGCAGCATAGCAAAGAGCCTCCCTTAACAGATATAGGGCTGGGGATTTGCCTTCAGAAAGGATTCTTTACTTTGCAAGAGGATTCACGCAGGATCTCTTTCACAGGTGATGTCATGCCATTTATTACAAATGTATTACAAATCAACTGCAGGGACACATTGGCTGTTCAAGCTGTCCGCGTGTTCAGGGCCATGCCAAAGGGGTGCTCAGCAAGACTTACATGCTAAGCTCCAAGGTTAAAATATTTGTAGTTAGCTCTAATTAACCTTAAGATATTCTAATAATTCATTCCAAATAAATGCTAGGTTTATCTTTGCTTTCCGATGTATTTTGAGTACACTTTTTTCTTTTCATTGATTTACAGTTTTTACCTTTTAATTTAAATTTCACTATAAGCAGACTTTGAACGCAACACAAAGCAGCAAAAGGAATTGCTTGCTAAGTCTACCTGTTATTATTTTCACGGGAATAAACACACTTCAGGAAAGTCCATCTTTTAGTGGCTTCCATTGAATTCAGGAGTTGACCTTTTGACCAATGAAGTACTTTTAACATCAAGTATCAGTTATTTGCTGGGTGGATAGTTTCCACTCAGCAGAATTCTTGACGTTTATACTCACTATTCTGCTAGACGATGAGCTCTGGGAGGTCTTCCCTGCTTGAACCCTAGCTCCTGGCTCAGAGCTTCAGATCATTGATTCTTTGTAAATTCCCATTGAACAGAATAATAATAATTCAATCAATTTTACCTTTTATATATGTGCAGTACATTTATGTAAATGTTATATATATCATGTACATATAAATGACACATATGTGCTAGGTTAGTCCACATGTAGACTGACTTTAAGCAAGTATATTGGAGATAGTAAAGATTCAGTTGAGCATCCTGGTTTGATAGAGTTGTGATTCCAGTTCAACAATTTATCTTTGGTTGAAGGTCATGGAATGAGGACCAAATGGACAGAGACTAGCTTTAGGATTTGGAATAATCAATAAGCTACTCATGGGGACAGAGGAAACCAGGAAGCTTTGGGGACAATGGGAAACTTTCACTTAGGAGCAGGAAATAGTTGCCTGGAAAAGTAAGGAGACTACAAATGTCACCTGAGTTGTTTTTCTGAAAAGATGCTGTTGGCAGCTAGGAGAATCCACTTGAGTAGAAAATCCTGTGAAGGGAAAGGATGAATTCCAGGAACAAGCTTAGGGAATCTGGGAATGCTGCTGCTTACCTCCTCTTAAGGAAAGAAGCGATAAACCCACTGGCTTGTCCAGGAAAGAAGACAGGGAAAAGTCAATGCCACCTGCCCTTTTGGAAGTAGCCAAAGCAGCATTAACGCTACTGAGAACACCGGTGTGGCCCTTGCCTTCCCTTCAGTTCCATTTGGGCTTCATGGCTGTGGCTTGAGTGCTTGGGCCCTCCAGGTGGTGTGCACAGCCACCTAGGAAACCCACGTGGGGTGAGCTGTCAGATTAATTATGTTTTGGTGAGGGTACATTCAACAAACTTCTAGAAGTAGAGAGAAGAAGGGAATGTTGTATAACATCACAGACAATATTGATATGAAGAAAAGAGAACAGAAATGCATTCAAAGACACCCATGTAACCAATTTTTAAAAAAAGTGTTGACAGTATTACAGATGTTCTCCATTTCTCCACCCTTTGTCTCCCTCAACCTAACCCCTGCCCCACCCTCAGCCTTCATCACACTATAGTCTTTGTCCATGGGCTATGCATATATGTATATATGTTTTTTGAGTCTCTTCTCGTTCCTCCCTACACACACCTCCACTCTGAGATCTGTCAGTCTGTTTCATGTATCCATGTCTCTGGACCTATTTTGATTGTTACTTTATTTTGTTCATTGGATTCCACATGTAAGTGGGATCATGTGACATTTGTATATCTCTGACTGGCTTATTTTCCTTAGCATAATAATCTCCAGGCCTATCAATACTGTCCCAAAGGGTAAGAGATCCTTCTTTTTTATAGCTTCATAGTATTCCATTATTGTAAATGTACCACTTTTTTTTTTTATTCACCCATCTACTGATGGGCACTTGGTCTGGTTCCAGATCTTAGCTATTGTAAATAATGCTGCTATGAACATAGGGGTGCATATATTCTTTCTGATTGGTGTTTTGGGATTTTTAGGATATACTCCCAGAAGTAGGATCTCTGGGTCAAAATTCCATTTTTAATTTTTTGAAGAAACTCCATACTGTTTTCTACAATGGCTATACCAGTCTGCCTTCCCACCAGCAATGTACTAGGGTTCCTTTTTCCGCACATCCTTGCCATCACTTATTGTTTGTTGATTTATTGATGGTAGCCATTCTGACAGGTATGAGGTGATACCCCATTGTATTTTAAATTTGTATCTCTCTGATGATTAGTGATGTTGAGCATTTTTTCATGTCTCTTGGCCATCTATGTGTTCTCTTTGGAGAAGTGTCTTTTCAGGGCCTTTTCCCAATTTTGTATTTGGATTGTTTCTTTTCCTGGTGTTGAGTTCTATAAGTTCTTTATATATTTTGGAAATTAACCCCTTATCAAGTGTATCATTGGCGAATATGTTCTCCCATACAGTGGGTTTACTTTTTATTTTGTTGGTGGTTTCTTTTGCTGTGCAGAAACTTTTTAGTTTGATGTAGTCCCATTTGTTTATATTTTCTTTTGTTTCAATTGCCCTCGTACGTACAGTGGTCGGCAAACTGCAGCTCTGTTGACTAATGAGTTTGCCGACCACTGTCCTAGTAGATGTATCATCGAAAAGTCAGCTGTGTGAGATGTCTGAGATTTTACTGTCTATGTTTTCATCTAGGATTTTTATGGTTTCTTGACTTACATTTATGTATTTTATCCATTTTCAGTTTATTCTTATGTATAGTGCAAGTTGGTGGTCCAGTTTTTTTTGTACCTATCAGTCCAATTTTCCCAACACCATTTATTGAAGAGACTGTGTTGTTAATCCATTAGTGCTCCTGCCTCCTTTGTCAAATATTAATTGACCATAATGGTGTTGGTTGATATCTTGGGTCTCTGTTCTACTCCAATAACCTTCTTGTGCCAGTACCAGGCTGTTTTGATTACAATGGCTTTGTAGTACAGTTTGATATCTGTTACTGTGACACCTCCAACTTTATTCTTCTTTCTCAAGATTGCTGAGGCTATCTGGGGTCTTTTTTGGTTCCATATAAATTTTTGGAGTATATGTTCTACATCTGTGAAGTATGCTGTTGGTATTTTAATAGAGATTGCATTGAATCTATAGATTGCTATGAACATTTTAATGATGTTAATTCTACTAATCCATGAACATGGCATATGCTTCCACTTGTCTCTATCTTCCTCTATTTCTTTTTTCAATCTCCTATAGTTTTCCTAATACAGGTCTTTTACCTTCTTGGTTAAGTTTATTTCTAATTTTTTTTCATTGCAATGGTAAATGGGATGGTTTTTCTAATTTCTTTTTCTGAGAGTTCATTATTTGTGTATAAAAATGCCATAGATTTCTGGATGTTAATGTTGTACAGAGCTCCCAATAGCCCCTTCCCTCCCACATTTTCTCCTATTATTATCATTAGTGTGGTATGTTTGTTATAATTAATGATCCAACATTGATACCTTATTAATAGCTAAAGTCTAAGCTTTTCAGTAGCATACACTCTTTGTGTTGTACATTCTATGAGTTTTGACAATTGTATAACAACATGTGTCCATCATTGCTGTATCATACAAAATTCCCAATACTTTAAAGAAACTTCTCTTTTTAGCAATTCATTGAGGAAGACCCCCTTGCAAATTGGAAAGCTTATACAAATCCAATTATGATTAGTTGAAGAAAAATCAATGATGCAATTATTTTGGTTGAAGAAAATGAAAATACCCTTAACATTTCCAGAATTGCCTGAGTGTGCCCAGTTCACACCTTTGCAGCAAAGGGTTTGTTATGGCCTGAATTGTGTCCTTCCCAAATTAATTTGTTGAAACCATAACCCCAAATGTGACTGTATTTGGAAATAAGGCCTTTAAAAAAGTAATTGAGTTTAAATAAAACCATAAGGGTGTGGCCCTGAATCAGTAGCACTGGTGTCCTTCAAAAAAAGGAAGAGACAACAAAGACCTCTGTCTCCCCATGAGCTCACAGAAAAAAGGCCATATGAGAACACAGCAAAAGCTGGCTGTCTACAAGCCAAGGAAAAGCCTCACCAGAAACTAACCCTACTGACATCTTCATCTTGGACCGTTAGCCTCTAGAACTATGAGAAAACACACGTCTGTTGTTTAAGCCAATCTGTGGTATTCTTTTAAGGCAGCCCAGGCTAACTAAAACAGGGTCGGTCCCTTTGGGGAAGAAACGCCTACCAAAAACAGGAGGGGCTGCACATTCTGTTTTTCTGTTTGAATCAGAAGACTCTAAGGTAAGCCCATAGCTTGGTGTTTCTGAGACCAACATGGTGACTCTGAGGAGGAGCAAGGGGTGCACCAGCCCTGGCCTGCACGAGGGCGGGGGCCTCCAAGCTCTTTGCTCTGCAGCCTGCTAGTCCTGGAGAGGCACACATCAAGCACTCTGTCAGGACAAATCTTCAGCAGCTAAGTAAACCACATTATAAGGCTGTCAGTCATTTTGACTGGATGACATTGGCCCCTAAAGTACAACATTCATGAAATGTCACTGCCCGATAACACCCACCGAGTCCCCTGCCAACCTCCCAACACCTCTTCTGGCACCTATATCACCAACACAGCTCTGGTCTCAGTCCTGGCTAACGTATCTTTTAAAGATATGTTACCTCTGCAACTAAATCACAAGCAACAATTTTCTGTTACAACTGGTCATCCCCACAGATGCTTCCTCACTGAAACACCTCCTGGTGTTGGATATTTCCCACCGGGTAACACGTTCTTTTTTTCCTCCCCTGATTGTCACTGCAAACAGGTTCTTTATGAAACCAAGGACCCATTTTGCAAACTCCCATGTGGAGTTCTGTGTACAAGACCAATGTGCAAGCTGGTGCTCTATTTCTAAAGTGATAAATAAATCTGCCAGAGGAAACACAGTGTGTTGTTTGGGTTGAAAGCACATTATTGACTATTCCAATTGGGGAAATAATTTTAACAATGAGATGAACTACTTGGAAGGGGGTCTCAAGGTTATTTACTCTAGGCAGTAGATATGAGATTAATCAGTGCCATCTAAGCTGAAGGCTGGACTCTTCTAGCAGGTTCAGACACAGAGCTTATAAGAAATTGAAAATACATCCCACCCAGACAATCCTTGGTTTATCTCATCCTTTCCTCGGGTCTTAATAAGTCATTAAGTTTCTTTGAATCAAACAAGTCTTCTCATTATGATGGTCCCATAAAAGCAACTTCCTGTTGCTCTGAGAACTGTGAATAATAGCCCTGATACATGGAAGTTTGAATACACACTGATAAAAATCAGATTTTCCGCATGCGATGGATATTAAAAATACCAAACTTTTATGATTTTTGAATGTTAAGCAGTGTCCACAAGGCCGAGGTGACCTTGTGGTGTGTGAAACGGTGAGAAAAGGGAAGATGGGGCAAAAGCCCTCACATCTCACATATTTAATAATTTGCCTGTGCAGCCTTCAACCACTGTCATATTTTAATACAAAGGCTACCAGGCCACAGCTGTTTTTCATAAACATTTCTTAAAGCAGCCATCTTCCCAGGGCCACATCAATCCGCTGCCAGCCTGCCTTCCCGAGCTTTCCAAAGGGCCCAGCCAGACCCACTTTCATTTTGGTTTCTCTCCTGACACCAAGTTAGTCTAAATTCAAGAACAAAAGCATTCATATTTGTCCCTGTATGTCAAGGATTACCACTATTGAAAGGCTTTTCTAAGATCAGCTTGTCTTTTTCTTTGCTGCTTAATCTCTTTCTTTCTCCTGCTCAATGGCCTCCTCTTACTTTCTCTCCTACTGAAGAAACAGGAGGCTTTTGTTCAATCTCTCTCTCTTCCCTTTTTACAAAACTTAACAGAGTTAAAAGGCCAGCTCAGCATGACCACCTGGCAGACAGGAGGTGCTGGCTGGCTGGCACCCTGCCTGTGGCCAGCTGTGACACTGTGCCCCTCCAGCTGTGTTAAGGCTCTGCTCAAGGGATTGTCCTGGCTCCGTGGGCAACCACCTCCCATCCAGCCAGTGTCCCAATCCCATTGTCCTCAACTTCCCTTGTTTAATGTTGTTTTGCAAATTACTAAGCACTGGAAGTCTGTTACTCACAGTTCACGTCCCGTGTAAGGCCACACAGGAGCGGCAGAGCTGAATGTCTTGGTGGTGGTCCTTTCACAGCCCTAACGAGATCATTACCACTAACTAAATACAAACCCAGCCTCATGACCCTCAGAGGCTGTGTGGGACACCCATATCTTCCCCAGCCCCCTCCACTGCCTTCTGCGAAGCCTGTGATGAAAAGGCTGCCAAACTCTCCTCAGTCCCTGAGCCTCAGACACCTGAGTGACACCCCTGGGGGGGCACTGTCCTTGGTCAGGAACTGGCTGGCCCAGGTGGTCCCCTAACTGGAGCATTTGGGAAGCCGACTTTAAGATGGCACAGTCCTGCCTTCCCACAGCTCTCACAGAGCCTGGGGATAAGCCCAGGTGACCTCAGTCCCAAGTCTGGGCCTAACACTGTAAACTATAAAGTTGAGGTGGGCCAGGAATGAGGACTTCGTTGTTCATAAACCACCACCATCTTCAAGATTGTCCTGAGTCTCCTGGCCATAATTTGACATTTTGTTTGGCTCTCACTGTACCTAAACCAAGAATGAATTTCTTCCTTCACTAGTGATGTGAAGGTGGCCACTGGGACCCACCCTCATAAGCAAAGGTAAAGTGTAAGGTGTGTGTGAGTGGGTGTGAAAGTGTGCATATGACTACGTGTGCTGAGTGTGTGCTCAAGTGTGTGTACATGTGTTCATGTGTGAATGTGTTGAGTGTATATGAGTGTAGGTATGTATGGCTGTGTGTTCTGAGTGAGATAGAGTGTGTGTGTGTGTGTGTGTGTGTGTGTGTGTGTGTGCATGTGTATTATAAGTTGTTGTTCTATAATAATGGGGTTATCGGGCAGTAATTCTGCTTGGCCAGTTGATGATGACAATCCTAATGTGATAGGTTAGGAATTAAGATTTCCTAGGGAAAGAAAGAGCTGGTAAGTTTATTACCTACAAATTTCCTCTCTCCTTCTCAAAAGAAATGGAGAAAAATCAAAATATTCTAAAGCAAATACATACTTAGAAGTACACACAAAGAAATACATTTACCTATTTGCATTGTGTTTAAACAGTTTATTTATTCTGACAGATACCAAAATCAGCTTATAATAGAGTACCAAAATTCTATGTTCTTTTTGAATATATATGCTCCTGTGGCATATGCCTATTTCTAGTCTAATCATAGGGAACAGATCAATAGGTCCTTTTAATATGTATGTTTTAGGTTTCACTTTCCTTTCGAAGACACACCATTGTGGAACCTAGGGTGGTTCTAGGACTTGGATACCCTAAAGAAATCTTCATTCTTGAGATGTCCCACATTTTAATTGCCACTTCCATCAAGCAGGACACTGGGATGGTTAATGCTACATTTAAACCCTGTTGAACTGGGACAAGAATAAGCAAGAAAACTGTAATCAAGAGAAGAAGAAAAAGAGGTGGGCATGAAGGAGGAAGGGAAGGCCCATAGATATCAAAGAAGCACACAAATGCAAAGGAGCTGCTGGTGTTTCTCATGAATGACGCCACCACAAATGGATACTTAGACCCAGACCCCGCAAGATCCTGGGACTAGGTCTTTTTTAAAGCAAGCTATTGAAAATATTTTTTAACATTTTAAAGATGAACAAGCATATGTTTGATTTCTTTCTTTTTTCCCTTTTCCCTGCCAATTGGAAGGGATCACCGTGTTTCCAAGTGTCCGTGTGGGTGGCTCCCTCCTCAGCTAAGGGCTGCACTGTGGGGGTTTGTTCATTCATCTCTCTGGAGAAGTGATCCCCAATGGCCAGCTGCACCTAAAGCTGGACTGGAACTCAGAACCTCTCACAAACAGCAGTGTCCTCATGACTGCAAATAGCAAATCATTTTCAGTTCTCTTTTCATCCCGGATGTCCACGCTCCCTGCTGATGAGAAAGCCTCCAAAATAAATTTAACTTCTTTTGTGATGCAAGATGGATTGGAGATTTACACACACAAGTAGTGTTGAGCATTGTCTCTGGGGTACCATGCAGAACCCTATGCTGGCATTCTTAGCTCCAGAAGTGGGTCTCTGGAGGTTCCCTGCCAGGATTCATTCGAGGGGTCCCCACACGTTCCTCTCCCCTTCTCTTAAGGTCCAGGACTCAGCAGACTCATGGCACCCCCAGGGGGCTGCAAGCTGGGGCTGGTAAGGTCCCACCTGCCTGAGCAGATGTCTCCTCCTCTGTGCAACAGGAGCCAGAGTAGAGCAAAGTGAAGCTAACACGGAGCAATGACTGGTGTCCTGTGCTCTGCTTGGCCCTCCTGTGAATCTACAGCTACGTGTGGGACGTGTTCATTCCATGTCCTCTGAGCATCTCATTGCAAACCCTGGCTCTGCCTGTGAGAAGGAGAAGGTGAGCTCAGGCAGAAAATGAAACAAAAAGAGTAACAAACGAACTAACAAACTAAAACAAAAACTCATAGATACAGATACAGATAACAGAATGGTGGTTACTAGAGGGGAACAGGAGTGAGGGGAAGAGGAATTGGGTGTCAAATATATGGTAATGGAAGGAAACTAGACTTTTGGTGGTGAGCATACAAAGAGTGTACAGATATCAAATTATAATGTTGTACACCTGAAATTGATATGGTGTGATTAACCAATGTTTCCTCAATAGATTTAATTTTTTTTTAAAGAAAAAGATAAGAGAAAGTAACTCTTGTGGTTTGATTGCTCTGGATCCGATTCTGTGAGAAGAGCAAAGAGTTGGGCCTTGCCAATCAAGACATTGTGCAGTGGTTAACAGAACTGCTCTCCCTCCTGGCCAAGGAAAATTCCCCAGTGCGCTGCCTTATTCCCCATTATTTTCCAGCAGCCACTGTGCCACCCTGTTTTCACTTGGATGACCAAATTGAACAGAACCTAAACCGTAAGCCCTGCCTTCCCCGAACTTGAACCGAAGAGTCTTGCTTTCACAGCAGCACGCTGCTGGTGGCATGGACCGTGAAATTGCTCTTAGTGCCTCTGCCTCCCCACTTTGCTGTGGGGAAGTGTCTTCCCACAGAGCGTCACATTCGCTTTAAATAATTATGTAATAAATAAATATCAAGGTTTTCATCAACCAAGAGTAGCTTCCTGCCCTCCTCTCCCCCCCCCCCCCCCGCCCCATGACTTAGCAAAGCAGCATCACTCTTTAGAGAGCCATGACATTTTTTGAAACATTAAGCTTGCTCCCCCTCCTTGCCTGACAACCTCTGAGGAAATAGCTAAACCAGAACAGATAAGGCGAAGAGTAAAGGTTTTTTATTAAATTCTTTTCAAGTTTTATCTCAGGCAAAGGAATTTTCATGAAGTAGAAACACAATTTCAAGTTCAGGGAACTGGAATATGATGTTGGCCAGTCTTTTAAGAATATAGCTTTATCTGACTGGGCTTATTATTTTTTCATGTGCTCCTACTTAATCTTGTGGGTTTTGCTGTCGCCACCCTGGCCTTTCTGTTTCTTAAACACTGCGAGGCTGACCCCACCCCAGAGCCTTTCCTTTTGCTGTCCCTCTGCCTGACTCTCTCTTCCTCAGATCATCACATGGTGCCTCCTTCTCCCACTCAGACCTCAGCCCAAGTAGCTCCTAGCCCCATGTCATTGTCTTAGAGCAGTGGTCGGCAAACCGCGGCTCATGAGCCGCGGTTTGCCACTCGGTTGACTAATGAGCTTGCCAGCCACTGAGATAGGGGCTTAATCACAAGGAACAACAACAGCCTGTAATTATTGGAATCGAGAGTCTAGGTCAGTGGTCGGCAAACTCATTAGTCAACAGAAGCATTTTTCCTTCTTAATTTTGTCTTATCTGATTGTCTTCTTGTTCACTGTCAATCTTTATGAGGGCTTTGTCTCTTAATCTCTCAGAATACATTAAAAATGTGGCACATAGTAGGCACTTAATAAATATTTGTTGGAAAAATTAAGGAAAAGCCATTTGATATTCTCATTTGGACCCCATTTGGATATTTCTTGCTTCTTTTTAAAAAGTGTATTTTATAGTGGCATCAAACTGATCCACCCAATTTGACCTCATGGAGTCTGCAATTAATATCTATACTAATAAAAGAGAAACATGCAAATTGACCGTACCTCCACTACACCCACAAGCCATGCCCACCAGCCAATCAGGAGTGAGTATGCAAATTAACCCAACCAAGATGGCAGTGGCCACAAAGCTGGAGTGAGCAGGAGGCTTGGGTTGCCCTGGCAATGGAGGAAGCCAAGCTTCCTGCCCACCCTGGCCAGCCCTGGCCTCCGCTCAAGGCTACAAAGTTTCAATTATAGAAGATAAATAAATCCCAGATACCTGCTTCCAGCCAGCCTTGGCCTTCCACTCAAGGAGGCACTGAAAAAAAAAAAAAAGAAAGAAAGAAAAAAAGGAGGGGCTGGGAGGTTGGGTTGCCAGGGGGTGATCAGGCCAGGATGGGACAGCAGTTGTGGGTGATCAGGCTGTTGGGGGTTCGGGCTGTTGGGGGTAAGCAGAACAGCAGGGGGGCCAGTTGGGGGTGAGCAGGCCATCAGTGGGGGTCAGTTGGATGTGATCAGGCCAGCGAGGGGGGGGGGTGCAGTTTGGAGTGAGCAGGCCAGCAGGAGGGCAGTTGGGGGTGAGCAGGACAGTGGGAAGGGAAGGTGGGGGTGAGCAGGCCTGCAGTGGGGCAGTTGGGGGCAAGCAGGCTGGCAAACAGAGTGGTTAGGGGCAATCAGGCAGGAAGGCAGGCAGGTGAGTGGCTGGAGCCAGCAGTCCCGGATTGTGAGAGGGTTGTCCAATGGCAGGTTTAGGCCTGATCCCTGTAAACCGGCAGTAGGACATCCTTCAAGGGGTCCCAGATTGGAGAAGGTGCAGGCCAGGCTGAGAAAAACCCCCCGCCCCTGTGCACAAAGTTCATGCACTGGGCTACTAGTATGTAATAAAGCTTATTATATGTATTATTTTGATACACTCATCTTTGATAACCAAATGTCTACTGTGATTTTTAGCCTCATACTTAGCATTTATAAAACTAAATACACTTCAAATTGCTCCTACACTAAGAACCCATAAAAACATGTGCTACAAGAGCTTAGAAGGATCATTTCAAAAATCCATTCTACCAAGCTTCCTCTCCTTTTCTCCAGAGCTCTTTTTGCACAAAAGTACCATCTCCCATGCTAAAGTAGGCTTGCAGGGAAATAAAGCATTTCAGACCATAACAGATTTGGGTCAACCAATCCTCCCTCCCCTCTTCCCCCGCCACACACACACACACACACACACACACACACACACACACACACACACACTGTGGTTATGCTATCCATTTTAAATACAGTTACATTTGCTTCTGTTTATATTTTATCCTAGGGCTTTTCCACATTGTTGTTTACTTGATTTTTCTGAGTATGTAAAGATAAACATGTTTCAAAAATCAAATCTATATCAAAAGGTCTTCTAAGAAAGGTCTTCTATTTCCATCTCCCATCGCTTCCTCTCCATTCCCATCCCCATCCTTCGTACCCTTTCCTCCTCCCACTCTCTTCCCAAGTTCTAAACCATCCCCTATAGGTAACTAATCCTGTTAGTTTCTAGTTTATTCTCCTTGTATTTGTTTCTGAAAAAAAGAAAGCATATCTTTTTATTTTTCATTGTTTCTTATACAAAAGGAGGCAGAGTATAGATACTCTTTTGCACTTGCTTTCTTCACCGAACAGCATATCCTGGAAATCACTCTATAGCCGTTCTCAGTAACCTTCCTCAATATTTTTTACAGCTGCCTAGTACTCCACTGGGTAGATGTGTGATTGCTTATTGACATACTCTCTCATGATTTGGCTTCTAAGCAGTTTTCAATGTTTTGCAATTAGAACAACGCTGCAATGAATAACCTGGTGTATATGTATTTTTGCAATGTTAAAGGTGTATCTTTAGAGTAAGTTTCTAGAATTGGTATTGCTGGGCCAAAGGCAAGTGCCTCAGTAGTTGTGTTAGCTTTACCAAGTTGGATCCTCACCAGTGTGAGGCTCTATTTCCCCCACAGTCTCATTAACAAGGTATGTTGTGGAGCTTTTTAATGCTTTCCAATCTCATGGATGAGAAATGGTGTTTCAGAGTAATTGTTTTCCTAAGCCACAGATTTTATTCAGATTTCATCCATCATCCCACTTGTCCTCGGTAGTAAGAATATTTTGGGTTCAGGATCCATTTAGGATCACCTGTTGCATTTCAGCTCTCATGTCCCTTTAGTCTTTTTTCATCTGGGTCACTCTCAGTCTTTGTCCTCTCAACTTTGACATTTTGAAGAGATGGGACCAGTTATTTTGTAGAATGTGCTTTGATTTGAGTTTGTTGGATACTTCATTAGATTTGGCTTATGCATAGGTGGCAGGAACACTCCATAAGTGGCACTATATTCTTCTCACCTTCCCATTAGGTGGCAGGTGATTGTGACTTGTTTCCATATCAGTGATGTTAACTTCAATCACCAAATCCTGGACCTGTCCTTCAAGTTTATCTACTATAACGTTACTATTTTCCTCTTTGTAATAAGTAATTAACCTGTGGGGAGATTATGAGAATATCCTGTTCCTTCCTTTTAGTAAATTGATGGCTCTTGCCTGAATCAAATTACTATAATGATTGTCAGATAGTGATTTTTAAATTCCATCATTCCTTCTGCATTTACTAGTTAACATTTTACTGTCAGGGTCTTTTCTTCTCCATTATTTATTTATCCCTGTCGGGATGGACCCATGGATTCCGATTTTATTCAATGGGTTATATCCATTACTATCATTACTTATTTTGATCCTCAGATTGTCCCAAATCTGGCCAGTGGGAGCTCCTTCAAGCTGGCTTCTGTGCCTGTCATTCTTTGAGCACAGTCTTACTTCTGGCACAAGATGGTCCAGGCTTGCTCTCACAGCTCTAGCCCTGGATTCAGCCATTTTAATAAGGACCCCTGGGTTTTTTTAGTGAAGAATGATATTAGAACCTGATATCTGAAGCTAGGTGTGCTCATTGCAACTGAGGTGTCATTACTCATGTCCTTTCAGTGGACGGACTAGGAAAAATAGCCATTTCATTATCATTCTTGCCTTTCACTATTTTTATGTTTGTAGCTACTTTCTCTGATCATGAGAAGCCTGGCTCCCAACAAAATCAATATATTTATTCCTTTGTTGAAGTCTATAATATACACAAACTTGTTTCAGAATTACTACAATGAACCTGCTAACCTATTAAGTCAAATTTAAGTTTTCTTTGAAGTTCTTTTGGTCTTCAGACTGAGAAAAGTGCAAGTACTACTGCTAAATGTTATATAGATACTTTTTTCCCACTTTTCTTTAACACTAGAGGCCTGATGCATGAAATTTGTGCAAGGGGCTTGGCCCCCACCACAGCCACGGCCAGGGGCCTCTGCCACCTCTGCCTTGGCCCCTGCCGCCGCAGCTTTGTCTGGAAGGACACCCAGTCTAATTAGCATATTACGCTTTTATTATTATAGACTAGAGGCCCAATGTACAAAATTCGTGCAAGAGTAGGCCTTCCCTCCCCCAGCTGCCTTCACCGGCTTCCCTATGGCACCTGGCAGGCACCCAGGATCTGGGCTTCCCTCCAGCCCCGGCTTCATCCTGAAGGACATCTGGAATGATGTCCGGTCTAATTAGCATATTACCCTTTTATTATTATAGATGTTTGGTACATGGTTAAGTTTATTTGTTCCTATTTGTTTCCAACTTTGAAGTTAAAAATATCTTTATTGATTTAACTTTTGGCATTTTAAGAATGATGTGTTTTTGTGTAAAACTCTTTGGTTTCATCCTATTTGGGATTCTCTGCACTTTCTGAACTTGGATATCTGTTTCCTTCACTAGGTTGGGGAAATTCTCAGCCATTATTTCTTTTTGTCCCTTTCTCTCTGTCTTCTCCTATTGACACATTTGATGTTGTCCTAGAGGTCCTTTAAATCAGCAGTTGCAAAGCGGTGGTCCGCAGACCACTGGTGGTTTGTGAGGTCCGAAAGGTTGGTGACCACTGCTTTAAACTATCCTTATTTTTTTCATTCTTTTTTGTTTCTTGCTCTTCCTATTGGGTCTTTTCCACTACCTTATTTTCCAAATCGCTGATTGGATTCTCTGTTTCATCTAATGGGCTGTTGATTCCATCTAATGTATTTTTCATTTCAGTTATTGCATTCTTTATTTCTGATTGGTTCTTTTTTATGTTTTCTATCTCCTTTTTTATGTTTCCAATCTCTTTGTTGAAATTCTCACTGAGGTCATTAAACTTTTTTAACCTTTTTTAAAAATTATTATTGACAATATTTGAACTCTTTATCTGATAGATTGCTTGTATGTGTTTCATTGAGTTCTTTTCCTGATGTTTTGTTCTGGTCTTTCATTTGTGATGGTTTTCTGTCTCCTCATTTTAATTGTCTCTCTGTGTTAGTTTTTATGAATTAGGAGAAACAGCAACCTCTCCTGGTCTTGAAGGAGTAACATTGTGCGGGAGCTATTTCTTTGTAGACTGACTGGGTTGGGTGTCTTTGGCAGGCCGACTGGAGCTGCAGTGTGTGTGGGCCTGAGGAAGTGTGTGTTTTTATTCTCTTTGTGTCAGTCTTCTGTGCCCATGTTTCTGAATAATTTTAATTTGTATTTCTTTTAATATTGATAAAGCTGAAAGCCTTTTCATAGATTTAAGGACCATTTTATGTCTTCTTATTGTGAATTGTCTGTTCATGTCTTTTGTCCATTTTTATATTCAATCTTTGTTCTTTTTTCCCTTTAAGTGTTAAGAAATTACTCTATACTGGAGTATTAGTCCTTCGTCTGTGATACATGTTGGAAATATTTTCTCCCAGTTTGTCACTTATCTTTTAGCTTTGGTTATGGTATATTCTGTCAGGCAAACTTCAAAAAAAATTTTAATATATATTTTATTGATTTTTTACAAAGAGGAAGGGGAGGGATAGAGAGTTAGAAACATTGATGAAAGAGAAACATTGATCAGCTGCCTCCTGCACACCTCCTATTGGGGATGTGCCCGCAACCAAGGTACATGCCCTTGACCAGAATCAAACCTGGGACCTTTCAGTCCACAGGCAGACACTCTATCCACTGAGCCAAACTGGTTAGGGAAAATTCAAATTTTTTTATGTAGTTGCTGTTATCAATCTTTCCCTTGATCACCTCTGGATTCTGAGGCACAGTTAGACAACCTTTCCTTGACTATGGGTGATACAAGAATTCACTGCATTTTCTCCAAATGCTTATATAGCTCTTTCTTTTTTAAATTCAGAGCTCTAATTTTTCTGGATATTATTCTTGTGTATAGTGTGAGGTATGGACCTAATTTTATTTTTTCCAAACAATTCAGGTTTTAAAGTATCACTGATTAAAAGTTCCAGTCTTTTTTTTTTTTTTTCTTTTTTAATCCATTGGGAGTGAGGAGATGTAAGGAAAGGAAGGAAGGAAGCAGCAGGAAGGCAAGTCTTTACCTCTTTCTTCTGCATGTTCCTCATCTCAGACAAATCCCAAGTGATGAGCACTTGCAGTGAGGGTGTGCCTGACTCTCAAAGGGCATGTGAGCTCTGCCCGCACCACAGAGCAGCTGTTCTGACTCAGGCCTGAGCTTGTGGCCAAGACTAGTGGCTAAAAGCCAAGTTCAAATGACCAGTTCATGGGGAAGGCAGGCCTGGGTCAGTAGCTCTGAAGTGACAACTGTTCCCTGCAGAGTCTGTGTAGCATCCAGTTGGTTGAAGCCAAGATTTCTAACTTGCTGGCCCCAACTGATTTCTACAGTTTTACCTACGCCATCAGAGTCAGAAAAAGCACACATGCCCCAGGCTTGGGGCTGGAAGGGTGTGTATAATGAAACATTTCCTACAAAGATATCTGTACCAGGAAACCTTCATGTTTGCAGGCACTGCTTTTTGGTGCCTCATGTTGCTCTGACCCTTTTTGGCTTGGAAGTCTCTGGAAGCTTGGACAATGGAGGCTTCTTGAGGTGTAATGATTTTTGGTTCATTTTGTTACCTGGATTGCTCACATAGGTCAGAATCTTATTTCAGAGTCTCCTCCAAACTAAACTCATCCAGAAGAATAAGAGTATGAAAGTATCTAACCTTCCCTGAGGACTCACCCTGGCTTCACACTCTGTAGATACTGCCTCTTTTATCTTCCCACAACCCATGAGGTTTGCTTTACTATTATGTCCATTTTGCAGGTGGGAAAACTGCAGCTCAGACAGGTTGCATTACTTTCTGAGGTCATCCAATTGATGGTGGCATCAGTGGTAGAGCAGGATTTGAACCCAACGCCCTGCTTTGTAATTACCATGCCTCTTACCCAGTCAGACCACTTTTTCAGTGTCACCAGGTTTGATAAGAAAAAAAAAATCTGATGGGTTGGTGATGCTGAATTTTCACTTGCTAATTTTACTACTTGCAGGAAGTCATTTGTGCTCCTGTCAATTAGCACCCCAGCTCTGGGTTGCTATGAACAAACCCAGGCCCGCCCGGCAGGAGAGTCTGAAAGAAATGGACAGGTTGAACTATCCTTATGACATCTTTAAAAAATAACTGTTATGAGTTTTCCACAAGAAATACAATATTAAGCAGAAAAGATGATTTTCTAGGTAGACCAGGTGCCAGTTATAAATTTAAAATGCAAATGGTGTGAGCGAGCTACACTGAAAAAGTCCTGTGTACAGCTGAGTAACAAATACAAAAAGTCTTTCCATCTCTGGCATTCATTTGCCAGTCACATTGTCGGTTAAAAGTAGTCATTTTGAAAGCAGTAATTCATTCTCTACAGTCCTTCCTTAACACAATTTCAGCCTGCAATTTATATGATAGGAAAATTACAACCTCAGTGCACTATATTATGTGATATAAATACTATTGCAATTAAGCCTGCTATGAATGAAAACACACACACACACACACACACACACACACACACACACAAACCTAGTTCATGATTTAGTCTACGCAACCATTTTGTATAAACCAAGGGGCTTTTGGACAAACCCTGGAGTGGAATGGGAGCAAGTGCAGGATGGTCTGAGAGGGTCTGAGTTCTACCTTTACTGATCAGGATATGGTGTATTGGACTGAGATTGTGAGGCTCACTGGTCAGCCAACTATTGAAGCTAAAAATGAAGAATGACACGAGATGCCTTCTTTCCCAATCCCAAAGCCTATTGGGCTCTGGGACTTGAACTCCCTTAGACCTCTTGATTCTGCCCCATCTTTATGTTCCCACAGCCACTTTTTTGGATCGGTGCATCACATTTTGTTCTAGATTAGCACAGCACGCCCTCACAGTCCTCTTTGACGATGACATATTCACTCCCCTGTGTGTCCTTAACACTGTTGTTCAAATGATGGCTCTCAATTACAAATCTTGTTTGGTTATTCTCTGGCTCAAACCCTTTGAAGGCTCCCCTGACAACTGTCCATTGCCAGAGTGTCATTCTTTGTCAGGAATGCCACTCCCCAACCCACCTCCCACCTCAACTTTCCCACTTGGACATTCCTTGTTGTCCTTTATCAATTGGTTCAGACCCCCCTCTTCTGGGAAGCCTGCTCCACTACGCCTCTCCAATGGAGTGAATCTCTCTCTTTATCTTCTATATCTGCTGTATATGTCCATGTGGCACTTAATGTAACTGTGTTTGTTCATGGCTGGATACTTCTTGGGAGCAGGGATTATTAGGAAAGTATTAGTACAGCTCCATTTCAGGACATTCTTGGAATTTTGAAAATGAAAAAACAATTAGGGAATGCCAATAAAAGGTTTCAAAATATTCCAGTTGTTGTACAATGAATGCCTTCTTTTAATCTTGTCAGAGACAGTAGATCTAAAGCCTTATAAAGTGGGAATTTAGGACAAACGGCTCTTCAACTGCCTACGCTGATCTCCCATACATTATAGGTCCTATTCTTTATCCTCCATGGAGGTGTCCCTCCCTGGAACATCAGAAACAATCAATGTCAGTTAAATTGAATTTGAAGGAGCAAAGATTCCTTCAAATTCTAGGTTAATAAAAAGGACCCAGCCCGGCTTGTGTGGCTCAGTGGTTTAGCATCAACCTATGAAACTAGGAGGTCATGGTTCAACGGTTCAACTCCCAGTCAGGGCTCGATCCCTAATGTGGGGCATGCAGGAGGCAGACAATCAATGATTCTCTCTCACCATTGATGTTTCTATTTCCCTCTCCCTCTCCTTTTCTCTCTGAAATCAATAAAAATATACTTTTTAAAAAGGATCTATTCTTTATGTATTTTTCAATCACAGCTTTTTTTTTCTAGACAAATTAGACAAAGCTGGCTGATATAATAAACGAATTTAAAGGTGTAAAATGACTCTAAGACTATAGACATTTTTTTTTCTCTTATGCACAAAAACTAAAAAGAGTGCTCTGACCATCAAGCATCTCTGCTTCAAGCAGTAATTTTAGGGCCCAGGAGCCTTTCAGCCCTTGGCTCTGCTATCTTTCTCATGTGGCTTCCAAAATTGTCAATTAGTTAGAAAAAAAGGGGAAAGAGCATAGCTGTTTATACATGGGGGGTTTCCACTCACAAGCTAGTGACAAAATGCAGTCACATGTACACCTATACCTGCAAGGGTGCTGGAAAATGTATACTTGTGCCCAGGAAGAAGACTGACTGAATGAGTTTAGAGGCAGCCCCACCAATGTTTTCATATAAAATTTGTACTGTTATAGCAAAAGGCAATTGTAAGTCTTAACAAAGAAAAAAAAACAACAATAATACCTATAATTTTCCTAGTGTTTATTACATACCAGGCACTGGTCTTTACATACATTGCCCCATTTTTGTTTTTTAATAACCTGTGAGGTAGATATTATGGTCTATTTCTTGAAGATGGAAAAACTGAAGCACAGAGTGGGACAGTAATTTGACTGCAGTTACACAGCAGAGTATGAATTTAAATTTGTGTCTAAGTTCAGAGTCCAAGGTTTTTCTTTGCTATCATGTAGTGCTTCCTAAAAGATTAGCCTTCAAATGGATGAGAAGGTTCAATATATAACAGAGTGAATTTCAGAGAACAACAATATGTAATTGTTAGAAAGAAAGCAACTTCGGGGAGATATACAGGTGAGAAAATTATGGTTCAGAGGGGACAGACACCTAAATAGTGTTAGAGCCACAACTGATACCCGTAGTTCCTGACTCCCAGGCTTTTTAAGCCCAATGTCTTATCCAAAGGAGTCATGAGACCAATAGATTCAGTCTATTTGAATAACTGTGTTGTTCAAAGTGATTCTCAGCACCAATTTTTTAAGTGGCAGGTACATATATCCATGGTGAAAAGGTTGCCTTTTCTAGTATTGTTCTGTGGTGGCTCTTCATATAATCTACCTTCAAGAAACTTTGGGGATGGCTAAGAAAAAATGATGTAGAATGGCTTTAAATTCTCAGGATCCCTAATTTATACATTTATTTGACTAGGAAAGACCCAGAATCTCAGCTTTCCAATGTGGCAATGAGATTGCATTTCCTTGTATGAATTTAAGAAGAGATATGTCTTTATTTTTTAAAAAGTTTTTATTTATTTCAGAGAGAGGAAGGGAGAGGGAGAGAAACATCAATGATGAGAGAGAATCATTGATTAGCTGCCTCCTGCACACCCACTGCTGGGTATTGAGACTGAAATCTGGGCATGTGCTCTGACCAGGAATAGAACCATGATTTTTTGGTTCATGGGTCCACACTCAACCACTGAGCATCACTGGCTGAGCAGGAAGAGACCAGTCTTAACCTACTAAGTGACATGGTGGCTTGTTTCACTGGGATGCCTTCAGTTTTCTAGACCTGGACATCAGACTCCAGGACTTTTATGTACTTTGCTGCTTCTTACCTCTCACCCTCAATCTTCCATCAAAACACCTAATATGAGATATTTAGCACAGGTGATTGAGTTTGAAAAGAGGAGACAGAAATGCCTGTGACATACCCCAAGTGAATTAGAGCTTTCTGCATAAGTATGAGTCTCTGTACCCAAACATATGCATTTCTGATTCTTCTGATATGGACAAAACTGTCTCTTCCTACCTTAACTTGTCTGTAATGTAATCAGATCTGCTTTATAGTGTTTGCAAAAACAAAAGCTAGTTTATCTTTTGCTAGCTGTAGCCTGTCTTTGAGCTTTACTACTTTTTTAGCCTGATTTATAAAGGAACAAATTTTTATTGTGACCAAGTATGAAAATTTCAATACATTTTGCTCTGATTCTATATGTTATAAAAATATAACGTATTTAAATGAGAAAATGGCAGCAAAGGAAAGACAGTGGCATTGGACAGGATTCTATTCTACCTTTGTGTCCTGGCTTGTCCTCTTCTCCCAACCTAAGAGCCACTTTTGACCTGACTTTAAAGTTAAGGAGATTTCCAAAGCTGTAAGAAGTGCCATTAATTCAGAAAATTAGTCCTGACCACCTGGTTTTCAATTAGTTCATGGGAACTGAGCTCATTTGGATTCTGTTCAGACTTGTAAACCTTTCGCTGCAAACAGGCACAGCACACTGCTGGAATGACAACCGGCTGAGATTTATCAGTCAGCGAGCAAATGTTTTCCAAGTGAGTGTATGGTGTGAAAAGGCCCAATTTTGATAATGGATGTGCCTTTCTGAGCTTTTAATACCATGTTTAATTGGGCACAAAATTCAAGCTCTCCGATTTAGCATGGGTGCTGGCCAGAATAATCAAAAGAGCAGTAAAATGAAAGGAATGGCAAGGGATTTCCAGCTTTGACTCAATAGCACCAAGAAAGTCCTCCCATGGAATCTATGGTATTAAACATATTCCTCATGACCAGAACATTGTGAGAAATTGTCTTGATTGGGCCAAGTGCCTCAATGACATACAAGAATGTTAAATAATGACCAAGGAACTCCCTGATTCCAGTTGTTGGAAGAGCTGCTATATTCCAAGCCACTAAATGTGGGTCACGGTGCACTCTCGGCTGAACCTACGTGCAGACAAATGTCAGTGCCAGAGCTGCGAGAACCTGTCCTCGCCCCACCTGTAGGGAGAGGCCCTTTGGTGAACAGGTGAGGTGCCGTCCAGCTAAAACCCTCTGTGGTACAGCGTCTTCCTGAGTAAACACACTGAAATGCTGTCTTGAAAAGATTCACTGACAGGGGTTTGAATAGATGATTTTTAATAAACTATTTATCATAAACAATCAGTCAGTAACCAGACTTTCCAGAGAAGCATAAAAGGACTCATTTTCTGTTTTTTTTTTAATTCCAGTTTTTATGGTGACTCTTCCCTTCCTGCTGTTCTTCCTCTTACACCTTAAAATGTTCTTTCTTTTTCCTTTCTTTCAAGCTTTTAAAGAACAAACACTTATTTCTCAGAGTTCAGGAGGCTGGGAAGTCCAGGATGAAGACACCAGCAAGGTCATAATCGGTGAAGGCTCTCTCCCTGGCTCATAGCCAGTGCCTTCGCTCTCTGTCTTCCTTATTTTCTAGTAACTGCGTTGAAGATTACAATTTTTCTCTCAGTATAACCTTGGGTCTGCCACACATATTTTGATCTGTAGTGTTTTTGTTATTCAGGTCTAAATATTTATTTTGAAACATTCATTATTATTTCTTCTTAAACCCATACATTTTTTTAGATGGATGTTTTTAGTTTCTAAGAAGTTAAAAGGGTTTTGGCTGTCTTTTTAATTTTCATTTCTTTTTTAAAACTTTTGTTTATTGATTTTTTTAGAGAAGAAGAGAGAGAAAAATCAATGTGTTGTTTCATTTATCTATGCCATCGTTGGTTGGTTCTTGTATGTGTCCTGACCGGGAATCAAACCATGACCTCATGCTTCAGAGGTCGATGGTCAACTACTGAGCCACACCGGCACTGAGGGTCATTTCAGTCAGAGAACAGGCTTCTAATCTCTCAATTCTTTTTTTTTATTAATATATTTTATTGGGAAAATAAAATGTATTTTCCAGGGGGTTGAGATGCCTATGTGCATTTCTTAGATCAAGTTGATTTGCATTGTTTGAGTTATCCTGAACGATTTTGAGTTTGCTTCACTCTCTTGGTTCTGAGAATTGGTTACAGTCCCCATTTATCCTTGCTTCTTGGCCAGCCTTTGCTTTATATAATTCAAGGTGAAAGTGTTAGGTTTATGAATGTTTTATCGCACTTATGGATATTCCCTCTTTAAAAACCTGTCATGTCTGTCTTTTCCCGTATTAACATTTTTTTACCCTAAATTCTATTTTGTCTGCTATGAAGACAGCTACTGGCTCTCTTTGGCTTAGTATTTACCTCGTATATATTTTCCCAGACTTTATTTGCAACCTTTCTGTGTCATTTTGTAGTCATTTGTAAGTATTCTTGGACTAATTTGTTTTACAAAGATCTTTAAGATCACTCAGTAATAAATGTAGCGTAAGGCTCAGAAATTTAAAACAAAAAACTATACATGGTACCGGTTTCTTAAAACAACCTGAAAAACGATAGGAATTACAGAAACAAAAATGAACTTCCTTCCGTATTTGTCCACCTGCACTTGGGAGTTTTTGAAACCTGGAGCTGCTGGCGTATTTGTTTCCTTATCTGCCAGGGAAACCTTGGACCCCAGCCCTGGGATTCACAGGCCTGAGGACCGGTCCCCGCCGGGAAGGCAGTGATGGTGCCACGGCTCTCCACGCCTTCCGGGAGTGTTCCGTGTAGAAGAGGAAAAACATCCCTGGACGCATTTGTAAGAGATGACTGAGTGTTTTTATCACCAGTGATAGAAATTTCCCCCATAAATACACAGCATTCAATCACACAGTCTCCTTCCCCAGCTCCCTGCACACGTCCTTCAAAGCCACTCTCCCTCTGACCACGTGACCATTCAGCAGAGCAAAAACAGCCCGTTTACATAACAGCTGTTAGCGCGAGCGGTGACATATTACTTCAGGGCCTTCCGCCTGTAATGGGTTTTTCAAATGTGTTGCCATGTTCAGTTGATTAGTTGTGGGTGATCTGAAATGTCAAACTATTAGCCTTGACAACTACTGCCAAGGTTACTATCTTCGGAAAATATCTTTTTAATAATATAACTGTTGGTGAGTGGAAAAGGTGATGCTCAAAATACAAAGTCACAATAAGTGTGGATTACCGGACCGCTGATGACTGCAGGTTCTCATTCTTCTCAGGGATGTGGGGGTCTGGGTTTTTTTTTCATGAGCAAGCCCCAGCAGCACACCCCAAGGTTTCCACGAGCTACACAAACGTGCGTTTCGGGACTCGAAACAGAGAGGAGAGGGAGGGCTGACAGAGCAAACACTTTGCATTGAAGAGCCCTTCTATCACCCATGGGTAAGATGTCGTCAGTCCCTTCAAACCCTGCCCACCGACGAAGGCTTACAAATGGGGCTTGGAGAGAGAGCAGGGGTCAAAATCCGGATTGGCACATTTCAGTGATCAAGGTGTCCTGGCAGTCAGGCAGCATGCAAGGGGGTGGGCAGAGTCCTGGCGCCATCTCCTTTCCTCATCCTTCACTTTCCTGTATCGTCCCCACACAGCGGCACCCGGTGTTCTTACCAATGTCTTCTAATCAGTGGCATTCATAATTACAGGGAACTCTCCCCCGGTCCTTCCTCCACACATCACCTCGCCTACACGAAGGTATTCCCAACAACTAAATATCACACTGGGACATCGCGGCCTCCAATGGAGGGTCACCCTGTCAGAAGCGGGTCAGCAAGTGTCAGTGTATTCTCCCCTCTTAGGAAAGATGTTTCCATTGTAATCCAGGCTTCCTGGTAATTACTCTGTAGCCCAGGGATTTGTTGCTGGGCTGGGAAATGCTGGGAGAACAAACCAACAAACATCTATCTACCTTTTATCCTCAGAGTGACATGGATACCTACCCAATTAAAGAAATTCAAGACTCGCCCATGAAAGCACAGAGGACAAGGTGGGACTGACCCATAGGATCAAGGTTTCAATAAAAGGAAAAAGTCATGTATCATGACGTTTTCACATTAATAAGCACTGAGATGCCAGAATGCTGTCTTTTGTTTTGTTTTGTTTTGTTTTGTTTATTTTTTAAATTTCTTTATTGATTAAGGTATCACATATTTGTCCTCATCCCCCCATTCCCATCCAAAACCCCTCCCCATGCATGCCCCCACCCCCCTGTTCTCTGTGACCACTAGTTAGGCTTATATGCATGCATACAAGTCCTTTGGTTGATCTCTCCCCCTTACCCCCACCCTCCCCTACCTTCCCTCTGAGGTTTGACAGTCTGATCGATGCTTCCCTGTCTCCGGGTCTGTTTTTGTTCATCAGTTTATGTTGTTCATTATTTCCCCTAGATGAGATCATGTGATACTAGAAATACCCTTATAAGAACCGAAAATGAGACAAGCAATAATGGTTATGCTGGGATGTAAATGAATCAGTCTGTTGTGAGTTTCTTTCTGGGCCAACAGTTCTTTTGAGTCCCAATTTCAATGTCAAACAGTTCCTTATGTGTACATGTCAGAAATGATATTTTAGTTCTGGATGGTGGACAAATAGTGGTAATGCAAGTCGAAACCTCTCTGGTTTAGTCCTGGGAACCTGCTGCGACGCACAGCTGCTGACTGCTAGTATGGCAAGGCGTCATCAGCACCTTCCATCTCTGGACTGTTTCTCTTAATGTCTTCATGGCTGGAGCAGTCCTGTCAATTCCTCTCTGTTGCAGGAATCCACATGGTCTTGGAGGTGTTTTCTGAAAATATACAAACATATTCTCGACCAAAAGTTAATAAAGGAATCTTTTCTATAAATTTGACTTGGGATCCTTTTTCATTTTTTGCCCAAACGATTTTCCTTTGGCTTGTTTTGACACCATATGTGTTTTTCATGGGTGTCTTGCTTTTAGAATTACAAATGAAAGTTAATTTTCAAAAGTGAAAATTTTCTAGATGTAATTTACTTACAGGATATTTTTCCTTACATGATATTCTTCTACTATCTCCCCCCCTTTTTTATTTAAATATTAGGAGGTTTTTGGAAATTTTATAATGTAGTCTTGATAGCTTTTAAATTTTAATTTTTTGTACTAAAATATGACTGCTTTAGGTTCATTACATGTTACACAATTTTACCATGAGATGAACTACCAACAAAAATTTTAGTTAAGACTTTAGGAACAGCTTTTTGTCCAGTACAATTAATTTTTCTAGAATATTCGTCTTCTCACAATCCAATTGCCCACAGCTGTTGCCTGTGCTTTCTGTTCATGCTCAGGATGCTGTCTTTTTCCTGTTTTTCACAACAAATTTGGTTGGCATCTTCTACAGCAATCTGTATTATTAAATGGGTAAAGTGGGAAGGAGTAGACACAGGAAGAGAGGATTAAAGGACATTTTATGATGTATGGAAGTATGAGAAACAGTGCATCTATCCTGCACTATTTCTTTTTAGAACAAGAGGCTCTAAAACTATGTTACTTTAATTAATCCCCACTCAGATTAGTAGGTGAAAGTTCAGGCACTGTGCCAGTCTATGGGGGAGATATTTGGAGGCATGGGGGCATTTGCTATTACAGGTTAAAGAACCCTAAAAAAGGTTGCCAGCCCTTAAAGAAAGGTTGGAACTGCAATAGCACTTGGCAACAAGTGCAGGAAAACTGTCTTTCAAATCTGTCTCCACACCCCCCCCCCCCCCACATCCCATCCCCAGAACACCTGGAGATGCAGAAAATTGGCAATCATATTTTTTTTTCCTGTAAGATGTATGCAAATTTTAGAATGTGATTTATTGAATCAGCCCAATACAAAATGGTGATTTAAAAAAATTAATGGATACAGATTCTGAAATGTGTTACAGATTTTAAAACTGATACATGGGTAGAATTTGAAGAAATGAGTTCCATTGAATGAAGTCCAAAGATCACCAAACAAATTATGTCAAGGGAGTTGTAATTTGTAATGTGCATTTTTGTTACTTATTTCTAAAGCAGTGATCTCGATTTCTTTTTATTGAGAACAACCTCAGAATAATGTTTTAAATGCATAAAATAAAATATAGATCACAAAGGGAAACATCTTGAAATACAGTTATCAAAATCTTTTTAAAAAAATATGTAATATAGGCCCAACTGGTATGACTCAGTGGTTGAGTCATATGAATCAGGTCATAGTTTGATTTCTGGTCAGGGCACATGCCCAGGTTGCGGGCTAGTCCCCAGTGGGGGGCATGCAGGAGTCAGCCAATCAATGATTCTCTCTCATCATTGACGTTTCTATCTCTCTCCCCCTCTCCCTTCCTCTCTGAAATGAATCCTATATAATAAAGAGGTAATATGCAAAATGACCATCATTCCAACACACAAGATAGCCACCCCCATGTGGACACAAGATGGCCGACAGGGGAGGGCAGTTGTGGGCGATCAGGCCTGCAGGGGAGGACAGTTGGGGGGACCAGGCCTGCAGGGGAGGGCAGTTGGGAGCAACCAGGCTGGCAGGGGAGAAGTTAGGAATTGATCAGGCTGACAGGGGAGTGGTTAGGGGGTGATCAGGCTGGTAGGCAGAAGCATTTAGGGGTAATCAGGCAGGCAGGCAGGCAGGTGAGTGGTTGGGAGCCAGCAGTCCTGGATCCCACTGGGATAAGGCCTAAATGGGCAGTTGGACATCCCTCTAGGGGTCCCAGATTGGAGAGGGTGCAGGCTGGGCTGAGGGACACACACACACACACACACACACACACAAATTTCGTGCACCAGGCCTCTAGTAAAAATATATCTTTTTAAAAAATATGTAATATAGTAATATGCACAACTTTTTTATCAGTGCATTCAATAAGAGGTTCTGATGGTGAGTTTAGTGATCCCTGTAATTTTGAGGTAGTTTAACATCTCTGTAACTACAACATCATGTGAAGAGATCTGATTTCTATTGATGATAAAGTCACAGCTACTATTGATACTACTGTGGTTTGTTGTCTACAGTCATAACGAAAGGGAAATGCCAAGTTTCAGTTAGAGGTTAATAAAAAGGACATAATTATTTTCTCACTCAAGTTAATGGACCCTCTGAATTTCAACCATGGACATTTTGGGGGTCCATAGACTCCAGATTAAGAATCAATATTATTGGGGGGGGGAGACAAAATGGCGACGGAATAGAAGGACGTGTCCTGAGTCTTCTCCCGGAGCAAATAGAGGAGGCAGCTGAGACAAGCGGAATCCAGCCCGAATTGGCGAAGGAGGCACAGCTGGTGAGACAGTTTGCAGCTGGGAAGAGCAGGGATCCCCCGGATAAAGGTAAAATCAAAGATCTAGGCAGTAGAATCTCCCGGACCTCTGTGCCCAGAAGGTCAGGGAGAAACTACACAGTGCCAAGCCATGTCCCTGAGGACAGGCAAGGTCTGAAGGATTTTAGACCATAGAGTCTGGATTTGGGATCTGAGCCAAGAGCTGCCGGACCGCGGAGTGCCGGCAAGAGAGGAACTGGCAGAGATGCGGTCCTTCCTCGTGCTGGGGCCTGCGCCTTTCCCCACTGAACCTAGTTCATGGGACCTTTTGGAGACAGGCGCTTACCTGTGACAGAAGTGCGGGAGAAGGGGTAGAGTTGTGGAACCTGGGCACAGTGGGCAGCGGACGGTCCAGGAGAGGTGGTAGCAAGTCTGGTGCTGAGTCATATCTAAGCCCACAGAATCCATTTTCTCCTGAGAGATAGCCCCTCCCCCCAGTCTCCAGGCAACCAATATAGCCACACCCAGATTCCACCCTGATTAACACCAAGGAATCTGAATACTCCCTGAGGCCATAGGATCTATTCTAAAGAGAAATCTTTAGAAGCTAAGCACCTCAATTACACTAGATAACCAAGCCCAGGAGAACAGAAAGATTTCACCAGTAGCACCATCACCAAAAGAACCCGGGTAGCAAAGCAATTGGATCTACAATTAAAGCATTTCAGGAAAACATGGGGAGACAAAAAAGCAATACCCAAAGGAAAGAAAAAGAGGAATCACCAGAAAGGGAGTTAAATGAAATTGAGGCTAGCAGCTTAACAGAGAGAGAATTCAGAGTAATGGTTCTAAGGATGTTTAAACGGATGGATGACAAATACACACAACTCAATGAGAACTATAAGGAGCTGAATGAAAATGTCACCAACATGAAAAGAAACCAAGAGGAGATGAAGAACGACATAGCTGCAATAAAGAACACATTGGAAGGCTTAAACAGTAGACTAGAAGAGGCTGAGGACCGCATCAGTGAATTAGAAGACAAGGTAGGAAAACACACACAAACATAGCAGCAAATGGAAAGAAGACTTAAAAAGCAAGAGGAGAGCCTAAGGGAGCTTTGGGACAACACAAAACGAAACAATATTAGAATAATAGGGATACCAGAAGGTGAGGAAGAGAAGCAAGGAATAGAAAACCTGTTTGAAGAAATAATGACAGAAAACTTCCCTGATATTGGCAAGAAAAAAACTATGCAAGTCCAAGAAGTACATAGAGTCCCAAACAAGTTGAACCCCAAAAGACTGACACCAAGACACATCATAATTAAATTGGCGAATACCAATGACAAAGTAAGAATCTTAAAGGCTGCCAGAGAGAGACAGAAAGTTACCTACAAGGGATCTCCTATTATAATAGCAACTGATTTCTCAACAGAAACACACCAGGCCAGAAGGGAATGGAATGGAATATACAAAGTGATGCAAAGCAAGGGACTGAATCCAAGAATACTATACCCAGCAAGGTTATCATTCAAAATTGAAGGTGGAATCAGGAGCTTCACAGACAAAAAAGGACTAAGAGAGTTTATCACTACCAAGCCAGCAATGCAAGAAATGCTAAAGGGACTGCTGTAAAAAGAAGAAAGAGAAAGGCAAAAAGAAACACAAACACTAAGGGGGAAAATATGACAACAAACATGTACTTGTCAATAATAACATTAAACGTAAATGGATTAAATGCACCAATCAAAAGACATAGGGTAGCTGAATGGATAAGAAAACATGACCCATATATTTGCTGTCTACAAGAGACCCACCTCAGAGCAAAGGATTCACACAGACTGAGAGTGAAGGGATGGAAAAATATTTTTCAAGCAAATGGAAATGAGAAAAAAGCTGGGGTAGCAATACTTATATCTGATAAAATAGACCTCAAAGTAAAGGGCATAACAAGAGATAAGGAAGGCCACTACATAATACTAAAGGGAGCAATTCAACAAGAAGATATAACTCTGGTAAACATATATGCACTCAATGCAGGAGCACCCAAATACATAAAAAAACTCCTGGAAGAGATCAAGGGAGAGATCGACAACAATACAATCATAGTAGGAGACTTTAATACACCACTGACATCACTGGATAAATCCTCCAGACAAAAAATCAGCAAAGAAATAGCAATTCTAAATGACACACTAGATCAGATGGACCTAATTGACATCTTCAGAGCATTTCACCCCAAAGCCTCGGAATATACGTTCTTTTCAAGTGCCCATGGGACATTTACAAAAATAGACCACATATTGGGTCACAAACAAAGCCTCCCTAAATTCAAAAAGATTGAAAACTTATCAAGCATTTTCTCAGACCACAATGGCATAATATTAGAAATAAACTATAATAAAAACATTCCAAAAAATTCAAACACGTGGAAACTGAATAGCATGCTATTAAACAATAATTGGGTGATCAACGAGATCAAAGAAGAAATTAAAAACATCCTGGAGAATAATGACAATAAAAACACAACAATGCAAATGCTATGGGACACAATGAAAGCAGTCTTGAGAGGGAAGTTTATAGCTCTACAGGCCTACCTCAAAAAACAAGAAAAAATGGTAATAAATCTTCTAACTCAACAACTCAAAGAATTAGAAAGAGAGCAACAAGAAAAGCCCACAGTGAGCAGAAGGAAGGACATAATAAAGATCAGAGCAGAAATGAATGACATAGAGACCAAAAAAACAATACACAGGATCAACAAAACCAAGAGCTGGTTCTTTGAAAGGATAAACAAGATTGATGAACCTCTAGCCAGGCTCACCAAGAAGCAAAGAGAGAGGACCCAAATAAACAAAATCAGAAATGAAAGAGGTGAAATAACAACAGACCCCACAGAAATACAAAGGATTGTTAAAAAATACTATGAAAAACTCTATTCTAACAAACTACACAATCTGGAGGAAATGGACACATTCCTAGAAAAATACAACCTTCCAAAACTCACTCAGGAAGATTCTAAGAATCTCAATAGGCTGATAACTATGGAAGAAATTGAAGCAGTCATCAAAAAGCTTTCAGCAAACAAAAGCCCAGGGCCTGATGGCTTCACAGGGGAGTTTTACCAAACATTCAAGGAAGAACTAAAACCTATCCTCTTCAGACTATTCCAGAAAATTTAAGAAGAAGGAACACTTCCAAGTTCCTTCTATGAGGCCAGCATCACCCTAATACCAAAACCAGACAAAGACAACACAATGAAAGAGAATTACAGGCCTATATCCCTCATGAACATAGATGCCAAAATCCTCAACAAAATTCTAGCAAATCGAATCCAGCAGTACATCAGAAAGATTATACACCATGACCAAGTAGGATTTATCCCAGGGTTCAAGGATGGTACAATATTCGCAAATCAATAAACGTGATACATCACATAAACAAATTGAGAGATAAAAATCACATAGTCATATCAATTGATGCAGAAAAAGCATTTGATAAAATCCAACACCCTTTCTTGATAAAAACTCTCAGCAAGGTGGGAATAGAAGGATCATACCTGAACATAATAAAAGCCATATACGACAAACCCACAGCCAACATCATACTCAATGGGCAAAAACTAAAACCATTTCCCCTAAGAACAAGAACAAGACAGGGATGCCCACTCTCACCACTCCTGTTTAATATAGTGCTGGAAGTACTAGCCATTGCGATCAGACAAGAAGAAGAAATAAAAGGCATCCAAATTGGAAAAGAAGAAGTAAAACTGTCCTTATTCGCAGATGACATGATACTGTACATAGAAAACCCTAAAGACTCCATAAAAAATTATTAGACTTAATAACTGAATTCGGTAATGTAGCAGGATACAAAATTAATGCCAAGAAATCTATGGCATTTCTATACACCAATAATGAACTCACAGAAAAAGAGACTAAAAAAGCAATCCCATTTACCATCGCACCAAAAAAATTAAGATACTTAGGAATAAACTTAACTAAAGAGGTAAAAGACCTATACGTAGAAAACTACACGACACTGAAAAAAGAGATAGAGGAAGACATAAACAGATGGAAGAACATACCATCTTCATGGATTGGTAGAATCAACATCATCAAAATGTCCATACTACCCAAAGCAATCTATAAATTCAATGCACTTCCCATTAAAATACCAACAACATATTTCACAGACCTAGAACGAAATTTCCAAAAATTTATCTGGAACAAAAAAGGAACCCGAATAGCTACAGCAATCCTGAGAAAGAAGAACAAAGTAGGTGGGATCTCAATACCAGATATCAAGTTGTATTACAAAGCCACTGTTCTCAAAACAGCCTGGTACTGGCACAAGAACAGACATATAGATCAATGGAATAGAATAGAGAACCCAGAAATTGACCCAAATCAATATGCTCAATTAATATTTGACAAAGGAGGCATGAACATTCAATGGAGTCAAGACAGTCTCTTCAACAAATGGTGTTGGGAAAATTGGACAGATACATGCAAAAGAATGAAGCTAGATCACCAACTTACACCATACACAAAAATAAATTCAAAATGGATAAAGGACTTAAACATAAGACGGGAATCCATGAAAATACTAGAGGAATCCACTGGCAGCAAAATCTCGGACATATGCCGAAAAAACTTCTTCACTGATACTACTCCTAGGGCAATGGAAGCTAAAGAGAAAATAAACAAATGGGACTACATCAAAATAAAAAGCTTTTGCACAGCAAAGAAAACCATCAATAAAACAACAAGAAAGCCCACTGCATGGGAGAACATATCTGCCAATGATATCAATGATAAGGGTTTAATCTCCAACATATACAGAGAACTCATACAACTTAACAAAAAGAAGATAAACAACCCAATCAAAAAATGGGCAACTGATCTAAGTAGACACTTTTCGAAAGAAGACAGAAGGCAGGCCAAGAGACATATGAAAACCTGCTCACAGTCACTAATCATCAGAGAGATGCAAATCAAAACAACAATGAGGTACCATCTCACACCTGTCAGAATGGCTTTTATCAACAAATCAAGAAACAACAAGTGTTGGCAAGGATGAGGAGAAAAAGGAACTCTTTTGCACTGCTGGTGGGAATGCAGACTGGTGCAGCCACTGTGGAGAACAGTATGGAGCTTCCTCAAAAAACTAAAAATGGAACTCCCATTTGATCCAGTGATCCCACTTCTAGGAATATATCCCAAGAATCTAGAAACACGCATCAGAAAGGAAATATGCACCCCTATGTTCACAGCAGCACAATTCACCATAGCCAAGATTTGGAAACAACCTAAATGCCCATCAGCAGATGAATGGATTAAAAAACTGTGGTATATCTATACAATGGAATACTACGCTGCGGTAAAAAAGAAGGAGTTCCTACCATTTGCAACAACATGGATGGAGATGGAGAATATTATGTTGAGTGAAATAAGCCAGGCAGAGAAAGATAAATATCACATGATCTCGTTCATTTGTGGAATATAATGAATGATATAGACGGATGAACAAGAACAGATCCAGAGGCTGAGAAACGTCGATCAGAACATCATACCTCAGGTAAGGTAGGGGAGGGTGGGGGTAAGGTGGAGACATCAACCAAGGGACTTGTATGCATGCATATGAACCGAATCAATGGACACAGACAACAAGGGGGCGGGACATTAAGAGAAATTGTTTCATGTGACAAAAATTTTTAAATGAAACTCTCTGTAGACTGAAAATTATTTTGGAAGGAAACAAAGAGAAGTTTCCTTCAAAAGTCATATGGATTGTAATTGAAAGTCAACATATTTGGCCTCTTGAACTAAAGTAAGTAATTTGTGTTTTTGCCTCCCTGACAAAGTTTATATAAAGCTACAAAAAGAAATTGACAGCCAGTTTGAAATGGAATTGCCAGGGCCTAGGGCAAAGAATATCCTTACATGATATTATTCTACAATGTCATTATAATTTTAGATATTTTACAACAGCATATTTTACAATTATCCCAAACAAACTTACAAACTAATTCTTTGAATGGTTGGCAGCAATTAAAAAAAAAAAAAAAGGGACATGAAAGGATTTAATCCCTTGCAGAAGGAATTAAGGCACTGGGAAGGCACTTGCGCATCCTATATTGGCCCCTCTTGCCCTTTGTGCCAAGAGGGACCCTCTTCTCACAATCCAATTGCCCTCAGCTATTACCTGAGCTTTCTGTTCATGCTGAGCTTGAAGCCTCGTGGGGGCTGGTACCATGGATCTGTCTCACATCCAATTGTGTGAGCTGGGCCCTCACTGGAGAAGAAACCCGAGTTCCCCGAGATATGTGATCAGCACCGGGACCCTGCCAGCAGGCCAGGGGTTCCCAAGGCAGGTGCTGGGTGTGGAGGCCACGGGGTCATAGGCTACCAAGGAGACAGAACTGAACCTCACAGCACCCTGCTTGGCCCCGGAGGATGGCTGGTTAGCCAGAGACGGGTAAGATTCCTCAAGGAAGCAACAACTTAAGACAGGCACAGTCGCAGAGGGGCCATCAGGAGAGAACTTGGGGGGGGGCAACAGAATTGGGGCACAGACCCTCACCCCCCCAACATTGCAGGGGCTTGAACCCTCACCCCCTTCTAAAGGAGGTCTCCTACCCCCATGGCTGCTTCGCGCTTCCCACACCCAGCTCAGATCGGGACCCCGGCAACAGAAAGAGACCTGGCCCAGCTCACATCGAGATACAGGGGACAGACAGAGACTTGGCCCAGCTCAGATCGGGACCCAGGTAACAGACAAGAGACTTGGCCGACAGCAGTTGCCCTATATCTAAATTCAGCGAGCATTTGGAATGCTCAGGGCCCACTCAAGAATGCAAATAATCCTTCCCACTAATATTTACAGGGTAAACTAAGATTGTTGGTAGAGTATTAAATTTGACAGTAAAATAGTACCCGAGTTTTCAGATTAATTTAAATAGCCTAATTGAAATAAGTGAATATTCAAGTACTGGACAAAAAGCTGTTCTTAAAGTAATAACTAAAATTTCTATTGGCGGTTCATCTCATGGTAAAATTCCTGAATATGCAATGAACCTAAAGCAGTCATATGTGTGGGGGAAAAAAATTTTTAAATTTAAAGTTATCAAGACTGCATTATAAAATTTACAAAAACCTCCATTAATAAAAAAAAAGAAGGGGGGGGATAGTAGGGCAATATCATGTAAGGAAAAATATCCTATAAGCAAATTACATCTAGAAAATTTTTACTTTACCAAATTAAGTTTCATTTGCAATGCTAACAGCAAGACTGCCATTAAAAACACACATGGTGTCTAAATAAGACAAAGGAAAATCGTTTGAACAAAAATAAAAAGGATCCCAAATCAATTATATAGAAAAGATTCCTTTATTAACTTGTGGTCGAGAATATATTTGTATATTTACAGAAAACAACCCCAAGACCAGATGGATTCCTGCAACAGAGAGGAATTGACAGGAGTGCTCCAACCACGAAGACAAGAGGAAAAAACAGTCCAGAGATGGAAGACGCTGACAACGCCTTGCCATGGGAGCAGTCAGCAGCTGTGCACCGCTGCAGGTTGCCTAGGACCAAACCAGAGAGGGTCGGACCTGCATTGCCACCATGTGCCCACCATCCAGATATCAATGCTGACATGTATACATAAGGAACTGTTGGACATTGAAATTGGGACTCAAACATTTTTTTGTTTTGTCTTGTTTTGTTATTATATGTTTATTTCCAGTCTGCAAAGGCAAAACTTTTTAAAGGAAAGAAATGGTGGGAAAAAGATACAGAGGCAAAGAAGCATTGAACAGACTGTCAAACTACATTGGGAAGACAGGGGAGGTTGGGCGAGGAGGGCTGTAAGAGACCAACCGAAGGACTTGTACGCTTGCATATAAGCACAACCAATGGATATAAGACACTGGGGCGGGAGGGCAGGGTGGGCAGGTGAAGGCATGTCCTGGAGGGTAGGGGAGGTCGGGGGGAGATCAAGGGGGAAAAAAAAGGAGACATATGTACTACTATTTGTAATACTTAAAACAATAAAAATTAAATGAAATTAAAAAAAAAAGAATCAATATTATTTTTATAAGCCAACATTTATTGTGTTAATGCACTGCTTTTTTAAAAGGAAGGCACAACCCACCTGCTTGTTCCTCAACACAGGCTTAATCATCTCTTACTAAAGCCCACGGAAGCTCCTGTGGAATCTTCATCCCATAATGGGCAATGGTAGCCAATCACAAAGGCTGAGACATTTCTCCATATCCTAGCAATCTTGCCAATTGGAAATTTCTGGGAAGTTAATCATTTCACCAGGGCAGTGGAGTAAAACAACACTGTCCACATATATACAGCAGCTCCTCCTGGAATGACTGTGGGGCCTGGAAATTCCATACTTTCCCAAGTCTTCATAGATGCTCTGATAGAAGTCTTCTTGACTGCTGAGTTTCTGAAAAAGCAAGGAATAGATTATTTTTCCTCAAAAATAATTTTTACTCAAAAAAATTTTAATTACTATCCTTAAGGAAACATACAGAAACTGGACTGTTTTGAGAGGCAATGTAACATGGCAGAAAGTGTCTCCAGGGTGAAACAGATCTGGGTTCAAATTCCAGTCGTGAATTTATTAAATATGACCCTGGGTGGGTATTTAATCTCACCAAGCCTCAGTTTCCACAGAAATAAAATGTTGATGGTAGCACATATCCCATAGCAACATTGTGAGGATGAAAGGAAGCGATGAAATGTATACAGACACTTAGAACAGCGTCCTAAGCATAGTGGACATTCAAGCAAATGCTGTCTTACTCTCTCCACACACAGTCATTTCTGTCACCTCCCCTTTTGTATGTGGCTCCTTCTAGGAGCAGTACAGATGTCAATTTTCTCATCAAAAAAATCCCGTGTTCTACTTTTGAGATTTCTTATAAAAAATGTTCATTTGAAAAACATATTTTTATAGCACATGTCAATTTCCAAGCAAGGAATAAATGCTAAGTTTCTGGGATAGAAAAAGAATTCCAAATATAGAAGGGAGGAAGGAACCAGAGCAAAAAACTGTTAAAGAACAAACATATTCTATTGATGTTTACTAACAAATCTGCAAGGAGATAAACTGGGGTTCCCAACACGAAAGAAAAAAAAGAATGGAAACGTAATTATTCAGCTCTTCATATGAACAATGCTGTTGATTCAAATAACACAGAATGCTGTGTAAATTTGTGTTTTCCTTTTTTTTATTTTGTCTGGTAAAATCGATTCCTTTAAAAATGTTTAAAGGAATAGCCACAGGAGTGATCAATTTAAATGCATCCCACTATGTTAAGCTCCCTCAACTTTTTAAAATTCAGTTTTGGTAACAACCAACATTTCTTGAACATTTTCTTATTATAGATGCCGGTCACAGGAATTACCTCATTTTTCTGTTACAAAAACCCTAGCAGGCAGGTACTAATATCATCTCATTGTATAGATCTGAAACTGTTTATAGAACTGAGTTGATGTGAAGCAGAAAGTGGAAGGCAAAGAAAAAATGTCAATGTCTGTGGGCAAACACCACTCAATAAACTCTTATTCTTGCATCACCAATTCAAGTAGCCTATTTACAGATCTTCTTTAAATGAAACTACAAAATCCCCCAAATATAGTGGCCCATCAGCTTGAACCATCCCTGGCAGTCTTTTTCTGGAAACTTCAGCTCAGGTGCTGAAAGCATTGGCATCAAAGCAAGCAAAACAGACCCAGAAATGAACTCTCAATCCTTTACCCTGTTCACACTGGGGCTGTGGCTATCTGAGGAAATGGTCCCGACCTATGAGGTCCAGGGCATGGGGGATAAAAATCCCACCAATGGGTAAATAGTTGGACACTTACTCTCATCCTTAGCAACATTGAAAGGACAGTAAATCATTTTCACTCTTCACATTGTTTACTATTGAAGGCTGGGAGCACTGCAACAGAAATACCTCCTTGAACAGGTGCAAAGTACTCACCTTTGTCACTGAGAGTTAACTCTGACAATGTGAAGTATACCTTCCAGAGAAGCCTAGTGTTTCTATTTACTCTCCCTTACCCCAGATGTGATCTCATCCATAATTTTTCCTATAAAAAGGCTCATGTCAGGTGAAAATCTAACTTGGGAATTCTCCCCAAGAGGCAAGGTGCTCACCCTCAGTGCTACTAGAGAAAGGTTTCCTGTCTGGATTTTTAGAGTAAGAGTTTCATTTTTAAAATTGTCTTTATTTGCCACATAAAGCATTCGAGACATCAAGGTTTTTCATTAAATCGGGCTTACTATATAAAATAGTCAATAAAACTGAGCAGTTTTAAGTCAGTATTCCACCTTTCTTGCTTTTATTTTGGCTTTGTGATATTAGCAACTGTTTCTAAGAGAGCAAAGTTGTTTTTTACTTTAATTTTTTTTTCAATTACAACTGACATTTAATATTATTTCATATTAGTTTCAGGTGTACACTGATATAATTTATGAAGTGATTCCCACCTGACACCATACATAGTTATTAGAAAACTAGAGGCCTGGTGCACAGATTTGTGCACTGGTGGGGGGTGTGGCCTGTGGGGATCAGCCCACTGTGGGAGTGCACTGACCACCAAATACCAGGGGGCAGCTCATGCATTGGTGGTCAGTGCGCGTCATAGTGACTGGTTGACGGGTCATTCTGGTCTTTCTGCCTTTCGGTTGCTGGGCTTTTATATAGATAGATTATTAACTATATTCCTTATGCTGTATTTTACATCCCCATGACTATTTTGTAATAAGAGAGCAAAGTTTAATATTTATTTTACAAGGAATCTTCCCAACCTACTAAAGAAAACTACAAGTTTTCATTCTACACAGAACTTCCACCGTCTTACTTTTAATAGACAATATGTCCTGAGCCATATCTAGAAATGGACACAAAGATCAATGAAAGAAAGATCAAGATCATTAACAGTATGTAAACACCATTCTCTTCAAATTGGAAAGCATTAATTGTTACCTTCCAAGTTCCTAACATTTCTATAGGTACTGAGGAATGAATGAAAAGGAGAATTCAACAAGAATATAGTCATATACCATTTATTAATTATTACATCACAGGCAATGATTTGATTCTCATCCCCCCTATGGGAGGTAAGTATAACAATTTCCATTTGAGGCTCAAGAAAGCTTAGCGTAAGAGAGGTGAGTGAATTTCCAAGCTCCAGCAGCTGGTAAGTGGTAGAACTGGGGTTTGAACCCATGCCCTTGACCACAGGGCCTCACCCTTATCCTCTATTCTGAAGAAATGCATATGCAGCCTGAAGAATAAAACTCGCGAGCACAAAGGATGGGTGTGCAAACTATCTGAGAAAGCTCTTAGAGAGAGGCCTGGTGGTGTAGAAAATGAGTTGGTTACAAACAGATCTGTTATATGGCTTGCCTTCCAGAATCATCTCAGCAGGGTTTTAAAGCCCTAGTTTCTCATATTCTGCCAAGTCTCAGTCAGTGATAACTTGACATTCATATTAGAATTGTACTAATTTATTGGGACAGCTTTTCTCATTTATACCATGACAAATGGGCTTTAAAACTTCAAAAGTGATGGTGCTCCCTTTTATATTCAGATTGACTTCTAACAGTATTCTAGGGAATTACTCAATAATAACTCATACAGCATCTTGATGAAAAGATAATGGTATATCCATTGGGTATCTTCTTTTTTTGTCATGGGTGAAAAATGAAGGCATATAAAGGCTAATAACATTATCCAAGGTTTAACAGCAAATCAAATAAAATTATAGGTGTGAAAGAGTTTTGCAAGAGTGAAGAGCACTATCCAAATATAAGGCATTATTATGAAGAAGACTGATACTCCATAACATCTTGACTACCACACTCCAAGTGCATTTTACTGACTAACCTAGGACATCCTCATTTAAGTGCAATTTTCTAATTCATTCACTTATTTAACAAATGCTCATATGCCAGACACCATGCTCTTGATCTAGGAACCAGAGGCTACAAAGGAAAAGGAGAGGAAAAAGGAGAGGAAAAAGAGACTAGCTTTTCTAAGTGCTAGTAAAAATTATAATCAGTGTATCAGAAAATATATGCCAAAGAACATGCTGAGCTGGAAACACTGGTTTCATTGCATGTAAAAGACATTCAATTACTGGGTATTGATTAATTGATGGGCTGAACTAGGGTCTTTGGGGCAAGCTGGAAGAGCTAGATCATTTCAACAAATGCCAAAGGAACTTTTGGCCATAAATCACTCATGCCTTTCTAATGTAATATATCAGGAGTTGTAAATAGTTTATAAAATATATTTTTGCCAAATAATTTTTTACAATTCTTCCTCTCAAAGCAATATTTTATGTGGTCACTTTGGTGTCCAATTTTTTCTTTATAAGAATTTGAATGAGTTTTTAAAGTAAGTGTTACCCATCACTATCTCATGATCCAGCCAGCAACCATCATTAATTGGAGATCAATTCAATTGAAAGCCTGGGCTTCTCCTCTCATAGCCAGAAAGCCCATCCAAGCTCCAACACCTCCACCTTCAGGAAATAATGCAAATTTGCCTCAGCATCCAGTCCTTCTTAGATATAGGATCAAACCGCACACCCTACAACAACCTTGTATGGAGTTTATCTTCCTTTCTTGTTGTTGTTATTTTGTTTGTTAATCCTCATTGGAGGACATTTTTTCCCTATTGATTTTAGAGCATGGAAGGGAAGGAGGGAGGAAGAGAGAGAGAAAGAGAGAACCATTGATTTGAGAGAGACACATCAATTGGCTGCCTTCTGTCCTGGCCCAGACGAGGCTGGGATCGAACCTGCAACTCTTCCGTGTGCAGGCCAATGCTCCAACCACTGAGCAACACCAGCCAAGGCTCTTCTTTATTTTTCCTACCCACAATCTTCACCTCTTTCCCCATAAAACACCTTGACTTTTTTATAAGATTTAAATTTTATTTTAGTGATTGATGTGAGAGAGAGAGAGGAAGGAAGGGAGAAGTAGGGGTAGGAGGGAGGGAGAGAGAAAGAGAGAGAGAGAGAGAGAGAGATTTGCCATTCCACTTATCCATGCATTCAGTGGCTGATGCTTGCATATACCCTAGCCAGGGATCAAACCCATAACCTTGGGGTATTGGGATGATGCTCTAACTAATCAAGCTACCTGGCCAGGGCAAACACCCTGATTCTTAAGGCTGATCCCAAGCCATCTGTTTCCCCCAGAAGAGGACAGGAAGAAGGAAGCATTCCACCCTCTTCTTCTAAAGAGAGTCTGCTCCTTCTCCTTCTCCTTCTCCTTCTCCTTCTCCTTCTCCTTCTCCTTCTCCTTCTCCTTCTCCTTCTCCTTCTCCTTCTCCTTCTCCTTCTCCTTCTCCTTCTCCTTCTCCTTTCAAGGATCATTCCAGACAACGCAGCAGACACTCTACCTCCGAGTCAGAGACAGCCAGCCAGTGGCAGTTCTGAAGGGAAAAATAAAAGACTCAAGGATTCCACACATTTCTCTGACCGCATAAAAAGTATAGATGAGAGAGCTGTGAAGTTAACAACTGAGTAATCTCAGAAGAGATTGGCTCAGGCCAGCAATGAGGTATTCTAACAAGGCACATTTCTTTTTGTCTCTTAATCCAGGTCTCATGGCTTCAGTTTGAGCCAGTGAGCAATTCTATAGTGACACGTTATTCAGCAACCTCCATCAGGATCAGAAAAAGTCACCTCAGTGACGGTGGGATGGCTTGTGGTGCCCCTCACTCCCCCCAGTGGTTGCGTGGAGACCAGCACTGTCCAATAGAACTTTTTGCACTGATGGAAATAGGCTTTCCATCTGCAGAAAGGACAATGAAGTAACCACTAGCTACATGTGGCTCTTGGAGCACTTGGAATGTGCCTAGTGGAACTAAGCAACTGAATTTGTAGTTTTCTTTCCTTTTAATTAATGTAAACTCCAGCAGCTGCATGAGACTAGCAACTACTGCCTTGGCCAACACAGCTGATGCAAAGTCACAGGTAGAGTCAGGAGTTTGCCAGGAAAACACTTATATTCTACCAGCTGTATCTCTAACAAACTGCTTCTTCCCTGCCATCTCTCTGCTTCCAAATGCTAGACCAGTTCTGGCTTTTATTTTACCACAATATCATACTTTGTGATATTGTGACCTCCCCATAAAAGGCCAACCTTGGTAGATAAATGGGCAAACATCCCAGAGAAACACTTGGGGTTCACAATTAAAGTTTTTTCAGAAGTTATTTCTTATTTACATATCTTTTATGTTCTATAACCAGAATAAAGCCAGCTAAACACTTCATGATATAATTTGACATTGTGCCTCTGCTCTTCAAGTGCAACCATTTCCATAACTGCAGTCCAAGCCCTTCTAGCAGACATAAAACATTTTGCTTTCCTAACCTGTCTAATAATCAGTCACCTGTAAACTCCTTCAATGAACTTTCCCGGGCCCCTTCTTGACCTGAATCAGAATGTGCAGAGGTGGGTCCCCCACATCTTTATATTTGATATGCTCTCCAGCACTAGAATCACCAGGCATTTGCACTTGGACCAACTTTTGTGAAGTCCTGGCCTATTGAACATGAAACTATCAGCAGAATGCCCTCTGCACTCCATCCCCAGAGCTGGTCCAGTAGGGGCTTGAGGAGAAAAGAATTTCATTGGTGCATTCTAGGAAAAGTTGTGGTTTGGAGCGGAGGGGGCGGGGCGGGTGGAGGGGGGAAAGGTGGCGCGGGGGCCATTTCCAGGTTAAACTCTTATCAGGAAGAAACTCTTTTTCCCCTAAGGAATTTCCATCCTACCATTGAGGTGTTTCAGAAATGCTGCAGAGCCAACCAGGGAACATAGGCAGATGTTCAGTGCCCAAGTTAGAAGGTATGAGAAAGCAGGCTGCCAAAACCAGGGCTGCATTCCTAGGGTTTCAAGTAGAGCAGAAAGGCGACTGTACAGAAGAGACCAAAGGCATCGCAGGACTGAATGAGAATAGCAGGGGCCCTCAGAAGACATCAGGAGAAGAGGATTTCCTCCAAGCCCTGAAATTTCGCCAGTTCCTTTATGAAGGAGCTAGTAGTTTATATCAAAGTATTTTAGTTGGTTCTATTTCTAGATTCGTTTCTATATGGTAAAATGCATGTATTTTTAATTCTCTGGGTGTGGAGCCAACCATTTACAAGTCTATTTGTCATCTTCATAAAGATTCAAGTTAATAAACCTTGGGAAGGGTGCTGTGTGTAGCCACCAGGATGGAATGAACCATTGCAATGATGTCAGTCATAATTCTGCTGTGCCCAAGAAGCCCAGCCAGCAGCTGCCCACACAAAATGAAGCCTTATTTGGGCTAATTTCTGTCAGGCCATTTGAAAACACAACCTTACATTTTTAAAAAAAATTTTTTATTGATATTTTTTAGACAGAGAGGAAGGAAGAGTAAGAGATAGAAATATTGAGACACGTCGATTGGCTGCCTCCTGCATGCCCCTGAAACCCAGGCATGTGCCCTGACCAGGAATTGAACCAGCAACTTTTTGGTGCATGGGATGATGCTCAACCAACTGAGCCATACCAACAGGCCACAATCTTAAAATTTTGAGAACTAGCCGAAACTGGTTTGGCTCAATGGATAGAGTCAGCCTGCGGACTGAAAGGTCCCAGGTTCGATTCCAGTCAGGGGCATGTACCTTGGTTGTGGGCACATCCCTAGTGGGGGGTGTGCAGGAGGCAGCGATCAATGTTTCTACCTCTCTATCTCTCTCCCTTCCTCTCTGTAAAAAATCAATAAAATATATTTTAAAAAACTTTTTGAGAACTAGAGGCCAAAAGATGGTGCCTCTGTTTTTAAATGCTTACTTTCCATTATATTTCTACTTCAAATATATTTCTACTAGAGGCCCAGTCCACAAATTTCTTGCAAAGGCATTGGCCCCAGCCTCCCCCTGCAGCCAGGGGCCTCTGCCACCTCTGCTGCAGCCCTGCCTGCTGCAGCTTTGTCTGGAAGAAAGGACATCCAGAAGGACATCTGTTCTAATTAGCATATTACACTTTTATTATTATAAATGCCAAAGACTAAACTATTTGACCAAACTATGCTGCAGCCATCTTTTTTCCTCCTCTTCAAGAACTCTCTTGAGGGAGTGGTGAGCCAAGTTTTCTAGAGCTTTCCTTTACAGGTGTGGATAAGGAGAAAATGCATAACATCAACCACATTGGTGGTGAGAAGGAGGCAAACAAATTAAATAGATGAGGCAATGCTATAAGCCACATCCATTTGTTTTAGGTTTTCTTTAGTCTATAAAAACTGAGGCTGAAATAGATACTGTTATTTCCCTTGAATGTAGGTGGATATTAGAGACTCAACCTCCTGATCCCATTGAGTGCTCAGTAATTCAAGGACTTACTCTTTATTCCTCTACTAAAAGTGTCTTGGGTTTTTCTGGAAGTAGAGAGCTGAAATCCAAGAGGGCTTCTCTTTCACTAGTTTGTAACTCTGACCTTTTGAAGAATTTGGCTGCACTGGAGATGGAGATGTAGGCAAAACTGGTCATACATGTACATCACTCACTCTGTGACCACATGCTAACACATTGTAGTGACTCGGTGAGTTCATCTTTTCTGCTGTTGAACATTTCTGTTCTTGCCATATTATGTTTCAGTGCCCCTGTTATTAGATACATCCGCTCAGACAAGTTTGCTATTATTTATCTCACTTACAGTAGCATCGAGCGCACTATTAGTCCTGCTGTGAATTATCCTGACTCCATGAAGATGCCTTCATAGTCTTCAAGGAAAGCCACCCAAATTATAGTGTGTGAAGTAGACAGTTCACACTAGTCTGTAGATGTGAAGATCTTCAAGCACTGTTCTCATTTTTTAAATTCATTTTTCCTAGAGTAGGTTAAACTTCTCAAATGAAGATCCATGCTCAGATGCCAACAGGAATGGAGTGTGTATGGAAACTGATACATTACTTGAATGTGTTTATTGCTTAAGTGCCATTTCTGACTTCATCTCTTTCATTGCCTTCTGGCTTTTAGAAAGAAATCTGGCACTTAAAATTATTTTTTCATTTCTTTCATATGTGTGCAGTTTGAGTGTGCTGAGAGACTCATCAAGTTTTTTTCTACTTCCTTCTTTCTTTCTATTGTTCTCCTTTTTTATTGTTGCTCTTCTCAATTTGTAAAATAATGGTTCTGGAAGCTTTAGTTGTTTTCTCATTTTTTAAAAACAATTAAGTGATGCTATATAATTGCCTTCAATTCCAACAATAAAAATAACTTGCATTGGTTTCCAGGATCAGCAAATCTCTTAGTCCATATACAGCCAAACACTACTGTCATTCCCTCCAGAATTTGTCTTTCAAAGGCAGGAGAGAATTGTGACCAATCAAAGAATTACAGGCAAGATTTCTACCTCCTTAATGACTCTGTACTTGTATGCCCTTTGTTGACTTTTTTTATGGTAACAGCTCTTGAGGAACTAGGCCTAGGTAACAGGTGCTTTAGTAAAAATAAGAAGAGAATAAAGAACACTAAAATGTCTTCTACTATGTAAGCATTAATGTGCTTAGACTCTCCCCCAAATGGGAAAGAATAAATCTTTTTAGAAAATGTCTGCCTTTTTATGGACTGTCCCAGGAAGTTAGCTTATCATGCTTTTAAAGTACCTGTTCATATAGCACTGTTTGATCATCTATATATATATAAAAGCTTAAGTGACCAAATGACCAAATGACCAGTCCACCAGTCACTATGATGCACACTGACCACCAGGGGGCAGATGCTCAAAGCAGGAGCTGCCCCCTGGTGGTCAGTGCACTCCCACAGTGGGAGCACCACTCAGCTGACCAATGCGCGCCAGATGCAGGGCTCACAACTGGGACTCTCCCGAGCTGGACTGACTGGGTGTGAGCCCGTGGCAGGCACAGCAGGGCCCGGATGAGTGGGAGCAGCAGGCAGGAGTGGCAGGTGGCGTTGGACTGCTGGTTTTGGCCTGATCCCCACAGGTCGCCTGAAACCAGCAGCCTGACATCTCCTGAGGGGTCCTGGATTGCGAGAGGGTGCAGGCCAGGCCGAGGGACCCCACCAGTGCACGGATTCATGCACCAGGCCTCTAGTTTATCAGAATAGAGGCTCCAAGCAAGACACTTGGGCATAATTACATTTGATTTGTTTCCTACCCGCTTCATTTTGTAAATATTATGGACAAGTCCTCTAGATCTCACTAGCATCCACCTCCTCTTTCCCCCTTGCAACATGTCTGCCCAAAAGCACCAGGTTAATTTAGCATAGCTCTCCTCTGATATGGTCAGCCCCCTCCTCAAAAATATCTCCAATAGCTCCTTATTGTCCACTCAACAAGCTCCAATACCTTTGTAGATTGGGATTACCAGACTCTGCAGACTGGCCACCTCAGTCATGGGGAGTAATAAGACACCCTAATGAATCTCATTACCCCCCATTTATGAGCCTGTCCCTCTGCAGTCTTTTCTCCCCCAGACAGTAGACACCATGTTGTAACTGAGAGCACTTTGGTTGAGCACCTCTAGATACCTCCTGGTTAGGAGAGTCTTTAGGTTTAGCCAAAGTAACCATTTCTCCAAGCAACATCCTTGATGTCCCTGCCTGAACTGCTTTGTTTGGCTTCCCCCTAACTCCGAAGTGGTGACCTCTGATGGTTGTTGTATACCTGCCTCTCTTCTTAGAGGGGGGGTCACATTCAAGGTTAGGGCCCACATTTTTATGTTTCCACCACCATCACCCATAGCACCTTAATCGGGAAGCACTTGCTGTCTTAATAATTGTTTGTTGAAAGGAAAATATTAGGCAATGCTCTCTGATTTGAGTATCTTTCTTTCATCCCAAGAGCAAGTGAAAGAAAACACATCCAGATGGCAATGCCCTCCACACAAAGACAGGTGAACAACTTAATCCACAACCACCATTATGCACTGAAATAAAATGGCCTTTCCGGGAAATTGAAAAGATACATTTTATTTCTTATTTTTCTCCATCCAAGAAGCTAAGTGATACAGGCCAAGGATAAGAACAAGTAGTTTTCCAAGCTCATGACAAAGAAGAATTGTAGATTGCCACACTCAGAGTCAATGCGAAACTCGGTGGGAAAAATATTGACCTATCTCCACTTAGGAATTATTTCCCCATTTCAGAAAGTTCTTATTCAAAATGGCTCTTATGGATATTACCCTGCTATTATCTCAAGACCTGGCTTTTATTCCATTTGATTAAAAATGATAATAATGAGCCGAAACCGGTTTGGCTCAGTGGATAGAGCGTCGGCCTGCGGACTGAAGAGTCCCGGGTTCGATTCCGGTCAAGGGCATGTACCTGGGTTGCAGACACATCCCCAGTAGGGGGTGTGCAGGAGGCAGCTGATCGATGTTTCTCTCTCATCGATGTTTCTAGCTCTCTATCCCTCTTCCTTCCTCTCTGTAAAAAATCAATAAAATATATTAAAATAATAATAATAATAATAATGATGAATCAGGAACTATAATTCAGAGCAGATATTTTTACAGCAGGAAATCTTGTTTCTTAATATAGTCCAATTGAGGAAGGGGAATCTGTGTATGTATATCAGTCTTTGCCTTGTCTTTTAGTTCCTTTTTCTGCTGCTCTTAACACTAATTTCCAGGAATTATTTCACAAACTGGAGTGCAGTTAGCTAGAATTCAACAGAACCCCTTTTTAAATATGGTACTTGAATCCACAGCCACTCTTTCTTCATAAAAGGTGATTAGTCTACCTACAATGTCCTATAGTGTCTTAGATGCACACCTGGAAGGAGCCATCAAGGCCTGGAATGTTAAGAACCCATTTTGGAAGGGTTGACATTGATGTAGAAGCCATTCTTGTGGATGAATTATTTCTTATCTCTGCCTCCCAGTCCCTGTTGCTCTGAAGGTTGATAAACATTTAGATCAAACATAAGGATATGAGTTTTTGTTCTCTCCCCATCTCTCATGTCCTCTTTGGCTTTTCTTACAGTAAAAATTTCAACTAGAATTTCTACCAATTTAAAAACTTTGAACTGCCTTATGACCCAGAAATTACACTTCTGGGAATATATTCAAAGAAATCCAAAACGTTAATTCAAAAGAATATATGGACCCCTATGGTTACTGCAGCATTATTTATAATAGCCAAGATTTGGAAGCAGCCCAATTGTCCATCAGTAGATGAGTGGATAAAAAATGCCATGGTACATTTACACGATGGAATACTACTTGGCTGTAAAAAAGAAGGAAATCTTACTTTTTGCAACAACATGGATGGACTTGGAGAATATTACGCTAAGTGAAATAAGCCAGTCAGAGAAAGACAAGTATCATATGATTTCATTTATATGTGGAACCTAATGAACAAAATAAATCTACATAGTGGAGACAGACTCATGGATACAGAGAATAGACTGATAGCTGTCAGAGGGGAGGGGGCTATGGGTTAAGTAAGAAGGGTGAAGGGATTAAGCAAAGACAAAAAAATAGACACAGACAACAGTACGGTGATTGTCAGAGGGAAGCAGAGTGGGAGGAGGTAAGAGAAAGGAAAAAGGGGATAAATGGTGATGGAAGGAGACTTGACTTGGGGTGGTAAACACACAATACAATGTACAGATGATATATTATAGAACTGTATACCTGAAACCTTTATAATTTCATTAATCAATGTCACCACAATAAATTCAATTAAAAAAGAATCCCATATAATAAAAGCATAGTATGCAAATTGTCCCCTCCACCGGGAGGTCGTCCAGGAGTTCAATAAGGGGGCGGGGCCAGCCGGGGGAAGGGAGGGAGTACCCGGCCAGCAATTGGCAACTGCTAGAAACCCTACCAATGCACGATTTTCATGCACTGGGCCTCTAGTAATAATAATAAACTCATAGCAAAACAAAATATAAATAAAATAAAACAAAAACTCTCAAGACAGCTGAAACCAGTTTGGTTCAGTGGATAGACCGTCGGCCTGCAGACTGAAGGATCCCGGGTTCGTTTCCAGTCAAGGGCATGTACCTTGGTTGCGGGCACATTCCCCAGTGGGGGGTATGCAGGAGGCAGCTGGTCGATGTTTCTCTCTCATCGATATTTCTAGCTCTCTATCCCCCTTCCTTCCTCTCTGTAAAAAAATCAATAAAATATATTTTTTAAAAAAAACAACAACTCTTGCCGAAACCGGTTTGGCTCAGTGGGTAGAGCGTTGGCCTGCAGACTGAAGGGTCCCAGGTTCAATTCCGGTCCAGGGCATGTACCTGGGTTGCAGGCACATCCCCAGTAGCGGGTGTGCAGGAGGCAGCTGATCGATGTTTCTCTCTCATCGATGTTTCTAACTCTCTATCCCTCTCCCTTCCTCTCTGTAAAAAGTCAATAAAATATATTTTTAAAAAATAATAATAAAATAAAATTAAAAACAACAACTCTCAAGACAAGATGAAAATTCAGAGGTTTCTTATTTCATTCCTTACCTCTTGGTCCAACTGACAGGTGGTTCTCCAGAGACCTGTGAAAGATCTCCATAGACACCAATGTCGCTTTCCCCTATTCCCCTATCTGAGGCCTTAATAAACCTTGTTACTTGCTTGTTTGACTGTTGTCATCTTCTGGCACTTAACTTCCATGAAAGCAGGACCTGTGCCCTCCAAAGCATCTAGAACAGTACCTGACACACAGTAGGTGCTTAATAAATGCTTGCTTATTGATCTTGGGCAAAGTAAGGAGGCATCAGGGTATGAAACTGAGCAAAATGACTGGATTGAGTACAAAAATTTCAATATATGTATATCTAGAAAGAGAGAAGAAAAGAAATAAGGAGGAGAATGAGAAGCACAAAATAAGAAAAGTTAAGATTTACAGATCTGTGCCAGCTATGAGGAATAAGCAAAGTCAATCTGTGACAAAGAAACCCAACCATCCAGACAGAGCCTTTAGACCAGTGTTTCTCAAAATTCAAAAGCACTGAAATTTCCTGGAGATCTAGTTCAAATACCAGATTCTGATTCAGGATATGTAGTGGGGAGTGCCCTAAATTCTGCATTTCTAACAAGATTATTAGAGATGTTGATGTTGGTGGACCACATTTTTTTTTAAGGAGGGGGGGGAGAGAGAGAGAGAGAGAGAGAGAGAGAGAGAGAGAGAGAGAGAGACCTGTTGTTCTACTTTATCCATGCATTCATTGGTTGATTCTTGTATGCGCCCTGACCGGGGATCAAACCCAAACTGTGGTGTATCCAGATGATGCTCTAACCAACTGAACTCTTGGTCAGGGCCTCTGTGCATCACAATTTGAGCAGTGAGGCTGAAGAGAATAAATAAATGTTTAGAATAATTCAATACCTTTTTTTAATCTTGAGGACAGAATGCTGACCAGATAAAGTTGGGTGTTTTTTTTCTTTTTGTTTTTGTTTTTTGCCAGTTATCCTAGCCTCAGAAAGTACATAAACATATAATCACAACAGAAATTATTCCAAATATGGAAATAAACAGCTTGGTAGTTATCAGGCTGCTTAGTGCATTGGGAAAAAGTAAGGTTTGAAAAATTATATGGAAGCAATTTCATTCCCATTAGATGTTTTAAGGTATTTTTCTATGACCACTGATGTAAAACAAATACACTGAGACTGACCTCAAAGGCAATCTTGAGTCTTCACACATATTATTTCATTGTTTCACAGATGTTTGGAAGAGGAAGAGAAAAACGATTCATAGACCAAGAATGACTCTCCTTCAAATCCACTCAACACAGAGATTTTCCAGTTCCTTTGCTGGTGGGGCCTACACACCATTTGGCCTCTTTGTGGGGAAATATAAGATGCAGTCTTCCCTTAAGCTATTTACTGTGCTTAAAAATGATACTCAGCCAGCCAGATGTTTAATAACAGAGAGCTAAAGAGAGAAACAAAGGAGAACAGTTCTGCATCAGACACTGAGAGCTCCATTCATCGGAGCTCACCCACTGACTTCCACGCAAAGCCTGGTGACTTATTCTAAAGGCTTTTTCTCCCCTGCTGGATGGTCTCCCAGGAGAACTCAGAACAGAAGGAGTGAGCACCTCTGGTACCCCCTATGGTGCTCACCCCATGCAAGGTCACAAAAGAGACATTCTTGAGTCTGAGGTCACTCAAAGCTCCAGCTTGTTTTCAAGCCCAACTCCTCCTATGGCCATGGCCCTATTTCCTTCTCCTGCTCATACCCCTTTTCTAAAGAATGGGGACCCTGTCCTGGCCAGTGTATTCAGTGGTTAGAGTGTCTTTCTGCACACCGAAAGATCGAGGGTTTGATTCCTTAGTCAAGGTCACGTACCTGGGTTGCAGGTTCCATCCCCAGTCCTGGTTGGGGTGTGTGCAAAAGGCAACCAGTCAATGTGTCTCTCTTACATTGATGTTTCTCTCTCTCTCTCTCTCTCTCTCTCTCTTCTCTCTCCCTCTTCCACTCTCTCTAAAAATCAATGGAAAAATATCCCCAAGTGAGGATTAACAATAAAAAAAGAATGGGGATCCTCACTCTCCTAGTGTCTTTGAAACTCATTGGAGCCCCCATAAAGAAGAAAGCAATTATAAAACCTCTTCTGCTTTCCCTCTCTGGAGCTCTCTGTTTAGGGAGAAGGAAGTTATTTTGTTGAAGTTCACCTATCAGTACGCCCATCTGACAGATGGAAATGAAACATGGGCAGGCATCTTCTGAGAAAATGAAAGTGGACCCCAATCCTTCTCTTGATAAACACAGCAAACTATTGGACATCATATGTGGGTTATTGATCTACATCTTCTGACCACCTAAGAGGGACATCCAAGATGCTCCTTCACATTTTTATACACTCACACATACCCCTTCATACACACATATACATCTGCACACTCACAGTCTTGCACACACACACACACTTATTCCCTTGCACACACTCTCACTTACACACACACACACACACAGACTGTAACAAAGTTACTTCCCTGCTGAAACCCCACCATACTTCCAAATCCAATAATGATCAACCAGATACCCCAACACAGAAATGCCCCATCTAGCTCTCCACTTCCATGGTTGCTGTTTTCCTATTTAGGACCATGCAGCAGGTCTTCCTAGGCAGGAGACTTAAGAAGTCCTATGAAAATGTTTAAATAACTTCACAGTCTAAACCCCTCAATAAAAAAAGTGCACTGTCTGCTCTCAAGATCCTGTCCCACCTGGACCTCAAGTTCATGTATTTGTAGCCATATCTCTTTGCCCTGCACCCTCTTTCTTCTTGGTAACTTTCACATTCCTCCAATGTTCTTGCTCTTCCCATGGACTGTCATCCTATCCCTGCAGCTAGCAGATGTCCCCAGTGCAGACACCTGCCTGGGTGTTTGAATAGTGCCCACTTGCCTCTGTGTTTACATCAGTCACCTGGGCCCACACTTTGATGGACATCCCTCAAAACTTTTGGTTGCCTGGGTAACTGCTAGTCACCTAACACAGTATTTTACCAGCCATATGGGCTTCTTGTCATTGGCCATCCTGGTCCTATTACTACATGTCAACACCTGGACCACTAGATTTCATCTCCCAGGCCACCCTGACCGCCATTCCAGCATCTACATATGTCAGGAGATAAAATTCTTACTCAAATACGTACAATAAGAGAATCCATTTTAACAACCTGCTCATCTGTGTATAAGACATTGCTATATTATTTGAACCAAGTGATGCCACCTACCAAGAAATGGATCACAAAAGACGCTCTTCAATCTCCCTTTGCAAAATTGTATTCCCTTCCCTGACATTCTATTACAACGAGCTCACAGACGTCACATGACAATGCAAATGTTACACAAAGCATTCCTAAGGAAATAAAAAGAGCTCTAACTTCTTAAGTAAGCAAACTAAGAAAATATTCTAAGTCAATCCAATTATGTTAAGGAAGCAACACTCAATGCTAAAATTATGTCACATCATAAACTAGAAACTAGAATTAAAAGTAAACTTTTAATTAAAGAAATATATAGAGAGATATATTTACAATAGAGAAAAACAAAGCTACCAAGAGCTTCCACTAGATGAATATTTGGCTTGTTGATCTGTTTCTGTGAATATGAGCTATTTTCTGAAGCTGATTGTATGAAGATTCTACATAATCCTTTGAATCCACACATTGGTTTTTACCATGAAAATGACAAGTTCAGGTCCTCATCAAGGTCCAACAGTGTTGGGTCATTAGCATCAGAAAGGAAGTGGTTTATTTAGAGAGAAGGGGGAAAGCCAGGTAAAGGCCAATAGTTTTAGGTTGCAGGAACTGGGAGAAGAGAAAAAAATTGCAGGAGGGAGGTAGGAAAGGGAGAGGGAGAAGAGGCATCACCCCTTAATGACTACCGGGTTTTTTCCACCCCATGTCACTCCTCCCCCTCAAGACTGGGAAGCCATTGAATGCATCTGCCATATATCAAGGAACAGATGCAGGGGGCTCAAATTGTCAAGTTATTTTACATTAAAAAAATATAAATGTACATTCTGATGTGAAATGCTTCCATAGTTCTAGATTTGGGTTTTTCAGATCATTTCCTTAATGTGTATAATGTGCCTGAAGTATAAGCTGTAACACACACATCTCCAAAGGCCTCTGGAGCCCCACTTCTAGGAGAAAACATCCTGGGTAAGCCAACTTTCTCCCCAGCTCCTCAACCTATAGCACCAACAACCTCCAGCTGGGCAAAGGCCCGCATGCTCTCTAGCTAATCTCTAGACTGTTTCCAATGTGCATAGTTCCCCTTCCTAGTTATAGCAGAAGCTCCTCAGGCAGAGGGGCTCTATTCTGTCTTTTCCTGTATCTTCAGCAGCATCAAACATTATTGCACCTATTGTAATATGCTTCCCTTTATAGTAATACATTCTTGTAAGACTTGTTCTGTCAAAGGCACAGCACTCTAATGTGGCACCTCTCCTGCCTTACCAACCTGCAGATGGGTCTGAATGGAGGGAAATGACAGTGTGAGCTCTCTGCCAGAGGTGTGCATTCTTCTTTCACTCAAGGATTATTGAGTTTGGAATTAGGAGAGGTGAGTTCAGTTCCCAGATCTATCACATATAAGTTATGTGATCTCAAACCTTAGTTTTCCCACCTATAAGACAGAAATATTGATAATTGCCCTGTGTACCTAATAGGACCATCCCAAAACTCAAATAATCTCATGTGACAAGTGCTCTATGTACTAAGACACTTTTCCAATGAAGATATTAGAGAGTAGCATGCTAAACTATTGGTATCATTCATTTGGGGCAATGTTGTACACCCACTATCCATTTTTCATTGACCAAGAGGAAATCAAGCTTTTAGAGTGTTCTAGAGTGATATGAGTGAGCTGTTCTTCAATTTGTATGTTACAGATCCTCAGTGTGATAAAGTGTTAATGTTCCAAACATTAATCCCTGAGAATCAAGGAAGGGAAAGAGAGATGCCACTTGGAAGGTAGAGTTCAGTGTTGGGAGTCCAGGCACATAGGAAGCAGGCAGGACTGGACTCCAAACAGGAGGACTTGGATATGAAACTAGAGTTTAGGCCTAGGCCAATAGCTTGATTGACAGCAAGAAATGGAGAACTGAATGTACATCTTAGGAATTCTTGTTCCTTGGTCTAACTGGTATTGAAGGGGGTTTTGAGGTCAGAATCTGAAGGGGGATGGGGAGAGTACTTAAGACAGAACTTGGGTTATTAAGGCAGGTTCCTATATCTGCCTCCCAGAGGGTTTGGTCTGGGACCTAAGGCAGGGCTGAATATTTTGAACTGAGGGCAGGTTGAGAAATAGATTTATTTAAGAAGATTGAGACCATGCTTCAGACAAGTTTTGTTAACAAGGACTTGTCTACAAATATTTTCAAGCAAGAATACATTTCTCAAGGGGATGCAATGATTTAAATTATCACTAGACTACAGAAACTGAACTGTGACCTTACATTGCAAACCTTTGATCCTCAGATCTCCCAATTAGTTAAAGATACTATTAAGGGTAAGGAAAATCTATTCATTTCCTTCATTTGATTATGGACATAATTAAAGTTTATCTATAGCTAGTGGTATGGAATGGACTTTATATCCATCCACTGGAGCTATTTCCATTAGCAAGGTTCTATATAAAGAAATCTTTCACCAGGCCTGTGAGTCAGCCACTTTATGCTTCTCCTACTTAACAAATAAGCCCTAACTTAGTGGCTTAAGAAAAAACCAACATTTATTCAGCACACTTTTTTTCTAGCTTGGCAATTGGGCTTAACTAAATGGTGCATACAGTCTCAGCTGGACTCGCTCATGCATCTATCTGCACTCAGCTGCCATCAGCTGGGGCTCTACACCTCAGGGTGAACTGGCTGGTGACCAGAGCAGTGGGGGTACCTGGGCCACATGTCGTTGGAGCTCCAACAGGCTACTTTAGGCTTGTTCATGTGGAGGTTAGGGAGGAATCCAAGCAGGATAAGGGAGGCCTGCAGAACTTCTTGAGACCCAGGCTCAGAACTGACACACAATTGCTCTGCCACATTCTGTTGGCTGGTGAGTCACAAAGCCAATCAGATTCTGATAGATCCTCCCTTCCCCCAACTGATGGACAGAGAATAACGTAAACTCCACCTGCAGCCCGAACATTCCTGAACACCTAACCAGGCACCTTATATGGACTGTACATTGAACCACCAATCAGCACCTGCCAAATACCCTAACCCCCGATTTCTAAGTCCCTAATTATGTGCCTTATATGAAACCACCAATCAGCATGTGCCGAGTACCCTAAGCCCCATCCCTTCCCTTTCCTCCCCTTAAAAGGCGCCTTCACCCCGGCACATGTGCTCTTTTCCATCTGGAAGATAGCCCGGCAGGGTCTTCTCCTCTAATAAAGCCTGTGTCCTGGTCTCTGGCCCTCTGTCTCATCTATCATCTGGTGCCGAAAACTGGGTGAGTGTGGACGATCCTCGGACCTAGCCCCGAGCTTCTGACTCCTTCTCTGGCTCTGCTCGGTGGCATGGTTCTGAGTTGATTGGCCTGCTCAGAACACTTCTCGAACCCTGCCGTACCAGGACACGTGGGAATCTCGTCGCTTTCTTACTGGTAGGCTTCAGGGACTTTCCCCCCCCCCCCCCCTTTGTTCCCTTGACCTGGAAGGGCCTCAGAGTTTTCCCGTCTACTCGGCTACATGTTCTACGTTCTACGTTCTACGTTCTACGAAAGCCCAGGTACCTGGCCGGGAAACTCTGCTCTACTCCACGGGAAAGGTCTCGGGGTGATGACCTTGGAACCTTCTCTTGTCTCTCTCTACAGGGTGGCTGAGGAAAAAGGAGGACGCTCCTTCTTTCCTCTCCAACTTTCCGGTGGCCCTTCCTTCTGGTCATTGGGACCTCTTAGTCCAAACCCCCTCTACACACCTTTAGGGTGTCTCCTCGCCAATCTCTCGACTCTTGGTCTTTCTGGCTACATCAAACCAAAGAAGCTCTACCTGGCCACAATATAAACTCGACAATGTCTCTCTGTGGCCTGAAAACGGCACTTTTGATTCCAATATCCTCCAAGATCTAGATAATTTTTGCCACTGGACAGGGAGGCCTCAGAGATCCTATGAACAGGCTTCCCCCGCCCCTCCCCACTCCCCACACCCCGCTCTCGCCCCTCGCTTTACTCCTCATGTTCCATCCATCAGATCCTCCTCTCAAAGTCCTCTTTGCCTTCTCAAACCTGTCCTCAGCCCCTTTCTCTGTCTTCTGACTGCTCTTTTGACCCAGCGGATCATTCCTCTCCACGTGTCTCACTCCTGCCACCTCCTTACAACCCTGCCACAGAATCCGCACCCCACGCTCTACCTCTGAGAATTCTAACCATCCGCCTTCCCCTGTGCACTCTCCACCGAATCTCTGGCCCCGTGACAGCCAGCAACCAAATTCACAGGTGGCTGGCCATTCCCTTCTCACTTTCTGATATTCCTGAGAGCCCAAATCCTGAGAACCTGAGCTCCAAAACAGCCTTTCCCAACTAACACTCATTCTCAGGCCACCCAGAGACTGCCTTCCGCAACAGCTTCTTCTATTCCCACGTCCATTCTGCCCCTGAGGGAGGCAGCAGGAACTGAGGGCAGAGTCTGAGTCCACGTCCCATTCTCTATGTCCAGCCTCACAGATTGAGAGGCATCTCAGGTTTCTTTTTCCACTGACCTGACCACCTTTACTCCCCGACATATGCCGCAAACTTCAAAAAATAGATGCAGGTCGACAAACCCCTCAAAAAGACCTCGTTAACCTGACCTTTAAGGTCTTTAATAATAGAGACAAGGAGACCCAAATCCAAAATCAAAGGTGAGATCAGGCCAAGGCTGAGGCCCAGTAGGAGGCCTTCCGGCTCCTAGCCACCGCTTTCAAACCCCAAACGAAGTGCCAGTCCTCCAACCGTGGGTAAGTCAGGGGCTAAGCCTCCTCCAGGCCCATGCTTCAGATGCAGCAAGGAAGGACACTGAGTCAAGTCCTGCTCAAACCCGAGACCCCGCCTGGGCCCTGCCCAAGGTGCAGAAGGGAAGGCCACTGGAAATCAGACTGTGGTCTGGCTCCTCCGGGTCTGGCTTTAGCCAGTCCAGCATGGCCACCCTCTGGATCCGGTTTGGAGATCCCAGACCTTCTGGGACTGGCCACCGAAGAAGCTGCCCAGGCCCTGACAGGGCCCCACAGACTTACATCACCAGGACAGAGCCTCGGGGAACACAGGTAAGCTGATCTCCTTTTAATTGACACTAGGGCCACTTATTCTGCCCTCTCCAAATTCGCTGGGACCCTTGTCCACTCCTCAGTCTCTATTATGGGGGTTGATGGATTAGTCTCACAGCCATTAGCCACCTCACGTCTACACTGCATCTTACTAAATTCCCCCATTCACCCTTTTCTCATTCTACCTCGGTGTTCGGCCAGGACTACCATGCATCCCCTCATAAAACCCAGTTGTGCCAAACCACAGCCACCTACCTCAGTTTCACTCTCTTACCCCACAAGGACGAGCCATTCCTTGGACTGTAAATGCCTTATCTGCTTATCTCCTCTATGATCATTATCTCTAGGAAAAATGCAGTGGTTTAAAATTCAAGCGGCTAGAGGCCTGGAAACAGGCTTTGGGGCCTACTCCCTCCTCCCCCTGCCTTTTCTCCAGCCTCATCTTCCACTGCTCCTTTCCTTCCCTTTCTCTTTTCCCTTGGATAACAGCCCATTCTAATATTCCTTCCCACTTTCACTGCAACACAATCTCAATCACTCATCTGTCACCCCTTCTTGGTAGCGCCATGGTGACTACCCTCTCAGCTTGGAGTGTAGAACTAGAAAAAGGAATCTCATACCCTTTAGTCCACCTCTTCTCCTTACACCTATCAGCTTGTCTCTGTGATCAGGGATTTTTCTTCCTCTGTGGGGAAAATACTTACATCTGTCTCCCCATCAGCTGGACAGGAACCTGTACTCTCATCTATCTCTCACCCAATGTAGATGTGGCCCCAATAATCAGTCTTTACCTGTCCCCGTAACCCATCATATCTGACACAAAAGTGGAGTCCAGATAACCCCTCTCCTCTTAATCCTCAGCATCACAGCAGGGGTTGGAACTTCCACAGGGAGCTTAACCACTGCTCTACCCATGCTTTGAAACCCTGTCTCAGGACATACAAGAAGCATGTGGATGCCCAGCAAAGGGAAAAACTGGGAAAACAAGAACCTTACCCCCAGGGTAACCTATTCTCCCCTTTCATATCACTAGTGAGGCAACTGAGACCCCTACTCTTTTCCCCCTAAAAATAACATCTAGGTCTCAGTTGTATTTCAGCTCCAGAAAAGCAGCAAAACCAGACAAGTGATGCTGTGGCAGCCTCAGGACCAGCTTTTACCTCCCAAGTGACTCAACAGGATCACTCTCCAGACTTCACCAACCAGTCTCTTGGGGAAATCATGCTGCTGCACCCCTCGTCCAGCACGGAAAACACTACCTGTTTTTCGCTCACTTACCCCATGGCTCCTCCCACTATTAGGCCCACTGGTATTTATTCTTTTAATTTTGCTCTTTGGCCCCTGTCTCATGCATTGTTTCACTAGTTTCTTGCAGAACAGATTGCAGGCGTTCACCAACCAGAAGATGGGAGAGATCTATCTGGCACTGAATTCAGAACCTAACACCAGAATCCTTGAGACCCGGGTAGACACCCCTAACAACACCCCCTCTCAGCTGGAAGTAGCTATGGAAGATGGACCTTCATCCCTTGACCTTGCCCAGACTCTCAATTTTTTTAATATTACCAGAAGCCTGGAATGATAGATCCTCCCTTCTCCCAACTGATGGACAGAGAATGACGTAAACTCCACCTGCAGCCCGAACATTCCTGAACACCTAACCAGGCACCTTATATGGACTGTACATTGAACCACCAATCAGCACCTGCCAAATACCCTAACCCCCGATTTCTAAGTCCCTAATTATGTGCCTTATATGAAACCACCAATCAGCATGTGCCAAGTACCCTAAGCCCCATCCCTTCCCTTTCCTCCCCTCAAAAGGCGCCTTCACCCCGGCACATGTGCTCTTTTCCATCTGGAAGATAGCCCGGCAGGGTCTTCTCCTCTAATAAAGCCTGTGTCCTGATCTTCAGCCCTCTGTCTCATCTATCAGATTCAAGGGGTGAGAACACAGATGCTACCTTTTGATAGAAAGAGCAGCAAAATCACATTGAAAATGGCCTGAATACAGGACAAAGAAGAATTGCTGCCATTTTCGCAAGCAGTTCAACAGAGCCCCCAACCCACAGCACATCCCAAGTTTCAGTTCAGACTCTGGCTTCTGCTCCCACCCCATAATGAAGAGCTCTCTCCCTCCTCCCTGAGTCCCCCAGGAGCTGGATGGGAATCTCCTGGCCCAACTAACATCCCTGTGGCATTGCTGTCCTGTGCCTGTGGCACTCAGTGAATCACAGCCCTGTATAGGATCTCCAGTCTCAGGAGACTTGGCTAGAGGAAGAAACCATGACCGGAGGGGCCTAATACTTCACCAAGGCGCCATGAGTGGTCAGTACAGACAGGACTGGCACTCAGGTCTCCCTTCCAGGCCAGTGCCCTGTGCCCTGTGCCCTCTGCTGTGTTTCTTGCCAATGTGAGAGGCTATGGCAAGTGCCTACCCATCCCAAGCTCTATCCATTCAGAAAATCCTTCACAAGGAAAACTAAACAGTTGTGATGGTTAATTTTATGTGTTAACTTGGCTGGGCCATAGTATCCAGATAATTGTTCAAACATTATTCTGGATGTTTCTGTAAAGGTGCTTGTTCAATGAGATTAACATTTAAATCAGTCGACTTTGAGCCAAGCAGATTATCCTCCAGAGCATGTAGAATGTGGGTGGGCTTTACCTAATCAATTGAAGGCCTTAATAGAAAAAGACTGCCCCCCAAGTCCCCCTCCTCCCCCGAGTAAGAAGGAATTCTGCCAGCAGACTGCCTTTGGACTCACACTGCAATTCTTCTCTTGTCTCCAGGCTGCTGGCCCACCCTGTAGGTTTTGGACTTTCCAAGCCTCCAGCATCATGGGAGTCAATTTCTTAAAATCTCTCTCCTGCTGGTTCTGTTTTTCAGGAGTAAAAACACTCCATGGTTGAAAAGCTCCATCAGAGTACTCAACATTAAACAAGAAGTTTAACAACTGATTCTAAAACCTGTAACAGTGATAGTATCCTGGGTTAACTACTACTTTTTCAGTAGGTTAATGGAGGAAAGAAACAGAAAATGCACACAAGAACAGAAGAGAAGAAAGCATCTGTGAATTATATTCTCATATATTTTTCCAAGTTAAAAAAAACAAAACAAAACTAAAGTGAAGTAAAGCTAAGGAACAATATTTTACGTTGGTGGTCATGCTGATATGTTCAACTTATATGATCATTATTTTGTGTTTGTTCTTTTATTATCAGAATGGTGTTTTGATTGGATTCCTTATAACATTTTCCCTAAAGGACTCAACATTTTACTCACATCCAAGTCAGCTATTTTATCAAGAACAGGAAGTCAGAGGTGAATATTTTTTTAAATAATATGACTTTGCCCTAGCTGGTTTGGCTCAGTGGATAGAATGTTGGCCTGTGGACTGAAGGGTTCCGGATTAGATTCTGGTCAAGGGCACATGCCCAGGTTGCAGGCTCGATCCCCAGTAGGGGGTGTGCAGGAGGCAGCCAATCAACGATTTTTTTCTCATCATTGATGTTTCTATCTCTCTCTCCCTCTCCCTTCCTCTCTGAAATCAATAAAAATATGTAATAATAATATTACCTTATTTTCATGTAAGCCATCTGTGAACTAAGAATTAGAAACAACCATTTAAAACACAATAATGTATACAAGCCCTTACAGTGAAGATTCCCCCCCTTCTCCCCCCGCCCCACCCCACATTGGATTGCATGCAATAATGTTGCCGTAAATCTTTCATTTGAAACCAAGAATAGCAAAGTTGTCAGGAAGGGAATAAGAGAGGCAGAAACAAGAATCCACCATTGGGCATGGTTCAGCCCAATGAGCTACTTAAGTCCAAAGAAGTAAAGGCACTTGGGGAGGCCACCCAGGTAGCCTCAGGCTTTCAGAGCAGTGTATCACCCCCAAGCTACTCTCCCAGACCTAAGAGCTTTGCATATATGTGATGCTCTTGAGCCCCTTATTAAAGACCTTTTGCATGGACCACGGAAAATCCTTTTAATTCAAAAGCACTTCACCGGTAATAGTAAATAAACCTGGAGTATTTTACCCAAAAGCCTGATCTCTGGAAAGAAGACATTTTTATTTTCTGGTCCACACTGCCACCTGCTGGTCTGATGATCTCTCTACATTAAGCATTTGTTGTTTCCTTCCAGTACTAGTAGATCTAGTGGTTTATATTTTATTCTAAAACTCATATATTTGAAGTGTTACTTCACTATATTTCCAATAAGATTAAGGAAATAACTTGATAAACCAATTCATCGAACACAAGTTTCTCATGTTGACTGCAAGTATGAAGCAAAATAACTGTCAAGAAGCTAAGGATAAGTAGGTGATTCTGAACATTGCTGGTCTCATTTGGATAATTAGTACCTACACTTGTCAGTTGTTTGAATGCCCAGTAATTATGCTTTAAGTTAAACAGGTAATCTGATGGGTATGTGTTTGTGGACGGGGTTAACAATGCAGTTGATGAAGTATTTCCTTGTCACTCTTTTGGAGCTCCATGGTAATTAGTGGGCTGTTATAGAGTGTATATATGCAAATCAATATCTAACAGGAAAATGTCTCTGGATGACAGACAACAGGTTCATGAGAACCTTTGATGTATCATTAGCACAAATGACTTCAGGCACAGCAGTTACTACAGGTTGTCTGGAATCTGTCAACATGTTTGGAAAGCCATTTTCTAGGTTTTCAGAACTAGTACTCTCATGTAGCTGCTACCTACATATGAGTTTCAAATTCCTTCAAAGGTTAATCATTCCTGCCCTCCCCTTTTAGGCTTAATTTTACTCTCTTTTCATCACCACTCACCCCTAAGTAAGTAAAAGAAAGGAAAATAAGGATGGATGAGGGGAGGAAAGAAGAGAAAAGGAAAAAAAGAAAAATGCATGAGATGGGAACTTGGCAAATAAAAGATACAAATTATTAAGCCTTTTTGCTTTGGACCCCAGCGAGCAAATCCTATGGGATGCTTGGGAAGCAGCATGAAGCACTCTCCCCGGAATGACCCCACCAGTGGGGCAGGGATGGGGGTGGGCATTCCCTGCCATTTCCAACCTGCTTGGCTTGCAAGGGGAGGTCTCTGAGGCTCTAAGGGAAGCCCCTCAGGGCTGGGACCATCAGACCCACAGAATATGGACCAGTGGCCTGGTGGTGTCTGAGACAACCTGCCTCCTCCTCTCGAACTTTTGGCTTCCAACACAGGTGAGCTTTCTTGTAAATGTCTGTCCCTAATCACAAGAGAGACTAGACAGAAGAGAACAGGTGGCTCCAGGCAACACCTTCCAAGAAAAACAAGTCAGCCATGCAATAGCACCTCTACTTTTTGCCCGATCAATTAGGTAAACCTCTCTGTATACAACCTGAGGTCCTGAAATTTTTCTCTGTAAGCAAAATTCTTATAAATGTAATACTTTCTGCAGAGGTTTTTAAAAGGACTCCCTTGAGAAAACTTGGCAGTGATCCCTGCCATTCATTCTGGGGGCATTAGGATCTTTCACAGAGACACAGACATGCTCACTAAGTAAATGTCCATTAACTTCAAAGAATGATGATGCAAAACAGAACTGGGGTCTCAGAGGCAGAGCGGACAGGCACTGAGGGGAGGGAGCCAGGGTCTGATGGACAGAGTGTGAAACCTGCATCCTCGGCCGAGATAAATGCCACCCCAAGCTCCAAGCAGAGCTGTGACTCAACAGTTTGCTTTCAAGGTCCTCTGATTGTTTTTCATGCCCCCTCCCACTCTCAGTCACTTCACGCTGCCTAAATGACCAGATATAGGGCATTTTCAGGCCTTCCTCCACTCACCACCACGAGGCGACAGCTTCCCCGTGGACCTCTCAGATTCAAGTTCTCTGTAGAGAGGAGAGCCTGAGAGCCATCTTCCTAACAGCAGTAGTCAACAGTAGTCAACACATTCATGAGCAGATCATGTGTAAATTGCTTTTTCTAGTGGGCCCTCAGCCTCAGTAACAGTCCCTGTAAATCCTCTTCCCTCTGACCCCAATCAAATTCCCAGGCTTTATTAAATCTGTGTTAGGAGAATAACAATTCTGGTAACTAAGAAGGAGGAGCCAGGATGCACAGATGGGCAATAAAGAAAAGAGAAGGACTAGGTACTCAGAATAGTGTGTCAAGAACCTTACGTACATTATCTTACTTGCTTCTCACCACAAGCCTTGAGCGAAGGTGCAGCAGAAGAAGAAACTGCATCTTGGGGAGGTTCCAAGACTTGCCCCAGGTCCCACAGCTGGAAAGTGGGGTTGGCGTGACACTAGTCTTTCCACAGTGTAAACAACTAGTAGGCTTACTTTTCCCAAGCACATTTGCATCTTAACCACAGAACCTACCACAGAGTTTCAGATTACAAAAGGAATCTCCTATTGGCTTAATTAATTAAGGTGAAAGGCAGAATGGGATAAGTAAATATTATGCTATTAATCCTCCACATAACTTGGGAGAAAGGCAAGTCACACCTGAATTTATACAAATATTAAGAAACCAAGGGATAAGGTGCTGGATCAGTTAGTAGTGTTAGGTTGTTGTCTTGTTCACTTAGGCCCCTGGTCAGCAAACTGTGGCTTGCAAGCCACATGCAGCTCTTTGGCCCCTTGAGTGTGGCTCTTCCACAAAATACCACGGCCTGGGCGAGTCTATTTTGAAGAAGTGGCATTAGAAGAAGTTTAAGTTTTAAAAATTTGGCTCTCAAAAGAAATTTCAATAGTTGTATTGTTGATATTTGGCTCTGTTGACTAATGAGTTTGCTGACTGTAGATGTTTCTCTCTTTCCGCATCCAGCACGGAAAGAGTGTGGGTCCAGTTCCTGAGTAGAGGAGCTGGGGATTGAGAAATAAGAGAAAGAAAGAGACAAGACACAAAGATAGAAGAAAAAAGCTGGGACCAGTTGGGACCACCGTCCTCTCTGATGGAGGGACAGGGACCCAGAGCTGACACAGCAAGTTTATTTTATACCCCCAAATACCAGGGGGTTATCACCAAAAGTTAGGATCAAAGGAGCTTATTTGCATTCTTGAGTAAGCCCGTCAAGCATTCCTGGTGCTTGACTGGATTTACATATCAAAGTCCCACTACCTGACACCTGGGCAAAGGTAAGAGTCAGTACTGATAACACTTCCGCCATCTTGGGGAATGTGTATCCAAGACGTGGCTCTGCTTGTTGCCTCAGACCCAGCTGACCATAATTTAAAGAAATGCCCATGTGCCTTCCCAGGCGCTGTCTACAGCCGACCACTGACTTAGGCCATGTGGCAGCTGTGACTAGGTGCCTCTCAGGTGTCCTGTTGCAGGGGGTATAATTGACAAGGCTTCAGGTGCTGTGAGTCCAGATGCTGATTTAATGCCCCAAGGCTGTTGTGGAAACTGAGCTGCTCTTGCCAATGACTGAGTACATCAAGGCTACTAAGACAGGTCTGTCCCTTGAGACCCAGATAATTTTGACTTAAGGATGCCCATCAGACATGCTCAAGCTTTTTTGAGAGCTTCAAAGCAAAGAGTCTTCCCATCCAACTTTTCTTTCTTCCTTTCCTTTCTCCTCCATTGGGGTCAGCCTGGTACCTCAGTCTAAGGAGTCTGCCAGCCTCCCCATTTTCTCTAATAAATCTCTTAGAAATCTAATTTCATCTTGGCATCTGCTGCTTGAAGGGCCTGGACTTACACAGTCAATAAGAGGAAGTTATTAAAAGAATACGGGGCCAGTCCATAAACTCTAAGAGAAACTTAGCTAGCAAGTGACGGGAAGCAGGCAACGCCAGAGATCTGGACAGTGAGAACCAATGGACGTCAGTCAAAGCACCACTACCAGCATGATCTGTCCCAATCCTTTTCTGCTCCTACGGACAGCATTTGACTGGCCTAGTATAGGTCATGACCTGGCCTTTGGCAAGGTTTGATAGGCCTAATAAGGCTGCCTGTAACAGAGGAAACACAGTTCCCCAAAGGAAACATGGAAAAGAATGCGAGGCATGCTGGATGGCAAAGTCAACAAATGTTCCTATAGTGCCTGGGCTGCAATGTTATTGGCTGAGAATTGAAGCATCAATAGAGAACCAAGCTCCACTTGCCGAGAACCAATTCCAGCATGTAATAATTACAAGAGTTTCACCAAAAGGTTGGTGAAGCTTGGTGGGCTCAACAAGGGTGAGCCACATATGTAGTTTACCTGTTGGAAATGGCTAAATGGCACTTTCTCCAAACCTGAATAGGATTGCTTGCTGCCAGACAGCTCAGGGCATTTTATTGCCTCCTGTTTGCCAAACACCTGAACAGCTGTAGGCTAGACCCCAAACTAACAATGCTTCTGTTATCCTACTCTTTGAAATGTATATCTCCACCTTGTCTTAGGACAAATTGTACTAATAAAAGGAGGGTCCTGAGTCAAGGAGGGGAGTCTTTAGCTCCTTTAGCTGAAGCTCCTCTGTCCCCCAATGCCTTTCAAAATTATCTTTTGTCTCCGGACTCTTTAATCATCTATGCGCAGCCCCTTTCTCCAGAATGCTGCACCCTTTGTAAGGCTGGGAAAAGAACCCCGACATCCACTGAGTCTGTGACATCCAGTAGGGCCCTGCTCAGACACCCTCACCCTTACTTCCTTGCCTGCCTGTGTGCCAAGGGCCTCTACCTGCTTTTCTTGGTCCAAGAGTCTTCTCTGGCACCAGGGCACCTAAATACACAGCCCCCTCACCGCTCTGGGACATGTCTACACCGTCTCCCAGAGGTCCCAGCAGGACTGAGCTCCAGTGACCCACAGTGGCCATTCACTTGGTAACACACCTATTATTGGCTGCCTTCCTTTCCTTGTCTTACATACTCATTAACCTTCCAGGGTTTCCTTCATCTCTCAAGCAGACTACTTGCACTCAGAACCTTGCTCAGAGTCTATTCTGGAAGAACTCAAACTAAATCATGGTGTGCTGATACAATATGACACTACCCTGCAGTGAGAATGAAGGATCTACAGCTGCATGGAACAATACAGGTGAATCTCATACACATAACATGGAGCAAATAATGCCAGACACAGAAGAGGACACCCTTCCACACAGGAACACCTGCTGACATGGAGTCTTAAGAATAAGAAACTGTAAATATATAATAATTCCATCCCCCAAAAACCCCACAAAAAAGAACAGACTATATGATTCTACACTGAGTACAAAAGAAGACCACGAGAATCCATGCTGTTAGCAGTCACCTCTGCGGGGAGGGGGGAAGGAGTGACTAGAGGGAGGAATCTGGGAATATCCTCTTCCTGGATCTGAGTATTGTTCACAGAGGTGAGTTAATTTGGGAAAATTCACCAAGCCATACAGTTATTATTTTATTACAATTCTGTACATTAAAAATATTTTATATATTTTAAAAAGATACAATGAGCAAAAAAAAGATTGTGTCATTTTTTTTTGTGTGTGTGTTTATCTGTCCATCCATTCATTCATTGAGTAATCAAATCTGAGCTCCAACTAGTTTCCATGTGCATACTATAGAGTGAGGTTCTAGAGAATAGCACTTCTTTGTCACTTGAAAAGACATATAATAAATTCTGGATTTGCTATAACATACTTTGCCCCTGCAATATCAAGAATAAATTTCTTTACTAAGGGAAATGGGAACAGAGCAGCAGAAAGTCCAAGTGGTTTCAGGAGCTGAATTAGTGACTAATTTATCACCTGACAACAGCTAATCACGCTGGAGTCCTGCACCTGGCCTCTCTTCCCTCTGTCCTCTGATTGGGTGCTTATCTTAGGTGCCTCCTGAGACCAGACTGGAGGCAGAGGTCTCCTCTCTGCCCTCTCAAGTGCCTCCTCACAGCCCTCCAACTGCTTCTTAGGGGGAGGTAGGTGCTGGATGATGGAGAGAGTGCCCTTAATTCCCCACAGAAAAGACTAAAACTGAAAAATACTTTCTCATCTTTAACAAGTAGTTCTGGCCATCCTCCAGCAGAGGGCATTAGAGAAGAGCTGGCCAAATCTGAGAAAAGCTGACTAAAGTCAAATTTAATAAACCAACTGCAGCCTCATTTCCCCACTAACTCGGTCCCTCCCAATCTTGCACTTCAGAATTCAGCCCTCAGCCTTGTTCCTGCTCATCTGACAAAGCAGGAAACAGACCATGGCACATTTTCCTAATAATAATTTAAAAAAAAAAGTAAGTTGTTTTTGATGATGGGTAAGACTTTGAAGAGCTACGTGGTGCTCAGAGCACTTTATGTAATCCACCATCTTCCAGGGTCACACATTTCCATATACAATCCCCTTCTTTTACCAACTCAGCCTGTTTTTTGTTCTTATTTTTTATCCTTTGAGGGAAAAAAAGGTTTAAGGGGGAGGGTGGTTATGTAGGACAACCCAAAATACTACCACTAGAATAATTATTCAAAATTTCACTTAATAAAGTGAGTTGTTTTAATATATCCATATAGTATTGTTACTATTATGTCAAATAGTATTATCTTTAAGTTAATCCCTTAACTTAAATGTATCCAAATGATTGATGATTTTAACAGACATTTACAAAAGAAAGGAATTGGGGTTTTTTTGTTTGTTTGTTTTAAATAAAGCGCTGTTTTCTAATTTCATTTTTTCAAACATCTTTTTCTCTCTGGAGGCCTGTAGAGTTGAAAGGGGGCACAAATAGAATGTTGAGAAACCAGCGAGTATCATAAGAGGCCTGGTGCATGAAAATTCATGCACTGGAGGGGAGGTCCTTAAGCCTGGCCTGCCCCATCTCACAGTCCAGGAGCCCTCAGGGGCAGGAGGTGATGCCCCATCACACCTCTGTTGCTGCCACTGCCGGCAGTATAAGCCTCGGCCAGCCCTGGTTACCTGAGCCTCGGGCTGGCCCTGGGAGGCTTGGGGGGTTGAAGGGACTGGGGGACTCTGGAGGCAGGTGTGTGGAGAGACCAGGCCTGCTTTGCCACATGCCTGCCACCCCAGCGGGGCTGAGGGGACTGGGCGCCACCGTCTTGTGGCTGTGGGCGCCACCATCTTTGAGGGCATGACAGTCATTAGCATATTCCCTCCTATTGGCTGTGGGCGCCACCATCTTTGAGGGTGGGGCAGTCAATTAGCATATTCCCTCCTTATTGGCTATGGGCACCGCCATCTTTGCAACAGTGTGAGGGTCAATTAGCATATTCCCTCTTTATTAGATAGGATTAATCATGCTCTGTTAACCATGATTGTTTTATTCTGATTAAGAAGGCACATTCTACCCTGGCTAGAGCTGACCTGGAGATGCAGCCCTTCTCCCCATTTGGAGCTGCTTATTAACATGGAGAGATTAACAAAGATTTGTTACAGAAACCAGATCCCTGGCCCTTTTTGCATACCTGCAGGCCTTTTCAAATCTCCAGCCTAATTTACCTGTTATTTTGGCACTCCCTTTGGCTATTTCCCCGTGTAACCCCAGCCCTTGCTCATGTATCACTAAGCCCTTTGAAGACCCCTAGTCCTTTTGCATATCTGTAAACTGGCCTTTTCCTATATAAGCAGCTGGCTAATGGTGGGCTGCAGAGCAGATTTTTGTGGATGACCTGCTGCTATCCCATACTACCAGCAATATTGGAATAAATGCTCATATATGATTCAACTCTGTCTCTGCTTAATTGCCTCAAGTAGTGACAGGCAGCATGGACCCATTGTTCGGTCACAGAATCTTCTTTCTCTTCTTAGTGGTCAAAAGGAATGCTGGGGTGCATTGTCTCTGTTTACAGCTCACAGCTGAGGCCCTCTCTGGAAATTGACCTCAACTGAAGGGAGCCACCTTGCATCCAATGTCTGGACAATATGGAGGTAAATGGCTTGATCCCCATGCTGAAAGGGCACCCTAGCTCCAGAGCTCCTTGTAGGATCAACTGAATCTTCACCTTATCAGACACATGCCTCTTGCTCCCAGGATCTGCCCCTATTGCCCTGCCTGGCCTCCAGAATAAGACCTAGGATCAAGTCACAATGCAACCCAGTGGAGAAGTGGTAGGCCTGCTAAACAAGGCAAAGCGCTATTTCCTGGTAGAACTGCAGGGCCCAGCCGTCACGTACGAAAGGAGCCAGGAGGCTACTCCTGGGACTGCCCCCTGAGAGCGCTGGACCAAGGAGGGTAGAACAAGAAGTTGGATAAAGGAGACAATTTAAGAACATTCACTCATGATGTGAGATTTAACACCCAACAAGGATCCCCGGAGAAAACTTGGAAGTTTGTAAAAAGTGGTGGCCCACACAAAGTGTGGTAGACATACTGGAACTGGGATCTAAAGGTCCAATGAAGTGAGATGCCCGAGTATGTACTATGTGTAAAGTCAGGAAATCTACTAGATGACCATAGACCAAGGACTTGTCCAAGGACTTTCTTACATGACCAACATCCAGTGTTCAATTCTCCCAGCAATGGTATATGACAACACATGAAGTTTTGCCAACCAGGAAGGTGTACCTGAGCCTTGATGTTTTTACTGGGAGTCAGTCATGTAGAAATGGAGTGCCCATGTGGTGACCCTAGTTACTTAGTCTCCAGGGGTCAAATTAATGCAGTGTGGCCTAAGACCCCTCCCCACACCCAAATAAGTTTGTTAGCATAAACTCCCTGTGGTTGAAGGCCCCAGGCATAAAGATACTCTTATCAGGCAGGATATTCCAAGGGCATAGAGGTCATCTCCTAGGAGCGAGTTGTGGGCCATTTTCTTTGGAATGTGCAGGATTTGGACATTCCAAGGCTGCCAAGTTAACCCTTTACTGTACACCAGCCAACAAGTGTCTTGTTTATTTTATACAACCAGAAAGAAATCAAGAATGGACAAGCAGGAGGCCGAGAATAGGTTCCCCAAGGAAGGACACAATCCCTTGCCCAGTTTCAGGACTTAACTCAGTTTTGAAACCTGAAGCCCACTGAGTAAAAAAGACACTGGACCCCTGGGAGAAAGCACCCTGCCACTCCATGGCAAGAGTATATAGTAATTATTCCCCAGGCCATGCCTAAAGGGATCTACAGCCACTTACTCAGGTAACTGTACTCAGGGAATACCCAAGCTTTCAAGGACTGTTGAACACTGGGACTGAAAAGGCACTGATACCCAGGGACCCTAAACATCATCATGACCCCTTGTTAGATAGAGTACACATAGGGGCCAGGCAGAAAATGAAGGTCCAGCTCACAGTGGGTCCACAGACCCCACTGACTGAGATGATGGTCATTTTCAAGTCCCTGAAAAGTATAAGTGGAGTGCACACACTGATAGTTGGCAGGCCTTTCACACTCCTTCCCTGTAAACTGTAGAGTAAGCAATGAGACTAAGGAAAAGTCCTGAAAACTGCCTCCTCCCAGGATGATAGTACACATTTTTTTTATTTTTTTTAATAAATCTTTATTGTTCAGATTATTACAGGTGTTCCTCTATTTTTTCCCCCATAGCTCCCCTCCACCTGATTCCCCACCCCACCCCATGCCCTTACCCCCGCCACTGTCTTCATCCATAGGAGTAAGATTTTTGTCCAATCTCTTCCCGCACCCTTCACACCTGCTTCCCCTGAGAATCGTCAGTTCACTCCCTTTCTATGTCCCTGATTCTATTATATTCACCAGTCCATTCTGTTCCTCAGATTTTTTATTCACTTGATTTTTAGATTCACTTGTTGGTAGGTATGTATTTGATGTCATTTTGTTGTTCATAATTTTTATCTTTACCTTTTTCTTCTTCTTCCTCTCCTTAAAGAATACCCTTCAGCATTTCATGTAATCCTGGTTTGGTGGTGATGAACTCCTTTAGCTTTTTCTTGTCTGTGAAGCTCTTTATCTGACCTTCAACTCTGAATGATAGCTTTGCTGGGTAGAGTAATCTTGGCTGTAGGTTCTTGCTGTTCATCACTTTAAATATTTCTTGCCACTCCCTTCTGGCCTGCATAGTTTCTGTTGAGAAATCAGCTGACAGTCGTATGGGTACTCCCTTGTAGGTAATTAACTGTTTTTCTCTTGCTGCTTTTAATATTCTCTCTTTGTCTTTTGCCCTTGGCATTTTAATTATGATGTGTCTTGGTGTGGTCCTCTTTGGATTCCTCTTGTATGGGGTTCTGTGCGCTTCCTGGACTTGTACATCTATTTCTTTCACCAGGCAGGGAAAGTTTTCTGTCATTATTTCTTCTAATAGGTTTTCAATATTTTGCACTCTCCCTTCTTCTGGCACCCCAAAAATTCGGATGTTGGTTCGCTTAAAGTTGTCCCAGAGGCTCCTTACACTATCTTCATATTTTTGGATTCTTTTTTCTTTTTGTTTTTCTGGTTGGATATTTTTTGTTTCCACATATTTCAGATCTTTGGTTTGATTCTTGGGGTACGTTGATCTACAGTTGAATTTCTGTATATTCTTTATTTCAGACAGTGTATGCTTCATTTCTGACTGGTCCTTTTCCATTTTTTTGGCATTCTCATTAAGCTCCTTGAAGGTCTCATCAAGTTTCTCAGTGGTTTTAAGAAGATTCTTGAGTAACCTTATAAATGTGGTTCTGAACTCTATGTCATCCAGTAGTTTGCTTTCCTCCATTTCTTTCATTCGTGACATGTTTCTTTGTCTCCTCATTTTGGCTGCTTCCCTGTGTTGATGGAGTAGCTTTGTGTGGTAGGTGACCTATAGGGGGCAGTAGCTCAGCCTCCCCAATCACCTGATGTGGACACGCTTGGTATACCCCTTTGTGGGCTGAGTGCAAAGACTTGGTGCAGTTAAAGCCTTAATTGCTGTTGGTATACTGGGAGGAATTGACCTCCAGGCCAATTAGCTGTGAGCACTCCCTGTGTCTATAATGGAAGAACTGCTGCGCTGAAGACACACTTATGGGGCAGGACTTGTTTCAGTGGGGCTTTGGTGCTCACCGAGTCTGCCTTTGAATGTGTCACTTATGGATGTGAGGAGTTGAAATCTGGTGTCTCACTCTGACCACTAGGTACACTGGCTTCTGGATCTCCAATGGGGTGCAGGTCAGCTACTGTCTGAGGCCATCCAGCAGGAGCTACAGTGAGAGCTACAGTTTTCTCCTCTTTGCTTGGGGTTTGGAGGTTTTGGAGCTGTCTGACCCAGGCTGCAAGTTTGCTAGGTTAAGCTGCGATAGGGCGGGGCTTTCTTCTGCTAACGCTGCTGCTTGGAGCTTGGGTGGGTTTGTAGGTTGTGCAGGGCGGGGTCTCAGGGTGTCACTAGGCTAGGGCGTGGCAAACAGCAATGGCTGCTAGTTAGCCGGCTCTGTGTCCCCAAGGGCGTCCCGGAGTCCCGTGCCCCAGTGCCGTAAACAATTATTCCTGTGCGCAGCTCTGCAAGTAAGCTCCCCTCACTGGCAGACAGTCCAGCTTCTCCCCGTAGGAGTTTGGGTCCCCCGCGTCTCCCCAGAAACTGGATTTCAGAGTAATCGGGGGCTTGTCTCCCTTTGGGTTGAAAAAAGCAACGCCCGCCGCCAGCCCGGATCACGCACCTCCGTACCTCAGCTTTTCAGCGCTCGTGCACGTCTCGATGCTCTTTTCTCTTTCCTTCTAGTTGTAGAACTTCCACTCAGCCAGCTTTCCCGTGGTTCTGGGTGATAGACGTTTTGTCTTTTAGTTGAATTTTTGAAATTGTTGCGCGAGGCAGCAGTTTAGGTGTTTACCTACGCCGCCATCTTGGATTCTCCCACATTTTTTTTTTAAAGTCACATTCAGTGATAATGGCAGAGACTCATGCCACTCATAAAGATCAAAAGGATGCAGTGTTGGGGGGTCTCACTGATATTCCCATTGACTTCATTAGCCTGTCTCTTACAAAAGTAGACAGGTCCTGGGGGATGATTGTAGAGTAACATAAAGTTAAACAAATAGTAACCACAGCCATAGTTCTGTGCCAGATGTGATAGTTTTTCAAGGGCAGATTAACCCAGGCTAAGGTACATGGAATAGCCTTTGATCCGGGAAATGTGTTTTTCTCCATTCCTCTTCAAAGAAGCCTCAAACACTCTTTGTATTCACATGGGATAATCATACACATTTACAGTCCTGCCTGGATCTATTTTAATTCTCCTGCTTTCTGTCATGTCTCTGAAAGAACCTGGGAAATCTGGATATCCCACAGAACACCCCCTTTAACCATGATATTGGTAATTTAAAATTAGACCAATCAAGCAAGAAAGGTGGTCTGAGAATTGGCTTTTCTGGCTTCCTCCCTGGATGTTGCTACTGACTGTGCCCTCAACAGAAGGTCTCCAATCTTTACAAAATTACTCTCACCATCCAACTTTTGTTGACTGCTTCCCATCCTTATCTCTTCAAGCCAGGGGTTATGACAGCTCTATTTCTTCTGGCCTCAGGTCTGGCATCATCCTTGTCTTTCCAACACATCCACCTTCATTTTCATTATTAGGATCTGCCTTACCCTGACTTTCCAGAAAGTTCAATCCCAGTACAGAGGAATAAGAAAATGAGGGATAAGGAGGGAGAGCCAGTACTAGGAGGTATGGTGGCTCTGACTACCACTGAGTGCAGTTGTTTGTTCAATTTCACAGGACTATGCTCTTAGATGTGGTGTAAGTAGGACAGTCTGTAAGGGGGAGAAAAAGGCAAGAACTTATTTACCAGTTCCCATCACCCATTTGTCAAAAAATGCTGGTGTGAACTCCCTTGTGTTTTCAGCTTGTACACTGTGGGCTCTGAGCATGGTGTCCCATGACAGTGTGCTAATTAAACTTCAGGCAGGAGGTAAAAGTGTGCTGTGCAGGTATGAGGGGAGATGCTGGCAAATTGTACCAAGATGGTGCTGCTAATTATTTGACAACTGTCTCTCCTGTCCTGTGATATAAATACTCCCTATGGCTGATTTCAATGTCAACTTGGAAAGAGGTGCTTTATATAGTGTTTTCATCAGATGTACAATAACCTCAAGTAGAAATAGTAGTAAAATAGGCAGAAAATAATGAATTTTAAATATTTATTGCCTTTAGTATAATTTATTTCATTGCAAGTTTATATAATTTAATATTTTGTGGGGGGGGTTGTTAATTCTCAGCTGAGGATATTTTTTCCATTGATTTGTAGAAAGAGTGGAAAGTAGGGAGGAAGGGACAGAGAGATAGAGAACCACTGATGTGAGAAAGACACATTGATTGGTTGCCTCCCACAGAGGCACCAACCCAGGCCGGGGATCGAACCTGCAACCCAGGTATTGACCGGGAATTGAACCACTGAACCACACTAGCCAGGACTATATTTTAATTTTTTAATAATGGCTATGTTTAACCCTTCTAAACCAGAAAGGACTAGCTCCACACATTAACTGAACTGCACCTGCAAAAAGGCAGTTGGAGCCCATTGAATGATCACTGCAAGAGGCAGGTGAAGCCTGTGAAGTCATGCATCAGAGGAATCTGGTATAGTATCTTATAAATAAACTCTTCTCACATTATTCAAATTTGAGTTGGGACCTGATGATATAATTGAGCAGGTTTGGGACAACTGTCAAGTACATACTTGGCAAAGGCCAGAATTAGGAAGGCATTACTTGAGAAGCACCAACATCCACTCACAGAAACACACCTTTCCATGTGCACTCAGCTTCTTTAGCAGGTCCCCCAGGTTTTGATGGTGATTTTGCACACTCGAAGTAGGCACTTTTGGAGTAAACACTCCTTTCCTTTTGTTTTCAGTCCCATTCCTCACTCTCCACCCTCACCTTAGCTGCCCATTCCAGGTGGAGCCCCTGGGACCCAGACAATCAGCCAGGCCCCACTTCCCTGCAGCAATCTCTTAGGGCAGTGGTCGGCAAACTCATTAGTCAACAGAGCGGCAAACCGCGGCTCGCGAGCCACAGTTTGCCGAGCACTGTCTTAGGGTAATCTGGGCTGGGGGGTAGGGGAGTGCGGGGGGCGGGGGGGCTTCTTTCATTCTGTAAGTCAACACACTTCTGTACTTCCCATTGCCCCAGAACTGTGTTGGAATTTCTCATCTACTCGTCAGTAACCCCCAAGACCTCTTTCTTTTTATGGGTAAATTTCTTTTTGCACTCAAATTTTATCTCAGTTGGATGTTTGGAAGCATCAAAGAGAGCTATCTGTGGTAGATGCCTTGTATTTAAATGAAAAGGGGCTCATGTGATTAAGTAAAGTACATGAGTGAATTTCCACAAATATGATTACTTATGTACATCATTACTTATGAGAGAGGGAAAGTAAGTAGAAAAATTAGTGACTACCTTTGAACTCGCGAACAACCACCTGTTTCTCAGAAGACAGCGTTATGCAAAATTTGAGTCAATGAAAACATTCCAGTGCACTTAAAAGCTCAAGCACGGACTTGATTTCTGACCTATGGCAACTCCTTAATTTGGTGTTCATATCATCACCTGTTATATGGACTAATGAGACCCATGAAATTCAGTTACAGAGATTTTTCCCAATGATTTATTGAGTACTTGTTGCATATAAAACCCTAAATTAGGACCTGACAAAATACAAAAAGGAATGAAAAGAGAAAGAGGGGAGTGGGAGACTGGATTCCTGCCCAGAATATAAAATATGCCTAAAGAGAGCTTATGTTAATTGTCTGGTGCATATTATGAAGAATCATGACAAAATGGCAAATTAGTAAAACTATAAAGAAAACATGAGGAGACATAACTAAAAGTTTGTTGCCTGGTATTTTCATGCTATTTTAAAATCTAACCTTATCTTTGTGTTAAAGGGACTTTTTACTATTCAACCAAACTTTTTTTTTTTTTTTGCTTTCTTAGGAAACAGCATTGTAGCCATTCACTCAAGCGCTCACTTTTTTTTTTTCCACTTAAATGTAGTTGGTATACAATCTTATATTGGTTATACTAGTTTCAGCTGTACACTATATGATTCAAAGGACTTGCTCTTTTTCAAAATATCCTATATAATAAAAGGGTAATATGCAAATAGACTGAACAGCAGAACAATCAAACTACCAATCAAAGTGTAATATGCTAAGGATATGCTAAAGCTGCTCAACTGCTCACTATGATGTGCACTGACCATCAGGGGGCAGTCAACTGGTTGACCAGTCACTATGACGTGCACTGACCACCAGGGGGGTCCCTCAGCTTGGCTTGTGCTCTCTTGCAATCTGGGACCTCTCGGGGGATGTCGGAGAGACAGTTTCAGGCCAATCCTTCAGACCACTCCCCTTGGAAGGGCGCCAGACTCAGGGCTTATGGCTGGTGAGTGCTGCTGTGGCAGCACAAGCCTCTCCCAATCGGGATTGATTGGGTGCGAGCCCACAGCAGGCACAGTGGGGCCAGGATGAGCAGGAGCGGCAGGTAAGAGCTGCAGTGAGGGTTTCCGCCCAATCCCTGCAAGCCACCCAGAGGGACCCCACCTGTGCACGAATTTGTGCACCGGTCCTCTAGTATATATATATTTTTAAATATATTTTTATTGGCTTCAGAGAGGAAGGGAGAGGGAGAGAGAGATAGAAACATCAATAATGAGAGAAAATCATTGATTGGATGCCTCCTGCATGCCCCACACTGGGGATGGAGCTCACAACCCAGGCATGTGCCCTGACTGGGAATTGAACTGTGACCTCCTGGTTCATAGGTCAACGCTCAATTCCAGTGACACCAGCTGGGCTCGCTCTTTTTTCAAAGCAGCTTTCCTCTGCTTGATAAGGGTTCTCTTAAAAGGTGGAGCTCAGACAGACAAAGGTTAGCAGGCAGACCTAGCTCTTGTGACTGGGTGATTTTTGTGGGAGTCAATCATTGCATTGTTTGTGAAAGATCTTTTACTTCCTGGGGATTAAGGTAATCTTCAAATCATCACACCTTCAAAATAAAGGTTCATATTTCTGGAAGAAGACTGCAAGTCCACCGCAGCCAATGCTCCATCCCTGAGACATCAAGCAGTCACTGAGGCCACACTTGACTCCTATCGTAGCAAATGCCTGTCCATCTCCCCTCACTCCTGGTGCATATGCATGTACTTTGAAGATCATTACAGAGCTTTCTGACAGCTGCCAGATGAAAATATATTACTGGCCCCTTGTTTATCTGCTCTTGTATTAGGGCAAATAGAGAAAATTAGTCCGGGCATTCAAAAATGCAACAAATTAGCTAAATACTGGCTATGCACAGAAAGGTAGGAGTTTTTGTTTTGGTACAGACCAGAGTGAATGAGCTTATTCATTTTAACAAGAAAATTGTAGGCTAGCAACTATGAAAGCATGCAAATTTAAGTACTCCTATCAGTTCCTGGATGGTTTTCAGTGTGTTCGTAATCATGTATTCTACTGGGCTGAAACAAACATTTTTAAACATTAAAATGCTCTCTTATTTCCTCCCATCATTTCCAAATCTTAATAAATTATTATTCACCACTTTGTGGGAAGGAAACCCAAAGCATAGAAATGGAGTGTGTCTCCTAAAACTTTTTCAGAGTCAATGTTTTATGGAAATGGACTTATCCAGAGCCTGGTCTGAGTTAGTAAGTTCTGCCCTCTGCCCACTCTTCAAATCAGTGGAATACTATTTCTTTCCCTACAGTGAGTTAGGTACTTCCATTGCCCCTGTAAGTTGCTCAAGATTTCACAGGTAGTAAGAGGTAGAACCAGAGAACCTGACACGATAACTCACATCCTTAACTATGCGAAAAGGCTGGGTGGAAGAAGCAATTGCTCTTGATGGTAAACCCTCTCTGGGAGGAAGTAGAAGATACAGATCATTGAAAAGGCATACTGGTAAACCTGGTTGGGAATATAAGTGCCTATTTGGTAGTATCTTGAGTTGGGACTGAGAACAAAGTGATTAAAGCTAGAAAGGAAGTCTGTAGCCAAGTTTGGAGATCTTTCAATGCCAACCATATTCATTAGCCACTGAATCAGCAGCTGTAACATGGGTCCAAAGGCTGTGGCTTAAAATATACTAGGTGGCAATTCTCTCATGGATAAGAAGTTAGGAGGTTAGCTCTCCAGGGTTGGTGTGGCATCTTCAGGGACCTAGACTCTGTCTATCTTTCTGCTTCTCCATTCTCAAGGCCAGAAGTTGACAGTAGGAGACCTAGCCATCTTGTCCATATTCTAGATCCAATCCTGACAAGGGGAAGAACAAAGGTTAATAGGTCATGCCCCTCGAAGTGAGTGAGCTCCCCTAAAAGAGCTTTGTTACAGAAGTCTCAGTGACTTCCACGTACAGCTCATAGGCCATAAGTGAAGAATGGTTATTGGGTAGGGATATCAAATGGCATTCTCAGCCTCACCAGACTAAGGAGTGCAGACTCATTTCTTAGGCCCTGGGATGTTGTTGGAGGATTCTGAGGAGATAATTTAGGCAATTCAGTCAAGAAGATGAAGATGGCAGAAATGTGGGAGCAAGTGGGGAAGGGTGAGCAGAGGGCAATGCTGTATAAATGTGCACAGAAAGGAAAGTGGAGAAACATACTCCAATCTTCTCATAATCACCTGGGAAACTGAGGCAGATGGATGGCACTGCTTTAAGAAATACCTTCCCTGAAGCACTTAAGTAGCAGGCCTGACAGTTGACTGAATGTTTAGATTGAATATGAAAAGTAATGTCAGCTTTTATGGGACTAGCAACTTTATCTTATTATTATGCTGGATGTCACATTTCTTCTTTATAGCAAATAATATTCTGTCTATAAAACTACACAAAACACTTTACCTTCTGTCTTTTGCACTCATTTTGACACTAATATAATGTTTTATAAATGAATAATATTCAAACTCAGTTCAATTTGACCTATGTACAACTGGACCTGGAATTTTTGTTATGTTAGCACCAACTCAGATCGACTTTGTAGTCACAATTGAATAGGCATTTGCATAAGCTTTATGACTCAAAAAGCAAAGCCCAAATACACAAAATAAACACAGCAATGATAAAACAAAATATGGAGTAGTGGTGTGCATATGTTTTATAATAAATCATAGTAGACTCCATTGTTGAGATGATATGACTTTTGAATACCATCATTATAATGTAATGTGTATGAAGTTCTTTCCGTAGTTTACTTCTGGGTTTTGAGTATTGGAATTATCAAGATGTTTCAATGGTGTGTGGAGACAATGGGACAGAGCATCTGAAATTGAAATGGTTCTGTAAATGGTATTGGCTTCCTGCCTTGGCTATCCATATTATGAATATTCAAAATTATGGGTTTATGTTGACCTGCAAGAATTTTCTTTTATAAAGGGACACATAAGTGAGACAACACAGTTTACAGTCATCATTACTAAAAGTCTAAAGATTGGCACTGCTTCAAGGAATGGTTTGAAATGACTAGTTTTCAGACCACAGAACTCTCTGAGGATTTTCAGGGACTGAGCTACATAAAAACAGGCATCTTCATGTTGGCTGCTTAGAGACCCGCAAAGAATAAATCAAGCCACAGAACAACTTCATGTTTGCCACTGACTCATTATCTCACCTTAGTAAGACTTCCATGTTTTAAATCCCGTAGAGGTGTACTATCTTGTGTGATTTAAAGCCTAGGTCCCTGGTGTAAGAACACGATTCCGCTTCCAAAAATGCAGATGTACTCATAGGAAAGAATTCCATTTGTTACTTCCCCAAATCACATTTATTTTGTGGGAAGAATTTTGATTTGAGTTGGACACTTTGGCCTCTTTTTTATTTTCTAGTTACCAATATTAAATGTTTCTCTTTGACAATGAATTTCTGGCAACACATCTCTTTCATTCAGTGAACTACTAGAATGATAAATTCCAATATCTCTGCAGATCAGTTAAGGCGTGATAAACATGGTTTCACGGGTAGACAGATGGAGGCATTTCTACAGCACCAGCATCTGGGAAGGTGAGGGTCTGGATTGCATACCTGGTCCAAGGAATTTATCAAAAATTGTAGCAGTAAAAGTAGCAGATTTTCAACCTTGTTTTCAACCTTTAACAGTAATGGCTATTCTGATTTGCCTACAAAAAGACATGCATTATTAAAAACAAAACTAGCAGAAGTCAGGTGAGTTTTTTATAGATTAAGGTCAAGGTCTGTTTCTCTGGCTGTGTTCTGCCTCTCCCCCATCACATTCCTGCCACATTCTATCTGTGAGATAATCTTGTACATGAGGACTGAGGGGCCAAGCGATAGCTAACACCTTTCAGCTTTCCTATAATGTGTACCAGTCACCCAAAACTAACATACAACGCAAGTGATATCAAGGTGCCTATCATACTAAGGTAGCTTTAATACAAGTTTCCTAATCCCCCTTCCAACCAGATGGTTGCACCAAACTCTGCCAGTGTGGAAATTTTGAATCAATCACTGCTTAGGGAATTAAGTTTATCCCAAGCTGACAGAAGAGGCTTCTCTCTACTTTACCACAGAGCTGATGAATGAACCTGCCTGAGGCCCAGACACCAGCCAGGCATCTGGGCAGCAGTGAATCTGCTCATCTTTGGAAACCCAAAGAGAGCCAACCAGCCTTTAAGGCCTTCTTGATGGAGAGAGTGAGAGCATAGTGAGGACCTTTCCTGACTCTGCCAAGACACATAAAGTAAAAGTTTGCTTCCTGGCAGGAGTGGCACGGAATAGACTGATAGCTCAGCCCAGCCATGTGGGCCTCCTGCCTCAGCATCCAGAGGGAGGGCTGAGAGTGGTTAATGCAGGGACACTGAATAGAATTCCTTACCAATACTCCCTGCAGTCAGCGGCAGCAGGGAACACTGTTGTCTTATCTTTGGAGTACTATTGGAGTAAAGGGCACAGGGACAACCCCAAACAGGGATAGCGGCATCTGTTCATTTGATAAATACAAACTGTACATGGATCTGACCCAGACATTATGCTAGGTATGAAAGTAAATAGTCCATGACCTCTAGGAACTTCTACTTAAGAAAAAGAAGAGAGGATATTGAACAGTGTGGTCAAACAAGATAAGCAAATGTTGGGTGGGAGTTCTTAGTGGAAGCCCTGAAGAAGACCCTTGGACCAATCCACTTGGCCCACCTCATGTTCACCTGCAGCTATATACCAACTGCTTTCTACCTCCAGTGCCTGCCTGCCTCTCTCTCTTCTCCACCTGGGGCTGCAGGGCAGCCAAGAAGTGTCAGACACCTAAAGCTCCTGGGGCAATATTCAACCAGTTGGTGGATAAATGCCCCAGCTTCCTCAGCTCTCCTCCATGAAGCAGGTTGGAGGCATGCCCCAGACTGTGTCTCCCAGGGTCCCCAGCAGGAGGGAGCCCCATCTCAATGAGTGAGAACCCATAGCAATAACTCACTCACTGACATGCCCTTTACATTAAGTCCTCACTTAACGTTGTCAATAGGTTCTTGGACACTTCAGGAGGAGAAACCAAGATGGCAGCATAGGTAAGCACCTAAACTGCTGTCTCACATAACAATTTCAAAACTATAACTAAAAGACAGAACAGACACCATCCAGAACCACAGGAAAGCTGGCTGAGTGGAAATTCTACAACTAGGAGGAAAGAGAAAAGCTCATGGAGAATTGGAGGAATGGGAAAGCGTTGAGGTACGGCAAAGGGTCTTTGTGCGTGCAGAGAGGAAGGGCAGCTGAGAGCCGGGCTGACTTTCTCTGGCGGGAGGGGGAAGGAAGCCCCTGACTGCACTGAACCCCAGTTCCGACTGCACTGAACCCCAGTTCCAGGTGAAACCCCGTGGACCCAGGCTCATACAGGGGGAGTCTGGACTGTCAAGTAGAGAGAAAGACACTTGGAGACTCAGAGACCCCGGGGAGACCCGGGGGAGCCCCGGCAGGCAGGGGTCTGGAGGCACGTGCGCAAGTTTGCACAAAGACTGTGGAGGTTGCCACAGGCGTTCCCTAGCAGAAGGTAATCAGAAGCTCCTGACTGCACTGAGCCCCAGTTCTGACTGCACTGAACCCCAGTTCCAGGCGAGGCCCTGGGGACCCACACTCTTGCAGGGGGAATCTAGACTCTTGGGCAGAGGCTCAGGAGCCGGGGAAGGCAGAAGTCTGGAGGCACGCATGCGCACAAGGGCAGGGCTGATGGGAAGCCAAGACTTTCTGTTCCACCCTGAGACTCCACCCCATCCAAGCTGAGCACAGAGGCTTTGGCAATTTGGCAAGTCTAATCCTATAAGGCTGTCTCCAGCACCGAACTTCTCCCAGCGTAGACACAGCTGATCCTCACAGCCAACTGGCCTGGAGGTCAATTCCTCCCAGTGATACCAACAACAATCAAAACTTAACTACAACAAGGCTATACACACAGTCCACAAAGGGGTGCACCAAGAGTGTCCACCTCAGGTTAACTGGGGAGCCCGACCCACTGGGCCATATAGGAAACCTAGTACACAAAGCTACCCTACCAACTCAGGGAAGCAGTGAAAATGCGGCGACAAAGAAATAGATCACAAACAAAAGAAATGGAGGAAAGCAAACAACTAGATATAGAATTCAAAACCACAGTTATAAGGCTTTTCAAGAATATCCTAGAAAAGGCCGATAAATATAATGAGACCCTTGAAGATATGAAAAAGGACCAACTAGAACTTAAACATACACTGACTGAAATAAAAAATATTATACAGAGACCCAACAACAGACTAGAGGAACGCAAGAATCAAGTCAAAGAATTGAAATACAAAGAAGCACAAAACACTCAACCAAAAAAGCAAAAAGCAAAAAGAATCCAAAAAGTTGAAGATAGTGTAAGAAGCCTCTGGGACAACTTCAAGCATACCAACATCCAAATTATGGGGGTGCCAGAAGAAGAGAGAGAGCAAGGTACTGAAAACCTATCTGAAGAAATAATGACAGAAAACTTCCCCCGCCTGGTGAAAGAAGTAGACTTACAAGTCCAGGAAGCGCATAGAACCCCAAACAAAAGGAATCCAAAGAGGACCACACCAAGACACATCATAATTAAAATGCCAAGAGCAAAAGACAGAGAATATTAAAAGCAGCAAGACAAAAACAGTTAATTACCTACAAGGGAGCACCCATACAATTGTCAGCTGATTTCTCAACAGAAACTATGCAGGCCAGATGGGAGTGGCAAGAAATTTTCAAAGTGATGAATAAAAAGAACCTACAACCGAGATTACTCTACCCAGCAAAGTTATCATTCAGAATTGAAGGTCAGATAAAGAGCTTCACAGATAAGAAAAAGCTAAAGGAGTTCATCACCACCAAACCAGTATTTTATGAAATGCTGAAAGGTATTCTTTAAGAAAAGGAAGAAGAAAAAGGTAAAGATAAAAATTATGAACAACAATACATATCTATCAACAAGTGAACCTAAAAATCAAGTGAATTAAAAACCTGAGGAACAGAATAATCTGGTGAATATAATAGAATCAGGGGCATAGAAAGGGAGTGGACTGATAATTCTCAGGGGGAAAGGAATATGGGGGGGGGGGGGTGTGCAGGCAGAGACTGGACAAAAATTGTTCACCTATGGATGAGGACAGTGGGGGGGAGGTAAGGACAGAAGGTGTGGTGGGAACCAGGTGGAGGGGAGCTATGGGGGGAAAAAGGAGAAACAATTGTAATAATCTGAATAAAGATTTATTTAAAAAAATAGGTTCTTGGACACTTCAAGTGAAATGATGTGTAATGAAACCAATTTTACATATGTTAATTGCTATAAATGAGAGTTAAGTTTCTATGGCATACTTCTCATCATAAAAACATCACCAAACCTCTAAATAAAGACCCAGCACTTCTAATAAACATTGACATAAATGTGAGCTATACACACATTTAAGAAAGATTAATAAAAATAACTAACATAATGATTTTCCAAACCTCTTATTCAGTTCAGAGTCTCAGTGGCGGGAGCCTTTCCTGGTACTCAGGGAGTAAGGTGGACCAACCCTGAAAAGGATGCGCACGCACACGCACACGCACATGCACGTGCACACACACCATGGGACCATAGACCAAGCATGTCAAACTCAAAGGCTAACACAGGCTAAATAAACAAGGCATGCGGCCCGTAGACCATGAGTTTAACATACTTGATGTAGACACACCAGTTGACCTCACGTGCCCATCTGTGGGATGTTGGAGGAAACTGAGGCACCTGGAAAAAACCCACGCAGACATGGGGAGAACATGCCAACTCCTCACAGACAGTGGTGCTGGCTGGGAATTGACTTTTGTTTTGTTCTGTTTTCTCTCATCAAGGTCAGAATGAACAGAGCTTTAACAAAACAATGTTATCTGAGCACCTGCTGTAATGACTATCCTGCATCACTTTGCTCATTGGACTTCCTGGGCCACCTCCCAATTAACCACTTGACTCAAATCCTTGTCTCAGGCTCTGCCTTTAAGGAGAATCCAGGCTAAGGATCTGAATCAGCAGATGGCACTTTTGTGCAAATTAAAAGATGGCACCCTCCCACTGATCACTCTCATTGGCCAGCTTGGTCCTGAACCAACCTCCATAGCCAAGGGCAGTGATGCTCTCCTTGACCAACCTTGGGCACCTGTTTCCCCATGTGCTTTCATACACTGTTGGTAGATTGCAAAATGGTATAGCCCATAGGGAAAGGCAATTACATATATACTTACCCTTTGACCCAGAGATCTCACCTCTAGGAAACTGTCCCATAAATGTAGTGGCTAACACATGTAATATATGTGCTCAAGGCTATTAATCTCAGAACTATTCATAATAACCAAAGACCGGAAATAATCAAATGCCCATCAACAGGAGACTAATTTAACAAATTAAGGCACATCCATACAATAGTGCCACTAAAAAAGAATAAAGAATATTGGAATGGCTAATTTTATGTGTTAACTTAATTGGATCACATGGTGACTTGGGTATTTGACCAGATATTTGGTCAAACATTATTCTGGGTATCTCTGTGAGGGTGTTTCTGGATCAGATTAGTATTTACATTGATACACTCACTGAGTGAAGCAGATTGTCCTCCTCAATGTGGGTGGGCCACATCCAATCAGTTGAAGGGTAGAATAAAACAAAAACACTGGCCCTGAGCTAGAAGAGAATTCATCCTGCATGACAACCTTTGAGTTAAGACAGTGGTCAGCAAACTCATTAGTCAACAGAGCGGCAAACCGGGGCTTGTGAGCCCCATGTGGCTCGCAAGCTGCCGTTTGTCGACCACTGATTGAGGCATCAGTTTTTTTCCCTGCCTTAAATGGAAGGTTTGACATTGGGACAGTGAAAGCAAATATTGGGCTTTTTAGTCACTGAGCCCCTTAATATTGGTTGCACAAATACACTCAACAATGCTTCCTGAATAAATGAATGTATCAATCAATTAGCCTACAGATGAAGGTTGATACTACTGAGGTTATTCAGCCTGGAAAGCAAGAATCTACTCTGGTTGGTATAAATTTATACAACTGGTCAAAAGCATAGCTGGTTATAGGCAGGAGAGGAGGCCAAATCAGTGGTCAGAGCAGAAAAAGCTCCAAAGCCACATTATGCAAACTTTAACACAATATCTTCTGAGAAATCGGGCCATTTTAAACTCTTCCTACTGTTAAGCTAGCTTACATCCAACTGCTTAAATTCCTTTGTGAGCTTTTAAATTATGAGCCTGCAAGGGATTACTGTAATGTTCTGAGGTAATCCGACATCCTGAGTAACAAAACATTTCATAATAAATCACTAAAAATATCTGCTGCTTCATTAAAAGCAGCTTTCTGGTGATGCCTGCACAAGATGAAGAAGCGGTGGCTTATGCTGAGCATCCCAGCCCGCTGATCCACAGAAAGCTGTAACAGGTGCAGCCAACGCCCCGACTGGCCCACCAGAGCCCTTAAACGCAAGAATCCAGCTGCTTAGCTCATCAAAGGTGGATTTAAATGATTATGCCCCCAAAGAAAACAGATCAGACTTGCTTCTGGCACTGTTTGAGTCCATTTGTATCCTGTGATTACCTACCAGGTCCTTGGACAGCAAGCATTACCTGCTTATAGTGGACTTAAAGTACATCAATGGGAAACTAGATGACTAAACCCAGCCTCAGGGGCCACAATCCCTTTGCAGTGGAGTGGCTCACATAGCACTCACCTGGAAGACCCTCTGTCCCAGCAAAGGTTCCATTCTTTATCTCTTGGATGGGACAGTATTCCCAGTGGGACTGTGCTCCAGCTTCTCACAGTAGTAGCCTCTCCATTAACACACCCTATATTGATTGTCTCCCCTCCCTTCTCTCACTTCCCACCTCTCCACTTCCTCGGATAAGCCGCTCACACTCAATTATTTTTCTCAGGGTCTGCTTCTCTTGGAACCCAAATCAACATAGTCCCCTGAGGGCTACAGTCCCCACTGGGCCCAGCAGCGTAGGAGAGGGATTCAGACTCCCTTACCAGACAGTCATGCCAGAAGCAAGTTTCAGTGCTACAAGGAACAGAACCAGAACCAGAACCAGAGACAGAAACAGCGAGGCTGACAGTAATATGGGGCTGAACTCTGATGAGCTAAGTACAGACAGAGAAACTAAAATTCATATAACTGCAGGTGTGTGTGTGTGTGAGCCCTGCCGAGATAGGCCAAGCCTAGCTCTTATCAGCAGAATTGCAGACTCCTGAACAAATAGTGGTTGTTCAGACCCATAGGTTTGGGATCATTCCTTTTTTGTTGTTGTTGTTGTTGTGTTTTTTTTTGCAATTTTAATCATTTTTTATTTTCAATTACAGTTTATCTACATGATTATATTAGTTTCAGGTGTACACCCCAGTGACCAGACATTACATAACTTAATAAGTGACCACCTCAATAAATCCTGCACCCATCTAGCACCACTCCTAGTTATTAGAAAATTATTGACTATACTAGTGGCCTGGTGCACGAAATTCATGCACAGGGGTGGTGGGGGGGTCCTCAGCCCGGCCTGCACACTCTCCAATCTGGGACCCCTCAAAGGATGTCCTACTGCCAGTTTACAGGGATCGGGCCTAAACCGGCAGTTGGATATCCCTCTCACAATCCGGGACTGCTGGCTCCAGCCACTCACCTGCCTGACTGCCTGCCTGATTGCCCCTAACTACTCTGCCTGCCGGCCTGCTCGTCCCCAACTGCCCCCTGCCTCTGGCCTGCTCACCCCCAAATGCCCCCCCACCAGCTAGATCACCCCCAACTGCCCCCCCGTGCCAGCCTGCTCACCCCCACCTTCCCTCCCCACTGACCTGCTCACCCCCAACTGCCCCCCTTCTGGCCTGCTCACTCCAAACTCCCCCCCCCCCCGCCCGCTGTCTTGATCACCTCCAACTGACCCCCACTGATGGCCTGCTCATCCCCAACTGGCCCCCCTGCTGGTCTGCTTACCCCCAATGGCCCCACCCCCCACCAGCCTGATCACCCACAACTGCTGTCCCATCCTGGCCTGATCACCCCCCGGCAATCCAAGCTCCCAGTCCCTCCTTTTTTTCTTTCTTTCTTCTTTTTTTTTTTCAGTGCCTCCTTGAGCGGAAGCCAGAGTCAGCTGGAAGCAAGTATCTGGGATTCATTTATCTTCTATAATTGAAACTTTGTAGCTCTGAGCAGAGACCAGGGCCAGCCAGGGTGGGTGGGAAGCTTGCCTTCCTCCATAGCTGGGGCAACCTAAGCCTCCTGCTTGCTCCAGCTCCATGGCTGCCGCCATCTTGGTTGGGTTAATTTGCATACTCACTCCTGATTGGCTTGTGGGCGTAGCAGAGGTATGGTCAATTTGCATGTTTCTCTTTTATTAGTGTAGATTCCCTATGCTGTATTTTACATCCCCATAACTATTCTGTAACAACCAATTTGTACTTCTTAATCTCTTTACCTTTTTCATTCTTCCCCCAAGGCCCCCCTCCCGTCTGGCAACCAACAATAAGTTCTCTGTATTTGTGAGTCTGTTTCTGTTCTGTTTGTTCATTTTGTTTGTAGATTCAATTATTGATAGATATGTATTTATTGATCTTCTTCTTCTTCTTCTTCTTCTTCTTCTTCTTCTTCTTCTTCTTCTCCACCTCCTCCTCTTCCTTCTTCTTTCTTCTTAAAGAAGACCCTTCCTTTGCAGTAATAGCAATAGCAATTGCTACATGATGCTTTTTTTTTATTGAGGTATAATTGAGAAATAAAATTGTATATATTTAAAGCATGAAATGTGATGAGTTAATATACAAGGACAAAGTGCCCTGTGTTACCAAATAAAGAAGAAAATTGTGGGGAAAGAACACAAATACTAGTATTGCTTCAAATGAGATAGAGAGTGGGGGGACACCACAACTGACCTGCTATTTATAACTAAAGGCATAAAATGAATCCAAATACTTCCTTCTTCTATAATGTGCTGTTGGTTGTACTGGCTGAAACCCAAATACAGGTATCTTCTCTGTCATCACTTCAAATATTTGTTCTGGAGCGCTGGGCTGTTCAGATAACCAAGTCACCCACTTTCAGACAGAAGGTGACAAAGTGTGTAGTATGTATAGTACTCGGATTATGCTTGGAACTGAGCTGTGTGGCATATAAAGACCCTAAAACCCTGGTGAAAGAGAAGCAAAGGAAGGTCTGGCAAGAGAAGCAATTCCTAATACACCAGGGACTCTAGGATGAAACACACCTGCTTAGTAGTACTATCTGCCCCTCTCAACTGTAACTGCTCAGTTTTCAAAATTCCTCTGTGAGGTATAAAACAGGAGGAAACATATAACTGAAGAGGAGTTTGTCTAGAATATATAAACAATTCTTGAAATTCAAAATCAAGACAAACAACCCATTTTTAATGGACAAAAGATATAAATAGGCACTTCATCAAAGAAGATTTTGAAATGGCAAGCATATGCATAAAAAGATGTTCAACATCATTAGTCACTAGGGAAATGCAAATTATACTGAGTTAAACATACTGAGATACTTCTACAAATCCACAAGAACAGCGAATGTTAAAAAGACTGGCCACACCAACCACTGGCAAGGATGTGGAGCAACTGGAACTCTTACTCTGCTAATAGAATGTAAAATGGTACAATCACTTTGGAAAGTAATTTGGAAGCTTATTAAAAAGTTATATATTTTCCATATGATCTAGGTAGTCCATTCCTAGAGGAAATAAGCATATGTCCATACAAAGACTTGAACATGAATGCTCACAGCAACTTTATTTGGGAAGGTCACTAACTGGACAAAACCAAAATGTTCTTCAACAGGTGAATGCACAAACACATTGTAGCATATCCGTAGAATGGAATACTACTCAGCAGCAAAAAGGACAAGCTGCTGATACACACAACAAGAACACTGAATCTTAAAATCATTAATGTGAGTGAAAGAAGTCCCACTGTAGATACTGTACACTCTGTTTGCACGCATATACAATTTTAGGAGATGCATAATTAAGCTAACTTTACAGAAAGCAGCCCTAGCTGGTTTGGTTCAGTGGGTAGAGCATCGGCCTGAGGACTGAAGGGTCCTGGGTTCGATTCCTATCAAGGGCACATGCCCGGGTTGCAGGCTCGATCCCCAGCGTGGGGCATGCAGAAGGCAGCTGATCAATGATTCTCTCTCATCATTGATGTTTCTATCTCTCTCTCCTTCTCTCTGAAATCAATAAAAATGTATTTTAAAAAAATAAAGTGACAGAAAGTAGATCAGTGGCTACCTGGTGATGGGAGGGTGAGGAAGGAAATGGTTATTAGGGCATAAGTGAACTTTTGAGAATGATCTCTATCTTCCTTATCACAACTGTGATACTCAAACATCATGACTATATACATATCAGAACTCATCAAATATATATATCAACTTTTTCTCCTATGGCTGATAAGGGATGTGGCACCTCACACATTTGATGCTCCTGTTCTGGAAAAGTGTAGTCTTTACCCAGCATTCTCAGAGGGGTGTTCCAGCAGGCCTCTACATTGTCTTTCATAGGCAAAATAAAATGAAGCAAGCATGTTCTTTGCTCTGCGTTCTGCTGGGGTGTGGCCACTTTGGCCACAGTCAACCTCTGTCCCCAGCAAATGAGGAAAATGAAAGACTACAGGACTGGTCCAAGGTCACTTAGCAAGTCATGGCCATGCCAGTGATTTGTCCTCCCAAATCCCAACTGTGGAACTGCATATGGGTCACTGGGTCACCTAGCTTCCCAATTCCTTCACAGCCACTGTTGTTTTTCTAGTGTGTGTTTTCCCTCTGAGTGATGGACTGAGAGCATTTTTTCTGAAGTTCAGAGGTTTAAGGATGCTCTTGGAAACCAGTCCCAGCTTTCAGTGAAATGGTATTCCTCATTTCATTGTATCCCCAGGTCACAGATAAACAGCTCTTTAGTCCTCCTGAGTCGCTTTGATCACTGGCCCCTTTATCCCAGATCTGTACCCTGGCTGGCCTCACCCCTCTGGAGCCCACATGAGCCCGGACTCTGTATGGGTAATCTGTGGATCAGTCCAACATACATTTGCTTAGCCGGAGTCATAAATACCTCCATTATCTTGGACCACCCAGCTAAAATTTTATCTTCAACATGAATGTCTGGCCCCACAATGGCCCTGTTGTTCTGCACCCTTAGGCTGTGGCAAAGCTTGACCATAATCTCCCATTCATAAAGGACCCACAGGGCTCAGGTTATCCTTTATACTTTTGTGAGCACTTGCAAAATCCTTGGGAAACCACTGTAGTTTACAGCAGTGTCTTATGCCAATCGTCTCTTAAGCTTCTCCTGGCCATTCATAGGGAATTTCCAAGAGCCCTGCACACCACACACAGAGTGGCCACCAGCGCCCGCTGTGCCCACGTGCCAGCACTGACTGGGGGCTTACCCTGATGCTGGGGAGGCCCCCAATGCTTCCCCCAGGCTTCTGCCCTCCCCACTCCCTGCCTCTGCCTCTTGAAAAGAGTTTGTACTCTGCACACATAGCAGAAATACAGGAGAACACGAGGAAGAAAAACCACCGGCCAAAGGAATCTCATTCAGTACTGACCCCCGTCCATCCTGCCTCGATATACCCTGGAGGAGAATAAGAGGAGGTGCTTGTCTTTGTGGACAAAATCTTACTCTAGCTGTTTCTTCTTTCCAGCAATAAAAGTGCCTCTTTGCTGCTTCCAAACTGTTGCTGAAATCCCTGTTAGAGGTGCTGAAAAAGAAGACCTTTTGTAGACTTACTTGTCCATTGGCACCTTAATTCTCATTGTGGTCCAGTGTCAACCGACTTGGAAATGCAGAATTTCAAGTCCCTCCCAGCTTTATGGAGTCATAATCTGTATTTAACAAGATCCCCAGCTAACCAACACCTGAGAAGATCTTCTCAAAAAATCACTGTTGATAGCTCGGTAGGGGAGGGGTCAATGGCGGGGGGGACATCTGTAATACATTCAACAATAAAGATAAATTTTTTAAAACCACTGTTGAATACTCCAAAGAGAGAAAGTTAATCGGCCACCTTGACACAGACCACCATGAAAGTGGGGAGAGGCTGTTTCCCAGGCCTCTTGGGCAGTTTCTAACATTTCGGGAGTCCCTAGAAGTTGATTTCCCAGTGGCCCTGTGGGAATTGTTCCGGGAGGAAGTAAAGAACATGAACCAAGGTGGAATATAAAGCACATATTTAGCATATTCTTGTGGTGGGGGCCGAGGACATAGGGAAAGTTACAGGGGACATCAGCCCTCCATGACATTGCTAGAAACCAGCTACCTAGGACCCCAGCTCACACAATTCCAGGAGGTGACAGCTATTTTTAACCAACCTTAAGAAACCTCCAGCATTATTTCTATTTAAAACATTTCCCTTTTGTAGAGGCATAATATGTTCCTTCTGTCTTTAGACCGGTTTTTCCATATAATACACATGTATATCCAATTAAACATATTCAACTTGGACTGCCAGAAAAACAGAGGGAAAGGGTTGAAATCACCTGGCATTGTCTGTGCTGAGCTAACTTGCTCTAGGACTAATAGTCAAGTCAATGCCAACACCCTGGGTTTCTCCTTGCATCTGCTGCATTGGCTTCAAGTCTCTGCTAAGGAAGTTGTTGTCCCTCAGGGGACATTTGGCAATGTTGGAGGATGTTTTACACTGTCACAGCAGGAGATAGGGAGGTACTAGTGGTATTTAATAGGTAGAGGCTGTTAAACACCCTACAATACAAAGGAGATCCACATGACAAATAAGTATCTGGTCCCAAATGTCAGAAGTGCTGAGGTGGAGAAGCCGCTGGTCTCCCTACATTCTAGGGCCATCCTAATGTGTATCCTACAGCGAGTTCCCTCAGCCAGCCCTGCCCAGACAACCAGCTCTCTCTCTCCTTCAGGAAGGCACAAGGCATTTTTTGTTAAAATATATTTTTATTGATTTCAGAGAGGAAGGGAGAGGGAGATAGACACATCAATGATGAGAGAGAATCATTGATCAGCTGCCTCCTGCACACCCCATACTGGGGATCAAGCCTGCACCTTAGGCATGTGCACTTGATTAGAATCAAACCTGGGATCCTTTAGTCTGTAGGCCAGTGCTCTATCTACTGAGCCAAACAACTGGCTAGGGCCACAAGGGATTTAATACTAATCATATATCACATTTATTCAAGCTTACTCTATTCTAGGCATTGCTCTAGGTGCTTTCCATACTTTTCAGCAACCCCTCTGCTCTTTACCACAACCTTGCAGGCCACTATTTTTATTATATATTATTACTATTGGCCCAGTGCATGAAATTTGTGCACATTAAAAGGGGATTAATTAGAGGAAATATTTTAATATTGCTATTTGCCCTTTCTTTATAATAGAAGTGTCAGAGATGAAAGAAAGTTAGTAAAATGTACATGAAAATCTTCCTCCTGTCAGAGTCTGGGGCTCGCCGGGGGACCCAGAGTCAAGTCCCTGCCCACCCACAGTACCTCAAAATCATGCAAGACCCAGACCCAGCTGGCCCCACCCCCATTGGGCGAGATCCAGACCCAGCCAGCCCCACTCTTGTCAAGTCCTGCCAGGCAAGGGGGGTGTGCAGCCTCAGGTCCCCTGGCCTGGTGCCGGGCAGGGGGTGCAGCCTCAGGCCCCCTGTCAAGCCCCAGGGTGGGGGGTGCAGCCTCAGGTCCCCCAGCCTGGCAACAGGTGGTGGGTGTGGCCTGAGGTCCCCTGTCAAGTCCCACCAGGTGGGGGGTGCAACCTTAGGTTCCCTGCCCCGGCCCAGCACCATGCAGCCTCAGGTCCCTGCTGATTGCTCGTTAAGGTTCGTTACGGAAACTCAACCTCCACTGTGGGCACAGCCATCTTGTCTTACGGAAACCCCACCTCCACTGTGGGGACTGCCAGTTTTGTGATTGTGTGATGGTCAATTTGCATATTCCCTCTTTATATAGATAGATTACTATCATCTCCCAGTGAACTGATAAGGAAACTGAGATCCAGAGAAGAATACCTCGCCAGAGATCTCACAGTTAGTAAGGGGTGGAGCCAGGATTACACCCTGGAAAGATTCTCTCCAGAACCCACCTTCTTAACCATAACACAACTTCCATAACTAAATACTTGCCAAGAAACTAAGGATGATGGAACTTCCGTGGAGGGGTTGTTTTTTGCACACCAGCCAGGACCTTAGGAGCCCCAGCCCTGGGGATGAGGCTCCCCTTCCTCAGAGTTGCTCTTTTACTCAAATGGACTCAACCCCAGGATCCAGGTTGACCATGGGAAGTACGAGGGACAAGAACCAGCATTCACTGTGGAAACCCCAGAGGCGAGGAAGTTTAAAATATCTCTGTTAGAAGGTGTACCATTTCCCTAACGCTTACAAAACAGCAGTGTGCAAGTGGGTGAGGAAACAGTCAGGCCCTCATCGCTTGTGGTTGCTGATGGAAAAGATGCAGAAATGGCCCTGAGTTTGGCAACCTGGTTTGTAAAAGGAGAGAAGGACGTGTGAGTTGTGGTGATCCTGTTCCTAATGTTTGAGGAATGAAATGCAGTGCTGACTGATTTGTGGCAGACCTGGGGAGTTCCATTCTTTCTAGGAGAAAAGCTGACTCAGACTCTAGGAAAAGGTTTAAGAGAAACAAAGTTTTATTTTGGAATAGTGATGTACAGAAATCCAGCCCCCATGAGTGTTTCACCAACCACATGGCTAATGGAGCCTACTTACTGCCCCGTCTTCTAGCCACAAACTTACCCTGACCCACACTGCAGCCAAGACAAGACTGGGTGTTTTACAAAAGGCAATCAAACACAGTGTGTAGTAAGTAGAGTCATTTAACGGCTTTTACAGAGAGAAATTGAAGTTCAACTAGTTAAGTGATTGTACACAATTCGGGTGTGGTTTGTTTGTTTGTTTGTTTGTTTGTTGGGTTTGTGTGTGTTTTTTTATGGGCAGAATTTTCTTTAGGTAAGGCATTCCTAAAAAGAATATAAACCAACATCAGTGATAACATCAACCATGTATGGACCAATTCCTGAGTGCTGGGTACTATCCTCATCATTTTATATGTACATTTCATTTAAACGTCACAACGATGTTGCCACTTAATGGATGAAGAAATTGAGGTTCAGAAAGAAAATAAAGTCACACAGGTGGCCAGTGGCAGAGCTGGAACTCGAGCCTCATTTCTAATCACCAGGCTGTCCTGTGGCCCCTCTTGATCAATTAAGCTGTCATTACTTGTAAGGTGTTCATTTACAACCTGGACAGCCACAATCCAAGGGCACCAAAGGGGCAGCTTCTTCCTTCTCACAGTCTGTCAGTTACTCGGCACATTGCATTGCCACAAGTGCAAGTTCTGGCCTGTGAAGAATGAAGCACTTCCCCACAAAAGTAGAGCCTTTTTACCCTCTCAGATGCTCCTGGGGGAACCCAGTGACCCAAAAGTTGGTCAGTATGTTGGGGACAGCCACTAGAGTCAGGGGCTCCCAAGGGAAAAGGGAGACTTTCCTTTCCTTGGAAAACAGAAAATAAGCACAGACAGGGTTGTCTTGCCTTCAGGCAAAATGTGTTTAAAACATAGGAAGAAGAAACGGATAGAGGAAAGGGAAGAATCTGCCATTGTTATTTTGGTATATCTTTCTTGGGAGACTTTATTTCTTTCTTGGTCGGGTCTGTTCAGGCTGCTATAACAAAATACCAGAGTCTTATTTCTCACAGTTGAAGGTCTGAGGTCAGGGTGCCAGCATGATGAGGTGAGGGCCATGTTCCAGGTACCTGACTTCTCTCGCTGTTTCCTCATGTGGTTGAAGGGGCCGGAGAGCTCTTACAGGTGTCTTTTATAAGAGTGCCAATTCCATTCATGAAGACTCTGACCCAATCACCTCCCAAAGGCCCCACCTTCTAACTGAGGGTTAGATTTCAACATATTATCAACGTAAGAAATGTCCAAACCTGAAGAGAATTTTTATAAGAGTTTATTGGAGCCAAAACCAACCAGGAAGCAAGAGCTCAAATGCTCTAGAGAGCATGGTTTCTTTTATGCGTCCGAAATTAAGGAGAGACTGTAAGGAAGATAGCATGGAGGTAGGAGACAGCAAGGCAGGGATTGTTTACAGGATAGTTAAGAAGATTGTGCTCTCTTGAGGATGGTTACACTTATTTCAAAGGTGTGTTAACCTAGATGCACAAGAACAATGGACAGGGCTTGGTTAAGGCAAACATAAAGCTTTTACTAAGAAGTTACATGCCTGGGGCATTATTACCCAATAAGACCTGCCCAGTTAGGAATTTATTATCAGATCACCCTGTGAGGTTACTTTCTGTAGAACCACTTTTTCTCCCACAATTTGAGATGCAGAGAACACATTCAGACCAGAGTAACCTCTATGTCTCTATGTCGGTGGTTCTCAATTTGGGGGTGATTTTACAAACCAGGGGATATTTAGCAATGTCTGGGGACATGTGGGTCACCACTGGGGTGGGGGGTGGGAGTGAGGACAGAGTGGTGAGGGGTCGTGTTGCTGACATCTAGTGGGTAGAGACCAGGGATGATGCTAAACTTTTTCAATGCACAAGACAGTATCTGATAACAAAGAATTATGTGGCCCAAAATGTTGATAGTCCCGAGGCTGAGAAATTCTGCTCTGATTGCTGAAGCATGGGACTTCGTAAGCACAGGTCAAGTACAAGATATTTGGGCTTATCTTTACTACAACTTATCATCAGCTTTGAGAAAGGCATCCTTCCATTTTACCTGGCCTCATTTCTCTCCCTGTCAACAAATGAAGCCGGATTCAGAGATTTACTAATTCTCTTTGTTTTCCACCCCCTGAATCTGAACATAAAAGTGATTCCCAATGCTCACCTGTTCACAGCTCCCAGGTGCCTTGATGATTACCTATGAGGCCATAACTGGTTTACTTATGGAAATGGGGAATCAGAGAAAAAAAATTAAGCCTAGCAAACTGGGTGGGTGGAGGAGCAGGCAACAGGAACATTCCAGAAAGTATATTCAGAGGAAACCTGCCTCTAGGATAAAGTAAAATGTACAATTAAAAAAAGAAAGAAAGAAAAATGCCCTGGCCAGTGTGGATCATTTGGTTGGGCATTGTCCTCTGCTGGTTGGATTCCCGCTCAGGGCACATACTTGGTTTGCAGTCTCGATCCCCAATAGGGGATGTGCAGAAGGCAGTCCATCCATGTTTCACTCTCACATTGATGTTTCTCTCTCTGCCTCTCCCTTCCTCTTTCTCTAAAAAGCTAAAAAAAAAAAAAAAGAGGAGAAACCAAGATGGCAGCATAGTTAAACCCCTGAACTGCTGCCTCGCACAACTATTTCAAAACTACAACTAAAAGACAAAACAGACATTATCCAGAACCACAGGAGGCTGACTGAGTGGAAATTCTACAACTAGAAGGAAAGAGAAAAGCACACTGAGACTCACAGGAACTGCGGAAGGCAGAGGTACGGAGGCGCACACATGGAGAGGGCTGGCAACTGAGTACAAGGCTGGCTTCCTCAATTGGGAGGGAGACAAAAGCTCCCAACTGCTCTGAACTCCAGTTCTGGGTGAGACTCTGGGGACCCAGACTCATACGGGGAGAAACTGGACTGTCTGACAGCAGGTGGAACTCGAGGGTGGCTTTCTCTCAGAGGTGCTTGCAGTGATTACCGTGGGACACTGAGACCCAGGGGCCTTTTAGGGCAGGGCTGAAGGGAAGCCATTGCTGCTTGCTCTGCCCTGAGATTCCGTCCCACCCCAGCTGTGCACAGAGGCTTTTGCATAAGAATGGCCTGGTCCTTTGAATTCTAAACTTACCTAACAAACTGCAGCTGAGTCAGTGAGACCCAGAACATCCAAAAGAAGGCCCAAGGCCCCACAACAGCTTGTAGTGCTTCACAGCTGGGCCTCATCTGGGGACCTCCAAAACACAAACAAAGAAGAGATCTGCAGATCTCTCCATAACTCCTGCTGGGTGGCCTCAGGCAGAGGCTAAATTAGCACCTCCTTGGAGATCCAAGAGCCAGTGTACCCAGGGGTCAGAGTGGAACCATCCAGATTACAACTCCTCAGCTCCATAAGGGACACACTCAGGGCAGACACAGTGAGCACCAAATCCCACTGAAGCAAGTCTTGTCTCATAAGGGTGTCTCCAGCACAGAAGTTCTCCCAGCATAGACACAGCTGATCCTCACAGCCAATTGGCCTGGAGGTCAGTTCCTCCCAGTGATACCAAAAACAATCAAGGCTTAACTACAACAAGACTGTGCACACAGCCCACAAAGGGGTGCACCAAGAGTGTCCACCTCAGGTAACTGGGGAGGCTGAGCCACTGGGCCCTATAGGACACCTAGCACACAAAGCCATTCTACCAACACAGGGAAGCAGCCAAAATGCGGAGACAAAGAAACAGGTCACAAATGAAAGAAATGGAGGAAAACAAATGACTGGATATAGAGTTCAAAACCACGGTTATAAGGTTTTTCAAGAATTTTCTAGAAAAGGCCAATAAATTTAGTGAGACCCTTGAGGATATGAAAAAGGACCAACTAGAAATTAAGCATACACTGACTGAAATAAAAAATAATATACAGAGATCCAACAGCAGACTAAAGCAGTGGTCAGCAAACTCATTAGTCAACAGAGCCAAATATCAACAGTACAACCAGTGAAATTTCTTTTGAGAGCCCAATTTTTTAAATTTAACTTCTTCTAAAGCCACTTATTCAAAACAGACTCACCCAGGCCATGATATTTTGTGGAAGAGCCACACTCAAGGGGCCAAAGAGCTGCATGTGGCTCGCAAGCCACAATTTGCTGACCGCTGGACTGGAGAATCACAAGAGTCAAGTCAGAGATTTGAAATACAAAGAAGCAAAAAACACCCAACCAGAAAAACAGAAAGAAAAAAGAATCCAAAACTATGAAGATAGTGTAAGGAGCCTCTGGGACAACTTCAAGCATACCAACATCCAAATTATGGGGGTGCCAGAAGAAGACAGAGAGCAAGATACTGAAAACCTATTTGAAGAAATAATGACAGAAAACTTCCCCCACCTGATGAAAGAAATAGACTTACAAGTCCAAGAAACGTACAGAACCCCAAACAAAAGGAATCCAAAGAGGACCACACCAAGACACATCATAATTAAAATGCCACGAGCAAAAAACAAAGAGAGAATATTAAAAGCAGCAAGACAAAAACAGTTAGTTACCTACAAGGGAGCACCCATACAATTGTCAGCTGATTTCTCAACAGAAACGATGCAGGCCAGACGGGAGTGGCAAGAAATATTCCAAGTGATGAATAGCAAGAACCTACAACCAAGATTACTCTACCCAGCAAAGCTATCATTCAGAATTGAAGGTCAGATAAAGAGCTTCACAGATAAGAAAAAGTTAAAGGAGTTCATCACCGCCAAACCAGTATTATACGAAATACTGAAAGGTATTCTTTAAGAAGAAAAAGAAGAAGAAAAAGGTAAAGATAAATATTATGAACAAAAAATACATATCTATCAACAAGTGAATCTAAAAATCAAGTGAATTAAAAATCTGAGGAACAGAATAAACTGGTGAATATAATAGAACCAGGGGCATAGAAAGGGAGTGGACTGACAATTCTCAGGGGGAAAGGAGTGTGGGGGTTGTGGGAAGAGACTGGACAAAAATCGTACACTAATGGATGAGGACAGTGGAGGGGGGGTAAAGGCAGAGGGTGGGGTGGGAACCGAGTGGAGGGGAGATATGGGGGGAAAAAAGAGGAACAATTGTAGTAATCTGAACAATAAAGATTTATTTTAATAAATAAATAAATAAATAGCTAAAAAAACAAAAAAGAAAAGGAGAGAAAGGCAACTCCTCCTCCTTCCACACTCCTCACAGCCGCCTCCTCTTTCCTCCCCTTTCCAACCCACTGCCTGCCTGGGCCATTTAGGGTAGGAGGGCACCCAGCCCAGCCAATAAGAGTGGGAGGGTAGCAGCTCCTGCTTTGGTCCAGAGCAGCATCAGCCCCTTTGGCTCCTACTGAGAGGTGGAGCATGGGTTGCCTCAGAAACAGTGAGACTGAGGACCATCGCAAGAAGGAGAAGCAGAGCAAGAGGTCAACAAAAAAGACTGAGAAGCAGCTGCAGGACAAGCAGGTCTACCGGGGCCACACACTGCCTGCTGCTGCTGGTTGCTGGAGAGAAAGTAAAAGCAGTATTGTGAGTAAATTAGGATGGGTTTAATGGAAAGGGTGGCAAAGATGACCCGCAGGCTGCCAGGAGCAACAATGAATGGTGAAAAGGCTACCAAAGTGCAAGACATCAAAAATGACCTGAAGGAGGCCATTGAAACCATCGTGGCCACCATGAGCACCTGGTGCTGTGGCAGGATAGTAAGAAGCTAGGAAAACCCCTGACGAATGGAATGGGGAAACTGAGACAGGAAAGTTAAATCAAGGCCAAACAGTTCCGGCAGCTTGCAGTCAGCTTGTGAAATGCAAGATCTTATCTTCCCCAACCAAGGACACTTGAGAGAAAATTGTTTATACCGTCCTCCTAACCAGAGAGTACTTAGCTTAAATCACCCTATCCTGGGAAAATAGAGAACAAAGATTCAATTAATGCCATTTGTGCCAGCTAAACCCAAGGACAGACGAAGCCTTGGAGACAAAATAACAAATATCCCATTAAAGCCAAACAGACCTAAGATAAAAGTAAAACAGGCCAAGGAATTATCCAAAACTCCCCTATACACTCATTTTAATACATCAGCATATTAAAAATGAACCTGGAAAGCTGATGAATACTCTACTGAAACCCTCCCCTAAGATTCTCACCTGCAAAAATAAAAAAAGGATAAAAAGACCTCAGGACAAAGACTCAATGCAGGTTCACTCTAGAGCAAGGGCGTGAACTTTTTATTTTTTCCTATATTCTAAGGGTCCGCACAAGACTTGCACCCAGGGTAGCTTCTAAGCCAATAATCTCAGTATTGCTGTCCAGATGGCTTAGACATGTAGGCTTTCAACAGGGGCTTGATGTTGTTAGTAAAGTACCTAGACTTCAGATTCTGGGATACAGAGTAAAGTGGCCAGAGTAACATAATTCATATTAAGTAAGCATGACCTTTGTTTCTCATGAATTTTCCTGTTTTTCTTGAAACACATTGCTTTCTGAATCATTCATTTTCCCTCTTTAGGAGAGAGATTTGGGCATAAATATTATTGTTGTTTAATTCCTCACCCAAGGATATTTTTTCCATTGACTTTTAGAGAGTGGAAGGGAGGGAGAGAGACAGAGAGAAAGAGACATCAATGTCAGAGAGACATATTGGTTGCCTCTTGCACATACCCCAACCAGGACCGGGGATCAAGCCTGCAACTGAGATACGTGCGTTTGACCGGAATCGAACCCACAACCCTTCAGTCTTCCGGCTGGTGCTCTAACCACTGAGAAACCGGCTAGGGCATAAAAATTATTTTATTTCCCTCTTTTTTTATGTGAAATAACAGATAATTGGCAACTTACATATAGCCTAGACATGAGGAAGGGGGTGCAGAGGGGATAGTGACTGGGGAAAACTGGGACAGTGTATTACATCTTGTAAAAGCTGGACACTACTTAAAGAGGTAAGGACAGATTTCAATTAGTAAAAACTATTGTGATAGAGAAAAGAGCCCAGCATGAACTGAATTCAACTTCGTTCTATACAGAGGTGATTGGACATTTTAAAGGAGGAATGAGGGAACGGGGAGGGGTGAGCAGGACTCAGTAGAGTCAGGAAAGGGAAAAATAAAAAAGCTAGAAGGGGAGTATTGGTTCATGTGAAATCCATATGGGTTTGCTAACTTATGGAACTTAGGTCCCTACCTTCCCACAGAGACTGGGAAACAGGGACCCTATCTGTAGGTGTGGGGAACAAACAGGGAATTCTTTTGGCAGCCTTGAATTTTCTCAGGCAGGTGCTTTAGTGGACTAGGGTCATCCTAACAATGTGGCCTTGAGGTCTTAGAAAATATGTTAGTGTTTGTACAGGTCTTTATAGGCCAAAGTTGAGACCTAGTTGAAAAGAGGGCTCAGAGGAGTCTGGCTAGGATTTGGTCAAGGAGAGAATCATTGTCAACCTCAAGGTTATGTCCACTGCTCAGCACAAGTGGATTATTACCATTTGGGACCCAACATTGCCAGGCCTTCCAATTGCTGAAGGAAAGCCATAAATGCAGATATTTACACAAAATCTTCCAAATTTTAAATGTTGTTAACTTATCCCAATACATGTATTTTTAATACGGTGCAAGACAAGCTAACAAAACTTGTCTGTGGGTGAACTCTGGCCCTCAGACTACCAGTTTGCAGTCTCTGCAGAAACTAATGGTTTGGGAGGGGAAAGGGGGGATTAACCCTTGATCTTCATTCTTTCCTCATAAAAATGTCACTCTTTGACAATAGCACTTTCCCAAATCTTTATTTTGTGATGAGTTTGATTTACGAGGCATAAATAAAAATGCTTCCTGAAACATGAGAACTTTTACCTCTCAGGCAAGGTAAATAGGAACATTTTCCTATTTTATTGCTGAATTCTATGCTTTATGAATCCTTTTCCTTTAAGACCTTGCTTTTATCTCATTCCTTTGAGCAACCAAGCTACTTTGCTGAGAAAACTTGGCAGACGATTATATTTAGAAAAATGTAGAGCCAAGCAAATTCGCTGATGAGCTGCCCTGAAACCCATGACCCTGTAGGAGGGGGAGTCTGCGTCCTACTATATCTGCCTGCCCTCCTGAGCAGTTGTTATCAAACATATAACTGGGCATTTCTAGTTTGTATACCCAGGAGAGGTTTATAAGCACAGGTTTAGAAGGCATAATAAAGATCCCTTTGTAATAATTTGAATTATTTTATTGTTACCTTAAATAGAGCATTAAAAAGAAAGGTTTTTATGAGTAAGTAGCAGAAGGAAGAGTTTAGCTCTTTCCTCCCCCATCCAGGTCAAGAGTTCATTTCTTCACACCTACACCTTGCATCCACCTACGAGTAAGCAGAAAACATAAGTTATCATTCAAAGTGCTTTACACTTTTAGCTTCAAGGAAAAGCTCCTCAGTTGGGTTATCTTCAAGTAAAAGTAGTTTTAGTTTACTCTGAGGAAAGATGGGAAACAAGGCCACAGGGCGCTTTAGGGAACTCACAGACAGTTGTGCAGAGCAAGGCCTCATAGGCATTACATTCAGGATTCATGTCTGGAACCAAGAGGGGTTCCTGATCCCCAGAGCTCAATTCCATCAACAGAGCACTTGACCCCCAGCCCACAGTAAGTGTTCACCAATCCCTCGCCTTTATGGGGTATTATAAACTGAATTGTGCCTCCTCCACCGGTTCATATATTGAAGTCTTAACCCCAATACTTCAAAAAGTGCCCTTATTTGGAGGTAGAGCTTTTAAAGGTAATTAAGTTAAATGAAGAGAGGCCTCAGAAGAAACCAACCCTGCTGACACCTTGATTTTTGACTTCCAACCTCCAGAAATGTGAGAAATAAATTTCGTTGTTTAAGTCCTCCACTCTGTGGTACTATGTGATGGCAGCCCGAGCAGACTCATATATGAGGCTCAGCTGCTTTATCCCCTGCTGTTACCGGTGCTTGCATATATTTGTTGTGTCCTCATGGCTTCTTGTGTTGGGCAAAGCACTGTGACCACCACTCTCTTCAGAATTCTGGATCAGGTTTCCCATCCTCTTCCAACTCTGTGGCCAAGCGGTTACAGGATACACTTCAAAGCTACCTAAGGCTATTTGCCTTGGTGTGAGGCTGCAGGAAGAGGCTCCCCTTAAAAAGGAGTGTGCACGCACATATGTATGGGTCTGTAAAAAATGCTTAGATTTGGCCCATTTATTCAAAAGCCAGTTTGTTCTAGAAAATACAAACCAGTCTATTGTGATAATGAGGTGGGGGTGGAGGAAAGGGTTTGATAAAACTTTGTGAATACAGAAAATGTTTTGTGTTTTGATTATGGGCATGATTTCATGGACATATTTATCTTTCAAAAACTCATGAAATCTATCCTGTACAACATGGATGCAGTTTATCATATTAAATTAAACCTAATTTTTCCCCCCCAAAAAAGTTGTTTTTTAAAGGCCATTTTAAGGGGTTTGTTTTGGGATATTTGGTGCCTTGGGGTATGACAAAGAAGCCTGAAGGCTTAGGCCAAGTTTTAGAGGTGGCTCAGAAACATCAGTCTGTGATATGAATATGTGATTTCTCCACTCTCCTTGGCCTGGCAAACAATGAAGTCCATAGGCAAAAACTGGTTGTGTTGGAAAATGTGAGCAAGCAGATCAGATGGAGTCACTGAGTAATCGTGAATGAGGAAGACTCAGCATCATATTACAGTGATTACTGCCTTCAGGGTGTTCTGGGAATCTCTGAATCCGAGAATGCAAGAAAATACCCTCTTGTCTGGGTCTTATCTTTGTTCATCCCCACTTTGTTCTGAAATGAAGTTTTCTCAAAATTCTAATATAAACATAGCTCAGTTTCCACTTTGGAGTACAGGCTTTGATACTCCCCTATCAGCACAACTAATTAATGAGGTAATGTTGACTGCAGCAGAATCTTGCTGGCATCAGGAGGGATGTGCCCAGTCCATGCCCAAAGCCTTGCTTCACTCACACTGGTTTTAGTGTATGCTGAGGTGGGCAAGGGTAGATGGAACCATTATATCACTGCTAATTCAGAAACAACAGAATTCAAAGATACAGCCTATTTTTTTAAAAAAAATAAATGTTTCAAAAACAGAGAGAGATTGTCACCAGATACCCCTTTTTAGTGAACCTTGTACTGAGATACAGCGTACACAGAGAAAATTGCACCATTATACGGGAACTGCTGGATGAATTGTCACAAATGGCATACTCTAAGCTGAACATCCAGATCAAAAGGAATATTATTATCGGCATCCCAGAATCCCCCTTATGCCACTTCCTGGTCACTGTCCCCATCAACCCACCCAAAGATAAGCACTATCCAGACTTCCATCATAAGTAACTTCTTAACGTTCATATAAGTTATATAACTTTCATATAAATGGACTCATACAAGATGAATTCCTTTGTGTCCAGCTAATTTTGTTCAAAATCTTTTGTAGGATTTATTTGTATTTTTACTTACAGTTGTAGATGTTTACTCCCATTGCTGGATAATACTCCTTTCTATGGCTATACCACAATTTATATACCCTCCTACTATTACTGGACATTTGGATTGTGTCATGTTTGGGGCTAATAGGAATAGTGCTGCCATGAATGCTTTCGTACATTTGTTTAGATGAATACATGTCAAAAAAATCGGCCGTGTGTGTGTGTGTGTGTGTGTGTGTGTGTGTGTGTGTGTGATGAATTGTTGGCTCAGATGTTTAGTTTCAGTAGATTCTATGAAATTTTTTCTAAAATGGTGATAGCAATGTCCACTTCCATCATTTGTGTATGAGTTCCTGTTGTTTCTCATCCTTGCCAGCACTAGTTTTTTTCATCTTTTTCAATTTTTCCATTTCAGTGAGTCAGGAATTCTTCTGAAGAAAAAAAAAAAATGATAGGCTAAGAAGGAATAGTCACCATAAATATTTTCTCAACAATAAGTAAATTTTGCTTCTTACAGATTTAAATATATAGTTAAGTTTACTAACCTCAGACAATGAATTATACACTTAATATGAGAAGACCTCCAAATGTAACTATGCTCAAGGCTCAAGTATGTTGTTTGAAAAATATTGTGATGTGGGAGTAGAAATGGAAGTGGGTGCAGTCATTTGGAAGGATAATTTGTAGTATCCAGCAAAGTTTTAAAGGTGCACTGATGTAACAATTCCCCCTTGGGAATAGTAATACCGAAATACCTAAGTACACAAAGATTTTTTAAAATTTATCTTTATTGTTGAGAGTATTACAAATGTCCTTCATTTTTACCCCATTACCCTTCTCCACCCAGCTTCTGTGCCACTCCAGGCCTTCACTGCACTACTGTCCACAGAAGAAACAAATAATGCATGGGTTATATATATATGCATATAAATTCTTTGATTAATCTCTTCCCACATCCCTTCCCCCCTTCCTCTGAGATTCATGCTTCCATGTCTTTGGATCTATTTTGTTCATCAATTTGTTTTGCTTATTAGATTCCACAAATAAGTGAGATCATGTGACATGTCTTTCTCTGACTAGCTTATTTTACTTAACATAATAATATTCCCCAGGTTTCTCTATGTTGTCTCAAAGGATTAACAGTGCCTTCTTTTTTACAGCTGCATAGTATTCTATTGTATAAATGTACCACAGCTTTTAAAATATATTTTTATTGATTTTTAGATAGAGAGGGAAGGAGAGGACAGTGAAAATGAAACAACAATGTGAGAGCAGAACATGAATAGGCTGCCTCCTGCCCACCCCACCCCCATTAATCCTGAAACCCAGGCATGTGCTCTAACTGGGAATTAAACCAGCAACTTTTTGGTGCACAGTTTTACTTCCTCCTTTCCAATTCGTATGCCTTTTATTCTCCCTTCTTGTTTGATGGCTGTGGCTAATACTTCTTAGTACTATGTTGAATAAGAGTGGTGAAAGTGGACATCCCTGTCTTGTTCCTGTTCTTAAGGGAAATACTTGTAGTTTTTGCCTATTGAGTATGATATTGGCTGTTGGTTTGTCATATATGGCCTTTATTATGTTTAGGTGTTATCCCTCCATTCCCACTTTGCTGAGAGTTTTGTTTTTTTAAATCAAAAATTGGTGCTGAATTTTATTGAATGCCTTTTCTATGTCTGTCGATATGATCATGTGGTTTTTATCCTTCATTTTGTTTGTGTGGCATATCACATTTATTGTTTTGTGGATATTGTAATAACTTTGCATCTCTGGGATAAAAATCACACTTTTCTCATGGTGATGTCTGCTTTCACCACTCTTATTCAACATAGTACTAAAAGTCCTAGCCACAGCAATTAGACAAGAAGAAGAAGTAAAAGGAATCCAAATTGGAAAAGAAAAAGTAAAACTGTTATTGTTTGCAGATGACATGATACTGTATATAAAGAACACTAAAGCATTCACCAAAAAACTACCAGAACTAATAAATGAATTCAGTAAAGTAGCAGGATACAAAATAAATATCCAGAAATCAGTTGCATTTTTATTTTATTTTATATTTTTATTGATTTCAGAGAGAAAGGGAGAGGGAGAGAGAGAGAGAAACACCAATGCCTCCTGCACACCCAACACTGGGGATTGAGCACACAACCTGGGCATGTGCCCTGACTGGGAATTGAACCATGACCTCCTAGTTCATAGGTCAATGCTCAATCACTGAGCACACTGGCTGGGCTCAGTTGCATTTTTATATACCAGTAATGAACTATCAGAAAGGGAAACTAAGAAAATTCCATTTACAACTGCATCAAAAAATACGTAAGAATAAATTTAACCAAGGAGGTAAAAGACTTGTCCTTGGAAAATTATAAGACACGGAAGAAAGAAATTGAAGAAGATATAAATAAATGAAAGCTTATACCATGCTCATTGATAGGAATAATTAACATTGTTAAAATGTCCCTACTACTGAAAGCAATCGATAGATTCAATACAATTTCTATCAAAATATCAATTGTGATTTTTATAGAACTAGAACAAATTATCCAAAAGTCTATGGAACCACAAAACTCTCTGAATAGCACAGCAACTTGATAAAAAAGAACAAAGTTGGAGATATCATGCTAGCTGATCTCAAACTATACTACCAGGCTATAGCAGTGGTCGGCAAACTCATTAGTCAACAGAGCCAAATATCAACAGTACAACGATTGAAATTTCTTTTGAGAGCCAAATTTTTTAAACTTAAACTTCTTCTAATGCCACTTCTTCAAAATAGACTCGCCCAGGCCGTGGTATTTTGTGGAAGAGCCAAAGAGCTCTCAAGGGGCCAAAGAGCTGCATGTGGCTTGCGAGCCTCAGTTTGCTGACCACTGGGCTATAGGAATCAAAACAGTGTAATACTGGCATAAAAACAGTTATATAGATCAATGGAATATACTAGTAATATAGAGCCTAGAAATAAACCCACACCTATATGGTCAATTAATATTTGACAAAGGGCACGAAGATACATCTATTCAATAAATGGTGTTGGAAAAATTGGATAGATACATGCAAAAAATAAAACTAGTCCACCTTCTTATACAATATACAAGAATAAATTCAAAATGAATGAAAGATTTCAATGTAAGACTCATAACCACAAAATTCCTAGAAGAAAACATGCAGTGAAAGTTCTGACAATTTTCATAGCAATATCTTTTCTGCTATATCTCCTCAGGCAAGGGAAACAAAAGAAAAAATAAACAAATGGAACTATGTAAAACTAAAAAGGTTTTGTACAGCAAAGAAATTCATCAACAAAATGAAAAGGCTACCTACTGAATGGGGGAACATATTCACCAATAATACATTCCATAGGGTTAATATCCACAATTTATAAAGAACTCATATAATTTAATACCCCCCCCTCAAAGAAAAACATACACACACCACAAATCTCACTTAAAAATTGGCAGAGGACCTGAATAGGCACTTCTCCAAAGAGGACATGCAATTTGCCAATAGACAAATGAAAAAATGTTCAACATCACTAATTGTCAGAGAAATGCAAATTAAAACCACAACGAGATATCACCTCATACCTGTCAAAATGGCTATCATCAATAAATCAACAAACAGTGCTGGTAAGGATGTGGGGAAAAGGGAACCCTTGTGCACTGTTAGTGGGAATGCAGACTTGTGCAACCATTGTGGAAAACGGTATGGTGTTTCCTCAAAAAATTAAAAATGAAACTGCCTATGACGCAGCAATTCCAATTCTGGATGTATATCCAAAGAAACCCAAAACACTAATTCAAAAGAATGTATGCACCCCTGTGTTTTTTGCAGCATTATTTACAACTAGAGGCCTGGTGCATGAAATTCGTGCATGGGTGGGGGGTGGTGTCCCTCAGCCCAGCCTGCACCCCTCCAATCTGGGATCCCTCGAGGGATGTCCAACTGCCTGTTTAGGCCCGATCCTACCGGGCAGTCGGACATCCCTCTCACAATCCAGGACTGCTGGCTCCCAACTGCTCACCTGCCTGCCTTCCTGATTGCCTCAAACCACTTCTGCCTGCCAGCCTGATCACCCCCTAACCACTCCCTTGCCAGCCTGATTGATGCCTAACTGCTCCCCTGCCAGCCTGTTTGCCCCTAACTGCCTTACCCTACAAGCCTGGTCACCCCTAACTGCCCTCCCCTGCAGGCCTGGTACCCCTCAACTGCTCTCCCCTGCAGGCCTGGGTCCCCTCCAACTGCCCTTCCCTGCAGACCCAGTCACCCCCAACTTCCCTCCTCTGCCGGCCGGGTCACCCCTAACTGCCCTCCCCAGCAGGCTTGATTACCCCCAACTGCCCTCCCTTGCAGGCCTGATCCCTCCCAACTGCCCTCCCCTGCTGGCCTGATCGCTCACAACTGCCCTCCCTTGCAGGCCATCTTGTGGTGGCCATCTTGTGTCCACATGGGGGCAGGATCTTTGACCATATAGGGGCAGCCATCTTGTGTGTTGAAGTGATGGTCAATCTGCATATTACTCTTTTATTAGATAGGATAGAGGCCTGGTGCATGGGTGGGGGCCAGCTGGTTTGCCCTGAAGGGTGCCCCGGATCAGGGTGGGGGTTCCCTTGGGGTGTGGGGCAGCCTGGGCGAGGGGCCTGTGGTGGTTTACAGGCCGGCCATGCCCCCCCGGTGACCCAAGCAGAGGCCCTGAGATCTGGGATTTATTTATCTTCTACAATTGAAACTTTGTAGCCTTAAGCGGAGGTCAAATCAGGCCAGGGCTAGAGAAGCTTGACTTCCTCCACCGCCACGGGAAACCCTAGCGTCCTGCTCTCTCCAGCTCCATGACTGCCGCAATTTCTGTTGGGCTTTATTTATCTTCTATAATTGAGACTTTGTAGCATTGAGTGGAGGCCTGGGCTGGCAAGGGCAGGCGGAAAGCTTGGCTTCCTCCATTGCCAGGGAAACCCAAGCCTCCCTCCTGCTCTCTGTTGGCTGCAGCCATCTTGGTTGGGTTTATTTGCATATTCCCTCCTGATTGGCTGGTGGGCATGGCTGGTGGGTGTAGCAGAGGTACAGTCAATTTGCATATTACTCTTTTATTAGATAGGATAGCCAAGATATGGAAGCAGCCCAAGTGCTCATCAATAGACAAGAGGAATCTCAGGGGAAAGGTGGGGGTCGGGGGTGTGAGGAGAGATTAACCAGGGAACTTACATGCATATATGCATAGCTCATGGACACAGACAATAGTGTAGTGATGGCCTGGGAGGGGCAGATACAGGGTGGAGAGAGTCAATGGGGAAGAGAAAGGGCACATCTGTAATACTTTCAACAATAAAGATAATTTTTTAATTATCTTTATACATATGTATAATGGAATATTGCTCAGCCATAAAAAAGAAAGAAATCTTACCATTTGCAACAGCATGAATAGACATAAAGGATATTATGCTAAGTGAAAGAATTCAGTCACTGAAAGACAAATACCATATCATTTTATAATATAAACGAACAAACAAAATAGAAACAGATTCATAAGTACAGAGAACAGATGAATGGTTGCCAGAGGGAAGAGGGTTGGGGGAGTGGGTGAAAAAGGTGAAAGGAATGAAAAGTATAGATTGGTAGTTACAAAATTATTTTGGGGGGTATAAAATACAACATCGGAAATATTGTCAATAATATTGTAATAACTAAGTATTGTGCCAGGTCAGTACTGGAGATAACAGGGGGAACACTTTGCAAAGTATATGATTGTCTAACCACTATCCTGTATACCTGAAAATAATACAAAATAATATCGCATGCACACTGTAATTGAAAAAAATAAAAATGCTTTTTAAAGGCAGGAGAGAAGAAGAAAAAGGAGAGTGAAAGTGATGAGGAAAAGGTTTTAGATGAAAGTGTCCCTTGACAGTAGTGTCTTGGCACATATTGCTGCCCTTTTGAAATTGATATGATCTCAGTCTGCATCTCTTCAGATGTGATCCTAGAATAAGCACTGAAGTGCAAAGAGGTTATGTGAGAAGTGAAGGTGAGGGAGCAGGGAAGTGATACAGAGTGGGAGGACTGCCAATCAAACCTAAGTGATGAGACCCGCTTCCTCAGGGGGCAGCTGGAGCTCAGCCTGTGCAGAACACCACCTCAGAGACCCTACTCAAAGGTGAAGGATTTGGCTTATTTACATGCCAACTTATTGTAACTCTATTTTGAGGGCTGCTTCAGAGGGCTCTTGATTCCTCTAGTGCTTCTGGCCTGTTGCAAGGAAATGCAGTGAGTGCCAACTGGAAAAGAGGCCAATGGGCATGAAATAGGGAACTAGAAGAAGGTGGGCTGGGCACCAAATGTAGGCCACAGGTATCTGCCCAGGTTTTTTGAAACTTCTCCTCTTATTAACCTTTGTTGTTGTCATTTCAAGGGAAAATAATGATACTATCTCAGGTTGACTTGACTTTGATTCCAACACTTTGTTATAATGTTCCAGACCAAGGTGACCTGGCAAGTGTTCTCACTGGGGAGCTCTATGGGGAGAACAGAGCTGGGGATGGACACCTCTGCGAACACAGCCATGGAGTTGCCTCCTAACTTCTGGCAAACTGGCCTCCATTTCAGTTCTCTAGAGAAAAGAGAAACTAGGGACATGTATTTTCTATGAATGCTTTCGGAATAAATTCTCATGGCTTGAGATGATTCATTGCAGATATACACGGCTGTCCCAAGCAAGTCAGAGCAAAGAATGGGAGCTTGCAAAAATGTTATTTCTTATGGAATAGGCTGTGCCTTACTGTGGTTGGATTTTGGGTTATATTCAACAACGTTCCATTTCTGAAAGGGCATCTGCTATGGAGCTCTCACTTAAAAGATCATTCGATAGTGTGGATTCTGAGGGCAAGTTTAATGTGTTTCTTAGTAAGATAAGACCAATGGCAGTCTCAAAACAACAACTAAATTGCTTGTTTAAAAATACTCATTCATTTAACAAATATTTCTTGAGAATCTTGAAACAGTTGAGCTCTATTCTTAATGCTGGGATAATAGCAGTGATACACCCGCACCAAGACCCCTTACCTTGATGAAGTCTGTAATGTAGTTGTATGAAACAGGTGAATAAATATGCAAAATATTAAAGATGTCAGATGGTGATAAGTGGGGTGGAAAGGACAAAGAAGGGCAAAGAGTGAGGTGGAGTAAGGTTGGAAGCTGCAGCTTTTTAAAATTTTTTTTTAATTTTATTTTTTAAGGTGTTACAAATAGTAGTACATATGTGGACAGGCAGGTAACATTTGAGCTGAGTCTGGAGAAAGGGGAGAAGGAGCCATTTGCACCTTTTGGGTAAAGAGGCGTTCAGACAGAGGGGATGGCATGTGCACAACCCTTGAGATGGGAATGTGCCTGATCCATTAGAGCTGCAGCTAGAGGCTGGGGTGGCCAGGAATGGGCCGCTGTGGGGTTTTGGCAGAGGAATGATATAAGATGAATTCCTTTTCAGTATTATCACATGGGCAGCTGAGGTGAGCAAAGGCTGGGGGCAGAGGGTGGAGGACTTGCGGGGAGGGGGCGGGGCGCATGGAGAGAGAGTGCAGGTGGAAGGGCAGGGCAAACGCAGAAATAAATCTCCATCCGTGATGGGAGTATCTGAGGGGGCTCATCTTAGGAGTAGTAGTAATGGAAGGAACTTCTCTGACAGCTGCCCAGAGGAGCAATTCAGAAAGAGTCAAGGGCTCCTTCATACAGGAACACATCCCACAAAAGCATCTTTGCATTTGGTGATTCTAGTCCACATACATGGCCAAAGTGGGCGAGACACTAAAAATCAGGCTGAATCTGATTTAAAAATAGCCAAAGACCTAAACAGACACCTCACCACAAAAGATGTACAGATGGCAGATAAGCATATGCAAAGATGCTCTACATATATATCATCAAAGAAATGAAAAAAATTTAAAAAGGAGATACCATTTCACACCTATGAAAATGACCACAATTTAGAACCCTGACAACACCAAATGCTGGCGAGCATGTGGAGCAACAGGAGCTCTCCTGATTGCTGGTGGGATGCAGAATGGTACAGCCACTTTGGAGGACAGTTTGGCAGTTCCTCACAAAACTAAACATATTCTTACCATCTGACATAGCAATCACACTCCTTGGTATTTACCCCAAAAAAGTTGAAAATGCGTCCACACAAACCTGCACATAGATGTTTATAGCAGCTTTATTCATAGTTGCTAAAACTTGGACACAACCAAGTTGTCCTTCATTTAGAATGACTACATAAACTTAATGGGTAAATATACAGTGGTAAATATTCCAACAGACTATGGAATATTATTCAGCACTAAAAAAGAAATGAGTTACCATGCTATGAAAAGACCTGGAGGAACAAAATTACTTGGTTAAAGAAGCTAATCTCAAAAGGCTGCATGCTGTTTGGTTGTAACTATATATAACATTCTGGGAAAGGCAAAACTATGGAGACAGTAAGGGATGATGGTTGCTAGGGGCTGGAAGGAAGCTGCTCTGGGCTGGGCACTCATCTTTTGTTTCATTATCATGAAAGCCCTTCAAGGGTGTGATATAAAGCTTATAGGCCCTAGTTGGGTAGAGCATTGTCTCAATACACCAAGGTGTGACACAAGGTTCAATCCCTGGTCAGGGCACATACAAGCATCAACCAATAAATGCGTAAATAAGTGGAACAACAAATTAATGTTTCTTTCTCTCTCCCTTGCTCTTTCTCTAAAATCAGTAAATAAAAACTTTAAAAAAGCAACAGCATACAGATAATGTGATTAATTTTTCACTCACCCTACTCAGTGCTCACCAGTCCTTGGTGCGGAGGGGTAAACCCAGCTGGTTCCAATGAGAACTTTTCTTTGGGATTTATTTCCCTCTGGCCAGTTATACTAAAGTTCTCTGGTGGAGACCAGGGCAGATCAAAATATATGCCCTGAATGGAGCACCTATTCAATAAATTCTGGTAATCCACTCAATGGAGTTTTACACAGCCATTTAAAATAATGGCTATGATGACTATGCAGCTATGTAAAAAGTGCTTTGGGGAAAAATAAAACAATACAGAATTGAGTACATGTCACAGTCACCAATAATACACATTTTAGGAAAATAGACAAGAAAAAATAGTGAGAAGTACATGAAAACAATAAAAGTATGTAAGGATCATATCTGACTGTTATCACTATGAGGGTATTTGATTTTCAAAGTTGTTTTAAAATCCTAGCTTTTTTTTTTTGTTTTTTTGTATAGCAAAGATGGAGATTTATTGAAGAATAAGTAGAGACTCCCACGTGGGAAGAGGGAAGAATCCTACAGAATGGACTCCCAAGTAGGGAAGGGGGAAAGGACCCCAAAATCCTAACTTTTTGAGTTCTTCTTTGCTACAAAAGAAAGTTTGGCTTCTGAAAATAGTATCGGAGAGTTTAAATGTCAGAGATTCTGGACAGCTAAATTGGTCTGCTCTGTCTCCTGTGTCTGGAAGCTAAGACTCGAGTGCCCCACGTGGGAGGCCAATGTTTGAGTCACACTCTCCCTTTCAAGGTTCCTGAGAACAATATAACAATTTCCTGGCAGTAACCACTAGCAGTCAGCAAATTAAATTGACAAAGATACATGATACTGTCTTTCCTCCTTTCTTTTTGGTCTTCAGAAATTTAGTCAAACAGGAATTTCAAAGGTCACCTTTCTTGCCACATGATGTTAATACCCTTCTAACAACCTCAGACACTTCTCTGCAAATTTAATGAATGAGCAATTCCTGCTAACAAATGTCAAAGGAGGAAATTAAAGTTTTGAGTTTTAGTTAGAAAGTGGGGTAAAAAATATGACTTGTAAATGTTCCAGTAAAGGTTGAAGATACTTAAGTCCACATCTTTATGCCTATGTGCAAATACTGCCACTTACTTCCAAATAGTTCAATGTATGTTTTTGGTGAAGCAATTTATATAAAAAAAATAAAATAAAATCACTCAGGATCTCAATTTTCCTTCTATAAGAACTTCTTAAAATTGCTATCCTAAAAGACTGTTAGTAGTACTACAATGCAAGCTGTTGAGTATTCACACTACCAAAGGATTCTTGATCTAGTAAACAAGTTGCATTTAAAGAATGATTGGATTTATGAATCTTTATTTTCTAGATTAATATCTAATAATGTTACCAGATGGAGTCTGGGCCCAGAGCAAGTCTTCCTTGGGCTCTCTGGTTGTGTGTGGTTCTTGACTTCATGCAGGAAAGATTTCACAAGATTTAAGTCCAAGTGATTTTGAAAATATGTTTATTAAAGCTGGGACAGTGAAACAAAGGAAGGGCTTATAGTAGAAGAATCAACAGGAGAGAGCCTAGGCAGGGCTGCTTTGGTTCTCTGAGAAATAAAAGTTACAGAGACAGAAGTGAGCTCATTGGGACATCAGAGAAAAAGGGAGATGTGTTCAGGAGGTTAGTTTAGGATGAGCTGCTGCTGCCTGCTGCTCCCCTGGTTGCAAGTCTTGTGTGGACCCTTAGAGCTTTAAGTGAAAAAGAGCAGAGATCCAAGGTGTAGGCATGCTCTAGCAAGAGTGTGCTGTGCTTTTTTTGTCTTGAAGCTTATCTTTCTTTGGCTGGCAGAATCCTAGGGGAGTTCTCAGGGGAGAACTTAACAGAAAATTCATTAGCTTTTCAGGTGTATACTTCAATATGTTGATTCATCAAAATATGCATATAGAGGGGGCAGGGGTATTTTCTGATTAGTTTTATTTTTCAAGAATGTCATTAAAGGGGAACCAGGATGGAGGCTGGTCTGCCCCAGGACGTCTGGAATGTGTAAGCCATTTGCTCCTAAATGTTCTTGGTTAGGGAAGATAAAACCTTGTGATTCATTGGCTGACTATAAATTGCTCAGATTGTTTGGCCTTGTTTCATTGTTTTGTCTCACTTTCCCTTATTGCACTTGCCAAGGAATTTTCCTAGCTTCTTACTATCCTGCCATAATAAGACACTCACATGTAACAATTATGGATTTTTTAAGGCTATTTCTCTTTCCTCCTTCCCTTTCTAGCTGACTAAAAATTAAAATAATCATTACTTGTGTGCGTGCTACTGTATCTCTCATTATATTTAAATGATTGTGATAATTTAACAGGCAAACATTTTTCTTAATTTTTAGTTGGTGAAAATGCAATTAGTCACATTCTCCAATATATTCCTCTTGTCCTCCCTCTCCTGCCTTGTTTTTGTTACTTTGCCTTTGTCCTCTTGCAGATGGGAGTATGGGAAAGAAACACCAATATTCAGGGGGAGATATAATGAGGCTCTATCATTAATTAATGCTCTAATTAATGCTCTAGTGATTGTTGTTAATATTCTTCCAATGAACTGCTGCATCCCATTTCCTCATCCATGACCACTCTCTTTGACATAGCTGTTGTGTGGCTCTGCTTCTAGCCTTATAAAAAGTGGACCACAGTTCCACTTTTAGGTTGGCATATGCCTGTGGTTGCAATAAACTCCTGACCTTTCTACAGAAGCTGCATAGTTCCTGAGCCACGTTGGCTTGTCCTTCCTTTTCCCCTTCTCTGATTCTGAAATTGGACATGGCTGGCATGTAGATGATTTGTGACTTGGATTAAACATTTTTAAGAATTGTCTGTGACAAGATTATATGTCTCAATGGCTACCTCTGTACTCTGGCTCTGCCACTGGGAACCTAACCATAGGCAGAAATATTCTAGATATTTAAACCAAACACTCAACACTTCTTCAAAAAATAGACACATAAGCCCACATCTTCACCAATCTATATACGGTAGATAAAAGCCTAAGTGACCGGCCAACTGGCAGACCACCTGGTAGCTATGACACACACTGACCACCAGGAAGAAGACGCTCAATGCAGGAGTGGAAACCGAAAGGCAGGGAAACATGGAACAAATTGATGAATCTCAGAGGGAAGGGGGGAGGGGAGGGTGGGAAGAGATTAACCAAAGATCTTATATGCATACTAGAGGCCCAGTACACAGGTCCCTCGGCCTGGCCTGTGGGGATTGGGCAGAAACTGGCTCTCCGACATCCCCCGAGGGAATCCGGGATTGCAAGAAGGCACATGCCAGGCTGAGGGACCCCATCCGGTGCACGAATCCATATAGTTTGTATATAATAAACACAGCAAAAACTGTACAGGCATATCCAATGTGCAAATGATCCCATTTATTCTGACAGTGGGCATTTAGAATTTATAAAAAGTGGAAACTAAATTGTTTCCCAATAACATACTGGTTCCAGCACAGCCATTTGCTTGCAGTAACACTTACCACAAGATTTGAAATATCCAGATGTTTGTCAGGGAAACAATTTGATGTCTCTGTTTTTAAGTAATTTGCCAATGTAGGGGGGCAAAACATTTTCCTCAACCCTCCTAGTGTGCCTGGCTGAGTCTGAAAATTAAACTGACAAAGACAGATGATCAGGAGAAAAGCATATAAATTTATTTAATATAATTTTTATGACACAGGAGCCTTCATAAGAAAATGAAGACCTGAAGAAATAGTTAGACCTGAGTGTTTTTATGTGAGGTTTGATGAAGAGTGGGCAGTCACTGAGGAACTTGACAGGTTAAAGAATAAGAGATAAAGCATAGTACATTAGGGGAGACCTGGTAAGTCCTGTGTGTTCAAATTCTTCTCCTTATCCCTTTGCCTTCAGAGGTAAGGCTGTTCTTTCACCCAAGTGTAGGGAGGGCACCTCTTACATGAGAGTTTTCTCAAATTCCTTCATTTAAAAGGCCAAGGTGCCAAATTTGGGTTAGCATGACCTGAACGCCATCACCAGTTAAAACTAATGTTACATTGATTCAGGTGTTCTCTGGAGTATAGATTTGAAGGGGAAAGGGGTTTTATTGAAGTATCAAAAGGAGTACACATGTCAAGAGTATTATGGTTTGTTTAATTTCTTAAACTGAGTATTCTTTTTTAAAATATATTTTTATTTATTTCAGAGTGGAAGGGAGAGAGAGAGAGAGATAGAAACATCAATGATGAGAGAGATTCATTGATTGGCTGCCTCCTGCATGCCCCCCACTAGGGATTGAGCCCACAACCTGGGCATGTGCCCTGACCGGGAATTGAACCGTGACCTCCTGATTCATAGGTTGATGCTCACCTACTGAGCCACGCCAGCCAGTCTCAAATTGAGCATTCTTATAACCAGCACCCAGATCAAAAATCAGAACATTCCAGTCCCCCAAACCCTCCTTCAAACTTCCTCAGACACTATCCTCCAGCATGGGTAACTATATGTCCTTTGGAGCACATGTATGCTCATTTCTAATGCGTATACCTAGAGAGTAATTGCTGGATCCTAGAGAATGAATACTAGTATAATTGGCTTTAGCTGATATTGCCAAACTGTTTCCAAAGTGGCATTGTACCAATTTACACTTCCACCAGCAGCGCATGAGAGTTCCAGTTGTTCCACAGTGTCACCAACATTTGGCATTATCTATGTTTTTCATTTTAGCCTTCTGATGATGCCTGTAATGTGCATTTCCCTGATGACTAATTAACTTGAGCACTTCTCATATGTTCATTGACCATTTGGATATACCTTAGGAAATTGATTTTTAATATTTTCAAGGAGTGTTTACTTGTACAATCTAAAATAAATAGAGCCCTGGCCAGTTGGTTTGAGTGTTATCCCATTTACTGAAAGGTGGTGGATTGTATTGCCAGTCAGGGCACATACCCAGATTGCAGTTTCGATACCAGGTCAGAGCAAGAGCAAGAGATAGCCAATCATTGTTTCTCTCTCACATCAGTGTTTCTCTCCTCTCTCTCCCTCTCTCTCTCTTTCTCTCTCTGTGTCTCTCTCCTCTCTCTCCCCTTCTCTCTCCCTTCCGTTCTCTAAAATCAATAAAATAAGTACATAAATAGAAAAACATTGTCCATTAAAAAATAAAAATACAAAACTAACTTTTCACCCTCACTTAACTTTTCATCCAGGTGTATAAACACAAGTGAACATTAGTTTCCTGGGTGGGAAACACTCTCACTTAGATGGGTTAATGAAGGGACTTCTACAGTTGTGCAGGAGGGATTAACCGGGGATGGAGAAGCACCCAGGGAGCCACAGCAGTGGGGAGACATATCACCCCAGATGTAAACAGGCAAAGGGGAGGAGAGGTGTATCGGGAACCAGTGAGAACTGCTACAGGGAAGAGGGCCTGCTGGCAGAAGCCAGTAGTTGTGGAGAAATACAGCCAAAGCAGAAAACATTGCCTGGAGAATAGAGGAAATGGGAAAGTAATACCTCACCTTTCTCCTGCCCTCCCTGCTCTCCTCTCCTCTATTAGTACTTTGCCTTTAGCAAATCCAACCTGAGTCCAGAGAACAAGGGAACCTAGATGGGGCAACCCAGGGCACAGAGTGGGGCAGCAAGGAGAGTAGAGTGGACCTGCGGGGATAGAGATGGAACAAACATGTTAACCATCACATGGGAGTACTGCAGTGTGATGGGAAGAACACAGTACCAAAGCCCTGGACTCCGTCACTCATTGGCTCTGTGTTTTTGAGGAGAAATAACCTCTCTGAGCCTCACTATCCTCACCTGTAAAGGGAAAGTTTGCCTAAACTGTCTAAAATTTCTTTCAGTCCCATGATTGAGTTTTGTGAAAGTTGTTGTTATTCATTGAGTAGCTGCTGCCATCTTCATCAGGATGGGCTAGCCAAGTCCCTAACCACTTCCTAGTGTGTTATACAGTGACGAGAGGCATTTGGGTTTGCAAACCATGGCCTAAGGTTTCTGGATAAAGGTGAAGGCATTAGCTAAATAACATATATGCAGCCCTAGCCAGTTTGGCTCAGGGGATGGAGCATCAGACTGTGGACTGAAGACTCCGGGTTCGATTCTGGTCAAGGGCACATGCTCGGGTTGTGGGGTCGATCCCAGTAAGGAGCATGCAGGGGGTAGCCGATCGATGATTCTCTCTCATCACTGATGTTTCTATCTCTCTCTCCCTCTCCCTTCCTCTCTGGAATCAATAAAATGATAAATATTAAAAAAATAAAGAACATATATGCATATCCCATGGACACAGACAATAGTTTAGTGAAGACCAAGGGAGGAGGAGGCAGGGGGTGGGTAGAGGTGGACAAAGAGGTGAGGAAGGGGGACACCTGAAATTATGTCAACATTAAAATTTTTTAATAATAAAAAAAGATCTCAATCAAAAATGTCTCCCTGATAAATTGTATATTTCCCGCTATAACTATTTCCACTTTCAGTAAAGCAGTACCCCAGTGGGAAATACATGGCACAACTACTCTGGGTTTCAGAAGCTCCACCTTTTCCAGCAGAAAGCAGTCTAGCTGCAGGGCAGGTCCCTTGGGAATGATTGAAGTGACATAAAGCATAGGGTAGCTCCAAAGGCACTGAGGACAGGGTAAGGCAGAGGTCCACACCTTCATGCTAATGAAATATGAAGTATTAAAAACACCACTGCAAAATGTAGCAGTAGCTGTGGGAACCTAAAACATACACATCCTATGATCCAGATTTCTTCTAGATATTTCCCCTAAAGAAGTTCTCATACAGGTGTGTGTGCTTTACTTAAGCTAACTTGTATTGGGGTTCTACCACTTATTATCCATGTACTACTTCCCTACTTATTACCTATCCTGTGTGATCAGAATGCATTAGTAGATTAATGGTTTATTTTGATGCTGTATTCACAGAGATTATTCTTTGAGCTTCAGTGACCGGCTTGATTTCTGCAGCCTATTGGAGTGTTTTTGTTTCCAGTCATGCCATCTGAGAAATTCAATACCAGGAATTATTGTCTAACAAATAGAGGGCCAAAGGGAAATCCGGAGGGCTAACTACACCAGCCAATTCCTCTACACTACAGATTGCAGATGACCTTGGGTAACCTTGCTCATTGCTCTTATTTCTCTTATCTGTGTATGCAGCTCTTTGCCCCAGATCTTGAGGTCACTTTCATTTATAAAAAACCTCAGGAGGGCCTTAGTTTGTTCTGTGTTTCAGAACGGATGAATACCTTTTGACTATCTGAGGTGGCTATCTTATTCTTTTATCAACTGCATTGGAGTTGTTGGTATAAGAGAAATAGCTGCTCAGACATCAACCCATAGAAGTTGTTTCTTAAACGAGGCTGCAATTAAATTGCCTTTTAAAAAAAATATGTTTTAATTGGCTTCAGAGAGGAAGAGAAAGGGAGAGATAGAAATATCAATGATGAGAGAGAATCATCTGTTGGCTGCCTCCTGCACAACCCCTACTGGGGATCGAGCTGCAACTGCAAACAGAGCATGTGCCTTGACTGGGAATCAAACTATGACCTTCTGGTTCATAGGTTGATGCTCAACCACTGAGTCACATCGGCCAAGCTAAATTGGCTTTTTTTTTAAACATATTTTTATTGATTTTAGAGAGGAAGGGAGAGGGAGAGAGAGATAGAAACATCAATGATGAGAAAGAATCATTGATCGTCTGCCTCCTGAACATCCCATACTGGGGATTGAACCAGCAACCCAGGCATGTGCCCTTGACCGGAATCGAACCTGGGACCCTTCAGTCCATAGGCTGACACTCTATCTACTGAGCCAAACCAGCTTGAGCTAAATTGGCTTTTGTAGCCTCAGGCAAGTCAATGAATTTAAGTGATGAAAATTTTATTTATTCATGTAGCTTTTCATCTTCTTTTAGTTTAGAGATGAAAATGCAACCTGTTTTAATAGTCAATGAATAGAGAGAATTGCTGAAATTACAAGTAGAATTACTCAAAATTATTATGATATTGCAAAACATTACGTTTCTGTTGACAACTTGAAATTGTGGTATTTTTAGAGCAAATCAATCCAGATATGGAATTTCAGCTTATTTTCCACTCTCCAATTTTGTTTAATTATCAAGGTTTTTTACTTAAGCTAATTTGAGTTGGGGTTCTAGTCTTAATTATCAAGGTGTTTTTCATTTTTTAACAGGAATTTATATAGTTTAAGAAGTGAAAAACATGACAACATGGATAGATTTCACAGATATAATGCTAAGTAAAAGAAGTCAAACAAAAAATATATATATTATAGGATTCAGTGCGAATGAAGTTCAAGGACAGACAAAACTGATCTATATTGATAGAATAGTAGCTACTTCTGGGGGTTAGGAGAGTACAGGAGAGTCTTCTGCTTCAGCTATTCTTTATTTTGGTGGTTTCATAGTTTTGCCCTTTATTGTACATGTTATAATTAAAAATAAATAAGAAAAATAAATTATCCTTTTCTTCCTTCCGCTCTCTAAATATCAATTTTAACAAATCTAAAAAAAAAGCTCTGGTTCAGTCCCCAAAGCATATACCCAGGTTGCAGGTTCAATCCCCAACTGAGGTGCATCCGAGAGGCAATTGATCTCTCTCTCCCTCTCTCTCTTTCTCTCTCTAAATATCAATTTTTTTAATCTAAAAAAAAATATTTTAATTGAACAAAACACCACCTGGCCCACAGTGGTAGTTTAAAGACTACTATTTTACAAATAATTAATCTATGATTTATAATTATTCTATCATATTTTAGTGGCTATGAAAACAAAGGAAGACAAATGATCTGTATTATGATGTAGGTAATTTAAAAAGATTTTTGTTTTATATGAGTCTCTCAGAATGAACAATAATGAAGAAGCATAATCTTTTATAAACCTGATTTATTTCTCTATCCAGTAACCTCAAGTTTTGATATTACTATTTGATATCAATAATTTGGATAATATAGAATGTTCTACGATGTCATATATTTTAATTATCTTATTGTCAATAATATCCATATCTAATTATCATCCTGTAATATTTGGTTGTATGTATTTGCTCAGATATTATATTGTGAGAAACAGGTTTGTTAACATTTTTCTTTTAATATGTTTTCAAAGATTTTTACATAGTTTAGCTGTGTTGCTAAAACTGAATCTATCTCTTGTGTTCTACTGGTTGTTGGATGGAAACAAATGTTGACAAATTACTAAATTAATCTTGAAGTTATAATCATTGTCATATCTTTTGCTGCAATCCATTTGAAAGAAAAGAAGCGTCAAGCCCTAATTTACCAGTGTACCAAGAGCACTTGTTAATAAATCCTATGCACAGAGCGTGCTGGACAGTTTTACATTTACTTTCAATTACAGGTACAATTACTGCTTCCAGTTTTGTTTTGTTTTTAATTTCTGCCCTAGAGACTTGGCACTAAATAAAGCTCAGACATACAAAACAAAAAACAAAAACAAACAAACAAACAAGGAAATGACTGATAAAAATCATATCATAGAGTCTAGAGCTAAGCAGCTTATTCTGTCCATAGAGATAATAAAAATTCTTGCTTGTCATCATTTCTGGATGAATTCCACCATATGGACTGGATAAATCCATCATCCTAAACCACAAGGTTAGGCTCCCAGAAATTGAAGTGACCTATGGCAGACCCTTGGCATTCTGCCTAGATTTCCTTTCGTGCCTTTCACTATGTTTATGTATAATCCTTATCACCCCCCACCAGCCCCCAAACTTTGTGTATATTTCCTTCCAACATGTGGGCAATTTTTTTTAAAGCACAGTAAGGAAGTTGAAAGTTTGATGACATAGTAGAAAAATATTTGCAATACATATGATAGACCAAATGATTCTATTTCTACTGTATATTGACCTCATGTTACTTGATAAGAAAAATCACCAAAATTACAATAGAAAAGTGGGCAAAAAATATAAGTAAAAAATTCACAGAAGAAAATAGCAATCTTACTGCCATGCAAAAAAAACACACCTATAAATCAAACCAAATTGTGATGCCATGATTCTCCTACTAAGTTAGCAAAGTGTTTTTTAAATGAACAATTAAATGAACACACTGAACCATCACTAGTCCTAGTATAAATTGGAATAGCTTTTCTAATAAGAAATTTGGCTTTAAATAAGTTTGTACTCTTTGGCCCTATTAATTCCCCATATAGAAACTAATCTATGGAAATAGCTTTTTCTTCTTTGGAAGCATGTTCTTAGCTACTGGAACCATTTTGCCCAGACAACCTGTAGTGTTGGGAAAGTACTCCCCTCTAGTAACTATTGGGTGTAAAACTATGAAATCCCATAACTTCCTTTGTCAATCACTTTCACATAAATCTTTATCTCAGGGTTTGTTTCTGGGGAACCTGAAGTAAGACATGACCCAAAACCCTAATCTGTCATCTCCAACTTGGGTTTCACAAATGCTGCTGCGCAATTGAGATTGGAGGGGGCTCAGGAGCTGAGGTCTGCTCACTATTACTGCTTTTCCTCCACTCTCTTTTTACTCTTGCAAAAATTCAGCACTTCTGACTCCCCCACATTCCCTTTTACACATTCAGTACGTTTGGGTTGTCAATTTAATGTTAGCACCAAAATGTATACAATTGAATGGTAGATCCTATATAACTTCAAAAGGTTTTTAGTGCAAAAATGTTGAAACCATAAGCCACCTACCTAATTTACCTCTGACAGGTTATGAGCATAAACATAAATCTTTTCAATCAAGGTCTTACCAGTCCTGTGTTATCATAAAACAGCATAACTAGTTTAACTGTAAGACAGATCCTCACACATTTAAAATATATGCAATAAAAAATAGCCTAGATCACACCCATTTTTCACTCCATGTGCATAATTGCAAATGTGATAGTGAAACATGCTTCAACTAGTTTGGAGAAACAGTCAAACATTCCCTCAAAGGAGTGATCTTAAACTTATAATATTTCTTAATATAGGTGATTTGCTACCACTTTGAGCTTTACTAAGCCCAGGAGACCTTATTCAGCAATCTTATTTGTAATTTCTTACATAAAAGAAAATTCTTGCCTTTGTGGTTGTTTTGAAATTTCCTTGGAATAATAGAGAAAAATAATTGGCATTCTGTTTTTGATACATTAAGTTTGAGGTGCCTATTAGACGTCTAAGAAGAGGTATTGAATGGGCATTTCATGGGAGAGGTCCAGTCTGGACATACCAATTTGAGTCATTAGACTATATGTGGTATGCAAAGCCATGAGACTCTGTGAAGTCACCACGAAAGAGAAGAAAATAAAAAAATGGATGAAGTCCCAGGTCAGAACTCTGTGGACTCCAACTTTAAGGAGTGGAGAAAAGGAATCAATTTGAGCAGGGTGAGAAGGAGCTGCCACTTAGGAGAAAGGTGACCTCAACACTACCTTCCTTATAATGTGAAGTTAGCACTGCTGCATGGAGAGCTGGGGCCTGTGACTACTGCAAAAGTGAAACTATACAATTTCTAAGGGTTAAATGGTAAAAGGAAAGGTGGTACAGCTTTTGTCTGGCCCTTTCTTGGGGCATGGGCCTTGTGAGGCATGAGAATGTAAGAAATATGTCTACTCTGATGTTGCTACTGCCATGCTGGGAAGACCACAGACAGAGAGATAGAGACAAAGAAAGATGCCCTAGGAACCCAAGTGTTCCAGCCCCTAACTTTTCCCTGCCCAGGCACTAGGCATGTGAATGAATGAACCTCAGATGATCCCAGCCACTGGCCACTGAGCTATCCTAGTTGACATGGAGTGAAGAAGAAATGAGTTGTCCCCACCAAGCTTTGTCCAGATCACAAATTCATGAGCAAAATAAATGTGCCCATTGTTTTAAGTTATTAAGTTTTGAGATAATTCATTATGCTGTCCTAGTAACACCAAGTGAAAACGAAGTTTCAAAGAGAAGCAAGTTCTCACTTGTGTCAAAGGTTCTTGTAGGTAAAATAAGATGATGGCTGAGAACTGACCACTGGATTCATAATGTAAAAGGAACTGCAAATACTGAAAAGTGTTAAGGGGAGAGCTGAAATGGAGTGAGTTTAAGGAAAAATGGGGATTGAATTGGAAGCAGCCAGTAAAGACAACTCTTTCAAGGAGTGTTGCTTCAAAGTGATTTGGGAAATGGGCAGTAGCTGGAGAGGAAAGTGGTGTCAGGAGAGAGACTTTGGTTGATATGGGAGATGTAATAGTATGTGTGTTGATAAGAATAAGCCAGTCAAGTGGAGGAGATGGATGACACAAAAGGGGAGGGGGAGGATTGTTGGAGCCACTTCCAGGAGAGAGAGAGAAGAGGGTCTGGGGTCTATGACTTTGTAACGCAGGTGCGGGGAGTGGTCTTAGCTGAAACATGGACAGTTTATTTATAGTTACAGTAGGGAAGTCAGAGTTTCTGGGCACAGATGCAAGGAAGTGAATAAACATGGTGGTGGGAGATGAATAAGTTCTTGTCTGTGTTCTTCCATGTTCTTAGTGGGAGAATAAAAGAACTGGGGCAATACATGGGTTTATCAAGCAGAATAAGGGGCATATTTGAATTTCATAATCATGAATTTAAAGGAAGACCATTTAGTGTGGTTATGCTGTTGTGCATCAATACTCAGTGTCCTGGGTGCAAACAGAAAGTAAATAGGACATCGGACTTAACCAGGTTTATGGTGTTGCCAAGAGAAAACTAATAAGAGAGAGAGGGACAAAGGAGTTGAGGATCTAAGCAAGGAAGTGATATATTAATTGGCTGTGGAATTTCAGCTGAACTAAGAGGAAAGAAAAGATTGGGGGAGGAAGGGAGGGACAGCAAAGACTCATAAGGATCAATGCATTGTGGGTCCCAATAAAATTCAAGAATTGCTTGAGCTCATATATTTTAATTATCTCCATTCTGAGGATGAGAAACTTTTGTATCTTGCAAATAAAGTCGCTAAGGAGTGGCAAAGCTGTCATTCAAACCTAGGTTGTCCAACTCCTGCAACAGTGAGAACCCCTCCATTCACAGCCCAGCTTCCGATCAGAAAGTAAAGAGAGTAAAAAGAGCTTTCTGTGCTGATGGTGACCAAACACCAGATCTGGAGAAATCTTAGGGAGAGGTCCCTTGTGTCCTGAAAGCATGGCTTGAAGTCCGGAGTGAAATTATATTATGTGCTTTTTGAAAGACTTATGGTTATTTTTCTTGGAAACCAGTTCTTAATTGAGTTCTCTTTAGAACAGGATGCAGCAGAGTACATGGGTGTAGAAGCAAAAACTGGTAGTTTCAGTCTATCTTGTGTGACAGGTACATGGATCCTTCCCACTGAGGTATTTCCTGCACTCCATAGAAGATTTCATCAAAGGAAGCCTGTGTTAAATTACATCACCAACCCTATTGTTTAAAGTTTCTATTACTGCCAATTAATTATAATGAGGACCAGGGGGCTCTCTGTTCCAGCCCTGATGAAATATTCAGCCAATGGATCGCACCACAGTGATGAGAGGATGTTTGTAAGAGGAAGTTTTGTAAGAGGAATTTGTCAAGGCTCTCAATTGTATTTGCAATATCATTTCCTATTGTTGATTGTCCTGTAATTCTGGTTGTGCGGCAACTTTGGCATTGGTAATATGTTTATTTCCAGAGGCAGTCATTTGGGTGGGGAAAAAGAGGAGAGCTAAGAGGTTGTTCCTTATGTGTTTACAAAGGGCAGGTGAGCTTGAAGCTAGTTATCTTATCTTTCCTTTTGCTGCAAAGAGAAAAATTTTAAAACTTGGACAAGTTATATGATTTAAGAGATGGTAATATTAAAATAAATTGGGCCCTAGCTGGTTTGGCTCACTGGATAGAGCGTAGGTCCATGGACTGAAGGATCCTGGGTTCGATTCTAATCAAGGGCACATGTCCGGGTTGCAAGCTCAATCCCCAGTAGGGAGCATGCATGAGGCAGCCCATCATTGATCCTTTCCAATCTTTGATGTTTCTACCTCTCTCTCCCTCTCCCTTCCTCTCTGAAATCAATAAAAATGTATATAAATAAATAGGAAGGAAAATTAGGTTATTCAAAACCAAAATAAGACTATAGAGAAGGAAGAATTTTTTCTTACCCATTGCTCAGACCATATTTCTCCCACCTCATCCAACCATTCCACCTTCACCCCCGCCCCCACTGGGACTTTAGGGAGCTCCCATTGTTTTATAAATACTGACCCCAGGCAATGGAGAAAGAACAGCAGCTATAGCCTCAGAAAGACCTGAGTTTTTAATACTTCCATCTATTAATGTGCAGCATTGAGTCAGATAGGGCTCTGAGACTTAATTTTGTCCTTCACAAAATAGGGGTCATAATAGCTACCTTATAGGGTGATTTGTAAGCTTAAATAAGGCAAACTATGAAAGTATCTGGTTGCTCACAGTTGACAACAATGTTTTGTTGACTTCTGTCCCTCAGCCTGTCCTGGGATTCTTCCTATCATCTAGTCCTTATTTTTGAATAAAGCACTTGGAATGTTTCCTACATTTCAACAAATTCTATTTGCCTCCCTCCCTTCCTTTCATGTATCCTTCCTTCTTTCCTCTCTTCCTTCCTTCCTTCCTTCCTTCCTTCCTTCCTTCCTTCCTTCCTTCCTTCCTTCCTTCGGCCCCCAAATCCCAATTCCCGATATAGCCTTTCCAACTACATAGGAGCTATAGCTTACATGTCAAATTTCCCTTGCAATCATACATAAGTTTCCATGACTCACATTACTATACATTTATCATAGCATCAATAACTTATTTATTTATTCATTCATTCATTTACTAATTCATTTATTAATCTAGTCATTTGATTTACATGCTGATTCAATGCTTTCCCTCTTGTATTTCTCTCCATGTTGTATTGTACCTGACATCTTATATTTTATGGTGCTTCATACTTTGTTTCCAACTTGTTTTATATATTATCTCAGTTGAACTTTATAATGTCCTGGGACGTAAGCAGAGCAGATATCACCATAATTTTCCACTTTTGTAAAAGTAAAAACAGTTCAATGGAGTAAGTGGCTTATCTACCCAAGATCACAACACTGGTTTCTAAAAGCTATTTTGACTCAAAGCATACTCATGACCTTCACAAGCATGTCCTACCCTCTTTAATCTCTCTTACGGTGTATGTGACCCTAGTTCTATCAATTAAATTCTCTGGCTATAGAACCCTAGGAATGTGGGTCTCTGTGTACTCTGGTTGCTTTTTTCAGACTATACTAGAGTCCGTTTGAAGTGTCCTTAATATCATATAAATCCTAATTTTTCTTTAATTTCATATTTCCTTAAGTGCTAGGAACCATAGATACTGGTTTGGATTTTCTAAGTTTCGGGTCATCAGGAGCAATACCTTAATCCTTATGGTGAGGAGAGAAGATCCCCTGCAAAAGCATTAGGTTTTGGCTTAAAGAATTGGCAATCATTTCAGCTAGTTCTTCCACCAAACAGGTTCAGCCATCCCTAATTATAATTCATAAGCTCAAGAGTATGTTAATTTTATTGTTGCAGAACCTGCTTATCCCTCATAAACAGTTGCAGAATGTTAGATTAAGTTGATTATTGCTCTTTTTTTTTAAAATAAATCTTTATTGTTCAGATTATTACAGGTGTTCCTCTATTTTTTCCCCCATAGCTCCCCTCCACCTGATTCCCCACCCCACCCCATGCCCTTACCCCCGCCACTGTCTTCATCCATAGGAGTAAGATTTTTGTCCAATCTTTTCCCGCACCCTTCACACCTGCTTCCCCTGAGAATCGTCAGTTCACTCCCTTTCTATGTCCCTGATTCTATTATATTCACCAGTCCATTCTGTTCCTCAGATTTTTTATTCACTTGATTTTTAGATTCACTTGTTGGTAGGTATGTATTTGATGTCATTTTGTTGTTCATAATTTTTATCTTCACCTTTTTCTTCTTCTTCCTCTCCTTAAAGAATACCCTTCAGCATTTCATGTAATCCTGGTTTGGTGGTGATGAACTCCTTTAGCTTTTTCTTGTCTGTGAAGCTCTTTATCTGACCTTCAACTCTGAATGATAGCTTTGCTGGGTAGAGTAATCTTGGCTGTAGGTTCTTGCTGTTCATCACTTTGAATATTTCTTGCCACTCCCTTCTGGCCTGCATAGTTTCTGTTGAGAAATCAGCTGACAGTCGTATGGGTACTCCCTTGTAGGTAATTAACTGTTTTTCTCTTGCTGCTTTTAATATTCTCTCTTTGTCTTTTGCCCTTGGCATTTTAATTATGATGTGTCTTGGTGTGGTCCTCTTTGGATTCCTCTTGTATGGGGTTCTGTGCGCTTCCTGGACTTGTACATCTATTTCTTTCACCAGGCAGGGAAAGTTTTCTGTCATTATTTCTTCTAATAGGTTTTCAATATTTTGCACTCTCCCTTCTTCTGGCACCCCAAAAATTCGGATGTTGGTTCGCTTAAAGTTGTCCCAGAGGCTCCTTACACTATCTTCATATTTTTGGATTCTTTTTTCTTTTTGTTTTTTCTGGTTGGATGTGTTTTGTTTCCACATATTTCAGATCTTTGGTTTGATTCTTGGGGTACGTTGATCTACAGTTGAATTTCTGTATATTCTTTATTTCAGACAGTGTATGCTTCATTTCTGACTGATCCTTTTCCACTTTTTTGGCATTCTCATTAAGCTCCTTGAAGGTCTCATCAAGTTTCTCAGCGGTTTTAAGAAGATTCTTGAGTAACCTTATAAATGTGGTTCTGAACTCTATGTCATCCAGTAGTTTGCTTTCCTCCGTTTCTTTCATTCGTGACATGTTTCTTTGTCTCCTCATTTTGGCTGCTTCCCTGTGTTGATGGAGTAGCTTTGTGTGGTAGGTGACCTATAGGGGGCAGTAGCTCAGCCTCCCCAATCACCTGATGTGGACACTCTTGGTACACCTCTTTGTGGGCTGAGTGCAAAGACTTGGTGCAGTTAAAGCCTTAATTGCTGTTGGTATACTGGGAGGAATTGACCTCCAGGCCAATTAGCTGTGAGCACTCCCTGTGTCTATAATGGAAGAACTGCTGCGCTGAAGACACACTTATGGGGCAGGACTTGTTTCAGTGGGGGCTTTGGTGCTCACCGAGTCTGCCTTTGAATGTGTCACTTATGGATGTGAGGAGTTGAAATCTGGTGTCTCACTCTGACCACTAGGTACACTGGCTTCTGGATCTCCAATGGGGTGCAGGTCAGCTACTGTCTGAGGCCATCCAGCAGGAGCTACAGTGAGAGCTACAGTTTTCTCCTCTTTGCTTGGGGTTTGGAGGTTTTGGAGCTGTCTGACCCAGGCTGCAAGTTTGCTAGGTTAAGCTGCGATAGGGTGGGGCTTTCTTCTGCTAACGCTGCTGCTTGGAGCTTGGGTGGGTTTGTAGGTTGTGCAGGGCGGGGTCTCAGGGTGTCACTAGGCTAGGGCGTGGCAAACAGCAATGGCTGCTAGTTAGCCGGCTCTGTGTCCCCAAGGGCGTCCCGGAGTCCCGTGCCCCAGTGCCGTAAACAATTATTCCTGTGCGCAGCTCTGCAAGTAAGCCACCCTCACTGGCAGACAGTCCAGCTTTTCCCCGTAGGAGTTTGGGTCCCCCACGTCTCCCCAGAAACTGGATTTCAGAGTAGTCGGGGGCTTGTCTCCCTTTGGGTTGAAAAAAGCAACGCCCGCTGCCAGCCCGGATCACGCGCCTCCGTACCTCAGCTTTTCAGCGCTCGTGCACGTCTCGATGCTCTTTTCTCTTTCCTTCTAGTTGTAGAACTTCCACTCAGCCAGCTTTCCCGTGGTTCTGGGTGACAGACGTTTTGTCTTTTAGTTGAATTTTTGAAATTGTTGCGCGAGGCAGCAGTTTAGGTGTTTACCTACGCTGCCATCTTGGATTCTCCGATTATTGCTCTTTATGTCTCAATCCTTATCTCTCCCAGTTTCCTTATCACGCCCACGTGAACCCAAAACTTGAACACTCCCATATTGGCAATATAATAGTCTTCTAATTATATTTTGTTTCCAGAAAAGGCTGTATTTGAGGGAATTTAAATGGCTTCAGGCAAATCTGTAAAATCTTGATGACCTCATTTGTGTTGTATATGGCCTCATTTTAAATTTGAACTCCACCATGAGGCACATGAGCAAAAGAAAAAATATAACAATGAAAAACATAGTCAATGTTTGAAGGTTTTATTAATAAGTGTGATTGCATTAGTAATAAGTCAAGATTCTTTTCTGAACCAGGTTTTGACTCCTATGTCTCTGGCTATTATCTATTTCCACTCCTGTGAATCTCTGAATAAACATTTGTCATAATGAATTTTTAATGTTTTGAATGTATGTTTGTAGCTTTGTGTTTTATCTTTTAAGGAAGCTTTAAATGATTAACCTATTACACATGAGGCCGAATTAAGGTGAGTGTTGTCTCTGGTTACTTGTGCAGATGTAAAAGACAATCCCATTTGCATGGAGGAATATTTGGAAATGAATTTTCAATTCAGCAATATATGTGGCATGTTTACTTTGTAATAAGCAATGCGAGAGGGGAGAGAGAAAAGGATAATATAGGATAATAAATATAGGCTTGGTTTTCGAGTACATGAGGTTTGCTGATAAAATAGAGAACTATTAAATATAATTTAAAATAAAGTGCTAAATGGAATATAACCAATTGACAGATGAGATTATCTGTGCTACACCCAGCAGAAAAGAGAATTTTCTATACGGAACCAAGTTGTTGAGGAATTGGGCATGCCAAGTACTTTGATTTCTGGATTCTCAGCATACTAGATGTTATGAATGATGGATAAAAAAAGTTCTCATTAAAAGTCAAGGAATTTATAGAGAGTCTGTTTCAGTTTTATATTGCAGAAAAACAAGCCACTTCAAAACTTAGAACCTTAGAAAGAATAATTATTATTTTTTCAATTCTGAGGGTTGACTTGACTCAATTGGTGGTTCTGCTCCATGTGATGTTGGTTAGAACTCTAGTTGACTATGCAAGGGCTTGACTCACTGATCTGGAAGTCCACAAAGGAGAACTCACATGGCTGGTGCTTGATCCTGGCCTATTAGCTGGGGACATAGGCTGAGTGTTGTGGTTCTCCTCTCTCTAGCTTGGGAACTTCACAGCATGTGAATGAATCTCACATGCATTATGCTAAGTGAAAGAAGCCAGACTCAAAAGATTGCATATCATATGATTTCATTCATACATATTTTGGAAAAGACAAAATTATAAGAACAGAAAACATATTAGTGGTTGCTAGTTGCTTTTTCTTTCAACTATTTATTTTAGATCTATCCAGGTTGATATGTAGAGTTCTAGTTCATTCCTTTTTAACTGCTATATAATTATTCCATAATATATCTTTTTTTTAAATCTATCTAACTTCCTACTAATGGACAGCAGGTTGTTTTCAATTTTTTGCTAATGTAACAAATAGCAGTAAATATCATTTAAATGAGTTTCTCTATGATGGATATGCAAAAGTAGAATTGATGGTGGTAAAAGGTGTGTGCATTTTCAGTTTTAATAATTATTGTCCAGATGCCCTCTAAAGTGTCCATATAAATTTGGACATCCACCAAAATGGTATGAAAATACTGATTTCTCCTAATACCTTACTACATTCCATATTATCAAACTAATAAATATTCACTACACTTCTTCAAACATTTGAAATAACAAAATTTTATTTTAACATGTACTGATTCAGTCCCCTGGCTGGGGTAGCATGGAATATATATTCCAAGGGGATCTTTATTCACCAGTCTTCAGAGGGGTTTGAGTATTTTTTCCTATTAACTTTGCAATATATGAATTCACATAGAAGGAAAAGAGAAGAAAACTCAAGCTGGACCTTGGGAAATATCTGCTTTCAATTCATGGAGTAAAATTAAAAGAGAGCCAGGCCGGTGTGGCTCAGTGGTTAAGTGTCAACCCATGAATCAGGAGATCATGGTTCAATTCCCAGTCAGGGCACATGCCTAGGCTGCTGGCTCGAACCCCAGCAGGGGGTGTGCAAGAGGGGGCCAGTTTATGATTCTCTCTCCTCATTGATGTTTCTATCTCTCCCTCTTCTCCCCTCTCCCTGAAATCAATTTTTAAAAAATATATATATTAAAAAAAGAGAGTGAGGAACAGTAAGAAGTGATCAAAGTTATTATAGAAAAATCAAGAGTCAAAAAGACCTGGAAAGAGGAGGCAAGCAGAGTTTGGGAGCAGGAAGATTTGTGGGAGGGGAGGATATGCTTACATCTACTGAGCCTTTATTATGGCTGGGCTTTGTACTAATTGCTTTGCATGCATATTCCATGGAATCTTCACAGTTAATTTTATGAGTTACTAGAGGCCCAATGCACGAAATTTGTGAAAGGGGCTCGGCCCTCGCAGCCCTGGCTTTGTCCAGGTCGTCCGGAAGGACGTCCAGTCTAATTAGCATATTATGCTTTTATTATTATAGATTAACATGCCCATAATTCTGAAGCAGATTCTACACTGTTTCTCAGAGTTGGGGGTGTGAGGAGTGGGGAGGGGGGAGGTTCGAGGGCAGGAATTAATTCTAGTTGCCCTCAGTGGCAATTTGCTTGACAATGCAAGCTTTAATGGCTTCTCCTTTCCTCCTTTACTTCCTGCCAGTGTTTGTTGAGTCATATCCCAAATTACTATTTGCACTCATACAGTGTCAGAGTCTCAGCCCAGTGCCTGTGCTGACAAGGGCCCTGAGATGCAGTTTTCCCAGGCTCCTCCTGGGTTGAGATCTTGAGTTAAATACCCGAGGCCTGCTAAGTGGGAAGAAGCAATGCCTCCACAGAGGCTGGGCTGGTGCTCAGGCAGCAGGCTGCTGGAGGACTTGGCAGGGTTGGAGGGTCTGCCATTAGGGAGAGCTAAGATGCTGATCAGCCCCAAGATGGCTAATGTTCCCTGTGGGCAGGAAATAGACCCTGATACAAGCTACTGCCCCAAAGGGCCAACAAGGTCACCAGGAACAAGGTTGCAAAGGGCCACTGCCCCAAGAGGGAGCAGGAGAATACCATTCCCAAGGACACCAAATCTTACTCCTAAATTTCCAAAAGCCATCTTGCAAAAGATTCTGGGGAAAAGCAGAGGAGAGAGAAATCTGAATGACTGAGCTTTGCTTCATAAGCCAATGAAATAATCATACTGGTGGAATTAAAAGTTAATTGTTTTGTTTTTTCTTGCTCATGGGTAGGAAGAGGCTCAGGATCAAAGTCAGATAAGAAAAGGAGCTCCTTTTTCTCTGCACAGACAAGCTGCTCTGTGCACTGAAACGCGCAGCTCCCCCAGAGCAGCCGGTGGGGCTGAGCCACAGGAGTGCACATTGGAAGCTAGTCTCCTAGGGATTCAAAAATCTTGGAGAAGTATCATATGCCACTGCTGATGGGTAGAGATAGGAAACACACTTCACTGTATCTTCTAAACACACTGGGATTTGAATTGATCTCTTTTCAATCCTAGCACTTTTTTCAGAAGTGGCTCTTTGTTTGTTTAAAGTACCTCTCCACCCATGTAGTCTGGCCCTCCATGAACAGGATGTTATACAAGGCGGCCAAGGTTTCCACAGGGCTCTCCTTCCATGAGAGTATCAAATATGCAAAAAGGCACTTGCTGTTGCCTCTGTTTTGTATTCTGCTGGAGTGGCTTTTTCTGCAACCCGCTAAAATTGGAGCTGGCCTCACTGGGCTTGGTGGGACCCACTCCAGCTTCTTGGCCAGGTCAGTGGGGTCCTCCGGCTTCCCTGCGAGATAAGAGCTCGAGTTAAGATTGCTTTTGAGAAACTGCCTATGAGAGAAAAGGGCAACATGTATGCCTTGAAACCGGAGCTTCTGCTCAATAACAACACAGATATGATTATTTGGGGAGGTGAGAGACATGCCATTATAGATAAAATAGAAGGCCCCTCTAAGGAATTTACACTTTGTGTTGGCACTCTGTGTTGGCAGGAGTTTAATTATTCATTCCCAGCCAGCCCGATCACAAATGTTCAGCTGACAAAGCGTCAGCCCTTCTGTGTGACCATTAGAGGAAGCAGTTTGAGCCCTCTCACTTGAGAAAACACACAGTGAGTACGGTTCCTATGTTTCCTATGTCCCGAACAATATCTGAGAGTAGGGCTCCAAGCCATTTCCTTTCCTGGCAGAGTCGTGACTTTTTATAATGTGGGGTGGGAGAGGGAGAAGCACGTAACCATGGCAGCCACAAGAACACCACCAAGTAGGGATTATGTATCAAGCCCCTTCTACACGCCAGCCACATTAAGCATCTTCCCGGCACCCAGGGCAAACCCTTTTATCATTGTCTCCATGCTACATTTGAGGGAACTTGGACTAAGAAAAGGAATTTGCCTCAAAGTCTAATCCTACAACTGCGAAGTGACTGAGCCAGGATACCAGAATTATATTCCACGTATGCTCACTATCTGTGTTTATTCTCCCCCCCACCCCATCTCTCTCTCTTTCTCTCTCTCTTCTCTCTCTCATCTTTCTGTTTCTATGGAACTATCTTCAAAAGCTTTTTTTTTTTTACAAATGAGACAAGGGTTGACAATCCTCCTACCCCAAAGGTCTAAAATCAAGTCACTTCATTCACGACTTTAATAAAATAAAAGAATATTCAAAAAGCCTGTACTGCCAGAAAACTGGGTGTTTGTCACCTGCCATTAATTTGGTTTCCAATTTGACACACGTTAAGCAGAGTGGGTGGGTCAACAATTTTATTTACATTATTATTTTTTTTTTCAGTAAAGCCTTTGTGCACAGTCCCACTTTCCCCTCACAATGGCAAACAAGTTTGGTGACCTTTGTGTGAAGTTCCTGAGATTCTGAACCTTCCTTTACAGAATGTCTTCTCTTACCTCTCAACACTGGCTCTTGCTTCAGTTCCAGAAATAAGGCTGAGCAACAAAGACAAGGCAGAAAAGAGATCTGCCCTCATCTTTCCGCCTCCCCCCACCACCCGACACCAAACGAAGCAGATCTTTGGGGCATTCCATTGAGTACATGTTCCCCTTCCACATCCCAGACAAGCTTAAAGAATGCTAAATCATCTGTTTCTGTATAACATGTTTAAATTAGTGAATTCAAATTATACTTCAGATTCTATCATTTGTGCCTGTGGTTTGGTTTCATTCTTATCAATTTTATCTTACATGGCAATCATATTGCAAATGTATGCACATTCCATAACACGTGTTGGGGGGAAATGGCAGCAAGGTTACTGAATGTGAATTTGCTTACAGTAGCCCATTATTCACTAAGGATGTTTATTTCAGACCTCTTATTTCTATGTGCCTATTATCACCAAGGCAGGAGGACCTCCTCCCAAACTAGTCCTAGAACACTAAGCTGATCTAGCAAGGTATTACTAAAGTGTTTGTGTACGTTAGGGAATAGAAGCTGCTACTTTATAGGTTTCTGCTGGGTCTTTCCTCGGCCCCAGGATAAGAATACAGACAAAATGACTAAGATATGTGTTAAAAGGTGAATTCTTAAATCATGTTAGTTAGGCTTTTCTTCATAAATCAAGTTATATAATATCACCCTTCATGCTCCCTGGTCTTTGTCAAACTGTATTTGCACTAATTGGTTTTGACACAATGCCCACAGTGCCAGGAGAGAACTCCCTCTAACCCTGTAGTGATTGATTTTCGAGATCCGGTGCTTTGGCCCATTTACAGCAGGATGCTTGCAAACATCACCCTCTCTTGGTCCCTTCCAAAGCAACTCTGCATTTGCCACCAGCCAGTGGAGCCCCCAAAGCTGATGTGAGAAGTTATGATACAGAAGTAAGAGTAACACTTCTGAAGCACTTCTCTGTCCTGGGTAGTATGTCAAGTGCTTTGGAGGGACATTCATTTGTTCCTTCCAGCAGCTCTGTGTTGCCCATGTCAGCCTGCAGCCAGCAGGTAACAGGTGCACTCAAAGAGTTCAACTGAGGGGAGGTCAATGAAGGTACATTTACATGGGTAAGGGCATGGCTAGGGGAACAACATGGGATGGTGAGGTGCCCAGGCAGTAGGAGACAGTCTTTAGCACCTGAGGCTAGAAGGAGCAAAGGAGGAAATAGTTTGGTGAGAGCTAACATCGTGGAAGGAGGGCCATTTGCAGAGAACGTGGCCACATTCAGAGAGCTGAAGAGAGTGTCAGCAGATTGGGTGATAGGAGGGATGCCGAGAACCAATTCCAGCATGTAATAATTACAAGAGTTTTACCAAAAGGTTGGTGAAGCTTGGGGAGCTCAACAGGGTTGAGTCAAATGTAGTTTACCTGTTGGAAACAGCTACAAAGCATTTCCCCCAAACCTGAATAGGATTATTGTTAACTGCCAGACAGCTCAGGGCATTTTATTGCCTCCTGTTGGCCAAACACCTGAACAGCTGTAGGCTATTCCCAAAACTGACAATGTTTCTTTTCTGTATACCCTTTGATACCGTACCCTTTGAAGTGTATATTTCCACCTTGCCTTGGGACAAATTGTGTTTAATAAAAGCAGGTTCCTTGGTCAAGGAAGAGCCTTCTAGCTCCTTCAGCTGGAAGTTCCTCTGACCCTCAATGCCTTTCAAAAATATCTTTCATCCACCGACTCCTTCTTAATCATCTATGCGCAGCCCTTTTTCCAGAATGCTGAACCCTTTGTAAGGCTGGGAAAAAGAACCCTGGCAGAGGGAGACAGGAAACTTGGAGAGATATCATACATGTTTTTTCATAGCAAATATACTTTAAAGACATGGTACTTAGGTCTGGGACATTTTGAATGACAAAATAAATCCTATATAATAAAAGAGAAACATATAAATTGACCGTACCTCAGATATGCTCACCAGCCAATCAGGAGTGAGTATGAAAATTAACTGAACAAAGATGGCAGGTTAATTTGCATACACAGGTGCTGGGCAGAGAGTAGAGTGGGAGAGCTGGTGGAGAGTGGAGAGGCTTGGGGAGCCAAGTTCCCCAAGCCACCAGACGGAGAGCAGAGAGGGAGAGCTGGTGGCTTGGAGGACTTGGCAGAGCAGGAGGCCATGGGATGAAGACAGAGCAAGAAGGGAAAACCAAGAGATCGGAAGTGGACACCCAGAGTGCGGGGAGCACCAGGAATGCTGGGAATCATAGTTCTGGTGGCAGATGGATCTCCTAGACCAGTGGTCGGCAAACTCATTAGTCAACAGAGCCAAATATCATCAGTACAATGAATGAAATTTCTTTTGAGAGCCAAATTTTTTAAACTTAAACTTCTTCTAATGCCACCTCTTCAAAATAGACTCGCCCAGGCCATGGTATTTTGTGGAAGAGCCACACTCAAGGGGCCAAAGAACTGCATGTGGCTCACGAGCTGCAGTTTGCCGATCACTGTCCTAGACACTAGAGCAAAATGAGTCTGGAGCAAGTTACTGTTGCGGTGGGGGATGGAGGGAAAGCAAAGGTGAGAAACATAAGTAAAATCAGAGTGTCTAGGAAAAATTAAAGGGAAGATATCCTAAAACTTCCAAGAAATCTCTACCAATGAAGCAAAGGGAAAAAAATGCCTCTATTATTCTGTGAGCAACAAACCAAACTGGATTGGGGTCTCAGACAATTCATATGATTGCAAAGACAGAAACTCCCAGATTGGAGAGGGCTCCCCTGAGGGGTCCCAGATTGGAGAGGGTGCAGGTTGGGCTGAGGGACCCACCCCCTGTGCACGAATCTTCTGCATGGGGCCCCTTTGTGCATGGGGCCCCTAGTCATGATAATAATGAATCATAACCCATAGAATATAATAAATACCTAGGAGTCCATGCTGATATAAATAATTGAATGAATGAATGAATGAATGCTTAAACAAATGCATAAAGAGGGGAGAAGGGAAAGCTTTTCATTCTAGCAAAATTTCAATTAATAAACGAAAAAGGAATGATGGAATTAGAAAATCACCATTTAGAAACACTACAGAAATAATTATTCCAGACAAGAAACATCAGTGGAAAAAGAGGTGGTTATGAATGTAGTATGAAAATCCATTATTTGCATAGTCTCAAAGTATCTTCTTACAAGATAGTTATTAATTTCAGAGAGCAAAGATAGTAAGTTTACATGGGAGAAACCCAGCAATAACACCTTAACAAAAACTATTTTAAAAAACGTTGACAGCCTCATAATGAGATCTATTTGGATTTTTTTTACCTTCTGAGATGATGCACTGAGAAGGGTGCATCACTTCTGTATATAATTGCCAAAAATGCGTGATCTGAATTTAATCATGAAGCAACATCAGACAATCCCTAATTGGTGGACAGTCTCCAAAATAGTGTCTTAGAACTCCTCAGAAATGTACAAATTATCTATAATAATAAAAGTGTAATATGCTAATTAGACCAGACATCCTCCCGGACAACCTTTCGGACGAAGCCAGGGTTGTGAGGGAAGCGGGAGTCCTGAGTGCCAAAGGGAAGCCGGTGCTGGCAGCTGGGGGAAGGAAGGCCTACTCTTGCATAAATTTCATGCATCGGGCCTCTAGTTAACTATAAAGATTGGAGGAGACTAAGGAGACATAACACCTCAATGCAATGTGGGGTCTCTGATTGGGTCCTGAATCACAAAACAAGGACATTAGTGGGGAAATTGTCAAAATTCGAATAAAGTCTGTAGATTAGTTAACAGTATTGAATCAATGTTAATTTCCTGGTTTGATAATTGAACAATTGTTATGGGAGTTATTAACATAGAGAAAGCTAAGTGAACAGTAGAAGAGAAATCTCTGTATATACTGATTTTGTAGCATTTTTCATAATTATTTGAAAATGACATTAAAAACATTAATTAAAAATAAGCAGACTCTTCCATTAAATACTATTTCCTTATACATTTAACACATGATTAGATATAAAAGTGGATTTGCATAAATTAAAAATACTTCTGTTGCATTTCTTATGCATTTTTTGGTTCATTCTTTATATAATCATGTTCCTCATTTAAATTTACTATATGGAAACAGATTTAAAAACTATTCACATGGTAATATCCTCATGACTCTCCCTTTCTGCTTCTCTATCTCCTTCTGAGATATGGCCCTGCATTATTTTCCTTCCCATATCTCTCCCATCTTTCCCAATCAAACCAGATGGATGTGTGGGCAGATGGACAGATGGATAAAGCCAAAGAACAATGCTCAGCTCAAAGAGGAAGGCTAATGAAGATCCAGCGGCATTTTGAAGCAAAACAGGGCCATCTCAAGGAGTTCCAAATACATGATGTGGCTCTAGAGAGAGAAAGCTAAGGGAACGGGTCCCCATGGAAGTACTGTGAGGTGGCTGAGGTGTAGCCTGCTGTGGCAGATGCTGCATATCTCCTCCAGGTTGCCTATACACAGTTTCTCCCACATATTCTTGCATCTTTGTGTCCAAAGGCCTTTTCTGGCCAGGAGGGTAACAAACCAGCACAGGGCAGTTTGCAAGTGCCAGGGAGTTGGTGTTAATGCTTAAGTGACATACTTCATCTATTGATGGTTGGGAATTAGTAGATAAATATCTCAATATCCTTGTCCTTCAGTAGGACAATAGTGAGGTATGCTCCACACACCTTAGGGGGTTTCCAGTGGTATTGAGTTCTTGTTGCCCATAGTGATAACCTGCTCATTGCTACACCTTATATGAGGTGTCCTCCCTTCCCTGCTCACTATCCCATTCCTTCACAGAGCTTCCTGGAGTCACTTCCCAAGTCTACTACTTGCATGGAAATCCTGTCTCAGAGTCTGCCTTTAAGGAGAACCGCAGCTGAAAAAAGGGGATCTCCCACCAACTGCACACAAACAAATGCCTTAGGCTCACTCTGCCTCTGATGGAATGGGCCACTTCTAATTCCATGTTTTCTGTCAGGCTAATGTTCCCAGTCCTTTGGAGACAGCCCACAGAACTTGATCTTGCTGACCTCCACTACTTCCTAAATCTGAGAAACAGGAGATTGGATTCTCCCTATGATTCTGGTCCAACCTAGCTAAACTGACACAGGTACAGCTCAGATGCTAAATAGGTGTTCCTATCATTAAACCCAGTTGAGGGAGACCTAATGAGCCACCCTGGACAGGCTTCATGACAGTGAACTCGTTAACTCCCCCAAACAACGAGTGAACCTGAAACCTAAGCATAACCAGACCAGCCTAATCTACTTGGGCAATTATGGTGGTGGAGGAGACTCTAATTACCCTCCTGTCAGCAGCGATTAATATCAATCTCTTACTGTCCACTCAATATCTCTATTAAGTTGTTGGAAATGTTTAGTTTTCACTTGAAAATAAAAATATTTTAACAAAGAAGCTAAATGATCCAGGTAAAACTCTGCTAAGCTTTACTGTTATAATTATTTTAGTTCTTTAGAATTCTATTCAAATTCCCTCCTGTTTAATTTTGAATGATTTTTTTTTCTGGTTGTCAAAAATAATACATGTTTATGTAATGAATCTCGAAAGGCAGGGCCCTGAAATAGAAATCTCTGTCTGCATAAAATTGGTTCACATTTTGGGTTTTGGGTTTTCTTTTTTCTGCATTACACAGAATTGTAAATGCATGTATTTACATAGAGTTATGAAATCTGTATCCTGTTGCACACACAAGTTTATATTTTTCATTTTCATCTAGCATTATATTATCAACATTTTACCTTGTCATAATACATTGCAAGATAATTTCAATGACTGCATTGATATGCCATTGAATGAATATATTATTGCACATGTAATTTAATTGTAATTTTTTATGTTATTAAACAGTGTTGTGATATCTGTACATCAATGGTGCTGTGATAGATATCTATGTGCATATATCAGTTTCTCTATTATTTCATTAAGTTGGTTCCTATATGAAGAATTAATAGGGCCAAAGAGTACAGATTTATTTATGGCCAAATTTCTTATTAGAAAGGTTGTCTCAATTTATACTAGGACTAGTGATGGTTCCATGTGCTCATTTAACTGTTCATTTAAAAACCACGTTGCAAACTTAATAGAAGAATAATGACAACACAATTTTCTTTGATTTATAGTTCTTTGTGTGGTGGATTAATACTTTCTTTTGTGAATATTTGGTTATTTTCTTATCAAGTGATATGAGGTCTAAAAAATACACTCTAAATATAATCATTTGGTCTATCGTATTGCAAATATTTTTCTAGTTGTCATCAGACTTTCAACTTACTTAGGTTTTTAAAAATTTACTCACATGTATTGCTAATTTTTTAAAATGATTTCAATTTTTACATATAATCCCTTTTATCTCCAGAATTTATTTTGATACTTCTAGCCCTAGCTGGTTTGGTTCAGTGGTTGGGCCTGCAGACTAAAGGGTTCCAGGTTCAATTCTGATCCAAGGCACATGCCCAGGTCAGGTCGCGGGCTCAATCCCCAGTAGGGGGCGTGCAGGAGGCAGCCGATCAAGGATTCTCTCTCAGCATTGATGTTTCTATCTCTCTCTCCCTCTCCCTTCTTCTCTAAAATCAATAAAAATATATATTTTTTAAATAGCCTACTTCTATTTTGTAAATTATTTTAAAGTTTAACAAACATTTAGTTAAGTATTTTAGGAAAAGAGCACTGGAACTATGTTTTACGCTGGTAGCTAAAGTTGTACTTTGTCCAAAACCGGCAAAGAAAGAATCTGCAAATGCTCTTTGCTCCCTCAGAACTGTAGATTCCGATTTTGGAAAATGAATGGCCAAAAAGTATTTCAGAAAGCTGGAATATTTCTTAAAAACTATTATAGGAAGGGTGGAGAGGCTTTTTTGCCTCTTGGAGTAAGTACAGATGACCTAATGTTTTCATTTGGGAGTGTCTGTGAGCACATGAAAACTCTTCAAATGCTGCCTCTGCAGCATCCTTTCCATAGATCCTCGCTCAGTTACAGTTCTGCCGGGAGGTGAGGGACTGATGGGAAGCCCCTTTTTATCAGGCAGTTGTCTAACACGAAAGTGTTGCCTTTCCTGGAATGAAGTGATGATCTATGTGAAAGAGAAAGCGTCAGACACGATGATCTGTTTGCTACTCATCTGTGGCAGGTTTAAAATTAAAAACATTTCTTAAACAAAATATTCCCCAGCCCACCAAATTGAAGGTAGTTAGCTAATATCAGTACATTTATTTTCTTGGCATACACTAGAGTGAATGGTGGCTTTTAAATAGTTCATCAGAAGCTGGACTTTCCACTGTCATTTTATTTGAATACTGTAGTAACCTTTGTAGGGTTCTTATTTTTGCTGCCTTCCATGATCATGCACTGTACTTTGCATGATAACCCCTGATTTTCTTTTGAGGATCTCTGGTCCCTCATCTTCTCACAGATGGCTTGGTTCTCCTCCATCTATCAGCCACAGTGATGTGTGGGGGCCCAGTTAGGGTCAGCCCAGGGCTTTTGCTGTGGCCATTAAACTGCAAGAGGGGCCTGCAAATGAGCCAGCAGATAGATAAAGCAGAACAGTGCTGAGAGCTGGGGAGGCCCAATGAACCGTGAACCCTGAAGCCAACTCCATGCCTGGATTTCTCAGTTGCATGAAATAATACATTCCTTTTTCTTTCTTCCACCAGCTTGGGTTGGGCTTCCTCAGAGTTACATCAGAAAAAGTCTTCACTGATACTGTTAGTCTGTTTTGCTCCAAATAAACTCTTGCAGATTTAATTCCTCCTTAAGATTAAAGATATGGCTTTATCTTATTGTTTCATTGTTGACAGTGGTTTTTAAAGGTAACTTTTTTGCATATAAGAAAATACACAGTTCTTAAATATCCAGTTCAATTATTTTTGACAAATGTATATACCTGTGTAACAGCTATCCAAAACAAGATAGAAAATTTGTTCATCTCACCCCAAAGACTTCTCCGATTCTCTTTCTAGAGTTAATCTCCTCAACCTTCATGAAGACTCACGTTCTGATTTTTATATCTAGAGATTTGCTTTGCCTGTTTTACAACTTTATATAAATGGAATCATAGAATATGGGTTCTTTTGTGTCTGTCTTCTTTCACTCAATGTAATGTTTTCAAGATTCACCCATATGGTCTTTCCTCATTATTGTTCTGTGGTATCAATGGACAGTTGTCCATCCTTTTTCCTGTTGTGTATTTGTATCGTTCCAGAGATGAGATGTTTTTTCATATTAATGTCACACAAAACTCAGGAGCCCAGTATGACTCTCAAAATATCACAGACATAAAAATGTCAGTGCCACAAGATCAAGTGTCTCAAGTAGATGCTCGTCAGAGAGGATGGACCCAACAAATATATCACAGAGGAGCAAGGAGGAACTGTGAAGACCACAGCCTTCCCTGCCTGAAATAGGCAGATGAAGCTCATTAATTTAGCACACATTTATGCAGTGCCCATTGTGTGCCAGGCACTCTTGACAGCAGTAAATAAAACAAAACCCTGGCCATCATGGAGCTCACATTACAGAAGGAGCTTTTGTTATGGAGGATGGTCCACACACACTAGAACAAGACCATCTCAGATTGCAAAAAGTATCCTGATGAAAATAAAGCATGCAGAAGGGCCAGGCGCTCCATCAGTCTGGGAGAACTGGAAAGGTCTCCCAGAGGTGGTGATGTTGGAGTGCAGGTGGGTCAACCAGGTGTCAGCTGTGACCTGAGCTGGAACTAGTTTCCAGCAAAGGTGACAGCAAGTGAAAACCATGAGATGGGAACATTCAAGGGAAAGAAAGCCAGTGTGGACTGAGTGGAACAGAAGAGGGAGAGGGGATAGGAAAAGAGGTCTGAAAGGCGAGGGCATGCCAGGAATGCAGGACTTTGCAGTCATACTATGGTGTTTACTGCTTAGAAGTTCCCCATAAGCAAAAGGAACACATACCTGATATGTAGCCCACCTGGTGGGCCTCTCCCTGTATCTACCTCTCCTCCCTTACTCACCTGGCATCCTCCTCTCAGGCCCATTTGGGATGAACAGAAGATGCTGGCAGTGTCCTTGTATTAACACTACTACAGAGCACTCTCCAGACACCGTCTCAGCTTGTCTCCAGCTCTGTTCCAGCTCTGGTGACCTCAGGCTGGGTATTTTGGAGAAACAGCCCTTTACCTGCACTCAGGAGTCAAACTTGGAAAAATTATACAACCTCAGTCCTGCACAGGTCAACACTTGCATAGCACTGACAGTGAGTCTCCCTAAATCCTAAGCGCCTCACCTGGGCCAATTTCCTGTTTCTTGTCCCCACACTGGGATTACACTCAGAACTCAATCTGTACTACAAATCACACTGGGTCATGTTAAGAGAGCTGATGAATATCCTAGAGAAAAAGTATCACTTGAACTTAGGTTCTTGAAGCATCTTATTTACAGTCCACCTCAGTGGCTCCTCACTTAGTTTTTCTTGTCTTTTTGCTCTAAATTGGAAGAGGAGTCTGAATCATTTCTAACTCCAAGCCACAGAAAATAGCTTATCATTTTGTCTTTTTGGGGGATGCATAAGGGCACAGTTTATCTCCTTCTACTATTGATCTGTAGAGCTTTCATAAATATACTAGAGGCCCGGTGCACAGATTTGTTCACTGGTGGGAGGTATGACCAGTCAGCCAAGTGGCTGTAGACCACCCTCTGAGCAGCTGTCATCCCGGTCAGCCAAGCAGCGTTCCCACTATGGGGGTGCACTGACCACCAGGGGACAGCTCCTGCTTTGAGCATCTTCCCCCTGGTGGTCAGTGTGTGTCACAGCGACTGGTCAACCAGTCATTCCAGTCATTCCAGTCATTCCACTGTTCGGTCACTGGGCTTTTATATGTATAGATAATCCATGTTCTATAATATTTGTCATTTGAAACCTAACACTTCAGAGGTGATCTGGTAATTGGGAGAAATGGGATTCTTATATAAGTTACCAATCATCTAAAGAAGGGCTTGAAATAATGACTTAAGATGTTTTCCCCCTAGAAAAGTGATAATTAATATCTCAGGCTTCACAGGAAGAACTGGGTTAAAACTTGACTCCACCATTCTACAGCTGTGTGCTCATTTACAAGGTATCCAGCCTCTCTGAGCCTCGGTATGGCAAAGGAATAAAAAAATGAAGTGAAGAGTTGAGCTGCTTGGGTTCAAATATTAGCTCAAGCACTTACTTACTAATTGTGTAACTTTAAGAGAGTTACTTAACCTCTCTGTATCCCAGCCCCCTCATGTGTACAATAGGGATAACAATAATTTTCACCTTTTAAAAATTTGGGTGGATAAATGAGATAATGTAAAAAAAAAATAACAAACAAAAAAACAGCCACTTAGTAACAGTGCCTCACACATATTATGTGTTTTATGAATCTTAGCTATTAGTATTTTTAAAGCATTATTTATAGTGAATAATTAAAATAAACTACTGATGGTCTGATATCTGCTAGCATAAAAGTGGCTTGAAGCCTCACTTATATTTTAAAACACTTTTTGGTCTCTAAGGTAAAGGGAACACTCAAAAAAAGATTTCATTATTCAGGGTACCACCTCTAAATAGCAGCAGAGTCGTTGCTGCCTTGATTAGGTCATCAGTGCCCACAAAACAGCTGATTCATAGCCCCTATTCCCTTAATGGAAACTCACATGGTCATTATGCTCACTTTCTATTTTTGAAATATACCTTCATAGATGGAATTTTTGGTGAGGAAGTGAGGGAAAAGCAGGCCTATCTAATTCAGAAATCTTGTGTGCAATCACATCTAATTTGGTGAAAATAATTTTTTGCTCAAAGTCAACTGATTGGAGGTGGGAAAGAAATAATAGCCATTTTATCTAATTTCAAGCAAGAATAAAGAGGTGAAAAGGAATGAAATAAGCCAAATCAACCTGCTATTATTTTAACCAAATAAGATAGAGCAAGCCAAATCCTGAGTCACCTTCCTGGCCAACTATTTTTATTGACTTGAAATAACAAAGGATGAATGCCTGAAATGACGGAGGTTACTTTTCTTCCAGTGCTGCTCGCTTCCAGGACCCAATGGATAAATCATATCCTGGAATTCCCCAAGAGGTGAGGACTGTTTACATCAGTCAATTTTAGAAAATGGATTTTTTTTTTAAAGTTGGGGGCAAAAAAGAAACTTAAAGTCAGAGAAAAACTTTCTGTCAGTCAGATTAAATAATTTTTTTTTCTATTGGTAGTTTTGCTAACTTCACACAGAACTGATTCTGTATCTCAGTACATGCTTCCTGGAGGCATCAGTAATCAGTGTACTTAAGAGAAACTTTTAACACATAAAGATAACAAAGTAAGCCAGAAAATGGTGGTACTTGGGCCAATTCTAAGCTAGAGTTGATTCATGTATTTTTAAATTATGAACAAAGTATTTTAGATATACAAAGAAGTATTAGAATGCTGAGATCAACACCCATTGAACAAAGGCCCCCCCGAATGACCACTCCTAAATACATTTCCTAGCACACACACACACGCACACATACACACAAACACACACACACATACACACACGCACTGAGGCTGGGCACAAGCAGGAATGTTTATCATAGCATGAGCTGCAGTCATGAAACATTAGAACATTCTGAATATCCACTTACAAGAGAATGAATCAATAAATGGTACTGTATTCGTACACAGGCAATATTATGAAGCAATTAAAATAAGAGTGCATATATCAATATTGAAAAAATATCAGAAACATAATAGTGAGCAAGAAAGGGAAGTTGCAGGGGGAGCCATAGAGAATGAGGTTGTACTTTCTATAAAGCTTTATCAAGATTCACAGAGGTAGGTGGTGAAGACTAGAGACTATCTTTCCTCAAATTTCCAGTTTGCCTAGCTCTGCCCACCAGGCTAAGACAAAGACTGATAGGTCACATAGATGGCTGAAACCATCATTTTCTCCATTTGTTTGTCTGTCTGTCACCCACCTAGGGACTTGTCTTTCTGGAATCTCATTGACTTAAATCACTTTTATTTATTATAATCATTTAGCTTATTAGTTCCTACTTTGCTGAGTTTGACCAAGATAAAAAAAAAAAATACCACCTATGAAAATCCTAGATATTACTCTAGCAACCTCAGCTTATTTTAACTGTGCTCTCTTGTGAGACTGAATGCTCTTTTGGGTTGAAAAAGATTTGCAAACAAGTAATTGATTTGGAGGGGATACTAAGGAAACATTGGCAGTGAAGTTGGGAAGAGAGACAGGGCAGGGAAGGTGGCCTGCGTGGTGTCCATTATCAAGCAGATAACCACTGCAAGACTGCACTCCAAAGGTGAGGGAGCTGGGATCTTTATCCATCACCTCCCTGTCTGTCATTGGTTGGGGGCTGCTTCTGGGAGTACTAACTCTTTGACACGGTCATCTTAACCTGTGCATGGACTAAGCATGCTCCCACAGTGAGAAAAATAGCCTTGGGCAGAGGGTCACAGTTTTTCATAGTAAGTGGCAGAAGGGGATGGGTAGAAGACGGCTCAGCTTCTTGAGTGTAAGATGACAGGGAAAGTTTTATGTCTGCCAATATTTTCCAGTCAAGTTCTAACGTATTGTGTGGTCTACCAGAGCCAGTAAAATACAAGTTGCTATTTGCTAGGATTTCACTTTCCAAAGCAAGAATCATATAAACCATGTAAATATTCAATTGAATGCCACACTTTTAAAAAATATGTGTTTATTGATTTTAGAGAGAAAGAAAAGGAGGAGAGAGAGGGAGAGAAACATCCATCAGTTGCCTCCTTCATGCCACCTATTGGGGACCGAGCCTGATACCCAGGCATGTGTCCTGACCAGGAATTGAACCTGCAAACTTTTGGTGCATGGGATGACACCCAACCAACTGAGCCACACCAGCCACAATTTATTGAAAAATTTCCTTTGTTTTGGAACAGTGAACATTATTCCAGGGACCAGAGCTTCTGGAGGTGGGGCTCTATCATTAGAAACCCATCTAATGTAGCATCCTGCAGCCTAAAGAAATGTCAACTGAGGAGGAGTGCTGCTGTCCCAGAGGGCCTTCCAAGGTCGGAATTTATTGGTAGGATCGTCATAAATTTGGTGTCCGGTTTTACTGGTCCAGAAATTGTGTTATAATATCTGCTTGTCGTTTTCAAGCTTAGGATAACTAGCCCATGCCAAACAATCCAATTAATAAAAGACTTTATAAAGTTAGGCAGAGTCAGAGCAATGGAAGTTGACAGTTCTTGAATAATGCTTCCCATTTTCCAGCAGTTTTTCTTTCTAAGTAACCACTGGAGTTATGAGTGACAGGTTCACTCTTTTTCTCTCTTGGAAGTCTCAGATAACATACCTCGTTTTACTGTGCCCCCCTTTATTGCACTTCACAAATTGAATGCAATACCCTTCACCAGCAGAAAGATTATGACTCACTTTACTGTGGTGATCTGGAACCAAATCCACAATATCTCCAAGGTATGCCTGTATTGGCAAAGTCTTACCATCTAATTTGCCTTTTAACTAATCATCCAAGTCACCTTTATTTGTAATAGGAAATGCAAATATAATATAATAAAGTCTATTGTATCATTCTCATTTCAGCAATTCCTTCCTGAGAATACACCTGAGTCTCTTAACAGAGTCTTAGAAAGCCCACTATTTATTGCAATTACTGAATTTATTCCCTACCTCTCAGGACAGCCTTCTTTCTCAGACCCCAAAGTCCAGTGGTCTTTATGGGCCTTCAAGAAAGCAGAAAATATTGAAGGGTGATCACAAAAGGGTAGTTAACCAGGCAGAAACACGAGTTCCTTTAATGTGGATAAAGGACTGAGGACTATGCAGAGCAGTTGGCTCTCCTTGTTAAAGGGGCAAGTTTCCTTTGCTTCAAGTTCCCAGGGACTCATAATGCTGCCTAACCAGATAAAAGTTCCTGATAGATCCTTCGAGAAGTGCCCTTTGCCATTTTCAAGGTCGATTTTCACAGAATAATTTCCCTAATAGATTGATTAATGGTCATAATCAATGACCAGGTCTATATCCATTCTCTGTGTCCTTCTCTAACTCTCAGCTCAGCCATGTGAGTTGCTTTGGCCAATAGGATGATAACAAAAATGTCACAATTAGAGGCTTGAAACTCTTGTGCAATTGGGCTTGCTCACTCCTGCCCTTTGTCATTACCATAAGAAGGACATGCCCTAGCCAATTCGATGGTCCTAGGAGGAGGATGAGAAAAATGGACCAGAGCCAAGATAACCCAGTCATCCAAGCCAAAACCACTCTAGATCAGTCAATAACTCACAAAATCTTAGACAGGTAAGAAATGTCAGCCAAGATCAACCATGCTCAACCCAGATCAGGTGAACCCCATAAACTCATGAGCTGAATAAATGTTCATGAGTGGATGCCTCTGAAATTTTGTGGTTGATTGCAGCATTTTAGTGGCATTGATAATTGATACACCATCTTCCCAGTTCCTCTGGAGACTCCATTTACGTTCCTGCCTATTCACCAACTGCAAGTAAGTAGTTACAAGCCCGGTACATTTTTAAGTGCTTCCTGTAATGCTAGATGAATCAAAAGTCAATTTCTCACATCAATTTCAGTTGACTTGGATGTTTTCAGGCGAGCCTGGTGCTTTTCCTATGGATATTTTGTTAATTCTAAATATCCAAGTTTCCTCTATGGAGATAAACTTTGGGTTTTCCTTCCTTGCTACCACTACCCAGACTCTTGGAGCTTTTTCTTCTGCCTGCCCGTAACTCTGAAAGACCATTTTTCCTAAGTTCTTGTCATCTACATTCTACTCCTTGGTAGGAAAAGAAATCCAATAAACCCAGTCACCTTCTGGGAACAAAAATATCTTCATCATGTAGACATCAGGCTTGTCTGAGATCGTAGGATGAGCCAAAAAGAGAATCACAGGCTCAAAGAGTTTTAGAACCAGAAGAATCTATATATATAAAAGGCTAATATGCAAAGTGTCCCCTCAGGCGTTCGACCAGGAGACCGAGAGTTCGACCACTCACTATGACATGCGCTGACCACCAGGGGGTGGCACAGAACAAAGGAATGCCCCGGCCAGCAGCTGGCAGCCAAGGAAGGAAGGCTCCAGGGACCCTACCCATGCACGATTTCGTACACCGGGCCTCTAGTGATAGATATAAACCATTGGCTTCAGTGTATGGTTTTGTCCAGCTGAGGAGATGAGCCTTCAAGATTTGTTATTTTCAGATCCTTGGGACTATAAGCAGACACCCTTTCTGTTTCAGCTACTCATTGCTATGCTATCCAAACTTAGTGGCTAACTACAACAGATGATTTGTTTATTTGTTCACAATATTGCGATTTGGGTAAGGTTTGGTTAGGACAGTTCATGGTCTACGGGGCTGACAGGTTTGACTGGGGCTGAAGGATGACATTTGCAAGATGGCCTCACTCCCATGGCTGGCAAATTGGTGTTGGCTGTTGGCTTGGGTGAGCTGAGGCTGTTAGCCATGGGTCTTATTTTTCAGCATGGCCTCTCCCCAGGGCTAGACAGAAACTGTCTCACACAGTGACAGTTTCTGGATAGCCAAAATCCTTATATGGCGGTTGGCTTCCTCCAGGGGGCAAAAATCAAAGCTTCCAGACCATACTAGGAAGTGTGGCTCATTGAGAACCACCATTTAGAAAAATTAGCCCACTATCCTTCCAGCTTTTATTTAAAATTTCTGCTTCCACTGTCCATTCTAACCAGCAAATGATGGGGTTAGATGAACACTGGCTAGGAGTCAACTTCTTACTTAGCTTGACTGTAAATTAGCTTTGTGGACTTGAAGAAGTCACCGAATTCTGTAAAGTTTATCTGTTTGTTTGTTTGTTTTTGGTCTGGATGAATTATAATGTAGCCTCTGGCTCTAAATGCAGAATACTAGGTAGGTCTTGGTAGGTCTTTAGTTTCTGACTAAGGCTTTTTATTCTCCTTCAAGAGCCTTTCCTATTATCTGAACTGGTTTATCTTGATCTCCAGCTACCACGGGGCAAAACAAGTCATTTATTTACTTTCTATGCTCTTCTTTTTCTAAGTCCTTTTTCTGATTTGCCTACTGGACTTGCTTTTTGTGAGCTGGATGACCTTGAGCCAGCCACACAACTTTACTGAGTCTAGGTGAAATGGGGATAAGGATTCCAACTTAATGGGCTGTAAGAAGGATTCAATGGGCAAAGCATGAAACTGCTTTGCAGAATGGTATTCAGGTGTAACGGCATCTTACAGCCATTCTAATGACACCAGAAGCATTCATGGCAGAGTCAGGTGAGTGTTTCCACCCCCAGTTCTGGTAACCACCAGTTACTAACCAACTCTGGTTCTTAGTTTTTCCTCTTTATAAGGAGGAAATACATCTATTAGTCACATTTTGCTTTCAAAACTTTCTATGATTCTAGAATTTTCTTGCCAATAACGATTTACAATTATGTAAAACTGAGGCCAAGTGCATGACAATCGTGCACTCGGGTGGGAGGGGGGTCACAGTCCAGGACCCCTCAGGGGATGGCTGACTGATGGCTTAGGCCCACTCCCTAGGGGAAGTGGGCCTAAGCCATGAGTCGGACATCCTTAGCGCTGTCGCAGAGGCAGGAGAGGCTCCTGCCACTGCCACTGCACTCGCCAGCTGTGAGCCCCACTTCTGGTTGAGTGGCGCTCCCCCTGTGGGTGCACACCGACCGTCAGGGGGCAGCTCCTGTGTTGAGCATCTGCCCCCTGGTGGTCAGTGTGTGTCATAGTGACTGGTCGTTCCACCGTTCAGGCATTTGCATATTAGCCTTTTATTATATAGGACTAGAGGCCTGGTGCACGAAATTTGTGCATGGGGGCGGGGGGTGGTTGTTCCTCAGCCCACCCTGCACCCTCTCCAATCTGGGACCCCTCGAGGGATGTCCAACTACCCTCTCACAATCCAGGACTGCTGGCTCTCAACTACTCACCTGCCTGCCTGCCTGATTGTCCCTAACCGCTTCTGCCTGCCAACCTGATCACCCCCTAACCACTCCCCTGCTCCCCTGCTGGCCTGATTGCCCCTAACTGCCCTCCCCTGCCAGCCTGGTCACCCCTAACTGCCCTCCCCTACAGGCTTGGTTGCCCCTAACTGTCCTCCTCTGCTGGCCTGGTCATCCCCAACTGCCCTCCCCAGCAGGTCTGGTTCCCCCAAACTGCCCTCCCTTGCAGACCTGATCGCCCCCAACTGCCCTCCCTTGCAGACCTGGTCCCTCCCAAATGCCTTCCCCTGCTGGCCATCTTGTGGTGGCCATCTTGTGTCCACATGGGTGTGGTCATCTTGTATGATGGAATGATGGTCAATTTGCATTTTGACCATCATTTTTATTATATAGGATTATTTAACGCAGATTTACAGAAGGCTATTCATGACTAGGGATGAGATGGAAGGGGGCAGAATTATACAAAGGCAAAGCAAGTGAGGGGCTTTTCTTAATACTTTCTGGAAGTTAAAAATAAAACAACTTCAGCCCTAGCTGGTTTGGCTTAGTGGATAGAGTGTCTGCCTGCAGACTGAAGGATCCCAGGTTCGATTCCAGCCAAAGGCACATGCCTGGGTTGAGGCTCGATCCCCAGTAGGGGGCATGCAGGAAATAGCCAATCCATGATTCTCTCTCATCATTGATGTTTCTATCTCGCTCTCCCTCTACCTTTCTCTCTGAAATCAATAAAAACATATTTAAAAAAGAAAATAAATAAACAAAAAACCTTCATATTTATCTTGTAATGTGTCTTCTTTAGATAGTTTATTCCTAACCAGATATTGAGCTTCTTGGGAACAGAAATTTTGTCTTTTTTATCTGTCTATTCAGTGACTAGGAAAAGTGCCTGCCTGGCAAAAGGAATCACAATAAATGCTTATTGAATGAAGAAATGAAAAAGAAAAAGTTAGGACTGTGAAAAGACTCAATGAAATAAGTTTATTATTTTTATTTTTTAAATGAACATTTAAGTTACAGAGAAAAATGTCAATTGGCATCTTTTGAATAAATTATTACAGACAATTTTTTTTAGTCTCTGAGGTTTCACTTTGTTGTTTTTTATGACTGTAATAGCTTAAATTACTAATTTGATTTATAACTATCTGAATTATTACTTTAACTTTGGAAAGGACCCATAAACTATTTCTGGGTTTGTTGTTATGATAACCAGATAAAGTAAAATATGCCCTGGAAGAAACTGCTGAGTCACACCTTTAGACCCATGAGCCCTTGGCCAGCATTTTTAATCCAGTATCATTTGAGGTCCAGAAAGCAGCAGATATTCACCTGGTATGATGGAGGCATCAGTGAAAATACCACTCTTTGCCAAGGAGTGTATAACGAGGGAGGAATAAAGGATTCTGGGACATTGCTTCTACCTATTCTGATTGTGTCCAGTGTGGACTTGTAAAACCATAGGAACCTCAGCTGCATAAACCCCTCCTATTCATCACAGTTAGCAATCAAGTGTGCACATAAATGGACAATTTTAGCAAACAGAAATTATCTTATTCATATTTTCTGGGAATAGGTGAGAAGAGAAAAACAAAATAATACTTACTGAGCATTTTTGTACCAGGCATTGTGGCTCAATTCTTTTTATGCTTTTTACTCCTTAGAATAAATAGTTGAATGCAAGTTTATCTCCATTTTATAGATGAGGAAAACTAAGGCTTGGAGAACTGAGTCATTCAAGATTACACAGCTAGTACAAGGGAAGGACTAGGAATCGGAGCCTTTGCTTTTTTTAAAATTTATTTTTATTGATTTCAGAGAGGAAGGGAGAGGGAGAGGGAGATAGAAACATTAATGATAAGAAGGACTCATTGATTCGCTGCTCCTGCACATTGGACCAAGCCCACAATCCAGGCATGTGCCCTTGACCAGAATCGAACCTGGGACCCTTTGGTCCGCAAGCCGATGCTCTACTCATTTAACCAAACTGGCTAAAGCTGAGCCTTTGCTTTTGCTGATATGCTAAAAGATCTTTCTCCTGAGGACAGGCACAGGGAACTTAACTGATAAGAAAATTTGTGGCTAGAAGTTTAATTTTTCCATATACTAAAATTAGCATAATACTCATGACAATTACAATTAATATTCAGGCATAGTTTAGTCAATTTGAAAAAAATATCTAATCCTTCCAAACTGAAAAACTCTGGTGAGTGAAAAATTAGGAAGTAAAATATATTAATACTTAGGTTTTCTGGAAACTACAGAGCTTGCAGATTTAAAGATCTAGAATGATACCAACTATGAAAGTTAAAAGGTAAGCAAATTGTCTCTTATGGCAATGACTGAGTTTTGAGGAAAAAGTAGTTGAAATTAAATGGGGAAAGCCTACTAGACATTTCTTCTTTATTGCTAGTAGCAGCACCTATTTAGAAGAAAATGAAGGGGGCCAGAGTTGTGGGGAGATAAATTATGGTTTCATAAACACTGAATAATCTGTTTAAGATGAGAAAGCCTAAAATATTTCTAAGAAAAGAATGGTAGAATTTAAAAATTTGGGAACATACTACATAGTTAAATTAAAAACATCCTACTGAACAACATTCCCAAAATATGCCAACTGAGATATTAATAAAACAGCAAATGAATGAGTTCATCCATTCAATAAATATTGAATAAATGCTCATCCTGGCCCTGTCTGGGCACAAGCCTGGCAAAGAATTGTAGAATTATTTGATAAACAAGAGGCCCGTGCACAAAATTCATGCATAGCGGGGGGGGGGGGGGGGGGGTTGTTCCTCAGCCCAGCCTGCACCCTGTTCAATCTGGGACCCCTCGAGGGATGTCCGACTGCCCTTCACAATCCAGGACTGCTGGCTCCCAACTGCTTGCCTGCCTGCCTGACTAATTGCCCCTAACCGCTTCTACCTGCCAGCCTGATCACCCCCTAACCACTCCCCTGCCAGCCTGATCGATGCCTAACTGCTCCCCTGACGGCCCGATTGCCCCTAATTGCCCTCCCCTGCAGGCCTGGTTACCCCTAACTGCCCTCCCCTGCAGGCCTGGTCCCCCCCAAATGTCCTCCCCTGCAGGCCTGGTCACCCCTAATTGCCCATCTTGTGGCAGCCATCTTGTGTCCACATGGGGGTGGCCATCTTGTGTGTTGGAGTGATGGTTAATTTGCATATTACCTCTTTATTATATAGGATATGTACCATCAATGATGATAGAAATTGCAGTTTTCACATAGGCCTTTGAAAGACCAATTTTCAGTACAATAATTTAAAAAAAGTATTGGAAAGTGCAAAACTCTGATCATCACAATTTTTTTAAATGTATTTTTATTGATTTCAGAAAGGGAGCAGGAGAGGGAGATAGAAACATCAATGATGAGAGAGGATCATTGATCAACTGCTTCCTGCATGCCCCCCACTGGGGACTGAGCCTGCAACCCAGGCGTGTGTCCTGACTGGGAATTGAATCTTGACCACCTGGTTCATAGGTCAACGCTCAACCACTGAGCACACCTGCCAGGCATGATCATCACAATTTAACTGTAATAGTTGTTCAGTAAGTATTTGTTGGTTTGAATTTATGTGAATAGTATATCAAAAAATCTAAAATTATGCTCCAGACAACATCAGGAATTGATGAGTGTTTCTGTTTATTCTTTGGGTCTTCTTGGTCTCTCATCTAATTTTCCTTACTTTGCTGTGGTTACTTGGCCACTGTCTTCCTGAACAATCAAATTCAATTTGTGTCATCAGGAAAACATTCTGCTTTTCTGATAAGGGATGAAGGGAGGGAATTATAAAGCTCTAAAGCCCTGCATCTCCCCTAATTAGGATCTTGAAACACATATCCAATTCAGATCAGGTTCCTCATTTGTCACTGAGTAAGGGTCTTAGCTACCTCAGGGTTCTTAAAATCTTTCTTTTCAAAGTCTACCTGAAATCATCAAAGGTATAAGAAATGTTTTCTACTTGAAATACTACCCTTAAAAATTATTTTAATTGTCATTATGGATTCCTGAATTTTTATTTATTCAAAGTGTTGTAATCAATAATAATCATTATTCATTCTGATGATCAAATTAGCCCACATTTGGTCATAAGGAGCCTCTTTAAGCTAGCTCCTATGTTTTAGAGACTTTCGCATTGATCTTTGGGCATAGTATTATATTCATTCTATATTTTCCTTCTTCAGACCTGGAATTCGCATTTCTCTCTCTAAAGAGCCCTGTTAACCTTGGGTTGGGAATGATATTTGGAAACCAAGATCTGGGTGTGCTCATTGCCTTTGGATACCATTGCTTGTAGGTCCTTTCGGAGATTAGAAGAACAGGAAACATAGCATATATATATATGAAATCAAGACTTACAACAAAGCTTTTAGTAGTCAAGACAGGGCTAATAGTTTAAGGTTATACAGCCAGGTTAATGTAACAGAACAGGATTTCCACAAATAGACACACACACATGTTTACTTGATAATTGACCAAGGTATCAAGTTAATTCAATGGGGGAAAGAAAAGTCTTTTTATAAATATCACAGGAACTACATATCTCTATGGAAAAGAATGAACCTTGACCTGTGCATGTATTTTTTTGGTTGCTGTTAACCCTTATCGGAGTATATTTTTTCCATTCATTCTTTAGAGAGAGTGAATAGGAAGAGGAGGAGGAGGAGAGAGAGACACAGGGATTGGTTGCCTCCAACATGTGCCCCGATCGTGGCTGGGGTCAAAGTTACAACCCAGGCCCTAGCTGTTTTGGCTCAGTGAGTATAGCATCACCCTGTGGACTAAAGGGTCCTGGGTTCGATTCCGGGCAAGGGCACATGCCTTGGTGGTGGGCTCAATTTCCAGTAGGGAACATGCAGGAGGCATCCAATCAATGATTCTCTCTCATCACTGATGTTTCTATCTCTCTCTCCCTTTCCCTTCCTCTCTGAAATCAATAAAAATATATTTTTAAAAAGTTACAACCCAGGTACATGCCCTTAACTGGGAATCGAACCCCAGACCCTTCAGTTTGTGGACTGACATTCCAACCACTAAGCACACCAGCCAGGGCCTGTTTACATATTTTTAAATCACGAGTTTAAATTGATACTAGGTAAAATTTAATTATATAGTTTTTATTCAATTTCCTTGATTATGATATTTGTGTGTCTCTTTTTCTTGTACACTGAAAATCTTAGTCCTAATAACACGTAATATTTCTTTGCAGATCTTTTTTGGCCTTAAAATATCCCTCTATGAGGTACAATCAGAATACTATCTTTAAAGTCACTTGAAATAATTATTTTATCTATAGAGTTATGTTACCAATTAGATATATGGTTGGGTTCATTTGTTTATTCTGTGTATCTGTTTATTTTCAATTATCAGGTTTTTTTCTTTTTATTTAAATTTTGAATATGTAAAACATTTAAATGGTGCAAAAGTCAAAACTATAAAAAGGTATAGTTTTGGAGAGGACCCTTTGCCATCTCTTAGCTGTTCCACTCTGTTCTCCACTCAGGTAGGCATTAATGATAGTTTTTGATTTATTATTCCAATGTTTCTTTTTGAAAAAAAAAAAGCAAGTAAATATATATTTTATGTTCTGTCCATTGCTTTTATACTTAACAATGATTAAGGTCAAATGAGGAAGCAAGACATTTCCTCATTTTTTTAATGGTTGCATAGTACTACCACTTTTAGATGTGTACAGATGCCCCACATCCAATCAGATCCCACCAGGAGTGGGGAACCTTTTTTCTGCCAAGGGCCATTTGGATATTTATAACATCATTCTCAGGCCATACAAAACTATCAACTTAAAAATTAGCCTGCTATATTTGGTCAAACATTTCATTAACTCATCCCTAATGCCTTGGCAGGGCCAGACCAAATGATTTCGCGGGCCGGCCGGACGTTCCCCACCCCTGCATTAGACATTCACACTGGGTTCTTTCCGATATCTGACAGTATTCATTTTCTAGGACTGCTGCAACAAATGACCACAAACTAAGGGGCTTAAACCAACAGAAGTTTATTTTCTCACAGTTCTGGGATTCAGAAATCAGCAATCAAGATGTTTTCAGAGTTGAGCTCCCTCGGAAACCCCCCAGGGAGATTCTTCCTTGCTTCTTCCGGCTTCTGGTGGCTGCAAAGGTCACTTGGATTGTGGCCACATGACTTCAATCTCTGCCTCTCTTTTCACGTGGTCTTTTCTGTGTCTTCTCTTCTGTTTCTTATTAAAATATTCATTAGATTTAGGGCCTCCCCCAATAATCCAAGAGAATTTCCCTCAAAATCCCTAATTCAGTTACATTTGTAAAGATGCTTATTCCAAACTCACACTCACAGGTTTTGGGATTAGAACATTGATATATCAGTTCAACCATTGTTTACTAATAGTGCTGGGAGGAATAACCTTCCACATGTGGTATCTTATTTGTGGAGGTATGTCTTCAGAACAGATTCTTTCAAGTAGGATTTCTGTGTCAAAAGACAAGGAATATGTAATTTTGCCAAATTCCTCTCCATAGAAGTTGTACTATTTTATACTCCTATCAGCTATGTTTTTGTATTTCTCTGTTGTCAAAACCTGTTGTTTCTTTTTTCTAATCAAAACGGTATTTTGGGTAGTTTTTATTTCCTTACATCACAAATTTTTAACTCTTGATTAACATTATCTTTATGGATTAAAGTGGGACATTTACTCAATAGCACTTATGTGTCTGCAAATTACTTGACACTCTGAACCTCCAGTGATAATTATAGAGAAGTGATGCCCTCAAGGAGTTCACAGTCCAGCAGGAATGATTTTGGAGAGCAATAAAAAATGAGAAGTATTTTTATGTCATATGGAATATACATGTGAGGAAAAAGCATCAAAATAATTTATGTTTCCAAGAAGTGGGATGCTGGGTCAAACTGAAGCTACATATTTAATTACCTGAGGGATCTCCATACTATTTTCTACAGTGGCTGCACCAGGCTGCATTCCCATCAGCAGTGCACGAGGTTTTTTTCCCTACATCCTTGCCAGCACTTGTTTGCTGATTTACTGATGGTAGCCATTCTGACAGGCATGAGGTGATACCTCATTGTAGTTTTATTTTGCATTTCTCTGATGATTAGTGACATTGAGCATTTTTTCATATATCTCTTGGCCATCTGTTGTCCTTTTTTTAAAAAAAATGTTTTATTTATTTTTTTTTTACAGAGAGAAAGGGAGAGGGGTAGAGAGTCAGAAACATCGACGAGAGAGAAACATCGATCATTTTGAAGATGGTTTTCTTTTGCTGTGCAGAGGCTTTTTAGTTTGACTTAGTGCCATTTGTTTACATTTTTCTTTGTTTCTCTTGCCCTAGGAGATGTATTTCCAAAAATATTGCTACCTGAGATGTCTGAGATTTTACTGCCTATGTTTTTTTCTAGGATTTTTATGGTTTTGCAATTTACATTTAAATATTTTATCCATTTTGAGTTTATTCTTGTGTAGAGTGTAAGTTGGCAGCCTAGTTTCATTGTTTGCATGTACCTGTCCAATGTTCCCAACACCATTTATTGAAGAGACTATCTTTACTCCATGGTATATTCTTGTCAAATATTAATTATGCTAAGCAAAATAAGCCAGTCAGAGAAAGACAACTATCACATGATCTCACTTATATGTGGAATCTAATAAACAAAATTAACTGATAAACAAAATAGGTCCAGAGACGTGAAGCATTGGGGAACAGACTGACAGATCTCAGAGGGAAGGGTGGGCAGGAAGAGGTTAAGCAAAGAACTTATATGCATACTAGAGGCCTGGTGCATGAAATTCGTGCACTGGGGGCAGGAAGGGTCCCTCAGCCTGGCCTGTGCCCTCTCACAGTCCAGGAGCCCCATGATCGATCGCTCCAAAGAGGTAGTCCCTGCCCACCGGCCAGGGTTCTGCGATGGATTACCCCCGCAGAGGGAGGCCCTGCCCACCTGCCGTGGCGCTGCCACCCGGTAGCCTGGGCCTCCCTCTTTGGGGTGATCATGGAGCCCCCCAATTGATTGACTGCCCTGCCAGCCACTGGCCTGGGCCTCCCTCTGCAGGGCAATCATGGGGTGATGACCGGGCCCCCAACCAATCGCATTGCACCAGCCGTGGCTGGCCTGGTGCCAGTGGGTGTTATAGTGTGGTCATCTGGAAGGTCATCCGGATGGTCATTCTGCATTTGATCTAATTAACATACTAGCTCTTTATTATATAGGATATGCATAGCCCATGGACACAGACAATAGTGTGGTGAAGGCCTGGGTTGGGGTGGAAACCAGGTGGAGGGGGCAAAGGAAGGGGATTGGGGGACATCTGTAATACTCTCAACAATAAAAATAAATTAAAAAAATAATTTATGTTTCTTAAATTTTTAGAGAAGACTGGAATCTACATTTTCACCAGTAAGTAGAGGCTAGGTAGGATGGAAGAGGTGAATCTATATGCAGGGATGCCTGTTTTTGGTACTACTAAAATTTTTTTTTCTTTTCAATTACAGTTTACATTCAGTATTATTTTGTATTAATTTCAGGTGTATAGCATAGTGGTTAGATAATCATATACTTTACAGAGCATTCCCCCTGATATTTCCAGTACCCACCTGGCACCATACTTAGTTATTACAATATTATTGACAGTATTTCCAGTGACTATTTTGTATTCCCAATCTGTATTTTTCAATCCCTTCACCTTTTTCACCCAGTCCCCCAATCCTCCTCTCCTTTGGCAACCATCAGTCTGTTCTCTGTATCTATAAGTCTGTTTCTATTTTGTTTGTTCATTCATATTATTCTATAGATTCCACATATAAGTGAAATCATATGTGGTACTATCAAGTTTTGACAATATCACATGTTCACTGTACACTGCCATTTACCTGTTCATTTATCTAGTTATTTTGCCCCTCAACTACCTTGTAATCTTTGGAGGTAAAGAGGCTGCATTTTTTTTTTTTTTATCTCCAAGGATAAAAAAAACTTATGCCTAATACATAGTAGGTTCTCAATAAATGTTTGTATGTGACGACAGGTTATTTTGTGACAGAAAAATTGAATTGCCTAAGACAAGTGCATCCTATTTTTGTTAAATCAATGTAATAAAAAGTATATTTTTAAAGGAGTCTGGCAATGACTATTGTGACTTACTATGTGTAATCAAGTATATGCTATGTTGCTCTAACAAAGATATCCAAAAAGCCTTGTTTTCAGAGAGAAGTTTTTTTGTTTGTTTGTTTGTTTGTTTGTTTTGTCTTTTGTAACAGTCTTGGAGGGTTTGTGGCCTTGATGGAGGCCCAAACTTGTAGGGACCTTCTGGTATCATTCTGAGTATGGAGCTTCCATCTCTGGATTTGAGATTCATCCATTTTAATGGGTTTATTAATTGTCCATTCTTTTGCATTGCTGAGTAATATTTCTTCAGTATGAATATACTCTAGTTCTATCAATTCTATTTTCACAACTCTAAAAATAGAGGCTCTAACAATTATGTTATATTTTGCAAGTTTAGATAAAATATGTAGGACCATTTTGGCTTTTTATTTCCTTTTATTTAATGAACTTTTATTGGCCAAAATACTATGCTCAGTAATGGACACAGAGCTGTGTAAATCCCTAGCTTTTCCTCCAATTTACAGTTCAGCTGAATGAAAAAAGACAGTTGTGTTGTCCTAATCTGATGGAAACTGCGTCTTTTTAAACAGCCAGTTTAAGTACTTACTAAAATGTTGTCAAAATTTGGAGCATCAAAAGATCCAGATGCAGTAGGATCTCGTGTAAGACTATCTTCCTTCTCAGTCTTACCCCATGTTACAGGTACCTGACCTTAAAGGCATACGGGCCTGAGCGTCAGGTCTCTTAGGTTCTATTTCTGGTTCTACTACAGAATTGCTAACAGGGCTTTGCACAACACAGAGAACAACATGCCCTTCCTACAAAGCAAGAAGCAAGATCCTGTGGAACCCTCTAAGTGAGGGACTCGCGCACTCCAAGTGAGATTGGGTCTCAAAAACCAAGGATCTCTTCATCCAGAGCCTAGACATGCCCTTCTCTCCTGCCAAAGCCATGCATTTTAGTGAGAAATTGGAGCTCCGATTTTTGTATGGTCAAAGGGATTTCCTTGGGTCCCTGGATCCCTGGCTCCTTGGTGTGATTCCAGAAGCTAGAACTTAAAATGATTTGCAAGTTAAAAGTCCTGAAACTTTTCTTACTGAGATGTTTCTGCGGTTCACGATGCAGCAGAGGGAACTGCGGTGGGCACACAGAGTAAGGTAAGGCAGCCCTGGGCCTCCCCAGGTTGAAGGAGGAAGGCTACTGACCAACAGCCCAGACTGGAAAGGCGATCATAGTGTCTCGCCTCCTGCATAAAACTACACTTCCCAGGTGGACTTGCGACCCACGGCGGGGTAGGAAGGGAGAACGCGCTTAGAGCCGGCCCACTGACTCCCATCGTGCCAAAGTCACACCAGTCTAATTGGAGGGCTCTATCGCGGTGCATCCCGGGACTTGTAGTACAGCGAAAACATGGGGCTAGTTTCTTTGTGACTCGCGGAGCTCCAAGTGGCGCCCTGCGAGGAGTCCCACGCGCGCGTGCGCTGCGCCGAGAGGCGGCTGGCGCCTCCCGCGGGGCGGGGCCGTCGGTCCCTTGTTGACACCGCCTTCCTTCCCCTCCCCTTTCGGTGCCCCGGCAGCCCGCCCCTCCTTCCTGGAGTCACAGCTGAAGCGGCAACGGCGGCGGCACGGAGAGGGGCGGCCAAGTGGCCCACGCGACACGCGCCGGGCCGGACCCTATGCTGTGACTCGCGCGGCTCCTGCGCCTCCTGCCCCAGCGGCGGGACCGGGCTTCCCGCGGCGGGATGTTCTCCCGGAGGAGCCATGGGGATGTGAAGAAGTCCACCCAGAAGGTGCTGGACCCCAAGAAGGACGTGCTGACCCGTCTGAAGCACCTGCGGGCGCTGCTGGGTGAGGCGCACGCCGCAGCCCTGGGGTCGGGGCACTGCCCGCGCTCGGGCGGGGTGGTCGGAGCTGAGATGCGATGGGCGTGGAGTGGGGGCGGTGGGCGACCGACCGATCCGGTCTCTGGGTCTTGGGCTTGTTCCCCGAAAAGCGGGTAGCCTAGCCCTCCGGTGTGAACTTCCCCCGGGTTCTCACCAGGAAACCTCGAGGCGGGACACTGCTGTGACCATCCCTTCCCCAGCAAACACTGGACCCCGGTGCTCCTCGCACACACATTGAACTGTCATCTTAAAATTTTTAGTCCGGGACCCTAAGTAGACTGAGGCCTCAAGTGGTCCTTAATTGAACTGTCTTCTCTTTCGCTCCCCTTCCCCTTCTTTAAATTTTATTTTTACTTTTGAGTCTGAGTCCCCAGATAGAGATTCCAAGTGATCCCCGGATACATTTAATTTAACGGTAACATCTCTTCTCATGCCCCTCCCCCCTTTTAAAAATTACCTTTATTTTTGATCTGGCTGCTTGAATTTCTTTGTGTCCTGGGTGTGAAGGGGGCTTCTGGTGTTTGCTTGGAGGGAGGGGTGACTTTCCTGGGTTCAAGGAGGCTGCTTCTCTTTTATTGCCAGGATGACAGTGATGGCTTTTTGCTCTCTTCTGTTTCTATGAGACTGCTGGGTGGAGGTTCACCAGAACCCAGGTGGGCCTGCAGTCGACCTGTGATGCTCATCCCTGTGGGTGTGAAGTGTCCACAAGGCTTCCTGTCACCTGCTGCATGTGGCTGTAACTGGTGTGCTAGGCTGTTTTGTTTTCTATTTTCTTACTTCCTTAGTCTTAACTTTTGTTTAGGATGAAAACACCTTTGTTGTCTGTAGACTTGTCTGTATATATGTGGACAAAGAAAAGGACACTTTATGTTTCTTCTAGATGCCATTTTTTAAAATTTATTTTATTTTTTAGAGTATTACAAATAGTAGTACATATGTCTCCTTTTTCCCCTCATTGACCTCCCCCCTCCCACATTCCTTTACCCCATCCCCCCAGTGTCTTGCATCCATTGGTCATGCTTATAAGCATGCATACAAATCCTTCGTTTGATCTCTTATCCCCCCACCCCCAAACCTCCCCTGCCAATTTTTATTCTTAAAATGAGCAAAAATCGCCTGATTTTAGGCATGTAGTCTTAATATGTCTGTCTTTTGAGGAAATATGGAATAAAATAATTCATTTTTTATGTGAGAATTTTACATAAAGATCTTGCGCATGAGATGAAAAGCTGCAAATTATTTTTATTTATAATCTGTGAAGTACCTCTAAAGGAATAAAAAGAACACACCTGGTTTTGCCAAATGAAGGTCTTCACAATCCTGGATTCTTTGAGATTACACTGTTTTGTTCAGATTGGAATGAAATGTAAATTAGTTACTGTTAGAGGTATTAGTTTTCAAGACCTTTGAAAGTGAAATGTGGCGTTCTTGGTAAACTGAACTTTCTACTTCCTGTAGTAAAATACCAGGCGCACACAGGTTGCATTGTGTGGGGTTTTTAGTAGTGACTGATTAACACAGACTGCAGGGACATTTTTGATAAGGAGAGTTGAGCAGTATTTTAAAGCATTTGATACTTTGGGACTTTTTCTGTGGTAGAGAATTTGAACTTTTGTTCTGTCCAAGGCTGGAGATTTAAGTTGGCTATTTTGTAAAGGCAGAATCAATTAAACTGAGATCAGTTTGGTTTCTTAGAGATACACAATACATTCTTACCATTGTGAGAAAGTAGTTAGCTCTGTGATTGGGGTTTCACTTTGTGTGTTGTGTGTGTGTGTTTTATTTTGAGGAACTTTTTTTAATCATTGAATTCATTATGAGTTAAATTGTATAACATGGAGAGGTTCTTTAATATTTCTTTAGGTGTATTTTTGTTATTATTGTTGATGCATTTGTTTTTTGGAATGGCCCAATTGACTTGATTACTGTAATCTTTATCTGTAGGGACTAGATTTTTGTAAATGTATCTGAGGAATTCTAGTCATAATGTTTAATTTAAGCTTTCACTTATAACTGATTTAAAGACTTAAAGAAAAATAATGTATTAATACACTAGTTCCTACTACATCACATACGCTACTTGTTTCCTACTTTAAGGAAAAGTCTACTTAGAAAAATAGGTCTCTTGCTCTGAAAAAAATGGGGATTAGCCAAGATCAGGAAAACTATTTGAAGGAGAATAGAAAGTATTATTGTATTTTTATTTGTATATTTATATGATATTCTTGATTTGCACACATTTTATTTTCAAGTGATAATAAAGATGTCATTTTTTTTACATACAGGGATGATACTGCTGACCTGATTTGTAGCACAGCTACATGACTTTGGCCTAGTTACTTAGCCTGTCTATGAGCATTCTGTAAAATGGGTATGGTAATGTCTGCTAGTGTGATATATAAACTATTTCAGCTTGGAGTAGGCACTTGACAGTTTCCTCTCTTACTACTTGTTTCCCATCATTAGTAGGCTAGGAGAGCATTTGATAGGTAGATTGCCCCACCCCTTCTTATTTTGATAATTGTGATGGACTTGTTCTCTCCATAAAAATTAGTCTGTCTTTAAGACAACTGGCTAACAAAACACAATTAGCTGTGAAAAGTAGAGTATTTCTTGGTATCATGATAATGACTCCAGTTAGAACTTGCTTAACTACACTGATCTGGCTGCATATTGTAAACTAGTGGCCCAGTGCACGAAATTCGTGCACATTAAAAGGGGATTAATTAGAGGAATTAATTTAATATTGCTATTTGCCCTTTCTCTATAATACAAGTGTCAGAGATGAAAGAAAATTAGTAAAATGTCTATGAAAACCTTCCTCCTGTCAGAGTCAGGGGTGCACTACAGGACCCAGAGTCAAGTCCTCGCCCACCCACATGCACATCAAAATCGCGTAAGACCCAGACCCGGCCGTCAACACCCCCCCTCCCCCACCCATTGGGCTAGATCCAGACCTGGCCAGTCCCACCCTTGTCAAGTCCTGCTGGGCAGGGGTCATAGCCTCAGGTCCCCCGTCAAGCCCCACTGGGTGGGGGGCATGGCCTGAGGTCCTCCATCAAGCCCTGCCAGGCGGGGGGCGGGGGGCGGGGGCGCAGCCTCGGGTCCCCCGTCGCCCCACTGGGCAGGGGGCATGGCCTGAGTTCCCCTGACCCAGCACTGGGGGTGCACCTTGAGGTCCCTGTCAAGCCCCGCTATGTGGGGGGGACAGCCTCAGGGGACCTGTCAAGCCCCGCTGGGTGGGGGGCATGGCCTGAGGTCCCTTGTCAAGCCCTGCAGTTGGGGGATGTGGCCTGAGGTCCCCCGTCAAGCCTCACAGGGGCGGGGGAGAGCGTAGCCTCAGGTCCCTGCTGATTGCTTGTTAAGGCTCCTTATGGGAACTTGGCCTCAGCTGTGGGTGCAGCCATCTTTGTGATGGAGTGATGGTCAATTAGCATATTCCCTCTTTATTAGATAGGATTGGCCTGATTTGTTTTACAGTGGGGGAAACAGAGACATAGGCAGGCCTTATAAGGGGCCAAGCCATGTGCTAAATGATCTGTATGTTATTTTATTAATTAGAGGAAGAAGAAAGAGCTCTTAGGTCCCCTGACTTCCAGTTCTCCCTACACTGTCTAAATCATTACTGGGAAAGTAAATGAGCAAACAATACAAAACAAAAACAAAAAAGCATATTGCTATCATGCTCCAGCAGAGGTCTCATGTCTAATTAAAAGTTGACTGCCTACTGAGTCCCAAAAGAGGGTATAGAAATGGCATTTTTATAGCAAGAAGAATAGGGTATTAATAAACAATAGTACATTATGTAATTAGATTACATTTGCTTATGTGGCTTATATGGTAGACTCCATTATAGGATTTCAAGGAAGCTAAAAAGATAACTAAGGGTGGCACAAAAATAGGGACATCTTACTCATGCTACGCCCTGAAGAATGGTTAAACTAGCTCTGTCCAATAGGAATATAATGTGAACCACATGTGTAATTTTAATTTTTCTAGTAGCCACATTTTAAAAAGTAAAAGGAGCCCTGGCCAGTATCACTCAGTGGTTAGAGCCTCAGCCTGCACACCAGAGGATTTCAGGTTTGATTCCATGTCAAGGTCATGTACTTGGGTGGCAGGCTTAATCCCCGCCCCCAGTTGGGGTGTGTGCAGGAGGCAACCAATCAATGTGTCTCTTTCACATTGATGTTTTTCTCTCTCTTTCTCTACCTATCTATCTATGTATCTCTCCCTCTTCCCCCTCCTGTCCACTCTCTCTAAAAATTAATGGGAAAAATATCCTCAGGTGAGGATTAACAAAAAAAGAAAAGGTAAAAGAAAACAAGTGAAATTAACCTTAATAATATATTTTACTTAACCCCACATGTTTAATGTGTATATTATCAACAGGTAAAATAAAGTACTTTTTTTCCACTTTTTTTTTTTTTCATACCAAGTCTTTGAAATCTAGTCTCTACACTTACAGCACATCTCAGTTTAGACTGGCCGCATTTCAAGAGCTCAGTGGCCATATTTAGCAAGTGGCTACATACTGGACAGAGCAGGGCTAGAATTTGGGAAAGTAGAGGGGGAGGGCAGTTTCAACTAAGGGAAAATGGAAGACATATGGCAGTGATGTGGGAAGGTGAGGAACACCAGCCCGCCTCTTCCTCGTGTTTGGTGAGGGAGTGATGGGGGGAATGTTGGGCATAGAAGATGGGGTGCTGGAACCCTGGCCCTGAGGGCATCTATGGTGTCAGATAAATGACTAGAGTGCTGTGTAGGCCAGGGGAAAGGTCAGGACAGTGAGTTAGATGGCTGGGGGAGAGGACAGGTTGTGGGAGAGAAGAGGAGGAGAGGAATAGGTGGTCTGACTGGGAGAAGCTGAGGCAGGTTGGGGACCAGATCAGGAAGGGTTTTGTTTGCCTGATATAGAAGCTCAGATCTTATCCTGCAGGTGAGAGGGCCTCCTTGGAGAATTCTTAGCAGGTCAAATGATAAGTTTTGAGAACTGCTTCTCTGACAACAGGGCCAGGAAAAATGGATTGGGGCGGATGGGAGGGGTGGCATTGAACACTGGCAGTGACTGAGCAGACAAATGATGAGGGCCTGAGATAAGAAGTTCCATAAATGGAGAGGAGGGGTGGGGAATTAAAGGACCAGGCAGCAGGAGTGATTCTCTAAGTGAAATAATGAAAGTGAAGTTTGCAGAAGCTAGATGAGGAATGGTTAATCAGAGGGAAAAGAGATTTGGGATCAGAGGCCACAGTCAAGTGAAATCAAGTGACACCAGGATTTGGTCCAAATATTTGGATCCAGAGTGGAGAGAAGAGTCTCTCGCAAGTGCTCTATATACTGATAGTGTAACCAGACAATCAATGGGTCCGTGCTGCCTGTCACTATTTGAGCCAATTAAATAGAGACCGGTTGAATAATATATGAGCATTTATTCCAGCACTGTCTGCAGTGTGGGAGAGCAGCAGGTCATCCACAAAAATCTGCTCTGCAGCCCCCCATAAACCAGTTGCTTATATAGGGTAAAATAAAGATTACATGGGGAAGTAGGGATTACAGGTATGGAGAATTAGGCTATGCAGGCTGGGGTGGGACTCCATTATTTGGTCAACAAGGTTGTTAATCTTTCCATGATAATAGACAGTTCTTGAGTGAGAATGGACTGCATTCCAAGGTTGACTCCCAGGTCCTGGGGGTACACAACTCTCAGCCAGGTCAGAATGTCCTTTCTTTAACCAACACAAGGCAATCATGGTTCACAGAGCATGATTACTATTTCCCATGACCATAGCTAGTCCCCAATATTCTATTTTTGCCCCTAACAATAGAGAAAAATAGAACATTTTGGTATAGATTTTTTTGTGTGTGTGCATCTGTTGCTTTAAGTTCATTTACAATTTTAAATGTTGCCTTTTAAACTTATTTAATATTAGCATTTCCCTATGTTTTGTTCCTCTCATTTTTTTTATTAAGTACAAACATTTGTTGAAACTATATACCATAATTTAGCTTAATATTGTTCCCCCGATATAATTTCTTGGAAGAGGAAATTGTTTTTTTCCTCCTGCCTCACCCTCCTCCACCTCTCTTTCTCCATTATAAATAATATGGCTCTAAACATCTTCAGAAGCAGCTTTTCCTATATTTAGCATTATTTTCTTAGAATAGGTTCTATTGAAATAAAATTTCTGGATTTTAGCATGTTTATGACTTGATTCACATTGCTTTCCTAAATGGGCCTGGCCAGGATTTATTGTTTGGTAGGGAGACAGACATGTAAACAACTACATTTAGGATGAGGGTCTTAGTGCCTCAGTGAGGTGGGCTGGAACTTTAGAGGCGGCTGCCTGCCACGTGCAGAGGAGGCAGAGCAGAAAGGCCTCTTGTAGTGCATGTCCTGAGGGAGGCGGGTCTGAGGTGGGTTTGGCATAATGAATATGGGAGTTTCCCAGATGGACAAGTGGGTGAGAGATTGCAAAGAGGATTTTGTGCAAAGGGAATGATGTGGCCCCCATGGACTTAAATGTCCAGTGGCTGTTATCCTGTGGTATGGATAGATGTTGGGAATCTAGTGAAGAGTTTTTAAGCAGAGGACAGAGCCAAAACCCATGTCGTCCCTTAGTGAGTGGTCCAAGAGTTCCAGTCTCCCTGAGATTTGAAACAGTAGATACTGAGAGAACAAGGCTTCCGTTCTTCTGGATTGCAGACTGCGAAGATGTAGCTTGTGCTGCAAATGTTCATCTTTCTCTCTATGTGGAGAGCACCTGTCTCAAAATGAATTTACACTCAGAGGGAGGCAAAGCAGAGACGGAGAGTAAGGGCCCAGTGGATGCTGGGTGAGCTGAGGGAGAAAGGGGTGTGTGTGCCTTCTCCACCCCTGAGCTTTTCAGTTGCAGGAGCCAGTAACACCCTGTTTTTGCCTTAGTTGGCTTGGCTTGTATTTCTGGGTCTTGCAACAGAAAGAGTACAGATTAATATTCCAGGAAGAGGATGGGAAATTCCAGGTCAAAGATGGATGGTGTTTGTGTGAGTGTGTGTGTGTGTGTGTGTAGATGTAGATATGACTTTTATGTTTTTTAAGACTGGGGGAATTTGAGTTACTTATATTTTGGAAGAGGAACTAATAAAAGAGCAAATGAATAAAGAGTAGTAATAAAGGGGATAAAAATGGAGGAAGATGTGCTCTGCAGTAGAATCAAGAGCATGGGGCAGGAGATCAGGCTTGACTAAAGCCACATGGAGGAAGCAAGAATGGGGTGTTGATTGACTGGGATGTGGAGGGAGCTCTCATGTGACAGGTTCTGTTTTCTCTGTGAAGGTCAGGGGTAAAGTGAATTGCTGAGCTAGTTTTATCACTGTGTAGTAATAGGAACTGAGTATGTCTTGGTCCCTCTTCTGTGTCATGTATCTCCTTAAAATAAAGGAAAATTGTAATCTGTAAGGTCTTTTCTTGTTCTTTTGGGATGTGATCTAATAAGTACATTTTATGTATTAAATGCTTGGCCAGAAGAGGGAATATGAATATATGTATATGTATGTGTATACTAGAGGCCCGGTGCATGAAATTCATGCACGGGGGTTGGGAGTGTGTGTGTGTCCCTCAGCCCAGTCTGCACCCTCTTCAATCTGAGACTCCTTGAGGGATGTCCAACTGCCCTCTCACAATCCAGGACTGCTGGCTCCTAACTGCTCGCCTGCCTGCCTGCCTAATTGCCCCTAACCGCTTCTGCCTGGCCTGGTCACCCCTAACTGCCCTCCCCTTCAGGCCTGGTCCCCCCCAACTGCCCTCCTCTTCTGGCCTGTCACCCCTAACTGCCCTCCCCTGCATGCCTGATCACCCCCAACTGCCCTCCCCTGCATGCCTGATCACCCACAACTGCCCTCCCCTGCTAGCCATCTTGTGTCTACATGGGGGCGGCCATCTTGTGTGTTGGAGTGATGGTCAAGTTGCATATTACCTCTTTATTATATTATATAAACTAGGGGCTCAGTGCACAAATTCGTGCACCTTGAAAGGAACTGTGGGCCATGAGGCTGCAGTGGGCACAGGGGTGGGTCTCGGCCCATCTTCTGTGCCCCCACCTGGCCCCTCCTGCCGTGGCCCCTGGTCCCCTGTCTGCTGGCAGCCCCACTCCCACCGTCCACCGCTCCCATGTAATGACGGCTCTGGTCCCTGCTTGCATCTGCTTACGGTGAGGAGCGATTGGGGCTGGCGCTGTCAGTGGGTGCGAGCGGCGGCTGCTGCCCTGATTGCCCCTCAGGAGCAGGGGGGAGGTGGAGAAGCCCTCAGGGGCGATGAGAGCCGGCAGCGGGTGTGAGTGGGGCTGGCACCAGCAGTGGGTGTGAGCAGTGGCTCCGGTGCCAGCAGCGGGTGCAAGCAGGGGCATTGCTGGCAGTGGGTGTGAGCGGCGGCTGCTGGTCCCGATTGCCCCTCAGGAGCAGGGGGATATGGAGAAGCCCTGAGGGGTAATTCGAGCCGGCAGCCACCTCTTGCACTCACTGATAGCACCGAGTGATCAGGGCCAGTGCTGGGCGCCGGCAGCGGGTGTGAGTGCTGAGTGGGACTGTGGTGTGTGGGAGTAAAGAATTTTTAGTAACCACCAGAGGCTCGCCCCGATGACAGTGACTGGCGCCCCGCCTTGGTCTGGCGACCCCGCTCACCTGCTCCACCATCCCGTTGTGGCCGACGCCCACCATGTTCTGCACTCTGCTGCCTGCTGCCAACTCCCGCTATATCCCGTGCACACCCCCTGGTGGTTCGCGCACATCATAGCGACTGATTGTTTGGTGGTTCTGCCGTACAGTCTATTTGCACATTAGGATTTTGTATAGATAGATAATGAAGACAGTTTAAGTAGTGCAGATGATGTCTGATAGTAGTATGAAGTGGGACAAAAGAATTTGATGTGTCCTCAGTGGTCCTCTTTCCTTCCTGCCGCTTTCTGTGGGTGCATCTCCCTTGCTGGGTATGGCTCTAGTATTTAAGGGTAATTTTGATTTTCTCCATTTTTGCCTTAAATGCAGTTTAACCCACATAAGAGATAACTTTATTGACTGTGTTGATTTCTGATATTAATGTAGCACTTTATACTTTGTAGAATGGTTTCTCATTTGATCAAATTGCTGCCAGTTCCTAAAGATTTGCCTTCTGGATTCTTAGGAGAGCTTTGTTTCTGAGATCTAATCCTCATTTCAGGCTTTTAAGTTTTATTTTTAGAAAAGAGATGTTTCATAATCATTTTATATCTTGCTTTAGAAACTGAAACCACATCTGGAAGACATCTAATATTGTTAGTTATAATATTTTACATTAGATATATACTTTAATTTCCCTATTACAATTGTGGTTTAGTTTTTAAAAATCCCTTTTGAAAAATATAAGGACCCCATTGATATTGCCTTGTGTTTTATTTTAAAGTGATGGCACATATTCATTGAGCCTCAACCATGCTTTCAAGGAAACATAAGGTGTACTGGTGACATTGCTTGTGCCCAACTATGGGAGCCATGAGAATGCGCCACTCAGCTCTCCTGCTTTGGGGAGCATGATGGCTCCAGCTATTACCCTTGGATTCACCACTACATTTTAGCCAAACTTGAGCTTCTCTTGGGCTAATCCCAGTCAGTGACTGAGCAAGCAGGAGTACTGATGTGGCCCATTCCTGCGAGACCCAGTTGCCTCTGAAGGGGGCCTCTGATGTGAGAACTCTCCATAGGCCTGACCAAGACCTTCTCAGAAATGTGCTGAAGTCTGAGACTTCCTCCTCTCTCCTTCCTTCCTCCTCTTTCATAGGGGTCAGAAATGCATTGTGGTCTGAAGCCTCTCACTGCTTCTCAGGTCTTCCCTTTTACCCTTCACAGACAGTTTCTCCAGTAAATCTCTTGCATGTCTAATTCTATCTTGGTGTTTATTTCTCAGAGAACTCAGGCTAATACACCCTCCCTTTCCCCAGAATTCTAGAAGGCAGGATATTGCCCATCCTGCCATCTAGAATTCTTCCAGGAGACAACCCAAGCACATTACATCTTTCACATAAGCTTTCTTTGTCCCTCGGCCAATGATCTCAGAATTCTCATAGCATTCTGAACCTCTCATTTGGCATTGATAGCCTTTGGCTTTGTATTCTTATTTGTGTTCTGCCTTATCTACCCCACTAGATAAGTACATTGAGAACACGAATAGCTTCTTGTTCACCTTGATTCCTCTTGGTAACATATTTCCTTATTTGTAAGAATAATAAGTAGCATTTAATCAGCACTTTCCAAGTGCAAGCACTGCTAGAAATACTTTTACATGTATTAACTCACTTTATCCTCCCAAGTGGATGGTAATATCATTATCCCCTCCCCTCATTCTAGTCCTTGAGAAAATTCTGATTGGCCCTATGTGGGTCATGTGTCTATTTTTGTACCAATCTTTGGGTGAGGGGTATGGGGTACTTTGATTGGCCAGTCTGGATCACTTGCCCTGTACCTTATAGACTGAATCTTATTCCTGCTTATATAATTTTGAGACAGTAGTTCTGGAAAGGCATTCTGGCACATTCCCACACAAAGCAGCACGCTTATATCTAACCTATGCCCATGTATACCGCAAGGTGAAGTTCATTGACTTTTGGGTCAGTAATCCTAGATCCATGTTCAGCAAACTGCAGCTCGCGAGCCATATGTGGCTCTTTGGCCCCTTGAGTGTGGCTCTTTCACAAAATACCACGGCCTGGGCAAGTCTATTTTGAAGAAGTGGCGTTAGAAGAAGTTTAAGTTTAAAAAATTTGGCTCTCAAAAGAAATTTCAATCGTTGCACTATTGATATTTGGCTCTGTTAACTAATGAGTTTGCCGACCACTGTCCTAGATCATTGAGAAGTTCTTAAATGACATTCTGTAAGTTCTGCTTAAGACTATGGGAGTTATATTTGAGGATTTATGTAATTTGGGGGAAGTAAGGGTTACCCTTTTAATAAATGGATTGGTCACTCTTTAATAAATGGTTAGTTCATATAACATTGTGTTTAAGTCATTCCACAAATAGTTACTGCTTGCTATGTGCCTAGAAAAAAAATAGATTTTTATTCTATTAGGAAAATAAACAAATAAAAAACAAAATATATAATTTCAGGAAATGTTTATAGGAAAGTGAAGCTTGATTAAGGGTGTGAGTGTGCTGATCTAGATACAAGGGGTCAGGAAGGCCTCTCTGAACAGGGGTTTACAGTCAGCATCTGTGTAAAGTGGGATCAGCTTTGTGATTATTTCTGGGAATAGTGTTCCTAACAGAGAGAACATTTGGTGCACAGGTTCTGAGTCATAATAGGTTCGGGAATCTCATGGAAGTCAATAGAGTTGAAGGAGTTGGGGTTAGGGAAAGAAGTGGGTATGAGAAAGGAGAGGTCAGGGTACATACACCAGGTGAGGCTTATAGGTCTCAGTGAGATAGGGTGCCCTGGTCCAGGACTAAGAGCAGGGGAGTGACCTCAGTTGACCTTTAGGCCGGATCTTTGTAAAGAAAGCTTTTTTTTTGGCTTACTTTGTAAAAAGTCAGATCCTTTGCCCAAAAACTGAACAGTGACTGAAGACAGAAGAGAGGAGAGGGAAGAGAACGGAGTGGTGCTGGAGAAGAGAAGTGTCTGTGGAAGCCGTGGCAGGCACAGGTTTAGAGGGTGGGGCACACACCTCCGTGTCCTTCCTTATTGCAGCAGTGAATAGTGATGAGAAGATAGGCTGCAAACACTGGTCAATGGGTCAGCAAAGCTAGAGTGCCGTGGCCCCAGCGTGTAGTGATATAGGGTTGAGCTGTGTTACTCCAAATTCTAGTCAGAGGCAAAGAACAGATATATTTGAAAGTGCCTCTGATATTGACGTAAAATGGGGCTTTGTCAGTGGCTGAAAAAGAATGAGCACAGGAAAATGCTGATGGGTCATACAATATTAATATATCCATGTAAATGATTACAAAAGGCAGCAACCCTTGCAGATTGGCCCCATTTCAGGTACCCAGCTACGTTAGGACCTAGTCTGTGCTTTTGATAGTTTCTTTTTATGCTCGACGGGCGTGGCTCAGTGGTTGAGTGTTGACCTACAGACCAGGAGGTCATGGTTCAATTCTGGTCAGGGCCCAGGTTGTGCCTCGATCCCAATGTGGGGTGTGCAGGAGGCAGCTAACCAATGATTCTCTCTCATCATTGGTGTTTCTATCTCTCTCTGCTTCTGCCTTCCTCTCTGAAATAATTAAAAATATATTTTAAAAAAAGATAGTTTCTTTTAAAAAAATGTTTTGATTGGTTTTAGAGAGAGAGGAATGGAAAGGGATAGAGATAGAAACATCCGTTGGCTGCCTCCTGCACACTCCCTACTGGGGATCAAGCCCGCAACCCTAACATGTGCCCTGACTGGGAGATCAGAACTGGTGACCTTTTGGTTCATGGGACAATGCTCAATCAACTGAGCCATACTGGTTGGGCTTTATTGCCTTTCTTAATGGAAAGGCCTGGAGGAGTCTTGATCTTGGGTTCAGTGTTACTTAAAGATGTGATTTTTATGAACCAATGTTGCTATCTGAGAGTGCATTAAAGGAGATTTGTGTATGCAGTTGATAATCAGTGCTACTTGTAAATGAATTGTATCGTGATTGGAAATTTCATCACATTTTTTTCATTTAGAAGATATCACGCACTTGTTGTTCCTACTCAGTGCAGGAATGGCTGGACAAAGACAGTTTCTTCCTTCCTGGCTCGATGATTTTACTACACTTTTCAGTAAATGACAATTAGAAAAACATAGCTTTCCTAATGATAACAAAGGACTTTAATAACTAGGTCATTATAAGGCATTATGTTCAATGAACATGTTATTACAGAAGTTTAATTTGCATTGTTGGACAGAGGAAGTTTAAATTATATGCTGTTTTGAGGGCATTTTAGTTTTAGTAAAGATACCATCCTATATAATAAAGAGGTAATATGCAAATTAACCATCACGCCCTTACAAGATGGCTGCCTACCACCAGGCTGGCAGGGAGGTTAGTCAGGGATGACCAAACGACTGAACAGCAGTCTGTGTGGGGCGACCAGGCCAGCAGGGGGGTTAGTGAGAGATGATCAAACGACTAAACAGCATGGTGCATGGGGTGACCAGGCCAGTGGGGGGGGCCATGAGAGACGACCAGGCTGGCGGGGGGGTGCAGTTGGGGATGACCAGGGTGGCGGGGGAGGGGGGGACGGAGGGGACAGTTTGGGGGGACCTGTCTGGCAGCAGGGGGAAGTTAGGGGCGACCAGGCCGGTAAGGGCGGCAGGTAGGAGTGACCAGGCTGGCAGGCAGGTGAGCAATTAGGAGCCAGTGGTCCAGGATTGTGAGAGGGATGTGTGACTGCCGGTTTAGGCCCAATCCCCGGGATCAGGCCTAAACCAGCAGTCGGACATCCCCCAAGGGGTCCTGGATTGGAGAGGGTGCAGGCTGGGCTGAGGGGATCCCCCTCCCCGTACATGAATTTTGTGCACTGGGCCTCTAGTTTTATATATTGTTTGCATCTTTTTGAGATGTGACCTCATGTCATGTCAGATGAGTTCTTTTCTTTTTTATGGTAAGTAGTCAGGCTTTGAAAAATACTTCTTTCCATAATACTCTGGAAGCTTCCCTCCGCCAATGAAAAATATTCTGGTTATAAAATTGTACTTATTATTATAAACATTTAAATAATAAGAATAAGCAAAAAAATAATTTAAGTATGAAAAAGCTCTTTAAATTCTGCAATCTCCTGATAACCATTGTTAAAATGTTGGTGAACACACTTTCTGTGCTTGCTCTTGTTTATGTGCATTGCCTTCTCTTTTTCATGTTCTCGCTCTCTTTCTGTCTTATATGTGTATACACGTTAACAACTTTTATATGAATAGTCATTATGCATGATCTAACACTATATTTTTGACTTAACATGCCTTGGACATTTTCCATGTCAGTAATTGAAGACTTACATAATACTTAAATGGTCATATCATGTTTCATTGTACTCATGTAACAAATTATTCACCACCATTCTGCAGATTGTGCCTTAGCAGATTGTGGCCTGGGAGTGAGAAGAGTGGCTGCCCAGCAACCACAGGAGCTTGTGTAAGGGATACAGCAGATGTGAGAGTGTCTGTGGCTGTGAGCAAGGCAGGGACTGTGATAATTTTCTGGAGGTAAAGACAGACCTTTGGAGAAGGCCATTTCAGTGTTTGCTGAGGTAATTTCATAGAAAGGCCATCCTTTTAACCTGTTCAGGAGGAGTGTCATTCCACTTCAGAATTGGCTCTGGTGACCTAAATAAACCAATTTCTGAGTTCTCTTTTGGATTTAGTAACTAGTTCTGTGACTCCAACCAGATTCCTACTTAAAAAAATTATATTTCCAAGTATGTTGTATGCTTCCCTGAACCTCCCTGATCACTTTTTGTTAATATTAGACTTAATTAGGTGAGTAATGTGGGAGCCTGCCTGCTTAGAATTGAGTCCTGGTAGTGGCCTACCTTCTCTGACCCTCTACTGACAGTATCTGCTTACTAGGGCTGTTGGAGGTTTACTTGAGTTAATGTATACAAAGCTCTTTTGTAAGCTATTATAATTATTAATAATAATTATTTAACATAAGTTAGCTCTCTCTACCCTCAATATCACTTTTCTTCCTTAGTTGTTGGAAATGGAGATTTAGAAGTCACCATTTAGCTCCTCCTTTATCCATTTTATTTCTATCTCTGACTCTACCACTGATTTTAATATAGGCTAGCCCTAATTCAACCAAGAAAAGTAGGAGAAAGTGTTCATTAGTATAAAAAGGCTGATGAAACTAGATTTCTAGTTTTTGGTATAAAAAGGAATGGATATCCTATATAATATATATAATAAAAGGCCAATATGCAAATAGACCGAACGGCAGAATGACCAGTCGCTATGACGTGCACTGACCACCAGGGGGCAGATGCTTAACACAGGAGCTGCCCCTTGGTGAGCACAGCGGTGGTGGTGGGAGCCTCTGTGGCAGTGCTAAGGATGTCTGACTGCTGGATTGGGCCTAAGCCATCAGTCAGACATCCCCTGAGGGCTCCCGGAGTGTGAGAGGCGCAGGCCGGGCTGAGGGACACCCCACCCCCCACCAAGTGCATGAATTTTGTGCACTGGGCCTCTAGTATTCAAATATATATAAAACATTTGATTTGAACATTATATTTCAAGGATGTTTATGTTGTGTTTTATTATATTGGTACTTGATATCTCTGTTAAAAACAAAGTTTTAGAATCCTGCATTTGAGAAATGTGTCAAAAATATTCAGGATAAAATTACTACTTAATTACTTTTTTATTTCTTTTGGTTGGAGTGTATACAGATTTATATACAGAATTACTTTTACACATGACCTGTCAGTCCTGGATAACAAAGTGTTAACATTTTTATGATTTCTAAGAATTTTACTTTCTATATCTAGTTTACCTTATTGGTACAAGGAAATGAAAGTAATACATCTCAGGAAACGAAGTGGATGAATTTAACTTTTACAACTTTTTCAATTATAGTAGTATTTGTTTCCTATTCTGTCAGATTTTATTTCGGTATCCACAGGGATGTTTTTGGTTGCAGATAATAGAAAACCCAAATATAAAGGTGAATGATAAAGAATTTTTTTCTCTTATAAAAAGTGGTCCCAAGGCAGGGTGGCTCCAGAGTCAGCTAATTTAGCAGTTTAGTGAAGTGGACAACCCAGACTCTCTCTTCCTCTCTACCTTGCCTTCCTTAGTGCCCTCAGATGGTAAAATGCCTGTAGCCACTGTAAGCATTGCACCCAGATATTACAGTGTCCAAGGCAGGAAAAAGGGAACTTTTTTGTGTGTCCTTTTAAGAACTACATTGAGTGGCCAGATTATTATTATCTCTGAATGTATAATACTCTGGCCACTCAGGGTGTGTGTGTGTGTGTGTGTGTGTGTGTGTGTGTATGCAAATCAACCAAACGGGAGAACAACCAGTCGCTATGATGCACACTGACCATGCACACCGGCCTGCCTGCTGGTCGAACTCCTGGTCAAGGGGACACTTTGCATATTAGCCTTTTATTATATAGGATATACTCTGAGTGGCCAGATTATTATGCATTCAGAGATCATAATAATCTGGCCACTTAGTGTATTTCTCTTTTCCAGACATCATCAGAATTCTTCCCATTTTTTATTGACAAGTGTTGGGTCACAGGCTTGAGACTAAACACTTCACTGGCAAGGGACATGTTGCCACCATAATTGACTTAGCAGCATCAGGTTCCATCCCCTGGAGCAAGGGAACAGCCAACTTTCTGAAAGGGCATGGCTTTGTGTGTGTGTGGGTGCATGGGTGGGGGGTAACACCTGAACAGGAAGAGGAAGGGTCTGCTGTAGGAATGGTTAGGGTTAGGGAACTGGAGGAAAAGCAGTGTCTGCTACTCCAGGTCACTCTCACTTTTTAGTTTAAATGCTATGGAGAACACCTGTTAACATAAAAATGTTCAAACCTGTGAAGAATTTTTGTGAGTTTATTTGAGCCAAAATGTCGCACATTTGCAGGAAAGCAGAACCTCAACAGATTGAGATAATGCTCCAGAGAATGGCAGTTTCTTATCTATTTTTATACTTTGCGATCAAAGGAAGGGACATAGGTGGATTACATGAAATCCATTGGTGATAGATTAGAGGCAGGAGAAAACAAAGCCAGGAAACTGTTGGGATTGGATAAGAAGTAAAATGATAGACACATACTTAGATGGGTGCAGGAACAATTAACATAACAATGAAGGAATTTGTAGTATCTGTCCTGGCCCTCAGGTACATTAGTTGTGCCCCAAAGGGTCCAGAAACGTTACCCAAACATTTCAAGGATATGTTATCATAGATGCAAAAAGACAGATAGGCTTAGTTAAGGTAAAGGTTGACCTTGTCAGTGAAGATACCAGTCTAGGAGGTGACTACCCAGTATAACTGCTTTTAGTTAAAGTTTAATTTCAGACCATCCTTTGTGTCTACTTTAGGTCTTTGAGTTTGCAAGACTGCCATGCAGGCCTTCCCTGAACTTGACAGGTTAGCATGTGGCCCCTTTCGTCCATACACCTATGGAAATAAATGGTCAATTATGTAAAATTTTGCATATATTTTTAGGGAAAAATAAAATAATATTAACACAGTATAAAATGGTACATACATCATGGCTGTAATATCTATAAGCAACAAAACTATCAGCCTATTTTAATATTTAAAACAACAACTAAAATTGTTTTTTCTGTCTGGCACGTGGCCTGTGCTTACATAAATACTTGGATTTGAATCAAGGTCAAAGCTGAGACTGAGGTTTTGAGTAAACATGCTGGAAGGGGAAAAGGAGAGGCTTGAGAGACAATGAAAGGTCTGATTAAAAAAATGGACTGTAGAAACCAGATTAGGAAAAAAAAGAAGTGAAGACTTGAAGGGGATCATAAATAGTGACAAGATGGTGGGGGTCACTGGATTCAAGGACCTGGGAGGGTTGAAGAGTTGTTGGAACTAGATTTCCAGAAGGAGTGAGCAGGAATGATAAGAAATGGCAGGTGGCAGGAGAGTGGATTGAACCTGATATGTTGGAGATGAGAGCTTGTAAGTAATAACTGGGTCTAGGATATGACTGGTGGGCATGGGTGACAGAGATGGTGTGGAGGACAATTTAATTAAAGGTAGGGAGGTCAGGCAGCATCTAGATAAATGTTGAAGTCAGTGCTAGTTATGGAAAGAAAGACGGTGAGCCAAGCCATGAACTCTTCAGAGCATGCTGTGGTGAGTAAAAGACTGTGTGCAACTTGGGTTGGTGGGGCTAGTTGGTAGACTGATGGTGTGAACAGCACAGAGCGTTTGTGTAAGGGGATGCTTCAGAATGGTCTGGATATTGCAGTGTGAGAGCAGGGAAAACCTGACCTCATCTTAGGCCAAGTGGTATGGGGGTGTGGGAAGCCATGTCCTCCTCAGGAGATTGCCAGGTTTCAGGTACAGTCAGAAGGGGAAGGGAACCTTTAGAGACATGGTGGAGGGGAGGGGATATGGTGAGCTTTATTTTATACTAGAGGCCCAGTGCATGAAATTCGTGCATTTGGGGGGGGGGAGTCCTTTACTCCGGCCTGCACCCTTTTGCAGTTCAGGAGCCCTTGGGGAATGTCCGACTGCTGGCTTAGGCTCGCTCCCGGGCCTAAGCTGGCAGTCTGACAGCCTTAGCGCTGCCTCAGAGGTGGGAGAGGCTCCCGCCACCACTGCTGCGCTCACCAGCCTTGAGTCTGGCTTCTGGCTGAGGGGCGCTCTCCCTGTGGGAGTGCACTGACCACCAGGGGGCAACTCCTGCATTGAGCATCTGCCCCCTAGTGGTCAGTGTGCATCATAGTGACTGCTCGTTCTGCCGTTTGGTTCATTTGTATATTAGACTTTTATTATATAGGACTAGCATCTTTCCAATGCTCAATGACACTTAAAGGACTTTGCATATTCTCCTTTTATCATCACTACAATCACCATTGTTAGCCCCATTTTTCAGATGAGGAAATTGAGGGACAGGGTGTTTCAATACTTGCCCAAGGTCCTGTAGCTTCTGGACTTTAACATAGGGGGTATGCTCCAAAGGTTTTGCTCTCAACCTTTGCTATTGCCTTTCAGCTAGATGTGAAGAAATAATCGTCAATGAAGTTTTGCTGAACAAATGGGTGGGACAGGGTAGATTTTGGTATGGAATATAGGAGATAATTTTTGATATATAATGGGAAAATAATAGAACGTTCCCTGTGGCGGCTATGGATGAATCTGCTGGGCTTCAGCGTAGTTCCTGGCGACCATAGCCTTCACCCTGTACTACTGCTGCAGGTGGCCCTGCTCAGTGTCAACACCATTGTGGTCTGCAGGAGGAGCATTTCCTCGAGAACATTGGCTATCTGTAAGAAAGATATAGGGAATTGGTGGATTCAGAGAGGAGCCAGGAATTAAATCTCAGCTAATGAACTTTATTCTATCTCTAAGAACCGTAATGACAGTGCATTGATAATAGTAAACTCAATTGCAATTGTATTGCTTTTACTATTTGGGTGAAGATCAATGGGGGAAATGGAGACTCAGAAGAAGAGATGCCAGCAGAAGTTATTTGGTTTTTATTGGAATATACATATCTTAGCTGGATGTCCCTGGACTTGACAAAAATGTAAACATGGTAATAAAACCAGAGTCCCTATTTATCTGATTTTTATAAATGTTGCACTTAGAGTTTCATTATAAAAAGATCAGATCATCAAAGGCAGTAACTATCCAGGATTGGAAAACATTTGATTGCTGACTGTTAATAGAAGTTTGTGCTATGGTAAAGATTGTTCAAAGGGCGTAGGACTGTCACTTCTGTGTTTTTAGAGCTTCTTCTCTCACTTTTCAGGGATGATTTTGTTTTAACTTTTGAAGTTCCTTGTGACTTAGTTATGATGCTCAGAGAGGGATCATTCTCCTAGATAAAACTTAAAGGACTTAAAAAACTAATTACTACATATAAAGTGCTAAACAGGTAATTGGGATGATTTTATTTTGAACTCTGGTTAAATATTTTGTCTATATTGTCTTGGCTATGAAAAATTCATAGTCCTATTAAGGCGCAAAACAGTATGACTTTAAGAATTCTAATTTTGTAAGTCAGATAGTCACATGGCAATTGTGTTTTTGTTTTAAAATATTTTCATGCATTTCTTAGTTTAGTAATTTGGTCTGAATGATGAGACCAGATCAGTATCTACATATTTTCATTGGTAGAAAAGTATATACCCTTTTTACAATGGTGACTTATTTTTTAAAATGAGCATAAACATTAGCCTTTAGAGCAATCTTAGACAATCACAGTTATAAACTATACTATGTAAGAAGACTTATCTATGTCAGAAGACTTTATTGTGAATCATTTACCTGTCCCAAAAGTATCCGTGTTTCCATTTCTTGGAGTAATACATTAAGGAGTGTGAGTCTTAATTCTTATTTCCATTTGTCACTAAGGCATTCAGCTGGATAATTTTTGTTTTGATGTCTTAGACCCGTTGTCGGCAAATTGCGGCTTGCGAGCCACATGCGGCTCTTTGGCCCCTTGAGTGTGGCTCTTCCACAAAATACCACAGCCTGGGCAAGTCTATTTTGAAGAAGTGGCGTTAGAAGAAGTTTAAGTTTAAAAAATTTGGCTCTCAAAAGAAATTTCAATCGTTGTACTGTTGATATTTGGCTCTGTTAACTAATGAGTTTGCCGACCACTGTCTTAGACCATTCTGTATTTTACTCATCCCCTAATACAGTTTTATGCAGGAAGATGAAAATTATGTGAATGTTTTTTTCTATAAATTATGGGTTATATTTAAAAGGGGTAGGATTGCATCTTTATTTATAGTACAGCATTTGCAAATAAAGTAAAATTTCTAAGTAAAAAAAAAACAGCCTTAACCAGTTTGGCTCAGTGGCTAGAGCGTTGGCCTGCGGACTGAAGGTCCTGGGTTTGATTCTGGTCAAGAGCATGTACCTTGGTTGCGGGCACATCCCCAGTAGGGGGTGTGTAGGAGGCAGCTGAATCGATGTTTCTCTCTCATTGATGTTTCTAACTCTCTATCTCTCTCCCTTCCTCTCTGCAACAAATCAATAAAATGTACTTTTTTAAAAAATAAAACAATCAAACAAAAAAAAAACAACAACACTCAGTTTATTGGCTGTTGGTTGGTGGTGAAGAAGAATGAGAAATTAAAGGAAATTTCTTAAATTCAGGAGTGGCGTTGGCCGGAGGTGCTCAGTGGTTAAGAGCATCAGCCCCATGCACTGAAGGGTCCTGGGTTTGATTCCTGGTCAATGACACATACCTGGATTGTAGGTTTGATACCCAGTCCTGGTCATGCACATGTGGGAGGCAACCAGTTGATATATCTCTAACATCAATGTTCCTTTCTCCTCTCCTCTTTCTCTCTCTCCCTCCTCCTTTCTACCCTTCCACTCCTAAAAAAAAAAAAAAAAAAAAAATAAGATAAAAATTAATGGGAAAAATATCCTCTGGTGAGGATGAACATAAATAAATAAATAAATAAATAAATAAATAAATAAATAAATAAATTCAGGAATGACCTCTAGCTCTATAAAGATATCTGCTGGTTACTTCTCTGGGTAGTATGAACATACTTCTCTTGAGCTTTGTGATTATAATAAGGCAATCTGTTAGTGTCTGTGTCAGACACACGGAAAGTCATCACCTCAAAGGCAATTTACAATCTGGGCTCTGTAGTTCAGGACTTGTCCTCCTTCTCTCTTCCTTACTGGCCCCCACGAGTGGGGAGATTACCATAGCTCCTTCTTGGGGAAATCAGCAGTTCCCATCTTCAATGCCACTCTGTTTCCTCTTGTTTCTTACCTGTCTTCTTATCTTTGTGCTCTTTTTCATCTGGCTCTTCTGCACATCCCCAAGGTGATGACTTATTTCTTTGTATTTCTGACTTGATTTTTACTTTTGATTTATTTCTATTTATCTCTGAGGCCTTAGTGTAGCTCAGGTTTGAGTTAGAAGACCTGCACAGGAGTTCTGTCCACATCCCTGACTGGCTCTGTTACCTCGGGCAGGTCACATAGGATCCTAAACCTGAGGTTTCTTTATCTTGATCAGACCTGCCCCATCTCTCTCACAGGGTTGTGGTAAGGGTCAAATAAAAGTGTCTTTTAAAACATAAGTGTGTAGCATTATTAATGTTCACAACCTCCCCAGATGGCCTTGTTCACTCCCTGTCTAGATGCCCTGCATAAGCTTCTGTCATGGTGCCTTTTTTGTTACATGTTTATCTATGTACCCTTGAGGGCCTTATATCTTATTCTCTTTAAATTTTCTAGCACTTGGGTTAGAGCTAGTTGATATGGATATAGCTTAATAATGTTTGAACAAGTGGGTAAAGAATGTCTGTCTAGCACAGCCAGTGTGGCTCAGTGGTTGAGTGTTGATCCATGAACCAGGAGGTACACGGTTTGATTCCCAGTCAGGGCACCTGTCCTGGTTGTGGGCTCAATCTCCAGTAGGGGGTGTGCAGAATGATTATTTTCTTTCATCATTGATGTTTCTATCTCTCTCTCCCTCTCCATTCCTCTTTCTCCGAAGTCAATAAAAACATATATATTTTAAAAAAAAGAATGTCTCTCTAAAGGAACATACTCTTTATGGTCATACTCTTTCTGAACAGAGTCTTCCTATGATAGCTCTATACTTCTTGAAGGTAGCCTTGTTAAAAAGCAGTCTTTCAATACTTTCTTGTGTTCCCATTTGCAGGATGCCAAATTCCAGTGCCTATGGTTGCCTTCTCAAGATCTTTATATGTATTCATCTGATGAGTTCTTTTTTAAATAAGGCAAATCAATAAATCATTCTAGATTTTGAATTAGAGATATAAAATATTTTATATATTTTTGTTAATCATTTAACTAAATATGTTGAGTACCCTTTGGGCACCAAGCTCTATTCCTTGGGCTGGTAGTACAGTAGTGAACAAAACAAGTGATGCAGCTTCTAATCCAATAGAGTGATGACCAATGAAGAAGTAAATGAGTAAATAAGATAATTTAAACTAATCTTAAGTGCTGTAGGGGGAAACATGTGAAAAAGCCTCTTAGACTAATGAGGGATTCTCACACATGTCAATAAACGGAGTACATTACAGATGTTATGCTCTTACTTTCACTGTGGATTGAGTTACTTTCAAGGGATCTAATTGTCTTGTTAGGTGAAGCCCAGCATCATCCATACCTCATGGAAGTGGCTGTTACTTGGGCTTTTGGCTTGATAAGAACATCTCAGTCTGTATGAGGGTTCCTCAACCTTAATGAGGACCCTCTTTGTTCAGGTTGCTGATATTTGAGTGTCCTTGAGGGACCAAGAGAGGTCCTGAGAAGCTGGGGGCGTTGTTGACCATCCAGTAACCTTTCTGTACTATCTTGTTACATCAGTGCACCCACATCCTCAGTACCAGGGAAATTGCTTGCATTCTGTGTCTGAGGCCTTTTGGTGGTGAGTAGTCAGGTATCCATCCATTGCAGAATCTATGAAGAAGAAGATGGGGTGATAGGATGAAATGTGAAGAGTGAAATATGGGGACACTTTGTTAGTTTGTGTGATTCCAGTTCTGAAGGATGCAAAGAAATGAGCTTTATGAAGATCTAGGGGTGGGGCAACATACTAGATGCTCCCCAACTGGGGAACACATTTGGGAAGTTTGAGGAATGGAAAAAAGTCAGTGGCTAGAGCAACCATGAAAAAACTAGAGGCTAACATAGGCCAAATAAACAAGGTTTAAGTTTATGTGGGCCACAAAAAAACAAAGCTTCAATTTTCATAGAAATGTAGGTTTACTTCGATAGAGACATGCTAAATACACAGGGCTGAAATAAATGAGTAATCATTAACATAAAATGATAGAACATTTTAATAAAAATTAATATTTTTTTCTTGAACATTAACTTACCAGACACTGAATAACTGTACAAATTAATAAGTGTAATGCAAATCAACCTATTTTTCTTGTTCTCCGAAAGCGAAATATTTCCTGTTGTGCACACCAAACAAGTCAGTACAAGACTAACGATGTGGCAATCAGCTGCTAAAATATTCACTGCTAGTATTAGTGGAGAGAAATGGTGCACCTGCACATAAGGGAAGTGAATGCAACACGATTATAGTAATCAGTCATTAACGAACGTTGTAGTTTGTTATTAATAATTATGTATAACAGGATTTTGTAAAAATTAAGTTATGACATTTTTTATTAAAAGGTTTCTTACATACTGTTATATTGTCTGGGCCGCAAAAATATTCATTGCGTGCCACAAGTTTGACATGCCTGTTCCAGCTTGTTTTACACAGCTGTGATATTGACCCCAGTCACCTGCAGGAGTCAGCCTGTGGGGGAGGTGCCCAAGCCCATTCAGAAGGATGGAAATACTATTTTGTTTTGTTTTGTCTTAGAAGGGCTTACAACTAGTTTTGACATTTCTTTTATTTCTGAAGAGTTTTTTTGTGTGAATTCTGATAATTGTGTAGGTTATTGTCATAAATGGAAACTTTTTCTTTTCAGATAATGTGGATGCAAGTGAACTTAAGCAGTTTTTTGAGACCAACTATTCTCAGATATATTTCATCTTCTATGAAAATTTTATAACACTGGAAAATAGTTTGAAATTAAAAGGTAAGCATTTCTACAAAATTTATATATATATATATTTTTTTTAATGTTCAGGTTTTCTTGCATCTCAAACTCAGACTGCTGAAAGCTGCACTCATCCTCTTACCTCCCAAACCTGGGTCCCCTGACCCTATCCCTAACCATCCAGGGTCCCACTGCTGTAATGACAGCTCATGAACTAGACTCAACATCCTGAACACATCTTTGACTTCTCACTCTTATATCCATTTTCCTTATACCCATGAAGTGCCTGTGGGACACCCAGGTATAGGTTTTTGCTGAGCAGTAAAAACACAGGGACTGGAGCTTGGGAAGGAGAGGTAGGACCATGCTGCTGCAGAGAAAGAATGACAGGGATTTGGGGTAATTTCTTCTTTTATTGGGCAAAGAGGAAAGATAAAGGAGTAGTGGATGAGGGGAGGGTGCCAGGAAAGTGTTTTGTCACAGATGCCCAGAGAAGAGATACAAAAAGGTGAGTAGCAGCAGGACTACGAAATGATAGCGCAGTGAGGAGGCTGTCACTGACTAGTGACAGAGAAGTTCTAGCAGAATCCAAACAGAGAAATGGAGTAGCTGGGTGGTGAGACCATGAAGGCTACATGTGAGAATACCACTTTTGATGAAGACAGAGGATTGTATTTCAAGGAGGAGCTTGGTCATGGGAAGGTTTGAAAGGATGCCTTTGCTTGTTTGCAGGCTGAGGAAAGGGAGATAATGGGTGGTGCAAGGTAATGGGGGAAGTGGGTTGAGACGGGCAAGTATAAAGAGGACATGGAGAGGAGTGTATAGATGCTCTGATTGCTTCTGTAAAACCAGAGGCAAATGTCAAGCATGGAGGGGAATTTGGGGCGAGGCACTGTGGTGGTCCCTGACATATAGCAGATGATGGCTCAGTCTTACAGAATGCTCCAGGCTCTACTAGGTTACCAGACATGGGCATGTGCCCAGATGCCAAGTATTTGTTTTTCAATGAATTGCTCTGTTTTTCCCTCTTGTGATTTATAAACTGATATAAATCTTGAACTTAAAATTATTTTTTTCCAAATCGGTAGATATTTCAAATATGAAATAATCTAGTTTTCTAGCGCTCCACTTCACTTTCTTTCATAGGTGTGTGGAGGAGAATAGTATAATATTATGTGCAATCAAAATAGTAAAGGAAAAAATTAAAACTTCATATCTTAAAAATAAATACTGTACAACCTAATAACCCCATTCTAAAGGGTCCTTCTTCCTTCCCTCCTCCCCCTTTTGCTTTCTCTATCTTTTTGGAAAAGTATAGCTGTTCCATAATGTATCAGTTAGTTTGTGCTGCATAGCAAACCATCCCTAAACCGAGTGCCATAAAACAACAGCTAGTCATTTACCTGCGATTTTCTGGATTTGTTGGACAGTTCTTCTGGTTTAGGCTAGTTTATGCCTCTGATATCAGCTTATGGTTGGCGAGCTATTGACCATGTGGCTCCTCTTCTCCAGCTAGCAGGCTGTCTTGGGCTTCTTTAGATGGTGGTTTTAGGGTCCCAAGCTCAGGAAATGTTTTCAAGTTTGTGCTTGCCTCACATTTGCTAATATCAATCTGGCATCGGCTAGAGCAAGTCACATGGAGAAATAGACATATTTTTGATGGGAAGGGAAAAACTCTCTCCATTTTTACAGTCTACTGCAAAGAATCATAATGAAGAACCAATAAAAACAGGGTGATATTTTGAAGTTTCTTGCTTTTAGTACAATCTGTGTTTTTTATTGGAGTGCAGGAAAAAAGTTGTACCAAAACAAAAGAATCAAGGCAAGTGTTTACTAGGAATAATGTACTCATCTTGTGATAACTTCAGCCTTCCAGTTATTCAGACCAGATCCTGAGTTACTGACTCTATCTTCAAAATACATCCGGGATCGTTGGCCTTTTCTCAGTGCTTATGCTCGTAATGCCGAAGCCCCCATTGTCCTCACCTGGGTTAGTGTGCTGTTCCCTCCTGCTTTAACCCCTATCAAAGTCTCTTCAAAAGAGCTGCTGGAGTGATGCTTTAAAAATGTGAACCAAATCATGACTCTCAGCTATCCAGACTCTCAAATGGCTTCACATTCCTGAAGTTATTACAGTGACTTCAGACCCTACATGCCTTCCTTTGCCCCATCCCCACTCTAGCCTCACCTGCTACAACTTTCCCCTTTTCTTTCAGACACCAGGGCCTTCTTTCAATAGCCTTTCTTCCTCACCATTCCAAACCAGCTCAGCCATAGGACCTTGCATTGTCCAATCCCTCTATCTGGAAAACATTTCCCTTCAATTTTTTACCCCCAAATGTTCATGTGGCTCGCTCCGTACCTCATTCATAGCTTTACCCAGATGCACCTTATCAGCAAGGTGTTCCCTGACTTCACTAGTCAAAATTGCATCCCACCTTTTTTGGCATTCCCCATCTGCCTTTCATATTGGTTGTCTTACTTAATCATAAGCTTCCTTAGGGGTGTTCTTTTTTTTGTTCACTCTGTATCCTCAGTTCCTGGAATAATCCCTGACATAGAGAAATTCTTTAGTATTTATTCAATGAGTGAATGATATTACTTCATAGAGCTGTGAGGCCCTAGCTGGTTTGGCTCAGTGGATAGAGCATTGCCCTGCAGACCAAAATGTCCTGGGTTTGATTCTGGTCAAGGACACGTACCTCGGTTGCAGGCTCTTCCCTGGCCCGGGCCCTGGTCGGGGCTCATGTAGGAGGCAACCAGTCAATGTGTTTCTCTCATATAGATATTTCTCTGTCTTTCACTCTCTCTAAAAATCAATGGAAAAATATCCTTGAGTGAGGATTTAAAAAAACAAAAACAAAAACATAGAATTCATAGAAGCCTAAACTATTTATTATCAGTTAGATCAAGGGTCCACAATGTATAGCTGCTGCTTGTTTTTATAAATCAAGATTTATTGGACACAGCCATACCCATTAATTTATGCATTGTCTACTGCTGCTTTTGCATTATAACAGCAGAGTGAGTGGTTGTAAGAGAGACCTGAAAAGCCTAAACTATTTATTATCTGGACCTTTACAGAAAAAGTTAGATGATGTATGCTAAGCACTTAGCACAGTGCTTGGTAAATAGGTTGGACAATAAATGCTAACTACTGCTGTAGGAGTTATGATTTTTATTATTGTTGTTATAAAAAAGACAGTGTGCAGTTGCTTAAAGAGATATATGACTTTTTATAGTTATTACTGCTCTATGCCTGTTTATATCACAAAATTAGAAGTCTTTCTTTGTTTTTTATATTGTGCATTCTATCATAATTTGACCTCATAAGTAACTGACTGAGAAATGAATAAATTACCTGTCAAGGGTTGAAAACATGGAAGCTGTGTTTAAAGAACTGCTTTGCTAGAAGTGGACCCAGGCCATCTGGCTTGGTGGTCCATCTGCATTCCTAACACGGGCACTACCTCCTGGTATTATTTAATAAGTAAATGTATGTTGACGCTTAAATGTTTTAAGATACCTTTTAACATGTTTTTAATATCCTAAAATTTACACATTGTCATGATAACTAATTTTTTAATATATTCCAGGGAATAATAAGTCACAAAGGGAGGAGCTGGACTCTATTCTCTTTCTTTTTGAAGTAAGTGTTTGTTAATTCATTTAGCTTTTAGATTCTTGTAGAAAATATGTTATTTTAGATCTTCAGTTTCACTTGAAGACATATAAAATTGTTGGACATGTATCCCCTCCCTCCCTCTTTCCCTCTCTCCCTCCCCACCCTTCCTTCCTCCCTCCCTTTCTTCCACTTTTACAACAATGTTGCAAAGAATGTTCTTGTGATTTTTTTTTCTTTTTGCAAACATGTGGGAGGATTTTTCTGTGTGGGTACCTAGACATGAAATTATTAGATGGAAATGTATGCACATTTTAAATACTGATATTGCCAAATTGCTTTTTAAAAAGGTCATATAAACTTATATGTAAACTTATATGTAAGTCTTATGTAAATTTCCTAACCAACACTGGAGATGATTTGTCTTTTTCATATATGCGAAAATGACATGTAAAAGCACACTGTTTTTAACATATGTTTTTCTGACTACTAGTGAGGTAGCAATCTTTGTATGTGTCTCTGTGCCCATGTGTGTCCATCATATATTCTCTTCAAAGTTGAAGCATCATTTGGGTTTGATTTTTGATCTCACATGCTTTTTTGTCCAAATGTATTAGACAAGCAGCCAGATTGTTGATACCTTGAGAACTATACCAGAACTAAATTATACCAAATTATAGGTTCTGCAAGTTAATTGTTGATTATCTAGAAGTTATTCAGGATTTGAAGATACTTGTGCTTAGGTTAGTGTGTGTTTGCTGCAGAGCTGGCTGGAGAGGGAGGCCAGTGGAGGAAGGCTCTCCATGGACTCTCTAGGTTTGTGGAATAAAACAGATATGGAAATCTCCAGCCCGGGACTTAGCTCATGGCTGTTGTTCAAAAACTGTGGTTTCCCTTCCTCTCCTTTGAGGGCTGTACTCATTCCTCAGAGTAACAACATTCATTCACCTCATATTTGGTGGTTATTGTGTTTCCTGTGGCAACCCTTCTGTGAATGAAACCTGTGCAGAGTTGTAAGATGTGCAAGGCAGTTCATCAGGGGTGGCAGCTCCAACTTTATTTTAAAGTTGCTCTGTTTATATTATTTCTTCTACAGCTTAAAATATGTATCTACTGACCACCATTTGTTTAATTAACATAAATTATTTTATTTATGTAATAGCTGATGAATTTACTAAAGAATTTATAACATGCACATTTGAAACATAATGATCAAGCCCATACTTTTGAGCCCCTCTTCTCCCCCAGTTTACGAACTAGAAACTATATAGATGCTCTTCCTTGATCCCATCCTTTCTCTCTCCTAAAGGCAACCACTCCCATGCATTTTTTTCCTTCCCTTTCTTTTTAAAGAATGATTTTACCACAAGAATTTGTATCCCTAAACAATGCATCGTGTAGTTTTGTTTGATTTTAAGTGTAATAAAATGGTCTCATATGGTACACAATCATCTTTGGCTTGCCTTTTACATTCAACATTATTTCTAAGATGTTAGAAAGAAGGCAAGCCCCCAAACCAGGGGTCCTGGCAGAATACAAAGGATACTCGGGAGCCAGACAGCAAGGCAAATATCCTACTCCTGCAGGAGTGTGTGCAACCAACACAGGGTTTGGTAGACACACACACTGACCGGGCAGTCTCCTTAACGGGAGTTTTATCCCTGACTCACACCATCTGTCTCTCATTCTTTATTGGTTAGAGTTTAGGCTCACATTCTTGTGCAATTGGCTAATATAAAGGAAAAAGGGAGGGGTTGCTCTTTGCTGTTTCAAAATGGCAGCTGCCTAAATTCTCTTTTTTGACAGAAAATTAATTCTCACAAAAATTTATCCGTGTTTCTGAATTTAGTTCTAGTTCATTCATTCCATTCCCACTGGATTAAGTGAATATGTAGGATTATTTAATTCCAACATTTTGTCTATAGATATTTTGTTTTGTTTTCTTGGTAGATAGAATGTCATTGAATAATGACCAGCTTGCTGGTTAGTTTGTCTTGCTGCACTGGCTCTCTAGTACGTTGGTAAAGAGACATGATAAAGGTGGTCATTCTGTTTCTGATTTAAAGAGAGTTTCATAAACATTTCATCATTAAGAATAATGTTTTCTGTAAATTTTTGGTTAGGTACTTTGTCAGGTTAAGGACGTTTGTTTCTATTCCTAGTTTGGTAAGATTTATAAAAAACCATAGATGGTTTTTGAAGTTTCTGAATATTTTTTTCTGCATTGTTGTGATAACATATAATGATTCTTCATAAATATTAATGTGATGAATATAGTTCAGAATTTTTGGGAGACTAATATTGTGTTTGCATTTTTAGATCTATGTTCACAACTGAGGTGGGCTTAAACTTTCCCTTCCTCATGTTGTTTATGAACAATCCTGTGGTAAAAGTTATAGAACCTATTGTGAAGCATTTCTTCTTGTTTTTAAATCCTCACCCGAGATTATTTTTACCATTGATTTCTAGAGAGAGAGAGTGGAAGGGAGGGAGGGGAGATTTAGAGAGAGAGAAAGAGAGAGAGAGAGAGAAAGAAACATCACTCAGACAGACACATTGATTGGTTGCCTCCCACACATGCCCCAATCAGGGCAGGGATCAACCTGAAACCTTGACTAGGAATTGAACCTATGACCTTTGATGCATAGGGGTTGGGGAGCTCCCTCCAGGATGCTCTAACCACTGAACACCAGCCAGGGCCTTTTTTTCTTCTTCTTATTATTTTTTCTATAAAATAGTTAGTATAAAATTGGAATGGTCTGTTTCTGGAGTGTTTTTAGTCTTAAAAGCCATGTGAAACTGGTGCGCTTTTTTTGTTGTTTTAATGGAAATATTTTAACCACTCATTTAATTTCTTTAATAGTTTTAGGATTATTTTAGTATTCTAGTTTTTTATTTTTTCTTGACTCAGGTTTGATAAATTATATATTTTTCTAAGAATTTGTTCTTATCGTTGAAGTTTTCAGTTATTTGCCATGACCCTTTTTTAGGGGTCATAATCTCTTCAGTTTTATCTACTCTAGATTAATCTTCAGTGTCTTCAAACAGTTGCCATTGATGGTAGACTCATTATTATTAGTAGTAGTACTAGTGGCAGTAGTAGTAAAAGTACACTGAGTGGCCAGATTATTATGATCTCTGAATGCATAATAAACTAGTCACTCAGTGTGTGTGTGTGTGTGTGTGTGTGTGTGTGTGTGTGTGTGTGTGTGTTGTGTGTGTGTGTATTAGAGGCCCGGTGCATGAATTTGTGCATGGGTGGCGTCCGGCCAGCCTGGCCAGGGGAGGGGACATGGGCGGTTGGATGGCCTGCCTGCTGATCAAACTCCTGGTCAAAGGGACAATTTGCATATTAGCCTTTTATTATATAGGATATACACTGAGTGGCCAGATTATTATGTGTTCAGAGATCATAATAATCTGGCCACTCAGTGTATTTCTGTTACACTTGACAGGTGTAATTTTATTATATCATCTAGTTGACATTGTAATAGTTTTAAACTCTGCTCTCAGTTCAGTTGTTCCTGTAAATGCCTTTTCTCTCTGGCTTCTCTTATAATCTTTTTCTTAATCTTTGGTGTTCTGCAGTTTTATCACAAAATATCTAGATGAAGATTTCTTATTTAGCTTGGTACATATGTGCTTCCTGTATTTCTGAATTTAAATCTTTTGTAATTTCTGTAAAATTCTCAGCTACTGTATTCTCAAGTATTGACTCTTTTCTATTCTTTCTGGCCATATTTCCTAGGATTCTTATTTAAACTTCTTGATCTGTCTTCCATTTCTTTTAAGCTTGCTTTTATCCTCTCTTCCCTCTATTTCCTGGCCTTGAATTCTGGGTAATTTCTTCAGTTCTTTTGTCCAGTGCACTAACTCTCTTCATTTGGGTCTAATCTGCTTCTTAACCATTCTACTGAGTTTTAAATTTCAGTGATTCCTTCTCCTATTTTAACTTCTTTTGGTTTGGAATTCATATGTGGCTGGTTGCTTTTGATAGTCTCTTGATCCTTGTTCACTTTCAGAAATCTTTTATTTTCTTAAACATTTCAACATGCAAAATTTTGTAGCCTGTATCTGATCATTCTAATACCTGAAATTGTCTAAATTTGTTGCTTATTTCTGCTGTCTCTCACAGTGGCTTCTTTTTCTGAATGTTTTGTGATGTGATTTTTGAGGTCAGATTTAATCAAATGTAGATGTAATCTGTTTTAATACTTTTTTTTTTTCCTGGAGGGTTTTGTTTTTGCTTTTGCCAGAAGTCTGGGAGTGCTCTTGATTGGAATCACTGTTGCTGTATTTGAGGGTCCTGGTTTATTAATGGAGTCTCAGGTTTAGCTTCTCAAACTTCCCATGTGGTGGGAACTGGGATCTGGAGGGCACAGACATCTATGGATACTACTGTGGAATTTTATTAGCTCAGGCACCCTGCACTGTTTTTCCTGAGCTTGTTGCTTCCAGATCAGGTTTTGGTTCACTTTCCTTCTTCCCTTCTACTTTCTCTCCTACTATTTTTTAAGTTAGTTTCCCTATGTCCTTCAAAATCTAGAAATGTTTTGAAAATTGCACTTGCTGTCACCGATCTCAGGTCTAGTTGTTCTCCAACAGGATAGCCCATCAGAGACCCTTGTCCTATACCTCCCACAGAGGAAGTTTCAATACCTTTTCCTCATGTCCAGAAATTCTAGATTAGGGAGGGTGTTATTACAGATGCATTACTAGCTACAGAGGATTAGTTGCCTATATAATAGAACAAACATATTATCAAAGTTCATAAAATTCTCATTTTGCCTAGTAAATGGGAGTGAACAACGAACCTGCATTATTTTTGTTTATCCTCATATTCTCTCTCTGTCTCTGGTTTTAGAATGTAATTTTGAATAGTTAATGCTGAAAATTAAGTAACTTCATTGCTACTTTCTATAAGTTAGTGCTGTATAAAGAGATGGTTTATGAGGATTTGGAGGTAAATACTTATCAAGGTGTGCATAATTGGGAAAATCTTTCTGTTAAATCACAGAAGGGATACTGTACAAAGATACTTATAAAAGTAAGAAATGGATTGGAAGAAAGCATAAAGTTAAGAAGGCATTGCCAATGTCAGAAACATTCAAACTTGTAGAGAATGTTTGTGAGTTTATTTGAGCCAAACTGACAACAATTGCTGGGAAGTAAAACCTCAGTGGATTGAGATAACGCTCCAGAGAATGGCAGTTATGCATCTTATTTTATACATTACAATCAAAAGAGAAGACTTAAGTGGGCTACATGAAATCCATTGGTGAGAGATTAGGGAGGCAGGAGAAGGAAAAGGAGTGAGGGAACGCCTGGGGTTGGATAAAAAATGAAATGATAGACACATACTTCTTTTATATAGGTGAATACAGGATAGTTAACAGTCAACAATTAACCCAATAACAATAACAATGAGGTGACTTGGTGCCTGTGCTTTGAGGGGATGTGGCGGAGGGACATTCTAAAGGTAAGTTATGACAGATGCAGAAAGACAATAGACATGTTCCATTAAGGGAAAGATTGACTTTTGTTAGGGATAAAAGAATGCTTTAGGGACATGACTACCTGCCATGAACTGCTTTTAGTCAAAAAGTTTTAATTTTAGACCATCTTATGTGGTTACTTTAGGTCTCTGAGTGTGTAAGGCCACTGTGCAGGCCTTCCCTGAGCTTGTCAGGTTTAGCATGTGGCCCCATTTTGTCCACAGCATGAAAGAAGAGCATGTAAGGATACCTGCTGTCTGCCCTTGTAAGTCAGGGGCAATCTGGAAGGGAAACTTTGAAAAAGGAAACAGTAGTTTTTAGATGTGGGAGATACTGGAGACATTACAGTGCTCTGATAAAGCAAGTGATGTGCAATCAAGGCTGCCAGACCAGTTCAAGTTGCAGTTTGAGGCAGTGAGCAGACCTTTCTGTTGCTTTTGTCTCCAGTGGGAGCATTTGTACCCCTTGGAAATTGACCTCCAGCAATCTTTGCTCCTGGCTTCAAATCTGTATATCGCTTAATGTTTCTGTTGTAGTTGGTACATGGAGATGTTAGTCACATTTTTTTATTGAGGTTATGACTGTCTAATTTTACTTTTTTTTTAAAAAAAACATTTTATCTATCATTGCTGTGTGTTTCAAATGGGAGTGTGGGACTCCATAAAATGAATTTACGTTGTCATCTTGTCTAGAATGTAAATGTTTTACATGGGCCATCCTGTTTAATCCCTTCCATCTTAAGTAGGTTTTGTCTTGCCAGTTTTTATGGATGGAAGAATGGGACCTTTGCCATTTGAAGTGACTTGTCCAACATTGTACCTGTATCAAGTGCTACAAAGAGATATAACCTCTGTCCAACTCTAGAGCCTATTTCTTTAATTTACTACTGAAACCGGACAATAAATGGGTCCATGCTGCCTGTCACTATTTGAGCCAATTCAGCAAAGAGAGGGTTGAATCATATATGAGCATTTATTCCAATACCGCTGGAATTATGGGAGAGCAGCAGGTCATCCACGAAAATCTGCACTGCAACCCCCCATAAGCCAGCTGCTTATATCGGGTAGGACAAAGATTACATGGGGAAGTAGGGATTGAAGGCATGGGGAAGTAGGCAATAGGGGCTGGGGTGGGACTCCATGGCTTGGGCAACAAGGTTGTTAATCTTTCCATGTTAATAGGCAGTTCTTGAACGAGAATGGACCGCATTCTAAGATTAGCTGCCAGGTTCAAGGTTGACTCCCAGGTACCAGAGTGGGGGGAGAGGGGGAGTACAACTCCTAGCCAGGTTAGAATGTCCTTTTTTTAATCACAACAAGGCAATCACAGTTAACAGAGTATGATTAATATTTCTAACTAGCGGCCTGGTGCATGAAATTTGTGCACGCGGGTCCCTCAGCCCAGCCTGTGCCCTCTCCCAGTCCAGAAGCCCTTGGGGGATGTCCATCAGTCAGACATCCTTAGTGCTGCGGAGGTGGGAGAGGTTCCTGCCACTGCTGCTGCACTTGCCAGCCATGAGCCCAGCTTCTGGCTGAGTGGAGCTCCCCCTTTGGGAGCACACTGACCACCAGGGGGCAGCTCCTGCGTTGAGCATCTGTCCCCAGTGGTCAGTGCGCATCATAGCTACCAGTCGTTCTGCCGTTTGGTCTATTTGCATATTAGCCTTTTATTATATAGGATAACTATAGCTAGTTCCCAATATTCTATTTTTGCTCCTAATAGTACCATGTTGCCTATCACTTAGGAGTCTTGATATTCTCCTGCTTCTCAAGCTGTATTGCACAGGCCATCTACACCAGCACACACCTATTCTTTATTATACACATTCATTGAGTACCTACTATGGTCAGTCACACTTCTAGGTGCTGGAGCGATGGCAGTGGGCAAGACAGAACCCCCTGCCCTCATGGAGTATATGTTAAATTTCCTGGTAAACTGAAGAGTCCACTTATAAGAATGGAGTCAGAGTTCTAGTAATGACCTTTTGAATCACAGAAAATTCTGAATTTTACTCCTGGTGGTGGCCCTTGAGGTGGCTACCTGCATAGGGGAAAGGAGGATTGGTATAGAAATGTTAGGCACCCAGTGAATGGGCTTCAAGTTCAAATAATTCACTTGACTTTGAGAACTTTCTGGATTCTGCAGATGAGGGGTTATTTTCTTAGTACACGAATTTGTTGTAACCAGGTTTGGTAAGACACATAGACACAAAAATGATTGGTGTGAAGGAAGAAGTTCCCTAGTAGCAGGAGTATCCAGAAGAAATTGGAAGAATGGGCCAGCTGAGGAGGAACGCAAAGGGCAGTCCCTAAAAACTCACAGTTCCCTAGTAGCAGGAAGCATGCCATGCCCTATTAGGGCTGTACAGAGAAGCACCATGGTAGAGTAGGCAGAGGGGAACTGAGGGTAGGAGCCTTTATTGTGTGTTTTTTTTTTTTTTTTTCAGGAAGGAATGGGCAAGGTAAGGCAAACAAGCTAATAAGCAGGCTTTGGATGGGATAGTTTGAATAATTTTGGTGGGCACTAGGTTGTAGGATGATCCCTAATTGTCCAGTATTTGGTCCTTGGGTGATTTGGGCAGGGGAATAATGTCCCAGAGTGTGAGAGCCCATAAAAGGAGGTGGGTGTAGATTTGGGATTGGTTGGTTGGTTGGTTGGAATATGCTGGCAGGTACTATCTCTAGGAATTAGCTAACAAAGGAGGGCTAGTCTTTCCTAGGTCAGCAAGGCCCCAGAATGTCAGCATCAAGAATACCGCCTGGCTGGGTGTGGCTCAGCAGTTGAGCGTTGACCTGGTCAGGGCATATGCCTGGGTTGTGGGCTGGATCCCTGGTGGGGGATGTGAAGGAGGCAGTCTATTGATAATTTGCTCTAATCATTTTTCTTTCTCTCCCATTCCCTTCCTCTCTGAAATACATAAAAATATAGTTTTTTTAAAAAAAGAATACAGAAAATCTAGTTATTACAGAAATGTTTCAAACTGCTATAGTATGTACCGTCCCCCTTAGTAGAGAAATGGAGTCGTTTGGAGTTCTTTGTATATGGTTAAGAAAACTTCTAGAATGTGATAGTAAGGCATTTCCTTACCCTCCCCCACCCCAATTAAAATACAGTATACATTGATGGAGGAAGAGATTTAATTTTAAAATTTATACATATTCTGGCCTCAGAATGCTACTCATTCATCTTTTTTTCAAATATCACAGTCAGAAATCACAGACATACAGGACATTTGATTTTTAGATTCCTAATTTTTAAATTTATTCAAATTACCCCTTCAAATTAAATAAACGCTGCTTTTTTTCCTTCCTAGGGACCTGAACTTTTTCTTATAATCTGTAAAGTGTGGGCCAGTCTGGTCTAAAACCTAGAGTCCCCTCTGGGGTCCCCATGCAGCTCTTGTTCACTTTTTGTTGTTGGTGTTGCTCTGTGGAAGTGCTCTGTCACACACACTTGCTACTTTACTTATTGCCCCTTTACCTCTTTTTGCATAGTTTCACTTCTGCCTCTTGGTTTATGCAATTCTTTTTTTAGGGACTGCCCTTTGCGTTCCTCCTCAGCTGGCCCATTCTTCCAATTTCTTCTGGATACTCCTGCTAGAGATGCCCATTCTTTTCTGTGAACACATATGATATACCCCTGCTTGTTACGATTTGATTATAGCTGGATGTTCTTAGTTTTCCCTTAAGGTAGCTATGTCTTAGCTTCCTAATGAGACTATACAGTTCCTGAGTCCAGCAACCATTACTTATAATCTTTTGTATGCCTCACAGTGATTTGCCTGTTAATATTTATTGTTGTATTAAATTCTCAGCTTATATTCCATGCAGTTATTTGTGTTAAAAACATTTTCTTTTTCACCTAAAACCCTCTGGATAAAAGAGATAGGAAAAAAGGTAGAAGTCTAGCTAGATTTAGATCAGGTTTTGACACGAATAAGCTGCATGGCTTTAAGGTACTGTTATCAGCCAGGCTGGTGTGGCTCAATGGTTGAGCGTCAACCATGAACCAAGAGGTCACTGGTTTGGGTTACAGGCTCCATCCCTAGTAGAGGGTGTACGGGAGACAGCCAATGTTTCTCTCTCATCAATGTTTCTATCTCTCTTTACCTCTCCCTTTCTCTTTCTAAAAATTAATAAAAACATAATTTTTTAAAGTACTGTTATCAGAGAAATGCATAGATGGTCTTTTTCTGTTGCTAGTTGGAGTTGGTTATCGCTGAGGCCCCTGCAGGAGGAAGAGATTACATCCCTGTGTTTCCAAAGTCCCATTTCCCTTCATCCAGTCCAGGAAGAGGTACAGTTGGGGACTCAGCATAGCTAGAAGCAAAGCCAGTGGCTATAGTTTCCATTCCATGGTGGAGCTGGGTCCAGCACAGCATTAGGCTAGTTGCAGCCCATTAGTCCATTGTGTGTGGAGTCCACATGGCCTATGGAGCATAGAACCCTGCAAGCCAGGAACAAAGAACGCCAACTCCTCTGTTTAGGAGTTTAAGTATCTCAGATCTTCCTGTACTTGCAGTGGCCATGCCTGCTCTGGCCAGTGACATGTTCCCAGGTGTTACTGAAAGCAGGTACCTTCCCACATCACCTTGACTTTACTGGGCTTGTATCTATTCTTCCTTTGTCCAGGATCTGTGAGGAGCAGATCTGTAGAGTGTTAAACTGTAGCTTCCTGGCAAAGCTACACAAATGGCATGTCCATAATATCAGGCCCTCCCCTTTACTGTTTTCCTGTTATTTATAACTAGAGGCCCGGTGCATGAAATTTGTGCATGGAGGGCGTGGGGGGATCCCCTCAGCCCAGCCTGCACCCTCTCCAATCCAGGACTCCTCAGGGGATGTCTGACTGCAGGTTTAAACCAGCAGTCGGACATCCCTCACAATCCGGGACCGCTGACTCCTAATTGCTCATGTGCCTGCCTGCCTGGTCGCCCCTTACTGCCCCCCCTCCCCCCCCTGCTGGCCTGGTCACCCCATGCAGCCTGCTATTCAGTCGTTTGGTCGTCCCTCACTAACCCCCCTGCCACCCTGGTTGCCCCACACAGCCTGCTGTTTGGTTGTCACTGTGAGGGCATCCTGACCAATTTGCATATTATCCTTTTATTAGTATAGACTAGTTAGTTACAATGGTATCAGTGCTTAGCCGCTCTTTACCTTGGCTTCCATGTACATAAAGTGAGGAATGGGACTAGATGAGCTCTGGGGTCTCTTCCAGCTCTCCCAACTTATGATACTTCACATGTAGCTTTGTTTGAAGTCTTCAAAACAAGAAGTTCACAAGGGAAGTCATTTTTAGCATGAAATTTAGTTTTGTGCTTTCATTTAGTTTTCAATATTAGGATGATTTGACTCTGATTAGCCTTTGCATATCTAAACATCTCAGTGGGTTTTTCCTCTAGAGCAGCTCTGTTCAATAGAACTTTCTGTGATGGTGGGGATATTCTATATCTGCTCTGCTAAAACATTCAAACCTGTTAAGAATTTTTGTGAGTTTATTTGAGCCAAACAGTCGACAATTGCCAGGAAGCAGAATCTCAATGGATTGGGATAATGCTTCCGAGAATGGCGGTTTTTCATTTATTTTTATACTTTGCAATCAAAGGAGAAGACATAGGTGGGTTACATGAAATCCATTGGTGATAGATTAGAGAGGCGGGAGAAAACAAGTGGAAAACCTCTGGGATTGGATAAAAAGTAAAATGATAGACACATTACTTAGGTGGGTACAGGATAGTTAACAGTCAACAATTAACATGATAACAATAACAATCAAGGAATTTATGGTATCTGCCCTGGTGCCCAGGACATTGGTTGTGCCCTGAAGGGTCCAGAAAAAGGAAAGTTACAAGTTACCCTGACATTTCAATGATATGTTGTTGTAGATGCAAAAAGACAATAAGCTCAGTTAAGGTATAGATTGACCTTGTCAGTGAAAATACTAGCCTAGGATGTAACTACCCACCATAACTGCTTTTAGTTAAAGTTTAATTTTAGACCATCCTTTGTGGTTACTTTAGGTCTTAGAGGTTGCAAGACCGCCATGCAGGCCTTCCTGAGCTTGTCAGGTTAGCATGTGGCCCCTTTCGTCCACAGTTCTATCCAGTTAGGTAACCACTAGCCATACGGGCTGTTCAGTGCTTGAAATGTGGCTGGTCTGACTGAGTGACTTACATTCTAATTTTAAGTAACTTAATTTAAATTTTTGTTGCAAGTGGCTGCTGATTAGGCAGAGAAGCTCTATAGTCTCCCCACAGAGCCTTGTTATATCATTTGAAAGACTCCTCTTTGTTAAACACTGGTTAATCCTCATCATGTTGCATGTCCGTGTCCTCTGGGGCAGGGGACTTAAGATTTAGTGTTTTACAGAAATGGTTTCCCTGGGCTTCTCAGGCATTGTTACCACAGTGTCCTTAGCCGAGGAGGGATAAGCATTTATTTACAATCAGAGGTTGGGGACACATGACTTTAAAGTGGCCTTCTGTACACACAAAATTGAAAAGCCACACACAATTTTATTTTATTCTTTTCATGTTTATTTTAAGACTAGAGGCCTGGTGCATGAAATTCATGCACTTGGGGGGAGGGTCCCTCAGCTTAGCCTGCACCCTCTCACAGTCCAGGAGCCCTCGGGGGGTGTCCCACTGACAGGGGGGGAGTGGGCCTAAGCCAGCAGTTGGACATCCTTAGCACTGCCGCAGAAGCAGGAGAGGCTCCTGCCACCACCACTGGGCTTGCCAGCCATGAGCCTGGTATCTGGCTGAGTGGCACTCCCCCTGTGGGAACGCACTGACTACCAGGGGGCAGCTCCTGCGTTGAGCATCTGCCCCCTGGTGGTCAGTGAGCATCATAGAGACTAGTTGTTACTCGGTTTGATTTGCATGTTAGCCTTTTATTATATAGGATGACAATAATATTTTAAATAATTGACAAATTACAGAGTAGTTTATCTCCCCACCACATTTTCCACCTTCCCTCAACCTCCACCCTCACCCCCAAGATAAAGAAAATACTTTTGGTGTCATTTCAGGGTGATGCCCGCTATTTCTCCCTCACCCCTTTTTTGGTGGGCGAGATCGGGCTGGAGAAGCATGGACATAAGAGGTGAACGACAGTAGGCAAGATGCCCAGAGAGCAGAGAACATGTGGGCTGCTTCAAGGGGTAGACAGTGGAAGGGGTATAATACTGTGGTCAGTAGTTTTTGTTTTCCTTTACTATCGAAGATGACAGTTTGGTTGTCTGAAACGTACTGTAGGCTCCTGCATATCATCTTCCTCCCCCGACCCCTCCACCCCCTGCAGTGTGGAGGTAATGCTGGATTGGAGCAGGACTCCTGTGTGCAGAGTTTTGCTGGGTATAGTTATGTTTGGGAGTCATGATTGACCTGTGGTGAATGCAGGGCTGGCATGGAATTTCTGTCTTATTTTAAAGGAATTCAGCACTGGGTCTCTTGTTCTTCATTGTTACAAATGAGCATATAGATAGCTGGTTTAGTCTCTGATTCTTTTCCTCAAAATATGGGGAAAGGACTTTTAATAGCTTTCCTGAATATAACACATTTGGATCCAGTGCAGTGCCTGGAGTGTTGCAAAAGGGGAAACAAATAGCTGATTTTCATTCCATACAATTGCTTTTTATATGCCCTCCCGTAATTTGAATATTGATTTTATTTCACATATAAACGCATATATTTATAACTTTTTACATTTAATAGCCTCACTCTACCTCAGATGTTAATAATGAAGAATTGCCTGAAGAAAAAGTAGGATTATGAATATAATAGTAATCCAAATAATTTTGAGATGTTTGTTTCCATTTCTCCTCCAACACCTCCCTCCCCTACCACCACCCCCACACCTTCTCCCTTCTTCTATTAATGGGACTGTTTATCTTTTATAATCTTTGAAAATGAAAACAACTTAGAATCTCCTGCAGAGGTTCAGTGCAGATGCACAGGTTGAATCATAGGCAAGTCAACTCACTCGAGGCAGGTGTCCTATAGGATTAAATCACAATTCTTTTTCTCTCTTTATGCAATGGCTAATACATCTTCTTATGAGCAAATAACACATAGAAAGACAGCAGAATTTTTTTATTTGCTATTACTTATTCCAGACTGTCAGTGTTCAAAAATATTTCCATGCTGCTCCCTCCTCCCCACAGACAGGTGAAGGACTTCCTTCCACAAACTTCTCACTCTATTGTCTTTTTTCCTTAAAGGAACATTTTACTGTTATTGAGTGGAGGAGGGACAAGAATAACATGAACAGGGAAACCAGATTCTTCATAAATCCTTGGAATTTAAAATCTTATTGAATTTAAATATTTGGATACTTCAATAGATTTTTTCTTTTTAAAGAATGGTTCCAGTTTGGAATGTAACTCCTGGGTCACTGCCATAATTCTAAATGTTGGATAGCACCTGAGAAAAGCCAGTGTCAGTTCAGATATCCTGGAGAACATTTAAAAAAAGACAGAGACACTCCTCTCACCCATCTTCCCTTCCCAAAGCTGCCCCGAGTTCCTTGGCAAGCAAAATCAGTGCCACTGGTTGTCATGACCAGAATATTGGGCCACCTTTTTGACAATGGGGCATATTTTAATGTGTTATATGTATTTTAAGTGGTCATGGAAGTGCATAATTTTTCTTGCTCTTTTCATAACATTAGTCATACTAAGTTTTTATTACTGTTGAGCTTTTGGTTGGGAACAACTCTAGATGATGGCATTATTATTATGGTGTAGTGCGACCTGCTCCACAATATTCCTTGAGATCCTGTCTGTAGGGAGTAGAGGGCTGGGTGGCCTGTTAGGCTCTTTCTCACGGGGTCATGTATTGCCTGTGGGAGCGAGTTTGCTCAGTAGTCATTCCTCAGTGCCATGTCCTATATCAGGTATTCGGGAAATGATAAAGCACAGGGCCCAGGTTTTTTATTTTGATAAGCAAATGGTTATTTTGTGCTCTACTTTTGTGTTTTTTTTTGTTGTTGTTGTTAATCCTCAGCTGGGGATAATTTTTTCCATCAAATATTTTTTCTTTTTAGAGAGAAAAAAAAAATCAATGGAAAGGGAGGGAAGGAGAGGAGGAAAGAGAGAGAGAGAATCATTGATATGAAAGATACACATAGATCAATTGCCTCTACATGAGCCCTGACCTGGGCTCAGGATCCAACCAGCAAGCCAGGTACTGGGAATCAAAGCCCTTGACTGGGAATCAAACCCACTACCCTTTGGTGTGTGGGCAGGCGATCTAACCACTTAGGCACACCAGCCAAGGTCTGGTGTTTACTTTTGACCATGAAATGTTTGTGAGCGCTGCAAACTGGAAGACAACAAAATATAAACATCTAGTCCTTTCTGGAGACTCTTTGAATGCATTGTTTGTGGTTAAAATTTGATCATATTATAGCACATTAATAATTTTAAGTAAATTACAAATGTCTGAGTTGAAAGGAGCCATTTTCAATGGAAATTTTAATTTTTAAATTTAATGATCAAGACTATAGTGTTCCTTATGTCTCAAGACTTACGTGTGAAACTTGGGATTCAACCAATAGGATACACTGAATAACTCAGTCTACCTTCAGGGAAGGGAAACTAGAGATAAGATGTTTGTGAAAGTCTGAAATTACATTCTTGTGATTATCTGTTGCAGCCCAGGTGCCCTGAGCTTAGAGGCCTGCTGGTCCCTCTCACTTGACTCATTGGTAACTGACACTCTCCGGAGCAGGTCCTCTGGGAGGCAGCAATAGCAAGGGTTTCTAAGAACCCTTAGGCTCTACAAGCAGTGGTTCTCAACCTGTGGGTTGACTCACAGGTTGAGAACTGCTAGCAGGGTCGCCTAAGACCATCGGAAAACACAGATATTTACATTATGATTCATTAACAGTAGCAAAATTACAGTTATGAAGTAGCAACAAAAATAATTTTATGGTTGGGAGTCACCACAACATGAGGAACTGTATTAAAGGGTCGCGGCATTAGGAAGGTTGAGAACCACTGCTTTAAGGGCACAGGGTGAAAACCGCACCAGGTCTAAATTATATGGAAAATTCACAATAAAATTTGAGTATGTTGTATTTATTGTTAGAACAGCAGACGATCAGTAGAGTGTTTTTCTTTAAATTGATTGGAATTAATGTGTTAACACAACTTGGGTGAGTTGATTTCATATATATATAAATTTAGGAGGGAGTTGTACAAATAGTTGTTGTTATAAATTTTCTGTAGTTTGTTTTGTTTGGATGTGTAGCATGGTGGCTGTTACAGAGTGACACCTAGTGTTTGATGTTCTTGTGACACTGGACTGGTTGGAAGGGAATAGTCTGGCTTGAAGCCTGCAGGGTATCAGCTGCTCCTTCGGACTTTCACTGAGTGAATTTGGAGAAGAGGCCAGTCCAGAGATGAGTGCAGGACTGCAATACTTCCTAATTGCACTGAAGTGAGCATTTAAATCCTCTTAAGTCTCTAGGGTGGTGGGAACAATGTGGGGCACCTCACAGGGGCTTTGTGATTTCTAGTCATCATTTAACCTAAAAACTCTCTGGAAGTGATTGTGTGTGTGTGTGTGTGTGTGTGTGTGTGTGAGAGAGAGAGAGAGAGAGAGAGAGAGAGAGAGAGAGAGAGAGAGAGAGAGAGAGAGAAATGGCACAGAAAAGACAGGCAACTTGTACTGGTACCAAAATTGAAGAGATCTGAAAAATGTAGTTTTTAGCCAGAAAATAGAAGCTTGCATGAAATGAAGAAGAGGATGGCATATTTGGTTGTGACAAATTTCCCATCTAAGATCCTTCTGTAAAAAGGCTCCTCCTGAATCTGTTTCAGTAACGGCTTTATTCAGGGCAAAACAACATATTGTGGATAGAATTACATGCTATCAATTTTAAGATTTGTGAAGGTCTGCGCATGTTCTCTCATTAAAAGTAAAACAAGAGTCTAGTGTAATTTGATTTTCTTTAAAAAGAGATTAGACCTTTGCACGATCTTAATTTAAGCAAAGTGAAAAAATAACCTTACAGTCTCTCAAATGTATATGCTTCCAAGTTTTTGAATATTGCATTTTTAAGAAATGAATTTATAGGAATGGCATTGGTTCACAAAATCATACAGGTTTCAAGTGTACAGCTCAACATTGCATTTTTAGTATCTAATAAAAATGGTTTCCTACTTGTATCTGTCTATTTATTTTGATCACTATTGATAGTGTTTTTCTCTATTCCAAGGTTCTGTACAGCTTATGCAGGTGCTCTTAGATACCTTCTTCGGCATATTATTACCTCAGTCTTCGTTCAGAGCCTCAGTTTTCCCCCTACTGGAGTATCTGCTAATTAGTGTTTTGGTCTGTGATCTTCTGCCCCTTCTTTCTCCCTTACCTACCCAGAATGCTCTCTGTGCAATGTAATTCTGACTACTGGGGCCTTTAGAACTCCTCAGCAAGGCTTTCAAGGCCCTTCCTGACCTGGCCTTTCCCTCCCAATCCATCCCTTATCTCCTATCTTACTTCTGTCCTCTCTGGCAACCTTTTGAAAGGTCCCCAGATAAAGCAGTAGATCTTCCCTCCCTCTCCACCCCCCTCCACTCCCCTCCACCCCCACCGCCATACTCCTTCGTCTGCCTAAATGCCCTTCTTGTATATCCTTTAGGATCCAATTCAAGGGTGGTTTCCCTTTTTTCTTTTAATACAAATTTAAATTATTCAGAATTAAAATAGTATGATATAGAAAAGTTAATGAAATTTCACTTCTGTATAATTTTAAAATTATTTTTTTAATTCTTAAAAATTTTTCCATTGCAGTTTTCAATCATTATTTTGTATTAGTTTCAAGTATTTTTAAACTTTTTTTAATTTTAAAAATTAAAAATATTTAAATTACATTTTTCATTCAATATTATTTTTTATTAGCTTCAAGTGTTTTTATTTTTTATTTCTTAAAAAATATTTTTATTGATTTTAGAGAGGAAGGGCAAGGGAGAGAAAAGTAGAAACATCAATGATGAGAGAGAATAATTGATCGGCTGCCTCCTGAATCCCTCACACTGGGGATTGAGCCTGCAACTTGGGCATGTGCTGTGACGGGAATCAAACTGGTTCATAGGTCCATGCTCAACCACTGAGTCATGCTGGCCAGGCAGGGTATTTTTATTTTTTAAAAAATTTTAATTTGAACAATTTTAAACTGTTAACAAAATTCAACTGAGTAAATTAAACAGATTTTATTGGCTTTTTTTGTAAACATTTTTTGGCATTCAGTATTATTTTATAATAGTTTTAATATTATTTTATATTAGTACAGCACAGTGGTTAGATAATTATATAATTTACAACGTGATTCCCCCGATAATTCTAGTACCCACCTGGCACCATACGTAATTACAATATTGACTATATTTCCTATGCTGTACTTTATATCCTGTGACTGTTTTGTAACTACCAATTTGTGCTTCTTATTTCCTTCACTTTTTCACCCAGCCTCCTGTTCCCCTCAGGCAATCCTTAGTTTTTTCTGTTTTTTTGTTTCGTTTGTTTATTTTGTTCTTTAGATTCCACATCTGAGTTAAATCATATGATATTTGTCTTTCTCTGTCTGACTTTTTTCACTGTAATACTTTATAGGTCCATTGCAAATGGTAAAATTTCATTCTTTTTTATGGCCAACTAATATTTTATTGTACATACATATGTACCAGAGCTTTCTTATCCACTCGTCTATTGATGGGCACTTAGATTGCCTATCTTGGCTATTGTAAATGCTGTAGTGAACATAGGGGTACATATATTTTTTTGAATTAGTGCTTTAGTTTTCTTTGGATATATACCTAGAAGTGGAATTGCTGGGTCATGAGGCAATTTCATTTTTAATTTGTTGAGGAAGCTCCATACTGTTTTCCATAGTGGCTGTACCAATTTGCAATCTTCACCAACAGTGTATGAGGGTTCTATTTTCTCCACATCCTTAACAACACTTATTGATGATAGCCATTCTGACAGGTATGAGATATTATCTCATTATGGTTTATTTAAAATAATTTTTATTTTTCAGTTACAGTTGATGTACAATATTATATTAGTTTCATGTGTACAACCCCGTGATTAGACATTTATATTATTTACAAAGTGATTACTCTAATAAATCTAATACTCATTTGACACCATACATACTTACAATATTACTAGAGGCCAGTGCATGAATTTGTTTATGGGTGGGGTCTGGCCGGCCCAGCCCCAATCGGGGCAGATTGGGGCTGGGCCTATCAGGAGGTGGAGATGGAGGGAGATTGGCAGGCCTGCCCTAATCCTGGCCTAATTAGGGCCGGGCGGGGCCAGCTGGGGGGCCACGGGCAATTGGCCAGCAGGCCCCACCCCTGGTTGGGATTGAGGGGCCGATTGGGGTGGGGCCGGCCATGGAGAGGGACTGTGGGTGCTGGGCCAGTCGGCCCCACCCCCAAATGGGGTGGGCGGTGCCAATCGGGGCCAGCGGCCTGGGGGAGGGGCCATGGGTAGTTGACTGGCCCTGCCCCTGATGGGGTGGGGGGAGGGTGATCAGGTGCAGGGCTGGCCAGGGGGAGGGGCTGTGGGCCTATTGTGGTGGGGCAGGCTGATTGGGGGCAGGGCTGGCTGGGGGGAAGGGAGGGGGTATTTGGCTGGCAGCCTGCTCTTGATCGGGGTGGGAGAGTCCAATCAGGGGCAGGCTGGCAGGGGCATGAGGTTGGCTGGCTGGCCCCATCCCATGATTGGGCTGGTTCGCTGGCCACAGTGGGCGTCATAGCAACCTGTCATCACAGTTGTTATGGTCGCTGGCTTTTTATATATATAGATTGACTGTATTCCCTATACTAAACTTTACATCCCCATGAGTATTTTGTAGCTATGAATTTATACTTCTTCATCCTTTCACCTTTTTTACCCATTCCAACACCTCTCCTATGTGGCAAACATCAAAATATTCTCTGTATCTATGCGTCTGTTTCTGGTCTCCTTGTTTGTTTGTTTATTTATCTATTTATTAGTTCCCTATTTTAGTTCTATTTCTCTTAAAATGTAAGATTCCAAACAAGTGTTGGCATTTAGAGTTCAGTGAAAATACCTTGTCCATATCAGGAAGTCAAGTCAGTTTTGTTAAGAGATGAGTGGCCAGGCTCAAGACAATTGAAGAATAAGTTGCTCTTTCTATAGGTCTACCTGGAAGTGTCCATGCCGCTGGGCTCCTACTCACTTGGGTCCTTGTAAAGCCAGGCTATTTTTTTTAGCTCAGGCATGCACAGGATGTTTCTTTTAAACATAGCTACTTCTTTACCTAGCATCCTTGTATCATGCAGCTAGTTTCAGGAAAGTTTCTCCTCTTTTCCTCTACTTTGGGATATGTTTTGTTGGTCATTGCTTTAGTATATCTTATATAAAGTAATATGTAATATTTTTCTTATTATTCATTGTCTTGCCTTTCTAAGTGTAATTGAAATCAAGTGTGAATCTACTGGGGTATATTGCAATCATTTGGTAATTATTTGAGAAAAAAAAGTTTCCCACAAAAATTTAATTGCAGCCAGCAATTTTCTTTTTTCTTTTTAATCCTCACCTGAGGATATGCTTTTCATTGATTCTAGAGAGAGAGAAAAAAATTGATGTGAGAGAGAAACATCCATCAGTTGCCTGACCAGGGATCAAACCCACAACCCTGGAATGTGCTCCTAACAGGAATCGAATTCACGACCCTTTAGGGCACGGGACAATGATAGCAATTTTAAAGTACACCATAGCATCTTGTACAAACTCCAGCTTATATTTCACATTATTCCTGGTCATGCAGTAGGTTCTGAAGAAGAAAGAACTATGGATAATCAGTTAAAAGAATGACAGATTCCCTGTTGTGTTGATCAGTTAGTAATACCTAATTTTGATTTCAAGTGTGCTATAATGGATTACCATATAGATGTAGCTGAGCACTGAGCATTAAACAGAGCCATGTGTTTTTCTGAAATGTAATATTTATTCACACTGAGTGGCTTTCCTGAAATTTTTTTTTATTTTACTCTCCAATGAAAATATAAGGTGTCAATAGTTTATATGGCATTCACAGTAGTGTAGCTTAGAATATCGGCTGCAGTAGAAATGCCATATTGTAAATGCCTCAGTGAAGCAGGCTTCATCTGGGACTTTCTGGGGGACAGGCTTAGCATTTAGACACAGATGGTTGTGTGGGTCTTTATTTTTATTGACCTCATAGACTTAGTATATAAAAATGGCCCTTGGAACGTTTGATTGCAAAAATAAATTTCAGTGTGGATGGTGTTTTGGTCTTTGAGTTTTATAAGATTCTGTACCTTTAGAAATACTTTTAGTAGCTCTGGCATTGGGCATAGTGTTTCATACCTGAACATTATTGAGTTTATTTTTAAGTGTCTTTAAAATTCATCCACTTTGTAAGCCTGAAAACTTTTATTCAGACATGATGATGGTGATAGGCCTGACAGAACAAGTTAGAGATTACTTGTGTCTAATTGAAAGTACCCAAGCATCTAGATACATCAACTGCTGTATTCTTTATTTTTCTGTATATTAAAAAGACATGTTTCTTTGTTGCATACTAAGAAAAGAAACCTAAATCATGACAAATAAGTATCTGAAATCTGAAAAGCATGACTCAGTGCCAAATTGCTTTCCTGACTAAAGAACAGTGGGCCATGCCAGGCATTCGTCTAGTCCAAGATAAGATCTATTCGGACCTCTACAGTAATTTTCTCAGTGTTTTCTATAAGACATTTTAAAATTAACTGGCAAGATGGGATCAGAAGATGATCCTGGAATGTAGCTGATGTGCCAAGTCCCCTTGGAGGAAAATGCATGAGAAAATAAGACATTGGGTCTCTGTGTATCGTTTGCTCAAGAAGGAGGCAGAAAAAGTACAGGAAGGACTCAGTGCACCCAGGCTTCCATCAGTATGAGGCGACAGCCAACGGATGAGAAGCATTGTCAGTATAGATTGTGACCCTGGAATAGGGTACTCTTCTCTTAGTTCCACGGTCTCTTCATATGATGAGAATATTCTAATTAATCATTCATATATTATTGTGGCAGACATAGAGATGTGCTCCTCACATACTCCTTTAAAGAAAGAATTTGCTGTCAAGCTGTTAGGAGTGGATTAGTGGCAGCCTCTGCCTGTTTATGCCTTTAGCTTTCTAGCCATGGTCAGTCACCCTCTTATCATGGTCACCTATAGGGGGAATTAAACTTGGGACAGTAATCTCTTTAAAACATTCAGGAAGCTTGCATGGGGCAAGTAAAAGAAGCTGTTCCCATAGGGGTACAGGATAAAGTACAGGATATATGTCATTACAAATCATTTTTTTTTCTTTTCTAAAATATACATAGTAATCACTATGGGCATGTCATGAAAAAATTTATTTTCATTTGTAGTTTATTTTCTTTTTATGTCTTATGATTTTGTTGTTATTTGTTTTTGTTTTTGTTTTTTTTTAGAAAATACTACAGTTTCTACCTGAACGCATTTTCTTTCGGTGGCATTACCAGAGTATAGGTAAGAACAATTAAATATTTTTTAAAGTAATATAGATTTATTCTTATTGAATTTTCAGTATTTTTTGTTTAAGTAGTTAACACCATCAAGATAGGTTATAGCAAGGAAAATCAGCAAGGGTATGCTAGTTAAAACCAAGACAAGACCAACCTAGATTTTGAAGGAAAATATAATATTTTTCTACGCTAAAGTGTGGTTGGTAGAAGAGCAGCAGCATACTCAACAGAGTACTTGTTAAAAACGCAGAATTTCAGACCCAGCCAGACCTGCTGAATTCTAGTCTGCATTTTTAAACCAGAGCCCCAGGAATTCCTGTGCAAAAAAGTTTGGAAACATTGATCTAGAGAATTTTAAAGTAATTTTACATTTTTACTTAAAAAATATTTTGTTCTTCAAGCTTTAATCATTGACTCAAAATTCTTCTGTTTGAATGCTGTAGAATGTGGCAGCAAGAGGGAACTTGAAATAGAGCAAGTTGCCATGACTGCCCTTTCTGTTCAACTCTTGACATCGGACATTGCATCTCAATGTAGTATCCACAGCACAACTGGAGTAATTTGTGATACTGATTGTGAACTTGACCTTCTGTTTAAAGGGTTGGTTTAGTCCTTTAGCCTTAGAAGACTGACATTTCCTACAATTTTCCTTTATTAGATGAATAGAGGCCTGGTGCACAAAATTTGTGCACTTGGGGTGGGGGGGGGGGTCCCTCAGCCTGCACCCTCTTGCAGTCCAGGAGCCCTCCGGGGATGTCCGACTGCTATGGAGGCGGGAGAGGCTCCCGCCACCGCTGCTGTGCTCGCCAGTGGTGAGCTCGGCTTCTGGCTGAGCAACGCTCCCCCTGTGGGAGCGCACTGACCACCATGGGGCATCTCCTGTGTTGAGAATCTGCCCTCTGGTGGTCAGTGTGCATCATAACGACTGGTTGTTCAGCCATTTGGTCGATTTGCATATTAGCCTTTTATTAAATAGGATTATATAGGATTGTGTTTGAGGAGAGCATAGCCTCATTATGGAATCTTAACTATTTGATCATTCATACATTCAAATATTTACTAAAGGAGATATATTTGTGTGCAAAATTCTGGGGCAGAAACAAAGAATAGCTCACCATCCTTGTTTAAGCCAATTGCCTAGTTGGGGTTAGATGAGGAAAAATAATTACATTATAACTGTTACTTTGAAAGAAGTATAATGATAGCAAAGAAGAAAAGTTGAATAATTCTATTCAGAGGAATTGAGTAACACAAGAGAGGTAATTTTAATCTGAGCCTTGAAAGGCAAGTGTGGAAAGGGCTTTCTAAGTGGAAAAATCAATATATAAAGACATGGAACCTGAAAGAACATGGCACATTTAGTGGATATTTTAAAATTCAGAATGTTAATTTTAATTTAGTATTTATGTGAAAAATGTGACTGACCCTTATATAAACAATTTAAAGTTATCTATAATAATAAAAGGTAATATGCTAATTAGACCAGATAGCCAAATGATTTTTCCGGACGACCTTCCATACGAAGCTGGCTACAAGGGCTGAGGCAAGCCAGCGGCTGCGAGGGCTGAGCCCCTTGAACGAATTTCATGAATTGTGCCTCTATTATGTTATAAATGTAAAGAAAGTAAAGTATATATGGTACATATATCTACTGAACTGAGTGACTAAATTATTAAGGGTAAGTGCCATGGTCTTTAAATCTTTCAAACACACAGAGGTTTTTCTTTAAATTTTAGAGAGTTATTGATAGGATTTCTGCTAATTGATGCTTTGACTTTGTATATTTAAATTCAAGTAAAACTAAAAAGATCAAATGGTAAGTATAATCTAAAGATTCATCATGGGCATTTGTTATTTTCCATGATATAGCAGGAATTGGTGACAATGAGAAATAACTACATGCAGTATTTTTGTTTAGTCTGTGTTAGCTATAATCTTTCAATTTTGTTTGTCATTTATATGAAAACCATACTCATTTTCTTCAGATAGTACTTTAAAATGTCTGAAGACTGGTAGGCTCCTCTTGGCATGAATAAATTTATTAGAACTATGAGTGGAAATTAAATTGCGAAATATGTTGTGAAACTTTGTGCATGTACTAGGCAGTATGTGGTAGTACTTTACTTCTGCCTAGTACCACGTGGTTACTGTTAAAATTGCTGGTACAAGTAGCTTTGATAGCATCTTACCAGGAACACTGACTCTTGGATTGGGATTACAAAGTACTAGGTCTCCTGAGCCATCATAAGAGCAGGTGTTGTTTATCTAGCTTATGTAGTATGTAGAATAAGCTGGCCCTGTAACGTACTCAGAATGAGCCATGTTTCAGAACATGGTTGAAGTTTAACCATTTGCATGTAAAGGAATTCTTGTAATTGATGATTATATACTTAGTGCTTGAATCAAACAGGCTCTTTTCAGATAAGTGTATTTTTCCATGATTTATCAAACTGGGTAGGAATTGGTGTTAGACAGGTCCACATCCCTTTTATAATGATCTTCAAGCTAGATGTGCTTTGGAATGAGAATATTTCAGATTTAGAATGGCACTATGGTGTATTGATGTACAGTGAATATTAACACAGTGTTAATGTGTATATAACACTCGTAGGGATCTGGGCAGCACTCTGTAACCAAGAGAGTTATTACTTATGTAGCCTACATACAAGTGTTCATCATCAGTGGGCTAATTCAGAAGAACCTCAGGTTAGTCAGGTATTGACATCACATGAATTCAGAGCAGGTCAGTTCCTGTCTACTAAAAAATTACACAAAAACCTTCAGATTTCTTAGTTTTTCACATTTTGCAATTGCTTATTAGGGATTATGGATTTGTAATTCTACACTTTTTTACGTACCTCACTGTACCTCTTGCATTCTTCCCAGTTTATTTGGACTTGTTAAAACCATTACTATTTGTCACTCAAGGTATTGACCAAGTTAGTTGTAGAAACTAAGAAACTATAATGAAACTCCAGATTTCAAAGGAAAGGGATGTGCCTTAAATTTTGTCTTAGCTCTGGCATCTTGACTTTTGGACAATCTCTGAGGCTAGTGCAGGAAGCTTTTCAATAGTCAATAGCTGACATTTTAGGTTTCTGCTATCCTTATTTTAGCTTTTTACATTCCAAATCTAGTATTCTATATGTAATAGGAAGAACAGTGCTATATAAACATTTTTTAAAATTAAAAAAAATATTTTTCAAGTACAGTTGGCATTCAATATTATTTTATTTAGTTTCAGGTGTACAGCATTGTGGATAGACAGTCATGTTTTAGAAAGTGATCCATCCAATCTTTCAAGCACCCACCTGACATAATATTATCAACTGTATTTCCTATGCTCTGTTTTACCCAAATCATAAAGATCTTCTCCTGTGTCTTCTTCTAGAAGTTTTATATTTACATGTTTCACATTTATGTCCTTGATTCATTTTGAGTTAATTTTTGTTAAAATCAAATTCCTCCAGTAGACTGCTGCTCTCTTGCATTTATCATAGACATTTATAGTGCCAGAAGGTTCTATGTTTCTGCTTCACTGGCAGCTTTCAGCAGACTGTGCAGCCCAGCCCCCAGAGGGCATTTCTCTGTTTTTGCCCCTTTGCTGGGGGGAGTGGGGGAATGCTGCATTTCTTATTAATTGTTTGAGGCATGATATATAGAGGGAATTCTTAAAAAATTAAAATTAAGAAAGGATTTTATAATGTTAAATATAGATTCAAACTATCTTTGTGAACTTACAGCCTTGAAAAAGACCTTTAAATGCTTGTCAGTTCTTCCTGAGTAGAAATTATCAAAAATGGCAATTCTTGGAATTGAAAATGAGATAAACAAGAAAGTAGATTTAGAAAATATTGGTGAACTTGGTTCTATTAAAGCCAAGAAAGCAAAATCATAGTACATTGTGTTTTATGAATAAAATATTTAAATAATGTGATTTTAAAATACTTTTTAATATTGATTGTTTTGATTTTTCAGTATTTTTTTCAACATTTAAAAATTTTGGGGTAATTTGGCCATTAAAAATACATTAAAAAATATATAGTGGTATATATTTTTCCTTTTACCTCAGGCTCCATTGACTCACTCAACATTGATACTTATGTAAAATTTTAATATTGTTCATCATGGATTTTTTGTATTAATTTAAAAAACTATATCATTAAGATATTTGTTTTGACTACTGAGTTTTTGTTGCCTCCTTAATTTTTTTGCAGAATCTTCACTCTTCTCATCCTAGTCCCAGCTTTGATATTCTTACTGCCTCTTCAAAAGTAGTAAGACGTACATTTAAGATAATTTATAAATACAATAAAAGCAAGCCAATAGAAGTTAGAAATTCAGAGAATCAGTTCAACTAATTAGATTTTACTTATTCATTAATTCTTGGCAACCAGTAGGGTTGAAGAGATGGGGGTGGGTGTAATCATAGTTTGGATAAGTTTAAAAATCAAAAAGGTTAGATATATACAGATAAACTTTTTGAAATTAAAATGAAAAGGATTTCATAATGGTAAAGTCAGAGTAGAAATATCTTTGTGAATTTATGGTGTTAAGAAATACTTAAAGTGGCCAGGCAAGGCTCTCAGGTACTTATCACCAGTTGTCATGTTGAAACCTTCTGCTCTTATATCCCCATTGCACAAATTTGTTCTTATTTGAAAAGAGTTCCTTAATGTGCGTGGGCATCTGTGTTTCCTTAATATCAATCATTTTGACTCTTTTAAAAGAATTTTGAAAAGGTTCATATTCAAAGTACTTTTATCTTAAAAACATCTCTCATTCCATGACATTGTTTTGTTTTTGAAGGTCAGCCTTCTGCCTTTTATTTTTTATCCTTTATTATAAAAACATTTTTTCTTTCTAAAACTGATCTTTTAAAAATAGATCTTAAATTTATATACTTTATTTCTAATCTATTGTTTTAAACTTTCAGGCTCAACTTTAAAGAAGCTTCTACACACTGGAAATTCTGTTAAGGTATTTATTTTAGATGAATGTGTAATGGCATTTTTTATTAGTTTTAAGTTATTCCATAAAGTAACAAAATTAGGCCATTTGAAAAGAACTTTAAAAACCACTTGACTTAGTTTTTATTTTATTTTATTTATTTTTAATATTTTTTTGGTAATCCTCACTCAAGGATATTTTTCCATTGATTTTTAGAGAGAGTGGAAGGAAAGAGAGAGAGAAACATCGATTGGTTGCTTCCTGCATGCACCCAACCAGGCTAAGCCTACAACCGAAGTACGTGCCCTTGACCTGAATCAAATCTGGGACCCTTCAGTCCGTGGGCTGATGCTCTATCCACTGAACCAAACTGGCTAGGGCTTAGATTTTATTTTTAATTGAGAAATTATATTTCCAATATTGTTAGTTTTGTTCTTACATCGTAACTTACTGTGATAGACATTTTAAATATTATTAGGAGAAACTGGCTTGGGATTTGGAGTTTAGAATTCTAATTTTGTTTTTGCTGTATACAGTTAGGGAACCAGTGGCAAGGTGCTAACTGCTCCAGTTGTATCTTCAGAAAAGGGAAGGGGCTGAACCTGTCTAAGCTTCAGAGCTAACGTGCATGATTCTGTCCACCCAATAATCTTATTAAAATTATTGTTGTCTCTGAATTATTTTTGAGCACCGTTGTATGGGAAAGAACAGCAGAGCCTTTCTCTTGAATATTTATTGATGTACAGCAGATTGATCTTGTAATTTAAGTTAAAATTGTCTTATTTTAAAATGAATATGTCTTTTATAATGACAAACCATTTGATGGAGATAATATGGCACTAAAACATCATTGGCAAAAGAAGCCAGCCTGGGATGTATATTTTATGGAAGGTAATTCACTTGTAGCTCATTATTTATGAGTCTGCCTTTAGTAAGCTACTACATTTTTTGGTTTTATACCAGTTTAAACTATCATAGCCGCTTACACTTGGTATGTTAAATATCTCTTACATGCTGAAAAAAGGAGGCAAGCTACTTCTAGCTTCACAATAGATTCCGTGTTTTGTCCCTTCTATTATAATTAATAGTCTTACCGTTAAAACCTGTTAGATTGTTATCTCATGTTTCTTATTGGCCTTATTTATGTTATTTACCTTAAATACAGTTAGCATAAAAATATTGGAGACTTGTGATAGAATTTTGAACTTTCTTCTTGTTAAATTTAATATAATTTGATTAGATATATATAGTACCATGTCATTTTTTGTCTGACTCTGAATAGCTTTATGCATTCAGTAATGTCACTGCTTAATTTACCTGCTTGGGGATAGGCCAGATGTGAGTGGCCATGGGGGTTTGTGCAGATGAGTAGTCAGTTCACTAGCAGGTCTGAAAGTACGCTGTGGAGTCCATTGTTAATGGGAGTAGCACTGCCACTTGTCTTTGTGAATTCGACGTCTGTGGGGTGTTAGCCAATCTTTTTTTCTCTTTTTTTTGGCCTTTTTCCTCCTCTTGGCTTTTCTGTAGAGCCTCCTTGTTTGGCTTGAATACTCACTCTGGCAGGATCTGTATCTTGGTGTAATTAAAAGGCGACCAGGCAGTCCCTCAGTTGCCTACATTTGGAGCTCACTAATCTTTCAGCTCTGTCTGACACTTTTTCATCTTTTTTGCTTATTTAACTTCTTTCGTTGATCTTATCTTTTCAACCATTTAGGTATATAGAAATGGAAGTACCGGAGTTTATGAATTCTTGGAATAGAATGAAGTTGAAAGTGTAGAGGAGGAGGAAGGACACAGCTGCCTCTATAGATGTTTCTACCAGTGATGCTCACTATTTAGAACATGGCAAAGGTGTTGGAGAGAATAGATAGGGACATAAGAGCTTCCCCAGCCCATTGAGCTGTTGTATCATAAATCAGCAAGCTAGATACAAGATGTCTTAATGAGCTAATTAGTTAGGAGTCATCTTTATTACAAGTTCAGAATGGAATATCTCTGTCAAATTTTGAACAAACAAAGGAAGGAGTATTCCCTTTTTATATCCTTCTAGGTCTTTGTGTAAGTTATTTTTGCAGATAACTTTGAGTACATATTATATCTATACAGACAACTTGTAACCTTGAGTACATATTTTATCTAACAAACACCTGGAATGAGAATATTATCAGTATCAGCTTATCAGCCCCTTATGTTAGATGGCTAGCTTGCAAGGTTAGACAGTTAAGTTTATCTTTTCTATTATTCAAGCTAAAAAACAAAGTTATTTTTACAGAATAAGAGATCCCCTAAAAATAACAGAGTTGACTTATGGAACAGAGACTAGCAAGAAATAGCAGAGAACTTCAAAACAGCAGTTTCAAACAGCAGTTTTCCCAAAGAAGGGATCATTACTATGCTTCAGAGCCAGTTCTTCAGTCTTATTTAGCTCTAAGTATTCTGATTTACAGGAGCATTGGACTTATGCCTATTGTAGTGACATGACATGAATGTTGTCCAAAGCACAGTGTAAATTTGGAGGAAGATTTTTTTGCATTGTTTTCATGGGTAATTGAGTGTTGATGATATGGGCATTTTGCCTATGGAATAAAATATGTTTAATAGGAAATACACAGTGCTTGCTGTGAGCCAGGCACTTTTCTAACTCACTCAATCCATACCAGTACTTCGTGGTAAATTCTGTTGTCATCTCTATTTTACAGGTGGAGAGACTAAGGCATAGAGAAGTTAAGTGGTTTTCCACAGGTCACAGCTAAGCTAGAAAGTGGCAGAGCCTGCATTTGAACCCAGGCACTCTGGCTCCAGAACCCAAGCTCTTAACCTTTGTGCTGTATTGCAGTATCCTTATTTACTTGTCTCTAAGGAAAGAATTTGGTGCAGTACTTTAACAGTACCTCCCACCACTAGTTTTTCTTTCTCAGAACTGATGCTACATTAAAATGCATTTCTACAAATACATATGTTTAATTTTGTTACTTTTAATTTTGTTTTTAGATAAGATGTGAAGGAATCAGGCTGTTTCTTCTGTGGCTTCAAGCACTTCAGACAAACTGTGCAGAAGAGCAGGTGCTGATTTTTGCTTGCCTCGTGCCTGGTTTCCCAGCAATCATGTCCTCCAGAGGACCCTGTACTCTGGAGACACTCATCAATCCGAGCCCTAGTGTAGCTGATGGTGAGTGATGTGAGCAGATCTTACTGGTTGAAAGGACTCTTGAAGTTACATTAAGGAATTCCTTGGTTTGCCATTTTCTTGAATAGAAATCTTGATTTTATAGATGAATTTTGGAGAGGAATCCTGTTCATAGTCACAAGAGTCTTAAAAACATTAGAATTGAAAGTTTCAGACTATTTTATATGAAATGATGACAAGAGAAGTTTACTGAAGTGGTGGAAACAGGAATGGAAGGGAGTGAATAGATGTTGGCAATAGCAGAAAGTAGAGACACATGGTATGTCTGGAGTGTTTTTGTGTCTATTAATGCAATTCATATCCACTACCCGAAAGTACTGTCTTGTCCTCATTACTGTTGTTTCATAAGTGGACATTCATCTGACCTAGGTTCTTTTTTGTCAGCTGTGTATTTTCATGCAACATTCATGGAAGGACAATAGTGGCCTCATGGGACTATTTCTGGCAGCCATTTATGTCCTTTTAGGACCATTGATTTATAACTGTGTATCAGTTTTATTGTCAAATGACAGGAATTTGATCTTAGACTGACCAAAGCAGAATTTGAGAGGGAAAAGGATGGTGCAGTGATAGAGGTGGCTTCATGGGCTTCTATCTCCTGTTTCCCAGCCCTTCATGCACACTGGCTTGGTCTGTGTGAGCAATTCTAATGGATGGATAGATGTATTTTAATAGAGGTCATTTAAAAAAAAACACCCCTGTTTAAAATTTAACTGTGGTGAAAGAGCTATCATTATTTTCCACTCTGCAGCAAAGATATATCCAGAGGAAATCACTCCACTCCTGCCAGCCATATCAGGGGAAAAGATTGCTGAGGACCAAACATGCTTTTTTCTTCAAGTACTGTTGAAATATATGGTTATTCAGGTAAGAGCAAATCGTAGATAATTCAGTGATGTTCTGATTCTCAGTAGGAAAGAGAAAAATATTATCTTTTCTTCTATTTGTCCATGTTTTGCAATTTGCTTTTTGAGGTGTTTTTATGTGCTATTTCACTAAACATAGAGTATGTACCAAGTCACGTCAGCAAATTCCAAGCATGTACACTATTTTGTGTTAGTGTGCATGTTAAGGGAAAAATTCAGCTCTCCATCTGTGTGTCTCCTTTACTTCAATATTATTACCATATTCACACAGAACCTGTCACATATGACACTTCTGCTCATCTGAGTTTTTTACCCCAATGAGCAATTCTATGTTACAATAGCTGGGTGTCCTACAATTTAATTGAACTCTGTCACTATCTGCCTGGAGATAGCATCACAGTCCACATGTTAAGGTCTCAATCCCATGAGACTGTTCCCATCCCATTCAGATGCCAGTTCCAAATAGTAAGTCTTCAGGCTATGCACAACTTCTGTCCAATTTGCCTACAGATCAGAGGTTCCTATGACCTCTTCAAATTCATTTTATTTGCTAGAGCAGCTCACAGAACTCATGTTTACCAGTTTATTAAAGAATATGACAAAGTATACACGTGAATATCCAGATGAAGGGATACATAGGGCAAGGTTTGGAAAGGTCCTGAGGAGGAGCTTTTGTTGCTATTGAGTTGGGATGCGTCACTGTCTGGTACATGGACGTGTTTACCCACCTGGAAGCTCACTGAAACTCTGCTGTTGGGATCAGTTCCAGTCCCTCTCCCCTTTTTGGAGAAATGGGGAGTATGGGCTAAAAATTCCAAGTTGTAATCATGGCTTCATCTTTCTGGTGACCAGCCCCCACCCAGGAACCCACCCAGAGTCACCTCCATAGAAAAAAGATGCCCCTAGTGCTCTTAACACTTAAGATGTTACAAGAATTATAGGGCTCTATGCCAGTAACTGGGCAGAAGCATACATACCAGTATATGTGTGTGTGTGTGTGTATATATATGTGTGTGTGTGTGTGTGTGTGTGTGTGTGTGTGTGTGTGTATATATATACATATACATATATACATATATACAGTATGTGTGTGTGTATATATATATATAGTTTAATACACTATAAAGTGTATATATGTATATATATATATAATATTACTTTATAGTGTATTAAACTATTTTTGCCTCTTTATTCCTTCCCTAACCTTGATCTCTATGCTAGTGAGACATGATGGAGAAGGAGGCAGACCCTGAGGCTAACTGGTGGGTCTGGAATAGGCAGAGCAGGCAGGGAGACTTGAATGAAAGCATATATAATTATCTCATCATGCCATCAGCACAGGTCTGCTCTGTGCCACATATTTCTTTCTCTTACATTTACCAACTGAATACAGAACTGAAATAATTATGATTTCAATAAATGATTTATGTCTCTTAGTCTGTATTTCTGAACATTGATATGATTAGAAAAAAGCTACTGAGTGCTTTTCTCTTAGCAAACACTTCTCTCATCCCTGAGTTCCTCCTGGGTATAGTCTGGTCTCTGTCCTTCCCTTCACAGCCAAGCTTGTTGATATAATAACCTCTGCCAAGTCCACTTTCTCACCTGACATTCCTCGACACCCTCTGTCATCTCTCTCTGCCCTTTCACTGCTGAGAGGTTCAAGAACATGAAGGAGTTCTTGTGGTCAAGTCCAGAGGAAGACACTCTTACGTTTGTTCTGTACTCAGTCTTTGAGATGATTTCACAGTGGCAGCCCCTCCTTCGTGAGATTCCTCCCATGATGTTTTATTCTGGCTTTCCTCCACCCTTTTCTTTCCAGTTTTCTTTGGGGGACTGTGTTTCTCTCTGCTGTCTCTCAAGATTCAGCCTTTGGCTGCTCTTTCTGACTACTCTGTCCTTCTGGGTGATCTTTTCTGCTTTCCTCCCCCATTTCCTTTAGCCAGCACCAGAAACACAGGGCTCCAAATCATGGGAGTCCTGCTGGGGTATTCTGTCATCTTCTAGAAGCTCCACATTTTAGCTCTGCTGGCCCATTCTACATGCATCTCAAACTCTTTTCAGAAGTGGCAGGGCCTTCCATATGTTCCAGATGAGCATAAAGTATCTCAATCTTCAATGTGTTGGGAGACGGGTTTTCATTCTAGATGTGTCATTAATGAGCTGTGTGACCTCAGATAAGTTAGGAAATCATCAGGATCCTATAAGAGGAAGGAAGCCATTGATATTGGGGGAGGTTTTTATTTAGACTGAGCCCCTAAATTGTGTGCAGAATTATGTGTGCATGTCCATCCTCCTCCCCACCTCACCTGGGGTGAGTCCTCAGAGCAGAGTTTCTGCCTTGGTCCATCTCAGAGAACTTCCAGCAAGTTACAGACACTGAGCTCCTCTGCTCAGGAGCCACCAAAGCCCCTTGTTCCTTTAGCTTAGGTGCTGAACTGTTATCATTTTCTAAGTGGACTGCGTCATTGAAGGAATTTGGGAAACTCTGGTGTAGGGCACTCTGAGTTCTAACAAGTATTAAGACCCCACTAATAGGTGTGGCTGAACTGGCAGCCCTAGCTTCTCCTGTCCTGTGGATTGCTTTTAGTAAGGACAATGCATTTTCCAAGCTTCCATAGCTGCACCTTTTGATACTGATTTTGCATGGAGGTACCATTGCATGAACTCTTTATAAGGGTTTGTTTCCTTAATTATTATTTATCATAAATGGCCTTTTTGAGTTTTTAAAAAAGCACCTTTTATATCTAACTAGATGTTTTAAGGGCACGAGGAATGTTAAATTATTATAAAAAACGTGTGAAAAAAATAAGAACATGATGTAGTAGAGCAAGATTGTTGGGTAATTTTTGAAAATACTCGATAAAAATGTTTTAACATAGTTACTGGTTTATTTAGAATTATTCATTTTTGTCATCTTTTGAGTTTTAAGATATGATTTTATTACATGATTATCACTACTTGTCAATTTTTAAAATAAATCAGTTTAGTATACATTAATTTGAAATATAAATATATGTGTTTTTTTTCCACATATCCAAAGGCTGCAAGCTTGGAGTGGAAAAATAAGGAGAATCAAGATACCGGTTTTAAATTTCTTTTTACATTGTTTCGAAAGTATTATCTTCCTCATTTATTTCCATCATTTACTAAACTAACAAACATCTACAAACCTGTACTTGGTAAGTACTGTTTGAGCTGTATAAGGAGGATTTCCACAGAGAAGCTGTACAGTTTCTTTCAAAGTGATTTTTGATTATTTTTAAGTAAAATAGTAATCTTTTTCTTATACTTAATGCTAACTTTATTATAAGAGGTTTAAAGTTTCCTAATAACTGATTTTAACTGCTTTAATTGTTTATACAAACTAAGATGTACCTCAACTCACAGCAATAAAAGGGAACTGTGGCTCCATACTCAGAAATAATTTGCAATAGATTGTGATTTTGGGGGGTGTAATTATATTTAAAATCTTTTAATGTAAAAAAAAATAAAGCTTACATTTCAGTAAGTCTTCTCTTACTGGTGGTAGGGTGTGGTGACCCCAGACCTTGCTCAGTAGATAGGCAAGCCCAGGCCACACAGCTGCCCACAGCATGCCTTTGCCTTTTTCACTGGAACTTTCACCCAGCAGAGACGACCCACAGCTGCTTACGGAGGGGCAGATGTTGGGCAATTGGGCAGCCTGGGGACTGTAAGCCCAGAGATGATTGAAACATAAGGGATTTTTTTTATTTAGCTTCTTAAGTTTTCCTTCTTTAAGAAATGAGGACTCAGAGGCTAGAAGCATCCCTTAGAGAGGTAGAGGTGAGGCAAATCTTCCTCTGCCTGTTATCTAAAGCAGGTGAAATTAGTGACAATGACTAATTAAGAGCATTTGGGAGGGGAAAAGATTACAACGGACATTAATCCACCTGGAGAATGTGGACAATTAATTCAGTTGTCTGTGGGCATTTATTTGTCCGCGCGCTCTCTCTCTGTGTCTCTCTCTGTCTCTCTCTGTCTCTCTCTCTCGCGTGCAAGTGGGAAACAACTGAAACTTGGTGCATTTTGAAAGGCATAGAAATACTGCTGGTAAGGGTACTAGGATGTGTATTTTGTTAGCTTTGTATGTGGGTATTTTTTTCAAATTTTGTTTCTGATTTCATTAGTAGTTTATATTATAGAAAACATAGTATGTTATTAACATTCTGAAATATAAAGTTGTTTGCTAAGAATTTTTTGCCTCATGCATGTACAAAAATTAGTAAGAGAGTTGGAATTACAGGAATAAATTAATTTATTATTAAATTTATTATAATATAATTTTCATATTGATTATGGAATAGAAAGAATGAAAATGAACCTCTTATTAATTCTTTGGAAATGGTGGTATCTGATACTTCAAAAGTGAAACTTGATTTTCTGAATTCTTTCAGATATAAAGTGGATTATACTGATTCTATTTCTTTAAATTTATCTAAAGGATAAAGGATATAAAACTGAAGTTAGGTTGTTTTTATTAGTATAGTGTTGGATGTTAAGATTCTTAAAATGATGAAAAATGTTTATAACACGGTTTTATACTTGTTCCAATCATAAAATAAGATTAAATTCATAACATATGTGAAAACATTTTTACTATTATAATCTCATGGAATTTCTCAAATTTGTGAAAAGAGTTATTAGCTTAGTTTTTCCATAGCTGTATACCACAGCTGTAAGTAAACAGTAACAACCATCATCACCCATCTTAGGCAGAATTAAAAGTGAGCCTTCCAAACGATGACATTCTAAATAATTTCTGGTTCTTTAATCTTAATTGCTATTCAGACAACCAAATATATGTTTATTTGCTTAGAAACTGAAATATTTGTAGGAGTTACATAATGTCAAGTTTCACTAACCTAATAATGCACTCTTTTTTCTTACAGATATTCCCCATTTAAGACCAAAGCCAGTGTACATTACCATGACTCGAGACACTGAAAACATTTATAGTACAAAAATTCCATACATGGCAGCTCGTGTTGTTTTTATTAAGTGGATTGTAACTTTCTTTTTGGAAAAAAAGTATCTAACTACAATACAAAACACTAAAAATGGAGTTGATGTATTGCCTAAAATCATGCAGGTATGCCATTCCTCCTCTTTATATATCTTCATATATATTTAATATCATATACTGACACATACAAAGCACTTGATTATTAGGGTTATTGGTTCTTGCAGGTTGTAGGTTGTAAGGACTCATTTTGTTTTTGGCATGACCTGTCTGTGATGCCAGAGTTTCAGAAGAAGCTCTGAGTTAGAAACACTTGTATTCTATTGGCATTGCCATGATGAGGCAATCTTGGGGGTGAGAGAGATATTCTGAGAAGATGGCTGTTGTGTGCACACTCCTGTATCCCTCTCATTTCTCCCCCTTCACTCTGGTACCAGTGACCTCTGAGCGTTAGACCAGGGCCTGTCTTGCTTTTGCCAATCTCCAGCACATGGAAGGCCCTCAGGAATTTTGCTAGTGGGCCATGGAGAAGACCTGTGAGACTCTCAAGTGCTTTGGGAACTCAGGGGAAGGGTGAATCAGCATCTCAGGATTTTGAGGTGGTTGTTGAGCCCTGGAAGAGAAGGCTGTCTTGCTCCAAGGCGTTAGGTGAAGACTTCTTGTATGGGGACTTCTGGTTCTTGCTGGCCTTGATCAGCATGCCTAGTTGTTTAGGGACTTAGTGCTGAGTAGAGCAGGACCACTTGTGGAAATCAGAGAGTAGTCATCTTACAGAAGAGTTACGGTTTTGTGATTTTTGTTGTTGTTCCGAAGAACAGGGACAAGAAGCATGGACCACTTAGTGCAGGTTTGCCTTAGGGTTCCCAGCAGTGTGAGTTGGGAAAGTGCACGCATCTAAGGTAACCGGCAGGTGAAGAAGCACCAGACAGGTCCAGAGCATGTGGCCCCATCGACAGGAACTGACCCAGGAACTGGAGAAATTTGTTTTCAAAAAAGACTGAGAGAGAGATAGTTACAATAAGAACAACAAAAGACTTGCTGAAAGTTTTAGAAAACCTTACATTTTTATTACATACCAGTAAACCAAAGAAGGTAATGATCACTGCTGAGAACAAAATTAATATTTGAAGAAAAATCCCACAACACTGAGCAGAAATTCAAAGAGATGGAAATTAATAAATAAGATCTGAGAACAGACCCAGACCTACCATGCAAATATTGTGAGGACAGAAGAGAAAAGAATGAGAGGTAATAATTGAACTAATAAAAAGGAAAGTTTACCTGAGCTGGAAAGAAGTCATGCTTTAGACTGAAAAGGCCTTTGAGTCCCAGATAAAATTAGCTTAAACAGTTAAACTGGCATTTGACTTTCATGGATTAAGAATAAAACTACAGCTTCCTGACAGAAACCAGAGGTTCCTGCAAAGGAATGAGACTAACATTAGCACTGAATATCTAATGTAACCTACAGCCCTGAAGCTGAAAGGACCTGGCTGTCTGTCTGTCTTTCCCAGAACCTTCCTTGCTTTGTATCACATACATAAGCAAATGTCAGATTGATTAAAGGCCTACATATAAAAACAATGATAAAGAACTTGGGAGAAAAATCTAGAGGATGTATAAATTTGGCAAGCAGTAGACCACCTTAGGTAGAGATAAAGTTCACAAGCCACAGAGGAAATGAGATTCTACTTTATTTGAAAAAAACAGAGAAATATTTATGTGTCAAAAGATAGCATAAAACCACACTCAAGCTGAGGAAAGTGTTTGTAACATCATGGCTATTAATAGAGCTCACATCTCTGTAATATAAAGAGTGCCTACAAATTGATAAGACAAACAGCCCAATTGAAAAAATGGACAAAGGAGGTGAAGTTCACAGAAGAGGAAATAAAATGGGCCCAGATTTCACCAGCAGTCAGGGAAACATAGTTTGTTCTGAGCCATGACAAGAGACTTTTATTTATCAATTAGGATATAAAAAATTTTGTATGAAATTATATACTAGTAAGCTAACATTCAGAGGTTTCAGGGGTTAGGTATGGATGTCGTTTGGGGGTCATCATGCAGCTGACCAGTTGTCTCCTATTTTCCCTTCTCTGCCTTACAACTCTGGTTCCTACCTCATCTCACATGTGACTATTTCGTTCTGCTTTTCATTTATTTTGAACATTAGAAAAAGCAGCAGTGTAAACAATTAAATATTAACTTTTAGAAGTGAAGTTGCAGGAATAAAAGCACTACAATTGCATTTGCCTCCTGAAAGTTTTTGTTTGGAATTTCAAATTTAGTATAATTTTATCCATGTAAAGTGAACATTACTGTCTAAGTGAAATGGTCTAAAATGTCTTTCCAAAGAATATGCTGCTCTTGTAAAAGCCCTCTAAAACATTATATTAAGTGCTGCTTCCAAATAGAGTTTACACTTAGGCTACTATTACTATGTTACAGGTCATGTATGACAAGTTTTTTTTGTGTATTTTTTTCCAAAGTGAATTTACTTCCTCATTTTATTTTTATTGATTTCAGAGAGGAAGGGAGAGGGAGAGAGAGACAGAATCATTAGTGATTAGAGAGAATCATTGATTGGCTGCCTCCTGCATGCTCCCTACTGGGGATCGAGCCTGCAACCTGGGCATGTGCCCTTGACCAGAATCAAACCCGGGCTGCAGGCCGATGCTCTATCCATTGAGCCAAACCAGCTAGGGCAATTTACTTCCTCTTGATTTAGAAGTAATACAATTGAGAGGTTTTTTGTTTTTTTTTTTACCAGGGAAGAAAAGATAGTACATCTTTTAGACTTAGCTTATATAACACTTGGAGAATCTGGTTTAACATATTTTTTGTTCAGTGGTGTCATTCAAGGTAGAATAGAAGTACATCCTGTCACTGGAGAATAGAACTTCCGTGGCTCTTGTGGGGGTGAGGTTCTTGCAATATCTTTAGAAAATGAATTTTCTAAGATTGGCATGGGAGAATTGGATGCGATAAAAGGCTTTGTGTGCAGTTACATTTCTTGGGTTCCGAAGTTCCATACCCCTTAAACCAGCCCTGAAAGAGGTGCAGCTGGGGTTCCAGTAGAGCCAAAAGCAAGGTCAGTGTCCAGAGCTTCTGTTCCATGTTGCAGCCAGGTCCAATTCAGCATCCGAGCTAATTAAAGTCCATTAGTTCATTGTGGGTCCCACATGGCTGTGGGCCATGTGGGCACAGGGGAGCGCATCCCCTGCAACAGGAGTCCCAAGAGGGCCAGAGGGCCAAAAGGTCAAGAGGAAATAGAGCCTGGTGTGTGTGAGAGAGAGCGAACTTCCTCACTGAAATATTTGTTCAGCAGTTTAAATATTTAGTTTTCGCAGTGGCCACACCCATTCTGGCCACTAATTTTTTCCCGGTATGATTGACAGACAGGTAAGCACCTTCCTACCTCACTCAGACTTTACTGGCCATTCGTCCAAACTACCTTTGTTCAGCCTCTTCCTTCATCAATCAGTGGGAAATAGACTTAGCAAAGCTGTATAAGTGGCATGTCTATATTATCTAGTCTTCCCTTTACTCCTTTCCTGTTTAATAATAACCAGGTTATTACAACGCTATCAATCCCATACATCCATAACATGTTGGCAACAGCAGCAAACCCCCACCCTTTCAAATCTGAGCAGTCTTTGTTCATCATTTCAGCTGAAGAATTATTTATTCCTTAGTGATTCTTTTCTGTATAAGATAGAAGTACTTTAACATGTATTAGAAAAAGCAAAGTGGTGATTTTAAAATTGCAACAGCAACTATTTTTTTTACTAGTTCTACATGTACATTAATTAAAATTAAAACCCCCAAAAGTCCAGTAGAGAATGAAAAAGAAAGTTTGGAATGATAAGGCAGTTGATTACATTTATTTGTATGATAACTCTTTTAGTTGCATTTTTTAGATACATTATTATTGAAATATCACCTTCACTAATTCTGAATCAGCCCTTCAGTAATGATTCATGGGCTGTGAGTTTCCTGAAATTGTTCTATTTCGTGAGATGAACAGTTAGGAAAAGTGAATTGCACAAATTGACAATCCCACAGGAGTTACTGTACAGATTCATTTGTTGACTACCACTCTCATACTTTCTGTGTTCTTAAGCTCTCCCAAAGCAAACATAGGCTACCCCCAACCATGCAGGCAAATCATGATGGGAAATAAGTGGCATCAGGCATCACCAGCAGAATGGCAGTTGCATTCTCCTGTTTCACACCTGCTTTGTGGGTATCATCAGTATGAGCTGTGGGTTAAGAGGAAAACAGGGTGGTAGAGAGGGTTGGATTACGTGGTAGCCTGTATCATGCACATTTCCTGAGGCAGCTGTCTGCTTCACTGAGGTGTCATCACATCCAGAAGAGGTAAGAATCATCCTCACATTTACCACCAAGTCAACTAATACTAAATAATACACTGAGTGGCCAGATTATTATGATCTCTGAATGCATAATAATCTGGCCACTCAGTGTATATCTTATATAATAAAAGGCTAATATGCAAATTGTTCCCTTGACCAGGAGTTTGACCAGCAGGCAGGCTGGCCAACCGCCCATGTCCCCTCCCCCTGGCCAGGCTGGCTGGACCCCACCCAAGCACAAATTCATGCACCAGGCCTCTAATACACACACACACACACACACACACACACACACACACACACACACACACACACACACACACTGAGTGGCTAGATTATTATGCATTCAGAAATCATAATAATCTGGCCACTCAGTGTAGTTGAGGATTTCAGCTTGATTGTAGTGGGTGCAAAATGGACCTCTCTGTGTGCTTAATTCTTATTCATGCTCTCACTGTTAATCTTCATAAAATAGACTAGAAATGACTAGACTGGGATTATCCTTTTGTTTTCGCTCCCATCCCTTACTATAATTATAAATGTCTGTCAGAATATGTTGATATTTTTGGAAAGCAGACTTTTGTGGAAAGAGTGTAGACTAGAGCAGGCTAAGAAAAGCATAATTTTATCAGAAGTACAATATTTTCCATCCTTGGTGGGTGCCCCTAACCTCTTGTTGTTCAAGAGTCCACTGTAATTTTCAATCATGGCATGATGGGAAATACACAATACTACTGTTATGTTCTATTAGGGCACTGGAGCTCATTTTTTGAGTGACTGGGTACCTTTAAACCTAATTCTTTATGTACATTATTTTAGTTATCTAATTGCTATGTTATCTAATTACTTATCTAATGACCTCACAATTTAGCAGCTTAAAATTATAACCCTTTTACCATACTACATATTTCACTTTTTGGGTCAGGAATTTGGGTAGGGTTTTGTTGGGCATTTCTCATGTTTTATGTGGTATTAACTGAGGGTGGCATGGTCTTCATCTGATGGCTGGTTGGTCTGGAAGGTCCAAGGTAATTTTATTCACATGCCTGTTACTTTGGTGGGTGCAGTGGAAGCTGGGCTCAGGTGGGCCTCTCTTTCCAGGTCCTGTCTGTCAGGGTACTTGGACTTCTTTCCTGTGCTCAGGGCTCCAAGAGCAAATGTTCCAAGAGTTGGGAAGGGATGACTGTCAGCCTGTTGGGCCTAGACCTGAAATTAGCACAGGTCACTTCCACTCTGTTCTGCTGGTAACAGGGTCACACAGTCCATGGGGATCAAAGGGAGGGGACATAGGCTTCACCTCTCTACAGTAGGAGTGGCCAAAGAACTTGTGGTCATGTTTAATTTGCTACATATGTATGTGTGGATGGATGTTTTTTCTTTCCTTTTTTGGCCTCTGGGGAAAATGGGAGGAATTGAACAAAAATCATAAGTTATTGAGCTGCAAGAGACATTAGTCTTAATCCAACCTCCATGCTTTTAAGATTAAGATGAAATATCAGTCAAAATGAATAAAATTAATTTTCTGTGGAAGATAGTTGTTGATCCATCAACAAGATGAAATAATAATATATAAGTGTGACAGTGCCTTTGACAAGCCACATAGACTTAATCGCTATGTCATGAAGAGAAAATGATCTACACTAATAAAAGAATAAGATGCAAATTGACCATACCTTTGCAACACCCACCAGCCAATCAGGAGTGAGTATGCAAATTAACCCAACAAGGATGGAAGGTTAATTTGCATACCCAGGTGCCAAGCGGCCAGGGCAGGACACAGGTGTTCTGCACTGCCCCAGCTGCTCTGGGCCTCTGGGCCGCATGGGAAAGTGAAAAGGCAGCTCTGGGCCAGAGCGAAAAGGTGGCTCCAGCCAGAGTGAAGGCGGTCCCAGCAGCCAGGGAAGGAAGGCCCATTCTTGCATGAATCTTCATGCATTGGGCCTCTAGTTATAAATATAATATTCCATTAATTTTTTCCTAGAGGTTACTATTTCAATAAAAAGCTTTGCTTTCAAACTGTCCTTGGTAGTTACTGAAATTACTGTTTTGTACTACTCATAGCTTATCACTTCTTAAAAAAATATTCACAGTGGGTTAGAAATTTTAGTGGTATTTGAGTTATTTATTTTGGCACTTGAAAGAATAATACAAAAGTGAAATGAAATTATACATTTTTGGAGGAAACATTTAATCTCTAAGGAAATGAGAGCATAAACCAGTATTAAACTTTGTGATTTACTGCATGAATTACTTTATTTCTGTATGTTCTTAAGGTCTTCAAGTCTTCTAGATATCTAAAATTTTATGAATATTCCATTTAAGTTTGATGTGAGGTATAGAACTCAAATCAAGGTTCTTATACCCTTTATAGATCTTGGCACTCCTCCAGCAAGATGTCACTTAGGCTTATGAGACCATTGTGATGCTTCTCAACACCGTGGCTTCAAAATATCCACTGAAATTTCAAATCTCTGCAGCTATACAATAAGTGCTACATTGTAGAGACTAAGGTGGTGATAATATAAATGCAATCACATGTTAATTAATTCTGTGATTTTACAAATATAAATTAAACTTTTTAGGTTGATAAAATTTCACAGCCTCCCTTCCTATAATAACTTAATAATTTTCCTGGTAAAATGAGTTGGGGGAGGCGTTGGTGAATTGGAAAGTTGGTAAGTACAGGTCCTGTGCTTCCAGCTGTGATGGTTTCCAGTTTGTTGTCAAGTTGATGGTAACCAGAGCTTTAAAATAAAGCAAGTCTTCACTTTTGCTAGTTGTTCTTGAACACCAAAGAGGATGACTCAGAAGTGGTAATGGCTTTCTTCCAGACTGTTGGTGGTGGTGCAGTGCAAGAGAGGGCACCGGAGCTGGAGGGTGGTGGGACTGCAGAGCCAGACAAGAACCATTCTAATAGCAGCACCTTGTCGGACCGGAGGCTCAGCAACTCTAGCCTCTGTAGCATTGAAGAAGAGCACCGGAACGTGTATGAAATGGTGCAGCGCATCCTCCTGTCAACACGAGGTTATGTCAATTTTGTGAATGAAGTATTTCGCCAGGTTAGTATTATTCTAAGAAATACTATTGATGCTTTGGTCTAAATTACAGGACTGAATAATAATCCCTCTGATCCCACCTTTTTTTTTAACCCTCACCCACGGACATGCTTTTATTGATTTTAGAGAGAGAGGAATGGAGAGAGTGAAACATCAATCGGTTGCCTCCTGCACACGCCCTGACTGGGGATTGAACCCCAACCTGGGTATGTGCCCTGACAGGAAATTGAACCCTGCCATCTTTCAGTGTATAGAACAGTGCACCAACCACTGAGATCACCAGCCAGTGCCCTCTGATCTCACTTTTAATTTGCCATATGAAGTGTTTTATTTCATTTGTGAATTAAAAAATTTTTTTTTTGGTAGAATTGCTATGTGTAGAAGGAATTATATTTGAGCAAAAGCAATCCATAACACTTATATTCCCTTAACAAACTTTAAAACTAGTGGTAGGTGGAAAGAAAGCCATTCCTGCAATACGCAGGAACAAATGAGCATAGCCAAGAAGAACCCAAGTCTGGTGTTCCAGGGGCCAAATGAGCATAGCCAAGAAGAACCCAAGTCTGGTGTTCCAGGGGCCAGGGAGCTCTCTAAGGAGCTGGAGGTTTCTGCAGTTGTACTTGCCCTGCAAAGCCCTATATCTCATCGGTTTTGGCAAAATTCTTAGTCATTCTTTCTTCAGATATTATGTCAGCCCCTTTTTAGTAATCTTTTCCTCTGCATCTCTAGCCATGCTAGGGTGACCTTTTCATTGTATTCTTTCTCTTATCTTCTCTTCTGAGTTAGCCTTCCTTTTGTCTCACAAGCCTCATTCTGGATGTTTTTCTGATATATTTTTGTAATCTGGTTTTCTCTTCAGAGTTTTTAATGTTATTTCTTAAATGCTATTTACATCCTTTTCTGATACTTTATCCAGATATTCTGTATTTAAACTGTTACCTATTTTTATTGTGGTTTTGTTAATATTTATTTTCTCATGTTTCTAATTTTTTTAATATGCTACATATCATATTAATCAGATGATTCATACAAAAATTTTTGGTTTTATTATGATTTGATTTGCCTCCGGAGAGGATTTATATTTGCTTTCCTGGGGCAGGATAACATGGTATTAGATTTGTGTTACATAGGTATCTACATTTGTCAAAACTCATCAAATGATTCATTTAACATTTGTACATGTCATTGTTTATAAATTTCACTAAAGTATGATAAATAATTTTGAGCTCTCATCAGTGATATATACATGCTGAAATGTTTAGGGGTGAAATGTACTGATGTCTGCAGCTTTCTTTGAAATGCATCAAAAATAAAATGGATTGGAAGGATAGATAGAGAATGGTGGTTGACAGGTGTGTGATATAACAATTAGAGCAAATGCTAATGGTAGAATTTAGGGAATGGGTGTGTGAGTAGTCATTGTAAAAGTCTTCCAACTTTTTGTTTGTGTGGAAATATTTGTAATAAAATTTTGGAACAAAATTAGAATAGGACATCAGTATATTTTTGTCATACTCTTTCTTTGTCTTTGTTGATCTTTCTTGCAACAAATGAAATATTTGGTACATTGATATTGCAATATCTTGTTATAACACAGTCTCCCCTGTTCTGGCATTTGATGGGACATGACCACCATCTATGGAGATTAATATAAATTGCATAAATCATTGTCACATTGAACTTTGCCTCTAATGGATCCTGAAGCATGAAGCTTTAGGATGGTGTTAAAATAAAACTCTGAAACTTGAGATCAGGATGTGGATTTATTGCTAATTAACTTTATAACCTTGGGAAAATCTCTCAGTTGTTCAGAGTCCCATCTTAATACTCATCTACGGAATTAAAGCATTCATCAGAGTGTTGAGTGCTGCTTTGTGTTCACCCTCCATACAGAACTATCTCTTAAAGCTGATTACTAAAAAGGCAAATGTATTTTCCCTTTATATTTTTGAAATTTATTATATCAAAGTTCTTATGATACATAAGGGGGTTCTTTAACATGAAAAACTTCACATAAATATGCATAATGCTAAACTGGCCAGTGCTTTCATTAACATTGGTATTTCTACTCAGTGGTGTGTGGTACCTATTGAACAACTGGCTCTGAAAAAAGAAAGGGAGGGAGGGAAGGAGGAAGGAAAGAAAGACGAGGAAAAGGTAAGGCAAAGACGAAAAGAAAAGCAAATGGTAGCATTTGCAGATTTCTGTGGTGTAAATACTTTCACCATGGCTAATTCAAGCTACCAACATGGATGTTGCTGAACATGGAGTTGAGAAGAGATGTGACAGTTGGCCGCCAACTGGCTGTTGATTTGTTTTTTGTTTTTGGCTATTGTTTAATAGGCAATTGGACTATCTGTATAGGTCTATATTTTGGTTATTTTTGTGGAAAAATTACTCAGAATATAGAAGTTATTTTTAAATTGCATTATATTTTCTGGCACAATTACGAAAATGCCTATTTTTCCTTAGATAAATTTGGTGTGCACAAAAATATGTGACCCTGTGTAGCATATTACCAGCTGTATATTTTAAAGGAAAGTCTGAAATTGGTGATGGTGATTGGAAATTTCTATGTGACTCTATAGTAATCTGAACTTGTGTAGTGTTAAGGGAAGTTTTCTCTTTTCATTTTAGGCATTTTTGTTGCCTTCCTGTGACATAGCTGTAACAAGGAAAGTAGTCCAAGTGTACAGAAAGTGGATCCTCCAGGACAAACCTCTGTTCATGGAGGAACCAGATCAAAAGGAAGTCACCCAAGAAGATGCTGAAAAATTAGGATTTTTTGAGACTGACAGCAAAGAGGTAATATTTTATCACTTGTTTCAGTTGGGAGTATATATAATTTAGTTAAGTACACCTGGCTCAGTCAGAGATCCCAGGCAGGCGGGTCTCTTCTTTTATCATTTCCAGTACTCTAAAGTTGCTGAGTTCTCTGAGGACCTGCTTCAGTGAGGCTGCCTTTGTGGTCTATTCAAGATAATCAGATATCTCCTAACCCTCCGACTAGGTCCACTTGTGCATTGCAGCTTCATTTATCCACCATTGCACAAGAGTTGTTGAATCAACTATTGTATTTTACACATCTCTATATGAGCCTAAAATGAGATAGGATGTCACTGCCTTATCGTTGACATCCTATCTAATAAAAGAGTAATATGCAAATTGACCATCACTCCAACACACAAGATGGCCGGCCCCATGTGGACACAAGATGGCCGCCACAAGAAGGCTGGCAGGGGAGGGCAGTTGTAGGCGATCAGGCCAGCAGGGGAGGGCAGTTGAGAGGGACCAGGCCTGCTGGAGAGGGCAGTTAGGGGGGACCAGGCCTGCTGGGGAGGGCAGTTGGGGGGGGACCAGGCCTGAAGGGGAGGGCAGTTGGGGATGACCAGGCCTACAAGGGAGGGCAGTTGGGGGGGGGGGGACCAGGCCAGCAGGGGAGGGAAGTTGGGGGGACCAGGCCTGCAGGGGAAGGCAGTTAGGGGAGACCAGACCTGCAGGGGAGGGAAGTTGGGGGGACCAGGCCTGCAGGGGAGGGCAGTTAGGCGTTGATCAGGCTGGCAGGGGAGTTGTTAGGGGGTGATCAGGCTGGCAGGCAGAAGAAGTTAGGGGCAATCAGGCAGACAGACAGGCGAGCAGTTGGGAGCCAGCAGTCCTGGATTGTGAGAGGGATGTCTTACTGCCCGTTTAGTCCTGATCCCACTTGGATCGGGATTAAACGGGCAGTCAGGCATCCCTTGAGGGGTCCCAGATTGGAGAGGGTGCAGGCTGGGCTGAGGGACACTCCCCTGCCCCAGTGCATGAATTTTGTGCACTGGGCCTCTAGTGTTTAAATAAATAGCATTCTCAGAAAGTGGGTGCTCTCAGCAGTGGACTTCTTAGTCTCTGTTTGATAAAGCTACAGGCTGGATTAATGTAAAACCACAGAGTGGGACCTCTTCCTGAACCACAAAAGAAACTTAAGTCTTATTTATATTTCTGGCATGCTAATTTGAAACCTAGTCTGAGAAATTATTTCTAAAAGTAGATGTTTGTCATAGCAATTGACAGCAAACATTTAAAAATATTTGTAACCAAAGGCTTATCACTTTTAAATATCTGTATTAATTACACTAGAGTCCCAGTGCAAGAAATGCATACAGGGGTAGGGTTCCTAGGCCTGGCCGGAGATCAGGGTTGATTGGGGCCTTCCTACCCCAGCTGCCGGCTATTGGCCAGGGCCTTCCTTTGTTCCGAGCTGCCCCCTGGTGGTCAGCACACATCATAGCGATCAGTCGAACTCCTGTTGGTCGAACTTCTGAGGGGACAATTTGCATATTAGCCTTTTATTATATAGGATTACATAGGATAATTTTGATTTTTCTACTATTCAGGTCAGAATTAATAGATGAGCAAATGGAATTAATCACATATTTTAAAAGATAAGTGCTCATCCAGTCATTGGATGTTTGTTTCCTTTTTCAACACTTAATAACTGACAGGCACTATTTTAGGTGCTAGAGACAGAGTGGTGAACAAAATGGCAACACACACACACACACACACACACAAACCTTGCCTCCTAGAATCTATTTCCCGTGAATTCTGCTTAATGTAGGAATTAAATATTCAAATATGTACTTCTGTTAACTAATTATTTTTTAAAGACTGCGCCTGAAAGTTCCCGTCATAAGCGATCTTCCAGTTGGGGACGAACATACTCCTTCACAAGTGCTGTGAGCAGAGGGTGTATAGCAGAAGAGGAGAACAAGAGCGTGAAAGCTGGGGCCCAGGCTGTGTTGCAGGTATGCTGCCGGCTGGCCAGTGGCAGAAAGGCCCCCAATTGGAGTCAATGTGAACATTTGTGTATTGAGATAGCATCCTATAAAGTTTGGTATTTTTAGCCTCTGTCAGTTAACAGCTCTTAAATTCTCATTCTAAGTTTTCTTCCTGATCTCTCACTTTCAATTTATAAATAACTTTTTCTATTCAAAGAAGACGTATGAACGAGTCTTACATTTTAAAGCGGAATTACTATATAGTAAATGTGAAATGACTGAGATTTAAATCTTAAAAGTGCCTTCGGGACACATATGGGTAATTAGTTACCTGGACTCTAATTTGCAAGATAAGTGTGGTTGATTAGATAATCATCAGTAATACTCCTCTTAAAAATTGTCTGTGTTTATGAAGAATGATGAATAATGCAATAATTTTAATAGTTATCTGAATGGATTTATGAAATAGAACTGATGCCATTTGGAACGTTGGAAAGAACAACTTTGGCTCATTACCTAATTTCCCCAGACCTCAAGATTTTATCTCAGAAATAAGGATGAGAAATTACCTCTTGGTCCTATCCAGCTTGAGTTTGTTACGAGTATAAGTGAAAACATGGAGTGCCTCCCCTTCCTCTGCCCCCTGGCACTTCACCCTCTATCCCCTACGCACATTTACAGCTGCATCCAGTTAGGCCTCCCACACCGAGCACAGGCGTGGCGTTTGGGGATGCCATGAGCAGGGCATTCGTGTTAACCAGTTTTCAGTGACTCTGTATTGTTGTCATCTGTCTCTTGATAGAATTTCTTATCATGGAATCCTTTTTGTTTTCAAGTTAATTAGCAGTTTAATACCTTATCACTAACTAATTTTCTCATTTTTCATTGAAAATCAGCAAATCATTTGAAATGAAATTTTAAAAAATCAAGATGATTTCACTTTAGTAGCTTCAAAAACATTTGGTACAGCTCATAAATATAACCCGTGTCCTCATCAAAGAAATGTGTGCAGGAGTCCCTGCTCTGAGTCCCTTGGTGGCCCCTTCCTCCTGGTGGGTACCAGAGGAAGCCATCGTCAGCCATCCCAGTGTCAGCGGTTTGCAGGTGCCAGTTACCTCTTTGGATTCAGAAGAGTGTTATTTGCTTTCTGAAAGGCTAAGTTACATCTACTTGGCTGAACCAAGAAAATAATTTTCTACTTGCTTATAGCACTATATTCTTAAAAAGTTTAGTTTGTATTTAAATGGCTGTTTTTATTCTCATTGTATCCAGTATTCTGGCCCTCTGCTTGGTCCATTGGGGAAAAAAAGTGGCCAAATGGAGGTCTGATAAGATAGTACTCTTCTGCAGTTGCTTTTGATAGTCACAATATAGGCATAATTAATTTTTATTTTTACCTTACCAGAAACTAACATGGTCATAAGAAATATTCCTGTAGTTGGCATTTTGATGTTTTTTTAAAAAAGTAAAATGAAAGATGTATAATATTGGGTAGGGCAAAAGTAGGTTTGCAGTTGCTTGTGTGGAAAATAGTACCCAATAATTAATAAATAATACAAGAATAAACTTTGCATTTCGTGTACTCACAACTGTAAACTTGCTTTTGCCACACCCCACCCCATATATGAAGACCTTTGCATTTTTACTTGGCAATATGCAAAAGTTTCAAATTCAATGAAAATGATCTGGATTAAAACATAACTGTCCTAGGGCATACTTCTTTTCAAAATAGTCACTAAAACTGCTTTAGCTTGTGAGTCAAAAAGTTCTTTGGTTTCTTTTTTCTTACTTGAAGGCTAGTAAATTCTTTCTCATTACTGTTATCTATTATAAACTGTTATAGTGCTTATTTAGTAATTCTTCCTAGAAAATGGTGTCATCACACCTTTTAAATATTTATTGCAAAAGATAATTTTCGAGACTATCAACATTTTAGTTCCTACACTTGAACTAAAGTATGTTCATTTCTCAGATCAGTTTTTGCATCTGTTTTAAGATGTTGTGTTAATGGACTTCATCCATGGGTGAGCCAGAGAGGTTCCATTTATTCCCAGAGTTTTTGAATTTGTACTGTTGAACACAGAAGAAATCTAATATGGAATATAGCTCTAGATATATGGAGCAGATCCATCCTCATTACTGGATTGACAACTCAGAATTTCCGAAATTGAGGGTTCGTTAGTGTCATTTGTCTGAATAGTAGCTCATTGTTATTTTATTGTAGTGCCCCTAAGCATAAACTTACCGCATGATAACCTTGGTTAGTGCTTCTCCTAATTTCTGCTGAAATAACCCTAATGGTAGAGGACTGTAAACTTGAATCCTAAGGTTCTGAGGTAGAGCATAGAGTGGTCGGCTGAGTATCTATAAATTTTTTTTGAAATTTGTTTTTATCTTAAGAACTAGAGGCCCAGTGCACGAATTTGTGCACCAGTGGGGTCCCTCGGCCTGGCCTGCAGGATTGGGTCGAAACCAGCTCTCCGACATCCCCTAAGGGGTCTCGGATTGTGAGAGTGCAGGCCAGGCTGAGGGACCCCACTGGTGCACAATCAGGACCAGGGAGGGACCACAGGAAGGCTCCAGGGTGTGTCCAGCCCGTCTCGCTCAGTCCCGATTGGCCGGACCCCAGCAGCAAGCTAACCTCCTGGTTGGAGCATCTGCCTCCTGGTGGTCAGTGCACATCATAGCGGCCTTAGCATATCATCAGCATATTATGCTTTGATTGGTTGAATGGATGACTGGACACTTAGCATATTAGGCTTTTATTATATAGAATTCACTTAGGTTTTATATTCTACTGCACAATATGGTTCTTATCGTAAAAATATATACTCCTGGAACATGTGCAATGTTGATCATGTGGCTTTGGCTGTTTTCTGGCATGCCACTGCTACTAGAGGCCCGCCCTTGTGTGGTGCTGGCTGCGCTTTCTGTCAGCAAGTTGTTCACATGTTGGGAGATTCAACAATAACCAGATTGTTCTTCCCAGCCACTTTCTGACCACAGTGTCTCTTCTTCTCCCCTCGCCCACTCCAACATTTCTCACCCAGAGGCAGTAATGCTATCCTATCATTTTTTGGGAGGGAGGAGATATAAAAAACAGTTTTCAAAAGTTTTTCTGATTTGTAAAATTTCTAAAATCACAACAGTAATATGCAATAGTAATTTTTTTCTAGGAATGGTTTTTCAGGTTTCTTAGTATTTGAGTGATTTTAGGAGATGAATGAAAAAAAGTCCTGAGTATATGTTGGCACTGTATTTTTGCCTTAATTGAAATAAGTCAAAAGTGATTCATTGGTAAAGTAAAATTGGTATTATTATCTTTAAGCAAAATTTGTTCATATTTATATGTTTAATATTTTCTAAAGTAAAATTTGTCTCTTTTAAGGTGTTTTTGACAAATGCTGCGAATGTCTTTTTGCTGGAACCATGTGCTGAAGTCCCCATACTCTTGAAAGAACAAGTTGATGCATGTAAAGCTGTTTTGATTATTTTTAGGCGCATGATAATGGAGCTTACAATGAATAAAAAGACATGGTAAGTTTATTTCAAATTAATTAGTATTATGAAACAGATAATTCCATTTTACAACATAATAATTAAAATGTTACAGCCTTCATTTATTATATGGTTTTACAAAGTTAACAATAAGATGATAATCAGTCTTTTGTAACAGTTTCTATGAATTTTGAAGAAGGTAAGTATTCAGTACTTTGATAATTCATTTATTTTAATTACTGGTTTTAAAAATGTTCTTGAATTAAGAGTAAGTGGTCACATTGCTTTAATGACAGACTTTTCCATTTTAAACTGAATCAAACAGTTTTGTGAAAAAGCAGTATAACTGGGGTATTATAGTATTATTCCTCATAAGCCCAGGACAATTTGTTAATTGCTCCAAAATTCTGTTAAGTGACTTTTATTGCTTCAAACTTGAAGTTTTAAATTCATTTGGAAAAACAGTTATTTTAAACTTCAAGTTTGAAGCAATAAAAGTCACTTAACAGGCCCAGTGCACGAAATCCATGCACGGGTAGGTTCCTTAGGCCTGGCTGGCGATCAGGGCCAATTGGGGCCTTCCTTCCCCTTGGCTGCTGGCCGGGGCCTTCCTTCATTCCCTGCTGCACCCTGGTGGTCAGCGCACATTACAGCAAGCGGACGATTGAACTCCCAAGGAAGCAATTTGCATACTAGCTTTTTATTATATAGGATTATTATATAGGATGATAAATTGTCAGAGTGACTGAAAAAATAGTGCAGCTATATTTTAAGCTAATAGTGCTTATGCTAATTGTTTTCATTTTCACCCTTTGTTTTTGTTTGGTGTTTTTTTGTTTATATTACCCATAAAGGTTAACAGTGCAATTAGGTCTTTTCCAACAATGAATAGGAAGCCATATAATATATCCAATGTGCTCTTCTCTCACAATGGATATCTTCATAGCACTTCAGCTTCTGAGGTGTTCTTAAAGGTTCTCAGCCACAGACCAGAGTACCTCAGTGCCACTTCCTAATCCTTCTCTTCCGTAGTGCATCGGAAAGACAGCCTCTCAGTTCTGTCCATCCTTTCCATGTTCCTCTCACCCAGCCACCATCCTGAAGCAGACAGCCTGCCCTTACTGCTCACCTGGCTGTGGTGTCAGTCCACCGAGGCCACTACAGACCACACCGGTGGCACACTTCCTTCCTGGAAATCTTGAGGGTCTTTGTTACCAGGCCTGTGTGCTGGATACCTTTTCCAGACATCCTCAAGTCAGCACAAAGGGTCCTTTGGAAGGAGCTGTCTGCAGGTTGTGAAGCCATAGAAACGAGGCAGGACTGAGCTGGCAGGGGTCCTGGGGCCATTGAGTCCAGCTTTCTTTCTCAGAGGAGGGAAGGGTGGGCCTGGAGGAATTCTGTCCCGCAGAAAGTTCACTAATACAGGAACTGCAAGTATCAAAATGATTATTTTAAGATGTAAATTGCACTGTCATTTTCCAAGACTTTTAAACTTAACACTGCCAAGAAGCAGTTGTTAAAACTGTAAATATTAGTGTGATGAATAATATGATTTTAAGAAAGTTAAATACTCTGTCAGTAATATTGAAAGTGATGAGAAATACTGGTATGCTTTTAACTCTAATATTCACTCCTTGATACCGCAGTTATAGCAATGGTATTTTTTATGTATTTTTCTTTGAAAATTCTATGAATTCAGTATATTACTGTAACAGTAGTATTTTTTATTTTTGATAATCTTCTTTTAAATGAAAATTTTAGAAAATCAAATTAAGCAATTCTTCTCTGTTCCCTAATAATTCAGAAAAATCCAGGTAAAAGTATAAAACAAACTATAGAAATAGATAAAAAATACCAAAAAATAGTAGAGAAAGGGCTGTGCCTTTTTCCTTAGTATATTTTCTTAAATATTTTAGAACCAGGCAATTCCTAAATTCCTTTCCTTCCTGTTCCCTTTCCCCTCCCATTTCTTCCTCTATCCAATAAAGAACAGCTAGCTTCTGCTTGGCGGGTACTGGGTAAACTAGACAGATAATGTCCCTGCCCTCTGGAGGTTTCCACCTTCGTAGACTGAGAGATATGGACACAGAAGCCATTTCAGTGGTAAAAAGTGCTAAAAGAACAAGGAAGCTGTGCAGGGCAGGGGAAGTTTTTCATCAGGTGTCAGGGAGGGCCTTCCCGAGCAGAGCCCTGAAGACAGGGAGAGAGGAGCCCTGGGGAGGTCTGAGGGAAGAGCATTCCTGGAAGAAGGAACCACAAGTGCCAAGCGCAGTATGTTCCAGGCAGGATGAGATGACAGCCAATGTGGTGGAGTGGACAGAGGGAAAGAGAGTGGGAGAGGGTGAGGAAGGGGCCAGCCACAGCCAAGTTGCTCGGGGCCTTGCAGACCACAGGAAGGCCACTGGCTTCCTCTCTGTTTGTGAGCAACAGTGTGACACAGGTCTGATTTATGCTTCCAGAAGATCCTTCTGACGGCCATGTGGGAAGAGACAGTGCAGTGGGTGCAGCACAAAGATGTGGCCATAGATGATGGCGGCTGTTTACACTGGGGCTGTAGCCTGAGAAGGTTAATGAGATTCAGTGTCATGTTAAAAGAAAATACTGTCCCAATATGCAGAAATATGAGAACAGTATAAAGGCACTATGGTTTAGAGATTGCATTGTATACTACATGGCATTGCTTAGCTCTTGATTTTATCACTAAAAGAGCAAGATAAACAAATTGGTAGTGTGTAGGATCTCAAAGGAGAAGTTAAAAGGAACTGAGGTGGTTTCCCTCAGGGAACAAATAGACAGTCCTTACACACAAAAGGTAATGTATTGTCAGATTCCAAGGAATTCGGGATAAAAGGTGAGCAGGCACTCTGATGGGAAGAATGTAACAGCTGTAAGAAGGAAATATGCCCTTTCCCCTTTATCGCTGTTATAATTAGCAGTGTTAGTCTGTCTCTTTATTGCTTTATACTCTTCAGAGACCTTTTACATAGAAATCCCTTTCTGCAAGGTACACTGTGACTGAGTTGTGACGATTGGCACTGCCTCAGTTGTGCCCTGAGCTGCAGACAAGATCTTCCAGGCACAAAGCTCCTCAAAGTGGCCATCGGTGACCTTTCCAAACCTTCCTACCTTAAGAGTAATGTGGAGTTCCGTTATACTATGCAGCTGATTGCTTACCCCAAGAATGAAGACCAGAAAGTCAATTTTATTTCCTATCACAATGAGAGATAGGAAGTCCTTATTGGTTAAATAAAATAACGGATGTGAAAATTAAAGGGTGATGCGTACGTTCAAATAGGCACAGATGCTCACTGAGTGCCCGCCTCAGTCGGAGAAACAATCTTGTCTCCCTTCTTGTAAGGGGAAAAAGTCAGGCCAGGATGATGCCTGTTTTATCCTGCCTATTGATGTGGGCATAGGAAACATATTGTTAGAACTGCTGAAACCTAAGGTAGCTTAATTTTATAGAAAATGATATTCATTCCAATTTTTAATACTTTCGAGTAGTACATATTTATCACTATTGCTGAATTCTTAAGAGAATTTCTTGTACCTATAAATTAAAATGCTTTGGAAATGTGATTAATATGAACTTTTATTTTGGGTGGCCCAGGGAACAGATGTTGCAAATACTGCTCAGGATAACAGAAGCTGTCATGCAGAAGCCAAAGGAAAAACAAATAAAGGACTTGTTTGCCCAGAGCTTGGCAGGGTTACTGTTTAGGGTAAGTCTTTTTTATTAAAACACTTCAAATGTATGAACTGAATCAGATTTTAGAGCAAAGTAGTTTTAATCACTGAGAATTTTAAGAGTAAAATTAAACTAACTTTAAATTTCCGAAATTTAATTAGAAATTTTCCTTAGTTTTGCCATGAAGGTTGTAATCTGTTCTTTACAATTAAGTTTAGACCTTCCTACCTCTTCGTCATTTACTTTCTTTTTTTTTATTTGCTTGAGGTTGGTAGAAATTAGGAAAATACCAAGAGCTGATGGCTCTGGTGGAGGGCTGGGTAGATCTGAAGAGTTAAAGGATGAGCAGAAGCATGGGAATGGGAATAAATTCAGGGAGCAGTTCAGGCTATAAATAAAAATGTGAGAACCATTGGTGTATTGGACCATTGTGTTGGAAGCCACAGGACCAGATGGGATCAACTAGGGAGACAATTTGTATCATAGAAGGAAGAGGGCCAGCTCCATGATTGTGACGAGAGGAGCCAGCCAAAGATGCTGAGAGAGAGTGGTCAGGGAGCTAAGAGAAACACTAGAGGAGCCCATGTCTGGATGCCTGGAGGACGAGTATTGGGTAAGAGGAGAATGGACAGTTGACCATTGATTTTGATGATATGTAGGTGGTTGAGAATGTTCTAGAAGAATGCGGCCCTCTTGGTGTGGGTGAAGGAGAAATTTGAGAACTGGGCAGTGGAGTAGCAAGTATAGTCAAGGCTTTGCAGAGGTGCTGATGTGGAAGGGAGCAGGAAATGGGAGCTAGCTGGAATGGGCAGCATGATTAGAAGGCAGGGTTTAAGGCCATTGGTACTAAAGTATGTTTGCTTGCCCATGGGGATGGTCCAGTGAGAACAAGATAGCCTGGGGGAGAGAGTGGGGCACTGTAGAAGTGAAGTCCTGGATAAGGTGAGGAAGGCTGTTTTGGCCTTAGGTAGGAGCAGAGAGCCAAGGAGATATCTGTTTTTTGCATCTCACATGATAAAGAAGACTCAAGAACATTTAATATCACCCCAAGGGAGAGAGATGAGAAGGCAGAAACAACTGCCTGGAAAATGGAAGTTTTAAAGGTCCTGAGGGCAGTAGCCTATTGTAACTACTAGGAAGCACTAATATTTATGGGATGCATAGAATTTATGAAGCATGTCTGAAAGAAACAGTGTGACCGGGGAATAATGTGACATTCTACACAAAGGCATTGGTACAGTGGATGGGCCTGACTGAGTACTTTAATATGGGAAACGTGGATTATCAGCTGGAAGGGGCAGTTACAGGGGAAGTTAACTTCTCTCCTCAGTTGATGTGAAAGTGATTTTGGAGGATATATATTAAGAGCATATCTAGAATACAGGTAAGGTATATAAGTGAAGATAATAAAAAAAGAAATTAGTTCTTCATATAAAACAAATAATTCCCGTTGTAACATAAGAAAACACAACTGTTCATATTAATTTTTAGTAATTTGACATGATTGAATGACCTTGACTTGATGAAAAATGTATGAGGGGGCTACAGAAATAATTGGCACATACTAGTCACTTGCCTCCTGAGTAGTATAATCACTTGTACTCTGATTGCTTTGCCTAGTTATTGGACACATGAAGTGGTCTACACATCCTTCTGTGAGTGTTACACTTTACTGTGCCCTTGCCTCAGGGGTGTACTAGCCACTTGCTTTGATGTTCTCCTGGAAATACAGACACTCTGTTCACTTTGCTCTGACTTTCCTGGAGCGCCTGCTTATCTGTCAGCACCTTCTTGATCTCTCAGTCCTGATGGGACTGGGGCTGCCAAGTGGCAGTGACTGAAGCCAAGCGCAGGCTGGCGGGTGCTCAGACTCACTCATCACCAGTTGCCTGTCTGTGCATGTGTGCATTGGAACTGAGTGTGAACTTGTTACTGAATTAAGCAAGACTATTGTGGAACTATGTTTTTTGTTTGGTTGGTTGGTTTTGGTTTGGGGGAGAAAATCCCCCTCATTAATGGAGAAATCTTGTCAGGTCTTACTTGAAGATTAGTTTTGAGTCCACGATTATTAATGATTTTGTTGTTGTTATTATTATTTTGGCAACAGTTAGGTGGATCAAGAAGAATGCTTAAATTACGAACTAAACATAAAATAGTAGTGAGAAGATGAGATTTGGGGAGTTATATTCTGGGTTCTGATCCCAGCTCTGGCATTTCTGGCTGTGTTGCCTTGAGCAAATCACTCACCTTTCTGAGTTGTCTTCCCTAATCTGTCACAATCAGAAAAGGATTCCTTTCTATCTTGCCAGGTTATCGTAAGAATGAGAGCAAATTCATTTGGGATGTATGATTATTTGTTGATTTCTGAAGTGCTTTTGTGAGATCCAAGGTGGGAGAAAATGTGAAAAGTCTGGACAGAGCTGCCAGGCAATCAAGTGGGTATCATCTTAGACCCATAGTAAAATTAAAATATGCCATCTAATTATTATTCACTTGGCCATGTAGTCTGTCTACAGTTGCCAGATACTTAAATTCTTAAAAATTTGAATAAGGAGATTATTAAAAGGGACAGGAAATTTTAAGTTGCTATTTTCCCTTTATCTTTTTCTAATTTCCTTTTAGTCTTTCTCCCCGCCCCCCTCCCTGTCCATAGATAATTTCGTTGGCCAATTTTCTTCAAATGATAGTTGAGTTTTACTTAGTTTTATATATTTTCTAAATAATGGTGATTGTCATAAATGATGTTTTAACCTGTTGTCAGTGCTAACTCTGACCTTGTGCTTGAAGCTCTTAAAATATATCAAGAAATTTGGACTATGGTTCTTCTATTTATAGTGTGAGCCATTACTTTACAATTGTGTCATCTAAGTGTGGAAGAAACGTAGAAAGTGGTTGTTTAGGAAATGTGTGTAAGAAAAAGAGTTATTTACGAGAGAAGGTGTTTTTTATACAGTTTATATGCCAAGGTATATTTGATGAAACATGAATTTCAGTGCTAAAGGAACCTTGCAGGTGCTTTTTATTTTTAACAAGAAATATGACTCTAGAAAAGCCAAATAAATTGCCCAGGTCACAAACCAAGATAGGGACAGAATCTAGAGACTGGGGCTTTCTTTCCCTTTTCCTGTTCGAAAAGGGCAACCTATTCCAAGGGTACCCTGCCTTCATGTCCAAAGGTACCACTCGACACCCACTGACTATATTTTATGATTTTGCTCTGTGTGACAGTGTTGTTAGTTATGAATTATGATAATGATTCAACAGGTCTATGTATACATTTGCAAGATTTGCTGAGATGCATTTTATAAGCTACTAGAGGCCTGGTGCATGAATTCATGCACAGGTGAGATCCCTCGGCCTGGCTGGCAATCAGGGTTGATCAGGGCCATTTTGCCTAGTCCCCATCATGGCCAGTGGGCCAGGGGAAGGGACCGCGGGAGGTTGGCTGGCCATGGGAGGTTGGCTTTGGGAGCATACTGACCACCAGGGGACAGCTCCTGCATTGAGCATCTGCCCCCTGGTGGTCAGTGCATGTCATAGTGACTGATCAACTGGTCATTTGGTCGACTGGTCATAACGGTTGCTTAGGCTCTTATAGCTATAGATAGGAAGTAATTGTTCTGTGTTTGTTTTATAATTAGTCAATTCAGTGAAGCCAGTGCTAGATTCTTGATATAGGGCATCTTACCACACTAAAATATCTGCTTTTAAATCTGTGGCTAGTGCTTAACCCAGTGAGAGGCTGAGTCCTGGTAACATTTCCAGTTTCTACTTTCTCCTCTTACTCTACTTAACGTTATATTTTGGATCTACTATTTATGAAATTATATATATGCGCACTTTTTGGTAATGTCCTCAAACTCCTTTTGAAAATAGAAGTGTAAAAATGAATAAACAGAAGCTAACATTTTAGTCATAATAAAAATATATAATAAAATTATTTTAATTTTTTATTTTGCATTGTACTTTTTTTATCCTTTCCTGAGTATATGTTTTTTTTAAAAATTGATGAGAGAGAGAGAGAGAGAGAGAGAGAGAGAGAAACATTGATGTTAGAGAGAAACATCGATTGGTTGCCTCCTGTACCTGCCACCACCGGGGATCGAACCTGCAACCTAACGGAGCCACCCGGCTAGGACTTTTGTATTTTTCTTAACTTAAAGAAAATTATTCATCTTGAAGTCAGATTTTAAGTGAGTTTAAAACCTTGTTTTCAATATACTTAATTTAGTTCAACTTTAACATTTTTACCCCTTAAAAAAGTGTATAAACATGAACTAAAACATGGGAAACAGATACATTTCATAAGGGTCACTTTAAATATGATTTTCAAGTGGTCAGATCAGTCCTGCCTGATTATAGACAGTTTTCTAATTCTCAAAATTTCCTATGTGCATGTTAAAGAAGAATTTCTCTTTTAATTAAAAAGCAAATTTACCCCTGTTCCATGCACAGCATAACTCCAGGTGACAGTGGGAGCCTATTTGTGTCTGGATTAGGCAGAAATATTTGTAGATTGGCACCTTAGCAAGTACATTGAACTCTGACAACAGTTCAGGGAAGTTACACAGACTGGGCATAAGGTTTCCTCTATTAAAATTAGGAGAGCATCTGGGGCTTATCTGAGATGAATGTGGCACTTTCAAAAAAAATACATTTTTATTTGAATTTTAAAGGATGTGGAATATTTTGGCAGAGGTAAGGAACTGGGCGATTTCAAGGAAATATCCAGAATACATGCATAATATCTTGTAGGGGTGCCTATCTGACCAGTTGTAATGCTGTGTCAGACTAGAGGAGGGATTCCTAAGGAAAGGGGCAACAAGCTGATGGGAAAATGCAGAGAACTGTGGGAACTGAAGTCCACTTGTAGCTGGGGGTGGGGCACTTTGGAGGAAGTGATGTCCAAGCTGTGACCTGAAGAATAAATGGGAGTTAAAGAGGCAAATGGGAGGAAGAGAGGGAAGGGAACGTAGGTGCAAAGGCCAGGAGCAGGAGATACCAGGTAGAGGAATTGAGATAATCTCAGTGGGAGAAATGTAATTATTTTTATTCTTATGCTGTATTATAGGTGCCTGCTGAACATGTAGGTAGAACTATCCAGTAAGCAGATAGATAAGTTAGGAAACTAGCAAAGAGGTCAGGGCTAAACTTGGAGATTCAGAAGTCAACAGTACACAGATGATAACTAGAGCCATGAGAATGGAGACCAAAACCCAGGCAAAGGTGGAGTGGCATAGGAGGCATAGGAGCGAGACAGCCAAAACTGTCAGTTGACTGGGAGATGAGCATGTGCAGATGGAGGGAGTGTGGAACATTCTTTCAAGAAATTTGTCTTTGAAAGGGCGATAAATGGGGCTGTAGCTAGAAAGCAAATCTTTGTTCAAGGGAACTTTTTTTTCCTTCAATGAAGAGTTGGAGTATTTTATGTTGATGGAAGAACTGGGGCAGTAGGATGGATTGGAGATAAAGGAGAGGCAGGGTTAATACAAACACAAAGACTCTGAGGAAGAGGTGCAGAGGTTGGAACAAGTACAGAAGAGCAGGAGCCCATCTTCGCTTACAGCTGGCAGGTGACGGAGAGGCATGGGTCTTGTGGGCACAGGTTTAGGGCGTCTTGCTTAATGGGTTCTGTCTTCTCTGAAGTGCACAGTGAGTTCACCTGCTAAAAATCAGGAAAGAGTTGATGAGCTTGGAGGTTTACATAAGGAAGAGTAGATTTGAAGTGGCCACTGCAGAGAATGATGGAAAGAGCTGACTTGGGAAATAGATTAGCTGTTGTACAGAGAGCTTTGTCTTCTCTCCAGTCTCCCCAGTGATGCAGGACCAGCCACAGACACTGGAATAATTTTGAATCAGTAGGTTTGTTCATAATGGTAACTAACTTCCCAGTAGCTCAAATCCTGATTACAGTTGATCAAATGAATGTTGAGAAATTAATAGAAAAACAAAATTCAAAAACTGTTTTTATTTAAAATTCATTTTGTTAATAGTAATTTAAGATATTTTATTAAAAATTGTACCTTTTCCAAATGTAAATAATGGATTCTCTTCATTGCTTGATTTTAGACACTCATTGTGGCCTGGATCCGAGCAAACCTCTGTGTGTACGTTTCTCGAGAGCTCTGGGACGACTTTCTTGGTGTGCTGTCCTCCCTCACACAGTGGGAGGAGCTCATAAATGAGTGGGCCAACATCATGGACTCCTTGACAGCGGTACTTGCAAGAACTGTTTATGGAGTGGAGATGACAAACCTACCTCTGGATAAATTAAGTGAACAAAAGGAAAAGAAACAACGAGGCAAAGGTATTTCCAGTCTTACAGGGTCACACCATGTGTCTGAGACATCAGGGAAGGAGTGTGTCTTTATACATCTAGGCAATTAATGCATGAAATTTCATAATAAACTGAACCAGCCACATAGACATTATCTTTAATGGTGGCAGTAGATTGTGTCTCATAGCATTCTGTCCCCTTAATGAGGATGATGCATTTATGAAGAGGCTGTGGAAGAAGAAGGAAGACAAAGAGGAGTAGTAGTAAACACAATAATGATGGCTAGTGTTTTGTACATATTCCTTCTCTTCACCTTCATGATCCCCTATGAAGTAGATACTGCTATCCCCACATCATGGACAAAGAAACTGAAGACCAAGTCCAGTAATGGACTCATTCAAGATCACATAGCTGAGAAGTGGTAAAGCCAGAAATCAAAGCCAAGCCAATCCAACTCAAAATGCCACACCAGATGGGAGTCATTTTGGCTTTGATGTGTTTTGGAGTAAACGCTGTTTTGATAACCTAGGATCAGATCAAGGTGAAAAACACCGGTGGTTTCTTTGACTATGACAGTTTGGCAGTCCCTGTCTTTAGTCTTTCGATTAATTCACTTGCACTCCAACTTACTATGTAAAGATTTTGAGGTATCTCTTAGAAATACATGCAGTGTAAAAGATAAAATATGTAAGGGCATTGGGGCAAAATGAACAGGTATGGAACCACAGGCCTGGTTCAAATTCCAAAATGCATGCCAGAGAGCCTTACGTGCTTTTCAGGGAGATGGGAAGAGGGCAGCCTCAGATTTGACTCTGATCTTCACAGGGTTACACCAGAGAATCACAGAGTGCAAAAGATAAAAACAGTCCACTTGCTTAGGTGATGTGTAGCTTTTCCTGGTCCTAAGACCTGGGAGGACATCCTCCTCCAAAAACTCATAAATGGGACATTGCTTTTCATTGTACACTACAACCTCAACAATAGCTTTAATATGGACTGTGTTAGTTAGCTTTTGCTGTGTGACAAAACACCCCAAAACATAGTGCCTTAAAATAAGAGCTGTTTATTTAGGTTATTATTTTATATGTTGGCAGTTTTAGACTTAGTTGGACAGTTCTTCTGTTGGATTCACTCCTGTGTTTGAAATCAGCTAGACCAGCAATTTTCAGCCTTTTTCATCTCTGGTACACATAAGCTAATTAATTACTAAAATTCTTTGGCACACCAAAAAATATGTTCAATTTTTTTCCAATCTGACAAAAAATCGGTATAATTTTGATTGCTTTACAAAATAATAATAGTTATTAACTACCCTTTTGCTCCCAAGTGACTTCTTAAAAAATTAGGTGCTTATGCTTGTATATAAGGATTTCTAGTACTAAGAATTAACCAGTCAGATGCAACCTTATTATGCAATGTGACCAATAAGGTACAACTCTATTATAAGACGTATATATTTATTGTTTAAGACTTGGCATTCACACCTGATAGCTATTGTTATGTTGGCTGTTGTCATTTTTTTATTTGACAGTCTAAGAGAAAAGAGGTAAGTCCCCTGACTAAATAGTCAGGTATTGCATGTTTTAAAAATTTTTGCAGCACACTGTTCGAAAATTGCTGAGCTAGACTGTGAAATTGTCAGCTAAGCAGCTCTACTTCTAGGGGTTGGCTAGCTGTTAGCTGGGGCAAGAGGGATGCCTGAGCAATAGGTGCACTTAAAATATCTGCTTACTCAGTTTTGCTACCAAAGTCAGTCACATGATGAACCCCGATAGTCAATGTGGGAGAGGACAAAAGAGAATGTGCATACTGGAGGTGTGAATGAATTACAATCATTAATTAACCATAGGGAGTCATTAACATGGCTGATTCTTACAATATCTTCATTGCAGTCTGTGAGTGGCTTGCCAAAGCATCAATACTAAAAGCAAGTTAGTAACAAGCAAAAATAAAGTCGTTTAAGCATGTGGTATTCCAGTGGGACAGTTTTATTTTAGTTTAGATTTAGATTGTCTTATGATTTTGTAACATTTTAGCAGCAGATCCCTTTTTCTTCCCATTTGAAGCTATACAGAGTCCTTCCTAAAAAATACATTAGCCTAGAGAATTGGGATTGAAGTGGGGTCAGGGAGCCAAGAAGTTGTGCCCTTGGCCTTTATCTTGTGCTCAGTGGTAGCTCTGAGGGCCTCTGTGTAAACCCAGGCCTGAGGACCAGGATGCTTCTAGCAGGAGCTTGGCCTCTAAAACTTTGGTTCTCAGCCCAAAAGAGAGTCTTCCTGATCAGAGGTGCCTTTCAGGATGGAGGGAGTTGCTGAGACAGGAGGTAAGGAATTTCTCAAACTCAGCACATTCCCTGCCTCCTGAAATGCTTGTCATCTACCCTCCCCCTCAGCACCCAAAATACTCTTTTCCCCCCACACTGTGTGAACAAAGAGAGTCATGGAAAAAGATGGCCTTGTCTTAGGAAGATAAACAACTTTAAAAACACTATTTTAGGGATGATACAGAAGAAATTTTAATTAGTGACCATGGAGCATTCTTCTGATTTATTTATTATATTGTTTTATTCTAAAAACAGATTTAAACATTCATTATAGAAATAGCAGCCTTGGAAGCACTGGACTTGTGGAAATAAAATACACTCTTAGAGTAAACTGTGTGTGAAAACAAGCCACAGGTGGCAGCTACCAGCCATATTATATCTGTGGTGAAATCTCAGTATCTCATTCTCTTTTCTTCTGTATTTCTTTTGGATTCTTGACCACTCATTTGAAATAGTTGACCAGAGCAATATGAGAGGAAACTTGAATCACAGAGCTGTAATATTTTATTGTTTTGGAGCTTCACTAAAATAAATTTGTAGACTTTCATTTTCCATGCTAATTTGGTTGTCTGTAATTAGAGAATATAGGCATAACTTTCTCTTGGGGATGTGGAGAGGTTGGTGCCTACAGGATGGAGTATTCTAAAATTAGGATCTCTGATTTTTTGATTTATGAAAATAGTTTTTGGAGCAGTGGTATAACTTCATTTAGCATTATTCTTATATTGAGAAAGGTTTATTAATATTTTTTTGTATATTGGAATGAGTACTATGAAGATATGTTAATTTTCATGAGACTGTTGGAGATTCTTGAAAAATACTTTGGCACTAGGAATTTTTAGATTACTGATACATGAATAACTTCCTAAATTATAGTATCAGGAAGTGGTACCTAATTTGCAACAAGAGAAACTGCTCATCGTCTATCAAATAATAAAAGGCTAATATGCAAATCAACCAAATGGCAGAATGACCAGTCACTGTGACACCCACTGACCACCAGGGGGCAGACACTCAATTCAGGAGCTGGGCTCACAGCTGGTGAGCACAACAGTGGTGGCAGGAGCCTTTCCTACCTCCATGGCAGTGCTAAGGATGTCCAGGAAATAGGCCAAAGCCGTCAGTTGGACATCCCCCAAGGACTCCTGGACTGTGAGGGGGCATAGAACAGGCTGAGGGACAACCTCCCCCCACCCCAAGTACATGAATCTCGTGCACCAGGCCTCTAGTATATATAAAAGCCTAAGTGACCAGCCTACTGTCCCATAGCTATGACATGCACTAACCACCAGGGGGCAGATGCTCAATGCAGGAGCAGAAACCACAGGCATGGAAACATGGAACAGACTGATGAATCTCAGAGGGAAGAGGGAGAGAGGGGAGTGTGAGAAGAGATTAATCAAAGATCTTATATGCATACTAAAGACACAGTGCATAGATTCGTGCACCGGTGGGGTCCCTCAGCCTGGCCTGTGGGGATTGGGTTGAAACTGGCTTTCTGACATCCCCCGAGGGGTCCCAGATTGCGAGAGGTTGCAGGCCAGGCTGAGGGACCCCACCGGTGCAAGAATCCATGCACCAGGCCTCTAGTTATATATATATATATATATATATATATATATATATATATATATATGCGTAGATCTGAAATTTGCTGAGCAACATAGGCTTGAAATGAATAATAATGAATTCAGCCTTTAGATTCTTTTTCTTGTCTTATCCTTTATCAGGCTGCATTCTAGATTCTCAGAAAGGAACCACTGTGGGGAGATCCTTTTCTCTCAGCTGGCGGAGCCACCCAGATGTGACCGAGCCAATGAGATTTAGGAGTGCCACCACATCTGGGGCACCAGGAGTTGAGAAAGCAAGAAATACCGTTCGCCAAAAAGCAACTGGTAAACATTTATTTAAGTATTTCCCAAATAGTTGCTATCTAAAATGGATTTATAGGAATAAAATGTTGTAAAAGTTGTAAAATTCTATTCAGAAGTTAAAAGCTAGACCTTTTGTTAAATGAGATTTCTCTATATCTTTTTAACTTTCTGTTCTGGTTACTTTCAAAACACAATTTGTCATATTTATTTCTAAATCCTTCATTGTGAAAAGGATTTAATATTGAGTGAGATGTTAATTTTGAGTGAAATATTTGTGCAAAAGAAATAAAATAGATATTTTTTTGAACTTTGAAGAAATAGAGTCTTAGTAATCACACAACTAATTGCATTATTATTGTTGAACATGTTACTCTTGAGAGAGTATGGAAACTTGTTCCAGCAACAATAATAATGTACTTAGTTCTCAGGACTGGATGGAGACATTTAAAGTTCTTGTATCTTTGGAAATTTGAGTTTTACATTCCTATAGATGTTGTACTTAACAGCCAGTTAGAATGAACAAGAACTTAATCAAGAACCCCAATTAATCCGACTGCTTTGCTATACCTTACTCTTAAAACAAGAAGAGAAATCTTCAGAAAGTAAGCTTATATCCAGTATTTAATAAGAACAAATAAAATACCCACTCCCCCGTGACTTTGTAACTTAAGTTAAAAACAAATTTATCTGAGTTTCTCTAGTTTTTCACATCCATACCCATAATACCATACAATTGTAATACACATTGACTGCAGAAAGTTACAATATCCCCAGTTATAAATCAAAGATTTATTTACACTCAAATAATTTTCAGTGCTTAGTAAATAAAGGTTTCATATAGATGACCTAGAAACCTGTTGGAGTTTTATGAAATTATACCTTAACTCTAACTGGGTCATACTTTTATGCTGTAGCATTTGTTGGTAATTATCTCCTTTATATTCACCTCTTATTTAACGCCTTTCTCTTTTCCTTTGTCCTCTCTTGTGAGGAGAGTTCCTATTCTTGGTAACAGGCAACTTTTAGGGAGGCCTATTCACTGCTTTCTTTTCTCATCTCACCTCCTTAAACTGTATCACTGGATCTTTAAAAGAAAGGGATAGAAGTAGAAGTTTATGGCAAAGGTGGCATTATGCCTGCCTGAGCTGCCCAGAACTCCTGCAGTCCCTCGCAACCCTTGAATTCTATGATAATAAAAGTGATCATTCAAAACACTTTTTAAAACTTTAGTCTCACATTTTTATGAGCAGTAAATTATTGAACATTGCATGTTTCTTATGCGACTACTTGATCAAAACACAGCTGTAGAAGAGATTGCATCATAGTTTTTCAATAGATATTTTAGACCAACAATATGGTAGAGGCAAGGGTACATTTTAAAAAATCCTCATCACATTTATGCCAGTGAGAAATCTGTTTATCGGTGTCCTCGGGTGTCTGAAAAACCATGGTTTTGCAAAAATAAGAACTTTTACAAAAGCATATAAATGTATTTGCAGAGGACATCACTTAAAAACCATAAACCTGGCCTCTGTGGGGTTAATTAAATTAAAAACACTCAAAACCATAATCTGTAAGAGATAGTGAAGATGAGAACTGTTGAGTTGGATGTAGCCATAATCTTTATGTATTTTACATATGAATTTCCTATTTTGTTACATTTTTTAAAATTATAAATTAAAAATTATAAAATTGTAAAATCTTTTTGTTGCCTGTGAAAGCAGTGGTCTTTGAAGATTTTATTATATCATGCTATTTTACAAAATTAATCTACATAGCCTAAGTTTCAGTGGTTTTACGCATTCCTATTATTTTTACATTGTGTAATAATTCAACTTTTTGTGTTTTAAAAAGGACTGAATATTTTTATGATAGATTTTGACTTGCATAGAGTCCACCTTTTAATGAGAGAATAGTAAGCAGCTCTTGAGGTTAGTTTTTGCTGCTTTAAGCATTGAGATATTTATGTGGAAGATACACTTGACAGTAATTTTTCCTCAGTCTCAGTAAGAGATTAATTGAAGATTATTATGTTATGATTTTCCCCACAGACTACTATAAGTTTGAGAAAATGTCAGTGATGGTGGCAGGAAGGAACTATAAAGTGAGGAATTGCAGAGTAGGGAAGTGGCAGTTTAACAGAGATTGTACTAGTTTGCAAGGTAAAAAGACTAGGAGGGAGAACCTTACAGAATTATACAGTAAAAAAAAAAATTATAAAGTAAAATTTTGTTACTGAGTGTGAATAATGCTAAAATTTTAGAAGTTAAAAATGAGTGATTAAAGCAAGTCAATTTCTACACAAAATAATTTTTCTATATTTTATTATTTCTGAGGTATTTAAGTGATCAGTTTTGGGAAAATGCCAATCATTTGATTTATAAGAGGAAAACTTTAAAACAACACTCAAATAAATTTGTCTCTGACATTGAGAGATGAACAGATCTTTTAGGAAATTTCATGTCACTCAATTTGATATTTACATGGAAGTCGTTTTCACTTAAATATTATTTTACACATTTGTGAATTAAACTTTAATTACATTGCAGGCAATCCTTTAGAACTGAGAATTCTGATAGCCATGGGATAGGGGGAAAGACAGCAAAGTATAAAGTTTGTCTCACTTTTTGCAAGTGTGTCACTATCGTTTGTAGTTCTGTTTCATTAATGTTAAAACCATGCAAAGATAGCAAAATAGCAGGTAAGTCTTTATATTTTGTTTTAAGGATAAACTGATTTTACTGATGGTGGTTTCATTCATATATATATATATATATATATATATATATATATATATATATGGCATATTCTCTTCCTGTGTCCATCTGTTTTCTCAAATTTGAATAGCATTATATAGAAAACATAAGAACACCATACAGTCCATAATAGGAAATTATAGATTTAAGAAGCATGACGTGTTGTAAAAGGATGAGTTTCATGGAGATTTTTCTCTTTTTCCATTTATCAAATCTTTTAATTTTCAACTTGACTTTTATGTGTTCTTAAGCTGTTAGGGTATTTAATTTAGTAAATGATTTGCTTTTGAATACAGTCAGCTCCCAGTGAAGCAATTTTTGAATTATGTATTATTTATAGGATACTTTTAAGCTTAGGCTAGATTTTCCCTTTCTCATTGTGGTTTTTTGTTTGTGTTCTTTAGGAAGGGAAAATTGATTATAATGTCTGCCCAATTAAATAAACAACCAAATGTGAATCTGATACACAGCAGAAAACAAGGACAGACTAAACATATAAAGCATTCTAAAATAAGATTGGTTATTTGTGAACTCTCCATTCTCCCATGTCATCAGAATGGCTGAATGTCCTTTGTGCTGACTGCCTTTCAAGTTTAAAGTGATCTCCTTTAAATACAGGGTGGGGCAAAAGTAGGTCTGCAGTTGTTCCTATGGAAAATAGTACAACAATTAATAATACTGTAAGAATAAACTTTCGCATACTCACAACTGTAAACCTACTTTTGTCCCTTCTCTATTTAAAGAGAGCCCAGAAAAATGATGATGATAAGAAAGAAGTGAGAGATCCTGATGTTCTTCTGACATAATTATTACTTTATCTTTCCTGGAAGCTAAGAGAAGCCAGTCTATCAGCAACTGTGTCCAACTTTCTGAGGCTTTGCCTGCCACTAAAAGCGTCCCGCTCCTCCTTCACACCGTGAGCACTCTCTTACCTGGTCTCTCTTACTCCTCTTGCTCTCACAGGCTGTCAGGTACTGTAATGCTTTCTTATGTGTCTGTCAGTGTTCTGGGCGTCTCCTGCTTGCCTCCAGGCCTTGGTTCCTTTGTTAATATCCCCATATCACGTATGTGCACCGGGGCGTTGCACTTTGTGCTTATTTTCAATGAATATTAATAGTTCTTTATATGTAGTTAAATGTTTAGTAGCAATTAATAATCAAGAAAATTTCTGTAGCACTACTGGTCTTTGTATTCCCAGTTAAGAAGGAAAAGAGGATTGTTTTGGGCCCTCGTTTTTTGTTTATTTGTCTTATAATAAAATAGAAGTGTTTTGTTTTTTTATTTTTTAAATATATATTTTTATTGATTTCAGAGAGGAGGGGGGCGAGAGAGAGAGAGAGAAACATCAATGATGGAGAGAGAGGATCATTGATCGGTTGCCTCCTGCACGCCCCACACTAGGGATCGAGCCCGCAACCTGGGCATGTGCCCTTAACTGGGAATTGAACCCTGGACCCTTCAGTCCACAGGCCGACGCTCTGTCCACTAAGCCAAACCTGCCAGGGCTGGCCTGTCATTTTTAATGGAGAGAAACAGTAATGCCTCCCTCAGCATACCTTCTACACAGTGCCTAGAAAATGGAAGGAGATTTTCTTGAAATTTTATAAAATATTTGAGAATGTCAATGTTAGAAAAATTATACAGGCAAGACTTCCTTGGAGTTAATAAATCATAATCACATATAAAGTAATGATCAGTTTATGTGGATTCATACTGAGTATTAAGATTTGAGCAAAAAAACAACACTGCTAAAAAGTGATAATTTTTCAAACAAAGGAAAATTGTTCCTGGGCTTTAGCCAATTAAAATTGAGTTTAGCTGCGTGTGGTTTACACACTGTGTGTTTTCTGGTTTACTAAAACATTATAGATTTTGGGCATAACAAAAGGATTTACTTAGCTTTACAGTCTAAGTCTACCTCTTTTTTCAGTGTTTCTAAGAAGAACTGAGTCTCCTTGCTAAAGAGGGAAATATTTCCATGTTCTTTTTTATTTTCAGAAAGTTGGCCTTATACATTAATATTTATTTAATACTAGAGGCCCAATGCATGAAACTCGTGCAAGGGTAGCCTTCGCAGCCCCAGCTGCCTCAGGGCCCCACAACCCTGCCCCCCCACCCACTGGTCATTTCAGAAGGTTGTTCTGCCGTCAGGTCTAATTAGCATATTAGCTCTTTATTATATAGGATTGGTTGTGGCCTAACTGTGGCTTTCTATAGCACTAAATCATGTCATACTGTGGCTTAGCAATGCATAATTAAAGCTTAATTCCCCTGATGAGTATCTAAAATATCAAATTATTTAATTTATAGAATATGAGAAAAGAAAATAGTTTTATTGAGAATAAGGACTATGGTTCTTAGAAAAGTCTTTTTCTCTAGTAAATAACTGAGGTGAAAGACATTAAAATAGTACCTGGGAAGATGGGCACTGGTCATTTAAGTTAATGTACATTAGCTGCTTGATAACTTGGTTTAATAAAAAAAATACTACTACCTAGCGTTGATTACTGAAGTATTTAAAATAGTTTTGCTTTCCATTTGGCTGATATACACCCAAAAGAAAATTTTTTCATAGTTTAGTTTTCTTTTTTCGCAATCCATTTTTCTCCCCACATTATTTCATTTAAGTTTTCACAAGTTTGTAAATATATTCTCAGAAGAAATCTCTTCCTATTAGTCATATCATTTTGGAGACATTTCTCTCATTTAGTATTACATTTTAGTTTACTCAGATTCTTGATTCCCATATATATGTACACTGTTCCAACAGACGTTAAATATGACTTAGAGCAGCGGTTCTCAACTGGGGGTGATTTTGCCCCCGGGAACATTTGGCCTACAGATGTTTTTGATTGTCATAATTGGAGCAGTGCCACTGACATCCAGTGGATGGGAGCTAGGGATGCTGCTAAACATTTACAGTACACAGGACAGCCCCCACACAAAGAACTGTCTGACCCGAAATATCAGTAGTGCTGAGGTTGACATACCCTGATTTAAAGTGAAATGAAGTGGGCCAGTGACGGGTGTGTGTTTCCCTGCCTTTGGCACTCTTATTCCTGGTTTTATGGCACGAAGGGTAAAGCGACTTTGCAGTATAGTGACTTTGAGAACAATCTGCTGGGTGTTCTGTTTAGTCTGACTACAATAGTGAGTTCTTCCTTAGTCTGATGCCATTTGTTCTTCACTATTAAAATGATGCCATTGTCTTTTTTTTTTTTTTTTTTTTACAATTTTCAACCCATTTATTTTTGTGTGTGAAATGGTTATTACCAAGTCTGTATAAGCTTAGGATGCCACTTAAAAGAAGTGTTTTAATGAAAGCCTTCAGAGCTCAGTTGTATGTCCTATATCAGGAAGTAGTACTGAATTTGGCATAGGACTTATGACCTTATTTACAGCTTCCAAGAAATCCTCTCAGTAGCTAATTTTTGCCATGCTCTGATGGCAAACGTACCAGCTTCTGTGCAGACACTTCTAATCTCAGCACCAGTGCTATTTGGACACAGTCACACTAATAATTCAAATCTGATACCTCTTTCAACACTCATTTAATGTGCATAACTCTTTAAAATGATCAGGTAAGCTAAATTCACAGGTATCTAAAGATATCATTAGATATCTTTCTATCTAATCTCCCTGGTCACATCAGTGCTGGATTCAAAGTGTCAGGTCTCTTAGTGGCCATCAACACTTTATTTATTTTCTTATTAAATTTATTGGGGTGAGAGTGGTCAGCATCATATAGGTTTCAGGAATGGGTTTCTATGTTACGAGATCTGTAATGCACAGTGTACCCACCACCCAAAGTCAAATTTCTCCTGTAACCCTATATTAGGACCCCCTTTTCCTCCCATCTCCTTCCCCCTGCCAACCACCACACTGCTGCTTCTGTTCACGAGTTTCAGTTTTATATCCCACACATGAGTGAAATCATATGGTTCTTAGCTTTTTCAACTTATTTCAGTTAGCATAGTATTCTCAAGGTCCATCCATGTTGTTGCAAATGGCAGTATCTCATCCATTCTTATGGGTGAGTAGTATTCCATTGTGTATATGTACCACATCATCTTTATCCAGTCCTCTATCGCAGGACACTTTGGTTGTTTCCAGGTCTTGGCTACTGTGAATAATGCTGCACTGAACATGGGGGTGCATATATCTTTGCGAATACATGATTTGTTGTTTTTTGGTTATACACCCTGGGTCATATGGTAGCTCTATTCTTAATTTTTTGAGAAATCGCCAGACTGCTTTTCATAGTGGTTATGCAGTCTACATTCCCACCAACAGTAAATGAGGTTCCCCTTTTTTCCACAATATCTCCAACACTTACTATTGCTTTGTCTTGTTGATGATGGACACTCTAACAGGTGTGAGGTAGTATTATTAAAAGAGATTGAAAAAGACACAACAAAATAGAAAAAACATCCCGTGTTCATGGATTGGAAAAATCAACATAGTTAAAATGGCCATATTACCATTTTAATGCAATCCCCATCAAAATCTCAATGTCAGTTTTTAAAGAAATAGAATAAGAAATCATCAGATTTGTATGGAACCACAAAAGACCCCAAATAGCCAAAGCAATCCTGAGAAAAAAGAACGAAGCTGGAAGTATCACACTATCTAACTTCAAATTATACTACAGTGCTACAATAATCCAAACATCAGCACTTGAATGATTTGATCCTCAAGGATCAAAACCATCCAACTGATAGATCATTTCCAACATTGTTCTCTGTACTTCATTGTCACCTCCAGCACTGCCATTAAAATGAGCCCCTCCAATATCAATTTCATTAAAGAAGGTAATGATTTTTTTTCCTGGCCATTTCAAAGACCTCTTGAACCATTTGTGCCCCCTCACTAACGTATTTCTGTACAGGTTCAGATCCAGTAACTCAAATGAAGCAACTGTAAGTTCTATTAGCAACTGCCCCCACAGAGTGTCTTGCTTGTACCCAGTGGACCACAGAGCAGCATACCTTTGGGAGGCTCAACACCAAGGTTAACAAACCTCTCTGGATGAAATAGAGGGGTTTCAACTTCTTGAAGTTTCTCAGTCTGTTCCCCACATCACTGGATGTGACATCAGGTTTCCCCTCTACCTGAATCATGGTAATTGTTGGGTCAATCTTAGAGGCAGTGGAATGTGAATTTGACTTATTTCTATCAACACAAATATCCAGTAGATGCTGATCACTGAGGTCCACCACAAACTCAGCTAACTGCTTCACGTTGATAAGGGCCTTGGGGTCCTCTGTATCAGCATTGATTTTATTTGAACATCTCACAAACCACAAAGGCTGTTCACTCTAGAGCAGTGGTTCGCAACCTTTCTAATGCCGTGACACTTTAATACAGTTCCTCATGAATCAGAGACCCCTTTAATACAGTTCCTCATGAGTCATGACCCACAGGTTGAGAACCGCTAGCAGGGTCGCCTAAGACCATCGGAAAACACAGATATTTACATTACGATTCATAACAGTAGCAAAATTTAAGTTATGAAGTAGCAACGAAAATAATTTTATGGTTGTGGGTCACCACAACATGAGGAACTGTATTAAAGGGTCACGGCATTAGAAAGGTTGAGAACCACTGCTCTAGAGTGTTTACTTATCTACAGCCAAATATCAGAGTGCTGGTGGGGCCAGGCCAGTGTCAGACTCCTTTTTTATTTGTTTTGTTTATCCCATATAATAACTGTCATCATTTTTTTCATTATTTAAAGTATTACATATGTCTCCTTTTTCCCTGATTGACCCCTCCCTGGCCACTCCCAGCCCCCAGGACAAGTTCCCACCACCCCAGTGTCCATTGGTTATGCTAATATGCATGCATACAAGTAGTTTAGTTGATCGTTTACCCTCACCCTTACCCCACCCTCCCCTGCCTTCTCTCTGAGGTTGGAAAGTCTGGTGTTTCTTTGTCTCTGGACCTATTTTTGTTCATCAGTGTACATTGTTCATTTTATCCCACATATGAGTGAGATCATGTGATATTTATCTTTCCCTGACTGGCTTATTTTGCTTAGCATAATGCTCTCCAGGTCCATCCATGCTGTTGCAAATGATAAAAGTTCCTTCTTTTTTATAGCAGTGTAGTATTCCATTGTGTAGATGCACCACAGGTTTTTAATCCACTCATCTCCTAATAGGCACTTAGGCTGTTTCCAAATCTTAGCTATTGTAAATTGTGCTGCTATGAACATAGGGGTGCATATATCCTTTCTGATTGGTGTTTCTGATTTCTTGAGATATATTCCTGGAAGTGGGATCACTGGGTCAAATGGGAGTTCCATTTTTAACTTTTTGAGGAAACTCCGTACTGTTCTCCACAGTGGCTGCACCAGTCTGCATTCTCACAGCAGTGCACAAGGGTCCTTTTTCTCCACATCCTCACCAGCACTTGTCATTTGTTGATTTGTTGATGATATGCATGCATACAAGTAGTTTGGTTGATCGTTTACCCTCACCATTCTGACAGGTGTGAGATGGTACCTCATTGTTGTTTCGATTTGCATCTCTCAGATGATTAGTGACTTTGAGCATGTTTTCGTATGTCTCTTGGCCTTTTGTATAGCTTCTTTCGAAAAGTGTCTATTTAGGTCCTTTGCCCATTTTTTTATTGGATTGTTTATCTTCCTTTTGTTAAGTTGTATGAGTTCCCTGTCAATTTTAGAGATTAAACCCTTATTTGAGATAGCATTGGTAAATATGTTCTCCCATGCAGTGGGCTTTCTTGTTGTTTTGTTGGTTTCTTTTGCTGTGCAGAAGCTTTTTATTTTGATGTAGTCCCATTTTTTTATATTCTCCTTAGTTTCCATTGCCCTAGGAGCTGTATCGGTAAAGATATTGCTACGACAAATGTCTGCTATGCCTTCTTCTAAGATTTTTATGGTTTCCAGTATTATGTTTAAGTCCTTGATCCATTTTGAGTTTGTTTTTGTGTATGGTGTACGTTGGTGGTCTACTTTCATTTTTTTTTTTTTTTTGCAAGTATCTGTCCAATTTTCCCCAGCATCATTTATTGAAGAGACTGTCTTGGCTCCATTGTATGGTCTTGCCTCCTTTGTCAAATATTAATTGAGCATAATAGCTAGTGTCGATTTCTGCGTTCTTTATTCTATTCCACTGGTCTATGTGTCTGTTCTTGTGCCAGTACCAGACAATTTTGAGAACAGTGGCTTTGTAGTATAGCTTGATATCTGATATTGTGATCCCTCCAACATTGTTCTTCTTTCAGCTATTCAGGGTCTTTTTTTATTCCAGATGAATTTTTGGCGAGTTTGTTCTAGGTCTTTGAAGTATGCCGTTGGTATTTTAATGGGGATTGCATTGAATATAGATTGCTTTGGGTAGTACGGACATTTTAATGATGTTGAGTCTACCAATCCATGAACATGGTATATTCTTCCATTTGGTCATGTCTTCTTCTATCTCTTTTTTCAGTATCCTGAAATTTTCTGAGTACGGGTCCTTTATCTCCTTGGTTAAATTTATTCCTAGGCATCTTAATTTTTTCGTTACAATGGTAAATGGGATTGCTTTTTTAGTTTCTCTTTCTGTGAGTTCATTATTGGTGTATAAAAAAGCCATAGATTTATGGGTGTTAATTTTGTATCCTACTACATTGCCAGACTCATTTATTAGGTCTAGTAGTTTTTTTATGGAGTCTTTGGAGTTTCCTAGATACAATATCATGTCATCTGCGAATACGGAGTTTTACTTCTTCTTTTCAAATTTGGAAAAGAAGTAAAACTCTTTTATTTCTTCTTGTGTGATCACAATGGCTAGTACTTCCAGTACTATGTCAAACAGGAGTGGTGAGAGTGGGCATCCCTGTCTTGTTCCCATTCTTAAGGGAAATGGTTTTACTTTTTGCCCATTGAGTATGATGTTGGCTGTGGGTGTCATATATGGCTTTTATTATGTTGCTGTATGATCCTTCTATTCCCACCTTGCTGAGAATTTTTATCAAGAAAGGGTGTTGGATTTTGTCAAGCACTTTTTCTGCATCAATGGATATGATTATATGGTTTTTATCTCTCATTTTGTTTATGTGGTGTATCACGTTTATTGATTTGCGGATGTTGTACCATCCTTGCATCCTGGTATAAATCCCACTTGGTCATGGTGTATGATCTTTCTAATGTAATGCTGGATTCGAATTGCTAGAATTTTGGCATCTATGTTCAGGAGGGATATTGGCCTGCAATTCTCTTTCTTTGTATTGTCTTTATCTGGTTTTGGGATTAGGATAATGCTGGCTTCGTAGAAAGAGCTTTGGAAGTGTTCCTCTTGAATTTTTTGGAATAGTCTGAGGAAGATAGGTTTTATTTCTTCTTTGAATGTTTGATAAAACTCCCCTGTGAAGCCGTCTGGTCCAGGGCTTTTGTTTGTTGGAAGTTTTTTTTATGACTGCTTCAATTTCTTCTGTAATTATTGGCCTATTCAGATTTTTTTGATCCCTCCTGGTTGAGTTTTGGAAGGTTGTATTTTTCTAGGAATATGTCCATTTCTTCTAGGTTGACCAGTTTGTTGGAATAGAGTTGCTCATAGTATTTTTTTACGATTCTTCATATTTCTCTGGCGTCTGTTGTTATTTCTCCTCTTTTGTTTCTGATTTTGTTTTTTTTTGAGTCCTCTCTCTTTGCTTCTTTGTGAGCCTGGCTAGAGGTTCATCAATCTTGTTTATCCTTTCAAAGAACCAGCTCTTGGTTTCATTGATCTTTTGTATTGCTTTTTTGGTCTCTGTGTCATTTATTTCCACTCTGATCTTTATTATTTCCTTCCTTCTGCTCACTCTGGGCTTTTCTTGTTGTTCTCTTTCTAATTCCTCAAGTTGCAGATTTAGATGGTTTATTACCAGTTTTTCTTTTTTTTCTTTTTAGCTAAGCCTGTAATGCTATGAACTTCCCTCTCAGGACTGATTTCACTGTTTCTCAAAGATTTTGGATTATTGTGTTTTCATTGTCGTTTGTTTCCAGGATGTTTTTTATTTCCTCTTTGATCTCTTTGGTAACCCACTCATTGATTAATAGTATGCTATTCAGCCTCCAAGTATTTGACTTTTTGTGATTGTTTTTACTGTAGTTGATTTCTAATTTTATGCCATTGTGATCTGAGAAGATGCTTGATATGATTTCAATACTCTTTAATTTGGAGAGACTTTGCCTGTGTCCCAATATGTGGTCTGTCTTTGAGAATGTCCCATGTGCGCTTGAGAAGAATTCATATTCTGTAGTTTTGGGGTGGAATGTTCTTAAGATGTTGATAAGTTCATCTCATCTAGTGAGTCGTTTAGGATTGCTGTTTCTTTGCTAATTTTTTTGTCTAAAGGATTTATCTAGTGATGTTAATGGGGTATTAAGTTCTCCTACTATGATTGTATTTCTGTCAATCTCTCCCCTGATATCTTCCAGAAGTTTTTTTAATGTATTTGGGTGCTCCTGCATTGGGTGCATATATGTTTACCGAATTATATCGTCTTGTTGTATCGATCTCTTTAGAATTATGAAGTGGCCTTTCTTGTCTCTTGTTATGGTCTTCACTTTGAGGTCTGTTTTGTCAGATATAAGTATTGCTATCCCAGCTTTTTTTTCATTTCCATTTGCCTGATAGATATTTTTCCATCCCTTCACTTTAAGTCTGTGTGAGTCCCTTGTTCTGAGGTGGGTCTCCTGTAGACAGCATATATAGGGGTCATGTTTTCTTATCCATTCAGTCACTCAATGTCTTTTGATTGGAGCATTTAATCCACTTATGTTTAATATTATTATTGATAGGTACTTGTTTGTAGCCATTTCTGTGCTTTATGCCTATTTTCCTTCCTCCCTTTCTATTTCTTCTTTTTACAGCATTCCCTTTAGCATTTCTTACATTGCTGGCTTGGTAGTGACAAACTCCTTTAGCATTTTTTTTGTCTGCGAAGCTCCTGATTTCTCCTTCCGTTTTGATTGATATTCTTGCTGGATAGAGTATTCTTTGCTTTGCATCACTCTGTGTACTTCATTCCATTCCCTTCTAGCTTGGTGTGTTTCTTTGAGAAATCATTTGATAATATGATAAGGGATCCTTTGTAGGTAACTCTCTCTCTCTTTTGCTGCCTTTAAGATTCTCTTTTTGTTGTTAACATTTGCCATTGTAATTATGACGGTGCTGAGAGTTTTTTTTAATCAAGAAATGGTATTGGATTTTGTCAAATGCTTTTTCTGCATCAATTGATATGATTATGTGATTTTTGTCTCTCAATTTGTTTATGTGATGTATCACATTTATTGATTTTTCATCATTATTTTACTTTCTCATTTTTTATTTTTTGCCACCCTTTTCTTCCTCACTTATCCCTTTTTCATCCTGTTACTCTTCTGTTCCTGCTTTAGTTTTTCTCTCTCCTTTCTTTTTTCCCCTTGTTAAAAATTGATCACCTAAGGATATATTTTCTATTAATTTTTATTTTTTTATATAATTTTTTATTGTTTTAAGTATTACAAATAGTAGTACATATGTCTCCTTTTTTTCCTCCCCATTGATCTCCCCCCGACCTCCCCTAACCCCCAGTACATGCCTTCACCTGCCCGCCCTCCCCCCCGCCCCAGTGTCTTATATCCATTGGTTGTGCTTATATGCATGCGTACAAGTCCTTCGGTTGGTCTCTTACAGCCCCCCTCGCCCAACCTCCCCTGTCTTCCCAATGTAGTTTGACAGTCTGTTCAATGCTTCTTTGCCTCTGTATCTTTTTCCCATCATTTCTTTCCTTTAAAAAATTTTGCCTTTGCAGACTAGAAATAAACATATAATAACAAAACAAGACAAAACAAAAAAATGTTTGAGTCCCAATTTCAATGTCCAACAGTTCTGAGTCCCCGTTTTCTATTAATTTTTAGAGAGAATGGGAAAGGGCTGGAGAGGCAGAAACATTGATGTGAGAGACACATCAATTGGTTGTCTCCCACATGCACCCTTACTGGGCCTGGGGATGGCACCTGCAACCCAGGTATGTGCCCTTGACTAGAAATCGATCCCTTAATCCTTTGGTGTGTGGGCCGATGGTCTAACCACTGAGAAACACCTGCCAGGGCTAGTGTCAGGCTCTTTAATATGAGTGAGCTCATAATTTTCTTGAGAGGTTGTTGAATGTCATCTTCAACTTGCTTGATCTTCCTAGATTCATTATACAAAATGTATTGAGTAAATACTTAGTACAAAGTGTGAGAAAAGGCTAAGAACTGTATTTATACTCACAAATCAGGAAATTAGGATAGGTAGAATTTCAATTTCTTCCCCCCCCCACCCCCCGTATCATTTAACAGTCAACTGCAGGAATAGCTTAGGGCAGTGGACGGCAAACTGTGGCTCGCGAGCCACATGTGGCTCTTTGGCCCCTTGAGTGTAGCTCTTCCACAAAATACCACGGCCTGGGCGAGTTTATTTTGAAGAAGTGGCGTTAGAAGAAGTTTAAGTTTAAAAAATTTGGCTCTCAAAAGAAATTTCAATCGTTGTACTAATAATGAGTTTGCCGACCACCAGCTTAGGGTATTAGTAGCACAACAGCTCTCACAGCACTTTTACCAACCTGACAAATAGATAGATAACAGCTCTGACCATAAGTTTCAGCAAAGCAATCTCACCCTCATCCAGAGCTTGGGTGGGCTTGTTGTCCTCATCCTCTCCATTTTTTCGCTGATTCACACTGAGGTAATTGGCATTTTAGGAGATCAAACTGCCTCAGCTCTGTAGTAATTACACAGTCCATGCCATTTTCTTGTGGCTGTTCTGTTGAGAGACTGAGCGGAAAGCATTGCATATCAGTCCTCAGTCTTAGATTGTACTTTCTCAACTGGTCAGCACACTAGAGTCTTAAATTTGTGCTTCAATTTAAATCCCAGTGTGTCCGCATATCTTACTAACTTGTTGCTAAATATCTAAAGAAAGGCATATTTACCTATACATAATATGTGGATCCATTTACTATTGACATTCTGGCCACAAGTTTTTTACTACAAAAATGATTGCTAATTTTAAAAAAAATCAACATTGCTTGTTTTTTATATCTATATATTTTATATAGAGATAAAGGAAGGGAGAGAGATAGAGAGTTAGAAACATCTATGAGAGAGAAACATCAATCACCTGCCTCCTGCACACCCCCTACTGGGGATGTGCCTGCAACCAAGGTACATGTCCTTGACCAGAATCAAACCTGGGACCCTTCAGTCCGCAGGCCGATGCTCTATCCACTGAGCCAAACCACTTAGTGCAATATAGCTTGGTTTTGTTTCTAATCTATATAACTATTCAACCCACCAAATTGTGTTAATATAAATATTAATACAAAAGAAAATTCCTTGCCTTCAGCCACTATGATTTCTCATTCTGTCCCTTTGTGACTGTTTTATTTGGCTGCAGCAGAATTTTGGGAAAGTTGCAACCACCTGTGGGCAATTAACATGAATAGCTACGGAAGCAAACTTGTGGGAGGTGGAACTGACAGTTTCTGCGATTTCCCTTTTTCTCTTTTGTGGGGACAATTCTTTGCAGTTGTTTTACAATCTTACTGCTTTTATATTGGGATATTTATCAATCTATAGCAGTGATTTTCAACCTTTTTCATCTCATGGCACACATAAACTAATTACTAAAATTATGTGGCACACCAAAAAATGGATTTTTTGCCAATCTGACAAAAAGATAGGTATAATTTTGATTCATTCACACTACACGACTTTTGTTGTGTTGGCTGCTGTCATATTTTAATTTGACACTCTTAAGGCAGTGGTTCTCAACCTTTCTAATGCCACGACCCTTTAATACAGTTCCTCATGTTGTGGTGACCCCAACCATAAAATTATTTTCGTTGCTACTTCATAACTGTAATTTTGTTACTGTTATGAATTGTAATGTAAATATCTGTGTTTACTGATGGTCTTAGGCGACCCTGCTAGTGTTTCTCAACCTGTGGGTCACGACAGGTTGAGAATTCAAAACATATATATTCATTGTATAAATGAATAAATCAACACCAAAAACATTTTCTTGACGCATTTCTTAAACACACACAACTAAACAGTTCAATGGGAGGCTCAATGGGACTTAATCGAATGCCTCACTTAGCTGCTTCTGCATCTGGTTTTCAGGATCCCGGTAGCACCTCTTCGATGGTCAGGAAGTGCTATTGTCAGGGGTGGGCTGACTCACCTTTGGGCCTTGGGGAAACATCAAAGTGCTGAGTTGGTTTACATCTCTTGTGCTTTTACAGGGGCACGTTGGCATCTGGGATTGTGCACAGTACTTTAAAAGAGGAAATTAATATAAATTTTGCTTATGAAATCCAGGATTTTGGTTATTAGGGAATAAGTCACTCATTCTTTGAAAAGTGGTCAGATGTCTGGAATAAATAGAAGTTTCTGAAGAGCGTACACAATCTAGTTTAATCATGCTGATTCTTCTCTCAGTGGGAAAAATGAAGTTAAGTAATTCTTATTTGATCAGTTTTCTGGTGTTTTGAGTGGAACTTTAGAAAGCAATGGTATTGTGTAACATACTCTCAAGAAGCTAGAAAGTGCGTTTAAAATTAGGGCTATTGGGTTAGCTATGCTTGAGAGGAAATGAATAATATGGAGAATTTGAGGTAGAATTTAGTTATTTGAACTGATTTAAACAAATTGTGTTATATTCAAAACAATGCATTAGAACTCCCAGAATTTATAATATAATTATAGATTTTTTTCTATTTTGAATATGGGATAATTAAAAAAAAGATTTTTAAAATTAATTTCAGAGACGAAGGGAGAGGGAGAAAGAGATAGGAGAGAATCATCGATTGGCTGCCTTCTACATGCCCCTACGGGAATTGAGCCTGCAAACTGGGCATATACCTGACCGGGAATTGAACCTCGACTTCCTGGTTCATGGGTCGATGCTCAACCACTGAGCTATGCTGGCCAGGCTAGGATAATTCATCTTGATATTTCCATATAGTGTTAAAATGGTTTTAAATATATATGGAAGAGTAATTGCTACAACTGATACTGATGGGAGCAGCTTTAATAACTTCAGTTGCTCATTTTTAAAAATAAAAGGCCAGTAGAGGGAGCTCAAGAACTGTTTAGTTGTGTGTGTTTAAGAAATGCATCAAGAAAATGTTTTTGGTGTTGATTTATTCATTTATACAAAACATATATTGATTATATACTTAGTACAAAGTGTGAGAAAAAGCCAAAAAATGTATACTTACAAATCAGGAAATTGGGATAGGTAGAATTTCAGTTTCTTTTTTTCACACTGTATTCCTTAACAGTCAACTGCAGGAATAGCTTAGGGTAACAGTAGCACAACAGCCCTCACAGCATGTTTGACATAGTTATTCTCCCCTTCCTCCCCATCCTCATCCTGGATGCCCACACATTCACCACTTCTGGTGATCTCTATAGGCTTGGACGTTCTCCATCTGAGAAGCCCCTACCAAAAGTTTTACAAAAATAAAGTCTTAAGGTTGCATCAGGCCTGACTGTTGGGAAGGCAGACCAGCTGGTAATGCCAGTCTCTTCATCCGTCTGTTGTGTTGTGGACCAGTGGGAACACTTGAATTTGGAAGCCACAGTGCTGTGGCTGTATATCTTTAAAAAGAAGCTGCCAGTGTTGGCCCAGCTTTTACTTGTCTGCTCATTGTCCAGAAACCAACATCTACCAGTTTTTGGCATTAAATTTAAGTGAATAAAACCCACTCTTCCTACTACCCATAAAAACTGGCACTTGCCAATTGTTTTTTAGAGCATTATGCAGCTCTTGGGCTCCCTTTATTGATATTGGATTAACAAGTAGATTCATTAACAAATATAAAGTCTTCCCAGAAGGTTTCAGAGTCTTGCATAATCAGAATAAACAGTGCAAGAAGAGAGCCAGAAGGAGCTAGTTGTATGGAGCTATCTGGCTTCTGTTGCCTGATGCTGCAGAGCCTGGAAATAGACCCAGGAAAAGGACTAGTCCGTGCTTGGGGGTGTGTGGGTAGGTCACAGATAGGTATGTAGGTCTTGTGTTTCTCTGGGGGCAGTGAACAGTTCTTGGTTGTTCCAGAGAAAAGCAGAGACATCCTGGAAAGACAAAAGCTTTAATACGTTGTCTGCTCCTATACTTGGCTTTCCATTGTTTTTACCCTCAGTTCAGCTTCCTTTCAGTGTCTGAACTTAGACTGTGGCCCAGTACCCTGAGTTATAAGTAAAGGACCACACAAATTTCATAGGTTTGAAGTCTGGTAACTTGTATCGGTGTACTTTAAATGGAATTTTTATTTGGATAGCATAGGTAACGTAGCACTCTTTTGAAATCCTGTCTCACATGTAGAATCTTCCTACATACAACTCCTTGGTTGGGGAGAATCAGAACTTTGGTTCATGGCTCAGGTTAAATGGTTATACAGACGCTAGCACACCAACAGTGAGTCTTGTTTTGGGTAAGCAATTGGTTGATACTGCCAGGTAAGATGACACAGGCTGAATTTTGATCAGTTGCTTCTTAGAAGGAGTGAAACTTTAGCTAATATAACTTTTGGAAAAGATGCTGTTATAGTTATGTGGACGGCAAGTTTCATGACTCCTAGTATGTGAGGAAGCGTGGAGTCTGGTGAGGGATGTGAAGGTGAGGTTTACACCCAGAACCACATGGTGAGTCCTGTAGTGGGGGTGCTCAGGCAGTATGGGAGGAGGAGGAGGGAACAGGTGTGCATTTAACATGGAGGAGTAAGCAGCGGGAAGGAGACAGCAGGTGCCAGGTGGACTAGGATTGCTGGAGACTAACAGGAGCGTAAGAGCCCCTTGTGTGGCGTCAGTCTGTGGGGCTGCAATCATGGAGAGCCTTGTATTCACTGTGAGGAGCAGGGTTTGACTGCACAATGTTGGAGGACTTCAGATCTTTGTTTTAAAGAGGCCTCTTTGGGGCCACATAGAGGATAGATATGAGGGTGGTAAGAAAAGGAGGACAGTGACCAATTAGGTGATTATTAGAACAACCAAGGCAAAAGATGTTGCTACACCAAAGCTGTAGTTCTAGAGAGAGAAGGTGGTGTGATCTTCCAGGGCCTTGGGTTGTCTCTGGAGATTAAAATGAACTGTAACAGTTTAGAATGAGCTAGGAGGGCACTCATTCTATAGAGCAATGTCGTTTGTAGTAATGCTAGATGAGATTATCAGGCGGTCAGTACTCATCTGTGGTTTTCTACTTTATGTCATATATGTATTGATTCTCTAAAAAGACCAGCAGATAATTTTTGTACTTCGTTGATTAATTCAACGTTACATTTGGTGATATAAGCCATTAAATAATTATCATTTTATTTTGGACAGTTGTGTATTTATCCATTAAAAATTTATAGAGTTGGAATCCCCATGTTTCCTTTTATCTTCCTTTAGAGTGTGTGTGCGTGCATGCACACTGATTTCTACACCCCTCAAAAGTAAACCCATTCCGTGTATCTCCTGGATCTCTTTTCTCAGCATGCCCATCCCTGAATTCCAAATAACTTTTGCAGTTCTCAACCATTTCTGTGGCTTTTCCTCCCTCCTCCTCTTCATTTAGATTAAAAAATAAAATGCTTTGTAGAACTTAAAAGAAAAATATATTCTTGGAGTAGAATATTAGTATTAGCAAATATAGGAAACCTTATGATGTAAATGCACATTACCTTACTGCACAATTTTTGTGGGGGGAAAAAAGTGTATCTAAACCTACGTTTTTAGAATCAGTTGTTTTAAGTGGTGAAATTATTTTTAAAAAATTTTAAATATATCTCTATGTGTTTTGTGTTAATACCCACAGAAATGGAAGAAGGTCAGCAGTCAGAAAATGCACCTGCAGTAGAGTCTGGCCACCTGGTGGCAGAGCAGCAGCCGCGGTTCCTGCGGAGCAGCAGCACACCTGATGTCACTGAGCCACTGTGCTCAGAATCTGCTCAGGGTATGGAGCTTCAGTCATTGACACAGAATTGTAGACTGGCTGGGAAGGAGCTGCATGTCGTAGTGCTTTCTACATTTATTCTAACTTTATTTCAAGGGAATTTACTTTTTAAGTTTTTATTGCACAGCAGTGATTTCTGGCATAAAAATATTTTCACTATTTTTAAAATATATTTTTATTGGTTTTAGAGAGTTAGGAAGAAGGAGAGAACGATAGAAACAACAACAATGAGAGAGAATCATTGACTGGCTGCCTCTTGTACACACCATACTGGACACTGAGCCCGCAACTCAGGCATGTGCCCTGACTGGGAATAAAACCTTGGCCTCCTGGTTCATAGGTCAATGTTCAAACAGTGAACCACACCAGTGGAGCTTCACTATCTATTTTAATATATTTATCTAAGTTATATTTACATATGTCCACTTTTTCCCCAGGGTGGCACGTTTGAGAACTAGAAAGATATCCAGAGTGGCCAGGGTAGGCATGAAGCCAATAAGGTTACCCTTCAAGGTCAGGGAGAGCAGCAAGTTAGGTAGAAGGCAGGACAGGATTGGGCGGATGTGGGGAAAGGCCATGAGGAGGCCACAGAAATTGACAGAATGGAAAACTGTGCAGACCTGTGAAAAATTTTATTATCAGCTTATAGACTTGACTGATGTTGAAAATAACTCATAATAGCATTAATTTACACAGTTTCTCCAACAACTTTCAGCAACAACAGGGTGTGGAAAGCAAAGAGGCAGATGGTTAGACCTGTAAACAATAAATAATGTATGGAGTTTACAGTGAAAGAGCATGTGTAGATTGTGTCTGGTGTCAGTGAACATATTTATCATTTAGTTTAGTTTCATGAATTATATTAAGAAACAAACCAACTGTATTTGTCTACAAGTTATCTCATAGTTCTTAATGTCAGGGTCGTGCTAACCTCATCAGATAGTAGGGAAGTATTGCCTCTTAACTGCCACGATATTTTGAATTTAATGAAAAAAGGTCTGCTGTTTGCATTTATAGTTGCTTATGGCATACAAATGTTTAAAACCTCTTAAAATAAGAAAACTCAATAAAAATAATTTGAAAAATATATTATCTGAAGATTTTTTTATTCTCTGAAAGGTTTGTGTAAGATGGTTGTGATCCCTCCATTCCCCCACTTAATGTATTTTGGTAGAGGTTTTAAAATACCATTCACATTTTAAAATCATAAGAATATTCAGATTTCTCTTTCCTTTTTTGATTTTGATAAGTTTTTTTTCTAGGAATTTGATCAACTCATGTCTTTTTGTTTGTTTTCAAATTTATTGGTCCCAGATTATTACAACATCCTCTTCTGATCTTTGTAATGTTTGCAGGTGTTGTGGTGATAGTCCCTTTTTAGTGACTGATTCTGGGTATTTGTTCTCTCACCAGTCTTTATTCTTGAGAAGTACCCAGCCGCCTTCCTGGTTTCTTCTTCCTGTCAGCTCACCTAGCTAACTCAGGCAGCTTTTCTCTGAGATCTCCTCCCCAAGGCCAGAACAGGTCTCCCCGTCCTTGCCTGTGCTATCATAATGTGCTAAGTGGACCCATTGGCCACAGTGAGTGGCATTCAGCCCTTTCTTTTAAAAGTTCTCTGTGGACTTTACCCAAAGGCTACTAGTTTGCCATACCTATGCCTCCTTTTTATGTATTTTAGAGTATCTAAATTTAATAGTTGCTTATATATAAAAATATTTTACTGGTTTTACTGTGAAATATTCCTTCTCTTGATTTTTTTTCACCAAATCTCTAGGTCAAAAGGTAGAAAATGTACAGAATTTGAGTTCTTCTGAGCCAAAGCCTATTCAAGAGAATAAAGGACATGTGAAGAAAGAATATGAAGGAATAACAGTAAGATATTTTTCAGCTAAATTTGTCATCAGAAATAAACATGCAAATTATTGGCACAATAAGTAAATTTATTAATGGCAGTAATAGTTTTCTTTTTTTAAAAGTTTTCCATTTAGACAAGTCATAAGCCCATACAACTTCAAAATCTTTTAAAGTCTTACTTTCTGTATAAAATTATAGTCACATCACAAAAATAGAAAACATGAAGCGGAATTCACCAGTTGGTGTTTATCTGGCACTCTGTATTTTTAATCTGATATCCTTGCTTTTCAGACATACATTTAGATTCCTTGTTCTTGACATCATTTTAGGTAGTAGCCTCCACCTGGCATGAGTTGCTAGATAAGTCATCTTTTAGAAAGACCTGTTATGGTTTCATTTCTTAAGAACTTGTAAAAGCATTTTAAAAAATCAAATATGAAGTATAAAGAAAAAAATTGAAAAGTAGCCTATTACTCATTTATGCAGATGACTCCTGTTTATTCATTTTTTTAAAAAAAATGTGGTATATTCATGGAAAACTCAAACATCACAGAAGGGTACAAAATAAAAAGAGAAAACCTCTTGCTTGCTTAGAAGATAACCAGTGTAAAGTGTCTTTTGTCTTTATATTTAAAAAGGTCATATTATAGTTTATAGATCTGTATTCTGTAGGTATATGTGTATATTTCAATAATCACATAAACACCTACAAAATAGCCACTCAGCTTAAAATCTAGAACATTTCCAATGGCACTGCTTTGGCATGTAAATTCCTTCCTTGTCCCCTCAGAGAGCAGCATTTTCTTAGCTTTGTCATACCCTTGCTTTGCGCGCGCTCGCTCTCTCTCTCTCTCTCTCTCTCTCTCTCTCTCTCTTTCTCTCCATATATATATATATATATATATATATATATATATGTTTACATACATATATATACACACACACACACATACTTTAGTTTTTCTTATTTTAAACATTATAAAACTGATATTATTGCTTTATTTACTCAATATGTATTTCCTTTTTTAAATGCATTTTTATTGATTTCAGAGAGGGAGAGGGAGAGAGAGGTAGAAACATCAGTGATGAGAAAGAATCATTGATTAGCTGCCTCCGGCACACCCTACACTGGGGGATCAAGCCCACAACCTTGGCATGTGCCCTGACGGGGAATCCAATGTGAATTCATAGGTCAACACTCAACCACTGAGCCATGCCAGCTGAGCTCAGTTATGTATTTCTAAGATTCATTCACATTGTGGTGACATGTAGCTGTAGTTTATTAAGATTCCTCTGCTGTATGATATTTTACTGTGAATAAACCACAATTTATTTCAATTCTCTTGTTGGTGGACATTTAGATTATTTCAATTTTTTTAAATGAAAGATGCAGCTATACATATTCTTGTATGTGTTTTAAGATCTACATGTTTAACTTTTTCTGTATGGTGGCTTTCTAGGAGTAGAATGCATGGGTCATAGAGTAGAAGAATATTCTTTTTTACAAGATAATGTGTTTTCCAAAGTGGTTGCACCACATATATTTCTGACAGCAATGTGTAAAGAGTTGCCATGCATCAATATTCTTGTCAACACTTGCTTTGTGAGATTTAAAATTTTTATGACTCAAGTGTGAAAACGGGATCTTATTTTTGTATTTTTCAGATTACTAATAAATTTGAAATCTTTCCATATGTTCATTGATCATGTGTGTTTTATCTATGATGTCCTTACCATTTTCCTATTGACTTGTCTTTTTCTCTTTAGTTTGTCCTAATTCTTTATGTAGTCTGAATACTGATCCTTTTTTTGGTTATTTCTGGCAAGTACCTTCTTTCAAGGTGCAACTTATATTTTACTTTCTCTATGGTGACTTTTGATGAACAGAAGTTCTTAATTTCGGTATTCTTGATTATCAAACAATTTAATGGTTAGGTTTTATGAAAAAATTAAAATACTGATCCACAGGAATGAAAATATTACCTTATATTTCTGTTTCAGTTTTTCTCTGCACATTTAAGTCTTTCCTCTGTCTGAAATTGATTTTATGTAGGGAGTGAGGTAGGGATTCAAATTCCTCTCTCTACTTATCCTGAGTGGGTAACTACTTGTCTCAGGTCCCATTTATTGAATCCCTTTTTAAAAATATTGATCTGAAATGCCATCTCTCTCTTTCTCATATATTCTCATATATGCTGTTTCTCAGATATGTGAAGCTTTATTTTGGTAATGTTTTTTTTATCCTCACCAAGGATATGTTTTTATTAATTTTGAGAGAGAGAGAGAAACATCAATGTGAGAGAGAAGCATCAAATGGTTGCCTCCCATACACACCCTGACTGGGGATCGAACCTATAACCTAGGTATGTGCCCTGACCAGGAATCAAACTTGCAACCTTTTGGTGTATGGGATAACACTCTAACCTACTGAGCCACTTGGCCAGGGCTATTTTAGTATTTCTTATCTTAATTCTGGTTACTTTATTTCTCTGCATAGTACTATAACCTCTTAATTACAGTAGTTCTCCACTTCTTTCTCCTTCCCATCCCCCTTCTAATGGAAGCTATTTTTCTACTATTTTTTGTCTTTCATTCTTACTATTAAGAAGTCTTCTATTCACCCTAGTTGTTGTTTCTTGGTCTTTGTCCTTGTCCTTCAATTTTACTACAGTATATTTCCATTAAGTTTTGTAGTTCAACAAGTATGCCTTTTGCTTCTGAAGGTGCAGGTTAGCCTTTTCAGGTATGTCTGTAATTTCTAATATATGATCCTCAGCTTTTATTCTTTTAAATTGCTCACATATTATAATTCTAAATCCTTTATCTGATTATCTGAAATCCTTGGGAGGGCGTCTGAGTCTGATATTTGCTGTTTCTGAGATTTTTGTGCTTAGTGATATATTTCCTTTGGTGTTTGGTGATCTTTGTTGAGTTTCAAGACGGCTGATCTTAATCTGCAGAAAACCTGGGTGTCTGAGGTGATGGAGTTTCACCAGGACAGCATTTGCCTTTGTTTCTTCCAGGAACCAGGGAGTGTACTTAAACCTAGAGCTTTGGTTCATTTGCCACTGGCAGTGGTAATAATAGATTTACCCTCCAGATAGTCCTGTTTCACTGCCCTGGTTTCCGTTTGCTTTGGGAAAAGAGGATGTGGATCATTTGGAGGTATATTTACTTCCTTTGAATCCCAAATTACAACCCATATTTTTATGTAGAATCTAATTCTATAGCTATGGACATTTCATTTCTCAGTCAGAATCAGGAAATATCTGGGTATATTTTCATTATCACATTAGATATATGTCATCTTCCTTTAAGGCTGTGTAATATTTTTTTATATACTGTTGTCCTTCTAAATATTTTATTTATTGCCTTCTCCTGTTTCTTGGCTTAATAATTATTCTGTCTTTTAATTGTACATCTTAGTCTCTACTTCTCATTTGTTTGTTTAATGTTTATTCTTTAGTTCAGTGAATCCAGGGTTTTTAATACACTCTACACTGGAGGACCTTAAATTTATATCTTCATTCCCCGCTTTATTCTCTGTCTCATAACCCTGGATTTTCGTTGACTATGTATAGGATATTCTCTTTGGATGTTCAGCTCAAAGGCGACCCTGCTAGCGGTTCTCAACCTGTGGGTCGCAACCCACAGGTTGAGCACTCTGCTGTAGAGCCTAAGACTATCGGAATTCACAGATATTTACATTACGATTCATAACAGTAGCAAAATTACAGTGATGAAGTAGCAACGAAAATAATTTTATGGTTGGAGGTCCCCACAACATGAGGAACTGTATTAAAGGGTCTTGGCATTAGAAAGGTTGAGAACCACTGCCCTAGGGAATCATGAGAACAACGGTGACAAAGGAAGGAAGGAAAAGTAGGATGATGAACAAAAACATATCCTTTTGTGATTTAATTTAACTCTTCTGCCGTTTTGCAGAGTTTTTTTATTTATCTTTTTATCTTATCTCTCCCCCCCCCTTTTTTTTAACCATCAAAGGCCTTATATGCTCATTCCTGAACTACCGTAACAGTTCCATGATAATTTTCTTAACACTAATGTATCCCACAGATACTAAACTTTTCTTTCTGGTTATGTTTTTAATCACAACTGTATTTCTATATTGGGTTGAAATTCCTAAACCTGATATTGAAGGCCCACTTGCAGCTGCCTCTTTTAGAAGGTGGTCTGCATTTTCTTGTTATCTTTTTCTTCTTCACCTCCCTGCCCTGCTTGGCCTGCTATAATCAGGTTCTGTCCCTGCACATACAGCTTGCTGATTGCCACTCGGTGCTTCCTGCCTTGAATCCCCTCCTGCCTTATCTCTATCACTTCATGTCAGTTGCCTTCTTGAACAGCTGCCCTGTAACTGTGAGCCAATTATGATAACACTATTCTGCATACCTTGTAGAGAGTTTTTTTTGTATATTTTGCTTATGTACCTTGTAATCATTTTGTGTAACTTGTGTATGTTTTGTCTCTCCATGCAAGTCATAAATTTTAGAGGATGCAGGTTGCCTCCAAGTGTTTTAGTGCTCTGTGTGTAATACACGGTCCAGTGTTGAGTGCTGCTCAGGAAGGTGTTTCAGCTACAAGGAAGGCACTGAGTAACCTTTAGGAAAGTCTCGGTGGAGTCCATGCCTTCCCTGCCAGCACACTCACTATCTGAGGGTAACTTGAGCTTTCTGGAAAATTGCATTCACTATATATGTGTGCTTAAGCAGAGGAACAAATAGAACTTCAAAATAAATCATTTCTATATATTTTGACATTTCTTCTCAGTAGATCAGTTCAATTGAATATCAATTGACAAAGTAGAAGCCATAAATTTCAGATATTGAATAATTTATGTGTCAAGTATAGTAAATTGTGAATACATCCTTCAAATGGAAAATAGCATTCAATTTTGTTGTTGCTGTAATTATCATTTGTTTCTCTTCCTTTAGAAATATGGACTAGAAACTTAAAGGTCTTATAAAAATCAAACCTTTCTTTTAACTAATGCAATTTTTCTTTTTGTCTGAAGATCTTAGTTCGAAGAAGCAGCAGCTCCGCTGAATTGGATTTAAAAGATGATTTGCAGCAGATGCAAGGAAAATGTAGGGAAAGACAGAAGAGTAAGTTCCAGGAAGCACAGTCTGTGTTCATCCAGATTCAGAGTTGATGTATTTTGTTTTCTTTGTGCTTCTAACTTGAATAATATCATCTGAAGAGACACAGTTGTGAAATGGGAAAATTTTATTCCTGGAATATCAGGATTGATGGGCAGTTAGTTCATACGTACAACCAGAACAGTTCCAGTCACTTACCTGAACCTTAGAGGCCTGTCTTTCCACCCCTGGGCCCTTTCCTAGGTGAGAGGCACAACCAGCGCTAATGCTAAGTGAGCAGACAGACCAAGAAGGAAAAGTGATCTTCCCTAGAAAGTTCCCACCAGCTTGGAGCAAATGCTTCAGAAGTACATTGCAGTCAGTAGTATAAGTATTTAAAAACCAAAATGTAATTGGGATCCTGACACATTATCATGTAACTGTAAAATGTGGCCCTAATACTCTGCTTTCCCAAGGGCAGGTTTTGGACCACCTCCTTTGCAGAGCAGCATAATAGACAACTTGGGTCCAGGATGGTTCTGGTGGGGTGTGCAGGAGCTTCTCTTGTCTCCTCCTTCAGATCCTTTTGGCTCAGAATTCTGTGGCAATGAAGTAAGAGACCTGATAGATTGGTGACTGAGACAACTTTCTATTCTTTGCAAGTGAAGGAAGAACAGCAGATTAGCAGCAGCAAAGCTGGGCACTGTCAGCACAGATATAAAAAAGAGCTGAAAGAGTGAGCAGATGATAATGGTGGACACACAAAATTATTATGAGGTAGACAGGAGACTTGGAGAAATAAACTGTCTAGGTCTGTTTTGTGTTAGACAAAATAGCCCTATTAGGCTTAATAGCCTTTGAAAAAGCATCATTGTGTTATGACAGATTACAACATTTTATTATATAAAGGACTTTCTATTGGAGACAATGTTTTGTAGTAGAACACCTCATCCCCCAGTGCTCTAGGTGACACAGCCTGGGTTGAGGTCTAGACTCAGACTCAAGATATAAACCATCACTAGACTTTTCTAGCCAGCAGAATAAACTTGCATGTATATAGACCAATTCACCCCTTTTTTTACACCCACCCCCATTTTGTAGTTGAATAAGTTTTAGTAGAAAACTTAAGGACTTGATGTACATCTTTTGAGCATATGGTATATGCATTGAAGCACCTTGAAAGGAATGCTATTTGGGTGATACATACTGGAGCTTGTAATGAGTGTTAATGCTCAGCACTTGGAAGCTATGTTTGGTTGAGCAAGAGCCCAAACCAGCCCCTTTGAGCCCCTACGCCCTGCATGATTCCTGCTGTGTCACCTGTTTAGTTACTTAAGTGGGGGTAGTTGTGGTTATTAGTTATCTCAGACTTTGGTTCTTCATTATGTTAGGCGAAAGTGTCAGCAGTGACACAGCTCTGGGCTATAACAACGAGGCCGAGTTGTCCATGAGTTCATGGCAGACCTGTGAGGAAGATGCAGACCTGAACACTCCCACAGATGTGGCTGACTCCGATGCCCGCCATTGGTTACAACTGAATCCCGCCGATGCTTCAAACTTAACAGGTAACTAACTGTGTCTTTGAAAAGCAGGTAACAATGCTAATAGCTGTGAAATCCCGCAATTTCCAGTTGTAAGACATTTAGGGATCCTTTATTTAGCACAATGTTGGGGGAGAGGGGACACCAAAAACCAAATTGGTTGTGGCAGCCCCAACCACCTATTTATAATCAGCCATGAGTTCTGAGATGTGTATGGAGAGGTTCTGAAATAGTGGCCAGGTAATGGGAAGATGCATGCCATGCCCACAGTCACAGCCACCACAGGAGGAGTCGAGGACAGTCATGTCAAGCTTCACTCTGGAAACAGAAGAGTGATTTTATCTACTTTATAAGGACCCTAAATCAGGATAAGTTTACATCTTTGACTAGCTTATTGATTAATATGTTTTTGAAATTTTACTATAAAATACTTGATACACACAAGGTAAGTTGTGACATATGTGTAAGTAATAAAGTAAGCACCAGTGAGCCCAGTATACAACTTAAGAAACAGAGCAGCATCCAAACCAGTACAATTTCCCGGAGGGTCTCCTCAAGTCCCTTCCCTCTCCTATCTTCCAGTGACCCAATCTCAAATTTTTTATGATCTCTTGATTTCTTTATGGTTTTACCACATATATCTGTGTCCTCAAACAATCAGGTGTACCCTATTTTAAAGTTTTTAAAAAGGATTTTATACTCTGTATTTTTCACACCTTTTGCCCCAAGTATTTTATTTCTGAGGTTCATACATTGGCTACAGAACCAAACTTTCTGAGTCTGCATCCAGGCTCTGCCAAGGAATTGCTGGGTGGCTTTGGGCAAGTTACCTAATTTCACTCTCCAACTTTTTTCTTGTAAAATAGGGATAATAATTGTCCCTACTACAGGGTTGTTGGAGGAATGAATGAGTGAAAATAAAAGTCTGTAGTGCACAGAATAGTGTGCATGGAAGTGCTCTGCAGTTTTAGCTATTCACGTGCACACATACATACATATGCATGTACATGCGTGTGCAAAACTCGGAAAGTTCAGCTCCCTCACATGTGTGATGGTGCTGATGAGAATGGAGAAAACAAAGAGGAGTTGGGTGTTGGGTATTTGTTTTGCTTTGTTTTTGTAAGTATTCGGAGAGACCAATGTTCTGAGGAACTCAGTGTGGAAAATGCTGACCACAGCCAAATCTTTCCTAGTCTACTGTACTCACATTTACACACAGATAACTTTTATGAAAACAACAAACTATAAAGCACATGTTGAGTGAAAATTGTTATTAAAATGCTAAAAATGATTTTAATATAAAGTCTAAAGTTTTACCTTAAATAGCTTGTTGTTTTTAACCAAGGAAACTTTGGTTTCTATTCATCATAACATAAAATTTAACCAAAGCTTCTGCTATTTTGGATATTCCTGATGGAGTAACATTAAAACTTTATAAAACTTACATGGAAAAATGTTGTTGGATAAAATCTTTTATGTATAAGATAGATAAGACCAAGAAGTATGATCTTAATGTGTGTATATTTTGAGAATAGGAATAATAAAGAAAAACAGACCAGTTAGTTATAAGTGAATAGTATATTGCTTTATAATGCTGTAGTGCTGTCCTTTAAAGATAGTGGGCATTTTTGGTGTGTGTGTTTAAATCTGCCAGTGGTAGAAGCCTTACAGAGGCAATGAGAAAATGGTTGGCAAAATCATGGGCTTAGTTGTATCAATTATTGGGTAGCAATTTGTACTTCTCAATTTTGTGTTTCTTTTTAAATTTATTTAAAATTATTTCTATATAGTTATATATATATAATGATTTTGAATAATATTACTCTAAACTTATATGGAATTTAACAGTTTACAAATAACTTTTTGGTTCTGTATAATAAGCAGGCCATGTTTTACAAATTCTGTTTTAGAGATGGGATAACTGAGTTCCATGGAAATCTTGTTAGCTAGACAGTAAGTGCCAGAGTTGGAACTGGATTTTAAAGTGTTTTGACTCCATATACAGTGCTGTCTACTCCTTCTACTCCATTGGTGTTAAAATTACAACAGCAAAACCCTTTAAACTACTTGAGAATCATTAATACATTGATACAATAAATGGCTTCTTTGGGCCTAATATACAGATTAACAAGGGGTAACTCATGGTGGCACTATTGAAGGCAAGACTGAATCTTTAAGAAGTTGAATTTATTTAAACAAGAACTAGTTTTAATCATTTTTATTGAAAAGAAAGAAAATTGGATGATTACTTCTTTTGTCTGTTCTTTGGATAGTTCTGTTTTGATCCTATTTCAGAGTATGCATGGGATAGCTCAATTTAATAAACTTATGTGAGGTAATTGTATATGATGTACTCTCTCTGTCATGATTAATTCCTCCAAATACTTAGTTCTTTGAAATACTAATATAGAGAATCAGTACACTCAGTTCAATAGTTCATCTTGTCATCTGTGAAAAGGACAAACTGTAATATGATAAGGTTTAAGGATTATCACAGTTCTGAATTTAACTTTCTGTTCTTAAGAGAAAAGATTTCTTTATAAATATACAAAATAAAACTCATGTTAGCCTGACCTTTAGGGCATGCAAAAAGAGTGACCAAACAATTTGAGTATATCTGTTTCTCATTGAATAATTCTATCAATTATCAAATGTTTAGAACAATAAACTTATAAAATCTTATATTCCTCATCACTGGCAAACTAACAGTTTAGTTTTATATTTGCTTTCTCATTTAAATCATTTCATGTTTGCTGAAAATAACAGCTAAATGTATTGTGCTTTGTTTCTAAATGTACCTGGGATTTGTTTTAATCAGGTATGGTACAGCATACAGACATGGAAATGATTGTCCTGAAGGAAGTTTATACTCACTGGTCCCTAAAAACTGGAGGCATGGCCTGCTGTGCAGGTGGGCCACACAGGAAAGACCAGAGTTGGTTAGGAGACAGTAGGAAAGAGGACAAACCTGAGCAACAGCCTTTATTGTCATTTCCATGGGAAAAGCAAGGCAAGACAGGGTAAGCAGAGTTAGGGTTGGCTAGTTGGAACAATTTCAGCAGACTCTGGAGCAAACCAGTAGATGCTGTCCCTAGTTGCTGAGTACCTGGCCCTGAAGTGTCTATGGCCGGTAGGGTGGCGGGGTGGAGAGGCCGGTAATAGGCTTGATGTGGAAGAGCCTGGTAAAGGAGGTATGGGAGGTATGAGCTTTGGATTGGTAGTTTGTACAAGAAAGGAACACTTCCTGGTGAGCTGTTAGCTATCTCTAGAAATTAGTAACCCTGGGAGGGTCAGTCCCTTCCTGATCTGGAGGTGCCAGATACCAGAGCATCTGTTGATACCACATCGGTTTTGTTCTGTTGAGGTAATTATTTTGAGGAATATTTATGACTCTATAGTAAAGAATCAGTGTTGCTGCTGGCCTCATCTCCTATCTAGCCAATATGCTTGCAAACTAGAAATATGATTTTGATGCTTTAAGAAATAAAAACATGAATAAGTCATAGTCACAACTGGCTTACCAAGAGGACAGAAGACATTCATCCTGATAGCGGCAAATAATGTGATAAGTGCTATGAGATTCATTTAAAGAAAGTTTTAATCACAGGGATAGGGAAATAGACTATAGAATATAATATAAAGTATATAACTGAATCCACACGGGCATGGAATCATGATATTATGGAAGAGGTGACACATTCCAGATCTGGCAAGGAAAGGATTTACTGTTTAACAAATGCCTGTGGGATAAGTATTTAGCCATATGGAAAGAAAGGAAATAGAATCTCTGCCTTACAACATGCCCATAGTCAATTCCAGATGGATAAAAGAGTTCAATATAAAAAATAAATTTTAAAAACGTTTCCAAGAAAATATCTTCTAAAACATGTCTTAAGACCCTGGGGTAGGGAAGGTTTTCTTAAATGAGATGTTTAGCCCTAAAGGGTAAAGGCCAGCTTTGGTGCTTTTTCATTTCCAGGCTCCTGTCAGGTCAGGAATGTGTTTTAAGATGAAGTTTAAGAAATGGTGTCCAACATTTTGGTTTAGTGGGGTGGGGTCAGTAGTCTCTGCCCACTGGAATATAAGCTCGGGGTGGGTGGGGGTGTCATTGTTTGTATTCACTGCTGGTTCTTGGCTTCTAGAATTGTATATGACAGGAGAGGAACATTAGTAAATACTCGGATCAATGAATAAATAAGCTTTAAGTCCAGGCTATTGTTTTATTTAGTTAAAATAGAAATTAAATTTTAACCTTTTTTTAATAGTAAAGAATAAGTGTGATTCAGTTTCAAATTCTTTTTTGTTTAGTATATTTATCATAGCCTTGTCTCCAAATAGTGTTATAGAAATCCTTTTACCACTTCTGCTTTTAATTACAGCTGTACATGTGAATTACACTCACTGTTACCTGCCACCAATGCTATTTTTGCAGAAATGGTTTGTTTGTCAGCGTTGTCTTCCATTAGACACATTTTTGGCATTTTCACCAGGCTTTGATCTGCTCTGATTGTTTGCTCACCTTCTGAAATCTTTAAAATGAACAATATGTCCCTGGAAGCAGAAGAGGAAGGAGAGAAGAGTCAGGCTGCAGAGCTGGCCAGCAGAGCACTAGCCAACCTGCTACCTCTCCATTTTGAATCTTCAAAGGCCAGGCCTGAGTTTTCTGGTCCCGGGATTAAGGTGTTTCAATTAACCTTTGGATTTGTGTCTTCAGGTTTCAAATCCAAAGGGAAATTTATTTCCAGTGTTCCTGCTATGTTTCTTCAACATTCTTACCAACCCTACATAAAATTGCAGCTATGTGAAATCATTTTGTCATAAGTACCCATTTTATCAATCACCAAGACTTATTTTATGACTAAAATCCTTTGCATATTTGCAACGTTTTAAATGTTATATTGCTTTGTTAAAATCATGCATATGTTTGGAGAAAGATGATATATTTGTTTGCTAGAGTTCCCAGTTTAATAAAAAAAATTTTAAATGCCTCTATTGCATTTAGTAATAATGAAATTCAAAGGTACTAGGCTACCACACTAGCTTGCTAATGAAAAAGAAAATAAAACTAAATATTTGGCATTTTTAGGGTAAGCATGAAATTTTCTGAAATCTCTCAAATCCCCATTTTTAATTAAGTGCTGCTTCAGTGAGGAACCATCTACATGTAAAATGTCAGCATCTGTTCTTTTACACCACAAGTGCAATAATTTTGGGATAAAACATTTAAACTCATTAAAAAATTTTGTCACAGTGATATTGACCAATGATTTTATTTTTTGACCAATGATTTTAAATACTTATAAAGGACTCAACAGTTTTTGATAATGTGATGGGGATGTTACCTAGGACTTTATCACTGAAGTATGCATTTGTCAGAGAGCCCAGTAGCATTGAAACTTTTTCTACATGGGGCCCTTTTATAACTGAGGATATATTAGTTGGCAGGTAGCAAGGAAGTGTAGGTGATAAGATTCCTTGCCTTTTTCACTTGGTGTTACTCAAGCAAAGCTCCAGTGTGATTGGAATGCTGGGGCTAATCTCTGTTTCGGATGGCTGCATTTTGGGGGTTGGGGTAAGAGATGAAACACTATAAATCATCTAATTCCCTTATTGTTTTTTACTCCTTAGAGGATTAAAGACATAATTTTCTCTATGAGAAAAATAAATGCCATATTATGTTGTGTACCGGGTCTTGTGTTGATTTATAAGCATTCATTAAATCAGCATACCTTCTTAGATGGACAGATACTTGGTATTGCACTTACTTTACAAGTTAAACATTAGGAGGATGAGGCTCTTCAGAGAACCCAGAGGCCTATAATCAGACTTTTGTTCTCTGTACCTCCTGTCTTTCAGGTAGTGTTTAGGAATTCCATCTTGAATTTGATCTGCACATTTTATTGTCTCTTCAGTAGATTATGTGATACTTATGTGGGAAATTCAGATGTCTTGGGATCTTTCAGCATCCTATATAATAAAAGGCTAATATGCAAATTGTCCCCTCGACCGGGAATTTGACCAGGGGGTGGGGCCAGCCGGCCAACCTCCTGCAGCCCCTGCCCCCAGCCAGCCTGGGCTCATCAGCCCAATCGGGGCAGGCCGGCCGGACCCCACCCATGCATGAATTCAGCGGGCCTCTAGTCTACACTAATAAAAGAGAAAGATGCAATTGACCATGCCTCCACAGTGCCCACCAGCCAATCAGGAGTGAGTATACAAATTAACCCAACAAAGATGGGTTAATTTGCATACGCAGGCATGGAGCAAAGACTGAAGGCTCCGGCCCAAGCGAAGACTGAAGACGACTGAAAACTGAAGAGGCTTGACTTCTCCACTGCAGCCAGAGCAGAGAAGCCTAGCCTCGAGGCTTGTCTTCTCTGCTGTGGCCGGAGTGAAGGCCTGGGTCCCGGGTGCTGGAGGAAAACTGGTGCTGGCAGCCAGGGGAAGGAAGGCCTACTGCATGAATCTTTGTGCAACAGGCCTCTAGTCTAATATAATAAGATATTAGCAGCTATCCCGAGTTCAGGAAGGATGCAGAACATTGTTGGATCTGCCCCAACTCCTTGTCAGATTCAGTCCTTCTTGCTCCTTGTTTATTCTTGTCATTCCTCTACCTAAAGTTCCTCACATCCACCAATTGCTCTTTAATTTCTTTGATTAGGCCTTAAAAGCACTAGCAATATATGTACTCAAAATGACACTCAGTGGGAGTTCATAATTGCCTAGAAATCAGTTTTTCTTTATTTGTGTGGGAAATGTGTAAAAAATAGAACTTTTGAAATAAGTATGTTAATAAGAAATGGTGTAAGAAAATAAAGAAAAAGGGATTACTGGTGGAGATAGGACCGACTTTTTGAACTCCCTCCAAAGATTCAAAAGAGAAGCAAAACAAAGGAGATAGTAATTAAATACATTGATAGATCGAAGAAAGAAAAATAGAACACTGGTTTAGCTATGTGTTTATGTCACATAAATATAAAGCAGAAATCATTAGTGACAGCAATAATTCTGAATTTATATGAGCTTCATAGAAAATTTTAATAACTCAAAAATTGACGAGTTAAAAAATATTAGAGAAGACTTACACACTATAATTAATAGAAATATTTTTATATATAGTGAATGGAAATATTACATGTAAGTATACAAAACTGTGAACTTAATTAAAATATACAGGTGATTTTTAAAAGCACATGGAACATTTACAGAAATTGACCAGCTAGATCTTTAATCAAGTCTCAACAAATGTTATGATTTGAAACTATACCACATTCTGTGAGTGTGATGAAATACAGAACAAAAGGGTAATAAAACAAAATTACATTAATAAACTAAAAACTGCACTTCAGTTTTAATAATTGTTGGAAGTATTACATATCTCCCTCTATTTCCCCCATTGGCCCCCCTCTCCCAGCCTCAGGCTTCAGCACCCTATAGCCTGTGTCCATAGGTTCTGCATTTATGCATACAAGGTCTTTGATTACCTCCCACCCACCTACCCTTCCCTGCCTTCCCTCTGAGCTTCTGCACTCTGTTCCATGCTTCCATGTCTATGAATCTATTTTTTTTATCCATTTATTTTGTTACTTAGATTCCACATATGAGTGCAATCATGTGATACTTGTATTTCTCTAATTTCACTTGGCATTATACTCTCCAGGCCCCTCTATGCTGTCCCAAAGAGTAAGAGATTCTTCTTTTTTACTGCTGCATAGTATTCCATGGTACAAATGTACCACAGCTTTTATATCCACTCATCTACTGATGGGCACTTGGGCTGTTTCCCTATCTTAGCTTTTGTAAATTATGCTGCTATGAACAAAGGGGTACATACATTCTTTCTGATTGGTGCTTCGGGTTTCTTAGGATATATTCCTAGAAATGGGATCTCTGGGTCAAATGGCAGTTCCATATTTAATTTTTTGAAGAAACTCCATACTGTTTTCTATAATGGTTGCACAAGTCTGCATTCCCACCAGTAGTGTGCTAGGATTCCCTTTTCTCCACATCCTCACCAGCACTTATCATTTGAAAAACTGCACTTTAGATAAATTAAGTCCAAAAGAAATTAAATTAGAAATTAGGAAATATTTCAAAGTGGACTACAATTTAAACTACATGTCAAAAGCTCTAGAATGTAGCTGAAGACTTAGGTGTTTCTATTAGAAGAGAAAAATATTGATCTATGTGGCCTATTCAAAAATACTAGGAAATAATGGCAGAATAATATATTGAAGTTAATAAGAAGAGAACTTATAAAGTGCATACACATATGTGCTGGAAAGCAATAGAGAAGGCAAAAACAACTTTTAAAAACAATACAATAGACGAATAAGCAAGATTAATGAAGGGAAGGATATTGGGAGTGCAAAAAGGAACAGAGCTTCAAAAACTACAAAATTTAAAATAGGTTAATTTGAATATATTTATAAAAATAAAGGACAATTCCTACTTTTACTAAAGCTTCAAATAAATGAGAAACTGTTTTTTTTTTCCAATCTGTTCCACACACTAGAAAGAAAGAATGCTCCCTAATTTCTGTTATCTAACTTGTGTTACCTTGATAATGAAATGAGACAAGGTACATATTTATTTTTTAAAATTTTTATTTTATTGTTTAAAGTATTACAAATAGTAGTACATATGTCTCCTTTTGTTTCCCCATTGACCTTTCCCCAGCCTCCCCTAGACAAGGTACATGTTTCAAAAGGAAAATTTGAGTCCCCCTTACTTAAAATCATATAAGCAAAAGTCCTAAATAATTTGCAAACGAAATCAAGAATATTGGGAAAGGTTCATATATCAGAGCTAAAAATGTTCTTTCCAGGAACACAAATGCAAAAGAAAAAAATATCCATCATGAGAAAAAAAATCAGGCAAATCCCAATTAAAGAACATTCTACAAAATATCTAATCAGAACTCCTCAAAACTGTCAATGTCATAAAAAACAATGAAAATCTGGAAAAATGTCATAGCCAACAGGAAGCTAAGGAAATCTGGATGGAATCCTGGGACAGAATGAAGACATTAGGTAAAAAAGCTGTCTGAATAAAGTGTGGACTTTGTAATAATGTTTTAATATTGGTTCATTAATTGTAACAACATACCATACTTAGGTAAGATGTTCAGCAATAAGGAGATTTAACATGGAGTAGATATATGGGAACTCTCTATACTATTTTAGTAATAGTATAGAGAGTTCCCATAAAATTTAGTAATTTTTTTGTAAATTTAAAACTGTTCCAAAAATTAAGTATTTTTTAAGAATTACTTCAGGAAAAAGTTGTAAGAAAATGTTCATCTTATTTATTTTTACTTTAGTAATTTTCATCTTAATTTACTCTCAATATATAAACTTTCAGGCATTGGTAATTTTCATGAAAGAAAAAAGGCTCTACTCAGATTGTATTTCCAGGGTTAACACACATTTTTCTCCATAGATAGCAGTGAATGCCTTGCAGACGACTGTAGCATAATCGCTGGAGGGAACCTCACTGGTTGGCATCCAGACTCTGCTGCTGTGTTATGGCGAAGAGTCTTGGGAATCCTCGGAGATGTGAATAATATCCAGTCACCCAAGATCCATGCCAAAGTTTTTGGGTATCTCTATGAACTCTGGTACAAACTAGCAAAGGTACTCTTGCTATATTACCTTTTTACTCTAATATGGAAAAACTGACTTAGTTTCATTAAAACTGTGTTGCAATTTACCACTGAATACATCCTGGGATAATAATTAGGTGTTGACACAAAGTATTTTTGAATATCAAAGAATAAATAGTAATACCTATAGTTTGGTCATTTTATAAATATGGAAGAGTTATTTCATTTAATGCATAAATATTATATTATAGGATATTAAAAGAGTAGGGTATTATTTAGTAGTTTTAATTACTTTCTTTATGAAAGTGATAATGGTTTTATTGTATAAAATTTGAAAAATGGACCAGCTAGCGTGGCTCAGTGATTGAGTGTCGACCTGTGAACCAGGAGGTCATGGTTTGATTCCGTCAGGGCACATGCCTGGGTTGCAGACTCAATCCCCGGTGTGGGGCATGCAGGATGCAGCTGGTTGATTTTTCTCTCTCATCATTGATGTTTCTATCTCTCCCTCTCCCTTCCTCTCTGAAATCAATAAAGTGTATATTTTTTAAAAATTTGAAAAATGGCCCTAACTGGTTTGGCTCAGTGGCTAGAGTGTCGGCCTGCGGACTAAAGGGTCCCAGGTTCGATTCTGGTCAAGGGAATGTACCTTGGTTGCGGGCACATCCCCAGTAGGGGTTGTGCAGGAGGCAGCTGATCAATGTTTCTCTCTCGTAGATGTTTCTAACTATCTCTCCCCCTTCCTCTCTGTAAAAAATCAATAAAATATATTTTTTTAAAAATTTGAAAAATGTAGAAAATCAAAGTAGAAAATTGACATCACTCCCCCACAGAGATAACCAATATTAATATATGGTCTTTAGGGGTAAAAAAATTCTATAAAAGTAAAATATTAGAGTATATACAATTTTTATTGTTTTTTAAAATTTTTATTTATTGATTTTAGAGAGAAAAAAAACACATCAATTTGTTGTTCCACTTATTTGTGCATTCATTGGTTGATATTTGTATGTGCCCTGACTGGGGATTGATCCCACAACCTTTGCATATCAGGACAATGCACTAACCAGCTGAACTACTGGGGCCTTTTCATTCTGGTTTTTGTTTATTACATGCATTTTTCCAATGTTATATATATTTTCTAAATGTGATTCATGTTTATACAGTATAACTTGTTCAACTATTCTTATCATGTGGAGTTCAGTACCTCTCCATTATATTCAAGGAAAAACAATGCCCTAGTTTTTATTAAATCTAAAACCACATACAGTTAAGTTAGATATAAAATTCAAAATTGACAATAGATCTCATAATAAAAGAAAAATTTGTGACTATTGTAGGTTCTTACTCATAGAAATTTTATTGGAAGCAGCTAGTTGACCATGGAACACAATATTGGAATATTGTTGGGGTAAACTGTATTGCCTTCCCTAATCTCCTCTTTGTGAATTAGATACGGGATAATCTAGCAATAAGCCTGGATAACCAAACTTCTCCATCTCCTCCGGTCTTGATCCCACCACTCAGAATGTTTGCATCATGGCTATTTAAGGCAAGTGGATATGTTTTTATTCCTTTATTGTAATTTCTTTTCCTTTCTGAAATTGAGTTTTTAAAATGTAATTTCCCAAGACTTCATGTTTCGAAGACAGTGTATCCTACACCTCCACAATCAACTCTTATGGAAAACTGAAAAGTAAAGGAAATGTTGAAATGTCCAGCTGCATCTGTTGATTGAACTTTCAAACATCATCTTCTTGGCAGGCGACGATGTTGCCAAATGAATATAAGGAAGGCAAACTGCAAGCCTACAAACTGATCTGTGCCATGATGACCAGACGCCAGGACGTTCTGCCAAACTCAGACTTCCTGGTGCACTTTTACCTTGTGATGCACCTGGGATTAACCAGCGAGGATCAGGTATTCTGTGACCCCTTTACATTGGTAGTACATAGGATTCTTCACAGGTTAAATTTGAGTTTATGAAAATACATCAGAAATGTTAAAGTTCTCAGTAGTTTCGACTCTTTTACATACAACAACACACTGGCCTTTCAAAAATGTAAATCAGATTTTTATCACATTCCTTTTTCTTCTCCCCACTGACTTTGCATTGAACCAACCAAATTTGAATTTTATTCTATGGCTTGTACACTTCTATATGATCTAACCTTTGCCTGTGTTGTCAACCTAAAAAATACTATTTCAACTACTTTTATGTTGGGATTCTACATTAGATATTGTTTGAAGAAAATGATTCTGGTCATTTAAAAATGTTTGAAAACTGACTCCTAAATTATGGGTCCTGACATTTCCTAATTAGGAGTTATTTTAATTTCTACCACAAAGAAATGTGATTAAGATGAAAGACCAAGGAGCCACCAGCAATAGCCCCTCTGTGTAGACCCTGGGTGTGCAGGATGGGATGTGGCCAGCCTCTGGCCTTCCTACCTTGAGAAGTCCCCTGTGGGCAGAGGGTGGGGAAGAACACTCCGACTCCTGATTTTCGTTGTAACTATCGAGCAGTCAAGTGATGTGATTGGTTTGTATTTCACAGAAATTATTCTGGACTCTGTTTGGAGGATGGATTTTAAAATGTGACAGTGGTAGAATAGAGTTGGAAGTTGGGCCAGGAGACAAGGAGATTAATTAGGAAGTAGTTAAATGAATATAGATTTTTTTTTTTTTTAATGTTGAGAACTAAGATGGTAGCATTGAAGATGGAAAGAAGGAATAGAAAAGATTCAAGAAATTTTAAGGCATTTAAGTTTATTTTGGTCTTCTTTACCAATTTGAGGTATGGGGAGTGTTCCAGAATTTACCCTTTAAATTGTAGATACTTATTAATGAACTTGAATCACTCATGAACCATCCTTTCTGTATTTCTTCTGATCTTGAATGTGTGAGGCAGATACACAGACTTTTTGGTGCCCCTAGGATACATGTAAGAGGTCATTCTTCTGATTGACCAGCTTTTCTTTGTTGCTTCAGAATGCACTTGGAACCTTCCCAACCAAAGTCTTGAAATATATTCCCTAATAAACTATTTGAGCTTTAATCATTGAGCTTTTATCTGAAGTAATTAAACCGTACTGACCTCTACTGAGTTGTTTTTGTCATAGTTGCTCCAGTTTTAGCAACTATAATTTTATGTATAGGACATTTAGATGTCAAGCTGGACTTAAACCCATAGTCTCATTTATTTCCCAAATAAAAGTAGAAATGGATGTGAAAGCAGAAGTGTTTGTGCTCTATGCTCATGTTTTGCAGCCATCATTGCAGGTGGAAGCACCTTTTGCTGAATGATGCAACTCAGGGCACGTGGAAGATTAAGGGGTTTAAATAGGGAAGAGAATTAACTCTCACAGATAATAAGGAGATCCCTCAGTGATGGAAATAAGAGAGGAAGATGTAGTTAGCATGCTGTACTTGAAAGCAGTATTATGCTAAGATTTTGCAGAAAAAAATTTACCTGGAAATAATAATCAATTGTAGAATCTTCTCTTTTAATAAAAGCAAATTTGAATTTGGCAGTAAAGAATATTTCTAGAATAAGTTTTCTAGAAAGTCATATAATTAGGTGTGACTTTGGAATCATCTTCCTATTTTAAAGTGTGTTAGAATGAAAACGAAACAACAAAATGAGATGAAATAAGTATAACATTTGAGAACCCAAAACAGTATTTCAAAAAATTGGACAGTGTAGAAAAAGGAGTTTTCAAATTTTATACTTAAAATCATTTTCACATTTTAATGTATGCCATGTTTTTTGTTAATTTGATCTTTTGTAAATCATTGTAAAATAATGTAAATCTTAATGATGGCCAATTGCTAACAATATTTCCAACATCTAGATTTTTGAGATGGAAATGGGGATATCATAAATCTCTTTTTTATAATCTGCCTATTGTTTTGGGACATTAAAAGCTTCAATTTTTATGTGTTTAGTAGAATTGACTCTTTTACTTTAACCTTTACATTTATTGGTATATGTTTTAGAAGCCCTGTCCGCCAAACAATTACCCTAAATAAACTTTGTTCCTTTGCCAGAAGAAAATTGAGCAGAAGACCTTCTAATGAAAGAAACTTTTCTCATTTAAGTAAGAAATATCTCTGGTAATTAGTTTAACTTTTGGGCCACATGTCTAAATAGATCATGGTGGTTGTTCCAGGACTTATATGTACTTCTGGAAACAGATGTTATATTAATTATAAAAAGAAAAGATAGCTTTTACTGTAAATAGTGCAGTTAAACTCAATTTTTTTAATTGACAAACTGCACCTGTGACTGGTACCGTCTGAGGGCTTATTTCCGTCTTGTGAGAGTTCTTAAAGTGCCACACTTCCATGTAGTCTGGCACTAAAGGCTTTCTTCTTGCAGGGAGAACCTTCTAATTTTTCTTATTTTGTAATAAGATAAGTAATAGCAAATAATTTTATAAACTTTAACATTTATTCATCTCACAAATAAAATCCAAGGTGAATTTGTTCCTTTCGCCTCTGGGTGGCACACTTGTCTGCGCAACTCTCAGCTGTGTGGCTCAAGAACCACCACTGGGCTCTAAAACTGCCTTAGACCCAGGGCCCTGTGAGCATTCCGGTGTGGCATGGTCATTTTACAAATGCTTTCCTAAATCTGAGAGTATAAAATTATGTCATGAGGGACTAATAAAGGGTTGAATTTGAAATAAGCTCTAAGATGTTAAAAATCTTTTTTTCAGATACAAGGGTAGCTTACATAAATTCATTGAGAACTGTTTAAAATTTATTTATTTATTTACTTACTTATTTATTTATTGTTAATCCTCACCTGAGGATATTTTCCCATTGATTTTTAGGGAGAGTAGAAGAGAGAGGGAAAAAGAGAGAGAAACAATGATATGAGAAAAACACGTGGATTCGTTGCCTCCTGCATGAGCCCTGGCCAGGGCCCGGGCTGGGATTACCCTGCAACCAAAGTATGTGCCCTTGACTGGAATCGAACCTGGGACTCTTTGATCTGCAGGCTGACACTCTATCCACTAAGCCAAACCTGCTAGGGTTGAGGACCTTTTTAAATTAAAAACAAACAAACAAACAAAAAAAACTTTGTGAAATAGATGTCGCACAGATTGTGTTCTGTGATATAATAATGTAAAGTCATGGTTTAATCTAATAACATCAATTTTTAACTGGTGTGCCACGGCACAAGAATTTTTAAAAACATGCAAACCTGACTATTTAGTCAGGGACACTGACTTATTTTTCCTTACTTAGCTTGTCAAATAAAAAAGAATAAGAGCCAACACAACAATAGCGGTCTGGTGTGAATGAATCAAAATTATATCTATTTTCTTCTCAGCTTGGTAAAAAATACATACTTTTTGATGTGCTGCAGAATTTTAGTAATTAGTTTATGTGTGCCATGAGATGAAAAAGGTTGAAAATCGCTGATCTAATATGACCAGCAAGTTAGTTATGTAAGTATAGTCACCTCTGTATTTAAAAAAATTGTATTTCTTATATGGAATGGCTAGAATTTAAAGTGTTACATTCAAAACCAACTGTTTTTAATATTGATTTGGACCAGTTTTAGCTATTCTAATAACTTAATAATTTAATAGCTTAAACAATGACCTTATCAAATAGCATTGCCCACAGTGTAAATTTATGGCTTATTAGTAAGATTGAGAAAATACTTCCAAATAACTTTTTTTCCTTGACACTGAATTTTTTTAAAAATTGATTGTTACTGGTTTAGAAAAATTATTAGGATCATAAGGACTCTCAAAATAACTATAAATCCTGAATAAAATTTTGGGTGGCTTGTGGGACTGCCCACCCTGCTCATGAAGGGGTCTTGCAGGCGGCTTCCCTCTGCTCAGCTGCTGTGTCGGGGGGTGGGGGGGGCGGGGGGTCAAGGGCCTTTGTGTCCCTGGCACCCACAGTGCCAGGCTCTGCTGGAGACTGCACGATGTTGTCCCATTGATTCTTCTCTGCAGTTCAGTTAGATAAATATCATGACCCATTGTTTAAATAAGGTTCAAAAAATATTGAGAACTTTCGCCTAATGCCACTTTTTTTTTTTTTTTTTAAAGACTGTTATAATCCACAGGCAGGCCTGGCTTATTCCACAGGGTATATCTTTTTCATTGATTCACAGCTAGCAAGTGGGTCATACAAACAGTCCTTGGTCCTATTCCTCTGTCCGGTTTTATTTTACCTGGGCCCTGGCCTTGTCTCACCCCATCTCAGGATCCTCCTTTGAAATGCCATCCCACACCCAACCTGCAAATACCTGTTCATAGCTGCCTTCCTAGTTCATCGCCATCTTTCAGTTTCTCTTCTAAAGCTGTTCCTGTTTTTTCTTAAGTTTTCCTAATGCTGAAGCAGATTTTTCACCTCGATCTTCTTAAAAATATGTGGACATGAAAGGAGCTATGATTTAGGTTTATTAAGAACAGTTCCTATTAATTTCATCATTATTTAAAACACATGGAAAGATCAATATGTGTGAAATGAAAAAGGACACTTGAGGAAAGGAATTTTATTTTCATGTTTCTAAGAACATATATCAAAGACTGGAAAGTTTTCTTTGCTTAAAATAAGTAAGCTATTTTTTAACAATGACTTACAGATTTAATGTCTTAATGTAATTTGTCTGTTCTACATCAAAGTTAAATTCTCTTTTAAATGAAAAGCTTATATTAATGCAGAATTAGTGTTGCAAATTTGCATGTAGAAATTTTGGGAAATGCATGTCTTTGTCATTTTTATCTATAGTGTTCTATTATCCTATATAATAAATGGGTAATATGCAAATCGACCCTAATGACAGAATGACTGGGAACTACAGGTTGCTATGACGCACACCGAACACCAGGGGGCAGATGCTTAATGCAGGAGCTGCCCCCGGTGGTCAATGTGCTTCCATGGGGGAGCTCCACTCAGCCACAAGCTGGGCTGACAGCTGCAAGTGCAGCGGTGGTAGTGGGAGCCTCTCCCACCTCCTATGGGGAGCAGGCCTAAGCTGTCAGTTGGACATCCCCCGAGGGCTCCCGGGCTGCCAGAGAGATGTCTGACTGCCAGCTTAGGCCCAATCCCCTGGGGAGTGGGCCTAAGCCAGCAGGTGGAAATCCCCAAAGGGGTCCCAGACTGTGAGAGGGCGCAGACCAGGCTGAGGGACCCCTCCACCCCCAGAGTGCACGAATTTTGTGCACCGCGCCTCTAGTTGTGTTTTATAAAACACCAGAAAAGCATGAGGCTCTCTCAGCTGAAGGAATATATAATGTTCTGCTCCTAGGTAACAATCCAGTTGCCAATTGTTATCATCTATAATAATAAAAGCGTAATATGCAAATTGATCGTACAGAACAACCATCCAGATGACCTTCTGGATGACCACACTATGACACCCACTGGTGCCAGGCCAGCCAAGGCAGGTGTAATGCGATTGGTTGGGGGCCCAGCCATCGCCCCATGATCACCCTGCAGAGTGAGGCCCAGGTCATTGGCCAGTGGGGCATTTGATCACTTGGGGGCTCTACAATCGCCTCAAAGAGGAAGGCCCAGGCCACTGACCAGCAGGTGGGCGGGGCCTCCCTCTGCGGGGCACAATTGATCGCAGAGCTCCAGCCAGGTGGGCGGGGCCTACCTCTTTGGGGAGATCAATGGCAGAGCCCCACGATCAATCATCCCAAAGATGGAGGCCCAGGCTACTCAGCTGGTGGTGCTGTGGCGGGTAGCCTGGGCTTCCCTCTGCGGGGGGCGATCCATTGTGGAGCCCCAGCCAGGTGGGCGGGACCTACCTCTTTGGGGTGATCAATTGCGGGGCTCCCGGACTGTGAGAGGGCACAGGCCCGGCTGTGGAGACCCCCCCCCCCCCAGTGCACAGATTTCGTGCACCGGACCTCTAGTCCATCTATATATAAAAGCCTAAGCAACTGAATGTCCGGTTGACTGGTTGCTATGATGCACATTGACCACCAGGGGACAGATGCTCAATGCACAGAATCGGGCTCCCTCCTGTCTGGATCGGGCCTGAGGGGATCGGGCTGAAACCAGCTATCTGGACCCCATCAGTGCAGGAATCCGTGCACCGGGCCTCTAGTAATTGTATAAAGTTATGAGACAGTATAACATAGTGTAATATAGTCTAACAGTTCAGAGCATGGACTTCAAGACAGCCTGTCTAAGCTCCAGTCTTGGTTATACTCTTATTTAAGTCATTTGACCTCGATGTCCTTTGCTTGGCACCTTACCTGTAAAATTAGGTAATTATAGTGCCTACCTAGAAGGTTGATTGAAGACTTTGAAGAGGTAAAACCTGTAACACACTCAATTTGGAGCCTTGACACAACAGCCCGCAGTTAAGTGTTCACCCCTGTGATGATGCTGAAAAGGGTGAGGAGAAGAACAGCAACAACTTGAATAACCAAGTTATTTTATTTTTCTGATATCTTAAATGTTGACTTTTTCTTTCTTCCCTCATGTAAAGTCTTACTTTTGAACACAATGAAGCATTGTGGAATTTCAGAACATGTGGAGAAATAACCTCTCCCCCACTGTGGGCCAAACATAGTAATGCTATGTTTATTTAACCCTCATGTGGTTCAGAAACTTTTCCTTGTGTGTCCCTGCCCATTGGCTCCTTTTCTACCTGTGCCTCACCCACCAAGTGTGCCTCATGAATGATGGGAGCCAGAAAGCTGCACTCTTTGTACCCCCGCTCCTTGCATCTGGGTTGACATTGACCCAGATTCCGTCTGGCAGAACAACTGCGTGGCACTGGAAAGCAGACATGGGAGTGGTGGGCGGCAGCTGTTGTGGAGGTTCTGCTCAGGCACCTGCATTGCTGGCAACAACTGGAACTGCTATGGTGTGCCTGGGTGTTTCTGCTAGCCACCTTGTTCCTGACTGCGGAGGGTTCACGATTGGCTCCCTGGCACCTGTAGAAACTCTATAAACCATCTTATGCTCTGATATAAATCCCTGTCCTCTTCATCTCAGCAGAGTGGGTTCTATTGTCTGTAAGTAAGAACCTGGCTTAGAAGGCGACTACTCTGCCAGATTCTGTGCTAGGCACAGGCAGAACATGATCAACTGTGGTTCATCTTTCAGCTGTTAAATACACTTATAGCGTTTATTTTCTTTTTCCCTAAATTTGGGTTATTTTCTTTGTAGCCAAGAATATTTAACTCTTCTTAGCAACATTTTGCTTTCATTGAACTTTATATGTACTTTTTACTCTACCAGTGTTAAAGAAAACATAACTTTAAGCATCATATATAGAGTAATATTCTATCATAAAAGTCAAAATAGTGATTTTCATAATGGATGTTACAACCTCCTCTCATGAGGTATATGATGGAATAATATAATAATAAACACTCATTTTTAAAAAGATCTCAAGGGGGCCCTCAGTGAGCGTAAGACTCAGCAGTGAGCTATGAAAGCAAGGTGCAGGGGTGATACTTGTAAATTGGCCATCCCTGATCTCTTAATAACCCTAGACAGCCTGGATAATGCAGCGATATGTAATAATTGCATCACCTTTTCTCAGACAAAGAATTGTTCTTTGCTGAAAATTTACTTTTAACTGAAACTACATATGTTAGATACACATAAATTTATAAATATTTTTAAGGCTAAACATAAATGAGTATTCCATTTTAGAGAATGAAGAATTAAGATGGCAGAGTAGAGACCTTGTTCATCTCATATTCAAGGAAATAATTCTAAAAATCTCTATTTATTCTGTACATCAAGTATGTTTTTAACCAATATTTGAATTCATGGGATTTTAATTAAATGCCAACAGGACAGAATGCATATTTATAAATTTAAAGGTCCAAATGATGCTTAGAGGATGAAATATTAACCTTGATGTGTATCAGTAGAGGAACTTTAGAAAGCAACATAAATGCTTCATTTAAAACCAATTCTAAAAAAAAAAAAAAAAGGATTGTACAGTGAGTAAAAATAGGACTAATACTGGGCCTTATTTCTAAGGGTTTTAAGAATGGGGAAATATTTCTAAGACTGCAGAATAGAAATTATCTTCAAAATATATTCAACATTTGACTTTCACAGATGACGAGCCTCATATTGGACTCTGAAAGGCCTGGGTGCTAGATTCAGACTTGTCACCCACTGGCTCTGCGGACTTGCCTGACCACCAGAGGTCAAGTGAATGAGCTGGACCCGAGGACTTCTAGGGCCCCCTCCTATTGAGCACTCTTGGTTCCTCTGGTTTATTTTTAGGCATTTTATTATTAGGGTCACATTGTTCTTTATTAAATGTAGCAAAAGATTCAATAAGCTTTTCATGTGGAATATTTTTTTCATCCTGGTAAATACCTAATCTGGTTCTAAAGGTCTGTACAGTGGTATGATGCCCACAAATGTGTATATCCATCAAGGTGTGCAGAGGGCCAAGTGAGTGATACAAAAGTCATAGCAATTGCACTGTGTGGAATACCTCTCTGGTTAAGGTGGTTTGAAAGCAGCTCACAGAGGAGATGGGATTTGAGCAGGAATTTCAAGGATGAATAGGATTTAGATGGTAGGAAAAGAAGTAGGGTGGAATTTTACATGTCGAAGGTACAAACCTTCTCAGGTCGTGTTCAGGGAACAGTGACCATAGTGAGTTTGATTTAGTGCCAGATGTGTGCATGGAAATAATATGCAGATATGAATCCAGGCAGCACTGTACAGAGCCTGGGTTCAGAGTCCTTTTCATCCAGCAGATAGTGAGAAGCTGTGGAAGGTTTTTGAGCACAACATTCAACATGACAAAAAAGCATTTCATGAGGCTGAAAGTGCGCTCATGACATGGGAAGGATTATAATCAGGAGAGAATGATGACAAGCACAAGAAGGGGAATTACTGTAGTAGCCCAGGGGCAAGGTAATGAGGGCCTAACAAGGAGTGAGACATAGATGGCGTTTGTGTGTGTATAAGTTTATTTACCCACTAGAGGCCCGATGCTCGAAATTCATGCAAGAGTAGGCTTTCCTTCCCCTGGCTGCTGGCACCAGCTTCCCTCACAGAGGGAGGCTCCGCCCACCCGCCACAGCCTGCCGGTCGGTGGCCTGGCCTTCCCTCTTTGGGACAATCATGGAGCCTCCCCTCCCTGACACCCCCCCCCCGCCCATTGATCGCCCTGCTGGCTGGTGGCCTGGGCCTCCCTTTGTGGGGCGATCGTGGGTGGTGGCTGGGCCCCCGACCAATCACATCTCACCCGCCTTGGCTGGCTCCAGTGGATGTCACAGGGTGGTCCTAGATGGTTGTTCCGCTGTTCAGCTGATTGGTCGATTTGCATATTATGCTTTTATTATATAGGATATTTTTTATATGTGTATGCATATGTATGCATATGTGTTTTGTGTGTGTATGAAATACTTGGGACAGGTATAATATAATGCTGAATGGTAAGTGCCCTGAGAAGGTAGGGCTTCCTGGCAATATTCCCAGTATCTCTCAAAGCACAAATTGAGTCAGGAAGACAAGAAGATGAATTGAGAAAAGGGAGGAGCAAGGTAGAATGTGACCCCTCTCTTCACTGTGGACATGGTAACACAAGGGCACGCTAAGTGGTGTGTGGAGAATACCCCAGGGGTTGTCCCCACAAAGAATTCTTGCCTGTTAGGAAGTAGAAGTTTGTGGGAAAGATTCCCAGGTCCGTTTCTCTCCACTGAGGAGAATATATTTTCTACCTTGTTGGAATTCAAAATTGATGTGCAATTACAGCTATTAGTTTAATTTTTACAGCTACTAAACTAGAACTTCTAAAGGTCTCTGTTATTTTATATTTTTCTTAGCCAGTTTTGTTATTGTTGGTTTTTGAAAGTAATTTGACATTTAAAAACACTTTTCTAAAAATATAATTTGTATTAGTTTGAATTTACTTTATTTACGTTAATGAGATTTTATTGAGTATAAAGCTTTACTGGAGCAGTAAAACTTTCCATTTGACTTAGGTTTGCTGGGAGAATAATATCTACAAGGATAGGTATCAACCTTCTGGGATATATTAAGTTAATGATAATTCTTATATGCTTGCAGTATGAATTCAGAGTGATGAAATGTAGAATCTGTCACATAGTGTTATGCCATCAAGTAATATACAGTGATTTCTATAAGGTATCATGAGGATGTATAAGCCATAGATTAGACAAAGTTTTACCGAAAATAATTTATTATAACTTTATTCAGCCATATTGGCTATGGCACTTTAGATACTGCCTCAAAATAATATACTGGCAAGATTTTTCGTTTCTTTTACAACTCTAAAGCCAATAATTATTTTCACTAAGCTACAGATTTAGCCCATTACACCTAAGTAAGCAAAGTAGAAATATGTCGAAGGTAACAGATGGTTGAGGTTTCAGTTATGAGGTTTAGCACATGGTCCGCGAACTTGTTTCTCAGCTTTAAAAGGGTAAGATTATAGCCCTTAAAACCACATGGCCTCATGGGGAAGATTGGGTGACCAAAGTAGCTGAACTCAACTGTTCTGGTTGAGACTCTGGCTCCAGCTACCAACCTCAATGCAGGCATTAACCTTCTGTGGTGGTGAGCTAGCCAGTGTTCATTATCCCAGAACAGCGATTCCTGGGACATGGGCCTTTTGCCACCTCCCCCACTCCAGGAACCAATGTCTAGAGACATTTTAGTTGTCACAAGATGGGGTGTGAGGTAGTTGGCATCTAGTGGGTAGAGGCCAGGGATGTTGTTAAAGTTCCTGTGATAACGTAGGTCCAAGCAAAGAACATAGGATCCCATGTGTCAATATTGCTCAGGTTGAGAGACCCTGTTCTAAAAGAGGACGTGTGGAGAAGAGGCAGGCAACAGACATTAAATGACAATCTCAGTAATAAAAAAAGTATAAAAGACTAGCTCTTTCAATTTAACTTAAAGCATGCACGAATATAAGAGAGGCAAATGTTCAGGTTGTACTATAAGGCAATTGCCAATATCGAACTGTTTTTCAAAAAAAGGGGGAATGCAGTTTTGTATGGTTCAAACTTTAAAAATTCTGCATGTATATTTTAAAAATCAATTTAAGAAGTAATACTGGAGTGATCTGATTAGTTCAGTGTCAATATGAAAACATCTGAGATTGGTTTTGTCTGGAAGCTCAATCTCAGTAAGTAGTATAGTCTGTACCCGCAGGCCCAAGGGAGGCAGGGAGGGGTTCAGGGTAGTTCTATGCACGCTGCTTGAGTACCTGAGAGAAGGAAGAATGGCCAGAGAACAGGTTGCATGGTGAAGAGTTGGCACATGGGCACAGGTCCTTGCTTTCTTCTAATGTCTGGAGCCACGTTGGGGGGTGTGTGTGTGGAGGCGGGTGGTGGGGGGTAGGGACATGGACCAGGCTATCTTACTTCCAGAGCGGGGACTATGTAAAACAACAGCTACCCACCAGAGACACTGTCTAACCCATGTCCTGGTCAGGAATGGAGGGTGATGGATGTAAGCCTTTCAAAGTCTAACATATCTGTCCATGGCTATTTCGCCTGGCTGTTGCATAGGTAGCCTGGGTCATCTTTGGAGCTCTCGCACTTAAGTTGCTTCAACCTTGAGTCAGTGACCACATAGCCTTTTCTGGCTTGACTTCAGAGGACTCAGACATTATCTCCAAAGGAGATATATTATTGGCCAATAAGCACATGAAAAGATTTTACATAATAACTCACTGAGGAAATGCAAATCAAAGCCACAGTGAGATAGCACTTGTCACTCACTAGGATGGCTATTATATTTTCTTTTAAAAATGATGAAAAATAACAAATGATGAGGAAGTGGAGAAATTGGAACCCCTCATACATTGCTGGTAAGAATATTAAATGGTGCGCTGCTGTAGGAAGTTTGGCAGTTCCTCACCATAGTAACCAGCAATTTTACTCCTAGGTATATATTTCAAAAGAATTGACAGCAGGTATTCAAACAAAAACCTGTACACAGATTTTCGTAGTAGCACTATTCACAGTCACCAAACAGTGGAAACAACCTAAATGTCCACCAATTGATAAAACGGTAAACAAAATGTGGTCTGTCGATGCAATGGAATATTATTTGGTCATAAAAAAGGAATAAAGTATCGCCACATGCTGCAACACCTTGAAAGCATGCCAAGTAAAATAAGAGATTAAAAAAAAAATACAACAAAAACAGCCAACTACATATGACCCATATTCTGAAATGTCCTTGATAGTCATATCCATAGAGACAAAGTAGATTAGGTTGCCTGGTGGAGGGAGGATGGAAAATGACTGCTAATGGGTAGAGGATTTCAATTTGAGGTAATGAAATATTCTCAAATTAAATAGTGATAGTACATATCTTTCTGACTATACTAAAAACTACTGAGTTGTATACTTTAAGGGGTGAATTTTATATGAAAATTATATCTCAATTAGAGGCCCGGTGCACGAAATTTGTGCATGGGGGGGTGTCCCTCAGCCCAGCCTTCACCCTCTCCAATCTGGGACCCCTCGAGAGATGTCCAACTGCCCTTTTAGGCCCGATCCTACCAGGATCGGGCCTAAAAGGGCAGTTGGACATTCTTCTCACAACACAGGACTGCTGGCTCCCAACTGCTCGCCTGCCTGCCTTCCTGATTGCCTCTAACCGCTTCTGCCTGCCAACATGATCAACTCCTTACCACTCCCCTGCCAGCCTGATTGATGCCTAACTGCTCCCCTGCCAGCCTGTTTGCCCCTAACTTCCCTCCCCTGCAGGCCTGGTTACTCCTAACTGCCCTCCCCTGCAGGCCTGGTCACCCCTAACTGCCCTCCCCTGCAGGCATGGTCCCCCCCAACTGCTCTCCCCTGCAGGCCTGGGTAACCCCCCCCAACTGCCCTTCCCTGCAGGCCCGGTCGCCCCAACTTCCCTCCTCTGCTGGCCTGGTCACTCCTAACTGCCCTCCCCTGCAGGCTTGATTGCCCCCAACTGCCCTCCCTTGCAGGCCTGGACCCTCCCAACTACTATCCCCTGCTGGTCTGATTGCCCCCAACTGCCCTCCCTTGCAGGCCTCGTCCCTCCCAACTGCCCTCCCCTGCTGGCCATCTTGTGGCAGCCATCTTTTGTCCACATAGGGTCAGTCATCTTTGACCACATGGGGGTAGCCATCTTGTGTGTTGCAATGATGATCAATTTGCCTATTATTCTTTTATTAGATAGGAGGAATAGATAGGATAGAGGCCTGGTGCATGGGTGGGGGCCAGCTGGTTTTCCCTGAAGGGTGTCCCGGATCAGGGTAGGGGTTCCCTTGGAGCATGGGGTAGCCTGGGCGAGGGGCCTGTGGTCGTTTGCAGGCCAGCCATGCCCCCCAGCGACCAAAGTGGAGGCCCTGGGATCTGGGATTTATTTATCTTCTATAATTAGCCTTGAGTGGAGGCCTGGGCTGGCCAGGGTGTGCGGAAAGCTTGGCTTCCTCCATTGCTGGGAACAACTCAAGCCTCCTGCTCTCTCTAGCTCCGTGGATGCTGCCATTTTTGTTGGGGTTTATTTATCTCCTATAATTGAAACTTTGTAGCCTTGATTGGAGGCCTACGCCAGCCAGGGTGTGCGGAAAGCTTGGCTTCCTCCATTACCAGGGAAACCCAAGCCTCCTGCTTGCTCCGTAACCGCAGCCATCTTGGTTGGGTTAATTTACATACTCACTCCTGATTGGCTGGTGGGCATGGCTTGTGGGTGTAGTGGAGGTATGGTCAATTTGCATATTACTCTTTTATTAGATAGGATGAAGTGCTTACAAACTAGAAAGAGAGCAGTTAAGATAACTGGGTATAAAATAAAATACTTATAGTTTTTGTAAAATCCATTAATCAATCTCCTACTTTTCCAGGAAAAGTGTTCATCACTCTGAAGATTAGCAGAGTCTTTCTTCACAGATGTGGGATTAAGTGTAGAGCAATCATCAAAAGTATTCAAGGCTCTCCTTTAGGTCTTAGGGTCACAGAGACTTTCTTTTCCATCTGCCTGGCTGTCCCATCTCTCCTGGAAAGTCCTGATGCTGTACAAATCATCAGAGCAACTCCTGTGGCCATCAGAAGTCTGTTACACATGTCACTCCCTCTCTCCTTTGCATGCTACTGTCAAGGTCTTCTCCATAGCATTTTTTTTTTTTGTGGTGAGAAGCACGAGGCAATTTTGTTTCTACAGCCACAGAACCAATTACTCTACCTTGTCATATTTCTCATGGACTTGATAGCATAGTTATACTGAGAGAAGTCACATTCATGCGACGTTTATAAAAATATCTGCTTTTTCTGCAAGCAGATTACACAAAGGTAATGTCAAGGACATAGCACAGTTTCTTGGCTTGGATCTTGAGAATAATTTTTAGCTTTGTCCTGCAGCATTTTTATTTCCATGGACTTTTCTATGAGTGCAACGTGTGGGACATAATCTGCTTTTTTTAAAAGGCCATATTATAAAGGCTTTGTTTTTATCAATGAAAAATGCTACCTGAACCAGAGTGCAGCATGCAGAGATCAGGTAGCCTCCTGTGATATGTAGAGGATGCCTGTGACGGAGCAGACTCACCAGTAGAAGCAAGAGCACAAGGCTGTGGAACTTTGAGGGCTCTTCAGATCGGTTCTTCTGGTAACTAAAACCTTTTGGCCACTCAGCATTTCTGAGCTTTGCCAATAGGACAATAACTGAGGCAGTAAAACCTCGATATGACGAACTAATTCAGGTGAGGGAATATCTACTAAAGCCCAAAGTCTGTCATATAAAAAGTAGGATTTCCAAATGCTTATCCTATATAATAAAGAGGTAATATGCAAGTTGACCCACACACTCACAATATGGCTGCCTATGACCAGGCCAGCAGGGGGGTTAGTGAGGGACGACCAAACAACTGAACAGCAGGCTGCGTGGGACGACCAGGCTGGGGGGAGAAGGCAGTTGGGGCAACCAGGCCAGCGGGGCCGGGGGGGGAGGGTGGAATTTAGGGGTGACCAGGCCGGCAGAGGGAGGCAGTTGGGGGAGAGCAGGCTGGCAGGGGGGGCAGTTAGGAGTGACCAGTGGCAAGGAGGGGGCAGTTGGGGGCGACCTGGCCAGCAGCGCGGGGCAGTTAGGGGCGATCAGGCTGGCATGCAGAGGCAGTGAGGGGCAATCAGGCCAGCAGGAGGGGGTCCGTTAGGGGCAGCCAGGCAGGCAGGCAAGTGAGCGATTAGAAGCCAGTGGTCCAGGATTGTGAGAAGGATGTCCAACTGCCGGTTTAGGCCCCATCTCTGGGATTGGGCCTAAACCGGTAGTTGGACATTCCCCAAGGGGTCCCGGATTGGAGAGGGTGCAGGCTGGGCTGAGGGGACCCCCCCCCCCCCCGCACTAATTTTGTGCACTGGGCCTCTAGTCCTATATAATAAAAGCCTAATATGCAAATTTACCAAATGGTGGAACATCCAGTGGAACAACTGGTCGCTATGACATGTACTGACCACCAGGGGGAAGATGCTCAACACAGGAGTTGCCCCCAGCCCGCAGCCCCCAGGCCAGCCAACGCAGGTGCCAGGGGGGCCCCCAATCACCCTACGGGTTGCCCCACAGATCAGCCTTGATCGCTGGCCAGGCCTAAGGAACCTAACCATCTACGAATTTCATGCATCAGGCCTCTAGTGTTAAAAAATTGACAAATTAGTTTGTTTACCTGTTTTTACTTGTGTAGACGTATTTGTGTAATTAAAATCATGTAGGAAAAGTTTAATTGCACAGAAAAGTTTTCTATATGTACTACTATAATTTTAAACTGCATTCACTAGTCACCGCGAGTAAAGAAATGCACACGACTGGGGCATGGCTTAGTACACTTGGGAACATCAGCCGGCAGGCACAGGCATTAAAATTGCTGCTGAAAGTCACACCACTCCACAACAGAACCAATTACCTCAAGCCATGCTGTGTGATCATGCGCTAATCACTCCCCAAACATAGTTCACTAGCAGTGACTCTTGGATTTAAATATGTAATTATAGTTGTAGATTTGTAATATTTATTCATGTCAGTGAAATTGCTACAGGGTTTTTTCCAACATATGACCTATTTGCTAAAATTTGTTAAAAATGACAGTGCATCAATAACAAAAAGTAACCTGTTAATTTAATTATAAGCAAATCTTGGTTAAAGGTATTTTAAAATTAGCAGGATGTTAATTTTCACTTATGACATGCAGACCGGAAATTTTGTCCATTAAATCCGAAGTCCATTAAATTAAAGTCTGCAAAATCGAGGGTTTACTATGTATTTAGAAAACTGCAAGATTGTGGCTATTTTTGAATTGTTAAAGGAAGCTTAAATTATTTGCAGGTTTAATGCTAAAAATATCCCTTTGTATTCAAATTTTGTGATAATTAGTAATTGCACTTGGATGTAGTATGAATCACACTTTTAATTAATCAGATTAATAGGATAAGCAGAACTGAACATTACCCATTTTACCAAATAAGAGCTTCCTATAGAATTTTCTATGCTAAAGACAGGTATCTTTTCTGAAAAATAATGATGAAGTCATTTATTATGTAGCATTTTGGTTTTCTTAAAGTAGAAAGTTAAAGGAGGAGTTCAGTGATTTTGCATACATAGGTTTCATTTCTTAACTGTTCTGCTTGGCCTCTGGAAGGTCCGAGTGACTTTAGGTGGAATAACCGGATCTGTTTGCTCCTGAGGATCAGGCGAGTTCGCCAAGGAGAGGCAGGGAGACAGATGGCTGGCTATTATGTTACAGCCATCATCTGCTGGGCCCTGAGCAAATATTAAGTGAATAATATATATGTAATTGGTGTGAAAGTACAGTTGCAATATTTCTAATTCTGTTTGAAGGATAGCGACTTCTTGAACATTTGTATTTTGTAGAATATATTGAAATGTCTTTGTTTACAGGGTTAATCCATTTTAAACTATTTTAAAGTGAACATTTTTCCCTCATTTTTGACACCACTGTGCAATATTTTGAATTGAAATGGCCTATAATGGCCCCTTTTTCCCCATAACAACACAAGCACTAAATTATAGCAGTGCAATTATGTAAACAATGGAAATGCTTCCAGAATGAATCCTTCCTTTTAAATTTTCATTTTGTGTAATTGTTGGAAGGTTTGGAACCATAATAAACAAAATTATTTTACACATTTGTCATTCTAAAGGTCAATTATAAGAGAACTAAAGAAACTACACTATGCAAAATGAATAAACCAATTTCTGTTGCCATCACCATATGTTTTTTTCTTATCACTTAAGGTTTTTCCAGTTACTGTGTACATTGCGTTCAATTAAAGCGATTCATTTACCCGGCTGAATGTGGTTTGTGTTTATAGAACTGTGCTTTGGAGGAGAGGAAACAACACGCCTCTGTTTGAATTACCTGATTTTTTGTAAGATCAGTGATAAGAGACAGATGTTCTCACCAGTTACTTTCTCATAAACCTGAATGTTTTGATAAACTGCAAATTCACAGTCACCATCTTAAGTCTGGTTTTCACATTCGGTGTAGCATGTGTGTGGACTTTCAACCAAAAACGAGAGAAAAATACCAGTTTTGTGGTCTATTCACTATATTGCAACATTTTGAAGAATGAATTTTATTTCCCTTGAAGAGTTTTGTTTATGTTTTAAACTGGTCAGTTTTCAAGAGTGAACAATTTCTGTTTTAAAGTACATTTTTCATTGTGCTTATTGCTTAGCTTATTGTTTTTAGTCTGTGTAGAGTGTGAAAAAGAAACTAATTTTTGCTACCAGATTAATTTTTTGGGGGTAAATTCTCGAACTCCTTAAAAAAATGGAACCTAGGAAATCCAAAAACATCAGTTCCCTGTTTTTATTTCACCTATATACTCTGGCTAATTGTTGTAATGCTTTGCTAAGGATGTTATTTAACGTATTAATTTCTGGGATAATGTAATTTAAGAGACTTATATGTGCCACCTTTGAAATGTTTTAAAATGTTCATTCTGAATATCAGCAAAACAATAGTTCACATAATTCTACAAAGTGACTTCTAGAAAGTGAAATCTTTCATAGTCCTTTCATTTGTGACAAAAAAATTTTTTTCACTTTCACTCTTTACTTCTGTATGGCCCTTTTCATTTTACAGAGGCCTGTATTCATATCTCGTGTACCATTAGACACAACTCTCTAAAGGGAAATCATCCCATTTTATGGAAGAGAAACATGAAGCTCTAGACATGATCTGCCATGATCACATATTCTAGTGGTTGCAGTTCTAGCGGGACATTTCCCACTAGTGGTCACAATGAAGGTAGCTCTAGAGCATCAAATTGCCTGGTGGAAATAATGGCCGCTTCCCAGTCCTTTGGACTTGCCTTCATAGTACGTCTGGAGTGGGTACAGAACTTCTATCCTCCTAGGATGCAAACCACCTTTTAACAAGGAGACCTTCCGTCAGACAGCGACAGCAAAAATTCAGTAGTCTTGGTTTGCTGTTATTGTATTGATCTAAGGGTTATTTTCTGTTTATGAGACAACTTACTAGTTTTCCACAGAATAATCTTATTTAAGTTTAAAAAAGTACGTTACTTTGAAAAACAAATAATATTCACTTTGGATGTGGACATGTCAATAGCATGAGGTTGTACATAAATAATTGACATTTGGGAAGCTGTGAAGCAAGGTTCAGAGTGTCGAGATTTTTTTATATTTCCAAAGATCCCAGTTATAGCCATGAAGGTGAAAGAGGATTCTACTAGAAATTAGGGGAGTATTTTGTGGATGTTCCTTTACTGGGAAAACACATCTGCTTTCTTTTTAGTACCACACAGTTATTCCTAATTTTAAAATGTCTTCACGAAGAGAAAATCTTTGGTTTGTTCCATTTCCAGTGTGGATAAGCAAAATTAGCACGTAGATGGCCATAATTTGTCTGACTGGCCATATATTGCCCTCTTTAACCTGCACATTAACCTACTCCAGTGCCATCTTTAGCTGGCCAGGGCAGCACAGGCCCCTGCTTCTGATTGGGGCTCCGTCTTACATGGGTGGCAGGGCAGGGTAGGCTAGCCATCTGTTATTTTGCACTCTCTTTCCAATCTTCTTGCCCATAGAAACAGGTAGTTGATGTGACTTGCCACGGCCCAGAGGCAGGGGGGCCGTGTGACTTTACCTCAGCTATACACATTTCTGCTGTCTTTAGCATGAATGCCAATGTAGTGATTTTTTGTGAATGCCCCGTTTACAGGTCATTGTCTTTACACATATGAATCTCTTGAAGCAAAATGGATTTCATTTACAGATTTCAGCTTTAGCTTATTAAAGGATTTAGTTCATAATTACCATAAGCTTATCCCAGAAAAACATTTTATAATTAAAATTCTGAGTTCCAGTTGTGAAAATGGCTTATTTAAGTGTGGGCTAAAGATTTTAACAAATTGAAGTGTTCAAGGCTTAGTTCTTCATCTCAACAGATGGAATTAACACTATAAACATAAAGTTAACATCATGGTTGTTTGCATTATTAATCTTCAAATGCATGGCATTCTGCTACCTTGCTAGCCAGGTTTGCACGAATCCTTTCATTGCAGCATGTGTCAACAGAAATGTGCTCCCATCTGCTGCTGGATAGCTTGATGCCTGATATTCCGAGACAAGGCACAGCACAATGCGTACCTCTGTGAGTAATTACAGGTGTGTGGTGAGGAGCCCAGGGCATTAATCAGAGGCTTAATTATGAAAAAGGTGGATCTTTTGTTCCACTCTTGGAGCATGAGTTTACCACACACTTTCTAAACTGCAGCATCCATCTGCTCAGCCCCTTACAATGTTTGCCTTGGCTGATACCGACGCTGAAGTGTATCAAAGGACGTGATTAAAGCAGGTTTAAACATTAACTTGCAAGAAGTGAGGTTCAGGTTTTTCCTTCCTTCCTTCCTTCCTTCCTTTTATCTGTCTGTCCATCTATTTATCTATCTACCTATTTATGTTTGGCATAAGAAAAAGCTTGCTGAAATTCTAAAACTTTAGTGCTTGCTGAACTCTATCATACATATATGTGCTCTAAGAGAATAAGCATTATACAGTAATTTTAAAGAAAAAAATATAAAAACTGTACAATTTTTAGAAACCTAATGAGTCCACTGTGTAAGGAAAAATATTAGTCTTAAATGTAAACACAAAAATTCTCTTTTTAGATAAGAAATTGTTAAGTGAGGTTATTTTTATTACAAAGGATGTTTTTATGATACAGCATGTTGCTACTACCTTGCTCTAATTTAATCAAATGAGATTTGGATTATTTTGAAGGGTTTTTGAAATAGCCACACTAAAATCTGAGAAAAGAACCCAGATTTTTAAAAATTTTGCTTCTTGCTTTTTGAGACTAAGTTGTATAACTGTAAGTAACATAACTATAGTACTTGAGCATGTTTGATTAATGTGCATTGCCTAGAACTGCATAAAAAAAGTTTTTGGTTTTCTTACTAAGCTCCCTTGCTTACACATTCTCACACAGATGGTTTCGTAGATGTGGCCTGACCATGGGTGGCATGAATGCTGTCTAGTGGAGTCCTGGTCTGGTCTGCCGTAGGCCAGCCACCCACCAGGGAGAGGCTGTGGCTGACACAGGAGCGCCAGGTGTCTGGGTGGTTGGTGGCCTGCATGCTGTGAAAACGCTACTGCTGCACGTTGCAATGTACTTCGCAATCACACACTCAGAGCCACACCAACTTCCTGCCCTTGGAGAATGAGCGATCACAGCACTACCATGGCGCATGAAATTGTTTAATGTGGAATCACCTGACAAATCAATAAAAATTTCCATCTCTTTGTCTGCTTTAAGATTTTTTAATGTAAGAATATGCTGAACTTTTGAAAATCGAAGAATATGGAAAGGGCTATATAAACAGAGGTCTTATTTGTATATTTACCTCATTGCTCCTTTAGCATGTCCAAGGAGCTCACCTATAGGTGGAAGATAAGAAGTGTCTAGTCCCAATACCACAATTCAGATTTTGGACAAGTTGTCTTATAGTTTAGCGTCTCGATTCTTTTACTTGTAAAATGGTACAATAGCTCTTAGACGAACTCACTTCTAAGCGTCCGTTTTACTGAGACATTTCTATGATCTGCGCCCTCTTAGGTTACCATGCAATGGTCATGTACAGACTAACTGCCTCCTTTGGAATTTTGTTCTTGAAAGTGACAGTTGTGTTTTCTCCCCTTCCCTTTTAGGATATCTTAAATACCATTATAAAGCACTGTCCACCCCGCTTTTTCTCCCTGGGTTTTCCTGGCTTCTCAATGCTGGTGGGGGACTTCATCATGGCTGCTGCCAGGATCCTCAGGACAGACATGCTGGCGGTGAGTATGACAATGCTCAGCATCCACGTTCCCAGGAGGCTTCACAGTCGCTAACAAGGTTCAGATTTCTCCACTCTTAACAGGTGTTGACTCATTAGTGCAATGTGAAACTGGGCTCTAGGGTAGATGCCCTGGCAGCTGATGTGTGAAATTGTAGGATAAGATGACACACTGCTATTGGAAAGGCGTTTCATCAAAAGGCCAGAGTGTGAAAAATCATCCTTACTAATACTTTCAGCTCATTCACACAGTCAGAAGCAGGACTTGTCTCTTAGAATCTTACTAGCATTTGCTAGTAAATGGCACAGACATAGATGTCTATAATAAAGAGAGAATTTTAAGTGTAAGTCTAGTAGGAACTGTTTTCTTAAAATGTTAGAGCATAAAGAGATGTCCGTAATAAAGATAGAATTTTGAGGGTACATTATTATTTTCTTTGTTAATCCTCACACAAAGATATTTCTTCCATTGATTTTTAGAAAGAGTGGAAGGGAGGAAGTGAGAGGGAGAAAAAGAAAGAGAGAGAAACATCGATGTTAGAGAGAGACATTGATTGGCTGCTTCCCACACGTGCCCCATCAGGGGATCCAACCTGCAACCCAGGTACATGCCCTTGACCAAGAATCGAACCCATAACCCTTCAGTGCATTGGCCAACACTTCAACCGATGGGTAGCACCGGCCAGGGCGAGTGTACATTATTAGTAAAGTTTTCCTCATTATTGTATGAGTTGTTAGAAGTCTAGTATAAAATATTTTTAAATGTTAGAACACTAACATTTTAACTAGAAAATGAATATATATTTTCTTACTAATGTGGAGAATTCCTGTACTAAAAAAATTAGAAGAAAGTAGACTGACTTAAATGGGTATTCAGAGCTACAAAAAAGTATTTATTTGTAATCTCCATATTTACCTCGCCTACTAGGGCAGTGTCTCAGTGCCTATTGAGAGAACAGTCTTATGCATTTAAATTTAAAGAGCTTTTCACATTTGTGCCCAGTATAACTGTTACTTTTTCAGATTCATTTTTTCCTCTTCAAATGCTGTAAATAAAATTTGCTTCACTGGTCTACCGCTGTCCACCCTTGCTTGCTCGAGCTCCCCCTGCCGCCGCTGTTCTCATCGGGTCTCCCATTACTCCACTGCTGCCTCCTCAGCCACCTGCCCTAGTCTCCGAGGCTGCAGTGGGAGCCGTTGCCTGAGTGCTTCTCATCTGAGACGTTCAAGGCACTTTGCAGAACTTCTGCCACACAGGCCTGGCAGCACATTAGAAAGCAATGCTTGCCATCCGGAAGAAATTTGTGATTGTTGGTGATGTAGCCTGTGACTAGACTTGCTTCTCATCATTTTAGCAAGGCCCAGTTAGTTCCCAGAGGTGTGTATATACCTACGGTGTTTGAGAATTATGTGGCCTATATTGAAGGTGGATGGAAAGCAAGTAGAGTTGGCTTTGTGGGACACAGCTGGGCAGGAAGATTATGATCGCTTGAGGCCCCTCTCCTTCCCGGACACCAGTGTTATACTGATGTGTTTCTCCATCGATAATCCTGATAGTTTAGAGAACATCCCACAAAAATGAACTCTGAAAGTCAAGCATTTCTGTCCCAATCTGCCCATCATCCTGGTTGGGAACAAGAAGGATATTTGGAATGATGAGCACTCAGGGCAGGAGCTAGGCAGATGAAGCAGGAGCTGGTAAACCCGGAAGAAGGCAGAGATATGGCAGACAGCATTGGCACTTTTAATTACATGGAGTGTTCAGCAAAGACCGAAGCTGAGTGAGAGAAGTTTTTGAAATGGCACAGGAGCTGCTCTGCAAACCAGACGTGAGAAGAAAAAATCTGGGTGCCTTGTCTTGTGAAACCTTGCTGCAAGCACAACTCTCATGCAGTTCAACTGGAAGTGCTGTTTGTTAACCTTAGTGTATGATTACTGGACTTTTTCTTTTATCTACTAGAGGCCCAGTGCATGAATTTGTGCACCAGTGGGGTCCCTCTCCTGGCCTGTGTGATCGGGCTGAAGATGGCTCTCTGACATTTCCTGAGGGGTCCCAGATTGCAAGAGGGCACAGGCCAGGCCGAGGGACCCCACCGGTGCACAATCGGGGCTGGGGAGTGATGCAAGAGGTTGGCCAGTTGGGGAGGGACAATGGGAGGTCTCCAGGGCATGTCCGGCCTGTCTCACTCAGTCCAGATCGGCCAGACTCCAGCAGCAAGCTAACCTACCAGTCAGTGCATCTGCCCCCTGGTGGTCAGTGCACGTCATAGCGACTGGTTGACTGGACGACTGTCCGCTCCCTGGTAGTCAGTGCACGTCATAGCAAGCAGTTGAGTGGCCTTAGCATACATTAGCATATTACGCTTTGATTGGTTGAACGGACAACCAGGCGACCAGACACTTAGCATATTAGGCTTTTATTATATAGGATCATTTACCTAAGATTAAAAATCAGAAATCATCTTGCTACCAGTATTTAGAAGCCAACCATGATTATTAATGATGTCCAACCCACCTGACGCACTGGGTCCTCTGACACCCCTCTCACAGCCCTCCTCAGTACTCCCACCTGACACACCAAGGAATTTCTTAACTTCTTGCTTCTTTCTAGAAAGAGAGTTAGGCTGTAACCACTTCATAACTAACACATCTTGCCTGTCATCTGTCAGCTGCAAGATACCCTGGTGAGTCACTACTTCTGAACTTTCTCTTGAACAGACTTCATTGGCATAGCTCTGTAGTGGGCATCCAGTGTTTGCAAAATGTGCTCAGCCTTCCAGTCCAGGACTTTTGTTTGTTGGGATATTTTTGATTACTGCTTCAATTTCATTATTGCTTCTACCTATTCAGGTTTTCTCATTCTTCCCAATTTAGTTTTGAAAGATTGTGTGTATCTAGGAATTTGTCCATTTCACCCAGGTTGTCCAGTTTATTGGCATATTGTTGTTCATACTATGTCCTTATAATCCTTTGTAATTTCGGTTATGTCACTTGTTACTTTGCCTGTTTCATTTCTGATTTTATGTATTTGGGTCCTCTCTCTCTTTTCTTGATGAGTCTGATTAAAAGTTTGTCAATCTTGCTTATCTTTTCAAAGAACCAGCTCTTGGTTTCATTGATCTTTTGTATTGTTTTTTTGTTTTGTTTTGTTGGTTTTTTTTAGTCTCTATGTCATTTATTTCCACTCTGATCTTTATTATTTTCTTCCTTCTACTTACTCTGCACTTTTCTTGTTGTTCTCTTTCTAATTCTCTTAGTTGTAGGGTTAAACTATTTATTTGAGCTTTTTCTTGTAGCTTGCGGTAGGCCTGTAATGCTGTGAACTTCCCTCCTAGGACTGCTTCTGCTATTGCTAATACATTTTGGATGGTTATATGTTCATTTTCACTTGTTTTCCAGGAAGTTTATGATACCTTTCTTGATCTCATTGGTAATCCATTCATTGTTACATACTATTTAGTCTCAGTGTGCTTGAATGTTTTTGAGTGTTTTTATTGTAGTTGATTTCTAGTTTGATGCCATTGTGATCTGAGAAAATGCTTGTTATGATTTCAGTCTTCTTGAATTTGTTAAGAATTTTTTTTTCTAGCATTTAAGAATGTTCCATGTGCACTTAAGAAGAATGCCACTTTTGGATGATATGCTCTGTAGATATCAATTAAATCCATCTGATCTATTGTGTCATTTAAGTTTGCTTTTTGATTTTTGTCTGGAATAACTATCTAGTGATGTCATTGGGATGTTAAAGTCCCTTACTATGACTATATTGCTATCAATCTCTTCCTTAAAGTCTTCTAAGACTTATATAGGTACTTCTATGTTGGTGTCTATATATTTACAAGGGTTATATTTTCTTGTAGCAAACCCTTTAGTATTATGTGGTGACCTTCTTTGTCTCTTTTTATGGCCTTTGTTTAGAAGTCTATTTTGTCAGACCTAAGTATTGCCTTGTTAATGTCTCGGGAAATTGTTCTGTGAATATTTTTGTGAGGTTTTTGTTTGTTTATTTTCGTTTGCTTACTTCTCTTGCTAGTGAAATGGACAGCTAGCACAATCTTTAAATATAAATAGGGCGTTAAAAGTGCTATTGCTAAGGATGTAAAAGAAACTATGATCACAGGTCATTGAAGAGGTAAAGAAAACCCAAAACTGTTGTTGATTTGAACAGGGGAAAAGCAGTTAGCCTGTGACAGCATTTCGGAGGCGTGATAAGTGAAAAAGCTAAGATGCTGCATGCCAGCTTCCTGAAAGACACCCCTAGAATGAGTGCTGGAAGTGATTCATTTAAGGCTAGTAGGGGGTGGTTTGATAAAGTTAAGAAAAGAAGTGTTTGCTTATAGATTAAACAATACATTAGACATCTAAAGCCAAATATTACAATTTTACACCTAAGAAAGGTTAAAACAGGGAATCATTTGGGGGGCTGGTACAAAATAATTCAATTTACATTATTTCTAATGTGAAAAAATGATTCAGTCTTCAAGCAGATTGATTCTGGAACAGCCTTCTGGAACTGAATTAACACATTGAGGATGGATCATGAGAATTCTCGCTTCATACTAGTATTACACAGTGTCTTACAAAGTATCATACTTCAAAAAGATATTCACTTGTAAGAACATGTAATAAATAACTTCAAAATGCAATAGGTATTTAATTTTAAAGCATGCCTTTAACATTTATGTAAAATGCTTTTTGTACTCTTGTTCAATAGAAACTTATCTGGTCACTAGGTAAAACTAGCAATAAAACTACTGGTCTGCAATGTGTTAAGTTCAAGAACTGAGGTTCCACTGTATACCTAATTCCAGTAATGACAAACAAGTTGTCTTATACCTCACTGTATGTCAGACACTATATTTTGCTAACCATTTCTTAGTGAAATGGGAAATTAGGTAGATGGTGTCATCTCTCTTTCTCTACCTTCTGATAGCCCAACCCCTTTTCCTTTTGAATTTTCCTTAACTGTCTTTACAGCAAAACTAATATTAAGTTGATATAATTTACCCTGCTTTGCCAAGAACATAAGACTAAAAAAAACCTACAAAAAATGGAAAGCAGTCATGAGAGAGTTTTAATCCACAGACCGCTCTTCACATGCTTGTTTATTCCCAAGTATAGTGATATTTTTCATTCGTGGAAGTTAGCTTTTTCATTTAGGCAAATCTCTCTTGTGTAAGTAAGTATTCACCTGTGAGAGAATAACCAGGCATAGTTTGATGTTTTTTATCTAAGATAAAATAATTATAAAGATTCCCTTTCATGGTCATAAAATAAGTAAAACATGTTGTCTCTTATTTAAAGTTTCTAAATTATAAGAAGAAAAATGTGTTTCCCTTTCCTGTGTGCAGGCCCCTCGTTCAGAAGCTCTGACCATTCTCGGTTCTCTTGTCTGCTTTCCCAACATCTACCGGAAGATCCCTCTGCTGCAGTCCGTGCCGGAAGTTGGTGAAGTCATCACAGGAACCGAAGATGTCAAGGTACATAATGCACTTGACTAAATCTCAAGTTTAGAACTTTACCATTCTAGCTCAATGGTTGTCTCTTCCATTATTACACAGTGACCTGATTATCTGAAAGTTTTGTTATATCATTTAAATGTTTCAATAGTTGTGTTTTTTAGAGGGCTGTTTTAGGGAGATTAAATGTATGAGATTCAGAGAATACTATAGTTAAAACTGATAGGTTCCTCAGGTATTTTTTATTAGATCTGTTTATCATGCCTATGAGTCATAACCATGTAACAAATCATCCTTTATAATAATTTTATTGGTTTAATTATGCTACATTAGTGCATCAAATGAATTTATTTAATACAATAATTGAATAAGCTAAATATTCAATTTCATTACTGGCCTGATTAATTCCTACTAATAATTTGAAATTCCAAATTATTCCTTAGAGAATAAAAGTAAACATTTGTTCTCTCCTCCGCTGATTTTGGGATAAACAAAAGTGCATTTCAAATCCCAGAATCGATCAATCTGTCTATCTACCTGTAGTATATAATTATAATAAAAGTTGAGTGTGCTATATCTAGTTCAATTAAAGTAAAAGAAAACCAGGGATTTCCTATCTGGAAGTCTCACTGGCTTTGCTACATTTTTGAATTCTGTTGTCTAGACCGGCTTTGTTGCCCAGGGGCTCCCTGTGAGTCCCATGTTTCCTCCCCTAGGTTCCCGGGTCCATTAGGAGCTTCTAACTGCCTCGAACAGTCAGAACATGCGGGAAACCAACTACTAAACAGAGTTTTTATTTTACTTAATTGTGTTTTTTTTAGCATTACCTCATAAATATTCTACTGAAGAATGCCACAGAGGAACCAAGTGAATGTGCAAGGTAAATGTTGAATAAAATGTAAACAATTTTACATTTTTATGATACCCATTTGTGTGTAAACACAATGTTACTAAACACAGTCTTTCACATTGCCCTTATACACGCTAAAAAGTATAACAAATATTATATCAGGAAAATGCTTCACTTAATTTTTTCCAGTTTCCACTATGATTCCTTCATTGAGTTATGATTTATTTAGAAACATATTTCTTAATTTCCAAACATGGTTATTTCTATTTATTTTTTGCTACTGATGAGTTAATTGCATTGTGGGTCAGAAATGCTGTCTGCCCGATAATAGTCTTAGAAATTGTTGAAATTTGCCTTATGACCCTATCTGTATTGAGTTTTTGCAAATGTCTCATACATGCTTGAAAAACAGTGCATGTATACATTGTTCTCCAGTTGTTGGGTATAGTATTCTAGATGTGTCTAATGAAATTTTTTATATAATTCCAAGTTGAATAGATTTTAGTGGATTGAACAGAGTATGGGTTAATCTGGGGGGAAATAATGTTATTAATTTTTTAAATCGTGTCCTTTAAATATTCCATAATATTTTTAATTTTTTTATCACTTGATCATTTACTGAGAAAAATACATTAAAATCTCCCTGTGTATCTGTTCATTTTTGTTTTATATATATATTTGAAGCTACGTTAATAGCTGCAAAGAACTTGAGTTAGATATGTAATGAATTAAATATTATATTTATGTAGTGACCCTTTTGATCTCTAAGGGTAAATTTTTTATCTTAAAGACCACTTGTCTGATATTGATCCAGCTATTTTTTAATAATAATTTCTATCTTTTTATTTTTTTATTTTATTTTATTTTTTAAATATATTTTTATTGATATTTTACAGAGAGGAAGGGAGAGAGAGAGTTAGAAACATCGATCAGCTGCCTCCTGCACACCCCCTACTGGGGATGTGCCCGCAACCCAGGTACATGCCCTTGACCGGAATCAAACCCGGGACCCTTCAGTCCGCAGGCTGACGCTCTATCCACTGAGCCAAACCGGTTTCGGCTATCCTTTTAAATTTAATCTTTCTGTATTCTTCTCTTTTAAATTCTCTTTTTGCAAAAACTGTAGATCTTTTATCCTTTTTTTTTTATTATTATTGGCCCTTCCCAGTATTTCATTTTCTTCCTTCTCTTGCCTTCATTTTTCCCCTCTCCTTTTTTTCTGTCTTCCTCCTTCCTATTCATTCTTCTTTCCTTCCTTGTTTTCTTTTTTTTTTCAGATTATTTTTCTACATTATATTTATTACTCTTGTTTTTTTAGAAGTCATAGATACCCTTTCAGTTCTTTTAAAGGTTACCTTAGAAATGTTAATATGCATACTAATCTTACTAATTCTGAAGTTAGTCTATTTTTACCCTCAACATTGCCAGTTCCTTAAAACAGTCTTCTGATTTTGCTTCTCCACCATTACACCTGCTCTTTCCCTGTCTCCCTCTTCTCCCTATACCTTTTAATGGTAGAGTGACTTGATTCTTTTCTCTCCATGACCTTCTAGATATTCTCATTCATTCTAATCAGAAATTAAATTCCACCTACCCGCTGATGATACTGAATTTATTTACCTGGACCCTACTGGGAACCCATAATATATTCAGGCTTATATATTAAACTGCTTACTTAATATCTCAACTAGGCTGACTTAACATATCCAAACTTAACACACTGTAATGAACCACTGAGTCTTCTGACTGTCTCCTAGACTGCATCTTAGTAAATGGTACCATCGTCTTAACTAGATTTTTTAATCTAGAAGTTTGGGGAAAATTCTTTATTTTTCCATTTCCCTTAGCCACCATATTGAAACCTTCAACAAGTGTTGACAATACCTTTTTTTCAAACCCTTTTTCTTGAGTGTAGAAAGTCAAATTTCTTTAATAGAAATGATATGGTCAGTCTTTCTTAGTTGTGTATAAAAGGAATCAAACAATGAAAGTAAGGGAATGTAAGTGTAGGTAAACACACAGACTGAAATATGATTGAGATTTCAAATAAATGGAGGAGACTTAAGAAAGAATATAGTATACTTGTGAGTGATGATTTAGAAAAATCAAGAAAAAAAATTAGAAGTTTTGTTGTATAAATTGGAGTGGTATGAGATGGTACTAAACAGGAGAGTGTGTTGGAATATAGCAGGAGAATGAAAGCAGTATTGCCATTAGCTAAAAAAAAAAGGGGGGGGGTTGATAGATAAAACTCATTAAGGATCACAAAAAACATACTTGGGATACAGAGAATCTTAATTGGTAAGAACACCTAGGCTTGAGGAATATGAGAGTATTAGAATTGGAAGATGCTAAATGGGAATGTTAAATAATAAATTTCAAAGAGAAAATAGCATGGAAGAGCTCTTATAAGTTAGTGTGGCTTTAAGACTCAAAGCAAGTGCGAGTAGTTTAGATTATAAAACCATTTTATGGGTCACAAATGTTCTCCATAGTGCAAAGCTAATAGTTACAGAGTAATGCAAGTCCTAGAAATGAGAGATCTTTGCCCTTAACAAATTACCTTTGACAAATAGGTTAATGAGTTGTAAAAAAAACACACATTCATATACTAGTACACACACTCCTAAACATATACACACATGCACACAAAGAAAGAGAGGCTCTTAAAATGGTAAAAAATGAAAATTTTAAAATAATTCCAAGTTGTATAGATTTTAGTGGATTGAATGGAGTCTGGGTTAATTTGGAGGAAAATAAAAAGTGTAGAGTACCTGGGAATATAGAGTACTATATGCAAACTAAGAATGCAAAGTACAGTTTCTAGATGAGAATAAGCAAAGGAATTAGGCAAGAGAAGAGATAGATTTAGACAGTTCTGTACAGGAAGGAATATCCAGGATCAAAATAGTGTGGAACTCCTGATAATGCTGGTGTTGGAGACACAGAAATGGCCGGGCACACCTTGTAAACTGAGTTGCACTGCTTTACTGAGTGAATTTCGGTAGAAAGTGATACAATCTCCAAAGGATTTTTAGTATGTTTGTTCTGATGCACTTAGTCTATCCTAATTTAAAGAGGTGAGAATCCAAAGAAACTTGGTGGTTTTAAAACCTCAAAATATACTGATTTTAATTGTGGAATTATATTGAATACAAATGAACTTTCAGTGTAGAGAGCTGAGCAGTATGTCCATTGTGATTGGCACTGGATGTGACCTCTTTTTACAAAGAACAGATACATATTATAGCCAATGTCTGACTCTGAGTAGTGGTTTGAATCCACTTTTTGTTCTGAAAATAAGCAGTTTTGGGAGCAAATATTTTAATTGTGTGTATGTCGGCATTCAGAAAAAAAGATAACAGGCATATGACTTTTTTGGTTATTATAAAAGATAATTAAATATGTCAGTTCCAAAGAGAATTATCATTTAAAATTGATTTATAATTGAGAAAGGTAATTTGTAAAGGACTGTGCAACTCAAAAACTATTTTGTCGTAATACGTTGCTTAAGAGTAATAATAGTGAAACTTATTTTGAAAGTTGTATTCAAATATTCTTTACAATAAAATACAGGATCTGTCTTCTATTTGTGATAGGTGTTATGTATCTTATTTTAAGGAAAACAATTACAAACTCAATTTCCAACAATTTTCTAGCATCCTCATTTTTAATTTTTCCTCAAAAATATTTTGAAGCAGTAAAATGTACTTAAAATTAGTTTCAACAAAGATAGGTTGATATGTTGATGGTCTGTGACATTAAAAGAAAATATACCATTTATTTTATTAAATATTGAATTACTAACCATTCTAAATATTTCTAATTGTCCTGAAAACTGGTCTATGTAAGGTACCTTACCTTTTTTGCTCAAGAAGACATTTTGTTAATGTAAATTTTGCTACTCTTAAAAAATATTTTGTCATTTGAAAATACCAAGAAAATTTGGTCTAGGAATTAAATTAAAACATTAAATTTCATGCAAGTCTCCCTCCTTTTTCTTTCTGAAAAGATGCATTGCCATTTGCTCCCTCGGGGTTTGGATATGTGAAGAACTTGCACAGTGCACGAGCCATCCTCAGCTGAAAGAGGCCATCAATGTGATAGGTGTCACTTTGAAGGTATTACCAACTCATGATGTACATTTGACATTAAGCCATATTCTAGGTTTTCAACTAGTTTTTATTTGAATTAGCCCTATTCCACCCCCCCTCCATTACCAAGAGGGTGTTTTTTAAAAATATATTTTTATTGATTCAGAGAGGAAGGGAGAGTGAGAGAGATAGAAACACCAATGATGAGAGAGAGTCATCAATTAGCTGCCTCCTGCACGCCCCCCACTGGGAATTGAACTGTGACTTCCTGGTTCATAAGTCAGCACCCAACCACTGAACCATGCCAGCAGGGCACCAAAAGGGTATTTTTAATTTAAAAATATATATTTTTCTGAGAGCTAGGGTGAATGTTCGGTCAGGTCCTCAGGAGAGGCCACCAATGGCTGCTTCCCGACTGGCCACTGCAACCGGTCCTCCAGTCTGAGCATTTCTAGACCAAGTTCACTAGCAAATTGGGTTCCCCTGGTGGCTGGGCATTTCCTGTGGCAAGCAGGACACCTGGTGGGAGTGACAATAAAGTGGGATTTTGTGCGCTGGCTTCATAGGTGGGACTGGGAGAGACATAACAGTCCTGATTATGACATTGAGTGCTTACAGTCCAGCTGGACTTTGGGCACTCTTAGGACATCTTTCTGCCTTTTCTTTGTTAATGAAAAGAAGAACTGTCATTTACTGGGTACTCATGCTGGGCCTGATTCATGCTAAAGTCTCTGAATGCTCTGGTTAACCTTCATGACAGCACTGAGGTAGATGTTACAATCCCTGTGTCACTCCAAGGGAAAGCAAGGCCAGGGAATTCAGATCGTGATCCCACAGCCTTGCATGCATAGTGATGGAACCAGCACTGAGAGCTGATCTGTGTGGCATGAAAGACAAAAGTCAACTTTTATATGTACTGTGAGACCACTTTTTAAACTAGAGCTCAAATTCTGCTGGGTCCTTTCCTGGCTCCTGCTTAGAAATGATGGTACAAATTTTAGCATTGCTGTTAGTACACCCCTGGAATGAATAAGTGGCCAGCCCCTGGCAGGCACTGTGCCGAAGGTTTGTGGAAGTTCTCCATTTCTAGGTAATTTACCATTTTACAGTGGACGAACTGAGGTGCAGAGGAGTTAAAGAACTTGTTCCAGGCTCTGGAGCAAGCATGTCAAACTTGAAGCTGGTGGGCCACATGCCTCGTGGCGGGCCACATGCCTTGTGGCGGGCCGCGAGTTTGACATGCTTGCTCTAGAGTCTGGAGTGACAACCTGGCCTTGCTGAATCCTGGACTGTCTGTCTATCACCCACATCCAGGCTCTTGCCTGCCCTCTCTGCTATCTGCCACATGCTGCTCTAATAATAACAGCCATTGCAGCTGGCGCTTGTGACAGTCATCGACAGCCCCTGTGCCGCCTTTTGTGTGTCAGCCCCACAGGATAACGCCATTGTTCCCCTGCCTGTGTCTCAGCATCCAGCCCTCTGGTCTGGCCCCTGCCTTTCTTGGCAGCCTGATTTAATGGCAACCCTCCTCACCCACCACTCTTCTGGCCAAACTCAATGCTCCTGTTCCCTAGGTGTGCCCTCTGACCACCTCCCTCTGCCACCCTGTCCTCTCGCTTCCCTCCTCAACATCACTTGGGATTGCCCTTTACGTCTTGAGAGCTGGAAAAACGCTTGCTGGTGATCCCTGTGGAGAGAAATGGAAAATTAATTAAACCAAGATTATCACTTAGGAGTGCTCCCTCTGCCCTGAGAAGGGAACTGAACTCTGACCTTGGTCATTGTGTTTAATCCTTAGAATTATCCCATAAGGTGAAGGGTTATTGCCAACTCGGCTTTACAGATGAGAAAAATGAGTTTATTGAGAATAATAGAGCTTGTCAGGGTCAAACCCAAGATACTCTGGCCTCGTGTCTGGGCTTTGTCACAAATGTGGTGTGCAGGATACTCTCACTGACTCCCAAAGCCATGGAGAAATACTCACATATAAAAGTGGAAAAAGTTGGGTATCAATTGTGTATCTGTAGATTCCAGTTCATTTTTTTAATATTTTATTTTTTCAATTCTAAGATCTGTTTTTCAAATTTGAATTTTTCTTAAATCTAGAAATGTATATTTAATGTAATGTGCCCCCCCCCCATCTTTACCCCTTTCCTGGAAAATATGTTAATAATTTGATATTATCTTGAAATTAAGAAGATGTACAGATGTACATATCTATATATTTATGTAGTATAGAAGAGAGATGGAAATTGGTAACAAGAGAAAAAGAATATGAATACAAATTTTTATTTATACAAATTTTCAAAAATGTCTATAAATATGAGGAAAATCGTAAGGCAACAGAAAAATATGTACCTGCCCTTAACTCTGTCACAAGTGTTCCAGCACAGTGCATGGATGTGGATCTGCCACTCCTGTACATTCTGTTATTATTTCCATTTTAGAAATAAAAGAGAAGGTGACTAAGGAAAGCCAAGGAACCTCTCTTGTTCCAGCTTGAATGAAGTAGTCTTTAAAAAATGTACAAAAGATCAATGAAAACCAAGAGCTATTTCTTTTAAAAGATAAACAAGATTGGCAAGCCTTCAATCAAATTCATCAAAGAGAGAGAGAGAGAGAGAGAGAGAGAGGACCCAAATAAATAAACTCAGAAATGAAAGAGTAAAAGTAACAACTGATTCCACAGAAATACAAGCGATTTTAGGAAAATATTAACAAATGATTGTATGCCAACAAATTGGACAAAATGGATAAATTCCTAAAAACATGCAAACTTCCAAAACTGAATCAGAGAATCTGAATAGACAGATTACAACTAGTGAAATTGAAGCAGCAATAAAAACACTCCCAACAATATAAAAGCCCTGGACCAGATGCCTTCACAGGTAGATTTTACCAAATATTCAAAGAAAAACTAACACCTATCCTTCTCAAACTTCCAAAAAATTCAAGAGGAGGGAAGACTCCCAAGCTTATTTTACGAGGCCAGCATTACCTTAATTCCAAAACCAGATAAAACCACGACAAAGAAGTGAAGTTGTAGGCCAATATCTCTGATGAACATAGATGCTAAAATCCTCAACAAAGAATCAGCAAATGGGATCCAGCAATATGTTAAAAAGATCATACACCATGACCAAATGTGGCTTATTCCAGGTATGCAAAGCTAGTACGATATTCACAAATAAATAAATGTGATACATTATCTAAACAAATTGAAAGTAAAAAACCACATGCTCACATCAATAGATGCAGAAAAAGCATTCAACAAAATCTAACACCCTTTTCTGATAAAAACTCTCAGCAAAGTAGGAATAGAGAGATCATATCTCAACATAATGAAGGCCATATATGACAAACCTATAACTAAAACTAAAACCGTTCCCCTTAGAACAGGAAGAAGACAGGGATGTCCACTTTTACCACTCTTGTTCAACATAGTACTGGAAGTCCTAGCCACAGGGATCAGACAAGAAGAAGAAATAAAAGGCATCCAAATTGGAAAGAAGGAAGTAGAACTCTCATTATTTGCATATGATTGATATTGTATATAGAAAACCCTAAAGACTCCACCAGAAAACTACTAAATTTAATAAATGACAAACATAACAGATCAGCTCAGACAGCCATTAGTGTCATAAAGAAACTATAGCAGGGGGACAGGATGAAACGGAAGAGCTAGAGGGGGTGGACTGCAACTTTGTGTGGGTATGGTGGCTGTGCTATGATCTAAAAGATGTGACAGCATCAGCCGAATGCAGATCTGGAAAATGAGTGCCCCAGGCAAACAAGGAACAGGTGTAAAGGCCCTGGGGCAGAAGTAAGCCAGAGTGTTTGAGGGATGAGAGATGACCATGAGAATCAGGTCATCTGAGGCCTGGATTGCTTGTTGAAAGTGTGAAGAGCCCTTGAGTGCAGATTCTCTTACCCTGGGTTTACCTTGCACCTATCAGGAAGGGGTAGTCAGTAACTTTTTATTCTGTAGAATTAAAATTAATCACCTTCTTCCTTATCCTCTACAGCAGTGGTCGGCAAACTCATTAGTCAACAGAGCCAAATATCAACAGTACAACGATTGAAATTTCTTTTGAGAGCCAAATTTTTTAAACTTAAACTTCTAACGCCACTTCTTCAAATTAGACTCGCCCAGGCCGTGGTATTTTGTGGAAGAGCCACACTCAAGGGGCCAAAGAGCCACATGTGGCTCATGAGCTGCGGTTTGCCGACCACTGCTCTACAATAGTCACCGAAGTGCTAAATGTTAGCTTTTCTGTGTTGTTTGTGTGGTATCCAAGTCAGTTGGTGTCTGCTTCATGTGACTTGGAGCTCCTTGGTGTGGAAATAACTAAGCTACATACATATACAGAGGTTTCCCTAGCAGGGACACAGAGTCATTGGCAAAGGTATAGGTGGCAATGTAGACCAAGGTTCTGGCCAGGGTGCCCTGCCTTTCATGCACCCTCAGCCATCAGTCTTTGCAGGGGTTACCCCTTTGACATGCCATCTCACAAGAAATTTAAGCAGCCAGAGGACCTTGGACACATGCAGGCTCAGGAAACATGCACAAAGTAATTGAATATATCATAACTTGTGAGTCTTGTTCTCGTAATCCCACATTTTTCATATTTTTTTATGTTACACATGTGGGTTAAGTTTAATTTCCTAGGATAGAAAGTCATTTGATCATTCCATTTCTCCTTGTGTGAAATGAAGATAACATTTATCTTAAAGAGCTGTTGATGAAGATTTTTCAACGCTAAAATGATTATCTTGTAAAAGGTTCAGCAGCAGATATTCAATAATGCACTGAATTTAAATTTCCTACTAGTCAGCACTAGGATTTATGTGATCACATAAAAAAACTTTTGAAGTTATGGTTTTAATTTCCAAGTGATTAAATGATAGTTATTTGTTTCTATAGAATGCTATGTAAATTAGTATAGCTAGTTTGGACAAGAGGCAGTTATAGAATGGTGATCATGTATAAATTATCTGGTATTAGGACACATTTTTCACCAAAACAAAAATTCGAAGAAACCTGAAATACTAATTCAGAAGAATCTATGCATTCCTATGTTCATTGCAGCTTTATTTACAATAGCCAAGATTTGGAAGCAAACCAGGTGCCCATCAGTAGGTGAATGGATAAAAATAGCTGTGGTACATTTACACAATGGAATACTACTCAGCTGTAAAAAAAAAAAAAAATAAGGAAATCTTACCCTTTGCGACAACCTGGATGGACCTGGAGACCATTATGCTAAGTGAAATAAGCAGGTCAGAGAAAGACAAGTAGCATATAATCTCACTCATATGAGATATAATGGACAAAATGAACTAACTAGCAAAATAGAGACAAACTCATAGAACAGATTGACAGCTGTTGGGGTGAGGGTTTGGAGGGCTGGGTGGTGGTGGTAAAGGGATTAAAAAAAAAAAACACCTCATGGACACAGACAACAGTGTGGTGATTGCAGAGGGGAGGGAGGGGAAAGAGGAGTGGCGGAGGGTAGCGGAAGGATACATGCTGATGGAGACTTGACTTGGGGCGGTGACCACATAGTACATACAGTGTACAGATGATGTGTTGTGGAGTTGTGTACCTGAAGCCTTTGTAATTGTTAACCAGTGTCACTCATAAATTCAATAAAGAGAAAAAAAATCGAAATAAGGAAATATATCTCTAAAAGGAGCTAGAAAGAACAACTTACGTTCTTCCTTAGTAATAATGTACATGTTATTTGAGGTTATTTAGTTTGGGGTTTTGTTTCCTTTCTTAGTTTCCTAACAAAATCGTGGCTCAGGCAGCTTGTGATGTTCTTCAGTTGCTGGTTTCCTACTGGGAAAAGCTTCAGACGTTTGAAACCTCTCTGCCTCTGAAAATTGCAGAAGTAAGTCTGTAATGCTGAAGTATAAGCATTTCCTTTTTGTTATACAGGGTTCCCCCCCAAAATGTATATACACTTTAACAGCTGATAGCTTGATTTTCAAAATGAAATTTATTTTAATAAACACTGCCTTTATAATTATTCAAAGTGTGTATATACATTTTTGGGGACTTTGATATTTAATTGATTGTAGATACTCAATTGTTAGAGAGCGAACTATTAAATTACCAGGCGAGTCCTCAGCTGTGATTTCAGGCACTACGTAGAGAAGCCACCAGTGTTCCAGGGCAGAGTCTTACACTTGGAGAGTTTGAAAGGCAGACACGACCACAACAAAGAGACCTTTGTAGCCTGAGCTTCATTCATACAGAGTAATTTGGATGGTGCCAAGGAAGAGTAGGCAGCTGGTTAGGATGCCCTCTGTGTGTGTGGTGGGAGGAGCAGCGAGGAGTGGGGGACTGCTGTGTAAAACCAGGAGTCTCTCCCAGACTGAAGGCCCAGACTGTGCTTCTGCTATAGCGTGATTGCCAGCTGTAATGAGATTACTGCTGTAATACCCTCTGTGAGGGTAACTAGTGGAGGAGAGGGACAGAGGACCAGGAAAAATCATCTCAGTCGTAATGTCCTGGAGGTTGGTTGCATTGGGAATGCTTGCTTGTACGGGAGCAATAACCCTCCTCCCGTAGGGGCCTGGTGGAAAATCACACCAGTTCCTGCCAGTTTGTATAGCAGTACTCTTTAAAACATGCCCTGTTCTTTACATTTAGTGGCAACTCTTTAAGGAAATGTGGTTTGTTTCCATGTGGTATTAGAGGGAGAATGATATTGATTTATTTTTTTCTCAGCCCTAGACAAATTTTACCAATGAGATCACTTTGTTCTCTCAGAGATACATCAAATATCACAGGTGACTTTTTACCTTAAGTGGCCTAGAGTGAAATAGAACTGTGGACATAGGAATATAAGGTGCTGCAAAATGGAATTGAGTTTTAGGGCAACCATATAATTTACATCTACATGGGAGACCTTTGAAAATAATATGGTGCTATGGCACTAGGAAAATAGTGTAGAGCTGGGTAATTTATAAGAAAACGAAATAGGAGCATTTTCATACTATTTTTGAAAGTACTTTTTGCTTTCTACACAAGTGTGGAGACTGAAGATAGAAATTTTATGACTACAAATATAAATATTTCTTTCTCTGGGACCCCCAATTTTGCCATCAACAGAATGAGATGGAAGCCACGTGGGACTCTTACCATATGGCTTCCAAAAGTGCCACTATGGTCTATTTGATTGAGGATTTTTCTTTTATACAGATCCTTGTGGCCACAATTGCTTTTCTTTTACCCAGTGCAGAGTACTCCTCAGTGGAAACAGATAAAAAGGTAGGTGGCACACTGGCTAAGTTTTGCCTAGAGTCTGTTTTTTAAAAATGTAAAACAGAATGATAAATAGTATTATATGCAGGGATATCCTCTATAACATCTTTCTCTGTTAACCCTCGTGAAAACCTTACGCATTCATTTATTCCTTTTTTGTGTGTCCATTGAATAATTACTATTATGCAGGGACAATTCTGTTGTTTGTTATTGCCTTTAGTGAAGTTTAAAAGACTGCAGTGTAAGATACTGGGCCTGTTTCCTTTTCCAGTTCATTGTATCCTTGCTCCTCTGCCTGTTGGACTGGTGCATGGCATTGCCGGTGAGTGCCCTGCTCCACCCGGTGTCCACGGCGGCCCTGGAGGAGCAGCACTCACGCAGAGCCCCTTTGCTGGATTACATCTACAGGGTGAGTCTCAGTTGGTCCTGGGCCTGGAGGGCATGGAGTATGGGCTTAAGCATCAGAGAATCACCAAAATAGGTTTTATGCATTTCCCTATTTATCAGTGCCCTTTTGAAAAGAATTTATTGGGCAGTGGGGGGGAGGGTAAAAGAAACAAATAATTTAAAGAGGGAAAACAGGACAGATATAATTGTAAGAAGCAATGATTACCATATGAAAGATGAATGCATTTTCACATGACTGTCATCTTTAAACAACTGCTGTTTGATCAAATCCCCCAATTTTCATGGAACATGATCCAAATCTACTTAACTTAAAAAAGAACTGTTTATATAGTAGGAATATCCATAGCCTTAGTTTGAGAAAAATCTATTTTTCAAAGGAACAAAAAAATATAGTGGTCCCAGTAATCTCTTAAAAGATATTAAGAAATAAATTAATGAAATGTATCATATCAAAATAATTACCGTCATCATTTTTATAGTACATAAAATATTGTACTATTTTACCCCATAATCATGACTAGGTGTGGTATTTACTCTGGACCCTTTTTACTGTTCTTCTACACAGACTTCAGTCTGTCCTGCGATGGCCTTATGTATGTACGTATTTATTTATTTATTTAATATTTGGGTGTCCATTCAATAATTACTATTATGTAGGACAATTCTGTTGTTTATTTATTTTGGTAACGGACCTTTAATAATAGTTTTTTTTTTAAAGATTCCATGTCATTAACTGATTACTTTTATTTTAAAATTTATTAAATTAAAAAAATACCACTTAACCATAGTTGAAATTCTACTAAAAAGTATTGTATATTTTTAAATGGATTCTTCACTAGTTGAAGATTTTGGTTGCTATGTTAGCTTTATAAACCTATTTGAGGCTGGTTTGACCCACTAAAGCAGCCACAATCATTTAAATTCATCTCTTTTTTAAAAGATGTCTCTTAAAATTGCTTTACCAATATAAAAGTCACCTCATAGTTAACATGATTCGCAAATTTATTGAGTAACTCTTCATTGTATTTTAAAAGGAAACTTTCTATTGAAGTACAAATGCATCTAGAAAATTGCATCAATCATAAGAGAGAGCTTGATGAATTTTCACAAAGTAAGCACACCTGTGAAACCTGATCCCAACTCTAGAAACAGAACATTTTTAGCCTCCCAGAAGCCCCCACTGCACCTCCTCCTAGTCACTAGCTCCCTGTGTGTGGTGGTGGTGGTTTATCTTGTGGCTTATGCCATAGCTAGGCTTTGTCTCCCAAATTATTTCCTTCTACTACTTATGTGGCCTTGGGTGGACTAGAGCAGGACTTAGGTGTGTGCGACCATACAGAATGGCAAAATAGGCGCTTTTTTTCTTTTTTTTTAAACTTGAAAACGTATTTATTGTCATTGATGTGAAAGGAACAAATAAACTTGCTAATAGCAAGATTATGTTTTAGAATGGAAAGGATTTGATGTTTTCAAGTATTACGAAGCAGGAGTCCTACCTTCTAAGGCAGTGGTTGCCAACCGGTGGTCCATGAGGTCCGAAAGGTTGGCGACCGTTGGTTTAAGGAAACCTTTGGAGCAGTGGTTGCCAACCGGTGGTCCGTGGACCACTGGTGGTTTGTGAGGCTTGAAAGGTTGTCAACCGCTATCTTAAGGGACAGAGCGTTATCCATGGCACACATTCCCTTCTGTTTTTCACAGGTTCTGCACTGCTGTGTTTGTGGCTCAAGCACATACACCCAACAGAGTCACTACACACTGACTCTGGCTGACCTGTCATCCTCAGATTATGACCCCTTCCTGCCACTGGCAAACGTGATGAATTCTGAGCCAGTCCAATATCACTCATCAGCAGACTTGGGCAACCTGCTTACTGTTGAAGAGGGTGAGATTTTTTTTCAGAATATTAATTTTTGTGGGCAGGAAAAGGAAAGATTATAGCCTTTTATCCATGCTTGCTGTGTTGTTTTTAATTCTAGTTGTTGAATTCCTGGTTTCTAGAGTTCTCTGAAAATTCTGCCTTTCTTGTTTTTCCTCTTTTTCTCTGTTTCTTCCCTACCCTTTCTTTTCTCACCTTAGTTGAATGTTGTGTTATTGAAGAACCATATGTCTCAGACCCATGGGACCCACAAGAACAGTTCATTTTCTATCCCCGAGGAGCTTTACATCTAAAGGGAGAGACAGGAGTAATACACAAGGACTCATTTGTAGACTGGTAGCACCATAGCAGCTTACCATGGAGAAAGACCAAAGCCAGACTTTGAAGGATGGACAGACTCTGAAAGAAGACTGTGAAGTGTTCCAGACTAAGAGAGCATCCTAAAGAGAGAGATGGGAATTTACATGCCACAGTTTGAGGATAGATCAGTTCACAGCACAGGGGCCATTTTAGAGTGTAGGTTATGTCCTCCTTAACCAACCTTCTTTCCAGAATGACAAGAGCTCATCTCTGGATTGTGAGTCAAAATGTGGTTGTGTCATCTATACTTACATTGCATAGAGCCACAACGCCCCCCCCACCTACACACACACACACACACACACACACACACACACACACACACACACGAGTTTATGTAAATCTAGTGAACTCTGAGTATTAAATTGTTTCAATGTCAGTGTCCTGGTTGTAATATGGTACTATAGCTATGTAAGGTGCTACTATTGGGGTGAAGGATATTTGGAATCCCTTTGTATTATTTGTTACAAGTGCACATGAATCTTCAATTGTCTCAAAATAAAAAGTTGAGTAAAATGTGGGTGTCAAGGCCCAAGAATGGATCCCTGGGTAAAAGCGTCCTTAAAGACAAAGGAGTGAGGGAATGTCACCAGAAAAGCAAAGTGAGGGAAATGGAAAAAGAATCATTTCTAGCAAATCAAAGGAAGAGGGGCATGTCAGGAGCCGAGGAAAATCAGCAGTGTAGGAACTTCAGAAAGCTCAGGTAGGGTGAGAGCAGAGCAGGACCTGTTCTGTTTCCCCACTGAATGTTTGTTGGTGGTTTTGCTGGGTACTTTGGGCAGAGTGATTGGTCTGTAGCCAGATAGCATGAACAGACGACCGGGGGTGACCATTCAGCACTCTTAAGACAGACCCCTCTTGTGGGGCCCTTGGTGGAGAGAGGAAGGACACAGCAGGTACTAGCCATGTGAAGACATGGGGTCCAGAGGCTGTGCTTTCGAAAACGCAGTCTGGAGTGTGATTCATGCTGAGAGGAGGGGCTGGGTAAGGTGTGAATGAAGAGGACAGCAGTCGGGGCCCCAGTCAGGAGCATGGGCTCTGGAATCAGCCAGCCCTTATTTTAGCTCCATTTTATAGATGAGCAAACTGAAGTGCAGGGATTTTCCCAAGGGTGTGCAAGTCAGAAGTAATGGAGGAGGGGTTTGAATTTAAGGTTTAATGACCAACTTCCTGAAACCTCGTATTAGTTATTCTGAAATTTTGCAAGAATACACTAAAGACTCATTTTGAGTTATATTGCTGGTGGATGGTTTGTGGCACATTTTCATCTTGACTTCTTGTTACCCTCCATTTACTTAATTATGTAATTGTCTTTTTTCTGGAGTTCACTGTTTGCTTTTCCACACAATTGTAAATGCAAACCATATTTTTTTAAGAAAGTGACCCTTTATCTGTTTCCTTTGTTTCTTACATTGTAGTCCATGTCTCATAAAAAAAAAGTAATCTTCTTTTTCCTAAAGTTATTAATTTACATTCATCCCTATAACTGTCATAAAAATTGGTTCACCACTTATTATGATTTATCACTTGAAAATAGCAGATTAGCAAGTTAGTGGAAAAGGATAAACCTGAAAATGCACCTTTAAGTTTTGGTACCATTTTTCTTTCAATGTACAACATTCTTTGACTTGATCATTCTCCAGAAAACCTCAGGACCTTAATGTAGACTTGTCCTAATATACTTCTGTGGTATTAAAAATAATCATTACCATTTTAACTAAATAAAAAAGCAAAGAAGCTTAGAAATACCGGCATATACAAATATTCCTGCTGAGTGACTATATCCTGTTAAGAGCAAAGAGGAAAAATAAAGATGATAACTTAGGTATTTTAGGTTGAACAGAATATGCTCATATTTGAGGGTTTTTTGTTTTCATTTAATGCTGTAATTCATCATTCGTAACCATACTATCCTAGTCAAATAATATTTCTGATAAGCAATATTATATTTTATCTATTATTTTTTCATAGACCATTTGATAAAATTGCCACTTGCAAATAAAGTGACAGACTACCTACAGCTGAGATAGCTGCTGGCCCAGCTCAAGGAGAAGCTGCTTGTGGCTCGAACATGTGCTCTCATTAATAATACCTCACTGCTTAAAGTGAAAGGAGTGGGGGAGCTTTTAAAAATAAAAGTTAAAGGGCAACCTAAAATTATTGATTTTATACTTTATTTCTAAGTTTAGAAAAATAAAATAAATATTTGGAATATGTTTTTCAGAATTTGTAGAAGTCATGGGCTTGTTTTTTCATTGATGGAATCTAGATTTTATATTTTTCAGGGCACCCACAGGCAGTTGATTTAGCTGAAGTCTGAAAGGGAAGAGCAATTCTTATTTTATAAATATTCCCTTTTCTTACTTTTCAGTACCAAAAATATTTTGGGCTTTTATTGGGTGTGTCATGGTTTATGACTTGATTAGTGTGACTGCATGTTAATTTCCCATTGTAGAATTCAAACATGTTTCTTAAAATACAAATTTATATTTACCTCAAATCAAAAGTACAATCTATGTAAGTAAAAGTAGAGGAAAGTTGCTTTAGCAGTCATTATTTTATGCTTTGGGCCTTACCAAATTAGACCTTTATAGTTAGTGTCAGAGTCTGCTTTGCCATGTCATCATCTCATTGTGTCTTACATTTTGACTCCTGAATTGGCTGTACCTTTTTTGTTGGGGCATTGACAGTTCTGATGGAGCATATATTCATATGGAACGATACTTATAACATAGACAGAAAAGCAAAGGCATTCATACCCGTGATTTCAAGGGAATTATTTGAGGTATTTTTAAAGATTTTTCAGCTGTTTGGAAATCATGCATGTTTCTACCAGGAGTGAGAAGGAGAGATTAATTTTAGAGATTGCTGTAGATGACCTCCTTTGCTTCTAAAAAAGGAGGATTTTTTTAATATGAAATTTTTCTTTTGCATTATTGAATACAGATGATATCTTGTTCATTGAAAAGCAAAAAAAAATCAAGAAAAATCTGGACAGTTTTGTTTTCCTCAGTCATCACGTAGAATTTCTTAGATTTTAGAACCTGATTGTTTCTTTGTAGGATTTATACATCATAAGATTGGTGTTTAATAAATAAGTTAATTGGATTCTCAGTGTCTGAGAGAGAAGATGATTAGTATGAGAAAGTTAATTTTCTTGTGGATTTAGATTAACTTAATAAAGTAGTTTTGTTAATTAATCAGTTGACTTTATTTTATTGATATTTAATTAATGTTTTAATTAATATTTAATTTTTATGTTGTGAATTTAGAAAACAAGTATTTCCTAAACCTTTAAGCCCAAATTATAAATCTTAGTTTATTTTACTATCAAGTGATTTATTTTTGTTCACATTAAAAGGCTTCATTTTAACTTGTTCTTAGATTAATGCACTTTTTTTTTGTGAATGTGGTAGATGAAACTCTAACTGTTCTCAAACTTAAGTGATTGTTTCAATGCATACTGAAGGATTTAGTTTATTTGCTTCTCCATTCTGCCTCAAATTTTTTACAAGGCCCACTTTTCGATGTCGTTTTCAGTCTTTCTGTACATTTGAAGTTTAGAAAATGTATATCAGTTGCTCTTGGGCATTTAATCATCATCTACAAATTTAGTTAAAGCCTTCTAAGCATTTCCATGAATTACTAATACATCAGATTCTGTTAAATATTTAAAATCCCCTAACAACAAAACATAAATTGTCACAATGATCTTAAAGCCAATTGCAAAATATGCAGGGTGGGGCAAAAGCAGGTTTACAGTTGTTGGTATGGAAAATAATATAATAATTAACTAATAATACAAGTATAAAATTTGTTTTATATACTCACAACTGGATTCCGTATTAAGCAGTCATAGGCTGGATTTATTTTCTTACCAGTGTCTGCCTTTATCCTAATGAGGGGAGTGAGGTTACCTCTCTGGTCCAGCCTCCACGTGCCCCCAGGCTCCAGCTATCCAGCTCTGCCATCCTCTCCAACTGTAGATTTTGGCTTCCCAGAGCTCCCGAACTGTCACCTTTCTCTTGTTTATTGTTGTATCTGCAAATTTTTAAATGTCCCTTTCAGAATGAAATCTTCATGTAAATTCATTCTTTTAGCAATCTATTTAAACTGTGCCTTTAAAACCATATAGAATATGTCAAAAAAGAAAATAGTTTCAGAAGATTCTCAGATTTAAAAAAGGCAAATAGTCTAAGTACAGATTGACATCTGGTGGTGCTCAGTGTTCATCTTCATTCTCCACTGTATCTTTATGTTTCCTTACTTTTGTTCACAGAGAGGAAGAGACGAAGTTTGGAGCTGATCCCTCTTACTGCCCGTAGGGTGATGGCCCACCTGGTGAACCACCTGGGACACTTCCCCCTCCGTGGGGGTCCGGCCGTGCTGCACAGCCTAGTCAGTGAGAACCACGACAACACACATGCAGAAGCCTCTGAGCTCTCCTCCGAGGTGTTCAGGAGCCCGAACTTGCAGCTGTTTGTATTTAATGACAGCACCCTCATCTCCTACCTCCAGACTCCCACAGAAGGCCTGGCAGATGGCTCACCAGTGGGCGCTCTCTCGGACGTGAGAGTCATTGTAAGGGACATCTCAGGGAAGTACTCTTGGGATGGGAAAGTATTGTATGGACCTTTGGAAGGCCACTTAGCACTCAACAGCAGAAATCCTTCATTTCTGATTTCAGGCTGGCATCATCAAACATTTGGACCTCCGAGAGATTGTTCTCAAACTGAGGAGGGAGATGATGCCCTTGACAAATTACTTGAGAACATTGGCCACACAAGTCCTGAATGCCTTTTACCGTTGCAATTAAATCTAAATGAGCCTTCCCTACCCCCATGTGGAATGAATCGCAACCAAGAGAAGGAAATCATAGAGGTCATTTTGCGTCAGAATGCACAAGAAGAAGAGCATGTTCGTAGGAATAACTCCGATTCGGCCATGAGAGTCACCAGCCAGGAGCAGCCCTCACCCGTGGAGCCCCGAGGACCCTTTTATTTCTGCAGGTTGCTGCTTGATGACTTGGGAATGAATTCTTGGGACAGAAGGTAATAATCCACGCTAGACCTATTTTGTTATTTTTGTGTGAATTATTCTTTTTTATCAGTTTGGACTTGGGGAAGCAAGAATAGAAATGGAAATTTTTCTCAATTTCATCTTTTACAACTTTTCTGCTGCTAAATTAAAGCTAGAAACTGTCCTGTATTGATTGCACAGGTTGATTCTAGGCATCTGGTGTACATTTTAAAAGGTATCAAACATTTTCTGATGAAAGATAGCTTGGCATAGGAGTTCAAGAGACACAGTTAAATGGGAGTGTGGTTCAGTGGAGAAGACTGTGTGGGAAGAGGGAGGCCCCTGATAATCGGATGGGGTTTTTAAGGACAATGGCGGGGGAATGAGATTCATAATAGAGCCAACAGTGAAAACAGAGACACACACACAAGTCACATACTCATTTACTACAGAGCCATCCAGTTTCCTGGATAGCAACGGGATGCAGTGGAATTTTGATGCCTTTGAATGCCTTAAGGAGAATTGAGTTCATTCTGTGGTTTTATCACAAATCTTTTGTTAATGCAGCAGATGGGTAGATGGGTGAATGGATGGATGATGGGTAAGTTTGCCAATTGATGGACTGGAAAGAGCAAAATTGTTCTGTGATTACATGACTTTTCTTCTTTTCCTTTTTCTTTATAGGAAGAATTTTCATCTATTGAAGAAAAATTCAAAATTATTGAGAGAGCTAAAAAATCTGGACTCCCGTCAGTGGTATGTGACAAAGTATATCACATCACTTTCTTCCTTTCTGTCTGTGTGTGCTTAGATGACAGGTACAGGTGACAGATACACCTGCGGAGACACTCAAGATAGTTCTGTAAGGCAGAATTGGTGACATTTGCACATGTCATCCTTTCAGTATTTTGACCCTTAGAGTAAGCTTACATGTTTGCTACACTAAGAAGAGTTCAGTGCTCCCACCTAATCTGTGCCTTTGATTGGGGACCTTTCATGAGGTAGCCAGTAGACATTCCTTTTCATTTAATCCCTTTTTCTGATGAGGAACAGAGCCTTACTTAGGTTAAACGTCGCCCTGCCCATGCTCACACAGTCTGTGTTGTTTGAACCCCATGCTGTGCAACAGTGCACTGGCATTCTGGAATTTCTGCTCCACGATGTTGTCAAAGTTAAAACCAGTTTGTTGTAATTGGTAACTTACTAATAGTAAGCCCCATTTTCCAAAGCTGGTCAAATCTCAGATCTCCCATTTTTTTCAAACAATCTTAGAAGCAACTCTAAACACGAGCTCACTACCAGTTTTTGATCTGGGGAAATGCATGCTTCCAAAAACATCCAGTAAAGTAAGTGTGGTAGTTGGTACTTACCATGTGCTCCTTGAACAAACTGCTTCCTTAATCTTTAGTTTTTTAAAAACAATTTTAAAAATTAGCTTTTATTCCTCTTGTATTTCCCTTAAGAATAAATCTAAAGCCATTATTCCTCATGTTGCTCTTCATCATATTCCGTTTCCCAATTGTTATTGTGCTTTTTCTTTTCTAGAGCAGCAGGCACCAACATTTAGGACCTCAGGGACCACTGGTTGGTGACCACTGCTCTAGAGGAATAGAGACTGAATTCTCTTAGAGATTCTGTGAGGGATTTCTTCTGGAGGATTTGCTTCTCTCTCCCTCTCATCCTCCAGTATTAGACAAGCAGTCACTTGGGTTCCAAACTCAGCTTTTCAAGCATATGCTGAATTACTTGATGCTTTTAGTATTAAGTGAATACATTGGTATCTTGTAATTGTGTGTTAATGCACTTCAGTTGCATGAGGTACAATTGAATTAGCTCCCTGGAGTGCTGTTGCAGTAAATGTGGCTTTGGAGAGCTGATTGGCAAATCCTCTGCCCCTTGATTAACCTTTGCTTAAAATCCCAACTTCTGGTGCCTTCTTGACATCTAAAAAGGTACCAACTTTTTTTTTTTTTTTTTTTTTTTTTTTTTTTTAGTGGAAATAAGTCAGGGACTCTTTAGCTACGGGAAATCTAGACATTTCTGTGTATTGGTCAGTAAGCAGATTACAAACCATGCTCCTCAACTTTCAATTTGGATGTTTGCATTTATTTTTTATATCAGTTTCTCTCCTTGCTGTCAAAGTATAGTTCTTGCTTAGCTTGTTCTTGGGAAAAATAGAGGCTGTCTTGCAACTGTCACCTATATTCTCAGAAGTTAGCAAAGATGTAAATAGTGTGATGACTATTTACATACAGTGTGTTCTCCTCTTAAATATCAATGCCTCTTGCCACCCCATAGTACAGTGAAAGTTTACTTGGCTTTTTAATGTGACAGCACTGGGAAACTGAGCTATTCTGGTCTATTCCTAATAAGAAAGAAAAGTGCATTCTAATGAGGAAGAGGAAATGGTTGTTTTATATATGTGTATTGCTGAATTACCTGCTCCTTCATGCATGGGTCATGCAGCTTATGGATATGAACTGCTGTTGATGTTGCTAATTATAATTTCAAAAGCCTGGCTCTAATAAGGCCAGATAGCAGCTTCTGCATCCTCACAGGCTCTCTGTGGTGCTAACATTTTGGAGGATGTGAAATTTGATTAATGTTTACAACTAAAGATCACCTTTCCTCACACTTACACCAGTCAGGCGGTCATTGGGGCTTAGCGCCCTGAGCTCCCACATTGAATTAATGAGGACTCAAGAATCTCTGAGCAGCTGCAATGTAAAAAGCTTGGACTTGATAAATCTAAGATTGTTTTCATGTATGTAAAGTCTATAGCATAGAAAAAAATTAAATGCTGACTACTTTTTTTAAAAAGAGAGAGCTGCCAGAAGAAATTGAGTAACTATACTTGTTTCTTCTTTGCTGAAAAAGACAGTCTTTTAGGTCATGGTTATGATCTCTGTTATCATTCGAACCCCCAAATTGTTATAGCTCTAAGAATAAGCCAGCCAGGTTCTAGGCTGCCTGCAGCACCCTGCCTGCTGCTCAGGGAGTAAATAGCGTTACCTTTCAGAGCTCCGTGCTGCATGAGGACAAGCTTTCGGACAGTCTTGAAGCACAAGGTCTCTCCTGGAGTATTGAACCCCAGGGGTCCATCCTCACAATACTCACCTCTCCTCATAACACCTGTTCTCATCAAGAGAAGCACCCCCAAGAGTGCGCTCATGCGACCCCAGTCAGGACATTCAGAACATCCACCTTCTCCAGTGGCAGAGGACAGTGAGCATCAGAAGCCTTACAAATAGGCAGTGATCAAGATTCCATTTCTATGAATTTATTTTAAGGACATATCAAAGACAATGTGAAAACGTCTAAAATTGGAAGCAACCTAAATGTCATATAATGAGGATTTGGGATGTGGTATATTAATGTAATGAGATGTTATACAACCATTAAATAACTTAGTTATAGAAGAGCATGATATTAAAGTGTTTACACTAAAAAATGGTTACATGAAGAATTGTATGTTATGTGTATTTTATACAATAAAGTGCTCATAAATATTTTAAGTGAAAAAAAAACAGTTGTAAAATAGAATATAGTAGCTGCTTATTTTTGTATACCAAAAATGGTAACAAGTTCTTTGCTTATATATTGAAATAACAAGTTTTTGTCATTTTTTGTTAAATTTTATAATTTTTATTGTATGCTTATTACATGTAAACTATGGGGGAAATGAATAAGGTATCTGGATAAATTGGAGATTAATTTCCTCATCCATTTATTTATATGACTTTTTGGTTGGGTTTCAATTTATTCTGCTCATTGGTAAAAAACAACACACACAAAACAACAACTGCAGAAAGAAATACTTGCAAATATGTTAAAATATGATCTCCAAATTTCACCAATATAGGTGTCTAACCAGATTACAATGTTGAGATATTAAACAGTTAGACAATAGAAACATTTTCATATTGTTTAAGCACTTGATAATTTTTTCCTATGGGGTTTTTCAGAATATAATGCAAAGATAAGGAGAGGAATGAAACTATTCTGGAAGTGGTAATCTAAATTTTAAGAAGATAGAAACTAGAGTGTAACTCTTGCATGATGAGACAGTGGAGTGAGCGATACTTGATTAAAGTTCTGTTTCCATGAGAAACTTCATCTCTAAACTATCCCTGAATTGCTTGGTATAGGTCCAGTTATTTTTATATTTTTCATAAATTACACACTCCAGTGTGTAATTTGTAGTAACTGGTCACTAATACATTTAAATATACCATCATATCTCTGGTCAGTTCACCAGAAATTTAATTGGGCACCTACTATGTGCCAAGGACTGTACTAGATGTACAAAAGGTAAAAAGGAAGGGCTCCTTTCCTCAATGTGCAATATTATGTTTAAGGATTTAATAGCAATGTGCCCAAAATCCATCATGGAAGAAGTGGATGAAGGATTTATATGGCCAAAGAGGTTTTGCTAGACAGCTATACACCCTACTAAGCACCCTCAGATTAGTCAGAACACAGAGTGGGTATATACCCTCACAAAGAAAATATCTAAGTGTGCTCTGCTTAGAAGAAGTTTCTGTTTCTCTTAAAGACTTGTGAGGCATGTTCTACAGTTCTACAGAACTACCCAATATCCTCAGATGAAAGTGCAGAAAATGAAATATGGGTGTTAACATGGATCTATTCACAATTGTTATCTGTTTAAAATACTTTCAAGTGTGTGTGTGTGTGTGTGTGTGTATATATATACACATTTTTTTTAAGTGGAGAGAACTTGTCAAATAGTGTGTTGTAACATGCTGTTAAGTATATCATTTGTCTTGAGAGACTGATCTCAAGAACCAGACTGCCCTGCTTCAATTCCCTGTCTCCTGCTTGGTATGTGTGCTTTTTAAAAACTTTCTGTGCTTCCTTCAACCAACCTCTATGAGGGAGGTGAAGATGGATAATACTTGTGTCAGTAGGTTTGTTGTAAAAAGTAAATGAGATCATGTGTGAAACCTTCTTAGAACAGTGACTGACCCCTAGTAAGTTCTCAGTAGGAATTATGCTGGTGGTAGTTGTAAAGTAAGATTTGATATCTAAAAATTCTCACTTCTTAAATTTAAATTTTTATAGCCGTGAAACGCATAAAATTGCAGTGTTTTACATTGCTGAAGGTCAAGAAGACAAGTGTTCAATCCTCTCCAATGAAAAAGGAAGCCAAGCATATGAAGACTTTGTTGCTGGACTTGGATGGGAGGTAATTAATTTAATTCAGTAGATATTTATTGACCAGCATTATTTAAAGATATAAATAAACTAGACATTGATTGTATATGGGTTTATAAGAATGTAATGAATTTGACATCTTCTATTAGTTGGTTTTCAATACTTTATACATGAACTTTTTTCCCCCTTAACTTTCCTCTTAATATTATTTCATTTGTTCTTTATCAGAGCTGCATAGTTAGATCAGCTCAGATCAGCTCACCTAACCATAGACAGTTTGTGGTAAGAGAAGACAAATGTAAGCAGAGAAGCAATGGCTTTGGCCACAATATGGAAAATGGAAAAGAAATCAGTAACTTGATGGGTGAACAGACAAAGAAAAAGAGTTGGATGAAGTCAAAAGTTGGAATGAAAATAGAATATAGTAACTATGATGGTTTAGTTATCAACCTTGGCATAGGCCCAGTTATCTGTTTAAAATGCGTTCAAGTATATATATATTTAGGAGAAACCGAGATGGTGACATAGGTAAGCACCTATACTGCTGCCTCGCACAACAATTTCAAAACTGCAACTGGAAGGCAGAGTGGACATTGTCCAGAACCACCGGAAAGCTGGCTGAGTGGAAATTCTACAACTAGAAGGAAAGATAAAAGGACACTGACACCCAGAGGAGATGTGGAGGACAGAGGTGCGGAGACTGGTGCGAACGGAAAAGGCGGGCAATTGATTACGTAGCTGGCTTACTGGCGGCGCGGTGTGCGGAGAGGGCTGGCAGCAAGCGCACAGCTAACTGTGTCGTTTGGGAGGGAAACAAAACCTCCCAACTGCACTGAAATCCAGTTCCGGTGAGACTTTTGAGTACCCAGACTCATTCGGGGAGAAACTGGACTGTCTGGCAACAGGCGAAACTCGAGGACAGCCTTCTCTCAGAGTTGCTTGCAGCCATTGCCACGGGACACTGAGACACAGGGGCTTCGTAGGGCGGGGCTGATGGGACACCAAGGCTGTCTGCTCCACCCTGAGACTCCGCCCCATCCAAACTGAGCACAGAAACTCTCCCAGTGGAGACACAGCTGATCCACACAGCCAATTGGCCTGGAGGTCAACTCCCCCCAGTGATACTAACAACAATCTAGGCTTAACTACAACAAGACTGCACACACAGCCCACAAAGGGGGACACCAAGAGTGTCCATCTCAGGTAACTGGGGAGGCTGAGCCACTGGGCCCTGCTAGGACATCTAGCACACAAAGCCACTCCATCAACTCAGGGAAGCAGCCAAAATGCAGAGACAAAGAGGCAGATCACAAATGAAGGAAATGGAGGGAAGTAAATGACTAGATATAGAGTTCAAAACCACAGTTAAAAGGTTTTTCAAGAATTTCCTAGAAAAGACTGATAAATTTAACGATACCTTCGAGGATATGAAAAATGATCAACTAGAAATTAAGCATACACTGACTGAAATAAAAAAATATTATACAGAGACCTAAAAGCAGACTAGAGGATTGCAAGAACCAAGTCAAAAATTTGGAATACAAAGAAGCAAAAAACACCCAACCAGAAAAGCAAAAAGAAAAAAAATCCAAAAAGTTGAAGATAGTGTAAGAAACCTCTGGGACAACTTCAAGCATACCAACATCCAAATTATGGGGGTGCCAGAAGAAGACAGAGAGCAAGATACTGAAAACCTATTTGAAGAAATAATGACTGAAAACTTCCCCCACCTGGTGAAAGAAATAGACTTACAAGTCCAGGAAATGCAGAGAACCCCAAACAAAAGGAATCCAAAGAGGACCACACCAAGACACATCATAATTAAAATGCCAAGAGCAAAAGACAAAGGGAGAATCTTAAAAGCAGCAAGAGAAAAACAGTTAGTTACCTACAAGGGAGCACCCATACGATTGTCAGCTGATTTCTCAACAGAAACGATGCAGGCCAGACAGGAGTGGCAAGAAATATTCAAAGTGATGAATAGCAAGAACCTACAATCAAGATTACTCTACCCAGCAAAGCTATCATTCAGAATTGAAGGGCAGGTAAAGAGATTCACAGATAAGAAAAAGCTAAAGGAGTTCATCACCACCAAACCAGTATTATATGAAATGCTAAAAATATTCTTTAAGAAGAGGAAGAAGTAGCAAAAGATAAAGATAAAAATTATGAACAACAAATACGTATCTATCAACAAGTGAATCTAAAAACCAAGGGAATAAAAAATTTGATGAACAGTATTAAATGGTGACTCTAATAGAATCAGGGGCATAGAAAGGGAGTGGACTGACAATTCTTAGGGGAAAAAGGGAGCAGGGGGTGCGGGAAGAGGCTGGACAAAAAGTGTATACCTATGGATGAGGACATTGGCGGGGAGGTAAGGGCAGAGGGTGGGGTAGGAACCTGGTGGAGGGGAGCTATGGGAGGGAAAAAAAAGGAACACTTGTAATAATCTGAACAATAAAGATTTATTAAATTTAAAAAAAGTATGTGTGTGTGTATAAATATATATATATATATATATATATATATATATATATATATATATTTTTTTTTTTTTTTTTTTTTTTTAGGTAGATCCCAGGATGATTAACGATGAAAATTTTGTTTGTGCTTTTCTAAATAATACTCTGACAGACAGACATATGTACATTTATATATATGTGTGCATACATATATATCTGTCTCTAAAAACGTAACCTATAAAAAAATATATTCCCGGAATCTAAAAGAATTCAGAGCAGTTAAAATGAAAATCAGCATATCTGAAATAATTTTTCCCCTTACTACTGTTGTTTTGGTTTCTTGGTTATTTGTGCTGTGAGAAATTCTCTGGGTGCATAAGGAAGACTTGTCTCTGAGAGTGAGGTTAGCAAGGGGACTGATGTGGAGGTAGGGTCAGGGTAAGAGTATTTCAAGGTCAAGACAATATATTTTCTAAAAGGTCAAGTAGGTTTTGGTCTAAAAGAGTTATTACACTTCCAATAAATCATTGTCCTTACTAATAAGGTTACTTCTTTGTCATACAAAATACTTATTATTATTTAACTAATAAATCTTAAGAAACACATTCTTAACTAGTATTTTAAGAAAATACTAATACATTAATTAATTCAGTGTGTATATTGGTTGTATTTGACACAGAAAAGGTTCTTCTACTTTTTAAATTGTGTTTTATAGTTGCTTTACTGAAAAAAAATATTAATTTATGAAATATTTTTTAAAATGGATGTAGGCACAAAGAAGTAAACAGTGTGCCATGGCTTGAAAACAATTATGATTCATAGACTCTTGGTAGTGTTGTAAATTAGAGCAACTCTTTTTTTCAAATGGAATTTATTGGGGTGACATTGGTTCACAAAATCATACAGGTTCATGTGTATTCATTGATCTCTTTGCCAGTACGAGGTTGTTTTGATTACAATGGCATTGTAGTATTGTTTGATATCAGGTTGTGTGATACTTCTAACTTTGGTGTTACTTTTTTTTTCCTCAAGATTGCTGAGGCTATTGGGGTCTTTTGTGGTACCACATAAATTTTTGTTCTAGATCTGTGAGCTATGCCATTGATATTTTTAGTAGGAATTGCACTGAATCTGTAGATTGCTTTGGGTAGTATGAACATTTTAATGATGTTAATATTTTCTATCCATGAACATGGTATATGCTTACATTTAATTATATTTTCCTCAGTTTCTTTCTTCAGTACCTTATAATTTTCCAAGTATATGTCTTTTACCTCCTTGGTTAAATTTATTTCTAGATACCTTTTTTTTTTTATTGTTGCAATAGTAAATGGGGATTTCTGATAATTTATCATTGGTTTATAAAAATAGCCACCGATTTCTGAATATTAATTTTGTATTCTGCTACTTTTCCAAATTCATTTATTAGATCTAGTAGTTTTTTGGTGGAGTCTTTAGAGTTTTCTATGTACACAATCATATCATCTATGAATAATGACCTTTTTAACTTCCTCCTTTTCAATTTGGATACATTTTATTTTTTCTTCTGGTCTGATTGCTATGGCTAGTACTTCAGTACTATTAAATAAGAGTGGTGAAAGCAGACATTCCTGTCTTATTCCTGATCTTAAGGAAAACACTTTTAGTTTTGCCCATTGAGTTTGATGCTGGCTGTGGGTTTGTCATATATGGCATTTATTATGTTGAGGTATGGTCCCTCTATTCCCACTTTGCTGAGAGTTTTTATCATAAATAGGTGCTGTATTTTATGAAATACTTTCTTCAACCTATCTGGAGCTATCACACTATTTGCCGTTTGTGGCTTCTGTTGGGCCTTGGTGTGCATGGGATGGACCAATCTGAATACAAGGGTCAGCTTCCTCCAACTTAAAGCTGGGAACACTATAAAATGTCGGAATTTCCTGAGGTCTGTCGCCATCTGTCAGCTACTGTGTCTCCCCCAGAGGTTGCCTGATCTTCCTCCAGAACCTTCTGAAGAATGACTGTAGAGGGAGCCCAGGCTGGCCAAAGTGCACAGACCCTTCCATAGATTGCAAGCTCAATAGGATGGGTGACCAGGGTTGGGAGACAGGGCTAGTGGGTCTCCTACTTGGAGACTGCACAGTCAGGCACCCAGTGACAGCAAAGTGGCTCCTACTGCAGAGCCAAACTACACAGTCTCAGCCCATCTCCAACTCTCTCACCCAGGAGGAGCACCCCAGAGGTTCAAGTTGTGTGCAGGCAACCATCTCCTCTGCAGGACCAAATTTAACAGGGCAAAGCCTCTCAGGCTTGGTAGAACAGATCATAAGAGTACCCTATTGGGCATGGTGCCACTGAGCCTGCAGGAAGGGGCCAAGCATTTCATCCTGGTCCCAAACAGTAGCTTCTGTGGCGACACACTTCAAATGTTAGAGCAGCACACCCCCCCCATTGCAGAACTGAGCTTAGCTGGGCAAGGCCACTGGGACTTGGGAGAGCCAATCCAAACAGTCTCCCATGGAGGTATTGCCTGCAAGCCGGTAGGAGGGGGGTGGGCAGTTCTTCCCCTTCCCAAGATAGTGCAGGCTGGTTCCAGAGCAAAATCTTCCTTGGGAGACACTCTGAAAATCCCAGCATTGCTAGGCACTCTGATCCCCCTTGTGGGACTGAACTCAGCAGGGTGGGGCCACAGAGTGGCTGGGCAGTCTCAGTGATTCAACAGGTGGGTGCCACGCCCCACTGGCTGTGTGCTGTAGGTGGGAAAGAATGGTCTCTTTTCTAAAGCTACACAGTTCAGTCACTGTCTGAGTCTCCACCAAGAGCTTCTCCAGAAAAAGAGCCCCTGTAGGTCCCCACTGGGTGCAGCCAGCAGACCCCGCTGCAGTACCGGAGCACAGCAGAGTGGTGTTGCCAGTAGCTAGAGGATGGAGCAGTGCTGTAACAATAGGAGCGCTTCACCCTGGAAAAGTGGCCTCTGGGTCTCTAGCAGACTCATTTCTCTCTCAGGTGGACTGAATCCCCACTGATTTTCACCTCCAGTTGCTATTTACTGTTTATGCAGCCTCCTCTTCCCATCTCTGTTGCTCTGGTTTAGGGATCCCTGCATGGGGTTGAGACCCCTTGTTCCTGGAGGGACAGAGTTTTGCAGTCAGGATATCCCTCCAGCTTCTCAGCCACCCACAAGGTGCAGAGGGCCAGCCCTTTCCACATCTCTACCCTTCTTACCAGACTCTATGTGGCATCTTCTATAAATTCTTGGTTATAATATTTTCAGTTCAGCTAGCGTGCTGGGAGCGGGTGAATGTAGCTTCCATCTACTCTCTAGCCATCTTAGAATCTGAAACAACACTTTGAAAGGCAGTTTAGGAATGATTGTTAAATTTTGAAACATCTGTACCCATTGACCCAAAATCCTACAGAAACACTGCTTTAAATGCTCCTCTGGTTTGACCTTCAGCAAACTCCATAAAACCCTCAGTAGGGAAACTATGTGTGTGTGTGTGTGTGTGTGTACACACATACCACTAGCTGTACACACACACAGTTAGAGAAACAAAGTTAGACAAATATACACCAAACTTTTGATAATTATTTTCTTAAGTTGGTAAGATTATGGAATACTCTTATTGTTAATGTTTCTCTAATATTTTCATTTAGTCTGACTTTGTATTACATTTGTTTTCATCATAAAACTATAAAAATGAACATAATTAATTCTTTAAAATGCATTTTCCTTCTTAGTGAATAAGAAGAGCTAATATTTAAAAAACCCTGTTTCTTTTTCCTCTGTGACCTGGGTCAGGTGGATCTCTCAACCCACTGTGGGTTCATGGGTGGACTTCAGCGCAACGGCAGCACAGGACAGACCGCCCCTTACTATGCTACCTCGACTGTGGAAGTAATTTTCCATGTTTCCACTAGGATGCCATCAGACTCAGATGATTCACTCACCAAAAAGGTAAGCACCTGGTGTACAGGTGGGCTCTCCTGGAACTGAACAAAGGTCATGGATAGCATGCACTGAGAGTAGCTAACTCTGGATGCGGCCTCGGTGTCCCTCTTCTCTAACTACAGCTATAGTTAATCTGAAATATCCGGTGTGGCACAAACTAGATCTAGAAATAGGTGAAAAGCAATCAATCATTTGAGTCTTAAATCCTGAGATTAAGATTTAGGAAGAATCTTTAATGTTACTACTTTTGGATATTTCCTCACATGCCTGTTAACTGACAGGAAGTGACAGTACTGACCTCTCCTGTTGGCAAAGGTCATAAAATGTAATGACCCTGAACCAATGGAACCCTGAGAAAGCCCCTCGCAGGCTAGCTGTGCAGCAGTGTGGCAGTGGCTGTGAAGATGGGACGTGCAGGTGTGCTGCTGGCCAGGTGTCCCACCTTTGGCACTCTCCTTGTGTTCTCCTTCACGTTGGCCCTGTGGGCAGTTTCCTCTAGAATTCAAAGGAAACCTTCCCACCCCCGGGGCAGCTACCCTAGGGGAACAGGCCTTGTGCTTTCCAATCTGCTGTGAGGAGCACCTAAATGGAAGAGAAATTTTAGTCTGGGAAGGAAGCCTGGAAATCTGACCCACTCCTGTGAGTTTCCCAATGAGAAGAACTTTCACTCGTGTGCTAGTGAGTGGCAGAACCTGGAATTCCTGCTTCACACGTACTCTCTTCTACAAGGAACTGAGGACAGCACCTGGGTGGGTTGGAAAACGGGTCATTCACATGCTGACTAAGGCTGGCCCTTGGGTTCTGGTGTGTTTGTGATAGCCACATCTGGAAATAGGCAGACCTGGGCTCAAGTTTATATCCAGTTATTTTACTAGCCTGTGCCTCAGCTTCTTCATCTATTAAATGAGATTTAAAATACAGATTATGCCACAGGGTTGTTGTGAAGTAAATGGATAATGCCTGTAAAATTGCTTAGCATAGTGCCTGGTAAAATTTCTGACAATAGCCCTCATCATTGCCCATCAGCGTAATTGATTCTTTTATTCCCCTGTTTTATTAGGCAGATGATTGATATTGGCCAATGGGCCTCACTCTACCCGCTTTCTTCTTTTCCTCTGTGGTTTTGCTTTTTGACTGCTGTAGCCGCAGACCTCTGGACCACGATCATGGTGGCAGCAGTGAGTCTTCCCACAAGACCTCAGCACAATCACAGACAACTCTCACCATGACCGAGTGTCTAGGATGCACAAAGCCTGGTGGGCTTTCACTCCCAGGCCACGTGCTAGCATGGCCTCCCATTGGCCGTGGGCTGGCTCCCACAGACAGGGAGGAAGTGCCTCCACATCTTAGGTTTTGATGGCTGCCCCAGCTGTGGTGCTCTCAGTGAAGGGGACCCTGCCCTCAGAGAATCTATTTCAAACTACCAAGACCCAGATGGGGTTTACACATTCGTTTCGTTTTAAGTTCCTTGTAAATTGCTGCTGTTCTGAAAATGTGTCACCATATTCTATGATTCATGACTGAGAACTATTTTATTAAAAGATAGGCTTATATAAAATTTTTTAAAATTGTTTTCTAAGTAAAGTAGGATTGTCTTTTTTGAGAAAAGACATAGTGTTTTCTTGATGAAATGCCTTGCAATAAATAATGTTCCAAAGCTTGACCTGCCTGAAGGATTCCCTACTGTAATAATCAAAATTCAACTGATACCTTTTGCAGCTCCAAGATTTAGCATCATTAGTGACACACTCTTTTCATCAGGATATCTCACAGCTAGACTAAAAATCAGTCACAGGAACAGCAGCCCACCGTTTCTTATCTTATTCTAACTAAATTGTCCCTAACAGCTTAAAAATTAGCTGCAAAATTCTAAAGTGATGCATGGTCTCTTCTGCCCCTATCATGGGGGCACTTTGTCAATTCTGCAATTCGGTTGCAACCCCATCCTGAACTCTTGATCCTTCACTGCAGAAATTTGTTAGCTCCAGCTAGATTAGATTTTTCACAGCTAATCTAACTGCTGTAGGGTTTGCAGAGTGGGGACAGAGCTGTGCTACTGGATTTATCCAATTCATTTGACTCCAGGACTATAATTGCACTTATGTCTTACAAGGCTTTTATAGCCTCAGGCTGGCCAGCCGCATAAAAAACAAATTGGCAGTGATACAGCCCGAGTGAAAAGGGATGAAAGGCCCACATTATCAGTCTCCAGGCAGCACTGTTCTGGCAGGAAGTTTCTTGGTTAATTTACAAATAAAACTTAGATTTTAGGATGGGCACACTGTCAGCTGAACAATGGGGATGTCAGGCCTGACTGTTACTTAGTAAAAGTAGCAGTCGGGCCCACTGAGGAGCAGGAATTCTTCAATCAAACAGACGACTCCTTCTGGAGCCAGCTGGCGCTGTAATGCAATTAGTTGAGAAAGGAGGTCAGCCTGTTAGGTGTGCACCATGACCAGTGTCACCAGCGCATGCTGCCTGGCAGCAGCAGGCAGAATGGCCCAGGCGGAGGGACTTTAAAACTCTGTCAGGACGAAAAGTGGCAGGAGGTGCACTTGATGTCTTAGGACTTAAGAATTGACCATTTGCTTTGAGCCTGTTAAGCGCCTGTGCCTTCTGGAGCCTGCTGTGCAATGGAAGCAGTCCCTGGCATAAATGATAGCTCCAGGACGAGACTCCTCAGTCCTCCAGATTACACACGAGTCCCATCAACTCAGCTTGTGTGCACAGAACTTAGCTGCTGATGGGTCTCTGATTTAAGGGCCTCTAATAAAAAATTTTCAAAACTCACAAAATATCTCTGTAATGAAATCCCCTTTAAATTGAACAACACTTTGAAGTTTCCAGAGTCTGTGTACTGACAATAAGGCCAGGTTAATTTATTCATTTTACCTGCTTATATTTTGTCGTGGACAGGAGTGGTTGTGTTTCTGCACTTTCTTTGCTCCAGATTTATCAGCCAATTGGTCCTGTGGCCTTTGCTCTCTCAGTTTTGTGAGTTAGTTAGTTAAACTGTGCCTCAGAGGTCTGAGGCACGTGGCATTGAAAGCAGCTTGGAGATGATGAATACTGTGTTATTACCACACAAAAGTGGCTCCTCCTCAATTCCAGAATTGCCACACTGGGAGGATGGGTCTGTTGGTGTGATGCTGTTCTCTCGTGCTATAGTAGAGAATACAGTAGCACACAGAATTAGGAGAGGCCTACTTGGATTATACAATTGAATAACCTAATTTAGGAAAAGGAGAGGAACTGCAAAATTTCAATAATCACTGTGTTACCTCCGAGCTACTGTCTTGCAACGTATGCTTCTGCATCCACAGGAGAAGTCACACAGGATGCTGGTATTAGGTGGCAGCCCCACATTTCAAAGGCGTTTAGTAGGTGGGCTGATCCTGTTAAGATGCTTGTGCCAGCATTATATCAAGGGGCACAGCTCTCACAATTAATTACCTTCCTCTTGTCTAAATTCCTCCCAAAGTTTCAACTTGATACTATTCATTTTCCCCTTGAAAACATGCCTTTGTTGTGCTGCTGGCGATGCTGGCTACCATGTTTTTCACTCCAAAAGGATTGCATTTCGGGAGTGTGTTGTGAAGTTTTATGAAAAAGGAAAAAAGGTAAGTTTTAGCCTCTAAGGTGGAAATAGAGAAATAGAGATGTTCAGTGTTACTATGAGAACCTACTGTTTATATAATGGGTTGCTTGCTACCCTTTTAGCTTTTATAGGTGAGAGTGATGTAGTCAGTGATTTTGCATTTAGAAAGTTGCAGATGCCATTAAATTATTCTGGATCATCATGAGTTGTGGTCTGCACACAGTTTCATTAGTCCTGGAGCCCATATTCAGACACAGTGAAATCATGAGCCCCTTGATATAGGTACAAAGGTACAGGTTCCAGTCTCTTTTTAACAAAAGAGGGAGTAAAGTGTAAGAAGGCATTGTAACAAACCAACTTCCTTTGTAACCTTATAAATGGAAAGGAGGCCATGTTAGGGTCACTTTGGATTTTCCCTTTGTGGTCAAATAGTCCATAAAGAAAATAGTTTTTATACTAATACTAGAGGCCCGGTGCACGAATTTGTGCACGGGTGGGGCCCGGGCCTGCCGGAGGGAGGGGCCATGGGAGGTTGGCTGGCAGGCCCCACCCCCGATTGGGGGGGGGGGATCAGGGCAGGGCTGGCCAGGGGGAAGGGCCACAGGAGGTTGAGAGGGGCTGATCTGGGCCCCTGATCAGACAGGTTGGCCCCCTGCAGTGCATGTCATAGTGACTGGTCATTCCAGTTGTTTCAGTTATTCCATCATCCCGGTCGCTTGGCTTTTGTATTTATAGATGTTTTAACGTGTTTTTCACTAAATAGTATTCCAAAGCATCCTTTTTTTATATATATTTTTAAGATAAAAATAAAACATTAGCTTTGAGACAACATCTCTAGTAACGTGCCTCTGAATTCAGTCACTTTTAGGCTTAATCTATTAAATAATCTAGGAAATAGAAATGCTTTTTTGCAGTAGTTGACAGTGACCTTCTGCAGTGTGAGAGGGCTGAAACCTCACATTTTTGGTAGGTCAGAGGGCCTTCACCAGTCAGCCTTTATGGTTTTAGCACTTCAGTTTTGGTTAACATTTTAACCTTTATAGTCTGGTTTCTTTAGCCACACTTGAAGGCTTACTCAGATGATTTCCTACGTTGCTTTCTCAGCCCAGGACGTGAAGTTACCATGCAGGGTTTTATCTCCAGTGTCCTTGCATCTGACAGAGCCTAGCCCTGGAAGAACTCGCAAAGGCCCCTCATTGGAGGCATGTGAAAGCCCCTCAGAAGGCCAGGAGTCGCTGACTTGCTTTTAAATTTTATGGCCTCTCTTTGTATAAAATAATAAATAAGTGGGCTAACCTATTTGAGCTACAACACAAATTGCTTTTGGCATAGGCTTAGATAGCCATGAAAAGTAGAAATGGTGCTGAATTAGGAGCCCAGCCCAGGTTTCTAGGCCCGCTCTGCCACCCACTATTCATGCACCTTGAGTAGGTGGTACCTTCACCTTCCTGAGCCACATTTCCTCCCTGCTAGATAACATAAAAATTAAACAAAACAATGTGTATGAGCAAGCTTTCTATACAGTAAGGCACTCTTTAAATTCTAGGTACTAGTGTTCTTATCACATTTAAGTAATATTTATTAGTTTCTTAAAAATAATTTATACTAGTACATACTTCTTGGGGGGGGGCTTAATTTTTTTTTTATTGTTCAAGTATTACATATGTCTCCTTTTTCCCCACTTGACCCCCTCCCCGTCCCCCACCCCCACCCCCCCTCCAGACCATCCCAGTGTCCATGTCCATTGGTTATGCTAATATGCATGCATACAAGTCCTTTGGTTGATCTCTTAACCCCCATACCCCCCCCCCCCACTATACATACTTCTTAAAGGTTTATCACAAGTCTAGTTTTTATGCATTTGGTAACAATTGTGTTATAATGGCTTATGTTCTCTTATATTCATACTAGAGGCCCGATGCACGAAATACGTGCAAGAATAGGCCTTCCTTCCCCCAGCTACTGGCACCGGCTTCCCTCTGGCACCTGGGACCTGGGCTGGCTTCCCTCTAGCCACCGGCAGGCACCCGGGACCCAGGCTTCCCTCACAGCCCTGGCTTTGTCTGGGAGGACATCCGATCTAATTAGCATATTATGCTTTTATTATTACAGATTTTTTTCTTAATAAACATTAAATTCTTATGAAGCTCTACCATAATATGGAATAAAGACTTATGTTGTTAATTATTTATAGACATGCTCAGCAATATAAAGCATGAGGCTTTGATGCAGGAGTAAATTTCAATTTTTAAAAATCCTTGAAAAGGTCTTTTCCCCATCCAGCCATGATGTGCGCTTATGGGCATCATCATAGTACCAATGTGTCTCATAGAAGGTGAGCTGTGTTTTCATGCCCTGGTGCTCTTCCAAATCCTCATAGAGGACATTGGTGTTGCAGCCATTTTTGGTAGTGAAATATTTTTGCATCTCCGTATTATAATTCAATTTGTAAGCCAGGACCCCTCATAAACTGCTTGTATTACTCTGAATAATAAAGAGCCAATTTTCCATTGCAGCTTCGTCACTTGGGGAATGACGAGGTCCACATCGTCTGGTCTGAACACTCCAGGGACTACCGCAGGGGTATTATCCCAACCGCCTTTGGAGACGTTTCAATCATTATTTACCCAATAAAGAATCACATGTTCTTTATCACGATAACGAAGAAACCAGAGGTACATTTTCACATTATTGACCGACTGTATTACCTGACTCATACAACATTTGCCATATGATTCACTGTTATTAAAAAACAATGGTATTAATATGTTAAAGGGGACTTTTTTCCAAGTGGTAAATGGCTTACATGTATCTGAATTATACATGCTCTAGGAATCAAATATGAATTGGGGTTTTCAAAGAATCTTTCATCATGAGCACAGAATTTCATATATTATTACTTAACTTGATTTTTTAAAAGTTTTAAATGTATGATTTCAAAATGTTTCAAATTTTTAAAATTTTGTAATTAAAAATATATACTTTTAAATTTTTGGCATATTGATTAATAATAAGAATTGAACAAACCCCATATCACATCTAGCACTTGTGGATGACTATGGTTGCCTAATGCATGGGCGTTGCTTGCCAAGCCTCTAACTGTTGCTAATGGTGGGAGGGGGGGGGGGTGTTATTCCTGAAGGATTATGGGCATGTCCATGAAGAGGCTGGGCTTCTGTAGCACAGTCCATGTGATGACTTTTAACAATTGAAGCACCTTGCCACAGAATCAGTTCAGCCATGCAACATGGCATTGATCATGGGAAAGGCTGGACCAATCCAATGGCTATGTGCAATGTACTAAATTGGCTGCAGTTTTGATCCTTGCCAGGTCTTCAGTGGTACGTCAGCAGTGCCTTATATAGTGACGTGTTTTTGTTTTGGAGTTATTAATAGAAGGGTTTTTAAAGTGTATTAATTAAACATTTAGTGTATTAAGTCACTCCTCCTCAAGAAAATGACTTGTACTTAAGCTTGATATTAAAAATAATTTTAAATTACATTCTAAACTATTCTTCTAAAGGAGCTAAAGTTACCATTCTAAATACTCAGTGTTTTTAAGCTTTAAAATAATAGGTAACTGAGATTTACTGGGGTATATAACCTAATCTAAACTGTTAAAGTTGGGAGAATTAAGTGAGCTAAAAAATGAAAGGTGCTTCAAACAGTGCCTGGCCCAGAGTAAAAGCTATTTAACTATTAGCTATTAGTGTTAGTTATTATTATTATTATTGCTGTTACTATTTTTTGTTATATGAAAATGGAATAAATAATAAACCCTAAGTTTAACATGATTATTTCTCAGACTAGGTACAGGGTTATATCTCAGACTAGTCACGAATTCAGAAAGTTCCCCTCTGGCTGGTGAGAAGCCTGACATAAAGGGAGCTTTCTTTTCTATTCAGGGAGCGAAGATGCCAAAAGTTTTTCATATTAAATATTTCTATTATCTTTGATTTAGGTTTCTGCATATGTGAAGTTTTCTCTTTTTTTTTTTTTTATAAGAAAATGCTCTTAGTGCTAGTAACATTTATGTTTATCCATAAAGAGTACTTCAACTTTAAGAATTAAACTACAAATTTTAGTATTAGACAATCAATAAATTTATTATCCAGTAACTCAAAACTGGAAAATGTGTTTCTTTAATATTTAGTATGGATTAATTGGTTTAATTAGTTCATTTTCAACATGGCCCTCTAAAATGGCACTTAATGTTTTAAAAATGTTGCCTTTATTTCTATAATATATAAAGAACATAAAAGATATTACACTTATAATGCACGAAAACAAGTAACATACCTTTTTAAATTTTTTTAATGTATTTAAGTTTTAAAATTTGGTCATAAATTCTGACAAGATGAATTGAGCAAATGGCATTCTTAATATTTCAATTCAAAAAGCCTAAAGGGAAGAAGAGAATAATGGCCAACTGGAAATTTAGTGTTATCTCTACATTTAAAGTACAAACCATTACAATGTAATAAAATTAATCCAGACATTTCCAGGGCAAGTGTGGCTGACCTTTTGTTCACCAACCACTGACCCCAGGGTGAATGCAAGAGGCTTGTGGAGGGAAAGTCTGTTTGTTTGGCTTCAGTCCCTGGTATTTAAATTGCATTCCCTAATCAAATGAAAAGGCTGTCCTCTCTATCAGGTTACAGAATCCATGGCAACATTTGGCCTTTTATATCCATAATGTTAGCCTTTTTGTTTGCATCTAAGTAGAGACACCTGGAGCAATGTTAACATTAACCGATTTAGCATTAATAGCTTCATTATATAAGAATTTCTGATCAGATAGCTGTTACTTTTGTTATATTGCTTCAGCTTGTATTATTGTCATTTTTTATCTCCCTGCTTGGCAACCAGGCAATGATTTGCAAATTCTTTTTTTGTCTTGATTAATTAAGCAATATAATTATCAGTAACCGTGATGCAGTCTTTGCTCAACAAAGCTTCTGGGAGAAAACAATGGTCAGTCTGTTAGTGTGAATGCATTCCACGCGTCCCAGATGCATGAGGATATTATGGACAATGAGGGGAAAGGCCGCCTGTGAGCGAGGACAAAGGGTGCCATGCAGACTCGACACACTGCACATACCGCCAGGGACATGCTGCGGGCTCCCTGGGACACAGACGTCTCGTTAGATTACAGCTAGTCAGCAGAGATTAATTCTCAGCCATTTGGTGCAATAATTTACCCATTCCCTGGTCTTTTAACTTGTGCTTCTTAGTATGAAAGTGAAGGCTTTGTGCTCAGAAGGTGTATTTATTTAACTTGGCCAACGTTTAGGGATCTCCACCAAAAATCATTATTTTTGCTTAGAAATTGTAATGATGAAGCTGCTGAAAATTGAGGAATATCCCTTTTAGGAGGATGGGATATGTACAAATTTCAAAAATTCTAGATAGAGTCAAAGCCATTCTTTCAGTATGTGTATATTTCATCTGAATATAGTGTGACTCAGTGGTCTAAGTACCTTTATTTTACTGGTCTCTGGGAAGCCATACTTCTCTCTAAAAATAATTTTAATCCTTTTTTTTTTCGGAGGAAAAGAAATCTCATCAGTACACAAAAGTCCTGCTCATTGGACAGAGTCATGCATATTCAAAATTGTACTCTCATTCATTCGGCCTCATTAATAGTGTATGTAATAATGTAGGGCTATTTGTAATACAAGCTCACAGACAGCATTGCTTTCAAGTCCTTTGAAATTTAACATATTTCACTTTTTCATTCCATACACTTCCCTTAAATATACAAATTATGTGTCTGGCATTTTTATGCTGAAGTATGGGTGTGCTTACAGTGAGCATAAAAAACCCTCACTCATAAAAGGGCCTGCGTACTTCTTGAGCTTTTTATTAAAGTCTTTAAAGAAGAAATAAATAAATAAAAATCAGTGTGCTTAGCAACATCATTTCACTGTGAAATTACTTTCAGAGTAAGTCCATCTCCACAAATATCGACACAGTAGTCTTTGTTTACAGAAAAGAAATGTGCTATTGTCAGACTTCTGTTTTTTTCTACTTTCATTACTAAGTTGGCAGTCAGGGAAGACTTGCATGTGAGTGATTTAAAGGGTTTGTTAAAATGTCCAATTTGTTCTGCAGAAAGGTGATTCATAAAGCTCCCACATTGCAGTCAGTACCCGTATTGCTTTCCTTCTTCTAGTAAGTGACAGTATTATTAATCTTCAGAACACTTATTTGTATGAATTTGTGAAAGTAAGTTTTAGCGCTTTGGGCATGTTTATCTCCAGGCACATTGGTGACTGTCTGACCAAAGGGTGGACATGTTGAGGCAGCATAATCCTAGAGCAGCTGAAAAAAGAGGAAGCTTTGTGAAGGATTCTCCTGATCACCTCAACCAGAGTGTCAGTGTTATAATTGAAAAACAAAGTAGCATGTCCTCCACATGCTGCTTTACTCAGCCCTGGTAGATATGGGCATGGGAGAAATAGGGAGGATGATGTAATCATTTCTCAGAAGTAAAGGCAGGAGAGGAATTGTTTAGGAGAAGGGATCCCCAAGTTCCAGCTCCAATGCTGCCGCAGGTGGGTGGGCATCTTGGGCAGATCTCTCAATTACTTTGGACCTCAGCTTCCTGTCACATTCAGGTTGGGTTCCAAATTCTCTTTAGTCTTTTCAGGGTCCTAAGTGCCCCTTCAAGGCTGGATGTTCTCATTCCTAAATGCTCATCTTTTCCTAAGTTGTCCCAACTGCGAGGCTGCTTTTGGGGTAGTATCTGGATCCCTGGCAGACTCGAGTGAGTGTGTATGTGTCCCTGTTCAGGAAGACAGCTAGCCCAGGACCTTCACTTGGAACAAGTGCCCAGAAATGCTGGGTAAGATGGATTAATGCACCAGTGAGTCCAAGAGGAGCCAGTGTTGGTACTTGCGTTTGAAAGAAACTTTGGACTAGTGTGGCTTTATTACATAGGGAGTGTGTTTGACTACAACACTCATGTCAAACTCAAAGGCTAACACGGGCCAAATAAACAAGGTTTAAGTTTATGTGGGCTGCAAAAAAAAAAAAGCTTCAATTTTCATAGAAACGTAGGTTTATTTCGATAGAGGCGTGCTAAATTCAAAGGCTGAAGTAAATGAGTAACATAATATAATAGAACATTTTAATAAAAATTAATATTTTTTTCTTGAACATTAACTTACCAGACACTGAATAAATGCACAAATTAATAAGGGTAACACAAATAAACCTATTTTTCTTGTTCTCCAAAAGTGAAATATTTCCTGTTACGCACACCAGACAAGTCAGTATAAGACTAGTGACATGGCAATCGACTGCTAAAATATTCGCTGCTAGTATTAGTGGAGAGAAATGGTGCGCCTGCCTGTAAGGCACATAAGGGAAGTGAATGCAACATGATTATAGTAATCAGTCATGAGCTACATTGTAGCTCGTTATTAATAATCACGTATAACAGGATATTGTAAAAATCAAGTTACAAAATTTTTATTAAAAGGTTTCTTACATACCGTTATATTGGCTGCGCCGCAAAAATATTCATTGTGGACCGCAAGTTTGACTTGCTAGGACTATTACATGGTTGTATAAATTTTTATTTCAAATGTGCAGTTTTCATAAGTATTTATCTCAACACCAATAAAATAACCTTTTTGAGATTAAGTCATACGCTTTAAAATATTCTGGGAAATTCTTAGGAAAAGTGAGTTGTTAACTTTTGAATATGTAAAGAATCATTTATTTTGAAAAGATAACTGAGAATAACCAGAATTTACTAAAATACATTATTAAATGGATTACTGCAATCTGTTCTGTTTGGGTAACTTATTACTTTTTTTAGTAAAGGAATGTCATTGAGAATTTGGTGAAAAGGCAGCTGTCATTCGCAGATGTTACATCAAAATCAAATTTATTGTCTAATTTGTTGCCACTCCTAATTAGAGCAATTCTCTGCATACAAGGGATTTATGTTGTTCCTGTTGTCCAGTTTTTGAAAGATTATCTGATTCACGTACAAGCAGTTGCCAGAAAATAATAAAGAGCATTTATATATAAGATGAGCTTTAGTACAGATGGAAAAAATCTATAGCCTATGATTGACTAGTACCTCCTGCTTTAGCTTTCATAACAATTTGGCCATTGAGAATCACTGCTCAGTTTATCTTCCTCAAGAGTTGACATTGTTTTCCCCTTTTTTAGTTGGTCTTTGATATATACATCTTATTCTCCTTTGCCTTCTCCTACTTCCTTTGGCCAGCCAGAGGCAGGGTGTGAATGTACAATGAGTGGCAAATGGTAGATCCTGCTTCTTATAAGAAAGCAAGACAGCTCTCATCGTCTACCTCTGAGCTACAAAATGTGACTTTGTTCTCAATAAATGTTAATCTTATTATTGCTATTTCTCATTATGATGCCCATTCATATTCTTCCACATTTTTGTGATCATACAACTGTTTTCAAAGCCTTACAACTCTTTTAAACCATCTCTACTCACCCTAGCCGGTTTGGCTCAGTGGGTAGAACATCAGCCTACGGACCAAAGTGTCCCAGGTTCGATTCTAGTCAATGGCAAGTACATCAGTTGCAGGCTCCTCCCCAGCCTGAGCCCTGGTCAGGGCACATGCAGGAGGCAACCAATTGATGTGTTTTTCTCACATTAGTATTTCTCTCTGTCTTTCTTTCTTCCATTCTCTTTAAAAACCAATGGAAAAATATCCTTGGGTGAGGATTAAAAAAAATAATAAAGCAAAAAATAAATAAACCATTTCTTCAGAAACAACTTTATTCATAGAATTGCCCTCCTATTTTAAGAAACCCCACTGTATGGGAGAACATATTTGCAAATGTTATCACTGATAAAGGTTTAATCTCCACCATCTATAGGCAGCTTATACAACTTAATAAAAGGAAGATAAGTGATCCAATAAAAAAATGGGCAACGGACCTAAATAGAATCTTTTCGAAATAAGACAGAAGGAAGGCCAAGAGACACATGAAAACATACTCAAAGTCACTAATTATCTGAGAGATGCAAATCAAAACGACAATGTGGTACCATCTCACACCTGTCAGAATGGCTATCATCAACAAATAACAAACGACAAGTGCTGGCGAGATGTGGAGAAAAAGGAACCCTCGTGCACTGCTGGTGGGAATGCAGACTGGTGCAGCCACTGTGGAGAACAGTATGGAGTTTCCTCAAAAAACTGAAAATGGAAATCCCATTTGACCCAGTAATCCCACTCCTAGGAATATACCCTAAGAAACTAGAAACACCAATCAGAAAAGATATATGCACCCCTATGTTCATAGCAGCACAATGTACAATAGCTAAGATTTGGAAACAGCCTAGGTGCCCGTCAGCAGATGACTGGATCAGAAAACTATGGTACATCTACAGAATGGAATACTATACTGCCATAAAAAAGAAGGAGTTCTTACCATTTGTAGCAACCTGGATGGAATTGGAGAACATTATGCTAAGTGAAATAAGCCAGTCAATGAAAGAAAAATACCGCATGATCTCACTCATTTGTGGATAACAAAAAACACATTATAAACTGATGAACAAAAAGATAGATACAGAGGCACTAAAGCATCAAACAGACTGTCAAATTACAGCGGGAAGGTTAGGGAGAGGTGGGGAAAATAAAAGATCAACCGAAGGACTTATATGCATGCATATAAGACTAACCAACGGATGCAAAACATTAAGGGGTGAGGGACAATGGTAAGATATGTACACATATAATACCTTAATAAAAAAAATGGGAAAAATATCCTTGGGTGAGGATTAAAAAAAAAAATAAAGGAAAATATAAATAAACCATTTCTCCTGAAACAACTTTATTCATAGAATTGCCCTCCTATTTTCTTTCATCTTTTTGATGTCTGCTTTCCTAAACTATAGAGTACATATCTCTTCTATGAATTTGCCCCCAGAATTAGAGAATTTATCCTTACAGATGTATTTTCTGTTCTATATCTGAAATTCATTAGTTTATTTTTTGTTTTCTGCATGAATCCTGTCACACAACTTCGCCTTTGGGCGGCTTTTACTGGACATCATAGGAGGAAGTGCACTTATTTTTTTTCTAGGACTATATTTTATTTTTTAAATTATATTTTATTGATTTTTTATAGAGAGGAAGGGATAGGGATAGAGAGTTAGAAACATCGATGAGAGAGAAACATCCATCAGCTCCCTCCTGCACAGCCCCCACTAGGGATCGAGCCTGCAACCAAGGTACATACCCCTGACTTGAATCGAACCCGGGACCTTTCAATCTGTGGGCCGATGCTTTATCCACTGAACCAAACAGGCGAGGGCTAGGACTATATTTTAAATAAACTCTTATTCATGTGGTATTGCTAAAGAGAGAAGGAAAGGATTATTCTTTCTTATTTTCTTATTTGTTTGTTGTCATTGTTACTGGAACTAGGCAACAGTGAGTGATTTAGAAGATGAGGACTCGTTCCTTGATTTTTCTCCTTGGAATTAAGATGCCCACTCCCCCAGTACTGTGATAAGGTGGAAACACTCAGTTGTCATCACTAGTAGAACTAAATCCCATCCTTCTTTGTTCCCATTTGAGTTTCCTCAGATCTGACTGCTTCCTCTGTATTGTAGGTACTAATCTCAAAACAGCTTTGCCCAATCTTTGCAGTTTTTACATCTCTGTGTTTTAACTGTGGAGCCCTTTTCTCAAATCCACCAAACAAAAGAAAAGATGTTGCTACGGACGCCTGCTCAGGACATGAGGGCCACACCTGTCACTCTTTCTCTCTGACCTTTCAGCCTTCTCTATGAAGTAAAAGACAGACGGTCACAACAGATCTTGTTCTAGGAATGTGAAGAGAGGCAACAGATTTGGTTACTGTCTAGACCTCAGAGCCTGGGGAGCTGGAGGCCTTCTCTTAGTCATTCAGGCAGCATATATCTGTTGAGGCTGCTTCATGCCAGGTCACTGTGTCCAGTAATATAGATCTTATAATTGTCTTGGCTAATTTATGTCTTTTTATTTCCATATAAATTTAGAATAAGCTTGTCCATATCTATAAAAAGAGCTTACTAGAATTTTTATTTGGTTTGTGCAGAATCTATAACTCAATTTCAGAAGACCTGATATCTTAACAGTATGGAAACTTCTAATCCATGAATATTGTACATCTTTCCATTTATTCAAGTTGTCTTTCATTGTAATTATAGATGTCTTGCAAAACTTTTGTCACATTTATTTCTAAGTATTCGATGCTTTTGATGCTATCACAAACAGCATTTTTAAATATTATTTTTCTAATTGTTAGTTGCTAACATTCAGAAATACTGATTTCAAGGAAATATTGTATCCTGTGATCTTTCAAAATTTACTTACTAGTTCTAGTTAACTTCCTTTGGATTTCTTGTGTGCACTATCATATTATCTGTGAATAAAAATAACTGCTTCTTTTTAATCTTCAAGTTCCTTTTTTCTTTTTCTTATTTTTCTTTATTATAATAACAAGGATCTTCAAAATGTTGAATAGAAGAAGTGAGCCTTTTCAAATCTCAGGCTCAAAACATTTAATATCTCATTATTAATTATAATGTAATACTTTTTTCCTTTAAAATTTTATCAAATCTATTCCCAGATTGCTGGGAAATTTTTTATATCATGAATATTTATCCATGCTTTCTTTATATCATGTAGTTTATCTTCTTTATTCTGTTAATGTGGTAAATTGCATTGATGGATTTATGAATGTTAAATCAACCTTCCTTTTTTAAAAAATATATTTTATTGATTTTTTTACAGGGAGGAAGGAAGAGGGATAGAGAGCTAGAAACATCGATGAGAGAGAAACATCGATCAGCTGCCTCCGGCACACACCCCACTGGGTACATGCCCTTGACCGGAATCAAACCTGGGACCCTTCAGTCCGCAGGCCTATGCTCTATCCACTGAGCCAAACCGGTTAGGGCTGTAAATGTTTTTCACATCTTTGTTGTGAGATGTAGTCCATAGTTGTCTTACGTAAGTTCCTATGGGTAAATACAACCTTTCACCATTGGATCCCAAGTCCCTTCCCTGAGACCAATAACAGAAAAGGTGTTCTACAGATTGTCCTTGACACAAGTTAGAAGACATAGGCTGGAGACCCATATTCATTCATTAATATAAATTATTTAAAATGCTCATTAATTTACTTATTCAACAGGTATTTTCATTCTTATCATATGCCAGGTACAGTGCTACTTATTGGAGGTTTTGCTCCTCCATCTCCAGCCACTCCTTCTTAATCTTCTTTGTAAATTCTTCCTTATGTCTCCAACCTCTAAACATTGGAGGACCACAAAATATAGTCCTTGAACCTCTTTTCTTGCTCATTTGATTATCCAATCTTGTGACTGTAAGCCCCATCTATAAATTAATAACTCCGTAAATCTCTACCCTGAGCCCCTCCCTTGATTTCTAGTCTGATATATATTCTGCTGCTTTTATACATTACCACTGGAAATCTAATAGGCATTTCAAACTTCGCATGTGTAAAATCCCCCCCCCCCCCACACACACACACACACACTCAGTCTTCTCCATTTCAGGAAAAGGTGGCCCCAGCTTTCCAAGTGCCAGACTACACAACCATGGCATTATCCTTGACTCCTTTTATTTTTTTTCTCTTACACTTCATTAATAATCCTCAGAGAATCCTGTCAGCTCTACCTTCAAACTATATCCAGAAACCAACCACCTCTTCTCATTTCTCCTGCTACCATTCTGTTCCAAGCCATCATCATCTCTTGCCTGAATTATTCAGTAACTTCCTAACTGGTGTCCATAACTTTCCCAAAATAACAGCCAGACAATATCTTTAAAATGTAGGTTAGATCATAACTCCCAAGGCTTTCTTCTTACTCAGAGCAGAAATCTAGAATCCTTAAAATTTCCTACAAGGCCTCTATTACTACCCGTCCAACTTGATCTCCTTCTGTTCTTTTTCTTGCTCACACAGTTGCAGCCCTGTGGCTTCTCCCCTGTTGCTTAGCCATACTGATTCCACTCCCACCACAGGGCCATTGTGTTTGCTGTTCCTCTGCCAGGGGGAGGACATCATAGCTTGGAGATCATTTCCTCACTTCTATCAAGTCTTTACTGAAATATTATCTTATGCTTAAACCTCTCCCTGGCCATGTGATCTAAATTTGGAGAATTTCCCCACTCAAAAAGAGGCCAGTTGCTCTTCCCTGCTTTATTTTTCACCTTAGCACCTTTACTTCATATATTTTATGTATTTGTGCTGTTTATTATCTGAATCTTCCAATAAATTCTAAGCCCAGTAAAATCTGGATTTTTTTTCAATTCACTGCTGTGTTCCTAGTGAATAGAATAATGTCTGTCTGTCACATAATAAAAGGTTTTGAGTGAATGAATGAGCAAATGTGAGGGTGAATAAATACAAGAGTAAGAAGGCAGACCTAATCCTTGACCTCATGATGCTGACAATCTCTACATTAGTGAATGGAGTCCAGTTTATGAAATTCTGATGGAAAAAAAGAAGTGAGAGAGAGAGAGAAGGAAAAAAAAAATCCAAAAAAAGGCAGACACCAAACTTCATGGGTTGCCCATATATAAAAGTGGGTCCAGTGAAGGAGAGCTGAGCCTCTGTTAAAAAAGAAAAAGAGGGAAAAGAGAATAATGCAAATCTTGGAAGCAAAGAAAAAGAAGGTTTAAGAAGAATGAGGACTGTAAGTAGTTGCTAACAGGAATAGTCATCATCTCTATTAATAGTTAATATAAATCAAGATCCATGCAGAAATTTTTCCAGTTCCAAAATTGTCTTCAGAAGTATGCAAAGCTAGAGGTATGCAGTGAGATGAGGCTGCTTATTGTGCATAATCCACAGGATGTAGGCACTTAAAAGGAATAATGCCTTTCTGTAATTGACAGCATGAAACAAAAGAATAACCTGGTAACAATTTGTCATTAGAAGCTTTGCTAAAGATAAAGAGCCCATAGTAGAGGAGCATTGTGGAGCAATCCTTTTTTGCCTGATTCGAAAGCCCTCAACCTGTGTCCTGTTAAGGTCAGCATTTATTCTGTGGGCAACAGCCTTCATGGTCATGGCAGGTCTGAGACACCCATTGGTAGTTCTTATATCTTTGGTTTGACTTTAACTGTTTTTTTTTGTGTGGGTGTTTTGGTTGTTTTTTTTTTGAAAATTAAGTGTTTTTCTGTTTGAATCCACAGGTTCCATTTTTTGGGCCTCTGTTTGATGGAGCCATAGTGAGTGGGAAGCTACTGCCAAGCCTCATATGTGCCACGTGCATCAACGCCAGCAGGGCCGTGAAGTGCCTCATCCCACTGTACCAGAGCTTGTATCTTTTTGCTTTAAATATGCAACTTATTAACTATCCCAGAATCCTGGCAGTTTTTCATCAGAGGTAAGTATGAACAACTGGGCTGAAGAGGGAAGAGAAAAGTTATTTGTGTTGAAATAACATAGTATGATTTTTATATCATTTGTTAATTTATGTTAACTATAATAATTCCATGTTGCAATAAACTTAGAGGTTTTTTTTTTTTCATAATTTAGTCACATAAGTTTGCACTAAGAAGCTGTGACTAAAGAGATACTCATATATATGTTCTTGGGTATTTTCCTCAAGTTCAGTCTCCTCCTGCATCCACCCCCATTTGTTGCAGTCTGTTGTGTGGTCACTCAGAAGGCCTACCAGAAACCAATAACAAATGAAATGACTCTAATAAATCAAAGATGTGGCAAGTGCCACCAGAGAGTACAAACAGTGGTCGAGGAGGAGGTCAGAGGCAGCAGAAGTCACATCCGGTTGGGATGGACAGGAAAAGGTGTCCTTAATCAAGTTGCATTTGAACTCATCAGTAGGAATGGCTAGAAATTCTTTTGTAATTTTCCCAAATCATTACTGTCACTCCTCTAATTCTTGATCGTCTCCAAAAATGGAAGAAATTTCACTTTTGTAATTTTTATCAAACGTTAATTGGCATGCTGCTACTTGAAAATCCAGGCATGATCTCTGATTATAAGGAAAAGAAATTAAGGTCATTTCATAAAATTACTGTAAAAGGCACCTAATTTCATAATAAATCTTTGTTTCTAATTGGTATTGATAATAATTATAAACAGATTGATAATGATTATAAACTGGTTCTCTCTACTTCTCTCAACCTAACCATAAGTGATATGTCACTGGAGGTTGGAGGTGAGGGGTGAGTGAGAAATACCATGTGTGAATAGATACAATTTATGAAAAATACCATACTTTAAAATCCTGGTCACTTTATTGACTGATATTCTGTCTTTAGATTCAAAAAAAGTACATATGCCATGTGGCAACTTGGAATTATCATAGAAATTAGAAGTAGAAAAGAGCTATTAGGTCCCATCTGGTCCCTCCCCAGGGGCCAGGATAGCATTATTCCCTTCAGCATGCTCCCTGATGCTTTGTTCAGGCTGGTGGTGCGTGTTTGGGAGATGACTCTTTGCAGTGATTTCTACAGCACTCTAGACTTAATCTTATGGCTGATATACATTCAGCCTTCAGCATGGAGTTTTTATTTCACATGCTGTTGAAAAGAGGTCTTGGCAGAAATGAGAAAGACCTATTCTGCAATCGGTTTGTCAGTTTGCATGTCAACTAGGATGCATGGGACACTCATCCATCAAATATGTTGAATCAAGGTAAGAAAATTATTTGCAAACAAAAATTCCATTTTGTGTAAGTCCACTTTTATTTTTGTCACATCACGTCCACCTATCTAACATCTCATTATAAAATACATGCTTTGTTATTTTGTTGAATATTGCAGATGAGGTTCTTGCCCTGTGCTTCATAGAAAAGACAAAGAAGCTAATGAAGTTCTGTAAAACAGCTAAATGGGAGGAAGGTGAATATGGGGGAAAGTCCTCATCAGAGAGACTGTGTACACTGAGGTTAGAGGAATGAGAGAGAAGCTGTGCCCAGGCAGCAGAGCAGCATTTTGACAGGACACTTAGCAAGTACAAGGTCAGAGTGTTTGCAAGTGGTAAATTTGTGTGTTTTTTTTAGGACTTTCTGTATGGTCAAGTCCATCAGGATGCTTGTGACACATGTAAAAGCAAGTTTTCAGCAGAGATGGTTTTCTGGGTGGTACCTGAGGAAGCCTAGCTTCCCTAAGCCTTTAATCTCGTGGCCTGCCTTGCAAGGTCTATTCTGAGTACAGCATCAAGGCTGCCTGAGCCAGGACCTCAGGTAGAGAGGAAGTGTAGGAGCCAGACACATGATCACGAGGGTAAACACCAATGCTCTCCACTGTATTTATTGTGTCCGATGATTTGCCCAATGATGATGTTCAATCGGTTAGGTGTATTAAATGCATTTTCAACTTACGATGAGTTTAAATTCCATTGTAAATCGAGGAACAACTGTACGTGGAAGTAACACAACTAAGGCTACATAGGGTTCCTTGGTTAGTCATGTGAAGTAAGACACCCTTATTTTTTTCTGCATTCAAAGCAAAATCTGGTTCAGATGGAGAGTGTGGCCTCTCCGGGTAGGCAGGTCTCCTGCTTACTCAGCTGTAGACAGTACCACACTTCCCAGGTGCTTCCTTTGGGTCACTCCAAACTCTAGGCATAACTGGTAATCTGTGCTCATAGGGCAAGGGGCAAGGAACCAGCAGACCATATACTATGTGTATCTGCTCTGCCCATGTGTATGCTCCATTGTCTCATCAGACTTGAAGTGCAGAACAAAATCAAAGGTGAAATTATTAAGAATTTCAAGGTGGCAGCAGCAAAACATTAAACCAAGCAGGGCTTGTTATAAGCAGCTGCTCAGTCACAGGCCCATGAAGCCCGTCTGGAGCCCATTCTGAACAGCCCCCTACCCACCACCACCACCCCCAGTAAGAGTTGGAGAACTCTGGGCCTGGAGTTTATTAGATTTGATTCTCCTTCCTAAAGCTGATAGTATATCCCTTGGCAAAACTGTATTGATTTATGAACTAAGACCCTTTAAGGTATGAAGCAGCTTGTGTGCATGGCCCTAGAAGACAGTTCATTTAAGAAAACAAAAATCTGAGAAAGAATTACTATTACAGTTTCCCTAGAATTAGATATAGTAGTGGGTATTAGCAAAGAAAGGGACATTACTTTGTCAACAGGGGCCATTTATATGGACACTGCTGTGTCCTCGTTTTGTTTCTGATATTTAGATTGCAATTGTTAAGTAGAACATTGCCAAATTGCTCATTCCATCAAAATGTCATTCACTTTCTAGGTATCCAGATGACTGTTTTATGAACAAAGGGCATGCTGTTTAGTTCAGGTGTTCTGTAAGTCCTTTGTACTGACCATAGAGAGCTAAACATTGAACCTGTTAATGAAGAGGCAGTGGTGTTCGTTTGCAGTAGCTGTTTGTATCCAGCTAATGATGATGCTTAACTGCCTTGAATAGTGTCAGTTGACATTCAGTCTTACATTTAACTAGGAGTAGAAATGTGGGCAGTTCCATATCAATTTTGTTTAGTAATATTCAAGAAAATACAGCATTTCTTATGAAGCAGAGGACTGGGAGCATTGTTGGGATGAATATGCCTTTGTTTTTTGTAAATCTTAGGATCTTTTTGAGCAGTAAATCTAGCTTAGAACCTATATCAAAGGAGTTCTTACTTGATGTGCCCTTGGCTAAATGATCAAAAAATTAGAACGGTGTGGTGAAGGCTCATAGGAAACTGCAAAATACCATTGACTTACATGATCTAAAAATATCAACACAGGTGGAAAGTAGCCTCAGTCACAGTTCAGCCTAGCCCCTTTGTTCCCTCTGGGTTTTCTGGTAACTTCCTTGGCGAGCTAAATCCAATCTGTCCAGTGGAGCCTTCGTCCTGTGGCCACTGCTCTTCTGAGTGATGAGGGCCAAACTCACCTGCCATCTGTTTTTCTATCCCTTGTGGGCAATCAGAGGGCCCGTGCCTGTGCCTAAGAGTGTTGTAAATGGGAAGCTTGCCACATGTCATGTTTACAGTTCCCAAGCCAACTCAAGATTCCGAAACCAAACCAGATCAGTTGATAAAAGTTTCCAAAAGCATTTGAGCCAGAGCTTTCATTCTCCTCCTCAGATAACTTATTTCAGGAAAAAGATTGCACACAATATGCATTGTGCCCATTCGGAGGAGTTCACTCTGAATCAGACAGATGGTGGCTTTTTAAAATAAACGTCCACTTCAACAGAACAATAGTCTCAATGGCACTTGCCATCTCTCCTCTCTGGAATGTCAGCATTTGACTGAGAGAACTGGGCTGCCTAAGAAAAAGTAATTTTGTACCTCATTCTTTCACATTCACATTTAGTTTCATTTGCAATTAGTAGACATGTTTGATAATACCAGAACTTTTCTCTTAGACTCATGACTTCTTTTTTTTAAAATATATTTTATTGATTTTTTACAGAGAGGAAGAGAGAGAGAGATAGTCAGAAACATCGATGAGAGAGAAACATCGATCAGCTGCCTCTTGCATGCCCCCCACTGGGGATGTGCTGCAACCCAGGTACATGTCCTTGCCCGGAATCGAACCTGGGACCCTTCAGTCTGCAGGCCGACGCTCTATCCACTGAGCCAAACCAGTTTTGGCATGACTTCTTAATATTGCCAAGTTTTGTTCTCACTGTATACACTTTTAAAAATGGCCCTTCTCTCCTGTTTCTTTTCTCTCCAATGGGATCTTTGTTCTTTTTTTCTGAGAAAACCTTTAATTTGTCTCCATATACTTAAAGAGAGGTGTATGAAAATGAGGCAAGTGGTACTATGTGGTGTATTTTGCCATGCAAAACCAATTATGCCTTTGCCAACATTTCCTATGTCCCTGCCATGTGCCAGGCATTGTCCTAGCCACTAGGCATAGATGGTTCACACAGCAGAGTGTGGAAGACACACACACACACACACACACACACACACACACACACGATAGAGGGGACAAAGGCGTTGCAGGGGTAGTGGAAGGAGTTAAAGAGTAAGTGAGGGCCTATCTCTGGCAATGGCAGGGAGATGAATCGGATGCCTACAATAAAGCAGGTAGACTAACTCAGTGTGGACTGGCTAGATTTGCTGGGGTGCAGAGGGTGATGAGAAGAGGATCGAGGACTTTTTATAGCATCACACTGGAAGAGTAGGTTTGGGAGGAGGTGGTGAAGAGAGAGAAGGGGGAGGAAAAGGAGAAACTAGTGTCTCGGAAAAGCAAGGAGGAGAGAATGGAGCTTTACCTTCAGCAGAGTGGTCAAGCAAGACACAGGCTTCTGGGGCGGGGGGGGGGGGGGGGGGGGCGGGGCGGGGGTCAGACGTCTGGCTGCTGCTAGCAGCCTCAAGTCTTTACCTAGAGCGTTGGGTGTAATAGGACTTAGAACTGAATTACTTCAAGGAAAGAGGCAAACAGATAACAGCAGCACCAAAAAGAAAGAAAGGATTGTAGTGCCTAAGAATGGAAAATGGACGGGAGAGGGCTGGGCTGAAGACCCGCAGCCAGAGTGGAGTGATACTCCACACAGGAGGCCTGCACAGAGCTTTTCTAACCCACATGTCTACTAGTACATAGGCTCAAAGACAAAGTATAGTATAATAGAGATTTACACTTCTCCATATTAGATCCAAGGTACATTCTACTAGGGCATCAGCATTTGAGAAATTCTTGGCTGGCCAGCAGTCTCATCACTCAGAAGACACAGGAAGCAAATGAGGGGAACCACTATTTTGGATACATTTCTTAACGATTTAAAAGACTGGATTTGTTGCAAAAAGTAATGAGTTTGCGCTTGAGATTATGTAAGAATGGGAGAAAAACTCAAGTAGAACTGTGCCCTGTCATAGGGAAGCACATTTCAAAAAGTGGAGTTCAGAGGTAAAAATGGCATATTCCTGTACATGGGTTGAGATTGAAAAGGGAATAAGAAATTATGGATTTTTTAATTATAAAGTTAAGACTATTTCTCTGAGAAAGAAAAAGGGAGGCATGTAAGAGCAGCCAGTGTGGTTGCCTAGAGTGGGCCAATGCCTTCATATTCAAACCAGGGTTAAGAGAGGAGCTCCACCCTGTGCTAACAGAAAGTCGTTGTTCTTAGCCCAATCCACATTGTCCTCTGTCTTCTTCACATGAGAAGGGACAGCAAGTGTCATAGTGTAGGAAGAAAAACTCAAGTCACTGAGAACACATTAAGAATAAAAAAGAATTGCCCCCTGCAAGTAAGATCCAGCCTTCGAAGCCACATATGTCTGGTTTTAGAACTGTTTTATAATAGTCTCAGAATCACAAGAACTTTTTTTTTATAAATCATGTCTTAAAAGGCTGCACCTACTATTGAAAACAGGAAAATTTCCTCGTTTCAAAGGATTAAAGGATGAATTTGGGGATGTTGCATGGATTCCTTGTAAAATTGTTAGACTAGGTTGTTAAATGGCATGTGATACTTCAGAAAAGAATTAATTCACAAATAAAATATCCCAAACACACTCATTCTCAAAGATTAAACTTAAAAATATAAATCTTAATTTCAGTAAAACACAAGATAAAGTGTCATAATCATCTGGCAGATAAGAGAGAGAAATGTGGGCCCATGGGAGCTGGTGACTTCACAGTGGCCAAACCTAAAATGTGTTAATTCATGGATCACCCATTGACTGAGTCCCTTGTGTCTCTAGTAGTATGTGTACCATAGCTCAGCTCAACCCCTCTTCCATCCAACAAATTTATTATCAGCACCTTTCACAAAGATCTAGAATGCCTTAACTAATTTTATTCAGGCAAAATCAGAAATCAGAACTGTCTCAGCAGATGAGCCTGCCACACCCAAACCCCCAAAGTGAGATTAGGAGGTAGACTGCCATCCATGACCTGGATTTGAGTAGCCAGCTGTGAGTGTATTTGTGGATGAGGGTGATGTGTATTTAACAGCCACGGTGGAAATGGTTGGAGGAGTTTGGCTGAGCACAGAGTTAAGATGAGAGAAGAGGGTGATGTGGTAGCCGAGTGCCCTGCTTTGCCTGGACCACAGCACGAGGACTGTGAGGTCTGGGTCGCAGCAGCAAAGGCTTCAGGTCACATTGTGAAGATGTGGTGTGGCCACTTTGGGGCCACACTGTAAAAGAGACCTTGCCAACCTGGAGCAAGCCCACAGAAATTGTGACCATTGCACCTCAGGTTTTGGGAGAGGAATTGTTTCAGGAGCCCAGGGGCCTTTTAAAGAGGAGCTAAGGCTCTAGAATATGACCAATGACCAGAGGGAACCAGGAAGCAGCTGTTAGCTCAATGTCTAAGCAAACATTCAAAACCCAGAGCCTACAAAACCGAATTCAGCCCCCAGATGGGCTTTGTTTGAACTGCGGTTGGCCTCCAGCATTACTCAAAAAAAATTGAGTTTATCAGTCACCTTAAAAAATGAGATTTTATATTTTAAAAATCTGGATTCTGACTTCTCAAAGAATCAAAACCTTCTTTCCTGCTGACAGCAATCGGCCTCCTTACAGGCTGTGTGCTCTCCTGCTCCCCCCAGCCCAGAGCCTGCCCCTCCACGTCTCCCAGTGTTGAAGCTGGCATCAGGTGCCACCATCATGCCCCCACCCCCGCAGTTGGCCTCTCTCTGAAGGTTGGTGAGGGCTAGTGGGCCAAGCAGGTAAAACAGTGTCTGGTGCTGGGTGGGATCCCAGTGAGTATCACTGTGGTTATCACATCACCAGCCTGAACCCTGCAAATAGTGGAGTTTTAAACCTCTTGTGAAAACTGGAACTACCCAGCTGTGGAGTTAGGTCTCAGGAAGTATTCACTTTTTACCATTGAGGTATTAAAGGCTGGAGGCTGCTTTTCCCTCAGGAAAAGTTATTGTAAGTCTAGCAATCTGCAGAAAGCAGGCCGACATCATGCTTGAGGGAGTATCAGTAACCATCCCAGCTTTCCTCCTCTCTTCCCACTCTCACATCTGTGGTAGGTGGTCATCCCTCTCATCGCCAGTCCTTTACAGGGATGTGCTCCTCTTCACTGTGGGCCTATGGTACAGTAACCCCCTTGTGATTTCCCTCTTGGCCACTCTACTGCCCCCAAACACAGGCTCCCCTTTGGTCTCTCCTGTAACACAGACCCCTCACCCTCCTGCAGCCTTCTAAATTCTCCTTGCCAGACCAGACCTTCCTCTGTCCTCTTCTCCCAGTATACTGTGATTTGCCCAACCAGGACATTGGTTCCATTCTGTTGATATCCCTCTCACATATACCTGCTATTACATTATGAGAGTGTGTGTGTGTGTGTGTGTGTGTGTGTGTGTGTGTGTGTGTGTGTGTAAGGACAGAGAAAGGGAGGGAGAGATAATTTGGTTAAAAAAATTGTTTATGAAAAACAATCTATACTAATAAAAGGGTAATGTGCTAATTAGACCGGGAGACCTTCCGGACGTCCTTCCAGACAAAGCCATGGTGGCATGGCTGAGAAAAAGGCTGTTAGGGTTGATCAGCCCAGGAGGGGCGGGCATGATCAGGCTAGCAGGGGGGCAGTTGGGGTCAAGCAGGCTGACAGGGGGGCGGGGAGGCATTTGGGGGCGAGCAGGCTGGCGGGGGGGGGGGCAGTTGGAGGCGAGCAGGCCGGCAGGCAGAATGGTTAGGGGCGATCAGGCAGGCAGGCAGGTGAGCGGTTAGGAACCAGCGGTCCTGTATTAAGAGAGCAATTGGGCCTAAACCGGCAGTTGGACATCCCCCAAGAGGTCCCAGATTAGAAAGGGTGCAGGCTGGGCTGAGGGACAAACCCCCCCCCCCACCCCCACCCTCCGTGCAAGAATTTTGTGCACCAGGCCACTAGTTGGAAAATAAAAGCAAATCATATTTTATAAAATTGCATTTTTCAAAATTAAAAGTCTTAATCACCCAATAAATATAGCTCTACAAATAGAATATGTATGTATGTATGTATAAATATATTTTCTAAATCCTTTTAGTTCCATTTATGAAAGTTAGTTTACTGCTGGCTCTCTAACACTTAGAATAGCGCTTTGCACATGGGGGTACTCAATATTCTTGGGTGAACTGCACTGACAGAAATACATATTAGTAGTATTCAGGAGAAAAAATAGAATGCTGAAAATTACTGATTTTGTATTTTTCTTTATATTGAATGATATAGTATTTTATGCATATTACTTTTCTATTGCATTCTAAATAATAATCCTTTGTCACCACCCCAAAAAGTCGTTGAAGGATCTTTATGTGAAAATCCTGACAATTAGAATGGTGACTTTATATTTGATTTTGAAATTAATGGAATCTGATTGATTCCATGATAAGTAAGTGAAGGCTCTTCAGTAATCCCATTTCCTTGGAGCAATAAATCTACTTAATTTTTGAAAGAGAGATTGAATTCAAGCAGTGTTAACGTCAGAAAACTTACAGACAGGTAGAAAGTGGGAAGGAAACCTAATGTTGCTATTAGATCCATGGCCCCCAGGAAGGTGAGGAGTTCTGAGTAAAAAAGTAGGATCTGGAAAGGCCTTAAATAATGTTCTAAATCTTAGGAACGTAGTGGTAGGAGTTTTTTTTTTAATTATTAATTGTATGTAAATTTTATACACGTAAATAAAATGCCTGCAATGCCTAAGGGAAGCTCTCCACATGTCGGAGACCTGGAGCAGGCTGGGCCTTGGCTGGGCATGCAAATACTGACAGCTGAAGTCACTTGTTGGAAAGTCCGCAAACTCTGGTTACAGCTGCATTTGTCAGTAGCTTTAAGGGAAGTGTAATCAGCCAGAGAGATTAATTTGCATCTCAATTAGAACTGAGTTGGGAGGAAGCACTAAGGTCTGATTGGGGAAGCTTGGGGAAGAAATCTCACCAAGCACAAAAGCCTCCCTGGCTCCGTCCTCCAGCTGAGTGGAGGACAATATCTGAGGCTTCGTTTCCATAGGGACGGGAAGCCTGCTGGGCCCCAGAAGAATCTCGGGTTTGCACCGTAATCATTTGGTCATGATGACACAAATTCCGCTGTTGTTCCCAAATACATATTGCTGGTAGAAAAGTGGAAATGGTCATCATGTCAAAAGCATGCAAGAGGGAATTTGCTGACCCTACTTACCTTTTTTATTGATGCTGCTAGGATTTCTAAGCATTTAACATTTATTCATGTTTGAATATTCAAAGAGCAAAAGGTCATTCCATAAATGACAATATTTCTTTAGCATTCAGATGGTTACTTTGGAAATGGCACCGCTTCAAGGGGAGCCTTTATTCCGGATTCTCCCACATCTTCAGCAGTAAGCAAACAAGATTATGAACTTAAAAATGCAGGCAAGGAGAAAATGTGGAATCTCCTGACCATGGAGCAGGGAAGAAATTCTGGCCAGTACAGGCCTCTTTAGAATCCTAACGAAACTGAAAGAAGGATCCTTGCCCTTAACATTAAAAAGCAGAAAGTTGCATTCGTTTTAAATCTTTCCTTCAGATATCATCTATGGTCATTTTCACAGGCTATGATATTTATATCAGACAGATCCTTTGTTTTTGGAGAAGCTATTCATATTCTCAAAATTCTGTACCTGGGCCTAGTGAGAGCTGAGACTGTCTGAGCATTTATCCATGCAGGTTACCCTGTCATAACCAGGAAGGGCTCACTGTTGGCATTTTTGGAAAAAGACTTTTATTTCCAGTTTATTTTCTTCTCTCTTAGTTAATTCATTGATTCCGGCTTCAGAGTAAGAAAACAAACAAGAAAGAGTGAGGAAAAGCTGAATCCTACATTATAAACAAAAAAAAATTTTTTTTAAATCAGGGTTTTTTAATTTCTCTTCACATTCTGGGAAGGGGAAGGAACAAGTTTCCTAAGGACAAGATCTTCCAGTGCCCACAGACTGAAATAACACATTGCAGCAAGACATCAGAACATCCTAATCTAACATTAATCAAATTTCAGTTTACTAATTATCAGCCCTATTCTGAAAGGAACATAATGCCATAAACAGCATCCGCAGAACATTTAGTAGACTCTGGGATTATCAGCAATATATTTGAAAGTAAGACTTTCTGTTATTCAAATCTCCAAAAAGAATAATACATGCCTTATTATAATAAGAGATTGTGCAAAGCTGAAGAAGGACAAAGCAGGCAAATCCGAATGGTGAGAGCCCTTCTGTGCTGTCTGCCTTCATATGCAGCAAGCTCCCAGCAGGCTTCGGAGCAGGAGTAATTTGCAACACATTCAAGTCAATTTTTTAATCAAAGTAGAATACGGTTTTGGTAATATGTAGGTGAGTACAACCTAAATGCCATCATGTCAGCCTTGAAAGGGTGTCCTTTCTATTTATTCTGTGGAATTTAACCAGACTCTAAAGTGGGTACTTTGAAATTTGTGCTTCAAATCTGTTTCTGAGGTCCTGTGCTTTGAACGCCTTTGACCTTATTCCCTGGGACTTCATAAAGACCACCAGGGCCAGGGTGGGGGAAGGAAGGAGGGAAGCTCTTTTGTCATCCCCACTCCCCTCTAGCCCTATTACTGCCCCCACCCCTAGGGTTGGGTGTCCAGTGTGCAAGCCAGTAGGGAGTCAAGATACATTTTAATGTTTTTGTGTATTTTGCACATGCCTTTAACATAGCCAACTTGAGAAATGTACACTGCTTTCGTTTCCAACAATGGCATGTTCCCGAAACACCACAATATTTTAAAGACACTTCCTTGGACAAAATGACCTTCTCGTCACTTTTGTCAGCATCACAAAAATGAAACAGTATTTAGTAGCTTATGCCATTTATCTTTCTTTAGCTTATTTCTTCTAATGCTTCATTTCAGTCTTCCTAATGTGGTCATAGGATGTAAAAGAGTACAAAATATGTGTCCCTCTGCCATGTCCACTCATTTAACAGTACAAAGCTTTGGTCCTTAATCCGACAATGATCAACGAAGGGTCTGCCTCCTAAAAACTCAGGATCTACTCCTCAGGGAACAAGCCAGCCCTTAAGATGCCAACCCCTTTTGGTTCTCTCTTATTTGCCTATGAAGTGGATATAAGCATATCAGTGCACCCAGCATCCTGGCTTGGAGGCAGATGCGTGCCTGGAAGTGCAGTCTCATACCTCCACAAAGGGTAGGCGAGCTCCTAGCTGATGGGATTCTGAATTTATAAGCAGAGTTCCAGAATTCCCCTAGGGCCTACTTTTCAAAGGCAAATTAGTGTGTTTGCAACTTGATCCCCGGGCAACTTTTGACAGTTGTTCTAAGAATAATAAAACAGATGGACAGAATAGATTTTGGGGGTCTCCTTCCAAACTGCCATCCTCAGTGGAATTTAAAGGAGGCAGGAGTTGATGGGGAGAGCTGCTGCTATTCACACTCTGTTCTGCCTGTAGCATCCAAGAACCGTAACTTTCTCCCAGAAGATGATGAAATTGTCATGTTGTATCTTCCTGCTGAGAGTTCAGCTTGGCTGTGAGAAAATAAATAGCATAAGTGTTTTCTTCATATATTTAAAACTAAATGTATTGAACTTAGTTAAATTGAATTTATACTCCCAAGAAACCAATTTTAATGTGAATATGAAAAAGAAGTGCAAATTAGTTTTAAGTTTAAGGAGTATTTTCATAGGATTTTTTTGGCCCCTTTAATAATATAAGAGTACAAAATAAAGGAGAGCCTCTTTAGGATGGCTTAGGAACACTGTCTACTCATGAATTGGGGGAAATAGAACATATGCCTCTCTACCAGGATGAACATTCTCTGCCTGTCACTTCTCTACGTTAGAAAACAGCACTTACATTGTCTGGGTGTAATTTTATCAAACAAATTCAAATGTATTTTTGCTCTATAATTTTATCAAACAAATTCATATGTATTTGTGCATAAACACTTCACATAAGCTTCACTTTTTGAAGAATTTCAACCTTCTCTACGTGTTGATTTTAGCTCTTATCAGATTAGAATGGGATGTGTTTTTCTTTTAATTTATTGGCTTCCTCTGAGATAAATTTCTATACTCTTTAATCATTCCTTTTGTCTGGATTCATTTGCCCCAAATATCACACTTAGGCCAGGAAAATTAAATAAGGTAGCAGATCAACTGTGCTTTTGGAGTTTCGGAACTGCTTGTTTGTTGAAATATGTGTGCTGGGGGCCCCCCAATTTCCTTCGCGACTTTGTGGTGTAAACCATTGTTTAACTAAAATTCTACTGATGATAACTCAGTAGGATAGTAAACTTTTTTCTTTACTTTTTTTTTTTTAAACATGAAAGCAATGTCAACGCTTTTTCTAGTTCTCCCATTAGGCAGTAACACTGACTGTAGCGATGGGCCCTTAGGGTGAAGGCTCTATTCTTGGGCATTTGCTTCCCTTCACAGCAACAGTATTCCTACATGTACCAGATAAATTGTAAGGTGTGTCTTTTTATTGTGCTGCTCAAATCAGCAGGTGATATGTGATGGCAGACCTTGGGTTTCAATTTTCATTTAAATAATAACTAGTTCTGTGGCTTTTAACAAATACCTTTACCTTTGTCAGTGTCCTCATAAAATTAGGATAATAATCCCTCACAGCCTGATTATGGTAAGGATTTATGGAATGAAGTACGCATAAACTTAATGAATCTACAAAATAACCGAAATCCAGCTGCTTCGTGGAACCCCATGGTTCCCAGACTGCGATGACACCTTGTGCTCGCGGCTCCTGGGCCAGCGGGGCAGTCTCCCCAGGTTTCCTGCTTCTCCCTGCTGTCCCTGGAAAACTCTCCAGCAGCCAGAGTTTTTCTTCTGAAATAGAAATTAGAGCATGTCATAGCTCAAAACCCTCCAATTGCTTCCCATTCTCACCCACAGAAAAATCCAGCCTCCTTATAAGGACCCACAAACATATTCCATCCCCAGAAACAACACCTGTCTGGAATGCTCTTCCCTCCCCCAGTCTGCAAAGCTGGCCCCTCCCTTTCCCTTAGGTTTCTGCCCAGAGGCTGCTCCTAGGAAGGTTTCTGCAACAGCAGTCGCACCATGTTCTCCTCAGCATGAAGGTAGGAGCGTGGTTGTGTTCACTGCTCTGTTCCCAACACCTAGAGCCCAGAATGAGACTGGCAGGAGGATGCTCTCCATAGAATAGAGTGAGGAATGAATGGACGGTCCAGGAACATACAGATGGGAGCATGTAATGGAGAAGAGGGTCTGGTGCCCCCCTCATTCTCCATAAAGAAGTGCCTGCACCAGGCCCCCAGCGCAGGGCAAGCACGGTCCAGACTCTGCCTCACATGCCCTGGCAACTCGCTTGGAGCAGCCATGCTTCCGTGTTCCTCCTTCAGCCAACACTGGTGTGGCCGGTGCAAGCACGGAGATGAGTGGTCCTGTCCCCAGGAATCTGCCCAGCCAATAGGGCATTTGTTGAATCATTAAAATGTAAGATACAAAAGAGAGAACCAGATGGCCTTGGGAACTCTAAGGGAGAAGATTATTTCTGGTTGCATCTTCAAAGTGTTCTCATATTTTCATGTATCTCTGATTAGTATCTCTTTATGTGTATATCATACATCCACAACTCAAAAGGCTGGGCATTTCACAATTTTGTTCATTTTGTTTTACAAAAAGATATTCATAGATTAATTACAATTGATTACATAAATGCCTGTGGCCTGTTTCATGGTGCTGAGACATTTGTTTCAGAGAGCAGCCTCCATTGGCATTTCAGTGGGGGGGGACAAAGAGAGACGGTGCGAGCAGGCCTTGCTTGGGGGAAGGGGCGAGGACACCCGCCTCGAACCACTCCCTACTTCCGTCTCCAGTCTTTTTCATATTTCATACCCCATCAGAAGACAACCTGCAAACGTGCCATTCAAACATGTGTAATGATTTATTTTAAAGTATATGCAAGTTCTACTATATTAATATTATGACATAAAATGTACTCAACAATGAGAATTTAAAAGGATGTGATAAAAGATTAAATAAACAATGATTAGAAGTATCTTATATTTACTAATAAATTGTTTTGCTTTTACTGAGATATTAATTGTGTTTGAGCTAGTACAGTGGACTCATGTGGGCCGCATTACTTTTATAATCTTGGTTTAACCATTCTGTGAAGCAGTGATTTTAAGGAGTCCCACTGAACTCAGCTTATTTTTTAAAAAATATTTTCATTGATTTCAGAGGGAAGGGAGAGAGAGAGAGATACAGAAACATCAGTGATGAGAGAGAATCATTGATCGGCTGCCTCCTACACGCCCCCCACTGGGGATCAAGCCCACAACCCGGGCATGTGCCCTTGACCGGAATCAACCTGGGACCCTTCAGTCTGCAGGCCAATCCTTTATCCACTGAGGCAAACCAGCTAGGGCTGAACTCAGCTTATTTTGATCCTTGGTGACATACCAGTACCTAGAAATGTGGCCTGGCAGAAATACACAGACCCATTAGGCAGAAGGTTTCTGTCTGTGCCTCTAAAATATGATGCTGATGCTCATTCTTAGCCACAATTTCTATAACGGTTCTTGTTGACATTTGGCTAGAAGTTTCCATCTTCCCTGATGTGATATTAGTTGTTGCATTATTACATTTTTAAACAAACAGATTGGCAGTCTTTATTTGGAAGGTTAGCAACAGCTTATAAAATTCTGTTTACAGGTTTTTTGATGGTACAGATATGAGAGCTTTCTGAAAACATATACCATCCTTGACAATAAATTCCCATGTAAAGGCAGCATTTTTAACATTTCTATCCGGGTCTTCTGTCAATGGCTTGTTTCTTTCAAATAGCAGTTACTCCCTCACTCAGTGTCAATATGTCCCTTTTACTTTAGGGGAGCAGTACGATCTACTACACATAGTGTGTATGGCTAAGGGTGCACTGCTGGTGTCCTGCTCTGCCCCCACCTCTGCTCCCAGTCTAATTCGGCGCCACAGCCAGAGCCGCCCTATGTAAATGGGGCCTGAACAAGTCACTGTTCTGCTCACACTCTCCAGGGCTCCACCTCACTCAGAGTCAAGGCCAGAGTCCTACCAGGAAAGCCCAAGTGCTCCTTGCCCTCTGCCTAAAACACTGCTCCCAGGATATCCTCTGGCTCACTCCCACCTTTCCTCCCTGGGTTCTCCCGAACATCCCAGGAAAGTTCCCCCACACCTGCACCCACACTTCCCACCACCTCTCCTCTCAAGAGTGACACACCTATACTATTTCTTTTCTCCACAGCCCTATTGCCTTCTAATTTTCTTACTCATTTTACTCATGTTGTGCCCCCTGCGTGAGGGCAAGGATTATTGTCTGTTTTATCCACTGATGCCTCCAATGGCCATAGTCAAAATATTTAACATCAGGTACTACCAGGGCAGGAGGCCCCCCCCCCACCCCCCATGGTGGTGTTTTCCAGGTAGTACCAGGCTTGGATGTAGCCTCAACACCGCCCACAGAATAAACATTTGTTCAGTAAAGATCTGCTAATTTAATTGAATACATTTAGCCCTGTCATCGCAGGAAAGGTCACCAAATTGAGAGCGTGTGTCTTTCTATAAAAAGGAAAGATAAGTAATTCATCTTTCTGTTCAAGAGCTTTTATAAGAACGTTCCTACTGAGATGGAGGGCAAACCTTCCATAGTCCTGACCTGCCTTGGTACAATGTAGGAAAGGTGACACTATTTATAAGGGAATAGACTTCAGTATGGAGGGTCCCACAGTACATTACCATGTGGTGAAAGTGATGAGGGAGTTACTGGCAGCCCCTGTGCCCTGTCTCACCCTCAGGACTGAGCCCGACCTGGGGCACTCTGACAGATGGACAAGCCTCAGGCCATGTGTTAAATTTCAGTGAGCATCATTTCATTCTTGAGATAAAAGTAAATAAATAAATATTAATAGAAACCTTAGAATTGTGTTCCACATCTCACTTTGGAAACTCTTAAGATAAAGTCTACAGACTTTTACAGAGGTTTTTCAAGAGATGGTGGAGGGAGGCTCACACATGGTTCTGTGGGTTGACTGGGCTCAGCCAGGTGGTTCTCACCCAGGTTTTTCATGTGTCTGGCACCTGGGCTGGCATAGCTGGAACAGCTGTGGGCTGTAGACATATCACTCTTCTGCAGCCTCCACACTTGGCTGCTCACAGCAGAGTAACCTCACAGCAGCTGGACTGCATGCAGGTAGGCTCAGGACTCCACGAGACCCAGGTGGGAGGTGCCATGTTTTCCCCAGAAGGCCCAGAACTGTTGGCCAAGGCAGGTTCCCAGGCCAGCCCAGACTGAAGGGACTCAGCCTGCTGAGGGGAGGAGGCTGCCCGTATGAGTGCAAGGCCAGCAGACAGGGCTGTCTCTCACTGATGGAGTGGTGCTGACCATGCTGGGCCGGATGCACTCTCAGGCACCTGTCCTCTCCAGGGGATAGCGAGCTTCTGGAAGGCTAAGCCATGTCTTACTCTTCTTTCAGTCTCCCATGTCCAACCCTATAAGCCAAGCATGTCAAACTCAAAGGCTAACACAGGCCAAATAAACAAGGTTTAAGTTTATGTGGGCTGCAAAACAACAAAAGCTTCAATTTTCATAGAAACATAGGTTTACTTCGATAGAGACATGCTAAATACACAGGGCTAAAATAAATGAGTAATCGTTAACATAAAATAATAGAACATTTTAATAAAAATTAATATTTTTCTTGAGCATTAACTTACCATACACTGAATAACTGCACAAATTAAAAAGTATAATGCAAATAAACCTATATTTCTTGTTCTCTGAAAGCAAAATATTTCCTGTTGCACACACCAGACAAGTCAGTACAAGACTAATGACATGGCAATCAGCTGCTAAAATATTGGCTGCTGGTATTAGTGGAGAGAAATGGTGCACCTGCGCATAAGGCGCGTAGGGAAATGAATGTAACACAATTATAGTCATCAGTCATTAGCGAATGTTGTAGTTTGTTAATAATCACGTATAACAGGATATTGTAAAAGTTAAGTTACAAAATTTTTATTAAAAGGTTTCTTACATACCGTTATATTGTTTGGGCTGCAAAAATATTTGTTGTGGGCTGCATGCGGCCCATGGGCTGTGAGTTTGGCATGCTAGCTGTAAGCACTCAGTAGATATTTGTTGAATTAAAATCTGAAATGTAAATATTTTAAGGAATTTCTAGTTAGGGGAAAGGAGACTCTAATACTATTTATTTAATTATACCACAAGATGTATATATCAATGCAGGCAATGACTTATAATGGGTACCAAAAAGAGATAACTTATTTTAAATAATGACTTCTTAATCCAAGGAATCTATCCTATCTAATAAAGAGAGGATATGCTAATTGACCATCACTCCGTCACAAAGATGGCTGCACCCACAGCTGAGGCCAAGTTCCCATAAGGAGCCTTAATGAGCAATCAGCAGGGACCTGAGGCTACGCCCTCCCCCACCACTGTGGGGCTTGACAGGGGACCTCAGGCCATCCCACCCAGTAGGGCTTGACAGGGGATCTCAAGGTGCCACACCCTGCAGGGCTTGACGTGGGACCTCAAGGTGCACTTCCCATCCTGGTGTTGGGCTAGGGGACCTCAGGCTGCTCCCCGCGCCCCAGCGCCAGGCCAGGGATCTCAGGCCATGCCCCCCACCAGGTGGGGCTTGATAAGGGACTTCAGGACATGCCCCCCACCCCACCACCAGGCCGGGGGATCTCAGATCACACCCCCCACCCAGCAGGGCTTGACAGGGGACCTTAGGCCTCACCCCCTGCCCCAGTGCCAGGCCGGGGGACCTCAGGCCGCACCCCCCACTCCAGCACCAGGCCCGGAGACCTGAGGCTGCGCCCCCCTGCCTGGCAGGGCTCCTCAAGGTGCACCCTCAGACTGGGTTGGGGGAACTCAGGCCACGCCCCCAGCCCAGTGGTGTTTGACAGGGGGCCTGAGGCTGCAACCCTCTGCTGGTGGGGCTTGACGGGGGACCTCAGGCCATGCCCCCCACCTAGCAGGGCTTGACAGGGGATCTCAGGTCATGTTCCCTACCTGGCGGGGCTTGACGGGGGACTTCAAGGCACGCCCCCCGCCCCAGTCTGGGCTGGGGGACCTCAGGCCACATCCCCCGTCCTGGCGCCGGGCCAGAGGACCTGAGGCTACGTCTCCTGCCCAGTGGGGCTTGACAAGGGTGGGACTGGCCAGGTCTGGATCTAGCCCAATGGGGGCGTAGGCTGGCTGGGTCTGGGTCTCATGCTATTTTAAGGCGCATGTGGGTAGGTGGGGACTTGATTCTGGGTCCTGTGGTGTGCTCCAGACTCTGACAGGAGGACGGCTTTCATATACATTTTACTAATTTTCTTTCATCTCTGACACTTGTATTATAGAGAAAGGGCAAACAGCAATATTAAATTATTTCCTCTAATTCCCTTTTAATGTGCACGAATTTTGTGCACCAGGCCACGTGTGTGTGTGTGTGTGTGTGTGTGTGCGCGCGCGCGCCTAAGTACCCGAACAACTGGTTGCTATGAAACGCACTGACCACCAGGGGGCTGACGCTCTAAGCAGGAGCTGTCCCCTGGTGGTCAGTGTACACCCACAACAGGAGCATGACTCAGTCAAAAGCTGGGCTCATGGCTGGTGAGTGCAGCTGCGGTGGCACCTCTCCCGTGCCTCAGCACTACCAAGTGGTGGCAGTGGCAGGTGCAGCAGGCAGGGGTAAGCAGGAACAGCGCCCAGCCCCCACTCAGGCTCCTCCCCAGCTGCCTGCCGCTTTCTGCACTGCTACATCCTCCGAGGGGTCCCAGATTGCAAGAGGGCGCAGGCCAGGCTGAGGGACCCCACCGGTGCATGGATGGGCCTCTAGTTTAATCATAAAAGCAATAAAATCGAATTCACTATTTTAATGTCCACAGAGACATACATTTAAAGGGTGCATTTTGTTCATGGCTTGATTTTGGGGGGTTCCTTATTTTTTGTTTTAATCTGCTTTTATGAATCTTTTATTAGATGTTACATTGCCTTCCAGAATTATGAATTTTATGTGCCTCATAATTTTACTTGACTTTTTTGGATGGGTTTATGTTTTTCTGCCTGTGGAAGTTTGTCTTCACAAAAATCTTTTAAAAGTCATTTATGTCATTGAGATTTCTCAAGGAGGATGTCAGTTTGAACCTATTTTAAAATATGCCGCTTTAATCCCTTAAAGTGGGGGATTGTCTTTATAATAAGAGCTGTCCTCTGACTTTGACAAACTCTTCAGACATTAGAGGGACATTCTGGAAGATGTGTGCACACTGCTTTGACAGTTTTCTTGATGTGGCCTCTGGCCGTTCTCTGTGGCAGTGGTCTGCCTGCCTTGGAGGAATCATGAATGTCATCCCGAGGCTTCCGTTGCCAAGTTTTTTGTTTTCTGTGTGTTGTGGGGGCGGGGGAAAGCTCAAGATTTCACATGGCACCCTTGGCTTCTCTGAGGGGTATGAGACCAGCTAACAGGAGAGGAGTTGACCCCTGCGCTTCCAGCCCTTCCCCCTCCCCATCTTTCTGTGCCGGGATGCATATCACAGTAACTCTCGCAGGTGGTGTGAAGGAGTGCTGACCCTCATTTGGAAGCACAGCTTCCCGCTGGAGTAGATCAATACCTGAGCTGCCTTTCTCCAACGCTTACCTTCCCTTCACACAACCAGACCCTTCTGCGGGAAGCAATCGATAGCTCTAATCCGCCTCAGCCTGCAGCAAGTCACGTGAGGCCGGGCGCTTAGGTGACATTACAGGGGACCGTGGAGGCGCAGCTCTGTGACTCAGATTCATAGCACCCTTCCTCGGGGCACATTCCGTTTGTAATGTGGGCTTCTTATCATCTCTTTCATGGATCACCATGCCTATGAAACTTGATTCAAGGAGATGGACTGCTTGGGGCGTGTGTGTGTGTGTGTGTGTGAATTTCAGACACACATTTCCCTCCTTCCCAGCCTTGACCAACTCTCTCTGTGCTGCTCCTGATCATGACGGCATCCTGGGCAGTTTTGTCTAGTCTTCAGCCTTGTGTGGCAATTATTTATATTCTAGGTATTTTTTAAGCATTTTTTAAATCTTTGAAATTCCAGTGACTGAAGACCATTCTTATTCTAGCAACTGCTTTCCCACAAGAGATCGTTAGAAGATAATGAGCACTGTATGTCACTTCCACGTTTGAGTGGCTGTGGCAAGTGATAGATTCGGGGATGAAGACCTGGCTCTCCCAGGACCACCAGTGCCCAGGAGCCTCTGCCCCCAAAGCAGCTCTGAGCATCAGCATCTCCCCCGTCAACAGGGTTGGAGTCAGAAAAAGCCTCCAGGTCTTTGCCTGGCCTTCCAGCCTCATTTCCATATCTAGTTATCCTAAATCTGTCTGAAATTCTGGATACAGCAGTAAATTAAGGCCTGGATGTAAAGAAAGCAAATACATGGGAAATAACACATTGGAGCCTGGCTTGACCCCTGTGCAGGCTTACCTGTGTGGAGCAGACAGCCAGTGCAGAGGGCTGAGGGCCTCATACATGAGCACAGCAGCTGCCAGTCAGAGGGGAACTAAGACTTCCTCAACAAGCAGTTTTCCAAGTTAATCCAAGCTCAAATTGGCCAATGAATGCTGCACTGTGTTTTACGCAAAGTTGCTTAGGTGCTTAGCACCATCTTCTTAAATTCAAGTTCTGGTGTGTGATCTTTATTTTCATCTTTATGGCCTTTTAAACTCTGTGCACTCATCTGCACTCCACAGGCAACTGCATGCTTTCTATGTTTCAGAGAGTTCAGGTGTCACCTTTGGAGTCCCCCTGAATTGAACTTAGCTTTAGGAGAACTCAGAGGGGACAAGGTTTCCTCTACTCCAGTACCAGGCAGTTATTACTAGTGGCCCGATGCACGAAATTCATGCAAGAGTAGGCCTTCCTTCCCCCAGCTGCTGGCACTGGCTTCCCTCTGGCACCCGGGACCCACGCTTCCCTCACAGTCCCGGCTTCGTCCGGAAGGATATCTGGTCTAATTAGCATATTATGCTTTTATTATTATAGAAGATATGTACATCACCCAACACTAAGAAACAGAAGCAGAGAGTGCTTTTGCTGCTGGAGATGATTTTCCAATAAAGTATCTTTTACTTAGAGCTTTAAGCAAACTCTTGGCAAAAAAAAAAAAAAAAAAAGTGGTCAACAGATTATCGTAATCTCATTCACATCCTAGACACCAATTTTGAAAATGACATGTTCAAAAGCAATTTTTTACATTAGTTTATTCATTCAACAAAGTATCCATGGCCATTTCCTGTGTGCCAGGAACGGCGCTGTTCCCAGGGGGAAGGCACGGTGCCTGTCCTTCAAGACTCTAGAGAATGAAAACATTGAAGAAAAGAGGGCTCTGCGGTGTTTCATAATGGCTGCGATGGAGAGTTCAGCCCAGAGCCCAAAGGACGGGACCCCGGGGAGGGGCCATTGACCTGGCATTTGGAGGGTGGCTTGGAATCCCAGGGACTTAATCAAAGCCAGGAGCATTTGGAGAAAGTAAATGCCTTTCAGTGGAACAGAGCCTTCTATAGACCTGGAACATCAAGGAACTTAGTGGACTGGTGACGCCAGATGCCACTGGGAGCCCAAACCCACCCTTCACTAGTCACACAGGGCCCTTATCCCTATGTCCCTCATCACTGCCACCTCACCCTACTGTGTCACCTTCCCCCACCCCCACCTCCAGGTCGTAGATCCTCCTTCATAAGGAGATGTGCTGCCGCCTTATAGAGTGAGAAGAATAAGGCCCATTGCCTTGGGTCCAGCGAGAGTAATGGAGCTCTGCTCTCCAATCACCTGGAGAGACACCATTTATTTAGCTCCTCCATCGCTGGCTCTGTCCTTGGCACTATGAATTTCACACGTAGTATTCAATTGTTTCTTCCAATGAGGACGTTGCAATTACCTATTTTAGTATATTATGCAACTGCAGTACAATATCTTACATACTACAATCTATTATGTGTTTTATTGTATTTGAAAAGTATAGTTGAAGGCACAGAGGCCCAGAGAGGTTGCATAACCTGCCCCAGGCCATACAGTTATGTTCGTGGTGAGCCAGGGCCTGAACCCAGCAACAGCTGCTGGGCACGCACTGTTATCCCCCTGCCTCCGCCTCCCCGGGGTGCCTCACAGTGCCTGTGGAAATGGTGCATACATTTCAGTGCAACTTTTTAAAGCATGCTGTATCTGTTGAGTGGATTTATAAGTTGTGACTACCAACTGATTTTGATAAACCACAATACCAGTGTTATGTTTTAATGAGACTGAAGGCATGAACGAGCAGATTCCACTCCTGGGGCTGTTGTGGGGACACGTGGCTGGACTTTGCAGTCGCCTTGAAGGCCAGCATTGTCGCCAGGCTCATTAGCATCCGTGCTCTGCTCAGCCGGCCGTTGCTGCTCTCTAGCTTACCAGCTGTTCCTGCTGCTCTGTACAATGTTGGATGTGTTCAGCTCACTGGGTTCCTGTCCCCACCGCCGGGAGGAGACAGCCCTTCCTCTGGGGATACCCACGTGGCTGCCTGTCAGCAGTGGCACCGAATAAAGTAATAGGTCTTCGCATGGCATATGGTGTCTGGATTCATACAAGATGCAAAACTCTTCTACTGCTAATGCAGGATGACTCATAGCATTGCTAATTTTTCAAACAAAAGCTGACTTCCACACCCACACTTTTAACCCCTCCAGCTAAAACATCTTTCCTTGCAAGGCTCTTGAAAGATGGCTTCTGGATCACTATATAGTGTGTTATACTTACTGAAAGCATAGTAAATGTCTTTGGGTTGGAGTTTTTAAAAAATTTTGGACCTCTTATTTTTCCTTTAGAGAAGGGGAATTTTTCAGCTTAAACGTTGTTCCTTTCTCACAATGGAAGAACCTACCAGTTTGTTTGGTAGATCATTTTTTAAGCTATTATTAGAATAACAGTGAGAAGGCACTATATTAGTAGAACACTAGAAGCTATTCTGTAAGTTTACGTTCTCTTTTAAACGTCCCATAGAAACTACTGCTTGATACTGTATCAGCTCAGCTGGGGAGCATTTTAAGCTCTTCACATTAGAATATTATAAGGTTATGGGAGAATGTTCTTTGTGGGACATGATATATTGCATAGTCTCTCTGGATACACTAAATGCATAGCTCATTTAAATATCAAATTCTACAAAAACATAAATTTACATTAGAATGAACTTTTTTTCAGCTATAAAATAAATACATGAGGATTTTCTGAAAAATATTTCTGCTAAATTATTTAGGATTAGTTGTGCTAATAGATATCCATATTTAATCTGAGAGTTTATGTGCCAAAATAAGGCATCTATTTGCAGTTATACAATCAGGCCTCCCTTTGAATTCGTGATCAAAATATTGTTTTTTTAAAATAAATAATTCTTTACTGACCATTTCATTTAAACGTTTCCGAGATGGACTTGCCAACATAAAATGGCTAGACGGTGTCTAATTGTGAACCTGCTCACTGAGTGTTTTGAAGCCAGCCTGGCACATGGCAGCTTTTGCAATCAGACTTTGGTGAATGCATGAATTTTTACAGGAACTTCAACCTAGGAGGATCACACAGATTTTTATTTTTTTTTACTAGATCACTTTATGCAATACCAAAAGGTTCGAGTCTTTGGGAGAGGAGACTAGAGATTCGTATTCTCAATATTGGTATTTAATTTTGAGATCCAAACTTTTTCTTTCTTACCTACAGATATAAATCCAAATATGCAGCTGATGTCTTAGAAAGGGCATTCTGTTTTCAGAAAATGAAATGAAATATATAAGACTCCTCAATATGCCTCACTTTCTAGAGCTAGTGTTTGATGCTGTTTTTCTAGCATGTTCCCTAATGTTCTTGCCTTTTGCCTTTGGAAATAAGCTGGTGAGCCTAACAACTCATTAAACACTGAAAATTCATCATTAAAGTAAACAGATATTTGAGTTAAAAAATATTTTATTTGAGTTTACCAAGTAAAGGATTTCCAGTTTTGCTTCCACTGCCTTGAGTTTAAGAGCTGTTTGTTGTTGCTAGAGTTAGCACCTTTTTTTTAGCCTATTTCTACTACTTTTTTATGAAATAAAAGGGAAATGCAATGGAACATCCAAATATTTATATAAGATAGATGTGGGACACTACAGAGCCTGAACGTGACTGATAACCAGAGACCAACATCGGCATGCAAAAAGCAGCTTGGAACAGGGGTGTGTAATGTGCAGGAGCACAGGCTGGTCAAAGCCACACGGAAGGTGGGGACCATTGGATCATTACTCCCACTCGTGGTGGCAGCCATGCAAACTAGGGCCGTGTTAACCCAGCTACACAGATGGAGGAAGCAGGGGTCTTGGCCAAAACCCCACAGGGCAGGGCCAAGATGGGAGCCCAGGCCAGCCTGACTCTGCGGCCCCCCAGCTATTTCTTTCTTGTCCACACTTTTCACCTAAGAAATGGAGACCATCAAAATTACATAGCTTGAGAAAGTGAAGCAATTCTGCTTATTTTTAGCCTATTCTAGCATTGTTACCAAGAGTATCTTAGCCCTTTAAACCTGGATTTTATGGAATCAAGATGAAAACAACACTATTTTGTTCATTAGAATGGAAATTATTCTTATTTTGATACCATTTGCACATCCCTTTTACCTAAATACATGTGGCATCCAAATTTTTTAAAAACCACAATGGAAACATTAAGTGTACATATTCTCAATGACATCTCAGCAGAATCCAGCTCAACCAGTATAGTCACCCATGCTTGGTATGATTCCTTATGCTGTTACCTGGATAAATGGTTGACAACACAGTTCCATCATGTTGCTGTTTCTAGCAAGATATTTATTTGTGTGTGTTGAATTTATCTACTTCTTTCAAAAATAGATTTCAAGGAACTTACAACAAAGGCCCATGTGTACTGACAGAAAATCAAAGCCAAGGAAGTAAGCATTGGGCATAATGATGTAGCGCATCCCAGTGGGTCTTTGGGCAACAGAAGCAGGGGATCACCGTTAATTACTACTAACCTCTACAGCTGCACTGTAATGTATAGCTACCCTGCATTCTCTTGATACCCTTGTTCCCAAGTTTTCAGTTACTATTAATGAAAATAGATTATAACTAAATTGGAAAATATAATAGATCATTTGAAAGAAATAAATTCTTAATCTCAAAATTTTCTGTTCCAGCTAAATTATTTATAGCAACTTTTTAACATCAAAATAAATTTCTGTTCTAAAAAATTTCTTTTAAGTTGATACAAAAGTCCATGTGCAACAAAAGCTAATTAGGACTTCCCCCTCCCCAAAAGTTAAGGCTTTGACATAGCTGAAAATGTGAAGAATTAATTAGTGATATGGGTGAAAGTATCATTAAGTCATCGTAATGCCCACATTTTCTGGGTAGCTGCTTTGGCTAAGCCTTTGGTTTCAAAAGCCCAAGTATCTGACATTTTGCATTTCTGTTTTTCTATGAAGATAAAAGGAAACTTGAGTATCTCATTCTTAATGCACTTAATATGTGACAGAAAGGTTTCTATTCCATTCATTTCTGTGGCCAGTCATTTCCCTATTATTGCCCCACTAACTTGTCATTTCATGCTTAACCCTTTGTGGACTTGCACCACTTTTCTTCACCCCGGGGATAGTCTGGGATTGAATGACCTCAGAGAGGCTTTATGGATTAGATACTTCACTCATGTTGGTCTTCTTGTTACCATGTTGCAGGACTTGTTGCCCTAATAATCCAGTGCTTCTCTCGGGCTTGTTTACTTGTGATCACTATGTAATCATTTATTTTATAGAGTCTCATTAAGGACTGCAAACCTCTTTCCCAATTTAGCGTCATTCGAGCGTAGGTAGCATCCATCTGCTCCACCCGCACTGTTTAATTAATGAACTTGGTAATGTGTTCTTTGCCTGTGAAAAGCTCCCTTCTTCTCAGGTTGTTGAATGGGACTCGCATTCCAGGTTTTCCATGCTGAGATCTAGAAGCCCGCCTTGGTAGGTGCTAATTATAAACTCACCAAACTTCTGTTAAGTTTTAACTTGAAAGATTTTCTTTCATCATATAGTCATAAATCCAAAGTCAGATCAGTTTTTAAGTAAATTATTAATCAGTTTTTATAATATATTTCTCATAAGTGAGAGTAAAGATCTACCTTTTAAAAAATCTGTATCTTCAGTGCATTGAAAATAGGTTATTTTGAGATTTTTTCCCTTGACATTAAAGTTATTGAAATGCTCAAAGGTCAAAAACGTCATTCGTGTTTAAAAGAAGCTTTGTAGCATAGATTTTATTAAAAGTAATGGAATAACAACTGATTTTGTTCTTCTAGGAAAATGGTACTACTACTCAAAGTATTTTTAACACTTCAGTATTTTCTTAAATTTAGTGTGTTGTGACATTCTGTGTGGATTTACAGGTGTTTTTTACATCTATTCAAAGACCTGTTAAATTTGTGATCTATACTAATAATAGAGGAATATGCAAATTGTCCTGGGTGCCGTCACATAACGACCATTCAGCAGGCTGCGGCAGTGGGGATGGGGGACGGGGGAGGCGGGGCTGGCAGAGGGCGCTCTGTACTCCCCACATGGGGGCGGCAGCTGTGAGTGCTCCTGGTGGCCACTGCACTTGCTCAGGGCTGGCCCTGGGCAAGCGGCAGGGGGAATGGGGGCAGGGGAGGCAGAGGGCGGTCTATACTCCCCACATGGTGGCTGTGGCTGTAAGTGGAGCCAAGCGGAGCCTGCAGGCCGAGCTGAAGCAGTGCCTGTGGGCCATCAGCGCTGAGGAGAGGCTGCGCCAGTCCTGCCTCCTGGCCCAGAAGGTATGGGATCGCAGGGACAGCCACCATGGTGGGCAAGATTGATGTCCTCCTGGCCGCGCCGCAGCGCGGGTTTGCAGATCTGCGCAGGCGCAGGCCTCCGATGCATGTGTCCTCTCCCCCGCCCCCTCGTGTGCGAACGTCCCCCAGCGCACTGTCACCCACGCGTGTCCGCAACAGTCCCAGACCACAGCGCATACACACATTCTTCCTGCCCCTCCGCCACACTTCCGCCAACCCCGGCGTGCCTATGTCCCCCACACGACATGCACACATCCCCTCCGGCACACTCACGTCCTTTGAAGCGTGTCTGGGTGCTCAGGGTGGGTGCCTGTGAGATGACAGTGAGAGGGCGCAGTGGTGACACTCTGTTCACGTGGAGGCCAGTGCAGTGACGAGATTGCCTCTGTGGGGCTAATGCAGGTGCTGAGGTGAGAGCAAGTACGTATAGACACACCTGGTGGGCATGGGGCGGCCCTCGCTGAGGTACCTTTGGTCAGCGTTAGAGATCAGGAACCCAGAGGAGGCAAGGAGGTCCGTCTTCTCAGTGAAACGGTGGAAGAGCGTGGTGACTGCAGAGGAGGAATGTACACTCGGGGTGCCAGTGCACATGAGCGAAGGCCACCCTAACTGAGCCTCGCTCACTCGGGGCCTAGCGCACTCCTGCCAGGCAGCATGTGACAGGACATGCTTTTCTGAGTTAATGAGAGAAAACATTGATTCTCCCTCTGCCCACGAAGGTGGAAAGTGGAGTGGGGAGACATGTGGGGAGTGAGCGAGGTTCCCTGTCTGTGGGTTCCAGACCTGCTGTTGGTTCCTGACCTGCTGTTGGTTCCTTTCACCGCTGACTAGAGATATACAGGTTATCCTCCCAAAATGTATATGCACTTTGAATATCTACTAATTCCAATGGGTTTAAGCATGAAAAGAAAGAAACAACAAATGGAGCTGTCATCTGTTAAAAGTGTGGGCATAAACCAGCAGTTGGACATCCCTTGAGGGGTCCCGGATTGGAGAGGGTGCAGGCTGGGCTGAGGGACCACCTCCCCCCATGCACAAATTTCATGCACCGGGCCTCTAGTTATAAGATAAATGGTATAAACTTAGTCATGTTCATTTATTTTAAAACATCTGTTACAAACTAAGATCAGGTATTTAATCTTGATTTTTAAAAATCATACCTATGGTTCATGTACCTTTCCTTAAAGAGTGTTTAATGTTGGATTAACTCTACTTCACCCTGTAAGTCCTCTCAGGTCCTAGAATTTCTTTCTGACCTGAAATATCATACAGTCCCATATTCATAATGTTTCAGTTTTCTTTATCACAATATTAACTCTTATTCCTGCAATGGTGAACAAATGTCTGAATATTCATTTCTTCAAAAAGTACCCCCACACACACCCCAACAATTAGAGGGGAAACTATATTTAACCATTATAAAGTTAACTAGAGGCCTGGTGCACAAAAATTCATGCTGGGCGGGGGGGTGTCTCCTCAGCCCGGCCTGCCCCCTCTCACAGTCCAGGAGCCTTCAGGGGATGTCCTCTGACAGCTTAGGCCTGCTCCCCGTGGGAGTGGGAAGTAGGACTAAGACACAGTCTGGTCTTCATCTGCAGGAGGTGACCAGGCTGATCAGGGGAAGGCGCTGCCCCCACCACCCCACCGCTGCTGCCACTGCCTGCTGCTGCAGCTTTGTCCAGAAGGACATCCAGAAGACATCCAGTCTAATTAGCATACTACCCTTTTATTAGTATAGATAATTTTGAAAATCAGTGTTAAGTTGCTCAAAACTAAGTACCCCCATGTCTGGTGAGCATAAAAGCAAAAGGGATTAAGAGTTGGAAGAATCATTGGCGCAAAAGGCAGCTGGGATGATGCTGGGAGATGCTCATGTGGGAGAAATGAGGTTATTACTTTTAGTCGAGTGCCACCTCTTTGCTCTCCCTTCTCTAACATTTGTTGAGCAGAATGTAGTCAGGGCCATGGCATCTTTCTTGGCGACATCATTGGTAAATGCATAAAGGTCAGGGATCTTCAGACTCTATTGACATGGCTCAACCCAGGACTGCCCCACCCTATCTCCTCTGAAGGTGCTCAGGAAAAGAGCTTCATGATGACAAAAAATTGGAGACAGCGAAAAAGATGAGTTCCACATCTTGTCTTAAATTGGGTTGAAGCACATAAAATTGCTGATATCTGACTATTTTTCACCTAGTAAAAACGCTTTTTCATTCAGTTCAACTTAATTTTGGGGACTCCAAAATGTGTATTATATGTGAACAAAAACTCCATTAACAGTGCAGAAAAACTTGTGTGCATTCGGGTTGTGAGGAGGACTTAGCTGCCTGACAGGACAGCTGCCGAAGCCTGGGGCTGCATAAGCCAGGCTGCACGTTCCATGGAACCCTGGCTGTGGAGGTCGCTGCATCTTGAATGTTTTGGTCTCTCTCTTGACACCATCCTTTTTAGCCTCGTATTTGTGTAGCTGGTTTCTCTGGGCCTTGTGCTCAACAAATATTATTATGTGCAGTATCTCCAACCCTGTTTTATGATAGCTTTTAAAATCAATTAACAAGTGAAATACAGCTTTACCTGGGAAACTTTTGAATTGCCTGGCAGGTTAGCAAATTCTCAAGACAAACTGAGACCCCAATAGCCAATCCTCCTTTACTTACTAAGCCTTAAAAAAGAGACCCAAACCACCTTTATATTATTGCAATACAATGTTAAAAGGGGGAGGGGGGGAGCGGAGTATCTTTTTATCCACAAGCAAGATATTCTGTTCCTACCAATCAGCTGGGAAACAGTCTAAGTGGACTTTGAATCATACAAATGAGCCATCAAACTGAAACCTAGGCGAACCATGGCAGCCAGAGAGTTCCAGAGCAAGATTTGGCCTCAGAGCACTTCCTGAGTGTGCATCTGGGCACAGCTAGCCAAAGCATATGAGTGACTTGTCTTGTCATTCCAAGGAAGTGATCCAGTGGCCCCAGACATATTTTGAAGTTGCAGGACCTTGTTCAATCCAGTCAGTCCCCTGAGGCCCAGTGGAATGTTTTGCCTCTGTATTACACCTGTGGCGGCTCAAGTCAGCTTTGTTCTGCATTGCCTAGGGGCAGTGCTGGCTAACAGTGCTCCCTCTTCACTGTTGTTAATTCATTTAGCTCCCACAGTAGTCCTGTGAAGTCAGAATGCTGTGATTTTTTTATGCTGCCTGCTGCTTCTGCTTCTCCTCCTCTCCCCCTTGCCTTCCCCTTCCTCCTCCTCCTCTCCTCTTTTCCTCTTCTCCTCCTTCTCATTAATTTCTAAACCTTCTTTGAACATGCACATCTCTCACTGTAAGAAGTTGTGGTACTTTCCAAGAAAGTACCGGCCACCGTATGTGTTTAACTTATTTATACTTAGTTTAGAATTGTTTTTTCTCTAAATGGCTTTCACTTGTTTTTAAGTAAAATGGTCAAAATGAAAAATTTGAGAGGAAAAGAAACCTTTTTTCTTTTTCTTTTTTATAACTTTCGAATTTTACACACATACTTTCTAGAAACATATACACTTATTCAACAATCCAAGGAGATCATAGTTTTGATTTCTATTACGGACATGTAGTTAAGTAAGAATATAAAATTCTATTGACCACAGCTCCTGATGAAGGGAGAGGAACAGGTTTTCCAGCAGAGAAAACTATACTTTGGGGTCTAAGAAGAGAATAGACTATTTAAATTCAGTCATTAAATATTTTTTTCAAAATGTGCATTAATTAGTGCTAGTAGACTACATTAGTTTTGGCTATGTCATGGTTTCAGTTCTTTAGAAAATGCTTACAAATTCAGATCTTACAGTGTTTTTCCAAGCAGTTGCTGGATTTTGTCAGTTTTTCTTTTTAAGGGTTTACTTCTTTACATGCTGGTTCTAAGCACGTTCAGGCATTCTTAGAACAAACTGGTAAAATCTATTTGTAATTGAAGTCACACTGAAATGTGAGCCTTGAAGACCCAGTGACAGCTTAAGGCAATGACCATGTTTTGGTGCCTTGCAGGGGAGGCACTGTGGAGAGGCCATGCCCACTGGCCACGGGGAGGAAAGCCATGTGCTAGGGGAGGGGGATTGGTCTCTTTTGCTTTGGGTTTGTTTTTAAAACAAGATTTTGCAGAAGCAGCGCTTTCCAAGAGATGTGGACTAGTCCAGGCCATGAGCGGAGCCAACACCAGAGTTAGAGTAAAGGCTCTCCTGAGCTTCTGATTCACTCATTGGCCCTCACACCCAGAGCCAACCTCTGACCAACCTAGTTGTCTTGTCATCTGCCCTCCCGCCATCCTGGCTTCAGCCCTTTGGGTATAGTAGGCTTCTCTGTCTTCATGAACCGCCTCTCAGACTCAGACACTCCTGTAATAGGCAGACATTCCATTGGCGCTTCTCACACTGGAGAAGCAGGCCATGAACCAGGTGTAGGCAAGTCCTAAGAGAAGCATGACGTAGAAGATCATCAGCAGTACTTGGTGGGTAATCATTTATAATACTTTTATTAAGGTAAACACAAGCCATACATTTGCATTATTTTTAAGATAAGAAACCTAGGAGAATCCAAGATAGCGGCGTAGGTAAACACCTAAACTGTTGCCTCCCGCAACAATTTCAAAAATACAACTAAAAGACAAAACGTCTATCACCCAGAACCACGGGAAACCTGGCTGAGTGGAAGTTCTACAACTAGAAGGAAAGAGAAAAGAGCATTGAGACGTGCACGAGCGCTGAAAAGCTGAGGTACGGAGGCGCGTGATCCGGGCTGGCGGCGGGCGTTGCTTTTTTCAACCCGAAGGGAGACAAACCCCCGATTACTCTGAAATCCAGTTTCTGGGGAGATGCGGGGGACCCAGGCTCCTACGGGGAGAAGCTGGACTGTCTGCCAGTGAGGGTGGCTTGCTTGCAGAGCTGCGCGCAGGAATAATTGTTTACTGCACTGGGGCACGGGACTGCCAACAGGGACTCAGAGCCGGCTAACTAGCAGCCATTGCTGTTTGCCACGCCCTAGCCTAGTGACGCCCTGAGACCCCGCCCTGCACAAGCTACAAACCCACCCAAGCTCTAAGCAGCAGCTTTTGCATAAGAAAGCCCTGCCCTATCGCAGCTTAACCTAGCAAACTTGCAGCCCGGGTCAGACAGCTCCAAAACCTCCAAACCACAAGCAAAGAGGAGAAAACTGTAGCTCTCACTGTAGCTCCTGCTGGGTGGCCTCAGACAGTAGCTGACCTGCACCCCATTGGAGATCCAGAAGCCAGTGTACCTAGTGGTCAGTGTGAGACACCAGATTTCAACTCCTCACATCTATAAGTGACACATTCAAGAGGCAGACTCAGTGAGCACCAAAGCCCCACTGAAACAAGTCCTGCCCCATAAGCGTGTCTTCAGCGCAGCAGTTCTTCCATTATAGACACAGCGAGTGCTCACAGCTAATTGGCCTGGAGGTCAATTCCTCCCAGTGTACCAATGGCAATTAAGGCTTAACTACACCAAGACTTTGCACTCAGCCCACAAAGGGGTGTACCAAGAGCATCCACCTCATGTAATTGAGGAGGCTGAGCTACTGCCCCCTATAGATCACCTACCACACAAAGCTACCCCATCAACACAGGGAAGCAGCCAAAATGTGGAGACAAAGAAATATGTCACGAATGAAAGAAACAGAGGAAAGCAATCTACTGGATGACATAGAGTTCAGAACCACATGTATAAGGTTACTCAAGAATCTTCCTAAAACCGCTGAGAAACTTGATGAGACCTTCAAGGAGCTTAATGAGAATGCCAAAAAAATGGAAAAGGATCAGTCAGAAATGAAGCATACACTGTCTGAAATAAGGAATATACAGAAACTCAACTGTAGATCAACATAACCCAAGAATCAAACCAAAGTTCTGAAATATGTGGAAACAAAAAACATCCAACCAGAAAAACAAAAAGAAAAAAGAATCCAAAAATATGAAGATAGTGTAAGGAGCCTCTGGGACAACTTTAAGCGAACCAACATCCAAATTTTTGGGGTGCCAAAAGAAGGGAGAGAGCAAAATATTGAAAACCTATTAGAAAGAATAATGACAGAAAACTTTCCCTACCTGGTGAAAGAAATAGACTTACAAGTTCAGGAAGCGCACAGAACCCCATACAAGAGGAATCCAAAGAGGAACACACCAAGACACATCATAATTAAAATGCCAAGGGCAAAAGACAAAGAGAGAATATTAAAAGCAGCAAGAGAAAAACAGTTAATTTCCTACAAGGGAGTACCCATACGACTGTCAGCTGATTTCTCAACAGAAACTATGCAGGCCAGAAGGGAGTGGCAAGAAATATTCAAAGTGATGAACAGCAAGAACCTACAACCAAGATTACTCTACCCAGCAAAGCTATCATTCAGAGTTGAAGGTCAGATAAAGAGCTTCACAGACAAGAAAAAGCTAAAGGAGTTCATCGCCACCAAACCAGGATTACATGAAATGCTGAAGGGTATTCTTTAAGAAGAAGAAGAAGAAAAAGGTAAAGATAAAAATTATGAACAACAAAATGACATCAAATACATACCTACCAACAAGTGAATCTAAAAATCAAGTGAATAAAAAATCTGAAGAACAGAATGGACTGGTGAATATAATAGAATCAGGGACATAGAAAGGGAGTGGACTGATGATTCTCAGGGGAAGCAAGTGTGAGGGGTGCGGGAAGAGATTGGACAAAAATCTTACTCCTATGGATGAAGATAGTGGCGGGGGGTAAGGGCATGGGGTGGGGTGGGGAATCAGGTGGAGGGGAGCTATGGGGGGGGGAAAAGAGGAACACCTGTAATAATCTGAACAATAAAGATTTATTTAAAAAAAAAAAGATAAGAAACCTAACCATTTTTTGCTTGCGGGCTTCTCAGGCCCAGCGTCCAGCCTGGAGGTCCCGCCTTCCCTTTCTGTGCCCTGTGCAGATGGGGGCATTCCAAAGGAAATGTTTTGTTGCATGGCCTCCATCCATGGTTCTCAGCTGTTTAATCACATGGGGGAATTGCACTATTCACTGATGCCCAGGCCACTTCACAGATTCTTGTTAACCTGGTGTGGAGTGGGGACTAATCAATGGTGATTCTAAGGTGCAGCCAGGGATGAGCTGCTACCAGAAGGAATTACGCAGCCCACTTAGCTGGGGTTCATGGACACCCACGGAACAGGAAGAAAGGGTTGCTGCTGCTTCGTGGGAGATGGAGTAAAGCCCCTTCACAGTTTCTCCTGATCAGGGAGTGGTAGATAGTAGCTAACTTCTCTGTAGGGCAAGCATGTCAAACTTGCAGCCTGCGGGCCACATGCCTCTTATTTGGCCCATGTTAGCTTTTGAGTTGGACATGCAGTAGGGCTTAGCTTTTGCTGGACACTGTACTCAGCACTTCATGTAGGACCACCATTTTCACTATTTACACATGAGGGAATGGAGGCCCCAAGAGGCCTGACTTTCTCACCAGCACACAGCTAGGGGAGTGGGGATGGCGGGCTGGGAGCCTGGGCATTACCTCATAAGAATGTCATGTGTTGAGAGTTGGACTAGCAGCCTGGCAGATGGGAAGAAGTTGGGGATAGAGAGGTATTGGCTGGAAACTATGAAAGACAACCCCAGCTTTACAATTAGGGCACCTGTTTTGGGACACCTGAAACTTCAGAGGGACCCAGAGGTAGAAGGAGAAGAAGGTGGTGATCAGGAGGCATCTGGAGATACCATTCCATAGTTTCCCCAGAATAATGCAGTGTCAGAAAAGCCACTGCCTGGGTTATCTCTGTTCTAAGGCATCTGTGCTGGGGAACTGGCTCCCCCATTCCTACCCAGAAAGGTGCTTATTCTGCATCCTTCTTCAATCCAAGAAATGAATTGACCCCCTTTATATCCCATCCCTGTGCCACCATAGTTTTATAAACCCTTGAGATATTACTGTCTTATCTTTATAGACCCATACTAATTGATCAAAGGGTTAAAAGAATAAAAACTATGCAGCTTTAAGGAAAAGGTAGATATTGCCTTCTTTAATCTAAAATAATGGCTGGTTTTAGTTGGAATGCTTTAAATGCAGCCATTGTAAAATCTCTGCCCTTGTATCAGTGGTTAAGTATCATGGCCCATTGATACAACTATAAGAAGTTCAAAGGCTATGCTAGCATATCTTTGTCCCCTCATTTTTTAACTATAAAGAAAAAGATGTCCTTGTATCAAGCCTTACCATTTATGTAAAAAATGAAATTGGGTTCCGTTTGTGCATAGATTTTCAGAGAGATTAAAGTGTGCTTCACACAATTTTTCTCTGTAAAAGGCTGCCTTTGATGTGCTTTCTGTCTATTCATTCAGAAGTGTCAGCCATTGTTTTTGAGCCGCAGAACGTCTGCTTCTCATCAGCACATTCTAATACCTTTGTGTTGGAGCCTTGTTCAAGGTGGATCTTATAATTCAGAGATAATGTTACTAGAGCCGTACATTGTGACCAGACACCAGTCTGCCCTGGGAAGATAAATGCCAAGGCAAAGCCAAAGCGTTTATCGAAAATGATCAGGAAGCAAAGACAAAAACATTTATCTCTGAATGTCTGCTCGTAATCCGTGCTCTTGATATTTCATCAGCAATATAACAGAAAGTTATTCTTTAGTGCTTGCTTTGTCTTGGCGCGCGGTTCTAGTTTGCTTTTGCTTCTGAGGTTTTACTGCAAAAGAATCAGTGAAGTGGTCACATTACAGTGATGCTCCCAACTTGGAGCAGCCTAAGGTGATGGGGAGTGGAGTGGAGAGGCCTTAGTGATCTGGAGTCTACTGGCCAGCCCCTTACCTGAGCCGTAGGGATGTATACAACATGATGTTATGTGCATTAGTCATAACTAAGAAGTGGCTTTATTGCCCCATTCTACCAGAGAGGAAACTAAGGTACAGAGAGAAGTGAGTGGCTTGCTTACGCCTCATAGCCAGGAAGTGGAGAGGAATTCACACCCAGATGAGGGCTCACAACCTTGCACTGTGCTGTCTAAAGTCTTCCAACTTCCCAACTGCATTGTCCCTAACTGCTAAGAACAATCTCACACAGTGCCTTGAATTTGCATATCAATTAAAATGTACATGTTTCTCTAAGTTTATTCAGACACTTCAGCTCTGAAAAAATGCAGTTTTCTTTTTCTTAAATGAAAGTGAAATTCAATAGGCATCTTTTTCTTTGCTTGGCTTATGTGTTGGTTAACTAATATATACATCAGGATACACTTAACTTTTTGTTGATTTTTTTTATTAATGCTACCCCTGAATTAAAAAAAAGAAAAATCTTGTTTTAAATCATCTCACAAACAGCTAAGGCTAAATCTCTTAGACTGTTATTTAAATTTCTATGTGATCTCTCTGTGCCTTTGTTTTTCTTCCATTTCTTCCATTCACACTTTCCCAACACATTCAAACTGGGCAGCATGTGTCTGAGGCTGACAGCCTGTGTCTAAGCGTAGGAAGCCTAAAGCATCCTCCCAGAAAAGGAAGGGAAGGTCCTCCAGTGGTCTCCCTCTCAATACTGGGGGGAGGAAAGCGAAGAGGGGATGGGAAGGGAGGCTCCTTTCTGCTGCTGTCCTGCCATGATCTGCCTCTGCCCACTGGGGCCTGCAGAGAGCAGCTCCATGGTTGGGTGGGAGGGACATCTTAGGCACCCATCTAATTCGGCTACTGTGTATCCCCTGGTCCATCCTCACTCGCCTCAGGCCCACCTTCCACCTAAGCAGCAGCAAGTTCTGCAACTTAGAGGTTAGCAACCTTTCACACATCCCACTCTTGTTTCCTTCTTGTTCATTTTCTTATAAAAATGGTGATCACATGAAAGATTTTTTTTTTAAAAATAAGCATCTTATGTAAATTTATGCCAATATATTTGAAAGTCCTTCTGCAAAAGAAAATGGGAATGTGAATTCTCAGTTAAAACGAGACTTAGTTTTCTGGCCACTTGATTAAATTCTGCTTTTGTTTGTTTTTTATTTGCAAGTGAGTGTTAGCCTATATTAAAATGAAGGCAGAGCTGCACTGTTCATTCGGAAGAAGCATTTGGCCACGGAATGAAAAGAGCCAGGATCCATGTATAAATTATTCAGAAATTTGATAAATAAATGTGCAAACTTCTAGCTGGGGCTATCGCTATTGTATTATTCAGTCCAGTAAAGAGAATTTAATTTAATGGATTTTCAGCAACATTGTTCAGTGATCAACAAAAGGCACACTGTCCTTTATGAATAACTGATTTTCCCGGGGCATTCTGAAGAAAGTGGGTCCTTGTTAACCCTAGAATGGCTAGCTAATGTAATTGAAGCACAACCACCTGGCAGCGAGGTTGCCCATCAGCTGCCAAGGAAGGCCGGGCGGGAGGACCAGGTGCTCCACTTGCGTTGTCTGATTGTTACAGTGGAATAAACAGCATGATTGCACAGTATGGCCGGGGCGAGAATCCAAGACCGCTGCCAACCAGAGGGCCCGCTTTCTTCCCTGGTCTTTGACAAGGGGCCGAAAGTGCTTCCATTCAGAGCAGGTAATGCTGACAAAGCTCTGATGCTGTCTGCCGCAATTAGGGAGGAAAGAAAAATCAGGCCTGCCTGAGAGCGCAGCAGCAGCAGCAGCAGCAGCAGCAGCAGCGAGCCTCAAGTACCTGTGTCTGCAGCCGCCCAGGCCTCTGCCTTTTTCATGCAGGCTGCAAAGCTGAAGCATCAAAATGTAAAAGAAATTCGAGAAAAGGAACCTAAATACGGAGTAACCATTGTTTCTTAAAGCGTCCTGGCTTTATTATGCTACCTGTCTCACAGCATAACCCCAAGTTACCACCAAATGATAAACTTTATTTAAGCCTGAATTCCATGGCAACCTAAATTCCCTGGTTCCTTTGATTATGCTTAATAAAATGCTGGGCCATGTCATTTCTTTCTCCTTCCTTTATAAAGCCCCACAAGCCTCTATATTGAAGTAACTGAAATAGTCCCCGCTCTGTGCTGTTGTTTGTTCTCAGTAATTTTTTTAAAGCGCTGCTATGCATGTGGAGATATAAAAGAGAATTAGCATTATTTGACTTAAAAAATTTAATTAAGTAATAGGCATTACGACCTTTCTGAGGGGTTTTGAATGTTAAATGGTTCATTAAGTTCGTGTTAATAGAAAAGTAAAGAGCACTTCCCCCAAACAGCAAGAAAAAAATTGTTCTCTCAACACATTGAATTATTTCGTTTGCTAAGCACAAGAACCATGAAATGCTTCACCCACAGCAGCACATCAAATATGTGCATAAGTAAAATTACAGTGAATGGTACCTTGTACTTTGTACTTACAGTGTGTACATTTCAATAGGCTGGAGGGGAAAAACAAACTGTAGAAAGATCCTTTTATGAAATTAAATTACCTGTTTTGTATTGCTCTGGAGCTGTGCGCCTAGCTGTTGATTCAGGGGGGCTTTAACTGTGGCCTGTGGCTTTTCTGTTGCTTAATCCCACCTCCCCGGAAGCCCCAAGCCAGTATCATTAGAAACAGAAAGGAGAAAAATGTTTCCAGTTGGTAGTCTGTCCGGTGGTACCTACCTGTAAAGAGTTCCCAGGACTGCTTGGGAGGTTGGGGTCAGATCTGTAGTCTTCTCTGTGTGTTACCTAATGGCAGGCAGGCCACGTATCAATACACGGGGAGAGGAACTAGCCATGTTGGCCATGACTTCTAGCCTCGGTTTCTGTGTCTTTGGAAAGGAATGGTAAATACAATGGTACATGAAAAGCCATCAGTGCAGCGTCTGCTATGGACAGCAGCTTAGTAAATGTAATTCCCTTCCTCCTTCCCACAAGTTGTTTTTTTTTTCATGCCTTTTTTTCCAAGGGATTTATTTTTCAGACCCCATTTTGTATAACTGCTCTGCAAGGACAAAGGAAATATATATAAATTTAGTTGTTGGAAAAAAGAAAAATGTGCACACACACACACATTTCCTATCCTTTAGTCTTCCAGCATGGAATTCCTATTTTGGAATTTTGTTTTGCTCAGTCCAACTGGGAGAGTCTTATTGGCAACCCTCTTTGGCACTGTCTCGGGATATAGATGTGAAACCTGCTCCCCATTGGACCTCAGAAGTGCCCACTGCTCCATGACTGTTTCTCCCCACATGTACAATGGGCTGAAGGCAATGCCCATCTTAGGATCATAGGGAGGTCGGCCGGATTCAATGGTTAGTGTGTGTGCAACACTGAATCATACTGTAGTGGTTCTTGAGCACTCTCAGCCTTATCATGGCCTCTGAGGCTTGGCACTGGGCACACCCTAGAACTCAACAGGGGCACTAAAGCCAGTCCCGTTTGCAAGCTCTCTTACCTTTGTGTCACGGATGTCGGCCCATCTCAGAATGTTTATAAATGCAGAAAAGAAAACACATATGATTACAAAGTAAATCAGTTATCATGAAATACTTTTAAAATCAAGCTAATAGGTAGTAATATATGGACATTTTAATTCATGTATTCAATACTAAGCTCTAGGGGTGGATGTTACAACTACTATAATTTTGAGGCAGTGATGAAAAGAAACTATTTGAAGACATCAGCAATAACATAATGTGATACGAAAATATCTGTGATTCTACTGGTGTCATAGTCACTGGTAGTACCACTGTAGTTCATTATCCACATTTATAATGGAAAAAATTGCTTATTTTCAGTTAGAAGATAGTGAAAATAAAGATGTAGCTCGTACCATCCAAGTTCATGGACATCTTAAATTCTAATCACCAGGTGAAAGAGATGCCTAGGGTTCATATACCCAGAAACACTCCTGGGGAATTCAAAGAGACACAGAATCAGGAATGCCCTTTGCCCTGCCTCATTGGATGCTCTGAACTGGGATAAAAAGCCAGAGTCACTTGTTACAGCATTCCTTCAGCCAGCCAGCCACCCAAGAAGTTGGTGCTGATGCCTGTAGGTGCAAGGCCTGCTGTGGTAGGCAATGGGCAAAGTCCTGACCAAGACAGACCACAATCCCCACCCTCATGGAGCTTCCACTCCATGTGGGGGGAGGCAGGCAGCAAACAAGATGAGTCATTGAAATGCAGAGCACATGGGTGTGTGGTGAGTGTGGAGGAGAGCTGAGGGTCTGGATCAGAGCGCCTCCTGAGTAGGTAACATCTGAGTAAAGACCTGAATGAGGAGAGAGAGGGGTCTCAGAAGAGCATTCCAGGCAGAGGACACAGAGAGGGACAATGGGGGCCAGAGATAATGATGCCAAGGGCACACCATCCCACAGGGACCCCCACTGCTGGGTGCAGAGAGGCCAGCAGCCTGGGTAGTGGGATCATGCAATGATTCAGGGACATGATGATGATGGCTTGTCCCAGGGGTAGCATGAAGCGGTGACAAGTGGCTGGGTTTTAGATAGATTTGGACTTGCCACTGGGTGGGACATGACATGTCAGAAGGAGCAGAGTCATGGCATCCTAAGTCACCAAGTCTTTAGGGCATTCGGTATAATTTATGGTCACTAGTCGGACTTAAGATCCCCATTTGCAAAAGTTAAACATCTATTTAAATTAACAATAATAACTAGCATGCATTTAGCTAAATTGAGTTACACATGTTTTATATTACACATGACACATACAGGGTAAGGCAAAAGTAGATTAACAGTTGTTCATATGGAAAATAATACAATAATTAATAGTAATACAGGAATAAACTGTGTGTTCCTGGGGCTCGCACTGTAAACCGACTTTGCTCCTCCCTGTATGAGTTCTGCAATATGCCCGTTTTACAGAGGAGGCCAGGATCGCAGGGAGGCAGGGAACTGGCCAAGGTCCCCTGGAAGCATTCGGAACTCCGGGTGCAGGAGGGTCAGGCATGGCTGTCAAGACAGTAACTCTGGACCCTTCCATGGGCCTCGGGCACAACCCATCTCCTTCCCCAGAACCCACCTACCCTAGCAAGGCCGGGCTCTATTCCTTCTATTTGACAACTCACCCGCCTCCAGTTTTATGGCAGTGGAGTCAGCAGTGTCAACTTGTTGAAGCCTTTGAGAACCATCCCGGTGTTTCTTCCCCAGGGAAGCAGGCAGCTGTGCTCGGCCGCCAGGCTGCTCTTCCTGCGCCTCTGCCTGGCCAGGCCAGAAGCTGGCTGCCTGAAAAGGACACTCTGCCTCGTTACTCATTCATTGCCATAGCACTTGCATACACCTTCCCTGTCAGCCACCAGTCCTTCCTTCCATTTAGGACCTGCAATGGAAGAGGGAATAGGTAAATAACACCTTCGAGGAAGGAAAGCGCAACCTTATTAAATTGTTTGGCTTAGAAGGGGTGGTATTTACAAACAGACTGAGACCTTTTCAGAAAACTCTTGCAGAACCCATCTGTAAAGGTCTTGCGCTGATTTGGTGGGACATGGAGGCGGTAAGGAGTCCAGTAGCCCTGTGTGGTTCCTTTGCAGGGTTTGTGTAAAGGTTCTGAAAGCACTGCACTCTGGAGGCTGCCCAGTGCCCTGGTGAGCCACATGGCCTGTGGCCTGAGGAAGAGGGAGGAGCATCCACAAGTGGGGCTGTGGCCCAGGCCGAACCATGGGGTTTACAAAGTGATCAGTGACTCTCTGAATGAGGTTGGGCCATGTGAAATTACTGCTTTTTTAGTTCAAAAAATCAGCAATTTTGCATGATTCAACCTAATATTTAATCCACCCCATTTTTAGACTTCAGCAACTACAGTATTTCTGGGATGGTTCATTTATACAGAATTCAGAACAAGATACCTCAAAAAACTTGTACCAGTCCTGCCCACAGGCTGACTCTTAATTCTTGTTCCATCCAGAGGAGTAGCTAGGGAGGCCTGGGACTGCAGCTCCTGCCTACAGCCCTACCCCAGCATCAGGGTCCCTCATTTCACCACATGGGACTTTGGGGCAGCCTCCTAACAACTCCACTATCCGCCCATCTCCTTCTTTGCTAAAATGGTGCTGTGCCCCTTCCTTCCTCCTGCCCCAGAGGAGGCATGCTGTGCTCATGCCTCCTCCCCGCTCACAGGGATAGGAGATTGCAGCTCTTTGCACCATGGCCTTTATAGTAAGCTATTCTCTACTCTTCCCCCTCAGATATAATTGATGGAGCTTATATTCAATTAAAGAGTTCATTCTCCACTAGCCTTTCTCTTTTGCTCTGCATTTGTGCATATGTCTTTCCTAAAAGAACCAGAAGCCTTAGCCGGTTTGGCTCAGTGGATAGAGCGTTGGCCGGAGGACTGAAGGGTCCCAATTCCATTCTGGTGAAGGGCATGTGCCATGCCTCGGTTGGAGGCTTGATCCCGCCCTGGTCAGGGCGTGTGTGGGAGGCATCCAATCCATGTGTCTCTCATCAGTGTTTCTCTCTGTGTATCTCTCCCTCTCCCTTTTACCCTCTCCAGAAATTAGTGGGAAAATATCCTCAGGTTAGAATTAACAAAAACAACAGCACGGGAGCTATTGTGCACCCATTTTCTCACCCCTCCCCAACATTAGCAGAGACACTAAGTTTGGAGAGTCTTACCTCTGCATCTCCATCATGGAGCTTAGTTTCATATTTTTGCATCGCTCATTGGTCCCTCCCACTGCCTCCCATGGCATTTCTTCCACCCAGGTCTCAGGGGGGGGCCAGGAGTTTCCGACAGCAGTGAGGGGATCTGTTATCACAGCATCCCAGGCACAGCACAGGTGGCTTTGCAGGACCTCCTGGGCGAAAATGGGGCTGAAGTGTCCTCTGCTCCTGAGTATTAGGGAGTCCCTGCACCTCAAGGGTTGAGACAGATTGAATTCTAAAATTGTCAGTGAAGAGCAGATTCCACATTAGAGCCATCTCTCTATAATGTGTCTGCTCAGGGCAAAGAGTAGACCATGAAAGAGTAACTGTAGAGTTATATTTCATACGTTCATTTTGAGTGCCTCTCTCTAGAAGGAATTTAAATACAGTACTCTCACCTCTAAGAGGTAAAAGACCATGGCACACTGCTTTAAAATGAGTGCCTCCCTCCAGGAAACAGCCCTCCCCGCCTCATCACTTCCCTGTATTTAGTCTGAAACATCTCTGTTCTAGTGCCCACAACTCCCCTCTGTGACTTCTGGGCGTAGCTGAGACAGTCCTCTGCAGAACTCAGATCTGGGGGAAAGAATCCCCTCTTGTGTTTAAGCTATTTTTCCCCTTTCCCATCTACCCTGGCTTTGAACTTCCGTTTAAGAGCCCAGGCCCTGGGGCTGCTTGTCGGTTTCAAGGCTGCACTTTCCCCAAAACCCACTCTAAGAGAAGCTGCCGGCACTTCCCAGGCATCCTCAGGAGAGGCCAGTGTGCAGGGATATGAGCGACTTTTGTTTGGGGGAGCCTAACCTTGTTATTAAAATCTGCTTTACTTTTTGCCTTCATTTTGCTTATATACACTGACCTGCCACATTAGTAAAGTTTGGTTCTTCAGGCTGTTTTTCCAGATACCAAGTCATGGACACCCCACAACATCTCTGTTCCTTCCTTTTTCTCTTCCTCCCACTGCAGGCGATCTGCAACTGCCTGCCATGTCTGAAAAGCTGTGATTAAAACCTCTGTGCCTTTTTTTTTTGGTACCAAAAACATAGTCAAAACTTTTATCTCCATTTCTATTGTGTACTATATAAAATACACATCATGGAATACTATTTCTTCTTTGATCGGTGTTCTGTTCTGGAAAGTTTCTGATTTTCCTCAATGCTGACTGCATCTCTGGGCTGTGCTAGCACTTACTTTTGTGCTTTGAAGCAGAGGTTCCAGGCCCAGTCCTTTATGACCACTGTCTTCATTCTTAAGAATGCCTCCAGACTGGAAATGCCAGGTACATGATACCAACTAGATTTAAGTGAGAACACATTAATTATGGAATTAATCAGTGAGAGCTTGCTTCAAATGGGCTGAGGGGGTTTGTTTATGAATGTTTACAGTTTTTAGGCCTCATCCAAGAAATGTTCTAAGCTGTAAGTCAACCTGTTAGTGGTGCAGCTTGTACAGAAATATACCAGATTTTCAAAAAATTAATTTTGTATTTATTGCTTATATCATATGGCTGATTCCTGATTTATCACAGTCTGTCAGCCTCTGGACATGGTCTCCAATGCGTGGCCCCAGCTTTTCCAGACCCCCAACTCCCGATGGGCTTAGGTGTCTCTCCTAGTTTGTTCTACCTCTTTCAAAATATTTTGTAGGGAGAATGCAGTTTCTCTCTTTCTCTCTCTTTCTCTTTCTTCTTCTTCTCCTTCTTCTTCTTCTTCTTTCTCAAATTATTAGGTTGAACCATGAATGAAATTGAAATTGCTACTGTTAGCCTAATCTTTAACTTTTCAGAACCTCAGTTTTAAAGTGAATTTAGCAATACCTCTTTCATAGAATTTTCTGAGAATTAGTCTGAATAAGCTTGGTGCAGGATTGGCACATAAGTGGTCGGACAGATAGAGGGATGTAACTGTCTTGTGGCATGAAGTGAAAATGGTCAAATGGGTTGTCCCAAAATTTGAGTGGTCTTTCTTAAAATAATATGGTCAGAATTCACTTTGGAGTTGCAGGGAGTACAACAGGACAGCTGTGGACCTCCAGACATCTGGAGCAGAGGTTCTGGCTGTGCCCTGACAGAGGCCCCAGTAGACAGCAGCTTCTTCTCATATGGCAACTCCAGAATGGGCAATTTCAGGAATGTGTGCATTTAACAATGATAATGATGCTCCCTGGCAAAAAAAAAAAGAGGCCAGCTAGTTTAAAGCAAATAAACAAACAACAAAAACAAACAAAAACAGAGACCAGGCTGGTTGGAAAGAGATCAGAATTTGTTCTTTCAAAATATATCATTGTAAGTAAGTAAATAATTCTTTGCTTTCCCATGTACATATAACATAGCTGAATCTACTTTCCCTATAATTAGTGCGCTATTTCTTCTTCCTTAAACCATTAACTTTACATAACTTTTCTTTTTTTTATTTGTTTTTCTTTTTTTAAAACATATTTGTATTGATTTCAGAGAGGAAAGGAGAGGGGGAGAGAGAGAGAAACATCAATAATGAGAGAGAATCATCGATTGGCTGTCTTCTGCACCCCCCACACTGAGGATCGAGCCCACAGCCCAGGCATATGCCCTGACCGAGAATCCAACCATGACTTCCTCGTTCTTAGTTCGATGCTCAGCCACTGAGCCATGCCAGCTGGGCTACATAACTGTTTTCTAACAAAATGCTGTGACCTTTATTTTTAATTCTCTCCTAATCAAGGGTATTAAATGGCATTACTAAGTGATAAAAAGTCTGGATAGGTGCCTTTAATCTGTCCTCTAAAGAATTCAGAAGTAAAAGCTCAGTAGTGACTTATTGCTCACCTTTAACATTGATTAACATTGTCATGAAGCTGGGTGGAACTACCACTTGGTAACTTTTGACCTTTCCCCCAGTGTTTGTCCCATTGGGATCACTATCACCTGCCTTTGATACCAGGCCAGTAATTATAATCACCAAAGGAGACAGTCACTCATCAATAAGACAGTCACGCTCTCTGATCTTCTCTAGGAAATGACCCAAGTATGTTATTCTATAGCAGTAGGATCACCAGGGGGGAAACAGCTTGCTCTCCTGCTGAATTCTGATGGTGACAAGATCACTAACCCCTTGTGCAGCAATGGTTCCTTTTTCACAGCCTTTGTAATTTCTGTCACCAAGCGACTCTTCAAAAAGATACATGATTTCAGTGACCTAAATATGATTTGTTATTAGGTGCAAGTTAACCTGTTTACCTCTCTGGTTAAATTTGTGCAAGTAACATTGGTAGATGTTCCTCAGTGAAGATAGCCCATACTTGAACTACACGTGGAGGGGAATCCCGGGCCGAGGTCTATTCTGGGAACCGCCGCTGCATCCAGGCCTGTTCTCTCTGTGTGACATTTATGACATGGTGACACATACTCACTTTGAAATGGAGGTGCTTAAAATTGTTTTGTGTGTTTCCATTCCCCATATCAAGAAGAATTTTAGAATAGTCTATTGCCAGTTTGCAAATATTCTCACAAATTGAATAAAAAATTTAAAAACTGTAAAGTGTGATAGATGATTAAGTTTCTGTTTTCTCTGCAATGTCCACTAGACCTGTCTGCTCTTTGAAACATCTTTTGCCTGCCTGGGACCCTCTCCTTCTGCCCTCCTGTTTCTCTCATCCAGACATCCCCAAGGCTGTGTTAGGGGCTTTCTGTACAGACCCTGTGTGTAGTGGTCCCTTTTGCCCCCCAGCCTGTGTGCTTGACTGTCAGACCCACCTCCCAGTTCCTGATGCATCAATGAAAGGATTGAATTAATATAATTTATTACTCTAAATTCTGGCTTCTGTGTCAATCACAGATAATAATTCATCTAGGAAGTCACCATTTATGGCAGATCAGCTATGAACATGACCAATTTATTTTGTGCTTCTCTTAGGAGGGAAAAGGATCTAATTTGTCTATTCTTATCCTTCTTGTCAGCAACAAACAGCAGTATTTGTGAGTTAACTTAGAACGAATATTGCAAAGTCTTAACTGAAATAATATTCAAATTAAATTGATATAGCACAAGAGAGTAGAAGACGCCAGCATTCCGAAAAAATTGTCCTGGACTTGAGATTGAGCCCCTGCTCGTTACTAGCTGGGTGGTCTCACAGGATCACTCTGTGCCTTGCCTCTGCTTTATCATCTCTGGTGTGAGGTTCACAGGAGGATCCAGGGGTCTTGGCTGTGAAAGAGCAGAGCATTATGCCAGCACTGGGTCAGTGGTTCTCATTTATTTCATAAAGATTGTATCTTTTATTCTAAGTGACATAACACCCCAACAGAACTCAGTAATTATATAATGTAACCTCGCCATGATGTGTTTTAGAAGCCTCCCCAAATACTAAAACACTCGATAATGGTTGGGCATTGTAGAAAGCAAGACTTAGTCCAAGAGTTGAGGAGCAAGGGAATACTTATCTTACATCTGAAAAAAGAATAACGATGCATAGGAGGCACTCAGTAAGTAGCTGGATGGATGGGCAGGCACACGCATGGACGGTGGGTGGCAGGCACAATAATGAGAAGAAATAAGGAATGGAGGGAAGAAGAACCTGGGCTTCCTGGTGTAGTTGGGCTGCCTCATGGAGACCATCTCTGGCCCGTTCCGGGGACCTGTGATCCAACTGTGTTTCATATTTGAATTGTGAGGAACATCTCCAGCTCTCCTCACGTAAAGTACAAAATGTCTCCAAAGCACATTTTCCTCATTGGGCCATGTCTTATGCCGTTCATATAAAACTGTTGATTTAATGGAGCTGCTTTTGATCTATCAAGAAAAGACACACCTAATTCAATTTTGCTATTTTTCCAAAAGTAAGTGTCCTAATTTGCAAGAGAATGATTTGATTATGATTTTAAGTAATACTGCAGTTATATTTTTAGTCCTAAAGATGATATCTATGAGACTCGAATGGAAAGTCCCAGAGAATTGTATGAGTTGGGAATTTTATCTAACAGCATTCAAGGCTGTTTCTGGTGTAATGGGACACATATATTTTAATCAGAAAGAATGGGATGTCTGACAGGGAATTTTGCATGTAAAGTATAAAAGCAAGCAGTTTTCATTTGAAGTATAAAGTGAAATAATCCCAGAAAATAACCCATCATTTTTATCTATACATTTTGTTTTTAAACTGTGCATTATCGTGAGAGAATTTCTAATTCTGATCTTTCTTCCCACTGGGACAGCGTTGTTTCTTTATTTCCTTCTGCATTACTCTTAAAATGGGAAATTTCTAGATACTCAAAGATACCTACTGAAATGTAGTATAGATGTTGTCCAATGTCACACTGAAATGGGACTGAATATCTACTGTGCACCTGATGACAGATATTCTCCAAATACAAAAGAAGACACACACACCACCCCCCCCCCCCCCGAAATCCCCTTTCTTCCTTCCCACAGTCCACCCTGAGCCAGATTTAGCCATAGCTTATGGAGAAAATTGCTTTTCTGAAACTGACAGCCTGTGGAATCATTGGCATAACACCGTCTGGTATCAGGTTGAAAGCCGTGGGATACATCACAGCCGGTAAATGGTACCACCAGGAGCCCAGACATGAAGGATGAACATAGCCCTGTGATGGTGCCAAGCTGGGGACCGGGGGAGGGGAGGGTAAGAGGGGTGTTGGGGAGGAGTGGGAGTCAAGGTGGAGAAGCCACCAGCGAATGGATGAGCCTGCCAGGGAGGGAGGGGTTAAATAAGGACTGAGTGACAGAGGGAAAGAGACCTCTGTGTTGGTTAGCGCAGGATAAAAGGACTAGGTGTGTCCATGCTGCAGAAGTCCGCCCCGAATAGAAGAATTACACTCCAGTGGGATTTAGTGAGAGTCATGCCCATCCCTGCTCTAACCCACAGGAACTTCTCCCGCTGACTATTGTAGCTGGAAATACTTGGGATGTGAGCATTGGGGTTAATTTAGTTGGAAGGAGGAGAAATCTTTCAAACACAGTTTGTTTTTTCCTCCTGAAATTGTTGGATAATAGTCTGAATTAAAGGGGGTAGGAGAAGGACATCCATTTATTTATTCATGTTTCCACAAAAACATCAGTGGGTGGACAGAACTAACTTTCTGTGAGTTGTGGCTACACCGGTCTTTCCTCTTGCAGGGAGAATTGTGATGTCAAGTGGCAATGCCATTGAGAGGGGGGCTTGGAAGTCAGGCTGCTGGGGTTCGAGTCCAGGCCCTGGCATTTACCATCTCAGGGATCAGGAGCAAGTACCTCTGCTCTCTGCTCTTTTGTTCCCTCCTTTATACAAAACTAGAGGCCCAGTGCACAAAATTCGTGCACGGGGCGGGGGGTATGTTCCTCAGCCCAGCCTGCACCCTCTCCAATCTGGGACCCCTCGAGGGATGTCCCACTGCCCATTTAGGCCCAATCCTACCAGACATCCCTCTCACAATCCAGGACTGCTGGCTCCCAACTGCTCGCCTGCCTGCCTTCCTGATTGCCCCTAACCGCTTCTGCTTGTCAGCCTGATCACCCCCTAGCCACTTCTCTGCCAGCCTGATTGATGCCTAACTGCTCCCCTGCCAGCCTGTTTGCCACTAACTGCCCTCCCCTGCAGGCCTGGTCACCCCTAACTGCCCTCCCCTGCAGGCTTGATCACCCCCAACTGCCCTCCCTTACAGGCCTGGTCCCTCCCAACTGCCCTCCCCTGCTGGCCATCTTATGTCCACATGGGGGCAGCCATCTTGTGTGTTTGAGTGACAGTCAATTTGCATATTACTCTTTTATTAGGTAGGATAATAATAGCACAAAGTATGTGAGGATTAAATGAGATATGACCTATAAAAGGCCTAGCACAATGCTTGGCCCACGGAAAGCATTTGATTGTCTTAGTTGGATCACTTTCTAAATATAACCTGTGATTGTTGCCATGGGGCTAGCGATGCTCAGGATGTGATTTGATTTCTTTGCCAGAAACAGAAAACTCACCTGAAGGGCTGTCAGTACAAGGACTTTTCCCATGGGGTATGTTTGTAAGAGGGCGTCCTGTACACCACGTTACACCCGTGTGTCTGAGAATATGCCTGAGCCACACACTGGGCTGCTCCCTAAGACCTCCCCTGCTTTCATTAAAAGGAGTTTCCCTTCCTCGTGGGAAGCTGGAGTGGCACAGGAGCCCATGCCCACTTCATGGAGTCCTCGGCCCCGGGGCCCTTCAGCCGGGGACTCAAGGAAACACATTCTCTGCCCCTTTTGTTGGAGGGCATTGCAGGGACATCTGGCCCACTCAAGCAGCTAGACCTTCAGCAAGACAGATTGTTTTTAACAAAACTACATTTTCTTTTCCTTTGCATAGCATAGAGCTGAGATTGGTGAGGACATCTGGTCCTCATGAAACCAGTCATTCCAGCAGCTCCTGGGAAGTATGTGACCAACCTTGAAAGCAAAGCATAAAAATTCCCCCTGCATTTTTTAAGTTACTTTTGTATACTTCATAATCAGCACTTTTTTTTTTTTTTTATCTCACATTGACCCAAGGCTGGAACAGATGTAAAAGGAGGAAAAGGTGCATTTTGCCCTTCCACTGCTCTAAACTGCTTTTCCAACCACAGCGTTAATGAAATTCCTTTTCTCTGTGCTCACCTGCCATTTTGGTTGGCACAGGGGCCATGCCTAGACCGAGCAGGTCTTCCGAGTGCTGCACCAGGCTGTCACCGCCCAATGCTACTCAGTGTGACAGCTCAGCCCTATGTCCTGGCTCAGTGTAGTTTCTGCCTACGTGAGCCATTGGTATCACACTGTTTTTAATGGCCAGAAATCGGTTGCTTTAATATTAAATGGCAAACAGTTTTTCTGCTGCTGATCATGGAGAAGCTTTGTATCATTAGAATTCCCCCAAATTTCCAGTTAGGTTTCAATAACTGTGCAGCAGTTTCTTTGGTAAGTCTGTGGGTGTATTGAGTTTCAGGTGTGGGGCAGCAGCGGTAGTTTGCACTCAGGTGTGCCATGACGCCCTATTTTGCCCACTAGGCCGGAGTCTGAACAGGCCAAAGGAGGCTGCTTAGCACCCTTCACATGAGCTGCTTTCCTCAGTTTCTAGGTCGTTGGCATTTGGTAAACCCCTAACTTTTCTTGGAGTTTCTTGTCATCTGATAATTTGGTATTAAGAGGAGCATCTTCCTGGAAAACACAGATGCTGTTAAACCCTTATAAAAATACTAGGGGCCCATGCCCTTCACGAAATGCACGTTCATGGGGAACCTGGCCCTAAACCATTCGTAGACAACCTGTGGCACATGGGAGCAAAGAATATTTAGTAACCACCAGAGGCTTGCCCCGATGACAGTGACCTGTGCCCCGCCTTGGCCTGGCACCCCTGCTCACCTCCACCTTCCCACCACGGCTGATGCCCACCATGTTTCACATGCACCCCCTGGTCGTCAGCACATATCATAGCGACCGGTTGTTTGATTGTTCAGTTGTTCTGCCGTTTGGTCTATTTGCATATAGGTTTTTATATATATACTAGTGGCCTGGTGCATGAAATTCATGCACATTAAAAGGGGATTAATTAGAGGAAATAATTTAATATTGCTATTTGCCCTTTCTCTATAATACAAGTGTCAGAGATGAAAGAAAATTAGTAAAATGTCTATGAAAACCTTCCTCCTGTCAGAGTCTGGGGTGCGCCACGGGACCCAGAGTCAAGTCCCTGCCCACCCACATGTGCCTCAAAATTACATGAGACCCAGACCTGGCCAGCCCCACCCTTGTCAAGCCCCACCCGGCAGGGGACTTAGCCTCAGGTCCTCTGGCCCAGCGCCAGGACAGGGGACATGGCCTGAGATACCCTGACAAGCCCCGCTGGGTGGGGGGCATGGCCTGAGGACCCGCTGTCAAGCCTCGCCAGGCAGGGGGGCGGGGCGCAGCATCAGGTCCCCCATCAAGCCCCGCTAGGCGGGGAGGTGCGGCCTGAGTTCCCCTGACCCAGCACTGGGGGTGCACCTTGAAGCCCCGCTGGGTGGGGAGCATGGCCTGAGCTTCCCTGTCAAGCCCCACCAAGCAGGAGGGCGCAGCCTCAGGTCCCCAGGCCCAGTGCTGGGGCAGGGGGTGCGGCCTGAGGTCCCCCGGCCTGGTGCCGGGGTGGGGGGGGTGCGCACCCTGAAGTCCCCTGTCAAGCCCCACCTGGTGGGGGGCACAGCCTGAGGTCCCCCAACCTGGCACTGGGGCGGAGGGAGCAGCCTGAGGTTCCCTAGCTCAACACCAGGGTGGGAAGCGCACCTTGAGGTCCCCCATCAAGCCCCGCCAGGTGGGGGGGGTGGCCTCAGGTCCCCTGGCCTGGCACCGGGGTGGGGGTCATGGCCTGAGGTCCCTCGGCCTGGCGCCGGGGCAGGGGGCGAGGACTGAGTTCCCCCAGCCTGGTGCCAAGGTGGGAGGCGCAGCCTGAGGTCCCCTGTCAAGCCCTGCCGGGTGGGAGGCGCAGCCTCAGGTCCCCTGGCCTGGTGCTGGGGCAGGGGGGTGCCGTTTAAGGTCCCCGGCCTGGTGCTGGAGTGGGGGCCGCGGCCTGAGTTCCCCCAACCCAGCACTGGGCGTGCACCTTGAGGTCCCCTGTCAAGCCCAGCCAGGCAGGGGGGCGCAGCCTCAGGTTCCCTGGCCCAGTGCTGGGGTGGGGGGCGTGGCCTGAAGTCCCCTGTCAAGCCCCACCTGGTGGGGGCACGGCCTGCGTTCCCCCAGCCTGGCGCTGAGGCGGGGTGGGGAGTGGCAGATTGAGGTCCCCTAGCCCAGCACCAGGACAGGAAGTGCACCTTGAGGTCCCCTGTCAAGCCCTGCCGGGTGGGGGATGCGGCCTGAGGTCCCCTGTCAAGCCCTGTAGGGGTGGGGGAGGGCATAGCCTCAGGTCCCTGCTGATTGCTCGTTAAGGCTCCTTATGGGAACTTGGCCTCAGCTGTGGGTGCAGCCATCTTTGTGATGGAGTGATGGTCAATTAGCATATTCCCTCTTTATTAGATAGGATAGATTATTTTCTATTTTTAGATATATTCATATTTATTATTTTTAAATGTACAGAAAAAAAAACTTAATATAGCCCTGGCCAGGTGGAGCATCATCCCTTGCACCAAAAGGTTTTAGGTTTGATTTTCCATCAGGGTAAATACCTAGCTTGTGGGTTTGGTCCCTGATTTGAGCAAGTACAGGAGGCAACCGATCTAATAATATTTCTCTCTCACATTAGTGTTTCTCCCTCTCTCTCTCTCTCTCTCTCTCTCTCTCTCTCTCTCTCTCTCAAATCAATAAAAAACATATCCTTGGGTGAGGATTAAAAAAAGAACATAGCTCAAATCTTGCAAACATCATAAAGAGGAATATTTCCCCAAAATTATTTTTCAGAAATGAAAAATCTATACAGAGCTTGGTGCAAATACTTTGGACCACAAAATTTTAATACTGCCATTCCTGAGCCCAGTCTGACTTCATCTGGGCCTACTGGGTTGTTGATAGTCAACAGATGGACTATTTCAAGAAAATAATAACCAGAATACCTGCCACATGTCTCTGACTACATTTTTAGCTCCTAGCATACCATATCTTTGTGATGAATGAAAATCAGTGAAAGAAACAGTTCAAGTGACATTGACTCCCTTCCTCCCAGAAATCAAGATATTGGCGTAAAGAAGGCAGAACTCTTAGGCTCTGTATTGTTGATATTGATCTGCCACTTCTTGGGTCATTGTCATCAGCAAAGCAGCCTGCAGAATCTTTGCTCGCCAAATGACTGATTTTCTTGTCACTTATGTTTTTCCTGATGGGAGACGTAAGAGTGACAGTGTCACAGGGCCCTTTCTCACTTGGTGATTTACAGAAAGTGGGATGCACTAGAACTGGAGAAGATAGAAATGGAAAATGCTGTAATTAAGGCTGTGCTCCTTCACAAATCAATCCCTGGGAAGAACTGATTTGAACGTTTCTAATAAAATATAGATCTAACCCATCAGCATCTCAGATTCTGAGGGGACCTTCCTTCCATTGCCTATGCCAGAAGGACATGGGCATTGAGAGCAGACCTTCTCCAAAAGCCTGTAATCTAATATCCTGAAGAAAACTATTTTTTCCCATTTACTCTTATTTCCTCAGAATTATTCTTAAACTTGGTTATTTGGGTGTTTTCTTCTTTCTTGGCAGTAGTGGGCTGTTTTCTTCTCCAGGAGTGTATCATTAGGGTTTGAAACCTAATCTACTATCTTATGAGTTTAATTTCCTTTTCCTAAATATTCATTTTATTTGGTTACATTGTTTAGTAGAGTCATCCTCTATATCCATTGCCAGGCGGTGACATTCATTTTGCATGATTCATTTATGGGGTCTTAATCCTAGAATTTTAAGTTTGTATTATATGGAAAGACAAACAAAATCTTTGTAGAAGTGATACATGGCTTCAGGATGGACCTAGCCTCGGTTCCTGTCTCTATTATTATGGAATTTTATCCACGTATTTAGGATTATTAGATGCCCACCAGTGGCGTATCCCACTGGGTGACATATCAGGGAAGAGGCTCAGAACCCAGAAGGGTATCAAAGCAGAGGCCTCTCCTCTCAGAAGCTTCTCCCAGGGTTCTGTGACGTGGCTCTCACTCTGGATCCCCCTCCGATGCGGGCAGGAGGGACTTCCCAGCATTGCATTCTCCCCTTTTCCCCTCCATGATCATCTCTGACCCGTGACTCATAGCTCTCTATCTCCAGCCCAGGCCTCTGCTGAAGCGCCCTCATCACCTCCCTAGTATTTCTCAGCTGACATCCCGTAGGCCCATCAGACTCCACCCTTCATCTTGTCATCCTCCCTCCTCCCTCTCTCTCACCCTCATGCAGTTGGGTCTGCCCCAGAGAGCCCTGCACCCTGCCTCCTCCCCTCCTTTCCCTCCACCAGTGCTTTCTTGAGGCCCGTGTCCCCTCTCTCCTCTCTCTCTTCTCTTCCTCTAGTTCCTGGTTTCTCTTCCTCTTATCCCTCTACCTTCTAGGCCCTTTCTCACATGTCCTTCCCCTCACGCCTCATTACCTCTCAAGTACAGATTAGATCTTGCTGGCTTTTATTTTAAACCCTTGAGTGATTCCAAGGTGCTGTAGACTGATGCTTCTCTTTCCGTGGCAGGCCCTTTGCTGTCTGGCCTAGACCACTGTCCACCCCAGGGAATTGCACCACCCTCTGGATTTGTTCTACTCACCGGGTTCCTTGCCACTGGGCATGTGAAGGGTGAATGCTGTGAGGGACAGCACTGTCTCTGTCCTGGTGCTCCTTCCCACTCCAGAGACAGTCCCTGCCACATGGTCTGCCCTCCTCAGGTGTCTCCAAGAATAAAGGTCCCACACCAAGACCTGGAGGGCTTTGCCTCTTCCAGGCCACCTTGCCATTGGTTCGGGTAGTGTGGTCAGTGAGAACCTTCCATTGAGAAGACCTTCCCCAGGATACATAGTGTGTACTGTACACCAGCAGGCATTTGTTGAGCTATAAATCACATAGCATAAAACTCACCCTTTCACTGTGTAATACAATGGTTTTTAGCATAATCACCAGATTGTGCAGCCATCACCATCATTCAATTCCAGAAGGAAACCCCATACCCATAGTGGTCACTCCTCATTCCTCTTTGGACCCCCACCCCTGGCAATCACTAATTTCTCTTCTGTCAGAATAAATAAAATAAAACCTACAGAGGTGTTTATTCTGGACATTTATATAAATGTAGTCACACAGTAGATGTGACTAGCTCTTTTCACTTAACATGTTTTTAAACTTCAACCATGTTGTAGCATATTCAGTATTTCGTTCCTTTTTATGACTGAGTTCTATTTCATCTTATGCATATATCACATTTTATCTGTGAATAATCGGTTTATGGACATTTGGGCTTCCACTTTCTGACCATGATGAGTAATGCTGCTGTGAACGTGTCCATCCACGTTTTTGTGTGGGCATATATTTTCAGTTCTCTAGGAGCAGGTTTTGCTGGGTCATATGTCTGACTGATAGATTGATTGATTGATTGATTGATTGATTGATTTCAGAGAAGAAGGGAGAGAGAGAAACCTTAATGATGAGAGGCAATTATAGATCAGCTGCCTCCTGCACACCCCACACTAGGGTTCGAGCTTGCAACCCGGGCCTGTGCCCTGATCAGAAGTCAAACTGTGACCTCCTGGTTCATAGTTCGACACTCAACCACTGAACCATGTCAGCCAGGCTATGTCTAACTTTTTGAGGAACTGCCAAACTATTTTCCATAGTGGCTACACCAGTTTACATTCCCACCAGCAAAGTATGAGAATTTCAGTTTCTTCATATTCTCACCAATACTTGTTCATCCTTTTTTTTTATTTTATTTTGTTGTTATTCATTCTTATCCTTTGATTATAACTATCCTTCTGAGTGTGAAGTAGCTCATTGTGGTTTTTTATTTCCATTTCCCTGTTGACTAATGATGTTGAGCATCTTGTCATCTATTGGTCATGTGTATATCTTCTTTGGAGAAATGTTTTTCAAATCATTTGCCCATTTTTTTAGTGGGGTTGTGCTTTTATTATTGAGTTATGAGTTCTTTATATATTCTGTATATGAGACCCTTACGAAGAGTCTCATAAGATTTGCAAATACATATTTTCCCTCATTCCGTGGGTTGTCTCTTCACTTTTTTGATAGAGCCCTTTGAAGTCTAAGAGTATTTTATTTTGATGAAGCCTAATTTTCCTATTTTTTCTTTGGTTGCTTGTGCTCTTGGTGACATATGTAAGACCAGTAGGCATTTTAAAACTTTATCCTTTGATCACTGTTCATAAAATTGCCCCCAAAGTGAGAAGGTGTTATCATCCACTGCATTCTCTAATCCAAAGGCTACTGGTAGTGGGATCAACAAATGATAGTAGCTCATTAATTTCCTACTTTTATAAAATATTCTCAGTCATTTCTTCTCTGAGCTCAAAGTCTCTGCTACTGTTGGCTCATCTTTTTTACTAGATTTTAAATGTATGTATGGATATATTTTAAGCATTTGCTTAAGGGTACCATTCCTCAACCCATGGCTATCTCTTTTTTTAATATATTTTTATTGATTTCAGAGAGGAAGGGAGAGGGGGAGAGAAATAGAAACATCAATGATGAGAGAGAATCCTTGACCAGCTACCGCCTGAATGCTCCACACTGGGGATCAAGCCCACAACCCAGGCATGTGCCTGGACCAGGAATCGAATTGTGACCTCCTGGTTCATAGGCCAATGCTCAACCACTGAGCCACGCCAGCCAGGCCATAGTTTTCTTATGCAATCTCATTTTCACCAGATTTATGTGAGCCCAGTACTATCTTTGTGTGAGGAATGTTCTCACTATCTGGTCTATAATGCTTTGTTCTCTTTTTTGTCTATGGATGGCTGCTTTTCCCCCAACTCAGCTCCATTTCCTCTTCCCTCCAACATGACCCTTTCTCTGTCAAGACTATTCTCAGAGATTCTGATGATTTCAAATCTGCAAGTTTCTTACCTTTTCCACTTGCCCAAAATAGATGTTATTCACTTCTGGAAACAGGCAAAGGGTAAGTATAAATTATTTAGTCATTTGTACAAACCCATTGGTTGAATCTATAGATGCAAGTCAGCATTACTTATTCAAAACTCAAGGGCATGTTAGACTCTTCTTAGAGATGAAAGATCTTCTAGGAGAGTTCCAAAAACTTAAGTACAATCATATGCTCCCTTGCCTCAAATAGGCCTCCCTTGACCCAGCCATAGCCAGTCTTTCCACTGAACCTCCTCCCTCTCTTGCCACCCTTTGACTCCAGTCACCTTTTACCCACTGAAACGCCCTAAGCTCCTTCCAGTTCATGCCTCTGTGCCTGAAATGTTCTTACCACTCCCTGACCACATCCCTCATGATTAGCCCCTTTCCTGCCACTTCTTCAGAGACTGCCCTGCCTTTCTTGTCCCCTCTATCCTACATGGCACTAGTGTAAAGACAGTCTGCCTTATTCTGTGGATTTGTCCCTGCTAGAATGCAGGTTTGACAAGGATGGGGACAGCATCTGTCTTATTTCCCAGTTGCATGCCCATCACCAAGCACAGATGGGCACTCAGTACGCATTTATTGAATGGTTGCACACTTGAGTGAAGGTGGACTTGCTTTTTGATAATGGCAAAGTCACTTGAGATCAAGTCTTATGAGCAGAGCAGGATAATGTATAGAAATCATACACATAGGCCCATGTACATGTGTAGTATTTTGAGTCTAGTTCAGCCCATTTTGTTACTCTTAGTGCATAGTAATTCTATCAACATTATTTTTGTAGAGAAACATTTTGGCTGAAGCAGTACTGCTACCCCCATGAATGGCATTTGTGTCCATGTTTGACTTGAGCTCTTTAAAGCCCATCTGTCAGTTTTCATAACTTTCTGAATGTTTCTCTTAATTCTCTAATATTTCAATCTATTTCTAGAATGAAGATCCTAAAAATAACACCGTCTGTTTTCTGCTTTCTCTGTGTCTCAAACAAATGGACTTTCCTGTTGTCGTTATCTCTAATAAACTTATACTTTTTATATTCACTTTGGGCTTAAAGAAGCTCATTTTGTTCTTCCAATGAGTGAGAAAGATCAGTTTGATTAGTGCTATTTTCTGTTCTCATCAGTTTGATTTGTTGTTGTTGTTGTTAATTCTCACCTGAGGCTATTTTTTTCCATTGGTTTTTAGAGAGAATGGAAGGGAGGGGAGTGAGAGAGAGAGAAACATCGATGTAAGAGACATATCAATTGTTTGCCTACCTCACACACCCCACCAGGGCTGGAGATCAACTTGCAAGACAGGGATGTGCTCCCTCTCTCTGCAGTCACTGCTGTGAGTGGAGGCTGTAGTTACAGGCAGGGCCCTGGGTTGGTTTGTGTCCAGCAATAAGGGGCAGCCTCCTCCAAGCGGCTTTGTCCACCTGAGTATGGTGTTCACGCTTGAGAAATTTAGAGAAGGCCAGGCCAGAAGGACTTCATGGGTTTAAAAAAAAAAAAAATGCAACTTTCAATATAGACTCTTTCAAGCATTTCTTTTTTCCCCTTGATTTAAAAAAAAAAAAAAAAAAAGTGGAATTAATTCAAGGTAAAAGTTATCCCAAGATAGAAATTTAAAACTACTATATGGGCAGTCAACAAGCACATAGCCTGAGTAAATAAAGAAATTCAATGAAGTAATTGTTATGTGCATGAATTTATAAAGTCAGCAATTTAAAGCCATGTGTTCAAGTTTAAGTTGCAGGTTGATTTTTATACCCAGGTATATTTAAGTCAGTTGGTTTATCTTCCTTTGGAGTTTAGCTCCCAATCTTGCTTAAAGTTTGAAATTCCATGTCTTCTAGAATTCTAGATAATGGCTGCAAGCAGTGAATGTGAGAAAACCTGGTTTCTAGCCCCAGTTGCACCACTAACCATGATTCTGGAAACTTACTTGAACTCAGAGCTTCTATTTCCTGATTAGTCACATGGATACCATAGGACATGCCCGCCCAGCTCAGGGGGCTGCAGTGTGAAGGAGGCCTGCTTGTGGCCAAGCCACGTGAAAGGGGGTGGGAGGAACAGGCTGTTCATATTTATTGAACTTCTTTTGTGTGCTGGAAGCTGGGTCGATGCTTCATATGATTCCACTTATTCCTTCTGGCAGCCCCAAGAGCAGAGGTCAGTGTCCCTGTTTTTACACATAAGACAACTGAGGTGGGCGGGGGGGGGCGGGGTGAGAGCTGGACCGGGGTCCCCTAGCTGTTGAGGAAGAGGGCTGGAATTCAAACCTAGACCCGTCTTCCTCCAAAAAGTAAGCTCCCTCCTGTTATCTGCTGCTGCCATTTCTAAAAATTAAAACAAATTATAATCAGAATAAAGCGGGGGTTAACTTGGATTCTCAGGCTCTTGCAACTCAGCAGAATGTGTCTTGAGTGTCTCAGAAAGTCCTCTTGGAAGTTTTGATAAAATGTAACCAGTAAAGACTGATGTCCTCTTTAGTCAAGTAGAGGAAGACCTATAATTAATAAAAATTCTTACGTGAAATATAGACAGAATGGGTCACCAAAGTAACGCAAAAATAACCACAAATCAAGATGTGTTTCTAATTAGTAAGTTGAATGGTCTCTGAATTGAGTAATTAAGGGGAAAATTGCTGTTTAAAAAAGTACTTTGTGTGGTTTTTAGTGAGATAGTAAATTCAGGACAGAATTCAGGTTTCACAATTGTTAGTGGTCTTTTTAAGAGAATAAAGGGCAGTGGTTAGTATTGAAACAGGAATTGGATTTGAGACCAGGTGCCTCTTTAGCCACTTGCTTTCAGTCAGTGATCACTGGCCATGCACTGCCCACACTGCCCAGCACACTTTCAGTATGCAGTGCACATCTTAGCATGTCTTACATTTTTTAAAGCTTCTGAAAGAAATGATTTGGGGCACCCATGAGCTGCGTGGCTGTCTCTAAATGCTGCCGAACTTGGGATGATGTTTGTTTTCTTTTTGTCATGGTGTTTACATGACCTGGCTTGGACCACAAGTGAAAATGCATTTGATGATCTCCTGGTCTCACCCATTCACTAATGGATGTCTGTCTAGACAACATCACCCACTTGAGCACTGTTAAGGCTCCTACACCAGCACAGGACCAGCACAGGCGTGGGGGGAGAAGGGGAGTCTGTGACAGTTGGGGCAAAAATACTGAGATCAGGAACCTTCTATGAAGTCTGAATTCTCTAGTTATACAGTTCTAGAAGCATTCTTTATGCTCTCTGTCTCCCATAGAGCTTTATGTTAGGGTTAATACCACAGCTGTTCCTCGAGTCAGAGAATCTCACAACCTGGTTGCTACCCTCCGGAACTCTAGCACTGGGCCTGCTCTCAGCCTTGACTGGGACTCGCTAGGACTGTCGGGGCTGTCATGCAGGATGAGGATGACAGGCTGCTTTCTGGGGTCAGCTTCTATGGGATTGCACACAGCATCCCTATATAGGCTTGACTGTGAGCTTGATTTACATAGCAGACACGCTCCCAGATAGCATATTTAGCAAGATGCATTCACATTTCTGTTTTGTTCACCATTGTCCCGAGCACTGTATGTGGATGTGTCGGACGCAGTGGGGCCTTTCAGGAAACAGCAGGACGATTCCAGGCAGATCATGACAGGTCTTTAGAGAGACGCACCTGCTCTAACCCAGGCCCATGAGCAAACTGGGGGCTGAAAAGAGCCTCCATGAATTGAGTGTTGACAGCGGGCCATGGCTGTCCGAAGGCTCAGGTGGTTGTCAGACATAAGTTTAGCTTAGCTCTTTGAGTAATTTGTCACGCCTCACTCGGCCCCTGCTGGGCCAGCACGTGCCAGCTTAGTGTCAGAGTGCCTGTTCACCAGACGGCCACTCAGGCCTAACGTCCTGCTGTTCCCCAGACCAGCGGCTTGCTGGGGCCATGCATGGAGGGCCGAGCCGCGGCGACAGCCAAGTACTGTGCAGAATAAGCATGTTCATAATGAGACGTGAATGGCATTAGTGGGTCCCTCTGGAATTGGGCCTGAGCGGGCACCTCTCGCCGAGGAAGTTTGGCAGCCTGTTCGTTAGTTAAGGTGAGTCGCCAGGAGCTCCGCCTGCAGCCGAGGAGCCGGTGCAGCTCACGCTTGCAGGCCTAGGGCTGTGTGACCCCCTATGGGAAAGATCATAAATCATCAGAGGAGCCACTTTTGAAACCTTGAAACTCAATTTCCTTTTAGAGACAGCCTAAAGGCAAATTCTGGTATAGCACTGCCCAGTCAGGCTCTCCACAGCGGCAGGTGTGTCTGTCTGTGTATCCAGCACGGGGACCCCAAGCCACAGCCAGGGAGACAGAGGAACTGAATCTCTGTTCTTTATTTGAGTTCATTTAAACTGAAATTTAGATAGCCACATGTGACTCATAGCCGCTGTACAGACAGCACAGCCCAGACTGCTTCTGGTTTCGTGGTGCAGAACGCTCCTCTGAATCTAGTCCAGGAGAAGGGGAGGGAGAGCCTGCACCGAGAAAACAGAAAAGTATTTTCCTGTTTTAAAACACATGCTCTATCGAAAGCTAATTGGAAGGGCATAATTGTCACCAAGTTACGTTTTTAAAGCGGCCATTTTGACAACACAGTGAAAAATGCTAGAATCGCTTCTGTCGCTACAGATCATAAACTGATGGTGATCCACATTCCCTGTGTTCCTGGAAAATTAGCATGATTTTCACAGTGACCAAAACTCATCTTTTAACTTTGGTGTTGACAATGAGGAAGGAGAAAATGAGACATCATGCCGCCTTCCCCAAGTGTTAATTCATAAAGTCATACGTGTGGTGCCTCCATCGCTGTCCAATTGTTCTGACATTATCCTGTTATTGGAAGTGCATCATTCACCTTCCCAGGAAACAGAAGCTGCACACAAAAGGGGAAGATTTGCTTTCTGCCCCATGAAAGGCGGCCACACGCAGGGGTCCTGTTAAGACAGCTGGAAAGTTGCTTCAGTGTGTTACGCTTGTAAGTTTTATTGGTGGCTGGTTTTTGATTACACATTTGAATGCATGTGTTCCAGACTGCAGTTTTAATTAAAAGGCAGTCTTTTTTTAAATATTGCCTTGCACACTCTCTGCTAGATTCTCCAACGTATTTGTTCTTATTTCCAAATGCTCACAGCCTATCTTGGCTTTCGGCTCGGGTGCCCCCTAAGAGCATACCTCCTAGGCCTTCCCTCTTCCCAGGGACATGCATTAGCTTATTTTTTAGAAGTGTGTGCCACCACCTTCTCACTGAGTCTTCCTTGAAGTAGCAAATCATTTTGTCAGTAGGCTGAAAAGAACATTTTATCCATGAACTAGCAAGAGAAGATCCAGATCTTTCCCCCGGCTGTCAGTGGAAAAAGATGCTGTCATAGTCCGTGTCTCTTTTTTTTTTTTCGTTTGACTTAATCTTAATGATCTTTTATGTGATCCTGTAACTATGGGTATACATACTTTTTATTGATACTAGTGTTGGATGCAATGAAATCCAAAAGGAACTTAGGTCTCAAAATCAGAATTTTATCATTAAGACTAATCCTTAAATTTCTGATAGATGTTAACGAACTTGCAAGGTAATTTCCCCCCACAGAACATAAACGTTGCATCACTGTACGTAAAGCAGAGTGGACTCTGGCATTGTTGCGTGTGCCATTCTGCACATGCACTTGTTTCCTTAACCGATCGCTGCAGCTACGAGGAACGAGCTCTCTATCTCGAAGCCATAATACAGAACCACCGCGAAGTAATGACATTTGAGGATTTCGCAGCCCAAGTCTTTTCTCCGTCTCCCAGCTACTCCCTCAGTGGAACGGGTGAGTGTCTGCATTATTCTTCCCTCGCGCGCTTAAGACACACTCGAGCAGCAGATGTACACCTGTTTTTCACAGATAAATGCTTGCAAATTTAAGAAGAGCATTCTCCCTCTGAATCAACTAATGAATATCAAAAGGAATGATGACATTTATTTTAATTTGTTTTGTATCTGAGCTGTTCGCCCAGTTCTTTTCTTCAGCTATCCTGTTAACCTCCAAATCTAGCGAGGTTAATGAACTTTCCTCAGTGATGTGCTCGGTTCATTTAGGAGTGTGGGTTTCTTGCTGAGCTGGGAATAATGTTGTTTAAAAGCAATGCCCGCATCAGTGCTTACTTATCAAAAAAGAGTTCCTCACAGTCGAAGCCGTTGCTACTAATGCTAAATGGAGATTACACTGCCGAGATACTCGAGATACCCGGGTCAGGGATTAATGTGGGAGGAATGGAAGGACGGTGTCTCCTGGTCCATCCTGACAGCGGGGCCGCACGAGCCTTCTCTGCAGTGGCCTGTGTCACATGGACCAGCCGCCGACCAGAGCAGCACCTGGTGTGGAACCTATTTAGAAACTGGCTTACGGTAATTTTCATTTATTAGGCAAATGGGAAATTTCAAACATTTCCATGAATGTTCTTGTTTTTAGGTTTTACTCTTTTATATTAACAATTTGGGGAAGATGGTATACTGCCACCTAAAATGATTGTATGATTATTGTGGGTGGTGTTTTGTGGTTTTTTTTCCGAAGGATAGAATTACTTACAAATTTCTTCATGTAATTGCAGATGAATTGCCTTTCAGAGAGTAAATGGGATGCTTAGTCAATGCATGCTGAAATTCTCAGTGAAGGGCTTCCTTCTGCTAGTGTAGACACATTGTGAGGGTGCTTAATAGATTTCTAACCTGTGTCAGTTGCCTCTGACACCACCTTCCTTCTCCTGTTCTGACTTGTTAACAAATCTCTTATACACAAAGTGAAAAAAATTAAATTCCGTGAAATAAATCACTTACAAATAAAATCAGCCATGCATCACTGTTTAACATCGCTGGCTTCGGTCCTTGCCTCTCCCAGCTTTGTTGAGAGATAAGAGGGGAGGCTTGCACTCGCCGGGGGAGCCAGGAGCAGCAGGCAGAAGGCCTGGGAGATAAGCAAGCTGGCCAAGGGAGCAGAGCCATGCGATTTACATAATCACGCCCCTGCTTCCTGGTGAGGCGTCAAGGAACACAGGGATGGCCTCTATTGATCTTTGTTGAACTGGAATACTAAGCAACATGAGAAAAGCTTATAACTTAAAGCTTTGATTAATGTTTCCTACATTAAAAAGGTAGAACAGCTGTGAATTGAATTCTTTTATACACTATGCCAATGTTCTATCTAAAACCAAAAAGAAATCAGTTTCAAGGGAAATGAAGATTTCATACCCAGTCTAGGTAGAGGTTTAAAATTGTTTCTAATTCTTGGTGAAAGCACATGAAAGATCTATAGCAAAGCTAATTTTTTAAAGATAATCATTCTGGTTTTTTCACCCTCACAATGATTTGGGGCTTAATTTTTCAGTACTTTAAGAAACCTTTTTGTTTCTTAAAATTAAAGAGATTAAATAATAGATATTTACACCCATCAGTTCAACTGTTACATTCTTAAGGCTCTTGACTATTGAAATAAATATTGATAAACTTTATTTTCTAGGTATATTTTAGCCTCTGTATAAATTTGATTTTTTTCCAAAAGTTTAAAACTATTTAAAACCAATTTAAATTAGTGTGTAGGTACATCTTAAGTGAGACTGTAGGAGTCATTTGGGTTTTTTAAGACCTGCAGTTTGGAGACGATTACTGACAAGCTTCTCCAAGAACATCCAGTTTGCCAAAGTCCCTTAACAGATAAAGGTTCTGACAGCTCAGAAGTGTGGACATTGGAACCTGTACAAAAGGAATGTGAAACCAAAGATGGAATATCAAGACAAATCCTGGTCCTTCCTTTTTTTCAAGTTATTTACACCAGTATCACATTTCACAGTGTTTGGGGTTTGAGGGAATTAGGTGTTGAGTGATAAAAAATTTTATATGGATATCACATGAATCCATGAATGGACTTGAGTCAGGGCATAATGCTCTCTCTCTTTTAATGCTTTGTGTATGTGCCCACCACAGTGATTAAGAAAGAACTAGAAATGAACTTGACCTGAACTGAAATTGGGGGCAGCGCAGTGAGGGTGGAGCACGCACAAGCGCACTCTCAGAGCCACCTCCTCACCCGTGCATGTGCCGGTTCTGCTTTCGAGGAATCCCTACCCCTGTCTGTTACCACTTTTACAGATGAAAACACTTCTCACTTATTCACAGTGTTTTTTATTATCTTGGGACAAGTGTGATCAGACCCAGATGAGCTGAGCAGCTTAAATTAAGAAACTGAGGGGGGAAGTCTGCTCTTCCAAGCAGCAAGCCAATTGGAAAAATTGACCCCAAGCAGCTTAAGCTCCCACAGTGCCCATCGGACCCAACCTGGCCATCCTGGCCAGCAGGGTCACCAAAGCTGGGCGTTGAGCCTACTGCTCACATGCATATGCACAGCCTGAGGAGTGAGGGGCTCTCGGGTTTTCTTTGTATCCTTTTACAAGGGCTTTGTTGTGAACACAGAAGGAGAGTAACCTGAATGGTGTGTTCACTGCACACTGGATTTGTAGCAGCAAGCAGCCCCTGTTTCTAGAGGGAAGGACTCTGATGTCGGCCTTTAAGTCCTCGCTGTAAGAGATGTGCTAAGTGGGAAGTGCCCTCTCCTCAGACTCTCCCTGCCCCAGTGCTGTCGCTTGTCACCCAAGGCGGCCATAGATGGTCACGGTGGCCAACTGTGTGCCTCTATTCATGATTCACTGTCAACCACAGATGTGAGGCAGGGTCTTTTGTTGTTTGGCTAATAGGTGGGTGCTCAGCTTTTTTTAAAAGAGTTTTTTTTTTAAAAAAAAACCTATTTTGCCAGTGCAGAAATGTTATTTTACAATACCACGTACCTCATATCTATTCCACCCACTCCTTGTTTTAATAATGCCCACTGTAGAATTGGGATTGGAACTGCCTTTTTACCTAGCCCTGTAATTTGCATTCCTTTTTATTCCTTATTGACCAACAATTTCTAAGTGGTAACCAGTGTTAAACTATTGGCTGCAATTAACACACACACAAGTGTGTGTTTGCATATATATGTCCACACATGTGTGTATAGATATGTTCTATGTATGAACATATGTGCATTTCACACACACACATTGGGGTAAGGGACTAAGTTTGTGTTTCCAAGCATGTTTCCAATGAAAGGGGGGCAGCAGAGGAGCCGTTAAAGGGTTAATGGGCACGGGCACCCTCGACTGCTGGGAGGGGCTGATGTAATCGCTGCCGCTCACAGCCAAGTGCATCTGTTCACCATGAGGTCATTCTTCTGCATGCTAATGATTTGGAAAATCAAGTCTAATGCTTGACATTATCAGAAAGGATATAAAGAGTGTAAATCTTTACTTTTGGGAAGCTGCTCTTATAAAACAAAAGGAGAAAAGAGAAACTTTAGCTTAGACTTGAGTTTTGTTGTTGTTTTTTCCAGAACTGCTTTAATGATTGTTTCTGGCCCTTAAGATCTGGGAGGGATCTCCTTGTGTCTGTTGATAAATGATCCCCAAATTACTATTACAGTCACAGCTAACAATTTGGTAATTATGAACTAGAGATATGTCTAATTTAACATCATATTTTAAGAATTTTCAAGTCTTTGGTCAGAAGGTGATAAAGATGGATTTCTCTCAAAGACTGTCTAAAACCAAGAAAAATGAGTGGTTCATCTCCATATAGGAGAATCGAGTGTTTGCTGAGGATGCCAGCACTGTTTGTGGTCCTTCCTGCTTTAATATTGCTATGGGGAGCCAGCAGAGGGAGCACAGATCTTTGTTTATTTGTTAGCCCTACATAAAAACAACATATGATTTCTCCAAGATGTGGTCCGAAACACTCCCTCCTTCATGACAGGCTAGACCATGAAGGCTCCAGGATTTAGAACAAGTGGGAGAAAATGCCTCACTAGGCACCATCAGATTCTGCCACTTGTAATGTAGGTCATACTTGGAGCTTAAAGCAGATTTGTCTGAGTTGGTCTCAGGATACAGAGCTTAACATTTTCACCTTTCACGCTCAGGAATTGCACAGGTGCCCGCTTAGAAAGCTTTATTATGCTCACCTACCTCACAGAAAAGATCTTAGTAATTTTTCTCTGCAACAAAATCATTATATTAAGTTCACAGAAACTATCAGAAGACCCCGGGTGACTCTCCTAGCAGCCTGTCTCCTAGAAGGAGAGGTGCAAGCCAGGGCCAGGACATGTGAAGATGCTGGCCCCGTGCCCACCCCGTGGGATAGTCCCAGAAATCAGAGCCCTGGCTGCTGGTGTATTAATATCAGTTAAAGAACAGGGCTGAATCTCAGAATTTCACTCAGATAATCCAGAAGTTACCTTTAAGTGCAAGTGCTCTTGTGACCCTGTCTGTTCAGGAGCTCTGGCTGCCGCTCCGCACCCTCGGGTGTCCATGCCTAAGCAAGCGTAGCCACACATCCTGCAAACTGACTGCCCTGCGTGTGAGGTCCTTCCTCCCAATAGTCCCTCTCAGACCCAGACCAGATCTTTCTTCCCAACCCAACTGCCTCAATTCTGACCCCCTTTGCATATGACATTAAAAAGCAACAACACTTAAAATGCATTCTTCTTAAAAATACAGTGAAGCAGCCATAGGAATTTTTTAACCACCCACAGTCCCATTGCTGATCCCCCTGGTGCTGGCTACAGCTACACATTGGTTTACCCATGAAGGTGTAGGAATCTGGATGCTGTGTCCCTATACCAGGCATTTGGATTTCCTGGTCTGGGCTGTGGTCTGGTCCTGGGGACCTTCTTTTAAAAACGCCTGAGAACATTTTAATATGCAAGCAGGACTGAGAACCACTGTCCTAAATCAAGGCCTCTGGGTTATGGTTAGGTCCTTGCCTTAGAGCCATCTCACTTGTCGTTACTTATATCTTGATTTTTCTTAGCCTGTGCAAGTCTTTATCCTATTGTATGTTTCTTCTATCTTAATAAACTGTAAAACCCTTAGAGAATGATGCATATAATTTCTTTCTTATCATTTACGCAAAAGGAGTAGAAGAGAAATGTGACAGAAAGCAGTCAGGCTATTGCGTTAAGCTGTCCCGGTGTGTCTCCAGGCCACAGGTGTGTGTTGGGCCTGATGCAGATGCAGAACAAACACCTGTAATGGTGATGCACCTCTCCCCCTCCCTTCCTGATCTCCTAGTGAAACTGGACTAGTGATAAGCAGTGTGGTCAGAACTGCCCTGGAGCAAGCCTGGATGATGCAATTTGAATAACTGACACTTGATGCAGGATGCTTTCTTCAATGTTACTGATGATTTTAAAGAGAATTCTCAATTGCCCTGTTTAGCACCACATTTTGCCTTGTGCTTTTTCACCCCTTTTTCCTCTTAAAACTCTTTTACTCTCCTCAACGTCATCTTTGGAAGAGGGAAGGAAGAGATGAGACAAATGTGTTCCATTGACCATGATAGAACACTATGGTGCTCCTTGTCAATCTCACCATCTCTGAATGGCCCTCCCCTCCCTTCCCTTGGCAGCTGCCACCGGGAGGGCTGAGCCGGGTGTTTTAAGGGAACACAAAAGGCTCTGGAGGTCTGTGCCCTGCCTCTCCTTCCTTTCTGGAGCTTGAAGTCTTGTTAGGGAGAAGCAGATACTCATGAGCCTCCCGTATGGCTAATGATTAATAAGCCCAGATTAGTTAGCTCCAACATATAACCACATGTTAAAAAGATATGTCAAAAGGGAAGAAAAGCCAGTCAGCCAATGGTTTGCAGTTGGGTTGAGATTTCCGAGATGGGCTGTGCCATCCGCCTTATGAGCCTGGGAGGAAATGAAAACTTGCCTAATATCTACTAGATATTTCCACTAAGCATCCTGCCATTCAATTTTTCACTTTCTCACATTGGCTGGGAATTAAGACATCTGAGAACTGGAAGGCCCTGAACAAGAAGAATATAAAGGCTAGTAAATGTAGGAAGAGAAGAGAGGAAGAAAGGACTCCTGTCAGAGCCAGTGGGGCGTTTCTGCCCCAGGGCAGGTGCAAAGATTGGGGTCCTCACAGGTTTCCAGAAAAAGATAGGATCTGAGATTATTCATTCTAAAGTGTTGACACTACATTTAATTTGTTCCTTTGGAAGAACTTGAAGATGCTGCTTTTTCTGTGAATTGCTGTGTTCGTTTAGCTCTGGTTCCTCATTCCTTGCAGGGTTGTAAGTGCCTCACTGCTAATTACGGTTCTGGGGACACTTTAGCAGTTGCCAAGAGATGGCCGGCAGGTACTAAGAATTTTTCTCAGAGACAATTTTTGGAAATGACTCTTAATTAAAGCTTATTTGAAATAACCTTGAGATTTTGTTTCGGAAGAAGCTGGAGCTTCTGACGCCCAGGTCCACACTCCTGGGCACCAATGCTGTGGCCTCATGTCTTGGTTCCAGCAGGTGGAACACGTACGGCCTCGGCGGTGGGTTCCTGGAAGACCCAGCAGCTTCGCTTGGTTTTCTATTTAGCAAAAACCAAACAAGCAGAGGCCAAATGAGCATTTAGGTCTGCTGACAGAAAACAATAATATTTCATACTCTTCTTTTTCAGAGTGATATATGATGATAACCAGGACATTAAACCTCTAAACAATATAATAAAGAGAAAAGCTGTTTCCTTTTCCCCATTAGCTTTTAAACTCCCTCAAAAGACGGGGGGGAAAAAAAGTTCTTAAAATGGAAAACATGCCAATCAAGTTTATTTAAAAAATACCTGAAGTGCTTAGGCGTTGCCATTGCTGAAAGTCCTCTCTCAGTCCCAAGGAGCCCAGGAGCATCACTGTGAAGAGTGCCTAGAAAAATAGGCAGAGAACCCTGCTTTCGACCACTTTAAAAATAGGAGACAGTGAAATCCCAGATGCATAGAGGAAACATTCCACCCACCTGCACTCGCTCGCCAGGGTCCTGCCCACAGCACTCAGCGTTCCCGGGGTGGGAACTGGGGTCAGTACTGTCAGTCAGCCCTTCTCATGAGCCGGACCGCCTGCCCTGTGCGGTTGCCTGATGCTGGAGAAAGCCACTGCGGTCACCAGGACTCACTGCGAGGTTCTGCTCCCCCAGCCCTAACCTCAGGCAGAACCAGGTGGTTCCGGCTGCCCTGCATGGCTGCTGAGGTACGCTGGGCAGACTGTGTGGCCGGCGTGAGCCCATGTGTTGTAGTTAGGGAAACCCTGCTCCCTAGCTACATCCCTAGGGCTTAGAGAAGTAGCTGAAGAAACAGCCCTACTCCAGTTAATGCCAGAGCTTCTGTGACATCTGGGTGTGTCCTCTGAGGCCAGGCTCCTGACCAAGGGGATGTGCGCTGACCAAGACCACCAGGGGCAAGAGTCCCAGAGGGAAGGGATCAACACAGAGAAGAAAAGAAGCAGCCAGAAACAGAACTCCATGGGCCAAGACTGGCTGCTCTTTACCTGGTTACCCAAAGTGGTAGCTGCCAGAGCCATGTTTACATATTAGAACTCAGGTCCAGCTTGGGTCCTGGAACACACAGGCACCTTTGCTACAGCTTAAGCAGATGGGAACCACAGCTTCACTCCAGGTCACCGCATAAACCCCTCAAGGGCCGTGGCCTGCAGACATTCATTTCATAAACATTTGGAATATGAGGGGTGCTAAGAAGAAAAAGCAAAAGGAGGACCAGGAGTGCTGCTGAGAAACATAACACTGGGGTGGCACTTTAAATCGGGGGTCAGGGAGGCCTCACTGAGAAGGGAACATTTGAGGGAAGACATGAAAGAGGTGATGGAGAGAGCCATTTAGAACTGCTGGGGTGGGGAGAGTGAGGCATTCCAGGCAGAGGAACAGCAAGTGCACAGGCCCTGAAGCAGGAGCTTTCCAGGAACAGTGAGGAGCCCACTGGTTAAGGCAGAGGAAACAAGGGGGTGAAGAAGATGAGGCAAGTCAGAGCAGCCGGTGGGCCAGCAGGGAAATTTTGTTACTCTAGTGAGATGGCCAGCCTTGAGTGGGGAGTGTGTGTGTGTGCGGGGGGGGGGGGGGGGGGGGGGGGAGGTAGGTGGAGGCATTAGGCAGTAGAATAACATAATAAGAATTCTTGTTTTAAAAAATAATTCTGGGCTTCTGTAGAGAGGATGTACTATAGGAGGGGTAGGAAGGAGACTAGTTAGAGGATATTCCGTTCCCTTTGTATTTCTGGGCACAGCAACATGTTGACTAATGAATGAACATGTGGCGACCTCTACAGAGGTTCTCCCTGAACATTCCCTATGGGGCCTCTCTAGTGGTCCCCTCATCCCAGTGCCCCTGAAGGCAGCCCCTGACCTGGGTTGCACAGGTGAAGGGAGCAGTTACAGCGGCTCTCTGTATGGGGAGATTGGGGTTGGAAGGGAGAAAGTAAAAAGGAGAAAGACAGAGTTTTGACCTGCAGTCACATATTCCCTCCCCCAGAAGACCCTGCAGACTCATCCCAGAACTCGGTGGTCTTAGAGCAGTGAGTTATGTGAAGAATCATGGTAGATGAGTGTCTCTGGAACATGGAACATTGTTTGAAGAGACTTACAGTAATTCAGTTATCCAGAAGAGCGAGGCTATGAGAGCAAGGTCCCCTGGCACTGTTTCACTCTTACAAACATGGTTCCAGAACAACCAATGAACAGTAATAGCTCTTTGCATATGTGTGGACATTTGCAACACCATCCCCACCATCTGCCCTCAGTAGAGCACCATTATCTCTCTGGCAGTTAGTTTTGAATTGAGAAGGGTTGTGTGTTTTTCATTGTCAAGTGGCTGGTCATATCAAGGCCAAGGCTCAAGTGCTAAGTCTCTGCTCCCACAAGACTCACTGCACCCCATTCGGAGAGGACCCCTCCTTGTGGGGAACACACTCCTGGAAATGAACAATGGGGAGGAGGGGATGAGCCCTTCTTTGGTGGCAAAAGCTAAATGTTCCTCCCCAAAGGCAGGAAGGACTACTTTGTAGGCTGTATAACAAAGGCACGCCCCCTTCAGCATACATCATAGGAAAACTTGGTTGAAAGTTAACCAGAGTATTTCCTATTTTAGAGTGCAAATGGAGCACCACAGGGAGGGTTCACACATAGGAAAGATCTTAATTATGGACCAAAATAGCTTCCTGCATGTCTGAAGACCAAGGACAGCTTTTATTAGTGAAACTACCAGATAGTTCCATTGCTTCTTTAATGTTTCCTGAGACAGATACTCATCACTCATCATTCTCCCACACATCAGCACAAATGTAACTGCTGCGTATTCTTGAGCTATTGGTTATTGGGAATTTAAGATATACTCCTGCACTGCATACAAAATCCCAGGTGTCCTGGGGGAAGTCACACTGTAATCCTATCTCTAGTTATTACAAGACAGATGAAGTCCAGTTAAATAAACCTGAGGGGCGACCTTGAAGGTCAGGGTAGCATGTTACCTGAGGGCTAGCCCCATTTACTTTGCTTTTGAACATGGTTAAGTTTGTAGTGTGGTTAAGTTTGTTGTGCAGTGCAGGAGGAGACATGCTGGTGGCAGCTGCTAAACCACATAGCCGCCCGGTCCCCCTGCCTCCCTAGGGTTTCATGGGGAGTGGGGGTATTTTCCCCTAGAACTCGGAGCCACTTCTGTTTTGTCATTTTTGGTAAAGCAATAGCAGTAGCTCTCCAGACTCCCTTCTATTTTATTTTTCCCTTTTCAAAAGCAGCATATTGAGATATAATTCACACACCATACACTTGGTATGTACCCATTTAAAGTATACAGTTCCATTTTTAGTATGTTCACAAGATGTGCAACCATCACCATAATCTAACTCTAGAATATTTTTATCCCTCCCTAAAAATAAAAACAAACGTACTAATAGTCAATTCACATTCTCCCTAGCTCACGTCCAACCCTAAGCAACCTAAGTCTACTTTCTATCTTTGGATCTGCTTATTCTAGACACTTCCCACGAATGGTATCAGAGTATGTGGTCTTTGGTCACCAGCTTTTTTCACTTAGTATGTTCTCAGGGTTCATCCATGCTATAGCCTGTATCAGTATTTTACTTCTTATTGCCGAATAATAGTCTATTGTAAGGGTAGACCACATTTTGGTCATTCCTTCATCAGTTAATGGCCATGTAAGTTGTTTTTATATTTTAGCTGTAATGAATATTACTGCTATAAACATTTCTGTAGTGTTTTTCCATTTTGAGATGTGAATTACAACTGGCAAGGGGATCTGGAACCTCTTTCTCCAGAAGGGCCTATCCAGAAAGTTGACACCAATATTAATTTTAAATTTATAATTTACTTAATCTTAGTCATATATATATATATATATATATATATATATATATATATATATATGGTAAAAGGCTAATATGTTAAGTGTCTGAGCATCCGGGAAAAGATGTGTCTGTGAAGCATTTTCACATGCCTCATCTCATTTGATCCTTACAGAAGTCCTGGAGTAGGTAGATAGGAGACTCGGTGGAATCCTATTTTCTTTTCATTAGCCAGAAAATGGAGATTTCGAAATCTTAGAAACTTCACCCGACTGAAAAGAAGTAAGAAATGGTGGACCTTGAAAATGACTTCAGGTTTTCTCACTGCGCAGAATATAGTCAAGCACTGCTGCAGTTAAATATTTTACCCTTTGTTCTCCCTGTGTGATCTACAATAATAATCTGCTTCGTGTTGATATGTACTGCTGTGTTGCTGACAATTACCTAAAAGAGAAGTTGGGGTGCTTCACTGGTCTGGAAACAGTTTAGCTACATCAGAAAGCAAGTTTATCCTATCTAATAAAAGGGTAATATGCAAATTAACCATCATTCTGTAACAAAGATGGCAGCACCCATAGCCACAAGATGGCAGCACCCAGTCCTCTCAGCCCTGCCAGGGTCCCCCAGTCCCAGGGGTGGCGGCCACTGAGAGCGGGCAACGTGAGCAGCCTGGCAGAATGCTTGCTTTGTCACCGTGGTGACGAGGCAAGTGTTCCACACCAGCTGTGGAGGGCTTCTGGGCAGCAGGCACAGAGCGGCTGGGCAGGGAGGACGCTTGTCTCATCATCCCAGCAATGAGGCAAGCATTCTGCACCGGCCAAGGATGGGCCTCTAGGCAGCAGGCGTGGAGTGGCCAGGCCCCATAGAGAGCTACTGGCACACGGATTCATGTGCAGGGCTACTAGTTCTATATAAAAGGCTAAGTTGACTCACGCATGCACGATACATATAAAGCTCTCACTGACGCCAATTGCACGTGTGTGTTTTGATCTGTCGTTGTAGATCGTGAATTTGGTTGACACTTCTATTATAGAGAAAAGGAAAATAGTGATGTTAAAATATTTCTTCTGATTAATTTCCTTTCAATGTGCATGAATTCATGCACCTGACCACTAGTATACCAGGTAGTTTAAACACTTTAAAAGTGATGGTTTCGATGTGAAAGACAAAGAACGTCCAGGTCAACCGAAAAAGTTTGAAGACCAACAATTACAAGCATTATTGGATGAAGATGCATATGTGAAACTCAAAAGCAACTTGCAGAAAGATTAAAAGTTGCTCAGCAAACCATTTCCAATCATTTACAAGCAATGGAAAAGATTTTAAATGAAGGAAAATGGATGCCACATCAACTGAACGAAAGACAAATGGAAAACCAAAAAGTCATCAGTAAAATGTTGTTTCAACGGCATGAAAGAAAGTCCTTTTTGCATCGAATTGTGACTGACAATGAAAAGTGGATTTATTTTGTGAATCCCAAACGAACAAAATCATGGGTTGATCCAGGTCAACCATCAACATTGACTGCAAGGCTAAATCACTTCGGAAAGAAGATAATGCTCTGTGTTTGGTGGGATCAGGAAGGTGTGGTGTATTATGAGCTTCTAAAACCAGGTGAAACCATTAATACCGACAACGAATAATCAATTTGAACCACACTTTGATTGTAAAATGACCAGAATATGCCAGAAGACACAGCAAAGTAATTTTGCTTCATGATAACACACCATCACACACTTCAAAACCAGTTAAAGACACGTTAAAAGATCTTGCCTGGGAAGTATTAACCCACCCGCCATACTCACCAGAACTTGCTCCTTCAGATTACCACTTGTTCCTATCGATGGCACACTCATTTTCTGAGCAGCACTTCAAAATGTACAAAGTGGAAAATTTGGTCTCTGAATGGTTTGCCTCAAAATAAGAAAATTTCTATTGGGATGGTGTCCACAAATTACCTGAAAGATGGGGGAAATGTGTAGCTAGCAATGGACATTACTTGAATCAAGCACTCTTGAAATTATCGTGTTTTCTTTGATTACAAAATCCACATTATTAACCGGTACACCTGGTATCTATAAGAGTACATTATAGTTGCAGAAGAGGAAGAGAAGAATGTCAGGGAAGTTTTCTCATGAGTGTTCCACCTGCTGGCTTGGTCCCTATGCACATGCAGGCACATCATCACACACTCCCTCTTGCCTGCTCACCTTTTGGTCCAGCTGTCCTAGCTTTCTTCTGCAGAACCAAAGCTGATGGCCAAGACCAACAACCAAAAAGAGAAAGCTGAGCCCGGAGCCAGGGCCAGGACACAGCCACTGCTGCTGGGTTGGAAATACTGGAAGCCGTCCTTGGGCCATTTGGAAATGTTAATTAGGCTGGCCATTTCCCACTGATCTTGGTTGCCAGTGTTGAGTGTGTAGGCTTACCCTTTCCCTGGCTGCACCTGTTCCCTTCCTCAGAGCCATTCCAAGGGGTCTGAATACCCGGCAGCTCTCTGATCTCCGCTCTGTCTGCCTTCCTGCTGGGATGATGTTTAGCACTTGCTGAAAGCTGGAACCGTGGTCCACTGTTTCCCTCATCCATGCCAGCTCTCAAAACCATTCCCTTCCCTAATTATCTTGAACCAGTTAATCATTTTCCACACTGACTGTTCAGTAACAAGAACCCAGAGCAAGGCAGCCACTTTCCCTGTCTGACCCTGCCCAGCTCATCCCAGGTGGCAGTCCTAGATGGCAGCCTTTCCTCAGAGGTAAGAGCTCAGTTCAAATCCTTGCTCTTTGCTACCCCAGTGAGTACAGCCAGAGAAAACATGCCACAAAGAGGCACTGCAGCTCCTGAAAAGCCGCCACGAGGCAGAGCTATGTGGAACACAGAAAATCTCCAACCAAGATGATTGTTTCCTGTGTTCCTCCTTGTTGATATCCAGAGTATCAGAGAAGTCACATGAGCCCACAGAAGTAAGGCATCTTTCTCTAAGAATGACTTCCGATTCTCTGGGCTCCGCTCTGAGTCTGAGCCCGAGTGGCCCGCTGGCATCTGAGTGACATTTGAAGGGCTCTTCCTGGAGGGAGGGCTCTCGCTCAGCTGCTGTGAGATGTGAGCAGGGCCAGCTCCCGATTCCCAGCACCACTAACCTGGAAGTAGTATGTATGCTAAGCAAATTAAGCCAGTCAGAGAAAGACAGGTATCACATGATCTCACTCATGTGGAATCTAATGAACAAAACAGATCCAGAGACACAGAAGCATGGAATAGACTGCGGAATCTCAGAAGGTGGGGGTGGGTGGGTGGGAAGAGATCAACCAAAAAACTTGAATGCATATATGCATAACCCATGGCCACAAACAATAGATTGGTGAAGGCCTGGGGCGGGAAGTGGAGGTGGGTTAAGAAGAGGACAATGGGGGGGGGGGGGGAGATATATAATGTTTTCAACAAAAACGATTTTTTTAAATATTAAAATTAAAAAAGAAAAGAAAAACCTTGCAAGACACATATTAGCCCTGGCTGGTTTTCTCAGTGGTTAGAGCATCGGACCTCAGATGGAAGGGTTGTGGGTTTGACTCCTGGTCAAGGGCATGTACCTGGGTTGCGGGTTTGATCCCAGCCCTGGTTGGGGAGCTTGCAGAAAGCAACCAATCAATGTGTCCCTCTCATATGGATGTTTCTCTCTCTCTACCTCTCCCCCTCCCTCCCTTCCACTCTTGTAAAAATCAATGGAAAAAATTTTCTCGGGCAAGGATTAACAATAACAATAACAAAAGCCACAATTCACCCTGTAATCCAGTGTCTCTCAACCTCGGTTCATCATTGCCCCATGAGGAGGCTTCTGAGGCATATTTATTTCCTAATTTGTCCCCTTCCCTGGAACACCACAGAAATACTGTATGTCTGTTTATTGTACTTATTTCGAGCTTTATGCACATAAGGAATGAGATACTTTTGCCCCCCAGGGGTGACACTGCCTCATTAGAACGCATGCCATAGCTCCTCCACCACGGCCCCAGAGCCGGGGACATCCTTGGTTTCTTCCCCGGCTGTAGCCCTGAGCCTGGAACAGCACCTGCACATATTGGATATCCAGTGGTGAAAGGCTGGAATGATTAGGCTTTGTGTCCCTCCCCCACACCCCCAAGCATCACACGCCTATTCTCTTTCCGTCCCTCATCCCCAAGCATGTTGCTCTTTTCTAGTGCCTCCAGCCCTGCCCGGTCAGTGGTTACCTCATGCTTACCCCCAGGGATGTATCAGGAAGCTGACAGCCAACTCCTGTGTTCCAAGTACGGCCCCATCCTTTGGTCACACTGCCTGTGTGTCAAGGGCAAGTGACATTTGAGCCCCATGGAATAATTAAGGCAGCCCCCAACTGTCTCTGTCTTTGCATCTCCTTAACTCACCCATGGATTGGCAGTTATTGAGACATTCTGTCTGGTCCAGCACACCACACCAGGCTGCATCTGGGGACACGCTGGAGAGAAACGCAAACCAGTCCTCATCAGCAATTACAAACAAGCCTCCATTGTTCACTGCGCCATCTGTTTTCTTGGTTTCTGCCAATCGGGTGCCTCTACGCCCAGATAACCAGGGTTGAGGGGCCTGCAGGGGAGAGAGACCGAGGAGCCCCTCCATGACCCCCTTTGCTCACACTGGAGAGGGTCCATGGCGTGGCATCTTGAAAAGCTGAAGCACCTCAACTCAAGGAAGACACATGCAGAGTGGTTCTATGTTTGTGTCTCCCATGAGAGGAATGGGGGCCACAGCACAGTTCATGGGGGGTGGCAGTGGGGATAGGAAACCTAAGTAATCACATTATCTAGAGCACCCATGGGAAACATTCTAGTCTGTTACCAGCAATTAACACCTCCCAAGAACTTTGTATGCTCCTAGAGCACCATCAGTATGGTGAGGAGAGTCAACAGTGTTTGGAAATCAAGTAGGACAGAGAATGCTACTGGATCATCCATGACCTGTTATTTATCCTGAAATTCCTAACCCCGAATGACTTTTTGGTGGGGCACTAAATTTTCATCAATATATTAGAAAATACAGCTTCACAAAGGTCTATATTTCTTCAGAGAGCCCCACCGAAAAGTCTGTCAGTGGTCATTCCAAGGGCGTTCTCAGTCTTAGAGACGGTCCTGGTCACTGTGTCAGCCTTGGCAGCGGGGTCAGCAGACAGTCCAAGTTTACCAATGTGGCCATGTCTGTGCCACTGATAAACGTCCTTTGTCTGGATTTGATGGTGGCCCGGTTACGCTGAACTTGGGAGCATTTGGGGAGTCGGGGCGAGGAGCAATGGCTGGATGCATAAAGAGGCTGCATTTGCGAAGGAAAACCCACATGGGAAACAGGACTATGTGGTGATGGAGAAAACCTGTCAAAGTCCAGAAACTCCCAGGTTCTCTCCGGTTAGGCATGGCTGCTGAGACCCCATTGCTCTGTGAGTGAGGGCGAATGTGGGTTCCCACTCACCACCGCAGAGTCCCCTTCCCTAGTCGCCCTTTGCACAGCACACCTCGTCTGCCTTCCTGGACTGTCACAGCACAGTGATGCTGGTTCTGAATGAACACACAGTGTCCATCTCAGAAACGGAAAATGAAACCTGCAGACCTGTAAACGTGCACACTTAGCGAGTATCCATTATTGTAGGCCATCCATTTAATTTCAAATACTTGTGTCACAGACTCCTAATTGCATTGAAAACTCTTATCTTTGACTATATTTTAGAGCAAATCAGTCAGAAAATATTGGGCAGCAGGAGAAAGGGTAGAGTGGTGAGTGCTACCCAGTGTCTGTGGGTCTCCTAAAGCATCTGCTTCATACATCCTAGGACTGCTAATGTCACCTTCCTTTTGCATGGATACATGTGACAGCAGTTAGAACTCTGTCCTGCCAAGTCGAATTTTAAGTGACTTTTCAGTTCCTAATGATCTCTAAGACTGTGACAACTCTCAGGCACCCAAGAATAAATCTATTATTAGCGCTGTGTTCATTACCAAGTGGGGCTATGGATGTGCTGGGCTGTATTCATTTGATTTTATGTTCTTTCCCTTCAGATTAAAATATGGAAAGGCCTCATTGCCATATTTGAGCAAGGTAAGACTGACACTTCAGCGGATTTGCTCCACCTCTCTGCTCTTGGGGACGGGTGTGTAAATTCACTAACAGACCTCCTTCCCTGGCTACACCTTGTGTTCTTTCTGTTCCCATCTCCCCTCCCAAGGGGCCCTGCCCTGGGTCCTGCCCCTGCATGTCTGTACTGCCCAGGGAGCCCAGCCTCGCCTTTTCTCTGCTCCTGCACTCTGGGCGGAATCTGACACCAACACCTGCCATCCGGGAAGATGTCTTTGTTGCCCGCCCTATTGTGTGGGGAGCCTGTGGAGCCAGTGGACCAGGAACGCCTCCTTTTTTGTTGCTGGAGCAGGGAGGAGCAAGATCTTGAGATGGGCCGATAAGACCAGGCACGCGTGCTGCGCTGGCCTTTGACTGCTTGCCTTAATAGGAGCCTCTGCACAGGAAGGCCATGGTCCAGGCGGCTGATGAATGGAACAGCTGGGGGAGGAAGAGCAGACAAAAGCACAGAGGGTGGAGAACCAAGGGATCTTGAGGTTTATGACCCAGAGGGCAGGCCAAGCCTGGGGGCAGGTGTGCCCTCCTCTGTGGGCCTCTGCTTTCTGCCTTGGGTCTAGGGTCCAGGCTCTTCCCGTGTGCACTGACATCAGCCCCATCCAGGGGTCCAGTGCTGGCTGAACACCCTCTGGGGGGCCTGGGCCATGGGCAGACAGGTGGGAGGGAGACTAAATGATGAAGATGATGGAGACAACAATAATGTGGGCAACATCAGTGAGCAAGCTGTCATTTATTTGTTTTTAATATATTTGTATTGATATCAGAGAGGATAGGAAAGGGAAATAGAAATAGAAATATAATGATGAGAGAGAATCATTAGTCAGCTGCCTCCAGCACAACCTTCACTGGGGATCAAGACCGAAACCCGGGCATGTGCCCTGACCAGGAATCGAACCGTGACCTCCTGGTTCATAGGTCGATGCTCAACCATTGAGCCACGTCGGCCAAGCCAAGCTGTCTTATTAACAATATTGCCCACAGTGGGACGCATGGCACAGACTCCAATCACTGTCTCAGTAAATATGGAAGTTGTAAGCTCTGGTCCAGATTTTTGTCACACCTGCGGGGCCCGACGAGCAGCGGGGCCAGACGAGCAGCACTGCCACAGCGAGCTGACCCTCCACCCCAGCTGCCCTTCTCGCCCCGCAGCCAGGGCTTTGGCCCAGTCCAGGAGCTGTTGAAATAAAGCTGGCTCACTCATGTCAGGTTCTGGAGGCAACAAGAGCCACAACACTCGGGTGCTCACATCTGGCGGGGCAGAGCAAGGCAGTACAAAAGCCTGGGGGCTTCATGCAAAAATCTTGATTTGCTGGAACCATCATATCCATGCATGTCCTCCTGCTTCTGACACAGAAGTGGTGAGTGGGGCTCCAGTGCCTTTGAACCCCCAGCTTCCTGCAGGAGGGAGAGGCCAAGTGCATGGCATTGTCTCCCCTGTGACCCACCTGGTCCTTCCACAGCTGCCGCCGCCCCCCCACCCTACCCCATTATTCACGAGGTGCAGTGGGCACGGCTGGAGCCAGTGCAGGTTGAGGATGTGCCCAGAAAGGTGGGGACTGGAGAATGCAGGGGTCACTGTGGTACTGGCTCCAGCTGGGGAATGGCCTGCCCTTTGCCCTGGGCGATTGGGGCCACTGTTTTCAGAGAGAGGCAGGCAGCCACTTTGCCCAGAGCCCACGCAGGTCCTCAGAGCTGGCATCACTGCCCACCTGCTGCCTCTCTGGGTGGCTGTGGAGGGGTTTAATATTTTCCCTTTCCTTAATGTCCTATCTTTGAATAGCTCTTGCTTTCATTCACTTGCTTTTTTTTTTTTTCTCCCTTCTCCCAATTGATCTGATTACAATAGTGGGTGGGGTGGTTCCCAGTTGATAATGTGAAGTGTTAGGCAATTTGAATGTTAGGTAAATCAAAACGGAATGTTACCTGGGATTAAATCAGGTGTGTTTGCCTCCCTTCCTTACCCCCAACCCCCTTTGAATGCTGACACCACCCCTTCGGCTACAAGGGTTCAAAGAGATGCCTGTTACCAATGCCATCTCTGTCATAGATGACAGAATAGCTGCATTGCCTTTGTCAAAAGCAGCCTGTTTTTAAAGATGAAAATAGGAGGGAGGCCCAGGATGTTTCCTGTCTGTGCCCACCTCACTGGGAGCTGAAGAGAGGAGAGAGGCCTTGCGAGGGAGTCTCACCGTCCTGAGTCTCCGACACTAGGAGGGTTGTCTCCTCCGGCCCAAGCATGGTTACAAGTATTGATTTCAGAGACTCTTCCTAGAAACAATAAGGGAAGGTCAGAAAATGAAAAAAGGTGCTCTCTGCGAGGAAGATAACTTACGGAATTTTAAATGCCATTAATAATGAAAACTTCAAAGGCCGAAGCTCCAGAAATGAGGCATCTCAGGAGGAGTATAGAAACCTGCTTTTGAGGTTTGTTCCGGAAGTCTGGGTGAGATACAGCTGGGTTTAAAAATAGACTCTGAAGGGGGGAGAAGGGTGATGAAATGATCCTCTCGCAGAACGGCCCCGGGAGACCAGGCTCCACCCGCAACAGTGGCCGAGTGTTGCAGCAGGCATTCCCGAATTCCTCCCGCTCCTGCTGAGTGGCCCCAGGAGGCAGTGGGCAGCCACTGGGGCTGTAACTCTATTCCTCCCCGCTCAGTGCTCATCTGGATTCACTCAGACAAGCGACTTATCTATTTATAGTTGTTAATCCTCACCCTAGGATATTTTCCCATTGATTTTGAGAGGGAGTAGAGGAAGGGGGAGGGAGAGAAACATCGATGTGAAAGAGAGACATCAATTGGTTGCCTCCAGCACACACCCAACCAGGGCCCCGGATGGAGCCTGCAACCAAGGCATGTGCCCTTGACCAGAATCAAACCTTGGACCCTTCAGTCCCTGGGCCGATGCTCTATCCACTGAGCCAGACTGGCTAGGGCTCAGAGAAGCAATTTAGTCTTGGCCTCTCGACTCAGACCCTTGGGGGAATAATTGGGTTGTAGCTCCTGTAAAATGTGAATATGTAAATACATGTGAGTGATAACACTGACCGAGAGCCACACGCTGCCAGAGCTGTACTTGCTTCCTCATTGACTAGATAGTGCTGCTTCCTCTGCTTCTGCTCCTCTTCCCTTTACTGTCATCACATGCCTTCTCTCTTTCTTCACCTGTGGATTGGACAGGAAGGCTGAGTCCATTTCAAAAAGATTCATTGTTTCTTTTATGCCACAGGAAGGTCCAGAGCAAAGACTGGGAGGAAATGTCTTCCTTTGTTCATTCATTCCACAAACCTCCCAGCACTCCCAGCACTGGGAAGGTGTCCACACACACTCCCTTGTATCTGCCCACAGGGCCTCGCCTGGTGCCATGACTCGGCCTTTCTCTGCTTCCCTTGCAGGGCCCTGGCCGCCAGCCTGAGTGCCTACCTCACGCCTCTCGGCCAGGAGACGGCCGAGACCCCAGTCCTACCAGAACCTCCAGACCCAGAGACTCCAGACACTGCTTTGCTGGTGCCCTCAGCAGGCCTTCCCGCCAGCCAGCTCCTGGAGGGAAGACAAACCCCGCAGGAATGTTGCCGATTAGACTTTCAGACCAGACGGTGTGGTCTTGCCCCACAACCTCACGAACCTGGGGCTTCAAAAGAAGAAAACGTCAGCAACAAACAGATACAGCCGCCCTCGCGTGGGCCTGGGTGAGGCTGCTGGCAGCAGGCTCCAAGGAGAAGAGCCAGGCTTTGGGGGAGGGCGCAGGGCCACTGGGTTCTGTACCAGGCTCTGTCCTCATTGATAAACCCAAGCATGCTTCACAGCGGGGCCCGCAAAACAGCTGTGCAATCGATTGAGGAATTTTCCCTGCCTTGATTGTGCTAGTTCTGATGTTAGAATTCATGGTTTACTCAGACATTTCATCATCAAGGAAATGGGCTCTCCCTGGGGTCTTTGCCCAGGCATTTTCCCTCAGGAGCTGCTTTGCCACCTGGTGCCTGTGGAGAGGCTTTCCTGAGCGTCCCGGAGGCACTCTGTCACGATAGTGACACTCCTGTCACGTCACGCACTCGGTGTTTCTAGAAATGCAGGGCCCTGTCCCTGGGGAGCTCTGTAGGCCAGGGAGTTCCCAAGGCCCCATTCAGTGCAGCCTCGCTGGTGCTGGGGAGAGACTTGCACCCTGCGATGTCCACCCACCTCCAAAGGCTGTGCCCACACTGAGCTGGCCTGCCCGCTGCCCAGAGAGAACCACGCAGGGGCCTCAGATGCTTCCCATCCCTCAGAGGTCTAAGGTAGCAGATGCCAAGCAAGGATTTGATCATACGGCTCAGAGGCATGCACAATGAGCCTATTTTTAAAAAAGAAAAAGAAAACAATGGAAAGCTCAACCTGCTGCCAGCATTTTCCCAGCCCCTGCTGGGGTCTGTGGGTGTGAGACAGAAATCAATCAGTGGGGACACCTCTGCCTCTCACCTGGGCCCTCGCCCGCCCTCTCAGTCTGGAGTTTGGCCCACCACCCTGGTTTCACAGGCCCAGACCAGAGTGAGTCCCTGGCTCAGGATGGGATAGAGATGGAGTGAGGTGGGCAGCTGCTGGCCGAGGCCCCAGGCAGGCGCTGGGTGAGCCCACATGGATGCTCTTCCTCTCTCCTCTGCTCTCTGCCCTGCACCCATGAGTGTTGCCCCCCACCTGCTTTGTCACTTTTCCCATGAGCCCTCTGAGTCTACTGGCCCCATCAGAGCGTCAGAGCAGCGGTTTCCCGACCAGCAGTTCTGTCCGCCAGCGGGTTGGTGTCCTGGTACCCGACCTGGAGGAGAAACGGGCAGACCCAGGAGCGGGACTTCCTTTTGGGACAGTTGAGAAAGTCGTCTATGAGGAGGGTGGGCCTTCTAATTCCAGAGGGAACTTGTTCTGCTTTCTAGGGGAATGCAGGTGCGGCTGGAGGCCCAGGCCTGCTAGACAGAGCAGCCTGAGCACGGTCTGAACGTGAGAGAATGAGGGATGTTCCGAGGCAGAAGCTGCAGCCCTGGTCATTCAGGGATGTTCATAGACAGGCCTGTTTTCACTCCTCGGGCTGACTGGCAATATGAAGGGTGACTGGAAGTCACAGCATTTTCTGTTGTCTCAGCAAATGTCAGGAGTTTTATCTTCCTTTTCCCCCCCCCTTACCCCCCGCCACACACACACCTTCTTAATGATGTGGGCTTTCTGTTTGCGTGGTTTGGCCCATCACTCACATTCCAGACTGGTGTTGAGTTGCTTTTGTTCATATTTACCAAGTCCCCTATTCCTGCTGAAAAGGCCACTGCGTGTTCCTGGGCTCAGAATCCCACGGAGGCTCAGAGGGGAAGTAGCTTTCAGGAGAACAGTTCGTCTTCCAGCTCTAGACACTCCTGCAGAAGGCTTGGATTCAGCCCCAGTGTTGGGACTTGAAAGTCGTATTGAGCTCCTCTGGACTTGTGTGCGTGGTTCCATTTTACCCCAGGACCCAGTCCTCCTGACCATGCAGCGGGAAACTCCGTTGTAAGTTGCCAATAGCTAGACCTTCTTGCCATCCCTAATGATTTCAGTGGCTCTGGGACCTCAGTTACCAACAGCGGTTTTGCAGCTGGAGCTGTTCCTGTGCGCTGTTCTCAGTACCAGCTGTGGTCTGAGATGCTGAGTGGGGAAGTGGGGATCTGCAGCCAGGTTTGCTTGCAATCATGTGGATGTGAATCATTTTGTTATTTGGGGTGGAAAATTGAAATGATCAAGTCTTTTTTTCTTCTTCACTTAGAAAAGCAAATATTATGTTTTGTAATAGAAGCCTTTCAGCAAAATTGGGAGGGTCACTCATCCAGTGGGGACCCACCTGAGTCAGATGAGTGGGCCAGCCAGCCATCTGTAAACAAAAGTGGCCCTAATGGCTCAAAAGGGACTCGATGGCTTCCAGGCAAGACCAAGCCAGTTCCCTCAGTGCTCGCCACGCTGATGTTCTATAGTCTCACTGAGTAGGTTTTTGTACATAAGAAAAAAATAGTAATGCCACAAAATGATGACATCTTTAAAAATAGTAAAGCCTTAAGTACACAGAAGTGAGGAAATTTAGCTTGAGTCAGGGACCTTCACAGTGTCTTTGTGGAATTAAGACTGCAGTTCCTAAGATCCTCGGGACTGGGAGGGGTTCACCCTTCACTTTGTGCCAGGGGCTGACTGATCTGATCCTCAGCCTGAAAAGCAAGATCCGCTGGATCCACAGGCAGTACAAATCACATCTTCCCTGCCTTCCTCAGCTGCCACCCTTGTGCTTCACTAACTGTGATATTTGTATCACCTGGAATTTGAGGAGTCCCTTAAAACAACTGTGATGTCTTACGTGTAACCATGCTACCTTTACATCTACTGAAGTGGAATGTGCGCATCTGAAGGGAAATTCAACGTAAACAACCACCTTTTTAGTTGCACTCAATATCTATGTATGACATACACCCTAAGTGAATGTTTTCTTGTATTTTCAGGCCTACAATATTGAGTACATGTAAATAAGGAAAAAATTTGATAAATATGGTAATTTAAAGCATAGTGTGTCATTTGATTTTTATTTTGCTATCTCTTATTTAATTTTCCTGGTGCTTCACATCTGGGCTTATGCCTGTGAGGCAGTGGACACCTTTATGTATAACCCACCTTCACAGGCTTGTGTGTTGCACAAAGACGTGCCCCGCCCGGAGAAGCACACAGCTCCACGGATGCTGCCACTGGACTCCAGTTGACCCTCCCTTTCTCCTTAATTATGATTTACTGTGATGATTTAATGAAGTAGAAACACAGCACCTATGTGCCATATGTTTTGTTTTGTTTTCAATATAGTTTGTAAGAAAATAAAGTTTATCCTGGTATCTAACAAAGACGGTTTGCGTTTTTACCAGATGAAGTTGTTCAGAAGTTTTTTTTTAAAAAAAAACCACAAGCCTAGCCCAGCCGGTGTGGCTCAGTGGTTAAGTGTCCACGCATGAACCAGGAGGTCCCGGTTCAATTTCCGGTTAGGGCATATGCCCCGGTTGTAGGCTCAGTCCCTAGTGTGAGGCATGCAGGAGGCAGCCAATCAATTATTCTTTTTCATCATTGATGTTTCTAACTCTCTCCCTCTCCCTTCCTCTCTGAAATAAATAAAAACATATTTAAACAAAAAACCAAAGTCTAAATATTTATTCAAAATGGTAGCCAGTACCAATCCAGTGAAGTTTACAAATGTGATAATGAAAAATTGACCTCTGAGTTCAGAACACGGTATGCTAGGACCACTCACGCGAGTATTTGAGCCCAAGCATATTTGATCTCATGTTGATGGCCCTGCCTCAAGGCTACAACCATCACATCGTAACGGCCTGACCAGTTGGACTCTGCCAGTGTCCTGGGCTGCTTCTGTGCAATGGGAAGCAGTGAACTTTCAGGACATCAGAGAACAGAGCCTCTAAAAATCACCCATTTGTCCACTTATTGACTTACAAGACATTTCAGTGACCTCAAAAAGGGTCCTGACGCCTTCCTGGGAGCCTTGAGTCAAGAGCTTGCTTGAAGGTATGTGGTGCTTTTAATACTTCGTACTTCATAGAATGGAGATTGACAGTGTTAGAGTGTAATTGCCGAGAAGCAGTGTTCCCAGCCCTGCCAGCAGCCGTACCCCACCTCGATTCAGGCCCACCAGGTCTGGGTAGAACGCCAGCATCGATATTTTTTAAAGTTTTCCCCCTCACCCCAGGATTCTGACCTGCAGATGGATTTTGGTTGAGGCGTTCCTACCAGCCCCATGGTGCTGCTTCTGGTATCCTTTACTGCCTGGTCCACACGTGCACCTGGAGTACAGGGAACCTCTGTGAAGACTCCCTGAGGAGCATCTGGCCCCTCTACAACTGCCCAGTGTAGTATCCACCCCTTCTCACCATTGCACTTTATAGATGGTCCCATGAAATTTGGGTTACGCTCCTGCATGTGTGTATAAACTAAATTGAGGCCACTTTGATTTATTAAACCGTTTACGTCAAGAACAACTATTACCATTTGCTTTCCCTTCCAAAACGTATGGGTTTTTTCCAGATCTGGAGTCATTTGAGTTTCAAAGGATATTGTTATGAGAGTCATAAAGCAGATTATTGACTAATTTATCCAAAAGATGGGGACAGAGATTGTAGTCATCACTTTCTTTCCTAAAGTGATCCCATTCCTCTTCAAAAACACTCAGGAAATCTTAGGCCAAATCATGCACTACTTCAACAGAATTCCAAACAGAATTTAACTTCCAGTGGGTCCCAGAGGACCCTTGCTACAAATATGTTCTCAGCCTTTCTTGGCATTTGCAAAGTGCCAGAATTTTTAAAAAAATAATAACCTCAAGTTACCTCCTGGCCATCGTAGAATTCCCTGAGCATTCCAGAAAAAAATGCTGGAGTATTTATGTTTGCTGTACTAGAAAGGGTCTCTCAGCAGTAAAAGCTAGACCTCTGTGTTTGTTCTCTTGCACACATCTGAGCTCGTGTTAACGCTCCTGCATGTGTGTATAAACTAAATTGAGGCCACTTTGATTTATTAAATGGTTTATGTCAAGAGCAACTATTATCATTTGCTTTCCCTTCCATAAATGGAAATGCTTTTAATTTTTCAAATAAAAAAGCAGAGGCTGTGGAAATGGAACTCAGTGAACTTCATCCCTGCATAGTGGGTCTACCCAAGGCACCGATCTCTACACACTCAACTACACTGAGTGGCCAGATTATTATGATCTCTGAATGCATAATAATCTGCCCACTCATATATATATATTAGAGGCCTGGTGCATGAATTCGTGCATGGGTGAGGTCCGGCCAGCCTGGCCAAGGGGAGGGGACATAGGCAGTTGGCCGGCCTGCCTGCTGGTCGAACTCCTGGTCGAGGGGACAATTTGCATATTAGCCTTTTATTATATAGGATATACACTGAGTGGCCAGATTATTATGTGTTCAGAGATCATAATCTGGCTACTCAGTGTATGCGGACGCTGGAACTGAGGCCGCTGGCTCACTGGGTTCTCACAGCTAGAAAGTGGAGCTCCAGGCAGGAGCTGAGTCCCCTAGGCCCCTTTTCTGGACAACACCCCCATTTAGCAGCAGCCACTGTCTTGACCAGAACGCGGAAAGCTTGTTTCTATGTCCCTTTTGGCCACTGGGAAGGTTTCCCTGAGGCCAGGTGTGACCCCCTGAGCCTCCCCTCATGGACCAGGCTTCAGCGTTGGGGAACTTGGTTTACTAGCTGACTCCCACCTATTCTCTCTGTGGGCAAAGGAGAGGACACAGAAGTTGGCTTTTCTCTATGACTCTGGAAACCACTGCATAATACACCTTTGGGAATACAAGTCACTCGTGTATCCATATCTGAAAAACAGATTTTGAGGTGAAGAGCTGGAGCAGAAGCAGGCCTGCCACACTCCAGAAGGTTTTCCTCTGCCCTCTGCACACCCAGGTCCTCAAAGTAGTGAAGCACTGGCTGCATTTTGACCACATTTTTCTGTTCATTGTCTTCTGAGAAAACAGTTGTGTGTTTCAGAAGTTAGAGAGAAAAAAGGTAAAGACAAAGCAATGTCCTTATGGGTCCCTACCCTGACTGAATGGAGTGGGAAGACTTGCTCCCCAAACCTAGGCCACAGATTTTTAGCGTTCTGCCTACTGCAGCTGCAACCACATCTTCATTCCCAGAAAAACAACCAAACAGCTGATAACTCAGGGGTTCAAGAGCATTTTCAGTGATAGTCATAGTCTCTCTGCCCCACATACACTCTCCAATGTGCCCTCCAAAAAAATTAAACAGCAATAAAACCAGCGGGAACTCTAAAATCGTTCTTTCTGGGGAATAGGAAAAGAATTTGCTGGAATTGGAGATTGCTTCTTGTTTGTTGTTAAAATTTTAAATTAAAAATAATTTTAAAACCTAAGTTTCCGCTATCCTAAGTTAAATTGAATTAGATGAAGGGGATGAAAATGTATAACACACTGTCCTGTTAAATATTTGTCTGAAAGATTCTGCCTCGTACAGAACAAAGGAGAAATTAGGAAGTTCCTGTTAGCGCCTGCCTTCGGTACCATATGTCAGGCATGAAAAACACTGGCTGGATTTTTTTTGACATTCACAGCAAGATGTTCCTGTCACAGCTATCAGAGGACATTGTTTATGTGATTGAAAATTCTATTTAAAACAGTGTTTTAGAAAATAAAGACTGAATGAATAAATTCTTTCTATGGCAGGAGCACCTTCCCTATGTATCCAGGTGTAATTTTTAATCTTCCACTTGTGTGTCCCACCTCTCCCTCTAGCGAAATGCTTGTTGAGTTTGACAGAGAATGTTTTCTATAAAGAGGTCGCACTCACCAGCTTCCACCTTGCCTGGAAGTGCTAGGGGTCTGAACAGCAGAGAGTGCCTCTCAGAGAGTGTGAAGTGGGAAGGGGCTTGCTATTATAGCTCCTGAAAGGATCTTTCCGACTTCAGAAAATAGCCTGGCAAAGAAAAGCTTTTCTCCATGAATACCCAGGGCCTGCATTATGCTCCTCAGACGGTCAGGTGAGTACTTTTGATCAATATTCCCTAAGAAATGGCTGGCCACTGGGCTAAGTGCAAGCAAAAGGCCTCAATAACAGATCTCCCTCCCCCAGCCTGCAGCGCATCTGCAGCAAATCTCTCGTGATCAGTTTGAACCAGTGAGGCTGCACATTAATGGCAACATCTCCCTTTTACAAAGTGCCCCCCAATTTGTCCTCCAGGTGGATGGCTGATTACGGGCCCCTAGAAACAGTTCTCTCTACAGCCTTCCTTGAGGAAAATCGTGTCATCCTCCTTTAGGCACCAGGGAAAGTGAAGCCCTGAAACTGTTTTAACCTGAAGAAGGGACAATGCCAGAAAACTCAAAACAGCACCTTATCGTAATAAAAAAGGTTTGTTTACTAATTACCATTAAGATTTCTAATGAAACAGCCAAAGGATAGATGTGTGCTTTAAACCAGGTAGTCTATATATTTTTTTCTAAAACTAATGATCTACTTCCATTCCAAATCACTACCACCCCAGAATGATAAGCTGGTTATTCAAAAAGATATTCTTCTATCCTTCTCTCCAGATTAATACAAACACACACAAAGATACAGGGTTTTACTTTTTATAGAAATAGCATCATACACTACACATCATTCTTTAACTTCCTTCTTTTGGTTTTTTTTTATTGTTGACAGTATTACAGATGTCCCTCATTTTATCTTCCTTTGCCCCCTCCACCCAACCCCTGTCCCACCCCAGGCCTTCCCCGCACTATTGTCTGTGCCCATGGGCATGCATATATGCATATAAGCTCTTTGGTTAATCCCTTCCCATCACCCCTACCCCCACTTTACTCCCCTCTGAGATCTGTCAATCTGTTCCATGCATCCATGCCTCTAGACCTATTTTGTTTGTCAGTTTATTTTGTTCATTACATTCCACATGTAAGTGAAATCATGTGATATTTGTCTCACTCTGACTGACTTATTTTGCTTAGCATGATACTCTCAGGTCCATCCATGCTACCGCAAAGGATAAGAAATTCTTTTTTATAGCCGCATAGTATTCCATTATGTAAATATACCACAGCTTTTGTATTCACTCATCTACTGATGGGCACTTGGGCTGCTTCCAGATCTTAGCTATCATAAATTGGGCTGCTGTGAACATAGGGGTGTTTCTGGATTCTTAGGATATACTCCCAGAAGTGGGATCACAGTTCTATTTTTAATTTTTTGAGGAAACTCCATATTGTTTTCCACAGTGGCTGCACCAGTCTGCATTCCCATTAGCAGTGTATTAGGGTTCTCGTTTCTCCACATCTTCTCCAGCACACATTGTTTGTTGATTTATTGATGGTAGCCATTCTGACAGGTGTGAGGTGATATCTCATTGTGGTTTTAATTTGCATCTCTCTGATGATTAGTGACATTGAGCATCTTTTCATATGTCCATTGACTATCTGTATGTCCTCTTTGGAGAAGTGTCTATTCAGGTCTTTTTCCCATTTTTTAAATTGGATTGTTTGTCTTCCTTTTGTTGAGTTAAGTTCTTTATATATTTTGGAAATTAACCCCTTATCAGATGTATCATTGACAAACATGTTTTCCCATACAGTGGGTTCCCTTTTCATTTTGTCATGGTTTCTTTTGAGCCTTTGCCTGACTACAGTTCCTCCTAACATTTAATTATAACATCATGAAGGACCCCAAGCCAGAACCACCCAGCCAGGCTGTTTCTGAATTCCTGACACACAGAAAGAATGAAATATAATAAATGACTATTGTTGTTCTGAGCCACTAAGTTTGGGGTGACTTGTTGTTACACAGTCATAGTAACTGGAACATTAATCTAATGGTTGTTTTGAAGATGAGATGAAGACAATGAACAGAAGGCACTCACATTCAACAATACGTTGTAATAGTGCTATAAGTGACATGATGGGTGAGATGATTAAAGTACCTCTGGACCCTGAACACTTCACTTCATAGGAAGTGTGCTGTGTCAGGGAGCCAGGGAGCCAGGGAGCAGGGTTCTGGTCTCTCTGTTCTCATAGAGCCTTGTGTCGTGGAGCAAGGCATTCGATGTTCACAGACATTTTCTTTACAGCCAGAGTAGTGAATTATAATACTTCCCATACAGAGTTGATATGAAAATCAAAGAGAAAAATTTGCATTCAAACATTCTGAAAGCCAGACAACATTCTAAGAATTAAAGTATATTCTAGTTGTCTCTTGCAATATAACAGATCACCCCAAAACTTAATGACTTAAAACCCAACAATCATTATAGTACTGTCTCACATGGTTCTGGGGGGAGGGGACCAGTTGGGCTGTTTTTCCGTGAGCGCTCTCACAATGGTGTTTTGACATGGTGGGGGGAGGGCTGGCATAATCTCAGGGGCTCACTGTTCTCCTGGGTGGTGGATTGTGGCTGTCGACTAAGATCTCATCGTGGACTGTCAGCAGAACACCTATATGTGGCCTCTGAGTGTAGCTTGGGCTTCCCCACAGCGTGGATCCCCAAGAGAGACCCAGGCAGAAGCTGCATGACCTTTTCTAAACTACTCTCAGATACCACACATTGTCACTTTCACTGCATTTTATTCAAGGAACAGTCACCAAGACTTGCTCAATTTCAAGGGAGGGACACAAGTTCCACCTCTTGATGGAAGGTGTGTCAGAGTTTACAGAAATATTTTAAAATCTGCACCAGGTGGCATTAACATTATATAACATTTAAAATCAGTATTTTCTCACAACCAGGGGACGGATCTGATGGATATCAAAGAACTCAAAATAACAACACTAATGAGTGAGTTCTCGTCAGCATTTGAACTAAATGACAATCTCAACAACAGAGGTAAGTATTTAGTTGCAGACAGCCTTTTATCCAGAGGAAGTAGCTAACTAATTTATTAAAGGCTCTTGGCTTCCTTGCAGACTGTCCAAGAGGGCCACACAAATCAGGCTTTGGGGTTAAAAGAGCCAGGAACAACACCCAAATTGCCCTGGCAGGTGAGTCCAAGTGCAGCTCCCATCACGGTGCTGGGCCTTCACCATGGCTGCCCCTGAAGACAAATGCCTCTCCAAGCCCCTCACTCCCCTCACCAGTGCTGACTATACCTGGCACCACCTCCTTCTGGTCTCCCTTCTATATCCACATCCCGTGGGTGCATCTGATTGGAGGTTGGGCACCACTAATCTGAGCTGTGAGGGTGACTTGTCCAGGACATTGACCATTTCCATTTTGTTACAGCAGAGCCTAGATGTAAGGGAGGCTGGAGACGCCAGTTTCTGGATTCCACCGTTGGGAGGCAGATCTCTTTTAGGTGAAAAGTTACCCCAGAACAGGAAGAGTGTCCAAAAGGTGCAGGGTAAGCAGAAAACATAATGACTGTCTACTACCAATAAACACTCTTTCATTTTATCAATGAGAAAACAAAGGTAAAGAGAGGTTGACTCACCCAAGGCCACACAGCTCTTAAATGGAGTTAAAATGATGCAAGCAGGCATTTCTGCTCCAAACCCCTGGCACCTAGCCACAGTATGCTGAAGAAGAAACAGGTCCCTTCACGCTTGTGAAATCCCACCACAGTGGAAGATAAAGGGAATGGCCTGCTAGTATTTGAAAAATCTGTTATTTGGAAGCCAGCATTGGCACTCTCTCTGAGGCATAAAATCAAATGTTTTATTGAAACATTTGAGATTGACCCATCTTTTCCTCAGCATTGGCATCCCTCTGCAGGTCCTTAGTTGAGAATGAGCAGGAAGAGCTTAACGGCCTGTGCTCAGGGATCTTTCCTTCTCTCATGCTTGCCAGTTGCCATGGTTCTGGGATGGCCCTTTAACTTGCTTACAGGTAAAGAATAATTTTCCACAACCAAGTGCTTTTAGGACCAAATTGGAAGATAGAGAAGTGATAGAAGGTGGAATGGGCGTGTGAGCTTTAAGTGATACGTTCACAGTGGCCCTGCCTTCACAGTGAATTCATACATTTCTCCCTCTTATGGTTTGCCTCTTCAGCGTGTTCAAGCAAAGTGAAAGATGTTCAGAATCTGTGAATGTGGTAGTACAAACATGCCAGTATAAGAGCCTTTGTTGTAATTATGGAGTGCTGGATTAACCTGTTTCTCGTGGGTATTTGTGTTTGTAGGGTGGCAGTGTAGAAATAAGTTTCTCCAATGTACAAGATAGGAGATAACTTGAAATGGTGGCCTATTTGGCTCCTTTCTCTTGCACCCTGGTACAAATGTCAGGTATTATTTTGGAGTTAAATTGCCAAAACACAAATCAGTTTTTTCCATGACCTGGGATTAGGACTGTATATGTTCTCCTGCTGTCATGTCATGTTCATGAGTTAGTGGCTCCTTGACAAGAAGATAGAATTGAGGCTCTTGTATTTCACTGCTATTCCTCCCAGTCTTGAATAAGGTTTGGAGGTTATCTCTATGAACCAGTGTCCTTTTTGCTCTCAAGTAAATTTCTTCACTTACTGGTGATGTCACCTCTTAGGGCCTTCCATTTCGCCATCCATTGTATGGAGGTAATCAATCAATACAACCTCATAAGTAATTGTGAGAAATCAATGAGCAGTTCATGTTAAGGCCTTAGACCAGGTAAGTCATAGGACTCAGTGAAGTTTAGCTGTTAGCTGTATTGTTACAACCCCATCCTTAGTTGGAATTAGTGGTCACTGGATAAGACTTCAAGCCATCAACTCTTTCCAGGCCAAACTCACTATTAGTGGCAACAACTGGGAGCACTCTCCATGTGGCCAAGTCCTCAAACTCTGAATCAGCACACATTAAACATCCATGTGCACACAGATACCCGAGGATCTTAAGGAAATCCAGATTCTAATTCGGTGGGTCTGCAGTGGGGCCTGCAGTTCTGATTTCTACCAGCTCCTGGGTGATGTCGCTGCTGCAGGCCCCTCGCCCACACTTGTAGGCTACGCTGAAAACACTTGTAACAAGAGCTGAAATAAATAAATACATAAATAAAAACATGCTAAGAAAAGTACAACACGTTCTCCACTGCTGTTGCCATAGTTAATATATTCGTGAGACCAGATCAGAAACCTGCTTTAGAAAAAGTTTCAAACTGAAGTTGGAAACTTCCAGTCAGAGATGACTTCTCACTGTTGGACATTGATCTAAATGCCCCAAGTGCTCAAATATTTGCATAATTAAATGAGGCCAGAAACTGTCAGGAAGGTGCTTGCTGAATTAATTTTATTTTAGAACCGATCAATGCTAAATTAAAGTTATCTTCTTCTTTAACTCAATTTTTAAGCTAATAGACACCAAAAATCCTTGAAATGTTATGTTGAACCATAACATTTGTTGATGTTACACTTTTTACCTATAAAAATGGCAATTTGTTATGATTCTGCTTAAGAGTGGCCATTTCACTTAATAATGGCAGCCATCATTGAGTGAGGAAACAACCTTCAAGCCAGGAGTCAACCTTCCCCTTCCGTTAGCTTCTATGGATGACTCGGCACGTTAGAACTTGTATGTTCTGCCCAACAGCTGCTGTGCTTGGCACGGCAAACATGAACAGTATTTATAAACCTATTTTTGAGGTAGCTTCCTATTTAGTTAACTTTCTCATTTAAAGAATTAGGGTTTTAAAATTGGGGCCTGATGTGGTGACACCTATAAAAACAGAGGTACTCAGATACAATTGAACAAAGCACTTTTCATAAAGACCAAGTTTCTATCTAACCAAGGGCAGGAATGTAGGCAATCTATAAAACAGTACTGCACAACTTTATTTTCTAGTACCTGGGTCAGTAAACATTTTATAAAGGGTGAAATAATCAATATATTAGGTCTTGGAGGCCATGTAGTCTCTAGAGTGATGACCAACTTGGCCACTGGGGTATGAAAACAGGCACAGACAGTAAGTGAATGTGCATGGCTATTTTCTAATAAAACTTTATTTACAAAACAGGTTGATGACTGGATTTGGCTTTGGGCTTAGTTCACCTACCCCTGGTTTAGCTTTTTCTGTTATGATGATAGAGATTATGAAATACTACAATGGTGGCAATAATTCTGGAATCTCAATATAACCTTAGAACTGTGTATAATCATAGTTGCTGCAACAAAGAAATCAAGGTAGATATAATAGGTGTTTACTTTTTCTGTTCTCTTTCATCTGAATTATCAAATTTTGAAAATACAAAGGTAGATAATAATGATTTTTCTCTGTGATTAATATAGCAAAAGGTTTTCTGATACAAATCTGAAATCTTAATTATATAAATGTTTCACTGAAATGATTTTAAGCTATAATTGGTGTTTAGTGATTTATCAAGATATTCATGTTAAAACCCTTCAGAAGATATCAAGGATAATAGTACTGTCCAAAAGACATAATAGAAGTCTTCTATTAAAGAGATGAGAGATTAAAAGAATGTGGTCCTTTGTGGAATAAAATATTTGATGAGATATAACATAATTCTGTTCAGATTTGGATTCCAGAGACTGGGATTTGGTTCATGTCCTTTGTCCCTGACAGTTCTCAATTCAGTCGTTTTCCCATGCACTATTCCTGTCTCTGCACATCTCCTAAAAATAACTTCTTTGTGACCATATTCTAGAATGGTAAAGGCTAATTTTACATAATACACTAGAACAGAGAGCAGTGGAACAGGACTGTAATCAATTGGTGTGACAAGGTTTTTAAAATTTGTATTTTTAATTTAAAATGTTTTAATATGTCTTTATTGTTGAAAGTATTACAGGTGTTATATAAGCTTTTAAATGGCAATGTTGTAAGCATGCGTTTCAGCTTGAGTTCCTTATCCTTTTCTGTCTTTGTGCTCAGAGGAAATTTTAGCCTATTTTTCCCCCTCCTGTAGAAAGAACCTTCTCTGAAACTCTTCCACGCACTGACACCTCCTCTGCTTCCTATCAGATTTAATAAACAATAGCCTCTCGGCTCACTCTGTCCATCCTGCCACCGCCAGGTGTGACTGTCACCTGGCTGTGGCGTGTGAGAAGAAGCATGGCATCAGGGACCTGGTCCTGAACAACAGAGATGAAGCAGATGTTGCACTCAAATAAAAGGGCCCTTTTGATGAGTGAAAGAGGAGAATAATGGATTCAGGATGACATTTCCTCCGTTCTTGTCTCCTCTCCCTGCCCCCCCTCCCATCCCCCTGTGTGTGCGATGCTTAGTCTACTGGCTAAAGGAACAGTGAATACCTGGGTTCTGATGAAGGGACAGCAGTCCTGGTAATCTCTGAATGCAAATGGTGCGCACAAGCTTCTTACAGATGTTGGTGATGCTGCACAGCATGAAGATGGCATACTTGAAATGCTGTCTCTCAATAATCACATCTTTGAATGTTCTCCACTGGCAGTAAGCATTCTATAAGTTTCATTTTGATGTAATTAACGCTCTAAAAATAGTTTGTCCAGGTCGTGGGGCTTATGTAATGAGCTAAAGAAAAAATTTCAGTATGGAATGCTTTGTGTGGAAATGCCACTAGGAAGACCACACTGGAATCGAAAAGTTCAAACAAGACAAAACACAATAACCCACAACCCATCTGCTCGCCATATATACTGCCAGACAAAGCATGCATGTTCTCAACATTCCACTTTCCAGATGCAACAGAACAAGCCCACAATAAAAAAGTATGTGGTGGATAAATGATGACAGTTGGGACTTAAAAGATCAAGGGTTATGTGTTTGGATTAGTGAAAATAAGTTAACTGACTTCAAATCATATGCTCATATATGTTCTATGATTCTGAGAAGCATATCAGGCCTTAATAATGACCCCAAAATAGTTGTGAATGGTCAAATTCATAAGCCACGTTGTTTCTCTCACCCAGCCATGAGACATTAAGTCCCTTCACCATAAAGGTCCATCACAGGTTCCTCACTGGTGACACCTCTCAGTGGGCTCTGTCGCTTTTGAGACCCTATCTGGCCAGTAGTAATTTCCCCTGCAGCTTCTCATAAGGAATGCCTAAAGAAAAGGACTCACCTGTGTTCATGAAAATCCTCTTGGCGGGGAAATTGCCTTGATGATGCCAAAACCTGTAGCTGTTTTTTTGCACAAGACAAGGAGGTGATGAATCGGTTGGAAACAATTTCTTTCTTTAGCAACCTCCTGGGGAAGAAACGGTTTCCCTATTCATGGAGATCATTGGCCTGCTAAGTGCTGTCTTCTCTCACCCCTTCTTCCTATGGACTCAACATGCCTGGCCTCATGGGGGAGACTTGGTAGACCAATGGGGCTGGGAGGAAGCCCCGGTATGGTCCTCCTACTCTGGGTGTTTGGGAATAGTTCTTTCTCCTAGGGTCATTGGGTGGGAGCATTCTTGTGGGCCCCATGGCCAGATCTCACTTCTGAACTTTTCTCTGTGTCACCAATGTGACTATTAGAGACAGTAACCATATTACCCAGAACTAATGAGTATACCAGACTTTCCCTGTGAGTATGAATCATTTAATGCTACAGGTTGGTAATAAAGAAATAAGTTTCTTCAGCACATATATTGAAGATGCAACTTAAAGATGCATTTGGCTTCTTTCTCAGCTGAGTGGATTTTCAGCTATTACTCTCAGGTTATTGCCAAAACATTAACAAGACGCTTTCCTAATTTAGGATAGGATCCTAAATGTCTTTAGACCGCCATACTGTGTGCCATGCTTTGGAACCAACTTGGCAATCAAATGGATTCAAGATCCTTGTATGTTGCTATTTAGTAGATTCTCTGGCACAGGTGTGTTTTGCTATCCTGTGGGTCTCTCTCTACAAGTCAGTTTCCCCCTTGATCTTCTCCAAATCTCACAGCTTGGACCTTTTGCCACTAAACATTGCAGGTTTCTCTGGCCTTGCCATCAAAAGCCTATAACGTAACCCGACCCTGTAACAAGCTAACATACATGTATATATGACACATAACTGACTACATGCACAAGGGACTCTGCTCTGCTCCAAGACGGCATCCTTATGGACATCTATTGAGCCTCTGACCTCCTATTCTGCTCACGAGTCACCCTGGAGCAGCTGCCTCTGCTGGATGGTCGGGGGATGACCTTAGCGATGGGCTCTGCAATCACCTGAAGGAGCTCCTGGTGGACGGTGCTGCACAGAAGCAGTGCTGTAGCTGGCTTGGGTTAAAACGTTTCACTACAATGTTTCTGCTATGAGAGCCATAAGAGCCCCAAATTCTCCAGGCCTCCAGGAAAATGTGCGTCAAGAGGACATTATTGACTTGGAAGAAAGGGCAAACCAGCATGGCTGGCAGCTGTTTGAGCCGCTGGCTTACTTCAGAACCTGGGAGTGCTGGATAGCCTTGCTTATTCCACCACACAGGTATGGAAGTAGAAAGGTGTGGAGACCACTGGCAAAAATGAAGTCCTTTTCTTTATTTGTTCCCTGTTTTAGCTCCTTCTTCCTTGATCCGGTTACTTTTCCTGATCACTTTGCCCCTCCCAGCATCCCTCACTGGGCTGGGTGTGGAGTTTCCAGTGATGGGCATCCACGCCTGAGCAACCTCAGACACACAGGATGTCCTCAGCACCCTCTCCATATTTATAAAGAAGGTGAATACACTTCCACTTGATGTTCTATAATAGGAACGCTTGTGACCTTGTGAACTTATTATCCAGGGAGGAATGAGAGAGAGAGAGAGAGAGAGAGAGAGAGAGAGAGAGAGAGAGAGAGAGAGAGAGAGAGAGAGAGAATGAATCAATTTCCTTCCTGTGGAATATTCTAACTCATATTGCATTACTTTGAAATAACTGATCAACTTTTTCAATTTCTTCTACACTTTTGTTTAGTATACATCAATGTACTCCATCTACTACACAATTTCACTTACTATCTCACATCAATGAAATTTTGGCTTCTATTTTAGAATAAATAAATTTGAAGGGGCACATTTATGAACCAAATTTTATTTGTCCTCATGAAGGTGGAACTTAGAATTCCTGATTATAGACTAGAAACACAGTGAGCTGGACACAGATGACAAGATACCATACCGGCAGCCAGGCTTCCACTCCTCAGGTTTTTAAGGAAAATGGTTTATGGCAAAAAAATATACACTAACTCTCAGCGTGAGGGATCTTTTCACGTATGTTGTAATTCAGAGTGAACATTTTTTAAAAACTTTCATATTATTGTTCACCGGGAGCAGCTATCAACCCACAAGCTAGAGTTTTCCTTTGCTTCAAAGTTTTCAGGCTGTTATAAACACTGCTTTGTCCTGTGCTTTTATACTGTGGGCACTGCGCTTTTGTCTTCCTCTGTTGAACTGGTAAAATACGTAGTCATCAGCGATAAAGGGCAACACACAGTTTGTCCCTGAGGCAACTTACCTGCAGTGGCTCCCCTTGGTTGTTATTCTGAGCCTATTCCCCACAAAGGGCGGAATATTCAATATTCCGGAGAGCTGAGCCTTTTACTAAACCCTTTCTTACCCAACACTGGAGGCTCAGAATCTGAAAAAGATCCCTTTGTCATCTTATTCTTCCAAGTTTCTCACGTGCTGCCCTTCCCACCATCACTCCGGAGGATGATCCCACAGAAATGCAGCCCTTGTGCAATTTCTAAAATCTCTCCACTAGGCAAACCTCAGAAAGCTTGGTGGCCACAGGAAGAGAAGAGCAGCAGACACGACCCACGGAGGGAAGGGGACAGCACAATTGTGACGCTGAGCACAGCGCTCTAATCTGTGTTTCAAAGGCAGAGCAAAACAACTCAAAACATTAACTGGCGAGTGTCAGCCTTGTTCTTTAAAGAGCTGAGTGACACGAAACAGAAAACATTCTAATGACCTGTGATTAAATTTAATACCCGAAACAGATGGTGTTCTATTCCCACCCCACCCCCCAAAATGGGTTGCTCACCTGACTGGAAAATCATTTCTGAGCCCTCACCCGAAGCCCACTGGCCTAACTTCCACCCCATCCAAATGTGTATTGGTTCCTTTCCCTTACTTGGGAAATCTGACTATAAAATCATTCTACTTTTTCTACTTTCTTCTAATCTAGTTGGTACTCAAGGGTCAAAATTTAACCATGTTATTTATTTGAAAAAATATTGTTACACTGAGCTCCAAACTGCCAGGAAATGAAGGATCTGATAAATTAACCAGTGTTTATCCTCTTGGGTTAAAAGAATAGATTTGTGTGAGTACTTATCTAGATTTCTCTGAAAAAGATCCACACAGCTTCCATTCTAACCTCACCTTCCAGTACATTCCTAAGGACCCCTGACACTTCAGCTCATTATGGGTTTGAGCCTGGACCCTTGAACTGCGAGAGGGCAGAATCCAGCAGCGCAGGTGCAGCTCTAAAAATCCACCATCCTCTTGATGCTGGTGAGTTTTGTCCCGTAATAAAAAATGTAGAGATGTGTACGAAATCATCTGAAGCTCCGCTTTAAATCCTTATTGAAACCACTGGGTGCAGAAATAAGTCCACCTTACTTTGACTTTGAAAATATTTTATTTGAATAGTAAATAGTTATACAGTTGAAACAGTTCTATTGAAGCTGTCTATAAATAGCTAACAATTAAGAAAATAATGTTATGTAGAAAAGAGATTGCATTTAAAAGTAAGAGCTGTTGGTTGTACAAGGGCCTCAGGGACCCTCCAAGCAGAACAAAATGGAAGGTTGTCTGTAATTCGCTCAGATAGGTATAAAAGTTAAAACTTTTAGCAGATCCCTTTAGAAAAAGGCTCTCTTGTAAAATGCACAGTGAAATGTCAAGAGTGGCTGGGGGGAGGGAGGGGGAAAACACACACCAAGAAAAAAAAAGATCTGCAATCAAATAATATCTCAGTCTTCATAATTAATATAAATAAATAAAGAATAAATAACAATTACTCATAAATCAACATATACATTTAGAGGGAACTCATACAGTCCTACCTCAAGCAACAAAGGCGATCAAACCAAAATGTCTCACGTGAAATATTGAGGCAGTTTCTACAGCATCTTCTGAAAATTCCCTTCCCTCCCCCACCCAAAACAATCCCAGACGACAGTTCAAGGCATTTGTGGCTATACTAAAGAAAACTTTTTCTTAAGCAATTTGATTTGTTCACATACAAAAAGGTAAAGCCAAACTCCAGCAGTTCACAAGCCATAATAAAGCTAATCGTGTGGGAAGTTCAATTTACAGCCTGTGAAATATAAAGGCATTTATTCCTCAAGATTCACCCAAAACAACCCGTACGCTACATACATGGAGAGCAGAAATTGGTAGGCGAGAGCAAACCGCATTTCTAGACAATGAACACAGCGAATACTAGCAAGAAAAACCGCTCTCCCCTCCAAGGGAGGCTTCCAATCACGAGACAAATGCGCACAGCTTTTCTTCCTTGTACAGAAGAGATTGGCTCCTGTTGCGCCAAGGGGGAGAAAGTGACACAACGCAAAAGGGGGCTCCAAAGGGAGTCACAATGACAGGATTGGGGTTACCGTCACGCCACATCAAGAGAAGCAGAGACAACACTTTCACCGGGGTTGGGCGCCCCCGGCGCGGACGCGGGTTTGGGGCGCGCAGGGCGCGCTCTCTTCGTGGGTCTCCAGCGAAGGCACAGTTTGGAGGGCCGGGATGAAGGGCGCGCTCTAGCAGGCCGGACGCACGGGCACCTGCAGGAGAATCACCTGTCTGTTCTCGGACGGGTGGCACTTGTTGATGTGCCGCGTGAGGCCAGGCGAGCTGTAGAAGGTAGCGGGGCAGTACTTGCAGGGGAACACCTGGGCGGCGTGCAGCAGGCGCAGGTGGCGCTCCTGGGCGCCCTTGCTGGGGAACGTCTCCCCGCACACTGGGCACAGGTGGCACTCGGCTGAGGCACTCAGGCCCAGCACGCTGGCCGCCTCGCCGTCGCCGGCCTTCTCCTGCGGCGCCTTCTCCTTGGGCCCCGGGTACAAGGCCAGTAGGTCCTCTGGTGGGGGCGTGCCCTTGGCCTGCAGTGCCTGGTGGTGCGCCAGCAGGTGCTTGCGCAGATAGGCCTGGCGGCGGAACTTCTTGGCACAGTGGTGGCACTCGTAGAGCCCGTCTTCTGAGCCCGACTCTGAGACGCCACCAGGGCTTGGCGTGTCGCGGTCGCTGCTGCCGCCCGTCGCTTCCCGCGCCTCAGCCCTGGCAGCGGTTTCGGGCTCTGACACTCGGGCGGCGGCGGGTGCCGGGCGCGGTTTGTGCCAGCGGCGATGCGAGGCCAGGTTGGCCGGGCAGCTGAAGACCTTGGCGCACTCGGGACAGCGGTACTCCACTCGCACGATGCGCGAGCACTTGTGCTGCGCCAGCGCGAACGGGTCGGCGTACTCCTCCTTGCAGAGCTGGCAAATGAACTCGCCCAGCGGCCGCGCCGCGTCCCCCGCGCGGCCCCGCGGCGCCTCTACCGGGCCCTCCTTGATCTTGAGCCCCAGCACAGGGGACGTGGTAACCTCGTCTTCGAAGTGTAGCTTGCGGATGGCTTTGGGCTTCTTGGCGCCTGGAGCCTTGGCTACTTTGGCGGGAGGCTCGGTGGCGGCGGCTGGGGGCGGGGGCCGCTTGCCCGGGGGCCTCAGGGGGGCGGCGGGGGGCGGCGGGGGCCCGGGCACCGGGCCGCGGGTCGCCTCGGCACCCGCTGAGAACGCCGTGCCCATCTTGAGCTCGGCGGGCGCAAAGAACAGCGGGTCGCCGCTGCAGGTGCCGCCGCCGCCCGCGCCGTTCATGCCACCTCCGCCACCTCCGAGCAGCGCGGCGGGCGTGGGGAAGGACTCGGCTGAGACCGGTGAGCCGAGGTTGAAGCTGCGCTCGAAGTACTTGTGCTTCTCGTGCTCGCGGCTCACGGGCCGCGTGGGGCTGTAGAGCGGCGCGGGGTGCGCGGCCTCGGGGTTGCCGAAGTGAGCGGCCCGCGGGCCCGGCTGGGGTGGTAGCGGGCCCGGCGCGCAGACCAGCGCGGCGGCGAGCGCCGCTTGGGCGCGCTCGGCAGGCGGCGGCGGCCGCGGCAGCGGACCGGGCCCCGGGCTCGGCGCTGGGGGCTCGGAGTGGGCGCCCCCGCATCCCGGCGAGATCAGGAGCGCGCGGTCGCCGTCCTCGCAGCCGCGAACTCGGTAGGACACGGGAGTGGACTTCTTGCTGCGCTTCACCAGGAAGCCGCGAGGCATGTTGGCGCGGCGCAAGGGCAAGGCACTGACTGGGTCCCACCTCTGCGCTCGGCCGTGGCGGCCTCAGTGCCCCCGGCCCATGCCCCGAGCGCGGCGGCTACGGCACTCGCGTGGCGCCTCAGCCCAGCTCTGTGCCCTGCGTGCGCGTCCCAATCCCCGGGCCCACGAGCCGCTCCCTTTTAACGGGGGGAGGGGGCTATTGTTCTCGCCTCCCGCTTCCCCCGGAGCCAATCAGCACGCCGGTAGCTCCACCGCCGGGTAGGGTGGGAGGGCGGCGGGGCAGCAAAAAGGGAGTCGGGACTCCGGGGTCGCCCGGTAGGTGCGGCAGATGTACCTGAGGGCGAGGGGCCCCCGCGTGCGCCCTGTCGCCGCCCCGCCCGGCGCCGCCGCCCCGCCCGGCCCAGGCACACGCCCGGCCCCGCCTCACTTCACGGTCTGCTGCTCCTCTATGGGGAGGCGCACGTGCCGAGGCTTTGTGTCTCTCCTCCGGGGGCGCAGAGCCGCCAAATGGACCCGTCCATCAGCACGACAATGCATGCCCCCCTCCCGCGCGGGGATTACCCGCGGGTCGCGTGCAAAATAGCAACAAAGGAGCAGAATGGCCCCAAATATGTCAGGAGGATTCAATCCGCGAGCCGGAGCGGAGGGGAAGTTGGGCGGGCTGAGTGGGCAGGGGCGGTGGTGGGCCGCAGCAGGCGAGGGGGAGATCTGAGTGCGACTGCTGGGGCGGGAGGGTGGTCGGGGTGGGCACAGGAACTCCTCGGGGTGTTTAGGAAATAATCAAGAATTGGAAATAGCTGCAAAGACCGGATGCCTGGAGTCCCCACTCGCGCTTCGGACGGGTGGGCCAGGAGACTCTGGGTCCAAGCGAAAATGGGGTTCCACGTGGCCTTCTGGCTGCAGTTGAAGGTAATGTTTGCGTCTGCAGCCAGGGCGCGCGACCCTGGTCCTTGGGAAGGTTTCTCTTGAGTTTGAGAAGCAGTTGGGTACATAAGGCACTTCTTCAATTGCCAGCAGACGCAGCGCTAAAGGGTGAGGGGACGGACTGGGCTGGGTTCCAAAAAGAACTTGAATTTTTGAACTTTTTTTTTTTTTTTTTTTTTTAGTTCTGGGAAGTTTGGGGATTGGCATCCTCGGAGGGGCCAGGTGTAGCCCGCTTGGAGCCTCCACGTCGCCCAGGGCTGAGTTGATTAGGGTGGTATTGGCCAAGGTCCGAACTCGAGGTCAGCCGCGTGCGCCCCAGTGAAGCTGGTTTCCGCTCTCCTCGCGCTGCCTCATGCATTTTCATTCGGAGCGGGCATTTTGTCTGCCGGTTGACATCAGATGCTAAATCAAGGGCTCCAATCAAGGCTCTGCGAATAAAGGGGCCGCCTGTCTCCACGCAGTCCCCCCCCCCCGCCCCCCCTCCAAGCCATGCCCCCTTCACCTTTGTGAAGGAAATTAACCTCCAGCTATTGAGCAGCGGTCGCGGCCAATCTGGACGCAAAAGCGACACGTGCTGCTGGCTGAGAGGGAGGGGGGCAATCTGTCCTCCGAGGCAGGCCGCGGCCTCGGGGAGGACAAGCTGCGCCCCCCTCCCCGTGCCACTAGGAAAAGACGACAGCGAAGATCCGTATGGACCCAGACTTGGCCCTTTGCTTCCATCCTCTTCGCAGCCTAGAGCAGAGGAAGCACAAAGGGCAGAACCCCAAGACTAGTAGTGGCCCTGATCCCCCGTCACGTTGGGAACAAGTAGCAAAGCCACATACTAAGAAGTCAAATGTGATATGTTGTGAGGAAAATGTCACTTTGTTGAAAGAGAAGGAAACGGACATTTCCCTGCAAAGCCCTGTGCATCCAGACAGGTTTTGCTGTTTTGCTTATGCTTAATTCCACTGAAGGTATTTAATTATTTTCGGATTTTCCCTCAGAAAATACCCGGGCGTGGAAATTTGATAGAATTTTAAAACATGAGTAGTAAAGGGAATTTTAAAACATGAATAGTTAGGATTAATCAAGGGAAAAGGTATTTGATGATTTTCTTTGTGATATTTTTCTAACTCACAGACTTAAAAGAGAAGGATACCTATAATGGAATATATTTCGAAAGCTCTAGCTCTCATTTTAAAAAAATGTTAAGTGAGATCAGTGCTAGTTCTGAAAAGAAGTTAGGAATCGTAAAATAAGTTGATCTAAAATGTATAAATGTGTTTCCATCTCAAAGTAACTGATGTTATTTCCTTGCTGTTGTGAGCGCTGATTAATACTGCCAGTGAACAGAAGTGGGAAAGGGATTCCGGGACAGCTTTGGCCAATTTTATTTCCTAATCACGAATCCCATCTGGATTGTGGAATAATAGGGCGGGGGCTGGGTCGGCGATCCCTGGCTGACGGGGAGGGGCGGGTATTTGGTCTTGCATGTGCAACACTCCTTTCATTCAACAGATAAGGAGAGTTAGTCACCTGGAGAATCCTTTAAAATAACAGCACCCATCATTGTAAAGAGTGGGGGGGAAAGGGGGGGCGCAAAACAAAACCCCTGCCTAAATGCAAGAAAGTCAAACAGCGCTCTGAATTAAGCCAAGAGAATCTTTTGAAAACTATTGAGACACTGAGATTCAATGGATCTGTTCCTTTTTTTTTCATTTGTGGTTTCTAGTCTTGCCAGTGGAAGTGAAATATGCTTCCAGATGGGCACGGGTCAAAATAAATGGGCACTTGAAAGGTACAAGTATTAAACACCACCCAGAGCTCACCACCCAGAGCTGGGGGAGAATCAGGCTGCGAGCACCCCACCAGCAGCCTCTGAGAACGCTCACTCTTGCACCCAGTAGTTGTTTCCCGCTGTTTTCTCCGTGACTTTCTTTCTCAGAACCCGTGCACCTGCGGGGATGGGGACACGGAGATATTTGTCTTCCCCCAGGAAGAGCGCAGCCCTCCTAGCGAACTGCGTCCGAATACCCGCTGGGAGGAGCTGAGCTGGGGAAGCGCTGAGCGCTGATTTGCCCCGAACCCACACTTCAGGGGAACTTCACCGAAGCCCACAGGCATGAGAAACCCTGGAAGGGCCGCCGAGAGTCACCCAGGTCCCAGGTGACTCTCCCTTTCCGGTGGGGCCCTGGGGAGTGCTTTGGAAAAATACGGCGGCCTCTATCGCTTCCTGTCCTTGCGGACCCGCTTGTGGCTTCTTCCTTGGACTGCGGAGCTGGGGGCCGCTGGCGCTCTAAATTGTCCCGCCTTGGTTCCCACGCTGCCGCCGGGGAGCGCGCGGGGGTTCACTGTGACCTAGTTCCAGGGAGTTTCTAGAAAGCCTGAAGTATGGAAATGAAACGAAAGGGGGGCATTTCGGCCTAGAAATTGCCTCTTGAGGTGTCCACCAGCCCTAGCAACCCCTGAGCTCCTGAAAGGCAGAGACCAGAAGGTATGCCGCGGCGCCGGCCGAGTTTGGAGACGCCAGGGAGGGGCGAGTTGTCAGATCCCTCCCCCCCCACACGCTCCAACCCTCCCTCTGGGCTGAGCGCTCTCCCGCATTTACAGGAGCCCCACCCTAGGCCCTCCTTGATCCCGAGCCACTATCCCAGCCTGAACCCTGCGTTACCGCCTTAGTATCCGCCGTCAGGTCCCGGAGGGGCCCGTGCCTGGAGGGCTGCGCGCGACCCGAGCCCGGGAGAGGCTTTGTGTTTGCAGGAATGAGGAGCTGTTTTGTCCGCCTCAAGGGCACGCGAGAGACACGCGCAGCCCGCCGCCCGCTGCCCCGCTCGGCCACTCCGGCCTCTGGGCACCTTCCGGGCCCCCGCCCGTGGGCCGCCGCCTTTGTTCGGCACATTAGCATAAAGCTGCCAGGGATCTCCCGTTTAAATAATTCCACACAAAAGAAGAGAGCATGAAAGAAAGCGAACAAGGGAGAGTCTGCGAGGCCGCGCCGTCCGCCCGGCGAGGAGCGCCAGCGCTCAAGTGCGTCCCTCCCCTCGAGTTTCAAGTGCCCCCGGCAATCTGCTGCGCGCGGGCACGATCCGCGGGGGCGGGAGGGGAGGGTGGGTACTCCTCTTTAGGCCCCGAGTGCGCCGTGTTGAACACCGAGCGCGCCTCCAAGTGCCCTCGGGACTGTTTGTTTTTGCCTCGGGTGGGACCGTCCAGGCCGGGTGGGGGAGAAGGCAGGAAGGTCCCAGGCCCGGCGACTGGAAGGGTGGTGCAGGCAAAAGCTGGCAAAGGTGAAGGTAGACAATGTGAGAAAGTTATAATAGAGACGTGGGCCTGGAAGCGCTGGCGGGGCACCTAAGGGACGGGATGACGATGAACGTGGGCGCAGGAGGGGGCTGCTTCTGCCTGTGAGGTGGCGGCCCTATGTTCCCCGCGCCTTCGTCTCTGAAAAGGCACCGACAAAACCCACTAGAAACTGACCAGGAAGGCCACTGCGACTCCATTCCTCCCTCTCTTCCTCCGCCCAGGGTGGACACGGAGACTCCTGAGGGCCAGGAGCGCGCACTTTTCATCTTGGCCGGGGTTCCCTTATTCTTAATCCTGCTCTTGGTTTGGGGTTTATGTATTTTTACCCCGCTTCCTAGTACTCTTCTCTTGTCCACCCTGTCTTCCTCTTTTCCTCCCATCTCTGCCTCTTCCACTCTCCTCTCCTCCCTTCTCTCCCACCCCTCTGCTTCTCCGTGTCTCTGCTCTCCTCTGTCCCGGTCTCTCCCTCTCTTTCTCCCCCCTGCCCACCCCCTATCCCATCACTCTGTCCTTCTCTTCCCAACTCTCTCATTCCTCCTGTCTCTCCCCCATCTCTTCCAGTATCTCCCCCACTCCCTATCTCAGACCGTTGCCAGCTCCCCCAGTCTCTTCCTGCCTCTCCTCCACCCCTTCTGTCGCTCTCCTCCCCTCTCGGCCCTCACCTCTCCTCTTCTCCCTCTCCTCACTCCCACTCTTCCCTTCTCTCTTCCCCCTCCCTCAACCCCACCACCACCCTGCCCCTCTCCCAACTCTCCCCCCTCCCGGCCGGCAGGCCAGCGTGTGTTATTTTATTTGTCTAGAGAGAGCCTATTTGTTCAGTGATGTGTGGCCTCCTGGCCGCCAGCTTTAATGGGGGACGGAAAGGCTTGGTTTCTGTGAGCATTAGCATACAGCTGCCCCGCTCCTGCCCGTTCCTGGGCTCACTTTATCCCAGCTTTATCATCACCTCTTCTCTCAACCAGAAAACAATCAACATCTCCGCACACAGGCGACTCTGGAGCCCTTCGCTCACCCGGTGCAATTCTCTCTCTCTCTCTCTCTCTCTCTCTCTCTCTCTCTCTCTCTCTCTCTCGTTTTCTTTCCCTCTCTTCCTCCCTCCCTACCTCTTGTAAGGGTAAATATTGATTGGCTGGCTTTACATTTTATTCTGCATGCAGTTTCTCTTTCCTCTGTCACCTTGTCTTATATTTTTCTTCTGCCTTCCTGTGATATTTGGATGAAATATGAGGAGCCATTTGGGGAAAGGAGGTGGCTACGCTCTATTGCAAACCAACACACGCCACGAGATCATTAGAGGCCTCTGGGAGGCATTGTTATTGCAGGTGATTTGGGGAAAACTTGGGAAAATGAACTTTGGTATTTTCTCATCATTTTCTTTGTTCAAAACTATAGAATTCCAAAATCAGGCTTAGAAACCAAGATGTCCCCAGCTCAACAGCAAATACTGAAACACACAGGAACTTCATGATGAAATCTGTCCCCACAGAAGCTATACCTGTGCATGCCGAGAGAAGTCCCAATGTTGGCCTCTTTGAAGCCCTTTCTTTTGCGAGTCTTCACCATTAGAAAGGAGTCAATATCTCCATTCTCCCAAAGCCCTTAAGACTGCCCATTTCAACCTGGGACCAACCACTCTTGGTACTTCCCTTTTTCTTAGAAAAGTTGTTCCTCAGTGATAAAATGCTCGTCTTCACATGTATGCTAAAATCCATGCCTAGATTCCCAAAATTACTCATTTACTATGAGATGATGGTTACAACAACCTCATCTGATACACTTTGCAGACTAAAATGTAATCTGGACATTTTCAAATTTGCCGTGATACTTATGGAGGTCCAAGACTGCTTTTTAAAAATTGGCAAAGGAAAGCATTAAATGTATGTATGACTCAATATTAAAATTGGCATTGCCATTTGGGGCTCCTTTAATGTGACTAGATGCTTTTTTTGGTCACTGTTGAATATATTAGTTTTATTTTATTTTTTAAAAATTTAATAAATCTTTATTGTTCAGATTATTACAATTGTTCCTCTCCCCCCCCCCATAGCTCCCCTCCACCTGGTTTCCATCCTACCCTCTGCCCTTACCTCCCCGCCACTGTCCTCATCCATAGGTGTACGATTTTTGTCCAGTCTCTTCCCACATCTCCCACCCCTTTCCCCCTGAGAATTGTCAGTCCACTCCCTTTCTATGCCCCTGATTCTATTCTATTCACCAGTTTATTCTGTTCATCAGATTTTTTATTCACTTGATTTTTAGATTCACTTGTTGATAGATATGTATTTGTTGTTCATAGTTTTTATCTTTACATTTTTCTTCTTCTTCCTCTTCTTAAAGAGTACCTTTCAGCATTTCATATAATACTGGTTTGGTGGTGATGAACTCCTTTAGCTTTTTTTTTTTTAAATCTGTGAATCTCTTTATCTGCCCTTCAATTCTGAATGATAGCTTTGCTGGGTAGAGTAATCTTGGTTGTAGGTTCTTGCTATTCATCACTTTGAATATTTCTTGCCACTCCCGTCTGGCCTGCATAGATTCTATTGAGAAATCAGCTGACAATTGTATGGGTGCTCCCTTGTAGGTAATTAACTGTTTTTCTCTTGCTGCTTTTAATATTCTTTGTCTTTTGCCCTTGGCATTTTAATTATGATGTGTCTTGGTGTGGTCCTCTTTGAATTCCTTTTGTTTAGAGTTCTGTGCGCTTCCTGGATTTGTACATTTCTTTCTTTCACCAGGTGGGGGAAGTTTTTGGTCACTATTTCTTCATCTTGCTCTCTCTCTTCTTCTGGAACCCCCATAATTCTGATGTTGGTATGCTTGAAGTTGTCCCAGAGGCTCCTTACACTATCTTCAAAATTTTGGGTTATTTTTTCTTTTTGCTTTTCCAGTTGAGTGTTTTTTGCTTCTTTGTGTTTCAAATCTTTGACTTCATTCTTGCGTTCCTCTAGTCTGCTATTAGGTCTCTGTATAACATTTTTTATTTCAGTCAGTGTATGTTTAATTTCTAGTTGGTCCTTTTTCATATCCTCGAGGATCTTGCTAAATTTATCAGCCTTTTCTAGGATACACTTGAAAAACCTTATAACCGTGGTTTTGAACTCTATATCCAGTCGTTTGCTTTCCTCCATTTCTTTCGTTTGTGATCTGTTTCTTTGTCTCCTCATTTTCGCTGTTTCCCTGAGTTGGTCGAATAGCTTTGTGTGCTAGGTGTCCTATATGGCCCAGTGGCTCAGCCTCCCCAGGTGCCTGACATGGACACTTTTGGTGCACCCCTTTGTGGACTGTGTGTACAGCCTTGTTGTAGTTAAGCCTTGATTGTTGTTGGTATCACTGGGGGGAATTGACCTCCAGGCCAATTGGCTGTGAGGATCAGCTGTGTCTACGCCAGGAGAACTTCTGTGCTGGAGACAGCCTTATGAGACAAGACTTGCAAAATTGCAAAAGCCTCTGTGCTCAGCTTGGATGGGGTGGAGTCTCAGGGCTGAGCAGACAGCCTTGGTTTCCTGTCAGCCCTGCCCTATGAGGCCCCTGAGTCTCAGTGTCCCTCGGTAATCTCTGCAAGCACCTCTTAGAGAAAGCCGCCCTCGAGTTTCACCCGCAGTCGGGAGCTTTCGCCTTCCTCCCCCTAGATAAAGCCAGCGGCACACTCAGCAGTCAGTCTTCTCTGCATGCACTTGCGCGTGCGCCTCCAGACCTCTGCCTTTTGTGGCTCCCCTGAGTTTCTGTGCGCTCCTCTCTTTTCCCAACAGTCCTGACTCGCCCTGTATGAGTCTGAGACTCCAGGGTCTCACCCGTAACTGGGGTTCAGTGCAGTCGGAACTGGGATTCAGTACAGTTGGGAGCTTCTGTCTTTCTCCCGCTAGAGAAAGCTAGCCAGGCACTCAGCCTCCTGTCCTCTCTGTGCGCGTGTCTCCGTGCCTCAGCCTTTTGCTGATCCTCTGAATCTCCATGTGCCCCTCTCCTTCTAGTTGTAGAATTTCCACTCAGCCAGCTTTCCTGTGGTTCTGGATGATGTCTGTTCTGTCTTTTAGCTGTGGTTTTGAAATTGTTGTGCAAGGCAGCAGTTTAGGTGTCCTATGCCGCCATCTTGGTTTCTTTCTAGATGCTTTTTAATAGCAGTACTTGGTCACAGAAATCATAACTGTTGATCCTCTGAGGTTCTGTTAATCTCCACCCAAGGGTCACAGACACTCATTATTTGCTGACCAATGGACCTAGGGCCTCTCAGGGGAAGGGAGTGGGAGGAGGATAGTTTCTTGAGCTGACTCATTCACAGGCCCTTGAAATAGGGTCCTTGGTATTGGGATGGCAGTTTGATGAGTAAACCAGTAGCGATTGTTCTCCATTCAAGTTACACAGTTTACCATGTGGTCTAGGCTGGGTAAAACACACATGTGAGGGAATTCGTGGAGTTTATTGCTTACTTTTGCCTGCTTTAGAAAAATCAGTGTCCAGTGTACTAGAACTATGTTATTTTTGAGAAGTATCGATTTGATGATAACGGATGTGGAAATCTGTAATGTCAACTATGTCTTTCCATCTAATAGCTGTGTTATCCTTGTAATTGTGCCAACTTTTGCTAAACATTAATGTGAATGCAAAAACTGAACAAAAACTGGAATTAAGTCTATGGAAACCAAATTTAAGCCCCTGCTGGTCAAAATTCAGTCACAAATAGTGTCACAGTAACACCTAAAAGAGATCCAAATAAATGGAAACAGTCTTGTATTGTTTCTAAATCCACATGTTTTCTAGTAGGCACTTAATTTTCTTTATTTGTAAGAAGGTCTCTGACCCACATTATAGGTGACATGTACCAGTCCCCAATGCAAAGCAACAAGGCTAAGGGTTTATGGAAGCCAACTAGAGTAATTTCTGACTACCATTTTCTATTCTAACACCTATGTATGAAATAAAAATATAAGAAAAATAAAATCTGTACATATGTTATATTATAGTTTTTCACTGCATTTATGCCCATGACCTGCAACATGAAATAGAAACACAGGGTCTGTGATTGCAGCCTCCTCATTCCAAACGTTGCCTTACATTTTCCTACCCAATCAGTCCCTCTGCTGTTGAATTACAGAGTTAATTTCTCATCATCAGTTTTACGAATGTTCCATGTGGGCACATGATTTTCCTTTTTATTGCCTAGGATTATTACTGGGTAAACATGTGAATAACAAAATTGGTGGCAGAACATTTTAGGAAATGAAAGTCATACCCAAGGTAAAAACACGTTTTACACAGTCTGATCTTATTTTATTGCTAAAATAGATTATTCTGTATGGACATGTCTCATATTAGCAGAGCAGCTCCCTGGCCCAGAATAGAGGCGCACAGCCGTGCGCCACCTACTGGGACGATAGAAAATGACATGCATAAGTGCATGCAGAGAAGACAACAAACCCAGGAGACAATGGTGCTTGGCTGTCAAGCCAGGCTTCAGAGAGGCTTTCAAATTATACAGAGTGCTTCCAGGAACTCCAGGTGTGGAAACAATAAAGTGGAGAACGTGGCCACACTAAATGATGCCTGGCCACGCGTACATGGGCAGGTGGTAGTGATTATACTGCAGGTAGTCAAGGATGCTCCTCTCCACCAGCGTCTTGTAGATGCTTTCCTCGAAAACTCTTTTGAGGTATGTCCTGGGCTTCTCAGTCAGGTTAATTTCCTCATCAACTACCTGATGGGCTAGTTGTTCTATGGAGGGAAGTTCTTCCTCCTGGAAAACACAGTAAGAGGCCAAATACAGAAATTATGTTAAGCCCCATGAGGAGAACAGTTGCATTAACATGAAGAACATAGTGCTCAGTTCCTCAAGGATGGTCATTGTTTCCTGGCTTTTAAAAAATATTTTCGATTGTGGCCAAATATACATGACAAAATTTACCATTTACCCATTTTTAAATGTATATTTCAGTGGAATTAAGGACATTCATGTTGTTATGCAACCATCTCCAGAATCTTTTTATCTTCCCAAACTGAAACTCTGTCCCCATTAAACACTAAGGTCCCATCCCCACTCCTCCCAATTCCTGGGAACCACCATCCTACTTTCTGACTCAATTATTTTGACTACTCCAGGGACCTCATAAAAGTGGAATTATATAGTATTTGTCTTTTTGTGAGTAGTTTACTTCACTTAGCATTACATCCTCAAGGTTCATCAAGCATGGTACTTTTAAGCTCTTGATTTTCATATAAAAAAATGATCTGTAATCATACTTATTTTAAAGGGAGTGATTAAATGTTTTTTTTTAAATTATATTTTTATTGATTTTAGAAGAAGGGAGAGGGAGAAAGAGATTGAAATATCCATGATGAGAGAGAATAATTGATTGGCTGCCTCCTGCATGGGCCCTACTAGGGATTGAGCCTGAGCCCACAACCCAGGCATGTGTCCTTGAACGGAATCGAACCCTGGATCCTTCAGTCTGCAGCCTGACATTCTATCCATTGAGCCAAACAGGCTAGGGCTGATTAAACATTTTTACATGAAAACTCCTAGATGGTTTACTTCACTTGGTTAGATCCTTAAGAAATAGGATTGTTAAACCTTAGAATACATTTGTAAAGCCAAATTTCATTGATATCTCTGAAGAGAGGGCTCCGGGAGAATAAAGTTATGTGAAGTTCAGAATCATATGCTGTGTATTTCCCTAATATCGTAGGGATTTCTCCTCAACATTTTATTCCAAAAATATTCAAACACACAGCAAGTTGACAGAATTATACCTGGATTCTATGGCCAACTTTGCACTATATTTGCTTCATCTGCCCATGTATCTATTTATAGGAGGATTAATATAAAAAGCACGTCACCAAGATTTGAGCTGCATGCTTTCTGAACACTACAATAATTGCAAATTACCTTAAAGGAAGAGTAACATGGACTTTGATGCTATATTTATTTGAACTTCCAATAATTCTTTTTATTTTGAACAAAAAAGTGGATAACTTGCAGAGTTCCACTGCATCATCAATTTATTAATAGTAAGAACTTATAGATAAAAATATATTCCAACTATAGGGAGGCATAGGGAAATTATCACTTGGTTTTTTAAGTGAGATCCTACTAAATATTAGAGGTGCTGAATCATTTGATTGCCCCCAGCAGCTCCCAAGCTTATATGCTGCCATATATATATATATATATATATATATATATATATATATATATATATCCTGTCTCTTCTCCCTTAATTTTTCAGGAGAATTATATTAGGCAAAAAGCAATCAATTATTTTTATTCCTATAATAATTATTGAAGACTTTGGGATCTTATATAACGCTGCTCTGATATGGGGGTAAATAGTATAAAGTCAAAAAACAGAGCTTTTAAATTTGCCTAAGACAAATCTCTAGATTGTAAACAGGTTTTTTGTGCTTTTCATTTGCTTCTTATAGTGTGATCTCTCTAAGTGTGTCCACCTTCCCTCTCAGTGTGACCATCTCCCCTCTCAAAGTGCTCACCTATGACCAACCCATGTCCCAATGCCACATAAAGTACATGATCCTTTGTGTCTGGGTCTTTCATTTAACATAGTGTTTTGATGTTCATCCACTTTGTAGAATGTCTCAGGACTTCATTTCTTTTTATGGCAGAATAATACTACATTCTGCGGATATACCATGTTGTTTATCCATTGATCCGTTGAAGGCATTTGGGATGTTTATTCTGAATAGTGCTGCTATGAACATTCATGTATGAGTGTCCATTTGGATTTTTAAATTCTTTGCATGTACATACCCAGGAGTGCAGTGACTAGGTCATATAATAATTCCATGTGTAAGTTTTGAGGAACCATCAAACCATTTTCCATAGCAACTGAACAATTTTACATTCCCATCAGCAATGTGTGAGGGTTCCAATTTTTCTATATTCTTGCTAATACTTGTTATATTGTTACTTTTTTTGTAGAGCCAGCCTAGTGGGTGTAACATGACATTTCATTGTGGTTCTGCTCTGCATTTTCCTAATGATTGATCATGTTAATATCTTTACATATGTAAATGACTTTACTTCTAGACTCTCAATTTTATTTCATTGATCTGTCTATCTTTATATAAGTACCACACCTGTCTTGGATACTGTTGATTTGTAGTAAGTTTTAAAATTTTATAGAGTACTAGAGGCCCGGGACACTAAACTTTATAGAGTACTAGAGGTCCAGTGCATGAAATTCGTGCACTGGAGGGTGTGTGTGTGTGTGGGGGGTGTCCCTCAGCCCGGGATCCTTCAGAATGTCCCTCTTGCAGTCCAGGATCCCTCGGGGGATGTCCACCTGCTGGCTTAGGCCCAATCCCCAAGGGACAGTTAGACATCTCTCTCATAGTCTGGGGCTCTTGCAGCCCGGGAGCCCTCACTCCTTACCACCCACCTGCAGCTGTGAGCCCGGCTTCTGGCTGAGTGGCACTCTCTCAGGGGAAGCGCACTGACCACCAGGGGGCAACTCCTGCATTGAGCGCCTGCCCTCTGGTGGTCAGTGCATGTCATAGCGACCAGTCATTCCATCAGTGGTTCTGCCATTTGGTCAATTTGCATATTAGGGTTGTATTATATAAGATGTCCTTTGATTTTTGTTTTAACAGCCAAAATTGTTTTGGCTGCTTAGAGTCCCTTGCATTTCCATGTAAATTTTAGGATTGGCTTTGCCTTCTACAAAACATACCATTGGGATTTTGATAGGATTGCATTGAAGTGGTGGATTGTTTGGGATAGTATTGCCATCTTAACAATATTAAGTCTTCAAATCCATGAACACAGATATGTTTCCATTTCTTTGGTTTCTTTCAGAAATGCTTTGTTTTCAGTGTGCAAGTCTTGCACCTTCTTGGTTAAATTTATTCCCAAGTATTCTATTATTTTGATGCTATCATAAATTGAACTGTTTTCTTAGTTTCATTTTTGGATTATTCATTGTTAATGTAGATCACTGATATTGTATGATCTTGTATCCTATAACTTTGCAGAATTTATTTGTTAGCTCGAATGTTATTTTGTGCATTTTATAGGATTTTCTATATATAAGATCATGTCATTGGAGAAGATAGTTTTCCTTCTTCCTTTCCAATGTGGAAGCCTTTTTTCTTTTCTTTTTCATGCCTAATTGCTCTGGTTAGAACTTCTAGTACAATGTTAAATGTGATGAAAGCAGGCATCCTTGCCTTTTTCCAAATCACAGAGGTAAAGCATTCACTCTTTCATCATCATTGTATATATACTTTATTAGGCTGGGACAGTACCCTTCTACTTTTTTTTTTTTTTAACTGCTTCTACCATGAAAGCATGTTAGATTTAGCCAAATGCTTTTTCTGAATCAATTGAGGTGATAGCATTTGCCCCTTCATTCTATTTATGTAGTGTACTACATTGACTAATTTTTATATGTTGAACCACTCTCCCATTTTTTGGGTAAATCTTACTTGGCCATGGTTTTATGCTTCTGGATTTAGTTTGCTAGTTATCAGTTGAAGATTTTTGCATTTTAACCCATAGGGTATATTGCTCTGTGGTTTTCTTTTCTTTTGATGTCTTTGTCTGGTTTTGGTGTTAATTCTTTAAAGTGAAGTCATTTGGGCCTAGGCTTTTCTTTGCTGGGAGATTTCTGATTACTGATTCAATACTTTCATTTTTTATAGATCTGTTGAGATTTTCTATTTCTTTTGAGTCAGTTTTTATAGTTTACATGTTTCTAGGAATTTGTACATTTCATCTAGGTTATTTAATTGATTGGCATACAGTTCTTTATAGTATTCTCTTATAATCCTTTTTACTTCTGCAAAGTCAGTAGCAATGTCTTTCTGATTTTAGTAATGTATCTTTTTTCTTAGTCAGTTTGGTTCAAGGTTTGTCAATTTTGTTGATTTTTTTCAAAGAACCAACTTTTGTTTTCATCAATTTTCTCTGTCATTTAAACATTTTTCTATTTCACTTATCTCCACTAAAATTTTTATTATTTCTTTCCTCTGCTAGAATTGGGTTTTGTTGGGTTTTCTTTTTCTAGTTCCTTGAGATATAAAATTAGATTATTGACTTGAAAACTTCCTTTTTGAAAACTTTTTATTGAGTGATTGATTTGAGAGAGAGAGAGAGAGAGAGAAAGAGAGAGAAACACTGTTTTGCTGTTCTACCTATCTATGTATTCATTGGTTGATTCTTGTATGTACCTCAATCAGGGCTTGAACCCGCTACCTTGGCATGTTGGGATGATGCTCTAACCAACTGAGCTCTAACCAATTGGCCAGGGCAAGATCTGCCTTTCTTTCTTTTTTTTCTTTCCCTCCCTTCCTCCCTCCCTCCCTTCCTTCCTTCCTTCCTTCCTTCCTTCCTTCCTTCCTTCCTTCCTTCCTTTCCTTCTTCATGTAGGTATTTACTAGTATAGCTATGAATTTTCCTCTGAAAGCTGCTTTTGCTGCATTCCAGAAATTTTGGTTTGTTGTGTTTTCATTTTAATTAGTCTCTAAGTGTTTCTAACATCCCATTAGATTCCTTCTTTGAAATAAAAGAAGTTGCTTAAGAATATGTTGTTTAATTTCCACAAATTTGTGATTTTTTTGTTTTCTTTTTGTTTTTGATTTCTAGTTTCATTTCATTGTGGTTAGAGAATATACTTTGTATGATTTAAATATTTATAATTTATTGACAATCATTCTGTAGTCTAACATATGGCCTATCCTAGAGAATGATCCATGTGTACTTAAGAAGAATGTGCATCTTGCTATTATTGGGTAGAGTGTTCTATATATATGTGTTAAGACTAGTTCTTTTATAGTGCTGGCCAAGTCCTCTGTTTCCTTACTGATCTTCTGATTATTCTATGCATTATTATAAGTGAGATAGTGAAGTTTCCAACTATTATTTTAGAACAATCTCTTCCTCCAATTCTATCAACTTTTGCCTTATATATCTTGGGGTTCTGTTGTTAGATGTATGTATGTTTATAATTGCTATATAGTTCTTAAAGAATTTTGAAGGTAATTTTTACTCCACATTTCACTCTGGTCAATGATTCTTTGGTTTCAGTCGCAGCTGACTGCAGTGCCAATGGATTTCCTCTTTCCATCCACAGAAGGATTTGATAGGCCATATGTTAGACTACAGAATGACTTCACATTTAAAGAATTAACACCAAAACCAGACAAAGACATCAAAAGAAAAGAAAACCACAGAGGAATATTCCCTATGGGTTAAAATGCAAAAATCTTCAACTGATAACTAGCAAACTAAATCCAGAAGCATAAAACCATGGCGAGTAGATATAACTCATATCCAGTTTTCAGCCAACACTGTTGAAGCTCATTGAGATGTCTTATAATGAGCTTTTTAAAATAAATGACATGTAGATTTGAGGCGACTTATAACAGTTATAGATAATAGTCTTTTATTTCTTTCTCCACATGTGGAGAAAGAGGAAAATTGATATGCTAAGCTCTAGGATAGCATAGTTTATGGGACTGAAGTTCTGAATTGCCCTGAGGAAAAGGTACAGACTGAGATGAAATGGGTTACAGCAACTCAATATGAGAAAAAGGAATTACTGTTATTCTTTAGGGATGGCTATGCTCTCTATTTCCCTAATATCAGACTCTTAAATGAAATTCCTGCATGTGTGCATCTGACTGGCATTTCCATTGTCAGCCTGTCTCCACTATAACTGTCACCACCACTGCTCCCTGTGGTGGTCGGCACGTGCTGACAGCCTTCTTCTTTGCCATGTTCTTGCACACATCACATCCCCTCCTTCATGCCTTCCTCAGCTCTCCCAGGTGGAAGCAGCTAGTCCCTGTTCCCCAGGGATCTGAGCTGGGGGCAGAGACCACTGCCCGCACCACCTCTTCCTGTGGCCTTTTCCCTTTACAAATACAAACATGGAAAACAGAACAGTCCCCAGTGGGACTGTTTCTTTCAGAAGTTTCATCTTCTGGAAATCTAAAACCCACAAGAATGGTTGGGGAGCCTTTAGTGTGTCTTCCACAAATGCCCATGGCCACTTCTGACCTCCTTTAAGGGCCCGCTGCCCATGCTGTTTTTTTTTTATAGTAAACAACCCACAGCAAACTGTCTGTTCATTGGTACAAGCTGACAGTTCTCAGTGAGCACCATGAAAAGCGAATCACTGGGTTTGACAGTTTACTTAGAAAGATGAAGGAAAAGCTTCCCTTTTAAGCTTTATACCTAAAACCCTTGGCCCTATGCAAAACGTTTACAGAGAGGCTCAGAGCTGGGGTTTAGAGGAATTTGGCACAGAGTGTTGATGGTAAGTCATAAAGGGATGGTTGTTTACTATGGGGCAGCAGTGAGCTGCAGATTACATTTTGAGAGGCAGTGGGAATCTGAAAATCAAAGGGAGTGCAGTCAGCACCAGTCTTACCACCCAGACTCACAGTTCCCCGGAGGCGGAGCCTCAGGATGAAGTGCAGGGACTTCCTGATCTGTGACTGCAGTCCCCTCTGCCCCTCTCATGGATACTTACCTGCAGGTCCCTACCTATGTGGATCCTAAAGACAACTGAGTTTGATTTAAACTGTAAACCCATTTTTCTCATTCTGAAGCTACTTCAGATTGGTAAAACTATTTCAATTTCCCAGCTTGCACTCCAGGAATAAAATTGACAAACAGGGGTTAGATGGGGTGGGCAAGGAAGAGAAGGTACCACGCCACACAGTTTAGCCCTGTGTGGCTCAGTGCCTACGTTCCTATCTTTGGAGTGAGAGACCTTTGAGTCTGAAGCTTGCTGGCTACTGACTAGCTGTGTGACCACAGCAGGTCACTTAAAATCTTCAGCTGCAGCTTTCTCATTAGTAAAGAGCAGAGGGTAACAGCACCTCCGCCCACATGAGTGGGTTCCTGTTGGGATGAGAACAGAGACGCAGGACTTGCCCATTGAGACAGTAGAACGTGGTGGAAGCGCAGCCGGTGCCTGCGTGGAGCGAGGCAGAGCCTCTGATGGGTACTGGGCCACTTTTTGAGCACAGGTGTTAACCTTCTCCTGCTCTGGTGAGGACTCCAGTGTTGAAACAAATAACTTAAAGTTTCACAGATATTTTACTATTTACATTGCAGAGTTGAATTTCTTGCAGAACAGGGAGCCTTTGGGCTGTGTCGCCTCACTTCCATCTAAGTCTGTGTTGTTTTGAGACAGGTTTTGGTTATAGGAGAAGTGTGTTTGGACATTTGATGACTTCTCTTTACATGTTTAAAACAGCATGTGCACACATGTGTAGTGAAGGCCGAACAGACATAAACTAAAGGAATGCAAGCTTCACTCCTGAGGGCGAGTAGATATAACTCATATCCAGTTTCCAGCCAACGCTGTCAGCTGATGATGAAAATACAATTATTTGTAAAAAGGAAAAAGGAAGTTGCCCCTCATAAAAAGATTTAAAGAATCCATGTTCCCTGAATATCACCATCATGTTTACATACTCCGTAGTTTGTTTACATGAAGTACAGATAGTTTTAAAAGTAAAACCATAAAGTGGGAATGTAGGGAAAAGTCTAAATAATCAACCATACAAATTGCTTATAATTTTCAAGGAATAACACACATATCCATTAATCACTCTTACCTCCTTGGAGGTTAACATTTGGCGTAACTCTTTCCTGAGATCAATAAAACGATCGTGAAAGAGGGCCATGCACCAGGGCTCCGTGAAGTAGCTAGTGAGGAAAGAAAAGATTGTTAGCTGGAAACCCTCTCATTACCACTAATAAAGTATTTACCTGCTTTTTTGCCTTTGTAAATTACAATCCTGGCCCCATTGCAATCGTTTGCTCCTAAAATGCCCCGTGGAACAGCCTAGCCAATCAATTTTTTAAATGGATGTTCCTGATGTAGGGCCAGGTTCCATAATTACATTCAAAGTGGTTTAATTCAGAGCTGGGGCAAGACCCAGTGAAGAATCCTGATTTTATCAGAATTTAAAAGCCTGAAGACTTGTAAAGAACGGTGTCTCCATTATCTGCCCTCGTTTGAGAAAAACAGATTGCAGGATTAACTGAACTGCTGCATAAACAAATTAAATTTGGGGAGACAATAACACAAACGTTGCTCATCATTAAGGTTTCTGGATTAATAATGACCAGAAAAACAGGCCGCCTCGGTGTTGCAACACGGTCCTCGTACAATTGCCCTGATGCTTAATTGAATCTCTGTTAGGAGAGCAGCTCTCTTAGTGTTTGTATTTGCTAACTTTTCACAGAAAACTGCTTGGATACATGCTTTCTTTCACGGGAACAATATGGCCATCCTTTATTTACTGATTGCTGAAAATCTGATGCATTCTTGGAATAACCAAGAACATTTGTTGGTGTTCTAAACTCTTACTTTATTTGAATGCTAAGTGTCTTGGAACAGGAAACTTCACTGCTTCAGGGTTAGAGACACATCGATTTATGCAGGCTTCACTCTTACTGGATATCTGTCATCCCTGTTACTGTTAATGGATGTTATATCTATGTACAGGGGAAGAAAAAAAGAAAAACTGGTGCCCACACGCAGATGGGCACCTTCTGTTTTCCGAGGCTTAAAGTTAATTCTCGGGGAAGCAGCTAATGAGTCCCAGGGCCTATTGAGGTATTAAAAGACAAATCTAATGACAAAAGTCTGTGCTATGAGCAGCATGGATTTAACTCTATCTGTTATTACCTATCATCTACTCACTTGACCAGAACATGACCCAATTTCATGCTTAATTACCTACTTGGTTGTTCAGATCATATATTCATCCAACTATTAATTTTACTAATATTTACTCCTTCCCCATTCTGTGCTCAGAACTGATTGGGTACTGGGGAAGCAGCAGGGACCAAAACAGACAAACATTCTTTATATTCGAGCCACAAATAAGTAAATATACAAAATGTTAGAGAATGAGAGCTGCTTAGGAGAAAGCATAAATCCAGAAAGGACAGGAGGAGGCCAAAGAAAGCCTAAGTCACATAAGGCGGTGACTTACTTAGTGAGTAAGCACCTGAGGGGAGGGAGAGCGCAAGCCTGGCGGAAATTGCAGGGAACAGGCTTTGGAGAGAGGGAACAGCAGGCACAAATGGTGAGCAGAGGCAGGGGTTTGCCCAGACCATGTAGGGAGGTGGGATGGATATAAACAAAGGGCAAGTGGTAGGAGATGAGCTCAGGAAGGTGATGGGTGGGAAGGTTGCTCCTAGAGGCAGGGGTATAGTCAGAGCTGTTGTGTAATCGCTCCATAGCTATCTAGCTCAGCGTTTGCTGCAACAGGCATCCTATATTTGTTCATGAAATAAATGAATAATGAATGAACGAATGCACATTGCACTGTGTATATTCTATATGCCTGGCCTTGATTGGTCTTTCATTGATACAGAATAAAATTGTGCCAAATAAATAGGTGACAAAACTGCAAAATACCCCAAGTCTGAAGAAAGGAGGAAATTCAATGGGAACAGCGGGAAAGCTGTGTATGAAACCAGGGTTTAATGATGGTCTTTCTGAGCCCTGCAGCTCGCAAAGATGTGTCAGGGTGTCAGGAGGGCATCCAATGGAAATCAGTCAGGGATTGCTCACCTCTGGTGATACTCAAGGCCACTGAACTTCGAATGAAAGCAGTCCAATCAATGGGAGTCCTAGCTACAAGGTTCTGGGCCCCTACAAACCCTGGCCAATGTCCAACATCTAATTCTTGGAGTAAAGACATTGGGACAGGGCTGGCTGCCCAGGAGGGATCAGCTCTGTGGGGTGATGTTTTGACCCGTCTTAGACGGTAGCTTCTTAGACCAACACATCAATGATAACTGAAGTCCAGACACTTAAGCACAGCTTTTCCAGGGTGGCCCTGCCTCTTAGGTCTAAACAATTTCTAGAGAAGCCTAAGGGAACTATGGATATGCCAGTATTGAAACTACCATAATCCCTAAGTTAGAAACCAAAGGGCCCTTTTAAACTTGTTGCTCTCTTTCCTCAATTACTGCGCCCCCTCTCCTCCTCCCCATGTGGTTCCGTGCACCATCAGGAGTTCCTGCCCGCCCTCTTGTTTTGGTGGTCCACAGCCACCTCCTTCTAGGCAGCATATGCTCTGTCTCAGCTTTCCTCGCCCAGCCTGGCTCTGTTGCCACAACCAGGTGCTGTTCAGGCAGTCTTTCTGTCTATTGCCTTGGCAACTCTCATCTCTTCATTATCTTCTCCAAAGAGATAGTTTTGCGGAAATCCCACTTCCCTTAGGTCACGCTGCTGCCCACCCTGGGCTCTGGCCCACCATCTAACGCCCATATTTGCATAGCCTCCATTCACAAAGCCAAACACACAAGGCTGGAGAAGTAAGTGGCCCTTAATCCTCTGTCTGCCCAGTGCTTCAGGGGGAAGGGTGATGAGGAAGTTGGATGCACTGCCATTTCTTCCTTTTCTTGGCTATGAAACGCTCCATGGCTTCTCACACCAGCATCCAGAAGAAATGACACCTTGGACTTGGCGACCCCTGTTCACATCACAGTACATTGAACGGCTTATACAGGGCCCTAGCAGACCTGAAATTGCATTTCTCTCACACTCCCTACCCCTGCCTCCTGTGGAAAAACATCTTGGTATCCCCATCCAGAAGGTCACAATTTGTGTAGCCAACTGCTACCCATATTCCTGGAAATTGCCAGTAGCAGCCACCTACACTAATAAAAGAGAAAGATGCAAATTGGCCATACCTCCATGATGCCCACCAGCCAATCAGGAGTGAGTATGCAAATTAACCCAACAAAGATGGTGGGTTAATTTGCATACACAGGCAGTGAGTGAAGACTGAAGACTGAAGATGACTAAAAACTGAAGACAACTGAAGACTGAAGAGGCTTGGCTTCTCTGCTGCAGTCGGAGTGAAGGCTTGGGCCCTGGGTGCTGGCAGCCAGGGGAAGGAAGGCCTATTGCATGAATCTTCATGCAATGGGCCTCTAGTTTTTATATCAAAATAAAAAGAGGTTTCATAGAATTCTATTTGGATTTCACTTTTTTTTGTCTTTCAAGAAAGAAGTCTTGGGCTCCATTAAAACAGGGAGTGATAATGAAGTAATACCCTTGAAACCAAACCAACAAGTAGACTTCTGAAGGCTCCTTTTAGATTTTATTGCAGTTTCAGTGGTGGTCCCCAGAGACATTATCCACAAGGCCATGAAATGATAGGGCTCCCACACCTGGGAGAGCGGGCGCAGATTCCTACCCCACCTGGAGGGCAGCTTCTGCACATCTGTCTGCAATATCAGGCATCCCAGACTGCCCATGGACTAAGTTAAACCTGGACAAAGTGAAGTAGTTGTTAATTTGTAGGGTGGTTGTTAGATGTAAAGTGTTGTGGGTACAAGTGAAAGGAATCTTCTGATTAAGGGGAAAAAAAATGGTACCAAAAACCTACCTAGTGAAGAATTTCACTTGCAACGTCCTTCTCCAGGTCTTACAGAAACTGATTTTCTGGTAGTAATTTTTAAAAAAATACGTTTTTATTGATTTCAGAGAGGAAGGGAGAGGGAGAGATAGAGAGACATTAATGATGAGAAAGAATCGATTGTCTGTCTCCTGCATGGCCCCTATTGGGGATGGATCCGGAAACCTGGGCATGTGCCCTGACAGGGAATAGAACGAGTGACCTCCTGGTTCATAGGTTGATGCTCAACCACTGAGCCCCACCGGCTGGATTTTGGTCGCCTTGTTTAAAGGGCTCACCAGATGACCTCGGGGGTCATTGTGATGCGGATGCCTTTCCAGGCTGTGGACCTTAGTCACTGAACACTCACAGCCCCCAAATAGCCTGGCTTGTGCCCATGATTCACTTTCATGTTCTCCAAGACCTGGTTTGCTTCTGGAAAATTAATTTAAAAAAAATAATCGATTTTTCTTTTCAGAGCAGTACAGAGTTCCCACATACTCTCCCTTTCCCTCAGTTTCCCTGTTACTAACACCTTGCATTAGCATGGCACGTATGTTATAATTCACAAACCAATATCGATACATTGTTCTTAGCTAAAGCCTGAAGTTTGCACTGGTGTTCATTTGCTGTGTTGCACATTCTGTGGAGTTGACAAATGCAGGTTTACTTCCGAGGACTTCAATTCTCCACTACTTTTGTAAATAATATACTTTTCTCAGAAGCCCCAGGAAATGTCGACTCGTGGAACTGAATTAACCATTTCTGGTCGATAAGGTCCAATCGTTAAGAGATTGATCAGACTTCTCCAGAGCTCCTCTTCATGAGCTCATTCGGCCTATTGTATCGACAGAATCACACAGTCTGGAAGGGGATCTGCTAACTAGCTTGGCCATTGGTCACTCTGAAGGCCGAGGAAAATAGATCGACAAGGCACACTGAAAAAACTGCATGCACTGGCCTCAGAGAAAGGTACAACACGTCTAAGGGAAAAGAACAGTGGGTGAAGGGTGTTGCTCTTTCCAATCCTGGTTCTTATCTCTAAGGCCAAGGCCTCTGGGAGGCCAGCAGGAAAGGGGAGCTGAGGAGGATCAAGGCTGCACCCCCAGCATCCACACAATTCAACTGGAAATTGCTAGACTACTCAACAGTTCAGAACAAGGAGGTGGGTGGTTGGAGAAGAAAAACATCTCTTTCTCCACGATCTCTGTGTTTTAAATGAAAAGCACTCTAGTGTTTCCTTGGTGTGATACAACTTAGTTTTTGCTTTTAGACCCATTAAGAGGATCCCCAGCTGCCACTCACACCTGCACAGAGGTTTGCCCGAGATGGACACGCCTCTCTGCGTGGCCTGTTCACCTGGTAGGGCCTACAGCTGGGCGGCCTGCAGGCTGCCCTTTGAGAATGAGTTTCTCACGGTACCTGCCCTTTCTTGTCCTGGCGGCACCTTAAATTCACAGCAGAGGACAGACAGTTCTCCTACAATGCCCGCCTGTAGGCTATGCTCAGCGGAGACTCTGAGCCTTGTGATACCCTGGGCTGAGCCCGGCTGTTAGGACCTGTCTCTCCCATTTACATTCTAATACACAGAAGATAGGAAGTGACAACGTCCTGGTATGTAATAAAGGGGCCAGGTATGACCTACAAACTTGTTTGCTTTGGCCTGAGCAACATTTGGAAATTGGATTTCTGGCCTTTCTTTAAAAAATAGATCACATTTGTCAACGCTGGGTCCTCACTGCTATGCGGCAGCCATCAGCTCTGTCAGCTCCCAGCAACCTACACTAGGTGTGCCACGCCTGGTTCTGGGGTTAGGGTGAGATAGAGTCAGGCTGATAAACACAGTTTCTGAGGCCACCTGTCCCACATCCCCTTCTCCCTGCTGGTTTGTGTGCTGAGACCATAGATGCTATGTCCTGTCTTCCTTCCTCCTTCCATCCATCCACCTGTCTATTTATCCAGAACCTCTCTCCATCCTAATGGATGAGGCATTTCTCTTTATTTCCAATGCCTACTTTCCCCTGGTTCTGTTCCCTGCTGCCTTGGTCTACCCTCAACCAATACTCTTCCTTCCCCTTTGTGTTTCTCTGACCTAGGCGTCTTCCAGAGCTTCTGACGAAAGGGAAGACCTAGGGGGCCATTCTCTGCCATGAAATCATGTGCCACACACACTGCCAACATGTAGAGAACCACAGTGAGGATGTGGTCCCCAGCCCACAAGTGCACACAGGAAGGCAGAAGTGCCGGAGGAGCTTACGCCCACGCAGCACTGAAGGGCTGGGAGGGGGACGCTCTGGGAGGGCTGAGGCGAGAGCATCACTCAGAGCGAGTGAAACGTGGTCCTAAGCTCACCTCTCTTGGGCTCATGTTTGCCAAACTTCAGTCTCCTTGAGAACCCATCCATTTTTGCAAGGACTATGTTGATTTCAAATTTTTTTTCAATTAATTTGCTCTATTGTTGTTTGTTTGTTTTTTAAATATATTTTATTGATTTTTTTTTACAGAAAGGAAGGGAGAGGGAGAGAGAGTTAGAAACACCAATGAGAGAGAAACATCAATCAGCTGCCTCCTGCATACCCCCTAGCGGGGGTGTGCCCACAACCAAGGTACATGCCCTTGACTGGAATCAAACCTGGGACCCTTACTTAAGTCCACAGGCCAACACTCCATCCACTGATCCAAACTGGTTAGGACTGTTGTTGTTTTTTAATAAAAAAAAAAACTACTCTGTCTTAAGTAATAATATCTGTGAAATCACAGATTTAATGTGCTTGTTACATTTTTTCTTATTCTTATTGACATTATGCCATAATTAGTGAAGATGTGTGGCTCTACAGCCTAAGGAATCTTGAATACCACCTGCGGATGCCCACTACACTCCGGGACCCATTTTTTCTTTGCCGTGGAGCCACTGTTGTATTCATCTGGGGACACAAACCCACAGACATTGTGCTAAGTAGTTTCTGTGCACTATCTCACTTTGTCCTAATTCCAATTCTCTAAAGCGGGTCTGGCTGGCTCAATTTACAGATGAGGAAATAGATTCAGAAAAGTTAAATGATTTGCCCAAGGTTACATAACTAATAAGGGGCTGAAACGGGTCTTAACCATCATCTCGTGACATGTAAGTTCATGCTCCAAATAGCTCCACAACCAGATCTCACTTCCTTGTACTTGTTCCTTAGCCTTTCTAGCAACTTTCTGAATCACCCCAGATTCCTCAGTATCCCTGCATTAGTTAATATTAGGTTTGATTGTTATAGCAAACTTCAAAATAATAGTGCCTTTTTAAAGGCATAGGTGTAGTTTTATTTTATGTAAAGAATGTCCAGGTAGGATGTCTAGGACTGGCATGGTGGTTCCATGGACATCAGATCATAATACTGTCCAGGGGGCCATTGGCCTCATGGTACAAAACAGCTGCCGAGCTTCAGCCATCATATACATGTCTTAGGTAGAGAAAGGGAAAAAGAGGGCCTTCCCCTCTCCTTTAGGGAGAATTGCTAAAAGTCTCACATAACACTTTTACTTATATCTTACTGGCCAAAGGTTGTTCACATGATTTCCTTGGCTGCAGGGGAGGGTGGGAATCATTGTCATTTATTTTAGGTACCATGCAACGTTCTATAAATCAGGATTCTGTTTCCGAAGAGGAGAGAATGGATGTTGTATGTGCTATGATGCCCAACAGACTGCATAGCACCTACGTTTTATCAAAATATTTTCTTAAAGTTAAATTTATAAAAACTGGGAGAATGTATTTAGTTGAAGTTATAAGAGCTTTCATTTAAACTATCATTTTAAATGAAAAGCTACCCCCAAAATAAACTTTCTGGCAAAAAACAAAACAAAACAAAACAAAAAACAAGCCTCACCAGTATTTTCTGTGTGTGAGAGCCACCTCCAAGCCAGGGCTCCTTGAGTTCTGCGCCACCTGAGTTGGCTTTAACAGAGGAGAGCAGGGAGCAATCTGTGTTTACACTGTAAGGTTGCTTCTGGTGATTTTATTCTGCCCATGAAAGAAAGTGGATTCTTTCATTTCAATACAATTTTCAAAAATAAGAATAAGAACAAATAAGTATTTCCTGTTAACCTTAGGTTTGTTTGGAAATTAAATTACACAATTCTGAGGCAGTGGAGTTTGCTCAGGGAGACCACATATTGCACGAGCAGATGCAGGCCTGTGCTGCACTGCCACAAAACAACCCCAAAGATGGAAATGGAAGTTTAATTGTAAATATCTCCTGTCCAACTCGAGTTTGCCAGAATCTCTATCTATTCAGTGTACTGCTTCGAGGTAGATTAGAAAGGTGAGATTAATGATTTTGAAAGCAAAGCCAACTAGTTATTTGATAAGCAGTTGTAATTGTCACCTGCTAAAGATCTAGTAACAGAAAAACAAGTATCCTCTGAATGCAATTGGGCTACAGTTTTGCTGTCACAATCTAGCACTGGCCCAAACAGACAATGGGTGTTTACTGCTCACTGGCACCAAAACTAAAATGCTGGTCTTCGGCAGAAGTCAGCCATCTTCTGAATGGCTTGTCCACAACCCCTCTTACTGCTGGTCAGCCCATGGCTCTATAGAGGTGGCATCTTCCCAGTTACCCTGGGGTACCCGGGACCGGGAACGAACACTGCTGAAAGCCCAATGTCTCTCTGGGCATTGGAGCCCTGTCTGGCCACAGAGGTGCAGGAGACACTCCTGGAGCGGCTTCCTTTGCTCTGAAAATGAAGGCTGCTAACTGCTGGAGGCCACTGCAATAGGCCTGTTTATTTGTCTGAACTGGACACACCCAGAACTCTCTCCGGAGGGAGATCCCGAGCAGTACACAGGCCCTGAAACCACCACTCCGAGGGTTGGGGTGGGGGGCTGTGCTCTCTCTCAAGTACACATTCTTCTTAGGCTCATTGTGTCTGTAAGAGCCCGAATCCCAGCACACAGCTGTCCTGAATCAGTGTCGGCACCCAGATCATGCTGGGACGGAGCACAGGCGGCCTGCCCCTGGCACCTGAGTCCTGGTTTGCAGGAACAATATTTACAGGATCATCTGTCTGCTGTCCATTTGTTTTACTTTTTAAATATATATATTGATTTGAGAGAGGAAGGGAGAGGGAGAGAGAGATAGAAACATCAATGATGAGAATTATGGATCTGCTGTCTCCTGCATGCCCCTATTGGAGATCGAGTGCAACTCGGGTATGTGCCCTGATCGGGAATTGAACCCAGACCTCCTGGTTCATAGGTCAATGCTCAACCACTGAGTCACACCGGCAGGGCCATTTATTTTTCTGAATCCCAGACACAGTCTAGGAAAAACTGTGCTTCACTTTAGCAGTGGTCAGCAAATTGCGGCTCACGAGCCACATGCGGCTCTTTGGGCCCTTGAGTGTGGCTCTTCCACAAAATACCATGGCCTGGGCAAGTCTATTTTGAAGAAGTGGCATTAGAAGAAGTTTAAGTTTAAAAAATTTGGCTCTCAAAAGAAATGTCAATCGTTGTACTGTTAATATTTGTCTCTGTTGACTAATGAGTTTGCCAACCACTGCCCTAGCCGGTTTGGCTCAGTGAATAGAGCACCAGCCTGCGGACTGAAGGGTCCTGGGTTTTATTCTGGTCAAGGGTACATACCCAGGTTGCGGGCTGCATCCCTGGTAGGGGGTGTGCAGGAGGCAGCCAATCAATGATTCTATTTTTATCACTGATGTTTCTATCTCTCTCTCCCTCTCTCCTTCTCTCTGAAATTAATAATATGTATGTATTAAAAAAAGTTATATGGAAATCAATAAAAATTACATAGAAAATCAATGCAAATTACACAATAATAGGTAAACTGAGGCATACATTTCTTTTCTTTTTTTCTGGTCTGAATTAATGCAAGTTAAATTGAAAGTATCAAATGGAGTTCTTTTTGCCTGCGTATTTTGCCTAGTGAGCCACTTAAGTCAAATTGAACTGACTTGTGCATGGGCTGTCTGGGGACACCGGCTGGGGCTGCTAAGGTGCAGGCATCCGCAACCCAGCTGGGCTGGGTTTTCTTCCCACCTGACTTCTGCCTGGCTTGCCAGAGCAAACACTGGTCTTCTTGTAGAAATAGCAATTTTTACATCCTTAATTTTATATGCTTCAGGATTTTGTTTCTATTCAAGTTTACCAGTTAAAGCGCAGTCTTATGAACCTTATCTTATGAACCTTACACATCTAGCCACTGATAACTTACTGAGCTCGGGAGGAGGAGTGGGGTTTGGCAGCCCTAAGGATGACGCCTGCCCCCGATGTGGAGCACGGGGCCCAGTCTGCCCTCCTGCTCTGCACATCTGCCCTTTCCCTGCATCTCCGGCATCTCCTCGCACATTGCTCTTTTATTAGGGGCTGCATTAATTGAATTTGTACCGTAATCTAGAGCACTGGAAGTTGTCCAGCTATTTACATTGATTTGTTATATAAATTCCGGACTAAGAGTATGAGGCGGGTTGGCATTTAATTTTGTAGAAAAGAGAAAGCTCTTAGTGCTCCAGCTTCCCTTCCTGTGTCCCTCTCCTCCTATTCTGCGTCTCTCTTCATAGAAAGCACAACCATTTCCCTTTAATTAGGCTAGGAGAGCACAGGCTAGCATTAGACCACTCAGCCACTCAGCCATGCTCACAGCCTGCCCATTTCCTATCTATTTTCTGAAGGAAAAGAGAAAAGTGTCTACATGCACATATAAAACCCAAAGTCCGGGGGTGGGGGCCACAAAGGAACCAGGTGGAATCACCTTTTATGAGACCGAGGCCACAAGAATAGCAAACCCCAGAAAGCAAGATATTTTGCTGCCTCATTGTTCCCCTGGTAAATTAACTGATCTTTACATTTTGAAAGAGTAGGAATATCATTCACTAGGACAGAACATAGTCAGCGTGTTTCATATATGTTTATAATAATCAATACATGTTTGAAATAATTCCCTTCCATAATAGGCTTTTCTAATTAATGTGTGTTTTTGTTTCTTACTGGCGCTTTTTCAGATATAATGACAAACTACAAACTGTTCCTTCATTTTCTTTGTCACGTTTATGGTTTCAGGTTTGTCGTTTCCAAAAATCAAATATTAAAATTCAACTAACATATTCCAAGCTCTCACTTCCCAAAAACACAATAATGAGGGTAATGGATTTTAGCCCACAGAATAGTGTAAGAATCCGTAAGGCCACATGGGTAACAGATAAGTGAATAAATTAATAAATGAAGGAGAGAGGGCAACGCTTCCCCACAGTCACAAGTCAGGTAATTAATGCAGAATGAAGGACCAAGTTAGCCACCCACCTTTTGGCAAACAACACAGTAACAATTGTTTCAGGCAAGAATTGTTTATGGATGCTAAAAGTAGGAGACAAAAGAATGATGAAAAATAGGATGTCTACACAGTCTCCAAGTACAGTGTCTCTAATTGATTGAAGGTCAAAACAGTACATTTCCAGCAGAGAAACCTGAAGCCTCCACTCTCACCAAGTGACCATGTTAACAGTGCTGTCAAAGGACAACCTCACACCAGGTGCCTCCTAATATGATGCACTGAGAGGGACACAGCATCGCTCGTGTGATTCCTGCCAAGAAGGCATAACCTGGAACGAAGAATGAGCAGACAAACCCCAACTGGTAGACAGTCAATAGAAGAACTGGTCCATATTTTTCACAAGTGAAAGCTCATGACAGTAAAGGCTGAGGAATCGTCCCACAGACAATTAAGGAGACACACTAATTACAATATGGGATCTGGGATGAAATTTGAACCAGAAGAAGGGACATCAGTGGGAGGAAGGGTATACAAAGCTATTCTTTGTTCTATTTGTGTGACCTTTCTGTAAGTTTGAAATTATCTTGAAGTAAAAAGTTAAAAGAAATTACTGATTGTTTAGCCTCTTTATTGTCTGACTCTCAGGAAAGAAATGGCCTTGGAATTGAGTTTCCAAATCTGATCCCACAGGATTTTTGTGGCTGGACCATGTGTCTCATGGCTTCCTACACAGGTGTACGCTGTGAGCACAGTAACAGACAGTGACTGGGTCCATCTGGTCACTCGTAAAAGGGCATACTTCACTGTCAGAGAGAGGACATTCTCGGATTCGTTATGAAATAGCATAATAAGAAAACAGGTCCAGAGCAGCAACTGCCAAGACCCATGTTGTCCAGTCCAAAAGCCACGAGCCACCAGCCACATGTGGCTCCTGAGGACCTGCAATGTGGCTGGTCTGAACTGAGAGGTGCTGTGCTGTAAGTGCAAAATACACGCAGAATTTTGAAGACTTACTATGAGAGAGAGAGAGAGAGAGAGAGAGAGAGAGAGAGAGAGAGAGAGAGAGATTGCTAACTGCTGATTGATTAATTGTTGAAAAGAAAATAGAGTTGGTATATGTTGAGTTAAATAAAGATATTATTAAGATTGATCTCATCTTTTTCTTTTTATGCTTTTAATGTGATTATTAAAAAAGTATGTGCATGGCTCATACTTCTATGGACTAGAGAAAAATAAAAAATAAAAAGCAAGTATTTGCTGAATGCCTACCTACCATGAGAAATATTCCAAATGAGAAGATGAATATGCCATGGGTCCTACATCCACAGGCTCTCCAACAAGAGGAGACAGTTGACATAAAAAATTATTATAACACTGGTGACAAGGGCCATAATAGAGCATGGATAAGCTCCATTGGTAACTCACAGGGAGCTGATTACAGAAACACTGGGGAGCATCTGTCTGGGCATGTAGTGTTTGTTAAGAGTATTCCAGACAGAAGGAACAGCATGAGAAATGTGGAGGCACAAAGCTGCATGGGGAATTCTGGGAATGACAAATGCTTTGTGGCTCTAGTATCCAGATGGATATAATGTGGAAGGTGGTAGTTGGGGATAGATTCTGGTGCTGTGCCATGAAAAAGTTTTAAACAACGGAGTCATGTGGTCATTAATCCATGTTTTAGAACAACTAAACTGGAATGGGATGAGGCCAGAAGCAGAGGGACCTGTTAAACGCCGCTGCCATGATGGTAGATTGATTGATGGAGATGTAGGAGGTGGACCAGAATATCCTCAGCAAGCTGCTGGAGGGGCAAGAGTGAGTGGGGAGGGGTATGTACACACTGCCAGGTCCTGGCTTGGGAGACCAGGTGGGAAGCAGAATCCAGGATGGAGAAGAGGACAGGTCGAAGGGAGTAGTAATAACCCCATTCCCTTTTTAACATGAGGTAGAGGCAGAAATGCCTGCAGAAAATTGAAGTGATAATGTCCATCTGGCTAGATCCGACAGCACCACAGACTGAGCTGATGAGAGCCTCAGGAGAGAAGGGGTGGCCCAAGAAAGGTAACATGAGAGGACTGAAGATAAAACCAGTATTTCATGGGGGCTGTGAGATGGGGGAGCAGAGGAAGGAGCTGGAGCAAAGCATTATCAGAAGTGACCAGGAATACAGGGAGAGAGCCAGAAAAGAATTTTTTAAAAATATATTTTATTGATTTTTTAAAGAGAGGAAGGGAAAGGGATAGAGAGTAGAAACATCGATCAGCTGCCTCCTGGACACCCCCTACTGGGGACGTGCCCACAACCAAGGAACATGCCCCTGACTGGAATCGAACCTGGGACCCTTCAGTCCGCAGGCAGACACTCTATCCACTGAGCCAAACCAGCTAGGGCCAGGAGAGAATTATTGATTCCCAGCTGCCAAAGACCTCCCAGGAGCCTAGGCAAGGTCAGGTTTAATATGTTTTTATTGATTTTTAGAGAAAGAGGACGGGAGAGAGATAGAAGAATCGATGAAAAATATCGATCAGCTGCTTCCTGCATGCCCCCTACTGGGGATTGAGCCCACAACCCGGGCATGTGCCCTGACCAGGAATGGAACCAGTGACCTATTGGTTCACGGGTCGATGCTCAACCACTGAGCCACACCAGTCGGGTGCAAAGTCCGGTTTAGGTAGTTGCTTCATCAGGGAAGTGAGGCACTGAAGGGTATTTTGATAAGAGGGGGCTGAGAGGGGCGTTACACAATTTCTTTCTTTTTTTTTTTTTTTTTTTGTTCTCTGTGGTACCTTTTTTTTTTTAAATAAATCTTTATTGTTCAGATTATTACAGGTGTTCCTCTTTTATTTTTCCCCATAGCTCCCCTCCACCTAATTCCCCACCCCACCCCATGCCCTTACCCCCCGCCACTGTCTTCATCCATAGGAGTAAGATTTTTGTCCTATCTCTTCCCGCACCCCTCACACCTGCTTCCCCTGAGAATCGTCAGTCCACTCCCTTTCTATGTCCCTGATTCTATTATATTCACCAGTCCATTCTGTTCTTCAGATTTTTCATTCACTTGATTTTTAGATTCACTTGTTGGTAGGTATGTATTTGATGTCATTTTGTTGTTCATAATTTTTATCTTTACCTTTTTCTTCTTCTTCCTCTTCTTAAAGGATACCCTTCAGCATTTCGTGTAATCCTGGTTTGGTGGTGATGAACTCCTTTAGCTTTTTCTTGTCTGTGAAGCTCTTTATCTGACCTTCAACTCTGAATGATAGCTTTGCTGGGTAGAGTAATCTTGGTTGTAGGTTCTTGCTGTTCATCACTTTGAATATTTCTTGCCACTCCCTTCTGGCCTGCATAGTTTCTGTTGAGAAATCAGCTGACAGTCATATGGGTACTCCCTTGTAGGTAATTAACTGTTTTTCTCTTGCTGCTTTTAATATTCTCTCTTTGTCTTTTGCCCTTGGCATTTTAATTATGATGTGTCTTGGTGTGGTCCTCTTTGGATTCCTCTTGTATGGGGTTCTGTGCGCTTCCTGAACTTGTAAGTCTATTTCTTTCACCAGGTAGGGAAAGTTTTCTGTCATTATTTCTTCTAATAGGTTTTCAATATTTTGCTCTCTCCCTTCTTCTGGCACCCCAAAAATTCGGATGTTGGTTCACTTAAAGTTGTCCCAGAGGCTCCTTACACTATCTTCATATTTTTGGATTCTTTTTTCTTTTTGTTTTTCTGGTTGGATGTTTTTTGTTTCCACATATTTCAGATCTTTGGTTTGATTCTTGGGGTATGTTGATCTACAATTGAGTTTCTGTATATTCTTTATTTTAGACAGTGTATGCTTCATTTCTGACTGGTCCTTTTCCATTTTTTTTGGCATTCTCATTAAGGTCCTTGAAGGTCTCACTAAGCTCCTCAGAAGTGTCATCAAGTTTCTCAGCGGTTTTAGGAAGATTCTTGAGTAACCTTATACATGTGGTTCTGAACTCTATGCCATCCAGTAGTTTGCTTTCCTCCGTTTCTTTCATTCGTGACATGTTCCTTTGTTTCTGCATTTTGGCTGCTTCCCTGTGTTGATGGAGTGGCTTTGTGTGGTAGGTGACCTATAGGGGCCAGTAGCTCAGCCTCCCCAATCACCTGATGTGGACGCTCTTGGTACACCCCTTTGTGTGCTGAGTGCAAAGTCTTGGTGTAGTTAAGCCTTAATTGCTGTTGGCACACTGGGAGGAATTGACCTCCAAGCCAATTAGCTGTGAGCACTCCCTGTGTCTATAATGGAAGAACTGCTGCACTGAAGACACGCTTATGGGGCAGGACTTGTTTCAGTGGGGCTTTGGTGCTCACTGAGTCTGCCTCTTGAATGTGTCACTTATAGATGTGAGGAGTTGAAATCTGGTCATTGACCACTAGGTACACTGGCTTCTGGATCTCCAATGGGGTGCAGGTCAGCTACTGTCTGAGGCCACTCAGCAGGAGCTACAGTGAGAGCTGCAGTTGTCTCCTCTTCGCTTGGGGTTTGGAGGTTTTGGAGCTGTCTGACCCAGGCTGCAAGTTTGCTAGGTTAAGCTGCGACAGGGCAGGCCTTTCTTATGCTAACTCTGCTGCTTGGAGCTTGGGTGGGTTTGTAGGTTGTGCAGGGCGGGGCTTCAGGGCGTCACTAGGCTAGGGCGTGGCAAACAGCAATGGCTGCTAGTTAGCCAGCTCTGCGTCCCCAACCGCATCCACGAGTCCCGTGCCCCAGTGCAGTAAACAATTATTCCTAAGCACAGCTCTGCAAGCAAGCCACCCTCACTGGCAGACAGTCCAGCTTCTCCCCGTAGGAGTTTGGGTCCCCCGCGTCTCCCCAGAGACTGGATTTCAGAGTAATCAGGGGCTTGTCTCCCTTCGGGTTGAAAAAAGCAACGCACCCAGTCGTCCGCAGCCAGCCCGGATCATGCGCCTCCGTACCTCAGCTTTTCAGTGCTCGTGCATGTCTCAATGCTCTTTTCTCTTTCCTTCTAGTTGTAGAACTTCCACTCAGCCAGCTTTCCCATGGTTCTGGGTGATAGACGTTTTGTCTTTTAGTTTTAGTTTTGAAATTGTTGTGGGAGGCAGCAGTTTAGGTGTTTACCTACGCTGCTATCTTGGATTCTCTCGTTACACAATTTCTTTACCCATTTATCCATCATTAGACACTTAAGTTGTTTTTGTATCTTGTCTACTATAAATAATGCTATAATGAACATGAGGTGCATATATCTTTTTGAATTGTTTTTGTTTTCTTAGGATAAATACTCAGAAGTGGAATTCCTGGATCACATGGTGGTTCTATTTTAAAATTTAGTTTTTTTAATAAAGTATAGTTGCCATACATTCAGGTGTACAACATAGTATTCCTCATTGACATTTATAGTCCTTACTAGAGGCCCAGTGCACGAAATTCATGCATTCGGGGGTAGGAGGGGGGGTCCCTCAGCCCAGCCAGCCTGCACGCTCTTATAGTACCAGAGTGTTCAGGTGACATCCTTAGCACTGCCGCGGAGGGAATGAGCCCGGCTTCTGGCTGAGTGGCACTCCCCCTGTGGGAGTGCACTGACCACCAGGGGGAAGCTCTTGCATTGAGCATCTTCCCCCTTGTGGTCAGTGTGTGTCATAGCGACTGGTCATTCTGCTGTTCAGTTGATTTGCATATTAGCCTTTTATTATATAGGATGATGTGGTCACTACAAAAAGTCTAATAACCACCTGTCACCATAAAAAGTTATTATAATAATATTAACTATTTTCCATATGCTGTACATTACAGTCCATTATACTAGAGGCCCGGTGCATGAAATTCATGCACAGTTGGGGGGGGGGCAGGGGGCAGGTCCCTCAGCCTGGCCTGCACCCTTTCTAATCCAGGACCCCTCGGGGGATGTCCAACTGCCTCTCGCAATCTGGGACCGCTGGCTCCTAACTGCTTGGCTGCCTGCCTGCCTGATTGCCCCTAACCACCTCTGCCTGCCTGATCACCCCTAACTGCTCTCCTATTGGCCTGATTTCCCCTAACCACTCCCCTGCTGGCCTGATCACCCTTAACTGCCTCTGCCTTGCCCCACACCTGAATTCCCTCCTCCAGCCGGTCGCAGGCACCCAGGACCCAGGCTTCCTTCCCTCTGGCTGGCTGCAAGCACCCAGGACCCGGGCCGGCTGCAGCCTCAGGGGACTGTGGGCAGGCAGCTTTGCCCGGGCTGCAGCTGCAGGTGCCTGGGACTGCAGGGCGGGCAGCTTGTCCCTCTTCCAGGCCACAGCTCCAGCTGCTGGTGCCTGGGACCATGGGGTGTGTGGCTTGTCCCTCTCCTGGGCCACAACCTGACTGGTCCCCATTCCTCTCTCGCGAGCTCATTTGTGCCTGGCTGGTACCCATTCCCCTCTCCCCAGTGTTGAGTGTCTGAACCATGACAGCGTGAGGGTGTGACGACCACTTGCATATTAGCCCTTTATTATATAGAATAACTGGAGGCTTGGAGCTTTTATTCTCCTTTACCTTTTTCATCCATCCCCTCATGCCTCCCTTCTGGCAACCATCAGTTTATTCTCTTTATCTACAAGTCTATCTCTGTTTTATTTTATTTTGTTTGTTTTTTAAGATTACACATATAGTCCAGCATGTGTGGCTCAGTGGTTGAGTGTTGACCTATGAGGTCACAGTTCCATTCCCAGTCAGGGCATATGCTGAGTTACAGGCTCGATTACCAGTGTGGGCCATGCAGGAGGCACCTGATAAATGATTCTCTCTAATCATTGATGCTTCTCTCTCTCCCTCTCCCTTCCTTTCTGAAGTAAATAAAAATATTTTTTTAAAAAAGATTACACATGTAAATAAAATCGTATGGTATTTGTCTTTCTTTGTCTGATTTATTTCACTTAGCATAAAGACCTCTAGATCCATTCATGTTGTACAAAGGGCAAAATTTCATTCTTTTTTATGGCTGAGTAATATTCCTTTATAAATATATATCACATATTCTTTATCCATTCATCTATCAATGGACACCTAGGTTGCTTCCATAGCTTGGCTATTGATAAAAATGCTACAATAAACATAGGGGTGCTTTTATCTTTTCAAATTAGTGCTTTCATTTTATTCAGATAAATATGTGGAAGTAAATGACTGGGTTGTTTGGTAGTTCTATTTTTAATTTTTTGAAAAACTTCCATGTTGGTCTCTGTAGTGGCTATACCAATTTACATCCCACCCACAGTACTTAAGAGTTCCTTTTTCCCCCCACATCTTTCCAACACTTAATTACTTTCTTTTTAGACAAAAGCCATTCTAACAGCTGTGTGCCATCTTATTGTGATTTATATATTTTCCCTGATGATTAATTATGTTGAGCATCTTTTCATGAATCTGTTGGGCATATGTATATCATCTTTGGAAAAATGTCTATCCAGATCTGCCTATTTTTAAAAAAATCTATTTAGCTGGATTAAGTTCTTCATGTATTTTAGATATTAGCCCCCTAACAGATATATGATTTACAATTATTTTCTCCCATTTAATAAGTTGCCTTTTCACTTTGTTTCTTTTGCTATGTAAAAGCTTTTTAGTTTGACCTAGTCCCAGTTATTTTTGCTTTTGTTGCTTGGGCTTTTGGTATCAGATTTTAAAAAATCATGACCAAGTCCTAGGTCAAGGAGCCTATGTTTTCTGGTTTCAGGTCTTATACTCAAGTTTTTAATTCATTTTTAGTTAATTTTTGTATATGGTGTAAGATAGTGGCCCAATGTCATTTTTTGCATATGGCCATCCAATTTTCCCAACGTCATTTATTGGAGAGATTGTCCTTTCCTTACTGTATATTCTTAGCTCCTTTGTTGTAAATTAACTGACCATATATGTGTGGGTTTATTTCTGAGCTCTTTATTCTGTTCTATTGGCCTATGTATCTGTTTTTATGCCATTTACCATACTGTTTTAATTACTATAGCTTTGTAATATAGACCAAGCTCCTGGGTCTGTTGCCTTTTGCTGTGACTTGGATGTGGTAGCTGTTTAAGACCCCTTTCTCCATTAGCTACAGTCCTGTGGGATGCAAGCCCCATTGGCCATCAAAGCCAAGTAATGTAGAGGTGTCTCCTGGCAGCAGTCACAGAAATTGGTGCACTAGACAGGGGTTATGAGCTCCTCTCTGGTTAACACAGATTATTACAGTATCATAGGACCAGGAATGCAAGCTCCTCTGGCCTTCAGACCAGGTGATCAAGAGGCATCACCGAGGTGGTAGCCATAAAAATCAGGGTATCAGATGCATATGAAAGCTCCCTTCCAGGAGATACTAGTGCTCTGGAAGGTGGCAAAGGTGGCTGCTGGTCTCGATCCCTGGACAGTGTTCCAGCAGGCTCCTGGATGTGTGTGTGTTAAACACTTTAACATAGGCAGGTGAGCCTCCTTCACTTTAAGTCTGGGTGCAATTGGCTGCCTCTGAGCTGGGCCCTTTAGAGCAATTTCTCAGATTACTAGTCTTGTGCGTCTTGGAAAGTGAACTATGTTGGTTTTCAAAGTTAGATGTTTCGAAGGCCCGTCTCTCAAGCACATGTCTTAAAAGTTGGGATGTCCAAGATGGATTTGAACCCTTCACTCCTCAGGGAGATGCTCTGGGTTTTGAGTTCTCTCCTGCTTGTGGGACACCATGCTGAGGGTGAGGTTTAAGGCAAGACTGAGTCCCAGCCTCTCCTACCCGCATCAATGTGGTTTTCTTTTCATTTGCTAGATGTGTAGTCATCCTTCAGCCAGCCTTTAGGTTTTTTAAGAGGAAACTGTTCCATATGTAGCTGTAGACTCAATGTGTGCATGTGAGGAGGTGAGTTCAAGATCTTCCTACATTGCCATCTTGAACTCGGAGTATTATTTGGCTGTTGTACATTTGAATTCCATACTTGGTTTTCAGAAATAAATTGTGCTTTAAAGTAGGAGAATGTATGTATTTCTTATCTTCTTTTCTGGTTTCAGGTCTTATATTTAGTGCCTGACATACTTAGAGTCTTTTGCTACCCTTTTTTCTAGAAAGAAGAGGATGACTGAATAACTTCTGGTAGATCCTTTCACACTTAGATGATATGAGATCCACTGGAGCCTTCTTTAGGCGACAGATATTTCTTCAGTTCTCTGTCTCTGAGCTCTAAAGAAAGATGGGGATAATCTGGAAAGCATTCCAGCTTAAAACAGAATCCTCTCCTAGCTGAGGTTTAAGTGATAAGAAGTTGGGTGGCAGATAGTTTACTGGCACTGGGGTTGGACCTGAGGGGTGGGGGCTTTGTCTGGAATGGTGATTACCCATTGTAGCCATGTAATTACATTATTAACAGCCATCTGATATTATTGAAAACAAGGTCATTATTATGACACTTTAACAGTCTCAAGCCTTAAAACCACTCACAGTCTAATTCAATAAATAAGCTACTTAAGCATAGACAGTCACAAGGAAGAACAGATTTTGTGTCATATTAGCAAATTTGATTTTCATTAATGCAAGATGAATGTCTTCTATAAAACACTTTCATATCATATTAATGACATGATAGCAAACAGCATTCATGGGTTGCTAGGCAACATGAGGACACTCTAATGATCTCCTCTGTACTTGAGAGGCCACAAAGGAAAGATGCCAGAGCTCTGAGGATATTTTCCATTTCTTGAGAACTGTTTCTGCTGGAAGACCACCATGGACAGGGAAGGAAGGGAATTAATGATACCATTTACCAAGGCAAATACACCTCTTCACTATTCCTTGATTTTCATTGGCTGGCTATGTGGGAGAGCAAAAACTGAGAAGAGGGCTTAAATACAAGAGATCGACTTCTCAATCCATATGTCCTTCCCTCTGCTGAGGTAGGCAACAGGCTGCTGTGAAACCAGGGCAGAAAATGTAGTGCATACCCTGAGGGCTGTTTGTCAAGTTTGCTGGAATCTGCTCCACTCCTTGCCAGCCCTACCTCCTTGTGGGTTATGTCCCCAGCAGTCATGCTGTGACTTCATGATTCCATGAAGCAGGGACAGTCACCTGATCCAATTGTTATAGTTATGTACTGATGTACAACAACCATCCCCAAACTTAACGGCATAGAGCAGCAGCCATTTTCTTGTGCTCATCATGGCTTGTTTCTGCTCCATGACCGCAGGTGGGAAGACAAATGGCTGGCGGCCACTCAAATGACCGGGGCTGGAATCATCAGAAGGCTTTATGCTCACATGATTGGCACCTGAGCTGGTGAATTGGCATGGCTCAGCGGACACTTTTGCTTGAGTCTTTCCCCAACGCTTGGGCTTTGTCACAGAGTGGCAGCCTCTGGATGGTTGGATTTCTTACACAACGGGTGAGGACTCTACAAGTGACTATTCCAGAAAACGAGCTGGGAACTGTGTGGCCATCTACAATTCAGCCTCAGAAGTCACATGGCCTCAGTTCTATCATAGCCCATTGGTCAAAGCCATCACAAGCTTCTCAGAGCCAAGGGATGGGGACACTGTCTCTGTGGAAGGAGTGCGAAATAATTTGCAGTCACAGTTGGAAACAGCCATACCAACCCATGCTAATGAGTCAGTCTCCAGGGAATCTGGATTAGGCACTGAGATGCCACTGGCTCATTTCTGTGGGGTTTGAAGGGCCAGCTGAGAAAGCCAGTCTGCAGAGAGAAAGAAGCAGCTACTGCTTGGTTTCTAGCTATCTTGTGATCCCTCCCTAAGGACCAGCTATGTCTCTACCCTTTGAGATACAACATGAATCCATAAAATGAACTCTGCTTTTTAACTTAAATCTAGATTTGGCTGGTTTATGCTGCTTCCAAATAAAGACTCCCAAATAACTAGGGACTATCAGCAGATTTTTCAAGTAATTACTGGATATAAATGTGATTGCTATATAGAAGATATATATTCTTATTTACTAATTTCATGCATATCCATTGACTTCTTGTTATAGAAAATGAAGATTTATCTTTTTAAACACAAACTCTCAATTTTCCCTAGCCTGAACTTCCTGAATAGTTTATACTGCAATTTTTTTATATCACAAATTAGTATCTCTGTTTATATTATTTTATCAATGCAAAATTAACCACATTTCTTTTTAGTCTAACTTTGTGTTTTTCTTAGAAATAATAACTGCCTTTTTTCTCCCTTAGTTTCCAATATATCTAATACAATTTTTCTCAAAATGTTCCAGCAAGTCTGTAAAATACCACTTTATATTATTTTTCACATAAACACATAAAATAATCAAAATAATTACAACTCCCACCCCTCCATCCCCAGGATGCCTCCCTTTTACTGCCTTCTGTGCTCCAGTCTGGCCTGGCCTGGCTGTCTCCTGAGTCTCCTGGAACTGCCACACACTTTTCCAGTATCTGAGCTCCTGCTTTACTCCTTCTTAGGTTACAACTTTGGTTACTTCTTAAAAATAACGTTATTATCCAGAATTAAAAAAATTTTTTAAACGTTTAAGAATATTTTTTAAATTATTTTAAAAATATGCTTGAGGGCATTATGCTAATGAAATAAGTCAACTAGAGGAATTTTGGTCAAGGTGGTGGCATAGGTAACTGCAGTACTTGAATCATCCCACAACCACTTCAAAATCACAACTAAACCACGGAACAACCATCATTCAGAAACACCTGAAATCTAGCTGAACAGAAGTCCTCCAATGACGCAATTAAGGAAGAAGTCACATCAAGATTGCTAGGTGATGTCCCACACCCACCTGTGAAAGATAAAATTCAAGAGGGATATCCTAGCTGTAGAGGTCCCCATTAAGAAGGCAGGGGTCTCAGTTCCACATCAGGCCTCCAGCCCAGGGCTCCAGTGCCCAGAAGACAAGTCCCCATAACTTCTGGCTATAAAAACCAGTGGGGACTGTGGCTGAGGGAGCCGGAGGGCTGCTGGAGCCCCAGGCGGTTCCTCTTAAAAGGCCTCCACACAGACTTACTTGAACTCACTCTGAGCTCCAGCGCTGGGGAAGCAGCTCAAAAGGCACCAGGGACATATGAGAAGGAACTGAATTATCTGGCATCAGGATGAGCTGTGGGGTCAGACAAAAGGGCTGGCAGAGGCCATTGCTCCTTTGCTGAGACCCACACCCACCACAGAGTCAGCAGGCAGATGCCATATCTGAGTTTCCATCAAACTGTCTCACACTATTACCCCAGCCCTGGTGATTCCCTGAGAACCTGCCCCACCCAGCCTGCTGGCCACCCAAACTAATTCCAGGGGCTTTTCCATACAATGGCCTGTCTTGGCGCATGCTTCAAACTTTCCTGAAATCTCTCAAATAAGTAGCATCTGATGCCCTTGTATTTCATGGTATCTAGTCCCAGGCACAACACTAGCAGCAGCTGGCCTTGGTTTTCAGGTTGGCCTCTCCTAGATACCTCCAAGCCCAGCACAAATAGTTTTGTAACTTATGTAGGGGGTTGGGGTGGCTGGATAGAACATAGGTGGCCCTGCGCAGAACATAGGTGATGGCTGACTTTGGCCTGCACCTCAAGGGATGCCCCAGAGCCAGGGCACCCAGTGGATATCTTCAGACCATGTTGAAGCACCACCCAACTACCTCCACAAGTGGCACATTCAAGGGGCAGATTCAGTGGGCACCGAAGTCTCAATGAAGTAAGACCTGCTCCATGTGGTAGGCCACTGTATAGCTAATCCTCCATGCAGCCAGTCCGTCTAGCCAATTGTGCTGGGGGTAAATACTTCCCATTGAGGTGCCAACAGCAATCAAGGCTCAACTACAACAGGAGGGTAATACACATCCTACATGGGGTGGGGGTTAATCTGGAGTGTCCAGCTTAGGTAATTGGGAAGGCTGTAACACTGTACCCTACAGAACACCTACTATGTAGGCTACTCTAACAAGCCTAGGAAACGTAGCAGCTCTTCCTAACACAGAGAAACAAATACATGGAGGCTGCCAAAATGAGGAGACAAAGAAATGTGTCCTAAAGGAAAAAACAGAATAAAACTCCAGAAAAAGAACTAAATAAAATGGAAACAGTTTTCTAAATGCACATTTCATCACACTGGTTATAAATATGCTCCATGGACTTAATGAGAACTTCAACAAAGATACAGGAAACATAAAACAGTAAGAATGGAATAATACACTAACTGAAATAATGAGTACATTACAGGAAATCAACAGTGAAGTATTTGAAGCAGAGGATCAAATCAGGGATTTGGAATATAAAAAAGCAAAAGACACCCAATCAGCAAAAAGTAAAAAGAATTAAAAAAAATAAAAAAGAAGAAGAAGAATGTGTAAGAAGCCTCTGGGACAATTTCAAACATACCAACATTCACATCGTGGGGCTTCCAGAAGAAGAAGAGGAGAGCAAGAAATGGAAAATCTATTTGAAAAAAAGAATGACAAAATACTTCCCTAACCTGGTGAAGGAAATAAACATACAAATTCAGGAAGTACAGAGTCCCAAACAAAAAGAACCTAAAAAAGCCCACATCAAGACACATAATAATTAAAATGCCAAGGGTTACAGACAAAGAGAGAAACTTAAAAGCAGCAAAAGAAAAGCAGTTTGTTACCTACAATGGAGCTTCTATAAGACTCTCATATGATTTCTCAACAGAAACTTTGCAGGTCAGAAGGGATTGGCAAGAAATATTCAAAGTGATGAAAAGCAAGATCCTACAACTAAGATTACTCTACCCAACAAAGTTAGCATTAGGAATCAGCAGATATATAAAGAGCTACATGAAACAATAAAGGATCCGCTTTTTTTAAAAAAAAATCCTCATCCAAGGATTATTTTTCAATTGATTTTTAGAAAGAGTGGAAGGGAGGGAGAGGGACAGAAACATCAATGTGAGACATATTGATTGGTTTCCTCCTGCATGCATCTGGACAGGGACACAGGATCGAGCAAACCTGCAACTGAGATACATGCTCTGGACCAGAATTCAACCTGGGACCCTTCAGTCCTCAGGCCAATGTTCTATCCACTGAGTCAAACCGGCCAGGGCAAAGGGTCTTTTTTAAGAAAAAGAAAAAAAAAGAGATGAAAAGTATGAACATTAAATTGGAAATAAATATATATCTATCAACAATTGAATCTAAAAATCAAAATAAAAGATAAGAAGAAGAGAAAAAACAAACTCCGCCTATGAATAACTGACTTAAAGATGAAGTCTATAATATTTTGAAATTTTTGTATCAGAATTTTCCTTGCAGCATTTAAAATATAAAAAATATGGAAAGTAAAGGACAATAGAAACTCTGAGCCAACTGTCAAAAAACTGTTTTTTTCATTTTACTGTCATTTTAGGGGATTTCAGGAGGGAGAGGAGGTAAACCTGTATATTCAATCTGCCATATTTAACCAGAAGCCCCTGAATTCTTTTTCAGTACAATTCTAAATAGCAAGTCATTTTTATCAAACTTTTCTGAATTTAGGTTTTTATCCAGTTTTATGGAGAAATAATTGACATGCATCACTGTATAAGTTGATGGTGAAGAACATGATGGTTTGATATATATACACACTGTGAAACGATGCCACAATAAGTTTCATTCACATCATCTCATATAGACACAATAAAAAGAGAAAAAGACTTATTTTTTTTATAAGAACTCTTAGTATCTACTCTTTTGAGGATGTCCCTATACACCACATAGCAGTGTTCACTATGGTAACCATGTGGTACTTGACATCCTGTGTGCTTATTTATTTCATACCTGGAAGTTTGTACCTTTTGACCACATTTCCAATTGAATTTCTAAATTAGGCTCATGGATTCCAAATTCTGGGACATAAATTTATTGGAAAATCCCTCTATGTAAGCCTGAGTTCTTTGTTCCCATGGACTTGTGGATGTCTGATATAATAAAAAGAGCCGGGTTCATGATTTTCATAATTCTTGTACTCTGGTGTTGCCTGCTCACTGAGGGGTCAGAGCTTGAGGCCAAGACTGTTTTATGTGGGAGGTACCATCTCAGGGCAGCCAGAGTGAAAAGAAAGGGAAATGGGGTGGTGAAAGATGGGGAACAATGCAGAATTATGCACTATGTGCTGGCCCCTGCTTCAGGCTAGGGCTCACGCAGGATGTCTCTGGATGCATTATATGAAGAAACTGGGTCTTGGGACAGTCTATTGGAGGCAAGGAAAGGGGTTTATCTTCTCTGGCTCCCTCCCAGCTGCAGAGAACTGGATCCCTGCACTTCTGTCCTGCATCACGCAGCCTCTTTGGCAGTCACTTGGGGAGCCAGATCCTACCACCTGTGGCACCGGGCTTCAGCCAAGCCCAGGGACGGGAGGAGGAGCAGAAACTCTCAGAGACCAAGCAAGACTGGGACATGGCCATGCTGACGGTCTGAGTGGATGGGTTCATTATAGGATCCAGACCTTTCTGAATTCCTCCCCAGGAATTTTTCAAAGTGGGACTAGGAAAGAAAGGCCCCTCTGCTATCTAAATACCAAGCTAGGAGGTGCGTGAGCCTGGAACTTTCCATGACTTCCACCTCAGTGAGGCCAGTCTGAGACAAGGAATCCCACATGCAGGGACAAGAAGGCAAATTCTGACGGTGTTTCAAACCCTGGCTCCGGAAGGCCTCCTGCCCATCCCTCGGGGTAGTTCTGGGGATGTTACGGTGTCTCCTGGGGTTTCAGTCAGTTTGGCCTGTGCTTCTGTCACTGTAGATTGGAGATTCCTGACTAATGGTTATGATCAGGAAGAACATTAACAAATAATTTTTTACCTTATAGCCAATAACAACTTTAAATGAATCATTAAAAAAAACACCCTTAAAATTAAAAATGCTTCTCCACTTCAGATATCTTCCTGCTTAGCATGCTTTGGCTGACCTGTTGCAATGAAGGCCTAGGTTAGCACTTCAGAAATGAGTTTGGCTTACATATTAAATCCTTGCCAGGGCCCCAGCAGCCTTGGGTCCTAAATCCAAAAAGACCCACTTGCAGATCTGTGCAGAGGGCAATAACTGAGCGATGAACAACCTTCAGGGTGCCCTTGGTGAGGGTTCGACTTGGAGGCCTGACAACCGCAGTAGATCCCTGGTAGCCAGTCCGTGTTAATATCTTGAATGAGTTCTAGCTTTGTTCAATTATCACGTGCAGAAAGCTTACAGCTTGCAGGCGCTGCTTGTCAGCTGGGGCTGCTAGTGGCTGGGAACTAATCATTAAGGCTGCCACGAAGCAGAAAAGCCACCTCCCAGCAGCTCTGCGGCCTCCAGCATGGTGTATATTTTGCTATTTCACTTGGATTTGCTCCTAATGATTGAACTATAGATTATTAATGCTGCAAGCCTCTGGGAGCCCAGCGTGACTGTGCTGGGCTCTATTCTGCCCTCGGAGCCTTCAGCACGGATCTTGGCCTGGCAGACGGTGCTCCGGCAGCTGTTGGAGTTGCTGGGGCCAAGAGAGTGTCGTGGGATCCAAACAGTGGCTCCTATTAGCAGCTGCAGGGGCATCGTCAGTGGCATTTGGTCCTCTCTTCTCCCCAAATTACTAGATAGAGTGAATAATAAGTCACAAAACACAGCTCAGAATTTGCTGGGTGGGTGGCAAAGTGTTTTAGAGAGAAGGAGCAGTGGCTGAGGCCATGCTGGGGCTATGCCATCTGTCACTCTGCAAAGTTATCCTGGGCGGGTGCTGGGGACAATGCTGAGCAGCACACACAGACCCAGGCATGGGGATGCACAGGGCCCGTGGCAGTGTGACCCTGGAGGAGGAGTACAGCACAGGACCATTTGTGGAACAGCTCCTCCAGGGCGGGCTCTGAGCGGATGCTCCCTGTACATCATCTCGTTCAGTTTTCACCAGGAAGCAGAGAAGGGAAATGAAGCTTAAGGAATGAGGTGATCTGCCTAAGCCCATACTCTGGGCGAGGTCCGAAGGACCCCTTGGTGTGTTTTCTGAGAAGTGCTCTCTCCTTTCAGTTTTCACCACCGAGTGAGAACCAGGAGAGTCCTTTATGCCCAGACAGGGAAGTGAGGCTGGTATACTGTTAGAAGCAGGAGTTGAACCTAGGCCTAGCTGACATGGAGCTGGTTCCTATGGTGACTGAATGGGAGTGCCCAAGGACATGCCTTGGGCAGTATGGCCCGCAGCTGGTGGAAGCAGCAACAATACCCTCTGCCTGGCTTCATGGCAGCCTGATAAACTGTGAGGAGACAGATCTGGGGTCCAAATCTGTCTTAGCTCAGGCTAAGATTGGGTGGTTTAAACAACATAAATTTATTTCTCACAGTTCTGGAAGTTGGAAGTCCAAGATAAGGGTTTCAGAATGGTCAGTTTCTGGTGAGGACTCTCTTCCTGGCTTGCAGATGGCTGCCTTCTGTGTCCTCACATGAAATCTCTTGCTCTTCCTCTCCTTGTAAGGCCACAGTCCTAGTGGATTAGGGTCCCACCCTTATGACCTCACTTAACCTTAATTACCTTCCTAAGACCTCATCTCCAGATATAGTTACAATGGGGATTAAGGCTTCAACACATGAATTCTGGGGAACAAAATCCAGCTCTGGTGAAGGAAATAGACATACAAGTCTGGGAAGCACAGAGAGTCCCAAGCAGATGAACCTAAAGAGGCCCACACCAAGATACATCATATTTAAAATGCCAAAGATTAAAGGCAAAGAGAGAAACTTAAAAGAAGCAAGAGAAAAGAGTTAGTTACCTATAAGGGAATGCCCATATGACTGTCAGCTGATTTCCCAACAGAAAATTTGTAGGCCAGAAGGGAGTGGCAAGAAATATTCAAAGTGATGAATAGCAAGGACCTACAATCAAGATTATTCTACCCAGAAGTTTTCATTTAGAATAGAAGGACAGAAAAAGAGGTTCTCAGACAAGAAAAAGCTAAAGGAGTTCATCACCACCAAACCAGTATAATATAAAATGTTAGAGAGTCTTCTTTAAGAAGAAGAAGGAAAAAAAAAAAGGATTAAAAAATCTGAACAATATAATGGAAATAAATACATATCTATCAACAGTTGAACCTAACAACAATATAAGGGAACAAGCAGAACAGAAACAGACTCAGAGATACAGATAACATTTTGATGGTTGCCAGATGGGAGAAGGTTTGAGAGGATGGGTGAAAAAGGTAAAGAGATTTAGAAGTACAAATTGGAGAGAAACCAAGATGGCGGCATAGGTAAGCACCTAAACTGCTGCCTCGCACAACAATTTCAAAACTACAACTAAAAGACAGAACGGACACCATCCAGAACCACAGGAAAGCTGGCTGAGTGGAAATTCTACAACTAGAAGGAAAGAGAAAAGCTCACAGAGATTTGGAGGAATGGCAAAGGGTTGAGGTATGGCAAAGGGTCTTTGTGCGCGCAGAGAGGAAGGGAAGCTGAGAGCCTGGCTGACTTTCTCTGGCGGGAGGGGGAAGGAAGCCCCCAACTGCACTGAACCCCAGTTCTGGGCGAAACCCCGTGGACCCAAGCTCATACAGGGGGAGTCTGGACTGTCAGGTAGAGAGAAAGGCACTTGGAGACTCCGAGACCCGGGGGAGCCGCGGCAGGCAGGGGTCTGGAAGTGCGCGTGCGTGCGAGTGTGCACAAAGACTGCAGAGGTTGCCACAGGCTTTCCCTAGCAGAAGGGAGTTGGAAGCTCCTGACTGCACTGAACCCCAGTTCTGACTGCACTGAACCCCAGTTCCAGGCAAGCCCCTGGGGACCCACGCTCTTGCGGGGGGAATCTGAATTCTCGGGCAGAGGCTCGGGAGGTGGGGAAAGCAGAGGTCTGGAGGCGCACGCGCATGCAAGGGCAGGGCTGACGGGAAGTCAAGACTGTCTGCTCTGCCCTGAGACTCCACCCATCCAAGCTGAACACAGAGGCTTTTGCAATTTGGCAAGTCTAATCCTATAAGGCCATCTTCAGCACTGAACTTCTCCCAGCGTAGACACAGCTGATCCTCACAGCCAACGGGTCTGGAGGTCAATTCCTCCCAATGATACTAACAACAATCAAGACTTAACTACAACAAGGCTGTACACACAGTCCACAAAGGTGTGCACCAAGAGTGTCCACCTCTGGTAACTGGGAGGCCAACCCATTGGGCCATACAGGAAACCTAGCACACAAAGATACCCTACCAACTCAGGGAAGCAGTGAAAATGCGGCGACAAAGAAACAGATCACAAACGAAAGAAATGGAGGAAAACAAATGACTGGATATAAAATTCAAAAACCACGGTTATAAGGCTTTTCAAGAATATCCTAGAAAAGACCGATAAATATAATGAGACCCTCGAAGATATGAAAAAGGACCAACTAGAAATTAAACATACACTGACTGAAATAAAAAATATTATACAGAGACCCAACAACAGACTAGAGGAACACAAGAATCAAGTCAAAGATTTGAAATACAAAGAAGTAAAAAACACCCAACTGGAAAAGCAAAAAGCAAAAAAAAATCCAAAAAGTTGAAGATAGTGTAAGAAGACTCTGGGACAACTTCAAGCATACCAACATCAGAATTATGGGGGTGCCAGAAGAGAGAGAGCAAGATACTGAAAACCTATTTGAAGAAATAATGACTGAAAACTTCCCCCACCTGGTGAAAGAAATAAACTTACAAGTCCAGGAAGCACACAGGACCCCAAACAAAAGGAATCCAAAGAGGACCACACCAAGACACATCATAATTAAAATTCCAAGAGCAAAAGACAAAGAGAGAATATTAAAAGCAGCAAGAGAAAAACAGTTAATTACCTACAAGGGAGCACCCATACAATTGTCAGCTGATTTCTCAACAGAAACTATGCAGGCCAGATGGGAGTGGCAAGAAATCTACAAAGTGATGAATAGCAAGAACCTACTACCAAGATTACTCTACCCAGCAAAGCTATCATTCAGAATTGAAGGGCAGATAAAGAGCTTCACAGATAAGAAAAAGCTAAATGAGTTCATCACCACCAAACCAGTATTATATGAAATGCTGAAAGGTATTCTTTAAGAAGAGGAAGAAGAAAAAAGTAAAGATAAAAATTATGAACAACAAATACATATCTATCAACAACTGAACCTAAAAATCAAGTGAATTAAAAACCTGAGGAACAGAATAAACTTGTGAATATAATAGAATCAGAGGCATAGAAAGGGAGTGGACTGATAATTCTCAGGGGGATAGGGGTATGGGGGGGGGTGCAGGAAGAGACTGGACAAAAATCGTACACCTATGGATGAGGAGAGTGGGGGGGAGGTAAGGGCAGAAGGTAGGTTGGGAACCGGGTGGAGGGGAGCTATAGGGGGAAAAAGGAGAAACAATTGTAATAATCTGAATAAAGATTTATTACAAAAAAAAGAAGTACAAATTGGGTGATATAGAATAATCATGGAGATGTAAAGTACAGCAGAGGGAATAATAAAATTCTAATAATTATGTATGGTTTCAGATGGATACAAGATTTATTGGGATGATCACTTAGTAAGTTATAAAATGTCTAAACACCTAATCACTGTGGTATTCACCTGAATTTAATATAATATTGTGTGCCAACTGTAATTAATAAATAAAAATCACTTAAATTAAAAAGAACTTCATGCAGACTTTGACAGTGGTCCACATGGCTTCTTCAATTTAGTGTAATTATTTGTACTCAAGAAAATAAAAATATGGACTAACATTAACAAACAAAAGTATTTATCAGTCTTTTTTATGATTATAAAAACTTTAAAACTAGATGATAAAGAGTCATTACATAATGAGAGTGATGTAATCATTGCATTTTATTTTTAAAACATTTTTGATGGTATGAGGAAATGTTCTTATATTTTAAAATAGTGACACACAATGATATGTGATTCTGTTTTCATAATACTATATAGATAATGTATTCTTTATGTAATAGAGCATAAATTAACAGAAATTTAAAAACCAATGGAAATATTAACAGTAGTTTCATTTAATGTCATTAAAAAAATAAAAGCCTTTTAACATTAAGAAAAAAATCTTCCGTGTGTGTGTCCACGAGACTTCCTTTGCTTTATGGTGATTGCCAGAGAGAAGAAAGGGTCGGGGGAAGTAGAAGAGGGTACAGGGGGGATAAATGGAGATGGATGGAGACTTGGGGTGGCACACACACAATACAATGTAGAGATGATGTGCTGTAGAGTTATAAACTTGAGACCTATATATTTTACTAACCAATGTCACCCCAATAAATTAAATTAAAAAACAAAATCTTGGCCATGAGATGAAATATTCACTTTTTCTTCATTCATTCATGAGCACTATGCTCAAAGCAATGTTTCTTACTAACATGAACAGGACTGAGGCACTTGAAATAAGAGTTTACACCTTCCTGATACCGCAAAACCATAAATAAAAACTAGATCCAGGCCTTTCTGATAAATACTAAGATGATATGCTAAACCATATTTTTATGACAAATGAGGCAAATTATTGGAACACACTGGATATTGAGATTTTTAAAAAAGGTCCATGCTGTATGCAGAGTTCTAGGTCTCATTATTTTAAATACTCATTCCTATGTGAATGGGTGCATTTGTTTTTCTTTCACATTATAATCTTTGGCATGAATATCCAAAGGGACATGTGCTGGCTATAATTTCAGGAAAGTTCAAAACAATCTCCATCCCAGGAAAGGCTAATTCCATACAAATGTCACAGTGGGAAGAAGGAGGTGATATATACTAGGAAAAAAATCCCAAACTCTAGTCTTTTTTGTGTGTGTTTCATTTTGTTTTGTTAATCTTCACCCGAGATATTTTTTCCATTGATTTTTAGAGAGAGTGCAGGTAAGAGAGAGAGAGAAACATCGATGTGAGACACATGGACTGGTTGCCTCCCAGATGCGCCCTGACCTGGGGGCTGGGGATGGAGTCTGCAACCAAGGTACATGCCCTTGACTGGGACTCGAACCTGAGACTCTTCAATTTGAGGGCTGATGCTCTAACCACTGAGTGAGCAAAAAGGCCAGATTCAAACTCCAGTCTTTTAATCAGAGCAACATGACAACTAAAAAGGCACATATGTTCTGTCAACTGGCATTTGGCTCCACACTGGTCTCTACTTCCAGATCTCAGGTTGACCATCTCAGTAACGAGGAATGTTTAAAAACGTAGGTTCAGCCTCACAGGTTACGTGGTGGTGTGAGAAACACCATTAGGCAAGCCAGAAGGCCTGGGAATGGTCAGCGAGGATCCCCCAGGCCAGTGGTCGGCAAACTCATTAGTCAACAGAGCCAAATATCAACAGTACAACGATTGAAATTTCTTTTGAGAGCTGAAAACCGACTTCTGCGCATGGGCCACGAAGTTTCAGTTGCACTGTACGTGCGCGCCCGCACCTCATATTTTGTGGAAGAGACACACTCAAGGGGCCAAAGAGCTGCATGTGGCTCGCGAACCGCAGTTTGCCGACCACTGCCCCAGATGGATCACATAAGCACACCCCATTGAAATCCTTACAGGGCAGAGACCTAGACTAAAATTAAACGACTGGGAAGGAGAATGAAGAGAACAAGTTTTGATTTTAGCAAACATTTGAGAACATATTCTTTATAAGGCAGTCAAACAGAATGGCATTATAGAGAATGAAACAGATAAGCAGCAACACCTTGATGAGTCTACAGAAAGGCAGGTCTATGACTTGTTAAGTAGCCAAAAAGGAGATTTGCATCTTGGGAGACCTTGTATTCAACAACTTTTAGATATGGGCCAAAAAACTGACAAGTTGGAATGGGAAGTCTTATTTTAAGAAAATTTTGATAAATCTGCAAAAAACGACACTTAGGATTTAGTGTGTAATTTCCTACTGGAAACAACCCCGGGCCACTGACTACAGCAGCACAGAAAACACTGAAGTTGTGATTAAATGACCTCCCATTAGAATCTAATAAATGAATAAGAAGACGGTGTGGGCTGGCAGCGTCCTGCTTTGCAGCTCCGAAGACAGAGCTAGCACAGGGCAGCTTTCCTGAGAGAGTAACTTCTGGAGCGTCACAGTTCACCAAGGTAATGGCAGCTCGTTAAAGGGCCTGCTCAAATCCCATTTAGAATATTGCGCACAGCAGCACTTACCCACTAAAAATAGGCTATCGAGTGTCTGCGGAAGTGTGGAGGAGGGTGGCAGCGCTGGCAGGAGGGCTGCATGAGGGCAGTCTTTGAGGGATGAGCATGTTAAGATGTGAAAAGAGATAATTTAATCAAGGTTTATGAGTATCTGATGGGCTCATACAAAGAAGCTAGGGCAAGACCTATTCACACCGGTGAGGATAAAGGATGCTACAGACTGTTAATGAAGGCTAAGGGGTAGGAGCAGGGATTCAGCAGGGCTGTTGATAAGAGGGGTAAATGACAGTGAGGTAGAGTTAAGAAAGCAGGGAAGGCACCGGACATTGCCTTGTTAAAGCCCTGTGTCAGGGACTTTGTGGCTCCCACCTTGAAGCTCCTTCTGTCCCCAGCTCCTGTGGGAGGGGCAGTATCACAGGGTGGAAGGTGCTGCTCATTCTAAACATCACCAACGGACTCGGCAGGTGGGGGGAATTGCAAGGTTTGTCATAGGCGTGTGCATGTGGGACACAAATGCTCTTAAAACGAAGATTGGGAAAAATCTTTAGTAACATTTGTTATGTGAGTTTTAAATGCTGGGTGGTTCAGAAATTAACTCATGATACAAATGGACTCCATTCTTTTTCCAAAGTGATCAATCATTTTCTCTCTCTCTCTCTCTGTCACACACACACACACACACACACACACACACACACACACACACACACACACAAACGCACGCACATGCAGAGTCACCAGTGGTGAACTTTTCTTCATTGCCAATGGTTTGTGCTGGCGCTCTGAGGTGAAAACAGAGACTAAAATAAGGTAGAATCCAAGGCAGCCTGGGCCCCAAACCCACAGCGCGCTGCTGTCCTGTGACAGCTGTCTGTCTGTGTATCCTGGTGGCTGACTGCTTGCCCACCACCACGTGTCCCTAAATGGATCCAAGCAAGTCCCACTGTAGGCAGCAGGAGCCACTGCTCACAAGGCCTCAACTGTCACAGCATCTGCCCGCCTGGCATCACCAGGGTCTGCCCTGTTCTGGCCCTTGATGGTGTGAGATTTGATTGGAGGAAGTAGGAGAAAGATGCCAGAGGTTTCCTTTGAAACTGGAGAAGAATTGATCTTGAGGTCAGGCCTGACTGGCAGCAGGTAGAGCACCTGGTTAGCAGTCAGCCCTCCTGGAATAGTAAAGGTGCCCCCAGTCGTAGTGGATGGAACAAGAGATGTGGCTGGTGTTGCCCAGCCAATTCAGCTACACCATTCCCCTGCCTGCTTGGAAAGGGTCTCACTGGTCCATCTGACAACCGACAGGGCAGGCAGTGCTGAGCCAGGAATTAGCCTGGGATCTGGCAGCATTTCACGGCACTTGAAAAGAATGCGGCCACAGCTGCAGGCACATATTAACACGCATGTGGGAGTGACTGACAGGCATGGCGTTGCCCTCAGGACCTCACTTAAAATGACAAGCGACCTCTTGGATGAGCAGCCACCGTTTTCCTGCCCTACCCCCTCCTTGGTTCTTTCTTATAGATGTCAATTGTTACGTCCTGTTGTCCAATGTCATCCCATCTGCCATCTTAAATATTCACTCTTAGCAAATCAAATGAACTTAAAATTATTATTACCATCAGTTAACAGCTGCACCCTGACCAGTGACCCAAGCCCACAAAGTCTGTCTGCCTCAACATCACCTTCTTCTTGGGGAAAATTTAAAAGAACCTATAGGTAAATTATTTGGATGAATGAGAGTTTAGAAAATTTGCAGAATACAAAACCATACAAAAAAATCAGTGCATTTCTATTCAACAGCAATCAATAATATTTACAACAGTCAAGAAATCAAGACCTATACTATGCTATAATACTGGACTTAATAACAAAGATGTCAATTCTCACCTAACGAATCTAAGTTTTAATATATTTGCTATCAAGTCACAGAGCTTGCCAAGTTTACATAAACCTATTGTAAAAGCAAAGGGACAAAAATATCTAAGACACCCCAAAGAAGATAAACAGATTACATTAAAATTAAGAACATCTGTTAATTGACATCATAAAATAAGTGGAAAGACAAACCTCAAAATGGGAGAAGTTATATTAAGAATTCATAACCATAGCTAAGATTTGGAAACAGCCTAAGTGCCCATCAGCAGATGAATGGATTAAAAACTGTGGTACATCTACACAATGGAATACTACACTGCAGTAAAAAAGAAGGAGTTCTTACATTTGCAACAACATAATGGAGATGGAGAGCATTATGCTAAGTGAAATAAGCCAGGCAGAGAAAGATAAATATCACATGATCTCACTCATTTGTGGAATATAATGAACAACATAAACTGATGAACAAAAGTAGATCCAGAGATATAGAAACATGAATCAGAACGTCAAACCTCAGGGAAGGTATGGGAGGGTGGGGGTAAGGGAGAGAGATCAATCAAAAGACTTATATGCATGCATATAAGCCTAATCAATGGACACAGACAACAGGGGGATGGGGGCATGATTGGGAGGTGGGGGGTAATGGGGGAATAAGGACACATATGTAATACCTTAATCAATAAAGAAATTAAAAAAAAGAATTCATAACCAATATAAGTTTGCATCCATAATATATGGATGACTCTGTGAATTAGGAAAAACATGACACCCAAAGAAAACATGGACAAAGGTCATAACAGGCACCTCAGAGGAACTACCACGAATGGCCCATACCGATAAATAAATAAAAAGGCACTGAATTGTCATTAATCAGGAAAGGGAAAATTAAAAGCACAGGAAGACACCTTTTCAAACCACCAGAATACAAAAATTTTAAAGCATAACAGCATAAGGATTGCCAGGGTTGTGGAGGCACTCTCATGCCCTGCTAGGGAGAGTTCAATAGATAAAATCTACTTTTGGGAACATTTCAGCATCACCTAGTTCACCCGAGAGAAATTCTTGCAGATGTGGTTGTTTGTAATGTCATCAAACTGGGGACAATTTAAATACCAATCAATGGGAAAACGGATGAATAGTGACAGTTACATAAGGGAATACTATACAGCAGGGAAATAATTGAACTGTAGCTACAAACATCACCATGTGGGGCCTTATAAACATAGTGCTAAACGGTATTGACTTTCTCTAGTCAGCCACAGAATCAATTCAAAGAAGGCAAAAGAAATTGATCTACTTTTTAGGAAATCATATATATGTGGTACATTTTTATTTTTTATTTTTTACTAGAGGCCCAGTGCATGAAACTCATGCACTGGTGATGGTGAGGGTCCCTCAGTCCAGTCTGCGCCCTCTCACAGTCCGGGACTCCTCGGGGGATGTCCACCTGCTGGTTTCTGGCTGAGCAGCCCTCCCCCTGTGGGAGCGCACTGACCACCAGGGGGCAGCTCCTGCATTGAGCATCTGCCCCCTGGTGGTCAGTGCACATCATAGTGACTGGTCTTTCCACAGTTCGGTCGATTTGCATATTAGGCTTTTATTATATAGGATTGTTGACACTATTACAGATGTTCCCATACCCTCTTCCTGCTTCCCCTATCTACTCAGCCCCACCCCTTTCCCTCTGGCTATCACCTCACTGTTGTCAGAGTCTATGGGTTATGTATATACTAATGGTCCAGTGCACAAAATTCGTGCACGGGGGGGGGGGTGTCCCTCAGCCCAGCGTGCACCCTTTCCAATCTGGGACCCCTCGAAGGATGTCCTACTGCCGGTTTACAGGGATTGGGCCTAAACCAGCAGTCGGACATCCCTCTTGCAATCCGGGACTGCTGGCTTCTAACCACTTACCTGTCTGCCTGCCTGATTGCCCCTAACCACTCTGCCTGCCGGCCTGCTTGTTCCCAAATGCCTCCCCTGCCAGCCTGATCACCCCCAACTGCCCCCGTGCCAGTGTGCTCACCCCCAAGTGCCCACCCCTGCTGGCCTGCTTGCCCCCACCCTCCCTCCCCACTGGCCTGCTTGCCCCCAACTGCCCTCCCCTCTTGGCCTCTAACTGCCTCTACCTCAGACCCCTCCATGGCTTTGTCCAGAAGACTGTCCAGAAGATCTCCTGGAAGGTCTCCCAGTCTAATTAGCATTTTATTAGTATAGATAGAGTCCTGGTGCATGGGTGGGGGCCAGCTGGTTTGCCCTGAAGGGCGTCCTGGATAAGGGTGGGGGTTCCCTTGGGGTGTGGGGTGGCCTGGGCGAGGGGCCTGTGGTGGTTTGCAGGCTGGCCACACCCCCATGGGGGGAGGATCCCAGCTGGAGAAACATGGCCAGCCTGGGTGAGGGGCTGAGGGCTGTTTTCAAGCTGGCCATACCCCCTTCAGGGTGGGGTCCCCACTGGGGTGTCTGGCCCGCCTGGGTGAGGGACTGATGGCTGTCTGCAGGCTGGCCAAGCCCCCCAGTGGGGACCCTCATCCCATGGGAATGTGGCCAGCCTGGGTGAGGAGCTGAGGGTTGTTTTCAGGCTGGCCACACCCCCCAGCGATCCAGGCTCCCAGACCCTCCTTTTTTACTTTCCTTTTTTTTCCAGCACCTCCTTGAGCGGAGGCCAGGACCAGCTGGAAGCAGGTATCTGGGATTTATTTATCTTGTATAATTGAAACTTTGTAGCCTTGAGCAGAGGCCAGGGCCGGCCAGGACGGGTGGGAAGCTTGGCTTCCTCCATTGCTGGGGGCAACCCAAGCCTTCTGCTGGCTCCAGCTCCATGGCCGCCTCCATCTGGGTTAATTTGCATACTCACTCCTGATTAGCTGGTAGGCGTGGCTGGTGGGTGTAGTGGCGGTACGGTCAATTTGCATGTTTCTCTTTTATTAGTGTAGATGTTCTTCGGCTTATCCCTTCATCTTTTTTCATCTAGTTTCTCATGCCACCCTTCCCTCTGATAGCTATCCATGCATATGTTTCTAATGTTTGTCAGTTTATTTTTGAAAATTATTTTTGTTGATTTCAGAGAGGGAGAAGGAAAGACAGATAGAAACATCAATGATGTGGCTGTCTCCTGCATGCCCCCTATTGAGGATCAAGCCCGCAACCAGGGCATGTGGCCTTGAGTGGAATCGAACCTGGGATCCTCAGTTTGCAGGCTGACATTCTATCCACTGAGCCAAACCAGCTAGGGCTGTCAGTTTATTTTGTTCATTAGATTCCATAACTTAGTGAGATCATATGATATTTCTCTGACTGGCTTATTTCACTTGGCATAATAATCTCCAGGTCCATCCATACTATTGCAAAAGATAAGAGTTCCTTCCTTTGGGGGACCTTGTAGTATTCCATTATGTGAATGTATCACAGAAGAAGCCACGTTGAGACTGCTAGGAAGGGCAGAGATCAGAAAGGAGCTTGCCCAGAGAGGCATGAAGCCTAAACCCCAGCTGGGCTCCCCAGCTTGGAGTGCCAGAGCCAGGAAGAGGGGCCCACATAGCATCCAGCTGTGACAAGCCGCAAGGTTTCTATTGGCCACAGAGAGGCAGAGCCCACAGGAGACACAGGCACCCTCTTAAAGGGCCCACACACAAAATTTCTTTTGCAGTCCATCACCCTGGGCTCCAGTGGAGGTAGAGCAGTGCAGACTGGAGTTGCCTGAGGAGAGTCTGGGGGTTTATGGCTTTGGAGAAAGAGGTGGGGAACAGCCAAAAGATACTGTACACTGGCCCTGTCATCTTTGTGTTAGTGGAAATAGAGGAAAATGCTCTTTTCTAAGCACCAGACTATATCCAGAAGTAGCTTTCTAATCTGAAATTCTAGCCTTCCTAGAGTGGTAGGATAAACAAGTGTTTTAGAATTTGAAAGACCAAGAACTAGATCACCTAGACAAAACAACCTGCCAGTGCAGAATTCCTGTAACAATATCTCAGACAAATGGCCACCTTTCCCTACTTGAGCACAAGCTGTGTGGAAGACAGCTGGGGTCATGAACAGCATGTTTGTGGTTGTGGAGTTCTCACCAGGACTAAGTGCTTCCCTATCCTGTTCCCAGAATTACCTCTCAAACTTCTGACCACTGCTCTTACCAGCCCTGGGTCAAAGGAACTCAAAAATCATTGCATCCAGGCCCATCCATGGTGTGGAGGCCATGCATGGGTGCATCTGGGATTCAGGCCTGTGTGTGGCCATGGGAGCTATGTGTGGCTACATCTGGAGTCCATGCACTTCCCCATGTAACTCTCCACCTTCAATGCTAGTGCTCAATGCTAGTGGTCAGATGTTATTTATTATATGAGAACTAGAGGCCTGGTACACAGATTCGTGCACCAGTGAGGTCCCTCCCTCAGCCTGGCCTGCGCTCTCCCGCAATCCAGGGGATGTTGGACTGCCGGTTTTGGCATGATCCCTGCAGACCCTGGTGAGGATCGGGCCGAAAACAGCAGTCCAACATCCCCCAAGGGATGTAGTAGTGCGCGAAGCAGCAGGTGGCCAGGGAGGAGCCCAAGCCTGGGTCAGGCAGCACGCTGCTCCAGCTCATCCCTGTCCCACTGCACCTGCCACTGGTGCTCATAGCGCTGCCACAGAGGCATGAGAGGCTCGTGCTGCCGCAGCTGCGCTTGCCAGCCATGGCATCTGGTGCCCTCGTCAGCTGAGTGGCACTCCCACTGTGGGAGTGCACTGACCACTAGGGGGAAGCTCCTGCATTGAGTGTCTGCCCCCTGATGGTCAGTGCGCATCATAGCGAGTGGTCGACCAGTCGTTTGATCATTCGGTCGCTTAGGCTATTACATATATAGATGAAATCTCTGCCACTCTAGCTTCTCCCATGGATTCCTGTTTTGGTATCTGGTGCATCACAAAAACACACCCTTCATTCATAAGACACTAGGCATTGCATTTCCCTTTAGTACAATGCACGGTCCAACTTACCTGTAGAGATCTGTGATCATCTTGTCCTCAAACCGAGCACACAGGTTGTTGAGGACTTGCTCGTGCTGCCCAAACAAGCGAATATAATTGGAGGTAGGGAAAGGCTCCTTAGAGAGGCATGTGATAGTCTCCACTATTTTATAGTTGTTAATATATATTCGGAAATAAGTGCCTTTTTTCGCTTTACCTGTTACTATTTCTGTACCCTGGGGGGTGGGGAATGGATCAGAAAAAAACATTAGAAACATTTCTGAACATTGGGAACTTTATCATAGCAATTAATTTTCCAAATATAACAAACTAGGTTATATCTTATGGATTGTTGCAAATAACTGTAACAGATATTGACTAAACTCAACAGAAGATAACTGTGTCTGAAGGCACAGACTTGGACTTAATGACTAAGTGTTCCTCAGGATATTTTAACCTGTGATTGCATCATTCGGAGTTTCTGAATTAGTTGCTAGGTTACAGCCAATTCTCTAATCCTCAATACCTCACACAGCTAATACATTGGGCTGGGTTTACTCTGCTTCATGATGTGTGTCAAGACTGCTAATTTTCATAGTTTTTCACAGCACCGTTTTGAGGAAACCTCCTAGTCAAAAATGATCAGAAAGAATTTCAGCTTTTTAAAGTTTACTTAAATAAAGGAAATGAGTAAAAGGTGAATGTCTGACAGCTTGGTTTGGGGAGGTTTGGCTGTTTGGGAAGGTCTGTTTCCAGGGAGAAGGTTCAAGTTTATGGAAATACACATGCACATTCTGCAGGCCACATTTTCGCTTATAATTGTCAAAGCTTTATGTCCCCTAGAAACTGGCTGACACTGCCATAGAAGCCCAGATGACAAGGAAAGATGCCACTCTATTCCATGTCACCACCACCTTTTCTATGTCAGCCCCTAATGACGACTGACCTACCAACCAGGACACACTCCCCATGGGCTCAGGCAACCAAACCGAGAACCTGTGGCAGACAAATAGGTTTTGTTGATGGTGGATGAACCTTCAGTTTACCCCCAGACTCTGAACTTAGACTCATGGTCACACTCAATAAATCTTTCCTGAGTGCATATAGATTTAAGATTTTGCTCTGAACTTGAATATGGCATTTATAAATCGAAAGCAAGTTGGACCACACTGATCCCAAACATTTACTTAGTCCCAGACATCCCCTGGGGATTTTGTCTAAACAAGGACACACAGTTTAACTGGATTTTAAAAATACATTGAAGCAACTGGTGGGTGTTTGGATATCATATTGCAAAAACCCCGAGAAGGTACAAGGTGAGGTTTACAGGAGGGATATCAGGTAAATCCTGGGCCAACCCCAAGTATGTGTGAGAAATTGGGTATTTGGGGTGGGAGGGAGAGCAAACATAACTTAGTAAAAGGGTTGGGGGGGGTGCAAGCTGCCCATCATTCATAGAGATGGATGGATACAGAGAGAAAATCTACCTGCATAGCAAAGAATTAAAAAACAATTCAGCAAGGCATTACCTAACAGAACAATGGTACATCCTAATGATAAGGTACAACACATTCCCTGTTATAAACTACATTTCATAACAGGGAAATATGTTCACAGTACATTTTATACTATAGAAGCAGTTTTAAAATGTACAGATAATTCCTTTTTTAATCAACATTTTAACAAATGTCATTTTCTGAGGTTGGGATACTGGGTCACTTTTGTTGTTTCTCTTTCTGTTCATTTGACTACGTAGCATTTCTAGTTTTTAAACAATGACTGTCACTGCTAAAATGATAAGTCATTTTTAAATACTCTGGCTGTGCTGTGGTAATTAACTAGTATTTTGATGAAAAAAATTGAGAGGAAGAGAAATGAAACAGAAAGCAGAAGAAGAAAGAGGGAAAGAAGGAAAGGAGGGAGGGAGGAACTGTGACAGGGTAGGGTTTGTCGGGAGAAGAGTTTGGAAAAAGCCAGTTTGAGCCACAGGAAGCAGACTTTCTGGTGTCCTTATCTGATCGCCCCCTTACCCTTTGTTCTTGCCACAGCATTTCTCTGGTCCCAGATCACCTCACACACTTTTAAATTCAGATCTGTTTCCTCAGGAATTCATATATATATATATATATATATATATATATATATATATATATTTGATTTCAGAGAGGAAGGAGAGGGAGAGAGAGATAGAAACATCAATGATGAGAGAGAATCAATGATCAGCTGCCTCCTGCATACCCTACACTGGGAATCGAGCCCGCAACCCAGGCACATGCCCAACCGAATGGGAATCGAACCATGACCTCCTGGTTCCTAGGTCAATGCTCAGCCACTGAGCCACACCATCTGGGCATCCTCAGGAATTCTTGACTTCTCAGATGGAGCAATGAACACACCAGGCTGGGGCACTTGGCATCACAGAATAATCTTTGGCATCAACTCCAACATAGCAAACACTATTTCTGAATTAAATACACGTAAAGTAAAGAATGTGCCCTACATGCACCTTTCTAACACTTGATGCAAGACCTAAAGACCATTTGAGTTGGTGCCAGCAACTTTAGGCCGGGAAGGCCCTTTGCAGTAGGGATGCCTTAGAAAAGTTGAGTGAATGCCTGAGGAGGGGCCACTCCCTCGCCATGGTGGGAGGGTGGCTGGAGGTCCGGGAGAGAGGGCCCTGTCAACACCTTTGGCACAGTTTTAGCACCAGGTCTCTCCAGGGTTCACTGGAGAGCAGAGTCAGCCATCCCACAAGGTCATGACCCCTCCTCCTCAAAATTTCTTTATGCTGAATGATTAAGAAAGGGAACCCAGGCATCAAAGGGGCACCCCATGAGATGTGCCCATGTGGCTGACAAAGTTTTGACCTGGCAGCCTTTCACTAAACACTCCACCTTCCACTCACAAGGACACTGTGTTTAGCAGGGATGGTTTGGGCCACTGTGAGGTGGAGCCTAATGAGACTGCTGGCCGACAGCAAGGAGTCTGAGCAGATGTGCCCTTGGGTGTCAGCCGGTCCAAGAGGGCTGCCTTGTCAGCATCGTTCTCAATGACTTTTTATCACGATCTGTTTGTTTGGGGGCTTTTTTTGGTCTTACTTTTTAATTTAAAAATTGAATTCTAATCTTTGGGTTGCCTCTGTATGTTTTCACACATCATGGCTATGAGGGCTTAAAGAATGTTTGTAGAAAGTGGTCGCACTGTAGAGAAAGAAATGACTTGTGCTATGATGGCTAATATTAATAAAACAAGTAATTGTGTCCACTTCATAAGATGTGACATTCTGTTAACTCAGTGGAGGTGGGGAGCATTCTGGGAATTTGGAACACATCAACATCTTTGTACTGACATTAAGGATAATTCACCTAAAGATGGGTTTCTCAGACAGATTACCGTTGGAGGGCCAGGCAGACCCATCTACATTTCTTGGGTCATTCCTGTACGGTGGCTCACAGATTGGGAAAAGCCTGCCTCTCCTCACAGAAAATCGCTCCACTAATGACAAGGCAGCTTCCAGCTCTGCCATCCTATGAGGAATCCTAGGAGTAATGACGATGGTTTCACACACTTCCTAATTCTGGGGTGTGTGTCCAGTTTCTCCTTTTATGTATATAAGCAAGTTGTTAGGAAATTTGGATCTTGTAAGATTTTAATGAAGTAACTGGTTGTGATGTGTTTCCTTTTCCTTCCTTTGGATACAATCACCCTTTCAAGTTCCTTTATGATTTTGACAAAAGTTGGGAAAGGGCTCTGGAATTTATGCCAAATGGAAGACACAGGATTAATCAAACTTGGAGTGCAAGAAATTGAGTTCCCAAGTCTCATGATAAATGCACAATTTTAAATTTAATGGTATCCACAGCAGAACTTGTTGTGACAAATTCCTTTACTCGGTGGTGTATAGCCAACAAAGCATGTGGACTGGAATCTGTAAAGATTAGTTCATTACAGAGACGACTTGAGGTCCCTTTTATTCCTTTTGTCAGACTACCTCTCAGAGAGCTCATGAATTAATAAACTTCTGACTTAAACATTGCAACTCATGAGTGCTACGGAAGTCTGAAATCTGTACTACATTTATGGTAAAAATAGTAATTTCCTTTCTTTAGTGAAATATTGTTCAATAGCTCCACCCTTGATCAACTGGCTATATTTAGGTGACTGCCTGAAAATTTTGGCAACAATTCTACTTAATCAAATTAATTCCAACTCAAAAGATTGCCATGGAACCTTCCTACATTTTTTTTTCTTGGAGAATAAAATGGAAAAAAATCTGTTTAGATATTCTGTACTTATTAAAAAGGAGGCACACTGGGCAAAATGGCTCATTAAAGTCAGGGATTCTGTTCACATGCCATCATAGTGCCAGCCAAAGAATCTATTCCAGTGGCATTCTTATTAAGACCCTCATTCCCTAATAATCTCCTTTGGCTCCTCCTCTGACTTTATTCAGAGACAGCCATCGTTCATAAATAAATGACACTGCGTGTAGGAAATCACAGTGTCCTTGAAGAATCTGGTTCTGTCTGAAACCACGTCCAGTATTTTTCAGCTCTTGAACATCTTTGGCTCCAGTTATTTATTGATGATGACCAAAGTGCTCAGCCTCTGAACACATCATCTGGGCTTCATCCTGTTCATGAAATGCCTCATCTCATCAGTGGAAGATTTTACTCTACAAAGATGGCCACAACAATATCCCCCATCCCTCATAGTTTTCTACAATAAGACCTTGACACTCTTCCCCCTGAGAGATGAACTTTATGTCCCCTCTCCTTGAATCCTGGTGGGTTGTGACTGGTCCAACCGAGGGCATGAAGGAAGTAGTGCTGTGTGACTTTTGAGGCCGGTCATGGAAAGCAATGCAGCTTCTAATTGCTAGTGGGGACACTTGCACTCAGAGCCCTAAGAAACCTGACTACTCTGAGGTTGCCAGGCTATGAGGAAGCCCAGGTCACACGGACAGCTCAGGTGTGATGCTCTGGTCAGCATTCCTTGTGTTCGAATCATTCCTGCCCTTCAGAGGCTCCAACCATTGTGTCACCTCTAACCTTCAAGTCCTCTGAGCTGAGGCTCCAGACATTGTGTAACAATGACAAGTCCTTCCCACTGAGTCCTGTCTGAATTCCTGACCCACAGAATCTGAGCAGAATCAAATGGCTGCTTCATTTCTGTTACATAGCAACAGAAACTGGAACATCATTTGCTTCGATCCTTTATTTGTAAGAAAATTTTTCATCTGACCACATGTAAAAAGTACTCTTAAAAGAGTCTGGGAGAGGCCCAAGGCAAATAAGGTCTAAACACAGAGCATTTGTCCTTTCCCTGGAGGAAACAGATTTCATTATTTATCTAAACCTATGATTAACAACATCCACCACTGATGGGTCACCTGTTTTGTTCCTAAAAGGCAGTTTTACTCTATATATGACTCATAAGAAACCCAGACACCCAGAGAAGTTGAATAACTTCTCCAAAGCCCATGGGAAGTATATGGAAGAGCTGGGATTCTAATTTTCCGAAGGGAGAAGAGTGAGGGGCCAAGAGTCTGTACAGTTTGAGTTTGTCCCCCTTTCGAGGAATTTTCCAATAGTATCCACTTACATCTCATTGACAAGAACCTGCCACAGGGCTGATTCTATTCTCAAGGAAATCTGGGAAATGTGATTACTTTGGTCATTATCATTAACACCCCAGAATACTCAGGATACAAAAATGGGAACAGAGGTTACGTTGCCAACTTCCAGTGTCTGATTCACTGACACAAAAAGCAAATACGACCCATCAGAAAGAAAACCCCCAGTTGACCACAAACACCACTTTGGGACCATCTGTCAGAGAATCTTATTTAAGGAGCCTGCCAACTGACCAACCACATGTGTCCTTCTGGTTATCTGGAACCCAGGAACCTCCCCTCATTACACTTCTGCATGGTCCTTCTTGTGTAATTCAGGGAGGGCAGGAGAACAACAGGGTTTCATGGGCATTCCAAACCCTATGCAATTTACTTGCTATGTTGCCACGAAGGCAGTTATTTTAGTTACCTATTGATGTATCACAGGTTACCTCAAAACTTAGTGGCTTAATGTCCTTCAATAGGCGAATGAAGAAATAAACTATGATACATTCAGATAAAGGAATGCTATTGAGCACTAAAAAGAAATGAGCTATCAAGCCATGTAGCCCAAATACATATTACAAAGTGAAAGAATCAAATGGGGAGGGGGAGAGAGAAAGAGGGAAGTGGAAGAGGGCATAGAGGGATAAATGGCAATGGGAAAAATTAAATTAAACTTGAAAAAGAGAAGCCAATCTGTAAAGGCTACATACTACACAATTCCAACTACATGACATTCTGGATAAGGCAAAACTCTGGAGATGGTATAAGATCAGTGGGTGCCAGGAGTTAAGGGTGAGAGAGGGATAAAGAGGCAGAGCACAGAGTATTCTTAGGGTAGTGAAACTACTCTGTATGATACTGTAATGATGGATACATGTCATTATACATTTGTCCAAATCCCTAGAATATACAGCTTTAATGTAGACTATAGAGTTCAGGTGGTAATGATGTATCAATGTAAGTTCATCAATCATAACTAATGTACCACTTTGATTGAGGATGTTGATAATGGGGACAGTATGCATGAATGGTAGCAGGGGTAGATGGGAAATCTCTGTACTTTCTTCTCAATTTTGCTGTGAGCCAAAAACTGCTCTTTAAAAACAAATCTATTAAAAAACAATTAGTGGCTCAAAACAATAAGCTTGTATTACCTTGGTCTTTGAAAGTCAGAAATTGGGAGTGGTGCAAGTTAGAAGCTGTAATATCTTTCATGACCTAGCACTGGAAGCCTCTAACTGTCATTTCCACAAAATCCTGTTGGCTACAGAGGTCAGTCCTGTTCATTGTGGTAGGGGAGCACACAGGGGCATGAACACCAAGGGGCAGGAGTCATTGAGGGCCATCTTGGGGACTGGCTACTGCAGCGGCTTTCTGATGCATGAACCAATACATTACACTAAAGATCTGAACAAATAATTTTCACCCCATACACAAAGTGTTATATTTGAAAGTTAAATGAAATTAGGAATAATACTTACAAAATCAGGCTGGGCCATTTGTACCTCCAAGGGAGATGGAATGGCAGGCTTGCTGATATGCAGATAATGGTAAGACCCAGGAAGAATGCCTCCTAGAGGAAATGGCAAGTTTTCCACATTTTAATTTAGTTGTTAATAAGGTAGGTAACATGTTAATAAGGTGAGTGAGCTTATATCGGTCCTACAGGACAAATGGAGATGCCTAAAATGGTGTATGCTACTCAAACATTCCCACTAAAGGAATGGGATGGTTGGGATTTATTTAACAAAGTCAGTATGAATGTACCAATATACCCCATAATGTGGCTAACAGTCCTCCAAGGAGATGTGCTAAGCTGATCCTGTGTATCCTTTGATTTCTCATAATTCCTGTTACTCTGCCTGCCAAAGCCAAATCAAGACCTTTAGAGTCTAAATGTTGCAATGGTTTTCCCCATCATGCCTCCAATATTTAAAAAATATTCTAAAAGTGTTATAGTGTTATAAGGAAAATCAATAAATTTCTTGTTCATTGTTTAAGAAAACTATCATTATCAAACTATTAATATTTCTAGTTTGTCCCAGAAGTATGAGCCTGACCTAACTCTGGTCTCTGACACCCATCCCTTCTCTTCCTCTTTCCCGTGGTCTCATTGAGAATGAGAAGCAGAGCGGGACTTCTCTGAGGCCATTTAGATAGATAGAAAAAGATAAGATCTGGAATACAGGGCTTTTGTCTCTTTAGTATGATGTCTATTTACTGGCTCAGGGTCCATGGACACCTAGGGCAGTGGACACCTAGGGCAGTGGTTGGCAAACCACGGCTCGCAAGCCACATGCGGCTCTTTGGCCCCTTGAGTGCGGCTCTTCCACAAAATACCATGGCCTGGGCGAGTCTATTTTGAAGAAGTGGCATTAGAAGAAGTTTAAGTTTAAAAAATTTGGCTCTCAAAAGAAATTTCAATCGTTGTACTGTTGATATTTGTCTCTCTTAACTCATGAGTTTGCCGACCACTGCGGCCTAGGGGGTCTATGGATGGTTTTGGGTATTAGTCCTTCAACCTTTTGTAAGTAAACAAAATTTTGTAAGTATATGCATTTTTTTTCTAGTAGAAGGTTTATAACATTCAAAGCCACGATTTCCAAAGGTATCTCTCAACTCTCAAATATAAAGAAATCCTGTGTTACTCATATGATCTTCTTAGAGGTCAACAAGGCTTAACAGATGAATGTGACTGTTTACAGCTGCAAATGGTTTGGCTTATCTATCCAGATAGCAGCTAAGGCCTGGGATGCTTGGAAGGGTCTCTTTATCTCTGAACTTACAGTGAGAATGAAAGTTTGGGGAGATGTCAAAGCATTGTACCATTATGACCAGTTGTGAGTAACTTCTGGGCAAGTCATTGATCATGCTCTAGTCTGTTTAAACACAGTTATTATATAGTCTATAATAAATGCTAAAATTGCCAAGGACCATAATAATAATAATGCTTTGCCCATAGGAAATGCTTAAAAAATGAGAGTGAGAGCCCTCCTCTGTTTCTGTGCAGAGAAATCTCCCCACCAAACCTAAGAGAAAGATGGAGGACTGCCCTGAGCACTGACCCAGACCCAATTGGTGGCTTCATCAGGGGGAAGAAGGTGGCTTACCACGCACCTTGGATCTTGGCTGCCTTGTACATGGGAATGAGTCGGTCAAGATCAGCTGGTGGCTCGATCACAGGCTCAAGGGTTGGATCAAAGAGACAGAGCATAGCTGCTGCCAGTTGGAAGCCAACTTCTTTGGAACTGAAGTTGCTGTGAGACCACTCACTTGAGTAATATCTATTGGAGAATTTGGTGAGGGAGCCAGCCGCTCTGATGGCTATGTCGTTGGTGTGGAAGTTCGTATCAATCACAAGTCGGCCATCATAGACAAGACATGCATCATTTAATGCTTTAAATGTTTCATAATCCACATTCTTCTCACAGAAGCTAAAGAATACCTGCCAAGTGAACAATTACATTGTTATTTAGTTACCATTCTTTACCTTCACAAGAGTGTGAACAATCAACAGGGCATTTTATTATTTGGGGAACACACAAAAAATCTAGGTCTACTAAAAGTTTGTCATAATTGTGTGTGTGTATGTGTGTGTGTGTGTGAGAGAGAGAGAGAGAGAGAGAGAGAGAGAGAGAGAGAGAGAGAGACTTCTGTTTGCTATGAAGAAGAAATTATGACCAACCAGTGTCACTCTTTTATTTTTTTTATCACTCAATCTAGATATCCAGTGAAGAGGATGCCAAATGATGAAATAGTTATCATAAGAGTCAATATTTTTTCCCAACAAAGAGGTTTACAATTCAGGGGACACCATTTTCCCCATATTCTTCTATAATTTACTAGTATTATTTATTTATTTACGTGCTTACTTATTGTTAATCCTCACCTGATGATATTTTTCCATTGATTTTTAGAGAGAGTGGGAAGGAGAGGAAGAGACAGAGAGAGAAAGACATCCATGTGAGAGAGACACATTGATTGGTTGCCTCCCTCATGGGGCTGGGAATTGAGTCTGCAATCCAGATACATGCCCTTGACAGGAATCAAACCCACAACCCTTCAGTCCAAGGGCTGACATTCTATCCACTGAGCCAAACCGGCTAGGGCTCATTCTTCTATATTTAAAATAACTCTATCTCAGCCCCCTTCCATTTTCCTCTCCTTATTCATGTGTCTGACATTTAGGTCTCTCTAGGTCCCTTCTTACGGTCACCTCATCTAATCTTGAGTTGTCAAATTGCCCCATCATTCCTGGCCTTTTAAATCCCTAAAGCCTGACCTGCAAGATGCCCCATAGAAGATGAGAGCTCCATCAGCCTCAGCATCTACCATGTCTGGGCTCCTCCCTTGTTGCATTCTACCCTGATATGGCACACAGTCATTGAATAAATATGTATGGGGTACCTACAAAGCCCTCTGCATACTTCTTAGAAGTGATTGGTATGCCCCCTCCATTCTCTGCCCAAATTTCAATGCTTTCTCATGCTCATCTGAATATCTTCTTCTAAGTTGATGTTGAACACCATTAAAGCAGTTCAAGTTAGTTGTTTTTAAGCCCTCCGTTGTTGTTGAAGCAGTTGAGGTAAGTTTAATCATTTTATTCTTACCGAAATATAGTTTGGCACCTTATTTAAAGTATGCTAAAAATAAAAACATGATATGGATCCTCATCATACTGATGGCCACCTCCCTGCTTCCTTCACACACTTGCTTTACCCACCTCACTTGCCCCATTCTGTATAAAAATTAGCTGTTTTGGACCAAAGGTAACCCTCTCTCACACCCCTTCCCTACACCCATGAATGGTACATGAATGATGAATAATCCTGTGGTAGAGATTAGTCATGCATAACTATGTAAATTTAAATATAAATTAATTAAAAGTAAACAAACTTTAAAATCCAAACCCACCATTGTACTGAGGCAGGATAGTAAGAAGCTAGGGAAATTCCTAGGCAAGTGGAATAGGGAAACTGAGACAAGGTAATTAAACAAAGCCAAACAAATTGAACAACTTACCACTAGCTAGTGAATTATAAGACCTTATCTTCCCTAAACCAAGGACGGAGGAAATCAGGGGAACAAATAACAAAATCCTGATTGGAACCACACAGACCCAAGATAAGAGTAAAACAGTAAAGCAGACCAAATAATAATCCCAAACTCTTCTCTACACTCATTTTGATGCATCAGCATATTAAAAACTCACCTGGAAAGCTGATGAATAGTCTACGGAAATCCTCCCCTAAGATTCTCCCTTGCAAAAGAAACATTAAAACCCTCAAGACAAAAACTCAGTGTGGGTTTGCTCTAGAGCATGCTCATGCCCCTTCTCAGGCATGAAAATTTTATTTCCCCCTAACTTTCAGGGTCCCCATGAGAGCAGTGGGCAATGGCAACTCATGCTGGGCTTACCCCTGATCCTGTCTCCAAGGGCCCCTTTTCCCCTAACTTTCCAGTGAGCTAAAAGCAGCCCCTCATTGGCTCACTTCTGTCACTGTGACCTTTACTTCCCAGTGACCTAATGGCAGCCCCACCTGGGCTCACTTCTTTCCTATAAATTCCTAGAGAGCCAAAGAAGAGCACCACCTAAGCACTCTCTAGTTGTTTCTTTTACCCTAAATCCTTCCTATGTTTCACTGTCCCCAGCTTTAATAAATGTACTCTCAAAATCACCTGGATTCATACTGTGAAATCTTTCCTACATGAAGTCAAGAACTCACACTACACTGAGGTAGACCCACTCTGGGCTTGGGCCTCATCAGGTAACAGTAGTAGCTTATTTCAAACTAGAGGCCCGGGGCACAAAATTCGTGCATGGGAGGGGAGGAGGGGGTCCCCTCAGCCCTGCCTGCACCCTCAGGGGATGTCTGACTGTCTCAGGGGATGGGGATTGGGCCTAAACCAGCAGTCGGACATCCTTCTTGCAAGCATAGACCAGTGACCATACTTTTCATAAAGGTGAAAGGCATCTTACTGTTGTATGGGCAGCTACAATTTTTTGCCCTGATTATAAGTAGTAGTACATAACATGACCCTTCTGAGGCAGTAGTACCATTTTTCCCATCTTATGGGTGGGAAAACTGAAGCAGAGAGAAGTTAATAATTGGTTTTGTCACACAGTTGTAAGTGTCAGAATCAGGGCTGACCACAAAATGTGCAAGCCAGAGTCCATGCATGTCATCGCTGCATCATCCTGTTTTTCAGTGTTAGAGTAGCCTTGCCAGGTTTTAATTTTTAAATCTAAGACTGTTCCCAATATATAGGGTAGGGTCCCTAGGCCTGGCCAGCGATCAGGGCTGATCTGTGGGGCGACTGGCAGGCGGGGTGACTGGGGGGCCCTTGCTGGCACCCGCCTTGGCTGGCAGCTTGGCACCGCCCACTTGCCAGCCTCGTTCCCCAATCACCAATGCCAATCATCTCCCCCTGGTCGACAGTGCACATCATAGCGACCAGTCATTCCGCTGGTCATTCTGTCGTTGGATTGATTTGCATATTAGGGTTTATTATATAGGATGCTAAAAAGCTGTATAGTTGCTGCCATATTGGACAACACAAATATTGACCATTTCCATCATCAAAGAAAGCTCTATTGGACAATGCCAGACTCAGGTCCATCATCTCAGTAAAGCCTTTTATTCTCACTCAGGGAGCCAAAAGGATCTTTCTCCTTTTCTCTGTGTCTGTTCACTCAGCTATTTAACCCTATCCTAGTTACTCCCATCTCAGGCAGCTTATTTCTTTTGAATCTCTAAAATTCTCCCTGTTTTATAACTCACGCAGTGACCAAAGGAAAATATTTTTCTCTGACTCTGTCTCTGATTCTGAATCTTTCTGTCTCCTCACTCCTCTTTTCTCTCTCCTATACTCTTTTCCCGTCTATATAAAAATAGATTTCCCATTCATTTAAAAAATATAGAAGTGTAGCTGGGGTTTCAGTGGAGCTAAAATCATAGTCAGTGTCTAGAACTTCCTTTCCATGTTGGAGCAGAGTCCAGCCCAGCATCAGGCTGGCATAGCTTGTGTCCCCTGTTGCAGTCCACCAGTCCATTGCATGTGGGGTCTGCAGGGCCACATGGCTATGGAGGAAACACAGGTGAATGGAAGGAAGCAGGAACAACAGAGTCCCACGAGTCAAAAGTCCAGAGCACATGAGAGAGAACTCCTTTGTTTAGAAGATTCTGTATTCTCAAATTTTCATGGGTTTGTAGTAGCCACATCCATCATGGCCAATGATTTTTGTTCCCAGGTAAGACTGATAGGCAAGTATTTTCCCTATGTTACTCCACCTCTACTGGGCATGTGTCTGTTTTCCCTTTGTTGGATCCCTTCTCCCAGTGTTTTGCAGTGAATAGGATTGTGGTTCCCCAGTGAGTGCAAAGTGGCAGCTTCCCGGTGAAGCTGCCCAAACGACACACCTATAATATCTGGCTTCCCCCTTTGCTTATTTCCTATTAATAATTAGCTAATTATAACAGTATCAGTCTTATTTCTCTCCTTATAATTCACATGACTTTTATTTCTTTTGCATCCTTAATCATGCTGACTAGGACCTAAAGTACAACAGTATCCTGGTCTTGTTTCTTATATGAAGGAGACAGTATTCATTCTACCATTATTAAGTATGACACTGGCTGTGGGATTTTTTGTATAAGCTTTTTATTGGGTTGAGATACCTCCCATATACTTAGAGTATGGTGAATGTTTTTATCACAAAAAGTATTGGATTTTGTCAAACACCATATCTGTATCTACTTAGATGACTACATGCACATGTTTTTATCTTTTATTATAGTAATTATAGTAATACTACAGGCCTGGTGCACAAAATTTGTGCACTCAGGGGGGGGGGGGCGGTCCCTCAGCCTGGCCTGCGGCCTCTCGCAATCTGGGAGCACATGGAGGGGTGTCCGATTGCCATGTAGGCAGGAGAGGCTCCTGCCATGGCCACTGCACTCACCAGCCATGACCCTGGCTTCTGGGTGAGAAGCGCTCCCCCTATGGGAGCACACTGACCACCAGGGGGAAACTCCTGCATTGAGCGTCTGCCCCCTGATGATCAGTGTGCCTCATAGTGACCAGTCGTTCTGCCATTCAGTCAATTTGCATATTAGCCTTTTATTATATAGGATGGTGTATTGCATTGATTGATTTTTAGATGTTAAAGTCAACCTTCCCTTCTTGCAAAAACTTAAGCCTTAAGGTCATGGGGAAAACGTAGCTAGAATTAAGATAGAGTCAGAGGGCAAGCATTTCACTCTGTTACACGAACACTACTTTTGCTATACTCATGGGTTTTGGTATGTTTAGTTTTTGTTTTAATTCATCTCAAAGAATATTCTAATTTCCCTTTTTATTTCTTTTTTTCAACCCACTGTTCTTTAGAATTGTATTAATTTCTATATCTTTGTGGATGTCCCAAATATCCTTTTTTATTATCTAAATAAAATGTATTATCTTTAGGACAAAAATATAGAAAGCCATTTGATTTGAATTACAATTATATATAAAAAACAGCAGCATCAACCTCTTGAGCCTTCAAAAATGTTCAAAGTCCCCTCACTATCTCCACAAAAGTTCTTCTACCTAAACAGTTCTTTTCCTAATTAAACCTACTTTTTGTTAAATAGCACATTTAATCTGCTAATTCTTGTTTTCCTGAGTTTTAAAAAATTACTAGTATTGCAATGGTATTACTTTATACTGTTTTGGTGTAGGCATTTGCAATTTGGCTACCTTTGAGGTTTCATAGGAGTGTGTGGGCTTGATGGAAAAGCAAATCTAACAATGTTCATGGGAACATGTGCTTGAAGTTACAGCTCTCTCAAATACAATTCATGTGCTCCTGCAATGCCAACTGAATACTGCATATTGGATAAGACATGAAGTAAAAACATCTGGCCACACTGATGTTGTTTCAAATAAGTATTTAACACTACTTATATTTAAAATTCAGATTAGGAAGAGCAAAACTCCCTGGTTAGCAAATCAAGAGTCACCAATCTGATAAACCTCATTCAACATGCATTCTGACAAACACTTCTTTTTAACAATATGTACAATTTAAACTAAAAAATAACCCAGTTCACTCCTTTCTCCCACCTCCACTCCCTGCCTCTTGCAACCACTAATCTGTTCTCTGTATCTATGATTGCTGTATTTTTCAAGATTCTACATATAAGAGAGATCATACTGTATTTGTCTTTCTTTGTCTGACTTACTTCACTGAGCATAATGCTCTCAAGTTCCTTTCATGTTGCCCTAACTGGCAAGATTTCATTCTTTTTGTGGCTGAATAATATTCCATTTTGTGTGTGTATCATGATTTCTTTATCATTCATCCATTTAGGTTGTTTCTATATCTTGGCTACTGCAAATAATGCTACAATAAATGTGGGGATGCATATATCTTTTCAAATTAGTGTTTTCATTTTCTTTAGACAAATACACAGAACTGAATTTGCTGGATCATAGGGTAGTTCTATTTTTAATTTTTAGAGGAGCCTCCATACGGTTTTCCATGGTGGCTGCTCCAATTTACATTCTCATCAATAGTGCACAAAAGTCCCTTTCTCCACATCCTCACCAAAACTTTTTATTTCTTGTCTTTTTTATAATAATCATTCTAATAAGTGTGAAGTGATATCCCATTGTGATTTTGATTTGCATTTCCCTGATAATTAGTGATATTGAGCATCTCTTCATGTGCCTGTTGGCCACCTATATGCCTTCTTTGGAAAAATGCCTATTCAGATATTCTGCCTATTTTAAAATTGAATTGTTTGGAGGTTTTTTGCTATTGAGTTATATGAGTTCATCATGTACTTTGGATATTAGCTCATCAGACATAGGAATTTGCAGTTATTTTCTTCCATTAAGTGGGTTGCTATTTCATTTTATTTTTTTTATGGTTCCCTTTGCTATGCAGAAGCTTTTTAGTTTGATTTAATCCCACTTGTCTATTTTTGCTTTTGTTTTTGGTGTCAGATTTAAAAAATAATTGCCAAGACCTAAGTTAAGTTCTGTCCAGCATGGCTCAGTGGTTAAGTGTTGACCTATGAACCGATAGTTCACAGTTCAATTTCCAGTCAGAGCATATGCCTGGGGTGTGGGCTCGATTCCCAGTGCGGGGCATGCAGGAGGTAGCCAATTAATGATTCTCTCTCATCACTGATGTTTCTCTCTCTTTCTCCTTCTCCCTTCCTCTCTGAAATCAATAAAAAAAAACAACCATTTTTTACAAAGACCTAAGCTAAGGAAATGATCACCTTTGTTTTCTTTTAGTAGTTTTATGACTTCAGGTCTTATGTTCAAGTTTTTAATCCATTTTGAGTTAATTTTTGTGTATGGTGTAAGACAATGGTCCATTCTTTTGCACATGGCCATTCAATTTTCCCAGCGCCATTTATTGAAGAGACTATACTTTCCCCATTATATATGTTTGGCTTCTTTGTCATAAATTAATTGATTATCCATGTATAGGCTTATTTTTGGGCTCTCTATTCTGATCTATGTGTCCGTGTTTATGCAAATACCATACTGTTTTAATTACTATAGCTTTGTAATATAGTTTGAAATCAGAGAGTGGGATGCTTACAGCTTTCTTCTTCCTTCTCAAGATTGCTTTGGCTATTCAGCATCTTTTATGGTTCTATACAAATTTTAGTATTGTTTGTTCTGTGAAAAATACCATTGGAATTTTTAAAAATATATTTTATTGATTTTTTTACAGAGAGGAAGGGAGAGGGAGAGAGTTAGAAACATCACCTCCTGCACCCCCACCCCCTCCCACCCCCCGCACCCAGGGATGCACCCACAACCAAGGTACATGCCCTTGACTGGAATCAAACCTGGGACCCTTCAGTTCACAGGCCGACACTCTATCCACTGAGCCAAACCAGTTAGGGCAATACCATTGGAATTTTGACAGAGATTGTATTTAATTTGTATAGTGCTTTGGGTAGCATGGACATTTTAACAATATTAAATCATTCAATCCATGAGCATGAAATATCTTTCCATTTATTTGTGTCTTATTCAATTTTTTTCATTGTCTTACAGTTTTCAATATACAGGTCTTTCACTTCCTTGGTTAAATTTATTCCTAGTTATTTTACTCTTTTTGATACAATTGTAACTAGGGTTGTTCTAATTTCTCTTTGTGATAGTTTGTTATTAGTGTAAACAAATGAAACAGACTTTTATGTATTTATTTTGTATCCTGCAACTTTACTGCCTTTGTTTATTAGTTCTAACAGTTTTTTAGATAGAGTCTATAGGGTTTTATTATAGTGACATAATATCATGTCATCTGTAAACAGTAATATTTTGCTTCTTCCTTTCCAATTTGGAAACATTTTTTTCTTTCTTGCCTAACTAGAGGCCCGGTGCATGAAATTTGTGCATGGGGGGTGGTGGGGGGGGGCAGTGTGTGTGTCCCACAGCCCAGCCTGCACCCTCTCCAATCTGGGATCCCTTGAGGAATGTCCAACTGCCCGTTTAGGCCCAAATGCCCTCCCCTGAAGGCCTGGTCTCCCCTAACTGTCCCCTGCCCTCTCCTTCCTGCTGGTTTCTGTAATCTCCTGAACTGGCAACACTGAGGATACAGGTTGCAAGTTAAGCCATTATACTCCCCAAACCCCTCCAAAAAAAGGCACTCCATATATCTCCTATGTCTCTATTCCATGGAGAAAGACTCACTATTGGTATTTCCAGAATCTTAAGAGGTTAACAGCAGCATAGACTTAAGGGCCCTGCTGACCTGGGTTGGTATCCCTGCACACTACCTACTTGAAGTCACGATGTTCTCATCTGTAAAATGGGATGCTTCCCTTTACAGAGCTGTTGTGCAGAGGTGACAGAATGCACTGCAAGCATTTAGCACTGTGCCTGGGACTCTCAATGTTGGCATTCTTCAAATCGTTGACATTCCTTCCATGAAGAGGCAAGGTCTATTTCCCTTCCTTTGAGTATAATAAAGGTCAGCCTTAGTGAGGGGCCTAGTGACTACAATGCAGCTGTAGTGATGCCACTTGTCTTCCGAAGTTGGGACAGGAAAGGTTCTCTCTCTCTCTCTCTCCCCCCCCCACCTTCCAGATGCTCTTAGAACCAAGTCACCATAGTAAGAGGAAGTCTAGTCACATGAAGTGGCCATTGGTAAGTGCTCTGGTCAAAACTGCAACTTTAGTTCATCTAGCATCAACAGCTAGACATGGGTGAACATACCTCCTAGATCCGTGGTCGGCAAACTGTGACTCGCGAGCCACATGCGGCTCTTTGGCCCCTTGAGTGTGGCTCATCCACAAAATACCATGGCCTGGGGGAGTCTATTTTGAAGAAGTGGTGTTAGAAGAAGTTTAAGTTTAAAAAATTTGGCTCTCAAAAGAAACTTTAATAGTTGTACTGTTGAAATTTGGCTCTGTTGACTAATGAGTTTGCTGACCACTGATGGATGATTCCAGCCTCACCCATGGTCGGACTTCAACCACATAAGAGACCTCCAGTGAGAACTGCCCAGCTGAGGCCCCAGGACCACTACGTTTGTTACTCAGCAATAGATAAACTGAACAATTAGAAAGCAAACCCCCAAATCGTGACTGTAAATTCACCATCCACCATCTTTCAGAACTCAAGTCCGGAGGCAGCAAAGGAGGTTCCCTGGACCTACTTACAGAGCACGGAAGTTTGAAAGGCTTGGTGGGTGTGGTGAAGCTGGCACTGCTAATAGGGTCTGGGTCTTCACCATCGTTCCACTGAGCCAGGAGCGCATCCTGGTGAATGGTAACCCCAGCTGCTTGCAGCGCGTCTTCCACTGCGCTTTCCACCAGATAGTTGTTGATGCAGGTGATGTTGGAAGTGGGTGGGGGCTGCACCAGGTGGATGTTGGAGCCCCTCACGCCAAGGTGTAAGAGCATCTCTACTGTGGTGTAAGTGTCGATTGTATCTCCATAGACAATGACATTCCCTAGAAAAGGGGGGGGGGGGGGGAAATGCTAAGATATACTGTTAAAAAACACACAGCCTTATTAGTCAAATGCTAATAATGCCGAATTGCTCCCTCCAACCCTCGCTGTTTTCAGCTGCTGGAAGCCAGTGGTGTTACCTAGCAACGGCGACCAAGATAATTTAGTAAAAAATTGACACAAAACATCCCACAAAGTAGTCAAGTACTTTTTACTCAGAAGTAGGACATTCATTTATGTTACTATGATTTGAAAGTTGAAATTATGCTAAATGAAACTGTCTAGGATAACAACCTTTTATCTTGTTTTGTTCCCTCTTTGTCACTTATTAAGGGGAAAATTACTAAAGTTTTCAATATATACAAGTTCTTCCTAAGATGAAAAGGACAATGGTAAAAAAAAAAATCATGTACATGATGGTACAAATATTTTAATATTTAAATGCTGTAACTTGTTGATTTTGAAGAAACTTTTTTCTTTTTGAGAACTAAAGACTAAAATATTCTGCTTTTCAATGGATGATTTTTATAAAGATTCAAATTCTGATTTTTGAATTTACTGTGCCAAGACCCAGCAAAAGTGACCAAAGGGTATTGTTTTGGTAAGTGAAAAGAAAATCATAACTTTGGAAGATTTCCTTGTGTAAGAACATTGTGATGGTAACAGCTTATACTATTTATTTATACCTTCTTAAGAATACTACAAAAGCAATTTTATATGCTATCCTACTAATCTCATCAGTTGTAAGATCAGAGATACTATTACATGAGTGAAATGTATTTATGCTACTTACATGCTATCTTTGACATTGAACTGGCATTTTTTACCTTTTCACAAAGAAAGAAACTGCTACAGACTCAGTTTTCAGGCAAGCTATAACAATTTACCCCAAATGATAGATTCATTGAATCAAACCCTCTCCCCTTTACAAAATGATCTGAAAAAGAATTTTACGAAGCAAAATAAATGGCAAGTGCATTTATTCAATTAGGTTGACTAAATTATGCAAAAAATCTATTTCAATCTAAAATTGAAATAAAGGTGTAATGGCTTGTCTAATTTGTTAGAAAAAAAGGAACTAGAATAACTTTCAGATGACTTCTCTGAGGATAACAGCATTTAGAAAGTTCTCCCAGACTTAAACTGTTGTTCAAATTTGGAACAGCAAGAGGGCACTGAAGAGTCCTTTCTTCTTGCCTTCACTAGGAGGCTCCAATTTTGTGGCTAGTCCCTCTTCTATTCCCTCTTCTAATGCAGCATTCACCGGTGAGCTGCATTTTCCTTGGCTGAAAGTGCCAATGTTTTCCTGAAATTACTGAGGTTCCCACCTGCTGTGAAACATGAATCCAATGTCTGGCACAATAAAGAGTCAGCCTGCCAGGATAGCCAAAACTTGAACCTCAAACTGTCAAATGTTTGAGGTCTTATGCCCTTTTAAAATATGCATGCCAAAACAATGTTCATTTTCAGTGAAATGAATTTAAGTGTTTAGGCCCTAAATAACTCAGAGTTTAATATTTTCCCAATCTTCTTCATGTTACCTTTTAGTAACTAAAGCCTGCCAGCCTGATCACTCCCATACTGTGAGATGAGCGTTTTCATTATAGACTCATGGAAGCCCAGGCAATGCATTGTTGCTGGGGTTTAGAAAGCTGTACTGTCTGCCCACAGATTGTAGGCAGCTGGAGAGGATGATACTTTTCATTTCAAAAGGTAATACATTTTATAAAACCTCTAATGTTTAAGTTAGATGTATATTTATAGCCTAACTTCTAAATATTTTGTCTCACATTAAGTTTAATTTAAAACAATCCCCACTCCAAATATGAGACTTTGATTATCATAACAGTCAGCTATTGTCACAATAATGCTGCATAACAAACTAGCCCCAGAACTCAATGTCAAATAACAACAAGCTGTTGTAGGTTGGCTCACACATCTGTGGGCTGGCTGATGTCAGCTGATCTGGCTCAAATTTGTGGCTGAGGTCAGGTGTGCACCATGTCTTTCATCTTCAGTGACAGACAGATACCTGAGGTACATTCTGTTTATGGAGAAATGCAGGAGTACAAGAGGGCAAGGGCAACTGCTCAAGCACTTTTCAAGCCTCCCCTTACATTACATCCTCTAACATTCTATTTATCAAAGTGAGTCACACGGCTGTGTCCATGGTCAAGGAGGCTGCAAGTACACTCTGCCTGAAGTAGGAAAGGGAAGGTATGGACAATAGTCCAAACCATCAGTCATACTGGGCATATATTAAATAAATTAGAGGCCTGGTGCACAAAATTTGTGCACTGAAGGGGTGTACCTCAGCCCAGCTTGCACCCTCTCCAATCTGGGACCCTTCGGGGGATGTCTGACTGCCAGTTTAGGCTCATGGGATCGGGCCTAACCCAGAAGTCGAACATCCCTCTCACAATCTGGGACTGCTGGCTCCTAACTGCTTGTCTGCATGCCTGCCTGATTGCCCCTAACTGCTTCTGCCTGCCAGCCTGATCACTCCCTAACTGCTCCCCTGGCAGCCTGATTGACTCCTAGATGCTCCCCTGCTGGCCCAATTGCCTCCAACTGCCCTGCCCTGCTGGCCATCTGTGGTGGCCATCTTGGCAGTGGCAGCCATCTTGTGATGACATCAGGTGACCATCTTGTGACAACGTGGGGGCAGCCATCTTGTGATGACATGGGGGCGGCCATTTGTGATGGCGTGAGGGCATGAGGGACACCTAGGCTTTTATTAGCATAGATGCCTGTATGCTCTAATTTAAAATTTTTTTCATTTAAACGTGTTTATATGCTTACTTATATTTCTCTTACCAGGTGTACCAGTTAATAATGTGGATTTTATAATCAAAGAAAACACGATAATTTCAAGAGAAACATCAAAAGTGCTTTATTCAAAGTAATGTCTATCACTAGTTACACATTTCCCTCATCTTTCGGGTAATTTGTGGATACCGTCCCAATAAAACTTTTCTTGTTTTGAGGCAAACCATTCAGAGACCCAATTTTCCACTTCTTCATACATTTTGAAGTGCTGCTCAGAAAATACATGTGCCATCAATTGGAATAAGAGGCAAAAATCTGAAGGAGCAAGGTCTGGTGAATACGGCGGGTGGGTTAATACTTCCCAGGCAAGATATTTTATCGTGTCTTTAACTGGTTTTGAAGTGTGTGATCATGCGTTATCGTGAAGCAAAATACTTTGTCGTGTCTTCTGGCACATTCTGGTCGTTTCACGATCAAAGCATGGTTTAAATTGATTATTTGTTGTTGGTAGCGATCAGTATTAACAGTTTCACCTGGTTTTAGAAGCTCATAATATACCACACCTTCTTGATCCCACCAAATGCAGAGCATTGTCTTCTTTCTGAAGCGATTTGGCCTTGTAGTCAATGTTGATGGTTGACCTGGATCAACACATGATTCTGTGTGTTTGAGATTCTCAAAATAAATCCACTTTTCATCACCAGTCACAATTCGATGCAAAAAAGACTTTCTTTCGTGCCACTGAAGCAACATTTTACTGATGACTTTTCGGTTTTCCATTTGTCTTTCGTTCAGTTGATGTGGCATCAAATTTTCTTCCTTTAAAATCTTTCTCTTTGCTTGTAAATGCTTAGAAATATAAATAAGCATAGAATCTTTAACATTGCTTGATCGGAAATTGTTGGCTGAGCAACGTTTAATCTTTCTGCAAGTTGTTTTTGAGTGTGACACACATCTTCATCCAATAATGCTTGTAATTGTTGGTCTTCAAACTTTTTCGGTTGACCTGGACGATCTTTGTCTTTCACATAGAAATCATCACTTTTAAAGCGTTTAAACCAGCGTTCACAAGTATCTTGAGATGAAGCATGTTCACCATAAGCTTCCTGAAATATATGATAACTTTCAGCAGCACTTTTCTTCAAAATAAAGTAATGAATTAAAACTTCCTGCAAATATTCTTTTTTTGGAACAAAATTTGACATTTTTAAGCATAAAAATATCTATGATGTTAACACCTTCAGAAAATTTGACATATGAAGCTTTGAAGCTTGTTGTCAATACAACAAAAGAGCATACATATCAAACCGCATATATATCAACATATGTGTAACTCCATCTATTGAAAAAAATCTGCATTATTAACTGGTACACCTGGTATTCCCTATAAAATACAGTAGAATCTCATTATAATTTGTTACTAAATAAAAACATGTCATATCCCTCCACAAGTATGACAAAACCCTATGTAACAAAATCAGCCCATTACTCTTTGCCATTGATCTCTTGCCTTTTAAATTTTCCCATTCTCTGAGGGATTATTTTTTTCCATTATCTCTGTGTAGTTGTGAGTTAATTCTACACCACTTTTACTTTGTAAAGAATTTTTAGATTCCTGTTTATCTCATAACTCTTACATACCAGGCACAGAGCACAGCACTTTTATACACAATCCATTATAATTATTATTACTAGTATTATCATCATCATCAATAACAATATTTAAAGCTGTTAACAATAATATTGTTATTTTTTAAAATTTATCTTTATTGTTGAACCTATTACAGATGTGCCCTTTTTCCTCCCCCTGACCCCTCTTCCTTGCCTTCCCAGGCCTTCACCACACTATTGTCTGTGTCCAAAGGCTATGCATATCTATAATAATAAACGTGTAATATGCTAATAAGACTGGACAGCCAAACGACCTTCCGTACATCATTCCGGATAAAGCCGCGGTGGTGGGGCCGTGGCAGAGGCGGTTAGGGGTGTTGAGGCAGGCAGGCGAGTGGTTAGGGGCAATGAGGCAGGTAGGCAGAGGTGGTTAGGGGCAATCAGGCAGGCAGGCAGAGGTGGTTAGGAGTGATCAGGCAGGAAGGCAAGCAGTTAGGGGTGATCAGGCAGGCGGGTGAGTGGTTAGGGGCAATCAGGCAGGCAGGCAGAGGCAGTTAGGAGTGATTAGGCAGGCAGGCAGAGGGGTTTGGGGTGATGAAGCAAGTAGGAAGAGTGGTTAGAGGCGATCAGGCAGGCACACAGGTGAGCAGTTAAGAGCCAGCAGTCCTGGATTACGAGAGGGATGTCCGACTGCCAGTTTAGGCCCAATTCCACAGGGGTCAGGATGGGCCTAAACCAGCAGTCGGACATCCCCTGAGGGATCCTGGATTGCGAGAGGGTGCAGGCCAGGCTGAGGGACCCCTTCCCTGTGCACGAATTTCTTGCACTGGGACTCTAGTCTATATATATAAAAGCCTAAGCGACCATTACTACCAGACAACTGGACAATCAGGTGACCAGCCAGTAGCTATGATGCACATTGACCGCCAGTGCACAAACACTCAGTGCAGGAGCTGCCCCTTGGTGGTCAGTGTGCTCCCACAGCCAACCTCCCATGGCTGGCCAACCTCCCGTGGTCCCTCCCCCTGGTTGGTCAACCTCCCATGGTCCCTCCTCCTGGCTGGCTGGCTCCAAGGGCCCTGATTGGGACTGGGTGAGACAGCCCTGTTTGGCCCCAATTGCCAGCCAGGCCAAGGGACCCCAACCGTGCATGAATTTGTGGACCAGGCCTCTAGTATGCATATAAGTTCCCCTGTTCATCTCTCCCAACCCTGCCTTCCCTCTGAGATTCATCAGTCTGAATAACATTGTTATCGTTAACTCAGATGCACATAATTAATTTTTGAAAATATAAGCATGGAGAGAATTCATAAAACAACCAAAATCTAGTAGACAAAGATTTTGATTATTCAGTTTTTGCATTTTGGAACAAATAAACCTAGGCATAGAAATTGGAGTCAATCAATCAATCAATAAATTCTATTTATTGGAGTAATTTTACTAGTATGGATGGGTTTGACCTAGCATTTTTTAAAAAACCTTTTAAAAAAATCCTCACCAGCAGATATTTGCAGGGACTTTACTCACACAATTAAGATATATACTACACTATATATGTGTAGGATATATACTACACTATATATATATTCTTTTGAAGTTTTATGCATATATGGAAGAAATAGAGAGTGGGAAAGCTGAGGATTTACCCTGAAAGTGAGTTTTATGCTAAAAAATCTGGTCACTGTCTTCTTTGCTGCTCAGTTTATTTAATAGCTAAGAAACCAGTTTTGCATTTGATCTGATAGGTGACAAAGATAAAAATGGTGGGCTGCCCTACTTTGAAACAGCAAATGATAACTGATGATTAGAACACTTTTGGTGAATTTTCAATAAAGGATAATGGAATATAACTGTGGCAGTTTTGTGAAAAGCCAATCTTTGTTCCTCCTTTTAGGGAATAAATTATGCATCACTAAGATTACAGATCTGAAACAGGAAGCAGAGGCCAAGGGAGACACCAATAAAAAGAAGACTGTGTGAAAGCTCCTCAGATTAAAGTTGGCAAGAAGGAGCGCTGGGTCACTCTCTCCCTGCTAACCTGCAGCAGCCTTTGAGAAGAAATGTGCAAGGATGCTTCCAAGAGAAAAGAGGGGCTTCCACGTCAACAGCCCAGCTGGGGAAAAAGAGAGGGAAGGTAATGATTTGTATCACTCTATTAGAAAAAAGCACTAAGGCTTGGTATTTAAAATGTTGGCATAAAGGTAAAGGTGACCTTTCTGCTTTTTGATACATACTCTTTGAAGGTATAAATGAATACACTAGCAACTTGAGTGTGACTACCAGAATAAGGCAATGACACTTTAACATTTCCACTATCATAATGCACCCCAGATTTAGGAGACAATTTGTCTTAATTAGGGTGGGGGAGGGAGGGTTGTCAGTTTTATTAGCCTGGTTTTCAGAGGAGGTAAGTAACAGTTTCAGGAGCTCAAAGCTCAATAGTTAACACGGCTTTACAGAAATAAAATGCTGAAGTGATTCCCCCATTAAGTTAAAAAAAATAGTGTTAATATTTTTAGTCACAGATTTGCCCTAAGAGTAATAGAACAACCTTTTAAACAAATTATTTTCAGTAGATGCTAAAAAGGCATTTTATTATTTTGAAATGACTGCTTTAATTTTAACCACCTGGAGAATACCAGTCTTTGCTGCCATTTTATCATCTGCTCAATACATCATGACTTGAAGAAAAGGGAAGGCTGTCTGGATCTAGTCGTCTGGCCATGGAATCATATCCCAACAGTTTAAGAATAGCCCTGGCTGGGTAGCTCAGTCAGTTAGAGTCTCTGTCCCAGCATACCAAGGTTGTGGGTTTGGTCCTCGGTCAGGACACAGACAAGAAGAAATGAATGTGTTAATACATGGAACAACAAATTGATGTCTCTGTGTTGTCTCTCTCTCTCCCCTCCCCTCTTTCTCTAAAAAATAAATAAATAAAAAAGTTATTCAAGCTTTATGCACACTGATATAAATATGAATTTTTCTTCACAGTTATTACATTTTTAAGGCTAGATAAAAGACCTTTATTCCACTTCAAAAGGGACATAGAGTTATTACACATACAACCTCATTCATCATCAGAACAGGCCTGTGAGGTAAGTTTTCTTATGTTCTCAAGAAAGCATTGAGAGATTAAGTAACCAGTTTCAGGTCACACAGCAAGTAGATGGTTCAGCAGGTCTCAGACCTGCCAAGTCTGATTTCAGAATTGGTGCTGACACCACTATACTATATTAGCAGATGGATATGTAATATATTCTAATATATATATATATATATATATATATGTAATATATATTGCATATATAAGAATTCATGTATGGATATCACTGGTATTTTATCTGTATAACTAACTTTACCAAATAACTAGATAATTGAAAGAATTTTAAAAAGATATTATAGAATATTCATAAATTGTGAAATAAACACTCACTTAAAAAAGATATCATGGTCTGTTCAAGATGGTGGCATAGATAAATGAGGGACTTACATCTTCCCACAACCATATCAAAATTACAACTAAACAATAAAACAAGCATCATTCAGAACCACCTGAAATTTACCTGAATGCAAGTCCTACAACTAGGGATTTAAAAAAGAAGCCACATTGAGACTGGTAGGAGGGGCAGAGACGTAGAACAGGCTGGTCCTACATTCACATGTTGTGGATAAAAATTGGGAAGGATATCTTGGCTGTGGTGGTCCCCCTCACCAAGGAGTCCAGCCCCACAACAGGCCCTCAAGCCCAGAGTTCCAGAGCTGGGAAGAGAAGTTCTCATAACTTCTGGCTGTAAAAACCACTGGGGATGTGGCTAAAATGGGAGGACTGCTGGAGTCCCAGACAGTTTTTCTTGAGAGCCTGAACATGGACTTACTCTGACTCACTCTTTCTGAGCTCCAGTACTGGGGCAGCAGCTCAAAAGGCACCAGGGACATACAGGGAGGAATAGTAGTGACTGATATCAGGGTGAGAGCTGGGGGTGGGCAGCCTTCTACCAGACAGAAGTGCTATCAGAGGCTACTGTTCCTTTGATGAGCTCTCTCCACACAGCTGACAAGGAGGCACCATATCTGAGTTTCTATCAACCTGGCTATCACTGTTTGCTCCAAACTGGTAATTCTCTGAGACCCTCCCCCACCCAACTTGTGGGCCCACCCAAGCTGTTTACAGTATCTTTTCTATATAAATGGCCTGTCTTGGCTCATGCTCAGCCTTTCCTAAAATCTCTCAAACAAGCAGCATTTGGCCTCAGCATACCCCATACCTCTCACTAAATGACCCCAGGCGTGGCACTAGCAGCAGCTGGCTGTGGCTTGCACTTGGCCTCTCCTGGGCACTTCCAAGCCCAGCATAAGTGACAGCCAGCTTCAAATTGCCTGGTAGCTCATGCCAAGTGGCCCCAAGCAGAAGATAGGTGGTGGCTGATTTTGGTCTGCACTTCCAGGGAGGCCCAGAGCCAGCAAACCTGGTGAACAACATCAGACCATGTCAAAGCAGCACCCAACCACCTCCACAAGCCATACACTGAAGGGGTGAACTCAATGGGCATCAGAGCCCTGCCGAAGTTACTCCTGCTCTCTGTAGAGGGCTGGAGCAGAGCTGATCCTCCACAGTGGCTCAGGTGAATAGAGAGGCTGTGCCACTGGACCCTACAAGACACCTACTACATTAGGCTACTCTATCAAGCCCAGAAGATGTAGCACCTCTACCTAATACATAGAAACAAACACAGGAAGGCTGCCAAAATGATGAGACAAAGAAACACGTCCCAAATAAAAGAAGAGAACTCCAGAAAAAGAACTAAACAAAACAGAGGTAAGTAATCTATAAGATGCAGGTTTAAAAACACTGGTTATAAGACTGCTCAATGAACTTAATGAGAACTTCAATAACATTAAAAAATGACACAGAAACCTCAAAAGGATCTAGTCAGAAATGAAGGATAACTAACTGAAATAAAAAATAATTTACAGGGAATAAACAGTACAGTAGAGGAAGCCAAGAATCAAATCATGACTTGAAATATAAGGAAGCAAAAAAGCACACAATCAGAACAGCAAAAATAAAAAGAATTTTTTAAAAATGAAGATTTTAAGGAGCCTCTGGGACAACTTTAAGTGTACCAACATTCATGCAAGTTGGGGTGCTGTAAGAAGGGAGAGAGCAAGAAATTGAAAACCTACTTGAAAATATAATGACAGAAACTTGAAAATATAATGACAGGAAACTTCCCTAACTTAGTAAAGGAAACAGACATACAAGTCCAGGAAGCAAGCATCCCAAACAAGATAAACCCAAGGAGGCCCACACTAAGCCACATCATAATTAAAATGCAAAGAGTTAAAGACAAAGAGAGAATCTTAAAAGCAGCAAGAGAAAAGCAGTTAGTTGCCTACAAGGGAGCACCCATATGACTGTCAGATGATTTCTCAACAGAAATTTCACAGGCCAGAAGAGATTGGCAGGAAATATTCAAAGTGATAGAAAGCAAGGACCTACAACCAAGATTACCCAGCAAAGCTATCATAATCAAAGGGCATATAAAGAGCTTCCTAGACAAAAAAAAAAAAAAGCTTAGGGAATTCATTGCTACCAAAACAGTATCACATGAAATGTTAAAGGGTCTTCTTTAAAAAATATTTTTAAAAAATAAAAAATATGAACATTAAAATGGCAATAAATACATATCTCTCAACAATTGAACCTAAAAATAAATAAATTAAGAAGCAGAACAGAAATAGACTCATAGATACAGGGCACATTTTGATGGTTGCCAGATGGAAAGGGGATGCAGGGAATGGGTGAAAAGGTGAAGGGATTAAGAAGTACAAATTGGTTGTTACAATATAGTCATGGGGATATAAATTACAGCATAGAAAATATAGTCAATAATATTTTAATAACTATATATGGTGTCAGATGGGTATTAGATTTATGAGGATGATTACTTGATAAGTTATATAAATGTTTAATCACTGGAGTGTACATCTGAAACTAATATAATATTGTATGTCAACTATAATTGAAAAATAAAAAATGATTTAAATAAAAACAAACATATTATGTTCAGGAATAGACCAGAGAATGCTTTTTTTTAATTTTTTATAAGTCAAAGCATAAGATTTCTATAACCCAAACCTGACCTGTCCCATTTTGCTCTGCCAAATAAAAAGGGAAGAATATATTAGATATAACATTAAAAGGGCTTTGTTCAGTGATTCACGCACTGGAATTTTAATGTTATAGTTTTTCTACAAACATGCTTTTAATAAGGCAGTACACTGTATTTAGCTAAAGATGAAAATAACTGATCCATTTCGTGCCATTAAGGCAATTATTTTAACTTTACTTTTATTCTACTTTTCATTTTCATGGAAAGTACAGAGGTAATAACAGATAAATTTCAATTAGTTGCAATTAATGTGGTAAGCTGTTATAATGTACTAAAGGCTCGTTGCATGAAATTCCTGCAAAATTAGGCCTTCCTTCCCCCAGCTGCCGGCACCAGCTTCCCTCTGGCACCTGGGACCCAGGCTTCCTTCCAGTCGCTGGCAGGCACCCAGGACCTGGGCTTCCTTCACAGCCCGGCTTCGTCCAGAAGGTTGTCTGGTCTAATTAGCATATTATGCTTTTATTATTATAGATTAGGTTGCTGGGTTCTATCTGAACACCCCCCACATCCCTGACTCTCCATGGCTGAGCCCTCCAGGTTTGGTTTTGTTTGCAGTTGAAAGCAGCATTTGAGCCCATGACATCAGCCATTCTCTGGATGCTGGAGCAGTTCTATAGGTTAGAATACTTGACATCTGTAAACTCATCCAGCTCTAGAGCCCAGAAAACCACTTCCTTCACACTGGACTAACTCCACCACAGAACCACGGTTTCTCCTCTGGAAGCAGAGAAAGGAGTGATAAAACAGCTACTAGGAGGAGAGTGGTGTGTTGGGGTGGTATCTGTGTGGTTTCAATGAACAGAAATTCAGAGGAGAGCCAGCCTCCTCCTAGCAACCCTCCATTGTTTCTGCTCCCCAGCATCCACCTCTCCTCCTAGAACTACCCCTCCACTGATCTCAGCAAACAAGCCCCTTTCTTCAAGTCCCTGTGCTTCAGCAAAATAAGGCCTGGAATTTTCTAGGATTCTGGGTGCAATTCCTGGATGGATATCTCATTACAGCCAATGAGATACAAGAGATATTTTCCCTCAGCCTCTCATGGGAAGAGCCCTATCCTCGGCAACTTCCCATCAACACCACCCTGAACAACTGAGAAGGGAAAATTAGCCCTGAAGGAGAAAAGGCTAACTCTCATGATAAACGTCCACATTCTTCCTGGTTTTATTAAGGCGACATGAAAAGGAAGCAAGAACTGGCAGGTAGAGGGATGGTAATGAATACAGAACACAGCTAGACTTCCAGTTTCTAGCTTCAAATACCATCATCCCATGACTGACTTGGAATGCACAGCCACCTCATTTCCAACTCGTTATTGTGGCCTTTAGCTCATTCTTATTGATCATTTTCTCTCTCTCTCTCTCTCTCTCTCTCTCTCTCTCTCTCTCTCTCTCTCTCTCTCTCTCTCTCTCTCTCTCTCTCTCTCTCTGCTGGATGGATGCTACAAACAGAAGGTACATCTTCCAAAGTTGCTGTTTTGTGCACTGACTTTCCCCCTTCACTAGTTCTCCAACCCCTAAAAAGTAGCCAGTTAAACCTGCACTTGGCTGGTCCCTGCGATCCTCCACTCACTGCTTCACCTTCATCTCCCTCTGTTGCCCTTCAAGGGTCTGCCCAGTCCAAGTTGTTGGGCCATTGTCTTTTGTACACAAATAAAACTCCCCCACTTCTCTCTATTGGCTTTTCCTGCCCTTCTTTATGGCTGAGATCAAAACCTCTTTTCTCAGGAAACCTTGTCTGAACTTCATAGTCTCCAGGGCTATCATCAAGGCCAGGTGCCTCTCCATGACCACACTGGCACCTGGTGTGCCCAGATCCCCATCTTTTGTGCAGAGACTGTGTCCCGGGCTGTGCTGTCACCAGGACAGCAGAAGCTGAGACTTTCATTCTGGGGAAACTTCGGTGTAGCCATAACTACATCACATGCAGAAGTAGTAATAATAATGCTAATAACAGCCTATGTTATTGAACTCTTACTATGTTTGAAACACTGTTCTGAGTTGAACATGTTATGTCTTATTTATCTCATTTATCTCACAACAACCCATATGAGGAACATATTATCTAGAATAGGACTAATTGAATTCAAGTCTGAATATGACTCTAATTATGGAAAAGCTACACAGAGAAAGAGCTCCCTTAAGGCAGGAGGTTAACAGTTTCCTTTCTAACTTTTCTCACATGGGAAGTGATGTGAAAAGGGCCACTACACAGAGTTGAATTAACTTGGTCAGGCCAGCTATCTCAGATGGCTCCCAGATCTTGGGGCCAGCACCTAAGCAATAAGAGCAAGTACCTGGGAGGTGCTTTGGGAATGTCATAAAACATTAGACCTGGGGAAAATAGCCTACATTTAAGACAAAAAAAAAAAAAATCTAATGTTTACATCCTTCTTATCCAGGCTGTTTGGTGGGCAAAAGCAGGCACTCAGAAGGGTTTTATGCAGTGGTTGATTGGAGACATACTTAAATCTTACAAAAACATTTCTCTTAGGTGGCACCAGAGTATCACCATTTGTGACAATTAGTCAACAGAATAGCACTGATGATCTTTGCCCATCTAAGAACCAAGAGGACAAAAAAGAAGGCATCCGAAGGAGAGCACAGTGTTTTGGGATTTTTAAAGTCTCTGTCACGTACAGTCAACCTTAAAAACTCGCATTGCCAGTTTCAAAGCCCTCTTTCTTGTTAAAATATTCCTTAGTCCTAATATGCCTAACAGGCAACAGTTTGAAGTTAAAACCCTGCATGATAATAGGATTAGGCACGCTCGGAAGACATGCTTTTGTGTTTTCTGGGAGTTTAAGGTACATTTTGACATCTTGACTAGATGAAATGGTAATGCTTTGTCACAAACTGTGTGGATAAAAGCAGACTTCTGCAAGCTATGTCTTATCACCTATTTTTGTAAATAAAGTTTTATTGGAACACAGCCATGCCCATTCATTGACATATTGGTTATGCTGCTTTCTTGCTACAATGGCAGAGTTGAGTCATTGGGACAGAGACCATATGGCCTGCATAGTCCAAAATATTTACAAACTGGCCCTTATAATAAAAGTCAGCTGACCCCCAGATTAGAGAATTTTTTAGGTCTAAGTAGGTCATTGGGCAATGATTAAAGAATGACTAAAATGTTGAAACAGGTTTAAACACATACAAATGCAAAACTGTAAATAATATAAAATATGAAAATACTTTAACAAGTTTTAAGCCTGGTCCCAAGTTTTAAGCCTGGTCCTAGTATATTCTAACTTTTCCCAAAGGTTCCAGACCCAGATGGTTTTACGGGTGATTTCTGTTCAACTTTTAGGTTACAAGAAATATGCCAGACCCCAGGAAAATATGAAAAACTTCCCCCCAAAATTTTATGGGACTAGTATACACTTGATTCCAAGAACTTGGCAAGTAAAGCATAAAAGAGAAAACTATAGGCCAATCTCACTTATGAATTTAGGTGCAAATAGCCTATAAAGTATTAGTGCATTGAATCCAGCAATGTACTGATCTCATCTCTTATTTTTTTATTTTTAATGTAATAAACTAATAATTTTTTAATGTAGTAATTGCAGTAACTTGACAAAATTCAACTAATACCTAAATCTCTCACCAAAAATCAGAAGAAACTAGATTTAATGTAGCAATTATATTAACTAACATAATTATATTTAAATATATATATTAAATTTTACATATTGCTCCCCACATTCTGGGCATTCAGTGATTTTTACATCCCAGAACTGAATCCAAGGTCTGGGTTAGAATCTCAACTCTCCTTGGGTGGTTTTATAACCCAACCAAGTCAATGGCCATGCCGGCGCTTTTGGTAAAAGAAAGGGGCTGCACTGTGTTCTCCAGAATGTGATTGTGAGACTTCAATAAAGGACAGATAGGTAACCAGCCCTGTTCTAGTTGTTTTATCAGTCAAACAATTTTAATTTAACCCAAGCAATAGAGAGGATGAAGTTTGAACAGACACTTTTGAGTGGCAGAGGCATTTGTACAAATGCTTCCTGCTCTCATTTTGATTCAAAAAGTGGCATGCAGCTTGAGGTTGTGTGCTTGTGGGAAGGCCTGTGCAGCAACACCAGGCAAGAGAACAATGGGTGGTGAAAAGAAGAAAAGAGCCCTTCTGACGCAGACCCTTCTTTTTCTTCCCCGATCTTTTCAGCTTCACAAAAGGAGACATATTTTCCATATAATTGCTAAACATGTTTGCTTATTAAATTATTCTTTAATTAGTTAATGATTTTAGCCATGCTTTGCTCTTTGGATATTCATTTTGTATAATAAAATAATTATAGATAATTAAACTATCTCAAGCCTTTTTCTTTTCCCCCAGCAAACATGCTGAGGATCCAAAAATGACAACAAGTTGTAAATTAATCTGGAAAACAAAGCATGACAGATGAATGATTTGGTTGGAATTAATTAGGCATTAATTAAATACTGGAACTAGATGAAGAATTAGATTCATTATTAAAGAAACAACACTGTTCTGAAAAGATGTGCAGTTACCAACATCCTTACCTTCTGTGATGATGGAGTTGTTTCTTATCCAAATCTGGGCCTTCAAGCAGTCCTCTTCATCATTGAGAGTGAAATGATTACGAGGAACTTGACCAGTGTATCGCTGCTTACTACAGTCTGGAATGTCTCTGTTGGTCAGGTGTTGACCAATATCAGCCCCTGTAGGGCATGGGACCTGAGGTATGTTACAGATAAATGCTTATTTCAGTGATAACAGATGAAGCACTGATATAGTAATATATCAATCAATCAATCATACATAGCAATGTCTGGTATAGTAAGGCCTTTTCCTGTCCCCAGATACAATTCTTATAATTGAAACAAGCTAATTCTCAGAAGGAGTTGCTCTGATTATATGATGCTGTGTAACAAATTATTCCAAAAGTCAATGGTGTAAAAACGCTGACAGATTCTGAAGGTCAGTAATTCAGACAGGGTGGGGACTGGGGGGGCAGTTTTCTATGTGAACGATGTCAGAGGCCTCAGTGGGAAGACTTGAAGGCTGGGCACTGAAATCATTTGGAGATAAGCTCTCGCAATCTTTTTCTTTCTCCTAGAAAACTTGCTGGGTATCCAAAAATGACAAAAACGTCTAGCAGTTGATATTGGCTGTGGTTGGGATCTTAGCTGGCGTTGTTGGCTGGAGCATCCACACGTGGCCTCTCCGTGTGGTCTGGGCTTCCTTACAACACAGCGGCTGGGTTACCAGGGCAAGTGCCCTGAGAGAAAAAACCAGTCCAGAGAGCTCTGTGTTCTTTTCTAAGCTCATCTTGGAATTCTAGTGGTGTCCCTTCCACGGTATTCTATTCATGGAGGTCATTATATTCTAGATGCCTGCCCAGGGTCAAGAGGAGGAAACCTAAAATCCACCTCTTCCTGCAGGGGCAGTGAAGCGATGGGAAAACAAGTGAAACGGGATTGGTGTGGCCATTTTTGGTGAGAACAATCTGCACAGAAGCAATTCTATCAGGGGTTGAAATCCAAGTGCATATGGGCTCCAGGCAGAAAAGAAAATGAGGAAAGTGGGCTACTGTTTACTTTTGAAAACTGTAGGATCATTCTTCACTTTGTTAGAGAGATATTCTCTCTCTCTCATCCCCATCTCCATCTCTCTCAACACAGAGCTCTCTCAGTATAACTTCTATGCTCACTTTAGACACAGAGTAAAAACGGACACTGCAAGGAAAGCAACAGTAAAAACACAGTAAAGGATGATGCTGACACTTTTCCTCAGTGTCAAGGACTCTGTGGCAAACTGCAGGGCTCTGGTCAGAGTTCGGCCATGACTCAACTCCATCTAGTTGTTGCCAGGGGAGTGTGGATTCAGTATGGCCAGATGTGATTTCTCAAGAAATGCTAGGTACTTTTATTTTCCTGAGGACTCCTGGTGTGTGTTTTTATTATTACTATTATTTCAGTTCAAATTAAAATCAAACAAACACCACTGTGAATGCCAAGTAAAATAGCACAGTGGAGTGAGTTTGCCCAGTGGGCCAAACTTTCACCTCTCCAATTTTTATTTGGCAGCCAGGTGATTATGTGGGCGATAACGAGGCCAACACTGTGAGCAAGATTTAAAGGTAACTTGATGCCTCTGCTATTAGACCTGCACTAGCTGCCTGACATTTTCATGGTACAAGGCCTCAGGGTGGTGAGGCAGGGGTGGCACTTAGCCACAATGGGCAAAAAGCTCACTTGTAGTAGAGGTGAATGTGGGTGCAGAGGAAATTCTTGTCTCTTGAAAAATGCCTTCTTGTACTGGGTAGATGTGAATGCTGGCTGGTGCTTGAACAAATGGGGTGTCACTAAACCCCGGATGACCTTTAGGGAAGTTTTTGGTTATATTCTTTCCCAACAGAAATGGTAAAGCCATGGTACATTACTGTGATGTATTTAATTCCATTGCAAACTGGATTAGCTAATTTTTAAAAAATCAAAATTTTAAAGCTGGATGTCTTTGAAGAAGTTGCAATAGCATTTTACTTAGTAAAAAGAAAACTCAACTGAAATTGTGGAGGTAAAATTATCATATTAGCAATATAATTTGTTTAACCATATCATACTAGAATTTTGCCATTACTGTATTCATAGTTACTATAAAAGCAATCCACTGAGGGCTTTGATGGATGATTCAAGGTGCACAATATTGAATACTGTGCTTTGGAGGTTTGAAATTTCATCAGAATTACAATAAGTATTGTAGTATAAAAGAAAATGAAATTTGGATAACATTATGCCAGTTTAGTAAGTCATGCTTTAACAAATCAGGAAAAGTCCTTGGCAGAAAATGTCAGGGCTAAAGAACAAATTGAGAGCTAGTCAAGTTATAAAACTATCAATGTTATTGTTTCAAATAGTGGGTGTATGGTTTAAGAAACAAGGAAGAGAAGGGAAAAGAAGAATAAGGTCCAAAATGAAAAATGGCTTACTATAAACATGAAATAGAATGGTATTTTTTAACCCATATCATTCTTGTATGCACTCAAATATTTTTGCACATTTCTAAACTATAAAGAATTAGAGAAATTAAAGAAAAAATAATGGGATTATATATATATATATATATATTTCATATTCACACAATGGCATTTTCACAAAATAGGCAAAATTGAAATTAGGATTTTAAATCCCAAGGCCCATTAATCCGTCTACACAGAGTTTAGCAGAACTCAATACATGAGAAAGGATCTATGGGAAAATTCATATTATGTCATCAAAGTAAAGGAAAGAATAAAGATGAAAAGGAAGGCCTGGCTATATTTAATGAAGAAGTATCATCAATGCTGGCTACCAAAATGAGAGTGTTTTCTGCCACTAAACTGCCACTAACATGTGATTGGAGAACAGCAGACAACTTTTCAACTATTCATTCCATCAGGTAATTCTGGATTGAGCACTGCCAGCATCACAGGCTGGTGGGAGCCTGTTGGCCAGCTCATACCCTTCAGCAAGTTAGTAACTGAACAGTGGTGGGAACTGCTGGTGGCCTACTTAATATACTGTCTCCCTTTCTTAGTAACGGACTTCTCGGAAATATGCCTGGCTGGAAAATTACATTTTCATGTTGGGAAGGAGTCCTTGGGTGGGGCAACATAAAAAGTCATTTTGCTCTAGTCCTTTCTCCTTCCTGTTTCTTGCAAATGGAATGGCTGGCGCCACAGCAGCCACTTCAAGATGTTGAGATGGAAGCCACATATTAAAGATGGAAGAACAGAATTTAGAAGGGCCTGGTTTCCTGATATCACCAGGGAGCTACCTTACTAGGCTGAGTTGCTTTTCTCCAGATATTTTTAATGAGAGAAAGAAACAAACTTCTTTTTGACTTTAGCTATAAACAGATAATTCTAGGATTTTAAAAGCCACCAAGTGTAGTCCCTGGACCACACCTGTGAGAGGGGGAGGGAGGGAAGAAGGAAGAAAGAGCAAGGAGACAGAGGCAGTGGTGAAGAACTCGTGCCCTGGAGTCAGACCACCAGGGTTCCTAATCTGTCACTTTGTCATTGAAACTTCACTGCGTCTTGGATCCCTCATCTATAAAATGGGGATGGAAGTGGTAGGACCTCAGAAAGTTACCCCAAGGATTGCATCAGTTAACACAACTGTGGCAAATGGAAAAGACAAAACTCTGTCAGGTGTTTCTAGCCCACTTGTGAGGCCTCCACGGAGGCATCTTGCTGTCTCCTGGGGATGGACATCCCCTTTTGGAAAAGACCCTGACTCTTAGGAAGTTGTTTCTTAGGATGAATCAGCACTGTATTCCCATCCCATCTGGTGGTCTGTCCTAATTCAGCTCTCTGGGGCCATGATGTACACGTCTAACTCATTTTCTACATGGAAACCCTTCAGGTTTTTTGAGGTTAAGCATCCTGAATCTTCACCCCTCTGGCTAAAAATCTTGGGTGTCTTTGAGTCTCTGGACATGCTTTCCACTTGTTTTTTTCCCTTCTTAAATATGACTTCAAGAAACAAATACAGTACTCCAGGTATAGTTGTTTTTTGTGACATGTTCTTGGACACAATCATGCTCAGCAGGTAAGGGGCTCATCATCTCTACAAGTGGTGTGCGCTACTCTCTTTTCTACCTGTTTGTAGCAGGCTCTCTCCTGCGGCTGCACCATTCTGGATACCATGCTCTTATTCACCCCATCTAAGATGTAATTAGTCTCCACGGAGACCAACCACATTATGTTGCTGACCCACGTCAAGCTCGCCATAACCAACATCTCTCACCTGGTTGGATGTTCTTGCCCTGCCTGCTGGTTTCCAGTGAGTATCACCCCTTTGAGAGTCCCCACCACGCTCTTCTCATAGTCAGTACCAGATTCATTTGACTCAGAACTGACAGATTTTTATTCTTCCTCTTTTTGAGATAACCCGAAGGGCAGGCACTTCTCCCTCTCTGCAGGACTCTGGGAGCAGCTCAGCAATCTCAGTTGTACATTGAGTGGCTTCAGAGTGGTTTTCAGGACCAGCATGTACTCACCAGTAAATATAATCAAATCCACAGGCAAGGTGGGGACGGGGTCTGAGGGTGCTGAACGTGAACTAGGTAATCTTCATCTTCCAAAACAGAGAGGTCATAGATAATGCTAAAAGTTGATAGATCAAGGAAAAAAACTTCTACAAATGCATTATTATGGAGTTCAGGGGTAAAGGCATTGAAGAACTAACAATAAAAATGCCTCAGAGTGGTTGCCCCTGGCTTGGAAGTAGAGAACAGCCTTCCTCACATGCAACCCTGCAGTACAATTTAATGTTTTATCTTGTGCATGGGTTATCTGGTAACAAGATTAAGTGATATGCATTTTGATATCAAAATACTGCATAACATTTAGAATGATAGGTGCCATTTAAAGGTCTGATTCGAGGTTAAGACTTATAATTATATTTATTAAGATATCCTCTTGTTTTGGGTTTCTGCTTTATTTTCACCTTTTTGGTTTTTGTTGTATGGTGTTTTTTTGTTGTTTTTTTTTTTTTGGTAAATTATGAAATTGGGACAAAACCATGAGAAAGTTGGAGAAGGAAATTAGAAAAGAAGTAACAATTGGACTTCCCCTACCTCCAAGGGAACTCGGCTGCTTTTTTTTTTTTGGTATCACTATGTACCTTTAACTTTTATGTCCTTCTGGAAAAATTAAATTGGAACCCCTTTTATCACTCTTCAATTCATTTTTCCTGTTGTAAAAAGGGCAAAAGCTTAATGTGCCACAGCTAAAGCTGTAGGGGCAGCTGGACACACATGGGCAGATGCCCGAGTCTGCCACTCATATTTTCCAAAGTCTGCAATTGCAGGCAGCAGCTGGAACTCAGTGGAGCAGGTGAAGGGGGGCAATCTAAAGGGGTGCATGGTGCTTTCTTCTGGTATAATGCTTTAAAAAGAAGAATACTTTAAGTGCCAAAACAAGGCATTCCTCGAGTTTATTTTTATCCTTTAACTAGGAAAAAAAGAAAAGAAGAAGACAAAATAAAATTACTCAAAGGCTCAGAGTGTGGTCTAGTCACTAGCTTCACCTGGAAGCTGGTTAGAACTGCGTGTCTCAGTTGTCCCAACCCCCTTCCCACTCAGAATCTGCATTTGAATGAGATGGACAAGGCTAGGTATGTACACACTACACTTGGAGAAGCGCTCCTTTAAGGTACAGATGAGAGATTCTAGGTTGAGAAAGTTCAAGTCAGTGGTTCTTCGCCTAGACTTAGGATCATCTGGGAGCTTTAAAAAAAAATACTGATGGTTGAGTCCCGAGTCTCCACCCCAGAATAATTAAAACAGGACTTCTGGGCTTGGGGGCAGGCACGAGTGTATTTCAAAAGTGCTCCAGGCAATCTCAGTGTGTAGGCAAGGCTTAGAACTGCAGGTTAAGTGCCACTCAGTTGCTCAGCTGTCCGGTCTCCCCCGAATCCCCACATGCTGCTTCTCCTTGGCTTGGCTATGAAAGAAAACCTGCACCCTCTTCTCCCCTACCCCACCCCTTACCCTCCTGCCCATGAATCCAGGACCATTCACAAGATGGCCTAACTAAGACATGAATATGGCGGTGCCTGGGGTGGGAACAAACCCACCAAAGGGAGGCCTATCCAGGTCTCTGGGAGAAATGTAATGAAAATAGATTTACAAAATAAATCTCTTTTGTTGAGATGCCCTAGTTTGTGGGCCACATGAAATGCTACTGTGGGTGGCAAAGTAAGTATGTTAATATTTGCTTCCCCAAGACATTAAACGGCTTCAGTTGTATCCAGCAATGCTTTCCTCAAAGGAGGTTTGAGAATTTCATAAAAAAATGGACAGCATGGTCACGGGGTAATCAATCAGTCACATTTCCTAGGTTCATAACGGAGAGACAACATAAAGCAAGGGTTGACAGGAGGTGTGCGTGTCTGAAACACTTCTGCGTGCACATCACCACCGCCAAATGTCGGCCTCTTGAGGCAGAAGTTAATTTCCACAAGTGCACAGCGGGCTGTGTTTGGATGCTGCTCTGGTGAGCGGCAAGTGTCAGGCTTCTGGACAACAGCATCAAGAATGACATTTCCCCGACCTGCTGTCATTTTCATCCCTGAGCCGAATGCTTTTCTTGGAATGGGTTTCCGTGAGGGTTTCGGACACAATTTTGGCCGCGTGCACGAGCTTTGGAGGACGCTTTCATGAATACAGAGTGGCAGCTGCCGGGCGAGAAGGCGCGCTCTTCGCCCAGAGTGCATGCGCCTGGTACACACTAACCACCCAGCCGGCCACGCGCAGCCTCACCTGGTACTGCTGCCCCGTGCAGAGGATGAGGTGGTCATAGAGCACGATATCTTCCTGGGAAACCACCACGTGCTTGGCTGCTCGGTCTATGGCCGTCATCCTACCAACCACCACGTTGACCCAGGAGCACAGGGACATCAATGCGTGATCTTTATCATTAAAACTCTGGCTGCGAAGAGAGGCGCTCCATCAGTGATATTTGAGCAGCTGACAGGGGGCATTAATTAGACATCTGGCGAGCTGTTCCGGTCCCCCCGAACCCCCGTTCTTCCCCGTGGGACTGAGTCTGTGCTCTTGCTGTGGGTTTACCAGGACCAAGCCTACACAGTAGGAGATTTTTTGTTATAAGACAGTCACACAATGACATCTTTCCATTAAAGCTAAATTGTTCTCCTTAGTGTTGGCCAGTACACAATAGGGAGTGTGTGCGTGCCTGTGTATGTGTGTGTGTGAAATCATTAACACATATCCTTCTGCTTCTATTTCATGGTGAGTACAAACTTACTTTGGCTGTTGACTTGTCCTAGTGACAAAGGACCGAAAGGGGATGAGGAAGAAGAAAGTGACATTGCACAGGATCCCCCAAGGCATGGGTCAAGGGCCTGAATATCGAGAACCCTGCCTATTTGCTAGTAATTTTCAATAGATTTCTCATTCTTTGAATGAGTGTATGGATTTGAGCCCAAACAACAAACATGTTTTCTTTAGAGAAGATGTCAATTAGGGAATTATGTTAGAAGCAAGTCCAGTCCCTGGAGACTTTCAGGATCCATCCACTCTGCAGGGCAATGGTGACTTAGGGGGAACTGGTACTTCTGCAAGCAGCAGGTCCAGGGTGCCTGGGTTTTCTTGTCTGGGTTTCATCTGAGTTTGAGTATTCTACTATAATGTGAGAGAAGTGGCTTTCTTGTTGGTGTTGGTTTTTTTAAAAAGAATTTTGTGAGGGTTGTTGCAGAACTTTGTGTAAGGTGTGACCTCCTACATGTGACACTCTTAGTGACCTTGTTCTGATACCATAACAAGAGGGCAGGGTGGCAGAATAGTAAGTGTTTCATTTAAGTCTAGGCTGCACTGTGCCAAGGTCTGTGTCACTAGGGAGACTGGACCCTGGGACTCTGCCTCCCCTTTCAACACTTCAGCTTCCTCACCTCTCAACCTGGGATAATTTTCCTCCCTGCATGCCTCGACCATTATAAGGGACGCATACGAGAATGTAAGAGATGCTGTTTTATCAAGTGGGATGCATATGTGAAGGGTATTATTCTAAATAATATTAATGATACATAATCCTGTTTACTCTCCTTGGAGGCAAACAGGACTAAAGTGATAATGGAAGAACATTTTTTCTTTTTGATCCACTCAGGAGTCTGCTCTCAACACACAAAAAGAATTCTCGTAATGGATGCACATTAGGCCCCGTTCTGGCACCCATGAAAGAGAAGGGAGCACTGGGCTTTGTGTCTCTCCATGAAACAACACTTAAAAACAAGAAAATTTCTTCTTAATAAGAAAAGAAAATTGGGGGCTGGCCTGTCACAGGAAAATAATAGAGAGTGAGATGAAATTCTTAAAAAAAACACACATTTTGGTGGCTTCACAGGAAAACAAGAAACCTCATTGATTTTGTACATTCATGAGAGATCCACAAAGGATTGCTCTTATTTGCATCACAGTCTCTTCATAACAGGAACAGCCCTGTCAGCCGCCCAAGATGAGGAAAAATTAAACATAGTTAGTGCATAGGGATTAGTCTTATGAGGATCTGCTCAAAGATAAAGCTCTCAGGGGAAATTTGGGGAAGTCTAGGACATGTTATTTTTAACGACCGTAGGACGATAGTGTGAAAATGTTAGCACACAGATTTCAGAGTTCACATGTGAAGCTCGGTCCAGTGGGAATTGAGTTTTAGGAGCCCCAGGAAGCATTGAAGAATGTGGGGTGCTGCTTTTATAGTCTGTTACCATGGCTTTTCTCAGTTTAGAACGTCATCGTGCAGGTGATGATCATCTGTTCTGGATATCCCTATCCACTCTGATCCTCCTTTAATTTACTCATCAGTAGGTGAAACTAAACATTGGAAATTATAAGTGATATTTCTCCCAAATTATTTCCTAAGCAGAGTGAGTGAGCATTGCTTCTAACATGGCTCATGGCCTGAGGACAGGAGAAATACCTCCATTAGGGTCCTCTGGAAAAGGGAGAAGAAACCAACGATGGGACATCAATGAAACTTGATGTTTCTCAAGTGAACTTGACCCTGACTTGAAAAGAATGTGAAAGGTTGTCTTCATAGAACGTTCTGGAGACAGGTAATAAGTAAAAAAAGCGGAAATGCAGGATGGGAAAATTGTTGGAAGGGGCATTGTGACAAGCGGCCCACTTGTTCAGAGTTGCAGAGGCCCCACAGCTGGTGTCAGGAGACTTAGCCCAACGCTCCAGATGCAAAACTAGAATCAAGCCCCAGGGGAGCCAGTATAAGTCGGTGGAGACCTGTACTCCGTGGAGTCAGAACCCTTCAGAACTGGAGAGAACCTTGCAGGTTTTCATAAAGGATTTATCAGGACTCTTAGGAGCATTACAATGAACGTTGTTACTCAGGGCTGACTGTCTGATTAGTGGATTTCTCCTATTTCCTCTTTCCCCTCTCCTCCCACTGCCTGCCCTTCTGCTACATCCCTGGCATGTCATTAGCGCCTCCTCCAGATGCTGGATAGGGCCGGAGAGTGAAGACAAAAACTGGCTTATGAAAAATATAGTAACAACAAAAATAAATCACAACACTGGTTAGGCCAGAGTTTAGAATTTGTATTTAAAATGAGGAATTGAAATTATTAAATTTAGGAATGTCAATGCACTTGTTATTTTTTAAACCCCATGACCAAAATAATTTCCTTTATTGGAATATGAGGGCCATTTGAAAGGCAACATCCTCTTTATGTTTCAATGTGTAGTTTCTAGAATGATGACATGCAGTTACCCATTCAGAGGCACCAAGCTGTGTTATTTAGTTTCTACCCACAACCTGATTACAATGACTTTCACAGGTACTTTTGGAGGTAACCTTCATCTTTTCAACATTAGTCATTGAGCACCTGCTCTGCGCCAAGCATTGTCCTACATGCTGGGGCACATCAGTGAGCAAAGAGGCAAAAGATCCCTGCCCTTGTGGAGTTTACATTGCAGTTGAAGGATCCAGAATACGAAGAAAAAAACATAATTTTAAAAGGCAAATTACATAATATTTAGAAGGATTTCAGTAGCAAGAAGGAATGGAGCAGAGTAAGGCAGATGGAGGGTTGGTTGCAGATGAATGGGTAGTCAGGGGAGGTCTCGGTGAGAAGTTGACATTTAAGCAAAGACTTGGAGAGAGAAAAGCAAAGCCCCACGGTGGGGACCTGCCTGCTGTGTTTCAGGAATACTGAGGAGGCTGGTATGGTTAGAGTAGAAAGAACATTGGCAACAATGGTAGAAGATGAGGTCAAAGAAATAAGTGAACAGGGGTAGGTTTTAGGTTGGAGCATTCCAGGACTTTCTGTGATGATGGGAAGGTTCTGTAGCTGTCTGACATGGCAGCTATGAGCCACATGTGGCTCTTTGAGCCCTTGCAATATGGCTGGCTTAATTGAGAGGCTGAATTTTAAATCTCATTTACATCTAATCAATTTATTTTTTACTTAAAAATAAGCTTTTATTTTATTTGAGAAATTTACAAACATTTTAACAGCAGAATCACCTAAAACCCCCACAATATAGAAATGTTTCTGGCATCATTAAAAAATAATTATTCTGTAACCAATAAAAGTGTTGTCATTACTGACGCATCAACCACATATTTTATGACAGATGCCTTATTTTTCATTTTAAATAAGTTTTAAAACCTTTTTGATAGTTTTGTGGATTCCATAATATCCATTTTTTAAAGATAAAATGGAGCATGATAATGCCATTAAATCAAGATTTATATCTAAAAGCAAATTCCTAATAAGACTTTCCACCAAGACTATCCTACTCCCTCTTTTTATGTATGTTATCACTTTAAAAACCTTAACTCTAATCAATTTAAACCTAAACAGCCACATGTGGCTAGGAGCCACCACATGGGGCAGTTTGGGGGTTGACGTGGTCTGACTCACATTTGTGCAGCATCATTCTGGCTGCTGTGCTGAGAATGTGAAGAGGCAAACAAACCAGGGGCCCTGGGAGACTTCCCACCCCGCCACATGCAGATCCCACATGCTATCTCACCAGGAAGTCATTCCTAGTTCTTTCCCACAGCACACCTACCAGGGAGGTGTCACACTGACTGAGCTAAACTGTTTGGGAGACATTTATCAATAACACCAGCATTTCCTGGGAAGTGTGTAAGTTAGAAAGAAGGCAATGAGGGGAGGGGATATATATGTATTGACCCTCTACTTTTTGGCAGAACTTACTGTTATACTAATTTTAACAAAAAAGTCCAGCAAGGTTGGCTTATCATACACTTTTCACAGGAAACAAAACAAAAAAACACAAACAAAACCAAAGTTCAGGGAATGAAAATCCTTTTGTGGTAGGGACAGGATCTGAATCTGAATCCACCTGGCTCAAAACCCATGATTTTTCTTTTTTTTTTTTTTTTTAAACCACATCCTAATGATGTTCTTAAAAAAAAAAGTTCATGGTTTGATAAACGTATTAGGTCACAATGAGCCTGGTTCTGCTAACAGGAAAGCTGCAGGTTTTCTCACTGTCTGCCTCACTGTTTGAAGGCAAAGGAAAGAGGATCTCTTTGTCATGGATTCTATAATAAATACTCCGAGAGGGAACATTTTCCTTCCTCCTCATTAAAAAAATGTGAGCACTGTTTCTAGAGGCAGGGAGTCTAATCATTCTTGTACCCATGTTTTGCTGCAGGAAATTAAAATTATTGGAAGCTGTGTGATAATGAAATGGGATTCTACCAGGGTGCAATCAGCAAAGCTTGCCTAGACCGGCCTGGAAGGTCTTGCCTGGTCAGCCCGGATTAGGAATGACCTGGGTGGGTATGAGACCCACCCCAGGCAGGTGCCTGCCCTTTATCTCCCAAAGCTGAACCCTGGGGGCGTTGCCTGGTCTGATGCAATTACAGTCGCCCAGCTCTCCTGCTCTACGGTGCCCGCTGCTCAGAACCCCACCGCAGATGGTGGATGGGTCAGGAGCTCCATCCATTGTGTGGAAGAGGGCACAGGTCTTCCCACAAATAGGAAAGGGCAGCCCAGCCCTGCCATCCACTCATCAGCAGGTTCTCCTAAGTGACATCCGAATTCCAGGAGAAAAGCCCACCACTTCCCTCTTTCCAATCTGAAATCCATTTAGCATAGAAATGACAGCTTAAACATTAGGACATTTAGGAAGGAAAAAGCAAATAGAATTCATACTCGCTTGTTAAAAACTTCCTTTGTTCCGTGCCCAGAAGTTTTTTCCCAGGGAGTCCATGGGTGGAAATTAGCGTGAGGTTACTGAACTTCAGGTGAGAGCTAGGGAGAAAGAAAAAAACAAAAAAAAGAGGTAAAGAAATGTTTATTTAAAGACAAAATGGAGTATGATAATGCCATTAAAATGATGTCATCATTCTAGGTAAAGCCCCTGGACGAAGCTGGGCTGCGAGGGAAGCCTGGGTCCGGGTGCCAGAGGGAAGCTGGTGCCGGCAGCCGGGGGAAGGAAGGCCTACTCTTACATGAATTTTGTGCATCAGGCCTCTAGTATTATTATAATAAAGTAAGCTGAGAAAAGAAGATATTAAGAAAAACAAGGAAGAGAAATACCTTTACTGTGTTTACTGAAAAAAAATCCACATCTAAGTGGATTTGCACAGTTCATACTTGTGTTGTTCAAGGGGCACTGTAATTCAATTTAACCTCATTTCATGTGCCATCCAATTGTTGAATTGTCTTTGGGCCCAGCATCTCTTTTTGCACAAACCTTCGAACAGAACTGGCCATTAGAATGAAAGAATGAAGATGGCACCGGAGTGGCTAATTACAGAAACCGCCCAAAGCTGCACTGCAACGACAGACACCACTTCGTTTTTTGAAAAATGCTTCTCAGTGTGAAACAAACTGAAATCCAGAATTGGGAAGGAGGTGCATTTAGGATGAATTAGTGCAGCTGGAATTTCCAACTGCTAAGAAACTGCTAAGAATCATAACCACCAGAGCTAGAATTCTGAGTGCGTACAACCAAGTGCTTTGCCTGTCCCTCATCTAGTCCTCGATTCAGTACGGTGAGGTCAGTGACATCATTATCCTTATTTTGTTATATAGAACGGAGGCAAAGTGATTTGACCAAGACCATGCAGTAGAAAGTCTGGAAGCAGTGTGTGAACCCAGATGTCTGCTCCAGTGTCTTCTCACCTAACCGCTACCTAACCTCTGCCTCCACTGCCCTAAAGACCCTAAATTGTTGACAGGGATCCAAAGATCATCTAATCCCATTGGTCAACATTAACTTTATTACTTTCATACATATGTACAGTTATATATACACACATTTTATATATATATATATATATATAGAGAGAGAGAGAGAGAGAGAGAGAGAGAGAGAGAGAGAGAGAGAGATAGAGAGAGAGAGAGAGAGAGAGAGGCAAAAGCAGATTTACAGTTGAGTCTGTGAAACAGTTGATTCTTGTATTATTTATTAATTATTTTCCATATGACAACTATAAATCTACCTTTGCCACATCCCATCTATACCTCAAATCAGAATATCCAAGTAAATTTTAGAGAATTCCTGTTAAGAGTAAAACTGCCTCATATTTGCATTAGGCTTTCCAGGGCCTGAGGCATGTGCATGGGCATTATCACAGAGATTAAAATTCACGCCCTCTCCACTCCTCTCTGTCCCCTAAGCAGTCCTGGGAGTAATGTTAACTAGGCTGCCCAGCACATGGGAGTGGAGGCTTCTGAAGAACTTCTGTGCTTAAGACTCTCTCCTTCAGTATTGAAAATATTCCTGATGCAAATCTGCCCTCCAGCTAGCATCAGCAAAATTTACTGGATGAGCTGATGTTTTAATAGGTTTCAGGGTGATGGATGAGAAAGATATATTTTCCTAAAATCTCTTCTTAGTTCACATCTCCCCTTAAACCAACCAAATGCAAAAACAAACAAACAAAAAAACCCTTCACCAAGTCCGAGGAAAACATTTGTCCCCTTCCCCATGAGGAAACTGGACGTTTTCCAGATGTGGAAATGCTACCCATGTACTGACAGTCTGTTAGTACCACTACAAGCAGGAGACTTGTGGCAACGGCACGGAGCAGCCATGTAATAAACTCATCCTGACATTTAAAAACAGCTAAATATTATGAAAGGTTTTGCTCTAAAGTCTCTAAGGATGTGTGTCATTTAAGAATAAATATTCTTATTTGATACAAAGAAAACCAAGCACATCTTATCCTCTAATAATAATAAAATTTTTGAATACGTTCAAATAACATAAAGGTCACAATTAACCCCAGCTCTTATGGCTGCCAGTTTGCAAATGCACACTGATTTATTACCATTTCACGGAAAATGCAAGTAATAATACATGTTTATACTCACATGCAGTTAAAATTTATTTTGGCTTTGGTGCCTATGTGAGGGAAATGTGGTTTATGTTGTACTAATAAAACAGGTTTATATGCAGGCCCCTCTTAAAGTTCTGTGTGAAAAAAAGGCTTAATAATTATCCAGCAATATCTTTTACTACAAAGACTAATCCCCTTGGTACTGAGTAATTTGAGTGATCTAATGACACGGATAAAATAGCTTGTAAATTGCCAAATTACCACTCTGTAGTATCCTGAATTATGCTATTATGCAATTAAAGATCTCACCAAAAGATTTTTTTGGGGCGGGCGGGGAGAGTATTTTCTGGATTTTTACCTTTTAAAGGAACCAGCTTTTGCCCAGCCAGACTGGCTCAGTTTGTTGTCATTTTGTGCACCAAAAGGTTGCCAGTTCAATTCCCGGTCAGGTCACATACTTGGGTTGCAGGTTCAATCCCAAGCAGGGCACGTACAGAAGACAACCAACTGACGTTTTCTTCTCTCCCTTCCTCTCTCTAACTATGTCTTGGGATGAGGATTACAAAAAAGAAAAAGAAAAAAAGAACCTGCTTTCTGTTCCTTTTCATTAGCCTTAGCCAAATTCGTTTTGTACTCTTCATTGTGGCTGTCTGGTCCTTTATTCAATCTTCAAGGTCACCACTTCAACCGTTCTTGTTCTCCCTACCATTCCCCTTCTACATTCTCAAGCAAGTATATTTCCCACACCATAAAAAAAACCACACAAAACAGAGAACAGCCACCAGGCAAACTCCTTCCTTGTTTCCCTTCTTGCCACCTCCCAAGCATTGCCATCCACAACGTATTCTTCCATTCCTTCTGACTCAGAAGACAGGTGTCTCGGCATTAATCCTTCATGTTCCTCTCCCACCTCTCCCTATAACACAACCAGCAAATTTCTCTTACAACTGTACTCAAGAAACCTGGAAGTAACCAGTCTACTGCTGTTAAGGGGGAGCCATTATGCCAACAGAGGCCATGGCTCTGATTCTCCTACATCCAAGGTGGCAACTAGAGCTCCAGCCATCACACCCTACACCCACATTACAGGCAGAAGGAAGAGGAAAGGATAGAAAGGACTGCCCATTAAGGAGGTTTCCATAAAATTTCACATGACATTTCTGCTCACATTGCCAAACCACATCCACATGTAGCACGAAGGGTCACTAGAAAATGTGGTTTCTCAAAGAGGAACACAGTGGTTTTTCCAAGAACCACAATGCCCAGGGTTCTGTTACACGGACAAAGTGCAGAATGAATACTGGAAGGCTACTAGAAGTCTCTACTCACGTTGACTCATAAAGGAAGAGTGGGTGGGATGGGGGAAGATCCTGGTATCAGTCAGGGTCCAGGCTGGAAACGAAGGGCCACTCCACAAAGTTTGACAAAATGAAGGCATGTGTAGGGTTCTGAGAACCAATAAGGGATGGGGAGTTACCCAAGGGCTAGCAACAGTAGGATGCCATTACTGATTCGGGTCATAAAGAGCAAGGGATGGAGGAAATGGTGGCAGTTGGGCCCAGGGAGGAGGCCCCACCCAGGAGGTGCAGCCATAGCACATGCTCCCACAACAACACTGTCATGAGGTTCTCTTTTATGATGGCTTTCCCCCCCCCACCAGCTCCTCTTCCTTTGCCCATTTATTTCTCACAAGCTTCCCAGTCTTTTTTGTTAAATTGAAATTATTAGGATGACATTGGTTCACAAAACCATATAGGTTTCAAATATATAACTCAATAAAATATCATCTACACACTGCATCATATGCCCATTGCCCCAAGCAAAGTCTCTTTCTGTCCGAATTTCCCCACCCCACTCCCCTTTGCTCACCTCCACCTACCCACAATTCCCTTTGCTCTCTGGCTATCATCACACATATTGGGTATATATGTTTTTTTGCCTAATCCCTTCACCTTCTTTCATCCATTACCCCACATCCCCTCCCCTCTGATAGCTGTCAATCTGTTCCATATATCCATGCCTCTATTTCCATTAATTTGTTAGTTTATTTGGTTTATTAGATTCCAAATATAAGTGAGGTTGTATGGTACTTGTCTTTCTGATTGGCTTATTTTGTTCAGCATAATAATCTCCAGGTGCACCCATGTCATCACAAAGGGTAAGAGTTCCTTCTTTTTTACAGCCATTTAAGATTCCATTATGTAAATGTAACACAGCTTTTTTATCTACTCATCTACTGATGGGCACTTGGGCCTTTTCCAGATCTTGGCTATTGTAAATAACACTACAATGAACATAGGGGTGCATACGCATATATTCCTTCAAATAGTGTTTTGGGATTCTTAGGATATATTCTCAGAAGTGGGATCGCTGGGTCAAAGGAAGTTCCATTTTTAGTTTTTTGAGGAAACTCCATAATGCCTTCCACAGTCGCTGTACAAGTGCATCCTCACTAACAGTGCACGAGGGTTTCCTTTTCTCCACGTCCTCTACAGAACTTGTTGTTTGTTGATTTATTGATGATAGCCATTCTGGCAGGTGTGAGGTGATAACTCATTGTGGTTTTAATTTGTGCTTCTCTGTTGATTAGGGATGTTGAGCATTTTTTCATATATCTATTGGCCATCTGTATGTCCTCTTTGGAGAAGTGTCTATTCAGGTCCTTTGCCCATTTTTAAATTGGGTTGTTTGATTCCTGGTGTTAAGTTGTATACGTTTTGTATATATTTCAAAGATTAATCCCTTACCAGATGTATCATTGGCAAATACGTTCTATTGGGTTCCCTCTTCATTTTGTTGATGGTATCCTTTGTGCAAAAACCTTTTAGTTTGATATAGCCTGATTTATCATTTTTGCCTTTGTTTCCCTTGTCCAAAGGGACAAATCAGCAAAAATATTGTTCCAACAGATGCCTGAGATTTTACTGCTTATGTTTTCTTCTAGGATTTTTACGGTTTCACATCTTACATTTTAAGTCTTTTATCAATTTTGAGTTTATTCTTGTTTATGGTGTAAGTTGATAGTCTAGTTTCATTTCTTTTTTTGCATATACCTGTCCAATTTTCCCAACACCATTTATTGGAGACTGTCTTTACTCCACTGTCTGCTCTTGCCTCCTTTGTGAAATATTAACTGAACATAATGGCATGGGTTGATTTCTGGGCTCTCTGTTCTAATCCATTAATCTATATCCTATTCTTATGCCAGTACTGGAGAATTTTGATTACAATGGTCTTGTGGTATAGTTTTATATCAGATAGTATAATACCTCCAACTTTGTTCTTCTTTATCAAGATTGCTGAAGCTATCCAGGGACTTTTTAGTTCCATGTAAATTTTTGAAATATTTGTTTTAGATCTGTGAAATATGCCAATGATATTTTCATAGGAATTACATTGAATTTATAGGTTTGGGTAGTATAGACATTTTAATTATGTTAATTCTTCCAGCCCATGTACACAGAATACACTTCCACTTGTTTGTATCTTCCTCAATGCTTTTCTTCAGTGTCTTGTAGTTATCTGAGTACAGGTCCTTTACCTCATTGGTTAAATTTATTCCTAGGTACCTTCTTTTTTGGTGTTGCAATAGTAGGTGGGATTGTTTCCTTTAAGGAAAGGCTTGGCTTCACTCCAGGCTACAAAGTTTCAATTGTAGAAGATAAATAAATCCCAGATAGCAGGGCCTCTGTTTGGGTCACTGGGGGGCGTGGCCAGCCTGCAAACCACCACAGACCCCTCACCCAGGCCGCCCCACGCCCCAAGGGAACCCCCACCCTGATCCGGGACACCCTTCAGGGCAAACCAGCTGGCCCCCACCCATGCACCAGACCTCTATCCTATATAATAAAAGAGTAATATGCAGATTGACCATCACTCCAACACACTAGATGGCTGCCCCCATGTAGTTAAAGATCCTGCCCCCATGTGGACACAAGATGGCCAGCAGGGAGGGACCAAACCTGCAAGGGAGGGAAGTTGGGGGCAACCAAGCCTGCAGGGGAGGGCAGTTGGGGGGGACCCAGGCCTGCAAGGGAGAGCAGTTAGGGGCAAATGGGCTGGCAGGGGAGCAGTTAGGCATCAATCAGGCTGGCAGGGGAGTGGTTAGGGGGTGATCAGGCTGGCGGGCAGAAGCGGTTAGGGGCAATCAGGAAGGCAGGAAGGTGGAGCAGTTGGGAGCCAGCAGTCCTGGATTATGAGAGGGATGTCCGACTGCCCATTTAGGCCTGATCCCAGTAGGGTCCCAGATTGGAGAGGGTGCAGGCTGGGCTGAGGGACACCCTCCCCCCCGTGCACGAATTTCGTGCACCAGGCCCTCTAGTTGGTGTATAAAAATGCCACCAATTTCTGAGTATTAATTTTGCATCCTACTTTACTGAATTCAGTTATCAATTATGGTAATTTTTTGGTGGAGTCTTTAGGGTTTCTAGGTATAACATAATGTCATCCATGAATAATGAGAGTTTTACTTCCTCCCTTCCAATTTGGATGCCTTTTATTTCTTCCTGTCTGATTGCTGTGGCTAGGACTTCTAGTACTATGTTGAATAGGAATGGTAAAAGTGGACATCCCTGTTTTGTTTCTACTTTTAGGGAAAATGGTTTTATTTTTTGCCCATTGAGTATGATGTTGGCTATAGGTTTGTCACATATGACCTCAATTACATTAACATATGTTCCCTTAATTCTTGCTTTGCTGAGAGTTTGTGTCATAAATGGGTTCTGGGTTTTATCAAATGCTTTTTCTGCATCTACTGATAGGATCATGTGATTTTTATCCTTAATTTTGTTTATGTGCTGTACCATGTTTATTGATTTGTGAATATTGTAACAAACTTGCATCCCCAGAATGAATCCCTCTTGATCTTTTTAATGTATTTTTGGATTCAATTTGTTAATATTATGTTGAGGATTTTATCATCTATGCTCATCAGGGATATTCATCTATAATTTTCTTTCTTTGTAGTCTTTATCCGGTTTTTGAATTAGGAGAATGCTGGCATTGTAAAAATAGTTTCCGAGTCTTCACACCTCTTGAATTCTTTGGAATAGTTTGAGAAGAATAGGTATTAGTTCTTGTTTGAATGTTTGATAAAATTTGCCTGTGAAGCTATGTGGTCCAAGTCTTTTGTTTGCTAGGAGTTTTTTATTTTATTTTATTACTACTTCAATTTCATTAGTTGTATTTAGTCTACTCTAATTTTCTGATTCTTTCTGATTATGTTTTGGAAGATTGTATGTTTCTGGAAATTGGTCCATTTTGCCCAGGTTGTCCTATTTGTTGGCATACAGTTGTTCACAATATTTTGTTACTATCCTTTATATTTCTGTGATGTCAGTTGTTACTTCTCATTCATTTTTTTATTTCATTTATTTGGGTCCTCTCTGTTTCTTGGTGAGTCTGGTTAAAGGTTCATCTATCTTATTTATATTTTCAAAGAACCAGTTCTTTGTTTCATTGACCTCTTTATGTTTAGTCTCTATGTCATTTATTTCCACTCTGATCTTCATTATTTCCTCCCTTCTACTTACTCTGGGCCTTGTTCTTTTTCTCATTCTTTCAGGTGTAGGGTTAGATTGTTTTTTGAGATTATTCTTGCTTCTTGAGGTTGGCCTATTATGCTATGCACTTCGCTCTCAGAACTGATTTTTCTGTGTCCTGTGGATTTGGGGTTGTGTGTTCATCTTTATTTGTTTCCACTTATCTTTTGATCCCATTGGGGTGGGGTATCAGGGACTTGGCAGGGAATATTCAAGCAGTCTCCCATTGGTGCCTGCAAGCAGGAGCTCTGGCATTTTTCCTCCTTCTTGGGCTGAGCTCAGAGGAGAGATAGGAATTACCCCTCCTGCAATGTAGTCACACACCCCAACACCTGCTCCTCTGTTTCTAAGACAAAAGCTTCCCTGATAGTCATGCTCCAAAGTCCCAACTCTGAGAGGCACTCTGGTTCCCCTGTGCAGCTGAACCAAGCAGGACAGGGCTGGCCAAGTGATTCAACAGGTGGTGGAGGGGTGCTGGCTGCACATTCAAGGTTGGGGAGACTGGCCCTCTTTCCAAAGCCACACAGTTAGTCATTGTCTGAGTCTCTGCCAAGAGTCTCCCCAGAAAAAGGGGCCCCAAAAGTCACTGCTGGGTGCAGTCAGAAGACCACTCTGCAGGACCGAGCATGGCAGAGTGGCCTTGCCAGCAGTCGGGGAGCAGGCAGTGCACTCCCCAGGCTGGTGCTGGAACAACAGAAGTGCTCCTTCCTAGGGGACTGAATCCCCACTGATTTTCACCTCCAGATGCTAAGCTCCTTTTCTCATCTCTGTTGCTCTGGTTTGGGAATCCCTGCAGGGGATTGGAACCTCACGCTTCTGGGGAGAGACAGTGTTGCAGCCACGATATCCTCTGGCTTCTCAGCTGCCACAAGATGGCCACCACAAGATGGATTCAGGGACCAGCCTTGTCTGCATTTCTACCCTTCTTACCAGTCTCTATGTGGTTTCTTCTGTAAATCCTTGGTTATAATATTTCAGTTTAACTAGCCTTCAGTTGGTTATTCAGGTTGATTGCTATATAATGTAGCTGAAATCTGGTTTGGGGATAGGGGCAGGTAAGTGCAGCTTCCACCTACTTTATAGCCATCTTGGAATCCTACCAACTTTCCCTGTCTTCATGTCTGTCTCCCTGGGTGATATTTTTTACCATCATGACTTCATCTTACATTTTCATTGTCACTTTCTTCTGAACTCGAAACCCAATTTCCAAATGCCTATCCGTCCTAACAGGGCTGCTTCACAGGCCTCTCAAGTTCAATGTGTCCAAACAAAGGTCTTGTAGCTCCACTCCATTCCTCCTTTATTTCCATAAAAGGCATGGCCAACTAACCACCATCCAAGTTCAGAATTTGGGAGCTAACTTCAGATTCCTATCCTTTCTCACTTCCCCAAACTGGTCCACCATGTCCAGTTACTTTTACCTTGTCCACATTCCTTGAATACCTCCCTTCTGCCATTTCCAGGACATATTAGCTTAGCTCATATTCTTGCCTAGAGAAATAATCTCAGGGTTAGTCTCTCTGGCACAAGTCTTTCTCTCTCCCTTGCTCATCTTCCACACAACTACTGGAAACCACTTTTTAAATTAAATCCAATCCAAATCATTCCTGGTTTTTAACGTCTCCTTGTTTGCTCACCATATTGATAGCAGCAGAGCAGAGTGGCTAAGAACATGGATTAGAGTTTCAGATTGCTTCAGTTGAACTCTCAGTTATAGAACTTCCTCACTTTTGACCTTGGAAAAGTTATTTAATCTCGTTGTGGCTCAGTTTTCTAGCCTGTAAGATGGAAATAATAGAAACTAATGCCACTTAGGGGTGCTGTGAGGATTAAATGAAACAGTATTTGTAAAATGTTTAGAATATTGCCTGCTACATAAAATATTTTCAATGAATGTTGACCATTTTTATTACCGAATGTTAAATATAAGTTCTGGAGCATGGTATATAGGCCTGATGGGCAGGGCCAAACATAACCTCCCCAACCTTCTTTGTAACATCTACCTTCTTGCGATTCATTCAAGTACCCTGCCTCCTCCATGCTTTTACATAAGATTAACACCAGCATTCACACGTTCCCCAACTTCATATTTTTTACTTAATTTTTTATTTGAATTAGAAGCATCCAAATATTTAATTTCTTAAAATTTGTAACTATCTAAAAGTATTGGTCCAAAATCATGAAGTTTATAATGTGGAATTCTAAGAGATTTTAGCATTCTGAGGATGACATATGTAAATCAAATGTTTAAGACTTTTAATTTGATTATCTATGAATATTTTAAAAGTTCCTACAAATAGAATAGCAGGTCACAGGGTACATCTTGGGTTTGGTCATGCATTATACAAAATGGCAGGAATAGCACAACCACAGAAGCACGATTCTCAGGTCTAATGGTGTTGGCCTAATGTATATAAACAGTATCTAACAGCATTGTGGACCCTCTGCTCTGAAATCAAAGGTCACCATGTTGTGGAGGGGGGCAAGGGGAAGTTCAAGTTAAGTGCTCAAGCCAATGAAACATTAAACAAGTGCACCTGCATTTTCACAGCAGATAATTCCAGTGGGGATTTCACGTTGCTGTGGATACAAAGGGAGGAACAGCTCAGAGATACTTGTAAAGCAGGGAGGGATTAGAGTATCTAGGGAAATAAGTAAAAGGTATTGCATTTCATTCCATGCTTCGGGAGAACAGCTACAAAATGAGGTCTAAACATTCTTATCCTACAAATGAAGAGGGTCACATTGCCAATTTATTGTGAACATGATAAAAGAAACATAAACGTTTCACATTACTTATGCTTCTAGGTGGCAGAAACCTGCCAACCTTCCAGGTGAATGCTCCTTATTTTTTGTTTTTTGCTGATTTTTTTTTTTTGGCATAGCAAAGGTAAGCAAAACAAGAGATTGATAATTAATTGCTTTCGTTAATGCTTTTATTTTAACAAATAAATACTGTTGAGAGAGAATAATTACCCACATCAATCTAAATGTTCCAATTTAATTTACTAAAATCTCTGCTTTCTGAATGATTCAAAACAATGACAAAAATATGCACCAAATGACACTGAAACCTAGCTCAAGACAGATATTTAACCTAACTGCATATTATACTAGTCAGAGAATAACTCAGATTTAATTAGGTCTTAATGATAAAAGTTAATGTTACAAAATTAATGAATGATAAAATAGTATGGATGGGGTTTAAAAGTTGGGAGTTCTGTGAACTTCCAATATTAGAAGAAAATATAAGGCAGAACAAATAAAAATATTTATTATAAGTATAATACATTAAGAGAATCTACCAGTTTTTCCCTGAAAAAATGTTAAACTTTCTTTAGCAATATTTTTTTTTTCCTATTTAGATCACAAAAGAGATTTTTGGACAAGGTCCTTCGCTTCTTCATTTTGTTGTATTAGTAAAAATAGCACAGCAGTTTCTCCATGGCCAAGCAGCTGCTGGTAGCAGCACACTCTGACTTCCAAGGGGAGACCAAAGAGTGTGGGATCAAGGATTCTGAGCACTTCTAGAAGGGGATGGAGTGTTCACGGGGCAAGGAAGAGGCAGGAATCTCTCTCCCTGACCTTACTTCTCTCTTCTCCGGGGTGTCATCTTGCCTGGCTCCCCTATTCATGGAAACCCCAGCAGGAACCAGGAGGTGCCTGGAGAAAGGGCCAAGGAGCAAGTAAGTCTCTTATGCTTGTGGGAGTGACCTTGGTGCTCTGTGGATCCTCTAGGGACCAAACAGGTGAGGGGGTAGCCCAGAGTAAGGAACTGGGAGGGTGGGGGAAGATATATGGGGAGTCAGGATCTCATGTGAAAAACTTTTGTATCTCTGCATAAAAAAAAAACAAATACCAAAAAAAAAAAAAAAAAGAAAGAAAGAAAAGTATAATGTTTGAAATGTCCATTAAACAAATAAGAATAAAATTTGGGAATTCTGGCAAAACAGAATAAAGTGAAATTTGGTTTTGCTTTATGATTTAGAGAAAATGATTAATAATGTTTATATATATGTAGTAAAAAGTTATATTTATACTTTGAGTACATGCTTATAAACACTGGACATACACAAGATGTAGATACCAAGATGGCAGTTATAAAAATGAGTTGTAAAGCATTTGCACACAGAGATGGCAAAATACCAGACACAAATCAACCAGTTCCGTAAGATTGGAATAACAAAGCACTATGGGAATTCAAAAGCAAGTGAGATCACGGTGGGGTAGGATGAGAAAGGTTTTATGTTTTGGGCAAATGCTGTTTGTTAGGAAACTTTATTAACACCATATGGGCAGGTTTCCTCATGCTTGACAGATTATATCTTCTTGGACCTTCATTCTTCATGGTTATGGTTTAAGCATAAAGGTTTGTGGAACATTTTCTTACTAGATCCAATTCAGTACATAAATACTATGTCGTGGGGTAATGACTACAGCTATGCAATGATTAATAATAACTTAATAATTATGCCTGGTAAGCCCTGATATAATGATGTGATCTAGAAGTTATAGGATTTGTTGAAAACTAGAAAATGTGGTAGTTTAGGTACAATGAGCAATTATAGGGGGAAATGGGTTTTCTTATAGATAAGACTACCGATTTTGAGAAATTATGTGGTTGATTTCTAGTTTCATACCATTGTGGTCTGTGAAGATGCTTGATATGATTTCGATCTTCTTAAATTTATTGAGACTTGTTTTCTGTCCTAACATATGGTCTATCCTAGAAAATGTTCAATGTTCACTTGAAAAGAATGTATATTCTGCTGCTTTGGGATGAAATGTTCTGAAAATATCAATTAAATCCATCTGTTTTAAAATGTCATTCAAGGCCACTATTTCCTTGCTGATTTTCTGTTTGAAAGATTTACCCATTAATGTTAATGGGGTGTTAAAATGCCCAATTATGACTGTATTACTCTTGATCTCTCCCTTTATGTTCATTAAGATTTCCTTGATATATTTATGTGCTCCTATGTTGAGGCATAAATGTTTACAAGGGTTATATCTCTTATTAGATTGCTCTCTTTATCATTATATAGTGTCCTTCTTTGCCTCTTATTATTTGCTGGTTAAAGTCTGTTTTTTAAAGTATATTTTTTCTGACATAAGTATTGCTACCCCAGCTTTTTAAAATTTCATTTTTCATGAAATATCTTTTTCCATCCCTTTACTTTTAGTCTGTGTGTATATCTCGTTCTGAGGTAGGGCTCTTGTAGACAGCATATATATGGGTCTTGTTTTCTTATCCATTGAGCTACGTTATGTCTTCTGATTGGGGCATTTAAGGCATTTACATTAAACTGATTATTGATAGTTATGTGTATATTGCTATTTTATTCTTTATAACTATTTCTTCTTCTCTTCTTTTTTATTTCTTCTTCTTCTTCTCTTCTTTTTTATTTCTTCTTCTTCTCTACTTTCTCCTCCTCCTCCTCCTCCTTCTTTTTCTACAAGACCCTTTAACATTTCTTTTAATACTAGTTTGGTAGTAATGAACTCTTTTAGGTTTTTCTTATCTGGGAAGCTCTTTATTTCTCCTTCAATTTTAAATGATAGCCTTGATGGGTAACATAATCTTGTTGTAGTTCCTTGCTCTCATCACTTTGAATATTTTATGGCAATTGTTTCTGTTGAGAAATCAGCTGTTTTTTGCTACCTTATCTTCCAAATCAATGATTTGATACTCTGCTTCATCCAATCTACTGTTTATTCCTTCTGGTGTATTATCCTTCATTTCAGATATTGTATTCTTCATTTATGACTGGTTCTTTTTCATGGTTTCTACACTTGGAGTTCCACTGAGAGCTGTAAGAATGCCTGAAATCCTCTTGACACAGTCTTCTAATCTAGCCTTGCCTTTTCTGGGCCCTTGTCTATGCCCTCAGACTTCATTAAAGAGCAACTGTATGACTATAAATAGAGAACAAATAAAACAAACTGGGACATGAAATGTCCACCAACATCACTGCAAATAGTTTCCCCTCCCCAATGCTTTCCTGCCTCTCTTTGCCTGAGGGCATCTTCTGTCCATGGAAGCTTGAGGGACCAGCTGGAAGAACAGCCCAGGGTGACCATGCAAACATAAAGACAGAAATGGTGGGTAAACAGATTCCCCAGCTTCTTCATTCACAGAGGGAACACTCCGTTGTGTCCAGTGGGACTGAATCTCGTGGCCCACAGTGACCTGCTGACAAATGCTTTTTTCAGGCTTTGTTGACTTTCCTCCTTCCCCATCTCACTGCCCTGCTTGCTCACGTAGTTCCCCAGGATCACTCTCAAATACACTGTTTGCACCCATATTCTTTGTTCTAAGCTTTGGAAGGAACACAAACCAAGAATGGTGCTGATATCATTTGAAAATTATATAATAGTAGAGGGTGATGACTGAGCGGGAAAATTTATTACTAAGTCTGTGTATGTGAGGCTTTTCCTTGTGTGATAGTGAAGAATGCATTACATACTTAATGCCCTTAATGCCAAAGCACCACAAAGAATGCACAAAAAATGACAATAAGCTCATTCCAAAAAAGGCCTAATGCTGCTCAAAGTCTTTTGTTCTGGGAATCTCCAAGGTGGGAAATTGGAGATAAAGTTATTCTGAACTGAGCAGGAATAGATAAAGACTACTTTAATTTAACATTAACTACATTTAAAGATTGGAATCAGATTAGGAAGTCTGATTGTGAATAACCACACTAGGGAGAGTCCCAGGTCATTATTTTCTGTTGGCAGAGTGTCAGGTCCTTCTGCCTGGGGAGGCTGGGCCTTTGAACCTGACATAACTATCCCCACTCTTCCACCCCCACCCCAGACACAAGACAGCATCTGTATAAGCTCCTGACAGGTCCTATTGTGATGCCAACATACAATATGGTGAGATTTAACCTGCCCTGTTGATCTCTGCCTGCCCCCCAGGCACAGAAGGGAGCAGCACTGCATGTGCTATGGGGCCTGTCATGCTGCATGTGCCCTGGTATCAAAAAGGCCATCAGAGGGCACATGTCCATCAGTTCATGTGGCAGAGACTGACAGTAGGGAACAGTAATAATCACCAACCTGTTCATTGGGGTTTCACTCTGAGATCAACAAGTAAGCATTAACTACTTAATTAGCCACATAATTAGTGAGGAGCCACACTGAAGGTTTCAGATGTCCTCAGACAAATGTAAAGATAAAAAGCCTAATTAAGCACTCAGCTGGCTCCTGCCAGCCCCACGGCTGCACCGATTATTGCGTGGTCCTGTGCAGCCCAATAACAGGAGTTACGGTTATCCAGCTTCAATTGTAGCTTTGCCCTACTATTTCAAGCTATTCTTAGCTACCGGATGAAGGATCGATGTCTAGGTGGAAAACTGGAGACTTCATCCTTTGGTGAAAGTGTTTGGTGGGTCCAAACACTGGAAGACAAGGTAAGCTTGGGCTTCCAGGCCCACCAGTCCTTTCCGGAAATCCACGTGTCTATTTCTCTAGTCACACAAAAGGTTATCAGGACATCACCCATGGCTGTTTTCAGTCATGTCATCCCAGGATTCATTGATGCATTTTTCTAGTGCCATTACAGGCTCTTCAAGAGATTCTTTACATCAGAATTGAATTAGGAAGGATTTAAAAATAATGGTTTAAAAGGAACTATTCCATAATTAGGAGTAAATAATATAATACAGAGAAATGAGTGACCAAAACAATAAAATAGGAACTGTTTCAGCTCAGCCATTTCATGCCCAAGAGATAATGAAGATCCTGTAGGATGTGGCTGCCCTCCTGTAGGAGCATGACTGGCCCCCACCCCCCTAGGAGCGTGGCTGCCCCCCTGTAGGAGTGTGGCTGCCCCTCCTGTAGGGGCGTGGCTACCCTCCTGTAGGGGCGTGGCTGCCCCTGTAGGGGCATGGCTGCCCTCCTGTAGGTATGTGGCTGCCCTTCATATAGGAGCATGGCTGCCCTCCTGTAGGGGTGTGGCTGCCACCCTGTAGGAGTGTGGCTGCCCCCCTGTAGGGATGTGGCTGCCCCCCTGTAGGGTTGTGGCTGCCCCCCTGTAGGGTTGTAGCTGCCCCCCTGTAGAAGTGTGGCTGCCCCACTACACACACACACACACACACACACACACACACACACACACACACGCGCGCGTGCGCACGCGCGCACACAATCAAAACATCACCCTCAACATTCCTTCCCCACATTCTCGTTATTAGTTGGTGACTTTGGGTAAATTATGTCAGCTCCCCAGTAACACCTTGCACCTGTGGAAAGAAGGATAAGCCCAGGCAGAGAATTTATGCAAGGACTTCCTCAGATGTCCTTTGAAGAGGAGACCAAATGTGCTTTGTAATTTTTTGCAGGTAAATAATATAAGAACAAAGAGTGTGTCTCCTTTGTCGCCAGATGACAGGATTACCAGGTCTTCTGGAAAAAGAGACTGCTGTGCTGGGCCTCAAATGCCCCAGCTGGTTAGAACACACAGTGCAGGAGCATAAGGAGGGTGATTTTTCTGAATCTTGCCTCCAAAATGTGAATTTATTCTTCACTGGGGGTCAGTATTTGGTGAACACAATGTTTCTTCAATTTCATTCCAGCTCAAATCATTTTTAAAATCTTGTTCAAATGGCAGTTGTACTGGTTAAGTAAAATATGCACCAGGTTACTATGGTAATTGCTAATTTAAAATAATTAGGGAAAATAATGAGAAAACTCCTTCCTCTTAAGGATTAGAGAACCGTAAACTGACACCAGTCTATTTTTAGTGTATGTAATCTGTAACAATGATAGAGAATTATGAGAACTTTAAAATGCTTTTAAAAAGTCTACCTGATTGAGGAATTTAATCAACCAACTACTGATATTAAAATTTATGTGTGTCTTTATTAAATCTAAGTTGATTCCACAGAAAGAAAATGATATGTATATGTCTTAATGAACTCATTTAAATGAAACATAATGACTAAATATATAGCTAAATTAAGATTTAAGACCTGTTGGTACTCTCTCTCCCAGGATCATGCCCATATTTTTCTTCCCTCTCAAGCATGATTTTTACTCCTAAATTCTAAGAGTCCACATGAGACTGGCAAGTAGGGGAGCAATGGGCAGCGGCAACTGATCCCGGGATTAACCCCCTGAACCTGTCTCCAAGGCCCCCTTTTCTCTGAAATTTTAGTGAGCCAAAGCAGCCCACCTGGGCTTTCTCCTGTTGCTTCTTCTACCTTAAGTCCTTCCTTACTTCACTCTTCCCAGCCTTAATAAGCATTCTCTCAAAAATAAAAAAGATTTACGATCTGCTCATGATAACTTCTTGACTATGATAATTTCACAACTCCACCCTGATAATTCATCATTCAAAAATGGTTGCAAACAACTTGATATTCAGAGTCTTAAGGAAAGAAACCCATCAGAATAAATGTAACCCTCAAACTATGGTTCGCACACAGACAAATATGGGTATCTCTAGGGCTTCTCATTATTTTCTTCTGCAATAAAAGATGGCTGTAGACTGACCACAATGTTTAAATCCCATGAACTCTGTTCCTAATTTCAATAAAGACACTTGACTTATTTTTTGGTTAACTAAGGGTATGTTCTGGGTAACTGAACAAATTGGCTGAAAGTGAAAAAAAAAATTTATCTGGTTATTGTGGTATCAACTGAGTAAAAGAGCCATGTGGGGTTAGCTCGTCTCCACATCAGCCAGGTATAAGCATCTCTTAGGGGGAATTTCATCCACCCCTTCCCTTGTCTAAACCCTGATAGTTTTGCTGGTTTCTGGGGGAGTCAGAAGGGGCTGCTCTTTCTCATCTTCCACGTGCCTCTTAGCATTTGTAATTTTAAAAGTAGCTAAAATTTCTCATGTGATCCTGCGCAAAAAATTGGTGGTGGGGGGGCGGGGAGCGATGCGCAGAATCTGGGTTCTTTTAATTCAGCAATCTGTAGATGCGCAAAGTCAGGCCCTTTTAAAACATCTATGAAACTTTTAAAAACTAAATGAGGAACCTGAGTCTGAAGACATTAAGCAATGCATCTAGGGTTCCATGTCAGTGGATGGTGATGTGAGGCTATGAACCCAAATCCTTGGAGAATAATCCAGGGCTCTTCCTGTGAAGGAGGTGCTGAGATTCATTGAGCAGATGGAGGGCTAGTTGGGGAAAGCTGAAAATCTTCAGGAACCATACATCAAGGAAATGGGCTCTCCGAGGGAAGGGGGGTGGCAGGAAGAGATTAACCAAATAATTTATATGCATATACACATAGCTCATGGACACAGACAATAGTGCAGTGAAGGCCTGGGGAGAGGGCTGGAGCTGGGAAGAGGGGTTCACTGGGGGGAGAAAAGGGACATCTGTAATACTTTCAACAATAAAGACAAATTTAAAAAAAAAGAAAGAAAATGGGCTCTGAAAGGAAACTTGCTTACTGCTTTGAGGATAATAGAAAACAGCATCGAAGAGAAGTGCAGGCATCAATCTTCCCTACAGGGTTTCATTCTGTTCCCTGGCATCTAAAATGCAGCGGTTGGAAGAATGGTCCTGGCCTGTCTGCCATCCCTGCAAGCCTATTTGTGATGCATAAAGCCAAAACTGGTTCTCAAACCAGCCTGATTGTATGGCGCACCTGTCACACACAGGTTTCCAGAACACTCCTTGAGAGTGTCTGACTCAGGACGTCTGATGTGGGATCTGGAAAGCTACACGTGTAACAGATGCTCCACGTGATGCCTATGATTTGGCCAATAAAGGAAACACTAGTGTGGGACAGGGGCTGGCAAATTTGTTCTGGGAATGGTCAGAGTGTACATATTTTAGATACTAAAAGCCATATAGTCTCTGTTGCAACTACTGAAATCTGCTACTGTATCAAGAAAATAGTCACAGACACCACATACATACATACATACATACATAAATGAGTCTGTGTCCCAGTGCAGGCAGACAGCCAGATTTGACCTGAAGGCTACTGTTGCCAACCTCTGATCTAGAATATTCCAAGGTGTGAGGGGTGACAAACTCAGGTATGTTCTTTCAAGGGACCTCTCAGGTGAGCAAGAGAAGGTCCCCTTAAAAATAAATAAATAAAACAACTCACCAAAAAACCAATGTCTCTAGAAAGGAGATTCCAACATTGGATGCACCAACCACAACAATCCTGGCATTAACCGTTATTTTAGGTTCCAGCGTTAGTTTTCTGTTTGTATGGTACAAGGCATAACTCAACTGAAAAGAAAAAAACATACAAAAAGAGGGACATGAGGAAAATGTAGGTGAATCTGCATTCTCAAATTGGAAATTATGTGGAGTTATTAACCAGGACATTATCAGCAAATCGAACTAGTGCCCATGCACAGCCATGTGAAATTTATGGGGAGGTACTTTTAAGATGTTAATGTAAACATATGGAAATATACCTAAGCTGGTTCACATCAAAATTCTTGGTTTGGGTCACTTTTGTCCTAATGTTGACAGATGTTTCATTTAGAACTGAGGCTCTTTATGATTGGAGACAATAAGGTTAATAATCCCACAAGAAGACAAACAAGTTGCTTCCTGAGAATCTAGTTTCATGAAAGATCACAAGTCATTCCCACTGTCCAGGTTTCCCTGAAACCTGAACGACAATCAGATTATAATAGTTGAGTACTTGAAGGCAAGTGTTATCTTTTATTCAATTCTACATCCTTCACTCTACTTAACACAGTGCCTTAAGCAGAATAGGTGTTCAATAATATTTGTAGAATGACATGTAAATATTAAATGACAAAAACATGTTGGATGATAAAGCTTGTTCAGGGAGGATTCTTAGAAGCACAGAAAATATCTAGTGATAACTTTAGTGCCCATGTTTGCAAAAATTACCTGGATTGATAATTTGTTTGATTCACATTCCTGCAGATTCTTGGGGGTAGGGGAATGGGGGGAAAGGGTAGCAGTAAATGTTCAAAGGAAAGTTTTCAAAGACCTGGTGGGATATTCGTGAAAGAACATAAAATATTCATGAGAGAACATTAAACTGTGTCAGAGACTTTGTTTATATTTTTAATTCATTAATGTAAGACAGTTTTATTTGATACTTACTATGTATCTGGACAATAACAAGAATTATAGCTTACTTCTCATCAGAAACAATGGAGGCCAGAAGTCAGTGGAATGACATCCTTATCAATGTACCTCACTTGGTTAAATTCTCATTATATTGGCATTAACTCATCCTCTAGGTCAGGGATCTTTAAATTCAGGTAAACTAAACCTATTTTTAATTTTCTTAAAATCCTGCAATCCCAGGAGTAGGGAGATTAGTGGGCTAATGGTAAAGTCCTTTGTAAAGCTGGGCTCTCAGCTTCTAGTGCATAAGATGGCATGGGTAGGGCCATATGATTTGCCATTTATCAGACAGCAGGTGAACTCAAAAAGATAAATGTCTTCCCTCTAGCTCTAGCTAGCCTAGCAGGAGGTAGTAAATGTCTTGAGCCAATTAATTAATAGAAATTTAAAACAAAGTTTGGAGATTTTAGCCTCCATAATCAACACAGTTGGTATCTCTCAGCACCTGCTTCACCCTCACTCCCATCTTTAATGAAGCACACCATGGATTTTGGAAGAAATTAAGCCCACTCCCATCTTTAAAAGAGGACTCTGATGGACATAAACTAAGTCAAACAATCCCACAATTTTTTGCTCAACAATGGGCCCAGGATAGATACATAATCTACCTTGACCTGATTGTAGTAAAGCCCAGCATTTTTGTATGAAAGCTGGAGAAGAAAAGCCTTTGCTTTCCAGATGGTCCCGGGTTCAGATGTGAAGCCCAAAATGATACAGACACCATATAAACAAGAGGGAAACCATCCGGGGTTAAAGCCCCAAGAGAATCACACAGAAATAGAAAATGGGTTCCTTTCAAACCATACCTGAAGCCCATGCTACCTTTGGATTCTTCAGTTATATCAACAGTATGTATCAGTCAACTGTTGCCACAATAGTGCTGCATAACAAACTACCCTAAACCATTTAAGCATTGGCTTAAAGCAACTGTCATCTATCTCACTCATGCAAGTAGGCTGGATTCAGCTGGGTTTGATTGCAATCTGTAGATTCCAGAATGGCCTCACAACTCTCTTATTTTTTCTGATGAGTGATAGCTGGGGTGTGTTCTTCTTATGGCAACGGTAGAACTATAAAAAGTGAGAAGCAGCAATACTTCTTAGCCTGGTCAAAGCACGAGTTGTGTGGCTAAGTCCAACTTCCACAAGGTGGGGAAGACCTGTCATGAAAGGAACCTCAAAGTCACATAGCAAGGGCACAGCCCAGGAAAGGAGGAATGGCTGGGAGAATGACATAGCCCACCACATTTTCTTGATTGTTTAGGACAGTTTGCTTCTTTTATATGCAATTGAAAACTCTGTAAACTGATACCCCTCCTAAATGATAATGAATATACTGCCTGGGTGAAGTGTCTGTTCTTCAAATAAATATCACTGATCTGCTCTATGAGAATTTCCCAAGACAGGCCAATAAGGAATTCTACAAGAAAACTAGTTAATACCGGTACATGTTGGTGCTGCCATGTACTGTGCTCTGATTAATTTCCAAGACAAACAGGCTGGCAGCAAATACACACTAGCCAGCCTTGGGTCTGGTAGTTTAGGGAAAAGAAAACAGGAAGCAAAGTTGTTGGTATGATGGCATCTAATCATAGGCCTAATGAACAGAAATAAAATGCAAGCATCTTAACAGAGGTCAGAGCCCAAAATTCCATCCATAGGAGCCTTGTTCAGACCTTTCCCTCTGCTGTCCAGAAGCCTATGGGCAGTAATGAAATTCCCTGGTAAAGAATAGTACCCACTTATGAAACAGCTCCTGTGTCAACAATACAAAGGCGGCTGGAGAACAGAACAGAATGGCTTTTGTTTCTCACACAATAGCGTTAACACCAACAGCTGCCAGGCCTCTGAAATCACCTTTCTAACCAATGAACACATAAAGTGGCCTTGGGTGTCAAGAGTTAGCATCAGTCCCATTGATGGTGGGTGTCTCAGGGGAGTGATCAGGCATCACAGTGACTCAGAAAACCCAATTTTGTGCCCAGGCCTTAATTAAAAACATATTCATCATCAGGTATGATGAAGTGACCTGAAAAACACACACACATTTTTCTTTTGTGAGGTTAAATGGTTTTTAAATATCTTGGAAAAAAATTTTCCCAGCCTGGAAATGCTTTTCAGTGGCGCTGCAAATGAAGACTGCTTCTGACGCTTTATAAAGGGTTTATTTCACTCAGATTAGAAAGCGCATAATTTTTGAAGGAAAGCAGAACATTTTCTTTCCTTACATTCCTTCAAGCTGCAGGTTTTCATGGTAAAGAAAAACACGGAAGACCCCCTGAGCTCTCCGGGGCCAGTCCAAGACTCCTTTTCTTGGCCTCAGCATCTACAAAAAATGTACCGTGCACTGGAAATCCTGTTTTGGGTTTTTGCTTTTGATTTCCTTAATAGTAAAGTAAAAATCAAGCCTTATCTACTGACTCATATTTGATAGACAGAAGTTATATGTTCCTTGTAACTGGGAATTATTTCAAAGACAAAACAGGAGACTATTTGACTACCTGAGTGGGGACTCAGACTCTTACCTCCATGTCCATTCATAGTTATGATTCTATTTTTCTAATGACACTCATTAGCATTTTTTTTTTACAAACAGATGATTTTAAAGGCAGAGATTAAAATATACAACAGCAAGAAGGAATAAACCATACACCATGGTATGTAAGCTTTTTTAAGGCTAAAAGAAATGTTCCTTGAAATTGATGATGAGTTTTGTAATGAGTTTAAACACAAATCTTGAAGGGATGATAATATGGGATACCCATTTTAGGAAATTCTAGAGCTGAACTTGAGGCAGGGGAGGGTGACAGAGAGTGAAGGACTCTGAGGGGTAAAATAACAAATGTCAGGTGAGAGGGGAAGGGAATTGAGATGAGAAAATAGGGACTAGGAATGAGCACATGTTTACATTTTTAAACTATGTGTCATTTCCTATGAGCTTCTGAAACAAAAGACTGTCCATTGGAAAGGTTTTAGTCACTTTCATTAATTTATTTGGTTTGCTTGCCGCCAGCCACCTACAGTTTGATTCCTAAAGTCACGAACTACATCTTTATTTCCTGAGGCATTTGTTTTATTTCATTTTCCTTTTGTTTTATCTGAATCATTCTTGCCATCATTTTGGATATTCTATAAATAATGAAATAATAGCTACAGTAAGTTTACATTTCATAAGCCCTTCTTAAAAGATGCTAATTTCTACCAATTTAAAGTATTTTAGTTGGTTGTTTTCTAGTTGCTCAAATGACCAAACAAATGATTTGGGTATAATTAGAACTATTTAGGATTAAATTTTATCTTTTTAGTAAAAATGATATTGAGGTACATGCTCAATTGAGTTATGCCATAATTCATATATCATGAGACCTCTAATACATAATTTTGAGTTTAATGTATGTTAACTGTTCTGCATGTACAAAAATTGATCAAAATTTAATTTTATCTGATATACACATACCTGATTTCTGTGTTTCCACGTCTGGTTTGGTTTCTCTTATGTATTTAGAATGAGTTAGAATGACTATAAAAACATTCTTGAAATCCAATTTCAATAATAGATCCAAAATCAGAAGCTACTAAAATTACAGAGGCTGGTAAACTAGAAAGCAGTCAAAATAAATACAAATAATACTACATAATACATGCAAGATATATACCTAAATGGCCCAGGACACTATGTGTGGTTAGTTTTTTTCTAATGATACCACTGTGTTTGGAGGTCATGTTCAACTTCCAGAGTCATTAGACTGGGCATCATTAGCCTGGTGGCAAGCTTTGGGCTTGTTTTCTTAATTCTGCTACTGGTTGAAATCCTGAGCCTTTTTTCCTTAAATATCAGTTTCCTCAGGTGTAAAATGGAAGTAAATTACACAAACCTCTGCCTTCCTCAGCAGGAAAACATGGGAACTACTCATTAAAAATGGTCTATAAATACTTTGAGCTTTTCAGATAAAGATGTTACACAAGGTAAAATTGCACATCCTCTCTCCCATCTGCAAAATGAAAGGCAAATCTTCGAAAAACACATTTTAAAAGGGTAAAACAATGAGCTCAATTTCAGCTCCACACCCGTGTGTGTGTGTGTGTGTGTGTGTATTTTTTCTTACAGAAAGCATCCAAAGAGTTCAAAGGGAGCTCTGCCCATGCAAGGAAAATGGAAGGTGGAGAGATTCAAAGCCATTAGGAGTAGGGTTTCTGACATTTTTCATAAGCCTATTTTTGCTTTATAAATATAACTTTTTACTTATGCTTTTCATTCTTTTCTTTTTGAGAAGCCCTCTGTTTCCCAACTTGGTCAGAACAAATGATGACACATGGACAGTGCCATAAAATCAGTGTCAGTTTTAAAGTTCACAAGTCGACCACTTTGGGGCAAAGTATTGCAATATTTACCAAATAAATAAAGGGCAGGGAGCTACAGACACTGAAAAAAAGAATCAATAAGCTGAAAATCCCTTCCATAGATACAGAATGCAATTTTGAAAAGCCTTTCTGCTGAATTAAAGAGGTTCGGAAGTATGACGTGCATGCCACCAGTTGTGTCCCAGCAGAGCATGAGAAGGCTGTTGGGAAGATGCTGTGGGCTTGAGCCTCTTATGAAGCATTCTCTCAACTTTCCTCTTTGTTGGGGAATAGGAGCTGCTCCAGCACCTCAGAAAAATGCACGCTGTCCCACCTGTGGTTTCTGCTGAGCGCAATGATGGCTCAAGGGCACCCTCTAGCCTGCTTTCTTTTTTTTTAATTGTTCGAAGTATTACAAATAGTAGTACATATGTCTCCTTTTTCCCCCCCCCCATTAACCTCCCCCCAGCTTCCCCTACCCCCCAGTACATGCCTTCACCTGCCCGTCCTCTCCCCCTCCCCCAGTGTCTTGTATCCATTGGTTATGCTTATATGCATGCGTACAAGTCCTTCGGTTGGTCTCTTACAGCCCCCCTCGCCCAACCTACCTGCCTTCCCAATGTAGTTTGACAGTCTGTTCAATACTTTTTTGCCTCTGTATCTATTTCCCCCCCATTTCTTTCCTTTAAAAAATTTTGCCTCTGCAGACTAGAAATGAACATATAATAACAAAAAAATAATAATAGTAAAAAATGTTTGAGTCCCAATTTCAATGTCCAACAGTTCTGAGTCCCCGTTTCAATGTCTAACAGTTCCTTATGTGTACATGTCAGCAATGATATCTGGATGGTGGGCACATGGTGGCAATGCAGGTCCGACCCTCCTGGTTTGGTCCTAGGCAACCTGCAGCGGTGCACAGCTGCTGACTGCTCGCGTGGCAAGGCGTTGTCAGCGTCTTCCATCTCTGGACTGTTTTTCCTCTTATCTTCGTGGTTGGAGCAGACCTGTCAATTCCTCTCTGTTGCAGGAATCCACATGGTCTTGGAGTTGTTTTCTGAAGATATATAAACATATTCTCGACCAAAAGTTAATAAAGGAATCCTTTCTATATAATTGATTTGGGATCCTTTTTCATTTTTGCCCAAACGATTTTCCTTTGTCTTATTTAGACACCATGTGTGTTTTTCATGGGTGTCTTGCTGTTAGCATTACAAATGAAAATTAATTTTGTACAGTAAAAATTTTCTAGATGTAATTTACTTATAGGATATTTTTCCTTACATGATATTACCCTACTATCCCCCCCCCTTTTTTTTGATTAATGGAGGTTTTTGTAAATTTTATAATGCAGTCTTGATAACTTTAAATTTTAATTTTTTTTTGCCCAAAAATATGACTGCTTTAGGTTCATTGCATGTTCAGGAATTTTACCATGAGATGAACTACCAATAGAAAACTTAGTTATTACTTTAAGAACAGCTTTTTGTCCAGTACAATTAAATTTACTTGAATATTCACTTATTTCAATTAGCCTATTTTAAATTAATCTGAAAACTTGATTACTATTTTACTGTCAAATTTAATACTGTACCAACAATCTTAGTTTACCCTGTAAATATTAGTGGGAAGGATTATTTGCATTCTAGAGTGTGCCCTGAGCATTCCTGATGCTAGGCTGAATTTAGATATAGGGCAGCTGCTGTCGGCCAAGTTTCTTGTCTGTTACCTGGTTCCCGAATTGAGCTGGGCCAAGTCTCTTTCTATTGCCTGGGTCCCGATCTGAGCTGGGTGTGGGAAGCGCGAAGCAGCCATGGGGGCAGGAGACTTCCCTCAGAAGGGGCGAGGGTTCAAGCCCCTGCAATGTTGGGGGGTGAGGGTCTGTGCCCCACTTCTGTTGCCCCCCAAGATCTCTCATGATGGCCCCTCTGCGACTGTGCCTGTCTTAGGTTGTTCCTTCCCTGAGGAATCTTACCCGTCTCTGGCTAACCAGCCATCTTCCAGGGCCAACCAGGGCCTGCTTTCTTAACATGGGAACCGGCACACTACACACTGTGCACTTGGGGCACAGAGTGAGCTGTGGTCGGTTCAGGATCTGCTCACTGGAGCATTCCCACCATTGCACCAGGCACACCCTAGGCTCTCTTTAAATATTGGAGAGTAAACGAATGGACCCATGAAGAATTGTTATTTCTTTAAAGAACTATGATAGCTTTAATTCCTTTACATGATTCACATTATCCCAGGTGGGGGCTTAATAGGTTCTTATAGCATTCTCCTCACAGATTGAATCCTAACTGAAGAAAGAGGGCTCCTTTATCAATTAGGGTGGGCCTTGACTGCGAACAACAGAAAAACCAGCTTAAACAGAAACACTGGCTTACAGTTTAGAAGATAATTTCTCTCTTATGCAAAAGAAATCTGGGAACATATAGTCCAGGACTATGGAGGCAGTGCCATAAACTCATCAAAGGCCCAGACTACCTGCCGTACTCCTTCACCCAGTGCAAAGTTCCATCCTCTAGGATGGTCAGGATGGCTGCTGGAGACCCAGATATTATATCCTCTTTACAGGCAGCAGTAGAAAGAAGGGAGTTAAGAATAAAATGGCTTTCCACCCAGCTGAGCCACACCCTTAAAGTCTCCTTCCCAGAATTCCCATTCCAATGACTACTTCCATCTCAGGGGCCCAAACTGGTACTATGGTCATGCCAGGTGCAAGGGAGGTGGGAAATATATGCTCTTAGTTGGATGTGTTGCTGCCTTGTATAAAATTGAGGTTTCATTACTAAAGCTAAAGGGAGGAATGGATTTGAGGGTAACTAGGGGTCTTTGCTATAGTTCCTTTAAACCTCTATAATTTAATGTGCATTTTAAAAATATTTCTCTTATCAACTCCATCTGTCCCAATCCCTCCTATACCCATAGTCACCACCTGACTGCTATCACTATTTTGCAAGTGTTTTAAAAAGTTAAAATCATTGTCACTCTATGACATCCACTTGCAACCATTCATAACCACTTATATTAAAAAAAATGTTTTGGAAGTTTAGTTGAGTGACTTTACTGGATTTGTAAATTCTATGATGTACCTTCTCTCCACGTTAGCACTCCTGAAATCAGCCTCAGAGTCCATGCCATCTGGCGGTCAGCCAGGTAGTGACATGGGCCACTTGGTCACAGCTCTTGTCATCACTCAGGAGAGTGATGTACATTATGTGATAACATGTGTTGGGTTTAACTGCTGCTGACAATGTCTTCAGAGAGATTACAGCATGACTTGGCATTAAAATGAACACTTATTGTGTTCCCATAAAAGCCTGGAAACTGAGCAGCAGGGTGCAAATTTGATATTAGTGCAGCAAATATCAGTCATTGGAAGAAAGATTGTAATTTTGTATTTTCTTGCAATGCAACAATCGAGTGCTTTACAGGAGCAAATAAAGGATGACAGATACCCACAACTGGGTGAAATCCTGTTACATTTTGTTGCTGAGACACATGCAAAAGTTTTTTTCCCATCACACAGCAAACAATGAGATTGAAGAGAATGCAAATTGCCTCTCCACTCTGAATAGATAAAAGAAATCTGAAAGCAGTAAGACTTACATGATTGATTCATTCATATTCTGTTCAGGACTCTTATTAAGACACTGTGTCATAGTTTACTTGGCCACATTTTTTCCCTTAATGGTACATAAAATAAAGGTATATGTTATAATTGATAGCATCTTAGATTTGATAAAGGTAACTAATTCACTTGTTATTAATTAAATAACAGCCCAAACTAGTAGCTCACGTATTCATTAAAAATATGACTGCTTTGATGCAATACACGAACACTGGCAAGGGAGATCATTGTTGGCTTTTCAGAGACACAAATATTTATTCATCCCTAATGTAGGACATGCTAGCATGTGTACTAAGATGTCCTCAAATGGCTCCGCATCAGTCCTACCTGGGCAGTGTCAGGTGTTTAGAAATGTCCTCTGAGCCTTTGCATCACACTGACGGAATCCTGTTATGTGTCAGCTACTGGGCACTCCAGGTATCATCTTCAGTACAGTGTGGGCCATAAACTGGAGGAATGACTTCTCTGGGGTGAGGACACAGCAAAAGGCAGGAATAAAGCAAATCCAGGGCAGGGGAATGGTTTTGCAGAATCAATGACCTGACTTGCATTGTTCTAAAAGCACAAATTACTACTACATTACATATGTATCTCTTGAAAAAAACTCATTGACTTAACATCTAATCATTCTCAGCTTTTATATCCCCACAAAAGACCCATTTGTAATGGAATAAAATGAAGGTGTGGTCTCAAAGGTTTTGCAAAACACTCAAATTCAAAAGTGATGGAAGGCAATTTTCATGTTAAACAACACCTTTCGGAAACAATGGCACTTTTCTAAAGGTCTCTGAGGGCAAAAATGGTCCATATCTACACTAATAAAAGAGAAAGATACAAATTGACCATACCTGCACGATGCCCACCAGCCAAGCAGGAGTGAGTATGCAAATTATCCCAACAAAGATGGCGGATTAATTTGCACATACAGGCGCCAACCACCCCAGCCGCTCCTGGCCTCTGGGCAGCGTGGGAAGGCAGAAAGGCGGCTCCAGGCCAGAGTGAAAAGGTGGCTCTGGGCTGGAACTAAGGTGGTGCAGGTATCCAGGGGAAGGAAGGCCCATTCTTGCATGAATCTTCGTGCATTGGGCCTCTACTGTTACATATAAAATGCATATCTGTATATGTTTATAATATACAATTTTAATGTATTAATAGTTAGGTAAGAAATCAGAGAAATATATGAAATGATTGGTGATAACTTTATTCTCTTGAGAATTTTGTTAAATAAAAAAAATGATATTGTTGGTTATTTTCCTTTGCTAAAAAAAAAAAATAAGAGAAAGATTTGTGAGAATGCGTGAAGTATCATCTGTCTGAACATTGTATGTTTAAAGAAAGAGTAGTTCACTCTATCCTTCTCTTTCTAACCCACCTCATAATGGGTGGGGCATGTGGTTTATCATATATATATATTTATTTTTTTTTGAACAATTTATATTTAGCCACAGGCTTCAAAATATCTTGCACTGAATATGCTGGAAGTAAACTGGAATCTTCACTATTCCTACAGAAGCAACTTACAAATATATAGCAAAAAGTTACTATGTCCTAGAGTCATTTCCCCAGCTGGAGAAGCAACCCTGCGGGGGTGGGGGGGGAGGGATGTTTGTATGAAACTCAATATTCTAGCAACTTGTTGGTGATGAAGTTATTTGGATATCTGCAGTGATTCTGGGGACATTAGGATAACCCATTCTATATCCCAATGCCTGAAATTCTCCTATTAAAACTTTAACATAGAGCTTAATTCAATCATTTCAATTAGACAGGTACATATTGAACATCTACCATACACCAGACACTGGCTTAAGTGCTGAGGTAAGAATGAGGTCTGGTGTCTGTCTTAAGGGAATTGTCATTAGGTCAAGAGAGAGACATGTAAACAAATCAAGTGCAGTACATGTGACATAGGCAGTGTATCAGGAAGCTACCGCTGTGTAACAAATCAACCTAAAATTTAATGGATTAAAAGAACAAGCATTTGTCTACCTAATGATTTTGGGGTCAGCAGTTTAGTCTGGGCTGAGCTTGGCAGCTCCTCTGAACTCAGCTGGGAAGTCATGGAATCAGCTGTGTTTTGGCTGGTCTAGGGCAGTGGTTGACAAACTGTGGCTCACTAGCCACATGCGGCTCATGAGCCGCGGTTTGCCGCTCTGTTGACTAATGAGTTTAAGGCATCAGGGAAGACAGGAAAAGCTTCTTGGAGAAAGTGAGCTGGATATAGAAGGATCAGAAGGACCAGTAAGATATTACCAGGTGGACAAGGGAGAGAACAACTTTTTGGGTGAGAGGGAAAAGCCAGTGCAAGGGTCTGGAAGAGTGTGACACATGCCACTGAAGTACAGACATGTCTCTATAAATGCATTTTCAGGTGGTTCCTGCATGGTCAATATGGGAAGCAGACATAGAGGGGGACTCGCCGGGAGGAGGAAGGGTCAAGAGAGAAGGCTGAGAGAGAAAGCCTGGGCCCACCTGTGTCCATGCTGCCACCCCCGGGCACAGAGGGAGATGAGAACTTTCTATTCCCCCAGGAAAGGAGCTGTCTGCTCAGCTCAGCTGTGGGGCCATTTGCACTGCTGCTTTGGGCCTCTGGTTCATTGGCTGGGAAAATGCCTGCATCGTTGAAAAGAACTCATTTTCCTGGGAACTTCGGCCCCTAGTGAATATTGTTCCACAGACACAACTTATCAATCCTGCTGTTTCCCCGCCGTTTTTGTTTTCGCTCCTGGGGGTTGTCAACACACACTCACATGTCTGTGAGCAAGCTGAAATGCATGACTCCATTTTCAATTTCTAAGGTGTGCCTTCATGCACACAGTTAGGCTCATTATTTCTGTTGACATCCAATTGTACCTCTGAATTATTCTGAAGAAACTCAGCTTACTGCTTTCATCTCAATGCAAACAATGGTTTGTATTCTCTTTGGCATGACTTTGAATTCTGCACACCAAAAAAGTTTCCTCAGCTTTTGTAAGAGGAATGCACAACGGCTGTTTTGAAAGAATAATGAGCCTTTCTGAAAATTCCCATAGAGAGTGCTAAGACTAAAAACAAAGTTCAAAGGAATCTGGTGGGAATCAATGGGACAGCCTCCTGGTTCAGGGACTTGTAGGGAAGAATGAAACAAATCCAGCTTCTTTTTAAATTAAAATGAAGAAAGAGCTTGGTAGAGAGCAGAGCAGAAACCTTAGCTGAACCACAATTGATGGGAGCGGCCAGTTTGGAGCGAAAGTGGAGATACATTTTAATAAAGCATGGGAGGCAACTTTCAGTCATTCAGACATTTCACATCAGAGCAGGGACAGTGAAGACCTTGGCCCCACTGTTAATTCCTGTGAAAAGAAGAGTCCGCTGTCTGAAAGAAACTGGTACAGAAATTTTCTTTTTTTATATATATATAGAAACAAGTTACATTTCCACAGGTCCTAAAAATGCTCAGCTTTTTAGTTTCTTTTTTAAAATATGTTTTTTATTTATTTTAGAGAGAGAGGAAGGGAGAGGGGGAGGGGGAGAGAGAGAGAGAGAGAGAAATATCAGTGATGAGAGAGAATCATTGATTGGCTGCCTCCTGCAGGCCCCCTACTGGTTTAGAGCCTGCAACCAGGCATGTGCCCTAGACTGGGAATTGAATGTGACCTCCTGGTTCTATGGATCAACACTCAACCACTGAGCCATACCGGCCGGGCTCTACTTTTTTTCTTCTCCTTATTTTTTTTAACTAGTTACAAAACCTGACCTCGTTGACAACATTCTTTGGAAACACTAATTCCATGCTCTCAATGGGAATTTTTCCAAAATGTTAAGTTTTCATTTAAGCTATCTGGTTATGAACAGTACAGACCCACAGAGCAATAACAATCCTGCTCAGCACAGAAGGCCACGCATGCCATGTGTGAGAGGCCCAAAAAGGGAGCCAGCTTGCTACTCACGGGGGAAGCACCTATGAGGTGACTTTCAGGGTGTATAAGACTCCCCACACAAAATCAAGCAGGAGTCCTTGAGAAAAGGTTCCCCTTTGCTCACTCTGTATATATGCAATACAAAATTATGTGTTCTTGTTTATTTTTAAATCCCTTTCGGTGGGATGGAAGGGACTAGGCAAGCGTATTGAGCTGTCTTTACACCTGTGCACCAATGACATCACGCTTCAGTGCAGAGACAGGCCTGTACTTCTAATTTCTCACATGCATGTCAATGGCAAACAGTCCCAGCGTTTGTGTTAATGACACCATCTGGCGCCTCCCATAACTGTGGAGCGTTCAGCTTCCAAACAAGATGTAATGGCAGCAACACATGAAACCCACTGACATTTACAGTAAGGAAATTTATTATCAGTCACCGGTTTGGTATAAATGTGTTTGCATGACTGCTGGGGCTATAAAATCGTCACCTTTGCCAGGCAAGTGAAGGTGCAATAAATAATGGATTTTAAGCCATGCATGTACTACCAGATCATTAAACATTTATCACACAGGCACAGTAGCATCTTAAGCAACAGTTAGCACTTGAAAAATTAATGCCACTTTTGAGGGTTAAATGAAAACCATTTAGTCTAAGCATTAATGATTTTTAATATGGGTGAGTATAAAATACAAAGATTTTTTAAATTTTTTAATTGAATATAATATATATATATATGTGTAAAGAGCTCTTTTATAATTATTTTCTCTTGAGGAACAACCACTCTATGCTCCTTTGTTAAAAAATACTCAAAAATATAAACTGAAATGTTTCTTGAAAAAATCATTATTAAACCCTTTCAAAACTAGAAATGATAAGAGAAAGGTCCTTTAGGAATCAAATGGTATAAATCCTTAATGGATTAGCCATTATGGTTGCAATTAAGTCATTTTAACTTGGAATTAAGGAAACAAATATAAGGTCAAAACCAATCAAATCCCTTGAGCAATATAGCCCAGTAATTTTCTCCTATAAGCTTTGTGTGTAGGTATCCATTGCTTTAATAATAATAATTTAAAAACAAAGAGCCACACACAAAAACAGACAAAACACCCATGGAAATAATTCAAAACGCAGACAGTTTGGGGATGGTTATTAGCTTCATGGAGGATCCATCAAAGAATACTGTTTGACACAAAGGGGGAAAGAGAAAACCAGGTGTGAACTGGCTATTTATTTTCCTCCTGGATACAGAACAATGAGGAAGGGAAGCCAGTGCTGTGCTCTAAGGAGCCGCCTCCTACAGGTTAAGTCTGGACGGGCTGTGCTCATAGGCTCTGCCACAGGATGCTGTAAGGAGGATGGATTCTTAAAACAACACAATCTCAGCACACAAAGTGATCATGCAGCAAGAGGAAACAGGGTAAGTTCAATATTTAGTGAGCAGCACTGTTTTAAAAAAAATGTTTTAGGCAGAAGTAAAAGGAAATGACTATTTTAAGGTTTCTACTTCAGTTTGTGAGTGAGGTTTAATTCATCGGTGAGAGCTGTGCTATGCAGCACTCAGATTCCTTTCTCTCTCTCTCTCCCCGCCCCCCCCCCCCCCACATCTGCCCATAAGGCACACATCTTCAATAGGAAGCCCAGAGAGCACTCTGAAAGGCCTGGCTGGTGGGGACGAGGGAAGAAGGTCTGCATAGCACGTCAGGAGCCTGCTCCAGAGCCTGGCTGAATCAGTGGGAGGAAGTATTTAGATTTTAATGCCTTCTCTCCAACAGTGATGGTGATCTAAGTGGGTCCAAGGGGTTGCCCCCTCTTCCTGTGCCAGGCTCCTCAGGGGATGGAGGGGTAGCCTCTGTGGGGAGCACCTATTGTTTGGAGAGTTGGGGTGGGCTCACAGGAGAGGAGAGATCACCATGATACCCCTCCCCCAACCCCCCATGAACACAGAGTGACTCCCTCTACTGCCAGGCGGGAGAGCAGCACACATGAGGAGTTCCGTTTGTGTGCCCACAAGTCTCCATCACATCAGGAAACTGCTCCGTGACTCCCTCCAGTGGGAGTATGTGGACGTTAGCCCCACCCACTGGGATTCGTGTACTTTTATGAAATAGCTCCTCACTTGAGCCTGCACATTACAACAAAAGCACAAAGTACGGGAATTCTGAGTCAGTGTCGTTAGCCAATGTCCTGCGAAAGGGTCACACACTTGCCCTGTCCTTCCATCTGCCAGTAATCAATCTAAGTATTTCCCAAAGTTCTAGCTGTTATAGTTCATGTTCTGGAAATGACTGTCAGGGTAGAGAATCAAGGAAGAGCCCCAAGGAGGCCTTGCTCATTTCTTTCAAAGTTGTGTCAGTTGCTGCACTTGATCAGTCCCTCTGCCCCTGTCCACCACATGTTGTGAGAGAGATGGAGAGACAGGCAGAGGGAGCACACCAAGGGCAACAGCTCTCGAGGGTGTGATGCAAGCTGACAGTCTGAATGCAACTGTGAAATGAAGAAACAGCGAACAATGAAGGAAGAAAAACAAAAGCAATTCAGCAGATGCATGTCATTTTTACTCTTTAGCGTGGATCAGTTTTTTCTTGTTAATTATATCACCTATTCTTTCCTTATATTGATAATTACATAATTACACGAAACAGATGGGCGACAGAATGCACCCAGATGGTAAGAACATAAACAGGCTTCCAAATTGCTTATTTTGAGCATGGTATAAGGAATTATTCAATAATACATAGATTTCTATACTCTACACATCTGTGAAGTAGAGCCTTCAAAATAGCAGTGACTCTGTCATTGTTCCTTAAAGAGATACACTGTCTTCCCTAGGAGATCCTGGGAGGCCAATTGCCATCCAGGTAAAATAGTTAACGTTTCTTTTTCCAAACATTTGGGTACCTGAAATCCTAAGCTCTTGTCTGAGTTCACTGGGTTTTCTTTCTTTATTAAAAACAGAAATGTCCACTTGAGGGAAGCTACAATCACACAGAGCCCTAGTTCTGCTTTGAGCAAGTATGCAAGGTTGAAAGAAAGGGGGGTGATTTAAAAACACACTTTGAAATGTTTTGATTGCATCTGATGGGCTTCTTGCCTGAAATTCTTTTTTTTAAAAAAATTATGAAATAAAAGCCAAAGTCTCGATGCTGGGTATGTGCCTGGTGGAGGGGGGCTTTCACCTGGGGTAGGTGTAGGGGCAGGAGTAGGGTCAGTGGCAGGGGCAGGCTGGGTTTTGGACGGGTCTGAAGGAAGAGGAAATCCGCTCTTTCCTACTACCCTTGCACTGGCCCTGTGCCCCATCAGAGTAGGCTTCCACTTTCATGACCCTTACCCAAGAGGTCCTCAACCCCGGTCCTTTACTCTCCATCCCCTCCAGAGTCTTCTTCTTGCCGCTTCTTGGCATGGAGCATCCTCATCTGTCTGTCCTTTGTCAGACATCCCCACTAGAACATAGGTGCCTGTGCAGCAGCGATTTGTCCATTTTTGTTAACCATTGCAGCCCAGTGCTAAGAATGGGGCCCACATATGATCGACATACAATAAATACTGATAGAACAAATGACATAAATTCAGTCTCCATCTCTAAGCTTCCTCACCAGGAACCGGCCCTGGGCCATGGTGGAGTCAGGATCTGAGGCCCAGGAGCCTGTTCACATAGGGGTAGGGGGTGATCCATGACAGGCAGGTCCAAACCATGGTTGGTACTCAAGTTCTGGACAAAGAACAGAATGCCTGGACAGATGATGAGGTCAGGACAAGCAGCAGGCCCAGGGAGGGGCAAACCCACTGGGCTTTTGGCAGAGAAGCCTAATGGTGAGGGGCAGAAATTTTAAGAATCGGGCTTTTGCCATCCATTGCATTTGGGAGTCGATTGTGTGTAGATGTATGTGAAATGCGGATGTTGAACACTTCTCCAAGGCTATTTTTGGATGTTCACTGTGCATACTCAGAGAGAGAGAGAGAGAGAGAGAGAGAGAGAGAGAGAGATGGAGATGGAGAGAGAGAGAGAGAGAGAGAGAGAGAGAGAGAGAGAGAGAGAGAGAGAAATTCATCAGAAGCATTTGAGAAGACTAGGGTTTGAAACATATGTGGTTTACCAATAACCATAGGTGTTTTGGGGGAATTGATTAGCTAATTCTTATCTATATAATAAAAGCCTAAGTGACCATTACGGCAGAAGGACCAGAACGACCAGTTGCTATGATGCACACTGACCACCAGGGGCAGATGCTCAACGCAGGAGCTGTCCCCTGGTGGTCAGTGCACTCCCACAGGGGAGTGCCTCTCAGCCAGAAGCTGGGATCATGGCTGACAAGCACAGCGGCAGTAGCAGGAGCCTCTCCTGCCTCTGTGGCAGCATTAAGGAGCAGTGATCCAAGCAGTAAGGAGCAGCGAGCAGGCAGGCGGTAAGGAACAAGGGATCCCGGACTGTGAGAGGGTGCAGGCCAGGCTGAGGGACCCCCCCTACCCTCCCAGCGCATGAATTTCATGCACCAGGCCTCTAGTAAAGAATATATAATAGTGCCTTTCATGTATAACACTTAACAAATTTTAACTATCCTAAATAATAAAAGGGTAATATGCAAATAGACCAAATGGGGAAACAACTGAACAACCGTTCACTATGACATGTGCTGACCACCAGGGGTAGCACGTGGAACATGGCAGGCATCGGCAGCAGGCGGCAGAGCGTGGAACATGGCGGGTGGCAGTCACGGCGGGATGGTGGAGCAGGTGAGCAGGAGCGCCAGACCAAGGCAGGTGCTGGTTGCTTTCATCTGTGAGCCTCTGGTGGTTACTGAAAATTCTTTGTTCCCACACACCACAGTCCCACCCGTTGCTTGCACCCGCTGTCGGTGCCAGCCCCGCTTGCACCTGAAGCTGGCGCTGGCCCCAATCACTCTGCACCATCAGCAGGTGTGAGCAGGGACAGTGTCGTCAGTACATGGGACTAGGGCCGGCAGTGGGAGCAGGGCTGTCAGCAGACAGGGGACAGGGGGCTGCGGTGTGAAGGGCTGGGCAGGGGCACGAAAGATGGGTCGAGACCCATCCTTGTGCCCAATGCAGCCTCACGGCCCACAGTTCCTTTTATGGTGCACGAATTCATGCACTGGGCCCCTAGTTATTAATATTTCTCCTGACTTTGCTTGTTCATAGTTTTAGCATTTTTATCTGAAGAGAACTGTAATGAGACTAATTGGATTAGTAATAAAGCATTGTTATATTTTATTTTGCAAAGGCAACAATATTCAGAAAAAAATAAAAATTCCCTCTAATACTAGCACTACAGCAGAATTGTATTTGTTTGTATATATTTTCTTCCTGTTTTCATCACAAACATAAAAATTTCTATACAGTTGAAATAAATCCATAGTCAAATAACAACATAAAAAAAGCATCTGATTACTCAGGGCCTGGGGATTCTTTTGAAACTTGGGCTTGGTGTATTGTATCCCCCATGTGCCCTTCAATGGGAGGGTAGGATGCAGAGGGTAGGGTGTGGCAGGATCAGGAAGAGAGGCCAGAACGCTATTCTATCTCTGTTTATGCTCAAGGGAACCTGGATGTCAGTGTGACTGCCCTGTGCGGGGTCAAGGGTTCTCGGGCCTTAAGGCAGTATCCTCTCCCACAGAGCAGAACACAGAGGGAGAGGGGATGGCAGGAATATCCCACTGAGGAGGGGAGGCAGGCGCCTCCACCTGAAAAGACAGCAGGGATGCAGGGTCAAAGGCTTGGCGGGGCCACAGGCATGGAGTCAGCCCAAACTCCTTCAGCCTCTGGCACCTGCTCCTGCCTTTGAGGCAAATCAGATCACCCAGGTGTGTACTGTCGAGGTGTCTGTCTGTCTCTATTGGTGACATGCAGGGAGTAGTGAGCTGTTAGAAGTCACTGGTGGGGGAACCACTAGCCACTGTCCTACCAACACAGAGTGACCCAAGACCCAGAGTGTGAGGAACGAGGCTGTGTAGTAAACAAATTAAAACAGGTCAACTGTATATACTTCCACAGGATACGATCAGACCGTCTAGGTGACCTGCTCACAAGGTACAACTTGTGACACATCATCCCCAGTTCAGTTTTCTAAATGAGCGATAACCTCTGGCTTCATGGGAGCGCCATGCTGAGGATGGTGCAAGGTGGGGATGGTGGGTGGTTCTGGCCGGCCGGCTTCACTATGGGGACTGGAAAGTGCTCCCTGAGACCGGCTCCCTGGGAGCATGGCTCCTTTTGGTTAAATACATAAACTGCCATAAAACCTCAGCTGCAACAACTACCATGGTGATCATTTCAATGCAATGAATGGCATTAAAACAAACAGAACCTGGGGCACGGCTGAAGAGCGCAAGAGGTGGGAGCTGGGGTACAGCGTGTCATTTAGGTTTATTACCCTGGGTCTCAACCACCCGAATGGCACAGACCTGCCTGCACTGCAGCTGAGTCATGTTTGATATCTCAAACAAGAAGCAATAAAAAACTTTTATGGTCCCATGCTATTTCCATCCCTTATTTATTCTTTTTTTCCTGTTTTTAAGCCACCCTTTTGGTTTTCTTCTTGCTTATTAAGTTGGTTACTATGGAGATCATGACATCAGTAATCTTGATTAAGCTTAATGGTCTTGAGGCAACAGACATAGTAAAGGTTTCTATACTTCCTCAAAGTGATTCAGCCTCAGAGAACAGCAACATGAGGACTAAGGACTGAGGGCTTCATGTGCTTCTCTAATGGGGGCAACAAACAGTGCCGGAGGCGGGGAAGTGGGGAGAGGGCAAAGCCCTGCCCCAGGCCAACTGGCTCAGCCGGAGGGGGGGGAAGGGGGGGAGCAGAGGCCCCTCCTTCAGACAGTGACACTCCAGTTTCAAGGCCCCAGTTGAACCCTTTGCCTCAGAAACACAAATGCCATTTCCCTTTAGATTTGGTAAGCATGCAAACACTGGTAACAACTAAGCACATATGGCTTTATGAAAATTACCAAATTGTGGAAGACTTTTAATCCACCTGAGATCAATTTGAATGTAAAACCTCTAGGTCCTTGGGGGTGTTTTTTCCCTTAGTCTTTCACATCTACCAAGAAAGCATATTCTACTTTGTTTTGTCTTAATCATCTGAGGATATTTTCCCATTGATTTTTAGAACGAGTGAAAGGGAGGGGGAGAGAGAGAGAAACAATGATGTGAGAGAGACACATCAATTAGTTGCCTCCCCACATGCCCTGACCGTGGCTGGGGATTGAGCCTGCAATGGAGGTGTGTGCCCTTGACTGGAATCAAACCCGGTGACCCTCCAGTTCGTGAATGGATACTCTATCCACTGAGCCAAACTGGCTAGGGCCATGGTCAGCAAACTGTGGCTCGCGAGCCACATGCGGCTCTTTGGCCCCTTGAGTGTGGCTCTTCCACAAAAATACCACGGCCTGGGCGAGTCTATTTTGAAGAAGTGGTGTTAGAAGAAGTTTAAGTTTAAAAAATTTGGCTCTCAAAAGAAATTTCAATCGTTCTACTGTTGATATTTGGCTCTGTTGACTAATGAGTTTGCCGACCACTGGGCTAGGGCATTTGTACTTCTTAAAACTAGAATTTATTAAAATATATAACATCTAAAAAGCTTCCATAAAAAGACCTAAAGACTTCTACTACTTTATAATAATGTGCATTTATTGATGTAAAACCACTTCATAATGGACAGAACTGTTTCTATCATTCCTCACGGGCCAGAGGGAGTGGGCCAGCCCCACAAGGGGCCTCCTTGGTCTGCAGTCTGTTGTATATTACTGTTATAACCATAGTGGGGTTACTTAAGGGACTTGAGCACCGTGGATTTTATTATCCACAGGGAGCCTGGAAGAATCCCCCACAGATAGCGAGGGACCGCTGTATTAAGCGAAAATCAAGTTTCAAAACACTATGTACATATGACCCCACATTTAACTGCAGATATGTTTTTTCCCCACAAAAACATCATCTAGATGTAAAAACACCAAAATGGTAAATAGGTGAAATCTATAGTTAGAGGATTACAGGTTTTATGGATTTTTTTCTCTATTGTTTTTCCCCCTAAAATTTCTACCATAATATGTACCGCTTTTGTAATGACATTTTTGTAATTAAGGGGGAAAGGTGGAACTTCCCTGGTCAGCATCTGCAGCTCTGCCTGTCCCCTTTGTCACTATATATCCCCAGCTACTTTAAAACACACACAGCAAAGCCTCCTGTGGGGGCTGCCAGGCCTTTCCTCCCTGAAGGCGGATTTGAAGAAGCCACTTAGCTGCGAAGGCCAGCTCCTGCCCAGGAGCTCAGGTCTGCAGGGCGCTGGCTGGGCTGCGGCTTCCCCAGCGAGCAGGCAGCTGATGCATGGGGCACTTCTGGGCCTCTGTGGCATCATTACCCTGGCTCTGCAGGGAAGAGAGGCATTCCCCCCCCCCCCCCCCACTGGGTTGTGCGAGAACCCGAACAGCATCCTGGAATGCCTCAGGATTTCTTTTCTGTTGGAAGCTGTGGCAGCTCTTTTTAAGAGCAATACCACGACTGGGAGTGGTCTGAAACAAAAGACTCGCTGGTGGCTTGCAAACCCAGAAAGCCCTCCATTTCACCTCCAGGCTTTGGGTGGGTGTTTTCTTTGTGGCTGATCCTTCCTAAAAGTCCATGCAAGTCCCCAGAAGGGTGATGCAGAAAATGTAAGAGCAGGGGAGGTTTTATTTTAGAAAATGGAAAGAACTGAAGCTTTCATTAGTAGTGTGTCATCACATAGGTGTGCAAAGCTCTCTCTGAGTGATGGGGAAGCGCCACTCCTGAAATCGAAAGGAATTAGCTGCATGACCAGCACTTCGCTGCTAGCAGGAATGCTGGGCTGATCTAAGAATGACGGAATACAGAATGGTACAGCCACTTTGGAAAAGAGTTTGGCACTTCCTCACAGAGTTCAACATAGAGTCACCATATAATTCAGCAATCCTACTCCTACCTATGACCCCAAGAGAAATGAAAATGTTGCTGTGGACATTCATGCACAGCTTTTTGCACACGTTTTTATGTGGATAAAAATGTATGTGAATATTTAACCACATAAAAACCTGTGCATGAATGTTCACAGCAACATTATTTATAGTAACCAAATAATGGAGACTAGTCAAATGTCCACCAACCAATAAAATGTAGTTTATCCACACAATTGAATATTATTCAGCAATAAAAATACTACAGAACAGATGAACCTTAAAAAACAAGCTAAGTGAAAGAACCCAGTAATATAATACCACACATTGTATAATTCCACTTATACAAAATGTCCAGAACAGGCAAATTTATAGAAACAGAAAGTAAATTAGTCATTGCTTAGGGCTGGATGTGGGGCTATAAGGTGTGACTGCCTATGGCTTTCTTTTTTGGGTGACAAAAATGTTCTCAAATTAGATAGTGGTGATGGTTGCCCAACTCTGAATATACTAAAACACACACACAAAAACACAAAAATTATACAATTTAAATGGGTGAATTATAACCCTAGAGTGAATGGCTCAGCCAAAAGGAAAGTCCAAACTGCTGTGGGGGAAAGCCAGTTATCGGTGGGTCACCTTTTGATTACGTAGCTGGTGCCAAAGATCTGGGAGATTCCAAAAGATCGTCTTCCTTTTCTGTGGCTTGGTCTTCCTACAATAATCCTATATAATAAAAGGGTAACATGCAAATTGACCCTAATGCGGAACGGCCAGAATGACTGCTCGACCAGTCACTATGAGGCACACTGACCACTTCTTGGTCCTTTTCCCCAGCCGGCAGGCTCTGATCACCCAATGGCGAATGGGGAACCGGGGGTGGGTGGGGGGGGGGGCTGGCTGCAGGCAGCCAGGGAAGATGGCCCTGATCGCAGGCCAGGCCTAGGGACTATACCTGCGCACCAATTTTGTGCACTGGGCCTCTAGTTCAGCATATAAGCACTTTAACTTTGTAGATAAGATAGTGCATATACAGTGGTTGAAGGTATGAATTTGGCATCCAACTGCCTGGGTTTGAGGCATGGTCACTGAATTAGCCTTTGCACATGGCATTTGCTCTCCCTCCTGCAAGCCTGTTTTCTTTATGTACATTGAGGATGACAGTAGCAGTAACGATTTAAAGTGCTGATATGAGGATTAAAATGAAATAACTCACTTATGAGAATGCCTTTAGCAAGAGCTAAATATATTATTATTATTATTAGTTGTTGTTGTTTCTTACTCTATAATCTTTCTAACAGGGAGGGATTATAATAATAATGAAAATCCACAGATTTATAACTCATTCTGATGTAAACATATATACCATGTATAGTATTGAACTAGATAGTGTTCAGAGAATTGGAAAGAAATGACTATAGACCTTGTACTGTTTGTTTGGAGAAAAAACAAGAGCTTATGAAGGGATTTATATAAATTATTCTAAGGATTCACCATAAATTGGAGAAAATGCATTTCCCATAGGTAGCATAAATGTGTAGGAAATGACTGAGTCATGTCTTGAAAATGAAAACTTGACCCATGGTGGGGATTTAAAGTGGGTTAATTTCATTTCAAGAAAATAGCATCACGGCCACATAAATAATAATCAGTGCATATACATTGCTGAAAAATAGGGTTTATCTTTTTAGAAACTTCTACTAAGGTGACACTACCAGGCTAATTTAAACACACATGCACGTGTGCACACAAACATGCGCCCCAACCGCAAGTACAACCAAGAGAAGTCTAAGTGAAAGTTTCCAAGTTTAAGGAAGGGGTTGGAAAACAATTAAGCTGGGTAAACCTAGCAGGTGCTGGGAGAATAATGCAATTTCCCAGTGCAGCAGATGTACAAGTGAAACAGTATCCAGTTCAGTCTATCAGATGGTAATTATAGCTGGACTGGGTAAGCACAGCCAAGATGAAAAGGGGCAATTCAAAGGGTAACTGAATGCCAGTGAGTGACATCTTCCTGAGAGATCACATACCAGAAAAAAGCAGACCAGCACTTAGCTGTAAGAGAGGGTGTGTATGGGGGAGGGGTTGTTAATAAGCCATCGTTTTTCTTTGGAGAAAGGATAAAGGAAAAACGGAGGCCTTAAAGAATTCATCAGTGGAGATTTAAACACATCATCTATAATAATAAAAGTGTAATATGCTAATTAGATTGGACAGCCGAATGACGGTCCAGACGTCCTTCCTTCCAGACAAAGCCGCGGAGGCAAGTTGCCGTAGCTGGGAGGGTCGAGTCAAGCCACCACGGCTGTGAGGGCCAAGTCCCTTGCATGAATTTCGTGCATCGGGCCTCTAGTCTCTAATAAACAACCCTAACGGAAATGACAACAGTCACTGAGTGCTCTGCAAGTATGATTCCTAAAATGATTTTGTCATCTGAAAGATGAGGGATTTGATTCTGCCCCAAATTTTTTTAAAAAGAGGGAGAGATGTGCACACTGTAATTCTAAGAACACTGAAAACCAAAATGAAGAGCTAACGTGATGAAAAAGTGGATGATTGGAAGCATCTATTGATACGGATACTGAAGCAAGAATAGGAACTGTTTAAGTTCAAAGCCGATTTTCTGGTGTTTAATATCACAAGTCAGAGTCACTTCAAATCCCAGTGCTGGAAAGGGAACGGTGCTGGGGACCTAACTTATTCACTCCAGAAAGATTCTGCAGAGCAGGTCCAACCCCCGTGTGCCATGCCTCCCGAGTCTGGCTCTCACTGCTGTGGGCAGGGCAGCCCTCTCCCGCCTCTGGGTTGACAACTGAACAGTCCCATGTTAATACTGACACTAGAGTGTAAGCTCCTTGAGGGCAGGGCTGGTCGCAGTCATTTCTGCACCCCTGTATCAGGGCAGGGAGGAGGAGAGCAGGCTTGCACACAGATCCGCCCCAAAGTACGTGTGGGTCCACTTGTTTCGGCCTTTAATTAGCATGGCCTTTCCATTCCTTCAGCTAGATTTTGAGTATCTCCCAAGAGCACAGTTCTCGTACAAGTGGGCCATGCTGATTTACTTTAATAAAGAGTTGCCATTGGAATAATTATCAGAATGTAAATGCAAAGGCCAAGAAAGCCCATTCAAGCTAAGAAATTACTCTTTCAGGTCCATCCCACGGGGTTCTGGTCTTAGTCAGAAAAAGAGCCCCCTTTCTTGTCCAGGCATCTATCCTGATTGGCCATGGAGATATTATGATGAATCTTTGGGGCCTACCTCTGTAATGTGTGATGAAAATCATTTACATGTTTTCCAGGTCCTTTCTTATGACCTGATATGGGGCAGGCTGTCAATTAATAGAAACAATAGGGGAGTTATTATGGCAGGAACACCTATTGTCCAAACCAGGCAAAAACGACCAGGCCTAGGGGTGGGAGGGAGTGTCTTTCCTGCCATGCGGTAATGAATTTCAATCACTGCTGGCTTGTGCCAGATCCAAATTGGCAGCCCACGGAGATGAAACACTTTCTATCCCATTACTCATGCTTGGAGGGATCTGTTTCCTGGAAGACTGGCTTCCCAGGTGAGAGAGAGGGGATGAACGGTCACTCTGAGGTGGTTTAAATCGGATAAAATGTATGAACGATGAGTGTCCAGCGAGAGAATTATGCAGACATGGAGGGGGAGCTAAGGGGCCATCAGAATCTCCATGCACTGGGAGAGGGGATACAAAATATAAAGGTCAAAAGCCCAGAATGCATCTAGTAATGAAACTGCTTAAGCTCACTTAGTTCAAGGCTGCAATACTATTTGCTCTGCTAAAGAAAAAGAAAAAAAAAAAAATCAGAGCACTCAGGACTGTATAGAAAGTCCTTCTAAAAATTTCCACTTGGCTCATTTCTTCTCCGATAATCAGCCTAAAACATTAAATCTACCTAAAATGTTAAAAAGAAAACTTTTAAAATAATATAATGTAGTATTTTAACTTTTGAACATCTACGCCCTATCACATGTAGATTATGCTCTTGATAATCCTCTGATCAAACTTTCAAGATTTCTGAAATTTTTACTAAATCTAAATCTTTACTAAAACTTTCTGAAGAATGAATACAATAAGTAGCAGTAACAGTGCTTCTTTAAAAAGCCAGACTTCACCGATACAAATGAACCCAGTGCAACGTAACAGGTACTGAACATCAGCTTGACCACGGGTAAGTGGTGGCCTTTCTGGACCAGGGATTTCAACAACCTGTCCTCTGCTCTGTCCTGAAATAAGCCAGGGCTCTGGGGGGACACAGAACACTTACATGACCACAGAAAAGGTTGTTAAATGTGAGCAACGATTTCATTCATTCCACTGGGGAAGTAATGATAGGATTGTTTTGAATGAAACACAGTGTGTTCTCTGGCCATCTCCCACCGGAAGCTCCAGCTCACCTCAACGTTGTCAGACTGTCAGACTCTGGAGGTTGGGAGCTGAGTGGGGGCGGGGGAGGGGGGGGAGGGAGGAGAAGAGGCGCCTGGTGCTCAGAAGAACAGTGTTCTTGCTATCCAGGCAACAGCTCCGTACCCGCCCTCCGGCCCAGCCCTGCCACTCCTGTCATCAGCGGACTGTTCTGGCCAAATCACATGTTCTATCCATACCTGAAGGTGTCCGTCTCAGCAGTGGCTGCAGAAGGATAGCGTCTCTCATCCTCACCTGATCTGACACAGCAGCTGCTTGCAGGTACTCTTACCTGCAGCCCCTTCATGACTGATACATGCTCTGTTTCAGTGACAGGTACAAATGAAGCCACCCTCCTTGACCCCAAAGCTCTCTTTGCACCAAACATGTGGTCTTAGCTCTCATTCCAAAAGACTTGTTTCCCAGTACCTCCACACACAAATAGGTCACCCAGTGGTGCTCCCAAAGGTCCTCCGGATGGGCGTGGCACCCTTATCTCCAGTGTGGACAGAGCATGAGCTTCCAGGCTGTGGCCCTGCTACCTGAGACATGCCTTGGATCCTGGATGGAATGATGTGTCTGAGGATTGCGTCAAAATGATCAGGGGGGGACAGGGAAGTGGGTGGGGGTGTAGAAGATCCAAAATAGGCCAAGAGTTGAAAATTGTTAAGCGGGTTGCTGAGTACCTGGCAGTTCCAGTGCCATTCAATATGTGGTCTGAGACAGATGCCCATCACCAACTATCACTGGTCTGAAGACTTAAGTGCAGAGGTTGAGAGACGCATCTAGAAGCTTTCATAGCAATTGGAAAGAGCAATTCTATGTCTGTTAGCAATAAAATAAGTAAGCTTGAATTTTTGTCTGTTTCTAAATCTCATTTTCCAAGGAACTTACTTTTTACAAAGCTATCAGTCTATGGTTGGTTGTGCAGTAAAGACAACGGCCCTCAGCACAGACAGAAGCCCCGCTTTATATGCGGCCCCCTACTTCTGTATGCTTTACATTTCCTACAGTGCAGGGTTGGGAGGGGGAAGAATTGCTATTTGTGTTTAGTCTCTACTCTAATATAAATTTAGAACCTGTCAGAAAATAAATATAAATTTACCTTTTACAGATATACATGTAGATGTCGGACTGAAAGCAGCCTGGGTCACAGTGGGCAGCTGCCTCTGGGATGGGTCTTGGTTGGGGACCCCGCCAGGCATCCACAGTAAAGTGGGGACAGAGCAGGGGCGTGCTCCTGCAGCGCTGGGGTTGTTGCGAGCTGTTTATTTTAGCACAACCAGCTCTGATGAGCAACTTCTTGGCTCAACGTTTGAAGAGTTTAGACTCTCCACTTTCCTTTTCTCTCTCTCACATGGACAACTGTTAGCCCACTGAGGGATTTTTTAAAACTTAGTTAAGTGGAAGTGTATTCTTCAAACACTACAAGCCTATATGTAAGTCAGCTTGACAACACCATGTGCATGGCTGTGTGTACATATACATGCCCACTCTTCGGTTTAAAGTGAATTGGGTTTTATTTCTGTGCCTTTTCTTGTTCTGGGACTGTTCATTCCAAGTTCAAGCCTCCAAGCCACCCCAGAGCAGTTAATTCGTTCCTGTCAATCATCCTGGCTCCCAGCAGAGCTCACAAACCCAGCTTAGGACTCAGACCCAAACATCTTATAGTAGGTGCAGCCCGCTCAATTTTCTCCGTGAGCCTTATCCGGATTGTGAATGGCCACTTTTGCCTTGAAAGCAACACATGATGGAAAGGGGGCTCTGCTTTTGAGCAAGGGGAAAGAAAACAGAACTAAACTGGGAGGCTGGCTCCAGGCCACCTGTCCTGAGACACAGCAGACCATGTGAGAAACCTTGGGGTGAAGGGAGGGGGAGGCTCCTGTCTTCGTCTTACTGCAAAATGACCAGCTGAGGGAAGGACTGCAGGGGAGCCTCTGCAGGGCACCCCTGGGAGGGCACGAGCGCCAGGCTGCCTGTAATTAAGAAGCAGCTTGCTCCCGAGAAGACGGTGCTGCCACCCCATCTGCCACGCCCGCCCGAGCTGGCACGGCGCCTCCTGCCTGCTGCCGCCGGCTACCCACCGGTTCCTTGGAGACCTCCTTTGATGGAGCGCTGATGCCGAGCTTTTCCAGAGGATAGACAATCTGTCGTCGTGGTCGCACGGGAACCAAGTAATGAAGGGCAGACGTCAGGGAGTGGGCGTAGGAGCTCTGGAACTGCAAGACAGCAATCTCCACTTAGGGGAGGAAATGTCAGAGCCTCGCAGCACAGATGCCTGCGCGTGGCTTCACAAACACAGAGCCCAGCACGTGGCCAAATCGGAGGGGGAAAAACCCAGCAAATAAACAAACACGTTCTCCGAGCAGAGGAATGAATTTCGGATAATGCCTGACACTAATGAAGATAATTACGAGAGTAATTACATTACTCTCTCTGTGGGAATGACAGATAAACAAGTGGTTTGGTTTATGGGATTTTCAGTACAAGTATTTTCCCCAGGAGGATATTCTTCTCCACAGCGAACATGAATCAGCTTCATTTGACCCCATTAAGCTGTGTTATCTGCGTCCTGTTAACCTTTGCGTGTGTGGCACAAGCTGCTGTGAGGAGGCACAGAGAGAAAAATGTCATCTGAGGGCAACCGAACGAAGATGTGAAAATCCTCCACTTCACTGGGCCTCTGGTGATAAAATCAGTGTTTTCAAACAAAATGATGAAACTGAGGAGTGGGAGGGGGAGGTGGGGGAATTAGGTCATGTTATTTTGATTTAAATTAATATTAAATTATGACTCAAATGTATGCTTACTGAAATGAACTATGATAAATCATGTTTCAGGAGAATGCTTTAAATAGAAATTTTATTCAATTTTTAAAACTTGGCAGAGAAAACTGAACATGGTGATCTTTCTTCCTTTCACATTTATGACTTCTTAGGGATTTTGGTGAAATTAATTCGGCATTTCTAGCATTTAAACCTCAAGAGTTTAAAATGTGAAACCAACATTTTTTTTTTTGTCTAAAGTTTTACATACATGTCCTTTTTCCCTGATTGACCCTCCTCCCCCCCCCCCCCCCCCAGCCATTCCTACCCCGGGCAAGCCCTCACTGCCCCAGTGTCTGTGTCCATTGGTTATGATAATATGCATGCTTACAAGTCCTGTTGAAAACAGCATTTTAAAAGACATATTTATAGTACTTCAGCTGGAAAATAAAGAAAATAAAACTAAACTGTAGGTGTAGTTTAATAAATAAGCTGGTTTACCTGTACTTACTTGCTATTCTAAAATGCCCCAGGCATTTCTAAGAGCTTCTAGAAGGGACTTCTAAAACCATTCTCCAAGGAAGGGTTTACCCACTGAACACAGATCCAGGAGCTCCCAGCCAGAGCTCCACTTTTCCACTCGGAAGAGCTCTCAGTCCATGTCCGGGGAGGACGGTGTGAAGGAAACCATCTTCATAACGTGAGCCCAGAGCTCATTCTCACTACTGTCGCCTGGAGACTTATTTACAGCAGAATCTGAAAATCCTGACCTAAATTATCTGGTACTGCTTCTTACGCTTGTTTAATGTATATGTGTGAGTCGCCCGGAAGTGCAGACTGAGGAAATCTGTTCCCAAATGTTTCTGCGTCCCATATGAAACAGTGCATAGCATATTCTGAATCTACGTAAATATATGAGCATTCAATAGAATGCCTAAGATGCTGTTTGTATTATGCATGCAAAAGAACTTTCTACCAGCTTGGCACCAGCATGCAATATGATGAATAAAAACTAAGCGTTTAATATGACAACCTGAAGGTCACCAAATTGGCAACTGGCCGACAGCAAACTAAAAAGAAATTGTGCAGGACCAGGATTTTCCAGCAAAACTGTTACCTGCCCATCTCATTAAGTTCAAATCTAGGGCATTCCCACTGATGCAGTGCTGCATTGTGACAAAAAAATAAAAAAATCATCACTAAAACATGTTCTGTATCCCAATATAACTCTTTTACACGTTTTTCCTCCTTTCTTTCCCATTCCCTTTGTACTTCACTAAAAGGCTTTTGTTATGTGACTGTACGAATACACTTTAGAGTGTTTTTAAGTTTAATGAATAAGATCATTTTAAAAATACTTAGCTCACTAGAAGAAATATGACAACATCAAAGCTTCTAGGCAGAGCATGAGAAAGTTTTCGGTCATGAATGGGACCTCGGACAATTTCTACCTAGTCTGGAAGTGGAATCTCATCACTTCTCAAGCTGAGGACCAGGGCTGCTAGTGATGGAGGAACAGCATGCAGGAAATAACACCTGGGAAATCCAGCTTGAAGAGGCCCTTCCCTGAGGAGCAACCAGGACACTGTAGTGAGTGTGCTCGTGAGTGCGTGTTTGTGTATGCGTGTGCACGCGTATACAGGGTGGGACAGAAGTAGGTTTACAGTATATGCGTGCACACGCATACACAAACACACACTGTGAGTACGTGAAATACAAAGTTTATTCTTGTATTATTTTTTATTATATGATCTTCCATATGAACAACTATAAGCCGACTGTTGCCCCACCCTGTATGTGAGACTCAACTAGGCACTTTGAACAGACAAACATCTCTGCCTTCATGGAAAAAGATAACATGTTAGCTACTGAAAAGTGCTATGAAGAAGACTAAAGCAGGATAAATGAGCGCAAGATGAAGAGTTTGCTCTCTGTGCACGCACACAGACATACTGTCTACACAGCAGATACGTGTTCATTAGAAAAGCATCAGCTACATAAGTGTAAAAAGAAGTGTGCAGAGTTCTATGGGCACTTGCTGGGACAGGTTAAGTCAGCATCATGCATCTCCACTTTTTACCCATTCCTTTCATGTGGTGATTACAGTGCTTATTTGAATGCTGTGACCACACATCAGTCTCACAGGATTGAGCTGCCTCTTCCCATGGGTTCATCACTCAAATGCTCTTTGCTTGAGGAACATGATAGGATCATTTTGGCTTTTCCCTAATGAATCATAAGAAATTGTTTGACTTTCATGTCCCTCGGAGCACTGTTGTATAGTTTTCAGTGTCTGTTTTGTCAAGATGGGAAAGCCAAGAAATTGTTCTACTAATTACATTGGTTGTGATTGTTTCAGAAATTCAAACCCTGAACCTTCACTGTCGTAGAAGGGCCAAACTCAATCTGGCCACTGAAATTCAGAGACACGCTATAATCCAGGTCCAGCGAGCGAGGCAGTAATAAAAGATGGTAACAGCACCAAGGGCACTGTGAGCACTGACCCGTGGGAAACGTGAATGACAGCATTTCTCACCTTGCCCTCCCTGGAAGCCGGGTAGATGGGGTAGTAGAGACAGGACTTGTGTCCTAAGCGGAAGATCTCCTTCAGGAAGAACTTGGTGTAGTGCCGGAAAATGGGGTTGATGGCGAAGTGAAACAGGTGTGCGTGCTCTTCACGCTGGTGGTGACTGAAGTAGATGAAGTCTTCAATGTTGTAATGGGATCGGATGTACTCTATATCCTGAAAAGGGGCAAGGAAAGGACATGTAAGAATGTGTTAAACGGCATGCATTTTGTGATACATACATTTTAAAAAGTAGTTTTATGGGGCCATAGTAAGAAATATGTTTTTCTCCTGTGATTTACTACTTCATTCTCCTTGTTAATTTTTAAGAACTAAAAAATCTGTTTCACAAAAGCCATTGTCCTGAAGGCTTGTCTCTGAGGCTGCATAGCTTTGGATTTGTTCCTCACAGAGAGCCCTGCGTCCCTGCTAGTGACCAGGTAGCGGGACGGCAGCTCTTCACTGCGGATGAGCAAAGGGGGCATGAGCTGGTCAGCACGACCGACGACATGTGCAGATGTCAAAAGCAGGACAACCCCCACCAGCATCCTCTGGACTTATTACTGATCCCGTCACATATTAATGTGGAAATGAGTCACCCCATGAGTCACCCCACAAGTCACACACTTTGATTGGCACATGTGGCTGGGTGGGCCTATGACAAAACTGTGAGGTTGGACCTCATCCATAGGCATTCCTTAAACTTTTTATCTCTCTGTGATACAGTCATGTGTTGCTTCACAACTGGGATACACCCTGAGAAAGGCGCCATTAGGTGTCTTGTCATGCTAACATCATAAAGTGCAGGTACACAAAACGTAGATGATACCATCTCTTCCTACATAGGCTATATGATATAGCCTGTTGCTCCTAGGTCACGAACCTGTACAGCATGTCACGGTACAAAAAAACAAAAGATTAAATCAAGCATAAGAGAAAATGATGCCACGAAGAGACTCAGTAAACCCGAGATGTTTAAGATGGCATACTGTTTTACAGCAGACTTTATTTTATTTTTGTTAATCCTCCCCACAGATATTTTCCATTGATTTTTAGAGAGAGTGGAAGGGAGGAGAAGAGATAGAGAGAGAGAAAAATCGATGTGAGAGAGACACATCAAATGACTGCCTCCCGCATGTATCTGGACCAGGATATCCGGCCCGCAACTGAGGTACATGCCCTTGGCAGGAAACAACAGTCTGCAGGCCAACGCTCTATCCACTGAGCCAAACCGGCTAGGGCCAGATATTATTTTTTATAATAGAAAGAATACATTTTAAAGTAACAATTAAAAGTACAGCAAATATGTAAACCAGTAACATAGTTGTTTATTACCATCACCAAGTGTTATGTACTGTATGTAACTGCATGTGCCATACCTTTACTGGTATATGACTGGTGGATTTGTTTACACCAGCATCACCACAAAAACGTGAGTGAGCACTGCACTGGGCTGTGATATTAGGACAGCTATGATGGTGACAGGAATTTATCAGCTCCATTATACCCTTATGGAACCACCGTCCTATATGCGGTCTGTCATGGATGTGTTGTGTGGCACATGACTGTATATATATATATTTTTTTTAAATTTTTTAAATTGATTTTTAGAGATAGAGGAAGGGAGAGAAAAAGAGAAACATCTATGTAAGAGAGAAACACTGATCAATTGCCTCCAGCATGCGCCCTGACCAGGGATCAAACCTGCAACCTGGGTATGTGCTTTGACCAGGAATTGAACCTGCCAACTTTCAGTGTACAGGACGACACTCCAACCAACTGAGCCACCGGCCAAGGCCTATATACCTTTTTACACTGTGGAAGGTAATTTAAAGGACTGGTGAGTGTTTATTTGTGCAAGGAAATACTGCACACACAGCTCCTACTTCTTTTGGGCCCAGCAAAAACCAGGGCCTGTGATTCTGTCATGAGAGCAGTGCACACACTTGATATGCAGGAAAAATCAAACCACATGCAGACTGAAAAGTACCTACTTATATTTCGTCTTACTTTTCACAGTAAAAAATGTCCTAAAAGCACACTTTCAAGAAGAGGAATTGGCCAGGCTGGCATGGCTCAGTGGTTGAGCATCGACCTAATGAACTAGGAGGTCACGGTTCGATTCTCGGTCAGGGCACATTCCCGGTTGCAGGCTTGATCCCCAGTGTGGGGTGTGCATGTGGTAGCCGAACAATGATTCTCTTTCATCATTGATGTTTCTGTCTCTCTTTCCCTCTCTCTTCCTCTCTGAAATCAATAAAAAAATTCTTTTTAAAGAAGAAGAATTGAAAAATGCAAGGAACTTTATTTATGCTGTGATTGGCAAGGCTGACACTAGAAAATCCTGGAAAACTGTGAGGGTTGTGTCTAAGCTCCTCAAGGTTCCTTGTCTTTGTAGCGCGCACACACACACACACACACACACACACACACACACGTACATGCACACACACACGCACACACACGAAACGGGGTTTGGGGTAACCAGGCCAGTGGTGGTATCCAAGGGCAATTCTGGCAATGTCTGACCTTTCTGTCTGCATTGACCCCATATCTGCCTTTGCATTTAACATGTTTTACTTAATTACCAAGGAGGCAATCCTCATTATAAAATAAAATGAGTAGTAAGTGTAGAACTCAGAAATCAGTAAAATAAAGAACCAATAGAGGTTATTAGCTCAAAACAGCAGATGGGCCATGTGCGTCTAATTTTCTTCCCATCCCAAATCCCTTAAACAAAAAATTATTTCTAAAATAATGAGTGGGAGTGATGAAGAGACAAAAGAGTAAGACAGTTTCACCTTAGAAGGAAACATACCAAAGTTCTCTTACCACTAGGTGAACCCTTCCTACCTTGGTCCTTGCCTACTGCCGCCAGTACCACCTCCAAGCATTGTAAGAGGAAGCCAGACGACTGATGCCCCTCCCAATGAGACAAGGGGGTGGGCAGGCCTCCAGTGACTGGAGAGAGGCAATGGAGACAACTGTCAAGCATACCCATGCCAGCCAGCCATACTGGTAATCTGATCTGTCATTCATGACATGAACAGACTTTGGAGGAAAACTGACAAATGCAAAAGACCAGAATAGGGAAACATAAAACTTACACTCCAGAGAAAACAGAGGTTATTTAGGGAACAGAAAGAAGATAATTAAAAAAAAAAGCTACTCAGTGTCCTCAGAGATACCAAAAAGGATCTTGAATGTAACATAACAAACAAAGTGGCTACAAAAAAGAAACAAGAAAGAGACTTGGAAGTTAAATATATGAACCCTGAAATTAAAATTCCAATAGGGGGGTCTGGATAATAGAAGAGACATGACTGAAGACTGAATTAGGGATCCAGAAGCCAAACTAAAGAAATCTAGAAAAATGTACAAGAGATTAACAAATATAAGAAGAAAGTTAAAAGATAGTAAAGGATCAATTCAAAAAGTCCAATATCCATCTAAAAAGGAACCCAAGAAGAGGAGAATAGAGAAAATGAAAGGGAAGAAACAGTTAATGAAATCATAGAAGAAAGATGTTCCCAAGTTCAAAAGAGGCATAAGACACTTCTTGGTAAAATTTCACAAATTCAGGTATAAAAAGAAAAAAACATAGAAGAAGACATACCAAAGAGAGAGAGAAAACAAACAAGTATACATTTATTTATATCAGATTATATTTTATCAGTGACCCTGGACACTGAAAGACAATGAGAGTAAAAACATCAACATTCTGATGAGAAATAATTTGCATAAGAATTCTATACACATCCTGGCTGGTGTTGCTCAATGGTTAGAGTGTTGGCCCACACTCCAATCGAACCAAGGGTCGCAGGTTCAATTCCTCGTCAAGGCACATACCATGTTTTCAGGTTCAATCCACAGCCCTGCTTGGGGCTTGCACGGGAGGAAAACAATCAATGTGTCTCTCTCACATTGATGTTTCTCTCCCTCTCCCCACTGTCCCTCTCTCCCAGGCTCTCTAAAATTCAATGGAAAAAAATATCCTTGGGTGAGGATTAACAACAAAAGAATTCTATACACAAGCAAATAAATATTCAAGCATGAGGACAAAATAAAAACTTCTTGTATCTGTATGTACTCAGAGACACTGCCTACCACCCTCTCTAAAAGAATTACTCAAAGACATATTGAATCAAAAGAGAAATGAATCTAAGGATAAGGAGAATTTGACTACATTAAAGGAATGAAGCCATATGAATATCTCAATAAATGCCAAAAACACATTTGATAAAATTCAAAACTCACTCATAATAAAAACTTTTAGTAAACTAGAAATGGGAGAGAGATGCCTTGACTTGATAAACAACATCTCCCAGAACTACAGCAAATATTTTACTAAATGGGGGGAAATGCAGAATCATTCCCATTAAAATAAGAAACACCACAAAAGTACCCATTAAAAACATTACTATGCGATGCTATTCTAAACATACAATAAAACTGGGGGGAAAATAAGGTATAAACATTTTTAAAAGAAGGCATAGCGGATTCTGAGTTTCAAAGTTGGTCATGACGGTATCTCCTGTCCCTCATGCTATCTACAGAGAGAAGTTGTCACATCTGAGTTGCAGTCCATTTCTCCATCCCTGGAATCTGAGCCTGTCCTGGGACTGCTCTGACCAGTAGAATTATTATAGAAATTATGATGGGTCAGAAAAGCATCAGTGGAAAAGCTCTCAAAGCTAATAAGAGCCTTCAAAAAGCTGGTTGGATACAAGAATACAAAAATTAGTAGTTTTCCCACATATCAAAATAAACATTTTAAAAGTACATTGAAAACAATGTGTCTAGCCATAATATCCAGAAAAAAAATGTAAAACATGTAGAAATAAATCATAAATGTCCAGGACTGTACTGGAAAGGGCCTCAGCAGGAAACAGATGGATGTTCAAATGAGCATAACTGGAGTTTAACAAAGGGACCATTTATCAGGAGAGGGCAGGATGCAGAGAAACCAGTAGCAATGATGTAGCAGCAACTGCAAGCTATTACCACCCTCATGAGAGGTACTGGTTGCTGGAATCCAGTTAAGAGTCATGGAGAAGAGGCTGCCTTAAAAAGATGAGGGAATTCAGTGGAGAGACCAGCCCGAGGCAGCCCAATCTCACTTTCCTCCCTTCCTTCCTCTCCTCAGGGTTCCCCATTGGTCAAACCTAACTGGGAGCCAAAGGACAAAGCACCCATGATGTTTGTTACTCATCAGGTTAGGCTTCTTGGGACAGAACAAGCCAGAGAAAAGCGGTGAGTGAACCTGCAGGGGTAAACAGAGTATCCGGCACACACAGCCTATATGAACAAAACCACACAAGTTTTCTGAAGGCCCTAGCTAGTTTGGCTCAGTGGCTAGAGCAACAGCCTGCAGACTGAAGGGTCCCAGGTTCGATTCCAGTAAAGAGCAAATGCCCAGGTTGTGGCCTTGATCCCCAGTCGGGGGCGTGCAGGAGGCAGCCGATCAGTGATTCTCTCTCATCATTGGTGTTTCTTTCTCTCTCTCCCTCTCCCTTCCTCTATGAAATAAAAAAATATATATATAAAAAAGTTTTCCAAAGAACCCAAAAGAATTCAACCACCACCACAACAAAAATAGAGAAAGCTATGTTCCTACAAGAAGCACCTCAATATTTTAATTGTCAATTCTTCTTAAATCTATAAAAATAAAAGCATAATATGCAAATCGACCAAACGACCAAAGAGCAGAACAACCTTCCAGACCACCACGCCATGACACACACTGGCACCAGGCCAGCCAAGGCAGTGACCCCACGATCACCCCACAGAGGGAGGCCCAGCCAGCCAAGCGATCTCACCCCATGCCTGTCACCCGCAGAGGGAGGTAACTGGTGGCAAGGGAGGGGGGGCAGCGCCTCACAGTTGGCAAGCAGTTGCAGTGGCAGCGGCGGAAGCAGGGCTAGCTGCCGCAGCCGGGAGAAGGAAAGCCCCATCGGCCTTGATTGCCCACCAGGCCTAGGCACCCTACCCAAGGGGTCCCAGATTTCAAGAGGGTGCAGGCCAGGCTGAGGGCACCTAGTTGTTCTATAAAATCTATATATAAGTACAAATATATTCATAATAAGTATTACAAGGTTTATCTGGAAGAGAAAATATCAAAGTAAAACCATTAAAATTTAGGAGAAAAGACAAATGAGAGAAGACTCCCCCACCAGATAGCAAAGCATAAAATAATGCAATAGATACCAACAAATAAATCCATGGAACAGAATAGAGAGTAAAAATAGACGCAGGCACATGGAAACTTAATAATGTAAAGGCAGCATTTTAAATCAGTAGGGCAAGAATGGACTACCTGTAACATGTACTTTGGAGTAACTGACTGTGCACTTGGAAAACATAAATTCAGATGTCCACTTGACAAAACACACACGGGCGCGCGCACACACACACACATGCACACACATGCGCACACACAGCATGTAAATGTGAGGAAAAATGTTGGGAGAGATAAATGCCTAACTCTCAATAGTAGTAATACTTCAGGAAGAGCAGTGGGATTCTTTTCTGGTGGTGGTGGAAGATTATTTGAATTTTTAGAATGTGAATGTGTTCATATACTCTTTGTAATATTTTAAACACTTTTGAGCTGAAAAAATGAAAATTTAAGAGGCTATCTATCAAGTGGGATGTAAGGAATAAGAGGCATTCATATTAAATAAGTAAAAATTAAACTTCAAAAGAGGTATTGTGTGCTACTTCATGAAATACAGAGGCACAATCAAGGAAATTAATATCCATTTTGCAATTTACCATTTCGTCTCTGATCACTGCAATGCCAACCACTTGTTTTGCCACATCAGCTACAAATGCCTGCAGTGGTGTTCCACCCTGAAAAGATGAATATATTTTTAAGACCCTAGAAAATAATGCCATCCATGTTTCCGAAAACAGTCAATAGTAGGTGTGAACCATGATCACACAATGGTCAGAACCATAATCTATCACCACTTACCTTTGGGCCATGTAGCAAGTTACATGGCCACCTGTGTTCATTTCATCTTCATTCAACCCTGTAAGTATTATCATTATATCTACCTCATTTAGGAGAAAATAGGTTTGAGAGGCTGAGTAACTTGCCAAGCTCTGCTGCTAGTAAAGAATGACTCAGCGATTCAAATGGCATTCCCTTGACTCAGAATCTTTCTTTAGCTCAAATATTGTGACCTCAGAACTCCTATGCCCTGAGGACCCCAGAGAGCTTTGGTTATATGTATATGTCACTGTTTTCTGTATTAATACTTAAAACTGAGACCATTTTGAATTTTAAAATTTTTGTTTAACCTATTGAGACAATTTTTTTAATTTGACAAAAATATTTATAGAACAAGAAGTAGCATTGTTTCATATTTTTGCAAATCTCTAATGTCTGGCTTAATGGAAGACAGCTGGAGTCTCATATTTGCTTCCGTATTCAATATGTTACAACATGTTATTTTGGTTGAAATACACGAAAAAATCTATCTTCACAAAGATACATAGTTGGAAAAGGGAGACAAATTTAAATAATCTTTGCAGATAATTATGGATATTCTTTTTTGATGCTCCACCCAAACTCAATAAGTGGTAGTGTTTTAAAGATTAAAATCTTTAAATGTGGAATCTGAAACCATATCAATGAACTTTGTGTGTACTTCTACCTTAACTCTCATTGGTCTACTTTATACTTTGAATGATTCTTTTATATCTATGCATGATTTTGTGTCATCATGTATTGTTTATCAGGAAAATATTGGTTCACACCAAGCTCATTCAGATTTTCCAAATGTTGACATATTTCATTACAAAATATCAAAACATCACATTGGTATCATCACCACCAGGCTTATCAGAAAAAGTCTGTTAAGTATTGGGAAGCTGTCAAAGTCACAATGGCAGATACTGATTTTCCAAAATTAGAATTTTTTCTTGAAAGTTTGACTTTTAACACAGGGGACAAGTGTTGTCAGTTGTTTTCTAGGAGTGACAAGCTCACTTTTTTTTTTTTTTAAAGACAATGTCTGCCAACTACCTGAGACTGAATAACCATATTGTGTCTGCCAACTGTTCCTTCAAGTACAAACAGTGTTCTGTGAAAATGTTGGCTGGGCCAGCATGCAACTCAGGCAATTGCAGAACTGCCTTTTCCTTGAAACAGCTGGCAGGGTTCAGTCTGCAGCCAAAGAGCTGTGTGAGCACTTCTCATTTCGCACACAGAACACTAAAAATACATGCACTCAAGGATTAGGACTTAATAAAGTTAACTGTTTTTACTGTTTCAAGTTAAACTGACTTTCTCTGGGTGTTTTTTGGGGGAGTGTGTTTTTTTTTTTTTAACTGAAATGTCTATTGAGATAGATGTAGACTGACAAGCAGGTGTAAGAAAAATACAGAGAGATTCCTTTTACACTTTGCCCAGTATGCCCTACCGGGAACATTTTGCAAAACATTAGTATAATACAACAAGCCGGGAACACATGCTGATATGACTCTGTGTATGTGTGTGTGTTAAGTTCTACCCAATTGTATCCCCTGTATGGGTTCATGCATGTACCACCACAGTCCTTGGGGCCACCAGTGAGGAGATGAACAGCCTCACTTCCTTAACCTCAGTTTCCTTCTCTTTCTTTTCTTGCTGCTATCTGCTAACATGCCACACTGCTCCCACTACACAATTCTCCCATGGAGGTCCAAGGAAATTTCAGGTTGACCCTCCACAGATCACAATGGTCCCATAACATGATGAAAAGGAAGCCAACCTGGCCATAGCAGGTACTTACAGGGTCTCTATGAGCATCATTGTATTGCCTTAAATCCTCCAATATGTGTCTACTGAGTCTGAGGCTATTGACGAGATTTTCAACACCAGGAGAATCCAATAAAGTGGCTAATCTTATCTTAATCGTCCTAGGTAAAGAGAAATACACGTTTTTTAGGTTAAAGTACCAAATACATATTCTCCCCCAAATGGACACAGAATTATAATATCATATTTATGTAAGACAATACAGTAAAATATCTTTATATGACATTCGGGTTTGATTAATTTTAAAAGTAACTCATTGTAAGAAACCTGGAAAAACATGAAAAAAAAAGTGCAAAGAATAAGATAAAAATAACTGATAATGTCATTAACCAGAGACAACACAAAGTTACACTTTAAATTATTATAATTAAAAATGTTCGGCACCATGCTTTATTTCATATTTAATTCATACATAAAGCCAAATTCTTCTTCAAAAATTTTAAGTATGTTAAGCTTTTAATAAATTACATTGAACCTGGGCTGGCTTCATGAGTCTTAATTGTTGTTTTTTTTTTTGTTTTGTATTGTTTTGTTAATTCTCACGCAAAGGTATTTTTTCCATTGATTTTTAGAGAGCATGAAAGAGAGGGGGGGAGCGAGCGAGAGAGAGAGGTTGAGAGGAGAGAGAGGAACATAATATCAAGACACATCAATTGGTTGCCTCCTGCATGTACCCAAACCCAGGCTGGGGATGAACCTCCAACCCAGGTATGTGTCCTTGACCAGGAATCCAACACGCAACCCTTTGGTACCCAAGTTGATGCTCTAACTACTAAGAAACATGGGCCAGGGCATGAATCTTAATTCTTAATAATTTTATCTTTTATTTTGTGTTTTTATGTGAAATCGAGTAAAACAAGAGAGCATGTCCAGGGGCTTGGAGCCTTGGCTCACATATGGTACCAACTCCCACCATCACTCCATGATGGGTTCTCTCTTGCACCCTGCCCCATGACTGCTGCTGCCCTCTATTGGAGGAGAAAACTGGGTTGCATTCATGGGGGAGGCCCATATTCAGGGAGGCCCACCCTGCTCCACCCTCAATGGGGTCCTGGACACAGATATGGGAAGGATAGAGGGTCAGATGTCCCAGAGTCTCTAGTCAGAGCATGGTGATGGCCATCCCCACCCGGGCAGGCAGTGCCATCGAGTGTTCAGCTGGCAACTCAGCGTGGCCCTCTTCCTCACCTCCCACCCGGGTACTTTGTGAATCTTGGTGCAGAAGTTGTTAGCTGTTGGGGATGCACATTGGAGCAGTGGGCCCACAGGAAGGAGAGATGACTTCCCCATCTTAGGCTAGAGCCCCACACTGTCATTTTGTAATGGGCCCGGCATATTCTTTAGCTGGCATTGCATTGAATGCTCTCAATCATTCAGGTATAATTACTAAATTGGACAGTGCTATTCTAACTAACATTAATAAAATGAAAGATGGCATATTTGAAAAAACCTACATCTATAATTAACTTGTATGAAAATTAAAAATATCATCTTCATTTTACGAACAATTATTAAGTGAAAAATAAGAATTTGGTTCTGATATGGCCACCCAACACCAAAATCTAGTTCAGATGGATTAAAGATGTAAATGTGAAAAAGACCACAAAACTACTAGGCAAATACCCAAGATAATTAAAAGCATATGTCCACACAAAACCTTGTTCCTGAATGTTCATAGCATCATTATTTATAACTAGAGGCCCCGTGCACAAAATTCGTATACTCAGGGGGAGGGGGCCTCTCAGGCCAGCCTGCGCCCTCTCGCAGTCTGGGAGCCCTTGGGAGATGTCTGACTGATGGCTTAGGCCTGCACAGTGAGCAGGCCTAAGCCATCAGTTGGACATCCTTAGCGCTGCCACGGAGGTGGCAATGACCACCAGGGGGCAGCTCCTGTGTTGAGCATCTGCTCCCTGGTGGTCAGTGTGTGTCATAGTGACCAGTCATCCCACCATTCAGTCGATTTGCATATTAGCCTTTTATAATATAGGATAAGAGCCCATAAGGCAGAAAGAAACCAAATGTCCATCAACTTGTGAATGGATAAATGAAACATGGTCTATCCATACGATGGAATATTATTCAGCCATAAAAGGGAATGAAGCACTGACTCATGCCACACCATGGATGAACCTTGAAGATGCTAAGTGAAAGAAACCACATACAAAGGCCACGTATTGTATACTTCCATTCATATGAAATGTTCAGATTAGGCAAATTCATAGAGACCAAGTAAATTAGCCACTGCCAGGGGGGTGGGAGGAGAAAAGAATAAAAAAGGATGCTTAATGCATACAGAGTATCCTTTGGGATGATGAACATATTTTGGGACCACGTAGAGATAATGGTTGCATAGCTTTGTGAATGTACTAAAAACCAGTGAGCTGTATACTTTAAGTGGCATGGTATGTGAATTATCACAAGGAAGCTGTTACCAACAATGTATAATACTAAAGGAAGTTGAAAAGCAAAGGAAAGGGGAATGGCAAGTGACAGCTAGCAAATAAGCTAGTGTAGCACTATAAATGCCAGGTAAACTAGAGCATAAGGCAAAAAGCACTATGAAAGAAAAAGTTATTTAATAAAAGCAAAAGCATAATGTTGTATGTCAATTATATCTCAATAAAAGTTAATTATGTAGAGTGTATATCTTTATTTTGACTCATCAAATGACTATCAATATATATTCTAAATGCCAATTACATATTTATAAAAATTCACGAGGAAGAGGTGACAATATCAAATCTGTAGGGATCTAACAATATAGCATTAGAATATTAAAGTAAAAATTTACAGAATTTGACTAACTCATCATCATACTGGTAAAGTTTAATACATCTCTCTCAGAACCAGGTAATAGACAAAAGATTGGATCCTGAATCTCCCAAGTAAAACAATTTGGCTATCTAATAGTTATCCCAATCTCATTCCAAAGCCCCACGCCAGCTGTCTCTCCTGTCTTAGTTACTCCATTCTTCCTGTGGTTCAGGGAACCCAAACCCTAGGGCTTCATCTGGGCTCTCTTCCTCACATGCCTCACTTCCAGCCCAGCAGCATGGCCGGTTGGTTCTCCCTTCAAAATGCATCCAGACTCCACCCACTTCTCATGCTGGCCCTAGCCACCACCACCTCCTGCCTGTACCACCTGAATGTGTCTCCATGCCTTGACAGTCCACCCTTAGCAAAGCAGGGAGAGTGATGCTTATAAACCATGAAGTCAGACCATATGACCAGTAATGCAGGTGTTCTTAACCTGCTTTCGGCCAAGGACCCCTCTTTTTAATGCATAAAATAAAATATGTAGGATTACAATATATGAGCTTCATTAAGTAGCATGGTTCAATCGTGGTCTAATAATGTTGTATAGATGAGCATAAACAACAAGTGATATTTGTAGATATGTACAAGTCCTATAATGTGATAGGAAAATAATTTCAATTTAAGGGAAGGCTTCAGGTGCTACTGATCCTATTGTGTTTGTTGCCTACTTTTACAATGGAAGGAAATGCTACATTTCCATTAAAGCTTCATAAAAGTAAAGATGGCCCAACTGGTGTGGCTCAGTGGTTGAGTGTCAACCTATGAATCAGGAAGTCACAGTTCGATTCCTGGTCGGGGCATAGGTCCAGGTTGTGCACTCGATCCCCAGGTTGTGGGCTCAATCCCCAGTGTGGGGGATGCAGGAAGCAGCCTATCAATGATTCTATCTCATCATTGATGTTTCCATTTCTCTCCCTTTCCCTTCTCTCTGAAATCAATAAAAATATATTTTAAAAAATAAAAATAAAGAGGGTCCAAGGTTAAGAATCCCAGTTATTATTCCCATTCCAATCTGAGTCAAAGCCAAAGTCCTTTTGGGGGCTGAGAGCCCCTCCAGGAATGGAGCTTCTTTCCTCACACCTTCTCTCTGGGATCTCTCCTCCTCATCTCAAGTAGCTGGCTTCTTACTTTCCCCACAGGCCTCCTTGCTGATCCTCAAACATTCCAGGGACACTCTCTCATCAGGACTTCTTCCTGGGAAGTCTGCCTCCTCTACTCCAGATAAGCAGTCTTTTCCTTCACCTTAACATCAAGTGTTTGCTCAGACTTCACCTTCTCAACAAGGCCTTCCCTAACTAAAAATTTGGAAACCCTGACACTTCTATTACCTGTTCTATTTTTCTCCACTGTACTTGCTACCTTCTATTAATTTTGTTCATTGTTTGTCTCCTCCCACTAAAATAAAATGTTATGGAGATAAAGAGTTTTGGTCCCCTGATCACTGCTGCTGCACCCCATGGCTAGAATAATGCCTGGCAGGTAATACGTGCTCAGTAAATATCTGTTAAATGAGGGAACTATGCAGCATGCATGAAGATAGCCAGAGACTATTTCCCATATATGATGAATGCTGCAATGGGTTTAAGATCATTGTGGGAGCCAGGAGAGTGAGAGAGCATGTAACCTGCTTGCATATCTCTATGGTGCTACCCTTGGCTCTCGGGGGAGGGGGGGGGAAGGGGGGTGGCCATCTTTCCTCTCACAAAGCTTGAAGCTCAGACCACATCATGGTCCACTCTGAAAGGCCATGTCTTCTCTTAGCTCTCAGGAGTGCTGAATAAATGTTTAATGGGACATGGGGATTGTTTCACTGCCAGGTATCTCAAAAACACAAATGTTAATTCATCAGTTTGTCCGTGGAAATCTACTATCAATTAGGGAACACAACCATTTTGTGTTATATTGTGAAGCTCTCATCTCTGCTATTTATATTCACCGAAGAAGAACAATTCACAATTGTCACTTGTTCCTAGCCTTTCGAGGGGAGGAATGGGCAGTAGTAATGTGTTTGTGTCCTTCTCTGTGGTTACACTGTCCAACCTGGGAGCCACGCCTGGGGACTGAGCACTGGGATGGTGAGTGCATCTCTGACAGGAAATGTGCTGTCTGTATAACATACCCATTACATCCTAGACTGGGTACAAAAAAGGAAGCAAAATGTCTCACTGATACGGATACTAATTACATGTTGAAACAATATTTTGGATACAAAGAGATTAAGTAATAAATATTACAATTAATTTCACCTACTTTTTTATTTTTTTAAATTAATGTGGCTATTAGAATATTTAAAATTGTATATGTGGCTAACTGTATTTCTGTGGGTCAAGACTGCTATTCCCTAGTATTTGCCTCTGAGAGCTGCTTTTGAATTGGTTTTTTGCTCAGTTCAAAAGCAGAATGTAGGTTTACTCCACAGGTGAACATTTCACTGTGGGCTCTGAGGCAAGTGGCCTGCTTACACGTCAGGTGCTCAGAATAGCAGCCTGACTGCTCTGTCTTTAACTGGAATGAGATGACCGGGACCTGTGGTCAGCAAAAAGGAGATACAAATGTGGCAATAGGTATGTGGTGTCCTAACTGCTTTCCATAGCAAATGGCAGGAGCATCCAGAACAAGTGAAAAATGAATGAGCACAAGAAACAGATCTTCAATTAAAATGCATTTCTTATAAATCAATTACTAAAGGGGCTTTATTAACATGATTCAGCCTGTCTGTCATAAATATTGATGACATAAGCACTGCACGCCCAGTGTGTTCTGGGTGTTGGGGATCCACCAGGGAACAGGACAGTCCATGATTCCTGCCCTCGGGGAGCTGACCTTCTATTGATTACAGAACCACCTTCTGAGAAACAATTCTCAATAGGACCAGGAGTTATGGAGACCTTGGAGTACCTTTTAGCTAGAGAAAGCCCCTCAAAAAAATAAAATGACTTCAAAACAAAGTTGTAAGAATGTTTACTATTTTACTTTAAACATCTGTGATTCTTAGTTAAAATAAAATTACATTAAAAAATATTGACATCATATGCACATACACACACCAAAAAGAGATAGTATTTATTGTCAAACTAGTGGCCCAGGGCATGAAATATGTGCACGGGGGGGGGGGGGGGCGGGAGGGAAGGAAAAGGGGCCCCTCAGTCTGGCCTGCACCCTCTCCAATCTGGGACCCCTCGGGGAATGTCCAACTTTCACAATCCGGGACCGTTAGCTCCTAACTGCTCACCTGCTTGCCTGCCTGATCGCTCCTAACCACTCTGAATGCTGACCTGATCACCCCCAACTGCCCCCTTTCCAGTCTGATCACCCCTAACTGTCCCCCATGCTGGCCTGCTGGCCCCTAACTGCCCCCTGCGCCAGCCTGCTCGCCCCCAACCGCCCTCTCTGCTGGCCTGCTCACCCTCAACTGTCTGCCCTGCCGCCACCCCCCTCCCCGCCACTGGCCTGCTCGCCCCTAACTGCCTCTGCCTCGGCCCCGCCACCATGGCTTTGTCCGGAAGGTCTCCCAGTCTAATTAGCATATTACCCTTTTATTAGTATAGATTATCAAGCAGCTATCTTTATTTCTTGCTATATTGTCACATAAATCATAAAGATTAAGAATATTCATTGAGGGTTTATAAAATGATACCAAGCCTTCTATGAAACAAACTTTTAATGTGCTAAATAAATAACGAAAAAGACAAAGTCTGTCTTGATGTTTACACACCACAATTAAGCCTGGCAGAAGTGCAAAAGATGGTGGGACTCATTAAATATACCTAAATGTGACCCGACTTTCATCTGTCTACAAGTTTAGAATAAGCAGTTCCTGATCCTCATTTTCCCATTGTAACCTCTCGAGGCCCTTCCTGTGTCCCAGGACAGTGGTCAGCAAACTGTGGTTCGCAAGCCACATGGGGCTCAGAAGCCACGGTTTGCCACTCTGTTGACTAATGAGTTTGCCGACCACTGTCTCAGGACATAGAATCAGGAAAGAGAACTCCCACCTCCCTCCACCTGTTCTCATGCCACCTTACCCAGCCTTCCCAGAAGTGAATGCCTGCTCAGTCACCAGGATCGGTTAGCCACTCTTTCCTTGAGGGTTCTGACATGCTTCCAAAGCCCCTGAGCCGGAGAGGGAGACCAGCTGTGGTTTTCCTTATCTCAGCGCATAATGTCCATCTACAGAAAAAGGAGGTCTCCTGGGGTGTCATGCATGGGCTCTCTTTTCCTAACCTCCCTGTGGTCCTTCACTTCCCCACGTCACTTCTCCCTTCCTCTCTCCCTCTTTCCTTCTCTCCCCCCTTTCTCCCTCCCTCCCCTCCCCCCCTCACCCCCCCCCCCCCCCCCCCCGCCTCAGATGCACCTGATGGCCAAATTCCTGCTGGATCAGGAAAGGCCACCTCTCCAGGAAGAAATGATGAAGCCCTTGCTTGCTGGGTCTTGAAAATTCACCCACTTCACAAGAGTTTTTCTCTACCATTTTTGATGGACTCTGCCTCAAAGGGCAGAATTTATAGTATTTACTGAGACTTCACACATAACAAAATAGAACATTTTATGTAAAATTAGAAGAAAAGAAAAAAAGACTTAACAGTGCATTTTAAACCCCAAATGGAATGAATGAATGGTTTTAGATACCTAGAAGTATATGTATAATCAGCCTTTCAAAATACAGGGCAATTTTGTTTGCTTGTTTGTTTTGTTAATCCTCACCTGAGGATATTTTTTCCATTGATTTTTTTGAGAAAGTGGAAGGGAGGGAGGGGGAGAGAGAAAGAGAGGAGAGAGAGAAACATCGATGTGAGAGAGACACATCGATTGGTTGCCTTCCACAATCGCTTTGACCGGGGCCAGGGAATAAACATTCAATTCAGGTACATGGCCTTGACTGGGAATCAAACCTGTGACCTTTTGGTGCATGGGCTGATGCTCGACCACTGAGCAACACCAGCCAGGGTGATAGGGCAATTTTTTGATGCCAGTAAATCAAAACAACATATGGAAAGAAGAAACAGTAATTTGAGTCTTTCCAAATTCCGATGGAGTGATCTGTGTAATAGATCACAAAACAATTCAACAGTCACAGTATTTCAGTTTAAACCAAACAACAAAACAAAACAATAATGATAAAATGAAGTTTTCTATCAGGCTCTATTCAAGGAGGCTGATTAAAGCACCAGAAGGACTGATACCACGAAAACACTTTCAATAATGACACAGGCCTGAAATGGTATAATGGTGACCTGCTTGGAAAAGTGACGTGGGGCATTACTGACTCACCCTCAGAAAAGCAAACAGAACACACACACTGAGGGGAGAACCCATTTAGAAGCAAGCTGCCGAAGGGCATTTTTATTTACCAAGCAAAATTGAACATTGGTGGTATGATCTAACGTAGCAGTAAATATTTATTCATAGAAAATAATTTCTAGCACAATAAATTTTAGTTGGATAAAAAAAAAGTTTGAAGCATATTCCCCAAGATTAAAAAAGGCAAATTCCAGAAAAGCCTGGTTTGGAAGGGCAGGCAGATGGACAGAGTGCTCTCCATTCATGAATAAATAAGAAGGAAAAGCCAGCGTGAAGGTTCAAATGGGCAAGCCGGGCAAAAAGGAAGAATTTACACCACATTCTAACCTCATATTAAGTTTGAAAACATCCTAGAAATCATGATATAAAGTAAAAAATGTTAAAACAGTTAGGCCCTGGTCTATATGCTAAATGGTTACAGCATCAGCCTGCACACCAAGGGGTAGCAGATTAAATTCCTGGTCAAGGGTTGGGGTTTGCTCCCTGCCCTAGGTCAGGGCATGTACAGGAGGCAACCAGTTGATAAGTCTCTCTCACATTGATATTTCTCCCCCCCCCTCTATCTATCTATCTCTCTCTCCTCTCTCTTTTCCCCTCTCTCCCTTCCTCCCTCCCTCCCTCCACACTCTGAAAAGCAATGGGAAAAATATTCTCAGGTGAGGATTTTTAAAAAAATATATATTTTATTGACCTTCCACAGAGAGGAAGGGAGAGGGAAGAGAGGTAGAAACATCAATCAGCTGCCTCCTGCACACCCCCTACTGGGGATGTGCCCACAACCAAAGTACATGCCCTTGACCGGAATTGAACTTGGGACCTTTCAGTCCGCAGCCCGATGCTCTATCCACTGAGCCAAACGGACCAGGGCCTCAGGTGAGGATTTAAACAAACAAACAACAAAAAAATCTTCAACTTGTACAAATTTAAAATTACAGTTAACACAAGTATTAGAATTTGTTCTTTCCTCAAAGACCAGCAGTGGTAAGTGAAATGAGAGGGAGCACTGGTGGCCTTTGTTGACAGAAGAGGTAGAGGCGGCTAACAGTTGAATGAATGATGAGTCCCAGCCTCACCAGATTGGCCAGAGGCCAGGTGACGAACACAAATATAATTTCCCCAGGGAAGGAAAACAAGAATGGGTGGGAGACCAGAACATGAGGTCATGAAATTTAAAGTAAGCAAACTTAAGACCAAGGACAATTCATCCCAAATGTCAAGAGAAGTGAATCAAAAAATGGAAGAAGAAAACAATGTATTTGAAAACTATGGTATCAAAAAGCAGATGCGGATGTCCTGTGCCCTGGCTGTGCCCACGTGGCTTCCTCCCTCAACTCTTCTCATCTGCTGTACTCTTTACATTCCCCCACATCGCTTACACACTATATATTTTATCTCTCCCCTTTACTTATGGCTTTCTCCTCTAACTAGAATGCAGGCCCATAAGAGCAAGAATTTCTGTCTGCTTCCCCAGCACCTGGAATGGGGCTGGCACACACTGCACAGTCAATATAGTCTGTATGGGATGAATGAAGGGGTGTGCCAAGGCCTCTGGGAAAGGAAGCCTGTGCCTTTAGCCAGCTCTCCCTCTCTGCAGTGGTGCACAGACCACAGCCCGGAGGCAGCAATCTCTTGCTAAGATGATGGAAACCAAAACCAGGCTATACTGACACCAGGGAAAGCCGAGTGAGTGGAAAAAGGAAAGAGACCAAGACCCCAAAGATTCAAACCCTAAAGCCCTGCTTATCTCCCAGTTATCTGAGTCAATACATGCCCTGTGGTTGAAGCCATTGTGAACTGGGTTTTCTTTTATTTCCAACTGAAAGCATTCCCACTAGTAACCTAAGTTTTGAAATTTATAAAAATGGCTTTAGAAAACCACAGGTTAAAGGGAGGGTGTGTATGAAGACAAAAACTAGAGAGAGATTAGAAAAATTAAAGCATTACTTGGTAGAAGTAGATAAAAATCTGTAAGACTTTCATAGTTCATATATGCATTCTTATAAAATCTAGCCCAAGGGTCTATTTATGCAATACAAAGGGCCTTAGTACCTCAACAGGTAACAAAAGGCTCACATGGTTACAGAAAATCTGTATCTGGAGGGGAGATAGAATCACAATTTTTTTTGTGTGTATTTTTTTGTTTTTAATTAATCCTCATGGGAGGATTTCTTTTTCCATTAATTTTTAAAGAAAGTGGAAGGGACAGGGAGACACAGAGAGAAACATTGACGTGAGTGAGACACACTGATGAACTGCCTCCCATGTGCACCCTGGATGGAGCCTGCAACCGAGGTACATGCCCTTGACTGGAATCGAACCCGCAACCCTTCAGTCTGTGGGCCGATGTTCCCAGGGGTCCTCAAACTATGGCCCGCGGGCCACATGCAGCCCGCCGAGGACATTTATCCGGCACGCCGGGTGCCGCTGCCTGTCCTGCTTAGCAGCCAACTCGTCCCGGGCCCGCAGTGTGCATAGGAATTTGTTCATAGTTTTTTTTTAAAACTATAGTCCGGCCCTCCACGGTCTGAGGGACAGTGAACTGGCCCCTGTTTAAAAAGTTTGAGGACCCCTGCAACCACTGAGAAAACTGTCTAGGGCAGTGATTGGCAAACTCATTAGTCAACAGAGCCAAATATCAACAGTACAATGATTGAAATTTCTTTTGAGAGCCAAATTTTTTAAACTTAAACTTCTTCTAACACCACTTCAAAATAGACTCGCCCAAACCGTGGTATATTGTGGAAGAGCCACACTCAAGGGGCCAAAGAGCCGCATGTGGCTTGCGAGCCGCGGTTTGCCGACCACTGGTCTAGGGCTCACAATCTACTAAAGGATATATCCATATTCACAAGAATGGTATATTCACCTACAGTGCTTTTCAATCCTTAATGTGCATAAAAAGCAAGTGGAGTACTTGTTAACACAGAGCTGCGGGGAGTAGCTCAATTGCCCATTTCTCCAGGAATGTCCCCACATTTGTGTTGGGCAGTACACTCCTCCCCACCCAACCTCCGAGCTTTGGGAACAGACCTAGCTGATGCCAACCAGCAGCCTCTGGTCCAGTGATGAGTTCAAGGTCAGCACAGGACCCAATCTGAGTCAATGAGATGCAAATAGGCTTTTGTATTAGGGTTCCTAGAAAGAGGCATACCATCACTCTCTTCCTGTTGGACTTGGTGTGATTAAAGGTCTAAAGCCACCTCCCCCATCCTGCAACCACTGAGGAAGCACCAGTCTGAGAAAGGGTCAAGATGGAAGAGACAAATCAAACAGGGTCAGTTTTCTGATTAGCCAGCATTGCCCTTGAATTCTTACTGTGCTCTGGGCACCAATAAATTCTCTAGTTAGAGAAGCCAATTTGATGGGTTTCTACCACTTGTCAGCAGAAGAATCCTAGCCAATATTCAAGTCTGGCATAGAAAAATTCCAAAATTTAGGCAACATAAAAAAGAACATTAAAAATCATGTATGAGGCTCATAATAGCACTCAGAGGCAACCACTGACCATCTCTCATGTTACAGGGCAGGTTCCCTGGGTGGCAGCCTCACATAGAGATCTGCATACTGGGGATTTATTAGGGTGAGCTCATGGCACCGTCCACCCGAGATAGGCCTGGGTGAGCACCACAGCATCCATTACATCTGCACAGCTTCTTTCAGTCCATTTAATTTGTATGTTTTCTCTTTCTTTGAAAATTTAGGTCATATTTAAGTGCTGTTTTATATATTGGTATGTTTTATTGGCTAATATTACATTGTGAGCATTTTCATCATTAAATATTCTTTAAATGAATCACAAACATAGTTTTAGATTCCTTCATATAGGTACCATAATGTATTTAAGCACTCTCTTACTAATGGAAAATAGTATTTCCAATATTCTTTCATCTTCATACTAAATTTTTGTTTGCATCTCAGCAACAAGTTTCTTAGGACATATTTCTACGAGTGGAATTAAAGAGTAAAAGGATATGAACTACTTCTGTATTCTGGCCAAATTGCCCTTCGAAATTTCATGTTAATTTACATTCTGATTAGTGCTATATTTGTCTCATTAAGAATTAAATGTTTCTAAATTTTATTTCTTACCAATTGACCAAAAACGCTGTCTCATTTTTGCTTTGGTTTCTTCTCCCTAACTAGAGATAAGTTCAAAGATTTTAAAACATCTATTGATTTTATTTTTTGTTTTTCTTCATATGCAAATAGTCTGGTCTTTGTTGTTGTTAGTTTTTCTATTCAGGTATTAAATTGTCTTCTTATTGATTTATTAAAGCTCTTTATATATCAAATATATCAACACTATATGGCACATTTGTTTGAAATATCCTTCTATTAGTAAGCTGAATTTTAATTAAATTAGGGTGGTTCAAAAAACATTATATACTAAAAAGAAAAAAAAATCTTAATTGTTTTTCCTTCCATGCACTAAAAAGAACTTTTCCATTGTGTAACATGATAAAGATCAATCTTCACTCACACTTCTTATCTAGCACTTAACCTACTTCCTCAGGAAAGCTTCCTCTGACTGGGCAGAATCTTCCAATGATACATACTTAAAATCATGTACCCATTGCTGGTACACCCATCACAGCTGCATGTTTACCTTTATGCGAGTGTTTATAAGCTTTGAAAGGATCAGGAACACGTCTTTATGCTGTTCACTGTTGTATTCTCAGAATTTGGCACAAAACCTACCACTAGACTTATTATCTAATTTTTGTATGACTTTAATATTTACATTTAATTCTTCAATCACCTGGGAATCTATTTTCCTATAGACTATGAAGAACATTTTAATCTTTATTTTGTACCACCTTTATAGAATAAACACTCCTTTTTCCCACTGTTTTGACAAAAATTTTGTCACATACCTACGTCTAGACATACCTTTACTAACACATACACACACACACACACACACACACACACACACACTCTAAATTCTTAATATTGGGGCCTATAGTGGAACTTTATCATGTTATATTGTTCTATCCATAGAATCTACCAACATGGCATCATTTTGATTATTGTAGAGGTACTTATTTTTTAATATCTGACTGGACATGCAACTTCTTGGTATAACTGTCCCAAAATGTATTAGTTAAAATCACTTGATCAAGCCCTCTGCCATCAATAAGACAATTTAAAAAATAAATCATTAAATTGAAATAGTAAGGAGCTCCTTATTACATTCTCTTTTTTTAACTTAATGGATATTCTTTTGGCCAAAGGTGCATGCCCTTACTTGAGCAATCCCGCCCGGTGGAAGACGTAGAGGTCCTGCTCCAGGGTGCAGTTGTTGAAGGGGACTAACTTCACAAAGTTCTGGATGAGGACAAACTCAGGGGTGAGATGCGGCAGAGAAATGAGGCAGAAGTTCTTGTCCTAACATCATGGGAGCAGTACACAAGGAAAGACAATCAAAAATCATTTATCACCACAATGAACAAAATTCCTGCTGTAAAACAATAAAGAAAATAGGAGCAAAATGTGTAAAGGAGAGGGTATGCAAATTAAACTTTCCTATAATTTGGAAAGTAATCATATAAGACTCAGCGGGATAAGCAACCGCTAGCACCTGACTGAAACCTGGATAAATGAATATTATGAAGAATGGAACCCATTCAGCAGGGCTCCTTTGTGGAAGTAGATTTTTAGGACATTTGCCCTTTCAGATTCATTTGCTGCCAGCAGTGAACGAGGGAGTGTGGTGTCACAGCAAAGGCTGGGGCTTACTACATGGTATTGTACCAGCCTGGTCCCCTCCTCTGAGAGAGGACTTTTTTTTTTCTAAAATCCTGTGATTATACATAAAGAGATGTCTGTGTATGTTATGACATGATCCCATTTGGGTAAACAGATCTAAGGACATGTTTAACCTGGGCAGTGGGCTTGCTTAGCCGACACAGAAGGGTCCACATATCTTGACAGCTGCCACTCATCTTCTAGATCCGCACTGTCCAACATGGTAGCCGGTAGCCACATCTGACCACTGAGCATTCTGAATGTGGCTACTGAGACTCGGGAACTGAATTTTTAATTAAATTTAATTTTAATTTAAAAACTGATACTGAATTCAGTTATTAGAAACATTTTATGTATGTTTACAACAACTTGGTAATCCAAATCTACTTATTCAACTGTAAATTTTATAAAATCCAAATGCAGATCAAGTATTTCTGATGAAAAATTACTACTTGTATTGAATAGACAGGCTATAAGTGTAAAATATACATTGAATTTCAAAAACTGAGAAAAAGAGTGTAAAGTATCTCACTCATAATTTTTCATACTGATTACATGTTGAAATGATTAAATTTTGGACATATGGAGTTAAATAAAATATATTGTTAAAGCTGAGTTCACCTGTATCTTTTTATATTTTTTAATGTGTCTGCTGGAACATTTAGAATGACTACTTATGCAGCTCGAATTTGCTGTCCCCGACCACCCGGTGCCCTGCATATCCATTTAACCCTTGGCCAGGTGCCGGTAGGAATAGCCTGCTCTTCCCAGAGCTAATTTGTCCCTTTGGGATCTTGCCTCCTCCTGAACTTTGTGAAGGTATTACTTATGCTAATCCAAAACCCTGGGGACATTTGTGCAACCCAAAGGAGTGAACTACTGTTTGACCTAATCTTCCATTTTTCTAGCAAAATAACACAGCTCCTTCTGGGGGCATGAGAGCCAAGTTGTTGAATGCGAGGAACTGCAAAGAAGCATTGGGTGGGTTTCCTCAGCGAGGAGAAGATGCTAATGAGTTGCTGTCACTTGGATCTGAAGGACTCAGAATGAAGTAATGAAGGTATCTTATTTCTGTCTCCCCAAGTCCTAAAATAAGATAGAATGAAAAAGTAAACATGCCTTGCCCTGGCCGGGTAGCTTGGCTGGTTGGAGCGTCATCCCATGCACCAAAAGGTTGAGGGTTCGATTCCCAGACAAGGGCACATACCTAGGTTTCGGGTTTGATCCCTGGTCAGGGTGCGTAAGGGAGGCAACCAACTGATGTTTTTCTCACATCTATGTCTCTGTTTCTCAAAATAAATACAAATGTATCTTTGGGTGAGGATTAAAAAAACAAAAAGTAAATATTTCTTTTACCTTTTTAAATCCATCATTGCTTTTGTAATACTAAAACATCTGCCTTTACATGGACTTCAAAATAGGAATGAATTAAGTTTAGTGACATTACTTTGGGGCACCTGGCTGGTGTGGCTCAGTGGTTGAGCACTGACTCGTGAACCAAGAGGTCACCAGTTCGATTCCCAGTCAGGGCACATGCCTAGGTTGTGGGCTGGATCCCCAGTAGAAGTTGTGCAGGAGGCAGCTGACCAACTGATGATTATCTTCACCACTAACGTTTCTATCTCTCCCTCCCTCTCCCTTTTTCTCTCTTTAAAACTCAATAAAAACAAAGAAAAAAATTACTTTGGGGCATCTCTGAAGTAAACCAACTTTGTAAATCCTATTTTAGGATGATCTACATTGCTTTATAAGCTTTGAAATGCCTTAAAATTAAAAAAATATGATGGAGAACATTATTGCAAGGCTTCATTATATTAACAAAATGAGGATATACAATCTATGATCACAAAGCTTTCAGGCAACATAATCCAACTGTATTTGTTTTTTGCTTCACTATAAAGAATATCAAGGAAAAAATGAAGCATTAGATACTTTGCTTGTAATTGGCCAACTGCAGAAGTAGAGTTGTTAACTTTTCTTAACTTACAAGCCAGCATGGAAAGTCTTTATAAAAACCCATGTGTCCCTCAGTTATCTGCCTTCCCCACTTTCTTTCTCCAATAAAGTGGTAAAAGGTTGGTTAGAACCTCCACCCCTTGATAACAAAAGGAACAAAAGCGGAGAAAGAGGCAGAACACCCTGAGGTGTAGCATCTTGTTTGCACATGGATGTGTGCCTAGGGGAGCCCCTCCTACACGCCAGGCACCAAGTCAGGCCGGACCAAGCTGGAAATCAACCACAAGTACTCACTTTCCTAGCCACAAAAAAGCAATATAATGGTGTCAGAATTCCTTGAGCTAATGTAAGCTATAAAGTAATACAATAGTCTAATCACTTCGGGGTAATTTCTGACATTTGCATGTACTTACCAGCATTCTATTAATGATTTGATTATTTAAAAAAAAACACACAAAATATTGGTCATGCTATCTCTAAAAGAAATTGGGCACTGAAAGAAAAATTATTAAAACAGCATGACAGAAAAATTATCAAAAAAATGACAATATTTTCTATTTTTAAGAGTTCATGTTATATCAGTTAACCTTATTATCAGAACACTGAAGCAGCTGAAATCTCTACATTCTGAGCATTTTAAATGTTTGGACAAGAATATGGCATTTCACTTTTCTAGCTTACAAAGCCAATTATGTTACTCAAAGTTCAGCATGTACTTACAGGAAAAAGGCTGAAAACAAATTTCATAAAGTCCAATGACCTGTAAACAAAACAGCAGCATGGTCAATGGCCTGCAAGCAAACGCAGCCTCAGCCTCAGTGTATATTTAAAGAGACGAGGCTCTCTCCCGCTCAGGCAGCGATTAGCCAACCACCAGCCAGAATTTGTGTCTAGCTGAACATTAAGCAGTTGCAGAAGCTGTAAGCTTCATACGTCAGTAATAAAGTGCTTTTCTAGAACTGAAGGTATATTATAGCAATTAATAATCTCTGTTCATTCAAAAAGCAAGCTAGTCATTCTTGGACGTGATCCCTTCCTGCCTTTTTGGAAGAGTTGGGGGGAGATGGGGGCATATTATAAGCTACTCTGATCTTTTTCTCTTTTACATGCAAAAGATTTTCTGACCAGTGGTGGGTGAAGTATATCCACAGGCAAACCATAATGGGTCATCAGATTTCTGTTTGAAAATTCAAAAATCACATTCCAAGAACAATCATATATGAATGCACAGGGGGAAATAAATATACTCAACAAATCTAGGACGGTTTATGGGCTTTTTAGATGGCTAGAATATAATTAAAATAAAAGGATTTCCCTTTTCAACCTTCCAGATGGCCAAAGAAATTGAAAACTTAAGAGGAAAAAAGTATAAGTAAAGGATAGTTCTAAGTGAGGCTAGGAGACTGGGAATGTGTTTAAATACAATCTTTCAAAAGAAATTGCCCAGCAGTGCTCTTGGTTACCTAAAAGATATTCCAGAAGCTTCCTGTCTATCAAAATGGACCAGTCTATTCCTCTTCGAGATGGTTCTGTGCACCAAACGATGGAGTTGGTGGGTACCCTCCAAATGTGGAATCTAGGCATCGAGGGCAGGGGCCCACATCCAGACTACAGGGGACGGCAGGCACAGAACATGGGGGTGCTCTGGAGGGTCAGGGAGTGGGTGACTGAGTCGCCTGCATGGCACCATGACTCCTCCTTCCCACAGCTACCCTAGATTGTTGTTTCGAGTCTCACTAACCCCCCTCTCAAACTACCACTGGGTGAGGCTTCAGCCCCAGATTCCGGAGAGAGCTTGAGGCAAGGGGCTCAGCTGCTCAGCCCAGCCCAGACCATCAGCTCAGGAATGAGCACACAGTCCGATTGGGCCAAAGGGGCTTTAGATGGAGAGCTAGGCCCAAATCAGACTCGTGCTCACGAGTTTTCGGTGCAGAGCCAGAGCCCACCGTCCACTTATTTAGCCCCCATGGAGACACTGCTCTGAGAATGGGGCCAGCAGCAGGGAACCAGAGCTGGAAGGTGGGGAAGAGAAACTTGGCCCTTGATTGGGTGATTAAGTCCTGAATCAAGGCCCAGTGAGACTCAGTCCTGCCACTGCACTTATCCTTCATCATGTGAGGCCATTAGTCCATATTTTTAAAGCTAGTTGGAGTTGGAGTTTCTGTTGCTTGCAACAACAAAAAAAACTCCAGTCAAGCAGAAACCCAAATCCCACGTTTTCCCCAAATAAAAACTTCAGAGGATGGGGAGCAGCACGAGGTTACATAAATGATCATTTTCCAGATCCCCAACTGTTACATAGGCGAGCCAGACCCCAGGCAGCCCAGCCTAAAATGAGGGCCTTACCCACATTTTATGTACTGGAATCTCTGGGAATGGGGCCAAGGAATCTGTGCTTTTAAAAGAGTTTACCAGGAGATTAGGATTAGGTGTGGCGAGGTTTGGAAACCATTGGCTCTGTAAGATTCAAATGTCAGGCCACCAACACCCTAAGAATGCCTTACCATAACAGACAACCTGTGGCGCAGTACTTGCCTCGCTTCATACTTCTCATCAATGCAAAACAGCTGGATACAAAAGGCAGAAGAGGCTCCCTTGTAGACGGGGCGGAAGGGGGTGGTGTCCCCAGGCTGTGAGGATGCCGCGCTCACCTGACTGAAACAGTAACTCTTAACCTCTTCAGGGTATGACCATCTCATCTGAAACACATCCCGAGCCAGGCCTTGTGTTAAGGAGATGTTCTTAATAAGATATTTAAAAGATATTAAAAATGTATAAAAGGACTGAAACAAGTTCTCACACGAAGGTCAGAAAAGCAAATGGTTTCAGTTGGCCTTTGATACAGGAGGCACATTTAAATGCATCCCTGGGTAGAGGTTAGAGCATGGTCGTACTCTATACATGTTAATTCCATAAGCAAAACACCTCTGTCCTCAAAAAAAAAAAGTGTTTTCATTGTGATTTTGTGCTACAAGAATTTGTGGATCTTGGGATTATTCAGGCGGTTTGGTGGTAAGGTGGAGCCTGTGAGGTCCAACTGCCCATAGGCACCTGGAAGCTTAGCTGAGTCCTTCTGGTCTCATTTTAGGGGCTCTAAGAAGGGGTGACAGCTCAGTTTGAGGGAAATGATTCCTTCTGAGATCCTTCTCGGAGTTCTTTTAAGTCAAAGTAATATATACATATAGTAAAAATTATAATAACACTTATACTAAAAACTTATAATCAGGAGTCCCCCGTCTCCTCAAGTGCCCCTCCCTTTGGCTAGCATTTCCAAATTTCTCATTTCTTCTGGTATTTACCTCTATATTTCTGATTATGTGTTTACCCTGTTATTTCTTAATTCATCAGTTTTTGAAGTTCTCTTTTTGGTATTAGTGTGATGGGTAGATTAACCCCCTTACACTACCTGCTTCCCTTTATCCTAACCCTCCCCCATAATTACAGCATAATTCATGGTTAAAACAGTTAGTACTTACATTATAATAAATATGTAGGTATCACTGTTACTGAGTGAGGAATGTAATATGACTGTGCCCTCATCTGTGTACTTTGATTTGATCCTCTTGGATTCCTAATTTTTTTCACATGCTTTGTCAGATTTGCCACCTATTTGTTAATATTTTCCAAACAACCAAGTGTTTGGGATAATCTAGGGCTTCATTTCTTCTCTCCTCCTCCTCTGACCTCGCCTTGCTCACCTGCCTGCTGAACCACCTGCTTTCTTGTTTATAGCTCCTGCTCCAGTTCCAGGTGTTTTCCCTCTCTTCTTTGTCATGGTTTATGCCTATTATCACTGCAGCACTTTTCTAGCTTCCTAAATGCAACGGTTCTTGGTAGGTAGCAAAACTCAACAACTGACTGGGTACTCTGTGGTGTGATCAAGCACAAACCTGGCATTTTATTGGGCGACCATCTCCAGGGACATTATCTGGAGGCCTTTTCTTTGAGCCTGTCAGGTTTTGAGGGGAATTAAATTCTTCAATCACCTGCAGATCTTTCTGGTCCCCAAAGATATGCATGGCCTAATCCCCAGAACCTGTGGAGGCATGTGGCCCGCCAGCCACAAGTTTGACATGCTTGCTTTACAGGATAAAAGAGACTTTGTCCATGTCATTCAGTTAAGGACTTTGATACAAAAAGATTATCTTGGATGATCTGGATGGGCCCAAATCATAAGAGTCCTTGTAAGAGGAAGTCAGGAGGCTCAGAGTAGATGCCATGCTACCAGCTTTGAAGATGGAAGAAGGGGCTACATGCCAAGGAATGCAAGTGGGTTTTAGAAGTTGGTAAGAGATTGACTTCTTCCCTCCAGCCTCCAGGAGGAACAGGGCCCTGTTTGCGCCTGGATCATAGCACAGAAAGACCTTTTTGGGGTGTCTTACTTCCAGAACTGCAAGATAATACATTTATGTTGTGCGTTAAGCCACTGAGTTTGTGGTAATTTGTTGCCGTAGCAATAAAAAACTAATACAAAGACCTGACATTTAGGGAAAACAGCAGGAGGAGAATGCAGGGGTTCCTCCATTGGAAATGGAAAAATCCCACTTATTCTTCTACTCTCTGTGTTTCCCCATTCCACAGCCTCATATGTACAGGCTGAACCTGAATTTGGAGCCACTTTTGTTCAGTCTCTCCAGAGAGAGGTCATCTCGTCATTTCACTTGGAGGCTAGATGACAAGTGACATGCTGTCTGCAAGGAACCTAGTGTCCCCGACACTATAACAGACCGATGTTTCAGGCCAGTCCCGGCCCCACCTTCCACAGCAGCCTAAGCCAGTGTGAACGCCACCACTGATTTCCTTCACGCCAAACATTTTCAAGTGCTCATCTTCCAACATCTCTCCCAGTCTCATTGTCTTGGCCCTTCTTATTCCTTTACTGTTATTTCAGTGGTTTTGTGTGTGTGTGTGTGTGTGTGTGTGTGTGTGTGTGTGTGTGTGTGTGTGTGTATGTGTTTCCCCAAAAGGGAGAGGCAATAAACATGGGAGATCAATCCATCTTGGTGGCCCAGATGCCCTCCAGAGTTCCAGTACTTCTGAGGCAGTGGGGACCATCCTATGCCCCACCACATCCTTGTTCAGGTTCCTAAAGGAATGGCGACCCTTTTAGAAATATCGAAGAGAAAACTGCTCCCTAGTGTGGCATGCCTGACTCCTCCCCAAGGCATGGGGGATGAGTGCCCTACAGTGGGTCTCCCCAGAAGCAAACTCTGACCTAGGCTTATTTGGGGAGTGAAGCTAGGAAATCCTGGGAGGGGAGTGGGAAAGTGAGGCAAGGAAGGGAAAGGACAACAATGCAGGGTGTTTAATGAGTGGGTTACCTACTCAATATCCCAGACTGGCAACCAACTGATGTTTCTCTCCCTCTCTCTGTCTCTCTCTCTGTCTCTCTTTTTCTCTCTCTCAACATGTCCTAGGATAAGGATTAAAAAAAACCCCACACAAAACCGAGCAATAATCTGGCCTCTCCCAGGGACAGCAACTGGCAGAAGATGCTACCGTCCTTGGCCTGATCCGTCACAGGAAGGAGCAGTTACGGGAACCTGGGATGCAGATGAATGACATATACATATAAGTGTGTATATGAGCACATGTTTGTACATCTGATATGGAAAATTGCAGAAAATTCTTACAAATGCTTTGCCCCTACAAAATGTTTTCTCTGTAGACAATGGAAAAAAAGAGAAAATCACTAATTACTGAAATTGTTGCAAACAATTGATGTAGGAAATGTAACTTCTCGGTCTGAGCTGTGCAAGAGATAGAGAATGGAAGATTAATCACAGTAAAGGAAAAGTTAATCGAGAGAAGTTTTGTGGAATAGACCCTAAAGGAGGTGGCAGATAGAAACCTGTAGAGAGAGTGAGGGATCCTGGAGGAGAAAAGGTCACGGACTCAGAAGGCGAGGCATGAACCACGTGGGGCCACCCAGATAGCACACAAAGCCCTGAGCGAGCTTTACCTCCATCACACTTCCGAGTCTTGTTGTAAGTTCCTCCATTGAGGCTTCTTCTGCAATTTTCCCCTGCAAATGACAATAGCAAAACATGGGAATTAATCAGCGGCCCAGTGGCTCAGAGCCCAAGCTCTGAAGCAAACCGCCTGGGTTCAGATCCAATCCTTACTGGCTGTGTGGCAGTGAGAATGTTTCGGGGCCTCAGTTTCCTCATCTGGAAAAAGGGGCTAAGAGCAGCACCTACCTCATAGGTTGTTATGAGAATAAAATAAGGACAAATAGGTAAGATAGATGATAGAGATAAGACAGATAGATATTTAGCACAATGCTGGCAATTCCTAATTCTCTGTAGATGTTAGTAATAACTAGCATAAAATACTTCTCTTCTTTATACTGTTAAAAAACTGCACTAGGTTTTTAAAACTGCTTTATTGAGGTATAACTGACATATAATAAACTGCATATATTTGAAGTGTACCTTTTGAAAGTTTTGACCTATGTATGCACCCATAAAAATATCACCTTAAAAAAAAAATAATGAGCATACACATCACTCCTAAAAGTGTCCCCCACCCCAACCCCGTGCCATTCTGCAACCCAGGCAAACAATGACCTGCTTTTTGACATTATAGATTATACTCAGAGTCTATGGATCGTCTGTTCTGCTCCATTAATCTATGTGTTGACCTTGACACCGTTACTACACAGTCTTAATTCCAATAACTTAATAGTAAGTCTTGAAATCAGAAGCATTAGTCCTACAACTTTGTTCTTTTTCCAAAGTTGTTTTGGCTACTCTAGGTCCTTTCCACTTCTATGTGAATTTTTTAATCAATTTTTCAATTTATATAAAAATTCCTCCTGGAATCTTGACTGGGATTTCACTAACCAATTTGCGAAGAATTGACATCTTGGCATTACTGAGTCTCCAACCATGAACATGGGATATCAGGATATCTTTTCAATTATCTAAGTCTTTTTACATTCTCTCAGAAATATTTTGTAGTTTTCAGTGTATACAGGTCTTAAGCATCTTTTGTCAGATTTATCTCTAAGTATTTTGTATATTTGTACTATTGTAAATAATATTTACCTCAGTTTCTAATTGTTCATTGCTATTCTATAGAGGTAAAATTAAACTGCATATTAATATTGTGTATATTTAGCAACTTTCCAAAATACATATTAGTTCTAGTAGCTATTTTGTAGATTCTAGATGATCTCTTCAAATAAAAGAGTTTTAATTCTTCCTTTCCAATCTAGATGCCTATTATTTCTTTCCTTGTCTTTTTGTACTGACCTCAGGCTTCAGTATAAATTTTGAATGGAAGTGGTGAGAGGAGACATTCTTGCCTGATTTCTGACCTCGATGGAAAGCATTCAGTCTTTTACCATTAGGTATGTTAGCTATATAGATTTTTCAAAAATAACCACTATCTAATTGAAAAAGTTCTCTTTATCACTACCTTTTCACTATTTGATTATCACAATATGGCATGTTTTCTTTGTTTCCTGTGCTTGCTATTTGTTGAGCTTGTGGGTTTGTTGTTTTTATAAAATTTAGAATTTTTTTAGTTATTACTTCTTCAAATATTGTTTTGTTCCAACTTCTTTCTCCTCTTTTTTATGGACTCCAATTAAATACATACTAGGTACTTGAAGTCATCCCACAGTGATCATTTTTTAAAACTCTCATTCCTGTTTCAAGTTCACTAATCTTTTTTATTGCCATAGCTAATCTGTGGTTAATCTTCCAGTGTATTTTTCAGCTCATGAATTGTAGTTTTTTTCTACAAGTTTTATGTGGGGTGCTTTTATATCGTTCATGTCTCTCCTTAATCTTTCGAACGTATATAGTTATAATAACTGTTTTAAGGTTTTGTCCACTAATTCTAACATCTGCTTCAGATCTGGGTTGGCTTCAATGGAGTCATCTCCACTTTATGCAACATGTATTCCCAGTTTTTGAGGCCCTGGTCATTTTTTATTGGATTCTGAACATTATGATTTAACCTAACTGGGTGATGATCATTTTGTAATACTATAGATATTCTTGAACTTTGTTCTGGGACTCAGCTAAGGTATTTGGAAAAAGTTTGATCCTTTTGGTCTTGCTTTAAAAATGTGTTAGGTCTGGAGCTGTGCTCTCTCTCGAGGTAACTGTTCCTACTGATGCAGGACCCTGCTGTGCACTGAGGTTCTCCTGCCTGGCTGATGGGGTCAGGCACTCTTCCCAGCCAGTGTGAGCCCTGGGCACTGTGAACTCTGATCCTCTTGGGAGGTTCGCTCACCCTGGCCTTCAGTAGTTTCCTCACATGCATGAGCTGGTCAGTACGCAGCTGAGTACTCAAGAGTGACCCTCTGCTGGTGTAGAACCTCTCTGTGAAGCTCTCTGCCCTCAGGCACTCTGTCCTGCAAAGCTGAGTGGCTCTAGTCTCCAGGGACTTACAGATCTGTCTCCACAGTCCAGGAAATCCCTGGGCTCCCCGGGTTCCTGCCGCCCTGCGCGGTGGCCTGGAACTCTCCCCAGGCAGCACTCGGCGATCAGAGGACTCACCCAGCTCTTTGCCCATCACTCAGAGGTCACTCTCCATCGTTACCTGAGGAGCAGTGATTTAAAAACTGTTATTTCATGTATTTTGGCCAGTTTTTAGTTGTCTCAGGCAGTACAGTAAATCCAGTTTCTGTTACTCAATTGTTGCCAGAATAGAATTCCCTTGCAGAGTTTTATTTTGCTTGTTTTTAAATTCCATTCATCAGCTTCATGTCCCTCGATGTAATCCATGACATAGGACCTTCTTTGAAAGATTCAGGTATCACTCAGTCCCTTCTTCTGGGAAATTTCCCACCTTCTTTCCCACAAACTGAGTTAGGGTGCTTTCCTCTCCCCCAACCCGTCACCACCTCTTGAAGGCTGAGGCTGCTTTGGTTGCTTTTAGCACCTAGGCAAGTGCCTGAGCCATTTGAGTGCCCAACTTCTGTGCAGAGACTAAATCAGCACTGGAAACGCAACACCCAGCCAGCTACAGACTGGGTCCTTTTGTGGTGTGTGGGAGAAGAATGCATTTTCCATAGAGACAATATGAAAATCGGGAGGAGAAGCCCAGGTGGCCTAGTGCTAAGATAAACGTCCTCCCTCTTCTCCCAAGATTTTCTTTGCATGAGTTGATGGGCAAGGGCATGTTGCTTTGTCCAAGGTTGGAAAGGAGAAGTAAAAGAGTTGGGCACTACACCTGCCCCCGATCCTGGGCTCAGTGTGGGTTCTGGGCCTCGTGGGACGAAGGAGTCGGCAGGACCAGAGCTGAAGGAGCTGTGTCGTGACACACACCTTGAGATGCTGGCCACACAGAGCTGGTGAGGGACCAGGCTGACAGTGTTGGCCACGAAGCAAGCCTGGCTGACTGGCCTCCTCTGTTTCAGGTTCCCCTTCTTCAGGTAAGGACAGCAGGAGCAACACAGGCGAGCTCCATCAGCGGCACCCAGGCAGCAGAACGGGACCGGGCTTCTGCTGGGGCCAGGCCAGGACAATGGAGCCAACAGCTTTCCAGGGGGCCATGGTGGATGCTTCTGTAGTTTGCAGGAAGAAAAATGCTGCTTCATTTGCATATGTGGACAGAGTGCAATTCTCCTCAGACAGTCTGGATTGTTTAACTGGCTTTCAATGAACAGCTGCCCCCACCTCAGCCTCCTGAGCTCAGGGAATGGGTGCGAAGGAAGGTAGAGCCGTATTCCTGGAGAAAGCAGTGAGGTTCCCTGTCTTCTACAAACACGCCGCCTGCTTCCTCTGGGCTCACTATCACTGCCCCCCGACCACCAACTTTAGTGCTCTTAGTGATGGTGGGGCCTTTTCCACATCATACCTTAGAATTTCCCACAATAACCTGAGCACCAGGACCACCCATGACTAGCACCAGCAGCCCCTAGGCCCCCTAGCCCGCCCCCCAGGCATGCATGAATGATCTCGCTTACCTGGATACTTTCCCTTTCCCTGCCCTCTGGAGTGTCAGGTTCCTGTGACTTGAGTGTTAGCTGGGAATCCTGGCTGCTATGCCTGTGATAAGTATCTGAGAGAGAGAGAGAAAAAGAGAGGGGTCGGGATATAGGGACAGAAAACAGATGATAAATATCTGCAGAGCCACAGGAAATTGGAGACAGCATAGTAGTGTTTCTAAACTGTGGCATATCTGGAGAATTGTATTGCAGAGGGCAGCACCATGAGGTGGGAAGAACAGGCTCTTCACAGCCGACCCCAATTCTCATCTCTCTGTGCCCTCAAGGATGCCAGTGATGGGCCTGGTCTGGCACCAGGAGGCCTTCAGCCTCTGCCAGTTACTGAGCTATGTGATCTTTCCAGAGAAGCCTCCCCCACCCCCACTTTGAAGTTCATAACACTGATTATCAACTTCCTGGATGGCAGGCTTTGAAATGATTTTAAGACAGACCATGGCCCAGCTGGCTTAGCTCAGTGGTTGAGCGTCGACCTATGAACCAGGAAGTCATGGTTCAATTCCTGGTCAGGGCACATGCCTGGGTTGTGGGCTTGATCCCCAGTGGGGGGCATGCAGGAAGCAGCCGATCAATGATTCTCTCTCATCATTGATGTTTCTATCACTCTCTCCCTCTCCCTTCCTTTCTGAAATTATTATCTATCTATCTATATACTAGGGGCCCAGTGCATGAAATTCGTGCATGGAGGGGGAGGTCTCTCAGCCTGACCTGCACCATCTCTAATCTGGGAGCCCTCAGGGGATGTCCTACTGATGGCTTGGGCCTGCTCGCTGTGGTTCTCTGCTCTCTGCAGACCTGCCTGCTTGATGCCACCACAGGCCCTGGTGTCTGCTCTCTGTGGGGGCCCTGTGGGGGACTGCTTGCCCCTTGCTGCCACAACCAGGGACAAGCAGAGCCCTGCTGTCTGCTCGCTCACTGCAGGGGACTGCTTGCTCCTCACTGCCACGGTGAGGGGCAAACAGTCCCCCGCAGTCTGCTGTCTGCTAACTCGCTGCAGGGAACGTTCCCGCCCCGCCCCCAGCTGCTCCTGTGCGTGTAGGCCAGAGTGGCCAGGGGGTCATTCCGGGACCCCAGCTGCCCTGAGCCTACGCACAGGCCTACAGGCTCAGAGTGGTGTGGCTTCTGAGGACACCTGTCCAGGGGACACAGGCACTTCGCGCCAGCATGCGCATAATTGGCCGCAGGGCGGGAACATCCGCTACGTTGCCATGGCGACGTGGCAGATGTTCCCGCTCCACTCCCGGTCGTTCCGGGACTCCAGCTCCTCCGGGCCTATGCGTGGGCCTACAGGCTCAGAGCGGCCTGGGTCCCAAGGATGCCTGTCCCCAGGACACAGGTCGCTTGGCGCCAGCACACACACAAGTGGCTACCCCACCCCCAGCCACTTCATGCCTGTGTATGCAAATTAACCCACCATCTTTGTTGGTTAATTTGCATACCCACTCCTGATTGGCTGGTGGACATCGCAGAGGTATGGTCACTTTGCATATTTCTCTTTTATTAGTGTAGATATATATATATTTTTGAGACCGCAGAAAAGACCACAATTAGGTGTATCTAAACACCAAAGATTAGCACCAGGGCTGCTTGTCTTCTGACAATACTGTGAGCATGCAGTCTGACAGGCACTCTTCATGTTTCTACTTTCTAAGCAAGAAGAACTGGAACTCAGCATTATTGCTCTGAAAAGTCAACAATGAGGGCAATTTCATGTATTTAACCATCACTAAAATTATAGTAGAAAACATTTTTCCCATCTTCTCAAAAAAGCCCTCTTGTTCTTTTTCTCCTCCTTTTTTTCCTTACTCCTTCCTTCCTCCCTCCCTCCCTCCCTCCCTCCCTCCCTCCCTTCCTCCCTTCCTCTTCTTCCTTCCTTCCTTCCTTCCTTCCTTCCTTCCTTCCTTCCTTCCTTCCTTCCTTCCTTCCTTCCTTCCTCTCTTCCTTCCCTCCTTCCTTTTCTTTCTTCCTACCTTCCTGTGTCTTTCTTCCTGCCTTTCTTCCTGTTGGTCTCTCTTTCTTCCCTCCCTCCATTTCCCTTCCCTCTCCCCCTCTCTTTAACTCTCTCTCTCCCTCCACGCCCCCTTTTTCTCTCTCCCTCTCTCCTGTCTCTCACTTGCATGCCTCCTCTTTGGCTCACCCTGTGCCTACTCTGCTGGGAATTCTCAGCCATGACATCTGCTCTCACCTTGTGGGCCTTGACTCAGAGCAGCCCTAGGACACTGTACAGAGGCTGGCCCTGCCTGGAATGCTGCCACAGATGCAGAAGGGACCGGCCCTGCTGAAGGCCCCAGAGACACTGCTGCCAGTGTGGACCTGCTGCTCGTCTTCTTGTTTCTAACCTTTCCAAGCACCACATCAAACACTGTGCAGCCAGAGGCAGCCCAGATCCTCTCTGCTTCCTCCTCTCCCACTGTTTCCTTCTAGCGCCAGCCAGGGCAACTGCCCCTGCCGATGCCTCCCAACCCCAAGTCCCCAATCACTCACACCCTATACCTGCTTTTGGCAAAGATGTAGGTGAATAAAATAGAATCAAATTCTAAGAGGAAAATTCCATGCCCAGGTGGTGTAAAGGGCACATACAAGGAGATACATCATGTTGCAGGTGCAGTGAGAGAGAACTGCATCCCACATAACAAGTAGCTCCTTTGGAGAAAAGAAATGAGAGAGAAGTGAAGGTCTTAGAATCCCTCTTTTGACAGAGATACTTTGGGGAGAATAAAATATATTATTATTCCAGTTCCTGCATACGTCCTGCTTCCCGCAAAACTTTCCAGACAGTATACATGGAGTTTACAGCATTCTCATGGCAACAAGAGGGGCATAACATGCATATGGTAAAGTGTATGAATTACCATGTGTATACTTCCATATAACAACTACCTAAATGAAATCTAAAGCATTTCCAGGGCCAGAAACTCCCCCACCCACAATCCTCCTGTCCAGCTAATACACCTCTTAAAGGTAGCTGCTATTCTGACTTCTATTATTGATTCCTTTTGCTCAGCAGCAAATTTTTGTTGTTGTAAATCCTCATTCAAGGATATTTTTTTCCATTGATTTTTTTTTTAAGAGAAAATGGAAGAGAGGGAAGGGCAGAGGGACAAAGAGAAAGATCAGTGTGAAACATATCAGTTGGTTGCCTCCTGCATGCACCCTGACTGGGGCTGGTTACCAAACCTGCAACCCAGGTATGTACCCTTGAATAGGAATCGAACCCATGACCCTTCGGTTCCTGGGCCAACGCTTTAACCACCAAGCAACACTGGCCAGGGTGCAAACTTTTTGAATTAAAAAAATATATATAAATAACTCTCTATTCTTAAGATGCACTTTTTTTAATCTTTTCCTATTTTAAGTTTAAAATTTGAAGAACTACATAAAAACACAACTAAAAGTAAACCAGACTTTCACTGTGCATTTCTTTTATAATTAAGAAGTCAGAAATCGTGAAGAATGAATTAGATTTGCAATGAACTAATAATCCCAGTGAATGCACTGCTTCATGATACAATTACCAACCACAACAACTAATTGTCTTGGCTGAACCATCCTGGGGTGTTGCAGGTTATTATTAAGCAGCTACCACTCTCGTCCCCAGAGGTGGTTGCATTTCAGAATGGGGTGAGGTGATGCTATATCTCTCTTTCCTGTGTCTCTGGGGTTTTGTGAAGTTGAATTAGTTAATTTTCACAGTGTACCCTGAGATCCTCAAATGTGACACACAACCAAAAACACACTCGGGCTGCAAATTTAATTGTTATTTTATTGCTTATATCACCTATGTAGCTTAGAAGTCATGCACTAGTGCTTTATCCTAGTGAGAGTGAAGGTACAATTTGCTGGGACTTTCTAAGTGAGACTGCTCATCTGAAGTGGGTTTACCACAAAGCTAATGAGGTTGGAGGTTCAGGCCCCTCCCTAGATTGGCCCCTCCCAAGGCACAGCTACTCCTGCATTCCTAATTTTTCATTCTTTTTCTTTAAGAGGGCTCCCAAATTGTACAGACTTTAGGTCCCACAAAACCTGGCTCTGTCCTGCTCTTTACTAATAGGACTAATACACAGGGAAAGCCAAATAATACATTTTAAAAGGCAATAGGAAAAAATACAAGTATACAATCTGGTGCTTTTTTACATTTAATTTAAATATCAATAAAAGATTTATTAGTGCGATAAAATAAGCTAATTATAAAAACAAATATGGAAGAACAGGTAGTAAACAAAATTTTAAGAAATAAGAACAAAAAGTGGGCCAAATGTCCTAATGAATATTAAGGCATTATAAAACCATATTATTAAAAATTTTACTGGCATAGAAATAGAACAAAATGAAATCCAGAAAAGAGCCGGACAATTACAAAATGTTGATATACACTGAGTGGCCAGATAATTATGATCTCTGAACACATAATAATCTGGCCACACAGTGTATGTCCTATATAATAAAAGGCTAATATGCAAATTGTCCCCTTGACCAGGAGTTCGACCAGCAGGCAGGCCGGCCAACCGCCCATGTCCCCTCCCCCTGGCCAGGCTGGCCAGACCCCACCCATGCACGGATTTATGGACCGGGCCTCTAATACACACACACACACACACACACACACACACACTGTTAGCACTGTTGATTGTGTAGTTTATTATTTTCTCACCAATCCAAAATGCCACCTTTAACATACACTGAGTATCAACAGTGCTAAACATATGAGAAAAAGTTAATTTGAGCCCCTATTTCATACAATACACCAAAATATTTTGCAGGTAAATTAACAGCCTAAATATTTTTTAAATAGTTTGAAATTACAAGAAAAAACATGAGAATATACACTAATAAAAGAGAAACATGCAAGTTAACCATCACTCTGCTACACCCACCAGCCAATCAGGAGTGAGTATGCAAATTAACCCAACTAAGATGGCAGCTGCCATGGAGCTGGAGCAAGCAGAAGGCTTGGGTTACCCTTGGTAATGGAGGAAGCCAAGCTTACCTGCCCGCCCTGGCCTCTGGTCCAGGCTACAAAATTATAGAAGATAAATAAATTCCAGATACCTGCTTCCAGCCCGACCTGGCCTAGGCTCAAGGAGGCACTGAGAAAAAATAAAAGAAAAGAAAAAAAGCCCTTACCCAGGCTGGCCACACCCCCATGGGTGAGGGTCCTCGCTGGGGAGCTTGGCCAGCTTGCAAACAGCCATCAGCCCTCACCCAGGCTGGCCAGGCACTCCAGTGGGGAGCCCCACCCTGAAGGGGATGTGGTAGGCCTGCAAACAGCCCTCAGGCTGGCCACACCCCCATGGCCCGATCCCTGTAAACGGGCAGTTGAACATCCCTTGAGGGGTCCCAGATTGGAGAGGGTGCAGGATGGGCTGAGGGACCCCGCCCCCCCATGCATGAATTTCATGCACCAGGCCTCTAGTATCTCTATAACCTTGGAAGTGGAAAATTTCTTCCTTAAACGCAAAAGGCAGCCCTGGCTGGTGTTGCTCAGGTGGTTGAGCATCATCCCATGCACTGATAGGTTGCTGGTTTGATTCCCAGTTAGGGCACATACACAGGTTGTGGGTTCAATTCCCAGTTGGATTGCATGCAGGAGGCAACTGATGTTGATTTTTCACCCTCCCATATTCAGGCCCTTTTCCATGTAGTATCCTCTCACTCTGATTCTGGGCTCAGCCATGTGACCCGCTTTAGACTGGTGACATGAGTTACTTCAAAGTCTAGACCTCAAGAGGCCTTTTGTGTTTCCATTCAGCCTCTTACACCTCTGATGTCACCCTGAGAACATGCCCAATCTAGTCTGCCAAAGGGGAAAGAACATGAAGCGGAGCCAAGGCTATCCTAGATCAGCCAATACACAGCCAGCCCAAAGACCTGTGAGAAGATACTGTCAAGATCAGCAGTGCTTCCTAGCTAAGGCCACCTGCATGAGAAAAACATGCTTATTATGGTATGTAACTGTGGTTTTTACTTGTTTATTAGCAGCACTATTGTGGCAATGAATTATTGATGATGTAGTCATCCTATCTAATAAAAGAGTAATATGCAAATTGACCGTACCTCTGCTACACCCACAAGCCATGCCCACACAACCAAGATGGCTGCGGCCACTGAGCTGCAGCAGGCAGGAGGCTTGGGTTTCCCCAGCAACGCCCAGGCCTACACTCAAGGCTACAAAGTTTCAATTATAGAAGATAAATAAATCCCAACAAAAATGGCTGCGGCCACAGAGTGAGCAGGAGGCTTGGCTCTGCTCAAGGCTACAAAGTTTCAATTATAAAAGATAAATAAATCCCAGACACCAGGGCCTCCGCTTGGGTTGCTGGGGGGCATGGCCGGGCTGCAAACCACCACAGGCCCCTTGCCCAGACTGCCCCACGCCCCATGGGAACCCCCACCCTGATCCGGGACACCCTTCAGGGCAACCAGCTGGCCCCCGCCCATGCACCAGGCCTCTATCCTATCTAATAAAAGAGTAATATGCAAATTGACCATCACTCCAACACACAAGATGGCTGCCCCCATGTGGACACAAGATGGCCGCCACAACATGGCCAGCAGGGGAGGGCAGTTGAGGGGGTACCCAGGCCTGCAGGGGAGAGCAGTTGGGGTGACCAGGCTGGCAGGGGAGGGCAGGTAGGGGCAATCGGGCTGGTAGGGGAGTGGTTAGGGGGTGATCAGGCTGGCAGGCAGAAGTGGTTAGGGGCAATCAGGAAGGCAAGCAGGCAAGCAGTTTGGAGCCAGCAGTCCAGGAATGTGAGAGGGATGTCCAACTGCCTGTTTAGGCCTGATCCTACCTGCTTCGGGCCTAAACGGGCAGTCGGACATCCCTTGAGGGGTCCCAGATTGGAGAGGGTACAGGCTGGGCTGAGCGACACACACACCCATGCACGAATATTGTGTACTGGGCCTGTAGTAAAATATAATTGAACTGATTACATCCTGAAGATAGTTCTTTCAAAACACAAATTAAAAAGACTCTGGTGATATTTTTTTAAAAGACACTTATTTATTTGTGTCACCATAAATGAAACATTGAAACATAAGGAATACATATAAAGTAAGATGGTAGCTATAAGAGTATGAAAAGTAAACAGACCAAATACTCTAATTAAAAGATAATAGTTGTCATACTAAATTGAAAATAACAACCCACTCTATGCTGTTTACAAGAGACACATCAAAAATGTAAGGAAGGATGAAAATAAAAGAATCAAAAAAAGATATGACATACAAACATGAATTTAAAAAAAGCAAGTGTGGCCATGTTAAAATCAGAAAAAGTAGACTTTAAAGCACAAAAGATCACTAGAGATAAAGAATACTTCATAATTGATTTTTTAAAGTTCAAGGAAGATTCATAATGATTTAACAATTATGCACCTAATAACAAAGACATAAAATATATAATGAAAAAAGGATAGACTACGAGTAAAAATCAATATATCCATAACCACATTTTCTTTATCTATTTGGAATGTTTTAGTAATTTTTTTATTACTAGGTTTTAGTAATTTCATTGAAGTCAGATAACCTACTCTGTATGATTTTAATCCTTTAAAGTTTGTTAAGCATGTGGTCAATTTTGTAAATGTTCCTTCCTTGAATCCATGAAAAGAGTATATATCCTATTGCAGGACTCTATATGAATCAGTTACACTTGTTAACGTTATCAAACATTTTATCTTTATTGACTTCATCAATGGTTTGATTAATTCATCTATATATATAAAAGCCTAATATGCAAAGTGTCTCCTCAGGAGTTTGACCACATACTATGACCTGTGCTGACCACCAGGGGGAGGCGCAGAACAAAGAAAGGCCACAGCTGGCAGCCGGTAGCTGGGAGAGGGAGGCCCAGGCTGGCAGCCGGCAGACACTAGGGATCCTACCCGTGCACGAATTTCATGCACTGGGCCTCTAGAATGCAGTTTGTCATTCTGGACCAGGTCGTTCTGCTATGAAGGACATTATTGGCACAAATGGGGAAACCTGAACGAGGTCTGTGGATTGCGAGTTAGACAGTAGTAACATATTCAAGTGAATTCTTTGATTTCGACAAATGTTTGAAGGTTGTAAAGGACAATGTCTCTCTGTGGGAAACACTAAATAAAGTATTCACTGGTGACTCAGCATAAATGGTGGCAACTAATTTTCAAACGGTTTGGGGGGGAAAAAAAGTACCTGCAACTTTTCTATGAATTTAAGATTGTTTTCACATTTAAAAAAAGAGAAAGTAAATTTATAAAAAGCACTGCCTTAATGTCCTTTCTGTGACAGCCAATTTTGTCATTTTAAACGATTACCCCATAATGTTCTTCATAGCACAAGTTTCTTAGGTAGTTTTACTTGTACTTCAGTTCATTTTGCATGGACTTTTTCCACATAAGATTTATTGTAGAGAAACTAAGATGGTGGCATAGGTAAACACCTAAACTGCTGCCTCACACGACAATTGCAAAACTACAACTAAAAGACAAAATGTCTATCACCCAGAACCACGGGAAAGCTGGCTGAGTGGAAGTTCTAGAACTAGATGGAAAGAGAAAAGAGCATTGAGACGTGCACAAGTGCTGAAAAGCTGAGGTATGGAGGCGCGAGAATCAGGCTGGCAGCGGGCGACTGGGAGCACTGCTTTTTTCAACCCGAAGGGAGACAAGCTTCCGATTACTCTGAACTCCAGTTTCTGGGGAGACGCTGGGGATCCAAACTCCTACAGGAAGAAGCTGGACTGTCTGCCATCGGGTCGGAAAGTGAGGGTGACTTTCTTGCAGAGGTGCGCGCAGCAATCATTGTTTACTGCGCTGGGGTGCAGGACACAGGAACTTGGAAACGCGGAGACACAGAAGCGGCTGAATGGCAGCCATCGCTGTTTGCCACACCCTAGCCTAGTGACTCCCTGAGACTCCACCCCGCACAATCTATAAACCCATCCAAGCTCCACGCAGCGGCTTTTGTGTATAAATGGCCTGCCCTATTGCAGCTTAACCTAACAAACTGCAGCTCTGGTCAGACAGCTCCAAAACCTCCAAACCCCAAGCAAAGAGGAGAAAACTGTAGTTCTCGCTGTAGCTCCTGCTGGGTGGCCTCAGACAGTAGCTGACCTGCACCTCATTGGAGATCCAGAAGCTAGTGTATCTAGTGGTCAGTGTGAGACGACAACAGATTTCAACTACTCACATCCATAAGTGACACATTCAAGAGGCAAACTCAGTGAGCACCAAAGCCCCACTGAAACAAGTCCTGCCCCATAAGCATGTCTCCAGCGCAGCAGTTCTTCCATTATAGACACAGCGGGTCCTCACAGCCAATTGGCCTGGAGGTCAATTCCTCCCAGTAACACCAACAACAATCAAGACTTAACTAAAACAAGGCTGTACACACAGTCCACAAAGGGATGCACCAAGAGTGTCCACCTCAGGTAACTGGGAGGCTGACCCACTGGGCAATATAGGACACCTAGCACACAAAGCCACCCTACCAACTCAGGGAAGCAACAAAAATGTGGAGACAAAGAAAGAGATCATGAACGAAAGAAATGGAGGAAAACAAACGACTGGATATAGAATTCAAAACCACGGTTATAAGGCTTTTCAAGAATTTCCTAGAAAAGGCCGATAAATTTAATGAGACCCTCGAGGACATGAAAAAGGACCAACTAGAAATTAAACGTACACTGACTGAAATAAAAAATATTATAAAGAGACCCAACAACAGACTAGAGGAATGCAAGAATCAAGTCAAAGATTTGAAATACAAAGAAGCAAAAAGCACTCAACCAGAAAAGAAAAAAGAATCCAAAAATTTGAAGATAGTGTAAGGAGCCTCTGGGACAACTTCAAGCGTACCAACATCACAATAATGGGGGTGCCAGAAGAAGAGAGAAAGCAAGATACTGAAAACCTATTTGAAGAAATAATGACTGAAAACATCCCCCACCTGGTGAAAGAAATAGACTTACAAGTCCAGGAAGCGCACAGAACCCCCCAAAAAAGGAATCCAAAGAGGACCACACCAAGACACATCACAATTAAAATGCCAAGGGCAAAAGACAAAGAGAGAATATTAAAAGCAGCAAGAGAAAAACAGTTAATTACCTACAAGGGAGCACCCATAAGATTGTCAGCTGATTTCTCAACAGAAACTATGCAGGCCAGACTGGAGTGGCAAGAAATATTCAAAGTGATGAATAGCAAGAACCTACAACCAAGATTACTCTACCCAGCAAAGTTATTCAGAATTGAAGGTCAGATAAAGAGCTTCACAGATAAGAAAAAGCTAAAGGAGTTCATCACCACTAAACCAGGATTATATGAAATGCTGAAAGGTATTCTTTAAGAAGAGGAAGAAGAAGAAAAAAGTAAAGATAAAAATTATGAACAATAAATACATATCTATCAACAAGTGAATCTAAAAATCTGATGAACAGAATAAACCGGTGAATATAATAGAATCAGGGGCATAGAATGGGAGTGGATTGATAATTCTCAGGGGGAAAGGGGTGTGGGGGGTACGGGAAAAGACTGGACAAAAATCGTACACCTATGGATGAGGATAGTAGGGGGGAGGTAAGGGCAGAGGGTGAGGTGGGAACTGGGTGGAAGGGAGCTAGTGGGGGAAAAAGGAGAAACAATTGTAATAATCTGAACAATAAATATTTATTAAGTTAAAAAAAAAGATTTATTGTCACCATGTGCCCTCACTATTGGTAACCTTTTTAAAGGCTACTGCACATCTGTCCAGTGGACACTCACAAATTCAGCAATGCCTCTCTTGTGATAAATTTGGTTTTTTTCCGTTTGTTTATTTATTTGGATATTTTTTGCTTGTTCATTTATAGCATTATGATTAAGCTTAATGAATAGTCTTGATTATGTATATATTTACAAATTTAATATTATTTTCTCAGATTTGCCACAGTTGAGGTAAAAGAATATGAATATCTAATGTGTTCTGATAATCATTTCTAAATTGTATTCCAGAGTGTTGAATTAGTCAATCTTCATAGCTGTCAGAAACTCTGAGTTAGGAAGCTCTGGCCCAGAATGGACTATCTTAATTACAACACCTATTTATAACTTAGTAGGCAGAAAAGGGGAGCAAAAGATCTTGGGTTTTAGTGTGCAGTTCAGTTTTAGGGAAGCTGAATATTTTCCCAAACTTATTATAAATAATATATTTTTATATAGTTAATTTTGTGAAAAAAGTATGTGTGTGGGGGTTGGGGGGGTGGGTGGGTGGGTGTGTACACATATATTTTTTTTCAATAACTGTCTAGGCCCAAGAGAGAGCTGCTCCCCTTGGAGTGCCACATCAGCAAATAGAAACAGATATAACCTTTGTGTCCCTGTAAATGCTCCTCTTGACCAAGAAATGCAGTCTATCCAGTCAGCTAATCCCCAAACAGCAAACCGAATCTGGGCTTTATGCTTATTTTCTTGTTCTTTCTCACCCCAAACAAGGTTGATTTTTGTGGCTCCAGCTAATTGGATATTTTCTATTTTTCTCTTCCTCGTTCTTATTCTGTATCTCCTAAACGCTTCCAGCCTTTTGCCCCATTCTGCAATTCTCCAATAGGAGTCTATCCACTTTATGAAGTATTAAATAAAGCTTGTTTACATCACCTATATTGTCTTCTTTAATCATTTTTAACAGTATGTATGCGTGTGTGTGTGTGCATATATATTTATATATACATCCCTACACACTTAAAAATAGAAAATCTGAACATATATTAATAATCTTGAATGGAAATGGAATGTCGCCAAAGAGGAACCTGAAGTCAGAGCCAGTTTTCAAGGTGACTGCTCCAGGTCTTGCCCTGAGCTAACCTATGCTCTCCTGAAAGTGTGCAGACACCAACAGCCAGAGGACTCTGCAGTGTTGAAAGGGTTGCAATCCAGCAGCAAAATAACTGGCTTCATGTTGGGTTTAGAATTAATACATTTTCCTTTGTTTTGCTGCCATGTGCAAAGACTATGATTTTTAGTAATTGCTTCCTTAGTTGCTTTGCTCAGATTAAATTAGGTAGATCCGTGATATTTTAAGAGTCTCACAAACCCTGTGTAAACAGACACAGAACTCACAATGACCCTAATGCAATGGGTGCAGCCCACAAACAGCCAATTTCATCAGGGCGACATTCAGAGTATTCACTTGCAAACAATTGATTTTCAACAGAAAAGTCAGCAGGATCAAGCAGCCTGTTGGGATGAAAATCCCCTGAATCACCTCTATCACCATGTTTTCTAGTAACTAACTCCTGACACCATATAGTGTAATAGCCAAATTACTATAATTATCCAGCCACACAAGTGGCATATCAACATTATTTTAAACATGGATTTTTTTGCAAAATCTTTCATTATCATCATTCAGCCTACCATTTGGAAATGGAAAACAACAACAACTGTGATCTCCAACCAGAAGAAGAGAGGTCACCAAAGAGAACAAATAAGAGCTATTTACATGTGAATATACTAAGTGAGATGTGTTTTACAGTTAAATACACTCTTGAAATTCATTAAATGCCTTCTCCCCTGCTTCATAAATATGGGCAAAAGAGACACTGCCTACTGAGAAAATAATCCCAACACATAATGATCATAACGAATATAAATAAAGCCACTTTCTTTTCAAAGACCTCAAGGCTCTATATAAAAATGCATTTGCATTTCTACCATTGTGAAATGAATGTCAGGTGACAGCACAGCCTAGCCATAGGCCATTCCCAGTGCTTACAAGGAGAGTCTGATGCGCCTTCTAGTCGTCTTGCTCTCTGCAAAATAACAAATTCTTAAGTGGGTGCCTTAAGAATCATTTGGTGCTGCTGTTTTAATATTTTGAAATATTTTTTATTGTTGACATTATTTCAGATGTCCCACATTTTCCCCCTCTTTGCCCCCTCCACCCAGACCCTCCCCTTCCTTTGGCCCTCCCCACATTATTTTCTGTGTCCAGGGGCTATGCATATATGTTTTTTGGCTAGTCTCTTCACCTTCTTTCATCCTGTCCATCCCCTTACCTCCCCTCTGACATCTGTTAGACTACACCATATATCCATAACTCTAGTTCTACTTTGTTTGTCACTTTATTTTTTGCCCTGGAAGCATTTACTGTCAACCTTGGAGAGAAACACATTAGTCTGGGCAGAGATCTGGTATTACTTGTTTTGTTAACATCTCTAGCAAAGCATTGTTAATTCTATAATATCAAAGTTGACAATAGTAGCCAAAGTTTTGGAAGAATGAAATTTTGTCACCTTTCTATACTAAAAAGGCATTTAGTGGTTAAAAAAAAGACAAATTCGAGTTATAACAAAGCATGTATGAGCATTAAGTAGAGTGGACTCTGTTACCAATGTAACAGTCATTTAGACAGACATGAGCAGAGCAAAGATGGTGGGTCAGGTACAGAAGGTCATCAGGGTGGAAAGCCCCATGTGCCTAGCAAGGGGCAATATTGGGAAAACAAGGACCTCACCCCCAGAGTAACCCTTCCTCTCCTAGCCTGTCATTGGTCATGAGGTTTGGAACTCCTGACCTTTCCTCCCTAAGGATAACATCTAGGCCTTAGTTGTGTTTCAGCTCCAGGCCCAGAAAAGCAGCAAAACCAGACAAATGATGCCATGCCTGCGTCAGGACCAGCTGCAATGACTAATGACACCCTGCCCTGGCACTGACCACTCAGTGGAGACCACTACCCTGAAAGGACACACCTGGAAAGCTGATGAATATTCTATTGAGACCCTCCCCTGACCCTTCCCCTAAGATTCCCATCTGCAAGAGAGAGAGATAAATATCTTCAACACAAGGGACCCAGCTCTCTCCAGGGGGGCAAGCCCAAGCCATTCCCTCCCCACCCTTTCCTCTAAGGGACCCCATGAGACTTGCAACCAGGGGAGCAAAGGGCAGTGTCAGCTCTTTCCAGGCTAACCCCCTGAACCTGTCTCCAAGGTCCCCTTTTTTCTGACTTCCCCATGAGCTACAGCCGCCCAGCCTAGGCTTTCCTGTTGCTTTTTCTATGTTGAACCCTCCCTTGTTTCACTGTCCTGTGTGCATTTGCTGCAGCCAATACATTCTTGCTTGCTCTGCTGCACTTTGTCTCTTGACTGAAATCTTTCCTTCAAGAAGACAAGAACTGAGGTCTCGGCGTCTCACAGGTACCACCACCACCTGCATTACTGCTATATCCTTGTAGATGTGGCCAAAGGGCTCCAGACAACCATTGACACAGGATCCTAGGTGTTATGGGCTAAATTATGTCCCCACCAAATTCATGTTTAGGTCCTACCCCCAGTACCTCAAAATGTGTCTATATTTGGAGATAGGGCCTTTAAAGAGATAATGAAAGTAAAATGAGGTCATATGGTGGCCTTTAATACAATGTGACTGTATCCCTGTAACAAGAGGAGATTAGAACATGGACAGGGACAGAGGGAAGACCACACAAAGACACAGGGAGAGAGCAGCCATCTAGAAGCCATGGAGAGAGGCCTCAGAAGAAACCAACCCTGCCAACACACTGATCTCAGACTTCTAGCCTTCAGAACTGTGAGAAAATAAATTTCTTTTGTTTAAGCTCCCCAGTCTGTGGTACACTGTTATGCCAGCCTGAACAAACATAATACAGAGTCCTAGTGGGTCACTAGTTAAATAACTACAGAACATACTGGATATTAAAATAGATATTCTGAGATACATAATGCAAATATTTTGGCAGAAATACTGCTATTCTCTATAGACGAGTGTTCCACCCATATTTGGAATCCACAAAGTTAGTGGTCGGGAAACTCATTAGTCAACAGAGCCAAATATCAACAGTACAACGATTGAAATTTCTTTTGAGAGCCAAATTTTTTAAACTTAAACTTCTTCTAATGCCACTTCTTCAAAATAGACTCGCCCAGGCCATGGTATTTTGTGGAAGAGCCACACTCAAGGGGCCAAAGAGCCGCATGTGGCTCGCGAGCCGCAGTTTGCCGACCATGGCACAAAGTAAACTAGAAGGCAACCAGGCATATAAAACAGAACCTTGGGAAGATGAACTAAAAGACCTGTCTTTTATTTTATTGAGACACAATAAATGGTTTGATTTAGCCATTGTTTCTTAAATCTGGCACATAGAGAGTGATTCCAGATGTTTCCTACCTCTACAGAGGAGAGAATCTGAGGTCAGAAGCAAATTTAAGTTCGATGAAAATAAATTTAAGACACAAAGAAAATTTCATGACAAAGAGTGATTTTTTTAATTTAAAAGGCAGCATGGCTATATTTTATGTGGAGATGTTATGAAAATTATATTTTGAAGGATCTTCTAAATGTATAGTAACCAGCACTTTTTCTGGGTGAGTTCGTTATATTGGTGAGGGCTGTATTGGTTATTCTTTCGAAAGCCCACCATTCTGTTATATAAAATTATATTTCTCCCTGCCAATGGCACATTACATTCCACAGAGATCCTGTATGCTAGGCCCCAGTGGTATGATGAGATTCACAGGTCTGAACCTTGCAAGCCTCATTTAAAACAGATCCCTGCTCCCCAGGTCATACTAACCTACATGACAAACAAAAGTTTTGTTTCTTGCTTGTTCCTATTTTTTTTTTTTAAGTAGAAAATGTGGCAATGCCAATACAGCTGTGGAAACATACAGGCTGTGACCTATTTTGCCTTATGCATTATCAAGAAAATTGCTAGCTCAATTCTGATTCCAAAGTCTTTATTGTGTGATACAGCGAACAAGACACAGCTTGATTTGCAAAGGCTGGACAGGGCCAGTGATGGGGCCAACTGGAAAAAAAAAATATTATTTTGAGCCATTGTATTGCCACTGAAGGAATATATTCATAAACTGTCAGGCATATGGACTATGTTGATATGTGTTCACTAAGTATTCAGACTCTTGGCATCTGTGTTTCTTTATGAATTCTTCCAATATTCAGAGAACTTGCTATTTCCATACTAGGTACTCCACTAAATAAAAACATACACTTTTATCAGATTTTCCTTACACTGGGACAAAATCTGTATCCTTAGACATTGTTCCCATTGGTCCCAGTTTGGTCCCAAGATTTAATAATTATAAACCAAAATTGTTAAGTCTGTGATAGGTTAATATGCAAAACGGATGGCTAAAGATGAAAACATATACAAATTAGTCAAGTAAAATGCAAATTGAATGTGCTGCTCAGTTACACTTTTTAAATGCAACCTTAACTTCGGATTTGGCTGATAGGATGGACAGCAGGCTGATTAGAATGTGTGTAAATAGTTAAAGGAGAGCCACGGTGTTAGCTTAAGAAGGTTGAGCTGGGACGTTATTCTGCTTGGAAGGGTTCAGGCTGGTGTAAAATTGCAAGTTTCACAGCTGGTGGGAAAAGACCTGACCCTGAGTCCAGGATCTGAGAAGCAGCAATTTATTTGAGAGGTGATTCCCGGAAGCACCAGGAGGGTCGTGAGGAAGAGAGAAAGGGAAGGTAAAGTATGTGTCATTGCACAGCTCACCACTGTGGACAGCTGGAACTTAACTCTATGGAGGAACTGCGGGAAACAGTATAAAACTCCTGCCTCCCAGTTCTCCCACCGGAAGCATGGGTATTTATGCCTTGACTACTATCACTTGTGTATGTTTTCACAGCCATGTCTTGGCGTGGGTTCACTGAGAAGCAGATGTGGAGTGGAAGATTCCAGTTCAACCATTTACCTGGGATATGACAGAGAAAAAAGTAGTAAGGGGGCAGTGATGTGAGACAGGGAAGGAGAGCCTGTGCTCACTGTATTAATTCCTGGCAGTCCTGGCCTGCCTCTGGCACAGGGGAGAGTGGCTGGCCAGTTCCAAATCCCACAGACACAGAGGTGAAGAATCCACAGATGGAATTTGTTCAGAGCACACACACACAATAGTCTTGAGGCAGGACAGAAAGAAATTAGGGGAAAATCCTGACAAGTGGGATGAGGAAGTAGGAATGGACTTCACAGGCCAGTGAGCCCTTTCATCAGAGCCCTCACCTCCACATTTGACACCCCTGCCATGGTCACAGAAGTCAACAACAACAGGAACTTGCTACTGTCAGATCATTCCAAGGTGGAGATAAAAAAAACTGACCAGGGGCTGACCCCCAAACTCATTATATCAGCATTGTAATGAAAATCAATACCACAAGTAGAAGGGGGTGGCCAAGGAGGACCAATACAAGAATAGACCATATTAGGAACAAGACCCCCACCCAACCCAAAGGTGGAGAAATAATTTGGTGCCACAAAGTTCAAAAACTGGGATCATGTAAAATCCCAGGAACTGACTGTGTGCACAACTTACTCCAGTTGGCCTGCATCCACTTGGACATGCACTCCTGCTTCTTTCAGAACAGCGCCCGCACCCTGACATCTATCTTTCTCTACCTGAATAAAACTTGCTTTTGTTCTTACTCCGACTCAATCTTGAAACCTTTCCTGCATGAGTCAAGAGCCTGGAGGTTGCCTGACACATGAAAGGTCTGGGACCATGCCAGGCAGGGCCAGTCCCCCGTATTGCTGGTCTGGTGACAGTCCTAGGGATATGCCACTGAGAACCCATTAAAGTGCTAATCCAATATGTCGCTGAAGTGAAAAAACGGACCATGTATCTAGTGTAGTAAAACCCACTGGAGTTTTCAGTCAAAGCCATCTTACATAAGTTACCTTGGCAAGCAGAGAGGGCAGGAGCTGGGTGCTGGGTAGCCTCTGATGAGTTTTAAAACCTTGCACGAGCTTAGGCAGGTGTAAAAAGGAAACCATGTCACCTATCCTAGCTCTCCCATCAACTTAAAGGAATAAAATGAGAAGATACATATGAAAATCCTTTGAAAAAAAAAAAGCACTAAACAAAATACAAGGTATAAGGCACAATGATGTATGCCCATCTGAACCAAGAATTTTAGTTCATATTTAGAGAAATTATACTTCCTTTAACTTGAGACTTTCATCAGAAAAAAACATGAACAGGAGATCATAGAATTTTCTCTGGAGCCTCATTCTTTGTTGTTGATAGGAAGATGGCAGCAAATGTGGTGATGACTCTTTTCTTAGACATAATGAGCTGTTGATTATTTGTGGATCCATCCCTGAGTTATTTGGAAGGCTACAATAGTGCTCCCTGGTGAAAATTTCATAATCATCTTTGTGTCAGTGAACATAAAACTGGATTTTCAAAAATAAACAAGGCACAGAAGATAACACAAGTTTCCTCATTTCCTTAATGTACCATCCTTTTTTGAGATCAACTAATTTTAAGTAAAAATATTAAAGGCCATAGAGAGAAATAGAACTTCTTTCAGCTTCCATATCTCTGTGGGCTTTTGCTAAACAGAGATATACTAGATTATGTGTGTTTTTAAGTCTAAATTTTAAGTGTTGTTCTCCCCATAAGTTTCCAAGATAGGAATTTTCCATTCATTCTATATATATCTGGCAAGATCATCAGTAGCCTCAAAGCTTCTCAGGAACACACTGAAAAAGACTATATCATTTCAACTGCATAGATATAGATATAGATATAGATATAGATATAGATATAGATATAGATATAGATATAGATATAGATATAGATATAGATATAGATATATAGTTTTATTGATTTCATAGAGGAAGGGAGAGGGAGAGAGGGATAGAAACATCAACGATGAGAGAGAATCATTGATTGGCTGCCTCCTGCACGTCCCACACTGAGGATCAAACTTGCAACCTGGGCATGTGCCCCAATCAGGAATTGAGCCATGACCTCCTGGTCCATAGGTTGACACTCAACCACTGAGCCAAGGTGGTGGTGGGGCGGGGAGGGAAACAACTTAAATTTTTTTTAGGACTTACTCTGTACTTGGCACTGAGTTAAGTACATCATGTAGATTCTAACATTTAATCTTCCCAACAATTCTTTGGGTTAGAGACTATTTTTCATCTCCATTTTATACATGAGAAAATTGATCCATAAAACCTATTTAATGCCACTTTCGATAAGAATTTATACATTTGAAAATGACAATGGTAACTTATGACTGAAGATTGCCTCATGCTGAAAAGTTCCTTCAGTGCACTCTAACATCTCTTTGCTAAGAAGCATGGGCGAGTCAGCCTTCACTATTAAAAAAACAATGGCCTCAAATCTCTCTTTTGGGAAGAGTGCAGTCATCAGTGCAAAAAGGAAACCACGTCTGCATTGGTGGCTGGACATTCAGATGAGCTCTGTGCATCCTTGCACTTGGTTTCCCATCAAGGGAGTGACGGCACGTGCCAATGTTTAGATTAACAGGAGCTTTGCCACCACCCAGTGTGTTTCTCTCTCTCTTTCTTTATTCATTCCTTCCTTCCTTCCTTCCTTCCTTCCTTCCCTCCCTCCCTCCCTCCCTCCCTCCCTCCCTCCCTCCCTCCCTCCCTCCCTCCCTCCTTCCCTCCTTCCTTCCTTCCTCCCTTCCTTCCTTCCTTCCTTCCTTCCTTTCAACAATCTTGATATATAACCTTGCAGAAACAAGAAAGTGGAACAATTCAAAATGCCCAGATTTTAACTTGGGAAGACTCAAGTGGGTGAAAGGCCAGTCACAAAGAAATAACAATGCTAACAATGATGACCAACATTTATTGAGCACTAGAGAAAAGCCCTTGACACGGGTGATCTCAGTGAAACTTCACAACTCTTATGTGGGAGGTATCACTATTATTCTTATTTTACAAATGAAAAAACCCTGGTGTAGAGAAGTGAATCAACATACCTTGCTTGCATCTGTCTGATTTAAGAACTGAAACATTTAACTGCAAAGATACCCAGGAATGCAGTAAGATCTCGTTAAATTAAAATACCAAAGTTTGAGATTACCTAATTTCACTTGGTGAAAATCCTGATACAGACAACATTTTAAAATCAATTTTGTTATTTCAGATGGGTAGGAATAAATTAAGCAAGTTAAAAATGACTATTTGCAATAGGCCAGCACTTCAATATAATTTGCTAACGACATAAACACAGAAGCACTAACTGGTAGGATTAAAAGTTAAAGGCATATAGAACTTCCTGAGTTACTGATTTGAAAAATTCACTTATTATAATTATGCTTGCATGTGTATGTAAAATCATTAAATATTACCAATTATTTCACCATAAACAATCTAAAGGCAGACATTCTGAATTTAGGAAACCTTAAACTGCAAAGCCACTATGTTTAACTAAACTAAAATTTAAAATTTAGACTATCTGAGCTCATGGATATGTGCACAATGACTTGATTAACCATGGGAAGAACCTATACCTTAAAGAGAATTTCAGAAGGAGATATAAAATTAGTTCCGTCGCTTAGTAAAAGACAGTTGTGTATAGGCATGGATTTAATTCCTGACATGTTCCTCTAATAGCCCCTGTACCTTGACTTTCTTGAAAGCTTAGGTCTCGTGGTAGCTCCAGAACGTCATCAGGATGTGGGACGCAGAATCCATGGAAGGGCCCCAAGTCAAAGCACTCATGTAGGAGCTGCATGTTCACGCTTGAGCACACGCTCATGAACCCAACAGCTACACCTTCCACCTGAAACATCCAAAATATCTAGTTACTCTATCAGACCTCAAATGGATTCTCAGCATGAAACTTTCATGAGTCCATAGCATAGTGGGTGACTGGACCAACGTAGTTTGGCAAGTACTTTGAGGCATTTGAGGGAGGGAGCCGTGCTTTCCTTCAGCAGCTCGAGTGTCCAGCACAATGCATGGCACACACAACAGACTCAAAACAATCCTACATAATAAAAGCCTAATATGCAAATTGTCCCCTCCACCGGGAGTTTGACTGGGAGTTTGTCCAGGAGTTCAACCAGGGAATGGGGCCAGCAGCCAACCGCAGGAAGGGAGGCCCCTACTGGTGGCTGCAGGCAGTCATTGGAGGAAGGGAGGTTCTGGCTGGCAGCAAGCAGAGGCTAGGGATCCTACCCATGCACAAATTTCGTGCACTGGGCCTCTAGTGTTCAACAAGTGACCATGGTCAACAATCTTAGAAATGGATACCTAACATAGGGAAGCTGCCAGAGAGTTCTTGAAGAAAAACTATTTGGAACTTAACATGTGCCCTCTTGGCCCAGGCAGTACCCCATCTGTCCCATATCCTTTGCATTATCCCACTGCAAGCCTAGCCTTCTGTCCACTCTACTCCTCGGTATCATGCACAGTTCTCAAAGACCAGCCATTGTTCCTGTGTCTATCTGATTGACTCCCGATTCAGAGAAAGTTCATGGTCACTCATTCCTTACCAGGTAGGAACTCTTTGATTTTCTTGAATTCATTTATTTGCTTAGATGGTCTCATAGGGAGGAGATGTGAGGAAAGAGGTTTGGTGGAAATGTCTGAGCAAAGTAAACTCATGGGTCTAATCTAAAAATGCATCTGTCACCTTCCAGCATCATAACAGCTACCTGAGTGAACCTCTTACAATGGTCCCCATGATTTTAGGCCTTTGATGAGAAAGACACTGTTAGGATTAAGAATGTGATAGTGTGATATAATAAGAAATTTATATTTGGTCTTCATCCCTGATCCAAGAGCAAGTTCCTAAAAACACTTGCAATTTCCTAAAAGGCGCATCTTTTGCTTGTCATAATAGCCCTTTTCAAGGATACCCGACTTTATGCGAATAAGGTCTTTGAAAATGGGGGCTAGTTGTCAGAGGAACGAAACCTGTGATTTGAGGTTTGGAACTTTCAGTCCCACCCCTGACCTCAAGGGAGGGGAGAGGGGCCAGAGATTAAGTTCAATCACCAATAGCCAATAATATAATCAACCATTCATGGAACCACCATAAAAACCCCTAAACAACTGGATTAAGGAGTTTTTGGTTTAGTGAACTCATTGAGGTGCTGGGAGGTGATGTGCTCAAAGAGGGCATGAAAACTCACCCTCCCCCCCCCCACGCACACACACACAAACACACCTTGCTCTTTTCCATTTGACTGTTCCTGAGCTGTATCATTTTTTATTATTATTGGTTTCGAGAGAGAGAGAGAGAAGAAACATCAATGATTGGTTGCCTCCTGCATGCCCCCTACCAGGGAGGGAGCCTGAAACTCAGGCTGGAATTGAACTGGCAACCTTTCGGTGAATGGGATAATGTCCAACCAACCGAGCCACACCACAGTGGCCAGAGCCTGAGTTGTATCTTTTATAATGAATTGGTAGTAATAATTAAAACATTTCCCTGAGTTCTGTGAGCTGTACTGTTAAATTAGTGAACCCAAGGAGGGGGTTGTGGGAACCCCTGATTTATCGCCAGTCAGTCAGGAGTACAGGTGGCAATCTGGGGCTTGTGACTGGCGTCTGAAGTGGGAGCAGTCTTGTGGGTATGAGCTCTAAATGTGTGGTTCTGTGCTGACTCCAGGTAGTGTCAGGACAGAGCTGCAGGACACCCAGTGTTGCCTTGAGAGCTGAAGAACTAGTTTGTGTAGAAAGAAAACTCTACACATTTGGTGTCAGAGGGCTGTGATTTAGAGGAAACAAGTTATCTTGTAATGAGTAACTAGCTAATCTGCACCTATGATTGGTACTAAAATACAAATTAACAAATTTAATTCTATCATATTCCACATTAAGAGATGACTGTTATTGAAATTCTTTATTATATCTATTAAATAATTCTATACTTCATTCTTCTCCATAAAATAAGCATTTAAAATTTTAAAAGAGAGTGAGAGAAAATGTATAGTTCCTTGGTTAACTAATCTTATTGTGGTAATTATTTTGTAATATGTACATATATCAAATAATTATGTTGTACAACTTAAATTTATACAATGTTATATGTCAATTATATCAGTAAAAGTGGAAAAAAATAAATTTCACATAAATAATTCCTGCTGATTATTACATGGGTTTGAAGCAAATTCTGGTTGACTGGTTTGACTGCCATTTCTTAATAGAAACTAGCATTTATCCCTCAAGGGTTTAGCTTATTTTGGGGGACAACCATTCCACTTAAAAAGTAGAATTCAAAAATCATAAGCATTCTCTAGTCCCCAAAATGTATCATCATCCTATAAATGCCCATTTGGAGAAAATGATTAATATTTTAACTCACAATTTTCAACTGGTGTGCCAGAAGAATTTTAAAAACATGTAATACTTAATACTTGGCTATTTAATCAGGGGCACTGACCTCTTTTCCTTTAGATTGACAAATGAAAAAAAAAAATGACAACAACCCTGATTGGTGTGGCTCAGTTGGTTGAGTATTGACCAGTAGACCAAAAAATCACCAGTTTGATTCCAGGTCTGGACATATACCCTGGTTGCAGGCTTGATCCCGGGTAGGAAGTGTGCAGGAGGCAGCCAATCAATGTTTTTATCTCTCCCTCTCCCTTCCTCTCTCTCTCAAATAAATAAAAGCACTTTTTAAAAAATTACAACAGCCAATACAGCAAAAGTAGACTGTTGTGAATGCTCTGTCCCAAACCATAAATATATAGGTCATATAATAGAATCAAATCTTATTAGTCATGTCGCATAAGATTGCATCTGATTAGTTAATTCTTGCTACCAGAACTTCTTATATACAAGTATTGGCACCCAATTTTTTCAAAAGTCACTCTGGAGCAAAAAGGGTAGGTAATTAGTATTACTATTATTTTTGGTAAATCATTCAAAATTATACCTATATTTTTGGTCAGATTAACAAAAAGTATATTTTTTAATGTGCCACAGAATTTTAATAATTAGTTTGTGTGTCATGAGATGAAAAAGTTGAAAATCACTGTTTTAACCTACTAAAGCAGAAAATTAAGCTACAATAATGCTCAATCTTTTAAATGGCACAGAAAAATTAGGCATTAAACTAATGTTCTCAAATGTGCCTTCTACTTTAAAACCATTTGTTTTCAAACATATGTTTGAAAAATACATGTGAGATTTCCTTTATTTTCTCTTTAATGCTAAAATATAAGGGGATGATTTAAAAATTAATTTTTCCAGGCATATTCTTTTCTTTACCGGCTCCCCAAAATGATACTAGTTAGCTGTAAAAGGCTGAATTTACACAGCTGTTTTATAAAGCCATTGACACTTTAATAAAAGTCCAAAATAAACATTTTAATTTTTCCCCCAAATAACAAGCGATTGTTTGTCTTGTTTGCACTCATGAACAAAGGCTGAGTGGCTGCAGTTGTCTGGCTTCTCTGTAATTGTAGGCCCAAGACTCAGCAGACGCTGATTAACCAATCCATCTACCATATGTGCAGAAAGAGACGGCCAGCCTCCCTCTCGGCAGGGAAAATTGGCATCCATCTTGGTTCACATGGAGATGTCCTTCTAATCTACAGCCACACTGGCACAAAGAAACTTCGATGGCCTGAAATACCTTTTGCTGGCTTCATGGTGAGCTGCATGCGCATGATAAGAATGTATTATTTATAAGACTGCTGTTAGTAATGAGCTATTACACTAATGGCTCATTGTGTTTGGAATTTGATTTCAAATGGCATGGATCACACATTCTGATGAAAATGAGAAAAACATGTTTTGCTGTTAGGAACAAAGATTTAGCATTCTCCAATTCTACAACCTGTTATATTCCAATCATTCATCCCGGATTGTGACAATTCACAAAAGTTCACAATTATGGACTGCTACCGAGTAAGGACATACTGTGGACGTGTCTGCTATTTCCTTTGAGTTTCTTTCAAATAACTATTTTTATTTGAGAAACACTGCTCTGAATTATGAATTTGTGGAAGTGTTCAAATGCATCTTTTTGCGTGTATGTTTTCCAAAAACAATAAATGGATGCAATGGACTATTTCCCCTGTACAATGAAAAGGCATTGATTGTTGGCTGCTATCAGGGATACTTTCTACCACAAAGGTGTCTTCAATTTTCTTATACTGAAGAGCAAAACTGTAAGTTTTGTTGTTGTTGTGATCTACATGATGGTACATAAGGCTCAGATTACTAGAAAATCATATGTGCAGTGGTCTTGTCCTCACAAGCAGGTCCATTTATAGACACATGTGCACTGTATCGAACATGCTTCCATCTAAAAGGCCTTATGGTCATCCATCCCTTTTGGGTGGTAATACTCCACAATTAGGTAGCCCTCACTGTGAACAGTGCCAGCTTTGATCCCCTCTTCCTTATGCCAAGGGCATGGCTGAGTTGGCAGGCTCTGTCTACACACAGGTCAGCGGTGCCTACACCATGGATAATGCCAAAGCAGACACTCTGCCATCTGTCTCTAGGAGCTGCTCTTGGCCTCTAACTTCCCTTCCCAGAAATCTCAGTTTGGAGTAAACACCAGATGACAAGGTAAGCCAGGGCAAAGTTATGAAAAGCAACTTGCAGCAAAGTGATGACTCCAAAGAAGCTATCAAGCCAAAGAATGTCCTCACAGTTAAAAACCTTTAATTAAGGGCTTTGCTCATGGGACAGGCATAACTCTCAGACACTCTACATGCATAGCCTGTAACTACTGTGAGCTGGGCTGGTAAGACACAGACTTGATGTACTTTGTTCTATTATCTCTGGTCCAGTGGAGTCACATATATGCATGGTAAGCAAGTAAATGCCTAATTGGCATTTTGGGGGGAAAAGCCCTGACTTGTAGCAAATTCCAATTTCTGTGATATAAATACTCCAATTGTGGCCAATTGTAAACTACCAATGTAATGTCACTGAACAGGGAGCTGGAAAGGAATGCCCAGTAGCCACCATTATATAGTATTTTCACTATACAGAGACCACAGACGTAAACCTAAAGTGCACAGGTATTAATAAAATAATCAGGAAGTGATGGGTATTGAGCATTTATTAATTTTGTTTTTAACATAACTTACTACAATGTAAGTTTATATAATTTAATTTTTAATAATGGCTGTGTTTAACAAACAGCTTGCAAAAATACTGAAGACTTAACAATTGGCTCTTAAGCCAGAGGGAGAGCTAATTCCAGCATACCACTGCCTAAAGAGCCAACCTGAGGAAGTCTAGGTCAGTGGTCAGCAAACTGCGGCTCGCAAGCCACATGCGGCTCTTTGGCCCCTTGAGTGTGGCTCTTCCACAAAATACCACAGCCTGGGTGAGTCTATTTTGAAGAAGTGGCATTAGAAGAAGTTTAAGTTTAAAAATTTTGGCTCTCAAAAGAAATTTCAATTGTTGTACTGTTGATATTTGGCTCTGTTGACTAATGAGTTTGCCGACCACTGGTCTAGGTGATTGGAAGAATGACACAGGGAGACAGGGGGGAGGACAGTGACAGCACTGATTTTGAACCTGAAAAGGCTTAATTCCCTGGATACAGCTTGGTACAGACTGAAGATCTGCTCCCATATCCTAAAATGGTTTCCTCCCTATTGAGGGGTCCTATTTCTGCCTTTCCATTTGAGACTGAGTCTGTGGTCTTATCTCCAAAGAACACAAAGCTTCTGATGTCTGAGGCAGCACAACCTCTTGGAGATTGGCTCTATAGAGACACCAAAGGGTCCTTGCAGGGTTGGGATTGCAATTTTAAGCCTATAACTTTCCTCTGATGGTTATACACAATAAAAATGTGTAACATATGACTAGAGAAAGCACGAATGTGAGTGTCTTCCCACTGCAGCTGCTCTTCAGGAGCAGTAACTCAAGTGATTTGGGTTGAAGCTAGAACCTTGGAAGCAAAAAATTAAAAGCCTTCTCCAGAGTGATGTCAGAATCAAGGCAGCTTAGATATCCATCATTTTGTCCCCCAATTCATCAGCAAATATTCAGCATCTATCCATGAACAAAAGTGCCTATGAAATCCAGTACCATATGCAATGGGACCTGGAAGGAGTCTTGCCTACCTGTATATCAGGAAATAGGCAAACAGCCATTGGTCCTGGCTATGGACCATGTTTGGCTTATGAACTGGATCCAGCACTTCTTGGTGTGGTCTTGGAGCCACTGACTTAATCACTTGCAGAGGAGAGAGCATTTGTGAAGGGACATGTTTCTAGAGAAGTTCCGGGACTTCATTGAAGCAAAAACAGTCTGAATTTGGACAAACTAGAGTAGGTAAAAGGAACAGTTTGACATTAACCATGTCATCCATCACCAAGGAGACACAGATTAGTGCCAAGACAGATCTTCCTTGGGACGGGAAAAGGGATAGCATATGAGGGAGTACCAGCATTCCCAGCTGTGTGAATCTGTGTGAATGCTTCTTAAGGGACTCGTTTATCTTCACCCCATTCATGTGTACTAAATCAGGGGCTGCAAAACTGGGGTGGGGTGGGATGGGTGAAAAGAGTCTAGGAAAACAGCAGATAGGACTCTTGGAGAACATTAAAGGAACACAGACCATAAATATGTTGCAAATGCTACCCAGAAGTCCACCCATGACCTACTGGTAATGTCTCACCCATGAATCTCCCCAACTGGCTCATGAGCACTCCCAGCTCTCTGTGTGCCTCACCCATATACCATCCTACCCCCATGGCTAGCTCCCCTGCATGTTTCCAGCAGCAGCATGAGCAGGCTTTGGCAGATGGCTAATGAGCACATGCAGAAAATCATTTAAAGCAGTGGGCCAGAGAGAAACCACAAACTTGAGTTGTAGTGCAATCTTTGGGAAAAGAGGCTATCAGTACTCAGCCTGGTGCTTCTCAAGATTCAGAGACTACACATGAGCTTAAGAATTCTGCCACAAAAGAAAGTAAGAAGCATGGAGCAGATGTATTCACAGGATATCCAAGAAACCTCAGAATTCCTTGTAGGGCTAATGGAGATATTTCACTTATGAAGGAGATGATTGCTACTTCAAAGGTGAAGCCAGTAACACAAAATTCCAAGGAACATTTAAAAAGCAAGGAAATATGACACTATCAAAGGATCACAATTATCTTACAGTAACCCAACTCAAAGAGATGGAGATCTCTGATTTACCACATCAAGAACTCAAAATAGCTATTTTAAAGAAACTTAATGAACTACATGAAAGCACAGAAAGCCAGTTCAAGAAAATTGGGGAAACAATACACACACACACTCACATTGAGAAGTTTAATAAAGAGACAGAAATCATAAAAAATTGAAGAGAAATTTTGGTGCTGAATAAAACAATGAATGAAACAAAACAAAATTCATTAGAGAGCATCAACACAAAACTTGATCAAGCAGAAGAAGTAATTAGTGAGATCAAAGACAGGATCTTTGAAATTATCAAGTCATATGAAAATAAAGAAGAATGAAAAAAGAGGAAAAAGTCTACATGATCTAGAAATATTATCAAAAAGATCAATTTGCAATCATTGGATTTCCAGAGGGAGAAAGAGGGAAAGGGGGACAGAAAGCTTATTTAAGAAGAGCTGAGAACATCTCAAATCTAGGGAGAGATTTGTATATCAAAGTTCATAAAAGTCCTAAGTCACCAAAGTAAACTTAAAAAGATCCCCTCCAAGGCACATTTAATAAAAATATCAAAAATAAAAGACAAATAGAGAACCCTGAAAGTAGCAAGAGACAAGAAGCTGCAATTTATTATAAGGCTATCTTAGCAGAAACCTTACAGGGCAAGAGAGCATGAATGATATATTCAAAGTGCTGAAACAAAACCCTGCCAACCAAGAACACTTTACCCAGCAAAGCTATCCTTTGGAAATGAAAGGTAGATAAAGACTTTCCCAGACAAACAAAAGCTGAGGGAGTTCATCACCGCTAGACCTACCATACAAGAGATACTGAAAGGAGCTCTTTAAACTGAAATGTAAGGACACTAATTGGTACCGTAAGAACATATGAAAATATACAACACACTGATTAAGTATATAGTCAAATTCAGAATTCTCTAATACTGTAATATGGTAGAATGTTCAACACTTAACTCTAGTATAAAGGTTAAAGTCCAAATGTATTAAAAATAAAAATAGCTATAGTTTATTAATAAATACAATTTTTAAAAAGGTAAATAGTGACATTGAAAACAAAAGGGTAAAATTTTTGTATATGATTGAAGTTGTTATCAGCATAAAATAGACTACTACATTTATAAAATTTTATGTAAGCCTCATTGCAACAACAAAGCAAAAACCTGCAGTAGATCCCCAAAAGATAAACAAAAAAGAATATAAGCATACCACTACAGAAAATCAATAATTAACAAAAGAAGGCAGAAAGAGATAATGAAAGGAATAGGATACTACAAAAAAGAAAACAGTAACTCCTTACCTATCAATAATTACTCTAAATGTAAATGGATTATATTCTCCAATCAAAAGATATAGAGTGGCTGGATGAATACGAAAGCAAGACCCAACTATATGCTGCCTACAAGAGACTCACTTCAATTCTAATGCTAAAGTGGAGAGCGTGGGGGAAAAAGATATTCCATGCAAATGGAAACCAAAAGAAAGCAGGGTTACTTGTATCAGACAAAATAGACTCCAAGTCAAAAATGGTAACAAGAAACAAAGAAGGTTGTTATATAATTATAAAGGGTTCAATTCATCAAGAAGATATAACAATCATAAATATCAGTATAAGCATATACACACACACACACACGTGTGTGTGTGTGTGTGTGTGTGTGTGTGTGTGTGTATGTATGTATCCAACATACCAGGCTACTTAAATATAGTAGGCAAATACTAAAGAATATCAAGGGGAAAATAGACAACAATACAAGAATAATAGGAAACTTTAATACCCCAAACATTGGATAGAATATCCAGATAGAAAATCAACAAGGAAATGTTGGACTAGATTGATACTTTAGATCAAATGAACATAACAGGAATATACAGAACATTCCATCCAACAGCAGAAGAATACACAGTCTCCTCAAGCACACATGAAACATTCTCCAGACAGATTATACATTAGGTCACAAAACAAGTCTTAGCAAATTTAAGAAGATGAAATTATACCATGTATCTTTTCTAACCATATGTTATGAAACTAAAAATCAATAACATTAGGAAAACTGAAAAATTCACAAATACGTGGATATTTAAAAAGACTCCTAAACAACAAAGAAGTAAAATAATAACTCAAAAGAGAAATAAAAAATATCTTCAAAAAAAATGAAAAACAATATACCAAGCCTAAGGGATGCTGAAAAAGCAGTTCTAAGAGGTAAGTTTATAAATGTCACAGCAAGAAAAAAAAGAGAGATCACAAATAAGCAACCTAATTGTACAACTCAAGAGATGAGGAAAAGAAGATTAAATTAAGCCTAAAGTTAGCAGAATTAAGGGAATAACAAAAGTCAGAGCAGGACCAATGAAATAAAGACTATAAAAATGATCAGAAAAGATCAGCAAACTAAGAGCTGGGTCTTCAAAAAGATAAATAAAATCAACAAACCTTTAGCTAGAATAAGGAAAATAGAAGACTCAAATAAAATCAGAAATGAAAGAGGATATATTGTAAATAATAACAAAATACAAATGATCATAAAGGACTACTGTGAACAATTATATGGCAAAACAATTGGACAGACCAATAGAAAATATGAACAGACCAATAAAAAATGAGATTGAATTAGTAATCAAAAACCTCCCAACAACAAAAAGCCCCAGATCAGATGGATTCACTGGTGATTTCTACTAAATATTTAAAGAATTAACATCAATCCTTCTCAAACTCTTTCAAAAAAACTGAAGAGGAGGGTACATTCCCAAATTCATTTTATGAGTCCAGCAATAAATATCCTGATACCCAAATCAGACACTACCAGAAAAGAAAACTACAGACCAATATCCACAATGAATATAGTTGCAAAAATTCTCAATAATATATTAGCAAGCCAAATTCAACAGCACATTAGAAGAATCATATACCATGACCAACCATAATTTTTCTTTGGATACAAGGCTGATTCAACATACACAAATCAACAAATGTGATGTATCACATTAATTAATAGATATTAAAGACAAAAATCATATTATATCAATAGAAGCAGATAAATCATTTGACAAAATGCAACATCCTCTCATGATAAAAATGGTCAAAAAATGGGGTATAGAGGAAACACATGTCAGCACAATGAAGGCCATATATAACAAGCTCACAGACAGTATCATACTCAACCTTGAATGGTTAAAAGATTTTCCTCTAATATCAGAAACACATACAAATGGCCAACAGGTACATGAAAAAATGCCCAACATCATTAATCATCAGGGAAATGTAAATCAAAACCACGAGGAGATATCACCTCACACCTGTTAGAACAGTTATCATCAAAAAGATAGAAAAGGATAACAAGTGTTGGCAAGAATATGGAGAAAAAGGAACCCTGGTGTGCTGTTGGTAGGAATGTAAACTGGTACAGCCACTATAGAAAACAGTATGGAGGTTTCTCAAAAAATTAAAAGCAGAGTTACTATATGACCTAACACTTCTGTTTCTGGGTGTATATCCATTCATCAGTAGATGAACATTTGAGCTATTTCTACTTTTTGGCTATTTTGAATATTGCTGCTACAAACAATTCTGTACGTGTTATTGTGTGTATGTGCGTTTTCAATTCTAGGGGTGGAACTGCTGGGTCAAATAGTACTTCTATATTTAACTTAAAAATTTTTTTTAATTCTCACCTGAGAATGTTTGTTTGTTTTTTTGTTGTTTGTTTCTTTTTAGGGAGAGAGAAACATCAATTGGTTGCCTCCTATACACACCCGACCAGGGATCAAACTTGCAACCAAGGTATGTGCCCTGACTAGGAATTGAACCTGCAAACTTGGTGTTCGGGATGACGCTCCAACCAACTGAGCCAGGGCTATATTTAATTTCTGAGAAAATGCCAAACTGTTTTCCAAAGTGGCTATACCATTTTATAACCCCACCAGCAATATATGAGGGTTACAATTTCTCCACTTCTTTATTCACACTTGTTACTGTCCTCTTTTATTATAACCATCCTAGCAGGTATAAAGTGGCAGAATCAGGACACTTGTAGGGCATATCCCAAGTGATGGGGTCACAGGGCAAGGCTAGTACAAAGTGGGGAAGACAGCCTGAGGGGTCATGAAGCCCCAGGGTGCAGTGGGGATAGTGCTGGGCTGGCGGGCACCAGGACTGCCTGCAGTGAGAGCTTCTCCAGAGCTCCAAACACTGGGGCCCTGCAGAAGAGCAGACACAACAGGCAGGCTTTCTGGCTTTTCCAGAAAAGTTACAACTTCAAATTGTTATAGATACTTCCCTAACTTTTAAATGTTAGCCATTAACACAACAACATTTACTCATAATAACCTAAATCATATCATGGGAAAACACTGGACAAATCCAAATTGAGAGATATTCCCCAAAATAACTGACCTGTGCTTTTCAAAACTGTCATTGTCATGACCGACAGAGAGACTGGGACACTGTTCCAGATTACAAGAGACTGAAGACACGTGACACGTGAGCTCATTGAATGATCTGCATTTCCATCTGCTCTGACAGGGATTATGGGGACTATCAGTAAAATCTGAGCAAGGTCTGTGGTCAGATAACAGGATTGAGCTTGACTCAACCACTGTGTTAGTTACAGAAGACAACATCCTTGTTTTGAGGAAATATACACTTAAGTATTTAATGGTGAAGGGGCATTACTTCTGTATCTTATGCTTAAATGGTTCATAAAAAATACATAATATATATGCAATATATATTTATCTCTAGATAGACATAGAGAAAGAGCAAGCAAAGAGAATACTACAGAAAATGTGGTAAAATGTTAACATTTATGGAATTGGGGTACTTATAAGTTTGCTTTAAGTGTGAAATATTGTTAAAATAAAAAGTTAAAAATTATTTTCCAAGTCAAACAAAACGCATCTGCCAGTAGGATACTGGTTTCCAATTTCTGGCCTTTGGGAACTTAGGGTCTCAGAAATCCCCTTCCCCAGCCCAACTGGCATGCCTCTGTGGTTGAGTGTCAACCTACGAACCAGGAGGTCATGGTTCAATTCCCCATCAGGGCACATGCCCAGATTGCAGGCTTGATCCTCAGTAGGGGGCGTGCAGGAGACAGCCAATCAATGATTCTCTCATCATTGATGTTTCTGTCTTTCTCTCCCTCTCCCTTCTTCTCTGAAATCAACAAAAATATATTTGAAAAAAAAGACATCTAAAAAAACCAGAAGAAATCCCCCTACATACCACTCGAGGATCTTTTCCCCTCACCCTAACTCTATAACCCCTACCTCTAGAGTCAGGGCAAAGAATCCACAGCAGCCTGGGTATCTGGAAGGACCTCACAAAAACCTAAAAACCTAAAGCCAATTAACACTGGGAAGGGGTGTGATGCCACAGCTCGGAAGCTGGCTTGGCATGCCACCTGGAAGGGCATGGAGAAGGAGGAGGGCATGACAGCTCCAGGAGTGCTGGCAAAACCTGGAACAACAACGCTTATTTCTCCCATTTCTGTCACTAAGCATATCCCTAGGGGATTAATCACCAACCTCACACACGACAGCATGATTCTCCTTGTCTTGGGCCTCTATTAGTTCAGCCAGAAAGTATTCGCCATAAGTTGCTCTCAGAATTGTGTCATGTTGCATAAATATTGGCATGAGATCATCATGATCTTCCACCCTGTTTAACAGAAAGACTTAAGTTCAGTGTTCTTTCTTTAAAAGGAGCACCTATGTGCCAGACCCTGTTCTAAATGCCAGGAATACAACAACATACAGGTGAAATGAACTCCCACTCTAATAGGAGAAACAGATGATAAAAATGTAACAAACACATCACTTCACACATTTCAACAATGACAGCGCTTTGGGATGGAGAGTGATGGGGTCGAGTGATCAGGTAAGACCTACCTCTCTGAGGAGGGATGTCAGAGTTGGTACCTGAATGAGAAGGAGAGGAAGCTATGAGGAGACCTGGGGTAGAAACTTCCTGGCAGAGGGAACACACTCAGCATGTTTGGTTGTGAAAGGTAGAGTAGCTTATCATGAGCCAAAGAACAAGATGCTGGGAATAGCATTGCCCAAATGTGTTCCAAAGAACACTGCTTCTATGGCATTGTCCCCAGAATCCTCTTCCTCCCCCCAAAAGAATCCCTGCGATATCTCGACACTTCACATGGAGGGGGAAATGCTGACTTAAAGGCAATGAAGTTCTGCTCACCATCCATTCTCAGGACCCTCTGACCTTGACAACCAATGTGTGTGTGCATGTGTGTGTGTGTGTGTGTGTGTGTGTGTGTGTGTTGGAGAGAGGACCCAAGAACCAGATTTATGGCAGCATAGTGATGCTAGCCTTGGACCCATTTTGCTGCCATATTTAACATTCTTTCCTTTTTAGTACTCATTGGCCACTTCTGGTGTTAACGTCAATGCAGGTCATGTCCCCAACCCAGGAACATGCTCTTCAAGGATAAGGGGGAGTTCTGTGTTTCTCTGTAGCGAAGACTCTGTCCTTGACCCAACTCTGGCCAGGACACTCTGAGCCCTCTTCTCAACAGGCCTCAACCTTGGCCTGTAAAGACCTGAATAAACACTAACATATTTTCTAACAGCTTACGGCCACATTCCTAGGATGGCCGTAGCCCCCCTTAAAGTGTCTCCCAGAGAATGCTTAAGGCTGCCAAAAAAAATGTCCTGTTGGTTCCAGCCAACACCTGTGGATAGGACCCCTGTCTCCAAGTCTCTGTGGGGGAGGGGGGGAGAGTGACTTCAATAAGTGCCAGTTAGCAAACTCAGGTGGTTTTCACTTGGACCAATCCCCCCTTCCCACTTCATATAATTTTTCCCTTCCCTGCTTCTATTGGGCCCCTATGGAGACCTCCTTCTCCATTTAAAACTCCTACTCACCTCTGTACAAACTGAAGTTGAATTCAGTTTATGTTGAACTCTTTTCCCCATGGCAACAGTTATTACTGATTAAAATCTGTCCTTACCACTTTAATCAGTGTCTGGCTTTGCTTACATTTCACATCTGCATGCACTGTAGCCTGCAGCACAGGTGCAACAATGATGGCCAACATGGATGGGATCCTTATCATATGCCAGGACCTTGTCCAGTGTTCTGCATGCACTGAAGTGCCGTAGCTAAGCCTGCTTTTCAGGTGAGAGACATGTGGCCTCAGAGGGTGTATCTGGGAGTGAGCTCACAGCCCCACACTGGCAGCTCCACAGCCCTTCCACTCAGCCTCCTACTCCACTTGCTGAGAAACCTGCCCAGTCACTTTAACATTATGCATCTACAAAAGGGCCAGGGCAAGGATAGAGGGGAGGATACAATGTGGTGATGCAAGGGTGAAACTGACACCCTCAAGTTCAGTCTCTGGCAGGCAGTAAGCCCCCAGCAGCATTTGCTCCTAAAAGACTTCACAGACCCCTGTTCCGTGCCAGGAATCACTGTCAGCTGACTCTACCTGAGCACCCAGGACCTCAGCTGAAAGAGCTCCACTGCATTCCAGAAACCACTGGCTTTCCCACTTAGCAACCTGCCAAAAGGGTGCTAACAGCTCTAGCCTTGTTGACTCAGTAGCTAGAGCATCAGCCTCTGGACTGAGGGTCTAGGGTTCAATTCCGCTCAAGGACATGTACCTCAGTTGCAGGCTCGATTCCTGGCCCCAGTCGGGTGCCTGCTGGAAGTAACTAATCGATGTGTCTCTCTCACATCGATGTTTCATTCTATCTCTCCTCCTCCCTTTTATTCTCTCTAAAAATCAATGGAAAATATCCTTGGTTGAAGATTAATAACAAAAAAATGATGCTAACAGAAGTGGCTTTACTCTGTAACAAGTCCTGGATCATATTAGTTTTTTAAAAAGATTCTAAGAGAGAATAGCCAACAAATCCATTTTCAAACATTTTGAGAATCTGCATCAATATTTAGTAAAGAGACAATTTTTTAAAATTACGGGGAAATAACCCAATATCCTAATAATTTTCATTTTAAGTTGATCAAGACTGCTACAACCCAAGGAACCCCAAAACAAACTATGTACATGGCCTTATCTATATGATGCACACAAAAATATTAACCTATGGATATAAAAATCAGGAATAAAAGTTCAGAGAGACCCAGAGCTGTAAGACTAATCATGAGCCCACAATAGCCCATTAACAAAGTTATCCATAATCATACCTCAATACTAGTTCTTCTGGGAAAAATAAGAGGAAACACCTAAATTGTGGCATTTTAAAGAGTCTCTCCCTTAGCCCTTCCCCAAAATGGGTAAAGAGGAACTTGTTCTGTTGAATGCATTCCTTGGGGTAATTGATAATTTATGATCTTGCATCAGCCCCCAGTGCTAATGATAAAGTATGACATCAGCTTCACAGAGTCTCAAATGGCACATGACAAAGTCTAGCCCCACAGAAACAAAGCACCCTGGCTACCAAAAACAATTCATCCATCAACATGTTTAAATCCAAGCACTCGGCAGTGAGCACCGCCTGCCATCAGGAGGAGAGCCAGGACTTCCTGTGAATTCCTTCTGCACAGGAGAGCCAGGTGCCCCTCACCTCTGAGGCACAGCATGTCAGTAGTGATGACTGGTGACTGTGGAAGGTTGAAGTTCACCAGCATATAGTACAATGGGAATGGCACCATTCTCTAAGTGAAAAGTGGCATTCCTTATTTCTTCCATTCAGTACAAGGCTTGGAGAAGGCAACCATGTGCTTGTTAACATAATCCCTTAGAGAAGATTTCTTTTTAACTTGTTTGGAGGAAACAAAAGGCCTATCCCATATGTAGAGACTAATTGATTGCTCAGGCACCTAAATGTCCGTCAGACTCTGAGAAACATGCCAGATGAAAATGGAGTAAAATTCAAACTTAAGAAAATCAACTGCCTCTCAAGAATACTGTATCTCACTTGGGGTATGGATGTCCCTTAAACCCAGGAGAAGGCCAGATGAAAAGTGACCGGGACCTGATGGCTCTCACTGGCTTCCTGGGAGGTAGGGACAAAAAAGAACACACTCACTCGTCATTCCTACTATAATGTCAGTTAGCTGGGCTTTCAGGAGCATTGTGCTGCCTGGACTCCACAGACCTTCCCCAGGTGGCTGACACAGTCTCTCAGTGACAGGCAGATTAAGATTGCTTCAATGTCTCAGCATCCTGTCCACTCTGCTGTATAATTACAATCCTGGAGGAAAACCTACAGGCAACCCTCACTCCAGTGCAGGAAGTGCACATATTCTTGCCAGCAAAGAAACCATTGCAAATTCTCAGATAGAAGGTTCACACTTAAGGACTATGACAGCAGCAGCAGCAGGCCACCTATGCATTCAGAATATTGGCAGGGCTGCCGCTCTCCTATCTGATGGTATTTTGCACATCCAGAGAGGATTTGCATTTCATTAGCTAGACTTAAAAGTGTAGCATTGAAGAAGTGCTTCTGATATCACTTTAAATGACACGAATATCATTTTTCTTCAAGCCTGAGTGTGTGTGCATATGTATATTTTAAGAAATCAATGAATGGCCCTGGCCGGTGTGGCTCAGTTAGTTGGAGTGTAGTCCCAAACACTAAAAGGCTTCTGGTTTGATTCCCATTCAGGGCACATACCTAGGTTGAGGGTTTGTTTTGGTTCCCCACTGGGGTGCGTGTGAGAGGCAAGGATCACTGTATCCCTCACATCAATGTTTCTCTTTCTCTCTCCCCGCCTTGCCCTCTCTCTAAAATCAATAAACATATCCTAGAATGAGGATTAAAAAAAAAAAAAGAAATCAATGAATGAGCAAAATAATTCATAGAGGATCTAATTTAGTGGTAGTGCTAAACAATGCAGTATATTTTAGCTAAACCAACCTTTGAATACAGAAAACCAACCATGAATACAGTTTGAACCTGGGGAAGGAGAAACTCCAGTTGACACATTTTTTTCTTAGAGGTGCAAAACAAAGCACCTTTTTCTTTCCAAGATCTCTTATGACCTCTAGTGGTCTTTCAGAAAATCAAATCTACCATTCCTAAACTTATTCCACTTTAGTACTTTAAAATGGATTTTTATTAGTTTAATAAAATAAATTTTATAACAATTTAGCTTCTACTCCTTGGAAAATATCATTCTTTAAAAATTACAAAGAATTTGAAACCTTACGTGACTTCAGAGCATATTCAAGACCAATTAAAGGCCCCTGCCGTTGACACTATCAGGATCTGACTCAAAAGTCTATCTGGGCACAACATGGCTGCAGCTGGACTGTTAACTAGTTCTATTGGCTGGGTACCAGGACTCCCAAAGATTGATGGTGAAATTCCTAACTGCTAAACCCTTCTTTTTGAAGGCTTGAGGATATTCATGACGTAAGCATCAGAACGTCCATTTATATGAAGTTGCTCAGAAGTCCAACTTAGGTAGATTCCTAAGAAGCATGAGACTATCAGATGCTTAATAAAACCAGATGCTTTGAGAGGTGAAAAGTTAGTATTTATAATCCACCAACCTTATGTTTTAAAAGTCCTAAGTTTTATTTCATCTACTTTAAAGAGTAATGATGTTGACGTAATTTGGTTAACCAGTGTCATCAAAAAAGCAGTGGGCCATTTTAGTTACAGTAGTCCCCCCACCCTTTTTCTGTGGCTGTGTTTTCCATGGTTTCAGTTAAACTGCAGTCAACTGGGGCCCAAAAATATTAAATGAAAATTTCCAGAAATAAGCAATTCATAAGTTTAAATTGTGTGCCACTGTGAGTAACATAATGAAATCTTCCCACCCTGAATGTGAGTCATCCTTGGTCCAGCGAATCCACACTGTACACGCTAACCTGTCCGACAGTCACTTAGTTTCAGTTATTAGATTGGTTGTTAGAGAGAGCCCACATTCACATAGCCTTTCTTACAGCATATTGTTACAGCTGCTCTATTTCATTATGTTACTGTTGTTATCTCTTACTTGCCTAATTTATAAATTACACTTCATAATAGGTATGTATGTACAGGAAAACATAGTATAGAGTTTTGTACTATCACAGTCTTAGGCAGGGGGTTTTGTCTTGGGCTATATGCCCTGGGGACAAGGGGAAGGGACTAATGTACTTGACAACACTGACTGACAGCACATAATCCTTTCCTGGTGAGTCCTTCCCTACCCCCATGATCAGATGTTCTTAAATTATACTTTCCTGAAGGGCAGCAGGGTCTAATTTACCTGTGCTGATACTAACAAGAGAAACTTCATAAATCAGAAAGGAGGATCTGTAAGGTCTGAGCGAATCAATTAAAAATGTTATTTCACTCACAAAATTCCTTTTCTTCAGAATGTGTTTGGCCTGTATTAGCATTTGAATCCTAATCCAAAGGATTTTATAAAGAGAGAATGACAATGTGAGTATTTAGCTGTGAATAAGAAGTAAAGAAAAATAATTTTCTACGAGGAATTTTCTTCTTGTTCTAAATTAAGTGAATAACTTGTATCTGAACTTATTCTTCTCCTCAGTAATCTTATTTTAGACACATGCTCTCTGGATTTCAGAATGCAAAGTAAATGCTTTACATGAAGAGTAAAAATGGAATCACTTTACATTGTTTGCAAAATGTTCAACATCTGCCTCCCTCTTTTTGCTTTCCTTCATCACCAAACTTCTCTAAAGAGCAGTGAGTATGACCTTGCCTTAACTTCCTTAGCTCTATTCAACTCACTGAAATTTGATTAACAGTATCCAACTCTGCCCTTCAGGGAGGGGCAAGATGCGTCCCCAAACCAAGTAAGTGGTCAGAAGTAGGGCACTGAGTGGCCAAGGCTGGCACAAGGGAACCAAGGGGATGAGCTTGGAAGGAAGCTGAGGTCCAGACCTTGGGGAAGGCAGAGTTCAGAGCCATAAGAATAAGGCAAAAAGAGGAGAAGCAAATTAGGACAAGGTGGGGTTGGGGCTGCAGTCTCGGGGAGAAGCCAGTGTCAGGGCAGGCAGCTACCCTCCCTCTCATGCAAAGTTCACTCAACTTCTCTTTAATAGCTATGGAATTATTCAAGTTATTAATTTATCTCAAATGAGTTTTGGTAGTTGGTGTTTTTCAAAGATTTGGCCCATTTTCTCTAAATTGTTGAAGTTAAACAGTTGTTGCAGCGCTCCCTGACCCTTTAATGTCTGTGGAGCCTGTAGTGGTGTCACCACTTTTATTCCTGGTATTGCTGATTTGTCTTCTTTTTCTTGATCAGTCTGGCTAGAAATCCATCAATTTTATTCAACTCATCTGTGCCTTTTTAAATTTTCAAATCCAATGGCCTCTCTTTTATACTCAAATTATTTAACTGCCCTTCACTGTTTGCCACTTCAAGAGTCTTTGACTTCTGCAACACTCCTTCCCCTCTCTTTGTTTTCTTTCTTATTATCAGTAGCAGTTCATTTTCATCTTTCAATATCCTGCTGGACAATCTCCTTTACTCTCATGATATACTCACTCATGAGAGGACCTGTATTTCCAAATCTCTCCTGTCCATCTAATGCTATTATTTCTACTTTCAGCTAATGAACCCTGATAGCAGTTCCCCGAAACCTGAGTCATCATTAACTCATTTTCATTCTTGAACTTCTCCATCCAAATTGCATTTTTACTGATCCATTCCCCCCTGGATTTCTTTAACTTGTCCAGGCCTAAATTTCAGCCGGCTGCTCTGTGCTCCTCCTCTATAAGCCACTGACCACACGGAAATCAGTTACCTCGTAACATACAGAGCATATCATGCCTTTCTTCTTCAGTGCTCCCTGCTGGCTCCAAGATAAAGCCTTCTCATAACCGTACTTCTGCTATCCACAATCTGCTCTTTCTCCCCATACCTTGAACAGTAGCTGTGCCTGTTAACCTGCCTGGCAATAGACCGTGTGCTTTCCTGTCTCCATGCCTTTGCTCCTTCTGTCACTCTGACTGAACTCTGACTCAACCTTCCTGACCAGATTGAGAGGTTATCGTAACATTTACTAAAATGCATAGATATTAAGAATGCAGTTTGGCCCGGCTGGCCTGGCTCAGTGGTTGAGCGTCAATCAATGAACCAGAAGGACACAGTCCATTCCCAGTCAGGGCACATGGCTGGGCTGCGGGTTCAATCCCCGGTGTGGGGCAGCCAATCCATGATTCTCTCTAATCATTGATGTTTCTCTTTCTCTCTTTCTCTCTCTCTCTCTCTCTCTCTCTCTCTCTCTCTCTCTCTCTCTCTCTCTCTCTCCCTTCCTCTCTGAAAGCAATAAAAATAAATTTTTTAAAAAAATACAGTTTGATGAATTCTAAACCACAATCAATATACAGAACATTGTCATCACCTCAGAATTCCATCATGTCTCTCCCTGTCTCACTCTTCCCTCCACTGGAGGCAACCACTGGCCTGATTTCTCTCTGTACAGTTAGTCTTGCCTGTTTTGTACATCGTAAAAGTGGGATCAACAGTATATGGCCTTTGTCTCCATGTTTGCCTTCTTTCACTCAGCATAACCTGAGATTGATCCATGCTATTATTGTGTGATAAGTACTCCATTCCATTTGAAAATATAAAGATTTAACTGTTGATGGACATTTAGCCTTTTTTTGGGGGGGTGGGGTGGGAAGGTTGTATGAAGCTGTCTTTACCCCTTTCTGTTTTACCCTCTTCCAAGCTACATAGCAGTTTATTGTGGGTGGTTCTCTCTCCCCCACATAACTATAGTAGTAGTAGTAGTAATAATAATAATAATAATGATAAAAATAAATTTCCTTAAGCATTTACAGGTGATGGGAAATGTGCTAAGGAATTGATTTTCATCAGCTCATCCAGTCAACACAGTGGGCACTATGGTTGCACCCACTGACAGAGAGGAAATTGAGGCTTGGAGAGGCTGGTTCCTTTTTTAAGTGAACCCATCAGTTAGTATCAGAACCAAGATCAGAATCTATATTTACCTCACGTCATTATTACAGATTCTTAACAATTATGCTGTAATACTACATGCCTGGTAAATAGTAGGTCTCAGGTTTTTAAGATTTTAATTCAATATTTTCTAGAGAAATTGAGCACTTATCAAATATGACAACAGTTGACCCGAGAAGATACAATTTATTCTTCACTGATAAAAGCCAAGCAACTACGCCTGTGAAATGGTTTCAGATGCACTCTTATCTCAAAACAGCCCTTCTATTTTGATCACAACTTTGTGAGTCAAAACTCTGAGGGGACACAGCTGGGCAGTCCTTCCTTGGGGTCTCTCAGGGCTCTACAGTCACATGTTGTCTGGGCTGCAGATACAGGGGGGCTCTCCTTGCCTGGATGTCCTTGCTGGCTTATTCACAGGGCTGTCAGCCAACGCTGTCAGCAGGAACCCTGCTGGCCTACTGACCCGAGGGCAACATGTGACCTTTCCAGCATATTGGTCTCAGGGCAGTCAGACTTCTATGCCTCATTCCCTGCAGAATGAGAGTCCCAAGAGAACTCCCGAGAAACCTAGCCTCAGAAATCACAGAGCCGCCTTTCCACCATGCTGTATGGGTTGAAAAAGTCACAATCTGGCCCTAGCCAGTTTGGCTCAGTGGATAGAGCGTCAGCATGCAGACCGAAGGGTCTTGGGTTCGATTCCGGTCAAGGGCACATACCTCAGTTGCAGGCTTCTCTCTAGCCCCGGCCCTGGTCAGGATGTGTGTAGGAGGCAACCAATCGATGTGTTTCTCTGACATCTATATTTCTCTGTCTTTCCCTCTCTCTTTCCCTCTCTCTAAAAATCAATGGAAAAATATCCTCGGGTGAGGGTTAAAAAAGAAAAAAAAGAAAAAGTCACAATCTGGTCCAGATAGAGAGGGACACAGACCCCACCTCTTGATGAGAGGATGGTAAGGCCACATTGCAGGAGCGCTTGCAGGATGGGAGGTGGGGTTGCAACCCTCTTTGGGAAACAAACTCGGGCATAGCCATCTCCTTAAGATTGCTGAGCTCGGAGGCATGTCTTGTGGGCCACTTATGGTAAAGACCTTCGACTTAGACACCCCTCTTGGGGGCCCACACAATCATCATCCACTGAATGCTAGAAAATAAGTGGGCTCTACTAGGAAAACTAAATAAGTAGATTCGTTTTTATTTACTTATTTATAGGCAGATTCATTTTTAGATTTGTTTTAAAGTTATTTCACTCAGCTTTGGACAAAAAAACTATGTGTTTTCAGAAACCCATAAGTAGTATATCTACAACTTTCCCGGCCACACATCACCAAATGAGTTTCATCAGACATTTAGTTCCACAAATTATGTCATCAAGAGGCACTGTAGACATCTTCAAATGAAGTCATGCTTATGGGTATTCCAAAACAATTTAATCCAAGCTGTTCCTACTTACAGTAAAATTGACAATTTTAAAACTCTTCACAAGACAACTGTCAGGGTGAAGCTTAGGTGACCAAAGGCACTGCTGCAACCTTACCTGGCTTTGCGAATGTGCAGCTGAGGGTAATGGCTGTGCCTGTGACATATATGCACAGCAAAGTCCTCATCAAAGGTCAGATTCGGAATGTTCCCCACTTGGTCAAACACAGTTATCAGAGTTGAGCCTAAATCACAAGAGACAGAGAAATGTGGCCTCGTTTTACCAAGGAATAACTAGAACTTCAAAACACAGTGTAGTTCCCATTCTCAATTGTGCTTTAAGTGCTGTAGTCACAGAGGGCTGGTGTACATTGTGGACCTGGAGGTCATCCTTAGTTCCCATTCACCACGGCCCCATTTAAACATGAATTTCCTGTTCCCAACCAGGGCAGAGGTAGTTGAGCAGACCTTACCGAGGCTCATGTAGGCAGGCACGATGAGAAAGATGAAGTTCAGCTCTGGCACCGCCTTAAACACAGACCTGACGAGGGAAAGAAAGGGCGGGTGAGTGTTAACAACCAAGCAATCCCATTAGCTGGCACCTAATTGAGACAAATGCCTTCACTAAGCAGATGAGGGGTCCCAACCTCCCTCTGCCCCCCTTTGCCCCCTGCCTGCCAAGGCAAGAACATCTTCCAGGTAGTTTCTTCTTCTCTACTTTTCCTTGGGTTCCCCAGCCCTTTCCTATCTGCTCCATGGGGGTAGAAAGAATAAAGGCTGCCATGTTCATGCAGCACACCAGATTTCTGCGAATATTAACCTTTGACCTGGCATCTGGAAGGTCTGGTGTGACATTTCAAGTGTGACTTGAAAGCTGAACCCCCCTCCCAATGTCTGTGCAGGCTGTCAGTGACATATCACCATCACCCAGGGAGCCCCGCTGATCATATTTCAGCATGTCCTATTATTCAGGATGCTTCTGCAGTCTGTCATGTTAATAAACATTTCTAAAGCTAGGACTGAGGAAAACTTTAGGAACATCCATCCAAACCCGTGATTTTCTTTCAGCAGTATCACTGCTCTCCCATAAATGCTACACCTCAAAGAGTTCCATGTCCTTTAAAGATATTTTAAAACTACAGGCCCTCCATATCCACAGGTTCTACAGCTGTGGATTCAATCAACCACAGATAAAATATTTTTTTAATGTTACATTGCTGCTGGCGTGTACTATGTAGTTAGGCCTACAATGGTTGCATCTGTACTGAACATGTACAGACTTTTTTTCTTGTCATTATTCCCAAAGCAATACAGTAGAATAGTCACATAAGCATTTCCATTGTATTAGGTATTATAAGTAACAGATGATTTAAAGCAGCCATTGCCAACCGGCGGTCCATGGACCACTGGTGGCCTGTGAGGTCCAAATGGTTGGCGACCGCTGATTTAAAGTATACAGGAGGATTGTGTAGAATATACACTGAGTGGCCAGATTATTATGATCTCTGAACACATAATAATCTGGCCACTCAGTGTATGTCCTATGTAATAAAAGGCTAATATGTAAATTGTCCCCTCGACCAAGAGTTAGACCAGCAGGCAGGCCGGCCAACCGCCTATGTCCCCTCCCACTGGCCAGGCTGTCCGGACCCCACCCATGCACAAATTCATGTACCTGGGCCTCTAATATATATATATATATATATATATATATATATATATATATATATATATATATATACACACACACACACACACTGAGTGGCCAGATTATAATGCGTTCAGAGATCATAATAATCTGGCCACTCAGTGTAGGTAAATATTGTGCCAGTTTATATAAGGGATTTGAGCACAGCAGCTTTGGGTACCCGCAGAAGTTTCTAGAACCAGTCCCTCTCGAGGGATGACTGTATCCACATGGTCTCTTTCATGTCATTTTGGCATTAATGTGTCTTGTCTATGGTGCTGCTGCCAGCCCCCAAGAAATGGTCTGCAAGGCCCCAGCCACTTACCGAATTATCTCTTTGCAACAGCCAATAGAATACTCGTCCACAGCCACAAAGAGGTGCATGAACAATGTGTTCAGAGGCTGCAGAAGAAAAAAGAACATAACTATGGCTGAGTGAGCAATTGGGCTATGTTAGAGCAGAGTGGGAGGTATGAGGGGGATTTGGTCACAGACACAGAGCAGCACTGTGTTTGTGGATATTTTATGTCTAAAGTGATGAGATGCCCAGGCAGTGTTCTCCCGTACTCTGCTCACCGCCTTCTGTCCTCCTAGCTCAGAATTATTCAAGGTAACAGGGATCCTAAATGAGTCCAATGCGACTGGCTCTTATTCCTGCCCCCACAAATGGCCTGTGGGCAGGGAGGTGCCTGCAGGGGAGTGAAATCGATTATTAACTCAGTAGTCTTGTCCTCGGGGGTGTCGATGCCAAGTGAAAGACAATCACCCTTTCCCTGGGGCTCTTGAGTAAGCAGCTGCTCCTCTATTCAAGTGACATGAGGGAAAGAGTCTCTTATGAATTTGAAGGATGGAAGGCAGATGCCACTTATGAATCCAATGGCTTGTTTTGTTCAACATTCCCAGAGACAGAATCAAATATTACTCTTGGGATTCAGAAAACCTGGGAGCTGAAAACTCCCAAGTAGCAAGATTCTAACATGACTTTCAGGTTAAATTTTTCAAGTTTTTAAAGAGCTATGTCTTGGAACTTCTGAAGACTTCTTAAGTGCTCTAAATAATGAGTAGTTGGTCTATCTATCCACAGGTTCGTCTGCTCAACTCAGTACCCCTGGGCAAATCTGCAAATCGGGAGATCATGTGAGGTGGCTGGTTGGGGAGGGTAGTGCTACCCACGTCAGGACAACAGAAGCACTGTCTGTGTTCCTTGTTTCCTGAGCAATTTTATAGATGGCCTGGGGCCACCACCTGCACATCCATGTGCCTTGGTCTCCCCTGCCGTTGGATGGTGTGTGCCTTAGAACACTTGGACATAAAATGGCTTGAGAAGTATCGTGAATTTGGTTTATCATTTCAATGGTCATCTCATGAGTTTATGGGTGACCATGGAGATGATAAAAATGATTCATTGTACTTGAGATGCTGGTTACTTTAGGCAAGTTAATGAGAGAATATTTTTAAAATATTGCTGGGTATGATACAAAATTGTAAATGTTCTCCTGGGCCATAGCTGAAACCTTTGAGATTATCTCTTCTTCCACCATATAGAAATTATTTACATCTCAAACAGATAAACATCCATATGTTAATCACTGTTCTTACAGAATTATAAAATAGAAAGTCAATCAAAGATACAGCATTGAATGAAAGAATCTTTCTGCACTATTTCCAAGTTTGAGATTAATTTTTCTGACAATGGTAACTGAGTGGACAGGGTAGTGGGGTAGAGAAGAGCATAGAGGACAAGGGAAGACACCATGTAGCTGAATATGTGCTGGATAATGTGCCAAGTGTGCATGTGTGTGCATAGGGGTGTGTGTGTGTGTGTGTGTGTGTGTGTGTGTGTGTGTGTGTGTGTGTGTGTGTGTATGCATTTGTGGGAGATGAACTCACTCATGAACTCAAGTGACCTTCCCCAGGGCTCTGGGGACATGCTATTGAATTCCACTGACAGGCAAGTGTGCTGCCCATAGAAATGGAGGCCAGATGCGGGCCTGGCTCTGGCAGGTGGAGGGCAGGAAGGGCTCAGATTTGGCACCAGTCACCTGGGCCCAACCCTGGGAACTGCTGACCTGGCCCCTATTTGCCAACAGGTTGTCAGATGCCCTCAGCTAGAAGACATCACATGAGACATAGTCCACAAAGACACTTTGAAAATTATAGTGTGACAGGAATCTGAGGCTGTTGTCATTATTACAGAGGCAAAAAGTTGGAAGGTGCCCTTCCAATACATCAAAAACTTTGGATACAGATAATCGGAGCACAGGGTGGAGACCAGAAAGCAGATTTAGTGACACTCCCACTAATTCCTTGCTCCCAGTCCTCATCAGCAGAGTATGGCCTAGGCCTGGCCAGCAGCTGTCTGATCTGGCTATTACCTACCCTTTTCTATACCTACAGACCTACCTTTCCTCCCCGCCAGCTAACTTCATTTCTAACTGCCATGATGTCACATATTTTCTGTTGTGAGTTTTGAACTGCTCAGTCCAAAACTGAAAAGACATATATGTAAGCACAGGGCCTCCCTTCAAAATGAAGACGGTTCTAATAAGCATATGCATGAATGCTTACTGTGCATGGGAGTTCCTTGTCGAGCTCCTTGAACATGTACACCCACTCATCCTGGTTGGCCACATTCCAGTTGGGATAGTCCACGAAGGTGGCGTGGGCCATGATCTCCTCCTTGTCATTACAGAGAGTGATGGCAAGGTTTGCCTTCTCCCTGTGGAAAGCAATAAAATTGCACACACATAAGATTGTGGAAAATGAGATGAAGATGTCATTTTCTCAAACCCATTTGGCTACTGGAGCTCAGCAACCACTGCATTAGGTCTGATAACCACTGAAAGAGGTGGAAGCAATATGACAGCCCAACTTTGGGAATAGATCTTTCAGGACATCTGGCATTATCGACTACATTTTTACTGAAAATCATATTTCATTAGAAAGCCATTACATTTATGAAATGAATTGTCCAATACCCTTCCCTTGGAGACTGGCTGGGAAAATTGGTTGATTGTAAAGTTTCTCCTGCCCATTCCATGTTGCCTATACCCTTGTTAGCCTAAACATGTGCAGTTAGTGTGGCCAGCTGTCCCAGTTTAACCAGGACTGATGTGTCCAGTACATGGGACTGTCAGTGCTACAACCAGAAAAGTCCTGGCAAACTGGGATGAGTTGTTCACCTGCGTGCAGCAGCATTCTTAACAATTTCTCCAAACCCTGAGCTTATTCTTATGGAATCGGAGCATTAGCAATATACCTGATCTACCTGCAGAAATGGAACCCCACAAGTTAGTGAAGACAAGGGAGGAAAAGCAGATCTTCCGATTCCTCTGGTGGCTGTCCCAGAGGGACATTTTGATGGTCCCTCCCAACAGCTACTCTGGCATGTGGCCCGTCATGGCAGCAAGAGCTATGACTTACAGATAGCATACATGTTCCTTCCTGGAGAACCATTTGTATATAAATTGAAATGCAATTTTCACTTTCTTAGCTAAGTGAAATCGACTGATATCTTAAGTTGGAGGGGGAAAATTTTTTCCATATTCCTTCAAAAAACAAAGAAGGCAGAAGTTACCCATTTCTTATTAAGGGGGATAGATGAGAAGACAGCATATAACTGAAGGAGAAGAGGCAATGGGGATAATAGAGAGAAAATTATATATACTCTCCAGTTACACATTTATCACCCAAATATTGTATTGTCAATTCAGTAAATAATTAGAAAGTACTCACAAGTAAAAAGAGAAAAAATAATTTAAAAAATTATCCTTGATACCACCTCCCATAGATAATCAACCTTTGTCAACATTTTGGTGTCAAGTTCTCCATATCTGCCTTGTTTTCAGGCAAGCCATACATTGAAATGTGCTTTGTGTGTTTTTTAAAATAAAATAGCACAGCCCATAACTGTTGGTAGCCTGTTGTTTGCTTTTCCCCACCTGACAGAATATTATTTTCCAAAGAGCAGTCTCTCACACACAAGTACTTCTTGTTCCAATTTTCTGTCTTTAAACCTGTTCATTTTGGCTTAAATACATATATTTTAATAGAAAATTTACATGACTATCATAAATGGAAAACCAGTATCCCTTGCTAGAAAGAGAGAATAACTATAAACATAAAGACATAACATTTAAAACAAAAATGTCCTGTGCATGTATCAAGTCAAATCACCTTGGATACCACCAGAGGTAGGGGCATCTTTGGGAAACATTGTGCTAGGGATGCTGATCTCAGCACCTACAGCCTCCATCCCCTCTCATAGGAAGTCACATCCCACAGCCACAAGGGACTCCACCAAGGGTGCACCCAGCCCAAGGGCCCCACCAAAACACTGGCTATCATGGAGAAAAGGCAGCAGACTACTCTCAGGTCCCAATATTACATCATTCACACACAGGACTTCTCAGCAGAAGAATGCACCCCCAACCTCTCCAGATGACTCACTGAAGCCCTGCAGAGGCTCCCTCCAACTCCTGGTCTTCTTCCCCAGGCTCCCAGAGCTTCATACTGAGAGTTCTCACTCTAATTCGGGTGAGAAAATGCCCAGGGCATATGCATGTCAGCCATGATGATGGTGGTGGTGGAGGAGGAGGAAGTGGGCAAGAGCAGAGACAGGGCAACCGCCACCCCTTCAGGGAAGCAAGGGAAATGTGTTCCTGGAATCCCAATTAGAACTTAAAATGCATTTATCCACGGGAACCCAGGATGGTGGTTGGGTTCAATAGTACAATTAGCTCAGTACTGTATGACACAGACATTATAGATTAAACTAGAGGCCCAGTGCATAAATTCATGCACAGGTGGGGTCCCTTGGCCTGGCCGGCGATTGAGGCCTATGGGGGGGGGGGGGGCAGCTGGCCAGGTGGAGGGACCGTGGGAGGTTGGCTGGGGGGGAGGGGCCACAGGAGGTTGGCTGGCCAGGGGGAGGGGCTGTGGGAGGTTGGCTGGTAGGGGGGCTGGGGGGGGGAGCTATAGGAGGTTGGCTGACCAAGGGGGTGGGGGAGGGGCTGTGGGAGGTTGGCTGGCTGTGGGAGGTTGGCTGGCTGGGGGGAAGGGGCTGCGGGAGGTTGGCCAGCCACAGGAGGTTGGCTGTGGGAGCGCATTGACCACCAGGGGGCAGCCCCTGCATTGAGCGCCTGCCCCCTAGTGGTCAGTGCGCATCATAGTAACTGGTCAACCAGTTGCTCCGGTCATTCGGTCATAACGGTCAGTAAGGCTTTTATATATATAGATAGGATTTTGTAGGTTGGCCTGGAAAGCCAGCCACAAATAACTTGGTTTCATTGGGAAAATGCACTGCAATTTCCAAATGGCTGACTGCAAAATGTTAACTTCTGCAGCATTATCCCTTGCACGTATAATTTCCACTTCTTGCTCTATGAACAGAATTCTGATTTCTATTGGTGAATAATATCTTTGAACTTTAACATATTTTGTGTAAAATATGTGTGTGTGTTTAGAAGGCCTCCTTTGGTTATAATTTGGCTTATTATAAAGAATAAACCAGCTTTAAAAACACGCCTTCTCCCTCTACCTTTTTGCTCTTCTCCCTTCTTCGCTCCCACAGTGATTTTTACTTGTCCTAGAGGTGATATCATAACTAATTTTTTGTTTACTTGATCTCCCATTTATTAAGAAAGGTATTTTAAAATCTCCAATTATGAAAGTGGGTATATCTATTTCATCTTTTGTTTCTATTACTTTCTGCTTTATTTTAGGACTGTGTCATTAGTAGCATACAAGTTTAAAGCTATCACACCTCTCTAAAAATCTAAACCCTCTTTAGCTGTATGATGCTTTTTGCCCTAACGTATATTTTGTCTACTACTTATATAACAACACTAGCCTTTTTTAAGTGAGATGTGCTTTGTGTGTTTTTTAAAATAAAATAGCACAACCCATAACTGTTGGTAGCCTGCTGGCAGTCTTTTTCCCCCCAGTATTTTGACTTTAAACACTTCTGTGCCCTTGTATCTTAGATGTTTTTCAAACACAAAAATATGACTGAATTTTGTTTTGTTTTATTTCAGCCAATCTGCCCACCTTTATCTTTTAACTGAAGATTTTTTCCCAAATAAATTTATTGAAATTAGTGACATAGTTGAATTTTTTTCTATCTTCCCATTATGTGATTAACATGTCCCACATTTTATTTCATTTTTCTTTTTCCTATCTTGCCTTCTTTATTCAGAGTTTGTTTAAAATTTCTTATTCCATTTCCCTCTATAGGTCCACTTTTATCTAGTGGGCTTATATCTCATTCATCCTTACAATGAACAAGCCAGTTTTATACAAAAGAATCTAATACTTCTGTCCTTAGGTGGAGGGAGTATTTATTTTCTGTTCTTTACAAAGCTGTCAAACAAAGAATCGTGAGGTTTCTAGAATATAGCATAAAATACTCAAGGAGAAAGTGGCATTAAGACCTACTGTTCTTGCCCTGGCCAGTTTGGCTCAGTGGATAGAGCATCAGGCTGCAGACTGAAGAGTCCCAGGTCCAATTCCAGTCAAGGGCACATGCCTGGGTTGCGAGAGCTTGATCCCCAGCAGAGGATGTGCAGGAGGCAGCCAATCAGTGATTCTCTCTCATCGTTGTTTCTATCTCTCTCTCTCCCTCTCCCTTCCTCTCTGAAATCAATAATAATAATAATAATAATAATAATAATAATAATAGACCTACTATTCTGCTGACATTTTTTATTTCACTCTGATGATGTTCTCTGAATAGTTCTTAACTTGTGTATGTGAATGTGCATGAGTGTGTTCATGGGCACACACGCGCGCGCGCGAGTGTGTGTGTGTGTGTGTGTGTTTGTGTGTATGTATCAACATACTTTTTCCATCAGAGGACATCATTAAGATATTTAATCCACAATAATACCAAAAAATTAAATAATTTAATTGGTGCTTACATTTTAAAGTATTTTATACATATTGCCCTACTGTTCTCTAACAAAATTGTACCAGTTTACATTATACTCATCAGTGTGCTGATCAGAAACGACAAATTTTAATGTCTTAGGTTGGCCCCAGTTTAAACATTTCAATTGTATTTAATATGAAGCTTTATGAAATCCACAATACTGAGCTAACTCTTATCTTCTTCAATAAAAATATGAGGAAAGATTACAGGATATTTATATTCTGGTATCCAAAAAAGCAAAACAGGGGAAAAAGAACTTTTAAGAAAAAAAACCTATACAGATTTTGAAATTTAGAAGAATATTTTAACAGCAGTGGATAAGAGCACAACCAGGCTTTGTCACTTACTAACTGCTTGACCTTGGCAGGCCTCCATTTTCTCATCTTTAAGATGGACATGATAGTGGCTACCTCAGAGAGGTGTCAGTGTATTAAATAAGATCATGTTGGCAAAGCACAGAGCCTGATAGAAAATAAATTCTCAAAACTGGTAGCTAATATTATTAACTTGCCTCAAGTGAATCTACCAGTGGGTGGGGCAGTTGAGATTTGAACCCAAGTTTGTCTGAATCCAAAACCCATGAGAAACCCTTCCAAACTGCATATTGTTACAGGACTTACAGATTGGTTGTTCCCAAAGATCTGCTCAGTAGGGTAGGTTTTATTGCTGCTCATTTCCTCACCAGAGGCCCCATAAAGACAAAGGAGTGGGGGACTGAGGTTCCTTCCTGTTGTGTGATAAAACTGATAAACATAGTTAAGCTTACTTGACTACATACTTACAGAAGATAGATGATATTAAGCCTCCCAAACAGCTTCTGGGTAAATTTTCTAATGAGGTTTTTGATACAAAAAATATCCTGTGACTCTGTTCTTCGGCAGTGAATGACTTCTACCTTTCCTCTTGGAGAAGTGAGTATTGACATTTCTTATCCTGTCCCCAAAAGAGAGAAAACAGCCCACTGTTAAATGAGATGACAAGCCAGTCCAATTACAGTACTTACAAAATTGGACATTAACTCCATTTCTGTATGGTCAGAGTGAACATGGTATTAGAGTGCTGGTGGGACACATTTTCCCCTGGGGGTAGGCTGCAACGACTGACTGTCACTCCAAACCAGTTGACATGTTTCTCTCCAGGACAATGATGTTTCTGAGAATTGGCCTGTCTAGAAATTTCTGCAACTGTGTTCTTTGTTTCCAATGAAGCTGCTTTAAAGGATTCTAACAGTAGGCTTGAAAAACAATGAAAGGAATTATTCACTGATTCGGGGTCCTCTTATATTTAATTAGCCACCACTGCACGTGGCCAAGAATTACAGGGGAATATGGACAGCTGCTGCCCTTGTTCCAAATAGAGTTCCCCAAACTGGAGTCCTGAAGGGCAGCGATCCTGAGAGATTTTGAGACAAAACATCTCATGGTCAAATAGGTATAGGAAATGATGCTTGTGATAGCATTCCTGACAGGCAATCATGCTCATTAAAGACTTTGAGAAGTTCCATAAGAAAGTACCTGCTTTCTTTGTATAACAAAGCCTTTCTGAGGAGGATCGCTAATGATAACAGTGGAGAGTCTAATGTTTCAGATTAACATATAATGGAACATACAGCACCAAGAGTGACACTAATGTAGACTATGGACTTTGAGAGATAATATGTCAATGTAGGTTTATCAAGTGTAACTAATGTACCACTTTGGTGGAGGATGTTGATAGTGGGGAGGTGGGTGGTGGGTGGAGGAATAGGCATTCTCTGCATCTTTCTCTCAAATTTGCTGTGAACCTAAAACTGCTCCAAGAAATTAAGTCTTTTAAAAAATTCTCTTAACCATTTGCTTGCATATACGTATTTTTTTGTTTTTAAAGGCATGTCAAGAATTATACCAGCTAACATTTACTGAGCGCTACATAGATTTTCTCTTTAATCCTACTGAAATAGATATTATCCTCGTCTTATAAAGACATGGAGGCCAAGATAATGCATGTAATTAAGGCAGACTAAGATAATTTAAACATCTGCTTATCTGATAACAAGGCTGGCTGGTTTGCTAGTCTACTGATTTATTTTCATTTTGTATTATCTGGTTTTAAAATATCTTCAGTTATTTTAAATAAACTTTTAATAATCTTGGCGTTAATTATTTGGGCACTACTGTCCAGAAACAAAGGGTAGTGGGTCTCAGAAACTACAAAACCTAGAATGCAACGCAGCTCCGGGCTGCCCAGGAGCGCAGCGGCTCACCCCTTGGCATGCTGGGAGTAGTAGTTTTTCGGCCTGCCTCTCTTCCCCGACCCTCGAGCATCCAGATTGGAGTTGATTCTTACTCCCCTTGCTGGACGCCAAAGCTAGACAGGTCTAGCGGTTCTCGCGCTGTCTCCCAGTCCCGGACACTAATCTGGAAGCGTCCTTGACGCCCTGGTCCCAGTCCTCGAGTCCCTGCTGGGAAGGCCAGTTCTATCTACCTCGCCCGCAGCTCCTGGTCGCCGCGCTCCACACCCAGCTCTAATGAGGACGCGCAGCCAGGTTACCACAGAAACGGCGCTCACTGGGTCACGGAGCGTGCTGGAGGTTAAAGGTCAAGTCCAGTTCCGCTTCCGGTTCCGGGATCCCGCTTGTTATTAGAAAGTTTGCGGAGTCGGTGAACCTTCCGGCAGATATCTGGCACTCAGGGTTTAACGAACGAATTCTGCTGCAGCCATGGCGGCCTCCACCGCGGCCGGGAAGCAGAGAATTCCCAAAGTGGCCAAGGTAGGCGATAGCGGGGGGCTTTGTAGGGAGGGCCCTGGAGAGGGGCTTGCCACGGGCTCCCCGGTACCTGCGGCGAGTGAGTTGTCCGAGATTGCAGGCTCACCCCGTGCGGGGCCTCGGGTGATAGAGAAGGGAAGAGATAGGCGGTAGTCGGGTGCAAGCTCTTGTTAGCCGAAGTACAGCCCGCACGTCGGCGTAACCTTCGTTCTGGGAAGGTGTTTTTGCGGATGGAGAAGGTTCGTTCAGCAGAGGTAATAGACAGGCAGGGCGCTAGGTCTGCGGAGCTACACTCTAATGCTGGCCACGAGCAGTACTCAAATGAGACACACGTGTAAAATTGCAACCGTGCCAAATGCTACGGAGGCAAAATTGAATGTGCCAAGGAATAATGGTGGTTGTAGGAGAAGGTCTCCAAAATAAACGGTGCTGAGACGTGACATTTAAGTCGAGACTTGAAGGCTGAAAAGGAGTTAGCCCAGCTGAGAGTGGAAAAAATGAGAGTAGATGACAACAATTGTATAGTGGTATAATTTAAGTCAAACAATAAATTGATATCTAATATTTCCTTCGGTGGCTGATACCAATGACTTACTATGTAACAGGCTTTGTTCTAAGCCTTTACAGATACTCTCCCTCCAGTCTGTTCTTCAGCCCAGATGACTGTCTTGAGCCTTTCTTTACATGTCCATGTAGATGACTTCCGGAGATAATGTAAATAAAGCATATAGCACAGTATCTAGTACTTAATGCTCATTAGGTATGAGCTATTATTATCATCATCATCATTAGTACAGCACTAAATAATTAGTATTTCCTATAATTCCATTCCATAAACTTTTACTGGTCCAGTAGAAGTAACATGCACCCCATATGTAATTTAAGTTTTCTCATAGTGATGCTAAAAAGTCAAAGCAGGTGACATTAATTTTAATTATATATTTTATTTAACAACTTAGTGTCACCATGATACTGTCATTTCAACATGTAACCAGTATAAAAATTTAATTAGGTGGCTTGTTCTTTTTTCATGCTGTCTCCAAAATCCACTGTATATTTTACATTTATAGCCCATCTCAATTTGGACTCACCTCATGTGGCTCATGGCTATCGTGTTGGACTGCACAGCTCTAAGACCTGAAGAAGCTTATATTCTAATGATGGCAACTTACCGAATATTGTCTTGAACTTGAAATGCCATGAGAAATCCAATGCAGTTACCCACCTGGGGCATTTATCACCCACCTGGGGCCTACCTTGAAGAATTATCTAAATAGAGATTGTAATGCTAGATAAGCTGTGGTCTGCATCTTGATAAACAAAACCTCTGATGAGAGTTTTAACTAGGCATCCTCAGAGTTTTTTATTTTACTAATCTAAAAGGAAAATTTGCTACTTTTGCTCTCTTTTCTCTTGAGACTTTTATCTCTGGCTTATTAATAGCTATCATACATATTTTTTTGCTGTTTAGTTGCCCACAGAAATGGGAACATGTCATACAAAGAGGGCATCTTGTGATATATAAAGTTCACATTCTAAAAAGTATTTGTTAAACCTTGTGTGTAGAGCATTTACTGAAAATAGAAATGTCTTGTCTTAAAAGGTGAAAAACAAAGCCCCAGCTGAGGTACAGATCACTGCGGAACAGCTTTTAAGAGAAGCTAAAGAAAGAGAACTTGAGCTTCTTCCACCTCCACCTCAACAGAAGATCACAGATGAAGAAGAGTTAAACGATTACAAACTAAGGAAAAGGAAGGTCAGTCAATGCAATGTCTTTCATTATGTCAGTATTGTTAAGGATTTATAGGTCAGAGTGTGAAAAATTCCTCATTGTTTATATACTAGAGACCTGGTGCACAAAATTTGTGCACGGGTAGGGTCCCTAGGGCCTGGCCAGTGATCAGGGCCAATCGGGGCCTTCCCTGGCTGCCAGTTGGGGCCTTCTTTCCCTGGCTGCTGGCTGTGGCCAGGGCCTTCCTTCGTTCTGCGCCACCCCCTGGTGGTCACTCATGTCATAGGGAGTAATCGAACTCCCAGTCTCCAGTTGAATGCCCTAGGGGACACTTAGCATATTAGCGTTTTATATAGATAGATATAAAAGCCTAAGCGACTGACCAGGCCAGTAGGTATGACACACACTGACCACCAGGGGCAGGCGCTCAATACAGGGGCTGCTGAGTGACAGTAACTTTGCAGAGTGCCCTCTCACACTCCGGGACCCCTCAGGGGATGTCGGAGAGCCAGTTTTGGCCTGATCCCCACAGGCCAGGCCTAGGTACCCCACCTGCTGGAGGGACCCTGCTCACTCTGCAGATGCCCTTCGAGCCCCAGCGCCGCCCCAGGTGCAGCCAGTTGGGGAGGGACCTCAGAAGATTGGCTTTGGGCTGTGTCCAGCCCATCTCACCCAGTCCTGCCCCACCGGCCGCCACCTAATAAATTTCCTTTCAATGTGCATGAATCCGTGCACCAGGCCTCTAGTAAGACTATAAAATGAGAAGAGGTTAATGTTTCTAGCCACATAAATAATACAACTCTTGGTTACCACAGAACTGCATTTGTTGAACTTTATGAAGTATACCATGAATTGTCTTTTTTAGAGTATAAAGAAATTAAGTCCACAAGAGACATAATTTTTGGTGCTCAATTTAAGATTGGTTAACAGGTGGAACAACTGACAGCTAGAAGAGAGGTGGACTTAGCAAGGCTATGTTATACGCTTCTTCTGGCCATTACCAGCACCTGTGTTGAGTTAAGATGTGGGAAAGAGCCATAAGAAGACTAGAGATCTGATCTGACCTTTTTACTGTAGAATGTGGGATTATTTTAAACCAATAATTTTGTTGTACCTATTTACTAGTTACCCTCATTGAGTTATGTATGAAATTCTGTGACATTACCAAAAAGACCTAGTCAAAACACATTTTCTTGTTAGAAACAAGTATATTACAGTATCAGTTGTTATAGACAATAAGAGAAAATATCAACAATTCTGCCAATAATTCTTTATATCTAAAATTTTCCTTTTGCTTGCATGTAAGACATCTGTGATTGTAACCTTCTGTAGTGGGTTTCTTATTTCTCAGAGATTCCATGATGCTATTTCTTTTATATAAGAATAAAATGAGAAAGTATTCTTTTTAGTATAGGATTCATAGAAAAAGGATAATGTTGTTTTTAGTTTTCTCTTTAATTTGATCCATTTTGCCTTCGTAGACTTTTGAAGATAACATAAGAAAAAACAGGACTGTAATTAGTAACTGGATAAAATATGCACAATGGGAAGAGAGTCTAAAGGAGATTCAAAGGTAAAATTGTTGAGCATGAAATTTTTTTTCTGTTTTATTTCTTTTCTCTTTTTTTTTTATTAAGGTATTACATATGTGTCCTTATTCTCCCCTTGCCCCCCCCCCCCCCCAACATGCCCTCACCCCCTGGTGTCTGTGTCCATTGGTTATTCTTATATGCATGCATACAAGTCCTTTGGTTGATCTCTCCTCCTTACCCCCACCCTCCCCTGCCTTCCCTCTGAGGTTTGATGGTCTGATCAATGCTGTAATTTTATACATAAAGATGTCATAAGTTAACAGATACAAAAAAAAATAGGAGAAGTACAAGTAGAAGATTGTGTCTTTGTTAGTAATTTTCAGTTTCTTTCATAGAACCCTGGGATTCCTTTGAGGGTTTCAGGGGCCCTGTGGTAGGCTAATGTTGCGGGGAGCAGAGCAGGAGGCTGTACAGGTGGGTCTCTCCACCAGCACACACCCTATAGCCAGAGAAGTGTAGTTTCGTCTGCTTTCTCTATATTGGGATTTTTTAAAAAAAATCTTTATTGTTGAGATTATTATAGATGTCCCTCTTTTTTCCCCCCATTACCCCCCTCCATCTGGTTCCTGCCCCACTCTAGGCCTTCTCACCCTATTATCTGTATCCATAGGTAATGCATTTATGCGTATAAGATCTTTGTTTAATCTCTTCTTAACCCCCCCACCCCCCTTCTCTCTGAGAATTGTCAGTCTGTTCCATTTCCATGCCTCTGATTCTATTTTATTCACCAATTTATTCTGTTCTTTAGATTTCTTATTCGTTTATTTTGATTTTTAGATTCAATTGTTGATAGGTTTGTATTTGTTGACATTTTGTTCATATTTTTTATCTTTTTCTTTTTCTTCTTCCTCTTCTTAAAGAATACCCTTCAACATTTCATATAATAGTGCTTTGGTGGTGGTGAACTCCTTTAGCTTTTCTTGTCTGTGAAGTTCTTTATCTGACCTTCCATTTTAAATGATAGCTTTAGTGGGTAGAGTAATCTTGGTTTTAGGTCCTTGCTATTCATCACTTTGAATATTTTTTGCCACCCCCTTGTGGCCTGCATAGTTTCTGTTAAGAAATCAGCTGACAGTCGTATGGGCATTCCCTTGTAGGTAACTAACTGCTTTTTTCTTGCTGCTTTTAAGATTCTCTCTTTGTCTTTAGCCCTTGACATTTTAATTATGATGGGTCTTGGTGTGGTCCTCTTTGTGTTCCTTTTGTTTGGGACTCTCTGTGCATCCTGGACTTGTAAGTCTATTTCTTTCACCAGGTAGGGAAGTTTTCTGTCATTATTTCTTCAAATATATAGTGGGATTTTTTTAAAATAAAAATTGTTTCACTGAAAACCAGTGGCCAATAAGATTAAAATCATGACCTGTTGTTCAGTCTTTCTGCACTCTCCCAGCATACCCCCCGCCCCATTGTGCCTGCATAGTTGCCATTACCTGGACATACCGTGGTTTTTTTTCAACCCTCACCTGAGAATATTTTTCCATTGATTTTTCTCTTTTAGAGAGAATACAAGGGAGGGGGAGAGACAGAGAGAGAAACATTAATGTGAGAGAAACATATCAATTGGTTGCCTCCCACATGAGCCCTGCTCAAAGCCTGGGATTGATCCTGCAACTGAGGTACACGCCCTTGACCAGAATTGAATCCGGGACCTTTCAATCCACTGGCCAACACTTTATCCACTGAGCCAAACCGACATGAGCTGGGGCTCATGTCTCCTTACTGTGACACTTGGCTGTTCTCTCTGCCTAGAATGAGTACCCTTCCCCACCTACCTTGGCCTCTAGGACTTTCCTCAAATTCCAAATTTGTTTTCAATTCTGGAGTAATACTGCTTAGCTTTTTACAGCAGACATTTTTATTTCTTTTCTTTTGCTTCTTTGTACAGATCTTGACTATGATGTTTATCACATTGCATTGTAATTACTTGCAAAGACTTTCTTTCTTTAAGTCTTTGTAAGGTTTCTGAGAATAGCATATCTTTTCACCTTTTTATGCCTAGAAACTGACTCATGATGGACACCTGATAAAATAGCAGGGCACTGCAAATGATTTGAAATAGTTGCTATGTGTGTTATATGTACTGCTTTTAATGCCCCCAAATCTTGCTTCTTAAGGGCTCGATCCATATACGAACGTGCTTTAGATGTGGACTATCGAAATATTACACTCTGGCTGAAATATGCGGAAATGGAAATGAAGAATCGCCAGGTCAACCATGCCCGAAATATCTGGGACCGGGCCATAACAACTCTGCCCCGAGTCAACCAGTTCTGGTAAGTTTCTTATCTAATGAAATGGCTTTTTGTAGACTAGGAAAGTTCCACATTTGCATCCTTATTTCATTTACATAGTTGGAATCATATAGATGTATTTAATTTTACACATGTTAAGTATGTAGAAGTGTTTCTGAATGTCTCATTATCTATCTATATATATAAAAGGTTAAATTACTGGCTGACTGGCCAGTAGGTATGACGCACACTGACCAGCAGGGGGCAGACGCTCAACTCGAGCTGCTGACCTACAGCAACTTTGCCGAGTGCCCTCTTACACTGCAGAACCCCTTGGGGAATGTCGGACTGCCAGTTTTGGCCCAATCCCCACAGGCCAGACTGAGGGACCCCACCGGTGCACGAATCCATGCACCGAACCTCTAGTCTATTATAATAATGTATAATAAGGTTGTAATCAAAACTAAAATTTTGATTGCAGTCTTTTATGTATAAGAAAATTATTGCTGAACTAAGCAATATTTAAGAAAAATATATTTCTAATGGTTCATCCTTTTCAGACTTACATATATATATATATATATATATATATGTATTTAAATATACTTTTATTGCTTTCAGAGAGAGGGAAGGAGAGAGAGATAGAAACATCAATGATGAGAGAGAATCATTGATCGGCTGTGTCCTGTACTTTGCACACTGGGGATCAAGCCTGCAACCCAGGCATATGCCCTGACCGGGAATTGCATCACGACCTCCTGGTTCACAGGTTGACACTCAACCACTGAGCCACGCCAGCTGGGCCAGACATAATATTTTAATAAGAAAACATGTTTAATTTAACCTTTAGGGAAGATAAAGTCTTAAATCATCTTCATATTTAACAAAGTTAAAACTAGAAATTGCCAAAGAACATTTTTTCCCTAAGTCATTTATTTAAAACATTTTTTAAAATTTTTTTAATTACAGTTGACATAAAATATTACATTAGTTTTAGGTGTACATTCCAGTGACCAGACATTACATAACTTAATACATGATCATCCCAATAAATCCTGCAATATAAATCCCCATTTAGAACCATGGCCTAGTTATTAGAATATTATTGTCTACTAGAGGCCCGGTGCACCAAATTCGTGCACGGCGGGGGGGGGAGTGTCCCTCAGCCCAGCCTGCACTCTCTCCAATCTGGGACCCTTCAAGGGATGTCCGACTGCCCGTTTAGGCCTGATCCAGGACTGCTGGCTCCCAATCGCTCGCCTGCCTGCCTGCCTGCCTGATTGTCCCTAACTGCTTCTGCCTGCCAGGCTGATCATCCCCTAACCACTCCCCTGCCAGCCTGATAGACACTTAACTGCTCCCCTTCCGGCCCAGTTGTCCCTAACTGCCCTCCCCTGTCAGCATGGTCGCCCCTAACTGCCCTCCCCTGTTGGCCTTGTCCCCCCCAGCTGCCCTCCACTGCTGGCCTGGGTCTTTCACAAATGTCCTCCCATGCAGGCCTGGTTTCCCCCCAACTGCCCTCCCCAGCAGGCCTAGGTTGCCCCCAACTGTCCTCTCCTGTTAGCCTGGTCGCCCTAAGTGCCCTCTCCTGCAGGTCTGGTTGCCCCCAACTGCCCTTCCCTGCAAGCCTGGTCACCCCTAACTGCCCTTCCCTGCAGGCCTGGTGTCCCCCAAGTGACCTCCCCTGCAGGCCTGATCGTTCCCAACTGCCTTCCCCTGCATGCCTGATCACCCCCAACTACTCGCCCTTCCAGGCCTGGTCCCTCCCAACTGCCCTCTCCTGCTAGTCTGATCACCCAACCCACAACTGCCCTCTCCTGGTGGCCATCTTGTGTGTTGGAGTGACAGTCAATTTGCATATCACCTCTTTATTATATAGGATTCCCTATGCTGTACTTTACATCCCCATGACTATTTTTGTAACTGCCAATTTGTACTTCTTAATCCCTTCACCTTTTTCACTCAGCCCCCAAATTCTCTTTCCTCTGGCAACTGTTCTCTTTATCTTTAAGTCTGTTTGTGTTTTGCTTGTTCATTTATTTTGTTCTTTATATTCTGCATTTAAGTGAAATCATGTAGTATTTATCTTTGTCTGACTTTTTTCACTCAGCACCATCCCCTTTAGGTTTATCCGTATTTAGTTCACATTTGGCAGGATTTCATTCTTTTTTATGGCTGAGTCATATTACATTATATAGATCTGTGGTTGGCAAACTGTGGCTCGCGAGCCACATGCAGCTCTTTGGCCCCTTGAGTGTGGCTCTTCCACAAAATACCACGGCCTGGGCGAGTTTATTTTGAAGAAGTGGCATTAGAAGATTAAGTTTAAAAAATTTGGCTCTCAAAAGAAATTTCAATCGTACTGTTGATATTTGGCTCTGTTGTCTAATGAGTTTGCTGACCCCTGGTATAGATGTACCACTTTATCCATTCATCTGTTGATAGACAATTAGGTTGCTTCCATATCTTGGATATTATAAATAATATAGCAAGAAACATATAGATGCATGTCTTTTTGAGTTAGTGTTTTGGGTTTCTTCAGATAAATAACCAGGGGTGGAATTGCTGGGTCCTACTTTCTCTGTTGTTATAGCCTTTGTTTTAAAGTCTATTTTGTCTGGTATAAGTATTGCTACCCCAGCTTTTCTTTTTTTTTTTTCATTTCCATTTTTATGAAATATCTTTTCCATCCCTTTACTTTCAGTCTATGTGTATCTTTCTATCTAAAGTGAGTCTCTTATAGACAGCAACAAGTATCTATGGATCTTGTTCTCTCATCCGTTCAGCCACCGAAGTCATTTTGACCATGACAGATAACTTTGGATGATTTTATTAAAGGTATAAATACACGTACATGGAGGAGATGCTGGGAAATGTGGCTGGTGCCCGGCAGGTGTTTGAACGCTGGATGGAATGGCAGCCGGAGGAGCAAGCCTGGCACTCCTACATCAACTTTGAGCTGCGATACAAAGAAGTGGATCGGGCCCGCACCATTTATGAAAGATATATCCTTTGGATGAGGTCTGAGTGATGCCATTATTGTCCTGGTCCTGCTCCCGTGGAAATGTCATCGTGGTCAGGACACATCATTAATGTTGGCCTAGAAGTCAGGGATGCAAATTTCATCTTCATAAGCTACATATGTATTTTCTAGGGACATAGGTTGGTCAGGAAAAAAGTCTGGTCTGGGTAATTGTTAGAATTTTTTCCAGTGAGACTTTGGATTTGTTTATATTTTGACAATAATGCAATGGTTTCTTTTGGAAAACGACACACTAAAGCCCTGGCTGCTATAGCCAGTCCTATTTTTCTAGGGTTGAAGTTTAAGGTCATTAGCACCATTATTGGAGTCCATCCAAAGGTTTACCAATTACTAATGATATGATTGCAATGAGTCAGTTAATTCCTTTGGGACTTGGTATCCTCATTTTTAAAATGAGAATAAATGTTTGTACTACATGCTGGTTGTAAAGATTAGATGATAACATGTGAAAGCACACTTAGCAGCTGAAATAATTCATCTTCATTATGCACTGTTACCATGTCTGTGACTTCTCCTACTTGCTAAAATTTATTTGTAACCCCAAAGTCAATATTTGTGGCACTTTCAGTCATTTGCAAGCACAGAGTGATGAAAAATTTGAGTCACCCAAGGCATATGGCCCCAACTTACATGACAGTCTGCCTTCTTATCTCTGCTCTGATACAGAAATGATCAGAGGATGGAGATTGGAGACAGAATAAGGCTGTGCAGTGGAGTCTAAGAAGCTCTGTCTCTTGGGCCAGTTGGACATGTTTGAGTCCTTTTTCTGGCTCTGGTTTATGGGCAGCTTCTGGCAAGTCACCTAATACTTCTGAAACTTGGTTTCTCTGTTATAAAATACAAAAACTAGAATCTAAGGATTAGTCATTTTTAGGATTTAAGGTTATACTCTTTATGAGATATGTATATAAATACATACATACATGTTTCCCCTAGCAGCAATGATTTGGTATTCGCTAATTAAGCAGTCACAGTGACTTCATAGGACATAACTAACACAAATAATGAGAATCAACTATTGTACAATTTAAGCTCTCAGTTACCTCTACTGTTTTTAATATTAGTTTAACAAAAGCTTTTAATAGCATTTCCTTTGTGTCATGCATTGCTCTCTAAGCACTTTAGAAATATTGTTATTTAAGCCTCATGACAACCAACTACTTCATTCTACAGATGTGGAAACTGAGGCATGAGAGATTAAGTAGCTTGATCAGGGTCTCTCAGGTAGTGATGAAGGTAGGATTTGAACCCAGTAGCAGCTTCAGAGCCAATGCTCTTAACATCATTGCCTTATTTGAATGTGTTACTAATGGAAAAAATGGTTTTCTCAAGGAAGGTAGATTAAAAAAATAGGTATATAGATCCTATTAAGAAATAAAGTGGTAATTTAAAACTTTCTCTTTTAGCTCTAGATAGCTGTTTTCTTTTTGTGACTTGTTTTTTCTTCATCATTAGCTCAAATACTAATGCTATTGAGCTTCCTATCTAATAAAGATAGAATATGCAAATTGACTAACTCCACAACAAAGATGGCAGTGCCCACATCCAATAATGAGGCAATATGCAAATTGACGCAAGAAGGCGAGAGGTAGAAGGTGGCTCTGCTTTGGCCAGAGCAAAGGCCCAGGTCCTGGGTGCCGGAGGGAAGCCCATGCCAGCAGCTAGGGAAAGGAAGGCCTATTCTTGCATGAATCTTCGTGCATTAAGCCTCTAGTATAGTATAATAGATGCCATGTATTAATCATGCTCTTTTGGCCAGAAACAGCTAAAAGATTTACATACATTTCTCATTTAAAGACAGCAGTCATCCAGTGTGGTCAGTATTATTTTTAATACTGTGTTTACAGATGATAAAACTGAGGCTTAGACATGTTAAATGACTTGTTCAGGTCTCAGTGCTAATAACTAGGTTTTACCTTTAATGCCTCTAGACTCCTGTTTGTACCACTACCAAAAATGAGTCCCAATACTAAAGTATAGACTAAGCACTGGAGGAAGACAGCTCCCTCACAGAGGTCACATTTAGTAGTTCTCCACCTTCGTACATGTTTTATCATCCCTGTAGTTGTAGTGTGTTTTGTGGTGGATTTGGGTATTGAGTTTTGTTTGTTTTTTAAGCCACGTTGTCTTGCTGGTATTTCTTTAATTGCCCTGCACTTGTACTTGTACACCCTGATGTTAAGAACTGGATCAAGTATGCCCGCTTTGAAGAAAAACATGGTTATTTTGCCCATGCACGAAAAGTGTACGAGAGAGCTGTGGAATTCTTTGGAGATGAACACATGGATGAACGCCTTTATGTTGCCTTTGCCAAATTTGAAGAAAATCAAAAAGAAGTAAGTAAACTTCACTCAGTTACATTGCAAAACAGCTTAGAAAACATTACTTCTTGTCACATCAAGTTCATTTCCATTTTTTTATGCACTTATTGGAGAAAATGTTTTCAAAATGTACATTTGTGGCTAAGCTGCATATTGGGAGCTGAGTGATTGTAGATTATATCATAACTATCTTAATTTTATTGTTCTGTGCTTGACATATAAGCCTTTAAGTCTGGAGTGAGAATATTATCTATAAACAGAATGAGTCACTTGGTATCCTGATTAGAAGACTTTACAAATAATACACCTGGGAAACAAAAAGCCCAGAGCCCTCAGAACAGAGAATATAATTTTAATTGAAAACAGATTGTCCCACAAGTCAGTTCTTTTCTTCCAGAGTATGTATGGAAAATAACCCATTTACTTACTTACTTTTTGTTGACGGCATTACAGATGTCCCCCTCTGTCCCCCCTTTACTCCTTCCACCCAGCCCCTGCCTGAATGCAGGGACTTACACAGGTCATAGTAGGGAATTCAGATCTATTCCAAGGGCAGCCAGAAGTATTGAAGGGTTTTAGTAGGAGAAAACCATGGTAGATTACAATTTATATTTTAAGGAGTGCCTCTAGCTAATTTATGGAGATTGTATTGGCGGGAGGGTAGCAAAAGTAGAGGAGACTTGAAATGGAGATGGGTTGGCAGAGTGGTGGGGAGAAGGGAAGGGCTGTGTTGAAGAGGTGGAAATGGCAGGGCTTGAAACAGTGAATGTGGGAAATGAAATAGGAATCGAGGAGGGCTCCAGGGAATTTTAGCTTGAGCAATTGTGTGGCAATATGTACTGCTTAATCAAGATTGGGAAGACTTGGGTTTGATGGGGAGAAACAGGAGCTCAGTTTGAGACCTTTTACTTTGAGATACACAGATGACATCCAGCTGGAAATGTTGGGTAGACAGCTTTAAATGTGGAGCTCAAAGGAGAGCGTCAGTCCTTCCTGACTGAAATATCTCATTGAAAGGGAGAAGAAAAATCTCATTTTTGACATTTTGAGGCCTTAAAATCTAATTTACAAGTAATGTTATGTGTCATAACTACTTTCCTAATCATGACTAGAATGAGAATGTTATGTAATGGCAGATAAAATCATCCTGTCTGCTTTAAGTTTGAAAGGGTACGAGTGATTTACAAGTATGCCCTGGATAGAATTTCAAAACAAGAGGCCCAAGAACTCTTTAAAAATTATACCATCTTTGAGAAGAAGTTTGGTGATAGGCGGGGTATTGAAGACATCATTGTGAGCAAACGAAGATTCCAGTATGAAGAAGAAGTGAAGGTGAGTGCTGGTGTATATGCTTAATTCTGCAAGTAAGTAAGGTGTGCCAGTCAATACTAGCTACAATAAAATGAATGAGAGCAAGTTAGGGCTACCAGTCATTACACTTTTGACAATGTGTCTGCAATAAATGGACGGCTATTTCAGACAGATCAGGTAATTGAGGCTGATAAAAAAGACAAGCAAACTACACCTGGACTTGTTCTGCCACTCACAGGATGAAAGTCACTTTGATTGCTGATTGTGTGCTGTAGAAATTGAGCAAAATAAATCTGGAATCCATTTGAGCTTTTATATGTATATATATTATTGATTTCAGAGAGGAAGGGAGAAGGAGAGAAAGAGAAAAACATCAGTGATGAGAGAGAATCATTGATGAGCTGCCTCCTGCACTTCCCCCACTGGGGCTCAAGCCCACAACCTGGGCATGTGCCCTGACTGGAAATTAAACAATAACCTCCTGATTCATAGGTTGACACTCAACCACAGAGTCATACTGGCCAGGCATTTGAACTTATTTTTGAAAGAAGGTAGAAGAGTCAGGGATTGATAAAAAAATAACCACAAAAACACCAGTTTTTATACATTACCTTTTGGTTTAACTGTTGGAATGTAAAATGTATTGTATATATGGTTCTATTCTCATCTCTTTACCTGTAATGTACTATTTTGATTTGAATTTAAAAGACAGTAGCATTTCAAGATACCTACCAAAGATGTAAGTCTAGTGTTAAATGAGGTCAGCAAGATATCTTAAAGATAAATTACTATTAATTGATAAATCAGGTTTCACAATTGTGAGCATGGTTTAATTCTATTGTAATTTTAAATCTATATGTAAGGACATATAGTCACATATATAAACAAATACATTTGCAAATACAGGTATTTAATTACTGAATAATTGTCTTGGGGGTGGTTATGCAAGGAGCCTTGCTGTGGGACACCTGGCTAATAATCTGTACTCTATACAGTAGTTTCCTCCACCCCCTCTGAAGTTTTGCTTTTCACTATTTTAATTAGCCACAGTCAATCATGGTCCAAAAGTGTTAAGTGGAAAATTCCAGAAATAAACAATTCACAAGTTTTAAATTGTGCCCTATTCTGCCTAGTGTGATGATATCTCAAGCCATCCTGCTCCATTCTGCCTGGAACATGAATGATCCTTTTGTTCAGAGTCTACACACTGTGCACTACCCACCTGTTAGTCAGTTAGTAGCAGTCTTGGTTATCAGATATCGCAGTAGCACAGTGCTTGTGTTCAAGTAGCCCTTATTTTACTTAATAATTGCCTGAAAGTGCAAGAGTAGTTTACCTTTTATCATAGATATGTATGTATAGGAAAAAACTGTGGGTGTGTGGGTATGGAGATATACACACACACATACATACATACATACATACATACATACATATAATGGCTCAGTACTGCCTAGGGTTTTGGGCATCCCAAACATATCCCCCACAGATAAGGGGGGACTACTGAATTTCGTATTCTTTTCTATTTATAAAATCTCAGAATGATATATTTTTAAATGCCATAGCATGTAAAATCTAGAGAAAAAGTTGCTAAAATATAGAAAGTCAGTCTGGTGCTCTCTTTTAGCTCACATAGTCCAGCAAATATGGCTTTTGGTTTTGTTTTTATTTATTAAACTTACTGTCTTTCTAGGCTAATCCACACAATTATGATGCCTGGTTTGATTATCTGCGCTTGGTGGAAAGTGATGCAGAAGCAGAAACTGTACGAGAAGTCTATGAAAGAGCTATTGCCAATGTCCCACCCATTCAGGAGAAGAGACATTGGAAGCGTTACATCTATCTTTGGGTCAACTATGCACTCTATGAAGAACTGGAGGCAAAGGTAAGAATGTGGAATTACATGTCAACTACTAGTGATTTCCTCACCACTGTGCTTAAAGCTTGCTATTGTGGGTAACTGATATTTACAATCCTCGAAGCAGAGGAATTTAGTTTTAGATTCTAACAGGCCTTCATTTCAGTCATATAATTATATACCCTCTTAACATTTTTAATTCTATATCTGTTGTGGGCATAGGAGGTGTTTTTTTGTTGTTGTTGTTTTGTTTTTTGAACCTTGAAGCACAGTGTGATTATCACTTGGAACTTGAGAGGAAACAATGAACCAGCCCTTAGTTTACTTAAACATAGCTTTCTGGGCTTTCTCATAAATAGGGATCATGGCTAGATTGCACATCCTTGCTTTTAATAAAGATCAAGAGGGATTTTCAGAAGTTAGTCATGTATAAGTTAAGAGACAAAGATTAATTTTATGCTGTTAATCTGAGTCCATGAAGCATTTTTGCGTCTGCTATCAGGCCGAAAAGCCTTTCTACAGAGACTGTCTCAGAATTTGACAGCTATGTTGTTTGATTCTTAAACCAAAGTTTGATGGCCACTTTTTTAAAAATATATTTTTATTGATTTCAGAGAGGAAGTGAGAGAAAGAAACATCCATGATGAGCGAGAACCATTGATTGGCTGCCCTGCACGCCCCCTACTGGGGACCTAGCCCACAACCCAGTCATGTGCTCTGACCGGGAATTGAACCTTGACCTCCTGGTTTAAAGGTTGACAATCAATGAGCCATGTCAGCTGGGTGGTAGTTCACACTTTTAATCATAAATTATAATCAGGGTTTGAAAATAGCAACTTGTGAAAAAATATTTCATGTTGGAAGTGTCCATTTTTCACTAGTATTAATAAAATTAGTAATATTTTGTGAAAATTTCTTATCCTAATACAGGATCCTGAAAGGACAAGACAGGTGTATCAAGCCTCTTTGGAACTAATTCCTCATAAAAAGGTACATTTACTCTTAGTGTCCTGTTTCAAAGTTAAAACCCTGCTTCTGTTACTTGTGAAATAGTGCAGTGAAATATTTATTGATTGACTATTTTCTTTTGTAGGCACTATGAAAAACATAAATAAGAATGAGATGTGCTCTTTGCTTCTGAAAATAGCTTATAGTCCAGTTAAGAGGATAATCTGTGACAAATGACTAATACAGTAGAAATTCAGAGGATGGTAATATGCTAATTAGACTGGATAGCCGAACAACCTTCTGGACGTCATTCCAGACGTCTTTCCTGATGAAGGCGCCTCGGCGGGGGCCAAGGCAGAGGCAGTCAGGCAGGCAGGCAAGCAGTTAGGGGCGATCAGGCAGGCAAGCAGTTAGGGGCAGGCAGGCAGGGGTTAGCGGTGATCAGGCAGGCAGGCAAGTGCTTAGGGGTGATGAGGCAGGCAGGCAGAGTGGTTAGGTGCAATCAGACAGGCAGGTGAGTGGTTAGGGGCAATGAGGCAGGCAGGCAGGGAGCTGTTAGGAGCCAGCGGTCCTGGATTGCGAGAGGGATGTCTGACTGCCAGTTTAGGCCCAATCCCACCTAAACAGGCAGTCGGACATCACCAGAGGGGTCCTGGATTGGGAGAGGGTGCAGGCCGGGCTGAGGGACCCCGCCCCCATGCACGAATTTCGTGCACCAGGCCTCTAGTTGGAATAAACTGAGTGGAAGGGGGAAGATGCACATCCAGAGAGTACACAGCATGTGCCGGACACAGGGAGCAGGTGTTTGTAGGTAACTGAGTGGATGTATGCAGGCAAGGGTGAGCACAAGTGTATTCTAAAAGTGGTTGAGACGTTATCTCTGCCATATTTCTCAGCACAAGAAACAAATAAGAGATGTTGACCAAGTTACCTCTTGGAAATAAAGCCGATTCTAATTAGGGGCTGCAGGGCCATGTGATACTATACAGTATCTAGATTACTGGATGTTTTGTTTTTTATTAATTCATGAAAAAATATTGTCATTTTTGCTTATAAAGAAAGAAAATACATCTGTTCTATCTCTGAAGTTTTAGGGAAATCTAATTGCCTATGGCATTTTATTAATTTAAGCTTAACTTAGTTCAATTTAATTTAAATGAGTCTCTTAAGTTAGATGTTGTTGTGCTTTTGTTTTCTAGTTCACATTTGCCAAAATGTGGCTACTATATGCACAATTTGAAATAAGACAGAAAAATTTACCATTTGCCCGAAGAGCTTTGGTAAGTAAAGAAAGGATCAAGATGCATCAACAAGTTCTATGAGAAGGAAATTAAAATCTTAGTGCTTATAAGTTGTACAGTTCCTGTTAGCAATAGAAATATGCCTTTAAAGACTGAGACATGTTAGAGCACACATGCCCTGTGAAGGAAGATTCAGTGAGAATGCTTAAATTACTTTATTTCAACATTGGAAAGTTTATACCTAACAAGTTACCAGATCTTTCCTCACACTGGAAAGATCTACTCTTAGGTCAGATCTGATCTTTAGTCTGATCCTGTGCAAAATTTTTGTTGTATTAAATGCACCTCTTCTTAACAGTTGCTCTGAAATTTCTTAATAGGATCAAATACTCTATTTCAATGCAGTTGTCCTCTGATAAGCTACTCTCACCCTGGCTATCGACAGCAAAGTAGAGTTCATTCTTTGATTACCTTTTTACTTCTGAGAGATTTTATACATCTGACATCCATATTTCCTAGGAAATCCTGAGGAACTAAGTAAGCGCCAAAATAGTTTCCATATAATTCTGGAACACTCTCCCGCTGAACGGGCACCCGAGGACACAGGCTCTCTTGACATCTGAGTGAATTGGAGGGTTACTTTGGCCTTTTGTCAAAAACCATCATAGTCATTGTGATATCACAGAAGGAAAGGGTGCCTTGCCATGTTGACTCTTCATGGTTCCTGCTTAGCAGAGAACAGTTTCTGTGCACAAGTCAAACCCACCAAGGTATTACAGCAGTTGGTCATTTTCTTTTCTAGGGAACTTCCATAGGCAAATGCCCAAAGAACAAGTTATTTAAAGGTTACATAGAATTGGAGCTACAGCTTCGAGAATTTGACAGATGCCGGAAGCTTTATGAAAAGTTCCTGGAATTTGGACCTGAAAATTGTACCTCTTGGATTAAATTTGCAGAATTAGAAACAATCCTTGGTGATATTGAGAGAGCCCGTGCAATCTACGAGTTAGCCATCAGCCAGCCACGCTTAGACATGCCAGAGGTGAGGCTCTCAAGTTGAATATAAATTTGCTTTAGACAGCTCCGTAGTATTACTTTAGATGACCATCTAAATATGCATTTTAGAGCATAAAGATATAATTTTCAGTCTTTTCCACTCAGATGAGGATGTTTGTTTTGGAGATAGAAGGGCCGGTGGAGCAGCCCTTTAAGTCAGCGGTCGCCAACCTGTGGTCCGTGAGGTCCGAAAGGTTGGCGACCGCTGCTCTAGGATACCAGAGCACAGCAATGCCTCATTATGACACCAAACTGAATTGGGATATAATGGGTGGGTGGGTGACTGGCTCTCTTTCTCCCATTCTCAAGCAGGAATCTAAAGGGGATGGGAAAGTAAAGAAGACAGGCAGCAGATAATCTCATCTGGAGATCAAGGGAGATGGAAGTTGGGACTGACATCTTTGGATTCTCCTGGCACAGTTTTGTCTGGATTGGGCTAGCAGAAGAGGTTCTAATTAAACCAGGATGCTCCTGGAATTATTATTGCTACTGTACCTGGAAGTCCTCCTGCCTTCAGCAGGATCTGAAATCATCCCTTCAATATTTAAGCTAGAGCCCAAGGTGGCGCCAAACCACAGCTAGAACGAATTTGAATCTAATAGGAACCACCAAACTCTTTCAGCCTTTTTGTTAAACTTGCACTAAGATTACCTTTCATTTAATGGTTCAGTGGGCCCCACCACTGCCTTGGGGCAGGGCTTTTTGTATTACTAGTTCTGTCTATTGGCCTCAGATCCTCCACAGACTGCCAGCTCCCAGGAGTCCAGACCACATCTTGTTTAGCCTTGTGCTCTTGACAGGCTGTACATACTAGCAGATGGGCAGCTGTTCACTGCATGCTTGTTGAGTTGAAATCAAACATTTCAAGAACTTACAGTGGAGGTAAAAACAGTATACACTGGCTAATCTAGGCCTGTTTTCTCCCTGCAAGTTCAGTTGTATGTGACTCGATTATGACTGCCTGGGAGACTTGGCAAGTTTCTCAGCTGCTCTTGATAAGTCCAGCATTTGAAAAATTCTAACATAATCCAAGTCTTTTTTTCTCATAATGTGGAATTCTAGCCAAGTTTGTGGCAGCTTGTAAATGCTGGTATTATTTATTTATCCATATGCCTTCTGTTCTTTGATTGTTCATAAAAGTCTTAGGTTCCTGGATGTCCTAGGTTGGAATGGTAGTTAAGTTGTGCTTTGGATAGGGGCATATTGCTTTTAAATGTCAAGACTCGCCTATTAATTTACCTTCCTCAGGTGCTCTGGAAATCATACATTGATTTTGAAATTGAGCAGGAAGAAACTGAAAGAACACGCAATCTTTACCGACGATTGCTTCAACGGACACAACATGTCAAGGTATTCTGTGCTTTAGAGGTTATCTGTGGTTTTGCATTATGTATTCTAGGTGACATGGTTAATTTGGTTCTATAATAATTGTTTTTAAGGTATGGATCAGTTTTGCACAGTTTGAGTTGTCTTCAGGGAAAGAAGGAAGTTTGGCTAAGTGCAGACAAATTTATGAAGAGGCAAACAAAACCATGCGAAACTGTGAAGAAAAGGAAGAGAGACTTATGTTACTGGAATCTTGGAGAAGCTTTGAAGATGAATTTGGAACTACTTCAGATAAAGAAAGAGTAGACAAACTCATGCCAGAGAAAGTCAAAAAGAGAAGAAAGGTCCAGGCTGATGATGGGGTAAGAACTGAGCCCTGGAGCTGGTTATCTCATGTTAAATGAGCAGAAATGCATCCTGACTTAGAAATCTGAACTTTTACATGGCATATGTATATCTGAGAATGGGAGCAGGCCTGGGTAGGTGACAGTTGCAGTTGGGCTAATCAACTTTTAGGTAAGACCTAATCCAGAGAAAGCTATAGGAAGGCTCTTATGCGCAAAATGGCATGACCCAGTCATTGGCTCGTTCTGCAGGAGACTCACGGGGCTTAGATTGCAGGAGCTCCTATCGGGAGGCTTGTGGGAAGCAAAGCAAGTGGAGGTGGAAGCTGGAACTAGAGGGATCTTTAGGAAGTGAAATCAGTGGCCCCCTGGAAGTGGGGATGTTAGGGCAGGGATTCTGAATCATTATGCAGATATAGGGCTTTCACTACTAGGTAAACACTAATAGTAAATCTTTACATTTTTTAAATCTTAGACTACAAGATGGAGTTAGAGATACTGTCTCCTTGGTTGATTATAGAGGAGCTGTGCTTAGATTTTTAGAATATTTTTCCACCAGGCTTTTAGCTTGGAGTTAACACTTGCACCACCACCAATCCAGCAGCTACTCCTTCACTCCCAGTCTTCAAGGCCTTGCCCTTTTTCTTTCTGTAGCACTTTGATGTTGTTGTGTAAAATGAAGATAAGTTGATTTTGAATTCTGGTTTTCCCAGTTAATATTGTCCACTTTAAGTAACTGAAATGTATTTCAGCCATGTTTGCTTATCCTTTGTTTACTTCTTTCCTGCAGTCGGATGCAGGCTGGGAAGAATACTATGATTACATCTTTCCGGAAGATGCTGCCAATCAACCGAATCTCAAGCTCCTGGCCATGGCCAAACTTTGGAAGAAACAGCAACAGGAAAAGGAGGCTGCCGAGCAAGACCCAGATAAGGACATTGATGAGAGTGAATCCTGATCTTGTTCATACTGATGTTTTATTATTTTTATAAATTAATAGTTTGGAACTCTGGGACTCCTGTAAGTTTTTGTATATATTTCACCAGTAATGAACTGACTGAAATCTTTGGCAGCTATTTTTTAAATTTTTAAAAATGCTCTTGGGGCTAGTTAGGTGGGTGGGGGTTGTAAGTAAAGGAATTTTTTTTTAACTGCTGGATTTCTTTGATGGAATCTAAACGTTTTTTATCCACATAATGCATTAGGAAATCTAATTGAGGTAACATTTAGAATCGATTTTAGATGGAAATGCAGGCTTTTGAAGGAATCTTTTTCTAGAAGTTTCCAAGTTACATTGTAACTTTTCTCAAGCCTGTCTTTTTCATAAAGATATTTTATGCATTCATCTGAAATCTTTAACTTTTTCATGTCTTCTGTCACACTAACTTATTCTATTGCCAGCTGTACCACTTAGTGATAAATAATTCAACCTTTATTTTCATTTCTTCACTCATAAAGTGGGCTAATACTTGCCAACTCATTTTGAAGATTAAATACAGACTATACCTATTGCATAGTAAGCGCTCAGTAAAATGTTCATGCCTGGCCAGTTGCTTAAATATGTTCATTCCTTATAGAATTGAATGTGCTTGGATTAATTTAACTTCTAAAATCCTTACTGTCATGGCCATTTATACTAAGCACTTTTCAAAACATTAATTGGAAAATAATTTACAGTGACTCTATTTCTAAACAAGATCTTTTTTACCAAGAATATAGTCAAATTTCAGTTATGCCCTAATCAATTTCCCAGACTGGTTGAACTCTGTAATGGCTTGTTTAAAAAATAGTAATAGGTGTACCATGAAAAATAATATCGCTTACTCAAGTTTGGGAAACCCTAAATTAAGGGTTAAGCCTTGTTAACCAAGTCTCTTTATAGGCTTCTCAGAGCCTTTGATATGCTACGGTATGTATGACTTAACAGCAGCAATGCTGGCATGTTCCCAAACTCGCTGGACAAGGGAGTCATTTCTACCTAGAGTACCAGTATCTATCAGTGTTCTACTAAGCTAAATGATCCTTAATAGCACAAGGAGGATAATAGCATTTGGATGATACACTGCTCACATTCTCAAGCGAAAAATAATTGCCTTAATTAACTGATCTGAAATTGTTTCCTTTAACTTGGCCTGTATTTCTTACGCCTATCTTTTCTTGCTATGTTGACTGCCCAGGTTATTGAACTAGAACTATGTATCTCTAAGACTGTTTTTCACCTATAAGGAGAATTAGCAAATTTATTATCTGCAAATTTAATTGGGCAAATTTATTATTGTTTGCAAATATGTTACCCACAGGAATAAAAGCTAATTAATATTACTAAATTGTATGCTGAAAATAAGGTAGTTTGTGATTTTTTAAGGGTAGAATAAAACAGGACTGTTAAGACAAAAGACAACCATTTTCAGCTTCACTGGTTCAGTCATTGGACCAGTATCAGTTGTTGTTGGGGGTCAGGTTCTGACTGTTGAGTAGTGAGGTCTGCCTAGTCAGTGAGGAGGAGTATTTGTGATTTTAATATCCTTTGGCAAAGTGCGCAGCGTCAAAGGGTGAGATGAAAATAGGCCAAATGCTAATAAAAGTGAGTGATCATAGAGTCCAGCTAAAATTATATTTATGTTGCATGTATGCATAAGAAAAAAAAATCTGATCAATGCAAAGTCAACACTTACTGGGAAGTACCAGAGTGTAATACATGAAGGAAAAAGTTATTCTCTAACAGTAGAACGTAAAGGATTCATTTCTTGTTCACTCTTTCAACTCTAGCAAAATAAGTCCTTTCAAAAGTAACAGCTTTTTAATAATCATTTCTGTGGGGTTTGTTTTAGCTACTTCTCTTACTCCATGTTTTCAGATATTACAGGTGATATGAAAACTACACATGAAAGTATGTTGTTGGCCTATGATCTAGTTAAATGGCCTTTAGGAATTAGTTTCTTTTTCCCCTTTAAATAAACCTCCACATCTTTTTGTAATTTGAGAGGCATGATTTAAGCAAAATATGTATGAGATACGAAAAGGATCTAGAACAGATTAAAACAAGTTAACTGGGAAGAATTTATTTTGAAATAAGGAAGCTTAAGTGTGCTGGTCAGGGACTGTTTCAAGTATGCATTTTTAAAATGTTTTATATATAAATAAGAGACGCATCATATCCTAAATGATGCTTTCTCAATCTTTAGTTTTATCAACTTCCAAAAAACATTTATAGAGTCAACAGTGTACTTTATTATACATCTTAGATTTAATATTTCATATATGGTTTTAAAGCTTCAATCAATAGTTCAATACAAAATTTAAAAAAATGTATATATATGCAGCAGTGGTTCTCAGGCATAGAATTGAGGAGGAGATTGGGGCTTTTTTCCTCCTAGTATATAGTGAATATTATGAACTATGATAGTAGAATGTTTCCACCTGACTTAGCTGCCTTTGAATTTTATTACAGTGGACAGCTTTTAATAGGTATGTTTCATTGGAAACAATGAAATTTAAAATATTTTCTTGAAGTCTTTAAGGTGTTTTTCTCTAACAGAACTCTAATGTAATCCAATGGAAATAATGTTGTCCATAAAATATCTGGAGCATCAACCTAAGAACCACTGCCCCTGGTTATTCAATGTCTTCAGGTCTCACAGGATGAGGTAATGGTATGATGGATTTCTTCTCAGTGTCCCTGGAAAGTGCTTTCCTCATATCTGTTAGAAAGCAAAATTTAATTTAAGTACCCAAATTTCAAAACATTTTATATCAAATTTAAAGTGTACAGGAAAAGTTCCCATAAGAGGTTTTGCCCCTTATCCCCACATGCACCAGAATCTAAGGGAAATGTCTTCATACAAGTGAGACTCAATCACCAGTAATCAGAGGCTAACCAAAGCCCAACTGGGATTCAGCTCTTCATACAAATGTTCTTTTGACAGAATCTTAGTAAAATAACATAATAAAATCTTAAAAGTAACACAGTAAGACAATAACACAGTAACTAGCCATTGGTTAGTTAATATAAGCTAATTAGTGGTAGGTTCCTAAAGGCAGGTTAAAGGAAATTTAAATATTATAGGTTGAATTTATTAAGTCCAACAAATATGATTCTTTTAAGTTTATTAAAATAGATATTTCAGTCTGCAAAATGAATGTAAATGTTCAGCTTTCTCTTTGGGATTTTGCCAAAGACAGCTTACCATAAGCATCCTCGTCGGGCTCCCCGTTGCTGGCTGAGTAGTACTCTATGACCGTCCTGTACACACTGTAGCCCAACTGCTTGTACATGTTGACTGCAACTTGGTTAGATACTCTTACAAAGAGATCAACAAAAAATCCACCTTTTCTTTTTTTTTAAAAAAGGGAAAATGTTAGTGTGAGAAACCATAGAAAAAAAAGATACATGTATTTTTAAAAACAATACTTGCTTTTACTTTGACTACTTCCCATAGAATGGCAGTAAGAGGACCTTGCAGATGATTCCATCATAAATCAATTTTTTAAAAAATATTGCTGAGGATTTATAACTATTTCACTGCATAAAAAGATGACTTTGCATATTAATATTTCAAAATTACTGTGTTTTATGTCATAGTAATTGACATGCTCATGCTCATTTTACCAGTTAGTCATACAATACTCAAGTCTACAGCTAGGAGTGTCATCGATGGCTCGTGGGGGTGCACACTTCTTCAACTTGTTAGATAATGTCTGTTTCTCAACTTGCTGTTCCCCTTAAACTCCTACAGAAATGGGTAAGACTCCAGTACCATATTACTAAGGCTTTCTGCATCAGACTTTATGTTTGAAAATCTTACAGTATAATAGTATCTCAGGGATATTAATTGGCATTTTGGATTACTAACAAGGCTGAATGTATTTTTGCTAGGCATTTAGATTTCTTATTCTGAAGTCTCTATTGGTCTTTGACACGTTTTTCTTTTTCCTCCCCTATGCTATAGTTTGCTATGTATTCTGGATATTCCACAATGTGTAAAGGATGTAACAAATCTTTTTTCCAATTTGTGTATCTTTTTCCAGTTTGTGGCTAGTTTTGTCATTATCCTTATGTAGCCTTTGATGAACAAAATCACTTCAATGAACTTGAATATATGAACTTTTCCTTCACAGCATTTTTTATGGCTTGTTTCAAAAGTTCTTTTCTACCTTGAGCTTAGGGAGATGCTCTCCTATATTAACTCCAAAGGGCTTGTTAATTTTGCTTTTCACATCTAGGTTTTTAATAAATGTGGAACTGTTTGTACATAGTAAGATGGCAATCTGGGAAAAATTTTTTCCCCATATGGATATCCTATTGTGCCACCACTTTTACTGAAAAGTGTTTTCTTTCATCACTCAAGACAACAGCCTTCTCTGAGGTATGTAAAAACTCCTGGATCTGTTTCTCAAATTCTATTCCACTGCTCTAGACAACTACTCCAGTCCGAACACAGTCAGTCTTACTCATTACAGGTTGATATCTACGATATTTAAAGGGGCAAATCCGCCTATTTTGTTGTTCAGGAATATATTGCCTCTTTTAGGCTCTTAACCATTCCTCTATACCTTTCAGAATCAATGTAAGTCCCACAAAAAATACCTGAGATTTTTTTACTGCAATTACATGGGCTTCTTGAACCAAATACCGGTTTACTATATTAATTCCTTTATGCACTTTGGTTTATCTCTGCATTTAGATCAGTGGTTTCCAACCTTTTTTTGGCATGTCTCACCTAAGCAACTCTAAAATCCTGATGCCCCTCCTGTGACATATAATTCTTATTATTCAAAAAGTGAACTCATTCATGTGGAGGAAGCCTAAAAGGCTTGCATCCATGAAAGAGAAAAATAAAAGAACAAAAGGACAGTTGAAGTACTGAGGAAGAAATCACTAAGAAATTGTTAAAAAAAAATATGAAGTGATATGAAGAAATAGCAAAGTTTCAAAACATGTAACTGAAATGCATAAATGTCACAATATATATTTATACACTGTATGAGGCCCGCAGAACTATAAAAAATGCAAAAAAGTGTTAATAACTCATTCTTGAATTGCCTTCCTTAAAAATCAAATTATCCCACGTTGGGAACCACTTATTTAAGATGGATCATCTTTAATGTGTCTCAAAAGTTTTATCAATTTCAGAGATCTTGCAGCTTTTATTAGATTTTTTTTCCCTAAAGGTTTAATGCATTTTGATGCCACTGCAAATGGCATCTTTTTCTAAATCTTATCATTTGTATAGAAATCAATTGGATTTTATACTGATGTTAAAAATTGGCACACTGGTGTACTCAAAGGATTTTTAAAACATGCAATACCTGACTTTTAGTCAGGACACTGACATCTTTTCCCTTAGATTGTCAAAAAACAATAACAGCAACAGCCAACACAACAAAAGCCATCTGGTATGAATGAATCAAAATTACACTTTTTTTTTGTCAGATCAGCAAAATTATATTTTTTGTGTGCTGCAGAATTTTAGTAGTTTAATGTGTGCCATGAAATGAAAAAGGTTGAAAATTACTGGTCTAAACATTTACTTGTAGCTTCTTAATGAGTTTCCTATCTGCACAATCTTACCTTTGCAAAGTAAGTTTGTTTTTTCCAATCCTCTTATTTTTCTTAGTTTACTGGCACTGTCTACTATTTCCAGTATATTACTAAAGAGGGGCTGACTATAGGTGTCTTGTCCCAGATTTTAAAAGGAAAGCTTGCAAGCAATGCATCACCACCAATATTTACTGCAGTTTTTTTTTTTAGATACTCTTTTCAGTTTAAGTTCTCTTCTATTTCCTAGTTTGATCAAGTTTTTAATCACGAATGAATACTGAATTTTATCAAAGCATTTTTTGCATTTACTTAAATAATAGTTCTCCTTTAATGTATTACAGTGGTGGAATATACTTACAGATTTTCTAATGTTAAAATAACCTTCCCTTGATATAGCATCCTCTTTATGAATTGCTGAATCCATTTTACTGGGATTTCTGCATGTATTATGAGATTTCCCTCTAATTTTCCTTTCTAATTCTTGTCAGATTTTATTATCAAGGTTATCCTAGCCTTAAAAAAAGTTGAAGAATGTTCCCTCCTTGTGTAAAATTGAACTTACAGTCATTATTTCCTAATTAGAATGATAAAAATTTTTGCCGGAAAAGTCATAGTTTTCTATGTGGAAAGATTTTTGGCTACTGATTGAAATTTTTGAAGTCAGAGGTTAGCTCACAACTTATTTTTTTTGTTGCTCTCAAACTAAGAATGTTTTTTACAATTTTAAAGGTTATACACACTTATTTAAAGGTTACACAGACACATTAGACCATAGGTAGCCCACAAAGCCTAAATATTTACTATTTGGCCCAGAAAAAATTTGTAGACCCCCGTTCTATATCCTTAATCAGTTTGTCTTAATTGTCCCATTAATTAGAAAGACACACGTTCAGGATCTCCCATTATGGTGATTATTTGTCTATTTCTCAATGTAGTTTTGCCAAGTGTTGCATTTTTACTTAGAATATATGTCACTGAGTATGTAATAATTTTATTAATTATACCTTCCTGATGGATTAAAACTTTTATCAATATGCAGTGACTCTTTTTAAGCTGGTAATTATTGAACTATACTGTGACAATTGTTCATTTAAGTATACCAACTGTCTTTTGATTAGAATTTGTATAATTTTTTAAATTCCTTTACTTTCAATCTTTCTATATCTCATCTTTACACATATTTCCTGTAAATAGGTCCTAAGTCTCCTTTTTTCCAATTTTATTTTACTTTTCAATTTTATCTCATAACACAACATGAGATCTTAATAAATTGTAAATGTGCAATACGTTATTGCTGACTACAGGTACAATGCTGTATAGCAGACTCGAGCTTTTTCATCTTGTTTAACTGAAACTTTATGCTGATTAGTAACTCTCTACTTCCCCATATGCCCAGCCCTTGGCCACCACCATTCCACTCTTAGATACCTCATGTAAGTGGGATCATGCAGTATTTGTCTTTCTGTAACTAGCTTATTTCACTTAGTATTATGTCTTCAATTATTGGACTAAGTGGACTCATTAGTCTATTAATGTTTACTGTTGTAATTAATGAAAATACTTGATTAACAGCTACCATCTTAATTCATGTTTTTTATTTGTCATTTTAATTGCCTTTTTCTTTCTTCTTTTGAAGTGATTTGTCATTCTATTTTTTCCCTACTTGTTTGAAGTTACATACTGTTTCTATTTTTAATGTATACATGTATATACATGTATAGATGGATATTGGTATATACACACACATCCATACATATAAAGATCACTTAAATCTTAGGTGGTATTAAGGACTAGAGTTGATTTCCTTTTTGGTTAACACTATTTCCTCTCTTCTCTAAATGAGCTTGAGTTCCTCTTGCCACCAACTTGGCTAGGAGCATTTTTAAGCCAGGGTTATTTTAAAACTTATTAAGTGTAAAGCCGAGTGCTTCTCAGCAGCTATTCCCTTTATATATACTTTTAAGCATTTAGAGTAAAGGGGAAAATGGCAGCTTGACAACTGGTTTAACTTATACACACATCTCTTATCTCTTCTAGAATGGGTTGGCAGGAAGGGTTCTCTCTTAAATCTCACTTAATGAGGATGTTTAATGTATTCAATAGATCTTTTTTTAAAAAGCCATAATGTTGCCCTAACTGATTTGGTTCAGTGGATAGAGCGTCGGCCTGAGGACTGGAAGGTCCCACGTTCGATTCCGGTCAAGGGCATGTACCTCGGTTGCAGGGCACATCCCAGTGGGAGATGTGTAGGAGGCAGCTGGTCGATGTTTCTCTCTCATCGATGTTTCTATCCCTCTCCCCGCCTCTCTGTAAAAAAAAATCAAAAAAAAAAAAAAAAAAGCCATAATGTTGGCAGTTTCCCAAACTGCTCCAGGGCGCTCCAAGGTGCCTAAAACTCAGGTGCTGTAGGATATTTCAAATGTTCGGAGAAAACACAAACAAACCTTACATATCAGACACTAACAAACTATTATTTTGATGTAATTCAAGAATACAACATTACATCATGTTACATTCCTTTTGATGACTACATTTATGAAGCCAGATTTTGGGCAGTTTCTATGATTAAAAAAATAAAGTACCACATGAAAACCAATGTGAAATAGGAATGCAGGTGGTTGTATCAATCCATTTCCAGGGTTTGAAAAGGAATACAATACCCAACAAGAGCACACATCTAGTCAATAACCACAATTATTTAACAATGAAATAAAAATATTTTTCAATTTATTTTTCTAAATAGCTACTAGTTAGGCCATAAATATGTATTAATCAGGGTGTAACTGCTTAAGACTCAACTGTTTTCCTTTTGGCCAAGGGGCACTGTGAAAAAATTATTAAGATGCCAAGGGCAATGTTAAGAAAGAATATGGGAATATCTCCCATAGTGGCAAGAGCAGTAAAAAAACAAACTTTGAGGGCTAGTATTTGATTCCACCAATTACCCAGCTTATAAGCCTGTGGCAAGTCACTTATTTGCTTTAATTTTCCTCAGTGGCAAAACAGGGACAATAATACCATTCTGAATATGTTACAGAATTGTTGTAAGGACTACTGGAGACTAAAAATGAAACTTCTGTAAGTTGTAATGCATTATATTTATTCAGCCTGAAGGAAAAAGGTCTTATAAATGTTCACATAGAGAAAAATCAAATGATCAGGGTTCATAATTATTAGAAAAATAAGATCTCACCTTTCTGAAATTTCCTCTAATAACTCCATAAGTTTAGCAGCCAAACCAAGGCGTCGAAATTCTGGGGCAACAGACAGAGCTGTGACATGCCCATGCCATTCTTCCCTAGCAACTGAGCCTTCTGCTTTACCCATAACTGCCAACAAAAGTTTGCATTCATTAATAAACACAGGGGTTTCCACATACAGAATTACTGTTTGGTACATTTTTATTATAAAGGACACTAATGACAGACTTTTAGTTTTTAAATCTTAAAGTCATCTACCTAATGGTTAATTGTATTTGAATTTCACTTGTAAATGTCATGCTAAATCTAGTTGTAGAATCGGAATTAGAAAGTTTTTTTTAAAGAAATGATATACTAAAAACATAACTGATTTTGAACACAGAACCAGAATATGTATTTTTAGAAATACCTACATTTCACATAAGTATAGGTGTGGGTATGTGTATCTGTATACATAACTGAGACAATCCATAGCTAACTTTTTGTTAATAATGCTACTCAATGAAGATGCTACAATCCTTGTATTATGTGCCAAATAAACTATGTAGAAACTTAACATATATATAGTTTGAAAGATCCAAGAAGACTGAGACCGTGTTTTGTTGGTTCCCTGCTATATCAAGTGGACCTAACATAGAAGGGATCACTGAGTTTCTAATGGTTAAAAGAAAATAAATTATAGACATCGTGATTATATTTTCAATTCTTTATCATTCTAAACCAGTCTAAACCCATATTAAAATCTTAACTCCCTATCCAAAACAGTACTGGTGGTATTATACTTACTATAGCCCATTAACTCTCCACCAGGTGCCTCTGCAACAATGAAATACTCTGGCCAATGGGCAAGATACTGTAAATAAAAAGGAATCCCATACTAGAGTCTTGTTAAGGAGTGTGAAGAGCCATGGGCAATAACAAGTTCTTCGTAAAAGGGATAAAGTTCCCCTTAGTAAGTATATTACTTTATCCCCAGCTCTATATATATGTATTTTCTATAACTGTATCATTACAGGAAATATTTAGGTTAGCACTAATTTTTTAACAATGTACCTGAACATACCACCTCAAATGTGAATGGAGACCGCATCATCCAACAGAAAACTGAACCAGGACTCATTGTATTTAAATCTCTGCATAGCACTTATCCTTACCGGATATTCTTATATGTTTAAAATCTGTCTTCCCTTAAACTATGAGTAATGTTTACTCTATCCCTGGCGCTTCATACATAGATGATCAGTATGTTTATTTTTCCATAATTGCACTGGAAAATTAATGACTACTTTAACTTCAGCTCTGAGACTGTGAAAATAACTTTAAAACGAAGTACTTTCTAGTTTTTTATTTGGTAAATTATGAACTGGTGTAAATTTGTACAGTTCATGTGTATCAACTGTGGCAGAGGTGTACAGATTTCTATATTTTTGGATGAGAAATTTTCCTCTCTATAATAAACTTTCTTATCTTGGAAAACAAAACAAAAACTAAGTACTTCCAGAGGCAACTTAGCAATTACCCAGTTTTCCCTTCCACTGACTTAAATTCTCCATTTCTAGTTATGCAAATAAAAGATAACTTAAGAGTGAATTCTCATTACTTAACTCTTCAATCCTGTTCTCCTTATTAATATGTGCTCATTCCTATATTTCTCCTTAATGTCAGCTTGCTGATGCAATTCTATGAAGGGACATCATCAATCATATATATATATATTTTAAAGTTCCTGGAAAACCTGTTTAGTAGATTCTTCAAACTCTCCTTTGAAGGACAAGCTTTATTTTCAATACTCTTCAAACTTAACCCCTAAAATGACAGGCCAACCAGTCTTCCTACCATGCAGCCTTAAAACACAACCATAACTGTCTCTCCTCCAATGTGCCCACTCATCAATCACTAGGAGCTGGTAGGTTACTTTCAAATATGTCTTCACCTGGATTATGAGACTTTTACTGTAAACTTTACGGGTAACTGGAAACAAACCATGTAAGTTGATATGCATCCTAATACTTTCCCTTACTTTGTGGTGAAAATTTGTGTCATTCAAAATCCTTTTACTTTTCTTAAACATGGAAAGGTCTTTAATAGGTTATAGTTTTTAAAATATAAATGAAAACTTCGGAGTTTCTATTAAAACTAAAAATAATAAAACTACCTACGATTAGTTTTTACTGCTGTATAGTATTCCACTGTGTGAAAAGACAATTTAAATATACTATCTCTTGATAATGGATGTCTGGGTTGTTTCCACTTTCTCAAACTTTTTTTTAAAATCCTTTATGAATAGAGATAAATTTAGTCATTTCCTTATTGCTATGAATAAATGTTACCCCAATTTTTAATAACAGCAATAATTATTTTTGTAATGACATTAACTAAAGCTTAACAAACATTTTCTGTAAAGGGCCAGATAGTAAATATTCTAGGGTGTGTGATTCATATGGTCTCTGTTGCAACTACTCAAACTGAAGGCCATGGACAAAGACCATAGATAATAGAAAATTGCTCAGTATATCTGTGTCCGTAAAACTATAAAAACAGGCAGTGTGCAAACTTGGCTCTTGCACCTTAAGTTTGTCATGCCCTGACATAATTGCCTCTATGGCTTATTATTTTCTTCTTCTAGGAATTGGAATTACTAAGAATTACATTGCCACCTTAGTCCAGTGGTCGGCAAACTCATTAGTGAACAGAGCCAAATATCAACAGTACAACGATTGAAATTTCTTTTGAGAGCCAAATTTTCTAAACTTAAACTTCTTCTAACGCCACTTCTTCAAAATAGACTCACCCAGGCCTTGGTATTTAGTGGAAGAGCCACATTCAAGGGGCTAAAGAGCCACATGTGGCTCATGAGCTGCAGTTTGACGACTACGGCCCTAGCCCGTTTGGCTCAGTGGATAGAGCATCAGCCTGTGGACTGAAGGGTCCCAGGTTTGATCCTGGTCAAGGGCACATGCCAGGATTGAGGGCTCGATCCCCAGTGTGGGGCATACAGGAGGCAATTCTCTCTCACCATTGATGCTTCTATCTCTCCCTCCCTCTCTGAAATCAATAAAATAAAAATTTTTAAAAATTACACTGCCCAAATGGCTTCCAAAAAATGATTGCAGTTTATGCCATCACTAGCAATTTATGAGAATGTTCCTGTAACCTCGCCCTCATCAGCACTGAGTTTTATCTTTTTTTTATTTCTAGATATTCTGATTAAGTAAAACATCATATTTTGGTTGTAATTTGCATGTCTTCTGACTGGCAAGACTGAACTCCTAATATGTTCACTAGCCTCTTATATGGCCTCTTTTATTAAATGATTAGTTAATATTACCCCCTTCCCTAGCCTGCAATGGACATGGATAACCCAGAAATCCAACTTTGTGTTTTAAGCCACTCAGGATGTGAGGGTTGTCTGTTAGTGTGACATAATCCAGAGTACCCTATCTTCACATGTCTTTGCTCATTTTTCTATTGGGAAACATGATACTGATCACTTTAGTGATAAGCCCCAATTTAAAGTAGGCACATTCTGGGACTCTTACAGCTACATAAGTGAGGCAGGTACTGATCAACAAAATACAGTGAACGGTATTTTTACCTTCCCTTCTGTTGATCCTCCTGCCAGGAACATGGATGTGATGTTTGCTTTGGCAGCCATGCATAGGAAGGCCAAGGCCACCCTGGGAATGGCAGAGTGGTTCAAGTGCAGAACCTGGTCACTGGTGACTACATGAAACCACCACCTGCCCTGGACTGCTCGTCATTTCCAGACTTCATTTCACAACACACAAAAATAACCCATCTTGCTGAACTCGCTACTTTCTGTTGTGTACATCCATACTACCGAGGGGAAGCTGGGCAGGGTAGCTGTATTGTTACAGATTTATGAGGTCACTATATTAGCAGCTTGTTAGGCAGGTTTAAGACAGATCTTCCCAGTTTATTTAAATTGCTTTCAATGTTGCTTATGATATTTTCTGATCTAAAGGCTTTGAAGTTTTTCAGTACTGGTCTATTTTTTTCCTTTGTTTCTCTCTTTTCCTTTTAGTAAGCCTTCATTTAACTTTTTTTAGAAAAGGATACAGTTTCTGTAAGTGGGTCCAAGTTACTGAAAGAAATGAGAAATGACAGTAGTAAGCAGTGTTTACAAAACCAGTTTAAATAAGCCCATTAAAAATAATATGCACAAGAAAATCAAAACACACAAAATCCACTTTAAAACCAACTTTAGGGCTCAGGAGGATGGTTTAAATTACCTAATGGCCAGTTGCAAAAATGTTACTGTGGTAATAAGAACTTTTAAAAGGATCTACTCGCTTAGCAATTTTTAAGTATGCAATACAGTATTATTAGTTATACTCACCATACTATCCATTATATACCCATGACATTTATTTCACAACTGAAAGTTTCGTACCTTTTAACCCCCTTCACCCATTTCGCATGAATAAACTTTTTAAAAAATTTGTATGTAACCACAAAAGACCCCAAATAGCCAAAGTAATCCTGTGACAAATTAATAAAGCTGGAAGTATCACACTCCCTGACTTCAAACAATACTATAAAACTACAATATCAAAATAGTATGGTATGGGCAGAAACACAGATACATAGACCAATGGAACAGAACTGAGAGCCCAGAAATAGACCCAGACATGAAATTCATGCACTCAGGAAGGGGGGTCCCTCAGCCCAGCCTGCGCCCTCTTGTAGTCCGGGAGCCCTCGGGGGATGTCCAACTGCTGTGGAGGTGAAAGAGACTCCCACCACCACCACTGTGCTCACCAGCCGGGTGTCCGGCTTCTGGCTGAGCAGTGCTCCCCCTGTGGGAGTGCACTGACCACCAGAGGGCAGCTCCTGCAGAGTTTCTGCCCCCGGTGGTCAGTGTGCATTATAGCAACCGGTTGTTCTGCCATCGGGCCGAAACTGGCTCTCATACATCTCCCAAGCGGTCCCAGATTGCGAGAGGGCGCAGGCCAGGCCAAGGGACCCCACAAGTGCACGATCGGGGCCGGGGAAGGACCATGGGAGGGCTCCAGGGCATGTCTAACCCATCTCGCTCAGTCCTAATCGGCCAGACCCCAACAGCAAGCTAACCTACCAGTTGGAGCATCTGCCCCCTGGTGGTCAGTGCATGTCATAGCGAGCAGTTGAGCAGCCTTAGCATATCATTAACATACTAGAGACCCAGTGCACGAATTCGTGCATGGTTGGGGTTCAGTGGGAGGTTGGCTGGCCAGCCCACCCCAATTGGGGTCTGATCAGGGCTGGGCCAGCTGTGGGGAGGGGCTGTGAGTGGTGGGCGGCTGGCCCTACCCCCCCAATCAGGGTGGGAGAGGTGGATCAGGGGCGGGGCCAGCTGGGGGAAGGGACCGAAAGAGGTTGGTGCCCCCCCCCTCACACATTGGGCCAGTTTGCTGGCCACAGTGGGTGTCATAGCAACTGGTCGTTCTGGCATTCTGGTCACTGGCTTTTATATATATAGATTGTGCTTTGATTGGTTGAAAAGCCTACTGGACGACCAGACACTTAGCATATGTACTTCTCTTGAGTACCTCATTTATTTGATATCAAAGATACTATAAATCCCCTTTGCACTGGCTAATAGAAAGCTCAGGGCAAATAGGTGGTTGATCTCCAGCAAAAGTCTAGAATACTTTTGGTACCCATTTGAGATACAAATACACTGAGTGGCCAGATTATTATGCATTCAGAGATCATAATAATCTGGCCACTCTGTATATATACACACACACACATATATATATAATTTTTGACAAAGGAGCCAAGAATATACAATGGAAAAAGAAATGGTGTTGGGAAAACTGGACAGCAATATGCAAAAGAATGAAAGAAACTAAACTATCTTACATCATACACAAAATTAATTCAAAATGGATTAAGATTTGAATGTAAGACCTGAAATAATAAAATACATAGAAGAATACATAGGCACTAAACTTATGGACACTGGTCTCAGAAATGTTTTTCTGAATTTGATCCCAAATGCAAGTGAAATAAAACAAAAAGAAATTAATGGGACTACATCAAACTAAAAAGTTCTGCAAAAACCAAATGGGAGAAGATATAAGGAACTCGTAAAACTCAACAACAAAAAGATAATCCAATAAAAATGGGCAGAGAACCTGAATAGACACTTTTCCCAGGAAGACAGGCATATAACTAGTTATTAAGGAAATGCAAATTAAAACCACAATGAGATATCACCTCACACCTGTAAGAATGGCTATTATAAAACAAAAAGCAAAAAATATATGTTGGCAGATATAGAGAAAAGGAAACCCTTGTATACTGTAGGTGGGAAGGTAAATTAGTACAGCTACTATAGAAAACAAAAGAGTCCTCAAAAAAACTAAGACTATTATACGATCCAGCAATTACTCTTCTGGGTATTTATCCAAAAAATATAAAAATACTTCTGCATCAAGATATATGTGCCCCTATTTTCAGTACAGCATTATTTACAATAGCTAAGACATGGAAACAACCTAAGTATCCACTGATGAATGAATGGACAAAGATGATGTGGTATATATATAAAATGGAATACTATTCATCTTAAAGAAATGAAATACTGCCATTTGTGACAACCTAGATGAACTCTAGAGAATATTATGCTAAATGAAATAAAAGTCAGAATATCACAGATATAGATAACAGAATGGTGGTTATCAGAGGAGAAGTGGGATGGGGTGATGGTGAAGTAGGTAAAGGGGGTCAAACATATGGTTAACAGGAAACTAGACTTCAGATGGGGAGCACACCCTAGAATACACAGGTGTCAAATACTGCACACCTGAAATTTATGTAACGTTATTAACCAATGTTACCCCAATAAATTTAATTTTTTAAAAAATAAAATCAAGTGAAAATGAACACCAAAGCTTAAAAGTAGAAAAGGTCTTTCAGGCATGATCAGTCCCTCTCTTGGTGGGAGGGTGAATAAAAACACTGACCACTTTGGGTTTGCTGCTGTGTAGAAAGACCCTTTTTATACATATGAACACTACTTACGGGAAAGGGAGAGTAATACCAACTGCCTGTTAGGGGCTGACACTGTGCTCAGCACTTCTTCTGAAATATAACAATGAACTTTTTTCATTAAAAACCAATTAGAAGACAGACATTTATTATACTGATAATAGACTTAATGATCAAATTACTTTACTAGAGCAATACATTTTTAAAAGCCATTTTTCCTGTATTTTTCTGTATGAACTTGCCAATATCATTAACACAGAGAATTATAAAGTAGAAAGTAAGTGATGTTCAGCTGTGGTGTTACCTGAACTAGCAGTGTGAAGGCAAGGACAATCAGCCAAATTCTAGGGACTAGGATGGTGATGCTTTGGGAGTATCCACACTTATATTCTTCATATGTAATTATATTGCTAAAGATAACTTATTTCACCATGTATTATAAATAATGCATTTCCCCAGATCTACCAGTTGTAGATGTATTTGAAAGTTGTGTGATGTATTTGAAAAAAATAAAACACTTTATTTAAAAATAAAATGTAGTGATAAGAATGGCATTGTTTTAACAATTTTACAGATCTTTCTAATGTCTGTCCTAATAGAAGACAGGATTCTCATCTGTCTGTCATACTTGCTGTTGTAAGATCACACATCTGGAAAACTACACTATGCACTTGTGAGAGAATGAGAGTGCAAAAGGCAAAAAACCATCTAAGTGTTATGAAAATAGCTCTGACCTTGCAGAGCCCCAAAACAATCCTGAGGGGCCCCAGAGAATCACCTGCTCTAAACACATTCTCTCCTCTTGTCTCAACTCTCTGCCCTTCTGGATCTCAGCTGCTCCCTATTTCAGTAAGAAAAAAGCTTCAGCAAGTTCCCTCCACTGAACTCTTACTCTACTGTTCTCCTGTAACTATGCTTAGAGTTCTGTTAAGCAGACCCCACTACCTGGCACTTCCCTGGACCCTGCTCCTGCAATTCTCCACTCCCTCTGGAAGAAGTACACAAACATACTTTACAATTAGCCATCAGCAGCTCTTGACATAGTTCCCCACTCCTTCCACCTTAAGTACTCCCCTTGCTCAGCTTCTATGATCCCACCATCAGGTTTTCCTCCCACCGCATTGGGCCACTAGGTCTTCACTCAACACTTGATGCCCTAGGGCCGTGGTCGGCAAATTGCGGCTCGCGAGCCACATGCGGCTCTTTGGCCCGTTGAGTGTGGCTCTTCCACAAAATACCACGGCCTGGGCGAGTCTATTTTTTTTTAAAATATATTTTATTGATTTTTTTACAGAGAGGAAGAGAGAGGGATAGAGAGTTAGAAACATCGATGAGAGAGAGACATCGATCAGCTGCCTCCTGCACGCCCCCTACTGGGGATGTGCCTGCAACCCAGGTACATGCCCTTGACCGGAATCGAACTTGGGACCCCTCAGTCCGCAGGCCGACGCTCTATCCACTTAGCCAAACCGATTAGGGCATGGGCGAGTCTATTTTGAAGAAGTGGTGTTAGAAGAAGTTGAAGTTTAAAAAATTTGGCTCTCAAAAGAAATTTCAATCATTGTACTGTTGATATGTGGCTCTGTTGACTAAAGAGTTTGCCGACCACTACCCTAGGGCACCATCCCAGAGCCTCCTTTTTCTATCTACACTCACTCCAGCACTTATGTCACTAGCCTCCTGGTTTCAATACCATCTACATAGTGTTGATCCCCCAAATTTCTATCTTTAGCCCAAATCTAAACTTGAGACTTTCATGCCCAGCTGCCTACCTGAGTTCTCCACCTGGGTATCTCAGTGCACGTGACAGAGAATCCCAAGTCCTATGATGGTTTCTCCAAGATGTAGCCCTTTGACTGTGACCGAGTCCCCTCCCACTCCCACTCGCTCTGCTCCAGCCACACTGGACTACTCTCTGTCTGAAAGATATCTGTGCACTTACTAGTCTCTCTGCCTGGAAGTTCCCCTGACCCTAACATCCACATGACTCACCGCCTCTTCCCTAGGTATTTCTCAGTGACACCTTCCCTACCACGCTACCTAAAGTTGAATCCTCACTCACCTCCTATTTCCCTTTACTGCTCTCAAATCTCCTTTGTACTGAACACTAAGTTCTGCATGTATTTTCTGACTTTGTTTTCCCCTCTAAAATGTAAATTCCCTAAAGATAATACTTTATCCTGTTTCATTCACTAGTATGGTTCCATAAGTACATATGCAGATAATTTTCTAAGGATAAACTATTTGTTAAATTAATTCTAATGTTCCTACATCCATTGCTGCTTTCAGTTCTTGCTGCAACACCCTAATCCTGTGATTCTCAGAGTTCTCTACCGAAGTGCCCTAATCAGAGTGAGAAACAGGAGAAAATGGGAAGGAAGCGAAGTTCCTCTAGTGACATACAATGAAAGGCCATATTAGACTGAATGATTCTTTGAAATCTAATGTTTTATTGCACATCTCATGCTTATTTCCCTTCTACTTGATTCATCTTCACATAAAAGTGTTGTCCCTTCCCAGATTTTCAGTTAAAACTAATTCTCCAAAAGGCTTTGCCTTTGTTATTTTTGAAGTTTCAAGGCACACTGTCACCTCCCAGGCCTGAACCACCCAAATCCAAGCCTTTGTTGAGTTGTCACCTCTGGGCCATTGCCAAGACCTCCTCTATGGCTTACCTGCCTGGTATACCTCCTCTACTCACCACCTATTCCACACAGCTCTGTGTTGAAGGGCTCCAGCTTCAGAGCAGTGATTCTCAAACACCAGAGAAATTGCATTTCCAAAATGTTCCCAATGGTCAGGGACCACTCTTTAAGAACCACTGCTGTAGCCAATCTCCTTGGATTAGATTCCTTGTTTGACTCACTCTCACTGCAAGGCCCTAACACCTGGGACAATTCGCTTGAACTGATTGTTCATACATAAAATGGGGGTAATGAGAATACCTACGCAGAGAACTGTGAGGATTAAATGTTACTACAGTGCCAGCGCTGAGAGCTCCACACAAATTGCCTTAGTTATGCCGCTTCAAACAGAACGTTCTTCCAACAAGATCAAGTGTAGACCCCTCAACAATGGAGACGTCCTTTCACCCTTTCTCTCTGGCTACTTAGTTACAGAGACCCACCCCTACAGGCACACTCATCTCCAAGGCGTCTGGCCACCTTAACTCCCCCTTCCTTCACCCGAACTTCCTTCTTCATCATTAGCAAGATTCTGTCCATCTTTCAAACGTGGATGTGGGATTAGCGGGTGGATGGATGGATGAATGAATGTGGGATAAATGGAAAGATGACTGGATGGATGTAGCAAATGGAGCCAATGTAGTAAAATGTTAACTGTAGTATTCGGCTGATGTGTCTACACAGGTGTTCAAGGTAAAATTGTCAACTCTTTAAATGTTCCTAAATTCAAAAATAACAAAAATGTTTTGTTCAGGGGAAATGCTACCTGCAAGTCACATATCCTGACAACCCGCATTGAAAGAAACTGCAAAAAATGGGCCTCCACCAGCATGCCCCCGCCCTGACTCTGCACAGTAGAAATAAGGTATCCAGGCTGGGGGCGCCGCTCTAGGAAGGGGTACAAAACCAAACCTTGATTGTAGGAGGAACCGCTGCGGGGTGCCTGATCACCTCGTCATTTCACTCCTTTACAAGTTACCCACTACCACCAGGTGGGCTGCATCAAACACTTAGCTATCAGCTGCTGACCTCGCAACGACCTCCAGGCCAGTACTTTTGGGATGTCCAGGACAAGAAGAAACGGGTCACAGACCCGGAGGCAGCAGGGCCGGGCGCCGGCCAAGGGCTCACAGGCCGCCCTCACCTCCGCCCACCCAGCGCAGCCTGACAACCACCGGAGAGGACGCGGGGCGGCTGGATGAAGTTAGAGCACCTCGGCCAAGGTCAGCAGGGCAGTCTGTGCGTCCGCCCCCGCCCTGGCCTCGGCCGCTGCAGCCCCCCGGGAGGCACCAGTGACGGCCGGGAGGGGCTGACTCCTCGGACCCCGGCCCGGAGGAGGGGGAGCCGCCACCCGGCTCGCCCAGTGAGCATCTCACTCACATGTTGTTGAAGCGGAACAGGTCGTCGCAGGTGAAGGCCCGGAGCGTGGTCATTACGCTGCCGCCGCCAAAGCTGAATCGCCGCGACTTCTCCCGCCCCGCCGGAAGTCATCCAGCGAGCGCCCGCCCAGCCGGAAATCATCCAGCAAACAACCTCCCTTCTGGAAGGCGGAGAACTTCTTCCGGGCCACCAGTTGCTCGGCAACCACGCAGCGACGCAGCTCCCTCTAGCGGCAAGTTAGGAATTGCCAGCCCACCTCTGTAAGGGCAAAAGGGTTATCCTTCAGAAGCTGGAAACCCCTTCATGGGAGCGACTGAAAAAAGGAGATAAAGCAATCACCTAGGAAGGAGTCACAAAGCTGCAGGGATTAGGAAACCAAAGCAGAAAAGCGGGGTTCAGGATCACTTAGGTGCCCTTGGTAAATGGGAAGATTCTCATAGTCCAGAGAGTCCTATCCCAAAGATGCAAACCTAGTATAGAATCTCAAATTGTATAATACGATGTTTAAAAAGAAAAAAAGAAAGGTGAAATCAATTTTAATAAAATATTTTATTTTACCCAGTACATTCAAAATATTATCATTTCACATGTAATCAACAGAAAAACTATTAATGGAGTGTTTTACTTTTTTTTGTATAAGTCTTTTAAATCATGTGTATATTTTACATTTGCAACATATTGCAATCCAGGAGCTAAATTGTCATAAGAAATACATGTTCTGGCCCTGGCCGGTGTGGCTCAGTTGGTTGACATCGTCCCATGCACCAAGAGGTCACTGGTTTGATTCACTGTCAGGGCACAGGTCCAGGTTGTGGAGGGCTGGATCCCCAGTAAGGGGTGCATGGCAACCAATGGATGGGACTATATCAAAATAAAAAGCTTCTGCACAGCAAAAAAAAATCATCAACAAAACAACAAGAAAGCCCACTGCATAGGAGGACATATTTGCCAATGTTATCACCGATAAGGGTTTAATCTCCAACATTTACAGGGACTCATACAACTTAACAAAAGGAAGATAAACAATCCAATCAAAAAATGTGCAAAGGACCTAAATAGACACTGTTCGAAAGAGGACATACAGAAGGCCGAGAGACATATGCTCAAAGTCACTAATCATCCAGGAGAGGCAAATCAAAACAACAATGCGGTACCATCTCACACCTGTCAGAATGGCTATCATCAACAAAACGACAAGTGCTGGCGAGGATGTGGAGAAAAAGGAAGCCTCGTGCACTGCTGGTGGGAATGCAGACTGGTGCAGCCACTGTGGAGAACAGTATGGAGATTCCTCAAGAAATTAAAAATGGAACTCCCATTTGACCCAGTAATCCCACTTCTAGGACTATATCCCAAGAAACCAGAAACACCAATCAGAAAGGACATATGCACCCCTATGTTCATAGCAGCACAATTTACAATAGCTAAGATTTGGAAACAGCCTAAGTGCCCATCAGCAGATGAATGGATTAGAAAACTGTGGTACATCTACATAATGGAATACTATACTGTGGTAAAAAAGAAGGAACTTTTACCATTTGCAACAACATGGATGGACCTGGAGAGCATTATGCTAAGTGAAATAAGTCAGGCAGAGAAGGATAAACATCACATGATCTCACTTATTTGTAGGATATAATGAACAACATAAACTGATGAACAGGGACAGATCCAGAGACAAAGAAACAATGAACAGATTGTCCAACCTCAGAGAGAAGGTGGGGGGGGAGGGGGGCCAGGGGGAGGGTAAGAGATCAAACAAAGGAATTGTATTCATGCATATTAGCATAAACAATGGACAGGGACACTGGGGCGGTGGGGAGCTTGTCCTGGGGGGCAGGAGTGGTGGTGGTGGGATCCATCGGGGAAAAAGGAGACACATGTAATACTTTAAACAATAAAAAAATATTTAATTTAGGACCCTAGCTACAGTCTCTTTAAAATGAAAGATGAACTGCTTATAATTTTTGCCTATTCTACCCTACCCTGTTGATTATGTTGCGTGTATTATTGTTTCTTTTCAGAATGGATATATACATCTGTGTTACAATTATGCATCCCCCAGGTGTTTGCTTTTAAGTATAATTGAGTGAAAGTAACTCTCACCACTACATGTTATTATAGTTTCCCCATTCCGTTCTTCCTTTTGATTCTGTTATGGGTTGCCTGGATTTTATTACAGTCTTTTTTCTTCCTTGGTTTTGCTTTGTTTTGTTTTCCTGGGCTTGTCCTCTACTTCAGAACTCCCTGATTGGAATATTGGCTGGGTACCCATGCGCCCCATGCTCTCTCTCCCCCGAGAACTTTGTCAACATCGTTACTCCATTGTTTTTGTGGGTTTCACATTGCTGGGAGAAAAGAATAAGGCCAGCATGAGTTTTGTTTTCCCTTTTGTGGGTGACTTGGTTTATACTGGAGTGTCATAGCACTTCCAGAAATTAAATATTCTTAACACAACATACATTGTAAGTGCAGTGAATCTCTGACAATTTCAGTCATTTAACACTGAAATTTATTTTTATTTTTTTAATTAGTTTTTCTTTATTGTGTTTCTTTTTAATCCTCATCTAAGGATATCTTTTTCATTGATTTTCAGAGAGAATGGAAGAGAGGGGAAGACAGAAAAATATTATGTGAGAGAAACACATCGATTGGTTGCCTCCTGCACAAGCCCTGACCAAGGCCCGGGCTGGGAGGAGCCTGCAACCAAGGTCCGTGCCCTTGACCAGAATCCAACCCGGGACCCTGTAGTCTGCAGGCTGATCCTCTATCCGCTCAGCAAAATCAGCTAGGGCTGAAATTAATTTTTAAAAATCAAAGCTGGATCATTCTCACATTGCCAGTGGCAATAAATACAGCACAACCTCTCTGAAAAGGGATATGTGGTTTCTTCACAAACTAAAAATTCAACTACCATGTAACCTAGCAATTGCACTCCTGGGCATTTATCTCAGAGAAATGAAAGTGTGTGTTCAGACAAAAGTCCCAGAGTCGAAAGACTGTGTACTGTATGATTCCATTTATACGACATTTTGGAAAGGGGAGAATTACAGATCGGAGGTTGACAGGGTTTGATGGCACTGATCATGATGGTGACTCCATGGCTGAATGTATCAGTCAAAACCATAGAATGTACACTAAAAAGAGTGAACTGTACCGTATGCAAGTTATACCTTAATAACCTTGACTTTTAAGAAAGTAGAATCAGCCTGGCCTGCGTGGCAGAGTGATTGAGCATCGATCTATGAACCAGGAGGTCACAGTTCAATTCTGGTCAGGGCACATGCCTAGGTTGTGGGCTCCACCCCCAGTATGGGGTGTGCAGAAGGCGGCTGATGGATGTGTCCCTATAACATCGATGTTTCTCTCTCTCTCTCTCTCTCTCTCTCTCTCTCTCTCTCTCTCTCTCTCTCTCTCCTCCTCCCTTCCTTTTAAAGTCAATGAAATCATTTTTTTAAATCTTTAAAAATAATTAAAATAAAAAAGTAGAATCAACATAGCCTTTACATCATTGTCCCTGCCATTTCAATAAACTTATTTGAAAAACACGAACTACATTTAGGTCCTTAGAGTCCCACAGTTCCTTGGGCTTCTAAGATGCTGTTATTGACTTCTATTTCAGTACATTAGAGTTTATTTTTAACATGCAAAAAAACACAGTTTCTGTCCTGACTGCACATTTCCCCTACATTAAGGATGACTCATAGAACTTTTATTTATCATTTCATATTGCATAATTCCTTTTACTGCTTAGTTGGAAAATACTACAAGCTTTTACCACATTTTATCACAAAAACATTTTCCTGCTCATTGAGACAAAATACCATGTGCTCTTCTGTAATTAGTGCTGACCCAGTATCACATCCATCATGGCAAAATTTCACATTTAAACAAGCAAACAGCTTGGCATTTCATCTGCTGCTGCTCTGTTTTTTGTTTTGTTTTTCTTCAGATCATGTGGAAATGACAAAGTGCACGGTAAATAAATATTTTTATAAATCCTAGGCAATGTGATTAATAATAAAGCAGCTTGGATGGGTAACTGACTCCAAACAAAAAATGCATTTTTTATAAAATAATGACAACAGTATAGATACGTTGACTCTGAACATCAATATCATAATCTATTTTCAGTTTTTCTAACTAGTTTTTCTAACTCAACCATTCATATTAAGGGTGACCACAGGTTTCAATTAAATAAGACATGTGGTACACATCTATTGCCTTCACTAAAATGAGAATAAAAGAAAATTATTCTTTTTCTTAAAGGCATAAATCCCCAAGAACAAAGAGAATGAAGGAGATAATAGCCAATGAGTACTGGCAACAAAATTATGGGTGCTAGTAAACTCATTTAGCAGATAGAAGCAAGCAGAAAGTTCAGCTACAGCTAGAGGAAAAGTCAAGAAGCAAGGCAACTGATTCCTAGTGCAGGATCTGGTGAGGATCAGGTTTTAGCTAAGCCAGGTACAATAAAGGGAGAACACAGGAGCTTTTCTCCCTGGAGAGGCACAGGTAGCTGGGTTTCTGAGCTCAGAGCACAGGCAGTAAAGAGCGAGGAGGAGACACTGCATTGAAAACTGGGAGTAAGTAAAAGTTGGCATTCTGAGAGATGCCCCCCCTGCAGATCCATTGCCTGTTTATTCCCAGAATGCTGGCAGCTGGACTTAACCTGCTTCTGCAACCCCCAGTAGGATGCTGGAGAATTGTTTGCAGGGAAACTGCTTGACCTAAGAAAAAAGTCCCACATATATTCACATTTTGCAGCTCTCCAATAAAATGAATGGGCTGCTACATGGTCACCCTAAGGGGAAGACCATCAATTCACAAACTCTGCCCAATATACACAGCTTTCAATAAGCTTTGTGTTGCTTTACATTTAATAACCAATAGTTAAAAGTTATACATATTTAAAAGAATATTTGAGTAGTGCCTATAACCCAAAAGACAGAAATCAAAACAATCAAACAGAAAAACAGAATTCGGATGAACAGTAAAAAATAATCCTATCTAATAAAAGAGTACTATGCAAATGGACCATCACACCAAGACACAAGATGGCCACCCCCATGTGGTCAAAGACGGCTGCCCCCAGGTGGACACAAGATGGCCGCCACAAGAAGGCCTGCAGGGGAGGGCAGTTGTGGGAAGTTAGAGGTGACCAGGCCAGCAGATGAGGGCAGTAGGGGGAGACCCAGTCCTGCAGGGGAGGGCAGTTGGGGGGACCCAGGCCTGCAGGGGAGTGCAGTTGGGGGGGGGGACCAGGCTTGCAGTGGAGGGCAGTTGTGGGCAATCAGGCCATCAGGCAGGGCAGTTAGGGATGACCAGGCCAGTGGAGGAGGGCAGTTGGGGGAGACAAGGTCAGTAGGGATGGGCAATTGGGGGGTCCAGGATTGCAGGGGAGGGCAGCTGAGGGAGGCAGGCCTGCAGGGGAGAGCAGTTGGGGGGACCAGGCCTGTAGGGGAGGACAGTTAGGGATGACCAGGCCTGCAGGGGAGGGCTAGTTGGGGGGAACCAGGCCTGCAGGGGAGGGCAATTGGGGGGACCAGGCCTTCAGGGAATGGCAGTTGGAGGTTACAGACTGGAGAGGGTGCAGGCTGGGCTGAGGGACACCCCCCCCCCATGCACGAATTTCATGCACTGGGGCTCTAGTTCTGTTATAACTAACTAGAGGCCTGGTGCATGAAGTTTGCACATGGGTAGGGTCCCTAAACAGCCGTCCATGGGGGTTAGGGAGGAGCCTCCTTTCCCCTGGCTGCCTGCCACTGCTGGCCCCGCCCCCTGGTCAAACTCCTGGTTGAGGGGACAATTTGCCTATTAGGCTTTTATTATATAGGATAGCCACAGAAAGATAAGAAAATATTACATACATGGGGAAAACTAACATTATGTAATTGAATGTAATTATTAAAATTATATTCAGAGACAGAAACAAATTCTTGGAAATTACAAATATGTTATTATAAATAAAAAATTTAACAATTGAAGCAATGCCCCCAAAGAATAAGAAATAAAGAGGAAGGAGAAATTAAAGCTCAAAAAAAGGATGGGAGGGGAGTTTAATCTAGCAGGTCCAATATTCAAATAATAGGAATTTCAGAAAGAGAAAGAAAATGGAGAGGAAGAAATGATCATTTAAAAAATATAAGAAATGTTCTAAAAATTAAAGACTATGAGTCTCTAGAGTGAGAAAAACCACTGAGTCTTTAATACAACTACTGAAAAATTCATTTTGAGGCACATCACTGAAGTTTGAGAACAGTGGGGATAAGGAGAAAATGCTAAAACTTTCTGCAAAATGGAAGGGAGGTGTATCAGTTAGCTTCTGCTGTGTAACAAATCATCCAAACTTAGTGACTTAAAATAAATTATAGCTGACTCGGTAGTTCTTCTGGTCTGAGCTGAAATCATGATGTTTGTATGGTCTCAGAGTGCCTCACTTACTGTCTGGGACTTTCCGGGATGGCTGGGACTTCTCTCCACACTGTCTCTTATCTTCTAGGAAACCAGTTTTAATTTGTACACAAGGGTGATGGAAGGGTCCATAGAAGCAAGAGAAGGCTAGCTCAATGCACACACAATTTTCAAACCTCCACTGGCATCATGTTTGCTATTGTCCTTTTTACAAAAAAAGATAGGGCAAATCATGTGAATGAACCAATGCCATGCAGAAAAGCATTGGAGGCCTCAGTATTGTTCAGAATGATTGTCTGAAGAAATGGAAGAGTCTATAAGAACTACCACCCCTCCATTTTGCAGTTGCTGGCTAGTGCGTCCAAAGGAGCTCACTTCTCCAAATACGTTTTAACCAATTTATTCTTTGGTCATCATTTTCCAGAAGTTTTTAGAATCTGTACACCATTCAAAATTATTATTTCTTCCTCTCCATTTTTTGTTTTCTCTTTCTAGAATTACTAATATTTGAATATTGGGTCTACTAGATTCAGCTCTCCCTGCCACCTTACTTTGAGCTTTAATTTCTACTTCCTGTCTCTTTGTCTTATTCCTTATACTTTTGGGGACATTGCTTCAATTATTGAATTTTTTGCTTTTTGCTTATAATAGCATATTTGCAATTTATAAGAATTTGTTTTTGCCTCTGAACGTAATTTTTATGATTTTGTTCTTTTTTTTTCATACATGCAAGTCACATTGCAAAGGGTGTGGACATAGGGAGGAGTGACTTATTATAATAATCTGCCATGCCAATATACTATTTCCATAAATACAATTATTCTCATGGCCTTAACAGCTTAAATTTTAAATGTTGTGTTAAATGAAGAGGAGTTTTTACTATTAGCTAAAAACTCAAACTATCTCTCTGTATTAGTTATAGCATCATCTGTGGGTGGGTTTTTTTTTCCTGTTTATACCAGTTCTATTTGATTTTTATCTCTGCCTTTTGGGTTAGAGACTCTACTCAACTGTTCAATGACTTTTAACTATTGGTAATTAAATCTAAAGCACCACAAGTCCTATTGGAAGCTGTGTGTATACATTTATACATTTCATTAAATGGATCTTACATGTTTCTCAAAATTGATGAATAAAATGGCCCTATAACAAATAGATTCCCTGGGAATGAAATGCCTTTAAAAGGAAGTCATCTGTCCTTTCAGAAAATAAAAAAGCTCATAAACTTCCTACATCACATGTAGACAGTGTGACTAAGTATGCAGGCTACATGATGATGTCCCTGTGGGCATGCACACACACCCACACAGGGATGTGCAAGCAGCTGGCCAAGACAGAAAGAACCTTCTGACTCAGCCTGTGGTAACACAGCACACCGATATTTGTTTAATTATATCAGCTGCACTAGTGCCATTGACCCCAATATGCCTGAACTAATTAATACTTCTCAATCACACTGTAACATGAACATGGATTATCTGGGGATGCTGTTAGGATGCACATTCTGATTCAGCAGTTCTGCGAGGGGCCTGATGTCTCACCAGCCTCCAGGAAGTGTGATGTTTGGCCCATGGACTATATTTTCAGCAGCAAAATTTTAAACTGTGCACAATCTGAAAAGGAATTTGAAATTTGCCAAGTGTCGTCTTTCCATGTGCTTGTAAAAAATAGAAGGCATCCAATATCCTAGTTAGTTCAATTATATATAGTTAGTCTTTGGTAGTTTATTGTTCTTTGCAGGTTTTTTTTCCTTTAGGTTCACAGTAGATGCCTAAGTCTGTTATGCATAAGATTGTACATTGATAGACTGCTGAGAAAAGAGAGTGAGAGAGAGAAAATTTAATGAACCTGCAATCTGATATACAAGTCCACTCTCATAATTTGTAGACTTGGCAAGAAATTGGGAGCAAGGACATCAAAGACAAAGGAAACCACATCAAATACCTATTTTTGGTAAAGCACAATGCTTTAAAAGTAAGCCTGTTAACTGTTATACATGTATATGTAAATATCTAAATAAATAAGTGACTATAATAAAATAGAAAGAGGAAAAGTTGTCAGAATTATCACTGACTATAGTTACACTTCCCCATAAGTAATAACTCCTTTCTGGGAGGTGCTATTGTCGACCCTCACAGGGCAGAGATGGTTCCTCTATGGGAAAAGTCACCAGTGGCTCTGGGCCCTGATGCTCTGGGCCAGGAGGGAATACCGGGGAAATGTGCCCAGTTTAGACATAACACACTATCATCACCACTACCACCACCTTCATCCTCAACAACAAAGTTTAGGGGTGGCATTCACTTTTTATTTTTAATCCTCCCACACAGAGCATCCCACCCTAATATATTTTTCTTAAACCATTGATGCCTGCTACTGCCTCTCTTTTATTTCACACAAAAAACTTGTCAGCAGATAATTAATGTGAGTGGGAAAGTGGAAATACAGTAGTAGAAAAGTTCCAAAGAAGTTGATTATCCTATATAATAAAGAGGTAATATGCAAATTAACTGTCACACCATCACAAGATGGCTGCACCTACAGCGGAGGCGGGGTTCCCGTAACAAGTAATCAGCAGGGACCTGAGGCTGCATGGTGGAGTCGGGCCAGGGCAGGGAACTTGAGGCTGTGTCCCCTGCCCAGCGGGGTTTGACTGGGGACCTCAAGGTGTGCCCCCGCCCTGGTGCTGGGCTGGGGGAACCTCAAGCCACGCCCCCAGCCCTAGTGCTGGCCCAGGGGATCTCAGGCCACGCCCCCCCATCCAGTGGGGCTTGACAGGATACCTCGGGCCACACCTCCCCGCCCAGGGGGGCTTGACTGGGGACCTCAAGGCGTGGCACCAGGGTAGGGGACCTCAGAGTGCACCCTTCACCCTGGGCCGGGGGATCTGAGGCTGCATCCCCTACCTGGTGGGGCTTGATGGGGATGGGGCCGGCCGGGTCTGGATCTTGCCCAATGGGGGTGGGGCCAGCCAGGTTTGGGTCTTGTGTGATTTTGAGGCGTCCGCTAGTGGACAGGGACTTGACTCTGGGTCACGTGGTGCACCCCAGACTCTGACAGGAGGAAGATTTTCATATACATTTTACTAATTTTCTTTCATCTCTGACACTTCTATTATAGAGAAAGGGCAAATAGCAATATTAAAATATTTCCTCTAATTAATTCCCTCTTAATGTGCATGAATTTTGTGTGCCGGGCCACTAGTCTAATCATAATAACTAATATTTAATGTGCTCATGGTGTGCTAGGTAGTGTTTGAAGACTTCACATGGATTCATTCAAGCTGGCCTTGTGGCATGCTGATGAGCCAAGATAAGAAGTACATGCTTGACAGTGTGCATGCATGTGTTTTTTGAGGATGCAAGCTGTGGATGTAATTTTATTTACACACTAGAGGCCCGGTGCATGGATTCGTGCACCGGTGGGGTCCCTCAGCCTGGTCTGCACCCTCGCAATCTGAGACCCCTCAGGGGATGTTGGACTGCCAGTTTAAGAAACCGAGGAATATAGCAGTACACAAAGTGGCAGGTGGCCGGGGAGGAGCCCGAGCGCCGGGGCCAGTTACCACACCGCTCCCGCCCATCCCAGCCCCACTGTGCCTGTTGCTGCTGTTGCTCTGTAGCACTGCTGCGGAGGCAGGAAAGGCTTGTGCCGCCACACTGCTCTTGCCAGCCATGAGCCCAGCTTCTGGCTGAGTGGCACTCCCGCTATGGGAGTGCGCTGACCACCAGGGGGTAGCTCCTGTGTTGAGCATCTTCCCTGTGGTCAGTGTGCATCATAATGACTGGTCGACTGGTCGTTTGGTCGCTTATACTTTTATATATATATATAGACTAGAGGCCCGATGCACGAAATTTGTGCAAGGGGATCGGCCCTCGCAGCCCCGGCTTCGTCCGGAAGGTGGTCTGGACAGTCATTCCGCCATCTGGTCTAATTAGCATATTAGCTCTTTATTATATAGGATATCATTATTTGTTTTAGCTTTTAAGATCATTTCTAGTTAGTATGCCTGCACTGTCCAATATGGTAGCCACTAGCCACATGGGGCTAATGAGCATTGGAGATAGGACTAGTGTGAAATGAGATATGCTATGAGGGCAAAGCACACACAAGATTTTTAAGACAATGTTAAAAAATGAACAAATGTAAAATACCTCTTTATTGTTTTAGATTGATTATTGAAATAGTATATTTGGGATATCATGAGTTAAATAAAATAGATTACTAATCCTATATAATAAAAGGCTAATATGCAAATTGACCAAACGGTGAGATGACCAGTCACTATGACTAACACTGACCACCAGGGGGCAGACACCCAATGCAGTAGCTGCCCCCTGGTGGTCAGTGCCTCACCTGCCTCAGCTGCAGGTGGGTAGTAAGGAGCGAGGGGTCCCAGACTGCGAGAGGGATGTCTGACTGCTGGCTTAGACCCGATCCCCCCCTAGGCCTAAGCCCGCAGGTGGACATCTCCCAAGGGGTCCTGGACTGTGAGAGGGTGCAGGCTGGGCTTAGGGACCCCTCCCCCCAGTGCATGAATGTCGTGCACAGGGCCTTTAGTATATTACTAAAATAAATTATTAGTAACAGAGTGATATATTACTGTTGATTTTACCCATTTTTCCTTTTTTAATGTGGCTACTGTAAAATTTTAAAATGACTTACGTGGTTTGCTGCCTATTTCTATAGAACAGCACCATGCTAGAAGTACTTCTGCTAGCCGAATAAGAAATAGATTGAGCCCAGTTGGCGTACTTCAGTTGATGAGCGTTGACCTATGAACCAGGAGGTCATGGTTCAATTCCTTGTCAGGGCACATACCTGGGTTTCGGGTTTGATCCCCAGTGTGAGGCCTGTAGGAGACAGCCGATCAATGATTCTTTCTCATCATTGATGTTTCTATCTCTCTCTCATCCTCTCTGAAATCAATAAACATATATTGAGAGAAAAAAAAAGAAATAAGATGGAGACCCTACACATGGTTACGTGTTAGTGGCCCTAGACAGGTCTTATCTCTCCCAGATGTGTTTTTAACTTAAGACCCAGGTGGTTCTCGAGCCTGATTTCGCAGTAGGGTCACCTTGGAAGTTTTAGTAAATATGGCAGCCTGGTGCCATCTGCAGAGATGTTGATGGTCTGGGCAGCCTGGGCCTCAGGAGCTTTAAAAACCTGTAGGTGATTTGAAGAATTAGCCAGAGCTGAGAACTGGATCCAAATAGGAACAGTGGACTCAGTCCTGTGATGGGCATGTGGGAGTGTTTGCATTGGGGCCTGACTCAAGCTTTGCATCTCTAGTTGAAATTAGAGAAACAGTTTGTGGAAAGGACGTGGCAAGTCAGAGCCCTGCTTTTGGCAAAGAGCCTCGTAATGGCTGTCATTGAAAACTACAGTGTGAGGGAAACCTGCCTTCCAGAGTCAGGGGGACAAGTGAGAGAGAGGGAAGGGATGGAGCTAAATGAGGGGAAAGGGAAGCCATGGCCAAAATGCCTTCGTATGAGGCGCTATTTCCCCCAGGAAACCAAGGGCTGGTTACAGAGGTGCAAACCACCCCCAGGCCCTCAACCCGCGGCGGGCTGAGAGGCAGACCTGGAGGAAATCCCGTAGCCTTAGCTGAGCCTGGCCCTGGCCACCCCTGGTCAGAGGTCCCCTTAGCACCGAAGGCCAACTGCAGTGGTTCTAGCGCATTTAGTCAAAGAACATCTCAGATTCATGTATATGATGATATTCTCAACATCTGTTATGTGGAGTCTCAGAATGCAGGCAAAGTCCGCTTAGGAATGTTAGTTTATCAGAATAAAGGAAGAAGCTATTCCCATTCCTCCAACTGCCGCACTTGGACCAGAATTTGTGCAGACTTCCCCCCACAGCTGCGGTCTCAGAGCCCAACTTGGTTATCACTCTATTCAAAAGCAGACTTTTCTGAGTAATTTCAATGCTCGAGGCCTATCCTGTCAGTCAGCGTTAATGTGGCAAACGCTTGTGTCAACTGCCGATCGTCCTCAGACACTGGAGAAAAATAGATCCTTCTCAAACAAGAACCTCTTCTCTGAGACAAAACGCTACTTTCCTTCTCCCTCCTTCCATATCTTCGTATCTGTTTGTAATTTTGCAATGTGATGTGAATATTTTCAGATCCCCCACTTGACCAGGGCTAAGAAGTAAAATGAGCAACAGTAAATGAGTTGTGGTCTCAAATTCACCATCGTGAATATGGTCTGAAAGACCATTTTTTTTTAGGGTTTTACTATCAGATACTGCCAGATGATTAAAATACCTGTGTCCCAGGTACTGACACATTTCTCTCGGAGTGCCCAGGCCGTGCGGCTAATGATCCGAGTGCTCTCTCATTCAGAGCCACTGGAAGTGAGAGCTGGCCAGAGACTTCAGGCACATTTATGAATGAAAGCATTCATGGCTGGGCTTCCTGCCTCTTGTGTTTTCTTATAGATCTCAAGTTGTAACTTTCACATGACATAAACCACATGAACAGTTTCTGTTTCTACTCTGTGTCCCCACGGGGGGATCCCTGGCAGTGCATGCAAGATTTTTTAAAAAGTCCTTTCCTCTGGCCGGCATTCAACTTTTATAACACATTTTTAGATCTGGAAATGCATTCTCCTCTCCGTCCACCGGCATGTATATTTTTACTCTCCTTCTATTCCTTCCAAACTACCAAAGTCTGTTTCCTGACAATTTGAAGAACTGAGAAATGTCTGCGTGGGGGGAAAAAGCGAAGACACATGTGATGTTGTAATTTTAGCAGGGAAATATTGCCCAATGGCAACACCAGGCGCTGTCTTGTGATGTTTTCTTTTGCTCACACTAACTTTTCCTATTTGGATCTCGCTGTCCTCTCGCTAAAGGCTGCTGAGACTGCCTCCCATTCAGATGTCGTGACTTGCTTTAAGTCAGCAGAGTACGGATTTCTAAGGACAAGAACAACTCAGTGACCTTAACTTGGAGGGGGGGAGGACCACTATATGGGTTGACTGTCATTTTTTTATTCTTTGTAAATGCAAACAGCAGGCCATCTGATGTTGAAGTACTCACCCTACTGGGTTAGGAAGTTTGCTCAGACACAGGACTTAGCAAGCCCTTCCAAGGGCCAGGCGGGGCTCCAAGCACCAGGACTATAGCAGCAAAGAAGACCAAGCCTCTGCCCAGATTTTGCAAGAGCACCAAACGCTCAGCCAGGGCACCTCAGAGGTTGCCAAACAATGAGCAGGTGGTCTACCGGGCCTGAGTAACTGTGATTGTCCTCTAGGTCCAACCATGCCCATTGCTGTGTAGGCAACACTGGAAATCCTTTCTGCTTAGAACACCCTTTTCCTTCTGCTCCTTGGTTTTTGCCTCTTATCAGTACATAAGCTGCTGAAAAGGTAAAATTTTCTGTTTCCTCTCTGCAGATTATCTAACCACCAACACCAGCGTGGGTTTCTGATTCACGTCAATAATGTGGCGCGCAATTATATTCTGCTTCTCAAAGAAAAAAGCCAACTAAAGAATATTTCAAAATTGTTTTCACATGATTATCGTACAGTATTACAATGTATTATGTGCAAAATTCCATTAAAAAATCATTTACAAAAGGAAGTATAACACAGTATGTGCTGTGGGTTCTGGATGTATCACAAAAGCTAACAAAGGAACAAGGTACAAAGTCAACCAAGTCAGATGCCTACGCATCTTTGCACAGAACAGTAACATGTTTTTGTAATTACCTGCGTTATGTGGATACAAGACCTCATACTTTGAGCACCCCCCAACCAGGTTTCACAAAACATGAGTTTACTTCGCCACACATTCTTAAAATGCAGATGGCCTTTTGGTGCATTTGCAAACTCTTTTCCAAACAGCATCTTACTTACCTCCATGAACGTCACCATACACATTACTTGGTCTCTGCCCCAAACAATTTGATGCTGTTAATTTTGATTTATGTGGAAAAGGGAAATAACTGTGTTATCCTTTTTTTTTTTTTTTCTTTCCTCGTGGAGCTTTCAAAATTGTTTCCAAAGGCAAATGACATGGAAAAATATTGCCAAATCTCACTGTCTATTTATGGTATTCTCAGCATAGGTGGTTCTTCCATCTTCTTTTCTCACTTCCTTCAAGGAGCCTGAACCAGCAGGCTCACTCCTCAGTCCTTTGTTAGAGTCTGTATTTCTCTCTCGATCTCTCTCTACATCCCTGTCTCTCCTGATCCTCAGCATCACTTGGTTAATCTCACGGAGCATGAACAAGGGAACAGTACATCAGATTTCCAAAGGCATTCTGTGGCCAGTGTCAATAATACATCACTTCACGAAATCCAGCAGCCTCTCCCCACAAAGTTGCCAAAACATCCAGTTACAGAAGACAGACTTATACAATGCAATACTCTCAAATCCAGCAAGAGATTTCTTTTGGAATATTAAATGTTAAAATCACATGTATAATTATAGAATATTTTAAAGTTACAAAAATAGTTTAAAAACCAATCCTGACAGTTTACCTGCAACTGCTATAAAATTTCTATGAAATATATAAAAAACACAAAGGCTCTTTGTAAAATAAAACAAAAACAAAAACAAGAAAGAATAGAAAAAAAGTGAAAGGATGAAGCCATCCACAGAACTGAGAAGTACTTGATGCACTGCATCAGCCAGTCCTGTCAAGACACCTGCTGCTGAATGAATTCAAGAGAAGAGCTTGTACCTTACATGTTTATTAAACACATACGCATATTTGTGAGCCTGGCTGCGGGTAGGCAGCAAACACTTTTAGGACACTGTGACCACCAAATTCAACTCTCCATCTTGAGGGAGAAGCCTTCTGTTTCATGAACCTCAGCTACCTGGCTTGGGCAATGTGGCTAAAGATGCCCTTGGTCAAGTCCGCCCGTTGGCTTAGTCACTAAACCGAGGGGTCTCCAAGGAGGTGCCTGCTTTTCAAGCACAAGCACATGGAAGGCAGGAGGCGAGGTTCCTAACCACTGGAGCGTCCGGCGTCTCCTTAGGAGGTGGTGAGATCTTCTTCCCCATTCTGGAAAATGACGCCGTAAGGATCGTTCTTGATGCGCTTGTAGACAAAGTGGAAGATGTGAGGTTGTGGCCGGCTGTGCAGCTCAGCCTTGATTTTTTGAGGGTAGGTGTCCTCTGCCAGCTGCTGCCACGTTTCGTCGACAAAGAGGAAGAGTCTGTACTCCTCAGGGTCCCCCACCTTAAACTTCTCGGCACAGAGCTGACACACGTCCTCGGTGGTGACGTATGGTCGCACCAGGAGCGTCTTTCCCGTGCAGCCACTGTTGACCTCTTGGAAGGCAACTCGGAGGTAATTCTGCAGGTGGAAAGAGATGAAAAGGGGCCGGGTGAGAAGGGGGAAATGAGCAGCCATAAGTGAGCATGATGAGATGAGAGGCAGCAGTCTAACTTGCAAGCCACTCCTCAAGCAAGGCTCCGGCTCCTCAAGATCATGTCAGGATGCGAGGCCGCCGAGTGCAAGCACAGAGGCTGAGCTAAATGTGAGCACTGGGGGAGCAACAACATGAACTGAATAGTTGTATTTTAATTCCTTACAAATATAAGAAGCAGGAAGTTCACTGAGCTGGTCTGATCCCTGAGTATCCTTCATTAACCCTGGGTAAGAAATCCCTGGTGAAGAGGGCAAGCCAGGTCCGATACTGGGTGGATTCCCAGCTTGAAAAACAAACTAGGCGGAAGAGCCCGAGCCAGGAGTCAGCAGGAAGAGACTTGTAACATACGTGGACACAAGAACACATGTTGTACTTGTTTTGGACGAGTTTTCATGAGGCGTAAGCAAGGGCAATAATGTTAGTTAGACCACAGGCTACTGACAATATTTGACCATTTCACCTTCCCACATGGCGATTGTATGTGGTTCAATTTGATACAATGGCTTTTCGGGCAATATGGAAAAAGTCAGCAGGAGGAAAATGCCCATTCTTCCAAAAGGCTTTGGAGATGGAGCTGATTGAGTGCAGAGTGGTGTTGGGGGACATAGAGGAGAGGTTTGCAGGCAGGGCTCTGTGAATAGGGCCAGGTGTATGCCATCACAAAATACAAGCCTCCGGTATCACAGACGCAAAGCCCTGATGAGGCAGAAAGAATCCTACACTCACAGCAGGCTCTCTGAGATTCTGTGACCCTGAATAACTTTTTCCGTGTCCTCTTCTTTACTAAGGGGGTTCCCAGATAAAATAGAGAACACCTAGTTAAATTTGATTTCTCGGGCTTAAAACAATTTCCCTTTCTAAACTTTCTCAGGAGTGAAGGAAAGTGGTGCTTGCTCTCCAGGGTCTCCATGGTTACCATGAAGGATCACTGGGATGTTGGAAGGGCAAGCGCCATCAGAGGGAAGAACTGTGCGCTCTGCACTGGTAATGGACATGCTGGAATTAGAACCTCAGCCAACACACATCCTCGATATTACCAACCCCCTCCTCTCCGACCTCCACCCCGACACCTGGCCCACACAGTTGGTATCCATTTACTCACTGACTCTGGAAGAGGACTTTGTGAAAGTCTACATTTTTTGGCGTTTGACTAGTGAAGAAGCTGAGGCACAGAGAGGCTGAGCAACTTGTCCAAGGCCACACAGCCAGTGAGTGCCAGACCCAGCTTCTTCCCCACTGTTGCACGCTGCTTCTCCGGTGAGGAGACTTGTGTGTGTGTCTGTGACCCTTGATTTAGGAGTTCCAAGTGGAGTTTTGTGTCTCTGTTTTTGTTTTTACATCCAAACTGAGTGCTAACAATTCCCCTCTTGGGTTATATGTTAAGGTGAGCCATCTTTGGGGCAAGCAGGGCCAGTGGGAAGGAGTGTAAAGAGGGAAGGGGGCCCTGTGGCCGCTGAGGATCTCCAGGTTAGACACTCCAGCTGGAGAGAGGGGGTGGGAGGAAGGGCTGGTGGCAGGTGGGGAGATGGGCAAATGAGCTTTTCTGATTTCTTCTGTTCCTCTCCTCAGAGGGTGGGCAGCCTTAGAGTCCCCTCCTGGGCCAGGCAGCCACCGTATCCCAAGGGCCCGTGTATGCAAAGCCACTTAACACATGGACAGCTCTTCAACAGCCCAAGGGGCAGGGGCACACACGGTATGTGTTCTTGCTTTTTAGATGTATCTACACAGAACACTGCTATCTTAGAGAAGAACTTGAAGATTTTGCCTTTCCATGCAGGGCTGACTTTGTACCACATGTACCTTTGAGTATTTTCAGAGTATTGAGAGGCAGAAAGGGCAAGGACGGTGAATCTGAATACGGACATGGACAAATCTGTCCTGCTTAAAAGTTCACCACATGGTACAGAGAAACAAAACACAGTTGAGTTTTATAATATGATTTGGAATTTGCAAAATATGATTCAAACACATTTGCAGATTTACTCGTAATTTCATAGACAATGAGCAAATCAAGGGTTGTTGTGCTGGGTAAAGTGTTCTATCGCCCTAATCTGCCTCTCCTCTCTCAGAAACAAGCTTTTTGGGAATCTCACATTCCTGGGCACCTGCTCATAGTCATGGAATATTCCAGATAGGGACGCAGGCAGCACCTGACCGGCTGCCAGAGCTGATGCTGCCAGTGGGATTCTGGGGTCTTCGTTCTGGGGGGAAGTTTGGAGAAAAAGGAAGGGAAGGCATTACTGTACCTCTCCCTCCTCTCAGAGAGGGGAGGGCCTAACCCTGCTATTTGCTCTCAGTCTTCTTTTTTAAATATGTTTTTATTAATTTTTTGAGAGAGAGGAAGGGAGAGGGATAGAGAAATAGACACATCCATGATGAGAGAAAACATCATCGATTGGCTGCCTCCTACACGCCCCCAATGGAGATCGAGCCTGCAACCTGGGCATGTGTCCTAACCGGGAATCTAACCATGACCACTTGGTTCCTGGGTCGACACTCAACCACTCAGCCACACAGGCTGGGCAAATTTTTATTTACTGATTTTAGAGAGAGAGGAAGAGAGAGGGAGAGAGAGAAAGAGAGACAGAGACAGAGACAGACACACAGAGAGAGAGACATCGATTTGTTGTCCCACCTATTTATGCATTCATTGGTTGCTTCTTGTATGTGCCCTGACTGGGGATCGAACCCACAAACCTTGGCATGTTGGGACAATGCTCCAACCAACTGAGCTACCCGGCCAGGGCTCCACTCAGTCTTCTGATGAAGTAAGAAACCTGCCACCTGTGCCGGAGAGCTTCCTCCTTGATTTCCTATCTGCTTAGGCTCAGTATTCATGCTGAACATTCTGCTAGAAATCCCGCCTTAATTTGACTTTGTTTTCTTAGGGGCAGCAAAACTTGGGCCAAACCCACATATATATATATTTTTTTACTATAAGCAAAACAGAGAAGTGAAACAACAAGGTCAGAGGGTGGTTTAAAATATCTCTTCCGCCGGATGATTTGACAAAAGAGGGACCTCAGGCGCCCTGAGCTCTGTGTGCCCTGGGAGCCACCTCAGCCTTGGTGACGGACAAAGGAAGCAGGCCCCTCCGCCCCCCGCCCCATTACCATCGCTGGCCACATACCTGAAAGTCATCCACGGAAGGGATGGTCCGGTTGGTGGTTCTCCGTTTGTGCCACTGCCTCAGGGTGTCTCTGGTCTCGGAACTGAGCAATCTTGCAGCTTGTTCTTCTTGGAAATTCTTTATCAGAGAAAGTGCCCCATAGGCGCTTGTCAAGTAATAGCCCCCTAGAAAGGACAGAAAGGGTGAGTCTCCAAGATTCCTGCTCTGGTGACGAGTTAGGGGACTTGTAGAAGCTGTACTTTGTCTTTTCTCCATTTCTCCCACACGCATGCCCTGTGGGACCACAGCAGCACACAGCCAAGAGCACATCCTTCACACCTCCCTCTGTCCATTCATGCATCATTCCCCCCCCCCCGATGTACTGGGTGACCCATCCTGTGCCAGGGATGGGGTTGCCGACAGCCCTGGCTGACAATGCCCTGTGTTCACTGGTGGGATTCCCATTCCAATGGGCAAGACATACAAAAATCTCAGTTATTTAAGTGCAATTGTGAAAATATTTTGCCAGGAAAGGTCAAGCCTTTTTGTTGGCCTAAGGGAGGTGGGGAGGCATGTGAGGGTTGGGAGGTTAACTGCTCTGAGGCCAGAATCATTTACTTTAGCAACAGGAGTCCACATATCTCCTGGCAATACTTTCTGGGGCTTCCTTTTTTTTTCTCAGGAATTAGTATTTTCTAAATTTTAAGTAAAATATATGCTTTGAAATAACAATACAATATACAAGTGTGCTCCCAATAATATGGGTTTTTCAAAAGAACTTCTCCCTCCTGACTCCCTTCCCTACCCTTACTTGGGAACTAAGGTGATACATTTAGGGAAAAAGTAATTTATAAGGAGAAGCAAGTAATGTCCCTTTTAGGAATGATTTCTTATGCATGGGGAACGTTAAAAGACTACAACACTGTGAAATGCACAGAAATGTGTTCATTGTTTTGTCCTCAACTGTAATTTGGCACCTCCTAGGGAACTAGCGAGCACTGTGCTCTAGAACCACTAGGGCGCGCCCCAAATGTTTATTAAAAATTCCCTAACTGGGCACCTCCATTTTATTTTTATTTATTTATTTATTTATTTGGGAACCCACATTTTAAAAATTATATATATGTCAGTAGAGGAACGATCCACCTTTTCCACTTGCAAAGGATGAACAGAAAGCCACTATATTTCTTTAGGACATTTACAAAGAGTTTCTTCACCTTAAGAAGAAACTGGCTAAAGTAAATGTCCACCCTCATTTTAAATTGAGAAACATTCTTTGTCAACACACTATTGAATCTCTACCATGAGCCCAACACAGGAACAGAGCAGAAGATGGGTTTTTAGGAAGTAGAGTCTGAGTCTCTGCTCTCCAGATGTTTATAAATTTACTAAAATAAATTGACACTGGTAGTTTATTCACGCAGGAACCAGAAGTTAGTTGTGGTTAAATCAGTTTTGTGCCGAAGTACCAATTTCATGGCCAAAGTATTTACCTGCCAATGCAAGATCCCAAACAACTATCTCTGTTCAACAAGTGACAACAGTCAGGATGGCAACTGGTTCCCCATCTGAGAAATGAGCCCTGTGAATCGCAGTGGCCAGGCAACTTGAGAAAGAGAACACCTTTGTGGTTTTCAGCTCACTGATGAAGATTTGGGGGTCATTTTTATTTCTTGTTAATCCTCACCCGGGGATATTTTTTCCATTGATTTTTAGAGACAGTGAAAGGAAGGAGGGAAAGACACACAGAGAGAGAAACATCAATGTGAGAGAGACACATTGATCGGTTGCCTCCCGTCTGCGCCCCGACTGGGGCTGGGGATCAAGCCTGCAACCGAGGTATGTGCCCTTGATCGGAATAGAACTCAAGATTCTTTAGTCTTTGTGCTGATGCTCTATTCACTGAGCAAAACCAGCCAGTGCTGGGGGTTATTTTTTATGGCTGAATCATTGAGGCCACTCTGAACAATGCACTTTCCATGCACAGATCACATGTCAGGCTTTTTGTTTAGAGTTATTTGAATAGTTTCATGCCCCACCAGCTGGGGGTAAGTTCCCCAAGGTAGCTCCACACACTAATTCAGAACTGTGAGTAGCTGATTTTTACTAAATATTTGTTCTAAGAACAAATCAGCACATGACTGACCGTGAAATGCAGTAGTACATTTAATGCCACAGAATTTCAGGAGAAATCATTATCGACTTAAATATTCAAGAAAGAAGTGTATTAGAGCTGAGACTTGGAGGGACTGTTACAATCAAGTTTGGGAGGGAGGATGTTTCTTTTGCACATCAAATATTAGACTCCATAGATCCAGAGACAATACAAGCATTAAACAGACCGCCAAACCTCAGAGGGAAGGCAGGGGAGGGTGGCAGGGGGACAGGGGTAAGAGATCAACCAAAGGACTTATATGCATGCATATAAGCATAACCAATGTACACAGACACTAGGGGGGTGAGGGCATGTGCTAGGGGGTGGGAAGAGCTGGTGAGAGGCCAATGGGGGGAAAAAGGGAAAAAAATAAATTTTAGACTCCAAAGCTGTGATCTGTTCAGGCCACAAGGAGAAAACTCAAAATGCTGGAAGCACAAAACTGACCACACTTGGAAACATGTAGATGCAATTAGAGGAAGGTTTACATTTCAGCAAAACTATAACCCTACCACAAGAGCTGTGCACTGAAAAGCATTCTCTGATGCTTTTTCCATCAATGAAACTCCCCACATAAGCAGCAGAAGAGATGTGGGCTGTTGCCCTGCAAAGCAAAGGGCCTTGGGCTGGCCTCGAAGGCTGGGCCGGTGATGTAGCTCTCTGCTGGGCTGGTGATGTAGCTCTCTGCTCAGCAGCTTCTTGCTCCTGGCCACATAGCTTCAGTTCACTGATATGCAGGCCTGGTCTATAACCATGGCCAAGCTAATTGGACTGCCCTGCTCTCCCACGGAAGGCAGCCAAGAAGCATGAGACACAGCTCCATGGAAGCAGGCTCCAGTTAGGCATGAGCTCACAGGCTGCTCTAAATGTTCACCAGCTGGGCCCTTGTGTCTCTCTCATGTGTGATTCCTGGAGGTGAGGACAGCAACCTGCTCATCTGTCATCAACACAGTGTCCAGGGCAGTGTCTTTCTTTGGGGAAAGGCTGGGAAAGGTGGCAGGAATTGGCTATCTAGATCCTTGGGCCACAAGATATAAGCATATGTTTGTCCTAAGCACACATTGTCAGCAACAGAATGGTAATTTTCTGAGTGAAACTGGCATGCTCTTTCCCTAAAGTGACAAGAATGTGACATACTTATCACTAGAATTAAACATGATTGGAGCTAAAAACAACAACAAACCTGGATGCACATAAAATTACAAAAATGATGCAATCTATACTAATAAAAGGGTAATATGCAAATTGGTCAGGATGCCCTCATAGTAACAACCGAACAGCAGGCTGCATGGGGCGACCAGGCTGGCAGGGGGGTTAGTGAGGGATGACCAAATGACTGAACAGCAGGCTGTGTGGGGTAACCAGGCCTGCAGGGGGGGCAATGAGGGGCGACCAGGCTGGTTGGGGGGGTGCATTTGGGGGTGGCCAGGCTGGCAGGGGGCGACAGTGAGGGGCAACCAGGCTGGCGGGGGGGGGGGCAGTTAGGGGTGACCAGGCTGGCGGGGGGGGGGAGCAGTTGGGGCCAACCAGGCTGGCGGGGGGGGGGACAGTTGGGGGTGACAGGCAGGCAGGCAGGCAGGCAGGTGAACAGTTAGGAGCCAGCCGTCCCGGATTATGAGAGGGATGTCCGACTGCCAGTTTAGGCCGGATCCCTAGGATGGACATCTCCCAAGGGGTACTAGATTGGAGAGTATGCAGGTTGGGCTGAGGGAATTCGTGCACCAGGCCTCTAGTATATAATGATGCAAAATGTAAGAATGATGGCCTGGGTGCTTCTCTTGATAACTGGACAAAACCACTTGCTCCCCCGCCATCCCCTCCTGTCAAAGCCCAGGGCAGAGCAGGTATGGAAAACTCCAGGCAGGGCTTGGTGGCTCAGGTTGTCAATGAAAATGAGGCACAATAAATAGGCAAGAGGGGAGAGGGATGAAAGAGGCTCATTCATATCTGTATAGGGTGGAGGGATGGGATGGAAGATATTTTCCCTAATCCTGAGTCAGCACTAGCCCTAGAGGGGTGGGAAGGGTGTACCCTATGGGCTCTCAGGAGGAAGACAGACCTGGTAAGAAAGGCCAACAATAGGGAACTAAGGAAGACATTGTGGGGGTGATGATACATTTAAGGTCCCTTCGGGGAAAATGCAAGTATGACGCATTCCCTGGGGAATCCTATCAGCCCCTGGACCTTTTTACTCAAGCCTGGACTAAAACTCACAGGAGAAAAGACGAAAAAAAAAAAAAGTATAGGCAACAATTCAGAACTCAGGGGACACATGAAAATGGATGACCCAGATTCACAACGCACAGGCCCTGATTTGTTCTCCTTTAAAAAGACAAGCCCGCAGCAGAGTCCAAGTTATTTCTGTTTTTCATCCAACTTATTTCCATGTCAAAATACGTAACGAGTGTGTAAGGAGAAGGAATTTCTGCTAAGACATGTTGGTGTCAGGCAGGCACAAGATGAAACCTGAACTGCCAAGATAAAGCAAAAGCAAACTGCCCAGATTTTATTCCACTGTCCTTTTATTTTAACTAAGAGCAGACACTATTTTTTAGATAAAAAAGAAAATCAATGCTGTTTTCATCTTGAACACCAATTTTTAAAAAAATGATGAAAACAAAATAACAGCAGGAGGTTCTCCTGACAGTGGAAATATTCTCTGGCAAATGTTTATGACTTCCTCTTGAAAGCAAAGAAATGATTTCTTTTTTCAAAACACCACTTATTCTATTGAAAAACATTTTTTTTTTATTGCAATCAACCAATCTTGGTGAAGTGTAATTATGGCAGGGTTCCATTTTTTCGTGTTTTTCTGATGTTTCCAAATTTTCTACAATGACTGTGTATTACTTTTGTTGTTAGAAAAAGGTCAGCACATCCTTTTAAATTAAAATTAGACCTAACCCTTATGATTTCTAAAAAGCTCCCACATAAGTGCTTAATAGATACAGGGTTTTATTTGGGGGGGGGGGTATATGTCTTTAAAAATTGTTTAATCCTCACCTGAAGATAAGTTTTATTGATTTTTAGAGAGAGAAGAAGTGAGAGAGAGAATCAGCGATTGGTTGCTTCCCATAACCAATCGAACTCGAAACCTTTTTGAGTATAAGACGATGCTTCGACCAACTGAGCCATACGGCCAGGGCTATTTTGGGGTACGTTTTTGAGGCTAGATAGAAGTGGTGGATTACACAATATGTGAGTGTTCTAAATGCCACTGAATAGTTCACTTGAAAACAGTTGATTTTGTTATGTGAACTTCATCTCAACAACAAAAACAAAATCCGCCCCCTAAGCACCCAGTTCCTCCCACCTTCCTGAGAGTACACTACCTTCTCCGTGCAACAGCGAAGGGTCTAAGAGCTCCATCATGTACTCGATTTCCGTGTCCAGTTCCAGCATGTCGCACTGAGCTATGACATAGGTCAGGACTGGCAGAAAGTCGTCGGCGCCATACATCCTCCCTGGGAGTAGGAGGAGAGGGGAAGACAGGAACATTTTTACCAGCATTTCTTGCTTTCATCTCCTTTTTTGCTGCTTTTATTAGACAGAGGGGAGTCGTCCTGGGGCAATGTGCTATTCACAGACAGAGGTGGGCGTTTCTGGAATCCGGTGTCGCCCACAACCCTCCCGGCTGCGCATGTCTCAGACCAGTCCCAACTCACAACTTCAGTATGAGCATCTAGGAGTCAATGAACAGGGGAAAGGTGTTCTTTCTCCCCACTACCAGGAGTTACAGCCTCATGCAATAGGACCCAGTACTTTCAAGCCGTCTAACTTTCAGCAAGTAATATTATAAGCCAGATTACAAAGTATCTGCTTACTATGTCCTGCTTCCTACTGCTTCCTGTGCAAGTCAATCCCAAACCTAATGACAGGAGCACATTCAACCAGGAATAGAGGTTGCTCTCCGCTCCACCCGGGAGCACACGGTCGATTCATTTAAATGTGTGAATTCTGCATGTGTTGCATAGATCCACACGATTAATAAATGGCAAAAAAAGTTAGTCCTATTGGTATATTTCGTGACAGTGGTGATTCTCAACGGAGGTTGGGGTTCGGGAAGGGGGTGTGATTTTACCCCCAGGGGAGATGGGCATTATCTAGAGACATTTTTAGTGTTGGGACTGGGGGGCGGGGGTGCAAATGGCATCCATCGGTAAACTTACAGGAAGCACACAGCCCCCATAACAAAGAGTTATCTGGTGAGGATGTCATTAGTGCTGAGGCTGAGAAAATGCTTCAGAAGAACATAACCCTGTGCAGGTGTTTTCTGGGATCTTTCAGACATGATTTCATGAGCTACACAAATACATTTTCTATACGTCAAATATGCTGGCAAAATTAAGAGGTGATGTTCATATGCTACCATTGCTAGCCCAAGAGCTCATGCATTAACGTCTTTCCTCAACAATTTGAATGCACGCACATTTCCATTATAACACACGAGGCATGGTTAGCAGGGCCTGTGTTTTCTCTCTGCTCCTTCTCCAAGAAGCAGTTTCACTCAGAGGAAAAGGTGGGAGTCACCCACGGAATTACAACAGGCTCCCCGAAGACCTAGAACAAGGCAGGGCTCAATCACTGAGTATGAGTCACAGTTATGATCTACAAGAGGCAGCACAGGAAGTCTGAGGACTTACTTCCCATTGCAACTCTTTTGTGAATTCCAAGTACATTGCTTTAGCTTGTGGCAAAGAAAGGAGAGCCAGTGACATGGCTGTAATGAAACTGCATCATTACTGAATGCCCCATGTTTCTGACACATGCTGTAGATCACTAACACAAACCCTCACTGGCCAAAATGTAGTAATGATCATCGCTAATATTTCCATTGCACTTGGGGCTATGCAGGCCTTGTCCCATCTAACATCCACCTTATGAAGGAAAGGGTCATAGCCAACAACAGGTGCAAACACTGCATCTTAGAAGGCAAAGCAAGGCGGCCAAAGTCCCCCAGTTAATGAACTCATTTGCAAAGCTAGGACTTAAACTGGGACTCCAGAGACTGAACATGAATTCGCTACTCTACACTACATCTTTAATAAAGTGGCATCGCAAACAACTTTTGCCCTCATTCGATTACGCTTTTGGTGCTATTAATCTGTGGCATGTGACTAATTTGCCAGACATTAGAGTAACGCTTGTATTTTTGTGAGCTGCTTGGTGAGAATCACGAGATTGAAAGAGACACTGGGAATCAGAAAGCTCTGGTCACCCGCCCTGGTGGGAAGTGGTGGCCTCACCTGAGTTGCTCTCCATGACAGTGTAAATAAGCTTGCAGACCCTCAACAGCAGCATGACTTTCTTTTCCGGCGAATACATCTTCTGCATAGTCATGAATTTGACTTTGATTTTCTCCACATCCACGATATCAGGGGTCGGGGCGAAGACGCCCAGCTCCTGGGGATTCCTCTGCCGCACAAGCTGCAGGTTCTCCTTGAGCTGTTTCCAGGAGCCGTCAGCCACGTGGAAGTCCTTCAGCATGGCCTCCACGTGCCCCTTCAGGGGCTTCAAGATGCACTTGTGCATGGCTTTTTCCAACACCACATCTGCCAAAGAAAGTGCAGCTACTGTGACCACTGTCTGAGAAAGAAGACACGCAGCTCTGCTTCCTCCGGACGGACATCTGCAGCTCTATGCCTCGGTCAGAAGGCAGGCAGGGTGTAACTTCACACCCACACAACCCACACAACTTAGCAGCCGTATTTCACTCCACTTTTCTTCCGAAAAGCCAGGAAGAAAAAAACCTTCCCTAATGAGTTCCCAGTTTCTATTGCATATGATCAATGCAATGAAATATATTTATTTTAACTACTTTTATGCCCCCTGCTCCCATAAGCACAGGCAAATATTTTAGAAGACATTCTTTTGACCCAGTTCTTCCAAGGATCACTGTGTTGACAGGTAAGCAAATATTATTTTAATGGAGGGATTTTCTAATAGCAAGGGTTCAAGATCTCTTAAAATGTTTTCTGAGGAAATAAATTCAACTAAATCCACATGTTATCTTAGATTGGATTCGGGATTAAAAAAAGAGTTCTTTATTTCATTTGTTATGAAGGATATTAGTAGGACATTAGATATGAATCAAGTCTGTAGATCAGGTAATAGTGTTAACACTGAAGCAGTGTTAATTTTACTGTCATTTTAAACAGAATGTTTCTGTTTTTAGGAAATACACACGTAGTGTAAGGACACAATGTCTGAACTATCTCTCAAATGGTCCAGGAGAGAGAGAGAGAGAGAGAGAGAGAGAGAGAGAGAGAGAGAGAGAGAGAGAGAGAGAGAGAGAGAGAGATAGATAGAGAGAGAGAGAGAGAGCAGAGAGAGGAAGGAGAATGATTCCAATTCCAATGTGACATTCTGGGAATCTGGGCAAAGAGAAGACATGATTTCTTAGTACATTTCTGCAACTTTTCTGTAAGTCTTAAATGATTTCAAAATAAAAAGTAAAAGTTTTGTGGGGGTGTTTTTGTTTAGAGTTAGGAAATACCTTTAGGTGGGAGGCATGATTTCTCTCTCTCCCTTTGAACGGTTGTCAAATAGAGTAGCCTTCTTGGCTAACAGTAAAATGACCAGGACCACACATCTGGGGATCAGACTGAAGATGATTTCTACAATAATAAGCTCTCTACTCTTTCAATGTCAGCCTTCCAATCTCAAAAGTTTGCTTATTCTCATCAAAACTACCTGGGTAGTAATCACACCTAATATCGGACACTTTAATCTGATTTCATTGGGGGCACATGAATCTGTTTATTTATATGTCTGGGAATGGTTGAGTAATCTCTCCGGCCTTTGGAATTCCCGACACTGGATCAGATCACATTGAATCCAAATTATCATCTATTGCTAGGAGGCCAAGGACAAAGAAATCTAAGCCAGACACACAACACTGAAAACAATTTCCCATAACCTAAATTAAAAGGATGCCTGTAGTTGATGCTGACCCCACAGCAATTAGCTTCCCCATCCCAAGTTTTTCTCTGTTCCACTTCCATATCCAATTCAGGAGACCTGCCTGTTTAAACAAAGAGGTTTGTATAACTATAGAGATTCAGGTTGAAGCAAAGAAGTTATAAAGTAAGAAGAAAAATCACATTTTTACTTGACCTTTGGCATTAAAATAATTACTTCTTCTCCATTGGTTATGTTGTGTTAGTAATATTATGCAACTTCATAGCATTTTGACTTTACTTTTTTTATTATGATGAAAAGTGAATAATAGCAATTAATGCTGAGCCCTCAGTTGAGCGAGGCTCTAGATGCTTTATTTCATTATGTCATCTAATTCTTACAACTCTATTATTTTTAAAAATATATCTATTTATTGATTTCAGAGAGGAAGGGAGAGGGAGAGAGAGATAGAAACATCAATGATGAGAGAGAATCACTGATTGGCTGCCTCCTGCATCCGCCGTCCCCTTCTCCCCCCGCCTCCCCCAGCCACTGGGGACTGAGCCTACAGCTTGGGCATGTGCCCTGACCAGGAATTGAACCATGACCTCCTGGTTCATAGGTTGATGCTCAATCACTGAGTCATGCCAGCCAGGCACAACTCTATTATTTTTGCATAATATTGACATTATAGACATTTTCTATATGAGAAAACTGAGGTTTGGAGATGTCTAATGACTTGCTTGAGGCTGCACAACTATTTTAAACAACCAATCCTATTGCTTTTCAAAGTAAATAATATCTTAATTCTAAAGTTCTTTATTAATATTCACCAGTTTATTTCTCTCTATCCAAAGGTTCCAAAAGCTACATTCGTGATTATAAGTGACTCTGTTAGAATGAGGTCACCCAAGGGAGAGGGAAGTCATGTCAATCATTAACTAGGACTGTACATGAATGTTGATAGCAGCAGCATTTCTAATAGCCAAAACCTGGAAATGACCCATCCCAACAGGCCCATCCCGACGGAATGGATACAAGGATATATTTGTACAGTGGGACTCAGACAATGGAAGATTCATTCCATGAAAAACAGGACACTGCTGCTCCAGATGCAACTGGATGACCCTCGCAGACATAATGCTGCATAGAAGGAGCAGACATAAGAGGATCTTCTTTAGCATTTCTTTTATATAAAGTTCAAAAATAGGCAAAAGGAATCTATGAGGACAGAAGGCAGGATGGCACTTACCCGAGGAATAAATGGGCTGTGGGGAGACCCTTCCAGGGGGTGAAGGTGCTCTATATCTGGATTTGGGTGGTGGCTACATGTGTGCACATGTCAAAATAGTCCTAGCTGAGCACTTAAGATATGCACACTCTATGGATGTAAGTTAAATTTTAATAATGATGTATACATCAAACAAACAGAAACAGCTGGAGACCAGCCTGGGATTTTCTCCTTGAACCCCAAGGGCAACTGTAAATATCAGTGAGCCAGGTCATGTCTGGGTCAGAGCATTAACACAAACTGTCTCCAGAAGGCACTGTGCTGTTCCTGGGGGAGACGAGCCACAAGCTCAGTCCTAGCCAGCTGAGCAGGTAGGTCCCTTAGGCGGCCTCTGAGCTGTAAACTCAGAGGCCGCCCATGGATGGGGCTGTGGAAATCTGTAAGGAGGGTTGAAACCTAGGACCCATTGCCAAGTGCCTGATTGTTTTGAAACTCAGAATGAAAAACAAATTTCCCAGTGTTAGGATTTTATTTTTTAATCCAGGTTTAAAGGCCATTATTTAGAAATAAGACTGCTCTCTTTGCATTGTTATTCAGGACTTTACTCCTAAGCTCCACTCCAAGTCCATAATATATATAAGGAATATTAAAGTCCAAGGCACCTGGTACCCAGCTGGTTTTCTCTAATAAGAAAAACAAGTTCTGTTCAGGAAGGAACAGGGGAAAGTGATTTGAGTAAAAAAAAAGGAAGAGAACATATTTCAGAATGAGGACTAACTCAGAGAAAACAAACAAGCACTCAGAAGGGTCACATCCTAATATATAAAGAGCCAGGGTCTGTAACGTCCAAAACGACCGAACGGACGACCGAATGCCAGGCTGCGCATGCAGCAGGCTTAGGTGGGCGGGGACTGGTGAGCAGGCTGAACTGCTGACCTCTTGGTCTCTCCTGGGTCACAGGCGCTATGGCGACCCAACACTGACTGCCGCAGCTAAGGCGGGTGCGATGCGATTGGTCGAGGAGCCCCGCCATCGCCCCATGATTGCCCTGTAGAGGGAAGCCCAGGCCACTGGCTGGGGGGCTCTGCGATCACCCCAAAGAGGGAGGCCCAGGCTACCCAGCCAGTGGTGGTGGGCGGAGCCTCCCTTTGCAGAGCAATCAATCGCGGGGCTCCCAGACTGAAGGATGCCAACCCCCCACCCCTGAGTGCACGAATTTTGTGCACCGGGCCTCTAGTTTCTTATAAATTACAATCTGTGTCCCCAGTGCTCATCTGTAAGGGGAATGGTACAGAGCATGGCAGTTCCTTGAATGCTCCTCACCTTAAAGAGACCTGATGTGGTTATTTATAAGGTTAGTGTGTCTCCCTCCTGTGCTATGAGTGATCACTCCCCTATTAGGAAGGGAAGACAGAAGCCTTCTCCCGGTTGTTTCACTCTGACTGACAGCGTCGGTTCCAGAGAAGGTTCCAGATCAGAAAGGAATCATCACAAGACTGGGTCATGCTTGCTTGCCCAATGCTGTCTAGGGGGAAGTGAGAGCCTGAGAGGTGAAGGTGAAGTCCAGAGAAAATGTGTGTCTTAGAAAGCATGAGGCCTGGCAGCCAGCCCAACTCTCCCTTTCTAAGTAACCTTGGCCAAGTCACTTCACTTCTCTCACTGTCATTGCCTCGAACTTAAGAACTGCCATAGGTATCATTGCCCAGAGAAGGTAAGACAGAACTAGCTGTCTGAACCTGATTGGCTGCTACAACAAAACAAAATAAATATTCTCCAGAGGATTCTAACAGAACCCAGAGTTTAAACAACATATTATTCAAAATGTACAGACTGCAACCTAAGGTTATGTGACAAAGATATCACCTCTTGGTTGATGAGAGTTCTAGAATTCTGATAATTTTCAAAAGTAAAGCAGTACAAATAGAAGCTCATGACAAGAGATGGGCCTTTTTTGCAGGAAACTCAAACGCTTATAACTGCTAACATTTAGTGGGCATCTATTTGTGCCGTTGCTATCTGAGGGGGCTCAGATATATGACCTCACTACGTGCTAACCCTCACTTAGCCCTTTGAAGTCGGAACTAGTGCCATCCCCACGATGCACAGGGACTTGAGGTGTAGAAATCAGATGACTTCCTGGATGGTGGAGATGAAATGCAAGCCTGGTTATTCCTGCTGCAAACAAGTCAGGAGATGGCATGATGGGCCTCCCTCTGCACAAGGACAAAATGAGTTGATTTTCCTTTATGTGATGAAGTACTTCCCTTTGGCTGTATAATTGGATTAAGGATTAGACCTGAACAGTAGGTGATGCTCAGTGAGTTCCAAGCACTATTACATACTTTCCACCCCTTCAACTGAGATGAGTACATAATCCTTATTTGTCTCAGCTTGGGTTTTCTCAGAAGTGGACCCTAAGACAAGGACTTGAGTAGGAGAAGTTCATTTGGGAGGTGAGCCCAGGAAGCACTAGCAGTGGACTGTGGAAGTGAGACAGGAGGGAAGGCAGCTGTAGTGTGTTTTACTAAGCTAGTCATCACTGGGGCAGCTGGAGCTCAGCTCTCCTAGGAAGTCCAAGACACAGTATAGAGCAGCGGTCGCCAACCTTTTGGACCTCACGGACCACCAGTGGTCCGTGGGCCACTGGTTGGTGACTGCTGGTGTAGAGCATGCCTCAGCACTGTCCCACTGGAGGAGAGGTGGCTGTGGCATTGATACATCTGCTCCCTTTAGACCCTGCTGGACGAATGCTGCAGAGGGCACTTCTATCCACCCTGGACAAGGGTCCTGGTGGCACGAGAACATGTCAGGTAGAATTCCACACGTACTGGCAGTTGGAAGTCAAACAGGTGTCAGTGGGGCAAGCACAACAATATCTAGCACACTGTGTTACATGTGAGGAAACTGAGGCACAGATATGTGAAGACATGACCAAGTACACATAGCTCATCAGCAGCAGAGCTGGGACTTCCAACCCAGCAGTGTGAACCTCCACACACTCCTGCCGTTCAGCCCAGAAACTACTGATCCTTCCCATCTCAGTGCACTGAGATGTGACACCCAGGCAGCCACAACAGCACTTTGATGACCCTCTGTCCAAACTACTCATAAAGCACACCATCGGGTGTCCTAGTGGCCTTGGGTCAGATGTGAGGTCCAAAGGAGAAGTTTGCGACCTTAAGGTTCAAAGAAGATGACCTTTCCAGGTCTCAGATTCCTCATCTGTGCAATGGGTCCACTCAGAGGTTCCCAGTTGGATTGTTGGGAGGGCTGAGTGAGAGCTCACACAATGAGCACCTCGTATACACCTGACACCTAGTCAGTGGGCAAAAACCACTGATTCCCCGTGTTCCTTTGAATGTGCAGTATATGCCTTTGAAAAGGGACACCAGGTTTAACGGTTCAGGCCCATTTTGTTTTGGGGTTTTTCGGTGTTAACTGCGGTTTGCTGGGATTAAAATGGGAACTGAAAGTGCTTTGAAAAATTAATTGAAAAGCCACCTAGTTTCCTGTACAGATTCTCTCTCTCTCTCACATGCCTTCTTACTCTTCCTCAGCCCTTTGCATCCATAGGCACAAAGACAGAAGATCTGAAGTCTGGCCCTCTGGGTTTTTCTGCCCTGGAACTCCCAGTGTTTTGTCACAGTCTCATTCTGTCCCTAACACAAGTGAGCCAAACATCCTGGGCGGCTGTGTCTCTTCAAAGTAATGGGCACTGAGAGCCCCAGCCCCATTTCGGATGAGACAGTGTGTGGGATAAAGGGTGGGTTTGGTTCACCACTAAGTGTTTTGCTCTACTAACTGGGGAGGGCTCAGGTCACGCTGCTGTCCCTGCTATATGTTGCCACTCCAGGCCCCTGGCATCCTGGCTGGTCACACTGGTCTGCAGGTGTTTACGGCCAGCATCTGATTTGAGTGGTTGGTGTCTGAGCTAGAGAGATTGATAAAGAGTTCCACTGGTGTGAGCTTTCTAAAATGCTCTCCACTTCCTTAAAGACTCAGACATTTCCTGGGGATGTGTACCTGCCTTTCTCCCCGCCTCCCCCACAGTAGCCCATGTTCTTGCTGAAGCCAACAGAATTGCAGCCCTCTGTGCCTCTGCGCCTTTCCATATGCTGTTCCCTGTGTCTGGTGGGCCCCTTGCCTTTCCCGATGCCGATTCCCACAAGGTCTTGCTTTCCTGCCCCCTCCACGTGCTCCTCCCCCTTCCTGTGAACTCAGCATTCTTCCTTGCCTTTGCCATGGCATAGGCTTCTAGAGAACTAGGCTTCTCTCCTCAAAGGAAGGCCTCTGAACACCAGACTTGGAGGTTGTGATGTGAGCCACCTGCAGTCCCTAGTCCAAGGACCAGCCATAGCATGTGCTCCAAAAGTGACTGCTGAATTGAACTATAAATCCTCCCTTTGGGAGGCTACTTGAAAACTGCTTCTTCTCCTTACCTCTGCAGAATTCAGCAGGTGTGACTCTGGTGATGCAGCTATGGCCCAGGTGCTGTGGGGCAGCCAGCCCCAGTCCTGCAGAGTCCCTGTCGCCCTGCAGGGATGCCTCGTACCTGGCTTTGCTTCAAGTACTGTCAGCAATGCATATTTCGGCCCATTAATAACAAATGATAAAGATCACACCAGCCCAGCAGAGATGGTGCCAAAATAAAATGACAAATACTAAGTGGTGATTTGCTTGCATTATTGTTTGTGTTGGTGGGCTTCAAGGAAGGGCATTATGAAAAACAAGGAAAAGAGAGACAGACTCATAGGCAGAGAGCAGGCTGACAGCTGGGGTGGGGGGAGGGTTGGGAGACTGGGGTGGTGGAGGGATTGAGCAAAAAAGAAGAAAATAGGGAAAAATCTCATGGACATGGACAATAGTGTGGTAATTTCTGGGGTGGGGGGGGGGGAGGTTATGGGGGAGGTGAAGGAAGGTATAGGGAGAATAAACAGTGATGGACAGAAGCTTGACTTGGGATGGTGAACACGCAACACAGTGTGCACATGGTGTGTGTGGAGTTGTGTGCCAGAGAGCTGTATAGTTTTGTTGACCAGTGTCACCCCAATAAATTCAATAAAAGGGGAAGGGGGAGAAAAACAAAAACAAACAATAAACAACCCATTATGGGAGGAGGGGGTGTAAGCAATATTCATGTAATATTTTATGTATGAAATCCATCAGACTAATCTCAGTGTCTTCTAGTAACAGGCCAGTAAAAACAAAGGCACAAGAGAGGAGATCAATCCTCCTTACAGAAAAATTCCAAATAATTTATGTCAATCCCCTGGCTTTAGGAGGTGGGGCTTAGTTCTACCCTTATCCCTGGAGGGTGGGCATGCTGGCTTGTGCTCGCTAAGTCTACAAAAATGAGGATAATAAGTGGGGCCTCCCAAGGCATTAAGGAGATTTAAGTGGATTCTATGCATAAAAGTGCTTCAAAAACCATCAGGAACCACACATGGGTGAGGGGATTATGGGGGCTTTTACTTGGTTCTATTAAAAACACACTATGCAAGTGATACATACTCTGAACTGGACAGGAGGCGGGCTGTGAATTTTGGCTTTTGAAAGAAGCCCCTGGCTTGGACAATTAGTGAGAACCTCCACAGTAGACATTGTGCCTGAGGCGAGAGGGCGGGGCTGTGCCTGCAGGACTTGGTCCCTGTTGAGAGCCTGGAGGAGTGAGGCAAGGCGATGGGTGAGACCCCTGAACAGTGAGGACTCCTCCATGCAGTGCTCCCCTCACTAAGACAGCCAATCTGAGTTGTTCTTTAGGCCAGAGTAGAGTACTTCAAAGCCTGAAAGACGGTCATGCTTCCATTTCAATCAATGCAGTATTTCAAGTGGCTCATGCTCTCAATTCCTATATCAATTCCAGGTAATGGTGGTGTTTCCTGCCTAGGAGGTGCTTCTCTCTCTGGAGATGGAAGCTTCTGTAGTCAGAAAACCCTCTCACACAAGATGTCTCCATGTGCCTTATTTTGTGATGCCACTCCAAACCCACCTGGTTAGAAAGGGCTCTCTGAGTTACTAGGCTAACAGTTCCCTTGTAGAGAATACCATGGAATCAGGGGCTCCTGGGTAGACTCTTAACTCCAGGTTTACAAACCACCTTCTTTTAGTTGTGATAATACAATTAACCCAAATTTGATGCTCTAAAGTAGAAATTATATAACAAAATAGAGGCCCGGTGCACAAAATTCATCACGGGTAGGGTCCCTAGGCCTGGCCAGTGATCAGGGCCGATGGGGGCCTTCAGGCTGCCAGCTGGGGCCTTCCTTCATTCTGCGCCACTCCCTGGTGGTCAGCGCACATCATAGAGAGTGATAGAACTCCCGGTCTCCCCGTCGAACTCCCGCAGGGACACTGCACATTAGCCTTTTATATATATAGATGATGCCCCACATAAAGAGAGGTGGTCTTCTTGCTGTGGTCCTCTATTTATTTAAACTAATTTTCAAAAATAATATAGGCATTCTTTTTATATGCTGCAAGGCCAATCTTTCTCCTTCCTCTCTATCCCTTGTTAACTGTGTAAGGATGTTCAGTTCTTCCCGGGAATATGGTCACATGGACTAGATCAGAAGTCAGATCCAAGGTTTTAATTGCAGCTTGGCATTAATATGCCTCCTGGTTGCATCTCTCAGAATGATTATTTATCTAAAATAGGACAGATAACTCAAGGGCTTACATCAAACTGTGGATTAAAAATTAAAAACAAGTCACACTAGATATTAAAGCTTGAGCCAGACTTACATACTCATTTTTTAAAAAGTGATCTGGAGCAAAGTAGTTGTAATTGTTTAACTCCTAAGAGATTTCTTCAAACCCCCTTTCTTATTCATTCTATGGTCTCTGGTATCTAACCACATTTCACTACTTCTCTATTAATAAAAACACATGTAGCCTGGGAGTGGTGGTGGTGGAGGGGGTCAATGAGGAAAAAGGGGGACATCTGTAAGACTTTCAACAATAAAGATAAATTTTTAAAAATTAAAAAAATAAAATGGCTTAATAAAAAACAACATATGTTAATGTAAATTGACACTCTTTTTGAAATAGATGGGAATTCATTTTAAGAATACTTTTCTTCAAATAATTACACATTTTAGTATACAGCAATTAAAGAAAAAATAGCATTGCCCTGACTGTTTTGGCTCAGTGGATAGAGCGTCGGCCTGCAGAATGAAGGGTCCCAGGTTCGATTCCAGTCAAGGGCATGTACCTTGGTTGCGAGCACATCCCCAGTAGGGGTTGTGCAAGAGGCAGCTGATCGATGTTTCTCTCTCATCGATGTTTCTAACTCTGTATCCCTATCCCTTCCTCTCTGTAAAAAAATCAATAAAATATATTAAAAAAAAAGAAAAAATAGCATTGTCTTTTTTTTCATTATTGTTTTTTATGAATACAAACAGTTGGCTTTTATTTTTGTATCGTTGATAATCTGTGATGGGCAGTTTGAGTGAAATAGAAAATCTGGGATTAATAAAACTTTTGGAGTTGCAGAAATTGTGTTTTTCTTGAAATAAGACTTGAAAACAGAGGGATTTCCCAAGATTAGCATCAAATAAAAAAATGAAAAAATTATTTTGCTTGAATAAAATTAAAGCACTAACCACAAAAATGCAACTAGTTTTGCAAAGTGGAGATTTTACCATCAGAAATTTTGGACTCGTTTTCCCATTGGTTGAAAAAAGGTGGTATGATGTAAAAACTCACCAAGGAGAAACACATGTTGGGATAAGGAGGAATGTCACACCCTGTCTTTGGTTCCCTGGGCAGGACACAGCAAAATGCATATACCTCACTCTGTTGATGAAGTTACTGATCCCAGGGCTGTTGAGTAGGACCTGAAACTGTATACACTTTTTGTTAAAGTATCTGTTTGTCCTTCCATGTACCACTTTGGAGAGGGAGAGGTGAATGGAGTGGGAAACATATTACAGGGTGTGGCATAAATAGGTTTACAGCTATTCGTATTATTATTTATCAGTTAATAAAAATAATACAAGAATAAACTGTATTTTGCGTACTCACAACTGTAACTGTAAACCTACTTTTGCCCCACCCTGTATATCGCCCTGGAATGAACAGAGAACTGGCTCACCTGGGAACTCACATCTTATCCTCATTGGCTTCATTCTCCAACCAGAAGAGTGAAGCTGATGTCAACCAACTAATATTTATTCAAGAATCTCTAAATAGCAGGGCTTTGGGGTGGAAGTGCTTTAAAGAATGATCCAAACAAATTGCAAATTCTCCAAGACACAACCATGTAGAGTGGCAGGTGTTCTTTTGTTTGTTTGTTTGTTTGTGTTTTAACTCAATGGAACTCGCCAGGGGGTTTTATTTTCTTCTTTATACTTCTCTGTATTTTACAATTAATTTTAAGATGAGCATTTATTTTTTTAAGGAAGCAAAAGCTATCTCAAAATAAGTTCTTTATATGCAACTATATTTTAAACTGAATCTTGGCTAAAATGATTCTCGGTCATGTTTTCTCTTTTTTTGTTTATTGAATTTATTGGGGTGACATTGGTCAATAAAATTATATAAGTTTTAGGTGAACAATTCTATAATGCATCATCTGTATGTTGTATCGTGTGTTCACCATCTCAAGCCAAGTCTCCTTCCATCACCATTTATCCCCCTTTTATACTCTTCTACCACTCCTCCACCACACTTTCTCTCTAGTAATCACGATACTATTGTCTGTGTCTATGAGGTCTTATTTTTTGCTTAATCCCCTCACCTTTTTCACTCAGCTCCCCAACCCCCTTCCCCTCTGACAGCTGTCAGTCAGTTATCTATATCTGAGTCTGTTTCTATTTTGTTAGTTTATTTTGTTCATTAGATTCCACATAAGTGAAATCATATGTTACTTGCCTTTCTCTAATTGGCTTATTTTACTTCGCATAATACGCTCCAGTCCATCTATGCAGTTGCAAAGGGTAATATTTCCTTCTCTTTTACGGCCGAGTAGTATTCCATTGTGTAAATGTACCAGCTTTTGTATCCACTCATGTACTGATGGACACTTGAGCTGCTTTCAGATCTTGGCTATTGTAAATAACGCTGCAATAAACATAGGGGTGAATATATTCCTTCAAAGTAGTGTTTTGGGTTTCTTCAGGTATATTCCCAGAAGTGAAATTGCTGGGTCATAAGGCAGTTCCATTTTTAATTTTTTGAGGTAACACCATACTACTTTCCACAGTGGCTGCACCAATCTGCATTTCCAACAGTGCACAAGTGTTCTCCTTTCTCCACATCCTCACCAACACTTGTTTTTGTTGGCATTTTTTTCATTTTGGAGATTCACTATCATTTTGTACTCACCTAGAAAGTGCTGACCTAAAGGGTTATAATAGGAACATATGGGTAAAGTGACAATGGGTAAGAGATATTTAGTTTTTTTCCACTGGGTTTTCTCTTTGTAATTGAAGAACCACTTTCGGAAGAAGAGAGATTAGCATTATCTCCGTAAACTAAATGCATACACAATTGCATTAATATGGTAATTTTTCACATATGAATGATGACTCTAATTGTGCATGGGTAGTGAAATGCCTCCTTCAATGTCCTTAATTTCAGGGTGGAAATTCTTAAATCCAGGCTATAAATTTAAATTTTCACTTCCTAGTTCAGAACTATCCCCTTCACAAATTGTGGGAGAAAAGGACAGGACTAGATTTTCCAGAAGTAGAGAACCCTAACTGGCATTCTTCTTTTTTTTCAATCCTCACCAAGGATATGTTTTACTGATTTCAGAGAGAGGGCAAGGGGGAGCAGTACGAGTGAGGAGGCGGGAGGGAGGGGGGAAGGGAGAAAGAGAGAGAGAGAGAGAGGGAAAGAGAAAGAGAGAAAGAGATATCAGTATATGAGAGAAACATTGATCAACTACCTCCTGTATGTGCCCCTACCAGGAATTGAACCACTAACCAAGGTATGTGCCCTGACCAGAAATTGAAACAGCAACCTTCCTGTGCATGGAATGACACTCAGAGCCACACCAACCAACTGAGCCACACTGGCCAGGGCATAACTGGCATTCCTGAAAAGCCTTACAAGCATTTTAAGGCTTGTAATTAGTAGACAGCTGTTCAGAACAAATTTGAGGCTTGGGATTCTAGGGATGGCAATCCAGCTGAGTCTATTCAAAGTGACTACTTCTACCCAGGAAGTGAGATGTGGTGAGAATGAGCAGACAACAGAGAGAGGAGACCTGGTTTGAACCCAGGATCCCCTACTTACCAGTAGTATAACTCTCTGCATGTCACTTTATATATCTTGGCCTCCATTCATAAATATGCCAACCACAAACAATACTTAATTAAACAAATGTGCCAACCTTGACTTGGTTATTAGGCTCAAAGGAGTCAATTTATTAATAAGCCTGTAGTAAACTAGTGAGCCCTTCATTTATAAATATATCAAAATAGACAACTAGACTAAGTCTATTTTCTTGTCAGTCCTAATAAAGTAGCTTGTGCATGTAAGGGGATTGGCTTTCTAATAATCAGGTCACCTCTTTCCCTCCAGTTGGGCTTGTAATCAGTTTTTTGGGTTAACCTCTGCTTGGTATACCTTCCTCTTAATTTCAAAAGCCCAGCATATTCACTGTACTTTCAAAACAGAATGATGATTCCTGGGGAAGCAGCAGATGTGAAGTACCTGTTTTAATGCAAAAGTTTTACTTTTTTAATATATTTTTATAGATTTCAGAGACAAAGGGAGAGGGAGAGATAGAAACATCAATGATAAGAGAGAATCATTGATTGACTGCCTCCTGCATGCCTCCTACTGGGGATCGAGCCTGCAACCCAGAATGCAAAACCTTTAAAAACCAAAACAAATAAACCAATAAAAATATCATAGCAAAGCTTAAGTTGGTTACACTCACATCTCCACAAGGCTTTAGTCTGAGCTGCCTCAACAAAGGGTCAGCTTCTATTCCAATTCCCTTAATTTCTTTCTTAATGTAAATGTTTTCTTAAATTAATTTTTAATTGAGATTTAATTGGCATATAAGAATGTATTAGTTTTAGGTGTACAATGTACTTTTTTTTTCAATTCCTCTTAATTTCTGAGAAAATATGAATGTAGGCAGCAGCAAGGGGGTAAGTTAGAAAAACCTGGGCTTTGAATCTGATAAGGAAGTTCAATGCTGCACCTGCCAAGGTTACTAGCTGGTGTGGCCTTGGGACAAAGGACTCCATCTGGCAAAGCCCCGCCTTTCTCTACTCCACAGAGATGATGCCCATGCCTGCTTCCCGGTTGAGGCCAGGACTCACTGAGATCATCTGATTAGGCCACCCAGCTCAAATTAGGGGCTCCATAGATGTCAGCTTCCCTTCTTATACAGGACCTTAGATTTTAAATTAAAAGCTGCATATTTCTGAAGTAGCAAAGTGTATATTTATTTTTGGAGAAAATGGGGTTGTGCACTCCAAGAGCAAGTACACTGAAAGGATGCAGGTGCCATTTCCGGTCAGGTCACATACCTAGGCTTTGGGTTCCATCCTCAGTCAAGGTGCATGCAGGAGGCAACCGAATGATGTTTCTCTCTCACATTGATGTTGCTCTTTCTCTCCCTTCCTCTCTCTAAAAAAATCAATTTGAAAGCACACATATATCCTCAGGTGAGGATTAAAGGAACAAAAACAAACTGGAAGAAGAGCTTCTTGCGACCAGCACTCGGGCTGGTGCTTACACTATCAGCAGGGAAGCGAGGGAAGGCCCTTGTCCCCTTGGAGCCTGTCTCTGTAGGCTGGTTGGCTTGGTGATGCCTGCCACATACCTCAGGGCTGACATCAGCGCCTGCCTTGCTCTCCCTGTGGGCTGCCTCAGAGGAAGCTTTTTGTGTTGGTTCTGGGTTCTTATTATACTATTACGCCTGAGCTGGTCTCCCCTGAGAAGCAGGATCCAGTGGGACGGGAGAAAGAGGTGGTCTGTGTGGTTATTTTGATTCTCCTTGAAGCCTTTTCCAATTCTGAGACACAACACTAGGGCATAATCCTCCCATCTTCTCTGTCTTCAGCTCTAACCATGCCTCATGGACCCAGGCTCCACCCACAGAAAAACAAACAAGGCTTTGATTCCCTTGTGAGAAAATCAAAGAACTGCTGAAACTCACTCAAAGGAGAGAGAGAGAGAGAACTACTTCTTACCATATACTGTGTACTACTTTAGACAAACAGCCCCAATCAGAAAGAAGAAACTTGTGTTTAGCTTTATGAACTGCCTGGAAGATTCTGAGAGCTATTTTGGCTGTTGCTGCCCAGTGAATGAGGTTTCTGAAATTAGTCTTTTCGAGTCAACCTTCTGAAATGTAAAAATAAAAGCCTTCAACACTCACCCTGGAAAAAAAGACTGCCTGCCAAGTTCAAATTTTCCTTGGCCAAAGTAACTACCAATTTAGCCCTTCAATGAGGTTATAAAGAAAGTATTTCCCCTTGACTTCGGAGAAAACACCTTTCATGTGACCTCCATACTGTTACTTATTTTTTAAAGGAACACAAAATAAACTTTTTTTTCCCCCCTTACTCCAAAACGGTGCTTGTCACTGAATTCTGTAAGATCAGAAGCCAGCGGGCTGGTTACCCTTTTTGGGACCAGGGTGACAGGGGTCTTCTGGATGCTGGTCATGTTCTACTTGCTGAGCTGTCTGCACCCTATCATCTCCGTGCTTTTCTGAACGTAAGCGACACCTCAATAAAAAGTCCTTCCCAAAGAAAGCAAAACCAAAAACCCACTGCCCCCATCCCCGAAGACAGCAAACATAACTTCCTGTGCATGCACAGCCTGTAGAGAGCCACTTTCAGAAAACCCTCAGCAGTCGTGTCACACACACTGCACAAAATCAGACAGAACTGGACGCTCAGAAAGCAAACTTGATCCCCGAGCCGAACCACTCTGCAGTTCCCATCAGCGGCTCCCACCTTTCCAGCCTGACTGGTAGCAGCCCTGTGAGGTCTACTTTAAGAAGCTAAGTTTGCATTCAAATTGGGGCGAGGCAGAGTATGCTGATGTTTTGAACTCCCAGAGAAGTCTTCCTTCAGGCGAGCACAGAATGCACGGTCCTACGAGGTTACTGTATCACAGATGTGCCTATACATAAAGGCAAAGTGGGTACTTACCTATTTGGTCTTCAGGGATCAGCGATTCAATGGGGGGGTCCAGCTCCGAGCTCTGAGACAGGTAGTTCTTCACCTGGGTCATGAACTGCCGGATGGTCTGCAGCAAGTCCGTGCTGGACACATGGCACTCCTTGTTCTCCTGCAGGAAGCTCACATAGTCCTGCACCAGGCAGCCGAAGTAGGTGCACTTGTCCCGGGACAGCTCGGAGATCCTGCGGACCATGCGCTTCTCAGGGGTCATGAAGGAGCTGAACACCCCGCTCATCTTGCGGAGCTGGGACTTGAAGAGCTTGGGCAGCACGAAGGAGCTGTTCCTCTTCTTTTTGGACTTGATAGGGGGGGCCATGGTCTCCTGATCACTCTCCTCTTCGTAGTCCTCCTCCAGGCTGCTGTTGGTGTCAGCCTCATAGCCAAACAGGGGCATGCTGCGGTCGAACTCGAGCGAGTCGGAGGAGGAAGTGGAAATGCTCATGTCGCTGAGCCTCTGTCTGCCTCCATGCCACGGGGGCCGTGATTCAGAGCAGGCGGGCTGGGCCCTTGTGCAATCCCCCGGGGCCTCGGCAGGCGGGGCGCCACCTGGGCTGCCAGCTGCGCTGGGCTGCTGCTCCTGCCGCAGCTCCCGATTCTGGTCCCCGCCAGGCTGGCTGCCGGTCAAGGTCTTTGCGCCGCCTCCTGCCTGCAGAAAAGAAGCCTGCTTCTTCAGCCGGGGTGGAGGGATGGGGGTTGGTTTCGTTCCAAGCAGAGCTACGTTCCCATGTTTGTTATGGTTGACTGTTTCTGGCATGCTCGCGCGGGTTTCAGTCCTGGACAGCTGAGGGCTTGTGTGCAGACTATTAATAGTGGGTGGTGGGGGCCTGGGTGGGGGGGACCGAGGCCTCTCGGTGCCATTCGCGTTGGGAGTCCTTGTGCAGGGCCGCTTCAGGCCTCCACTGAGGTCCTGGCTGTGCACTTTCAAGAAAAGAGGATTAATAAAACACAGGGCTCCGTTGGTCTGGCTGCACTCCAGCTCTGAAGGCGTCCTGGTTTTTATAGAATGCACTCCATTTATAAGGCAGAGCTGACGGGAGGCAGGGCAAACACCGTCTGAGGAGGGAGGCCTATGGGGAGGTGGAGGGTTTGGGGGTTTGTTGTCAGCTGGAGAGCTCCAAAAATCTGAAAGTCATTATCAGTGAACACAAGAATGTAAATATAGTACACTGGGGTCATTCCTTCACAAATAAAAAAAGCACATTTTCATGACAATGGAAGGGGAAGTACTTCATTTGTTTTTTTGTTTTGTTTCTGTGTGTCCTTTACCTGCATTCCCTTACTGGGAGGGTAGAAATGCTGCAGGCCCAGCTGTGGGCTCAGGCAGGTGCCAGGGATTTTCACCTTCAAAGCCCTTGAGAAATGGTTTGGCCAACATACACAGCCAGCCCAGCCTTCTCACAGGTGAGGAAAAAAGGACCCGATACAGTGCTTGTTTTTTACAGTATAAGCTTGGAAAAGGCCATGGGGCTCCCCGACTTGACAAAAACCAAGCCACAGCACCCTCCCCAACCTCCTTCTCCTGGGATGCCCTCCACAGAGGACCGGCAGTTCCCCTTTAATGGGCACAAGCGGCAGCTGGGCCTGAGGGATGTTACACAATCCACTTGGGGTTTTACGTGTTCAGCATTAAAACCCCAAAAGGAAGAAAAATATACTCATGGGTCCTATCAGCAAAAATGAGGACAGCAAACTTATGCAAATGTTAAATCCAACTTCAACTATTTATCTTTGTGGTTTGCTGCCCATCCGCCCCAAATCCTATAACCCTCACCAGAGCTATACATATTCAACACTCTCTGGAGCAGTACACATTGCCTATTGCAAGTAACACTGCCAGAGTCCCCTTTTCCAGATGGGTCTCAGTTTTCCATGCCAATCGAGGGAGGCAGTGCTGTCTGTTGTAATTTCCATCTGGAATAGGTCATTCTCTCTCTCTAGCTTTGCCTTGCTGTATTTGCTTAAAATGTGTTTCTTTCTTGTGGACCCAGAATGGCTGGTCATGGGGTGTGAGGAGAGACTGATATTGGGAGCACTTGCCCTGCCTTGTCTGCGATGGAAACACACCCGATATGGGGGCTTGTGTCACCTGCTTTCTTGCCTCCTTCCTTCCCTTCCCTCTCGTTCTGTGCTGTCCAACACGACAGCCAACAGTCAGTTATTTATTGAAATCCAGCTCGTGCCACAGAGAAATTCAGCTTTCACTGTTATTTAATGTTACTTAAAGCTCAATTTAGTACCTGGAAAATTGTTAAGTACGCTTGGAATTTGGGTATGTGAATCTACTTTTTCAACCATAAATTTAATGAAATCTAAATACACATCATGTATTTCTGTTGAAAATTTAGTGCCTAAACACAGAGATGCTGGAAGGAGAAAATACATACTTAGTATGAAAAGAAGAATGTCAAATATTTCATTAATGCTTTAATATTGACTATATGTTGAAATAACATTCCAGATATCTTTCATCAAATAAATTGTAAAAATTAATTTCACTTATGTCCTTTAAATTTTCTTTAATGTGGCTACTAGGAAATTAAAAATTACACCTTCTATGTGCTTCTATTGGCCAGTGTGGGTCTTGGTAGAACTGCTCTGACTGCCAGCCAGGGCTAATACAAGCCATGTTTGCCTTTTTCTTTGCAGGGCACTACTACTGTCCATGACACTTCAGTCCTTCTGCATCAGCACAAAGCATACACTGCACGCTGAACCCTGAACCAGGAGTTATGGGGACAGACATCACAAGAGAAAACTGAGCCCTGATGCATGTCTTCAAGGGGTCTACAGTCTAGCTGGTGATATTAACTTAAATTCAGGAACTGTTTAAAATGCTAAAGGTGTGTAAAACTCAGTTTGTAGGCGATGGCATAGCTTTTCCACGGGGACATTTATACAGCCCTGGTATTTTTAGCAGGATTCTATTTTCCAATCCTACTACCCAACTGCCTATGGCCAGGCTTCAGACACATTGGGAAATCCTTTTGGAGCAATCCGGGTTGCAGAACAGAATCTAAATCTACCTCCGGGCTTCTCTACGAATTATGCAGGCTCCCTTGGCAATGACATCGGCTTCAAAACAAGTTTATATTAACAGAAAAATATGCCAAAGAGCCAACACATAGATTTTTTTTTTGCTGGGTCAAATATAGTTTCTTAGGCCTTAGGAATCCCAGCACTTGCCCTTCAGAGTTGCAAACTTCCATTCAAAGACTATGGCCTAGTTGTTTATCTGCAGACTGAAACCCTACAATCTTAAGAGAATTTTCCCTTCTCATCTAGGAGGGAAAATGTTTTGTAAAAGTTAAACCCACATGAAATCCCCAGGACAGTGGGACAAAGAAGTGAAACTGGGTGAACTGTATGTCCTGATCCATTGTCAACCACTGTCCAGCAGCATCGTGTTGGGTTTACAGGCATCCAAGAGGCTGGAGGAGGAGCAAGTGCTGGCCAGAGCAAGATGCCTGGCGGCGTAAGGGACGTGGCCCAGAACACCAGGACTGGAACTGAACAAGAGAGGAAGCACGACAGATGTTACTCTAGATGCCTGTGCTGTCAGGAGTGCCGTCGATGCCTGTGGTTCCTCTAGAATCAAACCCGTGCATGTGAGAGGCACCACACTGGGTTTCTCTTTCTGTCAGGCACTGCCTTTCCCCAGCAAGATGCCCTAGAAAGGAGAGAGATGACAGACTGCGGAAGTGTGTGTTACATCAGGACATTTAGAATAGCTCAAATGCAAAGACGCTGTGGGGCCATGGAGGTTGTTACCCAGATAAACTCAGCTCGGGCCTCTATGGATTGATGCAACATCTGACTTAGGAAAAGACTCTCAGAAGAGGTGATTCAGCAACCTTTTGGACCTGAAGTTTTGCCATGGAGATCGGGATTACTCTTTGATGTATCATCAGTCAGCCCCACATTGACTCTGCTCCATGGAGTTATTTCAAGAGACCTGGGCAAGGGCCCCCACTTACTTAGTCCCAGCTGGGCTAGTTCTTCAAGTTGAGCCTCAGTCTTGGCTGTTGAGATGGCATAAGGCAACTTCAAGGTAAACGGCAGAACATCCCTAATTTTTCAGGAAAGAGAATATTTGTAATTACATGTCATGTTTCTATCTCTTACTTTTATTTCCATCCTAGACATATTTTAACTTAAACTATTTTAAGTGTCCTAAGTAGACATCAAATCATGCCTAACTGGAAAACTTCTGCCTGTGTTAACACATTCAGGACCAGAATTCCTTCCTGGTTAGATACAATGTACCTAGGGTTAATATCGGAACTGTTGAATATGTCGGTGGATCTATCATAGACATAAAACATTATTACTAACTTACTAGATGCTCTGAATATTGGATCCCAACTCCCAGGGCAGGAATGTACAATTTGAAACCAACATTTATTGTCCCATTGCCTTGCATGTGGCAGATTCTCAATGAATATTGACATAAGAGTGCCTCTGTGTTTTAGGGTAGTGCACATGAACCCCGGGCATCTTGTTATACTGCATACTCGGACTCGGAAGGTCTGGGTGAGGTTGGAGATTCGGCATTTCTGCCCAAGTCCAAGGCCATGCTGTTGTCTTGTGATCACACTTGGAGTAGGAAGACAAATCTACAGGACCTCATGCAACATCCCAGCCAGCAAGCAGCATGTAGGCACCATGTGTAGACCGACAAACACTGTACTGCAGCAACACAGACTCACAGGTCCAACAAGAAAATGCTGAGCTGGCACCAGGGTGCTTCCATGTCCAGGGCACAGCTCTGCCCCTAGTAAATGCATGGACCATGATCTCCTGCTTTCTCAGAAAGGGTAAAGGCAGGCTTAATAAACATATGTTCATTTTCATATACACTGAGTAGCCAGATTATTATGATCTCTGAACACATAATAATCTGGCCACTCAGTGTATGCGTATGTGTGTCTGTGTGTGTGTGTGTGTATACCATCTAATAAAAGAGTAATATGCAAATTAACCATCACTCTGCTACCCTCACAAACCACACCCACCAGCCAATCAGGAGTGAGTATGCAAATTAACCCAACCAAGATGGCTACGAACAGGAGGCTTGGGTTGCCCCCAGTGATGGAGGAAGCCAAGCTTTCTGCACACCTAGCCAGCCCAGGCCTCCATTCAAGGCTACAAAGTTTCAATTATATTAGATAAATAAATCCCAACAAAAATGGCTGTGGTCTCGGAGCAAACAGGAGGCTTGAGTTTCTCCGGTGATGGAGGAAGCCAAGCTTCCTGCACACCCTGGCTGGCCAAGGCCTCTATTCAAGGCTACAAAGTTTCAATTATAGAAGATAAATAAATCCCAGATACCAGGGCCTCCGCTTGGGTCGCCGGAGGGCGTGGCTGGCCTGAAAACCACCACAGGCCCCTCACCCAGGCTGCCCCATGCCCCAAGGGAACCCCCACCCCTGATCTGGGACACCCTTCAGGGAAAACTAGCTGGCATCCCCACCCGTGCACCAGGCCTCTATCCTATCTAATAAAAGAGTAATATGCAAATTGACCATCACTCCAATACACAAGATGGCTGCCCCCATGTGGTCAAAGATGGCTGCCCCCATGTGGACACAAGATGGCCGCCACAAGTTGGCCAGCAGAGGAGGGCAGTTGGGAGGGACCAGATCTGCAAGGGAGGGCAGTTGGGGGCGATCAAGCCTGCAGGGGAGGACAGTTAGGGGTGACCAGGCTGGCAGAGGAGGGAAGTTGGGGGTGACCGGGCCTGCAGGGAAGAGCAGTTGGGAGGGACCCAGGACTGCAGGGGAGAGCAGTTGGGGGGAACCAGGCCTGCAGGGGAGGGTAGTTAAGGGTGACCATGCCTGCATCAATCAGGCTGGCAGGGGAGTGGTTGGGGGTGATCAGGCTGGCAGGCAGAAGCGGTTAGGGGCAATCAGGAAGGCAGGCAGGCGAGCAGTTGGGAGCCAGCAGTCCTGAGAGAGATGGCCAACTGCCCATTTAGGCCTGATCCTACTGGGATCAGGCCTAAACAGGTAGTCAGACATCCCCCAAGGGGTCCCAGATTGGAGAGGTGCAGGCTGGGCTTAGGGACACGTACCCCCGTGCATGAATTCCTCTAATATATATGAGGCCCAGTGCATGGAATTCGTGCATGGGGGCGGGGGGGTCCAGCCAGCCTGGCCAGGGGGAGGGGACATGGGAGGTTGGCTGGCCTGTCTGCTGGTTGAACTCCTGGTAGAGGGGACAATTTGCATACTAGCCTTTTATTATATAGGATATACACTGAGTGGCCAGATTATTATGTGTTCAGAGATCATAATAATCTGGCCACTCAGTGTATAAGGGGTAGGGCCATACTCTAAGCATTAGCAAGTTCTTCACAGGGCTCAGCACAATGCCTCACCTATAATAGATAGGGAGAAAGTGTGTTTTGAATAAATGAATGGATGAATGTTTAATACAATGGTGTTATTTTTTATAGAGGTGGTACTGGTTTTATAATGAATTCATTAATTCAACAAATGTTTATAGTCATCTATGATGTGCCAGACCCTGTTCCACCTGCACGGAGTCCCCACCTGCATGGAGCTTCATTTAAGTGGACACCAACAGGCAATAAACAATTATACAATTGATAGAATCTATGAGAAGGGGATGTGTGCCCTGGATAAAAATAAAGTGCAAAAGGGGCATAATAAAGAGTGTTCACGTGTGAGAGTTGGCCAGGGACGGCCCCAGGAGCAGATAGCATTTAATTGAAGATCTAAAGGTGGCCAGGGAGTAAACATGAGGAAAATAACTTTCCAGGCAGAGGGAACAGCAGGTGCAAAGGCCCTAAGGTGGGAGAGGGTGTGCCATGTGTGAAGAATAGCCAGGGGCCATCATGGCTGGGGGGGAGTGAGGGACAAAACTTGGAGCTTCTGCTTGTATTTTGTCTATACAAGATGCCCTGAAAATTTCCGTTGAAGAGAATAACTACACCAAAAAATTTGTTGTTTACTATAAGATTAGGCAACATTTTTCCCTGCATTGGATTAAATCCGGATGACTGAGAATTTTGGAACCCTTGAAGCTGCTGACAATGAATAAGAAATTAGAAAGGTCAATGAAAAGAACAAAGATAAATAAATGTCTAGTGTCACAAGGGTTCTAACACACTGCTAATAAAAATGTTAGGAGTCGGGGGCAGGCTAGAAGGGGACAATGGGGGGAAAGGGAACATATGTAATACTTTCAACAATAAATATATTTTTTTAATGCTACAAGTTGGCAGTCAGGAGGCTCCTGTTTCCTGGGGTGTCTAGCCTGCATCACCTCCTGCTTCCAGAAGACCCTTTCACCTGCCCCCAGATGCTGTGAGCACCCCCTTCTACTTGTCACCTTGCATATGTTCCAGAGGAAGCAGGTGGAGCCTCAGGGGATGGCAGCATCTGTAATAGCTGCTGCCTGACCCCGGGAGACACAATGACCCTGATTATAGTCTTACATGAAGATCAGTGGGAACCAGGACTTTGTAACACCTAAGTACCATGCGAATATATGTTTTTATGGCCATACCAACTTAATATCTACTTTCATTAGGCAATTTGGGGGAGAAAAGCCACATACAACACAATCAACCTACGTTTATTTTAAGCTTTTACCTTGCCCAATGCAGTACCTTGAGCTTAAATATCATATGACTGTTTTTGTTTTTTCTTAATGACACAGATTACAGGAAACAACACCTGCCATTTGTTAATGGATGGTTTTAGGGTTTGATCTACTAGAAAATTAGATGTTGTACACGAGTCCTCTCCTACTGTGGCAGCCAGGGCCCAGCACAGCATCTCCTCCAAGCACACAAGCACATGCTCACAGGTTCCTTCTCTCTCTCTCTCTTGCTCTCTCTCTCTCTCTCACACACACACACACACGGCACTTCCTTCTCACCTACACACTGCTAAGTAAAGGGGCCCTGATTCTAAAACTTGCATAACAGACAAAATAAAGCCATCTTAGATATAAACATTTCACTCAAGGTTTTGTTTTTTTTATCTTAACTTTGCTCTATACATGTCGTATTTCTAAAGGGGAGAAAACTAACTTCACTGACCACCTACTATTGCATTGCAACAAGCACCTTACCTCATGTGGGGCCCATACACACCCTGGGAGGAAAGTTACACGTCCCTCATTCCACAGGTCAGGAATATAGGATAACGTAGATGAATAGGTCTCTACACTCACTCACAGAGCTGATGTGGGACGAAGTGTTGGACCCCAAGTCTGTGGATCTGTTCTGGCTAGTGGGAAAATATGGGCTTTGATATCAAGGCAGGACTGAGTTCAAATCCATTATTTGCTCCTGGTTAACTGAATGTGGGCAATCTCTCACTCTCGCCAACCCACACAGTCTTCATGATCCTAATTTCAGGGTTACAATGAGGATTAGAGCTAATGTGTGAATGGTACCTAGCACAGATACGGAAAGCCCCTGAAATGACAATGATATTTAACAATTAATCATGATAATTATTTCCTCTAAGCCCTTGCAACTCAAAGTGCAGGTTCGGACTAGCAGCATGGGCCTCATACCCTGGGTGCTTGTTGGAAATGGACTCTCAGGTGCTGCCTCAGACCCCCGCAGTTGGAGTCTTCACTCTAACAAGATTCCTGGTGGTTCTGGCACAAATTTGCGAAGCAGTGCTCTATACTACACTGATGACACCAACCGACAGAGAGCTACTAGGCACCGCTGGCCAAGCTGTGCACCGCTATTTGTATTCTCAGCCATACTTTTCCAGGTGCCCTCCCGGTGTGGCAAATCACATGCTTACTGATCCGTGAATTCTCTCATCTAGTACATTACGTGCATATATGCTCTGTTTGAATGCCAGAGCTGATAGTCCAGCCACCTTCTCTACCTGAATATATTCAGGTACTAACAACCACCTAGGACATTTCAAAAATATGTTGGTAAGACTGGATCAAATCAATTAAGAACACAGATGTAAGTAAATGAGTAACGTGATGAAAAGGAGAAACAAAAACATCAAGAACCTTTGCATCTTGAAATAAATAAGAAAGTGAATCGCAGGTCTCCATGTCACAAAATGTCAACGCTGGGATGTTTCTGTAAGCACCTTATTATATTCATTCCCATCGTGCCTTGTAGTTTATAAAAGGCTTGCATGTTCCCCTTCAATCATGGAACAGCAGGCATTCTTGTCTACTATGAATACTGAGGGAGAGATGGTATCTTTCATGTGCTGCTGTCCAATGCTGGTTTATAGGTGTAACAATCTTTCACAACAATAGCACAGTCACCAACAAGCAAACTATGAAGACTAGCTACTGGCCAACTTCACCTCTAAGCAGCCTGTGAGTGTTGAAAATCACTCCCAGGGCCTTGTCTGCCTCCAGCCAGACCAGGTGTGGTCCCCTGAGGACAATGGAGGCTCCTGACCACACCTTGGCAGGTTTTGTCCCCTGGGGGACCCTCACAGGGCTCTGGTCCAATTCTAGGTGAAGCCCCTTGTTTCTCCCTTCTGGGAAGCAGCACAGGGTCCCCCTCCAAAATGGTCTCCCCATCTTCAGGCCATCGATTGTGTGGCTTCCCCTGGCCTGATGACCTCCAGGAGCAAAGAGCTTAGTACCTGCCCCTGAAAGGCCTAGTCCAGTGGTCAGCAAACTCATCAGTCAACAGAGCCAAATATCAACAGTACAACTATTAAAGTTTCTTTTGAGAGCCAAATTTTTTAAACTTAAACTTCTAACACCACTTCTTCAAAATAGACTCGCCCAGGCTGTGGTATTTTGTGGAAGAGCCATACTCAAGGGGCCAAAGAGCCGCATGTGGCTCGATAGCTGCAGTTTGCCGACCACGGGCCTAGTCCAACAGGTACAAGGAACATCTAACTCAGTCTCTGAGAAATAGCCTGACCCTTCAATTCACATAAAATAAGCCAATCCTAAATAAGCTTCTCGGCCTCAGAGAGGCTGCGAGAAGTGATCTTTGAAAACAACCATGAGTAAGTAGTGCATGCCCGTCACCACTCTTCCAGCTGCAACAGACACAGGAAAGCACAGGAGGCCAACTGAGCTCAGAGGGGCAATAATCTCTGCAGATAAAGAGCTAGGGTTCTGTATCGCTGACAAAGCACTTGATTTGAAAAGCTGTTATGGCTAGAAAGTAAAGAAAAAAAGGTCTTGCACAACTCCCACCCTCCTGACACTTGTTAATCTTGTGGTGTTTGGCTTAACTTCATGTTGACTGAGACAGTCGCTTTAATGAGGAAAAGGACATGAGCACTCAGTGGCCCTGAAGGATGGTGATGCACAGTATGTAGGCTGGTTTAAGGAACCTACATTTTTAGAATGAACTGCACTCCTTGAAGAGTATTCAGAAAAGTTATCAAGGACCTTTCAATGTGACTGGTTTGTATCACTGGTACCTTTCTCTGTGTGTGCATGTATGTGTATGTGTGCATGTGCGTGTATATGCATGAGTGTGTTTCCCCTGCTTGATGGGTCTCCGTAAAAGGAGCCACGGGAGCAGCTTGAGAACATCATCATACTAATGAATGAGATTTCACATTTGGGGGAGCCAGAGCCATCATTTGGGTCTTAGGCCTCGCACAGTGAGCTTGGTGACCATTTTATTCCAGTGGCTAATCCTTTCAGTGACATCTAATAGGTGTAAGCCTGATAGATCCCTCTGCCCTGTTTGAATCAAGAAACTCGGGCCAATTATATTGCATACCCAGCAGGTGTTGAAAATTATAAGAGAAGAGGCCTTACCTGCTGATGCAGTAGAAAGCAATGAGCCGGAATAAATCCGCAAAGCTGATTCCTGAGCCTTCCAGGGAAAAGGCTGGAAAAGAGAGATTTAAGAAACCAGCTGAGTGTCCCTGAGCATGTTCTGGGAAAGAAAGGCCGCCCTTGCACTGCTGCCTGCTGTGTGTATGGGACCATCCCAGGGCCCAGCGCTCTCAAACAACTACTGTGCGGCTTATCAGAACCAGCTGTGAGGAGGGTGCACGCCAGCCGGAAAAAGGGCAGTGCGGAGTGGATGGCCTGGAAACGCAGCCCCTGAGTCACTCGGAGCACATGCTCCAATCCTGGTAAACAGACCAGCACACACTCCAATTGCACAACTCTCTGTCTCTCTCTTTTTTAAAGTTCAGAATACAAAGTCGGGCAGGGTCAAGGGGCCAGTCTGGCTGGAGAAAGAGGCCATCAGCGTATGACAGGGCTTGGGGAATACCAAGGCCCTCACTGCCCTTGACCCTCCTGAGGTGGACCTCCTGGGTTACATTTCTCTTTGCCAAAACAGGCCACCTCTGGTAAAGACACAAGGCTGAAGGAGCACAAAGCTTGGAGGACAACACAAGATCTCCAGGAGCCGGCTTTTGTTTAAATTCAGTATGAAAAACTCTAAAACCCATTTACACAGAGCACCCCTACCCACCACCACCACCACCAAGTGTGCAAGATTCCTAATGGAAAAGGAATGTCTGGCAAGATAGTGGGCCATTTGTACGTCTTCCGAATGATGGGACAGCCTGTGGTTGGACTTCAAATGTTCATGTATTTGCCAACCACTCCTCACACCATGTTGGCTGGGGTACCACTCATGCAGTCATTCTTCCCAAAACATTCCAGACATCCTTAGCTTTGGGAAGATTTCTCATTTTTCACTCCATATCCTCATTTATTTTGCCTATTATTTGCTTGTGTTGTATTATTTTGCTTACTTAGTATTTCTGTGGCAGCCAAAACATACCTATACCTCCACACATATACCACAACAGAGAGACCCACAGAAACATACCCTCTCACCACAACTTAGTGAGTTAAATAATAGGGAACCATTTGAGGTAGGTTAACATCTCTGAGCCTTGGTTTTCTCATCTATAAAATGGACAATAGTGTAGAGCAGTGGTCGGAAAACTGCGGCTCATGAGCCACATGCGGCTCTTTGGCCCCTTGAGTGTGGCTCTTCCACAAAATACCACAGCCTGGGTGAGTCTATTTTGAAGAAGTGGCGTTAGAAGAAGTTTAAGTTTAAAAAATTTGGCTCTCAAAAGAAATTTCAATCATTGTACTGTTGATATTTGGCTCTGTTGACTAATGAGTTTGCCAATCACTGGTGTAGAGAGCGGCTATAATGTTTGGACAGGTTCAAGCCTCAGACTAATGAGAGGGCACAGGCCTTTCATTGCCATGTGCAAGTCCCAGCTTGGAGGGCAGAGCCCTCCCAGCACAATTATAGGCAACAACTATAGTTGCAAGCTTGAACCTGTGGTCTGAACACGTAATCCCAGGTGTCTGAGTGATGTGGGCTTGATAGAGTTCAGGTGCATATCATTGAGTAGATTGGAACATTGTAAACATCTTGACCACACCATTACTTTGCCTTGTGGAATCTGGCTATAAAATAAATACTCTTCTTACAGGCTGTGGTGCTGTTGCTAGCTCTCCATCAGAGAGGACAGCGTCCCACCGAGACCCAGATTTCATTCTCTTGTCTGTCTTTTCTCAATCCTTCACTGCTCCCACTCAGGCTCACCAAACCTGGCTGAGCTGGCTCGGCACACAACAGTAGTACTTTCATTGTCTCCCAGAAGGGTAGTAGTGGGAAGTGAAATTTAAAAAAACGGAGTAATTTATGTGAAAACAATCTATACAAAAATAAGGTGGTATTTATTATTAAACCACATTTTCTAAATGTTTTGACAAAACAGGTATCTGTTTTTATAACAAGTCCTTCCTCTTCCAATCCACCTCAATTCCAGGAGAAAATAGGACCTGGGAGGGGCCATCACAGTGGGACCAAGGCCTGTGTTCACTAGTTATGGCTACCTTAATGCTTTGTGCATAAATAGCTCTTTCAACCACTTTAAGTCCCCTTGAAAGGAATAAGGACGTGACAGAGGTCTTGACAAAAGAGAGAGGAAAACTTTTAGCTGGGAGGGACCTCAGATGAACATCAAGAAAGTCACTAAAGGGGTTTCCAGACTAACTTACCATGGTTAATATTAGAAGATATTTAAAAACAAGTTCTTGGCTGGCAGACTTCCAAAAGCCAATTCAGCATTGACTTTTTCACCTAGTATTTAATTCATTATCTTTAAAATGGTAGGTTTGAAATCTATCTTCTGATTACCTCCTCATGTAAATAAACTATTAATCATTCACCAGGTTTAATGACTGCTCCTGTGCCTGCACGTGGATGTTTTTCCCTGGCACCAGTGACCTTGTGAGCCCTGGAGGAAAACCATCGCAGGGCCTTGCTGAACTTGAGGCCGATCATACAGAGGTTGGGAAGTTTCGTTTCTGCAAATGTTTCCTCCAGACTCAGGTAAAGGCCATTTGGCTTAGTGAGACAATGAAGGTCGGTCTGAGGAGAATCCCACACCTGCCCTTAAATGGACCGTGGTAACTTCAGGTTCTTCTGATGCAGAGACTGGGGTCAAAACTGAGAAGTGAGAATCCTGGTCTCAGCCTCACTATTGGAACAGTCCACAGGCGTCCCCACGTGCTCCTTCTGCCTTCACACTTCAGCCTGCTGACCTGCGATTTCAATGAAGCCCTTCCCTTTGGGGTATAGACCTCTCTTCCACTCCTTCTTGGAGGCTAGAGTACCTGGGAACTCTATGTTCCCTTTTAAATTTGAAACTTGGACCCCTGATAGTTCACATTTCCAGGGACCATGGAAGAAACACCAATGCTACTGAACATCACTCTCCCCTCAAAACTTAGTTAATTTTTCCAAAAGGATGGACCCTGCCTCTGATTAGCTGCATTTCACAGAAAAGTGAACAGCGATTGCTTGGAGGGAAATGTCTGCTTAAGGATTATTCACAAAGATGTGCAGACACATGTTTCAGTATTTGATCCTGTAAAAAGACAGCCTGCCCCGAAGCTTAGTCATCAGCAAACCTGGGCACCAAATCCATCCTGTGCTTAACTGGGAAGCGGGTGAGGAAGCCAAACTCTATTGAGCCTCTGCCATATGCCAAGCAGTAGGCTGCACACTTTGCACATAAGTTGTTTAACTGAACTGTTAACAACTTTCTGAGGTTACTATCAGCCCACTATACAGATAAGAAAACTGAGGTTCCTCGGTATGTTACCCACCCAGTCATTCAGTGAACCAATGGCAATGCCAGGACTCAGACCCATGACTGTCTGTCTCAAAGCACAGGCTCTTTCCACTTGCTTGAGAGCCCTGAGGCCCTCATGTCAACCAGGACCCAACCATCTAGTGACCACTTACTGTATGTGCTTTCCTTTATGGCAAATTCCTTGAGTGGAGCTCCAAATTCACAGGGCAGGCGAAGGGAGAGGACTTTCTTCTGCATTTTGGTGGATTTACGAACCAGGAAAATCTAGGAGGAAAAAAATTCAAGCTTAGGAAACATCTAGAAGGTTGGAACCTGGGCATATGATTTTCCATACCTCCAACACCCACAAATAGAGCCCCCTTTTATAGCTTAACTGCAAGGCTCAATGCAGGACACTCTGCTCCCTAAGAAAGGTGGGATCAGCAGCAAGCATGCCATAGGTTATGAAGCATCTACCTATACTAATAAAAGAGTAATATGCTAATCAGACTGGGAGACCTTCTGGATGTCCTTCCAGACAAAGCCATGGTGGTGGGGCTGAGGCAGAGGCAGTTAGGGGCGATCAGGCCAGGAGGGGAGGGGAGGGCAGTTGGGGGCGATCAGGCCAGCAAGGGGGGGCAGTTGGGGGCGAGAAGGCCAGCATGGGGGGGGGGCAGTTGAGGGCAAGCAGGCCATCAGGCAGAGTGGTTGGGGTGATCAGGCAGGCAGGTGAGCGGTTAGGAGCCAGTGGTCCTGTATTGCGAGAGGGATCCCAGCTTGGAGAGGGTGCAGGCCATGCTGAGGGACAACTCCTCCCCACCCCCGCCCCCGTACACAAATTTCATGTACCAGGCCACTAGTTCCTTGATAACTGATTTCCATGAAATTCCTTAATAGCTGACTTTCACAGAATTCCACTCTCCCTTCAATAGAACCTTCCCCAGAAGGTAAGAGCTCCCTTAGTCTGCTGAGCATTTTCAGTTTGGTGATTGTTTTCAGGTGACACATTCTCTGGCTTGGTCTTATATGGGTATCTTGGTTGATGAAACCTAGATTCTAAACACAGGCAACAGGGCAACAATATGGGTGATGAATTGGGAGTCCATTGACTAATTTGGCTCATGGGTCTATTTGCGATAGAGATTTGAATTTGTTGTCAACAATGAAAAGACAGGAGTTTTTGTGTGTTTTGTTTTTTTGTTTTTCACATTAAAATCTGAATTTCTACCTTCTCTTTGAAAATGGGATGACATGGCAACAATCCACTGGAGCCCAACTATGACAGCTCCACTGGAAGGTGAGTAGGTGTGCTCTGAAGTTCATCACGGCCAACACCAAGGCTTGTGGACTCCTGACACACTTCACTTTCCATAGCTTCCTCCAGGTCCTAATGTCTTCCGGCACATGCTTAAAACCGTACTGATGTCTCAGGACACCTTTCTGGCCTCCGTCACTGCAGAGGCAGGTATGCCATCTACTCCTTTTCAAGCTGTGCACTGCATAATTCAAAATCAAGAGGACGGGGGCACCATTACCTAGACTAAAAATAAAAGGGTGCTCCCTGGAGTGTGCACTGGTGGCCTGGCTGAGCCTGGTTCCCTTCTGCAGCACATGCCCCTACTCCAGGGATCCTATACTGATGTTTCTTTTACACCTTCTCTTCTTCCTCTGCATTTGAACACGGTGCTCTCCGTTCCCCTACCATTCTTTATATTTTCCATATAATCTTCACTTTGGTCTGTATGTCCAGTCAATGGCTCCTAAGAAACACTTTGGGGGGGGAAGGGTTGAAGGGGAAGTTATGGGAATGGGGTGTTTGGTAAGGAGTGAAATTAGTTCTCTCTTTCCTTCTAGCACCCATGAGGAGGTAGCCATGGAATTTACCTAGAAGCCAGTTCTGGGAGTCCAGGTCTTTAGGACACTCTAAAATTGAAACATATGTTTCCTAAATACGGTGAGAGGCAGCTGTTGGTGAGTGGAAAAGAAGTCGTATTCCCTTATGCAGGTGGGGATCTCTGGGAGCCTTGGAGGCAGGGAGAGCACAACCTCTAGGCCTATTTCCTGAGTCTCTGTAACCTGAGATCAGGGATCAGTGAAGTATGGCCAGCAGACCAAATGGATTTAAATATTTGCTCAGTCATTTAAATATTGTCTATGGCTGTGTCTGCACGACAAGACGGACTTGAGTGGTTGTGACAGAGAATGTATGGCCCACAAAGCCAAAAATATTTACATTCTGGCCCTTTACAGAAACAGTTTGTAGTTGCCCATCTTCAGTTGAACATTAATCAAGGATGGTGGGCATCCCGAAGACCCATGCTACGATGGCCAGCCTTTCAAATCTCCCTCTTGCATCTGCTCCTCCTGCTCTTCAGCATTCTAGCTTCTTCCAGCGCATCTGGCCTCTCCTGATCCATGTTGCGCCTGTCCTCAGCCAGCCCTCAGCCTACCCATCTCATCAGGCGAGCCCTGGCCAGGGACCAAGTAGGTGGCTAGAGACATCTTGCCTGACTTGTTCCCCACAAGGTCTCAGCAGGAATGGACGTGCCTGACACCAGAAGGGGAATTGCTACCTAGCAACAGGGCCACCGCCTTCTTCAAAAATTTTGGCAGACATGCAGGAGCAGACAACACAACCTCCAACAAGTGGGGGCCTCACAGAAGGGGGTCTTGATCATACAGACCAAAACCAGAGGCAGCAACCCAGGGTGCTGGCCAAGGAATTCTCTGCAAAGATGATCAAATGCTGCGCCTGACATCCTGAGCATGTTCCAACAGAGTTCTTAGTCCTGTCTGCCTTCTGTCAGATGAGAAACAAAGACTCACTTATAAATCAAAAAGCGGTAACAGACAGGCTCTGGCTGAAAGGAAACACAAAAATTTATTTTCCTGCCCAATTGTTACAACATTCCTCAGCCAGTTACTGACGGAGTTTTATCCTGGTCTTTCCACCTACTTCTGAATGTCTCCCTCTTGCCAGGTATTGTTTAGTCTTATTTTATCTAGGGTTTATTGTGGCCATTCTTTCCTTTGCATACAGGCACTGTCCAGTAGACCTTGCTGTGATGATGGAAATGTTCTATGTTCTGCGCCATCCTATATGGTAGCCTCCTGTGGCCAGTGAGCACTTCAAGTGTGGCTAGTGGAACTGAGGAACTGAATTTTTAATTGAATTTTATTTAATAAATATAAATTTAAATAGCCATATGGGGCAGGTGGCTACCACACTGGACAGCAAATGATATATCAACCACTGAATAACTATTTTTTAAGGAAGTTCTATAGAGTTGGGCCTGGTCTTGATTAAGAAGAGACGGGACTTGAGCAGGGAATAGGTGAACAAACTGAACTGGACTTTGATTCATGTGTAAAGCCACTGAGAAAGCCCAAGAAAATTCACCATCATCAGCCAGAGCAGACAAATCTATGGACAATGAACTTTTGAAGGTTAGGTCCCAAGTTAGATGGTTGGGCCCCGGGTAGGGTTCCCAGACTCAGAATGAAAGTAAAACAACAGGGACAACTAACCCCCCCTCTCTCCCCCAACCAGGCTCTTCCTAAATGTCTGGTCTCAAGAAGTCCGGCCCAGGGCCTCTAAGCAGCAGCCCTTCCTCGTGACTGAGGTGCCCTGCTGTCCTCCTGAGTCCTGCACTTCCTGGGGGTAACTGAGCAGATGGAGAGAGAAAGACAAATTGTGAAGGGCTCTGGGAGCTGCCACGGGACTTTCCCTGCATTGCAACCCAGGTACACATCGGGAACCATATTCCCTACAGGCTGCAAAGAACTTTCTAGAACTCCAAGTCTTTTTGTCTTTAAGGATGTAGCAGCGCTGCCTGCCTCAACCTGTTTCCTTGAGGTTCTGAGTCTTACCCCTGGAGGCTGGGACTGTAGGACTTCTGCCGCCTCCTCCTCACTCAGATTCAGTTGCAGCCATATGGAGTGGGTGTGGAGAAGCCGGTCCAAAATGCTGAGCCTGCTGGAGAGGCTGTCATAGCCAGAGTCCCGGGGACAGGTCTTCATATCCTTTTCCTGGGAACAGCCATCGTCCTTGTGTCTTACCATGCTAGGAAAGAGAGAGTCGGCAGGGGTCAAATGGCTGTGGCACAACTTCCCTAACACAGACACGGTTCTGCAACCTCATAGGCAAGGCTTGTCATAGCACATATCCCATCTTGTCATCACCACCTACTTGTCTTCCACTCCAGAATGGAAGCCTGAGGGCAAACTCCAGGTTATATTTCACTCTGTAGCCCCAATATTAAAAGGCATACTCAACAACACTCAACAGACCCCATCTTCTATTTCTAACCCAGTTTTGTAAATATTCTAAACATCTTAAATGCTGTTTAGTCTATCTTTTGGCATAGAGCATTTCTTCTTTTGGGCACAGACCCCTAAGTACTAAATTCCATATGGGAACAATGAAGTCCTAAAGGTCAAGAGACTATATCATAAGAATGACCATGGCATGCTCTAAGCAAAAATAAACCATTCACATGCATGTACACTCATTTTGTGTCCAAATGAATTGCATTTCATTTATTTTCACACAGGTAGGAATTTTATTACTAATCTATATATATAAAACCCTAAAATGCAAATAGACCGAACAGTGGAACAACTAAACAACTGGTTGCTATGGCGTGTGCTGACCACCAGGGGCCGTTCACGAAACATGGTGGGCATTGGCCATGATGGGATGGTGGAGCAGGTGAGCAGGGGTGCCAGACCAAGGCGGGGCGCCAGTCGCTGTCATCGAGGCGAGCCTCTGGTGGTTACTGAAAATTCTTTGCTATCGCGCACTGCAGTCCAGCCCTGTGCTCACACCTGCTGCTGGTGCTGGCCCCACTCGCAACTGCTGTCGGCTCCCAGCACCAGCCCCAATCACTTAGCACTATCAGCGAGTGCAAGTGGTAGCTGCTGGCCCTGATTGCCTCTCAGGGCTTCTCCACCTCCCCCTGCTCCTGAGCGGTGATCGGGGCCAGCAGCCGCCTCTCACACCCGCTGCCAATGCTGGCCCCACTCACACCCGCTGCTGGTGCTGGCCCCAGTCGCTCTGTGCTGTCAGCAGGTGTGAGTGGGGCTGGCGCTGTCAGTGTGTGGGAGCGATTGCAGCGGCAGGAGTGGGGCTGCCGGTAGACAGGGGGTCGGGGGCTACAGCGGGAGGGACCGGGTGGGGGCGTGGAAGATGGGCTGACACTTGCCCCTGTGCCTATGGCAGCCTCATGGCCCACAGTTCCTTTCAAGGTGCACAAATTCGTGTACTGGGCCCCTAGTATAATTTATAATGAAATCTTACAGTGGTATGTTGCTATGCTATTCATAAAATTATATTGACATTATTCATAATCACCATAAAGTGGAAATAGCCCAAATTTCTATCAAGTAATGAATGAATAAATAAAATATGGTATACTAGAAGCCATACTTTATTTCAGCATAATATTCATTCATCCTTTTATGAATAAAGTACTGATCCATGCTACAACATGGATAAATCTTGAGGACATCATGCTGAATGAAAAACCCCAGACACAAAAGGCCTAATAGTCTATGTTTCCATGTATATAAAATATCTAGATAGACAAATATATACTGACACAAAGATTAGTGGTTGCCTGGGACTGGGAAGGCATGGAGGATGGGTAGTGATTGCAAATGAGTATGGCAGCGACCGGCGCCCCGCCTTGGTCTGGCGCCCCTGCTCACCTGCTCCACCATCCCATTGTGGCCGATGCCCACCATGTTTCGTGAACGGCCCCTGGTGGTCAGCACACGTCATAGCAACCAGTTGTTTGGTTGTTCCACTGTTCGGTCTATTTGCATATTAGGGTTTTAAATATATAGATTAGTAATAAAATTCCTACCTGTGTGAAAATAAATGAAATGCAATTCCTTTTGATGAAATGAAAATGTTCTGGAATGAGATGTGTGAATATAGTGAAAACCAGTGAATCATACACATTAAATTTTGAATTGTATGTTATATGAGTGAAAGCTCAATAAAAAAAAATCACACTGACTTCCATGGCTGCCTTTGTCTCCAATATTAATCCTGTTATTGAGTGGTTAGTCCCATTTTACAAATGAAGAAACTGAGGCCTAAGAAGTTATCAAGCTGCTCTGAGTTATAAATAGCCATGAGATGGCAGAACTAGAAATTCAAGTGGTCTGGTGTTCACCCAGCTCTGCAGTAATGAGTAAGATCATGAACACAGGATAGCTTGTACCTATGTGGTGTCTACCCCCGGCCAGGCCCTTTGCAAACATTTTCTCATTTACTCCTCTCAACAGCCCTGAAAGGAAGATACTAGGATCCCAGTTTAAAACGAGAGGACTGGGAGGCTCAGACTGATTGAGTGACTTGCTCAAGGACATGGCTCTGCTAAGAGAGAGAAGGTGGAAATTGCAAGCCAAGTCTGGTCAGCTCGGGGGTCTCTTCCCCTCTCCCACACTCAGAACTCTCCCTTTCCCTGGCTCTCAATGAGCTGGTCATCAACTCCTGTCCTGGAGCAGCTATCAGGAACATCAGACCTGACCCATCATGTCTGGAGGGCCGAGATCAGGTTGGAGTACACACAGACTTGAAATATCTAACCTCTCCCCACCCCCAACCCCAAGTGTGTAGCCTGGGTGAAGTCCTCAACACTGAAAAAGATGAGTGATGGTTCCAAATGTAAGGTGAGCCTGCGGGTAGGAGGTGTGCTACTTCCATGTGGACCTCTTCACTCCAAGGAAGGTAGACTGAATATGGAAGAAGCCCATTCAAGGTGATCAGTTTTGGGTCTGCCTTTGGGTAACAACCCATAATAAGCCTGTGGGCTTGTCAGAAACCCCATCCTAACTTCTCCCCTACACCTTCTTGACTTTCTACATCTCTAAAGACTCATGTCAAGAGTTCCATTTAGTTTTCTCTCAAATATATGAATGTTTCCCTTTACCTCTGCTACATGTTTCCAGATGGGAGAATCTGACAAGAAAGGGCAATTTCTCATTGTGCATATGACATTCCAGGGCCTCTGGGTATTTTGAAGTGAATCTTTGCAGCTAATAAGAACAAACTCTTCAAAATGAATCTGGTGTTAAAATTCCTTTCACATAAGGTAAGAGGAGACTTTAGACCAACAATTCTCAACCCTGGCTGCCTATTATTAAAATTGCCTGGGGAGCTTAAAAAATTTTGATGGCCAGACTTCACCCAGATCAAATAAATCAGACACATGGGGTAGGATGCAAGCATCAGAATTTTTTAAAGTTCCCCAGACAATCCTGACATGCAGCCAAGTTTACAACCACTGCTTTGGACCAGTCCTTAAACCTACATTAGCATCACCTGGGGTTTGTTAAACCACAGATTCCTGGTTTTAGCCCCATACATTCTAATCCTGCAGGGTTGGGTGGGCCTGGGGCTCTGAATTTCACCAAGATCTGGGTGATGTTGCCAGCCTGAGGAGCACTTGCTTGAGACCTAAGTGCAAAATGTGCACTGGAACTCAGATCCAATTAGGTTTTTGTGTATTTCTGAGGGGGGGGGGGGTGGGCAGTAACATGACATTGAAAGAACTCACAACCCAATTAAAATAACATCGTATTCCTGCTGTCTCAAGTTGGCGATATTTTACCAAAACCAAATTCTGTAATCTCTAAACAGCAACCCTGACACTCAGGTGTGCTGAGAGTAAACATGTTGACAGCCTTCCTTCCTTCAGAGGGTACATCCCTTGACACCTCAGTTGTTTCAAGAAGTTAAAAACTTTGTTCTGACAACTGACCTCAGCCTAAAAAGTCAGGGCCTCAACAGGGAGCTGGTAAATAAGATTCATGTAGCCTCATAAAGGAGCAACCATAAATTAGACATTGTCTTTGCCAATGATCAAGCCAATGCTTTTATTTAGCTAGCTATTCTTTGATGTTTATGGCCTATTATTACAGAACAAATTGGCTTTTATCAGCCAACCTAAAGGACAACCTTCAGGAAAGAACTAATGAAAGAAATGCTGAACCTGTAGTGAATGCTGATGGTGCCCTGCCCAGTCCCCCTGTATCAGATCAGGCACTCATGCCCCTGCTGCCCCCTTATCTTGAACATACCTTCGAAGTTATCCTCTCCCCTGGGAGCGGGTGCACTGCTAATGACACAGGGTGTAGAGGAGTGGTCTTCTTGCCTAAGGGTAGGACAACTCTGGGGTGCTATTCACGCTTCAGAGCTCCCTGTGCAAAGGCTGAGGCTAGACTTGAGTGGGCCTCAATTCTCTGCCTGGTTTCCTCCCATTCCACCCTGTATCCCTCAGTCCTGCACACACTGCTCCTGAGCCTCCCTCAATAGATCACAGCACAGGAATCCCTCCCTGCCTCAGGCTCTGCGTTTAGGGAACGCCACCTAAAACAGAAGCTGATGAGATTAATAGAAATTTGTAATCCCTAAGACAGATGTCTGCTCAAAAATAAATATAAGGGAGGGCAAAGAACGAGTGGCTTATAAAAGATGAAACAATGTGATCTAACCTAAGAGATTGTATGATGACTTAGTCACAGTGGGAAGGCCTCATGAGAGACCCACCTCTTTCTGAGCTTCGTCTTTCTAATCTGAAAGTGGTGGTCTGAAAGGGGACCACCAGGTAGAACTGATGCAAGCGTGAATCATGAGTGGATGCTCACAGGAGTAGCTGAAAGGTGTTAGGGAACAGATCATTCACCATCTTAAAACGTCACCCCAGAGATTGCTTATCATGAAGAGGAAAGGGGACCCTGACAATGGCCTGGCAGACACCATCTGAACCAACTGATCAGCCTCCAAAAATGCCACACCTGTGATGCTGTGAGGGGTAGCCAAAGCTGGACATGTAGCCTAGGAGAGATGGACCTTCGTTTAGAGTTTATAACTCAGCCACAATTAACCCGTGATCCTACTTAGATTACTCTAAAATTTGTAAGGATTGTGTAATGTTCTTGTAATTTGCTAAAAGTCTCACAGAAAGCCCAAGGCTTAGTGAGATGTTTATTTCTATGTATTTATTTATTTATTTTTAAATATATTTTTATTGATTTCAGAGAGGAAGAAAAGGGAGAGAGAGTTAGAAACATCAATGATGAGAGAGAATTATTGATTGGCTGCCTCCCGCCCATCCTCCACTGGGGATCAAGCCCGCAACCCAGGCATGTGACCTTGACTGGAACTGAACCTGGGACCTATCAGTCCGCAGGCAGATGCTCTATCCATTGAGCCAAACCAGCCAGGGCATAGCTTAGTGAGATGTTTATCCATGCCCACGCAATCCCTGATGTTGATGGCCGACAGAACTGTTTTCCAGAACCAAGCCCAGGAAGTTTTGCGGGACCTGGTGGTGAAGGGAGCAGCCTGAAGGACCTCCAGTGACTTCCTCATGAACTTCCTTCTTAATACTAAAACATCCACCCCGGGGCAAAGACTTTCTGCCAGTTTTGAACATACTCTGTATGCACAGCCACGTTTCCTGACTGTGAGTGGGCTGGCATGTCCCCACCTACGCACACAGTGACAAAGTCCACCTTGTGTTTATGCACGATTTCCCCTAATAAAGATGGGCTCGATGCTCTGTTCAGGGACACACTGCTCTGGGAACCATCCCTGGTGTGTCCTTGCTGGCTGGGTTGCATGATCAAGTTCCTTCTCATGAAATCACCTTGAAGTTTTCTCTAGGCTGGCGACTACTGAGTATTTGGCCCTGGTTCGGCATGGTAACAGAGGCTATAATATCACTTGGGTAGTTTTCTTGCCCCAAAATGTGTTCAAGCTGAATCTATGCAAGAGGATCAGACAAATCCAACTTCATGCTCTTTGTGCAAAACCACTAGCCTGAACGCTTCAAAATGTCAATGTCATTTTTTTTTTAAGGCTGACTGTAGATAAAAGAATAAAGAGACATGATTACTAATGATATAGTGGGCACAGAACTGATCACTTATGGCATAAGAATAACAAACAGTTATAAAGGACAGTTAGGGATATTTGAGTAAGTGCATATAATAGGTAATATGACATTGATGTTTATTTTCCTGAGTGTGATACTTTTAATATGGTTCTTGTTCTTAAGAGATGCATACTGAAGAACTTAGGGGCAAAGTGTGAAAATGTTGGAAAGTAAGTGGCAAAAGCTAAGCCCCCTCATTCCCTCAAAAAATAAAAAAGGTATCCTAGCTGGTTTGGCTCAGTGGACAGAGCACTTGCCTGCAGACTGAAGGGTCCCAAGTTCGATTCTGGTCAAGGGAACATGCCTGGGTTGTGGGCTCAATACTCAGTGTGGGGCATGCAGCAGGAAGCTGATCAATGATTTTCTCATCATTGATGTTTCTATCTTTAAAGGTAAAAGTATAAAGGTAAAGAAAACATGGCAAAATTTCAATAACTGGTGAATTTAAATGAATAGCAGTACTATTCATTCAACTTTTCTGGAACATTTAAGAATGTTTGCAATTTCTCAAAATAACACTGTTTCCTAGTGTCTAGGTCTGCATTCATGGGGCGATGAAGCTCAAGTATGAATTCAGTGAGACACACACCCATATGTAAAAACACTCGGCAAGCCATAGAATGCCCCACAAAGGTAAGGTGGCTCTGGGGGTGGAGAACAAACATTAGAAAACTCTACATTATCTCTGCCCCCATTTCAAACAAGCCAGGCCCCATGGCTCTGAAGCTATTACACCCACTCAGGGGGCAGCACTTGTCAGCACCAGCTACCTTCTGGTCACACCTAGGTTAAGGCTGCATTCCCTTCACTTCCAGGGCCAGGTGTTAGTAGGCAACCCAGGCAGGTGCATGAAGAAGTGATTGCAGAAAGTGCATTCTAATGCTGTGAGACAGGCTGGTGAAAAGCTAGGGAAATTCCTTGGCAAGTAGCATGGGGAAACGGAGACAGCTAACTGAACAAACTCCCGAGCAATTTACCACCAGGTACAGAAGGTCACCTCCTGTAGATCACATCTAGGCCTTAGTTGCATTTCAGTCCAGGCCCAGAAAAGCAGCAAAATCAGGTGAACCAACTGCAATGTCTAATGACTCCAGCCCTGGTAGAGATCTTGACCCTGAAAGGGCACACCTGGAAAATGGATGAATATTCTGCTGAAACCCTGTCTTGAGATCTCCCCTAAAATTCCCACCTGTGAGAAAGAGATAAAGCCCTCCAGACAAAGAATGCTAGCACTGGCCCTTTCGCAGCGGTCGCCAACCACCAGTTGGACCACCAGTTGGCGACCATTGCTCCAAAGGTTTCCTTAAGCCAGCGGTTGCCAACCTTTCAGACCTCACGGACCACCATTGGTCCACAGACCACCGGTTGGTGACCGCTGTTCTAGAGCACGCCCATGCCTTTCCTTTCTTTGGCACGAACTTTCTCCTAAACTCTAAGGATCCCCATGAGACTTGCAACCAGGAGAGCAATGGGCAGCAGCAGCTCGTCCCAGGCTAACCCCCTGAACCTGTCTCCAAGGCCCCCTTTCCTCTGATTTCCCAATGAGCTAAAGCAGCCCAGCCCATAGTGTTGCTTCTTCTATGCTAAGCCCTTCCCTGTTTCACTACCCCCAGCTTGAATAAATGTTCCCTCATAGTCATCTGGACTTGTGCTGTGAAATCTTTCCTGCACAAAGTCAAGAACTCACACAATACCAGCTAGCCCTAGGCAGCCCCACTTAGGGCCAGGTCCCCTTTCTAGTAACAGTAGGACAGGCAGAAAGCCACTAGACCTAGGTTTGGTAAGTTTCACAGAATCAGATTCATCTCAGAGAAACCAATAACTTGCAGCCATTTCTAAACGATGCTCTCTCTTGCCCTAAAACAGAATTCCAGAGGATGGTGGAATCTACCAACACAGCTTCTCACGACCAGGTACTCAGGAAGCTCCCTTGCACCTCTCAGTACACCACCCCCTCTCCCCAGGCTCCATCCCTAACAACACAGCAGGGTTAGTCTTTGACTCTGCTGTCCAGTGTGTTTTTTCAAATTAATGACAATTGACAAAGCGATACATCAAACACATAAAACTTTGATATCAGGTTGTTTCTGTGGAAAGAACACTGATGTAATAAATATAGTCAACATATTTTCTATGTAAGAATATAATACGTAGATAATATGTATAAGAATATAAAAATCCTCTTTTGTTGAATAGCCAAAATTAAGTTTAAGAGAACTAAGATATAAAGCAAAATGCCAAGTCCTTACTATCAACAAGGCTGGTATACATCCATGTATGAGGCCTCAGCACTGGCACAGGGCTCTGGATGGCTCTGTGCTCAATGTTAGGACACTGGGACAAGATGAGTAGGGTCCCAAACCTTCTTCACGTGAGTTAAAAACACACCTTCCTTAAGCTGAACAATTATTTATTTTAAATGGGCAATTTGTATCCACAACCATGATAAGATGTGCTTGATTATTTCTGAAGGATATGACTGGTTTCAATTAAATATTTAAAGTGTACTAAGAATTTTCCTGACTATAGCAGACTGCCTACTAAGAATTTTCCTGTCTACAGCAGACTGTCTGATCATAGTTCAACTAAAGAGACTGGTACAGTTAATGAACAACTTCTGGAAACTTCTCACAGAACGAATGGCAAGTCCTTTTGGAACTGAATCAGGAGGAAGGGGCCTCTGATCAAGTAATGCTCCCCGAAACCTTGTTCCACGCTTCTCAGGCTCCCTCTGGGTGTGCACGTGCGAGTGTGGGTACTTAGCACAAACACAATACCATCTGCCCTGGAATTTGGTACATTTGTGAACTGATTTCTTACTCTGTTTTGTTCCTACTTGCGGAGTTAATGGGCTCTGTAAATTTGAGTCACCTGGAGATGGCTGGTTGATTGAGTCAGCAGAACTGGGTGGAGGGCAGCATATCACAACCTCCTAAAATGCACTTGGCCTGGCCCTTGTCTCCTTCCCTGCTCCCCATCCCTGGCCCCAGGCACCACCCTTGGTCTCCAGTATCAGACTTTACAAAGGTGTGGAAGGGAATTCTCTTCTTGGGAGGTCATCCCTGCTTGTGCTGCCTCTCCTGCCAGGCCAATCCCAGTGCTGGCTGCAGGACTGAGTAGTAATCCACAAGGGCTGCCTTGGATTTGGAATTTGAAGGACTGAGTGGCAGGCGCCACTCGAGTCTTACCTTCCCAGGCTGTACCTGGATTTCCAGCAAAGTGTCCCTGATAACCCTTAGGAAAGACTCAGTGCCTTCAGCCTGAGGTCTGGTTCCCTGAAGGTCCCCAGTGGGCCTACCAGACTTTTTTTGTTTGTTTGTTTGTTTTTATTGATTTTTTTACAGAGAGGAAGAGAGAGGGATAGAGAGTTAGAAACATCGATGAGAGAGAAACATCGATCAGCTGCCTCCTGCACACCTCCTACTGGAGATATGCCCGCAACCAAGGTACATGCCCTTGGCCGGAATCGAACCTGAGACCCCTCAGTCTGCAGGCCGATGCTCTATCCACTGAGCCAAACCGGTTAGGGCCCTACCAGACTTTTAAGAAGACCAATAGTTTTTCCTTTGTTTACACAGTAAATGCCTAATAAACAGCCATAGAATGAATCAAGACAAATGATGGGGCTAATTATTGTCAATAGGATGTTAACTGCATCAATAAAACAAAACAAAACAAAACAAAACAAAAAAAGAAACAAAAACAGAGCCCAGGGTTCCAAGTTGCTTTTGCCTAGAACCTAATTATGGCTAAGTTTCATCACATTGCCTGTCTCCCTAACAGAAAGAGCTGCAGTCCTGCTACAAGGTGAAGAAACTTTGTAGATTAATTCTAATATTTTATAACTTCTCGATGCTATTAAAAATTGACAACATTTCTCAAAGCGTGTTGCATATACCAAGGCAGTACATGGGTTTTCATTTGAATGTCCAGGACTTATTTTAATAGTTACTTGTATTGGTAGTATATGGTGCAGATATTAAATTTACTTTCCCCCCAATTTTCCATCTTAATCATTTTAAGTATACAGTTGGGGGGTATCACACATAATCGTATTATTGTACAGCCATCACTACCATTCATCTCCAGATCTGTTTCCTCTTGCAAAACTGAAACTTTAAATTTATTAAACAACTAGAGGCCCCATGTACGAAATTCGTGCAAGAGTAGGGCTTCATACCCCCAGCTGCTGGCACCAGCTTCCCTCTGGCACCTGGAAGCTGGGTTTCTCTCACAGACCCGGCTTTGTCCGGAAGGACATCTGGTCTAATTAGCATATTATGCTTTTATTATTATAGAGAACTCTGCGTTCCCTCCTCCTCCATTACAGGCAACCACCATTTCAGTTTCTGTCTCTATGATTTTGACTACTCTAAGAACCTTATATAAGAGGAATCATACAGTGTTTGTCTTTTCATGACTGGCTTACTAAATTTACTTTTTATTTATTTATTTTTTTAAATATACTTTTATTGATTTTAGAGAGGAAAGGAGAGGGAGAGAGAGAGAGATAGAAACATCCATGATGAGAGAGATTCATTGATCGGCTGCCTCCTGCACGCCCCACACTGGGGATAGAGCCCACAAGCTCGATGCCCTGACTGGGAATCAAACCATGACCTCCTGATTCATAGGTAGATGCTCAACCACTGTGCCACACCGGCCGGGCCTACGTTTACTTTTTAAAATAAATGTAGACAGTGAGCCAATTTAAAGAAATAGGCAATTAACAGTAAAGATGCTGTATGAGTAAAAGAAAAATTGTAACACAACAGAGGATAAGATAATTTGAATTAGAACATAGTATTTTCCCTGTATTAATGTTTACAAACCTCCCTCTTAGATTCCAGGGGTAAGATTGCCCTGAAAAATGTATCTGTGTGCCATTGCTCAGCCCCTCTTTCCTGTGTTCAAGCTGTTCTTGAGGGTCCATTGCTATACTGGCCCCTAACCAACCTGCCAAAAGCAAGCTCAGATCCTGTCTCCTCCCCTGTCTCCTGTAGCTGCAAGTGAACTTTAGGCACAGGTAATTCCTTTACCCATTTTATATACACCTCTGGGGCACTCACCCCGTTTTATGAGGCATTATATATATGTGTTTCTCTCTCTCACTAGCCTGGCTATATTCAGACCTAGCCGGGGCAGGCATTGATCAAATGACTGTTGCACATGAGCAGGGGCTGGGGAGGAGGTGATCTGCAGACAACAGATTCGTTCCTGTGAGTGAAGAAGGGGAGAAGCTCAGTGGACAATGAGAAACATGGTGGCCCTGGGTCTCCCTTAGCTTCTTTCTGCACCCCTGCCCCCACCCACCTATAACCTCTAATTCAGGCCTTTCCTCAACCAGGTCCCAACAATAAAATCACATGGCTGCTCAGTTTCAATCTCAGGAGACAAAGGGTTCTTGTCTCTGTGTTTATCAGGAAATAAGTGGCAAAAATCACTTCAGCTACCAAGAGCTCCCCCCTCTCCCTGCCTTGAGCCATCCTAAGGTCTGGGGTGAGAAAACAAAGCAACCCAAATCCTTCCAAAACAACAAATCCAAACTTTTAGCATCCCCTTTCTCTTTGCTCATGAATTTCCTTTATGCACAGCCCCTCTCCAACATCCCGTTTACTAGCAAGGGGTGGCTTTGAGTATAAAAGTCAATGCTCAGTTTGAGCCTAGAACTGTAACTGTAGCCCACTGACACAGGGCATTGGTGATAAGTGCTCCATTCAAGGTCCCCAAATACCTTATTCCAACATTGGCAATGAGATTTAGTTTCCAACAAAAGAACTGATCACACCAGCTGGTTGAGCGCAGAAAAAGGTAGGAGTAAATAGTACTGACAGGAAAGCTGCGAGGTATGAAAAAACCCAAAGTGGGAACCACACCATCAACAAGGTGGGGGGGTGGCACTTTAGCAGCCATTTCTAACTTTTGGCCCTGGCTGGTGTTTCCTCAGTGGATAGAGTGTCAGCCCACTCACTGAAGGGTCTCAGGTTTGATTCCCAATCAAGGTCACATACCTAGGTCGAGGTTCACTCCCCACCCCAGACAGGGACCAGTGAGAAGGCAACCAGTCGGTGTCAATGTGTCTCTCTTACATTGACGTTTCTCTCTCTCCCCCTCTCCCTTTGTCCATCCCTTCCACTCTCTCTGAAAAGTAATTGAAAAAAATATCCTCCGATGAGGATTACAAAAAAAAAAAGCTAACTTTTGTAAGCCATGTCATAGTTTCCATCTAGTCAACCCCCAATTCTAGTCTCCCCTCAGCCTCATAATCTTCAATGGTTGATGGAAAGAGCATCTGCTGGCAGACTTGAATCAAAGCCTCAGTTGCTTCTTTATACCTGTAAGGCCTTGATCTGATACTACAGGTCATTTAGTCTCAGTTTCCCTATCTCTAAAGATAGATTCTTGTTGGAAAAAAGGGAATATGGTACTAAAACAAACAAAATCTGAAAAGAACTGATTCTAAGAGCCTGGACTATCTTGAGAAGTCTGAGTAAAAATTCTGCTTAGTAGAGTGTCCAGAATGTCTCTTTAATTGTCTCCTAATTTTAAAAATCCATAAAAATGAAGCAAGGCAATGTGTTTCCATTCTAGGACACAAAGACTATTCTATAAACAAAATTCTGGAGCTAGTTTTGTCAATTTAATGGCAACCTTTTTTGAGGGTGGCTCCTGGCAGGCCCTTGAGGCTGGAGCCATCTCCATCCTTGGTAGATCTAGACCCAACCTATACTCTGGTGCTGGCCATCCTCAACATTCAGATGGGGGGAAAAAAAAAGGATGAAAGGTTACTTCTCTTGATATTTTACATTGAAATTTCCACTCATATCTTGCCTCTCTGGGGCCCCTCATTCTGCTGGTGCTGAGCCTCCAGCTGTGTCCCAGCCTAACAAAGCCTTTTCACATGACACTGCCTCAACTTGCTGCCAGCGCAGGAAGGTGCAGCCCGGGACGTGGTATGGCGGAGGGTTCAGGATTCCAGCTATAAGAGGCCAGTGCAGAGGCATCTTAAGAGTTAAGGACCAGACAGAAGTTGGGAGTCCTGGAGCAATAAATCCTTGTGCATATAGGAAAAAGAGAGCAAACACAGCCCAAATGCCAAGCAGTGGCGAAGATGCCAGGCTTGGTGGAAGCTGACTCCAGGGCCTCCTAGGACTGGGAGGAGAGAAGTGATGGGTCTGTGATCAGTGGTTTCTGAAAATATATTAATAGAAAAGGCCTCTTATGTAGAGAGACAGAGAAAAAAAAACAGTTCATACCGAAGAGATCCATCTGATAAAAATTTCTGGCACAGGGACCAATTCTAATTTTTGTTAAACACATATATACACATATAGCAAACAAGGAATTCCCAGAAAACCTTCAGTTTCAAAGATACCTAATAGTTGATGTCCAGTGATTTCTTAATCACATTCAATCATGAAAACAGTTCTTTAGAATCTGTGAGGCTGAATTACACGCCTACTCTGTAATATTTAAGTTGGGAGAGGAAGGGAAGTAAAAATTCATTCTGACTAAAGAAGGGGCACTGGCTAGTTTCTCAGTTTATTGCTGAGACATTACCAGGTGAGTTGAGGAAACTTACCCACCACTCAAGATGGGAAAAGCAACTGGCAGAAGTCTTGGGCAGGCGATATTCTTGTAAGGATCATGGCCTATTTACCTACGTTGTGAGAGATAGCACAGGCCATCCGTCCGTCTATCTCCTATTCGAGGTGAAAATGTTAGAAAGTGATAGAACTGGGCTTGGGACCACTCCTCTGACTTAGGCAGTTTACCCTACCCTATACCAGTTGGTATGTTAATTCCTCGGGGCCTTTTTCATCCCCTTAAATTCCAAAAGGAAAATGACTGACATAGTTCGCATTGCAGATTTTATTCCTGTGTGGCTAAGGACCGCTGCTTTCGGAGGGAGGAGGCCTTGACTTCTTAAAAATGATTTCTAAAACCATGTCGCAGAGCATTTGCGAAAAACTTTTAGGACCTTCGGTGATTTTTAAGTTCTATCTACTGAGGACTGGGAAGAGAGAACAACACGGAAATGGGAACAAAAATGTGTGTTTGCCTCCGGGGAGGAGGCACTGCCATTTTTACAAGAGGAGAAATATTTGGTGGCTTTTTTTGCTTATGAACTTCCTCTTGAAGGCTGAAAAGGGCAGATATGGAGCCAACGCTGGCAGGGACCTTCATTCATTCCTGTAAAACTAAGAAATGAAACAAAGAACCTGTTGTCCTGGGCACCCCTGCAGCTGAAAACAGGAGAAGGAGCCAGGCAGCTCCAAGTATTGGCCCACTGACCTTGAGCCTAAGCAGCGGCATGCACCAGGCTTCACAAATTGGCAGGTGTTTCGTGGATTTGTAATTCTTGGCCTTTAAGTGCCTTTGATTACACTGGTATTATTTCATAGCTGGATTCAATCCGTACTGCACTCTAACCAAGCAGATACCTAGTGGCAGAATCAACTACCAACATAGCAAGGCAAGGTCTGTAAAGGGTAAAATGTATCTACCTTAGAGTATGCCCTGTGAAAATTGTGTGTACCTAGGGAAGCCAGCCGAGGATACACTGTGGATTTCCAGGATGATAAAAACACACACACAGTGAAATCATGTGTGATCTACCATTTAAATGCACAGAAAAACAAGGAAAGGATATATACAAGGCAAAGAAATCAGCAAACAAGCCAGCAGGCCACTGGCTCAGCGCTTGGGCACATCCTAAAGTCCCCCAGCATCTGAGAGCAAGCCACTCTCCTAGTACAGTCGCACCTGTCAGAAAGGTGGTTTATTTTCCTTTTCTGTGAGCGCCAGTCTGGTTCAATAGGTCAGGAGAGGCTCACAATCATTTGCTACATAATAGCAATTATATTTTGCAGTATCTTAGGCCCCCTTGAAAAAAGTGTCTGGTGTTATCAAAGTTTATTGTTTCTTCTTACACATGATCTATTTCTAAGGACTGTAAGTGTACATTCCCATAATTCTTAGAAATTTGTCGGTGCCTGCCTGTCCATATTCTTTCTCAAAGAATATCTGATGGGAAACAGAATAGAGAAACTCTTTGACTTGGGTAGGGATTATGTTTGGAAAGGCAGCTGAAAATCTATACTCATCTGAAACACCCAAGTAACACCACAGACATGGCTGTTGTTTCTGTCAGTGGGGAGGGGTGGGCATAGCTTTGTTCAAACCAGAGGAGGTTATGTAGCGGAAACAGTTTTGCAGTAAGACATTTTCCTGCCATGCCCATTGAAGGTGTTCTGCTATGACTAGCTTGATCAATTTCCCTGAAGGTGTTTCATGATTTCAAGCCACCAGGAGTGTTTAGAATATGAGCGTTTAGAATATGATTTCAAGGCATTCTATGAGATCGTCTGTTTGCTCCTACTGTTACCCATGCAGCTACAATTAAGTTCAACTTAAAGAAAATATTTATTGAGTGGGTGCTATTTGCCAAAATTCCTAGACAGTGGAGCCTTAAGTTTTATACAACCCAAGGGAGAAAGAACTGTAAACAAGTATCATATAATGGAATGAGTACATAATAGAGGAATATACTAGATGTCCTGGGGACTTTGAGGAGGAAGCAGGTAATTCCAGGTAGGAAGTGGTTTTAGGAAAGATGAGACTCATTAACCGTAAAGAATGTGAGATAAGTCACCCACCCGTTCAAAAATGCTCCAAAATACTGTTTGGTCTGTCTTAATTGGTGAGACCTATTATACTAGGGAAGGTGTGGTTTTTGTTTGTTTGTTTGATTTTTGTTTGTTTGTTTTTAAAAAGGACATGTAAGATTTCTTTTCTTGATTACCAAAGTAGAATTTTACATTGTGCAAAAAGAACAATGCAAAAATATAAAACTAAATATGACCATGAACCCACACCTGAAACAGAACCACTTTTGATTGTTGGCTTGCTCTCTTATTTCTTTGCCTGGGTGTGTATCTTTTTAATGCCTGAAAACCATGATGAATGAAGATAGGTATTTCTATGTTGTGACTCAAGTACTTATCTCAGTGTTGTGGGACTCAGGAGTGGGGACTCTCCAGTTTTAACAGCGCATCATTTTACAATGTTCACATGTCTAACTTCCAGGCTAAAGTCATGGGAATTCTAAGCTAGCAGCCAATTTTCTGGTTCATATTTATGGAAACTGTAACTTTATACAAAGGATTATTGGGGGTCAGGGGGCGAAGGAGATGAAAAGAGAAAATAACCTAGAAAGTATGAGGAAAGTATAAATATATATGTACTTCTATTATTTATGTTTCTGCTTATGAATCTTAGATCATAAGCTCATAGCAAAACAAACAAAACTTAGTGAATTTCTTCCCATCTTTTAGATTTGCTTGCTTTACTTTGTTCAATATGCAGAAATATTATATGCAGAAATACTCACCATGCCATGAATTGGTTTGGCCAAAGCCATTAGCTGCATCATAACGAAGAAACATATGTGCCTCTAAATCTGATACAATTATTTTTGGAACTTAAATCTTTTAAGCTCAGAATACACCTGCATCCATCCAATAGTTTTCCATATTTAAAAAAACATATGTCCTCTGCTTCAGTGACTTTGAATACAGAATTTAATGTCACTTCATATTATTCCCTTCCATCTTTTCCTCTTTAAACATCAGATAAAAAGTGACTATTCTTTGTTGATTTATACCCACTTTTACTCTTCTAAAGATTTTGGAGAGTGTATATGAGGCCATTAGGAAGCAAGTTCAAGTCATTGATACAAAAATCTTTTTGCATTTTTGTCTTCTTGCACAGTATCTGTGTCTCATCTGTGTTAGCCAGCAAAACAAATCTTTTCCTCTTTTCCATTCTTGGACTGATGAGGAAGTGGGGCTTGAATGTAGGGAAAAGAGGTGCTGGTCCCTCTTCTTTTCTAGGGACGATGCTTAAGGCCTTTCATACTTCTTCAACTTCTTATTTTTTTATGCACTGGCTGGGATCCCCTAATTGCTTTACAAGGGTGAAGTCTTGTTTATACAAGAGGCTTCTGATGCTCGAATACTTTTAGAAAGTCCAAAGGGCTAGCACCTTTCATTCATCCAATAAACACATTGATTGAGTGGATACTACATGACAGACACTATTCTAGGCACTGGGCAAAACAGCACCAAACACAGACCAAGCCCCCGCTGTCAAAATGCCCACCTTCTAGTGCTGGGAGGCAGAAAATGCACAATTACGCAAGTGAATATATTTCAGATCTGTACAAGTTCTAGAAAGAAAATAAAGCTGGCCAAGGTGACAGAAGAAAGGCAGGGTCCAAGGATGAATGCTTCCTGGAGGAAGGACATTCCAGGCAGAGGGAACAGCAAGCACAAAGGCTGCTTAGCAAGAAGCTGGTGGGGCTGGAGCAGAGCGCTGAAAGGGCTGAAGGGGAAGAGATTGTAAGAGAAGAGATGGTGAGGGGATGTGAGTCACATCCTGTAGGGACTCGAAAGCCAAGGTGGGGATTTTGGTTTTCAGTGAAAAATGAGCAGGAGTGACATGACTTGGATTTAAATGAACTAAAGTCAGATCATTTTCTATGCTGCTTAGCTAACCGTGCAGAGAAGGTGGAAGGGGTGAAAGTAGAGACAACAGGCAGGGTTCTACTGTAGTGGTGCTGGTGAAAAGTGGACTGATCCTGGATCTAACTTAAAGGTAGAGATGCCAGGATTTAGAGATGGATGAGAGGACGTTAGGAAAGAAGGAGAGGCACCAGGGATGACTGAGGGCCCAAGCACCTGGAGGCATGGTCACTGGGATAGGAAGACCAGGGAAGAAGCAGGTTTGTGAAGGGAAAACAAGGGTTCGGTCTTGGTCTTTTAAGTTTGAGCTCCCAAAAGTCAGGCTGAATGAGCAGCTGGATGTAAACGTCTGGATTCCAAGAGAGGACAGGCCTAGGGATGTAAGTCGAAAATCACCAATACACAGGGAATCACCAATACACAGACGAATTCAAGCCACAGGACTGACTGAAATTACGTAGGAAATTACAGGTCTCTTTCAGTAAACCATGCATGTGTTTACCAAGTGCCAGCACCGGTGAAGTCCTTCACAGATATGCATTCACTTAATCTTCCTAACAACTCTGAGGTCAAGTTCTATCATTATCCTCATTTCACCGAGGCACAGAGATGCTTAGTGTCTTCCTCGAGGGTAGTATGGGCGGGAGAGAAGAGGAGATGTGTGAAGAGGAGAGGCTCAAGGAGTCAGCTCTGGGTGCTCCAGGGTTAGGATGTCAAGAAGATAAGCAGGAGCCAGACAGGAGCCTCAAAGCAGCAGCTGGTGAGGGGAGAGAAACCAGGGCTCATAGCATCCCAGAAGCCAAGCCAAGCAAGTGTCCCAGGCAGGAAGGGTGGGTCTACTGTGTCAGACAATGGCAGTAGGTCAAGTGGGCTGCGAAGTGGGAACTGACTATTGGGTGGAAAAAAGGGACTTGTGTTCTCTCACTAACCTGGTTTTGAAATGCACTCCCTCCCATTTTGAATGCAGGCAAAAAAATCTCAGCAGCTGAGATTTTGTCCCCAACCAAAACTCTAGATGTTTCCATGGTGGGCGCAGAAGTATTGCTTAGTCTCTTCTCTGCTTCCAGAAGACAGCAGTTCGTAGGCCCACTGCCAGACCTCATCATTTGATGTATTAGTAAAGATGTACCAATGCTATGAAATCATGCATTTTTACATTCTAATCATTGTATTCCACTATAATTGTTTTCCCCTCGTCCACTTACATATTTTATTTTATGCATTCAAAATATTAATCTGAGAAGGGGTTCATAATACAAGAAGAGGTTTCAGATCTCAAGCTCATCTCACTATGAACCACGAAAGAGCAACCAAGAGCCAATGCAGGTTGGGGAACAGCGATTTCTAACCTACTGGCCTGACACTTAATCCAGCATTCAACAAACTAGGGAACCACAGACACTTCCTGGTGGAGTGAGTGAGGTCATATCACAGCTCACACTCACCAACCATGAGGCTGCAAAAGGCCACTCACTGCCAGGCATCTGTGCAGCCACCAGAACACGCCCAGCTAAGGTCCTGAGTGGCTGACTGCTTCTTCTCTCTCCACTGGAGGCGGCCCTGCCTGCTCCCCTCTCCCCCTGGGCTGCTCTGGGCCGGGCTGACCTGATGCTCCCCTGCGACCACCACAGCTCTGCTCCGCCTTCACTGTGGAAAAACACCATGTCCTCCGTCCCCTACTTCTCTGTTCTCCGTCTCTCCTGACGTCATTGGCAAAATGGAGGAATTCATAGCAAAGTCACCACTCCATGCTCCTAAAACTCAGCGAGAGACGCCAGCGCAGGAGCCACAGCCTTATGAGTCAGACTTTTACCACAAAATACGGGTCTCCTATGAGCAGAAAGAGGGTTGTAGTGGAGCTCAACCTCACAGTGCAGTTAGGAGCTTCAATGAGTTCCAGCGGTAATGCATTTAGAACAGTGACTGGCACGAGGTAAACACCACATGCATTGTTAAATCAAGACAATCTTGCTTTTTTCTTTCTTTCCCATCAAAGAAAGTGCCAAGTAAAATGCCTCTGAAGTTTCATAAATTCAGTGTTAACCAACATAGCATTCAAGAAGACCTATTAACCTGATAAAATGAAGTTACAGTCACTCTGTAATTTAAAAAGAAAAAGACTAGAAGCGATGTTAAAGATTTAAATGAAGGCCCACTCTCCCACTTCAATGCCCACTGCAGTCAGAGATCAAGCTGTTGCCAGCCCTTATCACATTATCACTCCTTCCAGCAAGCCTAGCATCTCCTTGGCTTATACACAGGAAGGGTCCTGTCTGTCCTCTGCAGAGTTTGGAGTCCACCTTGTAGTATTATTTTTTCCTGGATGTGGGGAAATCCATGCTATGAACTCTCTCTTCTTTACTCTTTTGTCATCAGCCTGGACCCCCAATTTATTTTTAGCTTAGTAATGAAAAGGATAAGGAGAAATCCCCTGGCTAAAGTTCCACGGAGTTTAGAAGTACTCTGAATGTGCGGTGGAAAGAGAATCAGAAATCATGGTGTACTTGTCTAGATTATGGGGGGGGGGAGGGGGGAGAAGGGGGAATTTACCAATTGAAGCCATTCACATTGAAATCAAGAGAAATTATAGAATGCCCAGTTCTGCTCCAAGTGGCTTGGGGGCCATCTGGTCTACCCCTGTCATTTTGTAGAGAAGGAAATGTAAGGCAGAATGTCCACAGCTACGGGAGAATATAGTTCCCCCAGAGACATAGGAGTTAAAGCACCACCTTACAGCTGCCAAGTGCCTCCCTGGGATTGCCACTCTCCCTTCAGGCTAGGGCAGGGAACAAGTCCTGCCAGTTTGAAATTTGCCTGGACAACCAAACCCAGGTGGTTCCCCTGCCTGCCTTTGCAGTACAACTCCTGCCTGTCTCAAGACTTGCAAGCAAATCCTACCGGGTGAAGATCACCCTCTCCCTGCACAGGCAGCCTCAACCCAATTTCCTGGGAAAAGGGGCACACTGATCACAAATCTGGCCTCTCAAGTACCAAATGTCCATGCCGTTCAGCAGTCAGTATATTCTGTTGTTTTGCTAGCAATGAATTACACAGTCCAAGAGCTGGGTGAGGTTTGACAAGCTCCTCCAACCTGCCACCCCCACCCTGATCTGGAACCTCCATTCTCCAGATAAAGATCAGTCCCTTACTACCTACTCTGATCCATGAAATACGTTCACAACATATCATGCTTAACCAGGACAACCCACTGCCTCCCCTTTCTTAGTCATTTACTGTCACATCCAACTGTCAGAACGCGGGTCTGCACCGCAGGCTAACGGCTATGGTAGGTGCTGGGGGTTTTCTGACCTGAGAACGCAAAATGAGTCCATCCTCTGAGTGCTCCCCTTTAAACCTCCTGGAGACTGATACAGGCTACACTGAGTTCTATTTTGCGCACGGAGGATCCTGCTGCGTTATTGTTTCCATCACTGTGAGTAGGTGGATATGGCAGATAGAATTTTAGGTTTCCGGGTTCTGGTGCCAGGAGGAAGGGAAAGGTTGTAAAGTTCAAGTGCCTTCGCAGGGATTAAAATAAACAAGCAGACAACTGGTTCCTAGGCCACTCCCACCTCCTCCAGGGTTTCATCTGGAGCCGCCACCACACTCCCAGTTCCCAAACTTGAGGAGCCCCGGAAATGGCAGTCCTCAACAGGAATAGGGTCCACTTAGCTCCCGTCTCGCCTCATCGTCTCTGTCACCTGTGGGCTTCCGTGGGTTCCAGGCCATTTTCCAGGCTGACATCTGTCTGCACCATCTCCTGTTTCAGTTCTCCGATCTGCGAGGCGATTGTGTCAATAAGCTATTCAAAGACAAAAATAGTGTGACGTCAGGAAGTGGAAGTGAAGAGGCGTGCCCAGGGGCTGGGGAGCTTCAGACACTTCAGTAGGAGCACACAGATGACCACCCTTTTTTTTTTAACCATGGCTCTGTGAATTTCCTCTACTCAGAGGAAAGAAATAAAAAGGGAGGGAGCAGCTTCTTCTTAGAAAGAGGAAGAACTTGGTTTCGGTACTGCCCTAAGAAAAATAATATGACACTCAGTTTGGTTTCTCAACGTGAACACAAAAAGGAATAAACAAATCCTGGTCAAATCAGGCCTCGACACTCATCATGTCAAGGTGAATTCCTTGGATTAAAACTTACACAATCATTATTCTGGTTACAGAAATAAGCATATTTTAAAGACATACAAAGCTTGCAAATCAATTCCCAATGACACTAAACTTATTTCTCACTTTATTTATTTATTTATTTTCTGGTCAGAGAAAACTGTTAGGGAAAAGGGAAGAGAGGGCTGCATGGGCTGGAAGTGTGTGAGTGGTTGGGTGGGTGGGTGAACCATGAGGAGAATGGAAGGGGTAAGGCGTGGTCTTATGTCCTCTACCCACATGCTGGGCAAGGGCTACATCTGTCCTTAAAGTTTGGTCTGAATTCTTGAGCCCACATATATCCACTCATTCAACAGACTCTTTGCTGGTTATAATTAGGCACTGTATGTGTAGAGCAGCTCTTAAAGTATGCCACTGCTCATGAATTTTAAAAAATGTTGTATAAATGTTACTTATGTCAACACGTAATTGCTTATTTTTAAAAAATATCTTAACATTTTCTTCATTTATTTTCTAATACAGCAAATATCTGTAGATATATTCCTCATGAACACAAGGGCTCTGAAGTCCTCCATCATTTTTAACAGTGTGAGGTAGTCCTGGGACTAAAAGTTTGAGAATCACAATTCTAGCTAAAGACATGTTGTATTGCCTCCAGCAGCTTTTATTCCACCCAGACTCTGGGAGAAATTTCACTTGATGGCCTAGGCCAGTGGTAGGCAAACTCATTAGTCAACAGAGCCAACTATCAACAGTACAACGATTGAAATTTCTTTTGAGAGCCAAATTTTTTAAACTTAAACTTCTTCCAACGCCATTTCTTCAAAATAGACTTGCCCAGGCCATGGTATTTTGTGGAAGAGCCACACTCAAGGGGCCAAAGAGCCGCATGTGGCTCGCGAGCCGCAGTTTGCCAACCACGGGCCTAGGCTATTCTAAATTGTTGACCCCATCAATTCTTTCACTAATTCAACCAAATTCCGTGGCCACCCACTTCTTGCCAGGCACTACAAGTATAGAGTAAGGTTGACACTTCTCATAGAGATGGTATCCTGGTGGGGCACAGATCATAGCACTTAGCAATAAGAAGTTCCAGAATGAGCCCAGCTGGTGTGGTTCAGTGGTTTAGCATCCACATATGAACCAAGAGGTCATGGTTTGATTACCGGTGAGGGCACATGCCTGGGTTGTGGGCTCCATCCCCAGTGTGGGGCCTGCAGGAGGCAGCCAATCAATGATTCTCTCTCATCTTGATGTTTCTATCTTTTTCATCATTGATGGTTTCTATCTCTCTCTTCCCCTTTTTCCTCTCTATGAAATCAATAAAAATATATTTAAAAAAAGAAGTTCCAGAATGAAAAAATAGGGTGATGCTATAGGAACAAACTACTGTATAGCTAGGGTGGGTTGGTCAGGACAGAACTTTGAAGAAGTGGTGGATCCCTGAATGACAAAGGGAGCCACGAAAAGATCAAGGGAGGAGCCCTCCACATAGAGGAAGTCCCAGAGGCTGGAGAGGCATTGTGGAAGGAGAGGCAGGCAGGAACCAGATCTCATTGGCCTTCTAGATTACAGTATCCTAGAATTTGATTTTTCGATACTAAGAACCATTGGGGGGTTTTACGTAGGGGGATGGCATTTTACTTTTTTTATGTTCTGTAAAGAGCGCCTTGGCTGCTGGCTAGAGATGTTTTGTAAGGGCAAGAGGTCAAATAGCAAGACCAGTTAGGAGGCAACTGCGGTGATCCCAGCAAGAGATGATGGTGGCTTGGACCAAGGTCGTGGGAGCAGCAGTGGAATTGGAAAGAAGGGGGGAAATTCAGAAACAATATGACATAGAAACTGAATTGGAAGATGGAAAACAACGGGGAAGGATTAGACTTGAGGAGGAAATCTAATTGGGCATTGGGCAGGTTAAGTTTTAATGGAGTTGTACTAGCCATCAATTAACTTTGTTAAGTGGCTTTTGACATTCATGATGGAGCTATTTATACATTTAGAAGCCACTGGCCTATGTGTTAGTATTTCAAAGTCCTCTGTCAGGGAGAGATTATCTAAGGGGAGATGTAGATGGAGAAGGTGTCCCCACAAATAGCTCTGTGCACTCCTAATACCTAGAGGTCAGAAGAACGAAGGTCTCCCCAGTCCTCCATGCTTGATCCATCCCCTTTGTGTATGACTGGTTGTGGGCTGTGGGTGGAGCTTCTAGAAGCACTGGGGCCTTGGAAGAGAAAATGACCAGGAGATCCATTTGACACACATCTCACTGGCAAAATCTTAAAAGTCTGATAATATTTGAGGATATGGAAAAACAGGAACCCATATGCTGTTGGGGAGTATTGCTCACAGTTACTTTGGAGAGGTGTTTGCAATATCTTGTAGAGTTGAAGATACACAGACCTCCTAGTTACACACTCTAGAAAAACTCTTGTACATGGGTACAGGGATACCTTTATGAGAATATTTGCTGCACACTGCTTTTAAGAAAAACCAAATTATAAGCACCTATTTGTCCATCAACAGGAGAATGGATAAATTGAGGTATAGAATACTATACAGCAGTTAAAATTAATGAACCAGAGTGTTGATCAAAAAACATCCAGTGTAAGAAAAAGTCTTATTAGAGTTTAGTTGAGTCAAACTGATGACAATTGCCGGGAGGAAAAATCTCAATGGACTGAGAAAATATTCTGGAGAATGGCAGTTCTGCAGCTTATTTTATACATTAGAATCCAAAGAGGAGATGTAAAGGGGTGGGGGGTGCATGAAATCCATTGATGGTAGATTAGGGAGGCAGGAGCAAACAAAGTGGGGACATCTCTGAGCTTGGATTAAAAAGTAAAATGAAGAGACACATACTTATTTTATATTATGTAAAGTGGCTTTTGACATTCATGATGGAGCTATTTCAGTGGATACAGGATAGTTAACATTCATAGCACACAGAGATGGTAGCACATAGAGATGGCATGTGAGCCACAAGATAATATGGTCTCACGCTATGGTGCCAGCAATTGTGCCTTCAGGGGTCTAGACACTTCAAAGATATGTTATCTTAGATGCACAAAGACAACAGACAATTTTAAAGTTAAAGACTGACCTTTTCCAAGGAAGCTGTAGGCCTAGGATTACCCACTATGACCCATTGTTAGTTAGGGATTTTTATGTTCAGACCACCCTGTGTGATTTACTTTGGTTTCTGGATTTGTAAGGCCCACCATATGGGCCTTCACTGAACTTGTCAGGTTTAGAATGTGGCCCCTGTTTTGTCCACAATAGCTATATGCATCAAGACATATATAAATATAAAAATTCAAAAGTCTTCATTAAAAATAAAGACAATAGCCAAGATATGGAAGCAACACAAGTGCCCATAAATAGCTGAGTGATAAAAAAAGCTATGATATATATAATGGGATATTACTCAGTCATAAAAAAGAATGAAATCATTAACCATTTGCAACAGCAAGGATTAATCTAGAGGGTATTATGCTCAGTGAAATAAATCAGTCAGAGAAAGACAAATACCATTTAACTTCACTTATATGCAGAATCTAAAGAACAAAATAAATGAACAAACTAAATTGAAACAGACTCACAGACACAGAGAGTGGACTAGTGGTTATCAGAGGGGATGGTCATTGAGGGACTGGGAGAAAGAGGTGAAGGGATTAAGTACAAAACGGTCACGGAAATGTTAGTAAAGCACAGGAAATATAGTCAGTAATATTGTGATAACTATGTACAGTGCCAGTTGGAGTACTGGAAGTATCAAAGGGGACACTATGTAAATATCTGGTTCTAAGCACTAAGTTTTACACCTGAATTCAATAAAAATAAAATTGAAAGAAAAAATATCTTTAAAAAAGAGAAGCTGAAAATGGTTGCATTCAGTGTATAAGTTTAAAACCATGCAAAATTGCATACTAAGTGTTTGTAGATACACACATAGATACAAAGACTACTCCAATATGCACTGTGGGGTTACAGCAACTACCTGACAGTGACTACCTCTGGAGGAGAAATAGATGGAGATATTTACAGGTAAAGGAGCTTAAACACATGTGAGTTTTTTTTTTTTTTAAAAATTGATTTTAGAGAGAGAGGATGGGAGTTAGAGAGAAATATTGAAAGAGAAACACTGATTGGTTGCCTCCACACGTACCCCAACCAGGAATGGAACCCAAAACCTGCCTGGGAATCCAACCTGTCACCTCTTGGTGCATGGAATGACACTCCAAACAACTGAGACACACCAGCCAGGGGCAGACTTTATTTCTTAAAATGAAATGGCAAACTGATAAGATTTGACAGAGCTAGTGATTGTTTTAGTATTATATAGGATTTTCTGTGTTTAAAATACTTCAGAATCAAAGTTTTAGAAAAATAAGAAAAGAGGTGGATGTGTATGAAACTGGGGGGAAATGGAGGGATTAAGAAAGTGGGAGGAAGTGGGGTGAGTCAGGGGAGTCTGAGTGTCTGGGCCAAAGCCCTACCACTCTAGGCTGGGGTCCCCCCTCCCATTCTTGTTCACAGCTGTGATCCTGGTTACAGGACAGACACACACAGCCCACCAGGGAGCAGAGAGCCCTGCTGATGGAGGACCAGCCACAGCCTCAGGCAACCATCTACAGAAGCTAAAAGATTCCCATCCCCAGCAGTAAGAAAGGTCACCCTCTCCACCCTCAGCCACCTTCACAGCCACCATGTTGATTTGAACTAAAAATCCCCAGTGGCCTTCCCCAGGAGAAGAAGCTGACCCCTCTAGCCAGACTGCTTCCTCTCGACACTGCTCCTGCTGACACTCTGGCTGCATCTCCAGACCTTGGGCGCCCCATTGCTCCTTTCTCTATACCTGGACAAACACGAAAAACCTACAAATTTCAGTTCTCACTTAGCAGCACTCAGTGGAAAATCACAGGTAACACCACTTATCTGCAATACAGAAGGGACACACAGTGATGCCAAGACACAAAGGTGGACAAGAGCAGAGGCTGCAACTGGCTGGATGGCTATGGGACCATTCCTGGCTGGATGAGGACTCTTTCAGTCCCTTCCATCTCTTCCCTCTGAACCCATTATGACCCATCACCCAAGCAGGGATTTACCCGAGAAATGGACCAGAGGTTATTGTTCCAGAGCCAGGCCTGCCTCCCCAAATGATCTGTTTATATACCCTTCCACCAGCAATAGTCTGCCCTGAGGTCTGCCCAGGTGTCCCTGATCTGCCCTGCATTGTCCCCAGATAAATTTGTGTTCATTTGCAATTCCTGTAGATGTTTGATAGCATGCCACAGTAACCTAAGCTTTCCCATAGTCCAGGTCTGTTGTCAACCAATTCAATGCCAATAGGAATCCCCAATTTGGAGTGCAGTGAAGAAGAAAACTTTATTCAGTGCAAACAGCTCAATTGTGATAGAGCACAGTTATGAAAACAGTGTTACTGTGGAACAGCTCTATAGATTTACAGCGCAATAATGAAACAGCCTGATGTGGAAAAGCATGGTTGTGAGGCAGCCCTAGGGCGAGGGCCCTCTCCAGCTAGACATCTCTTTTCAACTCTGTTCTGCTCCACTCTGCCCTGCCCACTCCTCTCCAGTCCAGCAGGACATCTTTGGTGTTTTGTCTTCAGGGTTTCAGCTCCCTTACCTTTAAGGGAGGGGAGAGTGTGCTCTGGAAGCCAGGGGGAACTGACCTCTATAGTCCCTTATTGGTCCATCCTCATGCAAATGAGGACTCCAAATCTTTGCAGTTTGATTGGTCCAAAAAGCATTGTCCTGACTGGCCCTAATGGAACTGTTCTGATTGGTTGCTTAAGATGCTAATGTAGATATAGCTGCACAGCTCTGATTCTGTGGGGAAAGTCTCAGTCCTGTTGGTTAAAACACAATTCCAGGAACTCATTTTTATAAGGGTTGGCTTAGGGACAGGAACAGAGTACAAGCAGGCAGTTCAGTGAAGGAATAAGGTAGTTCAGTGCAGGCCTGTCCCTAAAGTGTGGCTTATGTGAGCCTGGAAGCCCCTATTTAGAAATGGTTGTTAGGCTCTTTTTAATTTTTTTCTTTTCTCTTTCTCTCTTTCTCTCTTTCCCTCCCTTCCTTCCTTCCTTCCTTCCTTCCTTCCTTCCTTCCTTCCTTCCTTCCTTCCTTCTTTCCTTCCTTCCTTCCTTCTTTCCTTTCTTTCTTTCTTTCTTTCTTTCTTTCTTTCTTTCTTTCCCCATCCTGCCTCCCTCCCTCCCTTCTTTTTTAAATTGAGAAGTTAGCAAGTTAGCCACCAGGAGGCCCCCTTTTTTTTTTTAATTGTTTGAAGTATTACAAATAGTAGTACATATGTCTCCTTTTTTTTGTTTTTCCCCATTGACCTCCCCCCGGCTTTCCCTACCCCCCAGTACATGCCTTCACCTGCCGGTTTTCCCCACTGCCCCCCCCCCCCCCAGTGTCTTGTATCCATTGGTTGTGCTTATATGCATGCGTACAAGTTCTTTGGTTGATCTCTTACAGCCCCCCTCGCCCAACCTCCCCTGCCTTCCCACTGTAGTTTGACAGTCTGTTCAATGCTTCTTTGCCTCTGTATCTATTTTCCCCCCATTTCTTTCCTTTAAAAAATTTTGCCTCTGCTTTTTCAGGATCCACAAAGCCAACAGCAGTGTTAATGGAAGTGCTTTACCGAAGTTGATGCTGCTTACTGAAGTTTCTCAAGGTCCATGAACACAACCCAAGACCCCAGCACATCCCTGTCCTTGTCCAGAGTTCCTACAAGAAGAGGAAGGGCTGCCTAAGCATCTGCCAAGCTGGTTCTCCTGCCCTCTCCTCTCCATTCCAGCAGGACATCTTTGGTGTTTTGTCTTCAGGGTTTCAGCTCCCTTACCTTTAAGGGAGGGGAAAGTGTGCTCTGGAAGCAGGGGGGAACTGACCAGAGAAGGTGGCTGAGGGTGGAGAGGGTGAGCAAGTGCTGCTTCCACAACCCTATTTTGCTGCCAAGGCTGTGTGGGCATCTGGGGAGGTGGCAACAGAGGCAAGCGGCTGTTATTCAGTATAATCAGAGAATGAGATAGGACACCCATTTCCAGGAAATTAAGTTGTTGAGACAGTGGTTCTTATAATAAAAGGCAACATTTGTGTTCTTTCCAGAAAACTCCACAAGCTGTGACCTAAGGCCTCAATCGAAGAGACAGCCACGTACAGGGCATAGCAGAGCTGCACTGATAAAGCCTAGACATACCTATGTTTGTTAGGTCCAGCTTTGATGCTGGGGATGAAATGGCCTCTCTGTTTCATGGCAATGATCACCATTAATATAAAGGGAGAATTTAAATAGGAAGAGGATTTGGGAGCATTTAGGAACTTGTTACAAAGTGTTTTAATCTCATCTTCCTTGTAATCCTCCAAAATCCTTCCTTGTAATCCACCGAAAGCTGGGGGTCGGGGAGAGAATGGGGGGAGTGTGTGCAGGGAGAGAGGGTGTTGCTGGCAGGAAGTGAAGGTCTGCAGCCACTCTAAGAAGAAGAGGCCAGAGAGAGGGAGCCTGAAGAAGGCAGGCCAGGAGTTCAGTCTCTGGGTCCCCTCCCTCTTTCTACTCAGAAACCCAGTGCTTTAGGCCCCCTAACACATAAGCCTCTGTGCAAGACACAGGAAGCCTGGAGTGCTCACCTGGGTGATTTTCATGCAAACTGGCATCCAGGCCCAAGGCAGAATTCTGGAAGCTCCAGGTTCTTTCTTGGCCCTTTGAGGTCACAGCCAGGACTCAGTCTGCTATACTCCAGCCTGGCACAGGTATCTACCCTGATTTACCATTTTGTAATCATTCTAGGAAATTTCCAGTAGGCAGGAACCTCACCTGAGGGGCCACACTTCAAGCCTTGTAGTGTTTAGAGGCAGTCTAGCTTGCAGCAACTACCTGATAGTTTGGCAGCGTGAGCTAGTAGTGGTGAGCATACCAGCTTTGGGTTCAAAAAGACCTGCCCTCAAATATCCTCAAGGCTTCCTGTTGGCTGACTCTGGGGGCAAGGGGTGTTGGAGGATTAAAAAGGACAATGAGATTAAAACACTTTGTAACAAGTACCTGAATGCTCCTCAGTCCTCTTCCTATTTAAATTCTCTCTTTATATTAATGGTGATTATTGCTATGAAATAGTCCATAAAGTTAAAAGACACTTAAAAAGGACTTATACCCCTCCCAACCTGGAGAGGGGCCATTTCAGCCCCAGCAGCAGACTTGTCCTATCTACAAAAGACTAGTGCTTGTGGAGCCCAATCTTCTGTCTGCCCAGAAGTCTCTAACCTCGAGATCTGCCTGCTAGAGGTCGATTTTCCCTGGCTGGATGAGGGAGACAAGTCGCCATCTGCAGTCCCTATTTGCAAGCAAGGTTGGAGGAAGGGAGAGGGAGGGACTCCAAATCTTGGTTTCTTTCTTTTAAGGTTAGATAAAAGGAGAAAAATTATATTGAAGGTCGTGTAAAAATGAAATGAGAAAAGTGCTTATGGAGCAAGTTGCGATACAACACTGTGAATTCCAAGGCTAACTCAGGAATGTTATCAGTTGTTTGGAAAGGGCTGTGTAGCTGATAGAGGAAGACTTGAAACCGAGGGTGTGGGAAAAGTCAAGTGCTGGCTTTCAGCTATGGGGTTTCTATTTCCCAAGTGCATCAGCTTGGCCTCTCCAGTCTCATCAACTTTACGGGATTAGACCCACCTCCCAGTAACAGAAACCACAAGGCCAAGCAATTCCCTTTCCTGTCTGCTTCCCCTGAGGTAGAGGAGCTTCATGGACTGGTGGATACACCCCACTGGGGTTTGTCTGAAGTAGTCTGGAAAATAATGGGCTTCTTACAAACTTTCAAACTGTCACCATGGAAACAAAAAGGTAATGGAGACTTCTTCCCTTTACTTATAGAGGAGTGTCTGCGGAATGATGCCGAAGCATCTCGGAACCATGCCCTTTTGTTTTGTTTTGGAACTATGTTCCAACTCCTATGGGTGTTTGCATGTATATTTAAAGAATTTAATTATATTCCCAAACATAAACACATGAATACATTCCCAATGAAAAACAGATTACTGTAGTTCAAGTTAATCTCCCTTGACCATGGCCCATAATCCTTTCCATCTACTATTGTCAGTTTTGTGTGTATCAGTCATGAATGTTATGATCCTGTGCTTTTTTTTTTTACCTCTAGTTTGCTTACTATAGCCAACAAAATGTCGTGGAATGTATCCACACTGATAAAGGAAGCCCTTGTTCATTTTATGTGGGAATGGTTTTCCATCATTGGAGTATACCACACAGGGACATTCCACATATCCATTCTATTTTGATAGACGTGTAGGTCATTTCCAATGTTTTGCTGTCACAGGCAGTATTGTGATGAACAGCCTGTGTAGCCTGTGAAACCTCAGAGTAAATGCCGCATTGCTCTCCAGGTGGCTGTGTCCATTTCTCCTGTCTCCGCCCTCTTTGAGAGTATCCACCCCACTTGTCAGGGTTTTGATATACCAGACTTTTAAGCTTTGGCCAACCTAATGAGTACAGCGGCTTTTTATCGTCTCAATGTGCTTTGTTCAGATGGTATTGTTTGTATACTGACTGATTGTCTGCATTTCTTCTGAGGAATTGCCTATTCATCTATTTGTCAACCATTTTGAGGTTCCTTATTTTTTCTTAAGTTGTGATATAAATCCGCTGTCTCAACTATTTTAAAGGTTTTTTCTCATACTGCTTTCCTGTCTTTTAAATTCCTAAAGCTTTTAAGGTTGATAGAGTCAGAAGTTCATTATGGTTCTTGTTTTGTCTAAGAAGACATTCCTTATCTTGAAGCAATCAACAGTGTCCTCTATTTTTTGCTAAGATATTTTGCCTATTTACATATACTGTATTCACTTATTTGCAGGCCTTTCATTCATCTGGAATGCCATTTTTAGAAAATATGTTTTTATTGATTTTAGAGAGAGGAAGGGAGAAGGAGAGAGAGAGAAACGTCAAAGATGAGAGAGAATCATTGATTGGCTGCCTCCTGCACAGTCTCTACTGGGGATAGAGCCTGAAACCCATGCATGTGCCCTGAGAGGAAATCAAACCATGACCGCCTGGTTCATAGGTCGGAGCTCAATCACTGAACCACATCAGCCAGGCTGGAATGTCATTTTGAGTGTGGTGTGAAGTCAGGATGAGGGAGTGAGGGATGACTCTATTAGGGCCAGAACTAGTTTCCCCAAACCTAAACACTGTACTCTGGTATGGCTTTATTGGCCAAGGTGCCTTCTGCAGGACAAGGAATGTACACAGAGGGCAACCTTTTCCAAACTTGCCTGAAGGCTGGGAGTGGCCCAGGAGGCAGCAGGTAGAATTCTGCCCTTGATTTTCATTCCAAAAGGAGAGCAAATGAGCTCAACAATATTTATGCAATAGTTCACCTAGCCCTGCTGATTCAAAATGTCCCCTTAATCACAATCAGAGCCCTCCTATTTACCGAAAAAAAATATTCATTATCTTTTTATCCCACTTTCCCTATTTTGGAATTAAAAATAATACAACACAGTTCCACACACTTTTTCTTCATCCACCCCCATACCATATTCTGAGTTAAGTGAAATGTGAAATGGTTTGATATAAATAATTTTGATTTTAGCTCAAAGTAGTACATAGTAGTATTTAGAGAAAACAAACACACTTGAATACTTTAATACTTAAAAGCAAAATTTTGGCTAAATGCCTGGCTTGGAATTCCTTTGGCTCTGCTGCTTCAAGCAGTGTGCCCTTGACCAAGTCATCTGACTCATTAAATATCCTGATCTGAGAACTGAGGCTACGCTGAGGCCTGCCCCTCAGGGCTGCCTAGTAAGAGTTCACTGAGGTGATGCTTCAAAGCCCACAACAGATGTTCTTTAGTATTTGAGTATTTGCTGGTGGGCTGAGGGCTTAGCCATTTACACCACCCACAGGTGAAAGTCAGAAGTTTACAGGGTGTGAGACGTGTGGGTATGTACATGTGTTGGCTAACTATATTTGTTGGGGGACCCAGGTTCTTGTGCAAGGCTCATGAGGGAGACTTTTGCATCTATGTCCCCACAGGCACTTGAATTCCACGAGATTTGCTAGAGGCCTGATAGCATGGATGTACTTACAATGGATAGAAATATTTTAATTTAGGAAAGCCCCAGAAAATTCAGGATCCGGTGCCCCTTGTGTGTGTTGGTACCCCCGGGGAAACCTCAACATGTTGATGGATCAGGTTTCCATACTTTTTAGCTTCTTGGACCCTCAGATTTAAAAACCCTTGCAAACATCGCTCTGCAACACAGCGTCCCTTGAGATCAGGGCTTCCACCACAGGGGGCTCTGAAGGCCTCCAGAGAGCGGTCATGAGAAGGAAACCTGGCCCTACACAGTCAGCCCCAAGTCCTTTGTCTGAGAATGGCTTTCCAGCAGCCAGAACCTGCTTTGTCTGGTGCAGAGAGACCCCAAAGGACCTCCAGAGTCAGTCTTCCACCAATGAGTGATGGGCGCTGGGGAGTAAATACTTCAGCTCCCTCTCCTCTGGCTGAGATGACTCTGAGGTGAGATCTACACTGTCCCCAAAGTTACCATCAGGGAACTTTGCTTGAAATTGGACCCTCTACCCCACTATGGAATTCTCTTCGGAGCACTTCCTGATAATCCATTTTCATAAAAATTGTTGGCTCTGGGCCTGTTTTGGGGGAATCTGAGCCATGATGCCCCCAACCTTACTGCTTGGCCCCCTCTTTCACCATTTGAGGTGGATGGTCCTGCCTGTGGGTTATTCCTGAAGCCAGATGCTCTCCTGAGCAGCCCCCACTTGTATGTAAATTATTCACAGCAAGAATGATGTCTCTTTGCTTCCCACTCCATCCTCTGAGCTCAGGACAGGCCCTGGCATACATGGGTTATTGAATGAATAAGTGCTCTTCCTTCTCTACCTTCCTCTTTGTAACTTCCCTGTTCATTTCCTTCTATACCAGGGGTAAATCAGGACATGACACAGTGGGGTGGAGCACCAACCAGTCCATTAGACCTTGGCTGGCCAAGATGGGGGAGTAGCTGACGTTGTGGCAGCCACTAAAGAAGCACTGCTCAAGAGGATTTTTTGGTGTTTTTTAAAATATATTTTTATTGATTTCAGAGAGGAAGGGAGGAGGAGAGAGCGATAGAAACATCAATGATGAGAGAGAATCATTGATCAGCTGCCTCCTGCATGTCCCACATTGGGAATCGAACCATAACCTCCTGGTTCATAGGTTGATGCTCAACCATTGAGCCATGCCAGCCAGGCTGCTCAAGAGTTTTCAGTTAGTCACCACCAAAAATACCAATGTGGTTGCACATCCAGAATGCAGCTGTGTTCTCCTTATCCACGTTTAAGTTCTCATTGAGTGGAAACCGGTGACTTTAAACATCCCCCCCTGCCCTCAGCGATCTATTCTAATAATAGAGGAATATGCAAATTGGCTGGGATGCCATCACGTAACAACCAATTAGGATGGGGGTGGGGCCACGGCAGAGAGCTCTGAGCACACTTGCGCCGGGGGTCCGAAGGGCATGGAGAATAAGGGAGAGCAGATGGGCAGTTAGGGGGATCAGGCCAGCAGGGGAGAGCAGTTAGGGCCATCAGGCCAGCAGGAGAGCAGTTAGGGGCATCAGGCAGGCAGGCAGGTGAGTGGTTAGGAGCCAGTGGTTCCATATTATGAGAGGGATCCTGGATTGAAGAGGGCACAGGCCAGGCTGAGGGACCCCTCTGTCCCCATGCACGAATTTCGTGCACTGGGCCTCTAGTTACTTTATAAGCTGCCTCTACTGAAATGGAAGAGACCAACTTGGCTCTACCTTGGCCGGCTGGGAAAGGCCGGGTGGGCCAAGCTGATACAGGAGTCGCTGACTCTGTGTAACTTCTAGAGGCCTAGACTCATTTTGTGTGTTTTTTTTCTAAACCATATTTCAAATGATACTGCAGAGTAAATCCTCTGATATAGCTTTCAATTTAGTCTCTCCTTGGAAAAATAGAACATAATTAAAAAAATAGTTCAGTATATGAAATATTGCAGCAGCTAGTGTGGTATATCTTGAAACAGTCATTGTGCCAAGGTGCTGCTTTACTTTGTCAGTTTCTGAGGCCATTATTGTATTAGATTCTTCAATGACCTCAGAAGTCATAGATATCACCAAATTACTGCCTGGGGCTTTGAGTTTTAAGGTTAAATAACAAGGCAAATGAGAGAAGCCCCATGAAGAATGAAGTTCTTCCTAAGAGTTGGCAATGTTTCTACAGCCCTGGTTAGTTTTAGCATTTGTGGTTTAAGTTTGATTTTGCATTTTTTTCTTTATGTTTTTAGAGTATTTATTACACAGAAAGCTCTAGGTCTACAATGGGAGAGAACAAAAAAACACCTCAGTGTGCTTGCCCTGGCCAGTGTGGCTCAATTGGTTGAACATTGTCCTGTGCACTAAAAGGTCACCAGTTCGATCTGGATCAGGGCACACACCTGGGATGCAGGTTCCATCCCGGTCAGGAGTGTGCAGGAGGCAGCAAATCGATGTTTCTCTCTCACCTCTTCTCTCTCTCTCTATCCTCTCCTTCTCCCTCTCCCTCTCCTTCTGTCTCTCAAATCAATAGAAAAAAAATACACACATTGGAAAAAACACACACAAACACAACAATGTGCTCCATCAAATTTAGGATATGGTCAATTATAAGATACACTTATTTTATATATCATCAAGAAAAAAAGATTCCCCAATTATAATTATACCACACTCTTAATTATAAAATACACAAGATTTCATAGATGATAAAAAATGACAATTGGCGCATCTTAGAATTGAAGTGTGTCAATCTGTTTACATGGAACTCAAGGTGGGGTCTGAGATTGTGTTGGTCAATTGTTAATGTCCTGTTTTGCTGTTGTATTAGTGACAAACATGCTGTGTGAGGACTAGCATCTTGGAATTTACAAAATGGGGTGACCAGCAGTCATTCCAGCCTCCTGAGCTCCACCTGGCACCCTCTCTGGTGTCACAGGGCTTTCGGGAGGCACTCTGCCATGACAATGGCTGGCAGCCTGGCAAGAGCAGGCTCCTGCACAGTGAGCAGGCACCTCTGCCCTAGGTCTCTGGGAAACACACAGTCCGGAGCCAATTTGCATGAGTAATGGGAGCGAAAACCTGGCTGTGATGCCCTTTCAATCTTTAAACATTTAGAGGAACTGCAAGGCCAATGTAGTGCCGGTAGAGTCACCATTGAGATCAACCTTGTCCATCCACACATGGTTTCAGCCACAAAATGTTCCTACAGTTGAGAAAACGATGCAAAATCTTGCAGAGTTAGACATACAAGCTGGCTGACAGCAGCTATTACAGCTGGCTCAAGATGGGATTCTTCTGTCCACAGGCTATTTACCTGTCTCTGCCATCTGGCGTTGACTTTAACATCCCATTGATCTCCCATTTAATATGTTAAAATCAATCTTTGATACATATTCACTATGCATTTGTATAAGATTATGATTTTTCACTTTTTAAAAATGATCTCTGAAGTTTATCCATATCCATGCTGTTCTAAGAGGCGTGACAACTGTGTATCTTTGGCTGCACGTGTGTGTGTGTTTGTGTGTGTGTGTGTGTGTGTGTGTTTGTGTGTAGACTTCATTTTCCTCAAGTGTTAGGTTTCTAACACCTCCTTTAGCTTAAACTTTTGAAATTGCCAGCTGCCCTTTGCCTTTCCGGAATGCAGTGGCATGAGTGCTGCAGTCGCATTCACTTCCCTTTACCACCTCCAGTTTCCTTCAATGGGCTTTCTAGAAGTGCTGGAGGAGAAATAATGACTCGTTCCTTTCTGGAAGTCAATTTGAATGTATATATCAACGATTTAAGTATGAAAACTATTGGCTTCAGCGTTTCTAATTCTAGGAATTGACCCGAAGAAATAATCAGATAATGTATAAAAGTATGTTCTTGGCAACATCATTTATAACACTGAACAATGAAAAAAGGACTAAATGTTTAACAACAGTGGACTTGTCAAAGTGTGGTAGAGCATTATACTGGAATACTATACAGCCATTAACATTGTGATCCTGATATATATTAATTGATAGGCATAATATATGTCTTATATCAACACAGTGAAAAAATAAATATATAGTGATATATTATTAAGTGTTAAAAAGGTTGCGTAACAGTATGTATTCTAGAAGCCTATTTATGTAAAAAATTCATTTATGGATTTATATACTATAATAGAAATATAAACAGAGCAAAATTCTGGATGTATCAGCATCAAGATATTCACAGGGTTCATTTCCAGGTGGAGCAATGAGAGGTGATACAATATAGGTGATATTCTTTTTCTTTACACTTCTTAAATCTTTCTATAAACTTTTTTAAAAAGGAAAAAATAGCTATTTTCATTTTGGGAAAAATCAAAGTAAAAGAATAATTTGATGGGTGGAATTCATATAGAGCCTGGAATTATCAGCATATCAATTAGACAAGTTTTCTTCAGAGCTCCTGGGTTCGGTGACAAGAATTGGACTATGGGTACTGAAGTTTACCAGATGGAGTGCCAGCAATACTTATACTTGATTGCTGCAGGCTTTGAAAGGAAATGAGATGTTCTGTCGACCATCATGGCCGAGCTACTGAGTGATGTTCCTCGCTCACTAAAACTTCGGCCTTGCCATTCAGAGCTGTACCTCACCTATTCAGTCTACCTTTTTTGACAACTATACTCAATTACACACCAGGGGTTAACTTCCATACGGATTGGCGTCACTCTTAATTCCAAAACATCAGTTACATAAGGAAGTTTTCTCCCCCATACCTAGTTATAAAAAACAAAGTAAGCTCTAAGCTGTAATTTCTCTGTGCCCTGTTGCTTCTACTCAACTGACTCCAAGTGCCTACTAATTTCAAAGGTGCTAAGTCAGCTGGGGTATGTGTTTAAAGCAGCATTTCCTCAAATGCTTTTCAACCGGCACTAGCAATGTAGGATGTGAACAGGCATGATTTCACTGGAATACCACTGGAAACATCCAGTGAACTGGGTTAAACATTTGATTCATCAAGGTCACTGTGGGCTCCTTAGGACCTTTTAAGATCAGGGATGGGGAAACTTTTTTCTGCCAGGGGCCATTGGGATGTTTATAACATCATTCCTGGGACATACAAAAGTATCAACTTAAAAATTAGCCTGCTATAGTTGGTCAAACTATTAACTCACCCTTAATACCTTGGCAGGGCCAGACCAAATGATTTCTCGGGCCTTCTATGGCCCACAGGCTGGACGTTCCCCACCCGTTTTAAGATGCTCGTGTGCTGTGTGCAGGGTTCCACAGGCCTACTGACAGTACGAATTTTTGTTGATGAACATTCTGGGGAGCAGTGTTCTACAGAAACTCTGTCTCTCTCTCTTTTTTTTAATCCTCACCAGAGGACAAGTTTCAAGAGAGGAAGTGTGAGGGATTGGGGGGTAGAAGAGAAGAGAGAGAGAAGGAAAGAAACATGGATTGGTTGCCTTCCGTACCTGCCCCACCTGGGGATAGAACCCACGACCCAAGTATGTGCCCTGACTGGGAATCGAACCAACAACCTTTCTGTGCACAGGACAACTCTCCAACCAACCTAGCCACTCCAGTCGGGCCTGCTGAAACTCTTAAAGAAATCCTAACTAAGGGAATGCTGGCATGGCCCCTTGGGGGTGGTAATTGCTGCATTTATAATATCATTTTTAACTAAAAACACACACACAACTTAATGGCATTAGGTTTCAAAGGAAAAGTGATTGGAGAGGAGACATGGATCTACAACTTGCAACATTAAAATGAAAATTTTGAAATAGACCATTAAATTTTTTTTTCTGTAAGTTGAGTGTGACAGTGTTGTCTGTACACATATATTTGGTTTAGGGAAGGAAGAAGGCAGAGGGACTATGAAAAGGGAATTTGAATTTTTAAAAAATGTCAAGTTTGGCCATTTTCAGTCTTGTGAAGATGATTAGTAACTCTGAGGGGATGAATCACCGAGGTTTTGAAGCTTACTAGAATTCAAAGTGTTTGTTCCTCATGAGGAACCAGAGCTTTGATGCAGAAGTCTGCTCAGACATGCCGGTCTCAAAATTTCAGATGGGATATACGAAGCAGTACTACCAGTGCCTTCCCTGTGACCCCGGGGGTCACTGCTCCCTTACACAGTGATGCCTTCTTACCGCCAGCACCAGGAGTCTCTGCCCAAGACCTGCGATGCTCAGTGGCTGGATGAGCTTAGAGCTGGATGGGACTTACTGCATAAGCACCCCGGCTTCATTGCCCTTATGGGGACAACTCTAACCCTCACTTCACAGTCTCCCAGAGGGCGCCAGGTAGTAAAAGCTGAGTTAAAAGCAGTCCCTGCAAGACCTTCAATCAAAGCCACGAGCCCTAACCGGTTTGGCTCAGTGGATGGAGCGTCAGCTTGTGGACTGAAAGGTCCCAGGTTAGATTCCTGTACAGGAGGCAGCTGATCAATGTTTCTATCTATCTCTCTCCTTTCCTCTCTGTAAAAAATCTATAAAATATATATTTAAAAAACACAAACAAAACAAAACACAAAGCCAGGGTCATCCCACCTGGCCTGGTCCCAAGGCGCTGGTTGGCTGCACACCCATATGCTGGGCTCATGTCCTGAGAACCATCTATTCCGGTAACCACAGGATTGATGTTTTCGACCTCTTATGTAGGTATCATTTAAAACCAGTACAGCTTTGTTGTTTGTGAAGCTGGATACTGATGCAAATTCTTTTCATGTGCATGGTACACTTCAACAGAAAGTTGAACATGTAATAAAATAAAATGATTAAACAGTGCCATTGGTAGACTATAAGGAATCAACACACCTAAATGCATGAGTGAACCTGGGTTGGACCCAGGATGATGGGAAAAGAAATACTGTAAGAACGTAACTGGGACAATTACCAAATACTGACTATGGACTGGAGCACAGCCTTGAATCAATATTTAATTTCTTGGTTTTGATCATTTTACTATGATTGTATAAGAGCTTGTCCTTCCTCATAGAAAATACTAAATGCTAAAGGATTTAAATGGCATAATGTCTCCACTGTGTTCTCAAATAGATCAGAAAATGTATTACGTATATAATTACATATAGAAAGACAACTTATATATTTATTGGCTATTGACATATTTATATGTGTGTGTGTGGTGCGGGAGAGAATGATAAGGCAAATGGAGCAAAATGTAAACAATTGGTGAATCTGGACCTGGAGTAATGCGTATATAGAAGTCCTTTGTATTATTCTTGCAACGTTTATGGAAATTTGAAATGATATAGTGCACACATACATGGAAGTACATCATACAAGGAACTCCTTGTACTATTCTTGCAACACTTCTGTAAATTTGAAATTATATCAATAAAAACCACCTCCCCCATCCTCAGGGTGGAAAAAATTAAAACGATGAACACAGGAATGAAATGCAGGCTTCCAGGGGCCACTTCCCTAAGTCCTCCTAGCACATCTCCAGAGCTCACTCTGCACATTCTGATTGTTAGGACATACCTCTTTTGGAAAGTTTGGTCAGCTCAGTTCCTTGTCCTCAAAATCCCTGTGTCCTTGGAACACAAGTCAGAGGAAGTGTGCTTTAGGAGGCCGCACCTCTTCCTGCCCAAGGCTGCTGGGCTCCTAGGCCTGACCTGCCGTGACCCCTGAGTGCACCAACCACACCCAGCTGGCCCCTTCACCAGGGCCCTGCCTAGTGCCCCAGGGAACCAACACTTAGTGGCCACCAGGCAGGCCAACTGAGCTCACTGATGAGCCCTGAACCTCGTAGTCCCAGTTGGAAGGCCAGCTTAGGCTCCTGCTCCCTGTGGGACCTCAGTTTCTTCATCTGTAAAGGAGGCGATGATAACTTGGTGGGAGGATGAACGGGAACTAGCTTAAGGAAGTTACCTGGCACAATCGTGGGCATAGAGCCCCAATCAAAATCAGTCCAGGTCAGTGGTGGGTGGGCTGTGCAGCGAGTGCTGTGGTGCAACATGCAGGGGCACACACGTACGTGCACACACACACACACACACACAGACACAACAAATGCTTATCTTTGATGGGCTCAATCAGCACTTGGCTATCTAGTTTCCAGAAATAAAACAGTTTTTAATTTCATCATAGAGTTAGCTTTTGTTTCACTTGGGAAAAATATAAATTTATTTTTATTTATGTATCAATTGTGGTGGTGGGTCAACATTTGTTAGTATCTGAAAACTCTAAAGACATTTTATGTGGCCTTGGGGGTGGGGAAGGAAAGAATAGTGGAATGAGTGTCAGGGTGAAGGAGATAGTGAAGGGCTCAAAGGAAAGATTATAAAACAGGCTGCTCTGCTGACAGGTGTATTTGTTTTATGATCTTTAGTAGATTATTAGCAAAAATGAGATCAGCACAGTGTTCTGTGTGTAGTTTGTTTGTTTTTGGTCACCCACACCCAAAGTTCAGCTCCTTCAAATAGTAGATATTTAACAAATGACCCTGAATCTCTCAGAACAGAAGGGAAGTAATTTCTGACTCTCCAGCTTACATCTGAAAAGCTTTGAATTTTTAACCTTGAAGCCTTAGTAATCAATGAAGACGTCTTTGGGTTATATGACTTGTTCTCAACCCTCATTCATTTGCATGCCAGAATTGAGAGACTCATTCCACAGCATTATTCTAGTTATCAGAGTTATTTTACCCATTCCCTTGATGTCCAAAATCTTTCTAAAGTTTCTATGTCTAGAACATAACATGATGCTTCTTGGATGAGTCTTGCCAGGTCTTTAATTGATAGCACTATGGGTGTGATGAGCAGACCGGATGGGAGCTGTCCGAACTTGAGGAAAATATCAGGGAGTCCACATCACATGTCACAGGAAAGGGAAAGAAATACATTAGTCAACTCAGCTGATGGTAGCTACCACTTAATGAGTGGCTTTCTCTGTAGCAAGTATCATCCATTGTATCACTTCACACTATCCTTGGGTGATAGACAGGGACTTTTTCTATTTTTGTTTTATAGACTAGAGGCCTGGTGAATGAAATTCGTACACTGGGAGGAGGGGGGGTGTCCCTCAGCCCAGCCTGCACTCTCTCCAATCTGGGATCCCTCGAGGGATGTCCAATTGCCCGTTTAGGTGGGATCAGGCCTAAACGGGCAGTCGGACATCCCTCTCACAATCCAGGACTGCTGGCTCCCAACCGCTTGCCTGCCTGCCTGCCTGATTGCCCCTAACTGCTTCTGCCTGCCAGCCTGATCACCCCCTAACCACTCCCCTGCCAGCCTGATCGACGCCTAACTGCTCCCTTGCCAGCTCAATTGCCCCTAACTGCCCTTCCCTGCTGGCCTAGTCACCCCAAACTGCCCTCCCCTGCCAGCCTGGTCACCCCTAACTGTCCTCCCCTGCAGGCCTGGTCACTTCCAACTGCCCTCCCCTGCTGGCCCGGTCACCCCTAACTTCCCTCCCTTGCCAGCTTGGTTGCCCCTAACTGCTCTCCCCTGATGGCCCAATTGCCTCTAACTGCCCTCCCTTGCCAGCCTGGTCACCCCTAATGGCCCTCCCCTGCCAGCCTGGTCACCCCTAACTGTCCTCCCCTACAGGCCTGGTCACCTCCAACTGCCCTCCCCTGCTGGCCCGGTCACCCCTAACTTCCCTCACTTGCCAGCCTGGTTGCCCCTAACTGCCCTCCCCTGAAGGCCTGGTCCCCCCGCAACTGCCCTCCCCTGCAGGCCTGGGTCCCTCCCAGCTGCCCTCCCCTGCAGGGCTGGGTCCCTCCCAACTACCCTCCCCTGCAGGCCTGGATCCCTCCCAACTGCCCTCCCCTGCAGGCCGGATCACCCACAACTACCCTCCCCTGCTGACCATCTTGTGGTGGCCATCTTGTGTCCACATGGGGGCGGCCATCTTTGACCACATGAGGGTGGCCATCTTGTGTGTTGGAGTGATGGTCAATTTGCATATTACTCTTTATTATATAGGATGAAGAAACTGAGGCTCTGAGAGTTTTTCTCACATCAAGAACCTGGAAGTGGTTGCAACAAGGATTGGCAGCCAGGGTTCTCATGGTTATAAACCCATGACCTTTCCACCAATATTTCCCCAGGTGGGGCACACATCTCTGATGCACTAAAAGTGATATTGGGCTGTACTAATTTGAAGAGGTTGGCCTGTGCACTTTGGTAAAGGCTCTGATGGCCATCCCCAGGATGAACTTACCAGCTTCATCTCAGACTTGGAGGCTCTCCCGGGACCCATTCCCCTCCTCTGAGCTCAGCCTTCCTGCATCTCTGTATCTGCTTTGGCTACTGGGTGCTTCCTTACCTCTGCTGATTACAGAATATGAGGCTGCTCTCCATGTCCAGCTGAAGGCTTGACCAAAGCCAGGGCTTCCAGGGTGGGGAAGTTTTCCTGGTGAGAGCTGGCAGCCTTATCTAGAGCTGCTCCTGACCTGGATACCGAGCCACCCTTCCTAAGAAAGGCTCTGAGAGTCTCCAATGTGTGTGTCATATCAGAGGTCTCTGCACACATTCACTTTTTATTTCCTTTGTCCTCACATGGGCTTATCCTATCTTTTAAACATAAAAAATATTTTGTGCAAAAATCAGGAGACTAACATAAAACCCAAGCTCAAGTTTAAAAGTTCAAAGGTTTCTAGTTTGTTGAAAATTAGAAACACAGCTGTCATAGTGATCCTCAGTCTTTATTTATTTATTTTTTATTTAAAGTCATTTTTAATTTTTTAATTACAATTGTCACTCAATATTATATTAGTTTCAGGTATATACCGCAATGATTAGACATTATATAACTTACTAAGTGATCATCCCAAATATCTTGTACCCATATGAAGCCATACACAGTTATTATAATACCAGAAGCCTGGTGCACGAAATTCGTGTATGGGGGTGGGGGTCCCCTCAGCCCGGCCTACGCCCTCTCGCAGTCTGGGACCCCTCGGGGAATGTTTGCCTGCTGGCTTAGGCCCGCTCTCTGCGGGGATTGGGCCTAAGCTGACAGTTGGACATCCCTCTTGAGGTCCAGAACCCTTCACTCCTTGCTGCCCACCTGCTCTCTGCTCCTTACCACTTGGCTCGCTGCTCCTTAGTGCTATAGTTCAGTTCCTCCCCATATGTCCCTGGTGCCTTTCAAGCTGCTGTCCCAACACTAGAACTCAGAGCGAGTGAGTCTGAGTAAGTCCATGTGCAGGCCCTATAAAAGGAACTTACTGGGACTCCAGCAACCCTCCTTCTCACTCTGCCACAATCTCACTGATTTTTACAGCCAGAAGTTATGGAGACTTCTATTTTTGGCAATGCAACTTTTCTTTCTGGGCTAGATTGCGTGGTGTGGGGCTGGGACCCCTAATTTTTCAGCCAAGATATTCCTCCTGATTTTTACCTGCCACCCGTGGGAGTAGACCAACCTATTGGGCATCTCTGCCTCTCCTACCAGTCTTTATGTGGCTTCTTATTTATATCCTTAATTGCAGGACTTCCATTCAGCTAGATTTCAGATGGTTCTGAATGATGGTTGTTCTGTAGTTTAGTTGTAATTTTTACGTGGGTGTGCTCCAATACAGACCCCAAATGTCAGTTGCCATTTATCAACTTTACTCTGGGTTAGCTTTACTGGTTTACAGTATCCACCTGGCCCCTGTAGGCACCTGAGGTTGAGGCCTCCACCTCCAGTGTATTCAATCTAGCTATTTCTGATGAACTTCATGAGGCAGGTAATGTGACTCAGGAAAGAGTGGACCCTGCCCCCAGAGACCAACCTCTTACTGACCCTGGCATGTGTTCATTTGTAAACTGAAGATACTGCTACCCACACACAAGATTGCCTTTGATAATTCAGTGACAAAATGCAATTAGCTCCCAAGTCAATGGGCAGCAAACCTTTTTTTCACAGAGGACCAGAAAGTCAATATTTTAGGCTTTGGGCACAATACAGTCTCTAAATCAACTCAGTTCTGCTGTTGTGGGACAGAAGCAACCATAACCAATACATAAATGAAGGGGTATGGCTGTGTCTCAATTATAAAAGCAGGCATCCAGCCAGATTTTGGCCTGTGGGTCACAGTTTGCTGACTGGGTTAAGTGATTGTCTTGTTCCGTCAGCTGCTCCCCTCCAATCCAATCCACATATTTCAGGTACAGTAGTTATTTCAAATGCATAGGGCAGGCCTATACAACAAATAAATAAGAGTTTGCAATCTTCCTTTCTTTCAGGTAGGAAATCAGCTCTGGCCAAGTGTTTGCTGTGTGGATTCTAAGGAGCAGAGAAGAAAACCATAAAGCTTGAGACTCCAGACAGACCAAAACAATCTTCCCAATAAAGACAAGAAGGTGGGGGGTGAGGCAGAGTAAAGGGAGATGACTGCCAGACTCAGGGAGAAGTTCTGAGAGAGTGGAGAGGGACATTACTAGAGGGAGTTGCTGGGCACCTGGACTAGGTACAGAGAAGGACCAGCAAGCTGACTGCAAGGGTGCTGGGTGGGAGGCTGAATCTGGTGTCCTGTGAGGGACAACAGGGAAGATCTGAATTGTACTTGGGTTTTCTTGGTCGGCTGTAATCCTTGCTAATGCCCAGCAAGGTTTGTGAGGCTTGCACATATGTTGGGTTGTGTCATTCCCATCCTCAAAACCCTTCATGGCTTCCAATTGGAGTAATAATGGGGTCTTAACTTCTCACCCTCTTGCCCTTACTACATGCCAGTCCCCACCCCCACTGTCCAGTATGCTCCCTACCCTGTTCTTTCAGTGTCTTGGGCACTGTTCCCTGGCTTTTGCATGTGCGTCCCCCTTACCTGGGAATGTTTTCTCCTTGACTCTCTCTCTCCTGAAGAGTTATGCTTAAATGCCACCTCCTCAAGAAGCCCTCCCCAATCATCCACTCAGGCAGCCCTGTAAATTCAGATTTCCCTAATTATTATCTATTTTTCCCATCATTGCAAACTCAGCACCAGGAGAGGTGCTGCCATTATGGGTGCTGAGTCATTACAGACTGAATAAATGAATAATATATGTATAATAGACTTATACGTGCATTACACATATCTTCATCCATTCAGCCAAATGTATTGAACCCCTATTATTAATGGCCAGGTACTAAGCTAGTTCCAGGTGATACACATTCAAGACAGTGCATGCTAAATACATGCACACACTTTTCTTGCTTTCATTTCTTCTACTTCTGGAAGGCCTGCCCCAGAGTCAGAGAGGCCTCAGAAATGGGCCACTTCCTAATTTCCATTGCAGTCCAGGAATTGTCAACCTCAGTGGAAATTTGGGGCCAGATAATTTGTTGTGGGAGTTGCTCCTGCATTGTAAAAGCCAGCCAGTAGCACCTCCACCCAATTTGTCACAACCAAAAATATTTCCAGATAACTAGTGGCCTAGCCTGAACTAATTGGCTATCCTGGACCAGAACTCCAAGCCACCTGCATCTATGAGACCTCACCCTCTCCACAGAAACAAGCCCAGAATCTGGAAGCAGAATGAGAGTGCGAGAAAGGCTCCTGGCATGCTCCCACCTGAACATAAATAATGATGAGCACACAATGAAAACAGACGATTCCACAAGGCCCCTAGGGACCAGGTCTAAGACATGGCAGAACACAGGCCACTCAGACTACCAAAAGGAACGGCCCCATTCTGTCACACACACTGAGTGTCCGCTGCTGCTTTACCACTGAGGCCTCCGGATCCTTTAACTCCACCCGAATTCTAGATAAAAATTACGCAACTACCCAATCACTGAATTGTCCTCACTTCCTGATAACACTCCACTCCTTCTTCATGGTTGCCAGATAAATCACAGGATGCCCAGTTAAATTTGAATTTCAGGTAAACAATGGGTAATTTTTTAGTATATGTATGTCCCAAATACTGCATATACTTATGCTATAGCTGAAATTCAAATTCAGATGAGTATCCTGTATTTTTATTTGCTAAATCTGCAACCCTTCCTTCCTTAGAATTAACCAGCATAAGCCCAAATGCTATAATAAGACCCTCCCAACTCCCACATACTGAGACCTTCCCCCACCCCTAAGTAGTTCTTCTGGTGTGTTCTCTCAGGTTGCAGCTAGCTAGTAAATCTAATTCTGATGAAGTATGTATTGTTGCTGGTGTTTTAGAAGAACAATCCCCACTTTTTGAGGCAGGACACTGAGAGGCAGCCATCTGAAAGGGACTGCTGTGGTTGGCCAGAAGGGGGCACACTTGTAGCACCTGTGTGTGGGTAAATGGTCTCATCAGGTGTGAGAGGCTTAAGGGGGAGATTTTACTTCAGTCTGTCACAGCTGAATCACCCTGCCTCTAAGGATCTCCATGGGGGGGGTGGGGTGGGGTGGTGTGGTGTGTGTGTGTGTGTGTGTGTGTGTGTGTGTGTGTGGCACAGCCACTTCTCAGGGAGCAAATAGAATGTGGAGATGTAGTGGGAAAGCAAACAGAAAAAAAAAGAGCATCTTATTAGATGGTGGCAATAGCACCAAGGCTTACAGAGAATGAGTGACTGAAGCACGATGTCTGAACTAACTGGTTCTAATGACTTTGACTAAATTTAGTTTTGAATCTTAGCTTTAGGAATGCGCTCTCTCTCTCTCTCTCTCTCTCTCTCTCTCACTAACCTTTCCCCAGGATAATGAGCAACCTGAGGCCCGCCCATGGCAGCAGGAGACAGTAGCCCACTTGACCTAAATTATGTTTCTGCACCTCAGCCTAAGGTGAAATAACCGCATAGCTACTTCCCCCTGAAACCAGACAGAAGGATGCCACAAAGGACCTCAGAGCTGCCCTCAAGACCTAAAGAAATGACTCATCACTCTCACCTCACAGCTCTCAGCATGATCCTTAACCCCCAACCCATGGTGTCTTGTGATTTTGCCCTATATAATCCGTAACCTACATGCCATCGGGGAGATGGGCCTTGAGCATTACCTTCCCATGCTCCTGGGTGGTTCCATTCATCAGTAAAATAAGTTAGTGGGTTTTATTTCTTCACTGCGATGCTCAGTGCCCAGTGTTTGGCTCTGCTAGCGCTGGGTGGGCAAACTCTATCTCTTCTAGAACACTAGTGCTCACAGCCCAGCTGGGATGGTGATATTACTCCATTTTCCAGGCAGGGACATGAAGCCAGGTCTAGAATGCAGACATTTCTATGCTTTTTGTGTTGTCCTGTTCACTCATAGAACAGTAGTTCTCAAACTTGAATCCCCTGGCAGGCTTGTTAAAACAGATCGGTGGGCCCCACCCCCGGAGTGTACAACTCACTGGTTCTGGGGTGGAATCCAAGGATCCATATTTCATAGAAAGTTCTTGGTGAAGCTGCTGCTGGAAGCTGGCACCACACTTTGGGAATCACTGCTCTAGGCTGCCTTGCTAACAAGCTCTGGGCAATGCCAATGCTGGCCACCTAAAGATGATTTAATTATCTGTTTGACTTTCCTATGGGCTATTTTTATTGCCTTTTAGGACTTTAACCGGTTTTGATTTTGACTAAGCAAACTTATCACAGAATGTCTAAGTCAACTACAAATATATTAATTGTCAAAGTGCTCCCTGCTACAAACTACCCAGCCTTGTCACGTCAGCCTCCGAGGCCTCAGTTTCCCCATCTGTAAAGGGAGGAGGTTTAGACTCAACATAAACCTTTGCTGTCCAATACAGCAGCCACCAGGCCACATGTGGCTACCAAGCACTAGAAATGTGGCTAGTCCAAACTGTAAAACACACACTGATTTTCAAAGTTGTGGTACAAAAAGTGTAAAATATCTAGTTAATATTTTTATATTTTATTACATGTTGACATGAAAATATTTTAGATATATTAGGTTAAATAAAACATATTATTTAAATCATTTTTACTTGATTTTAAAAAGATATATTTTTATTGATTCAGAGAGGAAGAGAGAGAGAGAGAAACATCAATGATGACATAGAATCATTGATTGCTTACTTCCTGCATGCCCCCTGCTGGGGATTGAGCCCCAAACCTGGGCTTGAACCCTGACTTGGAATCGAACTATGACCTCCTGGTTCATTGGTCAATGCTCAATCACTGAGCCACACCAGACAGGCTGTTTGTGTGTGTGTGTGTGTGTGTGTTTTAATGTGGCTAGTAGAACATTTAAAATGACATCTGTGGCTTACTTTGTAGTTCTGTGAGACAGCACTGCTAAGGCCTGTCCAGCTGTAAGTGCCTAGGAAGTATCTAAAAAAAAGTTATTTGTGGAAAACAAAAGACACACAAACATTGATGTGAGATATGCTTTGCAATATTATTATGAACTAGAGGCCCGGGGCATGAAATTCGTGCATGGGGCGGGGGGTGGGGAGGGTCCCCTCAGCCCAGCCTGCAACCTCTCCAGTCCGGGACCCCTTGGGGGATGTCCGACTGCCAGTTTAGGCCCGATCCCTGGGATCAGGCCTAAACTGGCAGTCGGACATCCCTCTCACAATCCTGGAGCACTGGCTCCTAATTACTTACCTGCCTGCCTGCCTGGTCACCCCTAACTGACCCCCCACTGGCCTGATTGCCACTCACTGCCTTTGTGTGCTAGCCTGATTGCCCCCAACTGCCCCCTCCCTGCCAGCCTGGTCGCTCCTAACTATCCCCCCCCCCACCAGCCTGGTCACCCCTTACTGCCCCCCCTGCTGGCCTGGTCACCCCTTACTGCCCCCCCTGCTGGCCTGGTCACCCCTAACTATCCCCCCCTGCTGGCCTGGTCGCCCCCAACTGCCCCCCCCCCACTGGCCTAGTCACCCCTCACTGCGCCCCCTGCCAGCCTAATCACCCCCAACTGCTCCCCTGACAGCCTGGTTGCCCCCAACTACCCCCCCCCCCCGCTGGCCTGGTCACCCCATGCTGCCTGCTGTTCAGTCATTTGGTCATCCCTCACTAACTCCCCTGCTGGCTGGGTCATAGGCAGCCATCTTGTGGGGGTGTGAGGGTTAATTTGCATCTTACCTCTTTATTATATAGGATAGCTATTGATATGTTAATTGTTCTAACCAAACCTCTAATCACTATTTTGTTTCCACTGCAAGGTGTCTTCCTGGTCATAGACTGGTACATGGTGCCTCCCTGGACACTTGGTATGGCACGTGATGTTTATTCACTGTTCAGGAGTCAGGTAGGAGACCAAAGGCTCAACACTCACATCTATGACTTTTAAACATCCATGGATCCATGTAAGGATTTCTTCAATTAAATTATTGAGTAAAATGTGATTTGGGGTCCATCCATTATTTTTCAAGCCCCTGCCATCTCCATCCCGTCACACAAGAGTGAATTGCTGTCCAGGGCTGTGCATGCAGAGAAATGGCTACTCACATAAAGAGCAGCCTGAAAACTCAGGTGCCAAAATCGCTGAGGCCCAAGATGTGCAATGGTGCCAGTTGTGGATGGCTGGAAATTTGCCTGCAGATAGAATTTTTGAAAGCACAATAACTTTTCAAATGCCAAGAAGAGATTGATAGTTACAGGAAGTCTGTTGTGGTAAAGTGAATCATCACTCCTGGTTTATCTGTTTTGTGGAGTCAGATTTTAGCAATTAGTTTTCTTCAAATGAGCCGCACTTCTGTTCTTTATGGTGGCAGAGAGCTCTCCTCTGGCTTCTCTGAACCATGACCCAGGCTTTCCATTTCTGAGAGACAGCCATGTTGAGCCTGTTACAAAAACTGTGCACAATGGCCAGAAGAGGGTTCCTCTCACTGAGCTTCTGCTGCTGAGCTGGGCCTTCGAACACCCCAGGTTGTGTGTGAACCCACACTCAGGTCACCTCCCCACTGAATGAGTGGTTTGGAGGCACAGGAGAGCAAGGTCCCTATAATCAAAACACATTTTTTCCTGGTCAGCTAAGACCAACCGTTTCCCTGTCACTGAGGCAAAGGGAGGCAGGAAGCAGGCACTCAGAGAGGAGGAACACCACCAACTTGTAGGTTGAGGGAAGGCTCCCTGAGGCACTCCTGGGAGAAATTAGAATTGCTATGTGGATAAGCCCCACTGATCCTTCCTGGCATTGTTCTGTGCTATAAGGGGGTCAGGAATGTGGCAACAAAAAGACAAAACAAATCCCCTCATGGCAGAGTTCAGAGTTCAGAGTGCAAGTTTACTTCCTGGCTCTACACTGGGGCCACAACTAAGCCTTCATACACAACATTTCTACCACAATTTAACCTTTAGACAAAAATAAAGGTAGATACCAGCTCCGCCATGAGAGCTCCATTGTCAGGGGATAAAATGGGTGTACCCCACCTGGAAGGGTAAGTGGGAGCCTGATGGGGAGAGGTGGAGGGTGAGAGAGAGGAGGTGGGTGGGCAAAGTCCAGAATGTGGGCATGAGCAGGTTTGGGACATGAGGACCCTTGGAAGAAGAGCTGAGGAGAAGGCGGAAGCACAGCTTGCAGGGGAAGAGTGAAGACCTGGTGCTGGGCCCAGATGGAGCCCGAGTCTGCGGAGGTAACGTGATGGATGTCGTGGTTCTAAATAAAGCAAGCACACATGTTCGGGGACAAAGCAGATGGATCATGAACATTGCCCATTGTGCCCACAAATGAAGGACTGAGAACCCAAGTAGGGAGGTAATGTAGGAAAGGGAGGAAGGGTATAGATGTTGGAGACTTGAGGGGTATTTGCCAGAACTGGGCACCTGGGTGGTGTGGGCACAGGGGTGGCTTGGAGGAAGCTGTGGAGCTCAGGAAAAGGAGGGATCAAAGATTACTTTGAGCTTCTCTGCCCTAGTGCAGGACCATCTAGAACTTTACCAGCCTAGGCAATGTTGTTCTTACACAATCCCTTTCACACAGTGCACCCTTGAAATATGACAGCAATAGGTGTCCACCCCCATTACTTAGGGGCAGGTAACAGGCTGCCTTGTCCAGAGCATCGCTGGACTCCCCTGTGTATTTTCACAGAGACCTTATAGAGCGGGAAGATACTGTTTCCCACAGGTGGTGGAGGAAATTCACAATGGCGCTGGGAAGGACTCTGACGTGTTGGCCCAGCAGCACAGGGTTTCTGTGGCCAGGGTTCCAGGATGTAATTCTACATGAACAATAACCCTGGGCACTCTCATTACCCCAGAATGCTCAGACAATCAGTGTGTTATCCACCATTCTGTGTCCTGTGACTTATCTGAGTCATTTCCATGAGCCAGGACAGATAGGAAGCCACAAATCAAGGCTTGCTTCTAGTGGTTAGCAATTCCAGTTTAAATACACCAGAAACTGGGTGGGGGGACATACTGATGTAAAAGAGGCCCAATGATTGCCTTTCAGTTATCTACACTTTACACAAAATCACAGGAGCCCTAATAAGCAATAAAAGCATAACAAGCATATGGAATTCAGCTGTGAGCCAAGAATGTGACAGAATTTTCATGCTTTATAGTGGATGTGGAGAATGACACTGCAGTAGCTGAAGAGTCTCTTCGAAATGTAGCCCCACCCACATCCCTGGGAAAAAGAGAGTCAATATCATCTCTCCAACCAAAAGCCACTTCCTCAGGAAAGATTTCTCTAGAACCCTGCATTATGTCATACTAGTGGCCTGGTGCATGAAATTCATGCATGGGGTTGGGGGGTGTTCCTCAGCCCGCCTGCACCCTCTCCAATCTGGGACCCCTTGAAGGATGTCCTACTGCCGGTTTACAGGGATTGGGCCTAAACCGGCAGTCGGACATCCCTCTCACAATCCAGGACTGCTGGCTCCAGCCGCTCACCTGCCTGCCTGCCTGCCTGATTGCCCCTAACCACTCTGCCTGCCGGCCTGCTCGCCCCCATCTTCCCCCCACCGCTGGCCTGCTTGCCCCCAAATGTCCCCCCTGCTAGCCTGATCACCCCCAACTGCCTCCCGTGCCAGCCTGCTCACCCCCAACCGCCACCCCTGCTGGCCTGCTCACTCCAAACTGCCCCCCCTGCTGGCCTGCTCATCCCCCACTGGCCCCCCTGCTGGTCTGCTTACCCCCAACGGCCCCTGCCATCCCATCCTGGCCTGATCAACCCCTGGTCACCCAAGGTCCCAGCCCCTCCTTTTTTATTTCTTTTTTTTTTCCAGCACCTCCTTGAGCGGAGGCCAGGGCCAGCTGGAAGCAAGTATCTAGGATTTATTTATCTTCTATAATTGAAACTTTGTAGCCTTGAGCAGAGGCCAGGGCCAGCTAGGGAGGGCGGGAAGCTTGGCTTCCTCCATTGCCGGGGCAATCAAAGCCTCCTGCTTGCTCCAGCTCCGTGGCTGGCCACCATCTTGGTTGGGTTAATTTGCATATTCACTCCTGATTGGCTGGTGGGCGTGGCTGGTGGGTGTAGCGGAGTGGCGGTTAATTGCATGTTTCTCTTTTATTAGTGTAAATAGTCTCAAAGCACCTTTTATTTCTCACATGAGGCACTGTTTTCTCTTATGATTTATTACTATGGGTTCAGTGTCATGATTATTTGATTAATATCTTTCTTGCTACCAGACTGAAACCTCAATGAGGTCAGGGATGGCTTCTGGTTTTTCTCTCCCCTGTGCCATGTACAGAGGCTGGCTAATTAAAAGCTGTCAATACTTAAAATATAAAAGCACGAGGAATAAAACAAGGCCCAGTGCATCCCAGGATGTGCTGAGTGACCATCTCAACAACTAAACTTTAGCATTTTAAAAATGAACCTCTAAGGAGCCAATATTAAATGTCCAAAGGGCAGTTTACTTCATCCTTGCAGATAATTACATGCCTAAATTATGAAATAATTAATAACTAATACCATTTATTTAAATTATGATTAACTAGTGGCCCAGTGCATGAAATTCGTGCATGGCGGGGGTTGTTCCTCAGCCCAGCCTGCACCCTCTCCAATCTGGGACCCCTCGAAGGATGTCCTACTGCCGGTTTACAGGGATTGGTCCTAAACCGGCAGTCGGACATTCCTCTCACAATCCGGGACTGCTGGCTCCAGCCGCTCACCTGCCTGCCTGCCTGCCTGATTGCCCCTAACCACTCTGCCTGCCGGCCTGCTCGCTCCCAACTGCCCCCCGCTGCTGGCCTGCTCACCCCAAATGCCCCCCCCCACTAGCCTGATCACCCCAACTGCCTCCCGTGCCAGCCTGCTCATCCCCAACTGCCCCCTCTGATGGCCTGCTCACCCCCACTTTCCCTCCCCAATGGCCTGCTCACCCCCAACTGTCCCCCTGCTGGCCTGCTCACTCCAAACTGCCCCCTTCCCGCTGTCCTGATCACCTCCAACTAAACCCCCAATGACGGCCTGCTCACCCCCAACTGGCCCCCCTGCTGGTCTGCTTACCCCAATGGTCCTGCCCCCCACAAGCCTGATCACCAACAATTGCCATCCCATCCTGGCCTGATCACCCCCTGGCGACCCAAGCTCCCAGCCCCTCCTTTATTTCTTTTTCAGCGCCTCCTTGAGTGGAGGCCAGGGACGGCTGAAAGCAGGTATCTGGGATTTATTTATCTTCTATAATTGAAACTTTGTAGCCTTGAGCAGAGGCCAGGGCCAGCCAGGGTGGGCGGGAAGCTTGGCTTCCTCCATTGCCGGGGGCAACCCAAGCCTCCTGATCGTTCCAACTCCATGGCCACCACCATTTTCGTTGAGATTTATTTATCTTCTATACTTGAAACTTTGTAGCCTTGAGCAGAAGCCAGGGCTGGCTGGAACCAGGTATCTGGGATTTATTTATTTCCTATAAGTGAAACTTTGTAGCCTTGAGCAGAGGCCAAAGCCCGCCAGGGCAGGCGGGAAGCTTGGCTTCCTCCATTGCCAGGGAAACCCAAGCCTCTTGCTTGCTCCAGCTCCGTGGCTGCTGCCATTGTGGTTGGGTTAATTTGCATACTTGCTCCTGATTGGCTGGTGGGCATAGCGGAGTGACAGTCAATTTGAATGTTTATCTTTTATTAGTGTAGATAATATTTTCCCATAATAACTAATTGTGGATTACCATAGTAGAGAATAACAATGGCTATAGAGAAGAGGAAAGAAAGAAAATACAGTTGACCTTTGAGCAACATGGGGTTAAAGGGGCCGACCCTGAACAGTCGAAAATCTGCATGCAATTGTTGACTCTACAGTTGGACCTTTGCAGCTGCAGACTCAACTAACCTTGAATGGAAAACAGTATTTTCAATCCATGGTTGGGAAAGCCCTGGATACAAAGGGGTGACTATATTGCATAAAATCTGCATATAAGTGGACCTACACAGTCCAAACCCCTGTTATTCAAAGGTCAAATATCATTTACATGGAGCATCTAACAAATAAATTGAAGCTCTGCAAACAAAAACAAAACCAAGAACAAAACAGACAACCCCAACAGTGCAGGTCACTTTGCCTACATTTTCCTCAAGGGCATTCAACATAGGAGAGAGACAAGTAGAGCTTGCCTCAGCAGGTTCCAGCAGGGCTCTCACCTGTTGCTTGACTCTTTCATAGGACACAGTCCAGAAATATAAAGTAATTACCTTTAACCTGCTTTTCAACTGAAAATTGAGAAAAAGAAAAGAAAAAGAAGATTTTCCTCAGGACTGTAGGAAAACTGGATCCAATAAGGCCCCTGCCTAAGGAATTTTCAAAGGCAAGTTTGACCATACTCAATGTTCTCATTTTGTCTTGAATTTAAGATCTAACTACTATGCAAGAGTCAGCCTCACTATATTTCCCAAGCAGAAGGTGGTAATTATGAACTAGCCAGTATTTAGGCTGATGTAGGCAGTGCCTTGGGTTAAGGAGGGGGTTGGGTTCTTCCCTTCTAGCAGGATGCAATAAATATCTCATCCTAAGACAGAATCCTGGAACTGGAGCTGAGTCAGGAGCCTGATGGATCTAGCGCCTGGTCTACAGGAGACTTGAGGAGCCCCTCGTTGGCCTCAGGATGGTGGATGTTATGCAAGTTTGATTCAAATTGAGTAAACTTCTTGAGAATTGCAAATGCTACATCCACATACCTTAACTATGAGGGCTGAGAATCAAGACCATCTGTGTCAACATAACTATTTCTTCCAGGATATTCTTGCCCAGGAAGTTAAAGCTGTAAACCAATAAATAACTTCTCTGCTGCAGAAAATTTTTACAGAACAATCTGTCCTGGAAAATAGTTTGCTCACCTGGGAAAACAACTTGCATATCAATGATGATTTACTGCCAGGACTCAAGACCCTTGTCTTATCAACAAATCAACAAACGACAAGTGCTGGCGAGGATGCTGAGAAAAAGGAACCCTCGTGCACTGCTGGTGGGAATGCAGACTGGTGCAGCCACTGTGGAGAACAGTATGGAGTTTCCTCAAAAAACTAAAAATGGAACTCCCATTTGACCCAGTGATCCCACTTCTAGGAATATATCCCAAGAAAACAAACACCAATCAGAAAGGATACATGCACCCCAGTGTTCATGGAAGCACCATTTACCATAGCTAAGATTTGGAAACAGCCTAAGTGCCCATCAGCAGATGAGTGTATTAAAAAACTGTGGTACATCTACACAATGGAATACTACAATATGGTAAAAAGGAAGGAACTCCTACCATTTGCAACAGCATGGATGGACCTGGAGAGCATTATGCTAAGTGAAATAAGTCAGTTGGGAAAAAATAATTATCACATGATCTCACTCATTTATGAAATATAATGAATAACATAAACTGATGAACAAAAACAGATACAGAGACAGAGAAGCATTGATCAGACCGTCAAACCTCAGAGGGAAGGCAGGGGTGGGCGGGGGAAAGGGGAGAGATCAACCAAAGGACTTGCATGCATGCATATAAGCATAACCAATGGACACAGACAGTCGGGGGGCAGGGGTGAGGGCACGAGCAGAGAGATGGTGGGGGCAATGGGGGGGGGAATAGGATACATATGTTATACCTTAATCAATAAAGGGAAAAAAAAGACCCTTGTCTTGCTATACCCACCAATCCCGAACAATGATATCATAAACTTTGCTGAAACCCAATCACTTCTCTGCCTTGTAAAATATAGCTAGAAGGACATGGATTGAGACCTATACACCCTTTCCATACACCTCCTGACCTCCCCTGACTTAGACCCAACAGGACTATGTCCTGACCCTGTCCTCCCTTATCGCAGTCAGCTTACTGACCTTAGCTTTCTTTTATCAACAGGCTCTTCCAATGGATTATATGGAGTCTCTAACTGACACAATAAATCAGGTTTGGTCTCTTGGAAGCAGAATGCATTTAAATGAGAGTTAATATATACTTACAACCCATTAGGGTGGGAAATCTAGTAAAATTGTCAGTTTTCCTCTAATAAAGTTAAGAGGCCTCTATACCATTTCTTCTATTGAGGAAAGATCTGGTGTTTGAACACCTGCCTATGACAGATTTCAAATGCAAACTTTACCTTCATTTTTCTACTCTTTCACATGATTCTGTATTTTCCAAATGTTCTACAATTATGATGCTTTATTTTGAAGGTGGGCAGAAGGACACAGAGCAAAAGCCATAAGAAGGGAATTAACTTTCAAGTGTAAATTAGGAATGACCACCAAGTCTTAATTTAAAACACATACACACAGAGAGAATAGAAAACATCCATTTAGAGTCTCATCTGTTTAAGCTAGCAAGTCATTGTATGGCACCGACCTCAGTATGCATATGGAGAAGTTGTACAGTTGTAATCATGCTGCCTTGGTTCACCCTTGTCTGACCATAAGAGACCTCTGGGGAGTTTGATAAAATACACCGGTAAATAACATTCCGTCTCTGCTTGTTGTTGTTCTTTTTTTTTTTTAAGTGAGCATTAAGCGATTCATACAATCAAGCAAAGTGTAAAACCCAGGACCAACAGCACTGACTCACTGGAATGCAAAGTCCAGCTTCCATTGTAAAACCATCCCACTAAAAACTGGGCGGCTGGCCACTAAAGATCACCTCAACTGTCTTCCACAGGGTGGCATCTCTTGGTGCCTGGGTTCTGGGCCTGTCCCGAAGCTCACAAAAATCCCAACTACTGTCAAACCTGGTAACAGCTTGCAGCTGGGCTCAGGCACGCTCCTCCAGCCAGAACTGGCTCAGAGAGCAGGCTTCCCCTGCAGCTTGCCGGGCCACTGGAGAGCCTGCAGCTCCCCACGCAGCCCGGCAAAGGGAGCAAGCTGCAGCTTAGCGATCTCAATCAAGGCTTCCTTTACCTTAAAGAAACTTCCTCGCTTGTCCGGGCTGCGGGTACCCATGGTCCAGGATGACATTTCCTCCGGCGAGGCTCTACTGCACGCAGGGGACTCCTGGAGGTAGAGACATTTTTAATGGTTAGTCCAGCCTGTAGGAAATTCCTTTCTAAGCCACAGAACACTCACAACAACAGTCCTGCCAAGATCTTTTTCCATCAACAACATAGTGCCATTTATTTCCCACCAAAGCCCTTCCATCTCCTTTCAGGCTGGTTTCCTGCCTCCAACAGCACAGTTCTTAGACTCGGCCCCACCTCACTGGCCCGCCTCCCCCGTTTCCAGCTGACGCAGAAGGTCTCTGGGACTACAGAACGCATAATGATGGCTTTGTGTTTGCTTGACCTCACGCACAAATAGTAAAGGCACCAATATTAGATGTCACTGTACTCTGCCCCAAAGCTTATGGACTTAATGTGGCTGATCACAGAGGGGCAGCAGAAGAACAAGGCTGTGCACATCCCAAGAAACCCTGCTGGGATGGGATAGAGTCATCCTTAGTTCTACTAACCCTCTTCCCAAGGCAAGGTCAACAGAAGGGCACTGGGAATAAGTCCTTCTATTTTCTCCTTAGACATCAAAGATTGAGATGAAATTCCATGTCCCTGTTTACCTAGGTTAACTTGTGTAAGCAACAGATGTAAACAGCATCATAATAACCTAAGGTGGGGGTGTCCTTTGGTCCATGGAGGGAAATTTAAAGGCGTGATATGATTCTGAATCATAACCCTGGCTATGTGAGCTTGGAATTTCCCTTATCTGAGCATTAAAACCCAATACGCTTTCCTCTCGGTCACAAAGCCTTCAATGTCCACTTGTAAGTAAAGCACACACACACCCAGGCAGCTGGCCCCATGCTGGCCAGTGTGCATTGAGACCCGGGGAGCGTCCCCAAATCTTCCTTGCCCAGTGAGGCTGGACCTGCAGCAATTATAAAACCGCCCTCCCGCTCAGGATCCTGCTTGCTCACAAGGTTTGTAGCTGGTCCGAACCACAAGCCACAGGTGGAGGACCATAAAGAAAGTGTGATTCAGTAAAAACATCTCTTGCGACATTAAGCTATAAAAAGGGGTTCAGCCATGGAGATGGAGTGGGAGACACTGAAGCCATGGTCGTGCTGCCCGTTTGCTGAGGCTATTTCATTATTAGCTGGGGAACGGAGAGCCAGCAGCAACAAGGGAATATTTCAACAAGCAGAAGAGCAGAATTCCTTTGCAGAGAACTGCGTCCCTGTGAGTGAGCGATGCTCTTCGGAGAGAGGCTCATTTCGGCCTCACGCCTGGCCTCTCGGTCCACATCCAGAGTGCGCTGCAACCTGTGGGACTCCATCCAGGAAAAATTAAGAATGTAGTGCACACCCACCCTACCTTCCAGAATGTTCACCTATTTTAGTCAATTCTCCATCGCTCGGTCACTTTAAAGGTTCGGAGGTGTCTTACCCGTGTTTCTTTCCACTTGCAATCCCGCTGGATGTAGGCCAGTTTCCTTAGACGGGTGGCAAGCTCCCCCCTGCCATTCTGCTGACTCCAGAGGTTCAGGTCCTCAGGCTCAGCAATTTACTGGAGCCCCGGCCCCACAGCCTTTGAAGTCCATCACTGATTAACAAAGTCCACAGACTGGAGCGACTCCAGAAAGAAAACAGTGCCATGTTCAGAACTAAGAGTGGAATGGGGACCACGCTGTAACCGCTTCGACCCAGAAGCACACAAATACGAAAGTAGACTTCTTGAAACCAAGCCGAATGGCTGTAATTCCTTTCCTTTCAGACGTTTTCTCAGCAAGAGACCTGACATGGCACAGCAGTTAAGGAACGGCTCTGTGAGAGCCAAGACTTCATTCCTCAGCCAGACCTGCGTTTCTCTGTTCTGTTCAGAAATTTCCTGTATGCAAGCCCTTTCTGATGCGCCAGCCAGGCAGGGGATTTTGCCTATAGCAACAGAGCAGTTTGGATTCCAGAAGTTTATAGTTCAGGAAGCTGCCCAAAGAATGCGTGCCTGCACTTCAGCTTCAGCAGTCCTCAATGAAACCTCCACTCTGGCCTCCGCGCACAGCAGGCAGATCCATCACGTTTCTTTAAGGAGATGAAGGTCGCATCCACCCCTTCCTCCCAAGGCTATGCCAGCATGGAGATGCCAGCAGGTGATAAGAACAGGCTGCCTAGTGCCACGGAAGGTCCTTCCCACAGAAGGAAATCCAAGGGGACTACACATCACAGATTATGCTAATTGTTCAAAATAAAGTTCTTAAAAGCCCCAAAGAAGTTTTGGATTACCATCTTTCCTGTTGTAGCAATAGTTTCCTTCCCAAACCATAACCTCTGACACCTTGGCTCAATATGGGCAGAAATTTAATAGAATTTAAAACGATTACTTCTTCCCATTCCTGTTTAGCCCTCCCCCACCCCCCAGCTGGTTCCCCCAGGGTTTACACCAGTAGTTTCATCCTAAAACCACCCCAGTATCAGGCCAGACTAAGAAACAGAAAAATGTACCGTAGTTCGTTCGAGAGGCTGCAAAATTCCTCCCAAGTTAGCGGTGGGAGCGGCTGCTTTACCGGTTTCCCTGAAGTGGTAAAGTGGATTCTTGACACATCAGCCCAATGCATCCAATGGATCATTCCAGATGCTAGCTAAAAGCTAGCAAAAAAAAGTCCTAATGGGACTAAAGGACACTGCAAACATTTTGAAGCTGCCAAGCCTCTTCAATAACACCACTGAAGGAATGTAAGCGAGCTGGTTGCATCAGTTGCTAAAGGACAAAGGCAGGAAGTGATTCTACCTCCCTCTCCAGAAACACCAGGCTCTGCAGTCTGAGACCTCGCTGTGGCTTTGCAGGTGCCCCAAGAGCTACTGCTGAGGTGAAGGTCTGTCCTAAAATCTCAGCATAAAGGACTCGCTGAGTCACCTGGCCAGGCTCCAGGCGGCCCTGACTGCCTCTGAGCAAGACCGTCCAAGGCTGACGCTTCAGCCCATTCTATAGAGAGCCCCGGAGGATAGGCGCCGAGGCTCCGAGGCTCTGCTGCCTGGACCTTGGCTGCGGGCTGGCGGGCGGGGCTAGGAACACTGAGTGCCCACTTTCCAATTTGCTGATCAATGGAGCTGAGTTGAGTCGTGGGCACTCTTCCAGCTTTTGCTCTTCCTGGTCACTGGCCAGATCTTGGAGAGATAGAGGGTCTGAGTTGTGTCCTCATCCTTCCTTCCTCTCTCCTTCCCTCCCTTCCCCCCTTGATTTATTTAGTCCAACTCCCTTCCTATTTTATTTACCCCAGATCACAAGTGCAAACCCACGGGAGAAGCAGCCCTAACTTACCCTGGCATTCATTACTTCCAAGTTCAACTTAAAAAGAAATGTGGCTTAGTCAAGTCATCTCCAACCGAGTTGCCACAAAAGCTTTCTCATCACTACCTTTTTCCTTCTTTCTAGCAAGACAAAGTGAACTTTGGTTCTTAGTAAACAAGCTATCTTTATTATAATTACATTACAGGCAAATTACTGAAGTAGGAGAAAGTGACTCACCCCTGGGGACCTGTCAGGTCAAGGCCAATCCCAAGAAATACACTTCACCTTCTCGCCGGTTGACGGCAGGTCTTCCTTCTTAAATGTTTTTTTGTCTTTACTAAGAGGCAGAAGCAAGTGGGGCGTCTCTGTGTCTGGATCCAGGGCATGTCTCTGAATATTTTCATAATGTTCTATGTACCACAGCTTTTAGAAGTTGAACAGAAAAACTCTATTCCAGGCTCTGGTTTGACAATTCATGTTATGTGCATTTTTACATTTTTTTTTTAAGTATCTTGCATCGCTATCCAGCACTGATTTTTCAAACTTTTTTTAATTAAGGAAAAACAAAAACAGATCATGAAAACTCTTCAATCAAAAAGAGAAACTAATTTGTGCGAAGAAATCAGAAGCAAAGAATTGTATTCCCAGTCCTCTCACTCACCAGCTGTGTTTTTAAAAAGAATTACAAACAATGCCCCTGCACCCTGATTTCTCCAATAACCAAGAATAGTAATTTCAGTCGAAATGTACACTTCTTAGAGGTTGAATCTGCTTCTCTACTCTTTCTTTTAAAATTTATCTTTAGAGTTGAAAGTATTACAGATGTCCCCCTTCCCCCCCGCATTCACCCCCTCCACCCCACCCCTTCCCATCCCCAGTATTCTTCTTTTTTTAAGAAAGTGCTCAGAGGGCCCTGGCTGGTTTGGCTCAGTGGATAGAGCATCGGCCTGCGGACTCAAGGGTCCCGGGTTCGATTCCGGTCAAGGGCATGTACCTTGGTTGCAGGCACATACCCAGTAGGGAGTGTGCAGGAGGCAGCTGATCAATGTTTCTCTCTCATCGATGTTTCTAACTCTCTATCGCTCTCCCTTCCTCTCTGTAAAAAAAAAAAAAATCAATAAAATATATTTTAAAAGTAAAATAAAATTAAATTAAATTAAAAAAAGGAAGTGCTCAGAGGTGAAACTGTGCATGTCTGCTATTGACAGGATTGGCCTGTGAATGGGGCTAATTCTGGTGGAGGTTTATCCCTTCCTTCCTTGAAAAACTTGTGTCTCAGAGACGTTCACCTCAACAATGTGGTAGCAGCTCAGCGGTGCCCAGGTACCGAGGGGTGGACACTGCCACCGAGGGCAGTGAGCACAGCACTGGACAATAGGTGGGCAGTTCTGCTGGCTAGAAATTCCTTCTTTTCTTGGATGGGAAACTGCCTCTCTTCTCTTACCTCCCAATGCCCTCATTCTACCCCTTGGTACAGAGGTGGTCCCTCTTTCACATCCCAGCAGACGTCCCTATTCCTCCCTTGAGTGGCAGCTTCTGAGCGTGGCACTGGCCTCAGGGTGGTGCCCTCGGCCCATCAGGAACGGGGTTAACAAGGAAGGGGGGGGGGGCTGCTACCTTGAAAGCATCCTCGTTTGGCATTTCAGAAGTGTGTGTCATTTCAAACTCTCTCACTTGTAAGCTCCAGGTGGTAAGTGGTCACACACCCTGCACATGTGACTTCAGGCATACAATGAAGACGCTTCATAAGCCATATTGGCTCTTTTGACCCAAAGCACAACCTGGACAGGAAGCTACACACTTCTTCCTCAGGGTCTACTTGTTGACCCGTGAGCACTTGAGTTTAGAGCTCAAGTGTTCTAAGGCCCCCTGGCTATGATGTCAAAAGGGTCTATATTGGTGGTTAATTTGTGAGGGACTCTAGGAATAGTTTATTACCCAAGGTGTATTTTACATGGAGCACGTCTCAGTTCAGACTAGCCACATTTCAAGTGCTCAGTAGCTACATGTGGCTGGTGGCTGCTATATTGGACAGCAAAGGTTTATATTGAGTCTAAACCTCCTCCCTTTACAGATGGAGAAACTGAAGCCCCGGAGGCTGACGTGCCAGGGCTGGGTAGTTTATGGCAGGGATGAGAATCAAACCTGGCTTGGCTCTCTCCTGTGGAACCCCCACCCTCATGGCCTCCTGAGGGTCCCACTCCGATCCTTTCCTCCTTTTCCAGGGAGAGCTCCCAGGAAACCCCTGCTGAGCTGCGTACCAGAGGCATTTGGCGCACATGGTGCAAGACATGCCTGTGTATCCAAAAAAGGCCACCCACTCCTCCAGAGAGTCACTGTTCCCACGGCCTCTTTATTAATATTTTTTGTTTGGTTAACCAACAGCCTATGTCGTTAATGGAGCAAAGAATAAGAACATACACAAAGTCTAAATGGCTACATAAATATGTCCTGTTTAAGAGGGAAGATCTCATGCTAAGTGTTCTTACCACAATAAATAAAATAAAATAAAAATGTCCTAGGCTAAAATGTCATGACAACCACCTCTATGAGGAAAAAAAAAAGGGGTATCATCTATACTAATAAAGGGGTAATATGCTAATTAGACAAGATAGAGCAGACATCTTCCGGATATCCTTCCAGACAAAGCCATGGTGGTGGGGGCCAAGGCAGAGGCTGTTAGGGGCGATCAGGCCAGTAGGGAAGAGGAGTTAGGGGCGATCAGGCCAGCAGGGGAGAGCAGTTACCGGTGATCAGGCAGGCAGGCAGGCAGGCAGGCAGAGGTGGTTAAGGGTGGTCAGGCAGGCAGTGGGGTTAGGGGCAATCAGGCAAGCAGGCAGAATGGTTAGGGGTGATCAGGCAGGCAGGCAGGTGAGTGGTTAGGAGCCAAAGGTCCTGGATTGGAGAGGGTGCAGGCCCGGCTGAGACACCCCCCCCCCCCCAATGCACAAATTTCTTGCACCGGGCCTCTAGTTCCTATATAATAAACTAGCTTCCTAGGGCATATGTTGCCTGGAATTTCATGCACTAATTTGCTACTTTTTCCTTCATTTTTAGTCCTGCCTTTTAATATGTTCCTATCTTTCCAAACTTTCCACTTCACCATTAGGATATTTACCCACCCCTTTAGTCAGGAATATGCTGAAAAATGTTTTACAGCTGGTTCTGGAGAGTAAAAGCCCAAAATTTTAGCATCTGCCTATTTTGTGGTGTAAATACTCCCATCATGGGCAATTTCAAATTACCGAGGTGACATCAACGGGCTTGCAAAGTTTATGAAAATGTATCAGTCAGCTCTAGTGAGCAGGGAGAATGGACTCCAGCTCACCACTGCATTTCATTCACCCATTCTAAACCACAAGGTCTCTGAAGAGGTTGCTTTTATTTGATTCTTCATACACTGAAGTAATAAAAGATAATAAAAGCAAGAAACTAGATCTCAAGACCAAAACCAGTACTTTATTCATGAAACCACATTGTTTGTCCCCACTAAGATGTGAAATATTTCTGGCTAGCATCTTAACCAAGTTAGATGACGCCATCAGGGCAACTGTAAGGAAGCAGTATATTGTCTGTTACTTCGGACTTAGTAGGCTCCATTTCATTAGAAGCTGAAGAGAATAAAAGATCCTCCTTTAGCCAACCAGACATTGGGGATCCTATATGCCTTACCAGAGAAGTATCTCCAATGCCTTACACAGTACCTATGCATATGTACTCAATGAAAGTTGATTGGATAAGTAAGTGTATGAGATTTTACAGAGAAGTCATCTAGGTTAAAAGCAGTTTTTGTTTTGTTTGTTTTTTAATTCTTTATCATTTAAAGTATTACATAAGTCTCCTTCCTCCCCCCTCCCCCCCATTGAACTCTCCCGGGCCATTCCAATCCCCTAGCACATGCCCTCACCCCCACTACTGTCTGTGTCTATTGGTTATGCTCATATGCATGCATACAAGTCCTTTGGTTGATCTCTTACCCTCTCCCTCCCCTGCCTTCTCTCTGAGGTTGGACAGTCTGTTCGATGCTTCTATGTCTCTGGCTCTATTTTTGTTCATCAGTTTATGTTGTTCATTATATTCCACAAATGAGTGCGATCAAGTGATATTTATCTTTCTCCAACTGGCTTATTTTGCTTAGTATAATGCTCTCCAGATCTATCCATGCTGTTGCAAATGGTAAGAGTTCCTTCTTTTTTTACAGCAGCGTAGTATTCCATTAAGGAATGGTTTTTAAGGAATGGCTTCCTCAAAGCACCGGATGACAGAAAGAACCAGAGCTTCAAGAATGACAAAATAAGATCAAATACCAGAAACACATATACCATGCTGGGAAAACATTTCTTATACTACTTTGAAATACATGTTCTCTCGGTGGCTGGATTTTCCCTATTGAGTCTGTGATCTGGAGGCCTTTCCTTTCTCTATAGCACACAGACCCACTTTGTTCTCTACAAGTCTGTAGCTGTCATGTTTCTCAGTCTTTCATTTATGCACAAATCAGAATTCTAGAAAGGTTTTCAGGTGTGTTTCCAAGCCATCACATTTTCATCAGCGACCACAAAACAAAAAAATCCATCAGACAGATGCAAAACTCCCAATGAAATATAGCTGGCCGAGCAAATGGACTTTGTGTGTTTGTGCATGTGCTTGCATCTGTGTATTATGGGGATAGACAGAGCCTTAAAATTCCCATTCCTGCTCGTAAGAAGTGGGCTGGAGAACAATGAAATGGTTGGGCCTCCTCTGAAGAACACCTCCTTCTAAGCTGCAGGTTCCATGTGGGACAGTCAGTAAAACCACATGATCCAATATCAAAATAGCAAAATGCAATACCTTCTATAAGTAGTAAATGCCCTATTAACATGCATTATTATCTTGCAGCCAGAACCCATAAATTATCAAGGGAGATGCATTAAGAAAGAAACAGTTGATCTCCAAGATACTTGAATACCTTATGTGTCCACAGAAGAGTCAGAGAGACCCACACAGCTCACTGAGGCTTTCAGGGATATCTGCTGCCATCACCAAAAAGGTGGGTTTTGTGACCAAAAGTTGTGCCTCGGGAGTTCAGGCATGTTTAAAAATTGCTCTTTGTTAACCAATAGCATTCATATCTTTTCCTGGGAGAGTCAAGTATATATGATTGGGGTATTTCACATATCAATTTTGTGCAAGCTACAACTAACCAAATAGTTTCTGCAAGACTCTGCAGATTCTCTTTGACTCGGTGTTTTCCTCTTTGTCTGCCTGCCCCCTCCTATCCTCCGGGGCAGGTGTCTGACACACAGTTATGGCAGGGAGGCCAGACAGGGAAGGCACCATTAGGATCAAGGCCAAGGAGCAGGGGAGGCAGCAGGGCCAGCCCTTTTCCACCAGGAATATCTAAGGGTGAGTATAAACTCACATCTGAGGGAGACTGCTCAGGTCATAAAGATAGCCGTGGGGTGAGACTTCTGAAAAAAGAAGGGCAAAGACATATGGTCAATGGGTCCATAGATGGATGGTCTGAGTGGACAGGGGGACTTGACCTCTCTGGGCTCTCCTGCCTCCCAAGGGAATGCTGGAGGGACACTGATATTTTCACGGCCTGGAGCAAGAAGACAAAGGGAGGCTCTGGCTATCAGCTGTGGGCGAAAGGGGCCACATTGCTAACCTGACAAGCTCAGGGAGGACCTGCATGGCAGTCTTGCAAACTCAGAGACCTAAAGTCACCACAAAGGATGGTCTGAAATTAAACTTTAACTAAAAGCAGTTATGGTGGATAGTTATATCCTAGGCTGGTATCTTCACTGACAAGGTCAACCTTTACCTTAACTGAGCCTATCTGTCTTTTTGCATCTTAACATAGCCTTTGAAATGTCTGGGAAACTTGTAACTTCCCTTTTTCTGGACCCCTTGGGGTACAACCTAATGTGCTGGGGGCCAGGACAGATACCACAAATTCTTTCTTTATTATATTATTCCTGCATCCACCTAAGTATGTGTCTATCATTTTACTTTTTATCCAATCCCGGAAGTTTCCCCTCTTTGCTTTCTCCTGCCTCTCTAGTCTGTCACCAGTGGATTTCATGTAACCCACCTATGTCCCTTTCCTTTGATTGTAATGTATAAATACAGATGTAACCCGCCATTCTCTGGAGCATTATCTCAATTCATTGAGGTTCTGCTTCCCAGCATATGTCGACAGTTTGGCTCAAATAAACTCAAAAAATTCTTTACAGGTTTCAATGGTTTTTTACATTAACATTACTTGGTGTAGTCGGCAGGATTCCAAAGAGGCTCACCCAGGACCATCCCTTGGACTTGGACTTGGTGCTAGGATCCAGCAAACGGCCCATTGAGCCTGCTGGTTCTCCACCCATTTTGTGAACTTGTGTGAGTCGTCTCTTTGATCCAGGACCTTCCCTTGCTTGGTAGAGGGTCTGACTTTATTTGAACTGTGTTTTAAAATCCTCGAGGTGGAACCAGGGTTGACAGAACCCAGGTTAAGGGTTGACAGGACCCAGGCTAAGGTGGGAGTGGAGGAAAAAAGAAGTGTGGCTGGTTTTGATTTTGGCTTTTCAATTGGAATTGGTGAGAATATGAGCAAAAATAACCTTTGCCATATAAATGAGCTGAACTCATTCAGCTCTGTAGACAAAGGGGCACATCCTCCCTCTGGTCCGATTCTGGGGTGTTCTTAGGTGACTAAGAATCTTTGTGGAAGTGTTGGAAATGCAGGAGCCCCATAGGGAAGTCCCAACGCAACGGTAATTAACTAAATGGCTCATATAGGGGGCCCCCATAAGGCTTGGTCTGCCGTGCCCCAAACCTGTCCTGTGGTTTTAGACAGCCAGGAGAGAAACTGAGGCCACATTTGACCCACTACATAACATGTCTAGAAAGTTTGCTCAGACTACAGATATCCAAAAATAAAAAAAAATTAACATGGGAAATTGTGCCTCCAAGGCCAGAAGCTCCCAAAACCCCAGCCCTCATTTAATACTCCTGATAGGAAGCCTTTACTTGCAAGTACTTTACAGAAATGGGAAGATTTAACCAGAAAATATTAACAGAGAAATGACCAAAATGCAGTTTGTTTTGGGTACCTACATTAATATTTTGCATGCAGAAATTAGAAAATGCCGGCTCTGAAATTAAACTGAATGACTATATGGGAAGCTTATCTTGATTTGGAAATTAGAAGCTTCTAAGGAAAAGCATAAAAAAAAATTCTTCCAAAAAGATAGAAATTAATAAAAAGTTTTAGAGACTGTCTCAGAACTATTCTGAAGTTAAAAAATGCCTACACCCCATTTTCCCTTCTGTAGGAAGCGTGCCTCTGATTTATCTCCATAGAAAAGAAATAGTAGGTGGCCAGGCCATTATTGAATTTCCCCAGAGCAAACAGGAGTGGGGGTTGGAAAACATGTGGCCAATGGCACATGTTCTAGGAAGACTCCGCCAGACAAAGGGAGGTAGAAGCAACATTTTTTAAATAGTCCATTGGGAGGATGCTGAGGTTCTAGAGAGGGGCAGTTCCCGAACTAGGGACAAAAGACATTGCTTTGATAATTTTTAATGCCGGACATTCTCTGGTGTAAACTTTAGTGTATCCTGCGCACCTGTATAAGAGTGTTGTTTTGTGTCCCTTTGTTTAATTTGTTTAAAGAGGAGGCAAGTCCAGCTTTGGGGAAGCCCAGTTATGTGTGGTGAGGTTGAAAGCATAAAAGAGATTGCAGGAACATCCCAGCAGCTGCCAAGAATTCTTAATCTTGGGGGCTCTTCTTGCTCTCTCTCTCTCAGGGTTCAGCCACCAGAAACAGCTAGTGAAATTTCTGTCTGTGTGTCTGCAATGTAATTTTCGCTTTCTATCTTTTAGGAATTTTGGTTTGCTCTTCCCTTGTTTATGAATATAGGGACAAAGATTACATGGGGAAGTAGGGATTACAGGCATGGGGAGTAAACTATACAGGCTGGGTTGGGCAACAAGGTTAATGCTTCCATAATAATGTACAGTTTTTTAATAAGAATGGACCGCATTCCAAGGTTGAGTCCAAGGTCCTAGGGGCATATGACTCCCAGCCACGTTAGTACATCCTTTCTTTGAACAAAAAGGGCAATCATGGTTAACAGCATAATTAATATTTCCCATAACCACAACTAGTCCCCCACGTTCTATTTTTCCCCCATAACACTGGGAGGAACAGATCTATAGAAGTACCCTATTGCAGTGAAGTGGGAGGGGACACTCCTGTTTTATAAAGGAAAGTAAAATAGTACTTTCACATTAAAGCCACTGAAGGCTGCTGAGTTATCCCTGTTATAAAATTGGTCAAGAAAATGCTTTAGGTAATAATTGGCTTCAAAATCTCAAAGTTGTTAAGGCAAATATATATATATATATATATATATATATAAAATAAAAAGTATATGATAAAAAATCTTTTTCAGCAGTAATTATATATGCCTAAACATAGTTTTCCAAAGACTTTAAACTTTGAAGTTTGCTGAATTAAATAATAAAAATTATTAAATATCTAGGTATTTTGAAATAACAGAATACTGAAATATCAATCTGAGTTTGCCTCATATGAAAAATCTAGAGGATAAATTTAAATCTATTAATTAAGTCTTGTATTTTATTTGAAATATATCCTTAAAAATGTGAAAATATTACTAATCTGAGAAATGCTAGGTATTCAACTTGCCACCTAAATATTTGAGGCTTCTAGGAGTTAAAAGTTCAAACTAAGTTGGGAGAAATTATATGGTTGTGATAATAAAATGCATAAAGTATGGAAATTCATTTTTGAGGAAAATAATTCTTATGTTGTCTCTGGAAAAATTAGTTCAAACTATATTATAGTCTTTATGTTTATGTGTGTCTGTGTATTACATGTGGTAAAATTTCAACCTAGGATATACTATTTTATTGGCCTGAAAAAAAAAAGGGATTAATTCTATAGTCCAAACCAAATTTTTAATATTAAAACCGGTTTAAACTTAATTGATGTCTTTTAGAATAATTACAAAGAATGTGTAATATAATCTTTGGATTGTGTATATTTGACAGTCTTTCCAAGGTAATTTCAAGACTTTAACCAAAAAATAGCTTTGGGATATTCCAAGGGCCCTGGAATGACTCAAAGATTTATTCTCTCTTCTTAAAAGAAGTATTTTTGAACTAAATTAGGCCGATTTAATATACTTGACATGACATGGGAAGCTTTGTCAAATAAAAATTAGTAACTATGTTCTAATTATATACATATATTTTATATGTATATAATTAAAATGAATGTTTAAAATGAATGTTATAGGAATTTCTGTCTGCTTCAGAAAGGAACTTGCAGCAAAGATATCAGAGCCAAGTTCAAACAGGAAACTTTCAGGGGGTAGCATGTGTCCAGTCAGGGACACCAGGCAAGCCAAGAGTGATGATTCTCTGTGGAGGCGTCTGCCAGTGATACTCTGGGTATTTGCGTTTCACATATTGGGAGTTTATGAATTATTTTCAATGCTCAATACACTGCTTGCAATAAGCCATATGCCTCATTTTAAAATCTTACATATTATGTATTCTTACTGGAGGCCTGGTGCATGAAAATTTGTCCCCTCAGCCCAGCCTGTACCCTCTCACAGTCCAGGAGCCTTCGGGGGATGTCCACCTGCCAGCTTAGGCCCATTCCCAGGGTGATAGGGCCTAAGCTGGCAGTCAGACATCCTTCTGGCAGCCCAGGAGCCCTTGGGGGATGTCTGACTGTGGCTTAGGCCCGCTCCCTGAGTGGGGGTTGGGGTGGGCCTAAGCCGCAGCCGGACATCCTTAGCACTGCTGCAGAGGCAGGAAAGGCTCCTGCCACCGCCGCTGTGCTCGAAGCTGTCAGCCTGGCTTGTGGCTGAGCAGAGCTCCCCTGTGGAAGTGCACAGACCACCAGGGGCAGCTCCTGTGTTGAGTGTCTTCCCCCTGATGGTCAATGCATGTCATAGCAACAGGTCATTCCCAGTTGTTTTGCTGTTAGGTCAATTTGCATATTATCCTTTTATTATATAGGATATGCTGAAATTATAATTGAATCTAAAAGTATACAAATTTTATATTATTCTCTATGCCATTTTACAGGAATTATTATTTACCAAGAAATTGTTGTCTTGGAATGTTATATTTTATAGAAAAGCGAAGTGTTTTTTTTAAAAATCAAATCTATAACCATGCCACTTTTAAATTTTGTCATTAATGGACAGGTTTACTCTGATGCATTTGTAGGTATATGTTTAAAAAAACACACCATGAAAAGGACTCTGACTTACTCTAAATTGCAGGCTTCTAAGCAGGTCATATCTTTGAACTGGATGAAAATTTATAGAACTTCAAGAAATAACTGAATTAAAAAAAAAACTAGTGGCAAATAATCAGAATAAACAAAAATAACTATGGGACTAAATGAATTGAGAATAATTATTATGACTCTATTTAAAATATTGTTGACTTTTAAATCTTTTGTTTCCCAAATATAAGGAAAGTAAAAAGCAGACATTCTGCATTGTAGGAACTAACAAATTAGTAACATTCATTTCATAGTACTCCCAGGAGACAAAAATTCAAAGACTATGATAACTCTGACATTTTTGTCTATTGGGAAATACATTAATGAAAGACTCTCTCCAACAGTGTTAAAGGGACCTTACCTTGTCAGGTACCTAACCACGAATAGACATCTGCCCCTGTCTCTGACACTCACCTTCATCCCAAGGATGAGAAGCCACCAACTACAAATGATATAGACAGCCATCCCAAGACATCAACAAGGCCTGTGTGCTCACAAATTGATGCTGCTCAAACCTTGTTCTTTATCACCTAATTGTTGCTGATTGAATGTATATAAAAATAATTTTTATACTGCAATTATCCTCCTAATGGTTTTCTAGTGGAAACAATATCTGTCTCTCTAAACCCCTTTTCCTATTAGACATGAAAAAATTTCCACCCACTAAACAGTGATATTTTGATTGTTACCTATGATAATGAAGTTAATGTTTTGGGGTTTTTTTTTTTTTGGCCACACACTGGTGGTCTTCTACTATCAATTTAAGCTTTGGTACATTTTTTAGGCTATATCTATTATAAAGGACCTACCTTGGACAAACCTTTCCAAGAACACTTCCCTAATAATTCCCCTGGTGGAATAATATATAAATCTAATCTAAATGAGTATTTTAGATGAATATTGTCTAAATTTAGGAATGGGTAAAATTAACTGCCTAGAAGAAAAATTAGAACTTCTGGATAATAGCAAATACTTGTTTCCCCTCAGATCCCTCCTTATCTAATAATAGACATTTTCTATTCCTAATCAATGTTACTGGTTTATTATTGTTACTTATATTCCTGGTATGTAAATGTTATACTAGATGCAGAAAAACAAAACTTAACAAACAGCAAAAAGACTCAAATCATGGTGGCTCAAAAATTAGAAATGATCCAGAATACTTTTTAACAAGGACATATAGGATCTGACTGCCTCCTATTTACCTGCCCTTTTTGAATAATAATAATTCGACCTTAAATGCCATCTAAGGTTATGGTCCTGCCCTATCCCCAGAGGTCCATCTGTTAAGCAAAACATGCTGACACCAAGACATCCTTCCTAGCACTGTGGGACTCCATTATCCAACCCAAAGGTTGGTCATCAATGCATCCTTTGGATTGATTTATGACCAAAAGGGGGATGTGTGGACGAAAGCGGCCACATGCTAACCTGACAAGCTCAGGGAAGGCCTGCATAGCATTCTTGCAAACTCAGAGACCTACAGTAACCACAAAAAAGGGTCTGAAATTAAACTTTAACTAAAAGCAGTTATGGTGGGTAATTACATCCTAGCCAGTATCTTCACTGACAAGGTCAACCTTTACCTTAACTGAGCCTATCTGTTTTTTGTGGGTTTTTTTGTTGTTTTTTTTTCATCTATAATAACATATCCTTTGAAATGTCTGGGTAACTTGTAACTTCCCTTTTTCTGGACCCCTTGGGGTACAACCTAATGTGCTGGGCGCAAGGACAGATACAACAAATTCCTTCATTACCATGTTAATTATTCCTGTACCCACCTAAGTATGTGTCTATCATGTTACTTTTTATCCAATCTCAGAAGTTTCCCCGCTTTGCTTTCTCGCACCTCTCTAGTCTATCACCAATGGATTTCATGTAACCCACCTACGTCCCTTTCCTTTGATTGCAATGTATAAATACAGATGTAACCAGCCATTCTCTGGAGCATTATCTCAATTCTTTGAGTTTCTGCTTCCTGGCATATGTGGACAGTTTGGCTCAAATAAACTCACAAAATTCCTTACAAGTTTCAATGTTTTTTGTACGTTAACAGAGATGTTAACTAAATATGTTCTAGTCTCCTACTATGACAAACGTACCTTCATAAGGAACTGGGAGGCCCAATTTCAATTTAAAATGTTCAGACTCTTCAGTGTTCTGTGCTGGACTCGTCCGAGTTCTGATTCTGAACCTGCCCCACGGCTTCACCCTTCTCTTCTCTCCAGCAGCTTTCCTGTCCAAGCACTCCCTCCCAAACCTTCCAGCCTGTGTAGGCAGGGCAAGCAGGTTTGGACATGTAGGCAGATTCCAAAGTGTGTGACTTTGGAGCGAGATGGGGAGGAGAACATGGGGTCCAGGTTGGCACAACCCTTGGCCCACTGACTTCTCTTTCCATGAGAGAGTTGACGCTGAAATGGGACAAAGTCCATAGCCTAGGCAGAGGTTCCTCTTACCCAGATCTTAGGGTGCTACTGGGTGAGCAGGCTGAATTATCTTAGGGCTCACGAGAGAATGGACAGCATTTCCACCACCGCTTTTGTTCTTCTCCCAGCCTCATCAATCCTGCTTTGCATGAGTGTAAGGTTTAGTCTCTAGAGGCCCTGATTACACTCCTATGGCACTTGGAGAAAACAGATGGCCTGTAGTCAACAGTCCTAAGGCATCCTAATTTTGTTATTGCTCTTCATTCCAGTTTAAGAGGTCATGCTCTCTCCTTTAAAGCACCCTAGCTACTGTGCCCCTCCCTCGACCTCCTCTCCTGCTTTGGCTATTCTAAAACACCACAGCCACCTTCAGTATGGATCCACCCTCTTAGACCTCCTCCTCCAATCCTCTCTTAATCCTAAACCAGCTGCTTTTCCCTCCCAGCATCCTCCTCATCTTGGAGAGCAAAACACACCCAGAAAGCACCGAGCCCCATGTCTGAGATCAAGCCCCTCATATGCACACTTGCTTTGGGTGACCCTCTTTTGTGACCCTCTAATATTAGTTTCTATTGACCTAGAGCAGTGGTCAACAAACTCATTAGTCAACAGAGTGGCAAACCACGGCTTGCGAGCTGCATGTGGCTCGCGAGCCGCAGTTTGCCGACCACGGACCTAGAGGTACTGCAGACAATACAAAAGCAGACCGCATGTCTGAGCCTCACCCTCAAATGATTATCTTGCAAAAACAACGCCCCCCCCCCCCTCTTTGGGTGGCTATAATACACTGCCAGCAAAGAGGAAGATTAGAGGTTAAGGCTTTCATCTTCCTGAAGACCTTACCCTCTTGTTTTCCTCCAGAAGGCTGAGAGTGTTTTTGTTAAACCAGGACAGATAGTTGTGTTTCAATACTGGGCCAAACCAACCTTCTCACAGTCCCCAGGGGCGTAACCCAAATGGGGGTGGGAAGGTGTCTGGATATAAGAGAGCCAACACCTCACTCCTCTGGGGACAGCGACCCAGTTGGCATATGGTGTTTTGATTTACAAAGGGTTTCTCTCCATATAGCCCCATTTCACCTGCCTGCTGTGGCATCACAGGCTACCTGCCACCCCTGTCTACAAACACGAGGCTTCCCTACAGCTAGAAGCTTCTATTTTAACCAAGGTTTTCTCCACAGACCCTGTTCTCCATCAGGCCTTTTCCTTCCTGCCCCGTTTCAGATTATTTTCTATCCCTTTATGATTTCATCAAAATGTACAAAGAGAGTAGACAGAAGTCAAATCATCCCATTGGCAGGCTGTGCATTATTTCTGGATTGCAACTATTTATTTTGTCTTATTCCAATTTAAAGAAACACCAACAACAAGCAAAACAAAACCCAGTGTTGGTGGCATCCTCTTCCTCCTTTCTTACCTCCTTTTCTAAACTCAGAAATATATGTCTATAAAAAAAAAGTACAAAAAGAAGCCCTCATTTTTGGTTTCTTCCTCTGAAAGGTAGCTTCGAATGCTGACTTACCACTTAACATTCCGTTCCCCTGAAGTCCTTGCTCTCCCGTTAATGACAACACCAGAGTCTTCCTGTTCAAATGTCTCTCATCTTCCTTCCCATTCTCCACGTCCATCCAGGCCACAGCCCTAATGGTTTCAGCAGCTCCTAACGTCTGAGCATCCCCACCCTGTTTCGGCTCCATTCTGTCCTGCAGGCCACACCAACAGTCCTTCCCCAGCATTCTGCTGCCCAGCTCACACCCATTTCTTAGGATTTAATATTTATTTGCTCTGGTGGGGTATCCAGGGCACCTTTATGATCTGTTTCCAACCCAATACTGCAATCTCAGCAGCGATGTGTGTGTAGATTGGCTCTGCCTCCTCCGGAATAGAGATCCCACGAAAGTGGAGGCAGAGAGCATCTGCATTGGCACCCCCAGTCCTCGCTGAGTATTTTTCACACGTGACATGTGCATGCTGTTGCTCCTCCTGACCACACTGCCAAAAGCGGACCTAAGTGGAAGGTGGCCGGAGTTGGCAGTGGCAGGCAGGTGAGATCTGAAGGCATCATGCACTGTGCAACTGCTAGTTATGAGCAAACGTGGCTTGTCTCACCTTGACCCAACTCCCTCAGCTCTCAGGTGAGGAGCTCTGAGGTGCGTGTTTTCCTAGGCGTCCGTCCCCAGGGAGATTAGGTTCCAGACACCCCAGTGCGGGCTGCCTTTCCTTCCCCACTTCCCCACTCTCCTACCAATCTCCCCCCAAAACTATCTGTACTTGAGTTCTTATCTAAAGGTCTGCTTCTGGAGCCCGCAAACCCAGGCAATCACACACACACACACACACACACACACACACACACACACACACGTGCTTGATAACGCACTTTGATAGCTGCTTCGCCCTGCCTGACTTCCGTCCTCTTTCCTCCTGGCTTCCCCTGAGATCACCTCCCAGTAAATAAATGACTTGGACTTGAATCTGTGCCTCAGAGTCTGGCTCACTACTTATCTTAGGAATCCTGGTCAACTGCTACTGAATTTACAGTGAATGGAAACATTTTTTTTTTTTGCCAGAAAAAAAGCAAACAAACATATTTTGAATGAATATTTCTATGTCCTTGTAAACAACCACCATCCTTTGTGAGTGTAACTAATAGTATCCAGTAAAGAGTGATAAAAAAAGAACTGAAAGGAAAGACTTTTTTTTGCAAATTGTTGCAAATTTGCAAAGAAGTTAAAATGTTATGTTACCTTCAGTGCAAGTAATGACACTATTTTGAACAGAGGATGCAATTTTTATTAATAAAGAATCTTTTCTTGGGTTCTAGCCCTAACAAGATACATTTAAAGACCAAGAAGTGTCACCAACTGATTAGTCTTCTTAGGATACCATGCCCTTTGGTTCAGCTCTGCTCCCATCTGACCACAAAGAAAGCTTTTAAGAAACCCCTCTTATTTTTCTCATTATAATCCCTTGCTTGTTTCTCTATGGTAATCAGCAATTAATCCCACAATATCAATGAGCCCTTGAATCAGTGAGGAGCTTTTGTGTTTCAAGTAACAGAAGAGCCAATTCAAACTGGCTTAGAAATAAAAAGCAATGTCTCCATACAGATTGCTTATTAACTGCAAGAGGAATGATAGTAACCACACACTGCAGAAACCAGACAACATCTCGACCAGGTGATCAAAATTAATATCCCCAGTGAGGGCAGACAGATGCTGTGTTCCTCCAGACTCCATGTCTCGAGAACACATCAATCACAGAACACTCTGGCAAGAGGTGTACACCCCAAATGAGGAAGATTCTATAAAAGAGCTGGCCTAGATTTCGGGGGGAAGACAAAAGCAATGTAATGAAACACAAAGAAATGCTGAGTAAACATTCCACTTTCAAAGAGATTAAAGGGAACCGAACCCCACTACAAAGGACATGATTCTGAAGAAAGAAACATACTAGAGAGGACACTATCAGGAAAACTGTTAAAAACTGGTATCTGTGATTTAGATTTAAAAAACAATACCATTATCAATGTTTAAGCTCCAGTCTTGGATGATAGCACAGTGGGAATATAAGAGGACATCGCTATTTTTTATTAATTTTTTTTTTTAGAGAGGGAGGAAGGGAGAGAGAAACATCTATGTGAGAGAGAGAGAGAGAGATACACCAATAGGCCACCCCCTGCATGCACCCCAACCGGCACCAAACCCACAACCCAGGCATGTGGCCGGCCCTGGTCAGGAATTGAACCCATGACCTTCTGGTGCATGGGATGACACTCTAACCAACTGAACCGCACTGGCCAGGACGACATCCCTGTTCCCAAGAATTGCATATGGAAGAAGTAAAGGGGCCTGATGTCTGCAACCTGCTCTCAACTGGTCAGAGAAAGATTCAGCAAATGGGGCAAAAAGCTACAATCGGTGAATCTGCATAAATGGCAAATGGGAGTTCTCTGAACTTTTCTTGCAACTTTTCTGGAAGTGAAATTATTTCAAGATAGAAACTTAATCACTAAGGAGTCAAGTGACTGAGGGGTGTGGCGGAGTCCACACCAGGGACTCCATGATGTCAACGAGTCCCTTCCTCTGTGGCTGTTTCTGTCCCCTGGTTCTGCCTTCCTGGGAACAGCACGGCCCGTTGTTGGTGTGACCAGCGGTGAAATGCCTGTGGCAGCTCCAGGCTTCACACCCAAACATACACATCTCGATATAAGCCAGCTCCCTCAGAAGGATGAGTGGGGGTCCTCCTTGCCAGAAACCCTCCCCTCAAGTTTGAGCAACCCTCCTCTAAAACACACATTCGAATCAACACACCCCTGTCACTCAGAACATGAAGTCCAAACTTTTTTTTTAATTCACCACATTTTTACTGAACCTGAAAACAATTCATTTTGTAGTGTATAATGCACAGTCTTCTGCAATTTGACTCAAACATTTATTTCCATGTTTCTATTTATCGCCCATTGGCCCTGCATTTCTGCAGGCTAGGGCCCAGGGTATTGTCTGATGTTCAGAGTGTTACCAGCGTCTCTATAAAATGTGGACAAACGCATAACATCTGCCCTGCCGGCGCCTCATGCTTCCCCGCCCAGTAAAAATTTGTGGAATGAATTCATGAGTAAATCTGTGACAGTACTTAAAATAGTGCTGGGCACTAAATAATTCACTGAAATAAAGTGCTATTCAATAAAATACATCTTCATTAGTTTGGGTATTTTACTCTCTAAAGGAAAATTACCCTGTTATTCCAGCCACATGGAACCACTGAGAAACTCATAATTGAGCCAATACATGGAAAGTGCTTATGTTCTAATTTCCTGTTTTTCTCTGAGAGGCTGCAGTCCCAGCCTGGGTCAGGCAATTCATGACTTGTGGCCCAGCACTTTAGCAGCCCTGGCTAAGAAGAAAGACTGTCTTCATTTTATACAGGAAAGTGGGGAAACCTCAAGATACCCACATTGCACGTCACCAACGCAGAGGACAAGCACACTCAGCAATCAGCAGGGAGGTGTCAGCTCCTGGCACAGAATTTAATTTGGCTCTTTACGCACCAGGGTGCCGCACACCAGACATACGGACACTGATGGCTTTTGCATCTCCCACCACAGGCCAGGCTGCTGATGCTGCCCTTTCCGGGCCACAAAAATGCCTCCAAGCTCAGAGAGCAGGCTGACTCACCCAGCGAGATGACATTTTCAGAGCAACTTTGGAGCCATCACCCTGAAAAGTCTAAATAACCCTTTGGATTCATCCCTCATTTTTCACCAAATAATGGTTCTTAAAAATCTCCCTCTGCAGCCCTGGCCGGTGTGCCTCAGTTGGTTGGGCATCATCCCATGTACAGAAAGGTTGCTGGTTCGATTCCCGGTCAGGGCACATGCCTGGGTTGTAGGCTCGATCCCTAGTAAGAGATGTACAGGAGGTAGCGGATCAATATTTTTCTCTCTCTCTCTCTAAAAATCAATAAACTGCTCTACCTGGCTTGGCTCAGTGGATAGAGTGTTGGCCCGCAGACTGAAGGGTCCTGGATTCTATTCTGGTCAAGGAAACGTACCCAGGTTGCAGGCTCAATCCCCACATGCAAGAGGCAACCAATGGATGTGTCTCTCTCACATCGATGTTTCTCTCTCTCTGTCTCTCTGTCCCTCCCTCTCCCTTCCACTCTCTCTCAAAATCAATGGCAAAAATATCCTGGGGTGAAGATTAACAACAATAAAAAAATAGTATACACACTTAAATAAATACATACATACATACATAAAATCAATAAACTATTTTAAAAAACTCCCACTGCAGAGAAACCTGGAGGACACCACCTTCATCCACCATCAGTTACCTGCACATGTGCCCTCTGACATCAGGCACAAAGGAAGATGCAGCACTTCTGTGGCATTCCCGCCAAGAGCACATGACCTGAATCCACTTATGAGGAGCATCTGACACAGCAGTCTGAGTCACTACAAAAACAACTGGCCTGAACTCTTCAAAAACGTCAAGGTCTTGAAAGACAAAGAAAGGCTGAGGATCCATTTCAGATGGAAGAAATCTAAAGAGAAATGATAGCTAAGTGCAATGGATGATCCTAGACTGGATCCTGAATCTAAAAAGCAGAAAATGCAATTGCTATAAAGAGCAATATTGGGATAATTGGTGAAACTGGCCTGAGGGCTATAAATTAGATAAAATTATTGCATCATTGTTAAATTTCCTGAATTTGACAACTGTGGTATTGTGGTAACATAAGAATGTCCTGGTTCTGAAGAAGTAAACACTGAAGTATTAAGTAATACAGACATGACGCATTGATTTACTCTCAAATCACTTAGAAAAGTGTGTGTGTGTGTGTGTAAGAGAGAATAATAAAACAAATGTGGTGATACGTTAAGATTTGGGTAAATAAATGTCATACTAGTATTCTTTGTACTATACTTGTAACATTTATTAAGTGTGAAATTGCTTTAAAACTGAAAAGTACATTTCACCACCTCATAATGCAAAGTAAAAGAAGATTCTGAGTGAACAGTTTCACACCTTTGAGCAGCTCACCATGCAACACTGGGAAATGTTTAATTAAAAAAGACAGGGAACACTTTATTCCCTCATGTGTACAAAGTAAATAAGCCTGGGAGCACAATTTGATGTGTTAGAGTTTTTTAAAAGTTTTGAAATTTGATATAAAATGCATGTGTGGGTGTGTGTTTTGTTTATTATGCAATATTTAAGATACACACAAAAAAGTTGAAAAGCAGCATTGCACACCTCTGTACTCCCCACCCATGTCATAATCATATCCTCTGATTCCTCTCAGAAGTTACAAGATTTTTATACTTGGTACTCATCAGTCCCATATATTTCTTTTTGCGTTTGTTACATATGTATGTATGTGTATACTTTCACTGTAGGTTTTAACAATATAACTCTGAATTAAGTTTGTGTAACTCCTGATGGACCCTCAAGGACTGCTAAAGTCCCAGGGATTATAGCTTTAGAACCATTATATGGGCTGATCTTTCAGGCTCTTCTGCGATATCTACCTAGTGACCATGATTCAACATCCTTGGAAATAACTTGAATACCCTGACTACAATCCATAAGATATATGTCACAGAACACACACAATGAAGTGCTGGAACCCGAAAGCACTGGTTCTCAATAGTGATGGTATACAACTCTTCCCAACTCTGCCTTCAATGACATCACATTGGTAGTTTGAAATTCACCAGGGTTGGAGGATTGACACCATGAGAATAGGCGAGTGCTACATAACATATGAGGGTGTTGTAAATATTTACAACAAATCAATTAATGTACTTAGCTCCTAGATGAGTTTGATATAAAAGAGAAAAATTAACATTTTTCATGTAGTCTTTCAGATTCTCAAAAGGAAAAATGAAGAACTAAAGCTTGTTAAGATTTCATAGCCCAGATAGACTATGTTAAGAAAATGTTAAGATGAATCTTGGTGATAATCTAAGAACAACTGTCCAAAGTATCCAGATATAACCATACAGATATAATTTACAAATTACATTTGTCCAATAGAGAACAACTCTAAAGATTATGGTTTGATTGCCCTGTAGGATGGTATCCAGTTCTGCATCTAGTTAGCGAGCGTGTTTCAGCAGCCTTACTTTGTACTGATTAAATACTATATGCATCAGCCTTATGTATCCTACTTTTCAGTAGCTCGGCCATCCTTCTGATGCCTTCTTAATGGCTGAAAAAAACCTTTAAGCCAAGCTCATTATATGTCCGTAGGAGAGCTGTATTTTAAAAACTCTTAACGATCATCTTTTGCCAAAGGAAATGTGGGCTGGAACTAAAGAATTTGGTTCTTTTTTATTTTTGCCAAATTCAGTGTTGTCGGCCAGGAGGAGAAGCAACTTTGGAGAAGTGAGAAAGGAGAGATTCAAAGGACCCGTGTTGGATGAGCTGGATGTCTTGTTCGTCAGAGCCAAAGCTCCATGGTTCTCAAAATGTAACCATATCTGGTTGTAATAAGAACCAGGAACATCTTAACCACACACAGATGGATGTTTTGCCCAAAAGCCTGGTGCTGCACTGGACAAACTTAACCCAACAACTTTATGACTATTCAACTGTTAACACCCCACTCCGGAAAAGAGGACACGAACCCTGCAAACTAAACACTGCCACCCAGGATGGTCCAAAGCCAGGGTAATAGCCACAATAACGTTTCCTGCTTATGATGAACCAGCGGGGCTTTTGTTATTTTTGCTATTGTCCCCCTTCCAGGAGCCTTTCAGACATTTTATTCTAATTGACTCCCCATTACATTTTAATACCACAGATATGCTGTATATCTGTTTATATGCCATATAAACCTCTGTAATTTACAGATAAAAAAAGATTTTCAGTCCCTTCCAAAAAGCAATTTTTGGCTCCTTGCAACCAAGCTCCCACTGAGAATGCATGTTATACACTGACCATTATTAACTGGGTTCTCCCACCCTCCCGACATCACAGCAGCATGGACATAAACACAGAATGAGAAAACCAGGCTCCTGCCTATGGGCATCTTTGCTTTCTACCGATGAACAACAATAATGGCAGAAGCAACAACAGTTTTGAGCACTTGTTAGATGCTAGGCACTGAGCCAAGCTTTCCATACTGGGTCTGAGTCTGCTGGAGCTGCCATAACAAAATACCACAGCTATTCCAAACAACAGAAACTTATTGTTCACAGTTCTGGAGGCTGGAAGTCCAAGAAGAGGGGGAAGTCCAAGAACAGGGTGCCAGCAAGGTCGAGTGAGGCCCTGTACTTGGTTGCACACTTCTTGCTGTGTCCTCACAGGGGCAGAGAGGGAACTCTGTGAGGTCTCTTTTATAAGGGAACTAATCCCATTTATGAGGTCTCTACCCTCATGACCTAAGCACCTCCCAAAGCCCCCACATTCTAATGCCATCACCTTGAGCATTAGGATTTCAACATATGATTGGAGTGGGTGTGGGAGGGGGGAGGACAGAAAATACCGGTAGGTGAATGTGGAATGAGGGAGGAAACAGGGAGGGAGGATGGGAGAACAGTTTTCAAGCCCATGACCATGTGAACTGGAGTTTAATCCACAAAGAAACTCTGGTAAACTAATGTCAACCACGAACCTCAGAGTGATCCCACCTGAAAGCGTGAGGGAGGTGGAATATTTATACACCAGCCCCCATCACTTACTGTCTGAGGCCTGCTCCTGCTCTCTTTTGGCAGAGAGATGCAAATGTTAGGAGCCAGAAGTCAGGCTGGTATGAACTGAAATGATAGGGTACAGGGCTGGGCCAAGGCTGGGCCACATACATGTTCTCATATAATTCTCGCAACATCCATGAGAGGTTGGCATCCTAATTAGCCCAAATTTTATAGGTATGGAAATGAGGTACAAACTCAACAGAAAGTAAATGATAAGAGATAACTGATCACTCCAGAGGCCACGTGCTTAATCCCATGCTATAAATTTATACTGCCCTTTCCTGTCATATACATGCTGCTCTTATTGATTTTTCCTATTAGAACTGATTCAATAAATTGGTAAAACTCATATGAGATTGGAATCCTCTTACATCCATCCATAAGTTGACGAAGAGGGGAAGGATTCAGAGAAAAAATAACGAGTGAAATTTGGAATTGTTGAGTTTGTCAGTAGAACCTCCATGTGGAAAGTTCAGGAGGCAGGTACATCCTGGCTCTTGATTTGGGGAGGGATGTGCTCGAGATACAAGTGTGGCAGCTGTCAGCATGTACATGTGTTATGGACTGAATTTGCTGAATTTGTCCCCCAAATTCATTTGTTTAAACCTTATTGTCCAGTACCTCAGAATGTGATGGTAGTTGAAGATAGGGCCTTTAAAGAGGTAATTGAGTTAAAAAGGCTGTTAGGTGGCCCTAATCCAATCTGACCAGTGTCCTTATAAGAAGAGGAAATTAGGACAGACAGGGAGAGAGACACCAGGAACAGACAGGAAGAGGGTGGTCATCAGCAAACAAAGGGAAGAAGCCTCAGAAGAATCCAATCCTGCCAGCACCTTGATCTTGAACTTCCAGCTTCTAGAACTGTGAAAAACTAAATTTATGTTGTTTAAGTCACCCAATCTGTGCCTTTTTGTTATGGCAGCTCTAACAGACTAATACGATGTGGTAGCTGTTGTCGTAAAATAGAGGGATCTACATGAGAGCAAAGGGAAGGTTTTATTTCAAAACATAGTGACTGTAAAATGGAGCAAGTGCTGCAAAGTAGGCCAGAAAGACAAAGACTGAAAGCTATCTGCTGGGTGTGACAACAGGAGGGAAGAGCCAAAAAAAATGGGAGAAAAATGGGAAACAATATTTTATATGTACAATCCTATTTGATCCTCTTGTCAATCGTAGGATGGGAGACTCACCTTACAATTAGTAATTGGTAGAGCCAGAATTAGAACCAGGTATGTTTGATTCCGAGAGCCCTCTCTTTCTGCTACACCACGCTCATCTACCCCATCCCTGAGGCTACAGACCCAAGGGCATGTCTTCAGCCTTATCAACTCACCTTTTTGGAAGCTGAGTGACTATCCCCACCTTGTTCCTGCCAATTACTATCTCTCAGGAGACCCAGCTCTAGTCCTGTTGTCCCAACAAAGTCTTGGGATGGCCTGGCATGAAGCTATGTTCTCACTATCCAGCCATCCTGCCTTCCCAAGAAAGCTTCACGGTCCCATGGCTTCCAGAGGGCCCATTTCCCAAGCCCTGAGTTTCAACTCAGCTGCTCCTACCTGATCTAAATCCAGTCTGGGACATGAGTTTCTGTGGTCCTGCCTTCTCCCTGCCTCCCATGTGCCTCCTATCAACTCCCACTTGGCTCTGACCCCACGGTCTGGGCAGTTCTGTCCATGCCCTGCCATGGTCTCATTATGAAAAGCAGACCCAAATATTTACACTGGACTGTAGGAAAACAGATGAGATCATGGAATTATTGACATTGATCTTTTTTAGGAAAACTTACGGAAAATGGCGGGGATGGGGGGGTCAGCAAATTAGGGATGGGTAAATGTTAGGGAAGGTTTTATTTCCTATATATGGTCAAGAAAAGATAATTAAAATGATGTTTTTTGAGCACTTAGAAGGAAAATTATGGTCACTAGACATTAACATAATGTCCCTAAAATATGAACTTAGTTGACTTCTTTTTTCTTTTCTTTTCTTTTCTTTTCTTTTCTTTTCTTTTCTTTTCTTTTCTTTTCTTTTCTTTTCTTTTAAGTGAGAGGAAAGGAGAGGGAGAGAGAGAGAGAAACATCAATCAGCCACCTCCTACACACCACCCACTGAGGACCAAGCCCACACCCGGGCATGTGCCCCAACTGAGAATTGAACTCTATGTGCACGGGACAATGCACAACCAACTGAGCCACACCTGCACACCTGCCCGGGCTTCACTGGCTGTTCAGTGTTTCTAGACAATAATGTAGGGACTATGAACATAAAAAGAGTTTGATTTTATAAAGAAGTTAAACAGAGCTCTCAAAAATACTCCAAAAGGTACAGTGTGAGCTGGACAGCAACACAAGTAATTGTCCAGTTACCCAACCATAAAACCACTAGAATACATCTTTTCTTTCAGGTCCTTGGACCAAAATCTAATAGTGTTAGGTCTCTTACTTCAATCTGTTCTGCAAATCTGCAGACTTCACCTTCCTATCTTAACCTCTGACACATATCCTGTTTCACCCAGATTTAGCTTGACCTGATTTCCATTCTCCCTACTTAAGAAAGCATATTGACGTTGGCATGCGGTTAAATTGGCAAGAGAAACTGGGGTTATCAGACTAGGGAATTGAAGCATAGGCAAAGATTTCTAAACAGGACATAAAAAGCACAAACCATCTCAATTAAAAAAAAAAACACATTTAAAAAAGATAAATGATTAAGAAAGAGACAAATTGGACTTCATTAAATTTAAAATATACTCAATAAAACACTTCATTAAAAAGTGAATGCACAAACCAAAGAGTGGGAGATATTCTACACACATACACCTAGCATAGAACTTATGAAAAGAATATATTTTAGAAAACTAGCAAACCTGAAAACCAATAAAAGCAAAACAAGTTTTAAAAAGGAGCAAATGAGCCCTAGCCGGTTTGGTTCAGTGGATAGAGCATTCGCCTGCGAACTAAAGGATTTCAGGTTTGATTCTGGCCAAGGGCACATGCCAAGGTTGTGGGCTCGATCCCCCCCCACTAGGGGACGTGCAGGAGGCAGCCAATCAATGATTCTCTCTCATCATTGATGTTTCTATTTCTTTCCCTCTTCCGTCCTCTCTGGAATCAATAAAAGTATTTTTTTTTAAAGAGAATATCCAAATATAAAGCATATGACAAGGTGTTCAATGTTATTACAATACTCATCAGGAAAATTCAAAATAAGACCACAATGAGATTCACCCCTGTAATTATCTGAATGGATAACATTTAAAAGACTGACCACATCCAGCTATCAGAGGGGAGGGGTCAGGGGAGCACTGGATAAAAGGAGGTGAAGGGATTAGCCAAAGAACATATGCATAGTCCATAGATACAGACAACAGAGTGGTTATGGCCAGAAAGAAGGGGATGGCAGGGGCTGGGTGGAGGTGGGCAAAGGTGTGTGTGTGGGGAAATGAGTACATCTTTAAGAGTGTCAATAATAAAAATAAAGTTTAAAAAACAATAAAAATAAAAGACTGACCACTTCAAGTGTTGACAAGGATATGGAGCAACTGGAACTCTTATACAGTGCTGGTGGGGGTAAAATTTGGTCCAACCACTTTAAAAAACTGGAATATCTACTAATATCTATCTATGTCTACCCTATAACAAGGAATTCTACTTTCAGGTATACATCCAGGATAAATGAGTGCATGTGTCAACAAAAAGTCTTATGTACAGGAATATTCATAGCCACTTAATTCATAATAGCTGAAATTAGAAACAACTTAAATATTTATTAATAGGAAAATGGATAAACAAACGGTGGTATATTCATACAATAGGTAAGTATCCAAGAATTAACAGGAACAAATTATTGATATACACTGAGTGGCCAGATTATTATGACCACCTGATGTTTGTAGGCAAATTAGCCGTACACTGCATCGTATGGGATATGGAAGCCGAAGGCCTGTTTGAACACCTTTGCTGTCTGCAGTTACCAAGATAAAATGTCTCCAATTCGCACAGGAACACAAGGATTAGACAGTCAAACATTGGAAAAAAGTCATGTGGTCCAATGAATCACGTTTCCAGTTATCATGCAGATGGCAGAGTGAGAATTTTGCGGAAACAGCATGGAAGCATGCACTCCACATGCATGAGTACAACCTTTCAAGCTGGTGGGGGCAGTGTTATTGTTTGGGGCATGTTTTCCTGGCATGATTTGGGCCCTTTAATTTGTGTGGAACAACGTCTGAATAGCACAACATACCTAAGTTGCTGATCAAGTTCATCCTATCATGTTGATGGCATATCCCAATGGAAATGGCTTCTTCCAACAAGACAATGTGCCATGCCACAGTGCTCATATTGTGCAGGAGTGGTTTCAAGAACATGAGGGAGACTTTACCTTGCTTAGGTTGCAATAACCAGATCTCAATCCAATTGAGCATTTGTGGGACGAAATTAAAAGAGCCATCAGGAAGCTGGTTCCACAACCATCAAATCTCACAGAACTGGACAGTGCTATTCATCAGGCATGGTGTCAGATTCCTCACATCACCTTTCAACATCTCGTGGAGTCAATGCCAAGAAGAATCGCGGCAATATTGAAGGCAAAAGGTGGCCCAACAAAGTACTGATGGGGTGGTCATAATAACCTGGCCATTCAGTGTATATGACAACAAAGATGAATCTCAAAAACATTATGTTGAACAAAAGAGGCCAGTCACAAAAAATGGGTATGTTTTATGCCATAGATTAGGTGAAACCATGCTGATAGGTATCAGAATGGTGACCACTCTCGTTTGGAGGTGGTATTGACAAAGAAACTGTCTGGGGTGATGGAGATGTTCCTTGATTTGAGTGGTGGTTATAGGGGTGTATACATATAGTTCATTGAGTTGTATATCACAGATTTCAATCTTACTGCATAGAAAATACACCTCAATAATAATAAAACTTTTTAAAATGAGGGCAGATAGAGACTAAGATATTCCAGTATACATAAAGGCTTTAAAAGGCCACACAACAAGCAGTCTCTCTTCCTGTTTGTTCATTTTCAGCCACCCTGTGGGGTCTGTAATCACTCCACTCATGTTTCTAGTTCCATTTCCGATGACCAATCACTGGGATGCACCAGTGGAGAAATACGAAATTTGATAGCATCTAAGCCACTATTAGTTGCAACACTATTATTTTATGCACCACCTAGTAGGCCAAACCCTGGCAAATAAATCATGACACAATGCTTTCCTATCCCTTAGAATTCATTTTAATCTTATTCAAAGAGCCTTTAAAGGTTAGAAGGCTTATTTAGACATACAATGCTATCATATATACTTTTCCTGCACATATTACAAGGAAAATATAAGCAAAATAAATTGATTAATATAGTTCTAAAACTTCTTCATATACAGAGTCTGATCTTTCAAGAACATTACTGTTCCCCACCACTGTCTCTGGGTTTCCCTCCCAGCCTCTGACATCAACTACACACTTCCGATGCTGGCATTCTCTTGCTCTTACAGAAGGGGTCCATGTAACAACCCAGATTTCAGACAACAACCCAGATTCTTATTCCTTCCTCAAATGGTCTGTAAATGCTTTGGTGACTGAAATACTGGGGCTACAGGTATCCAGTCAGGTTCCGCAAAATTATAAGCAAGTTCATACACACAAAGAATAGGGCAGCCACCTCATGACCACATGGCCAACAGGGATTGCAAGATGGCCATCAGTTGTAATTCCCATCACGATTTCAGAGCTCCTCGTGAAAATGTAAAGCACCCTCTCCAAAGGGATAAGTAATTGGGTGGCTGGAGAGTTTTGCAAATGCCTTAATTTGCAATATGATGATCATCCTGTAGTCACAGAGGAATAATTTCAACATTAATTCGAATGCTATAGTTGAATCACTTACCTTGTACCTAAAGAAAGAATGCAGGTTAAAGATGATCAGAGAAGAGGTTAGAAAAAAGCAGTACAAAAAATAAGTGGGCACTGTCTCCACCTAAACAGGGTGGTCTGCTCACCACCCCTTTGGCAGTGGTGAGCAGACCACCTGTTTTCCTGTTGTGGATAGGAAGCCCTCCAGCAACCAGACCTGGATAATTTAAGCCATTTTGACCAGCCAACCAATGCCCCTTGTTCTGTTTACACGTTTGTAAGCACAATTTCAATTATGATTTGGTGCTCTAAGTAGCTTTCTTTATTTTTTCCTTTTATATATATACTAGAGGCCCAGTGCTTAGGCATGCTCCTAAGCCATAAGTCGGACATCCTTAGTGCTGCCATGGAGGCAGGAGAGGCTCCTGCCACCGCCGCTGGGCTTGTCAGCAGTGAGCCCGGCTTCTGGCTGAGTGCACTGACCATGAGTGGGCAGCTCCTGCATTGAGCGTCTGCCCCATGGTGGTCAGTGCGCATCATAGTGACCATCGATTTGCATATTAGCCTTTTATTATATAGCATTTTTTAATTTTTCAATTATAGTTTACATTCAGTTTATTCTGTACTAGAGGCCCAGTGCACGAAATTCGTGCACAGGGTGTGTGTCCCTCAGCCCAGCCTGCACCCTCTCCAATCTGGGACCCTCGAGGGATGTCCGACTGCCCATTTAGGCCCAATCCTGGTAGGATCAGACCTAATCTGGCAGCCGGACATCCCTCTCACAATCCAGGACTGCTGGCTCCCAACTGCTCGTCTGCCTGCCTTCCTGATTGCCCCTAACCGCTTCTGCCTGCCAGCCTGATCACCTGCAAACCACTCCCCTGCCAGCCTGATTGATGCCTAACTGCTCCCCTGCCAGCCTGATTGATGCCTAACTGCTCCCCTGCCAGCCTATTTGCCCCTGACTGCCCTCCCCTGCAGGCCTGGTCACCCCTAACTGCCCTCCCCTGCTGGCCTGGTCACCCCTAACTGCCCTCCCCTGCTGGCCTGATTGCCCACAACTGGCCTCCCTTGCAGGCCTGATCCCTTCCAACTGCCCTCCCCTGCTGGCCATCTTGTGGTGGCCATATTGTATCCACATGGGGGCAGCCATATTTGACCACATGGGGGCAGCCATCTTGTGTGTTGGAGTGATGGTCAATTTGCATATTATTCTTTTATTAGATAGGATTAGATTCAGATGTACAGCCTCGTGGTTAGAAAATTGTGTGCTTTATAGTAGATGATGTTTCCAGTACCCACTTGGCCTCATGCATGGGTATTACAATATTCTTAACTATATTCCCTATGCTGTAACTTACATTTCTGTGACTATTCTGTAACAATTTGCATTTAGTCCTTTCACCCGGCTCCCAACCTCCTCCTTTTGACTCTGTCTGTTTCTGTTTTTGTTTTGTTCTTTAGATTCCACATATAAGTGAAATCACATGGTATTTGTCCTTCTCGAAGTAGCTTTCTTACAAGAAAAGAATACATAGAGTGGATGATAATTATGTAGTCTACAATATGTTCAGGTATCTTACTGCAAATAAACAAATCGGCATCCTGGCTTATGCGTCAGCTATGTGCGTTTAGTTAGTGGGAGCCCTTTCTGGGCAGTGATCATACACAACCTGAACATTCTCACAAAAATCAACTTGATTGTGTTACCCACCTCCAATTCTTCACCCCCAACCTATCCACACTCTTCCCACATGAACTTGCAATTCCCCTCAACAGAGACAAAGACTGACGTTGGGCTTGGTTATATGAAATGCTTTGGCCAACAGAATAAATGCCTGTAAAAGGCCTTTGCAGTTGGGCTTGTGCTCTGCTGCCTCTGCCACCGCCATGAGAAAAACACATCCCAGAAGCTCGGGACGCTTAGGGACACGGGCAGTAGACCTGAGCCAACCTATGACTTGGAGCCAAGCCCAGCTTGAGCCAGCCTAGATTGCTGAACGGCAGCCAACCTGAAGACGTGAGAGTGAGAAAGAAATGCTGGTGCTGATACGTCTCTGAGTCTGGGGGTGCTTTGCTAAGCCGTGCTTTTGAGACTAGCTAAGTGATGCACCTTCCGGCCAATCTCACTGCAGCTGCCGCAGTGCCCACCAACAGCATGCAGTCACCCTACTGGGAGTGCAGGGCTCTTTGTCCCTCTGGGTCCCTGGCACCAGGGGAGGGGGGCCTCTGGGGTGGCTGGAAATGTTTCCTGATCCCCTTCATCTACTATATCTGGCTCCAAGCTTCACCTGGGAATAGAATCTTGAAACCGCAAATCTTTCCTTCCTCTTGGTGAAATCCTCTTTAGCTGAGTGTCACATCCATACCATCTGGACCTTCATCTCGCCTGCCTCAGGCTTCCTCTTTGTCTGCTGGATGCACCGTCTCTCTCCCTGCCCTGGTTCCCACAGGCCTGGAGATCAGTGCCCCATTGCACTCCAGGCAGACCCCCTCTCTCAGCCATCTCTAACCCCAGGTGCACTCTCCCTTGGAACTTGTTCTTATAACTGGATCCACTGCCCCAGGGGTGTGTGTCCTGATAACGGTTAGGTGGCATTGCCACTGAGTTCAGGGTTCCCCAGACTCCTTTAGTAGCTTGTGCTGTTCTTTACAGCCTCATCTACCCATGTGACTGCTGCAATCAGAAGGTAAGATGACAGCAGTGGCCAACCGGTCTGCTTGAGCTGTAGGTGGCATTCCCCTGGAACTGACTCACAAGTGTTTCCGTCCCTGTCTAGATCCAGTGAGAGACCTCACTGATGAGGAGATACACAGCACTTCTCCTTACAAATGATCCCTCTGAGGAGAAAGGACAGCCCCACTGAGCCAGAAACAGACTACGTGGGGACAGCGAACAAATCTTCCCCTTGTCCTACAGGTTCTCATTCCATTATATGTGGGCAAAAAGGAGGGATGTGCAGGTGGAGCTAAAGGCAGCAAGACCCTGCTCAGAAAACAAACAAACAAAAAAACAGTGGGGCTTCCTCTTAGTGGTAATTTATGGGGAAAATAATTGATGGTGCTGGAGCAACCAAATGCTAAGGGCCTTTGTCCTTGGGCACATGTTTTCAGAGTGTCCAGGCTGCAAGTTCCTCAGGTATGAGGCCGTGAACAGAGCCTGGGCACCTGCAGAGAATTCTGAAACTTACGTTAATAGAGCAGTCACTTGCAAAAACCAAAAATAGAGGTGGGGGAGGTTCAGGAGAAAGAACTTGCTCCTTCCCGATAAATCACAAGGGACAACAGGGAAAAGCTGATCTTTAAAACTGCTTCTTCTAGCCTCATATATTAAACTTCACATTTTCTGGAGGCTGCTGTTTTGAGGCATTAAGAGACTTGTATTTTAATATAAAAACCACAAAACCCTTGATTTTTCTGTGCTGTGCCATTATCTGACTCTTGGCAGACTTCAAATTCTTCCTTTTAAAACTATTTCCTTTTGGAGGTCAGCTGAAAGTCCAGTTCAAGCACTACATTGATAAAACCGAACACAGGACCACTCTTCCACGCCAGCCATTATGGGTCCCCATAGAAAAACACGACATGGTGCCAGGCTTCGGCGACATCGTGCCTCAAACGTGGCTTTGTGTCAATGCAGCTGTATCCACAGGCGAGAAGTTAAAAGGCATTTAAAAATGTTTCCATTTCTGGAAGCCCTCTCTCTGCAACTTCAATGCAGTGGCAGAAAGACGCCCTCTCAGCTCCTAAGACCTGGCTGAGGACTGAGTTCCTGTGCCCAGACCTCGGCCCCTGTTGTCCAGCTCTCTCTTTAGTTCTAAGCACAAATGCACGCACAAGTGCTGCCATAGTTGGTCGGCAATGAGGTCTAGAGGAAAAGTCTTATTTTCTGACCGTCTGTATTTAAATGACAAAATACTAAAACCTGTTTATTCGTTTTGCAGACAAAATGAGTTCATAGGGAATGAATTTTTTTTTTTTTAATTGGCAAAATCTAGTGGCTTAAGCATATGCAGCTTTAACACAGTTTAAACTTTGATATGCAGTAAATCCTTTTCCCTCACAACTCTCCAAAATAGCCTGGAGACTGACTTTTGTCCCTGTCGAATTCTCCCAGAGGTAGTGACCATTGTATAGAACAAATGGACAGTAAGGCAGAGTTACAGATACTTGGGGAAAAGCCAGATTACATTAGTTTCCTCGTATCCACAGAGGAAAGGTTCCAAGACTCCCAGTGGATGCCTAAAACCACAGATAGTACTGAACCCTATATATACTCGTTTTTTTCCTACACACATACCTTTTCACGTAAAGAAAGTACTTTATGGCTTCTCTTTGGCATATCTGGATTGCTAGCATCATTACTCTTGTGCTTTGGGGCCATTTGTAAGTAAAATAGGGGTTACTTGAACACAAGCAGTACAACACCACGATGGTCAATCTGATAACCAAGACGGCTACTCAGTAACTAATGGATGGGGAGCTTATACAGCACAGATACAGGGACAAAGGGGTGATTCACGTCCTGGGGGGAATGGAACGGGAAGGCATGCGATTTCACCACGCTACTCAGCATGGTGTGCTGCTTAAAACTTATGAATTGTTTACTTCAGGAATTTTCCATTTAATGTTTTCGAACCACGGTTTACCATGGGTAACTGAAACCACGGATAAGGCGGGGAGGGTACTCATGTACTTTCCTTTAGGGGATACAGAAGCCTACTAGACAGATTACCTAACTAGTACTGATCAGGCGATTCCTGATTGACTGGTTTAAGAGTCCATTTCTGCCTGGCTGGTGTGGATCAGTGGTTGAGTATTGACCTATGAACCAGATCACAGTTCAATTCCCAGTCAGGTCACATGCCCCAGTTGCAGGCTCAATCCGCAATAGGGGGCATGCAGAAGGCAGCCAGTCAATGATTCTCTCTCATCATTGATGTTTCTCTCTCTCTCTCCCCCTCTCACTTCCTCTGAAATAATAAAAAAAATATTTTTAAAATAAAAAAAGGCTCCATTTTTGAAAGTGCTGAAACTATAATTACATTAAGTCTGGGTTTGTTGACAGGGATCTTAGCATAAGAGATCTATTTTGGCCTGTTGTCTTGTTTTTAATACAAGTGGAAAGAAGATTGTCACTGATTGACAAGATCTCATACATATCTCTGGCTCTTTTTAAGTCAGCTTTTTATTGAAGTACAGCGTACATATAGAAAAATAGACAAATTATACATAAACAGCCTGATGAGTTTTCAAAAAATTAGCACACCCACTTACCCAGCATCCAGACCAAGAAACAAAAGCCACCAGCCCCTCAGAAGTGCCCTGTCCACTCTCCAGTGACTTCTATCTTCTCATCAAGCAGGAGTCAGCAAATTCTGCCCCTACCTGTTTTTTTTTAAATAAAGTTTTATTGGAACACAGCCAGTCCTGTTCCTTTAAATACAGTACATCAGTGCTGCTTTCGCACTAGAATGGCAGAGCGGTTGCAACAAAGTCCATATGGCCCGAAGAGCCTAAAGCATTTGCTTATCGGGACCTTTACAGAAGTGGCAGCACTGCGCAGTAGAATGTGATCAGTCACTGATGTAACTTAAAATTTTCTAGTAGCCAGGTTAAAAAGTAAAAATAATTTCAATACTTTTACCCAATATATCTACAATACCATTTTAACCCGTAATCAAGAATTTTTAAATGAAATCTTTTTTTCATACTGTTTCCAAATTTGGTGTGTATTTCACCCTTACGCATATCTCAGTTCACACTAACCACACTCCAAGTGCTCAAGAGTCTGGTGGCCACGGCTACTGTGCTGGACAACAGGGTTCTAGGATAGCCTCTGGCTCTGAGGATGGAACTCCCATTGCCAGCCTGGGATCCTCCCCTGCAACCATAGGCACATTTCTGCAGTTAAGCTTCCCCGAGTCTTTAAAAAGTGAACTGAAAATCACATTTTGAGATCCTAAGACTCTTAGTTATAACGTATCCCTAAGGACAAAGAGAGTGAAAGAACTGCCGAAAACTCACAGCTCCACAAGAAAGGGCAAGATGGGTTGGTGATGAGGAGCACAGAACTCTGAACTTTTGTTAGGGAAAAATTAATGCTAGCAAGCATGCTAAAACAAACAAACAGCAATGAATGCTACATGCTTTAGATAAAGGATGAAAGAAAAAGAGGAATTGAGCGGAATTGATGGTCATCTCTTAAGAATATCTTCAGCAATTCAGCCATGTCATTGTTCTATTTGGCAAAAAAAAAAAAAAAAAAGAATGTTTCCCAGTGGTCAGCAAACTGCGGCTTGCGAGCCACATGTGGCTCTTTGGCCCCTTGAGTGTGGCTCTTCCACAAAATACCATGGCCTGGTATTTTGAAGAAGTGGCGTTAGAAGAAACTTAAGTTTAAAAAATTTGGCTCTCAAAAGAAATTTCAATCATTGTACTGTTGATAGTTGGCTCTGTTGACTAATGAGTTTGCCGACCACCAATGTCACAAAACAATTAAGCAAACAAAAGACAAACTGAATAGTTGCTAATGCTTAAACATTAAAGGATACCACTTAGAAATCTGAATTTCTGGCATCTTTTGAAAAACTGTAAGGGCCGGGAAAACAGGTGCTGCACAATCACGTGACAACAGTCAACAGTCAGAGGGATGGAATAGCAGGGGCCTGCTCCCCAACAGAAAACTTGCTCTCTAGTTGGCCACAGTCCTCACCCTTCCCAGTTGCCACACACTAGTCACACACCTGTTTACATGACTACCTGGTTTTCGAGTTTATGGCCCCTGCAGTAGACATAACCTTGAGATGACATTTCTTTTTGGAATTATGATGGGCTAATGTTGAAAGTAATACAGTTATATGCTACTGGCAATAGGAAAAATTTCAGAAGTGAAACTATTTTTTTATCAAGTGTATATTCTAGTGGTTTCAGTGAAATGTTGAGGGGCTTTTGATCCTTTAGTTTATATTTTGGTAGAATAATTGGTCCCAGATTCAGAGGCAAGTTATGCTTTTTAATGCTTTAAATATCGGAGACAATGAAGTGTTGAATGGGCAGCAACCAACAGCACAGATTACAATTACAAACTATTTCCAATCTCACCAGCCAAACTGAAAAAACACTCCAGCGACATGGTTTCTGGAGTTATTCTCTCTTAAATTATTGTGCAATGGAGTTTGACATACTTAAGGACTTAAAACATAATTTTTGGCATCTCTATTTAAGCTATTTGTACCCTGAATCTTGCTAATATACCTAAATCATGTTGTATTAAAAGTTATAAATAGCTCATGGGCCATGGCACTGCATGTTTTATAGAACTGTAAAATGTATTCTTTATAAAGTCAACATCTTTTATTTTAAAATATTTTGAGCACTGAAAGGTATTTTGTCAGAATAACTTACCTCCAACAACATTACTTCTTCTCAAAAGAAATTCAGAGAAAATGACTCTGTTCTTTGATGTTGGTTGACATTTTAGTTTTGAACATGCTGGTGGGTGTGGTAGTGTAAAGATTACTGGATCAGACCTCAGAGAGGCTGTTTTTGACTAGCCGTACAATGCAGAATCTCTGTCTTTGACAAGCTGTATAATTTAAAAAGTAGTTGACTCACTATTCTGAATCTAATTTCCCCTATATTTAACATGGGATGAATAAATTGGATTGGTGGATACCAATTTTTAAAATTTGCATTAGGATCCTTTTCTTTAAGTAAAATCCTAGGTGACATTCATCAGGAAAGGGCAAAGCTGCTTTGATGGAAGGGGTGAGTGTAAGGTGGGACACCCCTCACCCTATTCACAGGCAGCCCTAACTAGTCTGAAGACATTTGGCTGAAGGATAAATTCATTATTTTTCCAGGTTGTAAGGTGAATCAAATATTAAAATTGGGCAGGACAGCAGGGCTGACCTTCCAGGACTGTACAAACTCTTCTCGCTCTCCTCACAATATTCTCCACACCGCCTGTCAGTAGCCCTGGGCCATCCTTTGTTCTCCTCCCCACCATGCCTTTCTGCTTTCCTGAACCTCCCTGGGCCAGGGCTTTCTCAAGCCCCCATTCTGTCAGAAAGCTTTCTCAAGTACTATGTGCTCCTTCCTCCTTGCTTCTCCCCAATTCCCTTCTCAACCATGAAGCACTTATATTACAGCAACTTTATCAGAGAACTGACAAACATCCCTACAGGACCCCACCTGCAGGAAGGACATGGGAGGTCCTCATAAACACCAGCTGAGCTCATGTGTTTCCATCATTGGCCCCCTACTTTCCATATTGAGTCCAAAGCCTCTCCCTGACTTTCCACTATGGGAGGCTCTCAAAGCTTTTGATATTTGAAAAGGTCACCATCACATGACAGGCCCCTTCACTATGAGGTCACCTAGATCACCTTCCAAAATAAATATAAACAGTTACTAGTAGAGAAAGACAAGGCTCTGTCTTTATGGTTCAAATCATCGTTTCAACAGACAGTGACCTTTTTATTCCATAGATTGGAAAAGCCTTTGAGGCTGCATTTGTTACTCCCAGCTGCAGGTAAAGTTATAGATCCATTCACTTCAATAGAATCAAAAGAACAAAACCAACTCGTGTTCAAGGCAGCAATGCCAAAACAAAACAAAACAAAAAAAGACACACATCAAGTCCTCTTAGAAAAGTCCTTACATGGTACATATGAAGGATTGAACATGGCCCATATGATCACATGCTCCCTGAAGAATAGACATTTATTAGGAAATGGGAGGCGCCGAAAAAGGAAGTGGTACAAAAGTCCTATGTTGGAGATGACAGTAGCTCTCTTGAATTTGACTTATGTTTCAAGTCTCAGCAACAAAGAAGCTTAATCTTAAGGTTTTAAGATTTTAAACCTGTGAGTTCCTAGAAAGTAAAGACTTTTGTTAATGGATTGCCTTGGACAACCCCAAGTACAGTGAGGTGCCCATGAGAAGACCTTGTGAAATCCACACAGAAAAGGCTCTGTTGGGCCCCAGAGACTTGCTCACTCATTACCCATCCTGGACAAAGATGCGCTCCCAGCAATTCAGGGCATGACTGGACATATAAAGACATCTCCTTGATTATCAGAGGTATTTGGGGATCGGACCAAAGGGCAGAGCAACTTAACTCTTGAAAAGGAACCTATGAATGAGCTGGGTCAATAATTACAAAACATTCCTATAAGCTATAGGGAAGAGCTCTCTATGGAAAGAAAATTATGTATATTTGTGTATTAAGAGCAAACAGAGAGTGTCTCTTTATTTCAATATTTGTCTTCCTAGACATTGCTTGCATACTGTCACATAGAAGAAAATCAGGAAGGAAAGAACAACAAAACCCAAACTCCTGCCTGAGGAAGTGCTGATTGCTCACCGCTCTCTTACCAGGTCTCGCACCAGGGGAAGAGACTGGGGACAGGAGCCATGAGACCAGGATTTGGCCAGCTCCACTGGGAACACATCATGTAACCTTGGACCAGGTATGTCCTCTCTGAGTTTCAGTTCCTTTGTTGATGAACTTTGAGGTTGAAAGTGGTGTTAGCATTTAGCATTTTTATTCCCTTGGTTATGGAAATAATACATGCTCACTGTTTATAATACATGATTCATCCAGACACTGAGTGGAAAGGGAAGGGCCCTGCCAACCACATCACAGCAGAAGTAGGGAAGGGAAGGGGGAGGTGGATGCAAAGGTCTAAGAAAAGGCCCAGGAGAGAAGCCAGGGGTGAAGGCTGAACTAGATCTTCCAGGTGAGACTAGAAGGAGTAGAAAGAACAGGGATTTCTCTAGTCCAGGGGTGGGAAATGTCCGGCCCAGAAATCATTTGGCCGGACAAGACATTACGAATGAGTTAATTAAATGTTTGACCAAAGAGAGCAGGCTAATTTTTAAGTTGATAATTTTGTATGTCCTGTGAATGACGTTATAAATATCCAAATGGCCCTTGGCAGAAAATAGGCTCCACTGCTGCTCTAGTCAAACAATTTGCTTGTGACACAGCTGACTTGTGCAGGTTGAGCGATCCGTGGTAGAGGAAAAGCATTAGGCCAGGAGCCAGGAGACATGTCTGGCTCAGAACTGGTTTTGTGCCTTTGAGTGGGTGACTGAACCTCCCGAGTTTCCATTTCGTCATCTGTAAGACACAGACAATAGTCCTCACTTCAAAGTCTGGCTGGGATGGTAAGATGAATTTAGCTCATGAAAGCTGTAGGCAAGCTCCAAAGTATTATTTTCACTGTCACAAGAAAGGAGGTTCCTCCCTACCTTTGCCTTTATTTTATTTCCTTCACAAGTATTTAGGCAATTATAGACCCACAAAAGGGACTCTGTGCAGCAGATTTTCTCACCGGTTAATCTGTTCCTAAACGCGTGGTGTTTAGGCAATGATTAAAGCAGACCAGGGGCTAAGAACAAATGCCAGGGCACATCAATGAGGCAGTGAGCACAGACAAATGCAAAGAAAACACAAAAATAAAAAACAAACAAACAAACAAACAAACCCACCACCACTAACAAAAGCAATATTACCCAACAGTTCCTATGGGAATCCTGCTCTGAATACAGAGGTCGTCAGTCCATTCATGCACAGATTAAAAGTAATCACAGAGGCTTCACAGGCCCACCACGCTGACCAGCTTGTGTTGTCAGGCCACTGATGACAGGGACTAGAGGAGGAGGCTGGGGTAAGGTCTACAGGGAGCCAGTGTAGGGGGTGACCCAACCCCAAAGATAACAAACAGTGCTAAACCTGTCTGCAATGGATGTATCCAGGCCATCACTTTAGATTTCACATTTGGGATTGTGATTTGCCCCAGACATTAAGGAAAGAGACCTGAATGGAAACAGCCAGCTCCAGGTCCCAGGAGGATGCCCAACAGGGAAAGGAGTGGCTACAACCTCAGTCCCCCCTAAGTGGTGTGAAATTACCTTGCCCTTCACAATCATCCACTGTCTCAAAGACTCCCCACACCATCTTCATCTCTTTCTAATACTAAATTGCCCATTAGATGCATTCCTTCCCCTGGTGCTTATTTATTCATTTAGTAGTTTTCCAAAACAGAAATCCTTTTTATCTGCTTATGCACAATCACTGCAAAAATATTTCCCCCCAAAAAAGTTAGACACAGTGACATTCTCCATCCTATTCCCTCTATAGTTCTACTTCTTCAACTCCTTCACTATTGAAAGTTTGAAATATATCTTTCCAGAATAACATTTTCCTTTAATTTTTGGGTAGATGTGAAATATAAGCACAGGTCTTAAGTGGACAACTCCATGAATTTTTTTACATGTCTACAGAAAGTTTGCAGGATAGAAGACTAAAACACATAAATTAATTGTCTTTCTATACATAAGCAATTAAAATGAAATTAAGAAAACTCCATTTATAATAGCATCAAAAAGAATATAATGTCCTAGCTGGCTTGGCTCAGTGGCTAGAGTGTCAGCCTTTGGACTGAAGGGTCCCAGGTTCAATTCCAGTCAAGGGCATATACCCAGGTTGTGGGCTCCATCCCCACTGTTGGGCATGCAGGAAGCAGCCCATCAATGATTCTCTCATATCATTGATGTTTCTATCTCTCTCTCCCTCTCCCTTCCTCTCTGAAATCAATAAAAATGTATTTAAAAAAATATAATACTTAGGAATAAATATAATACTTAGGAATACTCATGGGTTGGAAGAAAATAAGATGGCCATAGCCTCCAAATTGATCTATAAAATTCAACACAATCCCTTTCAGGACTCTTTTTGCTGAAATTGACATGCTGACCCTAAAATGCAAGGGACACAGAATAAAGAAAACAAACTTGAAAAAGGAGAAAGTTGGAGGACTCAATTTTAAATTTGAAACTTCCTAGTTTCAAAACTTAGTACCAAGCTATAGTACATATCTGATAGCAATTATGTCCAAAATTTGTGAAGAACTTGCACAACTCTTATAACAAAAAAATAATGCAGGATAGCCATTTCTCCAAAAAACCATAAATTGAATGGTTAATATGTGCATGAAAAGATATTCAATACCATTAGTTATGAGGAAAATGCAAGTCAATACCACAAGAAGATACCACTTGACACACACTGGGATGGCTATAATCAAACAGAGGAATGACAATATGTTAAGTGTAGGTGAGGATATGAAGAAATTGTAACCCTCACACAAAAAATAGGACAATTGCTAACCAGTTTGGCAATTCCTGAAAGTTAAACATAGAGTTACCCTATAATCCATCAACTCCACTCCTAGGTATATTACCCAGGAGAACTGAAAACTCATGTCCACACAAAAACGTATACATAATATTTATACCAACATTATTCATAATAGGCAAAAAATAGAAATAACTCAAGTGTCAATCAATTGATGACAGGACAAACATAATGTGGTATATCATACAAAAAACATAATGAAGAATTGATATATGCTATAATATCATGAACCCTGAAAACATTATGCTAAGCAAAAGAAGATAGACACAAAAGATCATATATTGTATGATTCTATTTACACAAAAAATGGTAAATCCGAAGATAAAGATAGCAGGTTAGGAGGCTAAGGGGAAGGAGGAATGGGGAGTGACTGCTAATGGTGATGGAGTTCCTGTTTGGAGTGATGGAAATGTTGTGTAATTAGATAATGGTGATGGTTTCAAAATTTATGTATATACTGAAAACCACTGAACTGTGTGCTTTGAAAGGGTAAATTTTATGGCATGTGGGTCTTATCACAATTTTTTTAAGTGAATAAAAGCAATAGTCTTATTAAAGTCACTGTTAGGCTTCATTGAGGAAATTACTTAAGTACCACTGTACCCATTCCTCCAGGAATACCTCTATTCTTTAAGACACAGAGCAAATGGATGCTCACCTCACATTACCTTAATCCTATGGAGAATACACTAATCTTAGACTGACAATGCAGAATCTGTTTAAATATAAGTTAAAAGATAACCAACAGAAGTTACTTCATGTTAAAAGAAAAACAAAACAGCCTCCCAATGAGAGATGTGATTTTATTTTCAAGCTAAAATCACTGAAGATTTTAAAAAAAAGACCTATTTTTGTGAAGTGACTGTTTCAGCCTGCTGAATAAACTCTTTCTTTTTCTTCTCCTATTCAAAATAGGTTTCAGGTATATTATAGAATTAAATAAATAACAAAACTAAATGAAAATATAGGCTTACATCTGTCTCATCTCTAGATAGGAAAGCTCATTCTCAGCACACACCCCTTCAAAAAAAAAGAAAAAGGAAAGAATTGAAAAGAAAATGATTGATAAATTTAATTATTAAAAATTAAAGTATCTGTACATTAACACACATCCTAACATCATAAACACAATTAAGAGGCAAAGGAAAAGGGTGATTTAACATCTGCTAGGAATTTCACAAAAGATAATACATTGAACTTTTAATTAATTCTAAAAATAAAGTATTCTAATATCCCAATGGTAAAATCAGAAGAAGTTATGAACAGGAAAAAACCAAACCAAACCAAACACAGGACAGAGAATATATGTGGTTAATTTTAAAATGCTGAAAGTTCCTAATAAAAATAATGCAAATGAAACTGACAATGAGAGACTGTTTCTCATTCATTAAATTAGCTAAGATTAGGAAAGAGGTAATGCTTATATTTGTTGATTCCTCAGAGCCTTTAATATTCTCTGAGGTATTTTAATTTTCTCTGAACATTTCCTCATATTTATTGAGTTCAATTAATTCTCAAGTGTTTCTTTTTTTATTTTTTATTGATATTATATGTAAAGGCTTTGGGCTTAGTCAGAACTAGGTTACAACTTCAGCCCTTTAACTTATCCTGTGTGTACATGAGTGTGTGTGCACATGTGTATATGTGGTTTATGTTCAGTGTTTCTTAATCTCTCTGAGGCTTAGTTTTCACACATGTAAAATGGGAACAAATAAAGCTTTAAGGGAAGTATCTGCGTATGACATGCCATAAGTGGTTGTAAATACAGCAGTGGAGTGTCTACTATAATGCTCAGTATCTTCCAATTCCTCTAAAACGAATGTCTGTTGTTTGCAGAGTTGTAAGGCTCTAATATATTGCAGTTGTTTTTATAATGTTATGATTTGCCTACCTTAAAGTTGCACAAAATAAAATTTCCTTGAGGAAATTTTTAGGTTCATCAAAATTAACAGTATGTTACCTAAAACACAAAAATTAATTGCATTATGTAATCTTAGTAAAGAATAGAAACTCACTGTATTCCCCCATCATAAGAATTATGTAATTCAGTAACTAGAAGAACCATTCAAAATTATGTAATCTTAATGGGAATAATGAAGAAAGATTTAAATAAATAGAGAGGCACATCACTGCCTCCTTGTTGGCAGATTAGAAATACTACAAATGAAAGCACTTCTTAATTTAATAGAGATTTAATGTGATTCCAACTAAAGTACCCACATAACTGTGAGAAATGAAGTTAAATCAAATTTGAGTTTTTCCAAAGATTGGTAATATGTAATGAGAATTACTAGTCTCTTCATACTTTACTTTTTAAATTGCTGATTTGAGAGTTGAAGATAATTCCTTTTAGTTTTGGTATGATGCTATAATGAGGTAATGGACACTTATGAACTCATTCTAATTTAAACTAACTGAAATAGGAATTTACTTGAGAGAATTGAAGGGGGCGTGGCTGGAGAGGAATCTCTGTTATGCTCACTCAGCATTATCATTGTGGGGCATTAAATGCATTCATTCTTTAACCCACTTTGCCCAGGGCACCTCAGGATGGACTGCTGAATAAAGTCTTTCTTTTTCTTCTCCTTCTACTCAATACATGTTTCAGATATATTATAGAATTAAATAAATCAGTAACAACATCCTGGGGTCTCCGGGAAGCAGACTCTGAGGCGGAAATTAGTGTGCAGGTTTATTAAGGTGCACCTATCAGGACAATGCCTGAGACCAAGAGGAATGAAGCAGGAGTGGCAGAGGGAGAAATGGAGTTGGGGTGCAGATACGGACAACCCCACAGGGAGTTAGATAGTGTTCAGAGTTGTCCTGAGTTGGGCTGAGATGGCTGGGCTTTCGTAACCCCATGGTCATCAGTCAATGGATGGGTCCCTCTGGGAATGACCATGACCTTGGAGTAGGCAGCTCTCTGCAATTGAAGCCTCTCTAACAGGGCTGGCTGATACTGAAGGCTGCCTGTGGTCAGCACACTCAGAACCTGAGGGAAAGCCTCTCCTTGAAGGAGGTCTGGTGGCCCATCAGTGTCTGACTGATGACACTTCACTCACTTTACAGACACATCATGTAGTAACGACACATGCCTGATTCCACCGCAATAGGAAATCCCAGCCAAACCAGGTTTAGAGTCCTGAAGATTGAATTAGTGACCTGGAGTAGACCATGATAAACATTTGTTTGTATGTTATGGCCAGTGAGAAATGGCATTGCAAAGGGCTGAGATTTATGGCTCGTTACTACATTAGTAGAGTATTCCTCATGTAACACAAGAGGGCTGGCCGGTGTTGCTAAGTGATTAGAGCATCAGCCCGCACATCTTGGGTTCAATTTCCGGGGCATGTACCTGGGTTGCAGGTTCAATCCCCAGAGCTTGCAGGAGGCAACCAATCAATGTGTCTCTATCACATCGATGTTTTTTTCTCCCTCTCTTTCTATTCCCCTCCCTCCCTCTCTTCATCCCTTCCACTCTCTCTAAAATCAGTGGGAAAAATATCCTTGGGTGAGGATTAACAACAAATGGAGCAGGAGAAGGAGGAAAAAGAGGAGGGGAAGGGGGAGGGGGAGAGGAAGGGGGAGGGGGAGGGGGAGGAGAAAAGACACGAAGCTAGCTAAAGAAACCAGAAGTCACAGACCTTATGCACAGTCATCAGGATTGGCCTTGGCTGAAAACCCTAATAATCTCATCAAATGGTATTTTAAAATAAAAATGTCATTTCCCATAGTCTTAATGTTTGTGCTCCCCAAATTCCTATGTTGAAGACCTAAAGCCCAAGGTGATGGCATTAGGAGGTAGGCCTTGGAGGTGGCGCCTAGTAGGAGATTACATCATGAGAATGGACTGCTCCTAAGTGGGAGTAGAGCCCTTATAAAAGAGGCTGAGGAGAGCACCCTAGTCCTTTCCACCTTGCGAGGAAACAACAGAAATCTGCGACTGGGAAAAAGCCCTCACTTGACCATGATGGCTCCCTCATCCTGGACTTCCAGCCTCCAGAACAGTGAGAAATAAATTTCTGTTCTTTATAATAACGGGTGTTTTATTATAATACCCGGAACAGGCTAAATATCACCCTATACTCCCTCCCTTAAGTGCCTTCCAATGGACACTTGTCATTTGTGTATGCCCCAAATCTTTGGACTGTATTCCCCACACTTTGCTAAGGTCTTCCAGGATAATTCCCATCTTTCCAACATAAAGAAAACAACAAAACCCTTATTTCCTGGCCACCATGCTGCCAGGATGCAGTTGTGTGTTCAGGCTCTGCCAAGCAGAAGGGCTCCTGCAAGGCTCTGCTGGGAGCTGAGTGACACAGGGGAAGAGGCAGGGTCAGCAACCTCAGACTCCGAAGAGCTGGTGTGGCTCTAACAGCCCATGGCAAGAGGTTTCCTGATTCACCAGCTTCCTGACCCTGGAAGGACTAATTCTGTGTGTTGTTCTGGGAATCACTTGGGAAGCTCAGCCTAAAACCCACTTTTGACCCATCCCAAGAATCTGAAAACTCTGTTCCTCAATATCCCTTCCTGCATAAACTACCTAGAGGCCAGTCAGTTTTATGCACCTAAAACCCTGACCAAAGCATTTCCTGTCACCCACAACAGTGGATTTTGAACTTTTAAAGCCACAGTACACTTTCATCAAGCAAAGCATTCTGTAGAAGCTGGTATGTAATGCAGATTATAAATGGAGTTGTCTTAGCTTGATCTTCTTACCCTCCTCATTCTAGAACTATAGGATTCCAATGATCTCACCTATAGGAGGAAATAAACCTCCTTAACAAGGTTATTACAGAGGATCCTTCATACACTGGACCCAACCTAGTTTGTTCTACTTCACTTCTTTTCCTACTTTGTTTTACAGTCCTACCCAATTAATCACCATTTGCATGTGTTGTAGGAATGTGTTAGACCAGTGGAGTCAGACAGGACCTGGGTTAAACAACCTCAGTACTTGAGTTCTGGCTAGGAAATAATTCAGAGAGAATCCAACTATAGTAGGTCCTCGGGTTGCGTCGGAGATCCATTCCTATGGCGCTATGTAATGTGATTTTCGCCGTAAGTAGGAACCCACCTACATAAGCACCTACGTCACTCACATGGAGCACATAAGCAGTAATGAAGTGAAACAGTAAAAAAAATTTAAAAGAAAGATAACAATTCCTGACCTTTACTGTGGTAAATAAATAATAAAAAACATAAAGCACATATGTACATACGTCGAAATGACAGAACTTTTTTTTTATAAATAAATGGGAGGTGGCGACATAACCACGGAATGATGTACGTGGAGTCTGACATAACCTGAGAAAAGCCAAGCAACCAGAAAGACCAGAACGACTGGTTGCCATGACATGCACTGCGGCCCGCCAACTGGCCAGATGGGGACGGGGCTGGTGGCTAACCTCCTGCTGCCCCTCTTCCCAGCCAGCTGGCAAGGCCAGCTGGCCAGACCCCACCTGTGCATGAATTCGTGCGTGGGGCCTCTAGTTTATTTATAAAATCACAGAGATAGAAGTAATTCATAGAAGAAATGGACTTAGGAAAGAAGTCATAGAATAGAGTTACAGGAAGGGCCCTACGTTCTTGGGAGTGAGGAAGGTAATGGTAATGTGCCTGGGGCGGGGAAAGGGAAAGGCTCTGAAGACTTCAGGGGAGGGAGCACACACTGTGTCCTCCACCTTAATGGTTTTAAGGGTGGAGATTTTAGGGGAGGCCCAGGGAAAGATCTCAATAGAATATTCAGCAGCTTTCCAGGTATGTCCTTTCAGGGTCTAGGTCTACGCTGAGTGATTGGCTGGCGCCAGGGCAGGAGGTCATTATTCAATGCAGCTAGTCCTGACTTGAGTTGTGGATGGTTTTGTTGCTTTCCTGGGCCTGGAGCTGAATGAAATACAACTGAGGCCTAGATGTTATCTCTAGGGAGGAAAGGTCAGGGGGTCTAAACTACATGACCAGCGATATGCTAGTGGAGGAAAGGTCACCCTAGGGGCCACCTTACAATTGTCCACTGCTAGGCACTTTCCACCATGGTGACCTTCTGTATTTGGCCCATTGTCCTTGCTCTACTCATATCTGTCTAGCTGCCTTCCACACATGCACACCATATTCCAACTTTGGGTCTCCAAAACCATTCCTCTGCTCTTCCTTTGTCCTAGCACATTTGTCATGACTACCTGCCAGGAAAACGCCCATCCATTCTTCAAGACCCAGATCAATTATAACCTCCAGGTACCTCTCTTTAATGAGTTTCACATCCTATAGCTGGTCATTTCAATAGCCCTTAACAATCACAGGCCTACCACTTTCAGATGCAACTATTCTCCAGTAATGACCCCAGGTAATCTGTGATTTTGCTGAGGCACCAATCTGAATCATGATTACACCAAGGCTGGTGCATTATCCTGGCTTTTCCCTTCCCTCTACCCACAACATCCATCGGTGCTTCATACTGGCCAAACCTAGCAAGAATCCAGTTAGCAAAGGGAGCCTGAGAAAATGTAGCTTGTTGGGCCAGTCCAGTGGCAATACAGAGCAAAGCAGAAAAGGCAAAAACTGGTCTAGGGATGGTGGAGGAAATAATTAGGTCAACAGAAACTCATAGAAGCCAGTGAGACTTTAAGGAATGGGACTCACGATTAGAATATGACAAAAGGAGGACATACTACATGCTTTGTTCCAAAGAAATCCATTTTTTTCAGAGAGGCAGTAAGCTGTCTCTGTAAGTCAAGAACCAATAAATCTATACATCTATACACAATGGCAAATAATGGAGAAAAGTGTGACTGTAATGACCAGAGTGGTTTTCACAGCCACTGTCAAATGTGGGAAATGAGTGACTCATTCCTACTACAGAGATCAAGAGGAAAGATTGAAGATAGAACTGATGGGAGATTCACTGTCCACACACATTCTCATAGTATCATTGTGATAAAAACTGCATATGACACACCCTTGACCTAACTGGCTGACAGATTCAGCCCTCAGAAGATTGAGAAAGCAGTGTGGGGAGCTGCTATTCTCAACTGACTTCCAATTAACAAGGAGGAACTGATGGGAAAAGTGGAAGTGACAGGCATTATGATAGAAAACGCTCACATCATCTTTATGTTCATGGCTGCTGGGAATTAGAAACCTAGTCCAGCTGAGAATTTTACGGTTTGAGCAGAGATTTCCAAAAGGTTAAGGTGAGTTGGAGTCTATAAAAAATGTCCTTCTTCTCATCAAATAGGTTGGAATTTCTTGAAAACAAGGTTCTGAAACACAAGTAAAGAGCTAAGAGAGAAGAATCACAACAAGCTGATGTGTTTTCACAGAAAACTTTGCAATGAACTCACAGCATCTCTCTCATTAATGTAAATCAGTGAGCACGTACTGTGACTGGCAGGATGTACATCATCAGCACAGTCATTACCAGGCTTTAAATTAGTCTACCTGTCCTGCACTGTTTCTACTCTGCAAGTCTCCCAGGAAGCCCAGACCTCTGAGCCACCTAGAAATAAAATACACTTGGGTCTATCTTAAAGGCTGGAACACAGAATGGGCTTTGTGGACAGAAGTTTCTGGAGACCATATTCACAGGTAGTGTGAAAATATCTTTTAAAAATTTGTGGGAGAGGAATGAGCCAGCTCTAATTCTGGCTTTCCCTTTTCCAGGCTCTCTCTCTCATCCTATGAACTGAGGATGAGTGATACTTGGCCCACAATTCCTCAACCATTCTCCTATTTAACACCCAGGACTGAGCATCTGCAATATACCAGGTGATGTGAGATAAAAGACAGTAAAATGCTGTCCTCTGCACCCAGACACACTGTTAAAACTGAGATTTGTGACCAATGCAATAGGAACAGAAGATAGAAAGTGTAGTATGTCCCCCTTCTGTTCTTCTGGGGGAGAACAGAAGAGCTTTACAAAGAAGGCAACCTCTAGGTTGAGCCTGGAAGGATGAGTAGGATGTGAAAGAGATTCCAGGCAGAGAAAAGAACATGAGAAATGCAGGTAGAAGTGGAGGGTGAGCAAATGCTTTGGGGAAGCCTCATACCCAATACTGGTCGTTATTGCTAGAGCCCCAAGTACTCTGTGGAAGGGAAATTGAGGCTGGACAGGGGAGGTCGGATTGTTAAAGATGCAAAGGAATTTAGATTTGCTCCTATGGATGACAGGCATCACTGAAAACTTCTCAGCACAACAGTGGCATTGTGGAGGACCAACGTGGGTTGGGGAGGGGAGGAGATAGTATAAATGTTAGATGAGTATAAAGGATAAGGCACCTATGTGAGATTTATTTAGGAGGTACAGGATTTGATGCGTGTGGGTGGTGGGAAGAGGAAAAGGTAGCTAAGATAACATTCAAGTTTCATCCTTAGAAAACTTGGTACAATTTACCAAAACATGGCATCTAGAAAGAGCAGGTATAGTGGGAGAAACATAAAATAGTTGAACTTTGGACCAGCTGAGTTTGAAGAGCCTATGGGTCATCAAGGAGGAGGAGATGACCAAGAGTGAGTTGGATACATGAGTTTAAAGCTCAGCACACAGGCAAGGGGTGGAGACAAAGAGCAAGAGGCGGCAGGATTGACAACAGATACGACAGATGAAATTCATGGCCTAAACCTGAGGGCTGGTCTAGATCAACAGTATCAATATCACCTGCAGCAACAGTCTGGGCCAGCTCACACCAGCACACAAGAGCCAACTGTTAAATACTCCGGGCATTTTGAAAGCTGGTTGTTAAACTCTTGGTAGCCTGGTGGGAATATATATAACACACAAAAATCAGCAAATACTATAAATCAGGCCTGCTTTCTCCACACCCCACTCCCAGGGCTGGCAACCAGCACATACCACACTTGAGAACTTGTTAATCAATGGAAATTCTCAGGCTGGAACCTAGATAGACCTATTAAATCAGAAACTCAGGGAATTTTCTTAATCCCTGCGGGGGATTCAGATCCAAGGAAAGGCTGAGAATGCACACTCTAGACGCATGGAACACAGGGTCCCACTAGCCCAGGAAGATCAGCCTGGCCTGGGACTGGATGGAAATGTGAGACTGGGCTGCTCAGGAAAACCCCTGGCCTGCCCTTGAGGGGTGTGTGTTGTCGGGGAGGGGAGTTCCAGACCACAGGACACAACAGCAGACTGTTGAAAACTGGTCAACATCTCTCTAAATCTGTGATGGGATTAACAAGCCCTGTCACCTATTCCACTCTCCTCAAATCTAAAATTACCTTTTTTTTTTTTTTGACAGCTTCAAAGGGATTTGGGGAGGACAGTGATCACTTAAGAGTCTGCAGTGCATTGCTTTGGTTTATGGTGCTGACGGGGAACAGAGTTTACCACCCCAATATATGCCTTTTTTCTTTGGATACTAATTAATTTAAGCTGTTTTTTAAATTTTTTTATTTTAGAGGAAGGAAGGGAGAGCGAGAGAGAAACACCCATGTGAGAGAAACATCGATTGGTTGCCTTCTGAACGTGCCCCGGCGGGGATCAAACCTGCCACCTCTTGGTGTGCAGGACGAAGCTCCCACCAATTGAGCCATGTGCGTCAGGGCTAAGCTGGTTATTTTTAAGGAAAAGACTCAGGAAGAACCTTTGACCTACCCTCAAACTGCTTAGAATTTAGATAAACAGGACATGCGCCAGGAAGGGAGTTTTCATCACAGATAACTACAGTTTAAGATGAACACTGTGACAGACAGAGGAAGCTAGCCAGGCCCCTTTGATCTAAGTGCTCTCTGTGTCCCATTGTCAAAGTGGCCCAGCAATGTTTGCCAAACATTTGCTTTTCCATTCCATGTGAATTGCCTACCTTCCCTTTGAAGTCCCAAACTTCTGAAGTCTATCCTCAGGCTTAAGAGGGTTTATAAACCTCAACCCTCCTCAGTCACATGGGCTTACGGAGCCATGGGCTATGCATATATGTACATAAGCTCTTTGATTAATCTCTGCCCACTCTCCCTCCCCCTTCCCTCTGAGATCTGTCAGTCTGTTCCATGCTTCCATACCTCTGAACCTATTTGGTTTGTCAGTGTATTTTGTTCATTAGATTCCACATATAAGTGAGATCATGTAGTGATACCTGTCTTTCTCTGACTGGCTTATTTCATAGAGTATGATACTCTCCAGGTCCCTCCATGTTATCTAGAAGGGTAAAAGATCCTTCTTTTTTAAAGCTGCATAGTATTCCATGGTGTAAATGTACCACTGCTTTTCCCCCAACTCATCTACTGATGGGCACTTGGGCTATTTCCAGATCTTGACTATCTATATATATAAAAGCCTAAGCAACCATTACGACCAAACAATCGGAACAACTGGAATGGCCAGTTGACCAGTTGCTATGACATGCACTCAATGCAGGAGTTGCCCCCTGATGGTCGGTGTGCTCCCACAGCCAACCTCGCACAGCCAACCAACCTCCTCTGGTCCCTCCCTGTGGCCAACCTCCTGTGACTCCTCTTCCCATCCCTCCCCCGTCTAGCAGGCCCTGGCCAGCAGCTGGCAGGCCCTGGCCAGCTCGGCTCCAATTGGGACTGGGCGAAAGGCCCCAATAGGCTCTGATCGCTGGCCAGGCCTGAGGACCCCACACTGTGCACGAATTACGTGCACCAGGCCTCTAGTCTATATATATAAAAGGCTAATATGCTAAGTGTCTGACCATCTGACTGGTCACTATGATGTAGCTATGATGTGCACTGACCATCAGGGGGCAGACCCTCAACATAGGAGCTGCCATGACGCACACTGGCCATTTACAGAGAAATAGCACTGCGGACCTGGCACCCACAAAGCAACACTTGGCTTCCCCCAAGTGGGACACAGGCCCCGTCACCATCTCAGAGCGACACTCCACCAAATCGCAGCCGACGCTGCCAAGACCCTATGGCATAAAATCCTCTCCCCAGTGACTAGACTCCTTGCAGTTTCTTTAGCCCAGGAACACAACTTGCTTTATAGCCAAGTGGAAACATTTTACACTTTAACCAAATGTCTGTGAAGCATTTTCTCATACCTCATCTCATTTGATCCTCACAGAAGTCCTGGAGTAGGCAGATAGGAGACTCCATGGAATCCTATTTTCTTTTCATTAGCTGGAAAATGGAGATTTAGAAATCTTAGAAACTTCACCCAACTGAAAAGAAGTAAGAAATGGTGGACCTTGAAAATGACTTCAGCTTTTCTCACTGCACAGAATATAGTCAAACACTGCTGCAGTTAAATATTTTACCCTTTGATCTCCCTGTGTGATCTACAATAATAATCTGCTTCATGTTGATATTTACTGCTGTGTTGCTGACAATTACCTGAAAGAGAAGTTGGGGTGCTTCACTGGGCTGGACAAAGTTTAGCTAAATCAGAAAGCAGGTCTAATTAAGCAAGTTTATTTTGTATATATAAAAGGCTAAGTGGACTCACGCATGTGTGATACATATAAAGCTCTTGCTAGAAGCCAATTGCACATGTGTATTTTGATCTGTCATTGTCGATCGTGAATTTGGTTGACACTTCTATTATAGAGAAAGGGCGAATAGTGATATTAAAATATTTCTTCTAATTAACTTGCTTTCAATGTGCATGAATTCATGCACTGGGCCACTAGTTGTAAATAATGCTGCTATGAACATAGGGGTGCATATATTCTTTCTGATTAGTGCTTCGGGATTCATAGTACACATTCCTGGAAGTGGGATAGCAGCATCTAATAGCAGTTCCATTTTTATTTTTTGAGAAAACTCTATACTGTTTTCCATAGTGGCTGCAACCTTTATTCAAACATCTTTTAATCCATGTCCAATTAATTCTCTAAACTGAGCTGTATGAAATGGCTAAAATATGGTAAATGAAAAGCAACAGAGAGCAAACATTATTGTAATCCCATTGAAATAAGTTCCTCTTCCTCATTGTAACAGCCAGGAATGACAACGTAATTAAAACCAAACAATCCAGCAAGAATGGAAACTGAAACAAAAAGATTTTATGAAAATCAGTTTCTCAGAGTTCCTGTAAATTGATTATTTGTTTGTGGAGGGGACTGGTCAGATATCCAGTACCTCTAATTGCAGAACAGTCACCATGGAAAATAGCTACTCAGACCATTCACTTTCCTTCTAATTTAAAGCTCATCAAAGGCACCTTTTGAAAAAGCAGTGCGTTTTCTTTGCCCTACAAATTCCAAAGCAGCAGAGAGGATTCCCCACCAGGCACTAGCTCCCAGGGCAGATCAATATCCTGGCACTGTGGTTTACAGTGGAGCAAGCTGTGAATCCAGTCAGAAGAAACAGTCTAGACCTGGGCCTCCCCTTGTGGTTGACTGAGTTTCTGGGCCTTTATAGGTTTCTGGGCAAGTTCAGACTAGCTAGGTATCTGTGACACTAGCAACAAATGTGACCTTCTAGACTTGTCATAAGAGTCATGACATTTTAGAGTGTAGTTAGCACTGGGAGGCAGCTGAGATCACAGAGTGCATGGACAGCAGGTAGGGGGCACTCCCTCTCCCCCTGACATTGGGGGATTGATAATCAGTTGGCACTATTTCCTAGTGGGGTACCGCAGAATCCTTTTCAGTATAGCACTCCAGCCTTCAAGCAGAGTTGGCTTTAATCTGATTCCATTAGTGAAGAAAGTAAGGCCCAAAGGCTAGTTACCTACCCAAGGTCAACTTCCCAACAGCATGCCAAAAACCTACATTCTTATTCCAAATAGGAGGGTTACTATGTTCTGTATTCCCTAGAGCTTCCAGACATCAACAAGAGAGGCAAGAGCAGAAATATTCAGACAAGAGCTCCGTTGTCTCAGTGAGACAGAGCTGATGATTACTTTCATTGCGAAGATTAAGGAGTTATACTTGCTATCTGTTCATCTAATATTTAGTCAGTCTTTTTGTTTTAGGGACCCAGTTCTGGACAGGTCAACCATGTCCAACCCTTACCTGGAGTGCACTGTTTTCTGTTTGTAACTCCCCAAGCTAAAAGACTCATAAGAAACCTAAGGCCTAGTAAGGTAAAAACAGTTTCCCAATTCCACCCAGGGCTCAGATGAGAATGTGATCTTCTGACACCCTGTTTAGCCTGTCTAACTGGCCCATCATTTGTCCCAGCTCTTCAACTGCTCTAGTTCCTTAAATTTGAAAAGGCTGTATACTCACTAAGAAATTAAAGAGTTCTCCCGATTGCAGAGGCAGAAGCCATAGCAGCCTAAGGTCAATGCTATCAAATGGAGGTGAGATTGAATCTATACCCTGGGGATAAGAGGTCACAAGCTACCAATCAGTAATGCTAAATCAAGTTAAAACGTAGCAACAATAATTGATATGATTAAGGTATGACTTTAGAAATGTCTTCATAAGCCTGGCCTATGAAACATAATTCCTTAGCTTGAAATTTTCTGAAATTAAATCCAAGTTGGGTTAGATATAAGACATGTTTGAGACAAATGAATCTGTACCAGGTTCTTCAAAACTACATCGATACAGGGTGGGGCAAAATTAGGTTTATACTTGTAAATATACAAATAGTTTATTCTTATATTATTATTTATTAATTATAGTATTGTTCCCCATATGAACAACTGTAAACCAACTTTTGCCACACCCTGTACATGAAGATTCAACCCATTCACAAATATGATGCATGTGCCACCAGCAAGGGGCTCTGATCAATTCTGATGTTCATTTTCCTGAGAACAGAGGTGTGCCTGAAAAGCTTCTGAAGCAAATGCAACATCTGTCTTTTTTAACATCTAATGTGCCTGTATGTTGTAAAGGTGAATGATGGACTGCAACAAACCTTACAAACCCCCAAACAGAGGACATAATAATTCCCCAAAAGGAGATGCTACAGCAACTTTCAGGCTCCTCCTAAGGACACAGTAGTTGGAGCTGAGCGGACTGTAGGCATGCAAGGTGCCTTGCTCAGCATGACTCATACATTTCCCAGAGAGCTCTGCAGGAAGTAGATGGCAATGAATCACAGTGCTCAGGAGTGGAAAATACAATGTGATTCACATTAACTGAAAGAAAGGTTGAAGGAGAATAAACAACTAATAATGAAAGCCATACACATACTGTCACGCATCAGCAAATACCACACTGAGCGTGTCAGTGTAGCTTCTGCTTTTCCAAAGTTCAAAGAAGAAAGAAAAGGCAAATTTTCTAAATAAAGCCTAGTAAGTCTATGGAAAAATTGAACCACTATAATGCATAATGTAGTTACATAAAAAGACATGAATTATTTTCAGTGAAGTTGGTATTTGTTATAAGAAAAAGGGAGCTAATTTATTATTTCTCACTCAATCTCAAATAGTCCTTCAGATATCTTTTTAAATTGTTGTTGCATACTATAAAACTTTAAAATCTTAACTGTTGCGTAAACTATACTATATCTCTGCAGAGAAAATTCTTGACTCATCATAAGCCTCTCAAGTAGTATCATTTCATTTCTCAATAATGAGTTATCTAGGAAAGCAGGGGAATAAAAGTTGGGCTCCTCATAATCTAATCACCAAGCAAGTAAAAATTAAACAAGCAAACAAAAGAAAAAGCTTCAAATCTACTGGAATCAATCACTGAAAATAAGGAAATCCCTGGAAACAATGAGTAGAGCCACAGAACTTAAAGTAAGAGCCTATTAATAATCCATGTGGACACAAATTTTGAATTTGTGTTGAATTTATATTGGTTAGTTATAAGAAAACATGATGAAGTTTACAAAACATAAAATGAAGTTAATATCTGGGAAGAATTTGGTTTATTCGAGCACTCGATTGGCCAACTAAGTTGTAAAATCAGAAATTGAATGACTTGACAGTGTGGGATAGGGAGGTTTAGAGTTGATGTCTTGGGTGGGGGTATTATGTGACCACAGCCGTTGTTGTGAGCTGTTGTTACAATCAGTGGTGATGTTAGGAAATAAAATGTCACCTCTTTTGGAAAATGGCACAGGTCAGTGCAAAGGCAGAGTCAGGTGTGTGGAAGCACTGGAGAGGGAGAAGAGCAGGGGGAAGAAAAGTAGAAGTAGGCAATGTGATCACACACACACACACACACCATAGACATATGCATACTTCCAGGGAGCTGAGCCCCCAGGCAACTAACCTGGGTCAGGCCTTAAAATGTTTTATTTTTGTCTGAATTTTCTTGGGCTGAGTTAACCAAATGACTGAAATCTCCACTTTATGTTTTGTTGTGTGAACTCTGACACAATTTGCACTCCCATTTGCCAGTAAGAACCAAACCAAACAAAACAACGTCAGGAGCAGCATTTTGGTCTCAAATGTTTTGGTCTCTGGATCTTATAGTTAATGCTACCATTTTCTATTCTTACAGTTTACCAAGACTTGAAGAGATTCGTCATCATTTCAAATTACCCATCAGGAAGGCATTTTATAAAATTTTTAAATTTTCTATAACTTATTTATCTTTTACTTCCAAATATCAAAATTCCTAAAATGTGCAGAAACCAAACCCCAGGTAATAAAGACTATGTATTATTTTCCAGTTAAAATTTTTCAATATTTTTGGATATAAAATTATGATACAGGTATGTGGACATTCAAATCTAATGGTTTTGGTAAATTAAGAATACCTTTTTTTTATTTACTGCAAAAGCAATACAAGTTTGTTATAGAAATATAAGAAACTAGATTACTAAAATAAATAAATAAAAAATTTAAAAACTATAGATCCATTGTTAATCCTCTGTAGTACATCCTTCCAGAATTTTTATGAACCCATCTGTCTCTACCTCTATTTTTTTACTTCATAAACCTTATTATAACCTGATATGTATTGTATATTTGTTTGCTTTATTATTTACTAGTGGCCCGGTGCACAAAATTCGTGCACATTAAAAAGGGGATTAATTAGAGGAAATAATTTAATATTGCTATTTGCCCTTTCTCTATAATAGAAGTGTCAGAGATGAAAGAAAATTAGTAAAATATATATGAAAACCTTCCTCCTGTCAGAGTCTAGGGTGCACCACGGGACCCAGAGTCAAGTCCCCGCCCACCCACATGCACCTCAAAATCGCGTGAGACCCAGACCCGGCCGCCCACCCACCCCTGCATTGGGCTAGATCCAGACACAGCCAGCCCCACCCTTGTCAAGCCCCACTGGGGAGGGGGTGTACCCTCAGGTCCCCTGGACCGGCGCCAAAATGGGGGGCGTGGTCTGAGGTCCCCCAGCCCAGACCGGGGCAGGGGGCATGCCTTGAGGTCCACCGTCAAGCCCCACCAGGTGGGGGACACAGCCCAAGATCCCCTGTCAAGCCCCACTGGATGGGATGCATGGCCTGAGGTCCCCCATCAAGCCCTGCCAAGGGGGTGGGGCTTAGCCTCAGGTCCCATCAAGCCCCACTGGCAGGGGAGCGCAGCCTCAGGTCCCCCATCAAGCCCCCTGGGCGGGGATGGGGGGCACGGCCTGAGTCCCCCCAACCCAGCACTGGGGTGCACCTTGAGGTCCCCCATTAAGCCCCCTGGGTGGGGGGCATGGCCTGCAGTCCCCTGTCAAGCCCCGCCAGGCAGGGGGGAGCAGCCTCAGGTCCTGTGGCCTAGTTCTGGGTCAGGGGCACAGCCTGAGGTCCCCTGTCAAGCCCCGCTGGGCAGGGGGTGCAGTCTGAGGTCCCCCAGTCTGGTGCCGGGATGGGGGGCGTGGCCTGAAGTCCCCTGTCAAGCCCCACCTGGTGAGGGGCGCAGCCTGAGGTTCCCCCAGCCTGGTGCTGGGGCAGGGGGAGCAGCCTGAGGTCCCCTAGACCAGCACCAGGATGGGAGTGCACCTTGAGGTACCTTGTTAAGCCCTGCTGGGCGGGGGGTGTGGTCTCAGGTCCCCTGGCCTGGCTCCGGGGCAGGGGGCACAGCCTGAGATCCCCTGTCAAGCCCCATGGGGGCAGGGGAGGGCGTAGCCTCAGGTCCCTTAACAAGCTGATTGCTTGTTAAGGCTCCTTATGGGAACTTGGCCTCAGCTGTGGGTGCAGCCATCTTTGTGATGGAGTGATGGTCAATTTGCATATTCCCTCTTTATTAGATAGGATTGTTTATTTCTCCCATGGTGATTGAAGCCTCTTGGGGGAAAGCACTTTGCCACCTTTGCATACTACTAACACCCTCAGCCTCACACAGTGCCTGATGCATATTAAAGTTCATAAAGACTGAATGAATGAAAGAAGACTCAATAGTTGGTACTTACTAAATATTTGAAAAAAAGAAAGCCAGTTAGTACAAGCCAACCTGACTGAAACATCTTTCTTTTCCACCTTATTGTTCTTTACTCCATTTGCTATTGGCTAAATTAGTCCATTGCTTTCTGTTTAAACTCATCAAGTTTAGCTATAGGCATCTATACAGGTTCACTCATTACGTGAGACATTATAAAAGCATGCATTTGGTGGGAAGTGAGAGGTAACTCCACAAATGGATGGACTGTGCCCCAATCAGGGTCCATGTGGAGAGGGTGAGAATGGGAAAGGCTGTTGTATAGCACACACATACCCATGCTCATGCCACAGTGGGGGTGTCTGAACACATCTGTGCATCCCTCCACTCTCAAGGTCTGGCATACACTGTCAGGCGGACACAGAGCAACTGCCTCTTGCCCATACCCAAAGGGAAGAGGCTGAGGAACTTCTGCAGTAACTGAAGAAAGGAAGATAATATAAGCTCTTTCATGTTTTTCTTTAGCCAACATCTGGGAATTTCTCCTCCCAGTTTCCCATTCACAAAGAAAAAGTGGTCAAGGAAGTATGTCTTGATTTAATAAAGACCAATTGTGTCATTACCAGACAATGTCTCTTTCTGGCAAAAGATTTAAAATCTGATCTCGCTATTCCCTTTAATTCTTTTGGTGAAGATGTCCATACTATAAAACAATTCCAGTGTGCCATTCTGATGGCATGTTAGGGGAGTGACGGGGGCTAGACTTTTAAAAGTTTTTCTTTGGAAATAATTTTGAACTTACAGGAAAAAAATTACAATATGCCCACAGTGGTAATCTGCTCATTCACATAATTGCTTTTCCTTTCCTGTCTCATTTTCCCATTCCCCTACCATTTTGCCTAGAATCATCTACCAAATAAATTACTTGGACCTAAATCCTTGTTTCAGGGTCTATTTTGAGGGGGTCCCATAATTAATTGCCACCAAGAAATAAAACTTAATGATTGGCTCATATATCTGGTACCTCCTGCTCAATCCTTATGCATTTAAAAAGATGGCAATAAGCCACTAAGTCCACAGGCAATTAACAGTACTAATAAGGCATATGGTTTCCTTAATGGGTTAATTAGAATGCTCTACTGCAGGGGTGGGGAACCTTTATTCTGCCAAGGGCCATTTGGATATTTATAACATCATTTGCGGTCCATACAGAAGTATCAACTTAGCCTGCTATATTTGGCCAAACATTTAATTAACTCACCCCTAATGCCTTGGCAGGGCCAGACCAAATGATTTTGTGGTCCTTATATGGCCCAGGGGCCAGATGTTCCCCACCCCTGCTCTACTTGGACATATAAGATGCCATTGCTAAGATGCTAGCATCAAAGTCTGGGTTCACTTGCTTGCTTGCTTGGCCAATGCATGGACACAGTATAAATAACTTACAAGTGTTTGGAAAAATATTTAACCATTTGAGGCTTAGGTTTCTTCCACAGACCACAGGGCTCAGAACACAATGGTCTAGCCACCCTCAACATATGGTTTATGACTTATAACTCACCAAAAGCATAAAAACTGCAAGTCTTTTCCATGCTAACTTGGAAAAGTCCTGTAAATTTATGGCTGCAAATTCCAACCAACATAAAAGCTTTTGCCTCTTCTCCTTACAGCTGAATTGTATTCGTGCCAGACAAGAGAGCCAAGAAATGACATTTTTACAGAATTCAGATCTTTCTCCTAAAATGTAGGATAATAACCACATCAATGCAATTGACAATTTATTCATCCCACTGCTGCTTATATTTCATTCTGACGAGCATGAGCAACTGGTATGCGCAGGTGCCACGTCTAACCAATGTAGGCAGCTGCCAAGGTGGTAACAAGTTGTCCTTGTGGGAGGAACAAGCTCAACAACTCCACACACCTCACGAGTCCACAGTGATAGAAGCTATGGGACTCGATAAGGCAACAATCCCAGCCGAGGTCTGAACTAACAAAGTGGTGTGCATCTTTTAATAACCGTGTCCTCTCCCATTAATAACCACCTAAAATACCAAGGAATTGGAATTATGCCCAAAGTGGTAACTAAAACTGGCATTGATAAAGATTTCTACATTTCACATTTTATTCGCCCAACTTGGCAGAAGGCAGAGGAAGCACGCAGAGGGCCTTTTTGAACTGAAGCCAAGGCCAACAATCGGAACTTCCCCAGTGAAGACAGAATATACCTCTTTGCCTCTTGGCTTGGTTTTGGCCATGTGACTTGCTTTGGTCAATGCAATAACGCAAAAGTGCCAGTTAGGAAGCTTCTCGGGTTTCCATCTGCATCCTGTGCTTCTGCTATGGTCAGAAGAGCTTCCCTCGGGTAGCCTCAGCCCACAGCTGGACTTAGAATGTTTTCAGGCGGAGCAGGCCTGAACCCAAGTCTCACTGGGCCTGTGCAGGAAGCAGAGCCACCCAGCTAAGTCCAGCCTGGATCAGCCAGCCCCCCCATGTACATTAGCTCAACCCAGATCAGCCAAACTCCAGCCAACCTTTAGTTGGTGAGCTAAATAAATGCTTATTATGAATGTGCCCACTGACTTTGGGGTGGTGTGTTGCACAGCAAGAACGGATGAAGAGCCCTAGCTGGTTTGGTTCATTGGATAGAGTGTCAGCCTGCGGACTAAAGGACCCCAGGTTCGAATCCAGTTAAGGACACATGCCCAGGTTGCCGGCTCGATCCCCAGTGGGGCATGCAGGAGGCAGCCAATTAATGGTTTTCTTTCATCATGAGAGAAAGATGTTTCTATCTCTCCTTCTCCCTTCCTCTCTGAAATCAATAAAAATATTTTTTAAAAAGAAAACTGATGCAGAAAATGAATGGGAAGTGCAAGAAGCCAAGGGGATAATGAAAAACAGGTTTTTCCACTTTCCTTCCCTGGACAAAAGGGTGGCAACATGCAGGACACAATTATGAAATTCGCAATTACTTTTAAAAGGTCCCCATGATTTCTCTATAAATACCCCAACATCTGTGTCCTTAGTGGGACAAGTCCAGGATGTATCCTATGCTTGGGATACACCAGTAATGCTTGGGTCTTCTGTGTCCCTTAGTGGGACAAGTCCAGGATGTCATGGACCCCAGTAAGATTGACCCCAATCGCCCACAGTGGTCACCTACTCACTGTCACAACCTGTATGGCCTGTCCCCTCCCTTCCCTATCCCATCCCTGAACTCCTCACTGTGCTTCTAGGAATCACTGCCCATACAAATACCTGCACCCTAATTCTTGACCCAAACGAAGACACAGCTCATTTTTACAAATAATAAACATTCATCAAGAATTTCAATGTGCTAGGTGCTGTGACACACAAATGACTTCACCTCTCCATGCCTCAGTTTTCTCATCTATAAAATGGGAACAAAAACAGTGTTGTTGGGAGGAAAGTACATGTAACGTGCCTAAGACAGAACCCAACTTAGAGCAAGTTTTCGATAAATGCTGCTGCTTTCAAGCAAGACTTGCTTCTCCTCATGATGATCAGACTTCTAAGCTGCACCTGCTGGTGTTGGAAAGAATGGGGCGGATGGAGAAAAAGAGAGAATGAGGAGAAAAGGAATGAATTCCATCTTCTAGAAACCAATTTAAAATCTCAGTCAGCTGATGGCAGCACCGACCCCTTACTGAACAGTGAACAGGGAGAACAAAAGCTAAAGTGAAGCATTCTCCATCGATTATATTTGGTTAGGGAAGTTCTGTTGCATGGAGGGAGGAGACACCTAGGACCAGAGGAGATAAAGGAGGGGCATCCAGGGGATGAAGCCAGTGGGGTTGTGCTCCTTGGTGCAGGTGACTAAGCATGGGAGGGGTTTCCAGAGGAACTGCCTGAGTGAGTAATATTTCCAATGGGCTTAGCAGTGACAGAGGACTTGTGAGATGGCATAGGGACACCAATAAGCCAACCACAAGAATGTATCTCCCCTCCATTCCCAAGGAAAAAACGTCTTATCTACCTTCTAATCATTTTATTTTCTTTTTATAAAATATATTTTATTGATTTCAGAGAGGAAAGGGAGAGGAGAGAAAGAGAGTGAGAGATAGAAACATCAATGATGGGAGAGAATCACTGATTGGCTGCCTCCTGTATGCCCTATAATAGGGATGGAGCCCGCAACCCAAGCATGTGCCCTGACTGGGAATCGGACCATGACCTCCTGGTTCATAGGTCAACGCTCAACCACTGAGCCACACCAGCCGGGCTCTAACCACTTTCTAACAGATGTCAAAACCATTTTTCTACATGTACAGTTGGTCAAGATTTGGTGAATACCAAACCTTCCTGGGGTGGTGGTAATGAGCAACATGGCCATCTTGCCCCCATAGCCCACAGATACAAAGGTAGCTGCCAAGCAACTGGACAGAGGAGGAAATAACCCCATCCTGACATGGTAAGTTCCACTCCAGAACCCCTTGCAAGACCACCTTTTTCACAAGCTTGGCTTCCCACACAAGCCCACCTTGTCCCCACCTTATATAAGTAGCCAAGCAAACCCAGCCCCTGAGTTTGGAGGACCTTCCTTTCCTCTGTGCTGCCTCCCTTGTGCTTAAGCATAAACTTAATAAAATCTGTCTGGAGATTTCTGTGGGGTTTTCTCTCAATTTCTATCTTGTGGAACCCAAGAACCCCAACACCAGTAACACTTGGGTCTGATGGGAAGAGGACTAGGCTTGCTCCAGACACTATCAGACTATCAGAGCACTCCTTGGGGTACTATGAAATAGGGCGCTCAAACCTGGCCTCTGGAGGGCCTCATGACTTCTCTACTCTATGTCCATCTCAGTGTCCTGTTCTCTTTTCTCAATCCAGTTCATTTTCTCTTGTTATAAATCATGCAAATGATTTCCTTTCCACAGTCTCCATTGTAATGTTAGTTCCCTCAGTACAATATTTGCATTTCACTTGGTGTTGTAGGTTGCAGAGATGGCCACAGTTCTCCACCCTCCCTGAATGCCTGCTCTTTGCAAGATGCCTTTGCAACTCTTCCCATCAAGGCCTCCTTCTCAGAGAGATTAGTTTATATCAATAGAGATGAGTCTATTTCTCATCTCGAATTTGGACTGACCTGTGACCTGCTTTGGGCCAACAGAATGTGGTGGAAGTGGCCTTGTGTTATTCTCAAGCTTTAGCCTCAGGAAGCCATGCATGTTCACTTTGCTGGAGCCCTGACTAACCTGCTGAAGGATGAGAGACATGTAGAGCTAGGGAGCCATCGAGGCCATCCTCGACCAGTCAGCTCCCAGTCAACCTGGAAGCTGACTGAAGACTCGAGAGGCAGCCCAGCTGACCTAGCTAGACTGGCTTGAGCCCAGCCCAAACTGCCCACCTGCAGAATCATGAACGAAATAAATGGCTATTATTTGAAGCTACTAAGGATTGGAGTGGTTTGTTAGGCAGCAAAAGCTAACTGGTAGATTAGGCAATAAAAATATAATTAAGGAATTATACTAATCTAACCGTTTGCCTGCACTTTTTTATCCTTCTCAATTAAAAAAAAAAATCCTCATATTCTATTCCTGCTGCTGCACCCATTATTATTGGAGCCTTATACCTACTAAGCATAGGGAGAGTACTGGACACTCTAGACAATGTAAAGAGTTGTTCAGAGTTCTCAAGCAGTTGCCATGACAGGCACACACATATATAAATACAAGGTGAAAGGCAAGTGCCACTAATCCTATGTCAAAGGCTGACCAGAATGTATGCAGAAGTTACACATGCCATATTTTAACATTCATATCAAAGTCCATTCTCCAATTTCACATCTGAAAATATTTTCCACTTGGATAACAATCTAGTGACAAGTGGTGTCTCAGAGCCCTGCCAGTTCCTGGTATTGTTTAGTTTACTGTTGCATTTTATTGAAGTTACTTATTTATAATAGTCACACACAAAGATGTTAGATGTTTTATCTAACAGGAAAGATAGAGGAAGTGAAGAAGAAACCTCCGGCCTCCAAAGACAAACCTTTAGCACCAAGGTAAGTCTCTTGCCCAGAATTTTGCACTTCTTGTTATCATCATCCTCAAAAAAAATCACATACAATGTTCTCTGGTATTTATTTAACTGGCATTTATTCACTATCTGCCACAGGTTAGAGTTTGTGCTATAAGAAATGAGGGACATGAAACATAGGCCAAGCCCTGACCTCAAGGAGCCTGCAGTCAAACAAACAAAAAATAGAAACACTGATGATATAGAAACATTCAATTCACAAATGATTATTACTTTACATGCTATGAAAAAAAATATATCTCATGTAACCCGAGCAGAAACCACAGAATCTAAACTCATGGAGAGATAGCAGATGGCTTCCTGAGAGAATTGCATGTTTAAACCAATACCGAAAACATTGATCTAGGGTTCAAATTAAGGAAACAGAGTCACAACACATTATGCAAAGTTATTTCTCAAAGTTACTCTCTTGTCCCCAAATGGGTTTGCTTTCTCTAAGAACAATTATGTCTGAGGGGCAGGAAAGTCCCCAGCTCCTGGTCCAGAAGGAGGGAGTAGTTGGGGCAGGGGTGGATCTCACAAGCTTGGCATCAGGGAGCCCTAAGTTCAAATCCCATCTCATTGTGTGGTCTTGGGTAAGTTACTTCATCTTATTTGTAAATGAATGTATGACATCTACCTTAGGTGGTGCTGTAGCAGGTTTCAATGAGATCACTCAAAACAATGACAATGTTTATTTTGCTCCTGAATCTGCTGTGGGGGCAGGGCTCAGCAGGATGATTCATCAAGGCCAGTTTGTCCCAGCTCTACTCAGCATCAATGGGAGCAGCTCCAAGGCTGGGGCTGGAGCCTTCCAAAGTTGCACTCACAGGTCAGCGGGATTTAGGTGGGGTTGTCGGCTGGAATATCTCCACATGGCCTTTTTATGGAGCCTGGCCTTCCTCACATCATGGTGGCTGATCTCAAAGGCAAGCAGCCCAAGAGAATGAGAGAGCCAGGTGGACACCATGTCGCCTATGCTGATCTCCACTTTGAAGTTACTCATGTCACTTCTGCCCATTCTCTCTGTCAAGACAGTCACTGAGTCCCACACAGATTCCACCAAGAGAAGGAAAAGTAAACTTCCTGGCTTGAGGGGGTGTGGGAAGGTTCTGGAAGAGCAGCAATAATTCTGTGGCCATTTTAAAAAAATATGATCTGTCCTAGTGATGTATATTGATATCCCTTTCATGCTAATTCTCTTTCAATGTGGAGATCTTTGATTATATGAAAAAAAAAATAGATGAGAATTGGGGATGAGAGGAATGGTAAATAGGAAATATATGAGAAAGGGAGAAAGAGGAGTAAGGCTTTTCTATTGGGTTGGGGCCCCACCATCATGACTGTCCTCTCTCAGTAACTGACCAGGTTGTTCGTGCCCCCTGGAATTCCCCCATCTAGGATGTGGGCAACAGCAGTGCCTATTTCATGGTGCTATTGTGATAATTCAATGAATTAATCCATTAAAGTGCTTAGAGTGGTGCCTGGCACATAGTGCTCCATACATGTGAGCAGTTATATTTTATGTTCTTGGGGCTCCTGAGCTCTCCTGATCTTGGCTTGGCCCTGTGGTCAATACATTATAAACTGAATCCTTCAGATAACCTGGAAACAGGTACACATCCAGCCCTCTGACGGGGGAAGTTACACCCAACCAACACAACCAAGCTAGAACACACAATATCCCCATCCTGCTGAAGAACTTGGCCATGAAAAGCAATCGTCGGTTGCCACACACTGGGTTCTATAATTTATTACATACCCTTCACAGCAGCATTTCTTCTCGTCTCCCAATTTAGTCCAGCTCCAACCTCCCCAACATCGTAAAGGACTTGCACATTTTATCTTTTCCAGCAGAAGTTCAGAAGTCCGGATCTCTTGTGTCCATCTACAACACAAAGAATCAAGTATTTAGACTTTCTTATGCATTAAAAAAATACTATGAACACCACACAGAGGACTTGCCTCTTCACTTGGCCCTGGAACAGGAGCACAGTGAATGACTTTCCATCCTATTCTGATCCCTCATCCCGACCTCTGGTCCAGGTGACTGAAGAGGGACCTTCTTTACCAGAATGTTCTCTAAATCCTGATGCCAATACTCAGATTTCTAAAACTCCAAATAGTCTTCCACTTAAAAAAAAAGGTACTAATCAGCAATGATTAGTCACTCAATTCGTATTTTTAATCAATTAAGTGACAATTTGTATATCCCTTTACCCCTTGCATCAAATTAGGTCATACAAATTTAAATAGCCCTGCAATCTTCTAATCTAGGATTTAGAGGTAGAAATAACCTGAATATTAAATTCTAAAATGATGCCCTAATTCATTATTTTTGCATCAATTCCATGCCTTTTCAAAATTCAGTACATAAATGCAGTCATCTAACTTGCAAACAAGCAGAAAACCAAGAACAAGTATAAAATCAAAGCTCAAGTTCCTTTGATGATCATCACTAATACCAGGATTCTTGTCAGAGGTGAGCACTGTTATAATGTGGGATTATATCTTCACAGATCTGTGCATTCAAATATTCAATATCTCTCTCTCAATGGGTGTGGTTCTTTTCTAAAGAAATATTTAATGTGTCATCCTGCACCTTGTTTCATTCCCAGGGTATCTTATCACACATCCCTACATCAGGATAAGATGATGATCTCATTAAAAAAAAACTCTGATTAATATTTCACAATCTCAACTCCTCCATCAGGCCATATAACTGAACTCTGACTTCCTCCCTTGCTTTCCTCCCTGGCCGGTGTTACACACATTCCATCCCTTCCTTCATCCTCTAGATATAAATTTCTGGCCTAGAATATCCTCCCTGCCCCTCTGTAATTGAGAAGATTACCTCTCAGGCCCAGAGGCAACATACTTGGGCTTGAATCCCAGTTGAGAATTTCAGAAAAAGCACTTAATTTTTACTCACTTAGATTCCCTATGTATTAAGTAGGATGACTGTAACAGCAGCTACCCCAAAGGGTTATTCTAAGGATCAAATAAAATAACCCATAGGATAGTCCCACTACAGGGTACTTACTAAATGCTCAATAAATCACCAATATCAGTCACTGTCATCATCATCATCATCACCTTTTATTTCTTTTGGTCATAATTTAAATCCCGCTGTCTTCTTAATTCAGATTTTCCCCTGAATTTCTATTTCACATGTAGATAGGAATACTAAAAATTATCCCAATAAACTTTAAGTCCTATTTACTTCCCAATGTCTTCTCATCTTTGCTCTCTGGACTCAGGATGAGCCGCAGTCGCGCAGCACAAATGAAGCCAGGAGCAAAGAAAGGTTCTCCTTCTAAGGTATAAAAAATTGTAGTGCTTCCTCCATTACATTGTTTATATTACCATATTAAATACATATCCACAAATAAAATAACTAAATATCTTATTCTCATGAACCTGTACAATTATACCAAGCAAATTTATAAATTAACTAAGAACAAAAATGTAAACACTACAATTACAAGTAACAAGAGGGGTCCAAGATGGTGGCGGAGTATTTGGAAGTTACACTCACCTCCTCCCAGGTCCAAACTGGAATTACAACTAAACTGTAGAACAGCCAACCTGAATAACCACTGAAAACGAGCTGAACAGAGTCTTATAAACTAGGATTTTCCAAAGAAGCCACATTCAGGCTGGTAAGAAGGGCAGAGACGTGATAAAAGCTGGCCCTGCACATATACGCGGCCATTGAAAAACCAAAGAAATATCTCACCTTAAGGATCTCCTCTGAGTAGTAAGGGGTCTCAATATCCAGAGCACCAGAGCCAGGAAGAGTAGCCCACTAATATCTGGCTATAAAAATCAGCGGGGAGCCCTAGTTGTTTTTTTTTTTTTTTAATATATTTTATTGATTTTTTTTACAGAGAGGAAGGGATAGAGATAGTCGGAAACATCGATCAGCTGCCTCCTGCACGCCCCCTATTGGGGGATGTGCCCACAACCCAGGTACAAGCCCTTGACCCTAATCGAACCTGGGACCTTTCAGTCTGCAGGCTGACGCTCTATCCACTGAGCCAAACCAGTTTCGGCGAGCCTTAGCTGGTTTGGCTCAGTAGATAGAGTGCCGGCCCTGGGACTAAAGGGTTCCAGGTTCCATTCCGGTCAAGGGCACTTACCTTGGCTGCAGGCTGGATCCTGGCCCCGTCCAATGGAGGGACACAAGCAATCTATCTCTCTCTCTCACATGGAGGTTTCTCTCTATCTCTCCCCCTTCCTTCTACTCTCTCTAAAAATCAATGGGAAAATAACATCCTAGGGTGAGGATTAACAAAAAAACAAACAAAATCAGCCAGGATTCTGTCCACCAAGTAGAGACTGGAAGCCACTAGAAACCCAGGTGCCCTCTTAAAGGGGCAGCACACAAAATCTCATTCCTGGCCAGTCACCCTGGGCTCCAGCAGAGGGCTGGTGGTTTGAAGTGGACTGGAGTGGGACGGACTGTGTTGTGTGGCTCCAAGGAGAGAGCAGAAGGGGAAGCTGCCACGCTGCCTGTGCTGAGTCCCAATCCCACACTGCCCATAGACTGGATCCAGGACTCCCTCCCATACTGCAACATCCTGGAGAAATGCAATAACCTTGCCCTCTCAACTCCTGGTCTACTCCCCATGTCCCGCCCTACGGAGCTCACCCTGCCCAGGAGTCAGCTGCTTGGGCCCCTGGTGAAGACTTTCTTGGAGGAGTTCGGAGGGTGAACTCAGGGGTTGTCAGAGACTGCATTATGTGGCTCTGGGGTGGGGGCCACTCCCCTTATGCCCTAGCCCCATACTCCTGACTCCGCCCCCTGGGGCCCTGACATGTTCTTGCACTGCAAAGGAGTCAGGGGGCTGTGGTCAGCTTGGGCCCTTGGGAAAGACTCTCCTTGAAGGCTATCAGGAGGTCCCAGAAGAATCAGTGAGAGGCTGAGTTGTGTGTCTCTAGGGCAGAAGCCGTTTTTCCCTTGCACGTCCATCCAGCGCTACAGTTCCTGTGCAGCGTCCTCCCTTACATGGCCCATTTTTGGTTTGTTTGGACCTGATGAACGCTGATGCCCTCATCCTGATGACTCCCTGAGACCCTGCCACACCACAAAGGTCTGAGGACACCCTGCAAGTGGCAGCTGGCCTTTGTGTACTTGGAGAATTTTGCTGAGTGGCTTTAGTCCCAGCACTGGTGCGGTTTGAATCTGTATCAGTTTGGTGAACAACACTCGCCCCTACCTAGAGACTCACTGAGAACCTACCTCATGCAAATGGCCCTACTAACTAAAGCAACCTATAGATTCAGTGCAATTCCTATCAAGATACCAATGGCATATTTCACAGAACCAGAACAAGTAATCCAAAAATGTATAAGGAACTACAAAAACCCCGAATAGGTTCAGCAACATTGAGAAAGAAGAACAAAGTTGGTTTCACACTACCTGATATCAAACTATACTACAAGGCCATAATCATCAAAACAGCATGATATTGGCATTAAAACAGACATATAGATCAATGGAACAGAACAGAGAGCCTAGAAATAAACCCACACCTATATGGTCAATTAATATTTGACAGAAGAGGCAAGAGAACATACAATGATGTAAAGACAGTCTATTCAATATATGGTGTTGGAAAACTTGGACAGACACATGCCAAAAATGAAACTAGACCACCTTCTTATACCATATACAAGAACAAACTCAAAATGGATTAAAGACTTAAATGTAGGACTCCTACAAGAAAACATAGGCAGTAAAATCTCTGATATTTCTCTTCACAATGTTTTTTTTTTTCTGATATAGCTTCTTGGACAAGGGAAACAAAAGAAAAAATAAACAAATGGGAGTGAATCAAACTAAAAACAATTTGCACATCAAAGGAAGCCAACAACTAAACAAAAAGACAACCTACTGAGAGGGAGAAAATATTCACCAATGGTACATCTGAAAAGCCAACGTGGCTTAGTGGTTGAGCGTTGACCTATGAACCAAGAGGTCATGGTTCAATTCCCAGTCAGGGCACATGATGGGTTGCGAGCTCGATCCCCAGTGTGTGGTGTGCAGGAGGCAGCCAATCAATGATTCTCTCTCATCATTGATGTTTCTCTCTCTCTCCCTCTCCCTTCCTCTCTGAAATCAATAAAAATACATTTTAAAAAATACATTTCACATGACCCATACTCATACACACATAGACAAAACAAAAACAAACATTTTAATAAGATAACACTTAATTCTTACTACTAGTTACGCATTCTCATATTTTCCATTCCACTCAGTTTTATTTAACGGGTGATAGTCCACTAGGGGGTCATGACCCACAGTTTGAAAAATACTATTTTAGATGATCTAGAATATAGTGAAATGAATCCTATATAATAAAAGCCTAATATTCTAAGTGTCCCACTGTTTGACCGTTCGACCAGTCACTATGATGTGCATTGACCATCAGGGAGCAGACACTCTGACTGGTAGGTTAGCTTGCTGTTGGGGTCTGGCTGATAGGGACTGGGCATGATGGGCCAGGCATGCCCTGGAGACCTCCCGTGGCCCCTCCGCAGCCCCAATCATGCACCTGTGCCCTCTCACAATCTGGGACCCCTGGGGGGGGTGTCAGAGAGCTGGTTTTGGCCCCATCTCTGCAGGCCAGGCCAAGGGACACCACCGGTGCACGAATCTGTGCAACAGACCTCTTGTTATTAAATATTATCCTTGAAATAAAAACATATTTCAAAAACTAAAGAGCATAAATGAATCCCAGAGAACAAGACCATACTTACAGATGCTCACTTTGAACATCTTAAAATATACAGTATATATATGTGTGTGTGTGTGTGTGTGTGTGTGTGTGTATACATATACATATACATATCCTGTCTAATAAAAGAGTAATATGCAAATTGACTGTCACTCCAAGACACAAGATGGCCACCCCCATGTGGTCAAAGATGGCTGCCCCCATGTGGACACAAGATGGCATGCAGGGTAGGGCAGTTGTGGGCAGTTAGGGGTGACCAGGCCAGCAGGGAGGGCAGTTGGGCGTGACCAGGCCAGCAGAGGAGGGCAGTTGGGGAGACCAGGCCAGCAGGGAAGGGCAGTTGGCGGGGAGCAGGCCTACAGGGGAGGGCAGTTGGGGGGGACCAGGCCTGCAGGGAGGGCAGTTGGGGGGGGACCAGGCCAGCAGGGGAGGGCAGTTAAGGGTGATCAGGCCAGAAGGGGAGGGCAGTTGAGGGGCAACCAGGCCTGCAGGGGAGAGCAGTTAGGGGCAATCGGGCTGGCCGGGGAGCAGTTAGGCATCGATCAAGCTGGCAGGGGAGTGGTTAGGGCAGTGGTCGGCAAACTGCGGTTCGCGAGCCACATGCGGCTCGTTGGCCCCTTGAGTGTGGCTCTTCCACAAAATACCATGGCCTGGGTGAGTCTATTTTGAAGAAGTGGCATTAGAAGAAGTTTAAGTTTAAAATATTTGGCTCTCAAAAAAATTTCAATCGTTGTACTGTTGATATTTGGCTCTGTTGACTAATGAGTTTGCCAACCACTGAGTTAGGGGGTGATCAGGCTGGTAGGCAGAAGTGGTTAGGGGCAATTAGGCAGAGGCAGGTGAGCGGCTGGGAACCAGCAGTCCTGGATTGTGAGAGGGATGTCCAACTGCTCATTTGGGCCCGATCCCTTTGGGCGGTTGGACATCCCTCAAGAGGTCCCAGATTGGAAAGTGTGCAGGATATATACTAGAGGCCCGGTGCACAAAATTCGTGCACAGGAAGGGGGGTGCCCCTCAGCCCAGCCTGCACCCTCTCCAATCTGGGACCCCTCAAGGGATGACCAACTGCCTGTTTAGGCCCTAGGATTGAGCCTAAACAGGCAGTCGGACATCCCTCTCACAATCCAGGATGGCTGGCTCCCACTGCTCACCCGCCTGCCTGCCTGATTGTCCCTAACCACTTCTGCCTGCCAGCCTGACCACCCCCTAACCACTCCCCTGCCAGCCTGACCACCCCCTAACCACTCCCCTGCCAGCCTGTTTGCCCCTAACTGCCCTCCCCTGCAGGCCTGGTCCCCCTCAACTGCTCTCCCCTGCAGGCCTGGGTCCTCTGCAACTGCCCTGGCCTGCAGGCCCAGTCACCCCCAACTGCCCTCCTTTGCCGGCCTGGTCCCTCCCAACTGCCCTCCCCTGCTGGCCTGATTGCCCACAACTGCCCTCCCTTGCAGGCCTGGTCCCTCCCAACTGTTCTCCCCTACTGGCCATCTTGTGTCCACATGGGGGCATCCATCTTTGACCACATGGGGGAAGCCATCTTGTGTGTTGGAGTGATGGTCAATTTGCATATTACCCTTTTATTAGATAAGATAGAGGCCTGGTGCACGGGTGGGGGCCAGCTGGTTTGCCCTGAAGGGTGTCCCAGATGAGGCTGGGGGTTCCGCTGGGGCATGGGGAAGCCTGGGCGAGGGGCCTGTGGTAGTTTGCAGGCCAGCCACGCCCCCCAGTGATCCAAGCAGAGGCCCTGGTATCTGGGATTTATTTATCTTCTATAATTGAAACTTTGTAGCCTTGAGTGGAGGCCTGGGCCCGCCAGGATGTGCAGAAAGCTTGGCTTCCTCCATTGCCGGGGAAACCCAAGCCTCCTGCTCTCTCCGTGGCCACAGCCATCTTGGTTGGGTTAATTTGCATACCTGTTCCTGATTGGCTGGTGGGTGTGGCTTGTGGGTGTAGCAGAGTGATGGTTAATTTGCATATTACTCTTTTATTAGATAGGATATATATATTTCAGAGAGGAAGGGAGAGGGAGCAATAGATGAAAACATCAATGATGAGAGAGAATCATGGATTGGCTGACTCCTACAGACCCTCTTCTGGGGATTGAGCCTACAACCCGGGCATGTGCCCTTGATCGAAATCGAACCCAGGACCCTTCAGTCCACGGGCCGATGCTCTATCCACTGAGCCAAACCAGCTAGGGCTGAACATCTTTATTATACTCCCAAATCTTTCATTTTTACAAAAGGTCAAACTCATGTATACATTTCCTCTTGTGTGTACATATTATGTATGTTATGCTTTGCTCACCAGCCATTATTTCCTATCTATATTATCACTCAACATTTCATCTTTTTGGATAATACTTAAATGACTACATTGTGGACAGCACCCCCCGCCCCAGAGCTTGTTTCACTCTGTTGCTCAGGGGGTGCTGGTCTTACGTTTTGCTTTGTCCATGCACCATGGGCATCACACAGGATGGACCATGAAGCAAGCATCTGCACTAATACTTGTGGACTGAGTTTTCACATTCTGGTATATATTTCCAATTTGGATTTAACAAAATAGTACACTAGGGAGGCTGATAAATATATCTGGCCTTCCAAAGAAACGGGTTTGCCATCACTAGCAGTCTCTCAATAGTTACCATGCTTCTAACACCAGACTATAGTTCTAGCTATCCAGTCCTCTTACCACATGGGAATAATAGAATTCAATGTTGCTGCCAATATCCAATTTTCACTAATGTTGCTGCAGTCGCATCCCTAAGTGTTCAAGACAAAGCATTTTTTGAGCACCGTGGGAAAAACCCACCAGGCCAAATATTAGTCCACTTCCAAAGAGGTTTTGACTTTGAAAAATATAATAACTAGCCAAACCTAAAGCAACCAAAAGAGATGCTAAACTAAGCTTATATTTGACATATATGGCATATGTTATGAAATCTTACAGACAGAAACTTAAAACACCAGCACCATAAAGACTGTCTTTCTATAAGAAAAACATAATTGTATAGGAAAGAGAAAAGCGGACTGACGGAGGCTTCCCTTTGGCCGGGGCAAAGCAGCTGGAATGACTTGGGAAGCGGTCCAACCTTGTGGACTGGACTCACAGCATGTGGACACAGAAGCATTTCCTCCGCGAAGGGCATCTGTTTTCAATTTGGTTATTAAACTTCAACATGGTTATTTTCCTAAGAGAAATGCAAATTCATTTCAAGCATACTGGTTTCTTAGCAGACTAAAAATCTCTCCAGGGTATATTACAGTGTTTAACCTTCACAATTTTAAATTATCATACGTTTTCATTTAATTCTTCTATGGAGGAAAACTAATGTATGGGAGGTGTCATGATTACAGCTATTCATTAATTAAACAAATACTGCTTGAGCATCTATTAGATGCAACGTGCTTTGAGAAATACTGAGTCACTTTTCAGGGGGAATTCTGGAGCCCTTACACAATATTTAAAACCCCTCAAGGTAAAATCAGTTTGAAGACAACAGGATGCCAACCGATTTACCAACCTTAGTATAAGTGTTAAAATAAAACACTGTTCCATAATCTCACTAAATTGGGAAATGTGGAGTTACAAGGATGAAAACAGGTTTCTTTGTTGCAAGATTTCTAAAGCCTCTCTGTGACTATGATCCAGAAGGTTTACAGTATGTCCAGTATCTTCTAAAATTCGGGAAGGCAACCAATCAATGTTTCTCTTTCTCCCTTCCCCTCTCTCAATGAGCATGTCCTGGGGTGAGGGTTAAGAAAAAAGAGAGTCTGCACCAAAAGCCCAAGCTGGCCACAGATGACTCCTCTGCAGGTCATGAGCTTGACAGTGTGGGGCCATGGAGGGTTAGGAGGGTGGGACTAGTGGATCTCTTGGGGGGGGGGGGGGAGGTGTCAGGGCAGATCTGGGAGTGGGAAGGTGGAATAAATGGACCTTGCCTCAGAGCCACACAATTCAATCTCTGACATCCCAAGTTCATGCTCAAGAGCCCTCCAGGAAAGTCTACATTAGGGTCCCAAGCTGCTGACTCCTCAGCAGGACGTGAGCTCCACAGGGCAGGGTGGAAAGGAGTCGAGGGTGGGGCTAATGTGGTCTTCCAGGATGATGCTCTATGGAGAGGTGGCAGGAAGTGAGGGAGAGGGACTCAGTACAGGAACTCTGGCAGCTGTCTCCTGGGCGCCATGCAGCCAGCCCAGTCTGTCCTCGCACAACTCCAGTCCTCTCCAATCTGCCCTTCCTCTGCTGGAGGCCAGGGTGAGCTGCCATGGATGAGATTTTGTGGGCTGTCGCTTTAAAAGAGTATCTGGGTTTCCAGCAGACTCCAGTCTCTCCCTAGTGGGCAGAATCCATACCTATTTTCACAGCCAGGTGTTATATGGGCTGCTCTTTCCATACTGGTGCTCCAGGCTGGGGAGCTCCGTGTGGGGTTGATACCTCTACTGCTGTGATATCCCTGAGGATTCTTAACAGCTATACATGGGTGCGAGGCCAGCCCTTTTCCTATCTCCACCCTTCCTACCAGTTTCCATACAGCTTGCTCTGTAAACCCTTAGTTACAAGACTTTCATTCAATTAATCTTCAGTTGGTTATTCAGGCTGATAGTTCTATATTTTAGTTGTAATTCCAGTTTGGATCTGGGAGGAGTTGAGTGTGACTGCTACCTACTACACTGCCATCTCTGATCTTCCTAATTTCCTCTTCTGAGTCCAGCCAACTTTCCTTTCACATTTTCCTGGGTTTATCCATTTTAGTGTTAATTTTTTGAAATTTTGATTCAAGATTATATATATGAAAATGTTTATCTTAGGATACTTAAATAATTAATGTTGGGACACTATATTTCCATTTTCTTCTGCTTTGGGGTGTGTGTGTGTGTTTAGAGGGTATGAGGTGAGGCCTGGCTGGTGATCATCAACCCATGAAACAGGAGGTCATGGTTCCATTCCTGGTCAGGGCCCTTGCCGGGTTGCAGGTTAGATCTCCTGTGGGAAGCATACAGGAGGTAGCTGATCAATGATTCTCTCTCATCATTAATGTTTTTATCCCTCTCTCCCTCTCCCTTCCTCTCTCTGAAATCAATAAAAACCTATTTAGGGGGTGAGAATATTCAAATCTTGAAATTTTTGATTTTCAAACTTTGTTTTCTTCTGATTAAAGTGATGCTTGCATGTTGTCTGTCACTCTCTGCTCCATTTACAATAGATTTTCTTTTCTGGACAGCAATGAAGTTGATGCAGAAGAGGGTTGGCTTGAAGCGGCTAACTAGGTTTCTGATTCAATCGCACCCTCTACTGTTGATATGATGAAGTGCAGTCTATTGTATGGTGCAGCTTCTTGGAGGAAGGGTGTCCCTGTGATTTTATGCTTCTTTTATCTCTGCAGGACGCTTTATCCTTTTCGCCATTCTTTCTCCACAATTCCCAGTCTCCCAGGGGCAAGTGCCCTTAAATTTCTCCATCTTGAAACCCGTATTTCTTAAGACTGTTCCCCTGGGTCCCGCACACATTCAAGTATTTCCACTGGGGATAGGCTGTGTCTTTCCAGGGGGGATGTCTAGGTTGGTCACCCCAGGCTCCCCGCACTCTTTTCCTTTTCTCCACGTATCCTCTGTGGTCCCCGGAACCACCTGGCTGGACCTGGGTGTTTATTCCGCTCCTTATAAGTAACTTGAAGTTTGTGGAATTGTTTCCTACTAATACTGTGGGTGATTTTAATTTGCTCTACTTGTTGACTTGGGTGACTTTTTTTTGGAAGTTACATGAAGAGTTTTGGATCTAAGAAGCCATTATTCTACTGAAACTCAGAGAGCTCTCTATGCGTTTAAATAATAATGCCATTTACTGCTTTTTACTCATTTACCCATTTCACTCAAACCTATTTACCCTTCGCAATACAGAAATATCTAGGTGCAGCTGTTTATATAACTTTAAACAAGGAACTCTTTGTAATAACACACACACACACACAACCAAGTGTTTAGAATACTCAAATAACATCAGCCATCACCAGAACCTGCCCTGAATATTAGCAAAAGGCAGAGCACCTGAGCATCTGCCACCTGGGATGAAATCGTAGGTACCGTAAGTTACTGGAAAGCCGCATGTGATTCAAGTTGCCCAGGGATAATAGCCTCTACCTAAATTCCGTAATTTCTGGAGACAGAGCAGACAGCGCTCTCCTGGCCCCGGGTGCCACCCTGCTCAGACACATGGTTTTTGAACATTTCTCCAACTATGGGAGCAGGCTGTTTCCAGGAGCCCAAAGGGTCGGAGGTTAGGAATGAATCCCCACCGCGAAGGCCTCATGCAAGGCTGTGGGATGGGGCACAGGAGTACCTGGCCCTCTCTCTCGACCCCTCCAGCAGGATAACGGAGTGGGTGTTTAAACTGAGGCTGAGTAAGCTCTCATCCATAGGGTGCATCAGCAGCCTCCCTTCCCTGACTCACCTCCCTACTCCCCTCAGGATTTCCTGGGATCACACTACTTGCCCCATAAAGGGACTTACTTACATGTGATTCTTTGCTCAAGGCCTGCTTCTGAGGGAACCTAGAAGAAGCCTCCCGGAACATCCCCCAGGGAGAGAGCCCCCAAACAGGTCACCAATCCGCACAGGACGAGGAGGAGAGGGGTCTTGGACGTCACACCCACGGGTCCAGGGAAGCTCATGAGAAGATCCTAATGGCAGTGTGTGGAGCAGAGTCTACAGTTTCCTCTGTTCCCAGAGCCACTCTTGTGACCAGGGCCAAGAATTTAAAGGGGCAGTGGTGAGGAGGAGACTCTGCATTCCATGACAAAGGCCTGTGTACATAGTAACGTCTCGTCTCTGTAAATACTTGTGGAATGAATGAATGAGAAGGGATTACATTGGAGAAAACCACATTAACATAAACTCTGCTGTAAGCACTCAGGTTTTTCCAGTTAACACTCTAATCTCATGGAAATATTTGTTACTGTATGATGTGATAGACAGATAAGAACACCAGAATGAGCTGGAGCTGAATTCTTCAGAAGTCCTCCCGCTGCCACCGTGGGGGCTCTAGAAAACCAACCATGGAGGAGGTCGCATGTAGAAGGAGCAGTCATGTGTGGAGAGGTGAAATGGCAGTTCATGTCACCACCCCCTCATTTTGCCATAAATCTAGAGGGCACCCCAGGTTCCCCTCAGATACAGGTGGGAGCTGCCATTCCGGGACCCCATGGTGCAGGGTCCCACCCAATACTTGTGGAGTGGCCGTGAAGAAATACATCTGTGCAGCAGATAGGGACTACCCTAATGATGAAGGCAAGGACAGCCAACAGGCGTTGGCTTCAGAAGCCAGGTTTTCGATGTTTTAAAAGAGGCCACGCAAAGCTCCTGACTGCTATGAGCAAGGGAGGCGTTTAGAATGCAGGAGAAGAGATGAACATTTATAGGTAGAATCACTGCTTTTTTGGCTTCTTGGAAAGATCAGTTAATCAAACCAACAGTTATTTTAAAACTTTGCTATTTTACAATAACCAACATTTAAAAATGTGTATTTTGTCCTGGGCACTAGGTTAGAACAAGCTTCCATCTGCCCCCTTCCCTCAAGGGGTTTAGTGAAAGAGACAGGCCAATCTAGTGTGACCAATCCACTAAACAGTCTATTAACAACCCTCCTGTAAATATCTACTTTGTCTGCCCTCGCTGGTTTGGCTCAGTGGATAGAGCGTTGGCCTGCAGACTGAAGGGTCTTGGGTTTGATTCCAGTCAAGGGCACATGCACAGGTTGTGGGCTTGATCCCCACTGGGGGGCATGTAGGAGGCAGGCGATCAATGATTCTCATCATTGATGTTTCTATCTCTCCTTCTCCCATCCTCTCTGAAATCTATAAAACAAATTAATAATAAAAATAAATAAATATCTGCTTAGTCTGATGTGGGCTTATGCGTTCTAGTCACGTGCAACATCAAAATAAGGATTGGCTAATCATTTAGTCATTAAAACCTCAAAAAAACTAAGCAGGTTTTTATGGGGCTTTATTTAAAATGTGTTCTAAATCACCCTACCTAACTCACCCTACCTTAGTAACCAGCTTATCAGGAGACATGCTGCATTATAAGTGCAAGCACAGCTTTAAGGAAGATTGCCCAAGGTGAGTACCTGCAGCACCTTCTCTAGAAAAAAGAAATCAAAATAGTACGTCGCCTTTTTCTGTAGTCATTTGCCTCTTGTAAAAGCATAGTGCAGGGAATGCAGATATAAGATTTTCCAGGATGATGCAACATTGCTGCCTTTCTAAACAGATCCCCAAAGCCAGGACACAAGTTTCCCCAATCTCCAGAAAGTCACCTATTGAAAGTTATGATCAGTATTCTCTCCTCTGACAATAACATAATTTAAGTGGATTTCTACTTCACTACTTACAACACAGCAGTCCCTAGGGCAGAGGCCATGGCTGCTCACCATGCTGCTCACATATATGCACCTTTTATTTCTGACATTCTTGCATTTGGGGAGAGCCTATGTGATTGGGTTCTGCCAGCTACCTATGGGTAGAAAGTGATGTCTGCCACCCTCAGGCATGACATTTAAACCCATCCCATACGTCCCCAGCTCCCTCTGTGTTCCAGGTGACTTGCTACAAGATGGAAACATCCTGGGTCCCTAAGTCTCCACCTGGAGAAGAGCCGTCCAACCCACATCAGCCAGACATGCACCTTTATGTGTTAAACTCCTGAAAGTTTGGGGTTTACCTGTTAACAAATGCCACCACCTGGTCAGGCTGCAGCCACTCTCCCATCTCCCCATTACTAGGAAAGAAAATGGACAAAGACCCTGCTCCCCATTGGAGACTTCTATTATTGTGCTTACTGCATGTGAGAATCACAAGAACAAACACTGAGTGCATACCACAGTATCACACATGCAAACCTCTCCTAATGCTCTCCTTGGTGGCAGGGCTGTTCTCCCCACTCCACATAGAAAGAATTGGAGTCTCAGGGAGGTGAATTGATTTGCCTAGCTATCCACTGCTAGTAGGCAGAGGCCCTACTGCTCTGGAACACAAGCTCTGAGTCACTGCACTGCACTGCCTCTCCCCGGCCTTTGGTTTCAGCACCAGCCATCTCCTGGAGCACTGCACACTTGGACTAACACTGCTGCGAGTCACGGTGGTCTCCTCGAGAGACTCGGCACCCCGAGTTCCGAGGATGGCAGGTCATGTGATGTCTCAGCAGAGAATGAAACCATCTCCCACTATGATTGTATGTTTAGGGAGGTACTGCCTCTTCAGAACCCATAAATTCATGACTATTATGGGAGGCTCTCTCTGAAAACAGTTCTAGGTCATGACCGCTTCCATGTCATTTTAATTTATAAGTGCCTAGGGGCATTTATAAAATGCAAAATAACCTTGCATTTAACGAAATTTTAGGCATATGCAGCCTTAAACTTATCCACATTAAAAAAAGAAAAAGAAAAAGGCAGCCCTGGCAGGTGTGGCTCAGTTGGTTGAGCGGCGCCCCATGCACGGAAAGGTCCTGGTTTGATTCCCAGTCAGGGCACATGCCCAAGTTGTGGGCTTGATCCCTGGCAGGGGGCATGAGGGAGGCAGCCAATCAATGTTTCTCTCTCACACTGATGTTTCTTCCTCTCTCTCCCCCTTTCCCTTTCCCTTCCTCTCTCTAAAATCAATAAAACCATGTTTTTAAAAAAATAAGCAAAATTAATTGCTTAAAACTTCACATTCAGAGTCCGACTCTTCTGGATCACTTTGTACTTAGTGTTTTATGGGCAGGATTGTTCCATATAACACTGTCCTCCGTGATATCAAGAACATAAAGAGCATAGAAGATGCTGGTTTTCTTCCCCCCGCCCCTAATTTTTACTTATTTGAGAAAATTATCAGTTTGAAATTAGAGCATCTGGGGGCAATAAACCGTACCCCCTAAATCCAAATAGCTAAATATAACTCAGTTAAAAAATATAATTTACAAAATCACATCTCATAAAAGTGAACAAAAACACTAATTGTCTTTCCTTTAAGATAAGACTGGTTTCTCCCCAGAATGATAAAAAGCAACTAATGATTTGAGATTAAAATCAAACATAACTGTTATTCACCCCAGCAACATCTAAATGAATGACCTACACAGCACAGTTCTAGCACACAGCTAACAGCCCTAAAATGGTAAGTGTGCGAACTACATGAACTTGGATATATAATTTATCTTTCTGGGACTCTGTTTCTCCTGCTGTAAAATTAGGTGGTAGGATTCAATGATTTTTAGGGTCTTATCCTATATAACAAAAAGTGTAGTATGCAAATTGTCCCCTTGACCAGGGGTTGTCCCGGAGTTCAACCAGGGGGTGGAGCTGGCTGGGGGAAGGGAGGGAGTAGCCGGCCAACAGCTGGCAGCCACTAGGGACCCTACCAGTGTATGAATTTCATGCGCTGGGCCTCTAGTTGTTATAAAAAGTTCTCTGTCTATGTAAATGCTCACACAACTTTAATTCACTATCATGTTTGAACACCAAATACCACACCTTTTTCCCTCCAATCATCACTCGAGGATATACTTCTATTTGTTTTTAGAGAGAGAAAAAGGAAGAGAGAGAGAGAGAGAGATACATTGATTGGGTGCCTCCGGAACATGCCCTGAGCAGGTATCAAACCTGAAACGTTCTGTTGTACTGGACGATGCCACCCAGTACAGGCCTACCAACCCCTCCTTTTTTTTTTTTTTTTATAACATCTGGCAATGAAGCATGTTCATGTAGATAATTTAGAAGTGCCTAGGGGCATTTATAAAATGCAAAATAACCTTGCATTTCTAAAGTGATCTCTTCTATATAAAAGGAGACTATTTTCCTTCCCAAACAAATAAAAATATACTCAGACTCCAAACAGAAACATGGTTTTCTTCTCCCATTAAAAATATAGCTTCTATGGTATTATTTGCCTTTCTAAGAATTTCAATGGATGTGGATGAAAATCCTGTGAGACTGGATTACAGTATGTATTGATTGTAATCATGGGTTCCAAGCCTCTAAGCATTTAATTATGTTGTTTGTTTTTAAAAGAGTGAAATGTGACTTCAGAAAAAGCAAAGTAAAAACCAGGGATACCACAAAGCAAGGCTCTGCTTCATCTGGGCATTGCATTTCTGTTTGCTTTTTCATAGTATTTTTGAGTTCATGGAATGCAAAGTGCAATAAAAGATTACATGTGAATAGGAAATCCCCCTTCTTAAATAAAAGAGAAAGGAAAGATTCCATGTAAATAGGAAATCCCCTTATTAAAAAGGTTGATTTTCAACTGGAAACATATACAGCTGGAGGAAAATATTCACAAACATGTTTATTGTAACGAAGGCCCTAGTTTATTGGAGAGTTTTTCTTTTTTCTTTTTTTATTGTTGAGATTATTACAGATGCCACCCGCCCCTCGCCCCCTCCCCCCCCCCCCCCCCCCCGCCCAATTGCTCCCTTCCATGGGGATCCCGCCCCACCCTAGGCCTTCACCATCCTATTTACTGTCTGTGTCCATGGGTAATGCATACATGCATATAAGTTCTTTGGTTAATCTCTTCCCACCCCCACCCCCTTCCCTCTGAGATTTGTCAGTCTGTTCTATGTTTCCATGCCTCTGGTTCTATTTTATTCATCAGATTATTTTGTTCATTAGATTCTTTGTTTATTTTGATTCAATTGTTGATAGATATGTATTTATTATCATTTTGTTGTTCATATTTTGATCTTTTTGTTTTTCTCTTTTTCTTCTTAAAGAAGACCCTTTAACATTTCATGTAATACTGGTTTGATGGTAATGAACTCCTTTAGTGGAGCATCCATCTGAGTGTCAGCTGATTTCTCAACAGAAACTTTGCAGGCCAGAAGGGAGTGGCAAGAAATATTCAAAGTGATGAAAAGCAAGGTCCTACAACCAAGATTACTCCACCCAGCAAAGCTATCCTTTAGAATTGAAGGTCAGATAAAGAGCTTCATTGACAGTTTATTTTTACAGGTTCATTTCCTGAGACCTGGAGGCTATGTGGGGATCAGATTTTAACAACAATTTATAAAAGCCTGTTTAATTCCTGTGATGCGGGTTTGAGGTAACTGAAGTGTGGGATTTTAAACTCCTGTGTTGAGTGGAAAAGATGTAAATAATGGAGAACTAGCTGTGGACAAGTGGCTCAGTTTGTTGGAGCATCATCCCGTGCACCAAAAGGTTGCATGTTTAACTCCTGGTCTATAGGCAACCAATCCATGTGTCTCTCTCACATCAATGTTTCTCCTTTTCTCTCACCCTTCCTCTCTCTCTAAAAATAAATAAAAGCATATCCTTGGGTAAGGATTAAAAAAAAAAAAAAGAATGGAGAACTAAGGTTCCACAATATCTTTCTCCTTTGTGAGAGTGGGGCTATCAGACCCTGGATCTTCACTCTGTGGGACACCTGCTCCCTTCTTCAGCACCTGGGCAAAGACCCCACAGGACAGGTGAGCAGGGAGCCATAAAGGCAGAAGGAACTGGAGAGGGTGGGGATGGAGAGAGGGTCTCCCAGCTTAGAGAGGAAGGAGTCATGTAGACCACGTCACCAGTGGTTAGTGTAAGCCCCACTCCTTGGGGCATGTCTCAGTCACAGCTGCCTCCCTATATCCCTGCAGTTTCCCTAGTGCAGTCCTAGGCCCTGGCCCATCACTTTTCTTCCCTTCCCAGCCCTTCTACTCCTATTTCCACAGAGGCCACTGGCTTCTGCATTTAAAAAATAGACAAACAAAAAACGCTAAACACTCTGCCATTAATAATGGAGAAAAGAGGATAAAAAAACATTCCCTCCTGTCCTTTAAGATCAGGAACAAAACAAGGGTGCCCACTTTCACCACTTGTATTCAACATAGTACTGGAAGTTCTAGCCACAGCAATTAGCCAAGAGAAAAAAAAAAGGTATCCAAGTTGGAAAGAAGAAGTAAAATGATCTCTGTTCACTGATACAATTATCTTATATGTTAAAAAAAACACCTATAGATTCCACCAACAAACTTAGAACTAATAAAGGAACTCAGCAAAGTTGCAGGATACAAAATCAACACACAAGAATAAATTATATTTCTATACACTTACAATGAACAATATGAAAAGGAAATTAAGAAAACAATTCCATTTACAATCGCATCAAAAAAAAAAAAAAGAAAATACTTAGGAATAAACTTAACCAAGAAGTAAAAAGACTTGCATAATGAAAATGACAAAACATTGCTGAAAGAAAATAAAGAGACAAATTAATGGAAAAAATCCAACATTCATGGATTAATATTGTCAATACTACCCAGAGTGATCTACAGACTTAATGAAATTGCTATAAAAAAAAAAATCTATGGGGCATTTTTGCAGGGAAATAAAAAGTCCACCCTAAAATTCATATGGAATCTCTGGGGACTCTAAGTAGCCAAAACAATTTAAACAAGAACAAAGCTGGAGGACTCACACTTTCAAAACTTACTACCAGTTACTATGGCTTTGTAGTAAGTTAACTACTGTGGCTTTGTAGTAAGTTAATTTCAAACCTGGTGTAAAGACAGACATAAACACCAATGGAATAGAATAGAAAGCCCAGAAATAAACTCATTTATATATAGTGAAATAATTTTTTAAAAATATGTTTTTAAATTTATTTTAGTGAGAGGAAGGGAGAGGAATAGAGAAATGTCAATGGGTTGCCTCCTGAATGCCCCCACTGGAGATCAAGCCTGAAACCTGAGCATGTACCATGACCGGGAATTGAACCTGGGATCTCTCAGTGCACAGGTGGGACGTTGTTCAACCAATTGGACCACACCGCCAGGGCTACATAGTGAAATGATTTTCAACAAGGGTGCCAAGGCCATTCAGTAATAAAGAACAGTCTTTTCAACAAATGGTAACAGAAAAACTGCATATCCACATGCAAAAAAGTGAAGTTGGTCCCTTACCTTACACCATCTACGAAAAACTCAAAATGGATCAAACCATAAAAACTAAAGCTATAAAAGTCTCAGAAGAAAAGCTTTGAGACATTGGGTATGGCAGTCATTTCTTGGATATGACACAAGAAGTTAAACTACATAAAATTAAAAGCATATGTACCTCAAAGGACACAAACAATTAAGTGAAAAAGCAACACTCAGAATGGAAGAAACCACTTAAAAATTATGTATCTGATAAGAGATTGGTATCTAGAATATATAGAGAACCTCTATAACTCAACAACAAAAACAACTGGATTTAAAAATGGGCAAGAGAGTTGAATAACTATTTCTCCAAAAAAATATGCAAATTTCCAACAAGCTAATGAAAAGATGCTCAGCATAAGTAATAATTAGGAAAAGGCAAATCAAAACCACAATGTGATACTACGGAATACCTATTAAGAAGGCAGCTATGCTCATCCCTATACCACCAATGCTATGTCATGCCCATTAGTTTGACTACTATCAAAAAAGCAAAATAGCAACTTTAGGATATGGAGAAACTGAAACCCTTATGAAGTATTGGTGGGAATGTAAAATGGTACAGCTTCTGTGGAAAACAGTATGGCAGTTTTTAAAAAAATTAAAGATAGAATTATCAGATGATCTACCAAGTCCACTTCCAAATAATTGAAAAACCAGTTCTCAAAGGGATATTTGAACACTCGTGTTCATAGCAGTGTTATTAACAATAGCCAAAGGTGGAAAAAAACCAAGTGTCCATCAATAGATGAATGGATAAATAATGTGGTATGACATACCATGGAATATGATTCAGCCTTAAATAGGAAGGAAATTCTGACACTTCACAACTTGGTTAAACCTTGAGGACATCATGCTGAGTGAAATAAGACGGCATTTCATTTCATAGATATATATATAGCATGCTGTATGAAATAAGCCAGCAAACAAGACAGATACTATATGATTTCACTTATATGAGGTACCTAGACTAGTCAGAGACACAAAGAGGAATGGTGGTTGCAAGGAGCTTGGGGGAGAAGGATAAAGAGGTATTGTTTAATGGGTACAGAGTTTCAGTTTGGGAAGATGAAAAGGAGTTCTGTGGATGGATGGTGGTGATGGTTGTACAGCAATATGAGTGCCACTGAATTGCACACTTAAAAATTGTTAAGATGGTAAATTTTGTCATAATAAAAAAGTAATAAAAATAATAAAAGGGAAGAAAAAACCTATAATCAATCTCTTAGTTGAAATTCTTTATTTGCTAAAGAACGATGAGACTTTGGCAAGATAGCCACAGAAATAAAAGAGACAGTTAAAATGAGAGAGGGGGAATAAAACATTCCTTCTGTGACCTGCACCTTCACACCTCCACCTCCCTCCTATTCAATCAATTAACTACAAAGGGATTAATGATAGATATTAGGGCATAAAAAGGATTGAGGCTGGAGAATGCCTAGGGAAGTCTTGAATAAACTATAAGCATCACCAAAATATTTGTTAGTGTTAGTATTTCTATTTCTAATTCAGAGGGAAACTAAAACCAGAAGTTGTGTGCATTTCTCTATAGCTGTGGCAGGCTTGGGGACCCACGGAGGATGAGCAGCTACATGTACTGAGTCCCACACCCACCTAAACAGCAGTGGGGCAGCGATGGAAATGTTCCTTAGCTGCTGACCTGGCACGAGGAGCTTGGCTCTGTTAATGGATACACCTGAGACCAAACCCTGTCCCACTACTGATTAGCTTGACCTTGAGCAGGTTACTTATGCTATCGAAGCCTGTTTTCCCAATATAAAATGGGCATAATAAGGGTACCCATCTTCAAGATTGGCACAGAAAAACATTTAATAAGATGCTGCATGGACCATACCAGCCCTACACACGTACTCCATAAATGTTAGCTTCATGATGACTGCTAGTGTTATTACCCCTCTGGACTCTATCAACAGTCTCTTGCCAAAAACAAGTGGCCTCCTTCTGCAAGGCACATCTCCACCAGACTCTTATTAGAGGGAGCCACATGTGAATGTCTTAAGCCCCAACTTCAAAAGGGCCATTTGCAGGGAACATATGCAGCTAAGTGAATTGATCAGCAGCTAATCCTTGAGTGGCAACGTTTTCAGACATTGGATGGCATATTTAGACACATGAAAGTCTGCACTTGTTACCGTCCTGCTCCATAAGTTACCCTAGGGCCACATCTTCATACCCTTTCCTTAGGCAATTTTATCTGCCCCTGACTTCACATGTACTGAAAATGGCTAACAATGTACTGGCAGCTCAAAGCTCCCTGTTAGGCTCCCGATTCTGGCACTAGCCTCCTTGACACATCCTCTGGGTTCTCGCAAGTACTTTAGAGTTTCCCTATACAAATTGGAACTCTTTATTGTCACTTACTTTTCTCCCAGATTTACCCATCTCCTTCAATGGCGCCTCCGTTAACTTGAGTGGTCCTGCGAGAAGCTCAAGGACATCCTGGATGCCTCTCTCTTCGCAACCCTCATATCAAAGTCATTACTGAGCTCTGCTGGGTCCTTCTCTAAATTTTGCCTCTAATTCTTCCCTCGAGTCCAAAGCTGACTCTCTGAAGGATCGCAGTCTTCTCCCATCTGGTCTCCTTGAGGTCCCCCTTGTTCCACTGAAATCCTTTCTGTAACCAGCCATCTGAGTGATCTTTTCAAGATAAAATTCTATTGTGTCAGCCTCCTCACAAGACACAATGATGCCTGGATGGGGATGATGGCCATAAGGATTCTAGGAAGTACAACAGTGGGTATCCCACTGTTCAGTACCTCACACATAGTAGGTTCTCAATAGCATTTTGAATGAATACATGCAAGGGTTTCAATCCCTTTTCCACTTTTTATAGACTAGAAATGCTTTTCTACAGGCCTTTCAATTCCTTCATGTGCCACAATAGCAGACTACTAGCAGCAATCTTAGCTTCGCCTAGCTAAATGTTCTTCTCCCATCTTCTGCAATCTCTGGCAATTGGTCCTTTCCCCATTTCTTCTCTAGTTGCAAAAATATCGCTTTTATCATACAGTGCTCCAAGAAAAATACAATGTGCCCAGTCCACATTCCTATCTGACTTTCTGTGGCAACATAAGTCACAGCTGGTTCTGATGAGTGCTTCCTGTTACTCCACCCCATTCTCTGAAACAGTCCCAAGGTCTCCCTCCTGCTTCAGTGAACTGTGCTTCGGCGCGAGGGAAGGAGGGGGAATTGACAGTGGAGTCAGTTTTAGACAAATTATGTGAGCTGAGTCCAGGAACCCGAACTCTGCCTTTACCAATTTTCTGTGAGGGAAAACGAGGGCAACCTGAAGAGGCCTCCAACTCCTGCCCAGATGAGAGAGCAATCGTTCCACAGGGCAGAACCCAGGAGTTGGAATGAGGGATCCTCCAAGGCCATGGAGACTGCTGCTGGTGGTGGGGAAGCAAGGGCATGACCCTGTGTTTGACATAAAGTTAAATGTACTAGTATTCCTTTTGCTTTTATATTATATGCATATCATATATTATGATAGCTCTATAATATTATCTATAACTAGAGGCCTGGTGCATGAAATTCATGTACGGGGGTGTGTGTGTCCCTCAGCCCAGCCTGCAACCTCTCCAATCTGGGACCGCTCAAGGGATGTCTGACTGCCCGTTTAGGCCAAATCCCAGTGGACAGACTGGACATCCCTTGCACAATCCAGGACTGCTGGCTCCCAACCGCTCGCCTGCCTGCCTGCCTGCCTGATTGCTCCTAACTGCTTCTGCCTGCCAGCCTGATCACTCCCTAACCACTCCCCTGCCACCCTGATCAATGCCGAACTGCTCCCCTGCCAGCCCAACAGCCCCTGACTGCCCTCCCCTGCCAGCCTGGTCGCCCTTAACTGCCCTCCCCTGCCGGCATGGTTGCCCTGAACTGTCCTCCCCTGCAGGCCTGGTTGCCCCCAACTACCCTCCCCTGCTGGCCCAGTTACCCCTAACTGCCCTCCCTTGCCAGCCTGGTCACCCCTAACTGCCCTCCCCTGCAGGCCTGGTCACCCTAACTGCCCTCCCCTGCCGGACTGGTCGCCCCTAGCTGTCCTCCCCTGCAGGCGTGGTGGCCCCCAACTGCCCTCCCCTGCAGGCCTTGTCCCTCCCAACTGCCCTCCCCTGGAGGCCTTGTCCCCCCCAAATGCCCTCTCCTGCAGGCCTGATCATCCCTAACTGCTCTCCCCTGCAGGCCTGGTCACCCCCAACGGCCCTCCTCTGCTGCCCCCGTCACTCCTAACTGCCCTCTCCTGCAAGCCAGATTGCCCCCCAACTGCCCTCCCCTGCTGGCCATCTTGTGTCCACATGGGGGCGGCCATCTTTGACCACATGGGGGTGGCCATCTTGTGTGTTGGAGTGATGGTCAATTTGCATATCACCTCTTTATTATATAGGATAATAAAATCATAATATGCTAATTAGACCAGACGTCCTTCTGGACAAAGCCACGGTGGCAGGGGCTGGGGCTGAGGCAGAGGCATCCACTGCAGCAGCGGGGGCTGAGCCTCTTGCACGAATTTCGTGCATCGGGCTTCTAGTAGAATATATTTTAACATTTTTATTGTCGCCTTCTATGATGTTATTTTTAATGGCAACTGCCATCAGAATGGTATTATTAGGAATATTGAAGTTCTATTGTTCATCTCCCAAATACGGTCATTTGGCCTCTAGCACAGCCTACGCCAGCAGAAAGAAGCTGTGCTTCATCAAATGCTGCCCTCTGAGGGGCCCTGCACCCAACAGTGTCACTGAGAGGTCACTGAAACCAGCCCCAGTGGTTTAATGGACAGCATCTCCCCAAACCAATAGTCAAAACTTCGCCCTTCACTTGCCTTTCTTTAAGCCTCCAGCTCCCATTCTCGACTTTCCCCCACTCCTGAGAGGGTGCAAGGACCCCTGCCCTGCTAGAATAAGGCAGGAGAGGGGAGATTTCACTCAGGCACTCTGATTAAGGAATAACCATTTTCTACTGAGAATGCCCAGCTATTTTCTCTGTGTGCACACTGCTCACACTTCTTGGACATTTGATCAGTCTCTAATGATACTTTATACCCTATTATGGGTTGAATTATGTTCCCCCAAAAAGATATGTTGGAGTCTTAGACGCCAGTACCACACAGGATGTCCTATTTGGAAACAGGGTCTATATAGACTTAATCAAGTTCAGATAAAGTCATTCAATAGTCCCTAATCCAAAATGACAGGTGTCCTTATAAAAGGGGGACATTTAGACAAACATGCATGTGATGAAATGCAGGAGTACCTCCATGTAAGGATACAGGCAGATCCTGGAGAGAGTGTCACAAGCCAAGGACCAGAGGCTGCCAGAGGCTAGGAGCGAGGCAGGGAACAGCCCCTTCCTTAGTGCCTTCTGAGGGAGCAGGGCCCTTGATTTTGGGCTTCTGGTCTCCAGGAATCTATTTATGTCAAAGCCTAAGCGACCTTCGCAACTGAATGGATGACCAAACAGGCTGTGTAGGGCGATCAGGCCGACAGGGAGGTTAATGAGGGGCAGCCAAATGACCGAGCAGCAGGCTGCACGGGGTGACCAGGCTGGCAGGAGGGGCAGTTGGGGGCAACCAGGCCAGCAGGCAGAGGCAGTTAGGGGTGACCAGGCCAGCAGGGGGAGCAGTGAGGGGCGATCAGGCAGGCAGGCAGGTGAGGGGTTAGAAGCCAGTGGTCCAGGATTCTGAGAGGGATGTCCGACTGCCGGTTTAGGCCCAATCCCGGGGATCGGGCCTAAACCGGAAGTCGTACATTCCCCAAGGGGTCCCGGATTGGAGAGGGTGCAGGCTGGGCTGAGGGGACCCTCCCTTCTGCCTGCCTGTGCATGAATTTCGTGCACCAGGCCTCTAGTATGAGACAATAAATTCATATTGTTTTAAGCCCCTCTGTTTGTGGTACTTTGTTATAACAGACTTAGGAAACTAATACACCCTCCTATTTCCATATAAAGATACTATGGAGATATTATAGGGCAGATGCTAAGTGTATTCCTTTTGTTTTTATATAATCTATATATGTAAAAGCCAAGTGACCAGAATGCTGGAACAACTGGAACTGGTTGCTTTGACGCCCACTGCAGCCCCAATCAGCCCTCCCACCTGATCTGGGCGGGGCTGGCCCCGATAACCCCACCCCCCACCCTGATCAGGAGTGGAGCCAGCTGGCCAACCTCCCACATCCTCTCCACCTGCTGGCCCGGCCCCGATTGGCCCCAATCAGGGTGGGCCAGCCAGACCCCACCTGTGCACAAATTCATGCACCGGGCCTCTAGTATGTATGTAATATATCATGATATATGTATAGGTGCCAGGGTTTGACAGACCTGGTCTGCATGCTGGCTCTTCAGCACCATCCTTTAGCTCTTTCTGTAGTTGCCAAATGTCTTTATCTCTAACTTAATTTGAGCACCACATGTACTTACTTGTACTTTTAAAAAACTTCTCTTGCAGAAATGTTTTCCAGGGGTGGGAAACAGGATAAAGGGAAATTCCAGAGCTCATTTTCTTCCCATTCCTCAGTGGGAGCCATGGGGCCTTGAGCCTGTGTAACTGAGTGAACTGTCTCCTACTGGAACTTTTGAGGGCTTCCTCAGAAGAGGCATACTTTCATTTTTAGCTCAAAGGGTTATTTTGGCCTCTGTAGCCATTCACTTTACCCAAGCCTTCAGGAATCTTTCTGCCTTAACTATTTAATTCCACAAATATCTACATACATACATACATACATACATACATACATACGCTAGCATTATGGCAGGTGCTGAGGAGGCAACCTGGAGCAAAACACACGAAACCCCGCCTTTCCTAATACATACCAGGTGAGAACAATGCTTGGAACACAAGGCAGGGCATGGAGTGGAGCAGGTCAGGAGAGCGGGTGGTAGGTTTGCTATTTTACGGGGGGGTGGTCAGGGACATCTCTGCAGTGGACATTCGAGAGGAGAAAGAAAGTGAGGAGCAGGTCATGTGGATATTTGGAGGGAGCACATCTCAGGCTAAAGAAAAGTCAGTGTGGAGGCCCAGAGGGGAGCAGGCTTTTAACCCAATCAAGGAAGCTGGTGTTGCTGGACTGTGTGAGTGATGGGCAGGTGGGATGGTGGGAGAACGTTATAGAGAGTCCAGATCATAAAGGGATGTGCAGGTTGTGGAGAAGATGTGGAATTTACTCTGAGTGAGAGGAAAACTAGAAGAAAAGGAAAGGGCCTTACTTATGTTTTTAAAAGATTGTTGTGAAGAAAAAACACTGCCAGGAACAAGAACAAAGCAAAGGCATCAGTTAGGCAGATGCTGCAAAATCCCAGGTTGGAGGCAGTGGGGGCTTCGAGGTGGTAGCAGTGGGTTGCTGAGAAGTGGTCAGATCATGGATATATTTTGAATACACTGAGCTGATAAAACTTGCTGATAGATTGGATGCTCATGGGGGTGGAGGGTTGGGGTCCAAGGCGTGGAGCCTGGGAACCTGGAAGAATGGAGTGCTATTTGCTGAGATAGGGGAAATGAGGAGGAGGAGAGGAGCAGGGCTATGCAGGAAGAACAAGAGTTTGTACACATTCAGCTGGAAAATTCCTATAGGACCAAGAAATGCAGATACCAAAAAGGCCACTGAATCTCCAACAGCATCTACAGTTCAGGGAGGAGACTATCTGCACACGGGTGGTATATGAGGCAGTGAGGCAGGATGACTCACTAAAGGGAAGAGAAGAGATCCAAGAACTAGACCCTGAGGCACTCAATACTTAGGGATCAAGGAAATGAGGGGAGCTGGCAAAGGAGGCTGAGGAGTCCTCTGTGAAGCAGGAAGAGCAGAGGAAGCATGACCTTGAAGGCCATGTATTTGTAAGAAGGCGGAGCAGGTACCTGTGTCAGATGCTGCTGGAAAATAGAAGATATGGGGACCAAAACTGACCACTTGATTTGGCAACATGGAGGTCATGGTGACCTTGGCATGATCAGTTTAGGGTGCAACCTCTTGATGGGCATGGGTCTAAGGAAAACAGGAGAAGGGGAGCTGGAAACCAGGGGCACCAACATGCTTGTGAGGAGCTCTGTTGTAAAGCCAAATTGAGAAGAAGGAGCTGGAGGTAGAAGTAGGACCCGCGAAGGTTCTCTGAAGATGAGAGATATTACAGATGGATTGTACTTGGATGGAAGTGACCAAACAGAAGGGGGGAAACTGGTGGTCCAGGATGGAGAGGGGGCAACTGTTGGAGCAATGCCCTGAGTATGTGAGAGAAGTCAGGACCCACTGCACAAGTGAAGGAGTTGACTCCCCAGAAGAGCATGGCGGGTGTTTTATACACTGCGGCAGGAGGGGAGGTAGAGCATGTGAATACAAACGCAGGGCTGCTGGTGGAAGTTCTTCTGATTAAAAGGAAACATCAGAGTAATAATAATAAAAAATCAAAGTAATAAACCCAAACTTCATTTAACCACACATATATATGTAACAGTAGTAAATGGCAGTCAAAGACTGATCTGCAAAGGAAAGTGGATGGACTAATCACGAAGTAGGACCCCTACAAATCAATGGCCATGAACCCTTTAATGTGCCTGCAATTTTCCAGCCATGCCCATCTGCCTGGAACAGGCACAGACCAGAGGAAGCATGCTTCAGCCAGGGCTGGGTTTAGCAGGGGAGGGGGTCCCCTGAAAGAGACCAGCAAGGAAGGGTTATAATCACAGACCATGGGATCTGAGTTGGAAAGGAGGCAGGTGAGGACGTGATTTGAAAGAGGGGTAGCGACCTGGTGGCAGGGTCAATGGATTACAGAATGTGGTGGTGGATGAACCAAAGCAAATCTTCAAGAAAAACAAGATTTCACATGTCTTCCTCAATAATGAGAGGAAGTCGAATTATGTTCCTTCACCAATGTTCATTCACAGAAATTTTCTGTTAAATGATTTCTTGGAAATGCTTTATCAGAGGACCTTCTCCTTGCTTCTTTGCTAGGCTTTTCAGATGGTGTGTAAAAATGTTTGAAGTCAATAGGTGTCATATCTTGATTAATTTTTTCAGCACTCACTCAAAAAAAAATTCCTCAGAAAGAGTTTTGTTAAGTTAAATAAACTGTACTACCTAGTCATATAGTTGTACAGTGCCTTCAGTTCAGTCAACCTTCAACAACTCCTTTGCTGTGTTTATTATTTTTATCTGTTTCTAGAAGGATATTTATTTTATCAAAGAATCATAATCCCTGAGAACTATGAAGTCCTGGTTCTCAGGCCAGGCTCTTTTTCTCTCTCTGGATGAACTGAGTCCAGCCATACCATCTTTCATGGATTGTATAAAGAATCCCTCCAAATATTAAAGACCAACTAAGATCCTTAGTTTAAATGGACTCACAGGAAAATAGTAGCTAAAATGTTGCCCTTTCTGCTTGTACTGTTCATCTTCTTTTATCCCTATTGCTCATCATTTTTCTCTTGCAATTATTATTTTAATGGTTTCTTGATTATTAAGCTAAATGAAAAATACCTTAGAAACACTAAAAGAGAGATTGGTTTCCACCATAGTTTAAATAAGACTTTAACCTGATGTAGATCTTGAGACCTTGAACCATAATGTTTAAAATGTCATCTGATTCCACATGGTCCTGCCATGTGATTTTGGCTTCTCTGTCTCAACCATTATCCCAGCTACTGCATGCTCAGAATAGCAGATGCACAGAATTTTTACTGGAGATGTATCATTGACAGCATCATGGTAAGTTGCAACCTCCTGGTAACAATGAGCTTTATCTCTGAAGCCTCCTGTGATTGGCTAGCTATCACCACCTAATCCTTCTGAAAGATTCTGCCAGAATCCTTTTCTGACACCTGACATGGGGACAGGACAAAGTTTCTCTTTTATATGCAACTATGTCACCCTTGAATAGAAAGAGATCGCTCTGCCCTTTCCTAGCCCCAAATCTTTGAAATGACTTCACCTCTAGTAGGTACGAGTGAAGACAGAGTTTAAGCAAGCGGGATCACACAAGCCAATATTAAAATGTAGGAGGTTACTTGTATTGTTTAGATCCGTGGTCGGCAAACTACGGCTCGCAAGCCACATGCGGCTCTTTGGCCCCTTGAGTGTGGCTCTTCCACAAAATACCACAGCCTGGGCGAGTCTATTTTGAAGAAGTGGCATTAGAAGAAGTTTAAAAAATTTGGCTCTCAAAAGAAATTTCAATCATTGTACTGTTGATATTTGGCTCTGCTGACTAATGAGTTTGCCGACCACTGGTTTAGATCATCTGCATATCCTAAGGTCACCCTATACACTGATTTGGGAAAGACATTAGCTTAAAATATTATGCATTATCGGGGTATGAGAGGAATTTTCCCAGAGGAAAATTGTAATGCCAAGTATGTATTAGGTATGTGTTAAGAAAAGAATCCCAAAACACAGATAGAATGGGGTGGAAGGGCATGGAGAGATGGCCAGCAGAAGACTCCCACACTGGGAAAGGGGCAGGGAACTGTTGGGTCTGTACTTTAAACAACAGACCATCCTACAGAGCAAGTAAGAAGCTTTGAGGAAACCACCCTAAATGGAGCACCTTCATCAATGGGAAGCCTTCCTGTCTGCTCATTGGACCCTATTCCCTCTCTCCCTCCCTCCCTTACTCCTTTGTTCAGGAGCCACACACACTTCCTTCACATGCTAGTGTAGCCAGGAGCCAGAGGAGTCTCTGCAATCCACACCCCCTTCCTGTGCTTATTTTAAAATGACACCTTTTAAAAGACACAAGCCTCTGTCTTTGTTCTCCTTCAGATCCCTAAATTGCCAAGGGGGAAAACAATTGCAAAGGAAAATAATAAAGAACTTTAATTAGAGGTTTTCAAGTTCAAACTTGACACGTGTGTCTCCCTAGTCAAGTAGTGACTGCACTGTCCTGCTCTCACCAGTGTTTGTAAGTATCCCCTGCTAGGCTGGAGGGCCCTCAGGCCAGGAGTTGTACAGGGGAACCTGACAGATCACAAAGGAACCTGGAGTCCCTGGGAGTCTTCCAGGATCCCATATCCCCACCACGACTCTGCAGAACCAATCCAGTTAGTCTTTCCTTCCCCAGGCATTGCTGGCGGGTCAATACATGTGGTCGGTAGGTAGCTAGTTATTAATAAGAGAGGAAACAAAGAGAATCAGACATTAAGAAGCCTCATAAACTGGGAAGCTGAATCAGACACTGAGCCTGCTTGCTCCACGAGGAAGTTACAGCTTCACACACTCCCCATGGCATTCTCTGCCTTCAGGACCTAATCGCCCTGAACCTGGCATACCAGGGGAAGAATAAAAACAGCAGGAAAAATTCCTCTGCTGGGCACATGCCCAGTAGAAGTCAAGATGCACAGGGGGAGGTGCTTCTACTTTGAGGCATGCAGAATAGGAGCCAAAATGGAGACCATCTCGTCCTCCCTTGGGGGCCTCAGGAAATTCGTTTCCTTGTGGCACCCCAAGAACTCCACTTCCACTGATAACAGTTTTATTCATCAAATGATGCTGGGCCTGAGCGTAAGCTAGTGGGGGGGAAGGAGAGAATTAAGTAGCATTCTTACTTCACAAACCACCCATCAAATGATTCTAAATGAATTTAAACAGTAATCTATAAAACTGAGTCCATAAAAATTAGAAGAAAAGATAAATGACTAGTTGCTTATGGATACAAGCAAGGCTTTCCGAGCACAGGAGCCATTAAAGAAATCCAAAGAAAAGGTATGAACATTCCACTACTCAAAACATTGGTTTCTGTATGACAAAATGTCATGAACCCTCGGCACTTAGGCAAGAAACATCTGGACAGTGAAAGGATGCGTGTGGTTTAGATGCCCTCTCACTTATCCGGGAACCACGTGTTGAAGTCAGACACACTCCAGATTGGTCTTAGGAGACAGGGCCTCTGGTTTCAGCCCTGCAAGGGGGTGTGGAAATCTGGCTGACTTGGGGGAACTCAACCTGACATATGCAATCCTACCGAAGAAGGAGACCCTCGTTTACCATACAGGAGAGATGTCTGCCTCGATTAATTTTTTAAAAATTATCCTTGCAATCAAACCAAAGTTAAATGCAATGGGGCATTAGCTATTTGGAAAAAAAATCTAAATGATTTCTTCAATAAGGAAAAAATACTTTATTAAGTAAATCAAGTTAATCTAGCTAACTATTTAAACTAGCTAAAGGTTTGGATTTTTATTTTTTGTATTCCTGAACAAATACATAAAACCATATATGTGAAAACCAAAATGTCTGTTTACCTCATTTAGTAGGTTAACCTACTAAATTGAAATACTTAACTCATTAAAAATTGTAAAATACAAATGTTTCCAACAAATCTGATTTTTAAAGTGCTAAACTTTTCAGAATATCAGGTAATTACATATTAATATCTTCACCATTTACTATCACTTGATCAAATAAAAATGAGATATAAGTTCACAGCAGCAATTAAAACACCTCATGAATTTGCTTCTCATTTGGACACTATAAAGCCTGGCCACATCATTTAAATCAATCTTACAGATGGTTTCAAAATACAAATCAGCACATCTTTATAACTTTTCCTACAACTCTCAGTAGTATTCAAAGTTACTGACAAGAGTTGCTGCCACCAAGGATTCTTATCCAGAATAAGGATGAAATGTCCATAGCCTCATATCCCACTCCCCCAAAAATCCAATTTTATTTTCTAAGATTCTTCTACAAAATGGCTCTGTTTACACTTTCACAAAACCATTAAAAGAGTTTCTAGCTCTGGCCAGTGTTTCTCAGTGGTTAGAATGTCGGCCTGCAGATTGAAGGGCCATGGGTTCAATCTCCAGTCCCAATGAGGGCATGTGCAGAGGCAACCAATCGATGTGTCTCTCTCACATCAATGTCTCTCTCTCTCTGTCTCTCTCTCTCTCCCCCACCCCCTCTCCCCCCTCCTTCCCTTCCACTCTAAAAAAATCAATGGAAAAAAATAACCTCGGGTGAGGATTAACAAAAATAAAATGAAATAGTTTCTACTCCAACAACCACTGTCATTTAATCATTCATTCAATCAATCAATCAATCAATATTTGATAATGCTGTTGAGTGGGTTTGCTAGAGACTGTACTAACTTGTGTGGTTCCATTCACACTCTCAGCTGACACTCCACACTTCTCAGGGATGATATTAAAAATACTTCACAACTTGGGTCAGCCTGGGCTCTGACCAATCACGACAGATGCTGGCCATAGGCTAGCAGGTGGAAGGTTTTGGATGGTCCTGCTCATCAGTGCAGGTTCTTCATCCCCCATGCCTGGCTTCATAATCCCGTTCCCTGCCCCTGGATCCATATCCAAACAAAGTTCTGGTTTGATCTTTCTGCTCCTCCTGTGGTCTCACTTTGAGTAAATTCATCAACTGGAGACAGCTTTCGTGTCTCAATGACTTCCTGTGTCTCCAGCTACTTATGGAAAATTTCTATTTGGGTAACATACAGAACTTTTAAATTCAACAGGTTAAAATCATAGTCGGTATTTCCTCCCCATTCTCTTCCATGGCCACAAATGCAGGAGTGCATGAGTGTGCTATCGTGTGTGCGTGTGCGCACACACACACACAGTTGCTGAACACACACACACATACACACCATGTGATAGGTGTCCATTTTTCTCAAAACATTCCTTTCCTTGACTTCTATGATACCACTCTATTCAACACCGGTATCAGCGGCCATTTTTCACACTTTCGAAAACTCTTTGAGACAAATCTAGAGATAAATTTGCTCAGCACTTGAAGATATAGCAATAACTGTGGGTGGACAGTAAATTCACCCAGCTACGTTCCTCGGATTATGGTATTACTTCCCATGGCTCCGCTCCTCTGCTAGCCCACAATTCTTCTCTGAACTCCTGAAATAGGAATCCCAGCTTCCCCAGTTCACCTCCTCTCTTAAACGCAATAAAGCCTTAACAGCCAGGGTTACAGATCTGTGAAAAGTGCCTGATATTACCATAGCAGGCTGTAAGCAAAGTCTTTTTAAAAACAGAAGATTTCACTTTGGCTGGTAGGCACCAGGTGTAATACACAGATCTTATAACATAGAAACCTACACCTGAAAACTATCTGTTCATGTTGACCAATGTCACCCCAATAAAATTAAAAAAACACACACACCTGATTTTAAATAATGGGTGCACGTGAACTGGGGGCTACCATCAGCAGCCCTTTGTTCCAGGCCGGAGGCACCCAGTGAATGACTGTTGCTACCTTTTCATGAACAGACATTGATACCATCCACACTGCCAGCTCCCCAGGAGAGGAAGTGAGAAAACTGAAAACTCAGGGTGTATTTCCTACTCAATGGAGGTGATAAACCCAATGTGCCATCAGTTTCAGAACCCGACACTGACACTGCCATTCCCGATACACAGCTGCATCTGAGGCATTCTCAGGGGAGGCGGAGTGAGGTCTGCAGACCCCTGGGCAGCATGAAGACAGAGCTCTCCAGGGCCTGTTGCCCCTTTTATCCGACTCCTCCGCAGCTCCCTCAGATCTGATCAAACCTGGAGAACTGACTCATGTTAACCAGGGTCACAGAAACTGGCAGACCAAAAATTCACTCTAGATTTACGAGAGGGGATTAGGTTTAAAGTCCAGAATATATATTTTTACTATCTTTAGTGGCAACGTTTTTCAGAAACTGCCTAGATGTTGGAAGGTAAAGTAAAAACCATTTGGGTGGACAAAACATTTCCCAAAGTGGACCCGTTGGAACGCTGGCTCCAAACGATGCTTCACAAGAGTGTTCTGTGGCCACATGAAGTTGGCAAACATTCCATATTATGGCATCATCCTAAAAAGTCCCAATGCACATTCTAATGATAAAGGCACTGAAAATCCTACATTGGAAAAACCTTAGTTTAACATTAGCATTACTCTAATATATGTATTTTACCACTGTGACTCTTTAGTAATTCTTCAGCAATGTTTCATCCTAAAATTCAACTGGGTAAATTCTCGTCTAGACATACACTGAGCACAGCCGCCTCTAGCAAGTCAGCTGTGGCACAGCGAAATGATTACTGGATCTGAGCCCTGGTTTTAGCTTTGGTACTTGGACCTCTCCAGGCCTCTGTTTTCTCACCTACCAAATGGAATTAATAATGTTGCTTTGAGAAACCATATGAGGCATCCTCTCCAAGAGCACTTGATAAAGTGCCATAAAAATATGATTCTCTGCTAATGACATACTTCTTGTGTAACTCCTCAGAATGCACTTACAGTCCTGACCAGTGTGGCTTTGTTGGTTGGTGCATCGTCCTGTGCACCAAAGAGTCACAGGTTCAATTTCCAGTCAAGGCACATACCCAGGTTGTGGGTTTGATCCCTGGTCGGGTTTATGCCAGAGGCAACCAATACATGTTACTCTCTCATATTTGTGTTTCTCTCTGCCTCTCTCTAAAGTCAATGAAAAGCATATCCTCAGATGAAGATTTTTTTTAATGCATTTATAAAGGGATATTTTTGTTCATTTTTTCAATACCAATTCCTTGAGTGCTAATCAGGAAGAGCTATGACCTGGTTTTCGACCTTAGGAAATTCAGACAGTGGGCAAGTGGGGTCTGGTGCTTACTGCTCATAAGAGATACAGATACAAGTAATTCTGGGATTCTGAAGTGGGTGCCTGGCCAGGAAAAGGAGGAGGGAGGTCAGGGAAACCTTCCCAGCTGAAATCTTAGGAATCTTGAAGGATCATTAGGAGGGTTGGATGGATAGGGGGAGTGGGACATAATGCCAAAATGATATCATGTGGGGAGTATGTGAAGAATGGGCCTCCTTGCAAGGAGGAGAAATAACGTATCTGTCTCTTCTAAGCAGAGGAAGAGACTTAGCTCGGTAAGGAGGTTGTTTCTTGAGAGTAGAACTCCTCTTTGGAGTAGTGACACCTGAAAAGGGCTGGGGGACATTTAGAAAAGGGCTGGGGGACATTGGGTGGAGATAAGAGGGCTGCTGGGAAGTTACCTCTAAAACCAGCACATACCATAGTCCTACAGGGAGTCAAGTTCCTGCCATCTATCCCTGCATGAGGGTTAAGTGTAAGCTATTTTAATTTTTTTCTGCTTAGATAATCTGCAGGAGAATGTCACTAGACAAGGAAGTCTTGGTAGCAGGCTGGGCCTTCTCTCATGACCCCAGCTTCCAACTGCTGAGAGCAGACTTCTCAAACCTCAAGGCTACTGTCAACCACCAGCCTTCTTCTCCAGTCCCAAGGTAAGGCCCTCTCCCTGTCCAAGCCCCTCCCAATCCCTGGCTCCTGATACCCTCCATGGATGTTCCAGAGCACTGGGAACTCACCAGTGTGCGACAGACATATTGGAACATGAGGCAAAAGGGAAAATGTGTGCCTCCATGTACACTTATCAAAATATTCTCCCATATTTGAACTAGGTAAAAAGTAAATAAAAGCTGCACAGTCCAAAAACCTGACTGTATAGAAAGCCAGCACTGCCTAATCTGTTGCATGTTTACGTTCTACTAACCCTCATAAACCTCTAAGTGGGGACTAAACACAGGGAGAGAGGGCGTCTGGAAACAACTGTTCCCATTGCACAGGATGCAGGGTCATCACAACAACCCATCTTTATTTAAAATGTTGGCATGTTGTTCATCGTGGATGTTTTACATTATATTTGATTTTTAAAATATTGCTTTAAAATACTATTTATCTTAATGACTGAGAACCACCAAGTGTTTATTTTTGCTGCAATATTTACACAGTCCTGCTGGTTGAAGAATGCTGAGGTTTCCTTGTTGATAACAGGATGTTCCTAAGAAACCCCAGCGTGCCTGAAACTCTCAGTTTTGCAAGCAAGTGCGGCTTCACTACAAGCAAGGTCCGTGTTGGCCTCCTCCCTGAATTCAGAAAGCCCTGAGGATTTGAGAGCCTTAAGAAGAGAGGAGCCTCTTTGGGCCCAGGGGGCCGGTATTGCCCTGTATTTCTTGGCAACATATCAGAGACTCTAAAGCTGAATTCTGCGAACCCTGCGGTCTCCCGGCCGTCCGTCGAGGGGCGCCCTGTGAGGGGTGGGTGGATGCTGAGCGTGGGAATAGAGGCCAAGGGTGGAGGCCTCACAGTGGGAAAGTGGCCCTAACCCTTCTAGGCAGGAACCCTGGGCTGCTCCTCCTCTGCCAGCAGCGTAATCAATCACCGCTGCAGCCCGATCGCCCCCAGTCAGTACTCACCGGCCCCCTCCTGCTGAGATTAATTCCCGAGGGAGAAAACCTTAGCCCAGAGCGTCTGTCTAGTGCTCAAGCGGGGCGCACGAACCAGGTCCTCGCCCCGCACCCGAGCTGTGCGACGCCCGCTCCCGCCTGCGCGCACTTGACACCGAGTAGGCGTCCCCACAGGTAGAACACGACAAAGATCCCTACCTCCTCCACCTCCGAGAGCGCGCACGCACACTCCCCGCTCCTCGGGCCACCGCGCCGTCACCTCCTAGCTGCCCCGCACGCCACCCCGCAAAGGTCAGCTGAGGATACCCTATGACCCTGCCTGGAGCAGCGGCCGCAGCGCAGCGCTGTAACGTCACTCTGCCCCGTCCCCACTCCCCGGTGCCTCCGCCCCCACGACCTCCGAGGCCGCTGGCTGCTCTCCCCCCAGGTCTTCCCGGAGGAAAGAAGAGTCTGAAGAGCAGCACCCCGCGCCCTGAAACCCGCAGAGACCCCGCCCGCACCCCAGCGTCGTCCAGGGCGCTGGGTGCGGGCATGAGGGGTGGGGTCTCCGCGGCCGCCACCCCTTACCTCGCTCAGGACCTCCCCGCAGGTCCGGGAAGCGGGGGAGACCGGTAGCCCCGCGGACTAGCGCGGGGCTGGGCTTCCCCACCGGGGAGGAGCGGGAGGAGGAAAAGGGGGAGGAGGAAGAAGAGAAGAGGGGAAAGGGAGGAGGGGAATGGAGGGGAGGGCTTTGTGTCAGCCTCCGTCCGGCCCTCCCTCGGCTCCAGCGCTAGTAGCCATCCCCCACCCCCAGCACTTCAAGGGGGGGGGGGGGAGCGGTGATGTGAGGGGCGAGAAGCGCCTGCGCGACTAGGGGTCCCGCCACCCCTCCCTAGTGCCGCGCACTCTCCGCCCCTCCGGACATGCAGCCTCCGCACTCACCCTGGGACCGGGAACCCCGGCTGTTACGCGGGAGAGCCGGGACCAAAAAGTTCGCTTAACCCGGAGCAAACTTGGCCTGGCGGGTATGGGACGCAGCCGCCCCTCTCTCCTGCACTCCCGCAGGAGGACCGGCGTTCTCTTCTCGGAGAGTCTGCCCCTTCTCCTTCTTCCGCTCACTGTAGGGCAGCACAAACGCGCGCGGAGCCCCCTCCCAGGACAGGCCCGCAGCCCCTCCGCAGACCGGGCTGGACGCGCGGCAGGCAGAGGCCTGCGCGGCGCGGCCCTTTGTCCGGGCTCCGACCCGCACCGGGATCCTTGGTGGCCGCCGGACCCCACCACTGCGTGTTTTTTTCCGTGGTCGCGGAGAAGGGGGCCGCGCAGCCCCGCCCGGTTCGGGGAATCAGAGCAGCGGTGTGTGGTTTGCTGGTTTGCTCGGCGCTGGGAGACCTTTATCACACCCGGGAGGGCGACAGGGACGGGCTGGGAAGCTGGGAGCTGCCCCCGCCAGGAACCAAGTCGGGCCGGTCCCTGGTGAGCTTCCTGCCGAGTTTCCCCACTTGCCCCCGGGAGAGCTCCTTTTGGGGAGAAACTGCTGACCACGGTAGAGTTACCGAAGTAGCCAGTGTTGCAAAAAGAGCAAGGACACCTGTTTTGGACAGAAGCATCAAACAAAACCCACAGAAACAAACAAAAACGGAGAAAGACCGTATTCCTGTTCTTTAGATCAGCAGAAGAAATTTTTATTGGTGTTCTTGTGAACCCTGCCTTCTAAATACCACGATTTATTTATCATTAAAATCAGCTCAGCTCGCGGGAAAGTAACCCACTGCACCCAGGGTTCTGTTCCAAGACGCCCATTCAATAAATAATTGAACACTTGTTATGCAGACACTGAGTCAATGCTGGGGTTATGCGCTACAGAAAGATCTTCCTGCCCTGGCGGGGCTGACTTTCTGGAGGGCTGGGGGGCAGGTGCTGGCGTCTGCAAATAATCACAGTGTGCTGCTACACACTTTCTAACTAAAAGCAGTTCATGGCGTTAGTCACGTCCCTGGCTGGTATTTTTCCCTAACAACGGTCAATCTTTGTATCTATGATAACATACCTGATGACACACTTTTGGAATGTCAAAGTAATTTCCTTTTTTCCCAGAAATTGTCAGTTTGGCTCAAATAAACTCATAAAAAATTCTTACAGGTTTGGACATTGTTTAAAAATATTTTTCTATTCATTTCAGAGAGGGAGGGACAGAGAGAGAGAGAAAGAGAGAGAGAGAATCATCAATGATGTGAGAGAATCATTGATGGGCTGCCTCCTGCACACCCCCTACTTGCGATCGAACCCCCAACACAGGCATGTGCCCTTGACCAGAATCAAACCCAGGACTCTTCAGTCCGCAGGCTGACACTGTATCCACTGAGCCAAACCAATCAGGGCAGGTTTGGATATTTTTATGTTGACACTACACACCAAGGCTATGCAATTTAGCCTATTGCCTCTAGGCTACAAGCCTGTACAACATGCTACTGAACTGAATACTCTTGGCAATGATGACACACTGGTAAGTATTTGTGTATCTAAACAAAGAAAAGGTACAGTAAAAATATGGTATAAAAGATAAAAATTGGTACACCTGTATACGGCACTTACCATGCATGGAGTTGCTCTGGGTGAGTGAGTGGTGAGTGAATGTGAAGGTCTAGTCTGGGACCTCACTGGACATTACTGTGGACTTTATAAACCCTATTCACTTGTGCTACACTAAATTAAAAAAATTGTTTTTCTTCAATAATAAATTAAGTTTCACTCACTGCATCTTTTTTTACTTTATAAACTTCTTGGTTTTTGACCCTTGTGATAACACTTAGCTTAGAACACAAACACATTGTACAGATGTACAAAAGTATTTTCTTTATAGCATTCTATAAGCTTTTCCCATTTTTAAAATATTTTTTTTTTTTTTTTTTTTACTTCGTAAACGTTTTTGTTAAAAACTAAGACAGAAATACACACATGAACCTAGGCCTACACAGGGTCAGGATCATCAGTATCACTGACTTCCACCTCCATTATCTTGTCCCATTGGAAAGTCTCCAGGAGCCTTAACATGCATGGAGGGGTCATCTCCTATTGTAACAATGGCATTTTCTGGAATAACCCCTAAAGATTCTGCCTGAGGCTCTTCTTAAGGAGGTGTCACTTCTTATAGAAATATGTCCATGGTGGTTTCCTTGCTTTGTTCCTTTTTTTTTTTTTTTTAATCATAGACTAGGGGCCCACTGCACAAATTTGTGCACCTTGAAAGAAACTGGTGGCCAGGAGGCTGCAGTCTGCTCCGGGTGGGTCTCAGTCCATCCTCCGCTCCCCTGCCCAGCCCCTCCCACCACAGCCCCTCCCACCACAACCCCCTGTCTGCCAGCAGTACTGTTCCTGCCGCTGCTGCCACTCCCACACACTGACGGCAGCAGGTGTGAGCATTGGGTGGGACCATGGAGCATGGGAGCAAAGAATTTACAGTAACCACCAGAGGCTCGCCCAGATGACAGCGACCAGCACCCTACCTTGGTCCGGTGCCCCACTCACCTGCTCCACCATCCCTCCACGGCCTGCGCCCATCATGTTCTGCGCTCTGCTGCCTGCTGTCAATACCCACCACCATAGTTCTGCGCACCCCCTGGTGGTCAGTGCACATCATAGTCACCTGTTCCGTTGTTCTGCTGTTCAGTCTATTTGCATATTAGCCTTTTATTATATAGGTCTAGAGGCCCAGTACATGAAATTCATGCACTGGGGGGATGGGGGGCAGGCCAGGGAGGGTGTCCCTCAGCCCAGCCTGCACCCTCTCCAATCTGGGACCCCTCGGGGAATGTCCAACCGGCAGTTGGACATCCCTCTCACAATCCGGGACTGCTGGCTCCCAACCGCTCACCTGCCTGCCTTCCTGATTGCCCCTAACTGCTTCTGCCTGCCAGCCTGATCACCCCCTAACCACTCCCCTGCCAGCCTGATCGACGCCTAACTGCTCCCCTGCTGACCCGATTGCCCCCAACTGCCCTCCCCTGCTAACCCAATCGCCCCCGACTGCCCTCACCTGCAGGCCTGGTCCCCCCCGACTGCACTCCCCTGTAGGCCTGGGCCCCCCCAACTGCCCTCCCCTGCTGGTCTGGTCTCCCCTAACTGTCCTCTCTGCTGGCCATCTTGTGGTGGCCATCTTGGACCACATGGGGGCAGCCATCTTGTGCAAGGGTGTGATGGTCAATTTGCATATCACCTCTTTATTATATAGGCTTTGTTTGTAAGTAGATAATGCACCATGAATATTCCTCTCTATTAAAGAAAATCTTTTCAATGTTGGAGGTTCATGTTTAAAATTTTTTTTAATTTAAAAAAAAATTTTTTTTTTTAGAGAGAAACATTGATGAGAGAGAAACATGGTTTGGATGCCTCCTGCATGCCCCCTATAGGGGATTGGTCCTGCAACCAGGGCATGTGCCCTAACTGGAATCAAACCAGCAACCTTTTGGTGCACAGGATGAAGCCCAACCAACTGAGCCACACTGGCCAGGTCATTTTCAAACTTTTTAAGAAGCTTGTTGAGGTCTGCAAAACCTTCTGCTAAACCCTTCACTGAATTTTCTTGGGGTTTCTTTGTTTACTTCTCCTATAGTTTAATTTCTCTTGCCTCTTCTTCACTTATGCATTGCTATTCCAATTCCAAGAACTCCTCATTAGTCAAAAACCAGAGGAACCACCTCTAGGAGCTGCTCAATGTCATCCTAACCACACCACGTTAAAGTTGTTTACCATTAACCACATCCTTGTTGATTTTTGCAACCTTTGCGCAATGATGTTAAGACAGCTATGACATAATGAGGCAATAAGAATTTTTCAGCTGTTATCTTATCAGACGAGCATCTTAAACATAATTCTGCAGCACATGACTCTATTTGGAACTGACAAGAATTTCTAAGAAGTTGAATATGTGAGTGAAAGGAAGAGGTGAACAGAGGCATACCTGGTCTCACCTCCCTCCCTCTTTTGTCCCTTCTTCAGCCTAACAGTAAATCTATTTGATAGACAGTGTCCCAGGCAAATGTTAAAAATATGTGGCTTCTGCTTCTTCCTGTGCCTTCCTATTTCTCTCTTTCCATTCACCCTCTTAAAAACTTCCTTAGCTTGGTAACATTGCCCCAAAGATGTCCAATCAGTTCCAGGACTGGGGCCCATTGGCCCTTTCCTCCCCGGGGAAAACATCTTGTACTGTAGAGATGGGTTGGGATTATTCATTCAAAATTATTTATTGAATAGCTACTAGGTACCAAGTACTATTGCAGGCAAAATTGGGGCTACAGCAGTGAATCAAACAAACAAAACACCACGCTGTCATGGAATTCAAATTATAACAGGAAGAGAGAGGCAATGAGTCAGACAAACATGGAAAATATGTGCCATGGAGAAAAATTAACCCGGGAAGAGAAAGAGCAGGTGCTACAGAGGCCACAATTTAAAACAGGTGGTCACGCCTGGCCGGCGTGGCTCAGTGGATGAGCATGGACCTATGAACCAGGAGGTCACGGTTCGATTCTGGTGAGGGCACATGCTCAATCCCCAGTAGGGGGCATGCAGGCTCAATCCCCAGTAGGGGGCATGCAGGAGGCAGCCAACCAGTGATTCTCTCTCATCATTGATGTTTCTATCTTTCTCTCCCTTCCCCTTCCTCTCTGAAATCAATAAAAATATATTTAAAAAATAAAACAGTTTTCTCTGTTTTTTTTTTTTGTTTTTTTTTTTTTAAATCCATAGAAAACTCAGAGGATAAAAAGAACACGAAAATAACGCATGTTGGACCTCACAGACTTAGCTCACTTTTGGCAGGTTTGACGTCCCACCCCAGGGTTCCCGGAGTCTGAAGTGGCACTCCAGTCAGCTACAGAGATCACAAGTGCTCTAGGGGCACTTTTGTCAGCTGAGGACCTGCTAGCCAAGAGATGTCATTTCTAATGAAGCCATTTCCCCTCTAAAGGAAACCCAGCAGCATTGGCTCCAGGAACACCGCCCAGAGCTGGCAACACAGCAATTTCTCTCTTCTGTTGAGCAGGGCAAGTAGAAGTGAATGCCTTGTGCACATATAATGACTTGAAAAGAGTGGTTTTAGACTCCAGGGTCTGAGCAGTAAAATCATCATCATATGGTGATTCTTTCTTTACTAGTCTGCAGTAGTCCTGGTGACATTACCTTGCTCAATTCCCATAGTGACCCTGGGAAACAGGTGAAGAATATCATCGGATAGTTAACTAATTACTAGTGTTAGGTCTTATCTAATAGTTAGGTGGTAGTTAGAAATGCCCATCTCCTTTTCCAAAGATGTGGTTCATGTAGAAGGAGGTGGTTCTTTAAAAAAAAAATGTTTTTATTGACTTGTAGAGAGAGAGGAAGAGAGAGAGAGAGAAATATTGATGAGACATCAATCAGCTGCCTCCTGCATGCCTCCTTCTGGAAATCAAGCTCAAAACCAGGGCATGTGCCCTGACTGGAAATCTAATCAGGGACCTCCTGATTCATAGGTTGACACTCAACCACTGAGCAACTCTGGCCGGGCATAGGGAGGTGGTTCTTAGCAGGAAGGGCATTTGGCACAATTACATATTTTTATTTATTTATTTACTTTTATCTTTGTTTCAAAATCTAAAAGGAGTGATTATCTCTGGAGTGTGCGATGATTGGGGTTTTCATTTTTCAAGTTGTACGTTTATGAACAGTCTGAATACTTAAAACGGTGTATTACTTGGTTAGAGAAAATACATTACCTTTATATATAAAATTGTATGAAGAGAATTAGAAGTACAAGTATAAAAGTGAATTTAGATATTTAATATTTTGATTTCTTGTTTGACCTTATTATTTAGATCACTTTTGGCTGTGGTACTCTTCAGGCATATAGTACTTTGGCCTGAGAACTGACAATACTCTGAGGGTACTGACTATTCTACCTGGCTTATGTATATGTCAAAGGTTAGCTCCCATCTATGTTGCTCCCCATGAGTTTAAAGATATGTTTCTCTATTGCCACATAACAAATTACCATAAATGTAGTGGCTTAAAAATAGCACATACTTATTATCTCACAGTTTTCATGGGACAAGAGTCTGGGTACAGCTTAGCTGTGGTTCCCTGCCCCAGGGTCTCATAAGGCTTCCATCCAGGTGTTGGCCAGGGCTAACGTGTCAGCCAAGACCTGTGAACTCTCACCCAGAATTCACTTCCTTACAGTGAGTGATATGACTGAGGCTCTTTCTCTGTGGAAACAATGACCAAGCAAAAGCCATTGATTCAGAGCTTGCTACAACAAGGGAGTAGGCCACCATCACTTGCATTTGGCAGGGAGTCAAAGGCAGGCAGAGGAGTGGGAAAGATTTACAGTGGAGAAGGGAGGTTTCAGTTCACATGCGCTGTAATTGGAAGCTTTTCGCCTCCGGAAACTGGAATCAGGCTACCTAGCAGTCAGCAGTCTATGTGACTGGTCAGGGGAATTTTTTTTGAACCCTAGTTGGAAACAGAGACACAATGAAGAAGCTGTCAGTTATTAATCAAGTTCTGGTTATTTTGGACCAATTATTACAAGGGTTATCATTTGATCCCTGGGCCAGTTGCTATAGATAGTGCTGTGAATTCTCGCAAGTCTGACTTATAAATAGCACTGGCTTTGTGGGCTGGTTACTGTAGATAATGGGTGGTTTCTTGGGCTGCTCACTGCAGAATGTGGGTCTGAGTTCTATGTCTACATAAGGTCCATTTGCATATTTAGTCTTTTAGTTCCTAGAGACAGGCTGTGTCTCCCTGCACATGGCCCTCTCCACAGGCTGTTCACAACAAGGTAGTCTTCTTCCTCTGGGCCAGCAAAGAGTGTCTCTCACTCTCATGCATTCTAGTAATACAGAGTCATTATGTATTCACAAGAGTGGCATCATACCTTTGCCATAGTCCCGTGGCTGACAAACTGCAGCTCACGAGCCACATGTGGCTCTTTGGCCCCTTGAGTGTGGCTCTTCCACAAAATACCATGGCCTGGGCGAGTCTATTTTGAAGAAGTGGCGTTAGAAGAAGTTTAAGTTTAAAAAAATTGGCTCTCAAAAGAAATTCCAATTGTTGTACTGTTGATATTTGGCTCTGTTGACTAATGAATTTGCCGACCACTGCCATAATCTATTGGCTAGAAGCATTGGAATATTGTCCAAACTGGAGAGGAGAATATGATAGGGCATGACTCTAGGGGTAGACGCCATAGGACATTTTGCCTTCCACTTAGGATTCCATCTACCACAGTGGGAGAGGATGAGCCATGAGCAGTGCTCCAGGCCCTGGGAAACACTGTTGACCACTCTGGCTTGGCTCTAGGGTCTGGAGGAAGGAATGGCCCAGGCCATTGGTCTTGGGAGCCTCTAATAATGACTTCTCACTGAAGCAGACTTTTGTGCTGCCCTAATATCCTCTAACACCCGCAATCCAGGCTGTTGTGGCTGATTACTGTGGATAAGGAACTTCTCCTGCTGCCTTTGTGTGGGGGATCCCCCAGCTCCTGCTATGGGGGTCTTTTACCTATTTCTCTCTCCCTATTACTGCTCTCTTATATGCTAGGGCAGAGGTCTCAACCTTGGCTGTATATTACAATCACCTGGAGTTTTCTAAAATCTCAATGTCCAGGTAACACCTCAGACTGTTAAATTAGAGTCTCTAGGGTGAGGCACAGGCATAAGCAACTTTATGGCTACCAGGTGATTCTAATATGTGGCCGAGGTTCTAGAAGAGTCACTGTCTGAAGCTGCAGCCTTTAAATCGGCTCTGAGGCTTGCTGCCCACCAGAGTCACCTGGAAGCTTTTAACACAAACCTCTGGTGACCTGGCCCCAGCTCTAATAACATGAAGCTGACTGGGAATCTAACAAGTGACCTCCTGGTAGATCTACAACACTATCTATAGCAGTGGTTGGCAAACCGCGGCTCTGTTGACTAATGAGTTTGCCGACCACTGATCTATAGCAACTGGCCCAGGGAGTCAAATAATCTGATGTGACTGGTCTGGAGGGTGGTCTGGGCATTGGGACTTTTAAACGTTCCCCAGGTGATGCCAGCACTCAGGCCTGATGAGAACCACGGATTCTACATCCAGGTAGCAAGGTGCTCCCAGGGAATGGGGCTCACTCCTCCCTCTCTGTGAGGAAAGGGGCAGGTCCCCAGTTTAAGTATGATTAATAGAAACTATGAGCAGAACATAAGGATTTGTATTGATTGTTTTTGCTCTGAAAATTGAAATAATCAAGAATATTAATTTAAGTATACATCAGATTTCCTGCTTTTAGAAAGATTTTCCAAGCTAGCAGTGGAAATTTCCCTTTGCTATCATATTTTGCATGTGTTTTTATTTTATACGCAGCATTAAGAGAATGTTCTCTATATCATTTGTCTGGTAAGTCCGTTTGAGTTTGTCACGTGGTTCCTTAATGTACAGTGAGATTTCTGTAGGCTGAGGCTGCCAAAGGAGCAGGGAGCACAGAGGAGACGTGGAGACATGAGCTGGAGTCTAAAGGGCAGGCTCAGTGGGGCTGGAAGAGGAGAGAGGGAATGGCAAGACCAAAGATATGGAGGTGGGACAGTGCAAGGCGTGACCACCTGAAGTAACTCAATAGATCCAGGAGAGATAAGGTTGTGATGAGGACAAGCGTTTTCTGACTACCTCCATGTTAGAACTTTTTTCTCCATCATCTTTATCAATTGCATATTTACTTTTACATGTACATTCTGCTCTATAATTCAACTAGAGGCCCAGTGCATGACATTTGTGCACTGGAGGGGGGGGATCCCTCAGCCCAGCCTGTGCCTTCTCGCAATCTGGGACCCCTTGGGGGATGTCCAACTGCCAGCTTAGGCTTCTTAGGGGAGCGGGCCTAAGTTGGCAGTCAGACATCCCCCCCCCCCAGGGGTCCTTAGCACTGCCACGGAGGCTTCTGGCTGAACGGCACTCCCTCTGTGGAGTGCACTGAGCACCAGGGGGCAGCTCCTGCATTGAGCATATGCCCCCTGGTGGTCAGTGTGTCATAGTGACCAGTCTTTCCACCATTTGGTCAATTTGCATATTAGCCTTTTATTATATAGGATTTTCTAGACCTTGTTTATAGATTGATTCTAAAGACTAAACACCAATAAAACAGATCAATATCATCATAACCAGAGTTCACTGTACAGCCTCATAATTGGCTAAGATGAATTTTTTTTTTCTGTGAATCCAATGTCACTATTTCTGTGACACTTAAAGGAAAATATTTCCAGAATCAAGGTCAATGAACTCTTTTCTTGCCCCCACTTACATTCCTCAAAATCACGATCATGCTACATTTCAGTTTGCTTCATATTTGAAACCTTATTTTCTTACATAGTCTCTTGCCAACCAAGGTTTTTAATTGCCTTTTCCTTCCTTCCTTCTTTTTAAAAAATGTTCTTGTTTATGTTGTCAACAGAAAACATTTACCATCACAGATCTTTCAAAACACCCAGCCTTTCAATTACAGTAACTGCTGCAGGGAATCCTCGTTCTCTCAGAAAACTGTGTCTCCAGAGACTTCTGCATTTCTGCTTTCATAACAATTGCTTATTTGCTACATCTGTTGGGAACTATACTCCCGAGGCTCTTTTTCTCTGAATTTCTGGAGTGGATCAATTGTTTTCTAGATCTCAGGTCTTCTTAGTTTGTTTTCTCCCTCATTTTATCTCAGGAGGGGCTCTGGGAGGATTTCAGAGTGTGTATGTTTAGTTTGTCCTCATGCTTGACTGATATTTTGACTAAAAGATACTCTAGGTTCAATGCTTTCCTTCTTAATTTGAAGGCTTTCTTTATCCTCCAAGTCATAAAATTCATAGGAATATGTCTGAGCTGGATCTTTCATCCATTGCTTTATTTTATCCATCAGTGTCCTCTTACCTGCTTTTTTTCTTCATTAACTTTATTGTAAATTCAAATTTCTGATAAATGTCATACAGACCTCTTTGTTGTGGTTGATTTGATTCCTCCTGTATTCCTTTACTTTCATGTTAAGGGGACTTAGGATGGGTAGGGGAGTAAATGCATGTGATTGGTCTGCCATTTGGAACTCTACAGACATATTATTTGGATATTAAAGGAAAGGAGGACCCCTGAAGATGGAAGGACTTGGAGACCCTTGCTTTACATCATGGGGAAACTGTAGCTCTCATAGTGCTCACTGGTGGCCTGAAGAGGTAACATCAGGTGACCATGTGTTCTGTTCTGAAGCAAACTATGACATCACTTTTCCAGTGAATGGAAATGATTGGGAATGTTCTAATATATTCTGGACTATTTCCATTAGGTGCATGTGTATTCAGAGTACTAAGTGAAGGTTGGAAAAATAAAGGCAGCTTACTGTATGACCTCTAAGTGTCCCACACTTCTGGAATGTACCTGGTGCCCGTCAGTGGGCACATCTTGCAATTCTTACATTCCAGTGCACTTTGTAGCTGGCACACGAGATGCATCCTAAACTTAAAAATTATGCTACTCATCTGAGTATGGAAGAATGAAAAAAATCAACCTATGATGGTTTTGACCAGGCGTTGTGTAAGTTTAAGCCTGCTGAAGGAAAGGCACAAATAGTCCTGCTCAGTCTGAGTTATAATCAGGAGGAATTATAGATTCCCTATTCCACAGAATGAAGATCTGAGGATAGAAGGGACTCTGCTTTTCCTCTCCAGTGAAGTGGGAAGACTTCAAGGTCCTCCTTCACTTGACACCATGTGAGATCAGGAGAAATAGCTATGAGGGATCGAGGCACATGAACCTAAGACTACTCCAAAGACTCATCACACCTCCCAGGGTGGCAGGAGGGACCTGCATGGGCCAATGAAGAAGAGCAGAGAAAGAGAGGGCATGCCAGAAGATGCCAGAGTAAATAAATAATGCTATCCTGCATCAGATGCCTCTTCAAACCCATCCCCCAGGCTGTGGATTGGGGCAGTGATGGGAGAGACTGGAGCTGACTAATAGTTTCCTCCACTGGTCTCCTGTGAGAGCAGGTCTGCCATGCTTTGGAGAATCATATCTGCTGGCTATTCTTTGGCTGGCATCCAGAAACACGGCTCATGCAGCAAGTGATCACTGAGGACAATGGTGCTCTCAAGCAGGAAGCCCCTTGGGTGGACACTTGGTACATAGCTGAGTGGGAAGTGGCCACTATACAATCCTGCACCCACATGCTGTGTCCTTACTGGTCTTCCCGGTGTCAGAGACTGGCAGTGTGATCATCCCCCATACATCTTGGGGAAGTCTGCTTCCGTCTCACCCTGGCCCCAGCCTCTGCCCCTTCCAAAGGAGCTTTGGCTTCTTGTCCCTATTGGACATGCTGTTCCACAGGGAGCACCCTCCCTTCCCCTTCTGCCTGCCCCACTGGCTTTGGCCCTCAGCCCCTCACATAAGTGCAAACTGGAGCAGAAGTTGCAGAAGTCTGGGTCTCTCTTATGTGTCCTACCCCCATTAGACAGTGACCTCTGAGCCCCTAAGCTAAACTTCATCCAATAAACCCATGGCCAACCCCACCTCTGGCAGAACACAGAGGCATCTAGTCCCACCCATCTTGGGGGCTTTGGAAGGTGCTGGGCAGTGGCTTTGGGGCCCTGGCCTCTCCAAGTGCTGCCTGGAATGGACTTCCCATAGAAACAATATTCAGAAGTGGCAAATTTGCAGTTTCCTACTTGTCTTTTTGTACTGTGGCCCCACCTGGAAAGGGACACAGAGAGCTTAAAAAGTGTGGGCAATTTCCTCATTTTTACCAATAGTTGTAATTCTTTCCTGTAAAATCGTTAAGGTCCAATCAAAGAGAACTGGTGTGTTGATAAACTTGGTATTATTTCAGTGTAGCTATCTGAATCATCATTGAATTAATATCATAGGGTGGACGTGACAAATGACCCTGTGGTGACTTAAAACAACACAGATTTATTCTCTTGCAGTTCTGAAGGCCAGAAGTCTGAAATCAATTAGGATTGGTTCCTTCTTGGGGTCCCAATGAAGAATCTGTCCCACACCTCCCTCTTAGCTCCTTCGTGGCTTTTGGCAGTTTTTGGCATTCCTTGGCTCATGGCTGCATAACTACATTCTCTGCCTCATAGTCATATGGCAATCTCCGTGTGTGTCTGTGTCCAAATTTCCCTCTTCTTATGACACCAGTTGTTGGATTAGAGCCCACCTGAATCCAGTGTGATCTCATCTTAATTTGATTATATCTGCTAAGACCATTTCCAAGATAAGGTCAAATTCACAGGTAGCAGGGGATAGGACTTGAACTAATTTTTTGTGGGGCGGGGGTTACACATTCAATCCACACCAAAATTTACTTTTATCAAAGTAAATTAAAAGACAATTAGAAAACTAAATGCACAAATCTTTTTTGTTGTTGTTGACAGTATTACAGATGTCTCCCATTCTCCCCTCTTTTGTCCCCTCCACCTAGCCCCCACCCTACCCAAACCTTCCCCACACTATTGTCTGTGTCCATGGGCTATGCATATATGCATATAAATTCTTTGGTTAATTTCTCTCCCCTGAGATGTCAGTCTGTTTCATGCATCCATATCTCTGAGCCTATTTTGTTCATCAGTTTATTTTGCTCATTAGATTCCTCATATGAGTGAGATCATGTGATATTTGCCTTTCTCTGACTAGCTTATTTCATTTAGCATAACCATCTTCAGATCCATCCATGTTGGCACAAAGGGGAAATCTTTCTTTTTTATAGCCGCATAGTATTCCATGGTATAACTATATCACAGCTTTTGTATCGACTCATCTACCAATGGGCATTTGGGCTGTTTCCAGATCTTAGCTATTGCAAATGACACTGCTGTAAACATAGGGGTGCATAAATTCTTTCTGAATGGTGTTTCAGGATGCTTAGGATATACACTGAGTGGCCAATTATGATCTCTGAATGCATAATAATCTGTCCACTCAGTGTGTGTGTGTGTGTGTGTGTGTGTGTGTGTTAGAGGCCTGGTGTATGAATTTGTGCAAGGGTTGGGTCCAGCCAGCCTGGCCAGGGGGAGGGGACATGGGCGGTTGGCTGGCCTGCCTGCTGGTCGAACTCCTGGTCGAGGGGACAATTTGCATATTAGCCTTTTATTATATAGGATATACACTGAGTGACCAGATTATTATGCGTTCAGAGATGATAATAATCTGGCCACTCAGTGTATATCCAGAGGTGGGATTGCCAGATCAGATGGCAGTTCCATTTTTAAATTTTTGAGGAAACTCCACAGTGGCTACACCAATCAAAAGGCAACAAATCTTGTTATTCTTTGAATGACAGTTGTAAAATTGTCCTAAGTTTACCAAAAGCCATAATTTTTTCAAATATAAAAATAACTGGCTTATACATAGATTAGTGAAAATGGAATAAATGCTCTTACCTCTCGTAAACTCCTAATTAACGCATGCAAGTGGGAAACCAGTGATAAATACAAGTAGTCCACTATAAAAAATGGCAAAACAAATACAGAGACATTGTATTAATACAAGTATGAAAAAAGAACACAACAGTTCTCTTTTAAAATAACCAGTTTGTCTCTTACATCATCTTATTTTGAGGTGTCAAATCTCATTAAAGGGAAAAAAATATTTGAGAATGAACCTCTACCATCATAATTCTTGAATTCTTTTTTCTCTTTTAAACTGTAGAATCTCCCAAAGTAGAAATGAACACCATGTCACATAAATGTTTCGATTTTACATGTCTCATGCATGTGTTGTATTAAAATGAGAAGCATCACAGAACTTTAATTCATCTGAAAAATGAAACATAAATTTTAATTCAACCCAGCAAAGCCTTCTGACATGTTTGGAACACATGCTCAGCTCAATTGTGCCCGCCTGTGTTTTTTGCAGTTTTGAATGAAAATGTGGATATTGTGCAGCAGAAAAAAAGGCATGTTTGCAAGTTAAAGGAATCCAGCTACTTTCATTAAGTTTCTTTAACTTTATAGTCTATATTTGGGCAAACTTCAAAAGAAGATACTTCAGGAAGAGGGAAGGCAATGCTTTTAATGAAAATTCCAGGAAATGAGTGAGATTTTAGGCCCACTCCGCTGATCTCTTGTAAACACGCATATACAGTGAATGATTTCAATTGAAACTAATAGGGGTTTCACCTAATTGAAAAGAAGGCCAAGAGAGGGTCTAGGATTAAGGTGAGCTTGTCATTTCATTGTCATCCTTTGACATTTTTTGAGAATTATTGAGTGATCTAGGGGATGTGTACTTCTGTTTGACTCACTATTATTGATTAAGGAATCAGAATGTTGACCTGTGGGTCTTGTCTGAAACAGACAATTTCTGTCAGGTAACAAAGATCACTGTAGATTGTGGTTTGGTTGCCCTGACCTTCATTAACCAGTCATATATCTAGGAGTATTTTTTCATCATCCTTGCATATACTTATAAATACCCAGGTCCTCAAAGTGCTCCTTGAACCAGCTTCACCATCTTACTGGTTCCCATAATTAGTTAATAAATCTTAAATCTATACTTATTGCCTTATTTTTGCATGAGAGTCACTTGGAAAAACGTTTTGAATATATACTTTGACACATTTTTGGACTTTCAATCTGTATCGTGGTGTTGGCAGTGGAATATAAGAAGTTTTGTCAAAGTGCCAGTAATGTGCTTTGTGATGCCAGGTCCTTGCTGGTCCCGAGAGGAGGCCACGGACAAATCCCCACACTGCTATGCTCTCATCTGTGGGTAGGGTCACATAAAATGCCAGAATAAAATACCTCATTTGTTTTCATCTTGTGCTTACTTGCAAATAAAATTCTGTAATGAATGCTTTAAAAAACAGCTTTTGTCTAAGACAGTGGTCGGCAAACTCATCAGTGAAGAGAGAGGCAAACTGCGCCTCGCGTGGCTCGCGAGCCGCAGTTTGCCGACCACTGGTCTAAGAGGAGGAGGAGATGAATGTTAGTATCAAACAAATAATTGAATCCAATTGCTGAGGTACTTGCAATGGCCTGAACAGCTGTGAAAGGGGCATTTAAAACCAATTCTCAAACCAATATAGTACTGGGGATGGAGGTCCCTAGGAAAGGAACAGTGAACCTTACGGAAAGTTCAGGGGCTGTTGGTGCTAAGTGTCCAGAATTTGGGGTGCAGAGAGCTGTAAGTTACTTCCATGAACTGCATAAGGACCAATTTTCATTCTCACTCAGATCCGAAGACTACGCTGAGATGATTACACAACACCACCACCAACAGATGACTGCTGGTGCTCTCCTGGGTGAAGAAATATCCTGGGGACCAAGACATTTGCTTCTCCAATTCCTGGCTGCGCCTTCTTCTGAATTCTAACCTTACCACCGTCCAGCTGGGTCCCAATTATCCCTTCAAAAATTACAGCCTAAATGTCCTTCCTGTGGGACCTGTCCCCATGCTTATTACAAAAAATTGCTGTTATGTAAGCCCCTCTCCTCTTGTTCTATTTTCTGCCCCCTTTGGCTAGAAGCAATGATTTTCTTGGATGACCTTTCTTTTTTCCTTATTTTTTATTTTTTACCCTTAGTCTCAAAGGAGAAAGTTCTAGTCTTGCAAGTGAGGCAAAATTCTTTGGGGCTTTTTAAGGACAAGTGTAGAATCAGTTCCCAATTCAACATGGAAATGAGACAGACCTGGTTAGTTAATAAACAAAACATGGGAATTTCCAATCTTAGTATGCTATCTGATGTAGAGTGAATGTGAAAATTAGGTGTGACACACCCTGTTAGATCTTGTCCTTTTATTTAGTTTTTCAGTGGTTACTCCTTTACCCCTACCCAAATGAGGGCTTATTGGAGTTAAAATATGACTCTTTTCTCCTCCAAATTCAAAAACCCATCTCCAATTTCAAACGCATTCCTTACCATCATCTGTGCCTGCCCCATTTTGCAATTCCTCAAAAATACAGAGACCAGTGACACTACAGAGTGACCTCCTAGGAAAGGGTGTCCCTCTGGTGAGCAGAGCAGGTGTCTACTCATAGAGCTGCTCAAGCTTAAGTAAACATTACCTGGGGCCGAGATCCTGCATTTTCAACCAGCCAGGTGTGCTGCTGGTCCAGGGAACGCTGTGAGAGCCCCACTGCTGTAAGGCATGCCTCCAGGTTCAGGGCCGCTGGCCTGTGACCTAGGTCAGAGAAGAAAGGGCATCCTCTCTACACCGTGGAAGACACGCTATGACCTTTGTCAGCCAGGATGGCCCTTTAATATTCTCTACCTGCTCTGCACAATACTGCAATCACCTGTGGCTCTTTAAATGGCGATTTAAATTAAGTTCAACAGGATTAAAATTATCCCCTTAGTTGCTTGAGCCGTTTTGCAGGTGCTCAACAGCCACAAGTCCCTGACGGCTGTACACAGATGTAGGCCGTTTCCAACGCTGCGGAAAGTCCTACCTGACAATGCTGTTTTATAGGAATTCCAAAGTCTCTCTTTCTAGTCAAAGCTGCCAGTTAGAGACCCATCCACACATTCGAGTAGCAAAGACCTAGGGAACACTCAGCATTCCTTTTTGGATCTGCACAAGAAACATCCCAAATGGTCTTCGTAGATTTCCTTGAGCCATGGTTCTGAACCACATAGAGACACCTGGGACTGAAACAAAGGACCAGCTAATCCAAATCAGGTTGTTGGGGGTGGGACCTCGTTACTTTCCAGAGCACTGAGGCACAACAAGAAACTGTGATATATGACCTCGGTTTCCTGATGGGGTGCAGGGGAAAGCTTACCACTGATCTTAAAAGGCTGTCTTGTTGCAGAATTCATATTTATAAACTGTGAAACTTTCTGTGTAGCCAGTCAACCCTTGTTAAAGGCCTAATTCCTTTCTGAAACAAATACTGAATAAAGGGAGTTTAAAATTTGAAATTGTAGTAAATTCTTTTTGAGAGCAATACAATTCTGTTACTATGTTCATCCAACACACATTCAGAACCAGTGCCTCCAATGAATAGATTCACCTCATTTATAGAAGGTTTGCCTCTTTATACCAGAGGAGTGACTTGGTATTATTCTCATATCTTTAAACTTCTTCTTTTTCCTTTTAAGACGGGTCTTCAGTTAACATTTAGGCAACAGATAAAAAGTGTAAAGAGGCTGCCTCCGTCCTAGCTGCTTTGGCTCAGTGGATAGAGCATCGGCCTGTGGACCAAAGGGTCCCAGGTTCGATTCCGGTCAAGGGCACATACCCAGGGTTGCGTTTGCAGGAGGCAGCCAATCAATGATTCTCTTTCATAATTGATGTTTCTATATCTCTCTACCTCTCCCTTCCTCTCTGAAATCAATTATATATATTAAAAAGAGGCTGCCTCCATCACTGAGGGGTTTTGGAAGCAGGAAGAAATACCTTGCATCCTATTGTAACACGATATAGTGGGTCTCACATTAGCATTGCTACCTGAGAGCACTTTCTTGGTTGGAGATAAGGCTTCTAGGAAGAAAGCCTGGGAGAGGGGTGGACCATCCTACACTGGCATAGGCCAAGATTTCTGGAAAAGAAGCATTTCCTTTCCTCCTTGTCTTCCTGCCTCCCTGATGGATTCTGCATACCAATATCTAATTCCACTTCTGACTCTGAGCAAAACTTTTAATGGATATAAAAATGTGGTGTTTACCATGTCATTTTGCAGCATATTGTGTCCCTTGAGGTTTTTGTGGATAAACCAAGAGCCCCAGCCACAGTTAGGGTCTAGCTATAGGCACGCATCATGCCCTTGCCTGACTCTCACCTGGGGTTAGCAATCATTTTCCACATGGAAGCTGACCAGGGCCACCACCTGTCAATGGGGTTTTTTGAGCCCCAGGAAGACTGATTGGCGAGGGATGTTCTGCTCTCATTTCTTAGGCAAGACCATGGTGCGGGCATGTGTGATTGTCTGGAGCACTTGGGCTATGAAGCCCAGCTCAACAAGATTGAATAAAAGGTGAAAGCCTTTTATTTCTTTTCTGAGCCATGGCAACTTTATCATATGGATTTGCATCAAAATAACATTTTTAGATTAGAAAGTTAGCTATACGTGATTGTCACGTGAAAATAGGAGTTCATGTGCAGAAAATGTCTCCTATATTCAGTTACTTTCTCTTACTGTAGTTTAGAACTAAATCTTTTGCACCTTGAATGAAACTGATGGTTGTCTGCTCCCATCTCTACTGAGCTAATAATTCCACCCAGAATCTTTCCTGCATCTTCATCTTAAATTATTTACTTTAATCTGGTTCTGCTTTAATTTAAAAGTTGTTTTTTGACTCGGAGTAGATGTGCAGGATGATAGAGAATGTAAATTATGGAGAGTTGACCACATGTCTTTTCCTACGTTCAACAGTTGTAGAGCTCAGTGGATGTAGAAAGGAAAAATAATGTGTGTGTTTTCCATGAGCTGTAAACCAAAGATATTGGGAGAGGATGGTGTAGGAAAAATCTGACTTTATGGGCAAAGGACATTATTTATACTGGTGGTTCTCAGAGTGGGTCTCAGCATCAGTAGCATCTGGGTGTTGGTGAGAAATGCCAGTTCTTGGCTCTGTCCTTAGACCTACTGAACCAGAAACTCAGGGATGGGGTCTAGAAATCTGTATGTAACACATTCCCCGGTAATGCTTAAATTGGGAAACACTGATTTTTTGACAGTAAGATGAGTACATGCATTTTTATATATAATATCGAACATAATATAAGCAACGGGAGGAAACAATTCTACCCGATATGGCAATAAACTTTTAGACATACTGAAACTAGTATTTTAGAAACCTTTAACCAGTAGACAAAATAAATTCTAAAAATAAAGCAGTGCGCATTTGGTTCAAACCCATTCATGGTTAGCATAATGCGGAGTGACCAGAGCACAGGCTTAATGAATATCTAGCATTTCAGGAACACATCTTCCTCAGTCATGTGAGAGAGATAAAACATCTGATTTATGTATCATAGAGAAAAATACGAAACCGAGTAAAAATTTAAAAATGTCAAATTTATGTATGTGGGAAGCACTTTCGCACATGCACGCATCGCATTTTAGCAACAACATAGCCACAGCTCTGAGGTACCCACAAAGCAACCTAAAGGATTGGGAGAGGCCTTGTTACGTTTCATTCCAGTTTTGTATGCAGTTTTCTGGAACCAGTCCCTGGATTAATTATCCCAACAAACCAGAAAATATGACATCACCAAATTCAGCTTTGAGTAAACAGGCTAAGTTGAGAGTTATATAAAGGAAAAATGTGATTCATGTAAATATGCATGCATTTATGTAAATAATTTATGCATTAAATGGCATATTTGTCAAAACTGTAGTCTTAAATCTTCCTCTCTCTCCTATCTGTTGCAAAAATGAAGACCAAAATCAAAATGAGTATCAACTATGACTAGTCACTATATTTAAAATCTCCACCACTTGGGTGTGGGTAAATTGAGGTTCAATAAAAATTTCTTAAGGAAATGGGGACTACTGGGTATAGCTTATTAAGAAAATAACTGTCCTGGGTGCAACAGTAAGCCATCTGAAAGATTTTTTTGAGAGGGAAGGGTTATTACTCCACCCTGTGCTTTGAAACTAGGCACGATATTCAATGTGAAATCAATTCCAGGGGATGGCATAATTTATCTTGTGCACGTTGCTAATCTCTGCTCGTCCATGGCCTCATTTCCTAATTATTTTGGCATCTTTGCAGACGCCCACATCTCTGGATGATGGTGCAATGGACACGTGGATTTTTATTTATCAAAGAAAAGTAGGCTAAATCCACCCCATTCCTGAAGATGTATCATAATAGTCAGCTGGATATTTGGAAAAATTTAAAAGACCAATTGGACTGTTTTCATACAGAGTTTGGTGTCAGATAAATGGTGTGTGTGTGTGTAGCAGCTATTGTAGAAAATATCAAAGTAAATGAGATTGACTAATTAGTACGAGACTATTCGAAATCCAAAATGGAAATATCCCACCTACTTCAAAATAATTGATAGAAATAGGTAAAAATACTTGGATAATGATCTGCTAATGTGATAATTATCCTATCTTGAATATTTTCATGAACAATTAGGTAAAGTTCTACATTTAATTACATGTATTGCAAGTTGGATGTTATTCCTATCTTATATGTCCCAAGTGAAAACTGTTTGGACTTTACTATAATATCACCCAACCTCCTCCCCCGCCCCCCCCCCCCCCTCTTTTAGGCTTTTCTTTGAAGCCTGTGTGTTTAAAATGAGTTCAAATGTGCTACTTGAGATACAGAAGGTCTCAAATGCCCTGTAGATTTCTGACTGCAAACAACAAGTTCTAAAGCAACAGACTCAGGAGAACAATGAGCAGTCTTCAGATCCTTTTGTAGATAAATGCAAAGCACCCTATATAATAAAAGGTTAACATGCAAATTGTCCCCTTGACTGGGAGTTCGACCAAGGGGTGGGGCCAGCCAGTCAACTGCTCACAGCCCCTCCACCCCACCAGCCAGGCCCCCGATCGGCCCCCCACCTCAATCGGGGCTGGCCAGCTGGTCCCCACCTGTGCACGAATTCAGGCACTGGGTCTCTAGTGTTACTATAAAAGTGGACTCTTCTTAAGAAGTGTACTCTCCTCATTCCTTTGGGATGGGGAAAAGCTTTCTGAAAATGTCCCACCATGACCTCTCAGTGTATCCAAGGCCACCTGAAGGGCAGGCGTGTGGACAGTGGCCCTCAGCAGGCTTGAGCCAGATTGAGAACACAATTCCCAGAAAAAGAAAACACTCTGGAGGTACCTCCCTAGTGTGGAGTCCACTAGGATGTGTTCAGGAGGAGCTACAAGCTCCTGTGTGTGCCTTCCCTTGATTAGAGCCACAGAGATATCTCCCTTGTGCATGAGATCACAGGCTGGGGAATTTACTGAAACTAGCACATCCCAGAAAATTGCTGAGAGTTTCTCTGGCCATTCTGCCAGGTTTGGGATATTGACAAGAAGTTCTTCCCTCACACCTACCTGAAGCCCTCCCAAATGAATCCCATCACGTGGAAGCAGTGCAAACAACAACATCAGCAGTTTTGCATCACTGGACGGCCAGTTCATTTAGAATTACATTCTCAATCGACAATTCAAGACACAATTCACGCATGGCTGAGATCAGAGCAGAAATAGGTCAAATGCTCATTTCAGAAAGGAAACTTTCATTGTGCATGAAACACGGAAACTCTACCTCATCCCAGAATTTTGTCTCTGAGAAATCTAGCATAAAATTATGGTTTCCTAAGATTTCACAGCAAATGTGTTTAAAAAGATCAAGCATTGGATCAAATATCTTTGCTCAGAGTAAAACTAATTAAGTAAAACTAATTAATACTAGTCTAACAAAATATTTCATGTGGATCTTATGTTTTGTAAGCACTAATCAGCATAATGAAAATCCCCTGTCCAATATCCAGAGTATATGTACAAAATGCACAAATAATCTAGTAAAACATTGTTAAATGTAAACACTCAAAACAAAGCTAAGCACCTACTATTTTTACATCACCTGGGAATACATTTTTAGATATAGTTAAATAAAAGTTGGTGCTGTGGATTAGTAGATATTTTTCTTCTAGTTCCTATAAAGACATTAATGTTGACTTTCAGGTGGAAACCTGACTTGTTCCCTCACCTTGGTCCACTTTCAGATCTGGGTAATTCTTTCTTGAGAGTCATGCAGGACAAGAGCTGGGTTTTCAGACAGGATGGTGACCTTGAGCACTGCTGAAGGTCATCGGTACTGGCATGCTCTTCCTCTCATGTCCAGCTGAAAGAAAGATCTCTAACTTAATGTCACATGTGATCTATAGGACAATAGGTTAGAAGACCGTTTCGGATTTAGAGGGGACCCATGATTTGCCACTTCATACTTGTAATTCACTAGACATTTACCAGCTTCCCAGATGAGTCCACCCAGAAACAGAAGGGCAAAATACCTGACCCCACGGGGACTACCATCTTTTTCCCTTGCATTGCATACTCCTCAGTGCCCAACAGGCAACACTCCAGAATCCGAGGAGAAAGGAACGCGCACTGCTCAAGAAAGGATACAGAACAGAGAAGTTTATTTTACACTATCCATCCAAGAAATCAATCGCCATACACCAGTGCAAAGTGTGCAACAGAATCATTGAGTGTGTCTTAGCTCTGAGAGCCCAAATTGGTGATTTCCTCTCCCGGGCCTTCATTAGGCAGGTGCCCCATTGGCTAATTCTTGCCTCCTTTCGCACTCTCGACAGAGATGTTCAACCAATTTGTAGCAGGTTATTTTTACAATTCAGACCAGAATGTGTAGTACAAGGGACAGAGAAAACCATACCGAATGAATTATAAGTGATCAGTGCTTAAAGTAAATATAGGGGGAGCACGGGCAAGAGTCCACAGTTTCAATAAATACAGGTGTAACAAGCATGGGTGGGTCTCAACTGGTGGAATTAGTCTGCATAATAATTCAGCATCATACAAAATCTAGCAGGGCTGTTGAGCAGTGATTGGCAACAATGTTCACAATAACTTATGCCCTTGAGCTTGTCTGCATTTAGCACATTCTGTGGTTTCAAAGATGTCAGTTCTGTTTTCTCCTTCCCTTGCCATCCCTCCAGGAGGGGACGGATGGAGCTGGGCAGCTTGGCTATGGTGTCCTGGAGGAAGGACGCTGGCCCAAGAGCCAGCTTTCAGGGTCCAGTGTACTCAGTACCAAGTGGCAAATTGGGACTTTATTGACGATGTCTGTGCAAAGTGCGCTTCTCTCCATTTTCCAAGAAACCAGTGTCTGTAATTCCTGCACAAAAAGCAGTGGTGGCCTCTGGGTCATTCCTGTCACCCCAAATGTCAAGCAATTACAGCACATCTCAGGGACTCACAGGTTTGGGAAGCTTCTGCTGCTGACTTCCTGGTCCCTCACAGGTAGATGTTCAACCAGGGACCCTCGACAAAGGCCTCAGGCAGGCTAGAACTATTGCTTAAAAGACTAGAAAGAACCTAGTGAGAAAGTGAAGGTCATAATGGACATGTAGGAAGCTGCCTTCTTCCTCAGAAAACCTTGTGCTCCTCAGGTAACTACTATGGGCCTGTGGAGGCACCCTTGGGTATAAAATGTCATGCATCTTTCCTGGTGGCCTGTCTCAACTGTTCCTCTAATAAGCACTAGATCCACACATGCTCCAACATGCTTGGGATTTGATCCCAAGACACAGTGGGGACAACCTGTGGCTCATCTACTAATTCAGAGCCCAGGGGAAGAAGATGCAAGAGAAGTTCTTGATCTCTGGAAGAAAAGGGGCAGAAGGGAGAGCCCCTCCAACGAGAAACAACCCCCCAAACCCATAACCTAGGAATCACCTGAAAACATAACAAAATCCCAAGCACTCCCTATAATCAATGTACCCTCTCCTCGCTATCTCTTTGACAGTCTCAGGCCATAAATTAGGTTAGTCTTCCATCCAATAACTTAAAGAAGGAGGAGGGATTGTAATAAGTTTTGCCTGGCTTCGGCCAGTTAGCAGCCAGTTTTTCTAGAATCTCAGTCACTGTTGAAAATGGAGCTTGAAAATTCACATGGATATTGAAAAGTCTTCACACCGAGGAGGCAGGAAGGGGAGGGCAAGAAAGGCTGGGTGGCAGGTAGGACCCCAGGAGGAGGAGAGGCAAGGGAGGGGGCAGGGGGCACGTGGGCCACTGAGGCAGGAGTGGAGGCCTGTGAACAGCAAGGGAGAGACGGAAGCCCGGCCCTGGGGGGCCCGTGTGACTCGGGGTGCAGCCGGGTCTTGTATTGCACAGAAAAGAAGGAACTGAGCCTCGGTGGGCGGCCCAGTAGATCAGTGTTCCCCGCACATGGGCAAGTTCACAAAGGTGAACACGTTGAACTCCGTCATGATGGAGAAGCACAGGAACACGCCGTACAGGAAAAGGCATCCGCACCCCAGCTTCTTGTCCAGCTGCCACTTGTTCAGGTGAACGCCAAACACCTGCAACACACAGAGGGGTCAGCGGGCAGCAGCCGGAGGGCCCTTGGGCAGGGCATGGATTCTCTCTGGGCCCACAAAGTCCATCTTTTATATTGTGGAACATAAGACCATCATAATCAAGAAGAGGGCAAGTCAGAACCTGCTGGTTGTGGAAAAATCACTTGAGAAAGTCATAAGCATGGGAGTAACAAAGATAGTCATAGTGGCCGCCTCTCCTCCCCTGGACTCCAGCCCTGTACCCCTTGGTGCTGGCATCACCATTCTGACACTTGACCCTTTTCTCCCAATATGACGTAAGCTCTCCTTCCCACAGGGGCAGAGGGTGGCTGCATCTCTTCAAGTCCCTGTGCCTGGAGGCCAGGAAGAAGTCCCCCTTGCTCTTCATTGCTGCTTCCATACCCTTTTCCTTTTTCCTCTCGAAAAGCACTGAGCTTGGAAGCTAAAGTCTCCCAACAGTCACATTCTACCTTCCTCCTTGCAGTCAACCCTGGGCACTCCTGGCATTCCTCAGGGCCCTAAGTCCCCCCTCTCTGCCGCTCCTGTCGTTGGCAGGCACCCTTGTTGTCCTTTTAGTTATTTATCTATCCACCAGGACGATCTACCCAATGCCAGGTCACTTGAGTCCTTGACTTCCACCCTATTTCAGCCCCTCACTCCCACGCCACACCCTCGACCTGTGCTACCCACCCACATTTACATGTAAACCAGATAAAATCAGAAGCTGAGCTCCTCAGTTACACTAGCCACATATCCTCAGTTGCACTAGCCACATTTCAAGTGCTTAATGTCCACAGGTGGCCAGCGGCTACTGTCCAGAGCAGATACAAGACATCTCTAGCACTGTGGAGAGTTCTGTTGGACATCCCTGCTGCCTAGAGCTTGTCAAACATCCCACTTTATTTTTTAAAAAATATGTTTTCATTGATTTTAGAGAGAGAGAAACATCAATGAGACAGAAACATCAACATAGATTGGCTGCCTCCTGCACGACCCCCACTGGGGAATCCAGCCCCAAACTGGACATGTCTTTTGACTGGGAATTGAATCAGTGACCTCTTGGTATATGGGTTGACACTCAACCATTGAGCAACACCACCTGGACTCAAACACCTCACTTTCTCCTGGCCATCTTCTGTCTTTCCTGCTTGCTCCATTCTGGTACCACAACTACCTACAACTCTCAGAACCCATGACTCAGAATTCACTGAAACCATCACTACTTCACTGTACTTCACCCACCTGTCCCCTATCCCCTCCTTACCCTCCTAAGTTCCTCCAGCAATTGCTACAGGAATCTGCCTCCATTCCTTGGCCTATCTGTAGCTTTGTGGTCTTTGCCAGTTAAGCCACAGACCTTTGGTTCATTCCAAGCTTCTAGGTACTCCACGCTGCCTCCTTGCAGCTGACTCAGGCTGGAGGAAAATGCTGGCTAGGCTGATGGGTCTCACTTTAAATTTAAGACCATTAATGCCTTCTGGAAATCATCCACATTTCCTAGTCCACCATCTCTCCCTTTTTTAGACGGCTATTTCAGGCCTCTCTTCTCTCTTTAAATGACCAACACTCCCTTCTCTACTCTCACTGTCAACTCATGACCTTGTTCCCATTTCACAGAGCTCCTACAACCACATTTACCTGCCCACTTTCCCTCTGTTAATGAGGACCCACAGCCCACAGCCCTGCCCACAGTCCTGTCCACAGCCCATTCTTCCACGTGAGCACGACATCTCCCCACCTCCTTGTACTACTTAAGGTCATGGCTCCAGCAATTGTCTCTCTTTCATCTCCACGCCCCAAACCCATTCTTGGATTATTCCACTTAGCATAAAAGAATGCTGCTATCTCTCTCATCTACACTTTTCTGGGTTTCCATTTCTCTCCTTTCTTTACAGCAAGATAACTTGAAAGAGTTGTAAATACCAGGTGCCTCCAGTTCTTTTCCTTTCATTCTCCATTAACTTATTCCACTCAGCCTTCTGCCCCACTGCTCTGCAAGCCACCATATCAAGAGCACCGATGACTCTACATTTCTAACCCTAATGGCCAACTCGGGACTCCTCTCCCTCAACAGCACAGATCACTCCACCGTGAAGCACCTTCTCCACATGACTCCACATTGCCACACTCTTTTGGTTTTCCTCTTACCTCTCCAAATGTTCTTTCTCTGTTTCTTTTGCAGTTTTAGCCTCATCATTCTGACTTGGGTCTTAGGGCTCTTCTCTTTCCTGTCTATGTTCACTCCCTTGGTGAACTCATCCAATCACATAGCTTTAAATACCATCTACATTCTGGTGTCACCAGCTTGGACATTTGTCCTGAACCCAGACTCATCTTTCCAATGGCTTTCTTGGCCTCCCCAGTTAGAGGTCAAATAAGAACTGCAAACTTAAGATGTTTGAAATTGCTCTTGTTCCCCAAACCTACTTCTCTTCCATCTTTCCGCAGCCCCATTTGGATAGCCCAGCTAGTGGTTAGCCCAATCTCCTACAAATTGTACAACCTCAGCACGGTGTAAGGAGAAGCACTATGCTACAAGCTTGCACTGTCAGACAGCTTGCACCTCCATCATTTGGTGTCAACTTCTCTACTGTCATCAGTACAATGGAGCTGATATTAGTGACAGCTCATGGGGGTGTGGTGAGCTCCAAACGGGAAAAAAGATGCAGAATATTAAGCACAGTGTGTGACGATTACAAGTATCATAACCCTAAGTCATTTGGCCTGAAGAACCTCTACACTACAAAAGAATAAATTATATAGATTTTCACTTTTGTGTAAGGAAGTATTTGCTTCGGTAAAACTTTGACATTTGACTCCCATCTTGATCCCGGAGATTACCTCTCCTGCTTCCTGCCTGCCCTACTGAATTCCCGTTCTCTAGCATATGCACATTAACATGCTAGGTATAACTCAGTTTATATTTCCTTGAAAATTTCAGGAAAAAACATATTGTGTCTCAATGTTTCATGTCAAAATTCAACAGCATACTTTTATGTTACTGGATACTTCACATGGGTCAGTCCATGTGTTGGTGCAAACTGTGTTGGTGCAAACCAATTTGCACCAACATGTCAGTTGAGATGGAATGTTAAATTATACAAAGGGATGTAATGGCCAAGAAAGTAGATGGCATAAAAGGGGAACTGTCAATAAAATATATCATTAGTTGCTGAGTACTGGTCAAACCCATGGATTTATGAAGATGTTTAGTAACCTGGAACAATTAATTAAAACCTACTATTCTGTAACTAATTTTGCAGAAAAAGTGAGGCCTCCCCTTTGTTTTTGATAAAACGATTTATGTTTGGCATGCCACATGGCCATGTTTCTGAGTGGAGGCTGCTTCCTTTCAGTAAGAGAGGGCTTTCTAGTGGGTTGCTAGGATCCACTTCTAGAGGAAACAGTTACAAAGGAGAAGGAACATCTGGAGGCTGATTGTCCTGATCTACCAGGAGGCCCAGCCCATCTGGTGTCCAAACAAACTCTGTTGCCAAAGAACTGCAGGGGGTAGGGGTGGGGGAGGGAAAACAGGGAGCTGGAAAGTGAGGAGAGAACTGCAAACCTACTGTGACAAAGACGGAGGCCAAGAGCAAGCCCACGGAGTAGATCAGTCCCCTGCTGTTCAGCCGAATCTGTAGCAAAAGAATGAAACAGAGTTAGCTCTCCGAAAAGTCATGTGTTTAATGTGGGGCACTCAAGCATCTCTGAGTGAGTCCAGTTTTCTCCTATAAGGGGCGAAACAAAAGGAGGCCTCCCCAGCCATCCTCTACGGCTTGGGGGAGGAATGTGAACTTTTCTAAAAACACCCAGAGAACGCCCTGGGCTGGTCCACTCTCAGCCCAGTCCCATGCTTCCCTCCAGTGGCGGTGGCTGTTGGAGTGCCCCACCGCCCTGTGAATTCTCCATGTGTGTTGCCTGATTCTTGTTGCCCACAAGCCTTCCCTATGGACCTCACCTCCAGGGGTTTCATAACATGGGTGATGGGAGCAATATTTTGAAAAAAATTACTAAAGTTTTTATCTCTTTTGCATTAAAATGTCTATGACCTTCACCCCAATTTGATATGAAGAGGTGGGTGAGGCCTGCTATCTTGAGCAAGCAAAGAGAAAAGAGTTAAGGAGGAATCCAAGATGGCGGCGTAGGTAAACACCTAAACTGCTGCCTCCCACAACAATTTAAACTGCAACTAAAAGACAAAACGTCTATCACCCAGAACCATGGGAAAGCTGGCTGAGTGGAAGTTCTACAACTAGAAGGAAAGAGAAAAGAGCATTGAGACGTGCACGAGCACTGAAAAGCTGAGGTACGGAGGCGTGTGATCCGGGCTGGCAGCGGGCAACTGGGTGCGTTGCTTTTTTCAACCTGAACGGAGACAAGCCCCCGATTACTCTGAAATCCAGTCTCTGGGGAGACACGGGGGACCCAAAGTCCTACGGGGAGAAGCTGGACTGTCTGCCAGTGAGAGTGGCTTGCTTGCAGAGCTGCGCGCAGGAATAATTGTTTACGGCACTGGGGCACAGGACTCCAGGACTCGGTCAGGGACACAGAGCCTGCTTACTTGCAGCCATTGCTGTTTGCCACGCCCTAACCTAGTGACGCCCTGAGACCCCGCCCCACACAACCTACAAACCCACCCAAGCTCCAAGCAGCTCAATTAGCATAAGAAAGCCTGCCCTATCGCAGCTTAACCTAGAAAACTTGCAGCCCGGGTCAGACAGCTCCAAAACCTCCAAACCCCAAGCAAAGAGGAGAAAACTGCAGCTCTCACTGTAGCTCCTGCTGAGTGGCCTCAGACAGTAGCTGACCTGCACCCCATTGGAGATCCAGAAGCCAGTGTACCTAGTGGTCAGTGTGAGACACCAGATTTCAACTCCTCACATCCATAAGTGACACATTCAAGAGGCAGACTCAGTGAGCACCAAAGCCCCACTGAAACAAGTCCTGCCCCATAAGCGTGTCTTCAGCGCAGCACTTCTTCCATTATAGACACAGGGAGTGCTCATAGCTAATTGGCCTGGAGGTCAATTCCTCCCAGCGTACCAACAGTAATTCAGGCTTAACTACACCAAGACTTTGCACTCAGCCCACAAAGGGGTATACCAAGAGCATCCACATCAGGTGATTGGGGAGGCTGAGCTACTGCCCCCTATAGGTCACCTACCACACAAAGCCACTCCATCAACACAGGGAAGCAGCCAAAATGCAAAAACAAAGAAACATGTCACGAATGAAAGAAACGGAGGAAAGCAAACTACTGGATGACATAGAGTTCAGAATCACATTTATAAGGTTACTCAAGAATCTTCTAAAAACCGCCGAGAAACTTGATGACACTTCTGAGGAGCTTAGTGAGACCTTCAAGGACCTTAATTAGAATGCCAAAAAAATGGAAAAGGATCAGTCAGAAATGAAGCATACACTGTCTGAAATAAAGAATATACAGAAACTCAACTGTAGATCAACATACCCCAAGAATCAAACCAAAGATCTAAAATATGTGGAAACAAAAAACATCCAACCAGAAAAACAAAAAGAAAAAAGAATCCAAAAATATGAAGATAATGTAAGGAGCCTCTGGGACAACTTTAAGCGAAACAACATCCGAATTTTTGGGGTGCCAGAAGAAGGGAGAGAGCAAAATATTGAAAACCTATTAGAAGAAATAATGACAGAAAACTTTCCCTACCTGGTGAAAGAAATAGACTTACAAGTTCAGGAAGCGCACAGAACCCCATACAAGAGGAACCCAAAGAGGACCACACCAAGACACATCATAATTAAAATGCCAAGGGCAAAAGACAAAGAGAGAATATTAAAAGCAGCAAGAGAAAAACAGTTAATTACCTACAAGGGAGTACCCATACGACTGTCAGCTGATTTCTCGGCAGAAACTATGCAGGCCAGAAGGGAGTGGCAAGAAATATTCAAAGTGATGAACAGCAAGAACCTACAACCAAGATTACTCTACCCAGCAAAACTATCATTCAGAGTTGAAGGTCAGATAAAGAGCTTCACAGACAAGAAAAAGCTAAAGGAGTTCATCGCCACCAAACCAGGATTACATGAAATGCTGAAGGGTATTCTTTAAGAAGAAGAAGAAGAAGAAAAAGGTAAAGATAAAAATTATGAACAACAAAATGACATCAAATACATACCTACCAACAAGTGAATCTAAAAATCAAGTGAATAAAAAATCTGAAGAACAGAATGGACTGGTGAATATAATAGAATCAGGGACATAGAAAGGGAGTGGACTGACAATTCTCAGGGGAAGCAAGTGTGAGGGGTGCGGGAAGAGATTGGACAAAAATCTTACTCCTATGGATGAAGACAGTGGCGGGGGGTAAGGGCATGGGGTGGGGTGGGGAATCAGGTGGAGGGGAACTATGGGGGAAAAAAAAAGTGGAACACCTGTAATAATCTGAACAATAAAGATTTAATTAAGAAAAAAAAAAAGAAAAGAGTTAACATATAAAAGGATTTTGTTTGTTTCTTTTTCACATCTAAATAAATAAATAAATAAATAAAATGGGGCTAACAGCCAAACCTTGAAGAAAAAGAAAGCAGCAATTTTTGGAATTCTTATAGAACAGCGCTGTCCAGGAGAACTCTCTGCAAAGACAAAAGTCCTGCATCTGTGCTGTCCTGCGTAGCAGCCATCAGGAGCATGTGGCTGTGAGCACTTACTTGCAAAGGAGCTCATGTAACCAAAGAACAAAACATTTAAATTTACCTTTAATAAATTTAAATTTCCAGCTAAAGAGCCACATGGGATTAATGGCTATAGTGTTGGGCAGAGCAGGTAGAGAATATTAAAGGGCCAACCCAGCCAACAAAGATCCTAGTTTTTCTTCCATGATGTAGAGAGGATGCCTTGCTCTGACCTAGGTCATGAGGTTGCTGCCCTGAAACTGGAGGCATGTCTTATAGCAGCTGTGCTCACAGAGTGCTCCCTGGACCAGCTGCACACCTGGGGGCTGGTTAGAAATGTAGGATCTTGGGCCCCAGCTGACCTCCTATATCAGAAACTATGAGGGGGGCCCACTGATCTGTGCTTTAACAAGCCCTCCAGGGACTTAAGAACCAATGACTTATAGAAAGTACTGAGGCTAAATTTGCTTCTGGGGATGGAACTTTGACATTCAGTTTTCACCAGTTCTCTTGGGAAGTCTTATGTGTGTCAAGGTTTAGGGACCACAGCCTCTCCCCTCCCCACAATGTACACTGTCCTGCTGGGAGTCAAAGGCTCACCTGTGTTCACAGAAAGAAAAACGAGGCAGGTTGATCATGTAAATTAGAGAACAAAGTAGTGATTATTAGGAGTGGTTTGGGGTCTTTTGGACAAAGTTCAAGGTGCCTCTTCCCACCCTTTCACCAGTTCACCCCTGCGGTGTAGGTATGGGGACAAGGAGATGACTCCATAAGTGGGTTTGCTTGGTTCATGCTTGGTTCATCTTTGGTGATAGGACACCACGTCCTCATGCCCTAAACAGCCAACCCTTTCTTTTTTTCTTACTTTTTATGTCAGAGAGGAAGGGAGAGAGAGATAGAAACAATCAATGAGAGAGAATCATTGATTAGCTGCCTCCTGCATGCCCCCTACTGGGGATCAAGTCTGTAACCCAGGCATGTGTCCTGACCAGGAATGGAACTGTGACCTCCTGGTACATAAGTTGATGCTCAACCACTGAGCTATGCCAGCTGGGCCTTTCTGTGAGGACCCATGAGCATCTCCCTAAGGGACATTCACAGAGGGAATGGACCGGCTCTCTCCTCTGCCTGCACAGTCTGTGTGAGCTAACCATCTGCTTGGCCCCACCCACCAAATGCCTTCCTAAGAATCAAGGACTCAAATCTTAATCTCTGTGACACTAGAGCAATGAATTCAGGGTGAAAAAAATGAGGAATCAGCCACCCCAGGCCAGGTGGTAGCTGAACTTCTGGCAGACCCTCAGCCAGGCTGTGGTTAGTTTCCTCAGCTGTGATGGAATGAAGAGGCTACTAAGCAGGAGCACATCACAAATGCTGTGCTGAAAGAGGGCCTCTGCCCCCAGAGTAGTCTGTCCACACTGACTCTGACAATCCCATATGTACCCTGGCCGGTGTCAAAGAGGGGCGGCCTCAGAGCAAGAAGGTGGCTCCACGGGAAGTGAGGAACAGCCCACCAGCGCTGTCCTCTGTCACATGGTCCTTGGGTCCACCCGGAAACTAAACACACACTCAGAAACTCCTTTGAGCTGTTAATTTTAACAGCACGTGGATTCTTCTAAGTATGGAGTCAATCCACTTCCAGCCCATGGCACCCTCTGAGCTCCAGGGTTGAATCCTTGTCAGCAACAGGAGTTGAGTAAAATGATTTCCTGCCCTTAGAAACTGAGAGCCAGTGACACCAAAGCCACAAGCAGGAAAAGTCTTTGGCGAAGCATTTTCAAAATGAATCACATTCAAGCACGGCTTTTGACCTTGACTTTTTCTACATTCACATGAAGTCAGTGCTGCTAACATTCTGAACATAGCTCTAAAGACCAAATATAACCAACTCTTGTGTGGTTTCTGAGTATTTTCCACTGTTTCTCTGCAGCTTCCTTTGATAAAGAGCTGCCCAGGGATGTATTGTTTGGCATTCTTAATTAGAGACCCAGGCTCTTAAAGCCGGTATTGATTCCTTTCTGTCTGACTCTCACACTTCCACATGGAGGTGACAGTCAGGAATTAGGTTTCCTTCAGTTGCCGCGGGTCCAACTCAAAAGCCTCCCAGCCACTGGAAGTTATCAGTGGTTTGGGCACAAGTTGGCAAACTATGACCCACGGGCCAAATCTGGCCCATTGCCCGTTTTTATAAATAACATTTTATTGGCACTCAGCTCATCATTTAGTAGTATATACTGTCTACAGCTGCTTTCATGCTACAATGGCAGACTCCAGTAGTTGGGCAGAGACTGCACAGCCCATGGCCTTAAAACATTTCCTCTCTGTCCCTTTCTGGAAAAAGTCTGCAGTCCTAGTTCAGGCCATGGGCCGCAGTCCCAGCGTCCTGGTGTCTGAATCCCTGCCCAGTCACTCACATGCTGCACGTGACTTCTTCAAGCCTCAGATTTCTAACGTGTAAAATGTGACAACACAGTTCCCACCTCATGGGGTGGTTGCAGGATTGACGGAATTAATCTAGGTTAGGCTTGAACAGAGTCTGCTGTAGAATAAATTCTCGGTAAGGGTGGGCCATTATTCTCCACCCATACAGGAACTGCCTGGGCCCACTTCCCTGGGACCCCTGGCTGCTCCATGGCGGAGATGACACACAAGGAGGGTGGGGACCATGTCTGACTATCCTCCACCTGCCACAGGGCTGAACACAGATCACATGCTTAACACGTCATCGGTGACTGGGTAATGGGTACTTTTCAGGTGGCATTTTGATTGTGGTTTCCGTGGGGCAGGGTGGACTGGTCAGAGGGAGGTTGGCAGCAGACAGGCCCTGGGCACCACTCCTGATGTTCCAGAAACAATGCAATCCCTGCCCAGCATTCCCTGTCTCCTGGCCCCACTGGTTTATTCCGTGTATAGCTTTTTTGTTGTTGTTGCTCAGCATTTTATTATGAAAGTTTTTGATCATTCAATCAGGTTGAAAGATACTATCTTATTTTTTAATGAACTACAACATAAGCTGCAGATGCTAGTGCACTTCACTCCTAAACACTTCAACCAGCATCTGGTACTTGTTAAATAGGGGTCAATTGTGGTTCATGGGTCTTTTACTTTCAGATGAAATTTCCATTTGGTGAAATTCACAAATCATAATTTCACCATTCAATGAGTTATGAGAAATGCATACACCCATGTAACCCAAACTGTGGCCATGATTTCTAACACTTCCATCCTGCCCCCTCCGCCCCCTGAAAGTTCTCATGTGCCCTCTGTCTCACCCAGGGGCGGTCACTGTTCTAAGCAGCTCTACCATAGGCTGGCTTAGCTTGCCCTAGAAACTTCAAATGAATGATGTGCACTCTTTTATGCATGGATTCTCTTAAAGAGTCCCTCATGGTTTTCATTGCAGCAATAGCTCATTTCTTGTCATACAACATACTAGTAAATATACCACAGTGTGTCTAATTATTCTCTGGTTGATGGACATCTGAGTGGCTTCCAGCTTTGAGCTATCAGCAAGTATTGACTTGATAACTCACAAACAAAATGAAAAGAGACCTATAAAGGCTCCTTTTCACAAGTAGGAGAACTATTAATGAAGAGAATAAGGATAGCTGGGGACTCTGTTGAGACCCCTGAGGCTGTCTCTCTCATCCTAGCATCCAGTCTGTGGGTGGGCACCCAGAGCCTCTCCAAACTGCAGTCCACCTTTCCTACCTCAGCGCACTCCCATCTCCCTTTTGGGATCTTCTCTCTAGTCAGATGGGACACACACCTTTTTCCCCCCTCTACTCAGCCCATCTCTCCTGAGGTCCTTTCACCTTTTATAAGTTTGCTGGGCCCTTGCTGGTCCTATACCCCATCTGAAGCTGATCTTGGTCACATTCTTTGCGTGAGTCACCTTTTAATCTCCCCAGCTAGTCCCAATGCAGAGGGCAGATGCCTGGGTGCTAAGTTTTTCCTCATGCCACACACCTTACTTCCCCTTGGCCCCACACACTTATCTGCCGGTAATGCGGAGCATGCCTATATGTGTGTGTGCACCCACCTTGGGGGCAATGAGGCTGGTGACCAGGGGCAAGAGTGGAAAAGTGGATGGGGAGACTGACCATGGTGAGTAATGGCTTTAAGCTGATCTTTTCAAGCAACAAAGTGAGAGGGAGCCTCATATTTTTAAAAATTGAGGCATAATTTGCATACAGTCAAATGCACAGATGTTTATCCAGCAAGTGTACTATTAGATAAGTTTTAACAAATGCATGTACCCATGTAATCCACATCTCAGTGAGAATATAAAATATTTCCACCACCCAATAACTTTCCTCGATGACAGCAAATCGAACTCAACCCCCCAAAAAACTAGTTTGTTGGGTGTGCTGAGTCAGACAACATCTCTGGACTACCTTTGGAAAAGACATTGAGCTCCAACCACGCACAGTGTTTATATAAACAATTGTTTCCCTGCTTCCTGCATCACAGATGTAAAGCCCCATCAAGCACAAATGCAGAACATCTCCATGGCGATGCCCACCTGAGAGCAGGCAAGGCGTAACTGGATTATTCAACCATAACATTTAGCATCGTTTTTATGTCTTGCCTTCAAAACTATGCATTTTCATTCTCCAATTCCCTCTTGGCAGGCGTTGCTGAGGAACAGAAGGCTGGTGGGTTCCAAAGTCAACAGAAATTTAGACCATGATGTATGTATATTTTTCACAGGATACATACAGAGACCCAGTCATACCTAGTTTCATGTGTGTATGTGGTTCATAAAACTGAATCTTACAGAGTTTGGGGATCCCAAACCCCCAGCCTCAAAGACTCAGACTTCCCCACATTACAGTTTAAAATCTTTCTATGGTTTGAGGTCTGCTCTACCAAACAAGCAAATTATTTTAGGAAAAATAAGAAGCCCCTGGATTTTTGCTAATTTATTTATAACTTGGAACACATGTTGTACGTCACTTTGCATTTTCAGATTTGAACATTTGTGTGGGCGTAGGTTCCAAATGGATGTGTCTAGCCTTGACTTTACATTATAAAATATCACTGGGTGGGAATTTCTCCCCTTGAACAATTAAATGAGGTAAGAAAGCTAATAAACCTACAGAACAAAAGCACTTTAATGGCAGTGGGTGCCTATGTCCTTTCTTTCCATCATGCTTTCACCAACACAGGTTGTGTGAACAGAAGGGCAACTTCGTAGACCCAACAAGCTCAGGGGAGCCTCATGGCAGGCCTGACAAGCTCAGAGATCGGAAGTAACCACAGAGGATGATCTGATCATAAATTCCTAACTGGACAAGCCATGGGTGGTAGTCCCAGGCTTATAGCTTCCTTAGCAAAGGTCAGTCTTTACCTTCAGTGAGCCCTGTCCATTGTTCTGATGCATCTAGGATAATATACCACTGAAATGTTAGAGCATTTTCTTTTCCAGACCCTCAAAGACATAACTGAGGCACCAGAGCATAAGACCACTAGCAGGAGACCACAGAAGCCCTCATTGTTATCTTGTCTCCCAAACACCATCTCTATGTGCTGTAAATGTTAACTATCCTGTACCCACCAACATAAAAGAAGCATGCATTTCTCCATTTTGCTTTTTATCCAATCCCAGAGATTTCCCTGGTTTGCATTCTCCTGCCTCCTTGATCTACCACCAGTTGATTTCATGTAACCCTCTTTAAGTCTCCTCCTTTGAGTGTGCTGCATAAAATAAGCTGCAAAGCTGCCATTCTCTGGAGCATTTTCTCAATCCACTGAGATCTTGCTTCTTGGCATGTCCTCAAAATTTTGGCTCAAATAAATTCTTAAAACTTTCTGTAGGTTTGGACCTTTCATTGACAGGTGCACTGAACTTCAGTGGCAACTCTGTGAGGTAAGTAGGGTGGGTTTTGTTTTCCTATGTAAAGATGAAACATCTGAGGCTCAAAGACATTAACCATTTAGCCAAGGTAAGACTCTGGTCGCCAATTCTAGTGTGTGTGTGTGTGCGCATGCGTGTGTGTGTGTGTGCATATATGTGTGTGTGTGTGTGTGTGTGTGTGTGTGTGTGTGTGTGTTTCGCCTCATCTCCAAGCAATCCTTTGGCACCAGGTGGTGTCCTACAATTTAGCTCAATTCCAACACTATTTACCTGCAGATAGTGTCAGGTCCCACAGGTTAAGGGTTCAGTCCTCCAAGTCTGCCCCGGACACCCACTCCCCACCCCCCACTTGCCTGCCAATTGTAAGTCCAGCTTGTCCCCTGTGCTTCCTTGGATTGCGTTCATTTCCCAGAGTGGCTCACAGAACTCAGAGAAACACTTTACTTACTACAATTCCACTTTATTATGAAAGGATGGAATTCTGGAACAGCCAGATGGAAGAGATGCCTAGGGCAAAGTATGGGGAGAGTGAGGAGCTTCCATGCTCCCTGAGCAAGTCATTTCCTGAATCTCCATGTGTTCATCAACCTGAAAGCTCTCCAGGCCTTGTCCTATGAGTTTTTATGGAGGCTGCATACATAGGTGTGACTGATAAAATCACTGGCTATTGGCAATTCATTCAGACCCTCTCACTTGAGATTGGGGTGGGACTGAAAGTTGCAATCCTCTAATCACAGGGTCGGTTCTCCTGGCAGCCAGCCCTCCTCCAGAGGTGAGGTCTAGAAGTAACCTCATTAACATGACTAAATATACCTCTCAGTACTTAGGAAATTCCAAGGGTTTAGGAGCTCTGTGCTAGAAACTGGGATGAAGACCGAATATATATTTCTTATTATAAATCAAATATAGCACCAAATTAGGAAGCTGGTAAGGGTCAAGTCTGCACTTAGAGTTGGGCTTTGGACTGTAAATTCTAGACTCTTGCACCCTGCAGGGCCCAGGGGAAAAGCCAGAGTCCCCTTCACCCCTTAAGAACCCTCAGAAGTGGCATCTGGACCTTTCCAGCCTATCACTGCTGCAAGAGTCCTCAGTTGTAAGAAACGCAGATGCTAGTGTAGCAGATGCTGAAAGGACCCATCAGCACCCCATCCCCTTACTATTTTGGTAGCCAGCTGTTTCCTAAAAGCCAGAACCAGCATCTGTGACTGAGGGCTTTTTCCTGAACCATGTACGTGCCAAGCAGCCCTCCACCAATGACTCTCTGGGGTGGGTGTATAAATACCCCAGCTCCCCTGCCCCTCAGATAGGGTTATTCTGGGAAGGGGGGCTGCACCATGTCCCAGAGCTCCCCCAGGACTCAGCTCCAGTCACCCATGGCAGTAAAGGGCTTGCTAACCTGCCTGTCCTTGGCTGCCTTCTCTTCCCACTTCCCCTCCCCACTCCCTTCCCCTGCCCCTCCTGAATAAACCCGTCACTCTGAATCCTTGTCTCAGGATTGAATGATTTCTGGGGGAGCTAAACTTTGACAGTGACATGACTCAACTTCAAGTGTTAGTGACTTAGGTAAGCCCTTCCACAGGCGACCTGTGAGGACCCTGCTATCCCCCAAAGATCACCTAATTTTCCTGACACAGCACCCAAAATCCAATGGTCAAGGTTCACCTTAAGGGTAGTAGATGGTGTCACTATAGCTCCCAGGAGCTCTGTCAGAACAACCTCAAGAAGACTCATTTGTGAAGATGTCATCCAACTATCTCCAAGTTACCTGTCCAAATCCTGTGGGAGTAGTTTGTAGACTGGCCCTGGCAGTAGCATTCTGGCATTCTGCTAATTTCCATACTCCCCCCCATAGTTAACTACAAGCTACTGATGTGGCCTCTCTGAAGGCGGGGCCAGGAAGAGCTGCAACATCACTTCTCATGAGCCTGTTCAAACTGGCTCCAGTGCCCCATCTCTGGGGGTCGGGACAGGTGTCTACAGAAGAAAGAAAACCATTGGTCCTGGCAGTTGGGGCAGTGTCCAGGCTTTGAGAACCTGATTTGAGAATACTCGCTAAAAAAGTGAGAAGGCAAGACCCAAAGGCATATCAAGAATGATTGGTTCATTGATTAATTCCACAGAGGCCCTCTCCTGGGTGCTGAGGAAGATCTAGTTCTTGCCCTCAGAGAGTCTGCCCAGAGATGGCAGCCCTATGTGATCCTAGAAGTAGGAAATTTGGCTGGGGGTAGACTTCTTGGAGAAGGTGGTTGTAGGGCTGACAGAGCAGGCCTCAGAAGAAGCACCTGAAAAATGTGACTTCACCATCCTTTTTTTTTAGAATTTATTTTTATTGATTTCATTGATTTCAGAGAGGAAGGAAGAGGGAGAGAGAGATAGAAACATCAACGATGAGAGAGAATCATTGATCGGCTGCCTCCTGCACTGGGGATCGAGCCTGCATCCCGGGCACATGCCCTTGACCGGAACCAAACCCGGGACCCTTCAGTCTGCAGGCCAACGCTCTATCCACTGAGCCAAACTGGCTAGGGCTTCACTATCCTTCTTGAAACATTGTCCTGGACCCTGTTTCTTCAGATTCTCCCTCTTTCTGGCTGACCCCTCCTCAGTCTCCTTCACTGGATGGTTTTTCCTACTTAACATCAGGATATGGTTCTGGGGTCTCTTCTCTATCTACATTTACCTCCTTAATGAGCTTTATGTATTAAAAAGCACATAATGATATTATTCTCAAGTTCCTATCTGCAGCCCAGACTTCGCCTTTAATCTTCAGACACATTTAGTCCACTGCCTACTTGCTATCTCCACCTGGATTGCCCTCAGACATGTCAAATTTAATCTGTTCTAAATGGAACCCTTGACATTTCCTCTTAAATATGTCCCCTAACCCTTGTGATGTCTTCCTTATCTTCATGAATGACACCCAAGTGAAGAACTAGAAGTTACCTTTGATTTTTTTCTTTATCTTTTCCCCTCTGTGCATCCATCAGAAAATATCAATTTTCCCTTAAAAGTCTTTTCTCCTGGGCAATACTCCCACCAGTTTAGCCCATTTCACTATGTCTCTTGCCACTAGCTCCCAACTTGTCTCCTCTCTTCCTTGCCTTCTCCTAATGCATTTACAAATCTGATCATCAGATGTAAAGTGAATCATACCATGACTTTACTAAAAACCTCAATGGCAGTTTAGAATACAATCCAAACTTTTCACAATGGCCAAGAAAATCTTAGATGACCAGGTCTTTGTCTTTCCCCAACTCACCTCCCCATTAGCAGATGTTTAGGAGTGATGTTCAACCCATCACCAGGTCCTGCTGCTTCTTTTTCTGCAGTCTCTTGCTTCACCTTCCACTGTTCTCCCGCTTTACTGCTACTACCGAGGCAGAGTGAACTGCTGGTCTCAATTCCCCTCCCTTGTGCTAGAGTTATATGTCCACCCCCTCGTGAGCAGCCCTATGTCCTGCTTCTGGAATTTGGGTTTGGCCATGTAATATGCTTTAGCCAATGGGATATTGGTGGACTAAACACAAACACAGGTTTGAAATGTATTTCCATGATTGAGGTGGCCTCTTGTGCTCCCACCTTTCATCATGAGGATGTGTCTCAGGAAGTCACTGGTTCAAAGAGATTAAGAGACATGTGGAACAGACCCACCTGAAGCTCGGAGCCAAGTCTGGATCAGCCAGTCAATTCACAGATATATGAAAAAGAAATATATAATAATGAAACCAGGCTACTGAATTTTGGGACAGTTTGTTACCCAGCATTATGGTAGCAATAGCTAAGTGATACAACTACCCAAGTCCAGGTCACTATATTTTCTCTCTCCTGCCAATGACTCAAAACTGGTCCTGCAGCTGTCAGTTTTGTCTGGCTCCAACCCATTCTCCATGTAGTAGTCAGAATCTTCTTTCTTAAAGGCACATATAGTAAAAGGCACCATTCCTTCTCTAAGACCATTCATTCATTCCATTATCATGGCTCACAGTGTCCTTCACCACATGATTTCTCTCTCTAGTTTTGTTCCTATCACTTCCCACTGCCCACACCTTGCCCCCAACCACAAGAGCTGCTGCCCTTGTGTATGAAGCTTTCTCACATTTCCATCTTCTACAGGCTGTTCTTTCTGCTTGGAAAACAATATCCTCTCACTCTCTCCACCTGCTTGGCTCTGAAAATCTTAGATGCTCAGAAGAAGCATCATTTCCTCACAAGCATCCCAGGCCCACTAAACCCTGCCACACTCTGCCACACTCTGCCACACAATGCCACACTCTGCCACAAAATGCTACAAAATCTGCCACAATTCCTGCACCAGACCTTGGGAGGACACACATCACACTTTGTCCTGGATTGTCTCCTTCCAGTGGCTGTAGTTTCATGAGCACAGAAAGGTGTCTGTCCTGCTCACAGCAGCATCAACATCTCTTACCAGCTTAGCACACAATAAGCATTCAATTAATGTTTAATCAGAGAGAGAAGGAACTGAGCAGAAAGCATGGGGTGGGGATGTTTCTGGTCACCTTTTCTTCTTCACTTCTGTGGATTCTTGAGTCAGGTGGGCTCTCACTTGAATAAAAAAAAAGACAGACTCTCGTTCTCCCTCTGTTATTTCTAGGATTTCTTTTGCATTTCTAAGCTGGAGTTCAGACATGTGAGTTTTGCTCTGGCTTCCTAGAGCCTGCCTGGTGGCTTTTTTAGTTCTGTTGAGCAAGTGGAACAGAAGCTCTTCACCAAAATGGGGCAAAAGTGCTCATTTTCCAAACTCTCACTTTTAGAAATATATATTTTTTATTTCATGCACTTAAATAGCTCGCTGGCTTCTGAGAAAGCCACAAGTGCTAAGAAATGTCAAAATCTGTAAAAGTGCCTTCATTCCCCGCTTTCAAATGCTGAAAACAGCTGTCTTGATGGTAATTATCCAATAATTATGACTTGGAAATCCCATCTGGTCAAGATGGAAAAATTGTTTCAGAATTGTCAGCAGGTCCCTTGCGGGGGCAAGAGAGTCCATTAAACCCACAAAAAGGTCTGCTCAGCTCTGATGTCAGAGACGCAGACAGATGTCAGGGTTGTAGCCATGCTACATGGAAGGTGCCCCTCGTGTCCTGGAAATGAAGCCTCTCTCCAGGGAAAAGCTGGAGGAGGACAAGAGGGAAGACAAAAATGCTTGTGGCAAATAAGCCCCTAAGTCTGCTCTCCCATGAACCTGCCACTAATTTTCCAAGCTGGGCACAGGGGCTCACACTGGAGGGCCTGGTGAGAGCCAGGGAGGGACCCAGAGACTGTATAAACAGGTAATCCTCATGGAAGAATCCAGAACGTTCCTCCAACTCTCAGGGAGAACCCACTGTAGCCATGTCACATACCACAGCCTAGAGCAGTGAGGACTTCAGCTGGCGGGCTTTTTAGAACAGGACTCGGGGGTTTAGGGGGTCTCTTCCCTTCCAGGTCCTTCTTTCCTTATCTGAAGTTGAAGAGCTCATTTCAGCCTGTCCTCTCTTCTGGCAAAGATTCAAATCAGAGATGGTTCTGTCTCAGTGTGACCTTTGTGTGTCTGTGCCCCCAGCCCTGCATGGTGGCCACTGTGGCACGATTTCCTTTTAGCAATAGTACCCTCCCTCTGCCTTTGATCTCTGGGGCTTGGGGGGAGAAGCAAATCTCACCGTCTTCTCTCTGCCTCTTTCTGGCTGTGATTTACCTTTTCTGGGCCCTGGTTTCCTGACCTGCACAAGGGGAGTTGGAGCAGCATTGTAGTAGAGTGAGACATGTGACACCTGCCCACCTCATTCCATCCCCTTCTCCGTCCCCTCCTCCTCCCTGCCCACCTCACTCAGCCTGCCTCCCCCTTGCCCACCTCACTCAGCCTGCCTTACCCAGCCCACCTCACCCCTGCCCACCTCACTCAGCCTGCCTCACCCCTGCATTTGTGCTGCTCTGACCGCCCTTTTGTACTCAGACACAGTCCACCTCAATGTCTTTACACTTGCTTTCCTCTCCACACACCCAACTCTTTTTTGTCATTTGCCACTCAGCACAGAACCCACCTCTTTTTCCAACAAATCTAGAGTGATATGTGCTCCCCCCATCACATCACCTGTCCCATAGGTTTCAATAGGCTTTTGTTCTCCAAATTTAGTACGCTTACGTATTTGTCACTCATGGATTGTCTGTTTTCCCCAACCTGATGCACCGTCTAAGAGGGAGGGTCTAGTCCATCTCGTTTGTTCTGTATTTCCAGTGCTTCTCCAAGTTTTTGGCACACAGTAGGCATGATAACCACTGGTTGAAGAAATAATCCTTGCCTAATTTTGCTGTTCTCAGGATTAGATGAGACTACGTGTCTCTAGAGTGCCTGGCACATAGTAGGTACTTAGTTAATGTTCAGCTCTTCTTATTGCTGTTTTGTCCTCTACTCTTTTTTCAGGTCAACTTATTCCTACATTCTGCTCTGCTCACATGTCCCCCCACCCCCCCAACAGCTGAGGTGATGCTGATGGGAAACTTAGGATCCATCCAGCCAACCAGCAAATATTTGTTGAGTGCATTCTAAGTACCAGGCTCTGTGCTGGGCACAGAGCAAACAATGTATAAAACAGACAGAGTACCTACTCTCAGGGAGATCGTCTCTCTCAGGGAGGTTCAGACAAAGAGGCAAAGGAAAGCTTTCATAGGAGCTGCAGAAAAACACAGGAGTGATACCTGACCCAAGCTTGGGAGAATACAGTTGACATCTAAGCTGACACCTGAAGAATGAGCTGGAGAGACAATGAAGCCCCTTCACCCTCTCTGTGAAGTGGTCTGGTTCTACAGGGCCACTTTCTGGGACACCCAACTTCTAGGAAAACCAAAAGATAAAGCTTGGTTGGGCCAAATACTGGGCACCTTGTTTGGTCTAACACTACTAGACAAAGAGGAATTCTATACAAGTAAAGTCTAGAAAATCAAAGTCCACCTCTCTCCCTACCAGCACCTTAACTGTTTTTAATGAAAATATTTCATTCTTAACTTTTTCTTGATGACTCAGAATTACTGCCATGATTATATTTCAACTACAGTTGGGTATTCTAGAATCCTGCATTCCCAAATAGTGATTATCTTCACTGTCAAGGGACGTTTTCATTCTAACTGAATCAGAACTAATATGCAAATGGGCAAGAAGCAAGTTGTGAATATTACTGAAAAAGAAGTTAACTATAAATTTTTCCTTAGAATTTTTAAAGTTCAAAATGAAATCTTTACAACAAATGGTACTGAAACAATGATATCAACATGCAAAAGAATGAAGATGAACCCTTACCTCACACTATATACAAAATGAAATGTCCTTGATTTCCTTGGGGTTCATGAACTGTTTGATTATATTGATGAAGTTCTTCTTTCAAAAGAGAGGGCTACACTGGATGTCTGTACCCCTGGAATAAAATTACCATCTCTCTGGCCCTGGTTACAGATACAGTAGCATTTGGATGATAACCCAATGTGACACATTTTTTTTTCCAGTCTTCCCAACCAAAACTCTCTCCTAAGAGCATTCTCCCATGGGGCTTTACCTTGGTCATAGACCAAATGTGGCCACCTTTCCTTCTGCATTTTCTCCTTCATTTCAAGGATAAGGATGATCTTCAACCACAGGATCAGATATACTCCTTGTACAATTCCAGCAGAATGACCAGAGTGACCCAATTACATCATCCACAGATGAAAAACAGAAATTTGGGCCAAAGATCTAACAGGGCCTGAACTTTTGTCTTTATGATGTCACCCTGCCACTAGAGTTTGGGACCCGAAATGGTATGTCTTCATGGCTGCGGGAGTTACTGATATGAGAATTTTGTTTAATTTTCTGTTCTCTGAAGAGTGTTGAGAGCATGTTAGAGAGGAGAAGAGAAAGGCAGAACATTTAGGGGATTATTTGTGGCAGACAATGTGCCTAGTTGAGTTGGAATTTCAGGCCTATCCACGTTCTATCAGGAAGTTTTCAAAGCTGGTTAGAGAAACTAGTTTACTTCCACGATGAGTTCTGAGTTTTGTTTTCGAGTTTTTGATGTCACCTTCCATGGTTGTACACTGTAATCCCAGTAAAGAAAAGGAATCATAATGGATTTTAGGGACATTGCAAGGATTTGCATCCCCTGTTCCTGCCTGTCCATCCTTCCCTGGAGAGAGTCATGTGGTAAAAATCTATTATTCATGGATTGATTTTCCAGGTTATTCAGAGTGTAGTTTCTAAGTGTAGTTTCTTCTTATCTTTTTGCTGCCTGTTCTTCGGATACCAGAGAAGACAAACAGTAGTTGAAATTCACACAGGTCTGCATTTTACTTCTTAACTTTGGTAAGAGGTAAGTGGGAAGGTGAAAGAGAGAGCAATAAACCAGGTGGGTTGCTGATGAACTCAACAGATCAGTACCCCCCTGCTATTCTGGGGTTCCAATAAAAGTAGGCTATAAAGATAAATCAGGAAATGAAATGATAGAACTTTGCATTTAGAAGAATTAGAGCACTAGGAGAAAGGGATGAGGCAATGGAGATCAAGGATGACCTTTGGTGAAACCTCTCAGCCAGTAGGTAACCTCACATGAACCAGAAACATATGGCTTTTCTGTACGGATTCCAATTCCATTGTGTACAGAATCAGGGTAGGCTGCCTCAAGATACCCTTCAATAATCTGTATTGATATTTTAAACTGAAGTTACTTAAGAACCTGCCTGTACAAGAAGAAACCCTGACCTCTCTGTCCCCCTAAAAGCAGAGATAAATCTCCCATGTGATAGATATCCTCAATGCTCCTGAGGGCTGAGAGAGAATCTAACCAGAGTTAAAAGAATCCAGAGTCCAAAGCTTATGTAAACAAACGTTGAACATTGAACTGCCTTTACTAATTTACTACCCAAGCCCAATCCTTGCTTAAATTCCTTTCTAATAAGCGCCAACTCTCTTTGTCCTGTCCACTTCTCACAAATTCATTTTCTTTGTCTAAAAAGTATAAAAAGGAGACTGGTTCAATCATTTCTTTGAGCTTCATTTTATGATCTGAGCATCATATTATGATTCTCCCATGCACACATATTAAACTGATTTTTCTCCTGTGAATGCAGTCTTGTGTCAATTTTATTATTTTATCCTAGTCCAACCATAAGGACTAAAAGCGTACCCTCCCCCCCAACAATTGCAACCGGTTGGATATACCTTTCCTAGTTGAAACAGCCATTAGTCAAGCAACTTCGAATACAACAAACATTTGATAAAATGCACTACAGTATTTTCTGCAGAATAAACAATTACTTAGAACATACAGTACAGACAAAGTCATGCTCAGCAGCCCCTTTAGAGAAGCACTGAGCACTGAGCAAGTGTAACAGCTTCAGCGGCACAATCCTCCTTTTTTCCAGATAAAAGTAGGCTATAAAGAAACTTGAAGCACAGTTTCTTCCTCAGTCTTTGGACAGTGTCTAGGGAAGAAGCTTCTGTAGCAGAGGGGAGACCTTTTGGCAAGTTGGGAAAGAGCACTGAGGTCCACCTGGACTACCTGTCTCACCCACCTGTAAATCCACTTGAAGCCATAATCAGCTTAACCTTGAGGGAGAGTATGGAGGCTGTCACAGGAGGGTCTGACAGTCGCCAGATCCCTGGCAGAGAGGGAATCTTATATTTTGTGCCCTTTCCTTCAAATATAAAGATATTTTGCATGCAAAATAAATACATTTGAGAAGGGGTGGGCATATTATGGAACCTGGGCCAGATCAAGCTCACCACCAGGACTTGCATAGCCCATAAGTTAAGAATGGTGTTTACATTTTCAACAGGTTGAAAAGAAATGAAAGAATCATAATATGTGAAAATTATACAAAATTCAAATTTCAGTTTCTATTAATAAAGTTGTACTTAAACAGCCACACTCATTCACTTCCATATCATCTGTGGTTGATCAGGCTATCACAGCAGAGCTAAGGAGATGGGACAGAGACTGTCTGGCCCACGAAGCCTAAAGCATTTACCCTCTGTTTCTCTTTTTTTAAAAATATGTTTTTATTGATCTTTAGAGAGAGGAGGTGAGAGGGATAGAGAGATAAAAACATCTATGAGAGAGAAACATCATTGACCAGCTGCCTCCTACACACCCCCTACTGAGGATCAAGCTCACAATCTGGGCAGGAATCAAACCAGTGACTTCTTGGTTTATGAGCTGATGCTCAACCAAATGAGCCAAACCATCCAGCTACCCTCTGTTTCTTTACAGAAAAAGTTTCCAACCCTGCTCTTGAGTCCTGAATGATCCCACAAGCCTCACTTTGGAATGACTTTGATGGGGAGAATTTGTTACCTGCCAAACATTAGTATTTCTACACTTCCTCGCATTGAGACAAAGTCACAGTGGCTAAGACCACTAAAAACAAAGTCCTCGTCACCCTGGATTTAAAGAGGAGCCATGGAGAAAAACAACTTACGTAGGATCCATAATCCACAGCCAGAGTCTGCAGGGCCCAGGGGAGACCGAGGCCAATGAGGATGTCAAACACGTTGCTCCCGATGGAGTTGGACACGGCCATGTCTCCCATGCCTGCAGGAACAAGAGGTCACTGCAGTGAGGGAAGGGATCTCAGGGGAGTGCCCACAAGGGACTCCCCCAAACCTTCGGTCTGACAGCCGAAGACCTAGCTGGCAGGTCTGCAAGCTCACATATTTGGTTCTTCCTAGGCCGATTTTGGAACAGTGATTGTAAACCTTTTTCACCTCATATCACACATAAACTAATTACTACAATTCTGCAGCACACACAAAAATGTGTGTTTTTGTAGATCTGACAAAAAAGTAAGTATAACTTTGATTCATTCACACTGGATGGCTATTGTTGTGCTGTCCTGTTTTTTATTTGACAAGCTAAAGGAAAAGAGGTCAGCACCCTTGACAACATAGTCAGGTATTGCAGGTTTTAAAACTTCTGTGGCACACAGGTTGAAAATCACTGCTATAGACCGATGCTGTCTGTAAAATACATAGCCATTGGAATAGAACATAGCCATTGGAATAGAACACGCATTTTCAATAGAATAGGATAAAATACACATTCTTCAAACTGTGACCCTTACTTCAAATATGATCTCTGGTCAGATGTGCTTCAAAAATCCAAATATGATTTAACAAATTAGAATACATCCTTATAGAAAGGAATACATGCAACAGTTGTATAAATGGGCTCCTGATCTCAGCAACCCATACATTTCAGTATCATCACCCACTTGTTTTACACTGTATTCAGTTCTTCTAAACCACTGAGCAATATTAAGAAGAATAATGTAACCAGTAGACTTTTGTGGGGACTTGTAGAGGACACTGTGTTGTGTCATAGCTACACATTGTTGAAAACAAAGGTCCTCTAGCACAAATCAGGCATATAAGTTAGAGGAGTGCTGGGGAGGGACATGGCCATCCAGGGCATCCATCTGGGAAGGTTAACTGTGACCTTGGTTTTGAAGGAGGGGAGGGTCTGTCACATACTGCAGAATGACCTATGGCAACTGCTATCTCGAGGGTTATTGCAGCTGAGTAAACCTTAGGCTATGGGGTCTGTCCTCTCTAAGCCTCAGTTTGCTTATCCATAAAATGGGTATACGATTGTCCCTAACTCATAGAATTCTTTAAGTTATATAAGATAATGTGCTTAAATTGCTTTACTCAGTGTGAGGCACTTAGCAAAGGTTATCTATAAATATGTTATTACTATTTTTAATAATTGAAAATGGTAATATGACCTCCAGAAAGGGGGGGCTGATGCTACCTAGAAAAATTCTCTGCTCTTCTTAAGGGTGGGCCTTCTGGCTTGTTTCCCTGTTCTGATGCCAAGAAGCCTTTTGACCAACATGGCACTGAAGTCCCCCATCACCCCTTCCAAGCTGGGATTTGAAGCCCTGGTAATTGCCATGTGGACACCTACCCTCCCACACCCTTGTTGAGAGGTCTTCCTTCCTCCCCTACCCCAGCCCACTGGTGACCCCACCTTGTCTGGCCACGATGAGGCTGGCCATGCAGTCAGGCACACTGGTTCCAGCTGCCAGGAAGGTGATCCCCATGATGACGTCAGGAATCCCCAGTGTATAACCGATGATTGTGACCTGGAAGAAGCAGGAAGAGGTGGTGAGCTGAAGACTGACTCTAGCCCTACCTGCCCGTAAATCCTTTGACCAAGACACAGAAAAAGCAGTCTCTCCAGGGGGCAGCGTAGGCTTTCTGTATGAAGACAGAGGGGAAGAAGGTCTTGGGGAGCAGGCTGGGGCTGCAGGTCAGGGGACCAGGGTGCAGTTACAGAGCTCATGTTTTCCAATCAAAGATGGGCCTTTTTCACTTGTTCCTTTCAGCTGAGACAGATGGCCCAAGAGAGGAAAAATAGTGTCTGGGAAAAAGCAATACTGGGATAGAATATTTACTCTCAGGGTGGTCCTGGGAAACCCAGAATTCATGGCTGCCAAGTTGGGCTGGGAATTCGAGCTGCATGATGGGAATCCACACCTCCCAGTCTTGTAGGAAAAGCCATAGCCGCTGATTCCTTTCCTCTTTCCCTGGAAGCTTGCTTAATGACACCTTTGTCAACACTGCCCTCTGTACCATATCACTGATGTTTACTGAGTACTCGAGCACTCTGCTAAGTGATGTTTGTGTGTTTTAACTGATTTAACTCTCACAACAACCCTATGGAGTAGTGCTATCATTATCTCTATTCTTTAGATACGGAAACTGAGGCACTGGCCAAGTCACGCATGTGAGTAAGCGGCAGAGGGGGGCATTCCCACCCTGGTAGGCAGACTCCATTGCACAGGCAGTGCCTCTGTCTACATGGCAGGGGTTTAGCCTGAGTCAGTGCCTCCATTATGCAAATGAGCCCATTCTGGCTCCTAAATTCCAGATGGTAAGACAGAGGAAAGCAGGTGGTGAGACATTGTGGTGGGGGTGGTGAACAGCAGCAGGAGAGGTGGGTGGGCAAGAGACCAAATCCCTATATGTTGGCCTAAGGAGAGGATAAATTGCAAGAAGTGAGAAGAATTGGTCAGGATGCCACTTGACCTCACTTTCTACAAAGTTATAAGAAATGCAAACCATGTACTGTAAATAGCACATTCTCACAGTTCCTCCCAGCCAGTGATTGAAGGAGATACCTATGAACGCACCCTGCCTTCCTCCAAAGGCCACAGGTGCTCCTTCACAGTCCAAAGGTTTGTGGGAAGTTAGTTACATTGAGGTGCCTGGCTGGCCCCCTTTTAAACTGGAGAATGCACCTCATTTTTGTTCAGTGCTGAACTGAACTTGGGGTGGTCTTGGGACTCTCTGTCTTCCTCTCTCCAAGGAGGAAAATGAGATGCAGAAAACACAGCATTTCTGTTGGTTGTTCTGAGGAGGCTTTGGAGAAATGGCGCTACAAGCATCCTGGCCAAACTATGTTTTCCTTTCTAACAGCCCTCAGCCGGGTCTCTGAGGGAATCAGGTTTGTCTCGCTGGGGCTTGGACTACCCTCTGGTGTTATTACGATGCCTGTGGCTGAGTCTGGAGTTTTGGGAAACTGATTCCCCAGACGACTGGGCCAGGTCTCCTGCTTCCTGTTTTCTCCCTATTCCCCACCACTTCTCAGGATTTCTTAGAACTGCACCGCCACCAGAGTAGGAGTCCGACAGAGGGAGGGTAAACCTCAGGTCAGTGGGTGGTTTTGCCTGTAGGTGTACTTAGGAGAAAACCACTGAACACCTGGAGGACAGGGACACCAATACCATGGAAGAGAGATGGCACCCAGTGAATATGTCAAATAAAAATGTTAATGAGTACAGGAGAAGGGAGAAACCTGTGGCTGTAAGATTTAGGTTGAAAAAAAAATTACCTATTTCTCCATGATGTTGAAGGCAAGGGATAATTACAATTTAATTGTGTCAAAGTTCACAAATTTGTTATTACCTCCAAAATAATCCTTCCAGAACATTTTATTAGCTCTTGAGTATAACCCCCCACACTCCATGGATGTTGGGGATGATGGAATGTGGGTGGAAGTCACAGCCAAGGCCCTAGAAGGCACCATGCGTTTCCACTTGCCTCATGCATTCCAGTGATCTACCATGAGAAGAGCGTTCCCCAGGCAGCCACTAGTCTAGGAAAATGGGCAAACACATGGATTAGACATGAACCCCACCTGCTGCCTGAATCAATGGAACCATGCTGTGGCTTGAAGCAGAGTTGCTCAGTCAGTGCCTGCTGAAACTAGTCCAACCATAGTCAACCTGAAGATGTGAGCAAGAGGATAAATGCTTGTGATTCTAAACCACTGGTTCAGGGTATTTTGTTATGCAGCTTATTGCTGCAACAGCTGACTGTTAACAGTTTCAGGGCTAAAACCCCAACCCATATTCCCCTCTGGTTGAGTGTATTTCTCTCTCAACAGATATCGAGTGCTGCCGTGAGGTCCTGGATGCACTCACCATCCACACCATCATGTAGGAGAAGGCTGCGATCCACAGAGTGGAGGAAGCAAATGTCACCATAAACCACTTCTCCCAGCGGGGCTTGTTGCAGTTGGGTACAGTGAAGTATAAGACAAAACTCAGTGGCCAGGTGAACACCCATTTCACTGTCTCCAGTTTGCCAGCTGGGAAAATAAATAAGGCAAAAACACACACACACAAATCAGTCAGCTTCATTCCTCTGCTTCACCAGCTCTTCATACTGCGTTCCCCAGGCACTTATATCTTAATTCATGGCCTGTGAAAGAAACCTTACTATGTTGCTCTTTCCCTAAAAGACACAAATGGCTTTTCATCACCAACAAAACCTGACGGACAAAACCAAGCAGAATACCAACCTTCTCTGCAGCCCACCTGGTAGGTAGGCCTCCAAAATGAAAGGATGAGTCACTTCCGAATCGTACAAGGCTGGGGGGATGACTTGGCAAATGGGGCCAGGAGCAAAAGAATGAGGAAGATTCGCAGGACACAAATGGGTGAGGGAAGTGTGTAGGGGTAGAGGTTTGGGGGGAGGGGTGTTGTTAAGTTGGCCTCTGTTGTCTATTCTCCCCATGGATAACATAGGTCATGATAGCTTTCTAGATTGTAAGGCATCAGTGGTCATAGCGCCATCTAGTGGAGTCTGTTAACATCGTCTGTCAATGCACTGAAATCTTGAAAGATGATTTGAAAGCTCTTGAGGTTGTCAAAACATGGCATTCATTGAGTGTTGTATCCCAAACTGATACGGACTTTGAATCATTGTTTTCTATTTCTCTAACTACCTGTTTCCATGAATAAGATGACGGATTTGTCAGTGATGACCTGATCCTCCCATCTCTGTGCTGCCTGAGGACTATGACTCAGAGACACCCATACATGCTTATTTTGGTCACTATATGATCATCATTTCCTTGTTGCCTTTGATTTGAAAAACATATTAGTTCTCTTTTGGCCTTTATAACCTTCCTGCTTCAGTGCTAACTCACCTGTAAGAACTACGCATACACATATGTACTCCCTTCTTCAATCACAATCTCCTTTTCCAGAAGTTTCCCTGTGCCTCCTTCTAGTCATCCTCCCACCTGCTACCACCATAGATTAATCTTTCCTGTTCTTCAACTTCAAATAAATAAAATCATATAGTATGTTTTTATGTCTACCTTCTTTCATTCAACATGTTTTTTGTGTGTGATTCATTCATGTGTAACTGATTCATTCCTTTTAATTGCTGTGCAGTTTCCCACCCTGTGAATACATCACAGCTTGTTTATCCATTCTCCTGTGGATGGGAATTTGGGTTGTTGCCAGTTTTCAGGTATCACAACGAGAGTGGCTATGAGCATTGTTGTACAAGTCTTTTTTGGGGCATGTTTTCATTTCTTTTGGGCAAAGACCCAAGAGTAGAATTGCTGAGTCATAGGGTGGGTGTTTACTTAACTTTATTAGAAATTACCAAACAGTTTTCTAAAAATGATTGTACCATTTTCTATCCCCACCAGAGATAAGAAGGTATTTTTAAATTACATTTTGAACAGGGACTAATGAAAGGTTTAACAAAAGTTATTTCATAATTTCCTACCAGATTCCAGCACTTATTATATTTCTTGCCAGTCTCCAAATATTTTCTTAAAACCACAGAACAAAGGTACACAACAACACTTTTGGCTCCCTGGTCTCCCTCAGATGGCAAGGTGGTCACTAAGGGAAGAGTGGGGCTTATTCACCAGACAGCGCTGGCTCCGGTGCCCGCTTTGCCTGAAGCAAGTGTCTCAGTTATTTACATCCCCTAAGTCTCAATTTCCTCATCTGTAAAATGTGGACAGAGCAACACTGAACTCACAGAGTAGCTGGAAGAATTACATGGGATATCAGGATGGGGCTGGGACAGCGTAAGTTGGCAGTTTGGTGGAATCAAAATCCTCAGGATCATTCTGGACTCTCCCCGTTCTCTCATCCCCACACCAACACTAGCAACCTGCCCAGGGCACCCTCAGTCTGCCTGCAGCTCACGATTCCCACAGCATTTCCCGGGGCCAGCCCTCCATCCATGACCTGGCTGAAGACCTAAGTTCCTAAGGGACTCACTGCTCCTACACTTTCTTCACCTCCACCTGCTCATCATCAGTAGCCAGAGGAGAGTCTCAAAAAGTAAACTGTTCTAGAACCTTCTCCTTGCTTCTACTGCCCTCAGAGAAAACAATATCTCCTCACCATGGCTGACAAGTCCCTAAATGATTTGGCTCCTACTTACTACTCTTTCTACTTACACATGCCCCTGCCCAAGCTTTCTGTCCTCAGACATGCCAAGCTTCTTTCTACTTTAGGGCCTTTGCACCTGCAGTTCCCTGTCAGGCAGTCCACCACACAGTTCCAATGTCCTCTGACCCCTCTGATCACCAATCTAAATAAGACCCTCACCTATCCCACTTCTTTCCCATCACCTTCATTAGTTTGCTTCATAGCAAATGATTTCTGTCTGAAAGTATCAGGTTTGTTTTCTCATTTGTTTTCACTTGCCCCAAGCTAGAATATAAACTCTATGAGAATGAGTGTTTTCTCAAGCCTGCTCAGTACTGTACTTAAATGCCATGAACAGGGCAGGGTATATATCACATGATCAATACATATTGATAATATTGACAGTAATAACATTGCTATGAACAATATAATGTGTGTGTGTTTAGAATCTAAAGGTATCCCACTTACAGATGCAGAATAAAGCGAAGAGAACAGATTAAGAAAGGGGGCATCTTTCCCTATTAGCAGCATCTTGTTAGATTTCAGATTTGGAGATGGTAAAGTGAATGAAAACATTGAGACTATTTGGTTGGATTACAAAGCAAAGGGGACTGCCTGAGCATTTGTTTTCTGAGGGGTTTTCAAATGCTGCAGAATCCAGATTATGGCCGGATTTTTGGATCTCAACGGCATCCTGGAAGTCTGCATGTCTCTAAATCCTGCAATGTGGTAGTGACTTATCAGTCTGGGGGTCTTGGCATCCCCTACTGGCCATGCAGTCTCCCAGATGCCCTCCCAGGGAGAGAGAGTTTAATATACACACCCAATCCAAGTTACAGAGAAACACATGAATGAGCCGAGAAATGACTTCAATTTGGCTATTTGTCATTCTTTAGAAAATAAAAACGATAAGAAAAATGAAGTCAGGACTCATGACTGCAAGGGCATAGAAATGACATTAGGCAAAGTTTCCAGCAGTATAAGCCAGCAGCAATGAGTTTTGAGTTTGGTCTCTTAGCTGAAAAAAATATTTTGACTTCACACTGGGAGGACATTATATCTTGAAAACTGTTTTCACTGTCATCCAAAATGCTGTAGATGCTTTGTTTGAGTTACAGTTCCATTGTAAGAACAACACATTTAAAGCAGAAATTCAAGGTATACCTTTACATGCAATATAAACAAATAAAACTTCTTGAACAAATCAAGTGATGCAGAAATGCGTGTTTTCAATGGTTTTGAGGACCAGGAACGATGCACTCTGCCCCTCTGGCCAGGCACTGCCCAGGTCCTGCAGATACAGCAGCAGTTGAATGAAACAAAATTCCCTGCACACAAACCTGAGGTACCAGTGATTACGTGATTTCTCAAATGCCAGCCAGCAAACGGGAGCTGGAGCAGGGACTCTGAACATCCCCGGTCAGTATCGCTGGCTCTAAAAAGCAAGGGACTTCTTCCCAAGTTACAGTTCTTATTAAGCTTTTTTAGACACTTAATTCTATTGGATGGAGAAAAAGTAATTCAATGCTCAGTATTTTAGACCTAAAGTTAAATATATAAATTTGTTCTAATCATATAGGCAATTAAAAGGTACATTGTTTTAAAATAAAAAAGCAGAGAAAATACAAAATAATCCCAACTAAAAAAAAATACTTATATTTTGGTGTATTTCTTTTCATTTTTTAAAATGAAAGTGTGTTTATCTACATATATATGTAAATGTTTCTGTTTCTCTGAGTCAATAGGAAGGCTTTCTTCACACAAGAGAAAGAATATATGTACAATTTATATGTATGTATACATATATAGATATACTATGCATAGTTGTCCACTGTATATATTTAATCTATAAATATATACATAAAAACTCAGGTATGTTAATATGTGTGTATACATTATGTAATATACAATACCTTAAAGATGTGTACATACATGTATATTAACATGCAATATATTAAATTTGTGCAGTATATATACAAACATGTTATATGCATATATTAATGATATCAATCATATATGTGCACAAATATATGCACACACACCTATATTCATGTATACACATATAAACACACGTGTCATATCTATGCCTATATTTATATACTCCCACATAATTACTTATTTGTTGATTATACCCACTCAAGTCCTGGCGAAAAGGAAGCCCTGCAGCTGGGTAACTGGAACAGGGGAACCTGGCCCTCACAGGATCAAGAGAAGAAAAATGTGCTCATTGTGTGGATAGATTTTTCTCAGGCCAAGGGAACTTAGCCTGAGAGGAACCCCAGACTGTCCTTCTGGCTCCTCCAGTGCCCTCTGCTGGCCTGAGGCCCACTCAGGCTGCTCTGCGCTGTAAGGAGGCCTGCCTGAGGGAGGGCCTGGCTGGACACAGCCTCAGAGCCTCAAATGGAAGTTCCTGGCTCCAGGAGTGAGATTTCTCAGCAGCTGGTGGAGGAGTACTGAGGCTCATAGTTGGACAAGCCCATTCTCCATTTCAGAGGCAGAACCCGGCACGGAATTAGGCTCCCCTAAGCCTCAGAAGGACTGTGAAGTCACCGAAGTGTCTCCAGGCCTCCAGCCCCTCCTCATCCCAGGTGTGGCTTGTGGACCAACAGCACTGGCATCACTTGAGGGCTCATTAGAAATGAAGATTCTGAGGCCCCGCCCTTCTGAATCAGAATCTGAGTTTTGTCAAGGAAGCCCTGGTGAGAAGGGCTGGTGTACAGAAACTTGGGACCTGTTTGCTCGGGGCCCTGGGATGAAGCAGGGCCTTGGGACGAAGCAGAGACCCCCAGGTAGCAGGCCCACGCAGAGCAACGTTTCTCCTCTGGGGCCTCTGGGGCCGGTGCTTGTGAAAGATGCAGGGGCCTGAGATGGGTCTGAGCCCATGCCTGCAACCAAGACTCCTGTCACATGAGGAAGAAGGAAACATGCTGGAAGAAGCCCTGGAGCCTCCTCACCTCCTTGGTTTCAGAGATGAGGAGACACCTCACACCTCACAGCTAGGCCTGGCACTTACCTTGTCCAGGTGAGAAATGGGGACATGTGATCAGAAAGGGGCCCTTAATCCCACTAAGTAATGAAGTCTCTTGTGGGAGCTGGACACCATGTCTGGTCTCACACACGTGTCTTTCTTTAGGTGTCTGCCTGGAGGGATGTACTCGGGGCTTCTGGGAGGCCAACACAGCCCCTGACCCACTGCTTCCTCATTCAGTGAATGACTTTAGCAAAATTAGCATTTCTGGAGCTTGGTTAAGAGCTGCCAATGGCAGACTCTGAAACAAGAGCTGGGAGGTAGGATTCCAGATGTGCAGCCCTGGTCCTGTGCCCCCACTCAGGAACTTCCATGCCGTGTGCTTGTCTATACGGCAGAGCTGAGTTCAGTCACAGGAACCCTCCCAAGCAGAAGGGGCAGCCAGGGAGGTGAGAAAGGTGACAAGGACCTGTCACACTGTTGCTGGTTTGCAGATGGAAGGGACACGTGACGAGGAATATGGGTGGCCTCTGGAGCAGTGAGCAGCTCCCGGCCCTTAGCCAGCAAGGAAACAGGACTCAGCTGCGCCACCACAAGGAGTAGACATCTGCCGGCAGCCTGCATGTGCTTGGGCCTCCCAGGGCCTCTGAGATGAGTTGCCATCCTGCCCACACCTCCATTTTGGCCTGTGAGCCTCTGCAAACCCAGCCAGGCCCTGCCAGCCTTCTGACCTACAGAACTGAGAGCTATTCAATAGGTGTCGTTTTACGTGGCTGAACTTGTGATAACCTGCTGTGTGTGCAGCAACAGAAAATGCACACAAGAGTTTACAAGGGATGAATGGAATGTCTGGTCCTTTAACACGTTAAGCACCCAGCCTAATTTGTCCTCTGGATGGAAGACTTAAACTGTCTTTGTCCTGGTTGATAGGAAAGAAGGGTGCCAAGAAATACAGTGACAGGTGGCAAAATGGATCAAGACACAGTATATTTTTTTTCCTATCAAGATTACCTACTGCCCAGCCAGTGTGGGTCAGTGGTTGAGCATTGACCTACGAGTCAGGAGGTACGGTTTGATTCCCTGTCAATGCACATGCCTAAATTGTGGGCTTGATCCCCAGTGGGGGATGTGCAGGAGGCAGCCAATCAGTGATTCTCTCTCATCATGGATGTTTCTCTCTCCCTTCCTCACTGAAATCAATAAAAATATATACTTAAAAAAAAAGAAGAAATAATATTATCTACTAACAAATGGCGATTTCACTCTGGCTGGGCAGTGCAGGGGTTGGGGCATAGGCATCAGGGTGACGTTTTCTACTTAGTTTTGGTGAGCATTTGACCATGCTGAGCTCTCAGGAGGCCCGAGGGGCCCCAGGAGCAGTCAGAGTCTGTTTTACCTGCTGTCTCCTGAACACAGAAAGGAGCACACAGAGACCTGGCTCCTGACCCTGAAACCTGGCTCTGATGCTCCGGCCCCATGTCCTACCCCTGCAAGGCCTTTCAGGTGGACCAAGCCATCCTTCCGCAGAGTTTAAAGTCCTCCCATACATTCAACCCTCCTGGAGAAGACACACATGCTAATTATGCCCCACACACTTGACAGTGAAAGTGAGTCCGACCAGTGCACTCTTTCCTGAAACAGTTGGAAACTTTTGGCAAGTCTAGAAAATGGGCAGAATTCTTTGGGCTCGGTCCACTTGTTCCACTACTGGGTGGGGTGGGAGAGGACAAGGTCACTGGGAAGGCCATGTCTTTATTGGAGGCAGCAGTCAGGGGAGAAGGACACCACCCTGTCTTGCTCCTCCCCTAGGTACCAGAGGGATGTTCTCAGCCAGCCCATGGGGTAAGATTTAACCGAGCCAGGATGCTCTGTGTCCAGGTGTGCATCTCCTGTGGTGCCTGCCCTGGAAACAGCAGGTGCTGGGAGAGGAAGCACCTAAATGGGGTGAGGGGCAGGAAGTGAGAAGAAAAACAAAGGCCAACGGGGAGGGCTGCACATGTACCCAGGGCTGGCCTTGGCAGGACAACCCCCTGCTAACTGTAATGGGAAGGGAAGGGTGAAGGTGGGTGGAGTGCTATTTCTCGTGAGCCCAAGATGCTCTGCTGGTACAGCTGGGGCACATGCTCTCCTCCTTAGCACCAAAATGTCCACAGAGCAGCTAAGAGAGTGACTTTCCCCGCAATTATAAATTTGGTCGAAGAGCCTACATTGCAACCAGTGAGCATGTGTTGCCATCTTGCTCATCTTTGGACCCTCACAACAGTCTTGCCACTGCAGATGTTAATATAAACATTCCTATGCTCATACAGAGATATTTCTTTGAAACGAATGGCAGAAAGATAATCAAAGTTAAGGGCATCTACTCAGTGGCCTTAAAAGAGCCCCCAACCCCAGCCCAGACATAGGACTTCTTACAGGGAGGGTCGAATGGAGTGTACGGTCCTTCGTCATCCTCCTCATCCTCCTCTTCCTCGTCATTCTCGTTGTTCTCGTTGTCCTCGTTCTCATTTTCTGTCTCATTGCCAGCCTCGGCAACAACATCATCCCTCCGAGTCCCATTCACGCCCCTGTCTGGGGCACTGCTGGGCCCTGTCCCATTCTCCACGGTGTGTTTAATTGGGATTTTGATGGCCACCTCGGATTCTCCATTGGTGTAAACCCTGCTGTTTATCAATCTTTGTCTCTGGAAAGAGAAAGGCACATTCTTACCACGGGAAGATGGATTGTACATCCCTACACCCAGAACACCAGCTATTGGGATTTCTTCCAGGTAGCGAACAAGGGGATGCTTTCAGAACACTCTGCAGTCAAGTCTTAAGGGATTCCTCAAAGTAATAACCAACTCAGAAAACCTCCTTTTGGGGAGAAGGATTAACCTTCATGACTCACTGGAATTTGCAAATCACTTTAGAGGAAAACTCCCATTGCTCACTTCCAATTGCACTTCTTTTCTATCAGGGTTCTTGATTCTCTGTGCACTGTGATGTTAACTTCTACAAATTTTAGGAAAGCCACACAAATGTGTTTGGACTAGTGTACCAATAAGGCTGCCGCTCCAGAGAAAAGAATACATAGGAAAATTGGGGTTAGAGACTCAGCATTATTTTAAAGCAATTTTGGTATGAAACTACTTCTGTGCAAGTTTATACACATGAGAGGGCTCCACTAAAATGGAAGATGTAAAGAAAAGGGTACATAGAAAAGGACCAGAGAGTTTTTTTCTGTATAACTGGGAGCTGGACCATGTCTGTCAACATGTGGAGGGAGGAGCAAGGACCAGGATGCACAGCTGGCCCAGAGAGCAATGATGTTTCAAAATGGCTGAGGGATATTATTATGTTAAATGATGAATTAGGTGCTTCTACTTTCAGACCCGGAAACTTTCTCTCCTTCCTAGTTTCCTATCCCTGTCCAGTGGCAAATGGCTTGTGCTTTCCCAGATACCTCATTGATCAACATGCGGCTGGCCATGGAGAGTCTGGTCTTGGGAGGAAAGTGGCTGGTGATCATGATTCGAAGTCCAGCCTCAGAGAAAGACAGCTGGTGTGGGTAGGCAGACAGCAGCTCATCCACCATGATCACTGATGCTTTGCGGTGGAAATTGGCTAGGGAGATTAAAAACACAAAATAAAAATATTGAGACTAGGAGCAGTAAAGAGATATTCATTCAGTCTTCTTTTCCTTTCTCTTCCTTCTTCCCCATTATGGTCCCAATTGTCTTCCCTCCCTCCTTCCCTCCCTCCCTCCCTCCCTCCCTCCCTTCCTCCCTCCCTCCCTCCTCTTTTTCCTCCCTCCTTATCTGCCTATCCATCTATCCACCCATCCAGGGAGGGCTGTAGTAAGCAAAATCTAGGGAAGAACCAAAGTCTGCTTTTTGGGGCTCATTGGTAACTCTTTAGAAATGAGGAAACAATTTAAGCATCATTCACTGACATAGAAAAAATGAGTGATAATAAATAAGAATTCTGTCTTGTCCTCAAAGAATGCCCCCTCCCCCAACTCAGATTTGGGGCATAAGAAAGACCCCTATAATCTTTAGTAACCTTTTATGCCCTTCAGATGTCAACAATGTTCATACTGAGAGGTTAAAAGCTGCAGACTTGACTTTTAAGTGGAGGACATGGTGGAGAAATGGACACATTGCTGCCGCTCCAAGCCTATGAGCAGGGCTGATAGGTGGGCGAGTGGCCACAGTACAGAGGCCCAAGGCCCAAAGGAGACTTCAGGCAAATCTTATGTAACGACTTGCTGACTGGCTGGAAACAAGTTCCACCAAGGCCCCTCTCTAGGAATGTGCAACATGAGCACATAGCTCACGGGTACCTAGCCACGGGCCCTCAGTGCTCACTCCTGTTTCCAAGCCACTAAACCATGAAATGATCTCTGGAAACACTAAATAATAATAGGTAGTGCTTTCTGCCTCCCTAAGAGTATTCTTCTTATGGTTACAAACTACCCAGAGAGAAAAAAGTAAATGATATCCTTATGCGGGATGGCACTGAATAATCTTAAGTCTTTAGTTAAACATGCACATAATTAGGAAAGTCTACCAAATGGTTGATTTTAAAATTCTCATAATTACCAACAGATTCCAAAGTCAGACATACATTTGAAAAGAACCTATAGATTTTCTAGTTTATTTATTTTTTCCCTGCAAAGCAACTATATGGGATCAAGAAGAAATAAGCCCACATATTTCAAGGGAAAGTTTAAAAAAACTCAATAAAAAACAAAGCATATTCTAGGTAAAAGTAATTGATAATTTTTGTGTTCCTCTAAGAAATAACATTATTTGAGAGCATTATATAATTTATCTAAGTATATAAACGGATTAACAAGTATCTATTAAATATAAAAATTACCTTTAAAAAAAGGTCATTAACTATATCATGCTGCAGCTTGGAAACTGAGGTAATGCAGCCTGGAAGTGAAATTTGGATATAATAATATACTAATGACAACTATCATTCATGAAGTATTTTACATACTTTATCTCCTTTACTCATTACAAAATTATCCCCATTCTGCAGAAGAGAAAATTGAGGCTCAGAGTGATTAAGTGACTTGCTTCATGGTCAGATAGCCAAAATGTGACAGAATCAATAGCTCAAAACCCATGGTCTTCTCTCCATTACCATGCTGTCCTAATTTCCTTGTAGCACTCCCTGCAAATGTTTTGCCCAAGAACTTGCATGGGGATTTCCCAGTCACATCACGAGGTATGAGACTGCCCCAGGATGTGGCCAAAGGGAGGGGGGAGGCCAGGAACCTGCTCTCCCTCAGAGAGGCAGCGCCCTCTCCAGGCCAGCTGCAGTGCCCCATGCGTGCTTACTTCCTGGGCACAGGCTCTCCTTCGTTACCTTTCTTGAGTAGCACCACAGTTGCGTCACAGTTGCTGCTGTCATCAATTTCAGCATTGTTGGCCAAGCCGTTGACCATGTTTCCAGCACCTTTCGTCCTCCTTTCAAAGCACTGATGTATGCAAGCGTTATATCTGAGCAGAGTAACAAGGAAAGAGAGCCCATCAGTGTTCGCTGTTCCTCCATCCTGCAACTCCCACCAAATGTCCCTGCAGTCTGGATGCATCGTGGGGTTCCCTACACCTCTAGTTATTATTGTTATTATTCTGTCATCACAGTTCCCCTCATAATATACAACCTGCCCCATTTTCCAATGTAAGGATAGGTGAAAATAAAATCAACTTTACATAAATAAATAGTGACAAACTGCTTTCTTTGCAATCTTTTCAATGTCCATGGAGGCACCTCTGAGACTGAGTTCCCTGACTTGGAGTCCGTGCATGGGAGGGGGATGAGACTTAGTGGGATGACCACGTCTACCTTCTCTGGGCCACGTCTCGAGGGCCTTTGCTGTTAGGGACACCTTGCTGGGGAAAAGAGAAGGTGTCTCACCCATGCTGCTACCTGGTTTGTCATGGTCTACGTGTTACAGGTTGGCTGGCAGTCTAGGTCTCTGTGTCTCTTGGGTTTCCTGAGGTCACAGATTGGCACCGTGTGATTCTCTGTTACTCTAATGCCATATTTTTTCTTTTTTGTTAATCCTCACCTAAGGATATTTTTCTGTTGATTTTTAGAGAGAGTGGGAGGGAGAGAGGGAGACAGAGAGCAAGAAACATCAATGTGAGAGAGACACATCGATTGGTTGCCTCTTGCACATGCCTTGACCCAGGCTGGGGATTGAGCCTGCAACCAAGGTAAGTGCCCTTGACTGGAATCGAACCCAGGACCCTTCAGTCCATGGGCTGACGCTCTATCCACTGAGCAAAACCAGCCAGGGCTTCTTATAAGAGGCAGAACATTACTACTGTGCAGCCCTAACACAATCATGGAGCCAGATTTTGAGCATCAGCGGCTGCCAATGTCACAGAGAGACAGGAGACACAACATGCTTGCTGGTGGGAGGATGCCGCATGGCTTGGGACACAGCCTAACCCGAATCAGGTTGATGGTTGACACGGAGGAAACACAGAGGCCAGAGGGGCAGGCCACAGTACACCCATTTCCAAGCTGTGGACACCTCTGTGGAGCAAGCAATCCATGTCAAACTTTGTTGAAGAATAAATTGAAAGAAAAAAAAAAAGGTAAACAGAGGGCAGATTTATAGATGAAAAGAGAGCCCAAACATGGAGCACTCAATTGTAATGAGTGGAATTTATTTGGATTTTGCTTTTTAAAATATTTATGACATTTATAAGATTAAACTAAATCTGTAAAAATGATGTTTATGAGGTGATTGAAAATCTGAACACTGATTTGATATTCAGTTATATTGAAAATTAGCATTAACTTTAAGTATGATAATAATAATGTATTATGTTAAAAATATCAGTATATGAGATTTTTAACATAATACATTACTGAGATTTTTATAGATGAACTGGCCTGAAGTCTGGGACTTCAAATCATAGAGAGGGAGGGAAGTTGATAGGAGTGTGGATGGAGCAACTGTGGTTGGCTGGTGATGAGCACATGGGATCCATCACATGATTCCAGAGATTTTCAACCTTTTTCATCTCATGGCACACATAAACTAATTACAAAATTCTGCAACACACCAAAAATAGATTATATTTTTTTGCCAATCTGACAAAAATAAAAGGTATACTTTTGATTCACTCACACTGGACGGCTTTTGTGTGGGCACGGCCATGTTTTATTTGACAATCTAAGGGTCTTTTGGTCAGTGTCCCTGACTAAATAGTCAGGTACTGCATGTTTTGGAAATTCTTGTGGCACACTGGTTGAAAATTGCTGCACTGTTCTGTTAACTTTTGTCTATATTCAGCCTTCTTAATGACAGATCTCTCCACATTGTGGACTCAACAAGAGGGCCTTGCCTGACTACTAGTGCCATGTGGGCAGGGCACCATTCTTCTCATCTTGACCCCGAATCCATTCTCCACATAGAAATACTGACTTGCATGAGGGTTTGGTTTTAAAGTACAACTGTGTGTTATATATTTATTTGGATTTGGGTAACAGGATAACGATAATATGGATAGTATTATAAGAACTTCCTTGAAACCAGATATTGGATAGTAACTATGCTGTCACATCCCATCCTTACAAAAAAACAACAACCATTGGAGATAGGAAGTATTACTAATTCTGTTTTGTAGAAGAGGAAACTGAGATTCATAACATCTGAATAGCTTGGCCAAGGCCCCCATACCAGTAAAGTGGCCGGGTGGATCCGCAGCCAGGCTTTGAAGTGAAGGACTTGATCCTAGCCTCCAGACCATATTGCTTCATCTGGGGACCAGATCCCAGAGGAGTGATGCAGAGGTGCAGAAATCAATCCTCGTCAAGGCCAGCTGTGCCTCATGTTCCCAGGAGCTTTCTGGCCAAACTAAATGGCTCTTTGACCTTCCGACAGAATGTTTAATGTCACTTAAAGCCATCTACCCAGGAGGCAGCTGATGATTCTAATATATGCCATTTTTAACTGCTGCTGCTCTGTTTTATATTTTTAATTGAGTGTTTTAAATTTTGTGCTTGCACCCTGAAGCTACTTTATTGTGAGGCATGCAATTTTATAAATCAGATTTTATAAAACCCAATGATTAAAGCCTCTGATTGCAGAAGGGGATGGCTAAAGAGCAGAGATTTCAATTTAGAACTTGGGGACCAGAATTTATGTAGAAAATCCTGCAAGCACAGTGGCCGCCATTCCTGGTTTTATTTGTATCCTGCTGGCCTGAGCAGCTGGAAGGCTAGTGACGCTGAGGCATCAGCAGAAACACACCTCATTAGCTTTCACACTGGGTATGGTTTGGAGGAGAACAGAGAAATCATTCACTGTGCTCTCTTAATATCCACATGCCCGCCAGCAGCCCACGGGTTTGGTGATGGTCTGGCAGAGGGTGCAGTGGTCACAGGAAGGGACTATAAAACCCCTCCACCCAGCTTCCCTGTAGACCAGCTTTGGTCTTGAAGACCTGCTTGTTCTGTGAAGCTCCCAGTGAATTCAGTGTGGGACATGCTTTCATCTAAATTCGATTAAAAACCCTAGAGTTGCTTGGCATATAGCAGACAGTCAATTCTTTGGAATAACTGACCAAAATGCCTTTTCTAAAAGGAAAAAAAGGGCTCTTGACTCTTTGGGAACTCAAACTTAGAACCACAGAAAGTAAAAAAAAAAAAAAAAAAAGGGGGCGTGAAACAAATAAAAACGAACGAAGACACACATGTGTATTGTTGAGGTCTGTCCACTGTGGTACTGATTCCCTAATAATTTTGCTATTTTAGAGAAAGAGGAGCAAGATGGATGCTCCCATCTTGAATGGCTTTTCCTTTGAAATCTAGATATGTTAGAAAGTCTTTGGGCCAACTCTAGTTTTTGTGGGACCCGCCTCTTGGTATTCGTAAATGAAAGGTGATTATTGATAAAAGCCCCTGATTTCTTCATCAGTCATCTCATGGTTACTCCACACCAGGACACTCTAGAAATGTCTTCTCCCAGTAACAAGACTCAGACATTGGGTCCACTCTGACCACGGACAGATCCTAAGGTGAAGCCTGGACTCCCCACTGAGTGATGGGTGGCAGGCCCCCCACAGACATAGCCACGCCAGCTCCTACCTTCACGGTTCAGGTTACCTTTGCCAGAGGCCACACTGATTCCTCTAAACGGGGCTCTCAGCCACTAGAGGCTGGAACTAATTATTGTCAGGCCTCAGAGCAAGAAAACCTTGACATGCCAGTTCCGGCCTGCTCCCTGCCATGTGCAAACTGGCAGCTTCTGAAAGCCTTCTACTTTCTTGCCCCCTGAGAAGGAAGTCACTCCTGCGGTCACGTATGCTGAGGAAAGTATGGGCTAATTTAGAAGAATAGAAACTGCTCCCATGGGGGCTGGCAGCTGCAGCACCGAAGGTCTCTGCACTGTTTATAAGCTCCTCATCCCCAATGGTACTTGGCAAAACGATGAACCAGCAGGTTCACAACCCTGGTGCTTACATTTTACCTGAGTATGGGGAACATTTGCAGTGTAATTCTTTTAAAAAATATTTTTTTCTTGATTTCAGAAAGGAAGGGAGAGGAAGAGAAAGAGGGACATTAGTGATGAGAGAGAACCATTGATTGGCTGCCTCCTGCACACCCCACACTGGGGATCGAGCCTGCAATCTGTGCCTTGACTGGGAATCGACCCGTGACCTCCTAGTTCATAAGTTGATGCTCAATCACTGAGCCAAGCTGGACAGGCTACAGTGTAATTCTTGATACAAATAGTAAACTCTAAGAGGAAAAAAACAACATATGATGTGTTGAATTTAAAATATATCCACAAATTCTTTGACTCTTCCTTGCAAAAGGCAAAGTAGACCCCTTGAGTATGGACTAGACTTAGTGACTTGATGCTATTAAACGGAGTATGGCAAAAGCGATGGTATGTGACTTGTGAGACTAGATTATAAAAGGCATTGTGGGGTCCTTCTTGCTTCTCCCGGAGCTCTTGTGTGTGGGAAACTCGAGTAGCCTTAAGGAGAGGCCCATGTGGTGAGGAGCTGAGGCCTGTAGCCGATAGCCAGCATCAACTCACCAACGTGCAAGCGGGCCACCTTGGTAGATGATAGCCACTCTGGCCAATCTCCTATCTGCAATCTCATGAAAAAACCCTGAGCTAGAACCCTCCAGTCAAGCTGCTCCTGGATGCCCAGCTCTCAGAAACTGTATGAGATAGCACATGTTTGTGGTTTGAAGACACTAAGTTTTGGGGTCATTTGTTACACAGCCCTAGATAACCATGCCAATAATGGAAGTCCATAGATATTTCAACCATGGTTTTAGTCATCTCTTAATTACCTCTGGTCCCTTTTCTTATCCTATATAGAAGCATAAGTAATTAAGTTTTACCTCCTTTCTTATTCTGAAAGAGAGTGAAGAAACAGCCAAAACCTAGGTTGCCAGACCTTGAAGAGAGCTTTCTCTTGAGAAATTTCAAATTAAACTGAAGCTTTGATTCTATCATCACGCATGGATTGGAAGGGTCTTTGCTATGGCCACTGCCAGAGCTGCAGCGATTCATAGCAGGTTGCCCAGGGAGCCAAATGAGTCTGTGACCATATGCAGTGAAAGCCAGCCAGATCCCTGCCCTCTCCCCTGTTCCTCTTTCCACATTATCACATAATGCTGAATGTAGAAAACAGTCTTGGAAAGGAAAGTAAGAAAGTATTTTACTTACTTCATGATGACAATGTAGATAAAATACATCAGCACAAGGACTAAAGACTCCCACCTGTGTACACACCAAGAAAGGCTAGTTAAAGCAAGTCACCATAGGCAGATGTGCAACACACCAGCCTATTTTTAAAAATGTAATTAACGTGAAAGGCAGTAAACCTGCCAAGCATGGCAAGGATAAGGCTGACGTGCAGACTGCTTACAAATATTCCCTGGTCGAAGATGTTTTCTGGACTGCATACAGCTTTCAATGACCTTTCTCTTTTTTAGTTGAAAGGAAAATAAATGCTCCTTCCTCTGCTATTCACTTATCCCACCTTGTTCTTTGAATGCAGCAAGCCTTCCAAAATATTGCTGAATATAGGCCTATATTTATAAATTTGTCCACAGCTTAATCACTCACTAAAACTAGATATATTTACCAAAAGCAAAGGAGAGGAATTGATAGGGACAACCGAGGAGCAAGGCATAAAGGGGGGGGGGGGGGGCAGAGAGAGAGAGAAAGAGAGAGAAACACCTGGCAGGGAAGATGCCAACAGGAAGGATAAGAATGAATGAGTGGGAAAATGGTCAAAGGAAAGAAACAAAAAATAATGAAACCCACTGAAATTTACCTCGAAATTCTGATAATTTGAAAAATTCCATTGTCTTTATTTTAATAACTTCCAACTAAAAAACAAGGGAATTTGATATTTAGGCTTCCTTTTGGTTGTAGAATTAAATTAACCAACCAAGAGTGTAATTTTGGCTTCTAGAAAAAGTTCTTATAGAATGGTCTATGAAGAAATTGTAGATTATTCCTTTCTTTCCTTTTTCCTTTTCCTGTCTAGAAATTGATCCTAGATAAATATGTGGTTAAATTAAAATGACAAGCGTTTTTGTTGCAGTGGTGTTTAGAAAACTGAAGTGTTGGAAGGAAGCAAAATGTTTATATATGTATGTTATGATAAGTATGTTCATAAAATGGGCTACCACACATCAGTTAAGAATGATTATGCAAATGCTATGTATTTATTATAGAAAGTGCTTGTTTTGCTACTGAGAGAAGAAATCAGGGTGTCCAAATCCCTTGAATGTCTGCTATGTATCTCGGCTTCTCTCTTAGGTTTCAAACCTTCTTTCTCAAAGGTTTGCTACATTACATTCCAGCACCTTTCATTCTCTTAGCAAATTTCTCTAGTCAAACTCCCATATCTGTCGATGCCCTGAAACTCTTGTCAAGGGCACCTGTGCCCCCCATCTACACAACTCCTGGGACGGTTCTTTGTCATCCTGTTCAATTTCTCTGCAGCATCTGAGAGTTAACCACCTGCCCTCCTTCATCAAACACTTTGCTCCTGACTTCCACGAGGCCACACTCCTAGTTCTCCTCCCAACTTCTCCTTTCCCATCCCCTTTGCCTCCTCCATCTCCTCAGTTCAGCCTCTGAATACAGAACTCCCTTCTCTTTTTACCCACACAGTCTCCCTAGGTGATGTCATCTTGTTCTATTGCTGCAAAGACCAGGTGACACATCTACCCCACACCTCTGCCCAGCTCCAGGTTCATGTATCCAGCTGTCAGTATGGCCTCTCCACGTGGAATCTCAATACATCTCAGACGGAATTCTTCATTCCTAGCTTCATTTTCCCCTGAGCTTTGCCATCTTAGTACACTGTCCTACTCCCTGTTCAGTCACGGCCCCAATCTGGAAATCAGCCTGGAGTGCTCCTTTACCCTCACCCATGTCCATCAGGATTCTATGTCCAGATGTCCCCTGAACTGCCCGCTCTGCCCTCTCTAGTGCTACCTCCCTAGTCCACCTTAACTCTAGACTCTGAACTGGCTTCCTTGATGCTACTGGGTCATGTCATTCTTCTGCTTAAAATTCTTCAATTGCTTCCCAAAGTTCTTGAGGAGGAAAAAAGGTGCAAATCCTGGTTCTGTTTTCTTCCTCTCCAAATCATTGTGTGCTCTGTCTTGCTTCACCATACTGGCCTCCATTCATTTGCACATTTCAAGCTTTTTCCTTCCCCATAGAGCCTTTCCATTACTGTTCCCTCTGCCTGCAATGTTTTTCCACTCAGACCTTGGCTGGTTCCTTTCATCCTCCAAATATCAGCTTAAATGTTGCCTCCTCCAAGAAGTCTACCCTGCCTACCCTTGCTTCACTTTCTATCACAAGACTTTGCTTATGTTCTTTAAACCTCTGATCAGAATGTGTCTTGTTTACACATGACTTATCCTATATAATAAAGAGGTAATATGCAAATTGACCATCACTCCAACACACAAGATGGCCACCCCCATGTGGTCAAAGATGGCTGCCCCTATGTGGACACAAGATGGCCAGCAATCGGGTTGACCAAGCCAGCAGGGGAGGGCAGTTAGGGGCAATTGGGCTGGCAAGAGAGGGCAGTTAGGGGTGACCAGGCTGGCAAGGGAGGGAAGTTAGGGGTGACCAGGCCAGCAGGGGAGGGCAGTTAGGGGTGACCACGCCTGCAGGGGAGGAGAGTTGGGGGCGACCAGGCCAGCAGGGGAGTGGTTAGGTGTTGATCAGGCTGGCAGGCAGGCAAGTGGTTGGGAGCCAGCAGTCCTGGATTGTGAGAGGGATCCCAGATTGAAGAGGGTGCAGGCTGGGCTAAGGGGCCCCTCCACCCCCATGCACAAATTCATGCACCAGGCCTCTAGTTAATATATAATGCCTGTTTCTAGCAGTCACTGGATAGCAGTTTTCACACCTAGCCCCTACCTCAGCTACGTGGTTTCTCATTTTCAGACACTTAAATCAGACACCTGGACAGCTGATTTCCCGGCAGGGAGACACCTCCCCTTCCCCTCAGCTCCTCTGTGCAGAGTGGAACTGCTTCCAAACATCACTTTTCAGTTGCAAGACATTTCCAGTGGCCTGAACAGGGCTCTTATCTTTTTGAAACCAACATAAATATGGCAACAACTTATTTGGGAAAAGTGAGGTTTTATTCACAGTATTCATTTTTAGAGAAGAGATACCCAGGATCTGAAGGGATGTCATGTAATTGCTGCAATACATTTTAATAGACTCAGTGAGGAGTCACTAGAAAATGAACCAACATCAATGAAATATTTGTTAAGTTGAATTAAGTCTAGCATCTTCTAAATAGTTATACTCTTCAATTCCTTTAGATATTTTTGACTTTTCACTCTAAGCAAGCCCTTTCATTGCAATATTCGAGTAAGGTTCTCTTCTGTCATGGTTCAAGGATGCCCCTGACATGGGGGTTCCCTGCTTCTGTTCACATTTCAGGTTTGCTTTGTTGTGCTGAGACTCAGGGCTCACCCAGTGCTCCCCTACAAGATACACCAGGTTCTCTGAGGCCTCTGTGCTGCCTCATCTCCTCTTCATTCCCTCTGCTTTTGGGCCTGATTGAGTGTCTGATGATCAAGTTTTGGCTTAGTGCTCTTGGGGTCTCTCCCCGTGTCCTGTGTATGTCTCCAAATGACTCTTAATTACATGTCACCCGTCTGCCTCCCCTCTAGCCCAGAGAGCTCAAAGTCCGGGCTGAGTTGTGTTCTGTGTTGTGTCTAGTTCTGGGACAAAGCCTGGCACCCAAAAGGTGCTCAGGGAACAGCTGTTGAATTGACTCACTGCCTGCAGACCTCTAAAAGCTCACAGCTCTACTCCCCCTCCTCCCCAGGATGCTCTTCTCCATCTGCTTCTCCTGATCACAGTCCAGCCACTGTCCTCGGAGGACCTGGTCCTGTAGTATGATCTGGGTTTGTTTCTTCCCTTCCCCAAACTTCTGTTTTGAGCCACCTTCAACTGGCCCTGATTCTCCTGCCAAAGATTGTTCTTTCCGTGTTGGAGGGCAGGCCCTGTTCTTGGGAGGGCATGGCTCCACTTCCCTAACTATGGTCCAGAACAGTTAAGGTTGGCCTCCACATGACACAGGTGGACAGTCTCCAGGTTGCGTTCTCAGGCTCTCCATTCTCTCCCTAAGTCACAACCTGAGGCTCAAAGAAGAAATGAAAATACTACCCTGGATCCTTTCGTTTTCTTGTTAGACCTTTAGACCCACTGAAGCCACAGTTTGGATTCCTTCTGGCAACATTGTGGGCCTTGCTGAGCCATCATCATGGATTCATGGGCCTTGCTCTGCAGGCTGAACATACATCCTAACAGGTGGATGCTTTGTATGTTAAATGTCTTTTGCGGCAGGTATATAACTAAAAAGCACGTGACAGATTCTCCTCTGCTGTTTGCCTACAAATCAAAACCCACTATGTTGAGGAAGCAACCCTTCAATCTCAAGGAGGGTGGGCCCAGTCCCAGGATAAATAACGATTTGTCTAAAATTATAATTCTATTCTCCCTGTCCACTTATTGGTCAAGGCAGACCCAACTGTGACCAAAGAGATGCAAGGTAGGAATAGCACCTTCCTCCTTCTTGCCTTCAATCCAAACTTGATGGCTGGACCTATAGCAGCCCTTTTGGGACCATTAGGAAAAGGCCAAGAGAAAAGTAGAGCCATTGCCCCACCCACACCTGGGGTACTTGCCATCTAAGAAACATAAACCAGCATTCTTTAATCTCCTATCGCTGTTTTTTCTTGTTACCTGCTACTAAAAGCTTCTGAGTACCATCTGTCAGCTAAGTGTGACTCACTAAAGGCCGCCACCTCAGAGCAGTGAAGGAACCTCAACTTTGTAGGACAAAGGTACCTTGTCCCTGTGTATTTGTAATTGACGAGGTTCATTTCTTCCTAAAGAGAACACTAGTTTCAAATTAAACAATAATGAAGTTAGTTTCCTTCTGCAGATTTGGGGTAGATTGGTTACCTTCCTTGAAACTTTTGGACATGCTGGGAGGTTCTACAACAAAGAGTGGAATTCACTGTTTGCAGTATCACTGAAATATGACTGTGCTTTCATTGCACAGATTGAAGAATCTGGCTTTAAAGAGAGACATCAACTCCCAGACACACCCTCTCAGCAAAATAAATGCTCATGGTTGGCTGGGTAAAAAGGGCTGAGGTGTGGACAGTCACAACTATCTTAAAGTGCAATATAATTTGCTCTCCTATGAGGAGCTGGAATCCCTGCAATTCCCAAAGCAGTTATGGGCAAGCAGCTCAGACTTTAATTTCTCAGACTCACTCACGTGGAAAATTTTCTTCGTCAGCCCATCCACATAATAACAATAATAGGCTGGCATCTGGAAATAATGTTCTGGTGCCACGAAAGCCTCCCTACTTCTTTCCTGAAGCTATGCCTGTGCATGAGTTATGATGAGAACCCACTCCAGGCTGAACAAAACAAACACACTGGGAATTTGCAACTCACTTATCTGTGGCCTCCCATCCCCTTCCTCATGATGCCATGTACAGCAGCCTTGCTGCAAGGCTCCGAGTGCTCCCTGAGGATGGGGTCACCTGACATCACAGGGGGTTCAGCCCTGGGAATGAAGAGGAAATAGACGGTCCCTTTCTTGCTCCATCCCATCTGAAATACCTGGAAAGATGTTTTGAGGGCAAGGACTGAGATAGGCTTAGCATGAACCCTGCTTTCATCTCCCCTCCTTGGTGGCCAACAGCAAGGCCAGGGAGATGCAGCAAAGAGAGCTCCTTAAAACCGAAGGACAGCAGACCCCGCCTGGATCTCCTTTCTGAAGGATTCCCACACAAATGCAGCAGAAACATTTCTGAGTTTGACTGTGATCATAATGTGTTTGTCTTTATGACAGCAGCAACACTGAGCAACTTGTGAGTACCCACTGTTTGCTAAGGCAGAACGGTGGCTGTGCTGACCCTGCCATCAGTTGCAGTGAGAATCTTTTGCGAGGACGTGGGGAAAATGTCACCACACCATCTGGTGACCATGTCCAGGTGGGTCCCACAAGAAGGTTCTCCCTGATTTATTGACCCCTACCTGATGTGCTCCTGGGTGTCTCAATCCCTTTCAGCCTATTGATCACTGTTACTCAAAGAGGACCTCCTTCTTATTTTTTATGGGTCAATATAGAGATTATATGTCATAAAGCCAGTTTTCTAAGCCATCTCCTCCTCACCCTTCCTGGACAGAGAAGAGAGTTGGCAAATGCCCTGGCCTAGTGCAAACATTTTCCATCAATGTGATCAGTTCTCCTGTCCCCACTTCCAAATTCTGAAAGTCACAGAGATACCCCAGGAAACAGAGATGTCACTCTAACAAAGCATTAGCACCCATTTTGCTGGGAGGGGAGCCTGGAGAACTCTGTGCTTTGTTTTCTAGTTCATTCTTAGCTTTACATAATACAGTACCACCCCTATGTATTCCTGAGCTGTTATTTCACATTACTTCTTTAGATCAAATGTTTAATGTACAACACACCCAATTTCTATTTCCATTTCAAATAGATTTGGCTTGCTCAGAACCCATCTCAAAAATGGGGATTTGGAGAGTTGGCCCAAATACAAATGTTCCCAGGTGTTTAATTTGGGCAATTTAAAAAAATCTATCCAAAACAAAACCGCTGACTTTTCAGAGCTCTAAGATCTTCTGAAATGTCAGGCAGAACTTTCATGGGTTGGAGGTCACTGAAGTGCCCCCACCTCTGGGTCCCGAGGCAGTATGTGGAATATGCCAACAAGGTCTGGACACAAGTTGGAAAGATTAGTCACGTCTTAACTATGGCACAGCCAATGGCTGAGTGCAGAAAGGCACAGCTAAGTCACGCATCTAACCTGGAGGATGAAGACATGAGATATTAAGAGTGGAAACCCACCACCCAGCCCAAGGCAAAGACCTCTGTTCTGTGCAGCTAATGTAATTCCTTTATGAAAGTGGACAGAGGGTTCCCAAGAAATGCTAACTGTTCCAAATTGTCATGACATGTCCCTTTCTTCCCTAAACCCTGAATCTGGTCTTCCATATATTTGGCTCTGCAACATAACAAGGAACATTAGAAGGGAAACAGAGGTACTTACCAGGAAACTTGTTCATCGTAAATGAACTGTGGGGGGAAAAGGTATAGATTAGATACGCACATGTGCAAGCATGCTTTACGACGGTCTGCCCTTGCTGCTAGCTTGGTAAGAATTGGGGTGGGGCTGGCCTGGCACACGAAGCCTGTGGGCAAGCTCAGCTCTCTGCTGGTTTAGTCTGTGGCTAGTGTTAGTGGAAGGAGGTGCTGTTGGCAGACTGGCGTGGACACGATGGGGAGGGGAGAAGCGTTAGGTCATCCCATCCTTCCTGCAATTTCTGTCCAACAGTGGATTATGAAGGAAGCATGACTGGCCTGCTGTGTAGAGCAAGATGTTCTGTAGAATTTTACGTCTGGAAGGGATGTAGGCACTTGGCGGGGGCTTGCACACACCCGCCACTCTGGGCCACCTGTGAGACGTGCGTGTGTCTCTGTGCACTGTACAGCTCCTTCAAGCTTTTACACAAACGTTTGGAATTCTTTGTACTCAACACCTTTTTTTCAGTTGACCTATATCCTTAGAATAATTTACTTTCAAAGGAAACTTTACATCATGGCCAGAAGCAGAGAATCAGCACCATTTGCCACCACGTGCAGAGGATAAAAATAAATGTGTGACAACAGTGACCGGAATCCTGGCTGCCCAGGCTCTGGGTCACAGGCCTGTCCTTTTGTTGAAGAAGGAGGTTAGCAAGGGTTGAGCAGTGGAAGACACACAAGTACCAAGTGGAGACTTCTCCTGACCAGTTAGTTAAGACCCAAAGAGAATACAAAGTAGGATTGAATTGATTTAAGCCCTAGACCATATATCATCTAAAATCATTATTCGTTTTGGGGCAAAAAACTGGTATAATTTAAGTCCTTTGATTTCGACAGGAAAATTGAGTCACCGAGAACATGAAACATTGTCTTGCGGTTGCTGAATTTGCTGCAGCATTCGTTCTAGAACCCAGACCTGGCTCCTAACGTAGTGTGCTCTACCTGACTCATTTGCCCAGACAGCGCATTGTTGAAACTGAATGGGTGCACCTGTCTTTCCTCCAAGCAGGAGCTGAGGGCTGGTCACTCACTGATATGATAGCTTGGAGTGGGATCACGTCTGAGTGGCTTTTCGTTCAGGGGCCAGTGGCCAATGGGAACTCTAAGGTGGACCTTGCAGGACAGTCTGCCGTGTACAGTGTCATTACTGCACGGAGATGATGAACTCAGCTAATGACGTGGGCCTGGCTTCAGTCCCCGGCGACTACAATGACCATCCGTTGTGAGAGACGCAGAGGAAACCACCACAAAGATGTGCAGGGCCCAGAGCAGAGGTACCTCCTCCAATGACCCTGAAAGTGCAGAGAGAGGGGCGAGGAGAAACGGGCACACTTATTTGCAACTCGTTCTTCCTCAGAGACACTGAAAAAGATGTTGGCTCTGTCAGGTTGGTGACTCTTGTCATTCTTATCAGTGTTAGCAGATTGACACTGGATGCAAGTGTCAAAATGGAAAGGGAAGAGGACTAAGGGAATGAAAGAAGCAATGGTGCGGCCCGGGCTGGATGGTGTGGAATCCACTCTCTGGAAGGCGGTCACGGATGCTTCTGGATAATCACTAGATTTAAAAGAATTGCTTTCAAGAAATCATGAGCAGAACAAATGATTTAAGTTGGAGAATGCTTTCTATTAATTGAAGTTAATTCAATATCAGTTTTAAGCAGTGGGCTGGAACAATCAATTCATAGCCACTTAGAAGGGCACTAGATACTGGTAAAGGGTTTATAAGAGCACCAATTTGACTTTCATCTCTCAGGGAAGGCAGGCCATCCTCTATACTAGGAATGTAGTTTTTAGAAAGCCCTTATTATGTGTGATTTGAGTGACATGGGGGCACAGGTCAATACATCTTTAGCTATTATTTCAATGATCATATCAATAAAAAGATCCGAATGGGCTTAATTGTACAATGGATCCCAAACTGAGGATAGAATTTATGGGAGCACCATAAATCATAGAAACAGTGGGGCAAATCGGGACAACATAGGACAAAATACGCAATAGAGGATGGAGCATCCTGGGCCTGATGTCCAGGTGATACCTATGGCTGGGGGAGGGATGGGGGACTATGGTTCAGAGAGGCGTACAGAGAAAGAGAAATGCAGATGATCTCGCTAGGGTAGTAACAAATGGTGCAATCTGGAATCCTCCAAGTAATGCAGCCATGTCTCACCCCTGACCACTCTGCCAGGAGGCCTTAGCTACCCTGTGGCTAATAAGCAAACAGTCTGGATGTTACCCCATTACTTTAAGAGAACTGGATTAAAAAAAAAAGAGAGAGAGAGGACTCAAAAAAGAACAATAAAATGGATAAAAGGAAATAGAAACCAGGCCTTTATGAAAATCTAAATGGAAATTGGCTTGTTTATGGTGAGAGAGGAGATGAAGAGTGAGTTACAAGCTGCCTCTGAGTACCAGATGATCGTCATTCAAAGGCTGAAAATGAGGACATTGGCACTGGTCACAGAGTGTCCCCCCGGGAGTACAACCTTCAGAAGTGTTGGAATCAGCCTGTCCGAAAACTCTTAAAATGACAAGGGCAGGAGGCCTCTCACTCCATGCTGCTGATGGTTAAGGAAGGGACTGGTTATTTCTTACAGATTTTATTTTATTCTTTTAAGACAAGTGTTACGTACCCTTTTGTATCATCATGCTTTCTCTGTGAGTAAAACAAGACAAAATAACCTCTCCCATCCCTTCCAGCGGTATTATTAGGGTAGGAGTCGACTGAAATCAATTTTATGTACTGTCTGAAACAAGAAACGGCGCCCCAGTTCCACCCAGTGACCACTAGATGGCAATCGCATCACAGCCCTCCGGGTTGTCTCTCTGCCAAGGAAGTGAGGTTTGAAATGAAGTCAGTCCAAGTCCATTAAATCTCCTGAAAGGAGGGCAAACACCTCAAGGCAGACAGGCCTTCAGCAGACCCACTGCTGTCACAGGGCAAGGTGAGGTTCTAGAGGAAGCTCTTGCGTGGTGTTCTGAACTGGGGACAGGTGGGTGCCTCATCTTATGCCAACACTCAATTCCCCTGATGAGTTGAGGTTGAGGGACCTGCTGGGTCCCTTCAGAACCGGCCCACTCTTTTCCCAGTCAGAGTTTTGAAAACAAGTCTTGGGAAAACAGCTCTGTGAGCTGTGCTGGGGGCGTTTGGGGCCAGGCACTGGGTCTGCCCACTGTGGCCACATGTGGGCAGTGCTGACTGCTTTCTGGGTCCCAGCTTTGCTGTGCATGGCTGGTCAGAGCACCTGCTCTCTGACCCGCCTGTGGTTCATCCAAAGCCTCTTTTGGATTCACCCAGAGCTTTGTACGTGTTCCACAGATGAATTAAATGGGAACACACAGGAGTGCATTTCTCTTTTCCTCCGGGCTTCAGAGAAACAATTGGGTTCCATGGAAACCAGCTTTTCAGACCTGGTATCTGCTCTAGAAGTCTTCCGAGGGAGAGGGCTGCCATCAGGCAGGTGGATCCGTGGAGGTTAGAACATCCCAGGGAACTGCGAAGGGAGTGGCAAATTCAAGATGGCACAGTAGGAAAAAGACAAGCCAGGATTCACCCAGGTGTGTGTGCAGGAGTGGAGAGGCAGGCCGGGCTCTGTGCAGGGTGGCAGGTGGCTGTCACTCTGGTGTGCGCCAACCCCTGGGTTTGCTCACTGTAAGCGGTAACCATGGAGCAGGGCGGCTGCATTGCTGAAGCTAAGATTGCGTAACTGGTATTATAATCACTGGCACAGTTAGAATTTTAAGCAGTGAAAATAATAGAAATCAACACCATCGTTCTCTTTCAAGAGACCGAAACCTTGAAAATCTCCCCTCCTCTGCTGAAAATAAAACTGCCCCACCCTCCTGCAGACTCCACCCACAACAGTATGGAGACACCCTCAGATGTGCCCAAATGGAGTCCTGACTTCCTCAGCTTCAGGGACCAGGGGTGTAGACAGCTTAGCCAATGCAATTCCATCTGAGGAGGAATCAGATGGAATACGCTGGGAAGCTGCTGCTATGCACCGAGATGGTTTATACTAGAAAGTTAAAGGGGAGTTGGGAGTTGGGCCATTAGCACCTCTGGCAGGCAGACTTGACAGCGGTGGGGCTGCAGGAGGGTAAGAGGGTGATGAGCCAGAGGCGCAGGGCCATGGAGGCCAGGGGGTTAAGGACGGCCATCCACATGACCATAAGATGTCTGTCTCTCAAAGAAAGGCCAATGAGAACATTTCTGGATGGTGTTACATTAGGTGAAAGAGTTCTGGGGGGGGGGGGGTGAGGGGGGTGAGGGTGGACGCTATTCTCTTCTGTCTAAAAACGTAAGGGTAAGTGCCGGAGACACGCCTCTCTGGGGCGGACTGCATGGCAGCTGAGGTAACATCAGGAGGATTTCAGAGACAGAAAGGCAGATTTCATTGGAGAGAAAATCCGAATTCTTTGCCAGGGTGGTGTAGATGTGTCATCTTAGAGACCTGTTCTGGTAAACCTGACCTTTTGGCAAATGCCTGAATTTCTGGAGCCTCGGTTTTGCCATCTCTGAAATGAGACTCCTGTAATAGCTAGCTTGTATTGTCAGGAGTACTGAACTGGGAAATCGTCAACAGACCTAACAGAGCCCTCAATCCTATATTAAGTATGGAGACCATGCTTGTTAACACTTACAGATGCTGTGAGAATGTAGGTCTATTTTCTATGGGAGAATCTGCTCTCTACAACTGTGCTATCCAGTATGATGGGCACTTGTCACCTACGGCTACACAAATGTAAATTAATTAAATCAACATTTTAGGCCCATCTCACTAGCTGCATTTTGAGAGCTCAGTAGCCACATGCCTAGTGCTGGACAGTGCTGCTAGGCCACCTCTGGCAGTCACTTGAGTCATCTCTCTTTGTCTCCACAGAATCCCCTCTAGAGGGGAGATTGCAGTGAGCCTTCTGGGGTGGGGGGAGGAGAGAAAGAGAGACACAGAGAGAGTGAGAGGGCAGTAAGCCTCACTGCTGTGCCAGTGCTCCAGTTGCCCAGATGGTCTCCCAACTGGTGCTAATGGCTCACTGGACCCTTCTCCAGGGAGATTGCACTCCCCAGTCTGGATCCGTGACCCCATCCAAGTTATCCTGAAGCTGTCTGAGGCCTATCTACTCCACGGAGGTTTCCCTTCTCTTGAGGCTCACGTCTCCAGTCTCAAAGCAGAAATGAAGGGTAAAAATAAAGTATTCCTTTTAGGGCAGCTGTTAGACTGAGGATGTAATGAATCATTTGCATTTATGTAAATTGCATGATTATGTAAATTACAGTAACATTTCAATAAAAGAGACTGTGGGGCCTGCTGGAATTTGGAGCAAGGATAGGAGTGGGGGCTGGAGCTGTCTGTGGTGAAAGTTACAGGGGAGGAAGAGAAGCAGCAGGAAGGTCCACGAGGACGTGGAGACTATTGGGTAGATGCACAAAGGGACATACTCCAAGAGCCCAGAATACTCCCAGGTCTAAAAGGTGAGACTCCTCTTCTAGAGACCAAGGTCATGGGCCACACTCCTGGCCACATCCTGCTTCTCCAGGGCCGGAAGTTTCACTGCAGAGAATGTCACCAGGGCTAAAGGGGAAAGGCTCCAAGGCAAGCACTGTCCTTTGTGAGATTATAACTGCTTTAGACAATACCATCTTCTTAATTTCTTCTGCTCTCTCCCTAAAAATCGACAATGAGCACACGTGAGCTGTTAAGCTCTGCTGGTTTCAGAATGCATGCGCTTGTCTTACTAGCATGGTTTTTCTTCTTGGTCGGGTCCATCTGCATCAACTTCCGTTTTAGCTGTTTCAGGATTCGGGTAGCACCGACTCTTTAGCACCCACCTGGCCCAGGGGCCTTGAGCATCCCTGGGGAAGTCATCTTTCCCGCTTTTTGGATCCTAGGCCCTGGGGATCATCCTCCAGGCTCCTCTGCTGGGTCTGAAGGACTGAGCCCAGGGACATATATAGAAGTGGCACCTGGTCTCACTTAGTCCGGACTTGCCCTCGGGTAAATGAGCTCTTCATTGCATCACCTCAGGGGACCAGCAGTTCAGTCTTCTGAACAGTTCAGAACCATAAAAAGGGGAAGGGGTAGGGGGGAACCCTAATAGTTAAAATAAATTGTTTAGGTGACTGGTAATTATTTGTGGATAGAAGAAAAGGCTTTTAAATTCAGGAATTTTAAATGCCCATGGCAGGGTTCTGTAGAGCAACTCAGGATTATATAAGGAAGGCCAGAAGGAAAGTGATTTTGTTACCATGACATTAGGGGAACACAGAAAGAGGAGACCAGGAAACCTTGACAAAAAACACGGCATGTGTGAGCAGCAGCAGCATGGTGCTGGGCATGGAACAGATTTGGGGTTACTGAGAAATCTCCATTGCTAAGTGACACTAAGTGCTGTCTTCTGTGTATAAAACTTCTACCCTTCATGCTGGTTTTAAGTTTCATGTGATAATGACCCCGGGGATGAACAGCAGTCAGAAATTCACAGCCAAGCTGCCACTATGCCTTGCTTTTGAGAATCTCAAAGTTTACTCTAGAAATGGTCATGGCCATGCAACAGCCAGCTATCTGGATATCCAGGTTTCCAAAGGAAATGTGTCCACTGGTATTTGAAGTTCCGTTTCTCAAAGTGCAGTGTGGTGCTAGCATCAGAATCACCTGGGGAGGGGGAGAAGGTCCTGGGTAAAGTGCAAATTCCTGGGTCCTGCCCCAGAACCTGCTGGATTACAACCTCTGGTTGTGCATTTTGAGTAAGCACGCTGGGCATGTCCAGGGCACACTGAAGTTGGAGGAGCGCCAGTTAAAGTAACAAGAACCAAGCCCAAGCCCTGAGGACCTGAACTTGCCTTTTCCCATTTCTTTCTAACAGGGAGAAATGTAGTTTTTCTCAGAACACAGAACTCTTGACATCTGGTCTTTAAACACAGTTCACCTTCAGGGAACTGCAAGGAATTGCTTGCTTTTGCACGCTGTTGCCATGAGGGGGATGCAGAGCTGCCGGCAGCCTGAGTGTCCACTCAGCTCTCCCATTCGCCCCCGCACACGGGGGCAGAGATGGCTTTGCCCAAAGCCCCCGCTCCAGCGTTTGGCACCTGCAGCCTGAAGCTGCAAAACCGCTTTACTTCCTCACTTGACACTTCATTAGCAATAAGTGCTTCTGTTTCATCTCAGACGTGTCTAGATGAATTGTACAGAATACAAGTTATTTCACACACAGACCAGGAGGTGTCAATGCTGAAAACTGAGAACAAAGCTGAGGCCAGCACGTCTGCTTGGGGGAATGGACATCGCCAGGTCTGTGCTCCTGGCCATGTTGGCCTGGGCTGTTGGTCTCATCACCTTGCCTTTCTGAGCGTGGTCATCTCTTTCTGGAATTCAGCAAAAGTAGAGAGCTGCATTCCTTACACCATCCCCTAACCACACCTCTTTAAAAAGTAATTTTCAGAACTATCCTAAAATACCCAAGCCGGAGGAGCACAGCACACGTGATCAGTGCGGTTCCTGCACCTCTGGACCCAGCTTTCTGCAGAGAGTGTCAGACAGGAGTGGGCTCGGTGAGCAGAAGAGTCTTCTAGATTTGGGGTGCTCATACCTTTTCCATGGGTTATAATTGAGAACAAGAACACAGAGTCAAATGTATCCTTAAGTCTCCTAACCAGGGGCTCAACAGCGTCTTCAGGTCCCACATGAGGTCTCCTTTGGGTGGGTCTCACGCTCCCCATTATCAATGGCCCTGGAATGAGGGGACTTGGCTCTAACCCAAGACCTTCACTGTGATCCGTAGGTAAGAAAACTATGACCCGGGGAGATTGATTTCTCCAGGAACACTGGAGCTGGTAAGGGGGAGGGGGGACCAGAATTAGAAGTTAGATCTCCCAACTCCCATTTCAATTCTTTCTGATTTGCCAACCTTCTCCGGGACAGCGTGGTTGCCAAACTGAGGGATTTGGTTTGTCCTCACAGCCAACATAGAGCCACTGACCATTGAAACAAGGGGCCCATTCCCAGGTGTTCTTTTTAAAGATACCACTTGGGATGGATTGGGGGGAGCGATGAGAGGAAGGGGGCAGCGACACTACTCATTGCAACACTGGCCTGGGATGATCTGCTCAGGCAGGAGATATAAAAAGCCTCAACTAATGGGTTAAGGAGAACACACTGGGGAGATTTTTGCAAGATGAAGATCCAAGGACAAGTAAGCCAAATGAGCATAGTGGCAGTTGGGGGAAAGGTGAGTTTAATCATTCCCAGGTTGGGTGGCAGGATAGGAATGGGGGCAGCCATATAGGAAGAAGGCTGGTCTTGGAAAATGGTCGTCAGTTTAGAGGCTTGTTGAGTTTGGGGCATGAAGATGTCTAGTAGAGAGTTTCCTAATCCATGGCTGGACCTCAGGGAGCTGCCACTGTTCAGACACAGTGTAGGGGTGTCCGCACAAAGGTGTTAATGGCGACGGGCGCTGTGGGAAGAGCAGGGCAGTCCTGGGAGAGCGTACAGAGTGAGAGGGAGAAGTAAGGTCCAGATCCAGGGATGCTGATGATGAAGGGAGTTACAGAGGAGCCCATGAGGAAAGTGGGAGGGAACGTCAGGAGATCACAGAAAAACAGCAGGGGCTCTCATGCAACCAGATAACTACAGGTGACACTCCTATTCTGAGCACCAACTATCAGGCAAGGGGTGCGGGTTGATCAAAGTAGCTGGAAGAGAGAAAGACCGTCTCCAGGTCTAGATATCCATTCGCTCATATCACCAGGCACCTCAAACCTGCTCCATGCAGAGGAGTCGCACATAACCTTGAGTAGTCAGAAGGGTGGTCGGGAGCTCAGTGTAAGGGAATTCAGGCGAGGTGTCCCACACACACTTACCACGATGAGTGCGACCACGGACAGTGTGTAGTAAATTGAATCCCTCAGCAGGCACCAGGAGGACAGAGCCACAACCTGAAGGAAAAGGGGGAAAGACAGTAAGAAGCAGGACATCCAACGGTGTGAAGGAGAAAACCTGGCTCCTGGTGGCCCCAGCCAGTGATAAGCCTGAAACACAGCCTAGTATTTCTCCCTCCTGCCCTCGACCAGTCAGTCTGCCAGTCAATATGAATTTATTGAAGGTCTTTAGGTGTATCAGTCTGGACCTTCTGGAAAGCACATGCCAAGATGAGATTATACCTGCCACAATTTTATCAGGGAATAAGCCCGTGAGAGAAAATGGGGAAGCAGTCAGGCAAGCTGGGAGTGCCACCCAACATGGCTCGGGTCTGACCTGTAAAGGACAGTGGGAAGGTTGGGTGGATGCATCCCAGGCGGCAGGGTAGCCTGAAGAAGGTTCAGGAAGATTGAGGGGGAGCTTTGGTGCACAGCCACCTGTTAGAGGAGTCCCGTGTTTCCCAGGAATCGGTCAGCCTTAGCATCCCTAATGTCCCTTAAGGGGATGGGATCAGCAATCTTACCCTGTGTCCTTTGTCAACACTCTAACATATGCCACAGCCCGAGCTCCTGTGTGGAATAAAGACCCAAAGCTGTCCTTCAGAAAGGACATGGGCAAGGCCGCTGGGCACTCCTCTCCTGGCACTCTACTCTCATCTCTATTATATGCCTAGCCTAGTTGGCACTTGACCCCTGGTTTAGTCAGAAGTTTGAAAGATCAATTTGCATATTGATCTGGAGAAAATGTGGTTCTTGGGCAGTTGGGAAGTGTCCCTTTAAAGATATGGTGCCTCTGCTGAGCCGATGCCGACAGGCATGCTGCTGGACGCTACGGCAGTCTTGGAAGCTGTGTCCAGACTTCCTTCAGGAGAAGGAGGCCCCGGGGTGTGACAAAAGAGAGTGAAGGGGCCAGGGCTGGGCACTGCACAGAGGAGAGAATGGGGAAGAGGAGGGAGCCAGGGATGCCAGGGTCAGACTTATTCCGAAGGAAAAATCATGTGTCTCCTTGGTATGTTCTTCAACATCTTTTTTTGAGGAATACCTACAATTTAATTTTTTTTTTTTTTTTTTTTTTTTTTTTTTTTTTTTTTGCTTTGAAGGGTAAGGTCTATGCTGGCAGACCCTCACAAAGGAGTTGGGGAGATTCCATAATGCCATGGCTTCCTGGGATGTTACTCAAAACTTCCTCCTGCCTCCCTAGAAAAGTGTCAACTATCCCTTGGCCACAGGATATACCTGGCTGCCTTTGAACTTGGCCTGGTAAGTGAAAAAGGACAAAGCAAAATGTCAACACCCAGCTGGACCAATGCCAGGCACATGCTGTACCAAAGACAAAAGGAAAAAGGGGTTCCAGAGACAAGGCAACCTTTGGTGCCTTTTCTCTCCCTGGCTGCTGTGTCAGTCTATAGAGAAGAGACCAGCAATGTCAAACCAGAGAGGGCTTTCTGGATTCAAATAACATGAGAGATATGACTTAAATAGAACCATAAATGAATAATGAGTCCCATCTCTTTCCATTAACACGTTCTTCCACTTGTTATATGGACACTTAGATATTTCCTGTTGCTAATTTTACCTTGTTAGGTTTCATATTTGCAGATCTAAATTACAGATGATGGGATTGTCAAGAAGAGGACGGGTGCTACAAAAATCACTTTAGGACAAATATAAAGCATTTTTTTAACCCTTTTATCATTGTCTCCTTGCATTGTTAACTCTTAGAACCTATGGTCCTCATTCAGCAGCCACAGAATAGATTAAATTGGACTATACTGTTTACTTTCCAGTAGGTCAGAAAAGATTGTGAATATTCACTCAATTCATTAAAATTAGGCACATGGAGTTAAAACATGTAGCAAGTATAGATTCTGAATTTCTTTAAAAAAGTATTTTTATTGATTTCAGAGAGGAAGGGGGGGGAGAGAGAGAGAGAGAGAGAGAGAGAGAAACATCAATGATGAGAGAGAATCATTGATCGGCTGCCTCCTGCATACCCCACATAGGAGATTGAGCCCATAACCCAGGCGTGTGCCCTGATCAGGAATTGAACCGTGACCTCTTGGTTCATAGGTCAATGCTCAACCACTGAGCCACACTGGCTGGACAATTCTGAATTCCTTTAAAAAATCACTTGGGCTTTTGGTTTAAGATGGCAGGTTGAACACATATTACTTTTGCTGTTTCTCATTATATCATAGCAAGATAATTGTAAAGGTATTTATTTTAGAAAAAATAAAAAAAGACATAAACCTGCAAGAAAAAGAACAGAAAAGCTGATTAGAGCAACAACATTTTGGAAATTGAAAATCAGAAGAACCAACGATCCTTCAGCTGGAAGTGGGTGAAGCTCTAGATGCGTGGGTGAAGGTGAGCCTGAAAGCAGGGTAACTGAAGGACTGCTCAAGAGCCTAATGCCCAGACTTCCTCCGTCACTTCAAGCAGATGAGTGACTGACTGCACACCCCACACCTTAACAGAAAACAGGACACCCAGCACTTGCAGAGCAGGAGTTCCAGAAAACAGAGAAATGGAAATAATCAAATAAATAATTCAAGGGAAATTTTCAGAAAGTAAGGATGTGCATTTTCTGAGTAAGAAGAGGGCCCTCTGAGTGTCAAGCTCAAAGGGTAAAAAAGTTTTACACCAAGGCATGTCATCAGTAATTTCAGAATATGGGTCCACAAAAAGGTACTAGGAACTACGGGGGGGGGGGGGGGAAGGGGGGAAGGGAGGGGAGAGAGAGAGAGAGAGAGAGAGAGAGAGAGAGAGAGAGAGAGAGAGAGAGAGAGAGGGAGGGAGGGAGGGAGACAGACAGGGGGAGAGAATATGAGAATTATATACAAAGGGTCAAAATTGAATGGCTTTTTATTTCTGAACAAGAGCACTGGAAGCTAGAAGATAATTTTGAAGATACCTATGAGTCTATGTCCAACCAATTGTTCATTAAAAGCGAGAGAAGATAAAAAATAAAAGAGCTTGTCTCAAAAACTTTACTTTTCATGCACCCCTTCTCAAAAAGCTACTGGAAGATGTGCTCCACTAAAATAAGGAAGTAAACCACTTGTTACATAAAAGTGTGTTACAATAACCCATTATACCAGCTAATAAGAATCTATAATAATAAGTGAAGGAAAATTTCAGAATAGTGAAGGAAGATCCCAAAAAGACAGTAAAAGGAGATTCTAAAATTAAACTTTTCCATCAGGCTTAGAAAATAACCTAGCCAGATTAGAGGTCAGAAGACTCAGAAGTAATGAGACTGAAAGCACAAAATGAATGGAATATCTGAGAATTCTGAACCCATGGAAAGGATACTAGAAGGCTCTGGGAACAGAACATAGAAAACTAAGCAAACAAATGAATAACAAAAAAGGTAACTATAAACCACAGGGAAAACACAGACTTGTGTAGGAAAGGAAGATGAATTATTAAGTATTAATGACTCAGCTATAAATAATGTTCATAGAGTTATAGTAAACTAAGCATAGACTACTGTCTAACCAAATTTATGATATTACTAGTTGGGGAGAATGGAGGAACGGGCAGAAAGGGCAGGTGGGGCTAAAATAGACCTAAATCCTTCTCTTCCATACTGGGAGCTCACTGGAGAATGTCTGAAACCACAAAATCAAGTAATTGCCATCAAAGGAAGTTATTTAGAGATATTGAGCAAGTACCAGGAACAACCAATCTAATGAGAAGTATTTGCCTCAGAAGAGTGGGAAGTTGGTGCTGGAGGGCTGGAAGATGGCTGTGTTTCAGAATAAGCCTTCTAGATCTGATTGCCTCCTTAAACTCTGTGCATATATAACTTTAATAAAAATAAAAAACTAAAATAGAAAGAAAGTATGATACAAATTATCCACTTAGATTTACTGTATAAAGAAATAACACTTTGCTCTAGGTCTAAGGTGTCAAGTCTGGATGCATAGTGAAATATTTTATCTCTTTATAAACAGAACTAGAGGCCCAGTGCACAGAATTCATGCACGGGGGCAAGGGGTGTCCCACATCCCAGCCTGCACCCTCTCCAATCTGGGACCCCTTGAGGGATGTCTGACTGCCTGTTTAGGCCCAATCCCACAGCCCAGGCCTGCTCCCTCTCACAATCCAGGACTGCTGGCTCCCAACTGCTCGCATGCCTGCCTGCCTGATTGCCCCTAACCGCTTCTGCCTGCCAGCCTGATCACTCCCTAACCAGTCCCCTGCCAACCTGATCGACACTTTACAGCTCCCCTGCCGGCCCGATTGCCTCCCCCCAACTGCCCTCCCCTGCAGGCATGGTCCCCCCCAACTGACCTCCCCTGCAGGCCTGGTCCCCTCCAACTGCCCTCCCCTGCCAGCCATCTTGTGGTGGCCATCTTGTCTCTACATGGGGGTGGCCATCTTTGACCACATGGGGGCAGCCATCTTGTGTGTTGGAGTGATGGTCAATTTGCATATTACCTCTTTATAATATAGAATAGCTTTCAATGTCATCAAATATCAGTTGCAGATTCAGAACCCACACTTAGCAATACTAATTATTTTTTCTATAGATCCAATAAACTAGAGGACAAGTAAGAAAGAGTAAAACCAGAGAGGAATTTCTTTACACATTCTAGAGCAGCAATTTTCAACCTTTTTCATCTCATGGCACACATAAAATAATTAGTAAAATTCTGAGGCACACCAAAAAATACATTATACGTTTTGCCTATATGTAAACAAATAGGTTTAATTTTGATTCATTCACACTGGATGGCTATTATTGTGTTGATTGTAGCCATTTTTTAAATTTGACAATGTAAGAGAAAAAAGGTCAGTGTGTCCCTGATTAAATAGTCAGGTATTTCATGTTTTAAAAATTCTTGAAAATCATTGCTCTATGTTGGCCCACATATGGAAAAGTTGTGGGTTTGATTCTTGGTCAAGGGCATGTTCTTGGGTTGTAGGTTCATTCCCTGTGTATGGGAGGCAACTAATTAATGTGTCTCTCTCACATCAATGTTTCTCTCTCTCCCCCTCCCTCCCTTCCACTGTCTCTAAAAATCAATGGAAAAAATACTCTCGGGTGAAGATTAACAAAAAAACAAAACAAAACAAACAAGCAAACAAAAATCACTGCTCTAGAGAGAATTAAATCATTCGTTTTTTTAATTTAAATTCTTTATTGTTTCAAGTATTACATAAGTCTCCTTTTCCCCCCATTGACCTCTCCCTGGCCAACACCACCACCCAGCACATGTCCTCACCCCACCCCCCTCTTGTCTGTGTCCATTGGTTATGTTCATATGCATGCATACAAGTCCTTTGGTTAAAGCATTGTTGATGATTCTGTGATCTCTATAGTAAGGGCTATGACCATGACCTCATATCCATTTCCACCTTACCTTTCTGTGACCAGCATTCACCACAGTGAAAAATATTTCTTTCCTATGTTTTTTAAATTTCTGATTATGGACCTTTCTTTTCTGCATAAAAAGACCCTTTAACATTTCTTGTAAGGCTGGCTTAGTGATTGTGCACTCCTTATATTTTTGCTTATTTTGGAAAATCTTTCTCTCTCCTCAAATCTGAGTTTAACCTTGCTGGATATAGTATCTTAAGTTGTAAATTCCTTTCTTTCAACCCTTTAACTATTTCCTGCCATTCCCTTCGTTCTGTGAAGTTGCTTCTGAGAAATCAACTGAGAGCCTTATAGAGTCTCCCTTATATGTGACTTGTTGTTTCATTCTTGCTGCCTTTAGGATGTCTCTTCATCTTTAATTTTTGCTATTTTAATTATGATATGTCTTGGTGTGGGTCTCTTTGGGTTAATCTTGTTTGGAACTCTCTGTGTTTCCTGAAATGAACTTGGATGCTTGTTTCCTTCCCAGATTAGGTAAGTTTTCAGCCATTATTTCTTCAAATATTCTTTCTGTCCCTCTCTCTCTCTTCTTCTGGGATTCTTATAATCTGAGTTTATAGGAATGCCAGGGCACTTGATGTTGAGATCTCTTATACTATCCTCATTTTAAAAAATTAGTTTTTCATTTTGCTCTTGTGATTCAGTGATTTTCATTCTTCTGTCTTCCAGGTCTCCAATTCGTTCTTCTGCATTAACTAAACTGCTGTCTATTTCCTTCTAATGTATTCTTCATTTCAGTTATTGTATTCTTCATCTCTGATTGGTTCTTTATTACACTATCTATCTCTTTAGTAAAGTAATTTCTGAGTTCCTCTATTCTACTCTCAAGTTTGTTGAATATTCTTATGGCTGTGTTTTTTTTTTTTCAAATCTTTATTAGGAAAATTACTTATTTTCCATTTCATTAGGGTTTTTCTCCAGAGGTTTTTTCTTATTCCATCATTTGGGGCATATTATTTTGTTTCCCCATTTTGTTTGACTTTATGTTTGTTCATGTGAGTTAGATAGAATAACTATCTCTCCCAGTCTTGAAAACAGGGTCTCTGTGTACTGCATGTTGGATGGTTTTGGAAGGTTGGTTGTAGTTCAAGTGGGTGCTTGCAGTGCCTGGTCTGAAGAAGTGAGTTCTGGGTAGGCATCCTGGTATGCTTCCATTTCCTTGCCCTTCTGATCCAGTAGGGCAGCCTCGTATATGCACATAGCTGCACTTTGCTTAGTTCTGTGCCCTCTCTGAGTGGTGCAGACCCACCTGCACATAGCAGCACCCCATTTACTCCACAAAGGCAGCCTTGCATGCATCCCCTGTTGCTTTAATTGTCTACAACCAGAAAACATATCTGATACTTTTTTTAAATAAGGGGATTTAGAAGGGTTATATTATTCTATCCTACAGCAACCTAATAAGGTGGGCACTGCCTCCCTCATTGGCCAGCAATAAGGGTTTGGCTAAGTTGAGGGAGTTGACTAAGATCCTGCAACTAATAGTGGGGAGGGGCTGGGATCTGAATTCAGGAAGTTTGAGTCTCAAGCCCCTGTTCACATATATTATGGTACAGTGCTCACTGAGGACAAGGATGAAAAGCAGACAACCATTTGTAAGGGCTTCTTAGAGATTTTCTTTTCTCCATGACTCCAAGCTATAAGGCAGCTGTGTTGGAGACAGAAGCCAAAGGAGGAAAGAGTTGAAGATGACAGACAAAAAAAGCAGTGACCACAGCTTCATTTAAAAAATATACTGCTTTAAGAAAATTTAGGGCAAGCAACCAAAGCAGAATAGTTGCCATAGGACCATAGATACAGATATGATTTTGGTATGGACATATTCTAAGAGAGAGAGAGAGTCAGTTAAGTGAATCTGAAATTACTCTGTTTAGCTAAATTAGTTAAAAAAGAACACCAACACAACACCAATGTAGCTCACTGTTTGGTGGTTGAATGTTTTTTTCCACAAACATGCTTGAGGGCTAAGTGGCTCCCTTTGCTTCTCAGTGAAGGATCTTTTATCTCAAGAAGGAGAGTAGCAACCCTATGACGTAGACCCTGAACATACTTATTGGCAGAGTGGAGCATGTTAGCACCTCTGCATCAACATGGAGGCTCTTTGGCAACTGTTGGTAGGTGTCCCCCAACCCAGAGCTGGGGAGACATTGATGAGAAGAACACGGTGCTTCCTCAGCACTTTGCAAAATGGCTGCAAGGAAGAAAGACAAGCCATTCTGGTGAAAAGACCAGCACAGGGGTCCTGGGAGAAAACCAACAGTGAGTAAGTCTGCCCTTGGCCTCATTAATCAATAATACAGATGGTGCGGATTACAAAGGGCCATCTGCTGGCATACTCCTCCATAAATTAAAGCCAGAGGCTCGATTTTCCTTCGCTAGCACTAGGAATCCCTCCCAGCTGGGATTTCATCTCCATATTTCTTTTCTATTTCTGGAGTGCATTTCACACTTTTTTTTCTATTAAATGTGAAGCTTCAGTTTCCTTCGTATAATTTCATTTAGTTTCAGTGTGGCATAACGCAAAAAACAAAGAAAACAAACAAAAAGACGCACAAAACAACCCAACAAGAAAACAAAGAGACAAACAAAAAAAAACCTGCACACTTCCCAAACAGAGGAAAACATTCTCCTTTATTCTAATGTTGAGTGATAATATTTTAGATTTCTGACTCCTTCTAAGAGGCTGAAATTAATTGTTTATGATAAAATTATATATTTTCTGTATATGGCTATGTACTGCAAACCTACATATAGCTATTTATCCTATATAATAAAAGCCTAATATGCAAATTACTGACCGGCAGAACAACCAGTTGCTATGATGCACACTGACCACCAGGGGGCAGACAATCAATGCAGGGGCTGACCCCTGCCTGCAGGCCCCAGGCCAGCCAAGGCGGTGGGTGGGGCCAGCCCCCAATCACCCTGCAGGTGGGAGGCAACTGGTGGCAGCAGGGGGTGGGGGACTGGTGGGGCCGGTGAGCAGGCAGTGCCAGGCCAGCCAAGGCAGGTGCCAGCAGACCCCCTATCCCATCACCCCACCGGTCACTCCACAGATCAACCCTGATCGCTGGCCTGGCCTAAGGACCCTACCCATGCACAAATTTTGTGCACCGGGCCTCTAGTATATGATAATATACAAAAATAGTATGTAGGGTGGGACAAAAGTGGGTTACTGTTGTTAATATGAGAAATAATACAATAATTAATAAATAATAATATAAGAATAAACTCTGTGTTTCCCATACTCATAACTGCAACCTACTTTTGCCAAACCCCATATATGGAGATTTATAGTGTACATATAACACAATATAATATATTTGATCATTTTTCTTGGTGCAGAATGGAATTTGACATTGCAGGCATTTAAAAAAGCACAAATATCCTGAAAATTGTAAGCAGTTTGTATTTTCTAAAAAACTACTGAAGCAGTCAGAACACTTTAATAGTTACATGACAAAAAAACGTAAACTGCTATAGTCTAAGAGAAATGTTATTTAACACAGATTTCATGGAAAAGGGATTTGAAAAAATCATGAGTTTCTTTCCAAGCTTTTGAGCTGACACAATTTCCATAGCCAATTCTCATCACAGAGAAGAAAACCACACCATGTGTAGCAAGGAGGGGGCTCTGGGATGCCCCCCACAGAACCTGAGTCACAGTGGCCCTAGGGTTCAGAACAGGTAGGGTCTGACTTGCATTTCCCTCTGATGGGGAAGTCTTGGCACTACCATCTGCTCTTTATTCAAGTACACCTTTTAAATACTCCAATCCTGGGGAAATTCTCTAAAATACAAATGGCTCCTGCTTTCTAGACGTTTACTGTCAGAAATGCAGAGTAATAGGCCACGTAAAAAGACCACCACATGCTTTTGCAAAACATGATGAACTTCTGCTTATTAATCTTCACAAACATGCAAATGAGTTCATGTCTGTAATTTTATTTTTCGAAGAAATCTCATTTTGAGTCTAGTTTTATGTGAAGATAACAAGTGACAAGTGACCAAGCTGATGCTGGAGAAATATTTAAATAAAGCTGAGGCCCTGGCGGGACAGTGCAGACCTAAGGACGTCGATCTCTTGAATGCTCTGCATTGATCGTGCAGAACCACCACCACAGACGCTCATAATGGCCCGGAGGGCCCGGGACTCAGAAGTGCCTTCTCCATCATCCAAAACATTATGTGCTGTCGTTTTCATGCTAAATGTAAATCATCGCCTGCTAGGTCTTCACAATTCGGTAGCTCAGAGTGTCCTCGTACATGTCACAGGGGGTCAGCTCTGCCTTAGGGAAGAAACGCTGTACTGTGGCCTGCCATGCTCCTGGGGACTCCGCCACTCACTCAGGGAGGAAAGTCTACTTTCACTGGCAGGCATTGTTGCGCCAGCACCCAGCAACCAGCACCCAGCACCCAGCACTGCATTGAGCAGCACTAGGTACCCACACTGGGTACAAGCCTGCTGAGTAAATGTAAGATATTTAGGGTAATTTCAAGTAACCAGATATGTTAGCTTGGACTCCTCTAGAAACTGAGCCTAAGGCACATGGCTTATTTGGGAGGTCATTCTAGGAAACATTGTTAGGGGGTGGGGGAAGTGAGGCAGGAACAATAAGCAAGTTACAGCAGGGTAACTGGGGTGCAATCTTGGTGGGGAGCTCTGGGAGATCATGTAGAACATGCAGCTCTCCTTGTCTCACCCAACTGGAGGGGAAGCTGGGGTATTTTTTAAAATATATTTCATTGGTTTCAGAGAGGAAGCAGGGTGGGGAGGGGTGGGGGGAGATAGGAATATCAATGATGAGAGAGAATCATTGATTGGCTGCCTCCTGCATGCCCCCCTACTGGGGATTGAGCCTGCAACCCAGGTATGTGTCCTTGACCAGAATCGAACCTGGGGCCCTTCACTCCACAGGCTGACGCTCTGTCCACTGAGCTAAACCGGCTGGGGCGGAGCTGGGGTATTTATCCACCCATTCGCACTCATTGGTTGAGGGTGCAACCCCGAGTTTAAATTCTTTAGCACTTGCTGTCCTAGGGGTAGTGACTAATGAGAACCCTCAGGCAGAGAAATGCAGGTTCTGGCAATTGAAGGTCAGGCCAGTTGGAACTGAAATGGTAAGGGTGAGTGGTCACAGGTGGGGCACAGGCAGTGTCTGTTCTACCCCCAAACATGGATTTACACAGTAATCCAATAATCAGATAATCACTCTTCCCCTCCCACCCCCACCCCACCCCCCATTCTCCACCTCTCACCTCAAGTTTTGTAAGCTTAAAAATGCAACCCAATGCTCTCTACATAAAGGTTGAAAGCAGAACATACACACTGAGGCTGTTTTAAGTGCAGCATAGTGTCCCCCTTGGACCAGGGGCAGAGTGTGAAAGGGTAGAAGGGTGCCTGGAGGCTAGGACATTTCTGTTTGTTGGTTAGGGTCCCAGTCTGGGTGTGCTCAGCTGTGAAAACTCATTGAGCTGTACTTACGATATGTGCCCTTTTCTGAGTGTATGTAGTCCTTCAAGAAAAATGTTATTTAAACAAAACAGAAATGCAATTACAATGCTGGTTGTTAATGTTATTATTACATATTAATTTTAATAGTACCTTAACTACTCTTTCACGACTTGGAGTTGACTTATTCGTAAAGTTGCCAGATAAAATACAAGACACCCAGTTAAATTTCAGGGGAACAATCAGTGATTTTAAAATATAAGTATAATCTCAGATATCACCTGGGAAAGATACTTGTTGCTTCTCTGAAATGGAAATGTAACTGGGTGCCCTGTATTTTCATTTGGTAACCCTACTTATTTGATTTTGTGGGATTGGTCAAGAAAATGATTTTGCCTTTCTTTGGATATGCACAAGAGAGGAAGTTTAGTGATTCTGGAATAAATACTCTTACTACAAAGGAAAAGCTGGATCTTTTCTATGTTGCCTACTGATCTCATGCTGGATCCTGCCTGCTGTTTTATTCTGGTTGTTTTGGGCTGCTCAGAGTTTTTTCCCTTTGTTTCTTGTTAATTGCAACAACTGCCAACATCTACATTGTATTTTTGTGGGAGCGGGTGTTGTCCCACAACATCAAGACTCTTAGAGGCTTCTCTTGGAAAAGTCTGAAGACCTGGCAGCCTGGGGGTGTTATGTCACCTGGAGCTGTCAGCGGTGCCCTGTGTAGGGAGGACATGCATTCCTCAGCTTGCCACACTCCTACACCCTATTACTCCCACTTCCAAAGGCCAGAGTCTGCTTACTTTCTGCTATTGCTATTGTTTTCCTTAGACCTGACCACTTCCCTCATTTATCCGGTAGACCCAGGTCTGCAGGACTATGCATTTGTGGTCCCTGTGTAAAAGAACAACTTTAATCAGTGTTGACAATGCTGAGCACACCAGCTGCCATTTCTTCACAGTCCCACATTGTGCTTGGGGTTTTTATTTATTTATTTATTTTTATTTTTAAAATATATTTTATTGATTTTTTTACAGAGAGGAAGGAAGAGGGATAGAGAGCTAGAAACATCGATCAGCTGCCTCCTGCACACCCCCTACTGGGGATGTGCCCGCAACCAAGGTACATGCCCTTGACCGGAATCGAACCTGGGACCCTTCCGTCTGCAGGCCAACCCTCTATCCACTGAGCCAAACCGGTTTCAGCTGTCCTCGGGGTTTTTAAACATTTTGTGCTATGTGCCCCTTTATACTCTATGAAACTGTAATAAAAGGCATACGATCAATAAAATAATTATACAGAAACCAGTTTATTGAAATCCAGTTATCAAAACTTTGAGAAATGAAGATATAGTAAATATATGTGTTTCTCTATGACTAAGAGCCAGGAAAATTCCTTATTATAAGAGTTAATCATTTCAACATAGTGATGAATGGAGAGAGAGCCGAAGTTTCTGTAATCACTAATATAGTACAAAAGTACCTCACATTTTTATTGGAGACAAAGGCCTAGGTATGCCAATGTCACTCTGATTTGTTGCCTCATGAATAATGAAATGAAATGTTAAATGTCAGTGGTTAGTAAAAATAAAGATGTATTTTTTTTTTCTCATCCAAGTTCACAGACTCCCTAATCTAGTTTTTGGAAATGGAAGCCCTGAGGCTCTCATCCTTAGTTCCTGGCTTTGAGTCATTTAATTAATTGTCCCTCCATCAGAAAGGGGACGGGAGGGAAAGTGGCTCTCAGTCCGTCTGGCTATGGTGATAGAAACTCGAATGGAGAAGGTTGAAATTAAAGGCAAAAACATGGTTTGGGGCTATCTTTTAGATTTCAACCATGTGGACTTTCTGTTTTGTCCATTATCATGGAGAGAAACTCAGCTATATTTATGCAGTTTTCCAGGAAGAACTGAAGTGGCTCACGACATCCTTTCCTATCTCAGCTTGATAAGTGCAGAATGCGAGCCATTCCTCTAAGGGCTAGAGAGCTGCTTTGCACGGCTCACTGTTTACTTTGTGGTCCAGGACAGCTTGGTACAGATGCAACTTTCAGACCCCACTCTCAACCCGCTGGATCAGAACCTGCATCTTAACAAGACCCTGGGTGCATGTTGCAGTGCGAGAAGTGCTGGCTTAGAGGACAAAAGTCCCCAGTTTGAGTTGCTCTTGTGAAATAAATACACACACACACACACACACACACACACACACACACACACACATATTAGTAAAAGGCTAAGAGACCATCTGACCATCCGACCGGCTAGTAGGTATGACACGCACTGACCATCAGGGGGCAGACGCTCAACGCAAGAGCTGCTGAGCTGCAGTGACTTGACAGCAGCAGTTCTCGGGTGATGCACCTCGGAACCAGAGAGAAGGGAGCCCTTGCGGGGCCACGCGAATCCACCTTCAGCCGTGGGTTATGTTGAGAAAGGGTGAAGAGTGATATTAAAATATTTCTTCTAATTAATTTCCTTTCAAAGAGCACGAATCTGTGTACTAGGCCACCAGTCCTATATAATAAAAGGGTAATATGCAAATAGACCGAACGGCAGAACAACTGAACAACCAATCAAAGTGTAATTCTATCTAATAAAAGAGTAATATGCAAATTGACCATACATCCACTATACCCTCTAGCCATGCACACTAGCCAATCAGGAGCAAGTATGCAAATTAACCCAACAAAGAAGGCTGTGGCCACGGAGTGAACAGGAGGCTTGGGTTTCCCCGGCAATGGAAGAAGCCAAGTGTCCTGCACACCCTGGCTGGCCCTGAACTCTGTTCAAGTCTACAAAGTTTCAATTATAGAAGATAAATAAATCCCAACAAAAATGGCTGCGGCCGCAGAGCGAACAGGAGGCTTGGGTTTCCCCGGCAATGGAGGAAGCCAAGCTTCCTGCACACCCTGGCTAGCCCAGACCTCTGCTCAAGGCTACAAAGTTTCAATTATAGAAGATAAATAAATCCCAGATACCAGGGCCTCCACTTGGGTCGCCGAGGGGCATGGCCAGCCTGCAAACCACCACAGGCCCCTCGCCCAGGCTGCCCCATGCCCCAAAGGAACCCCCACCCTGATTTAGGACACCCTTCAGGGCAAACCAGCCGGGCCCCACCCATGCACCAGGCCACTATCCTATCTAATAAAAGAGTAATATGCAAATTGACCATCACTCCAACACACAAGATGGCTGCCCCATGTGGTCAAAAATGGATGCCCCCATGTGGACACAAATGGCTGCCACAAGATGGCCAGCAGGGGAGGGCAGTAGGGAGGGACCAGGCCGGCAGAGGAGGGAAGTTGGGGGTGATTGGGCCTGCAGGGAAGGGCAGTTGGGGGGGACCCAGGCCTGCAGGGGAGAGCAGTTAGGGGGACAAGGCCTGCAGGTGAGGGCAGTTAGGGGTGACCAGGCCTGCAGGGGAGGGCAGTTAGGGGTGACCAGGCTGGCAGGGCAGGGCAGTTAGGGGCAATCAGGGTGGCAGGGGAGTGGTTAGGGGTGATTAGGCTGGCAGGTAGAAGAGGTTAGGGGCAATGAGGAAGGCAGGCAGGCGAGCAGTTGGGAGCCAGAAGTCCTGGATTGTGAGAGGGATGTCTGACTGCCCGTTTAGTCATCCCTGACTGCCTACTGGGATCGGGCCTAAACGGCAGTCAGACATCCCTCGAGAGGTCCCAGATTGGAGAGGGTGCAGGCTGGGCTGAGGGACAAACCACCGCCCCCCCATGCATGAATTTTGTGCCCCGGGCCTCTAGTATGCTAATGATATGCTAAGGCTTCTCAACCACTCGCCATGACATGCCCTGACCACCAGGGGGCAGACAGTCAACTGGTCAACCAGTCGCTATGACATGCACTGATCACCAGGGAGCGGACAGTTGACCAATCAACCAGTTGCTATAACATGCACTGACCACCAGGGGCCAGATACTCCAACTGGTAGGTTAGCTTGCTGCTGGGGTTCAGCCAATTGGGACTGAGTAAGATGGGCCAGATATGCCCTGGAGCCCTTCTGCAGTCTCTCTCCAGCCTGATCATGCACCAATGGGGTACCTCAGCCTGGCCTGTGCCCTCTTGCAATCTGGGACCCTTCGGGGGATGTCAGAGAGCCAGTTTCAGCCCAATCCCACAGGCCACTCCCCTTGGGAGGGTGCCAGAGGCATGGCTCTTGGCTGGCGAGCGCTGCTGTGGCAGCGCAAGCCTCTCTGAATCCATCAGGACTGATGGGGCACGAGCCTGTGGCAGGCACAGTGGGGTCGGGATGTGCGGGAGCCGCAGGTAGGAACTGCAGGCAGTGTTGGACTGCGGGTTTTGGCCTGATCCCTACAGGCCACCCAGAGGGATCCCACCCATGCACGAATTCATGCACTGGGCCTCTAGTTGAAATATAAAGAGAAAGAGACTGGTGAGGTGGCCTGTGGCAGTGGGCAGTGATCTGCACCTGATGTGGGGGGACGTGGGCAGCCAGTTAGGATCTTTGCAACTGAGTGTGTTGGAGCTGCAGGTGCCAGTTAGAAGCAATGTGTGTATGAGAGTTCCTACTTCCAATTCTAGCACCAACCCTGCTTAAGCTGCTGGGGAAACCATCCCTTTGTACAATGTATAGCAGCCTGCCAGAAAATTCCTGCTCCCTTCCAAGTTCTCTACTCCAGTATAAAGAAATGCAAGTCAGAGGGTGCTATATTTATTTTTAAATTTATGCCATTTCAGATTAATATTGAGACAAATGTTGGAAGCAAATATTTCCTCATTTACCAGGTGTACCAGTTAATAATAGACTTTTTTCAATAGATGGAGTTACACATATGTTTATATATATGCAATATGATATGTATGCTATTTTGTTGTATCGACAGCAAGCTTCAAAACTTCATACGTCAAATTTGCTGAATGTGTTAACATCATAGATATTTTTATGCTTAAAAATGTCGAATTTCATGCCAAACAAAAGAGCATTTGTGGGAAGTTTTAATTCATTACTTTATTTTGAAGAAAAGTGCTGCTGAAAGTGAACATATATTTACGGAAGCTATGGTGAACACGCTCCATCTCAAGATACTTGTGAGTGCTGGTTTAAATGCTTTAAAAGTGATGATTTCGATGTGAAAGACAAAGAATGTTCAGGTTAACCGAAAAAGTTTAAAGACCAACAATTACAAGCATTATTGGATGAAGAAACTAAAAAACAACTTGCAGAAAGATTAAATGTTGCTCAGCAAACAATTTCTGATTGTTTCCAAGCAATGGGAAAGATTTTAAAGGAAGGAAAATGGGTGCCACATCAACTGAATGAAAGACAAATGGAAAACCGAAAAGTCATCAGTAAAATGTTGCTTCAACAGCAAGAAAGAAAGTCTTTTTTTTTTTTTTTGCATCAAATTGTGACTGGCGATAAAAAGTGGATTTATTTTGAGAATCCCAAATGCACAAAATCATGGGTTGATCCAGGTCAACCATCAACATTGACTGCAAGGCCAAATTGCTTCAGAAAGAAGACAATGCTCTGCGTTTGGTGGGATCAGGAAGGTGTGGTGTATTATGAGTTTCTAAAACCAGGTGAAACCGTTAATATTGATCACTACCGACAACAAATAATCAATTTGAACCATGCTTTGATCGTAAAGCGAGCAGATGGGCCAGAAGACACAGCAAAGTAATTTTGTTTCATGATAACGCATCATCACACACTTCATAACCAATTAAAGACACATTAAAAGATCTTGCCTGGGAAGTATTAACCCACCAGCCGTATTCACCAGACCTTGCTCCTTCAGATTACCCCTTGTTCTGATCGACGACACACGCACTTTCTGAGCTGCACTTCAAAACGTACGAAGAAGTGGAAAATTGGGTCTCTGAATGGTTTGCCTCAAAACAACAAAATTTCTATTCTGACGGTATCCTCAAATTACCTGAATGATGGGAGAAATGTGCAGCTAGCAATGGACATTACTTTGAATAAAGCACTTTTGATGTTTCTCTTGAAATTATCCTGATTTCTTTGATTACAAAATTCCTGGTAATTGACCAGAAAACCTAAAAGGACAGTCTCAAGCTGGAGGGATCATTTCAGTGTCCACCATTACAGGGTCTCCAAAATGCTGTGTGGCTTCTCTGCGTTTGAAGAGTTGCCATATCATGTGAGTTCAGAAATTGGATGTGAGCTTAAGCTTCTGCAAGTATGACCCTGTAAACTTATACTCATTATTACATTGGAATTTGGTGTCTATCATATTACTAGGTGCAGAAACTGATGGTTTCTATGTTGTCAGAAAACCAGCAATGGAGAGCTGGGCACCGATGCGCCATTTCCCTCTAGTCTCTCTGTCAAGTAAAATGTTGAAAATACAGGGGAGAGGAAAACAGGGGAGCCAGCTGTTGGTCAGTCCACAGACTTGGATGTAAATTTAGAAGTGTCTGTTTCATACTTGGAAGGATCCACGTTTCTCTGGCTTTATCAAGTTAGAGGAAATGAAACCTGGATCGTGCATCTTTAAAATTAAGATTTCTCCCTACTGTTTGACTAAAAAAATAAAAAAATAAAAAAAGCGATTTTGCAATATCAGGAGCTAATGTGACTTACAACAGAGTGTGTGTTCAAAGGAAAAGTGGGAGGCCACCACCGAGGGAGGTTGGAAGAAATGCACCAGCCTGCTCAGGGTGGATGCAGAGTCACACTGTGCTCTCAGGCATGTGCAGTGCTACTGAAAACACTGGTTGCTATGTCTGTGTGGCTCATCTGGCCCCAGTTATTCTGTCGCGCAATCTATTTTAGGTAACTTCTGTGACTCAGGTTGGGGCAGCAGGTGATGTGCATGAATCAATTCTGCAGCCAGGGCAAACAGCACAACAAAAACCCTTTCCCCAAAGAGCTAATTAGTTTGAGCCAAAAGCATGGAGAGAGCTTATCTCCCAGGTAGTTACGTTAATTTTTCATTTTGTAAATGACCATGTAAGTGGAGAGTAGTTAGTGCCTCAGCAGTTCAGGGGATCAGAAATGTCATCGAAGTGCAGGGGTCAGTGAGGCACCGGGGACATGTGCTTTCACTGCGCAGGGGAAGCTGAGTCAAGGGTGGCTCTGGGGTCTGCGGCCTGGGCCTGCGTGTGGGGCCCCACCCCTCCACCTGCAGAGCTTCACCCCAGCTGCCCCCTTAATGTGCTGTGAGATCAGGAGCATGGCCTATGGTCTTCCACATTTCAGTTTTCCACCAGGAATTAAAATATTCCCTGTCCTCCCCACCTCCCCACCAAACCCTTAGCAGTGTGTAAGGACCCAGGCAGAAATGTCTCAGAAGCCCCTATGATTTGGGGGTGAGAGGGATGTTGTGCCTTCCCTTGGAGCTCCCCCACTCATTCCTATGAAGGAAAAAGCCTCTCTGAATGATTTGGGGCCTCTAGGGACCTGGTAATAAGCTGTTTCCCAGGAGGTCATGGCCTGTGATGGAGCCCCTCCCTAAACCAGCCAACATCTTAAAGTTGGTTCTTATGTGCCAGACTCGGTGCCAAGCACTTCACATTTTCCTTACAATCTTTTACTATTCCCATTTTACAGACGAGTCAACTAAGGCTTCATGAGGTTCCCAGTTTGAAAATGATCAACCTTGACTGCCCACTGGAATCACCTGGAAGCTTCATAAGACACTCATGCCTGAGTCCTCTCCCAGATACCCCCTCTTAAGATGCCGAGTTAGCTGAGCTGGGCTGTGGCTTGGCCATTGGGATTTTTCAAAGCTTCCCAGGTACTTCTACCATCCAGCAGGGATTGAAAACACTGCCCCATCTGCTACGACCTGTTGGACTGAGGGATCCAGGTAGTCAGAAACGAGAAACTACCTGGCACTCTCTAGCCACATGCACCATGGAAGGAAACCCCATCTCTGTGTCTGAAATTCTGAGAAATAACAACACGTTTTATATATTCCTTAGGAACATTTCAGGGTCCATACAGCAACGGTGTTGCCATCCATTACTCTGCTTATAAAGTAGATCTGTTTTAATATATCTCTTGGATTTTAAATTTATTTTGAGAGCCACATTGGTATAAAACAAGAAGTGTGGAATTGCTGGATTTAGCTTAATTGCTGGAAAGACTCAAAGGCTGCGGGCTGACATCGCCAAAAGGGTTGTTCTCTCACATGAATCAGCTGGGATCTCCGCTGGGGATTCTGGCCAAGGGTCCCATGGCCTCTCCCTGTGGTCGGTGCTTCCTCAGGGGAAAGCAGCCTCACCTCAGGGCAGGTAGACAACTTCAGTGGGGGTCAGGGCTCCAAGTGCCAGTGTCCCAGGGAACAGGCAGAAGCTGTATAGCCTTTTATGCTCTGGCCAGAGAAGTCATACAGCATCCCTTTACTAAGTCACAATACTGATAAAATCTAACTGTTGTCTGGAGATTTTCAGTTGGATAGGAGTATTGGTGGGAACATTTTAATGTTTCCCTACAAATAAAAAAAGACAAAACCTTAAAATAATAAAATGTTTAAATAATATTGCCTCAGGGTGCATCTGGTTGCATAAGTTATGCACCTTTATACAAGTTACCTCCAATGTTGGGAGACACCAGGGTCCTACATTGAGTTTTCATAAATATCTTCCTATTTCTATCTGATTTTAAATTGAAAGTCCACTGAAAGTTGTAGATTTATGTAACAAACTTTAAAACATAAAATTGATGATAATGGTTTTAAAAAAAAGTCAATCAGTACAACTGAGTATGAATGAAAGTAAGTCTCCTGTGCCCCTTGCCTCCCTTCCACCCCAGGCTGACTCAGCAGAGGGAAGCATGAACGTTTCTGCTCTTAGTTATTTTCGGTGCCACAGACTAACACTGCATAATTTGCCTTGACCTCATGTCATGGTCTCTGTCATGAAGACCGGTGAGGAAATGACGCACTCCTGCAAGCATTACTACAGCAGGATGGCAGAATGGTGAGAGGACCCCAGCCAGAATCCCTGAGCTCCAATCCCAGGTCCAACATTACTAGCCATATGGCCTTGGACAAGTGATCATTCCCACATCTGTGCCTCAGTTTCTTCACCTTTAAAGTGGGGATAATAATAGAACCCCCCTCAAGGGTTATTATGAGGCTCAAATGCATCAGTATATGTCAAGAGGTTTTGAACTCTGCCTTGGCACATGATAAAGTCTATCTATCTGTATAATAAGTGAGGGGTACATAGATTGCTTCTCTTCTCCCTTCCCCTCCTTCTCTCCTGGATGTTGGAGTTAGTTCTTCTAGGGGGTATCACAGCAATTTTCCACCGGTGTGCCACAAGAATTTTTAAAACAGGCAATATCTGACTATTTAGTCAGAGGCAATGACCTCTTTTCCCTAGACTGTCAAATAAAAAAATGACAACAGCCCTGGCTGGTGTTTCTAAATGGTGAGAGCATTGGCCCATGCACTGAAGGGTCATGGGTTCGATTCCTAGTCAAAAGCACATACCTGGATTGCAGGTTCGATCCCCAGCCCTGATAGGGACGTGAGGGGGAGGCACCTAATGGATGAGAAACATCAATGTTTCTCTTTCCCCCTCCCTACCTCCCTTCCACTCTCTAAAAAAATCGGTGGAAAAATATCCTCGGGTGAGGATTAAGAACAACAACAAAATGACAAGAGCCAACACAACAATAGCTGTTCATCAAAATTATACCTTTTGTTTTTTTTGTCAGATGGGCAAAATATATATATATTTTGGTATTCTGCAGGATTTTAGTAATTAGTTTATGTGGTCCATGAGATGAGAAAGGTTGAAAATAGCTCAGTTATCTTAATGAATTTATCCTATTAAGAAAATGAAATTGCACATATTAAAACATTAAATAGTACTTGAGTCTACCATAATGAGAAACAACAGATCCTGCCTCATCCCTCCTACTTCCCCGCATTATACACTTTTAATTATCATTTTTGGTTCTTTTAGGTCTTATTTCTAAAATGCCGACCAAAGGGATCATAACTCTTTCTAGATTTATCCACTTTAGACATCACTTATTGAATCCCTCTATAAAAAATGAACATGTAGCTCATTCATATTATTCTCTACATTTTCTTTCATTCCTAATATTTGAAAGTTATTAATATTAGGGCTAGTATATCTTTCTTCTACTTTTAAACTTCTGTCAGGTATAACTTGATTTTTATACTGTCAACATTAAAAAATGTACATTCTAGCCTATTACCTCTTTTAGTGGTCTGTTTTATCTAGAGATTGAGTCTAAATGTGAAAAAAGCATGCAATAAATTGCATTTATATTACTACTATTAGTAATATAATATTGCTCACTGGAGAGCCAAATAATGTGCTAGAAATATAATCTTTTATTGGTTTAATGTCATGACCAACTTGTCATTCAAAATATAATATTCTTATGTCAAGATAAAATGAGTCTATTATCTCAAACATCATCCTTTGAAAAAATTATTTCACATTTTAGTTTGCTTTACATGTTCACAATACCTTTCTTGTGTAGATTTTGGTCTTGGAATTGGAAACTACATTTCTTTCCTTGTTGGGAGACTCAACATGTACCTTCTTCTCCATAATAACAACATGTGAAGATACTTATATTTTTTAATATGTCTTGCAATTAATTCTATTCTTCTTGGAGACCTTAGAACTCTCTTTCTTTGACAATTTGGATCATTTTCTTTTTAGGGGTGCTTGCTCAGCTGGCTTTTGTGCATTCTTTTTTTTTTTTTTAAATCTTCACCCAAGGATATGTTTATTGATGAGAGAGAGAGGGAGAGAGAGCAACATTGATGTGAGAGGGAACATTAACTGGTTGCTTTCTGCAGGTGCTCTAACCAAGAATCGAACTGGCAACATTTTGGTATACGGACAACTCTCCAAACAAGTGAGCTACATCAGCCAGGGACTGTGATGTCTTTTCACTGGACTTCAGTGTTAATTTTGCCAACTTCTTTTTTTAGGTTTTACCCTCATTTTGCTGGAGTACACTCTTAAGTAGCTTCCTAAAAATAAGTAGGTGAGAGGTAAAATTCTGAAGCTTTTGTTTGCTGGAAAATATTTTTATTTTATCTCCCATTTGATGGTTAGTTTAGCCAACTATAGAATTCTGGGTTCAAATTCATTGTCTTTCCTAACATTCAAAGTATGTTTCTATTGTATTCTAGCATTTAGTATTGACAATTAAAGTCTAAAGTTAGTCCAATTCTATTCCTTTGTTCAAGACTTGTTTTCTTTCTCAAAATTGTAGGGTCTTTAGTTTTATGTATCAAAATTTCATGTAGATGCGTAGACCTATCGATTTATTTTCATCCCCTGTGCCTGCCACTATGTCAGCTCTTTTAATATGTAGACTTATGTTTTCCTTCTGCTCAGAGGAAATATCCTACTATTATATATTTGTTTAATTCCTATTTTCTAATTTTTGCACTCCCTTTTCCAGGAATTCCAGTTAAATTTCATAGGAGAGCCCCCAGACTGATAACCCATCTTTTTTACTTTGTCCATCATATTTTTCATCACCTTTTTTTTCTGCTCTGAATGCTGAATGCTTATGTCTTTCAAGTTTCTATTTTGGTCATCACCTTAATAATTTTAGTGTTTTTTCCAGTTTCTCCCCTCAATGAAATATATTTTATTTAGCATAGTCAGTCCAGACATGCAGCGCAAAAACTTTACAGAGGATAGAAAGTGCATGAATAAAAGCCAGTCTTTACCAAAAGAAAAACAAAACACATTACAGATTCAAAATATTTTGCACTTGAATGCAAAATACTGGACACCTACTGACCAGAGAAAGGAAGAGAAGGAAAGACTGTTTTAAGAAGAGCTCAGTCTCCAGCTTGTACCAGAGAAGTCAGTAGAGGTCAGAGGATGGCATTCTTGCTTGCTTTTTGCATTGTGCTCTCAGATGTACATGCTCTAAGAAGACACCCAGGTCTATTACTCCTACCTCAAGACTTCTCTCAGGTAAAAGATTGTGTCTTCTCTAGCATTTTCCTCTTCCTACAGCCTTAGGATATGTTTGTATAGTGGGGCTGTGGAAATGATAACTTCATCAATATTGTTCTTTTCAGATTGACTTTCCATTTTCTCCAGAGCAAAACTGAGTTTTCATCCTTCTTTCTGAAAAGCTCTATGTTTTCATCAACCTCAGCTACTTCTTGATTTAAACCATCTCTTCCAGTTTCTGAAACTTTTCTTTCAGGTCTTCCTCTGTTAGTTGCAAAGCACTGAGCTCTGCTTGGGTGTGATCCATTTCCTCCTTCATCTGCCATCCATCTCAGTCTGTCACTGACCACTGCGATGAGAGAAGCTTAGGTGGTGTCCTCCCTGCTTGTGCCAGCCCTGCTGGGACCAACAGTAGTCACAGGAGGCTGGGAAGGGTACTGGGAAATTATTGTGGCATCAGTTCTTTTAACACATTGTGGAAGGATCACAAGAATTCTCGCTTCATATTACACAGGGTTTTACAAAGTACCATACTTTAAAAAGATATTAGCTTGTAAGAACATGTAATAAATCACTTCAAAATGCAATGGGTATTTAATTTTAAAGCGTGCCTTTAACATTCATGTTAAAGTTTTTTTTGTACTCGTTCAATAGAAACTTATCTGGCCACTGGGTAAAGCTAGCAATAAAACTACTGGTCCGCAATTTCACATTTTGGAAGTCATATTTAAATGTTTTAAACAATTCCTTGTTTACTGATTCCCCCCACCTTTTAAAAATAGTATCCCTGTTCTTGTTTTATGGCTCCAATCCCTATGAAAGTCTTAAGGAAACTAGTTAAAAAATTTTAAGGAGTTCATTTGTATTACCTGAATTATCTTTGGTTACTTGGCAAAGAGCTGCTCTGTTTATCCATTTTGAGCCTTCCTTTGGGAAAGATCCTCAAACGCCTGGTAGTCTTTGGGAACATGCTGATACTTTTGAACCAGTGGCTGAGTAATATGATGACTAACCTGAGTTTTCTTTGCATGGGTATAGGCCTGCTTCTCCAAATTCCTCTAATGCGAGAGCTGATTGCTGGCTCTGTGAAGGGACACAGGGTGTGTAGATGGGCAAGCTTCACTTTAGGATGTCTGGTCAGTGTGTTGAGCTTCAGCCCTCCAAAAGGCAAAATAAAGAGAGAATGTAACACTTTTGTGTACTTCCTTATAGAGTCCCTCTACAATATTAGACGTTGTACAGTTCCAGGCAAAGAAAGCTCAGACTTTTCCTTTTCTGCCACAAACGTGTAGCAGAAGTTACAAGCCTCCCTAGACAGGTTTTCATTTGCTTTCAGGACCATTTCTCTGGTTCTGTCTCAGAAAAACCACTAGCCAGTTAATGGAAATGGAAATGAACCAAGTGATTACCTTGTTTTCAAAGGTAGGGTGGTTTTCAAACATGGTCACAAATTCTTTGACACTCCCCTCATCAAGAATTGGGGATCTATGTCCCCTCCTCTTGAATCCAGGTGACCAGTAGAGTTTATGACTTTTAAGGCTAGGACATAAGAGGCCATGTGATGTCTTCCTTATCGTTGGGAATACTCATCTTGAGAGCCCCAAGGATGCCATCATGCTCAGGCCATCCTTAGGTGCTCCCTACGACAGTTCCAGCTGAACACAGCTTCACCCCAGTTGGTGGTCACCCCAGTTCAAGTGCTAAAATGTGAGTGAAGAATCTTCCAGGTGATCCCAGGCCCAGCCATTCAATTCTCCTCCATCCAGCCAGAATTTCCGGCGACAATTGCCTGAGTATTTCCTAATATTTATAGGATTTCCTAGACATTGTGAAACAGAGATAAGCTATCCTTGCCATGCTCTGTCCAAATTCCTGGAGCACAGACTCAATGAGCAGAATTAAATGGCGTTTGTTTTTATACCACTGAGTTTGGGAGGCTAGTTACACAGCTAAAGATGCTTGAGGCACACAAAGAGATTCCTTTAATTAATTATCCTAATTACTCCTCCTGGACCATACCTTCTGGTTCTGTGCTTGAAGCTCTAAGAGATCCTCAAGGACTCATGACATCCCTCAAGTGGACTTTAACCCTTTCCCACATGTTCTGAGGATCTAGGCTTTCCCTGCTCTGGATCAATACAATCATATCAGATTTCTGACCTCTAGGAATTTATAAAAATGTATGGACCACTCTTGGCATGCCTTCCTGGTCTCTGGAAAATGATGGACTCATTCCCCCTGGGTGTCACAACTGTTATTTCAACAAGCCTATAGTCAGGGAAGGTAGATGTCCCTCCTGAGAACCAAGCATGTTCAGATGAAGAGATAGATCCTCCATTCAAAAAAAACAGGCACATTTAATAACCATTAATAAATCATAAGTAGGTGCTGTCTATGAGACAACACATGCAAGAATATGAAAAGTGTGGTCAAATGTCTTTTTTTCCCCCTAAATCAACATAGGCTGTGAAATTGATTATATTAATTTTCTTCTAAGTTGGTTGGTGGTTATTTTATTTATTAGTTTGTAAATAAAAATTTTGAAGCTTAATTTATAAGCAATAAAATGCATCTAATTGAAATGCATAGTTCAATAAGGTATAAGTAGATCTGTATGCCCATGTAACCACCACCCCATCAAGATACAGAACATTTCTATCACCCATAAATATGTCCCCATCCCCCTTCTAGTTGATCATGCCATCTATCCTCACCCAGTCAACCACTGATCTGACTTCTATCACCATAGATTAGTTCTCACTGTTCTAGAACTTTATATAAGTGGACTCATACAGTATGTTTACTTTTGCATCGGCTTTTTTCACTCAGCATATTTTTGAGCTTTGTCCATGTTGTGTGTATCAGTAATTTGTTCCTTTTTTTATAACCAAAAGTATTCCTTTTGTCTATCCATTTACCTCTTGATGGATGTTTGGGTTTTGAGGTATTATGATTAAAGCTGCTCTTACCATTCTGGTATAAGTCTTTTGATGGACACTGAATGAATATTGTAGACCCACATCTTGGAAAGCCTTTCATTTCTTCCTTAGTACAAGTAGAGTCCCCTTGGCAGAATTCCTGGTGCCAGCTGGGTGAGTGGGATCCATAAATGAGAGACTTACTTTCTCAGGTTTTCTAAGAGTGGTAGAACTCTGGGTCCCAGGAGTTCGAGGAAATGAGCTAACCAAATCAGCAGTAGTCTGTGAAAATCAGAGCCAGCCTTGCTGCACTGGAAAAAGTGACTAGGGACTGTCTTGCTAATAAGTATTTCAAAGAGATAAGCAGCCTCCCTTTAAATAGCATATAGATACCACTACCATGGAGCAAAAGATTGAAGACACATTGCCTTTGACTGGCAATGTCTTGGTAATTAGGAATGGCCATGCCTATAAAAAGAAGCACTAAGGGAACTCAAAAGGAAATGGAAGGCACAGGAAGCTTTTTTTTTTTTCTTTCCTTTAAAACATGTGAACTACTTTATAGCAGATATAGAAAGGGGTGGGAGGCAGTGTTGGCCAACTTCCTTTAAAAACAATAGCAGCAGCAGGAATATTTTATTGAATATTTATGAGTGCCAGACACCATCCCAATGACTTTTCTCTAGATGTTTTAATTATGTTGATTTTCACACAGCTCTTTAAGATGGGTGGTTGTTATGGGTTGATTTGTGTCTGTCTTTCCCCAAACCACCCCTCCCCCCCCAAAAAAAAATTCATATGCTGTAGAATCTCAGGATATATATTTGGAGATAGGAGTCTTTAAAGAGGTAATTATGTTAAAATGAGGTTACAAAGGTGGACTCTAATGCAATAGCACTGGTGTTTCTATAGGAGAGGTTAGGACACAGACAACACAGAGGGAAGACCATGTAAGGACAGAGGGAGAAGGGGCCATCTACAAGCCAAAGGGAGAGGCCCCAGAAGGAACCAACACCTCTATCTTGGACTTCCAGCCTTCAGAAGTGTGAAAAACTAAATTACTTCCGTTTTAGCCACCCAGTCTGTGGTGCTTTGTTATGGCCTCCTCAGCGGACTGATGCAGTGCTACCTAATGTCGTCTCCATTTTACAGATGTGGAAAACTGAGGGCCATGCTAACTTACTCAGTTTTGTATGCCCAATAATGAAGCCACTGACTGACTCAAAAGCTCATGCTTATAAGCATTATATTAAGAAGCCACTTTTTGGAGCGAGTAATAAAAATAAAATGGATGGTGGGTCCTTATCTTGTAGGAACTTGCCACTCACTGTTGAGACAAACTGCATGACAGGCAAAGTCTACATGGTCCAGCAGTCAAATCCATGCTGCCCAAGGCGCTGCAGGGCCAGGCTGAGCATTTTTACAAAGACCTCCAGGCCTGTGTGACCAGAGCTGCTGAACATGCCAAGCTGTTGCCAGCACCGACCTAACCTACAGTACAACTGCTCTTTGACCCTGGGGGTGGGCCCAGGAGCAACATAAAGAGGCTGTTTAATGGTCTTCTGAAAACACAAACAACAGATTGCTGGTGTGGTTGCTTGAATAACGGACCCCCAGGATGTCCATATCCTAATCCCATAGCCCTGCTGACATGCTAACTTTAGACTTCCAAGCTCCAGAACTGTAAGAAAATCAAGTGGCATTGTTTTAAACCACTAAGTATGTAGTACTTTCTGATAATGGCAATAGGAAATGGATACACCTATGTCCTACTGTGAAACTCTATGTGCCAGGCGCTACTGACCTCTGCCAATCCCATATCTGTCAAGTGTTTGAATCAGAGTATGGTTCCTCAGATAAGAAATGTTCTGCTAAATATACGAATGGGACTACATCAAAATAAAAAGCTGCTGCACAGCAAAAGAAACCATCAACAAAACAAGAAGGCCCACTGCATGAGAGAACATATTTGCCAATGTTATCACCGATAAGGGTTTAATCTCCAACATCTACAGGGAACTCATACAACTTAACAAAAGGAAGATAAACAACCCAATCAAAAAATGGGCAATGGACCTAAATAGATACTTTTCTAAAGAGACATACAGAAGGCCAAGAGACATATGAAAATATGCTCAAAGTCACTAATCATCTGAGAGATGCAAATCAAAACGACAGTGAGGTACCATCTCACACCTGTCAGAATGGCTAACATCAACAAATCAACAAATGACAAGTGCTGGTGAGGATGCGGAGAAAAAGGAACCCTCGTGCACTGCTGGTGGGAATGCAGACTGGTGCAGCCACTGTGGAGAACAGTATGGAGTTTCCTCAAAAAACTAAAAATGGAACTCCCATTTGACCCAATGATCCCACTTCTAGGAATATATCCCAAGAAACTAGAAACACGAATCAGAAAGGATATATGCACCCCTATGTTCATAGCAGCACAATTTAGAATAGCTAAGATTTGGAATCAGCCTAAGTGCACATCAGCAGATGAGTGGATTAAAAAACTGTGGTACAACTACACAATGGAATTCTATGCTGTGGTAAAAAGGAAGGAACTCCTAAGTGAAATAAGCCAGTCGGAGAAAGATAAATATCACATGATCTCACTCATTTGTGGAATATAATGAACAACATAAACTGATGAACAAAAGCAGATCCAGAGACAGAGAAGCATCAATCAGACTATCAAACCTCAGAGGGAAGGCAGGGGAGGGTGCGGGGGAGGGGGAGAGATCAACCAAAGGACTTATATGCATGCATATAAGCATAACCAATAGACACAGACACTAAAGGGATAAGGGCATGAGTTGGGGGGACCTGAGAGAGGGGGTAATGACATATATATAACACCTTGATCAATAAAGAAAATAAAGAAAAGTTCTGTTTTCCTTAGGCCAACTGGGGCCCCAAAGCACTGCTCCTGAGGGGAGTGGGGTACCTTTAATGAATCTGCCACATCCTCCAACTCTTCCAACAATCCTGTGCACGTGTACCTGGTTACTCCCATTTTACAGAGAGGCAAATGGAGGCTTAGTACAGTGGAGAGACTTGCCCAAGGTCCTGCAGCTAAGAGTGGCAGAGTTAGGTCCAGACCCACGCTGCCAGAGTCTGAGCCCACAATGATGTTTTTTTATCATGGCAAAATATACATAACAAGAATTACCATCCTGACCATTTTTAAGTGTACTATTTAGTGGCTTAAGTACATTCACATTGTTGTGCAACCGTCACCACCACCTGTCCTCAGAACATTTTTGTTTTCACAAACTGAAACCTTGTACCCATTAAAGAATAACTCTCCAGTCCAGCCGGTGGGGCTCAGTGGTTGAGCATCAACCTATGAACCAGGAGGTCACGGTTCGATTCCCAATCAGGGCACATGCCTACATTGTGGGCTTCATCCCAGGTAGGGGGCGTGAGGGAGGCAGCCAATCAATGATTTTCTCTCATCGTTGATGTTTCTCTCTCTCCCTCTCCCTTCCTCTTTCTCTAAAAATCAATGAAAATACATTAAAAAAAAAAAAAAAGAATAACTCTTCACCCTCCCTTCCCTGGCAACCACCATTCTACTTTTCACCTTTATCAATTTGGCTACTCTAGATATATATAAGTGGAATCATACAGTATTTGTGCTTTTGTGTCTGGCTTATTTCACTGAGCACATTGTCTTCAAGGTTCATCCATGTTCGAAGCCTACACTTTTAACTTTTGCAGCATTTCCTGCTGACTCACAGGAAAGCTTCGACATGGCTCAGGTTGGGAGGCTGTTTGGGTCATCTCAGTGCTCACAACCCAAATTTACAGGAGCTGAGGACTCATTCATGGTCCCACAGAATATTGTAATACTCAATTCTGAGCCTAGAGTGTGGTCAAAACAGTCCCAGCATTGCCCACAGAGAGGCTTACTAATTGCAACAGAATGAAAGTTAATTGCAAAATCCTTCTTTAAGCTCATAATGAGCTCAACCTACCCACCCTATATATAAATCCCACTAACACAAAGATGATGTTTCCTCCACATTTATTTCATTTGCTCTTCCTGATAGTTCAAAATGTGACATAGGGAGAAGCAACAGGAGTCAGTACTTTAAAAACAGAAAATAATACAAAGGAAGAGTTGGTATATTTTGACTTCATGTTAAACATTCCACAATGGATATATGCTTACCTCATTTTGTGAAACACAATGTTTTAACTCATAAGTCAATATTTTTTTATAATAAAATACTTAAAATCCATATTCCATACACATACTGACATGGACATGGTGACTACATTCTACATAATTGTTAATGCAATTAGTTTTTACTTTTAGCACATTCCATGCACACAACTAGCTCCTGGGGGGCCAGAACCTAAGCTACATGAGGCTATTTTCAAAGAGCCACCTATGAAGTCCATCCCTCCTTGCTCTTCTGGTTCTGGGGCACATTTTCACCCTGGGGAATGCCTTTCTGGCCAGCCCTATGTATAAAGTGGCTTTTCATTGTAGTCTGATTAGATACTTTAAAAATGCTTTTGGTTTAAGAGACTTTAGCTTATGTAATAGATACAAAAGTGAAGTTAAATAATAAAATTAGGTTAAATATTGCTGAGTCAAATGGAAAAGGATAACTGCAATCCTGTTGCAGAATAGAATACCTTTTAGCTAAAGAACACTTTGGGACAGTTATATTTTATTATTCTGGGATTCTTTCTAAAACCAGAATTGGGGTCATTTTCTTTCTAAAATGCTCTCCTTGATCCTACGTTATTATTTATTTTTATCAGCACAACCTCTTTCAAAACAAGGCCAGAGCTACCTGGTCAGCCTGCAAGATTTCTGTTGAGCAATCTGTGGATAATCTTCTGGAGCTCTGTTATATGTGATGAGTTGCTTTTCTCTTGTGGCTTTCAAGATTCTCTCTTTGATTTTTGACAGTTTGATTATAATGTGTCTTAGCATAGGTCTCTTTGGGTTAATCCTGGTTGGAGTTGTTTAAGTTTCTTGAATTTGTATGTTCATTTCCTTCCTCAAATTTGGGAAGTTTTCAGCCATTATTTCTTCAAGTTAGGCTTTCTGTCCCTTTCTCTCTCTTGTGTTTCTGAGACTCCTAAGAAATTGGGGACTTAAGCCATGAAAACAAACTTTTCTCTTTGTACATTACATTGTTTATTCTTACTGCTGATGCCTGATGGTTAGAATAGTTATGGGATTAAGCAAGACTCTCAGAGTAATTGTATGTAAAGTTTTCAGGTTGTGGTATACACTGAGTGCTGGATTTGAGGAATAACAGTTTACAAGGAAGCACTAATTATTTAAGCCTAATGTCTTTTTTAAAAATGTGTATTTTTTCTTTTTTTCTTTTTGTTTAAAGTGTTACATATAGCAGTACATATATCTCCTTTTTTCCCCCAATTGACCTTCCCCCAGCCTCCCCTACCTCCTGTCACATGCTCTCATTCCCACCCCTCCCCCCACCCCCCCCACGCCCAGTGTCTTGTGTCCATTGGTGTGCTTACATGCATGCATACAAGTCCTTTGGTTGATCTCTTTCCTTCCCTCCCCAACATTCCCCAGCCTCCCCACTGTAATTTGACAGTCTGTTTGGTGCTTTACTGCCTCTGTATCTATCTTTTTGTTCATCAGGTTATAATGTTCTTTATTTTCCATAAATGAGTGAGATCATGTGGTATTTTTCTTTCATTGCCTAACTTATTTCACTTAACATGTTGCTCTCCAGGTTTATCCATGCTGCTTCAAATGGTAAATGTTCCTTCTTTTTTTATAGCAGTATAGTGTTCCATTGTGTAGATGTACCATAGTTTTCTAATCCACTCATCTCCTAATGGGCACTTAGGCTGTTTCCATAGCACTTAGCTTTGGTGTAAGCCTAATGTCTTTTATGTTTCCCTGGCAAGAGCTGCTCAGAATGTAGGAGGATAGGACCAAGAAATCATTTACTCTTGAAGTTAAGTTGCATTGTTACCCTAAAGATAGATTTTATTTTGTTCCATTAAACACCCATATTTTCGTCACCTTCTATGAACAAAGTACAAAAAAGAGATATTTTTGAGAAAAATATTGGAATTTCTGACTTACTTTATATGTAGCTTACATCACGTCTGTGTCATCAGAAAAAGTGAAATGAATAATATTCTTGCCCTTCTTCACTCTCATCCTAGAACTTAGGTAAGGTGCTTCACTGTTCTGAGCCCTAGCTTTCTCAGCTGAAACAGGAAAAGAATAATATGCCTTTTTTTTATTTTTAGGACTGACATGAGGATGAACAGGACAATGTCAAGTCTTATTGTGAAGCTTGGATATAGTTGGCATTCAATAAATGTTATTTTCCCCTTCATTCTGAATTCTGATGGATTTTTACTGGACTAGGTGACTATTATTAAGTTGAAATATTTTATATACCCATGTAATAGTAAAAATAACTATTAATAAAACAAATTCACCAGAACCCTGGAAAATCATGGTCAGGTGGGCTTAAGTGATGGAAAATGAACAAGCTATTCCCCTAGATCAGTGGTCGGCAAATTTATTAGTCAACAGAGCCAAATATCAACAGTACAACGATTGAAATTTATTTTGAGAGCCAAATTTTTTAAACTTAAAACTTCTAATGCCACTTCTTCAAAATAGACTTGCCCAGGCCATGGTATTTTGTGGAAGAACCACACTCAAGGGGCCAAAGAGCCGCAAGTAGCTCGCGAGCCACAGTTTGCCGACCACTGCCCTAGATAAATGGGAAGAAAAATAGAATTCAGTAAAAATGGAGAAAGGGCAATACAAAAAAAATTTGAATCAGATGAAGCACTTAAAGTAGGAGGGTGTTGTATTAAAACTCTTGTTGGGATGAAATGGAAAACTGGGAGTCCATGGAAAGAACATATATTTAAGGAATTACTACTTACATTCAATTGTGGCCAACTGTTCCTGAATAATTATACCCTCGTAGGGATAAATGACACAATATATGTTTGTAGTCCTTTTGGCTCCCAGGAAGAATGAAATTGTAGAAACTTGAGGTTTAGTGTTATTGTTACAGCTGTTGCTGACAGCTGTTATTAGCAGCTGCAACTCCATCCCTTAAAAAAGACCTGACAGGTGGCACTGGCTGAGGAAGGACATCCCTGGGGATTATCTTGGTAAGTTCAGATCCAGTGACTTGTTGTTGGTATCATATTGGATTAATAATAACTGGTTGTTATCATAATATATTCTATGACATCAACTGCTTTTAAATGTTGCCTCATCAAGTAAGACAGGCCATGAATGATTTCTTCACAGGGAGAAATTGAGGGAAGAGACATGTCCTTCTCTGAACTCTACCTGCACTTATACTTTTCACTCCTCAGGTTGCCTCTATATGGTAAATTTTGGATGAGAACCTCACCTTATCTTCTTATTTCTAATCTTGGAATATATATTCTGGATCCATCTAATAGACTGCAAAAATAATCCAAGATTATTTGAATTTCCTCCCATCAAGAGGTGGAAACAATTAAACCTGGACTGACTTGCTGTGAGTCATACAGTGCAGAAGTGGTGGGGTGCCAGTTCTAAGCCTTGGCCTCTAGAGGCCTTGAGCTTGACTCTCAGTGGGAACTCTTCCACCACCACATGAACCAACCTGGGCTAGCCTGCTGGAGAATGTAATATGTAGGCCTCCCAAGCCCCTAGTCTGAGACATTAAACCCAGCCAAGAACAGCCCATACTAAAAGGATCATCTCATTGAAGTAAAGTCTAATTACTGAGCCACAGAATTATCAACTATCCTATATAATAAAGAGCTAATATGCTAATTAGGCCAGAGAGCAGAATGACCAGTGGGCAGGGCCGCGGGGCCATGTGAGGCAGCTGGGGCTGTTGCATGAATTTTGTGCATCCGGCCTTTAGTATAAAATGGTTGTTGTTTTAAGCCACTAAACTTTTGGATAGTTTGTTACAAAGCAATAGATAACTAATACTATCCAGGACTCATTCACTGTGTCAGAACTCAGTAAGTTTGAGCGTAGGATGGCTCACTTTTCTTCTCCAGATGAGTGGTCTAGAACAGTGTTTCAGACTGAACTATTGGTCCTGATTCTTCACTCTGGATACACATCTTAATCTACATAACTTTCAGTTCTTCCTATAAAAGTTAGAATGTGCTTTTTTTACAAAGGACTTGGTGATGTGACTTTCTCTGGATACTGGAATGAGAGAAGAAGTGATGGTTCACCAGTTCTGAGCCTGGAATTCAGAGGTTTGGCATGTTTCATTGCCCTATTGTGTTTCTGCCATCACCATGAAAAGGCCTTCCTTTGAGGAGCTGCTGCTGTCTTAGTCTGGGCCCCAGAATGAACAGATACTGAGAAATAACTGCTTATTGTTGTGTATAACTGAGATTAGGAGCTGTGTATTACATAGCAATAGCTGACTCAAACATACAGCTTTGTTTTGACACAGCCTACATACCCCTACCTCCTTCTCAGATAAGCAAGTATCTCAGGCACTATTCTAGGCTTGGGTTCAGGATTCTGGGCCCATTGCCTGTAGGGCAGTCACTGAGTGACTTTGACAAATGGTCTCTAGAGGCCAAGGCAAGTTCAAACCAAGCAGAATCTAATCAAAGCATCAGAGAAAAGGGACTGGGCAGAAAGGCAGATGCCAGGTACAGAGACCTCACAACAAGAGCTAGAGGCACCCAAACTAAGTAAGTTAAGTTCTTGAAGAAAATGGGAGAGAAAACTTGAAAAAATTTCTTGTGGCCTTCACTCTTTTGTGGGAGGTCTAAGTCCTGAGTCCTGGATAGTTCAGAAAAAAAAAAGGCTTTTGTGGAGAATACAATATACTCTTCAACTCACTCTCTTCTTCTGGAGCCATAGGGATGTCACTCAGCCCACCTGGGGTGATTCAGGTTAGGTCTCTCTTCTTAGGGACACATATTTGCTCTTCTCCAAATATTCTGCTCACATCCTGGCAGGCCCATTTTCCTCCCACCATTGGGTATTGAGGCAATGCGTCTGGCTCAGGTTCTAGAGTAGCCATCAGACAGCTTTCTGTGATGATGGTAATGGTCTATAATCTGCACTATCCAATATGGATACCCACAAGTGACTATTGAGCACTTGAAATTTAACAGGAGTGACTGAGGAACTGAATTTTAAATTTCATTTCATTTTAAAAAATATTTTTTATTGATTTTTAGAGAGAGAGGAAGGGAGAGAGGTAGAGTGATAGAAACATCGATGAGAGATGAACATCATCTATCGGATGCCTTTTGCGTGCCCCCTCAGGTTGGGGATCAAGTCCAAAACCTGAGCATGTGCCCTGACTGGGAATTGAACCAGCGACCTATTGGTTCCTGGGTTGATGCTCAACTGCTGAGCCACACTGACCAGGCGTATTTCATTTCATTTTAATTAATTAAAATTAATTGGATTTCATGTAGCCAGTGGCTACCATACTGGAGGGCACAATTCATAGTATGTTGGCCAAGGCCACTATATTATGGAACTTTAATAAATATTATACATTTAAAACTGAAACCTATTGAAAGTCTCAGCCTCTGCCAAAACGGCAATAGGCTTGCTGTCCTTGCAGCTCCTGCTTCAGAGCTAAGCATGCTGGGCGCTGACTCTCAGCACACAAAGCTATAAAGCTTAAATTTCTAATACTAAGAAACACTCATTTTGAGAAAGATTTTATGACATGAGAGTTCCCACCATCAGAATGAAATGGACAGGAGCAAAATGGACCTGTTATTTTTTCAAGCCTCCTGAGCAAATTCTCCAAAATACAGAGCAGGCAGGAGCCGCTCATGGGAAACGCCCCGTCCCCATCCCCCCTTTTTTCTCTCTCTCTCTATTAAAGACTCAGAACTTGAGTCACTGCATTTAGTAGCTTTTCTTGTTTAACAAAACAAAACCAAAGAACAATCTTAATTGAACTCATGTGAACTCATCTTTATGTTCCAGGGTTGGAAAGTCATTGAGCATGGTGCATCGGAATGGCCTTCTAGATGTCTACAGCCTGCAAGAATGAGCGTGAAAACATTCCTAACTGCTCTCTCAAACAGATTTTCCATTTTTTTAACTCTTTCTGAGAGAGAAACATTAATCAGCTGCTTCCTGCACACCTCCCACTGGGGATGTGCCCACAACCAAGATACATGCCCTTGACTGGAATCGAACCTGGGACCTTTCAGTCCTCAGGCTGACACTCTATCCACTGAGCCAAACCGGTTCCTCAAAGGGTGTGAATTGTGACTGCTGGTTTGATGAAAAGTAGAGAACTATTTTTAAGCACTGGAACCAGCTCACTCAGAGGCCCTCTAGGCATTACACAGCCACATTGCCTCAGTTTCCCTATTTTGGGACCTTTCAGTCCTCAGGCTGACACTCTATCCACTGAGCCAAACCGGTTCCTCAAAGGGTGTGAATTGTGACTGCTGGTTTGATGAAAAGTAGAGAACTATTTTTAAGCACTGGAACCAGCTCACTCAGAGGCCCTCTAGGCATTACACAGCCACATTGCCTCAGTTTCCCTATTTTGTATTCTCTTAAACCTGTATTGACTTTTAGCTATCATCAGGAGAGCCTCTTAATGGCCCCATCTCATCCCTCAATGAGTCTGTGTTCACTCTGGTCCCACCTTCCTCTTCCTCAACACATCTCAGCACCCAGCTCCGCATCCTACATCAAGCACCTCCCACTGCTCTTCTCAGTTCCCTGAAGGCTCATGGCACTGGCCTGGTGCATCCTGAACTCTTCTTGCTTTCTCATCTGATTCTTTTTATGGGTCCCTGACTTGGCAGGCGCTCTCTGAAGAGAGCTTCTCAGAATCACACCCCTGCATCTTGCCTGATGTTCACACAGAAAAGGAGCTCAATGGGTTCTTGATGTTGACTGGAGAGGGTGAAGAGAGTGCCATGTCTACATTTGCAATTGTATTGGCATGTATTGGCTTTCATGACTCATGATAATGATCTGCCATGAGCAGACCAGATGAGAGTTTCTGAATGGAAGAAGTAGAGCAGGTGGTTCTGGGAAAGATACAAAGGACAGAAGAGCAGAGGACTGAAAAGACTGTATGTGGTCTAGCTTTGCTCTTTAGTGTGGTTTGTGGTACAGTAGCAGTAGCATCACTTAGGAGATGCTTAGAAGTACAGAGTCTCAGGGCCCACCCCAGACTTTTTGAATCAAAATCTTCATTCTAACTACATCACCAGTGATCCATGTACACATTAACATTTGAGAAATGTTTATAGTCTAGAAGTAACAGATGTCTGAGACATACCTAAGAGATGGGAGACCAGCTAAATAGCAGCACTTCACTTCATGTCTGGGAATTAAATATTATCCCTGAAGAGACCAGAACCAACACGCTCTGAGAAAGAATATAAAAATCCAGTTCTTTACATGGATGGACAATATTAAATATCCGTAGTAAAAAAAAAAAAAACAAACAAAAATAAACAAAACAGCCCTAACCGGTTTGGCTCAGTGGATAGAGTGTCAGCCTGAGGACTGAAAGGTCCCAGGTTCGATTCCAGTCAAGGGCATGTACCTTGGTTGTGGGCACATCCCCAGTGGGAGGTGTGCAGGAGGCAGCTGATCAATGTTTCTCTCTCAATGTTTCTCTTTCATCAATGTTTCTAACTCTCTATCCCTCTCCCTTCCTCTCTGTAAAAAAATCAATAAAATATATTTAAAAAAATAAAAAAATAAGCAAAACAAAACAAAACGCTCTACTAATACTGCTGATGGGCTGGTGGGAGTAACTATTCAAGGAGCTAAGAGATCTAGGGAAAATGAGCCTCGTTTGAATCTATTAGTTTGATAATGTCAATCTCTGGAAATCCACTCAAGCATCCCTGTCCCTACATGATTGCTGCCATGACAGAGGAAGTATTGTGGGCAGATGTCAATCAAGAGGGATCCTTAAAGATAGGACATTTGGTGAATTTGGGGGGGATTGTTAGAAATTATGTTATTTGCCTCCTTTTATTACCTACAGATGGTGAGAATGAAGAGTTTGGAAAATGAACTCCCATCTGGCCACTAAGGAAAGGGAAGAGAAAATCTGAAAGGCATCTTTCAAATCAAATCCATACCAGAAAGAGACTGGCACTCGGAAAGCTTTATCTTTCAGGTAAGAAGCCTGTTTAGACTAGCCAGTGGTATTTTCATTCTGCAGAACACTAAGGTAGGTCACTTGAGAAATGTCTTTGGGCTTTGCCAACATTTACTCTGCAGATGGAATGAGAGCTGAGAGTCCAATGTCCTCTCCCGCTCTCTTTGCAACACAGACTCCAAAGGAGGTCATGGTTGAAGCTCCCTCCAGATCAACAAATGGTTTGCTCTCCCATCTGTCATCCAAGGACAGATGCTCAAGTCTCATCCAGCTGCTTTGCAAACACAAGACAGAAGACCCCATAATGTTCCAGCAGGTGGGTCTCATCTCATTTCCCCATCAATGTGCTAGGTGTCCCAGTGACATTTGACAGACAGCTGGTGTGGACACTGCAGCTGCCTGCCCCACCGATGAACCTCTGCCTTCTCAGGGTTTAACATCAAACAGCTAAGGTTCTGGCAATGTCCATTCTGACTTATCCCATCTCTTTCTCTCAAGAATGCCTTCTCTCTCATCATCTATAAAGTTTCCCGTTTCAAAGAACTTCAGCATGTATTGGTTTTAAACAGCGTTGAACTTGAGATGCTTAATTGCAATCATTATCTCTTCAAGCTCCACCCCTCCCCCCAAATATTGATAGCACACACTCTTTTTTAAAGAAAAGATTTTTTCAACTTTATTTTTATTGTTTATACAATTGTTTACACTATTACACTTTTTGCCCACCTCCCCAATAGCCAACTTCTCACCTTCCCCCTTCCCCCACCTCTGGCCATCACCACACTGTTGTCTGGGTCCATGGGTTACGCATGTATGTTCTTTGGCTAATCCCTTCACTTTCCTTTATCTGGCCCCTCCCCACCTCCAGAATCTTAAGCCTCTCAAATCATCATTTCTTTTATCCCAAAAGGAGAAGAATCACCATTTAATCTTATTTCTAGCATGCTGAAAGTTACCCTGAAGATACAAAGATCTACTTAAAGAATAAAGGTGGCATGCGGAGGTTTTGCAGGATTATAGCCTCGATGTGCTGGGAGACCCTCAGGATAGGCAGATTTTGGTGGAATTCCCAGTTGCTGAATTAATGTTGGAGATTATGGAATGGGTCAACCGAGGAATAAAAGTGGTCTAGTTCCTCTAAATATGCAAAGGAGGGCCTTTGGGGTGGGATGGTGGGCTTGGGACCCTTTTGGTGGGTATTAAGTATTTTTTCCCCTGCAGAATAAAGTGTCCTAAAACCCTAGGTATTCCCCACTCTCCATCTGTTCCTTCTTTTGATTAATCTTCCTCTAGTAAGACTTCCCATACCACATCTGGAGCCCTGAGCCACCCTTAACTTATCACTCACATGATAAGCCATAACTAGAAATGGTCTTCTTTAAAGATTATCAACTGTCACTGCCACTAAACAAAAGTTTCTTCTGTAATTTAAATGTGACACAATCATTAAAAGGTTGTAGAGCGCCTTATCATTGATCTACAACCTAATGTCTCAATGCGAAGGAAGGACTGCAGCTCTAAAAAGCACCCCACAAAGCCTGTCCCAAAGTGGTTGGATTTTAGCTGAGTTGGTGCTCCAGCTATGGCAGTTGCATAAGAAGTTACTCCAAAAACCTGATGGTATAAACCAGCCATTCTCATGCTCACAGATCCTGGGGCTCCATGGGGAAAAGCTCATCTTGCTCTAGTCAACATCGGTTGGGGTGGCTTGAGGATTGGAGACTGGAATCTTATGAAGATTGCTTATTCTCTGGTTTCTGGGCTGCAAACATCCAAACAGCTGGGGCAGGAAAACTGGGGCTCCTCAGGCATCTCTCTCTATCCTGTATAGTCTCCCCAGCATGGCAGCTTCAGGGCAGCTCTGTTTCTTTCATGGTGGCTCAGGGCTCCAAAGGTCCATGACCCAAGAAAGTGAGAGAGAGCCCGGGGAGCCCTATTGCTTTTTATGATCCAGCCTGGGAAGCCACAAAATGCCACTTGGATCTCATTGTATATACTAAAAGGGCAGCATATAGCACATAGTCAAGGAAAAGGTAACCAGACTCCATTGTTTGATGGGAGGAGGGTTGAGGAATCTGCTGCCATATTTTAAGCTACACAGTTGGGTAGGAATGGAATGAGGAGTGGGTATTGGAAATCAATAATGGGGAGATGGCTGTGAGAGCTAGTGTGCCCTGTTGGCCCATCTGCCTTGTTATACTTTTAGGTTTGTGGGAATCCTAACCATTTGCATTCTCAGACAGAGAAAGTAGCTGACCATAGGCCCTTCTGAATCTGAGGATGGAGCCAGGCATGCCTTGCTCCTAAGGATCACTAGAATGAAAGGGCTGGGCCTTGATAATTTGCTCTGCTTCTCTCTGAAATCATGACCATTCTTGTTCTGTCCTAACTCATACTTAATTCATGAGATATTAACTCAGTTAATCCTCATCACAAGCCCACGAGGTATGGCAGTATTATTGTGCCTATTTCTCAGGTGAAGAAATAGAGGCACAAGAGGCATAAAAAATACTTTCTTAAGAGGACCTAGTTAGTACACGGTTAGTACATGGTTGTTATGGGTTGAACTGTGTCCTCTCAAAATTCATATGTTGAAGCCCTAACCCCCAGGACCTCAGACTGTGACTGAATTTAGCTATAGAATCTTTGAAGAGGAGATTAAGATAAAATGAGGTCATATAGGTGGGCCCTTAATGCACTGTAACTAGTGTTCTTGTAAGAAGAGGTGATTAGGACACAGACATGCACAGAGGGAAGACCATGTGAAAACACAGTGGGAAGACAGATGGGCATCTACAAGCTAAGGAGGAGCCTTAGAAGGAACTGGCCTTGCTGACCCCTTGTCCTCAGATCTCCAGCCTCCAGCCTGTGAAGAGATAAGTTCCTGTTGTCGAAGTCCCAGCCCCCCCCCTCCCCCATCTGTGGTAATTTGTTATGGCAGCCCAGCTGACTAACACATAGAAATGCTGTTGGTGTCTGAACCGAGCCGACCCTGGTTTGCATTCTTACCAATCCCACTCCTGGGCTGGAGAGTGAGAGAGCATTCCTTGGAGATCTCCACCAGTGACCCTCTCCCCTAATTTCCCCATCACTGGGAGCCAGTGTGATTTAAAGCCGGCTGGTACTCCAACCCTGAATATTTCAAGGTGATGCTCAGTGGAATTGTTAGGAAGAGAAGCCAATTCAAAGTGAGGAAGGAAAAATCACCTCAAATGAGATCATTTAAAATAGGATAAGGGGAGTTTGAAGGCTCCCTGGGATCTGGCTTGAAAGTTGGAGATAAAAAAAAAAAAAAAAATCCACGCCTCCTCGGAGCTTCCCTGCCTTCATTACCCTGTAGTTATGTAACACGTGGCCTCGTCTGAACCGCAGACCGAAAATCCCCGCTTTGACACCACTGCTCTTTTTCTAAAATAATTCCTTTTACAGAAAGTGCATGGGGCTGGGGTGGGTGCAGTGGGTATATGTGGGCATGGGGTGGTTCAGGATACAGACTCCCCATGGACAGCCCCTGGCCCTTGACCTCAGAGAGGGGCCCGAAGTGCCCTCCCACAGTCAGTCTTGATTTGAATAGCAGATGTTTCACCACCACTTGCTCTCTTAGATATGCCCTAAAACAAATGTCATGGTTGGTGACCCATGTGCATAGGTGAGAAGACCTCAATGCCAAGTCCAGCTCCACTGGACACCTCAAAGCCCCAGGATGATGGCAGCCATGGACATACATCCAGGCACTTCTTCCAACCGCTCTTCACCAGCAGCCAGCAAGGAATGGAAGCAGCCTGACTTCACCTTCCTCCCCTTCACAGCTAATGATCTCCCAAAACATCTTGCACCAAAAACTCTGTCTCAGGGTCTGCTTGCAGAAAACCCAACTGGTGACAGCACATAATTAATCCATTTAAAATTTCTAGACTCTGACTTGCACTTTCCCTGATAGATTTAACAAAATAAGATAAAAACAAAACACAAACCAAACTAAACCAAACCACAACAACAAAACTAATTGGAAAAGGAAATATCTACTTGGTGGAAAGATCCTCCTTCCCACAGAGGTCTGTTCAAGGATGAAACTAAAGACCACATAATCTGTGAAATTAAAGCTTAAAAGATTATGGCTAACAAAAGGGGATTATGGCTTGGATGATGAGTAAATACATGAGGTTTACTAATCAAAACACTTACCACATACCACACACACCCCACCACCAAATTTCAATTTGGGTTGTTAGATGTTAACCCAGTGGATCTTTTCATCTTCCTTGGACACGTTTAAAAATTCAGCCTCATTATTCATTATCAGTCCTAGTGTTTTTAACAGAGTGATTCAAGTCATGGATCTACCTGGGTCAACAGAAGCAAGGTCACAGGCAACTGCAGAGTTGGTGGCATTTTCATTATAATCCACATGGCCTTCAGAGGGGCCCTCCAGTCACAGACTGCACTTTCCTGATTCTGCAATTGGCATTGGGTCTTTGGTTATTAAGAGCCTACCAGGCATTATGCACTGGTTGGGACACAAGTCCAGGCCTTAGCACTTTCTCTCTCTGTGTCTGTAGGCTGACTTGGTAACTTAGAAGAACATGTGAAAAACAGGTAAGAAAAGCAGAATGGGATCAAAACCCAGGTTCTGTGGCAAAGACCAATGTCTGTATGCAGGGAATCTATGAGCCTGTGGCAGTCAGGGACAGCTGCCAGGAGAGTAAGGGCTTGGGGTGGGCCCTGCAGGGAGTGTATTCTAGGAGAAAGATATGGCATAGGGCAACAGTGTAATAGGTCATTTTTACTGAACATTTTCTATGTACCTGTTGTCATTCTAAGTACATGTATTAATTCATGTAACTATTGCAGCAACCGTACAAGATAAAAACTATTCTCATTAACCCACTTTATAGATAAGGAAATGGAGGCCCAGAATATGTAAGTAATTTGCTCAGTGTTATTCAGGTAGCAAGTGGCAGAGATAAGATTCAGTCCCAACAGTCTGACTCCAAATTGCAAGCTTTTAATCATCCTCTCAATTATAATCTTTTCACGATACCACTCCTGCCAACCCCTATAGTTCTACAGAATGGGCAAAGAATACAAAACCTAATTTTCTGCCTGATTAAAGACCTGGAAGGAGGTTACCAGACTGAGGGGAATATTGAGGACTCTTTGGGTTGCAGAAGCATCTTAGATGGCAGGATATGTTCCGAGTTCAAGTCTAAGTCTAAGTTCTAAGAGAGTTTGGCTGTCAGGGAGACCTCAGTCAAAATCGCAGGTGAGAGGAGTCCCAGATCTCCCAGAAAAACTCGGTATTCTGGGAGCAGCCTGTGGGAGGCATAGCCCTGGCCCAAGTACTGTGATGGATTTCAGAACACAGCAGCCAGGGAAGTCTGTCAATCATCCTTCCTGCATTCAGAAATCTGAGAGGCATATTCTCACAATGCCACATACCCAACAATGATCACCACTCATGGTGGATGGCATTAGGCCTACTGCTCCAGTCCTATTTTCATCAACACTCATATCTCCAAATTACAGAAAGACCAATCTTCACTCAAAACTCTCCAGATGCAAATTGCCCCCACCCTCATCATACTATTGAAGCTGCTTATCAGATCTGTGGACATGCCTGACTGGGAGTCAGAGAGAAAGCACTGCATGAGACAATTGATTCAAAATCATGTCAGCAGCCTGTGCAAAGATAAATAAGGGTGGTGTGAGACAGATGAATGCAAAGAACCTCACATCTAAATATAGAACAAGGTGGTGCATGGGAAAAATACCTTGAGACTGGAGGTGCTCAAAAGTTCCTATGAGCCAAATGCTACACAGTCCAACGTAAGCTCTAGTTGCCTGAAAGGGTATTTCATGTGATGAGCAAGACGTCTTTATCTCCTCATGCTCAGTATTGGTCATCACATTCTTAGCAAACAATATCCCCAGGTCTGGACCCCACACTGGAATGGAGACATTGACCAATCTGGAACATCCCGGGGAGGGACAGGTCTCGAGGTGAAGCTCTAGAAGAGCATTTGGGAAAGGAGTTTCCCTCATAGGTGGAAGTGAGACCTGAGGGTCAATCTGAGATCTGGCTTTCATTACTGATTAAGCAGGAAACAGATATGTTTTTGCTTGGCAGAGAAGGCAGAAGTGGGACCAATTATCACACATTACAGGGAGGGAGATTTGAGCATCTTGCAAAACGGTAAACTCTGTATTAGTGAATAACAAACCATTGCCAATGGGTGCAATTGATCATGATGTTTTTAATTCTATCACTTGGTTTCCCAATGGATACCCAGGACTGTTTAGGTACTGGAGATACAGCAGGAACCAACACTGATGAACCTGCCAACCTTCATGATATTTACATCCCATTGCAGGAAGGTGTATAATAAGAAAATATATATTAAGTTACATGCCATGTTCTATGATAATATGTACAATGAAGGAAAATAAGGCATAAAAAAGTTAATGAGTGTTCTGGGTGGGAATGTGTGTGAACTTTTTAGTCTGGTAACCTCCATTAGGGTCTTCAGACTGAGGGCATGAACAAGTGGGCACATGGATGTCTGGGCAGGGGTGTTCCTGAAAGAAGGAAGAGCAGTGCAAAGGCAGGAGCATTTGGTGTGGTTGTGAAACAGCAAAGAGGCTGTGAGTCTGGAGGGGACAGAGTGAGGAGTGAGTTGTAGGAGATAAGGTCAGAGGGCCCTTGAAGCCATTGTTTGACTTTCACCCCGAGTATGATGGGGCCCTAAGGGAGGGATTAAGCAGGGTGGTGACAGGCTCCACCTTTGACCTTCACCTGTTCCTCTGGCTGCTCTGTGAGACATAGAGCTGAAGGGGATGAGGAAAAAACAGCAGGCCATCCAGGTGCCACTGCCACATCCCGAGGAGAGATGAGTATGCTTGTCCAGTTGGCAATGGTGGAGTTAGTAAAAAGTGGTTGGATTCTGGATGTTTTTGAAGGTAGATCTAACAGGATTCCTGATCATTTCATACATAGAATATGGGGTATGGAGTCAACCAAGAATGACTCCGAGGTTTGTTTCAGCCACTGGAAAGATGGAGACACCATTTACTTATAAGAGTGTGGGAGAAGCAGATTTTTGGGAATAGTCAGGAGTCCAGGTTTGGGCATATTTGAGATGCCCTGCAGGTGACTGGGAAAGGAGGCTGAGATCATTAGCATGTGGATCCTAACATCACAGCATGGAAGCGAGGGTGGAAAAAAAAGCTAAATGGTCAGAAGACAGAATGCTCCAGTATTTAGTCCAGTGGGGAGATGGGGATAAACCAACCAGGGAGGCTGAGGAGGAGCAGTGGGGGAAGAGCCAGGACCATGTGGAGCCCAGAAGCCAAGAAAGGAAGAGTTTCCAGGAGTGAACAACTGTGCCAAGTGCTGCTATCATATAAAGTAGAAAGAGGGCCAGGACTCAATCTGAGATTTAGCTATGTAGAGACCACTGTGATTTTAATGAGAACAGTTACAGGGAAGCAAAGGGGCACAAGCCTAATTCAGTGGGATCAAGAACCGATTCAAAAGATACTATATTGGAAGCAAACCTGGACTGAAAAATTCCTAGTATCTCCCTTTCAACCTTAAGATTCTACAGTCTTATTTTAATTTTGGAAGAAGGTCTGGCTTGTGGAAGGAAGGTTGAAGAGGAATAAATTATCTCTATTACGAAAGTCAGAAAAGCCTTTGAAGAAGGTATGGCCTTGACCAACGGCTCAGCAGCAGGAAGGTACCAGTATATTCCCATGTCAATCCATCCCTGGGACTGAGTCCCAGGTGTTCGGAGTAGTCATCTGCTTGATGGTACACTTTTGGGTGCCTTCTCTGTCTCTTTTGTCTCTCCCACTCCCCTGCCAGGGTTTCTTGGGATCCAGTACCAAGTAAATTACTTGCTCTCAAATCTTTGTCTGAGGTCTACTTTTGGGGAATAAAAACATGAATATGGGAAGAAAGGCTCCTAGGTCTGGTGTCCCTAGTGTCTGTGTCATTTCCTCTTCATGGCCATTCCTAACAAGAGGCAGGGCAGGTAGCTAGCTTAGGGTTGTGAAGGGTAGGGGCCCCATCTAGCTTTACTTTCTGTCTCTAGCCAAAGTCTTATCACCTGTAAAATGAAGGGGGTGGGCTAGGTCATCTCTAAGGTATATTTCAGCACTAATATTCTATATCGTGAAGAACAGAGCAAGTAGCCAGAAGATCTCTGCCATGTGTAAATGAAATAATATTTGGTAAAAAGTAGAACAGAAACCAAAAAAGAAAAAAAAAAAGAAGAATGGGAGAGGGTTGAGGAGGAGGACAACGGGAAAGAGGAGGAGGAGGAAAAAGGAGGAGAAAGACAGAAGAAAAAAGGAAAGAAAGAATAAGAAAAAAGCACTAGCTTCAGGGAAAAGCTTTATTGAATTGTGATTGGGACAATGGATGGTTGCTAGTTCATAAGAAAAACAAATGAGCAGTTTTCTCCCTGAGTTCCCTGGCATGCAATTCAACACTAGCACATTGACTCCGTGGTATAAATTGTGGATTCGCGGTTATGACCCAGATGAAAAAATGCTTATTCAATTTAATAGCAAACACTGCACAGTTCCTGTTACTGTTTCCACCAACTCACGGGAATACAGAGACCCAAACCAAATGCTTTTTTATCTCAAAAGTCTTTTTTCAGAGAAAGAAACCTCTCCCTTTATTAAAACATAATAAACATTGGATTAGCTGGTAGAGGAAAACATTACCTTCATGCAAACTCCTTGAAATGAAGAAAAGTTGCATAAGTAAAAAAGGTTACACTGAAATTGTATTTTGAAATATATGGATATACTGTAATGCTTCCTTAAAAATTTATGTTCTAAGAGCAACACCTTGCTTGCTATGATGAAGGAGGGAAGAATAAAGTGTTGATTGTTCCTTGGTGCAATTTCCCCATAAAATGACAGAAGTTCATTAGATAACACTCCCCCCCCTTCATGTTTTATTTTCCCATAGCCATAAAGAGAGTTTTTTTGGAGAAATATTCAAGGGTTTCATCAAGTTTTCCAAGTCTGTTCTAATCTTTTAGTATTTAAATCATTCACTTTGAGAGGATGTAGGACATGTGTCATCATCTTTGTCTTATTTTCTTTATCAACTGTGAGTTCCACATTTATTAATGCCTTTGTGTGTGGGGTGTGAGCAATTCTCCAACATGTCACCTTTATGAACTTTGCATTTTTTATGGGATGTTACAACATCCAACAAATAGCCACAAACTGGACAGAGACTGATGTTATAGCTGGGAAAAGATGCTACTGTTAAGCAGGGAAAGATGTATGAAGGGGGCCCATTTTTTTCAAGCACTCAGTTCATTAGTGAATGTTGTGTGTGTTGACAACTTGGCTTCCCTATGCAACCTGCTAACACAGGGACTCAGATAACGAATATTGCACACAGATCAATGAGGACCCCTTGCTCCATTATAAATTACACTATCTTTTTGTCTACTTAAAAACATGATATTATTTTTTAAAGCCTATTGTGCTGTGGTGATTCATAGAGATGACAAAAGCACACCTGAAAAATGAGGCAAATGTTGCTAATCTGCAAAGTTACTGACATTGAAGTTATGTTTCTTCAAAGAACTGTGTTGATGTGAGAAGACACCAGGGAATGGTACAGATACCAAAAGGACCAACTTTAATTCACATTGTAGGAAAATGCATTGAGATCTTGAAAACTGCACAACTCATTTGGCAGGAATAATTTACCAACCTATAACTTCACACTGCTTGTTGCTTTCACATGTATTTAACTCTTATACTGCTAATATTCACATGTTTATGTATTTTCTCTACACCTCCACCCTCCATATCATTATCACCAAAGGGAGCAAATACCAGAAGAATCAGTTTGGACAGACAAGTGTAGGAGTCTACTAGAGATGATCATCTGCAAACATGAATAACAAAATAGAACTGAAGACTGCCAAAGAAGTTTGAAGAAAAGATTATGTTCACCTGGTGAAATCCGGCTAAGTTTCTTGCAGGAGGTGACATTAAATACAGCCTTATAGAACAAAGATGACTTATGCTTTCAAAACTGGGAGATGGTGTGGAGTGAACAGAGATGTAGAAGGACATTCCAGATGGAAGGAACAGCACATATGTAAGCACTTGTACAGTGGTAAGCGAATGAGGGACAGACACAGTGAGCTGCTCAGTTCTGCTGTGAATGTGCACAGGTGAAATACAGCTAGAAATAGGAAATGGCTCCTGGGATATGAACATGGAAGATGTGCTTTGCAGGTGGAGATGATGTCAGAAAGAAGATTCAGAAAGTTTAATAAATGTGAAAATGAATTTGATGAAGAGAAAGATGGGTAAGGTGACCTTGGTAGTCCAGTTGACCAAGAGTTGAAGGTCAGCATTGAATGGTGTCAATAAGCTTGGAAAAGAATGGGCAGATACAAGAAATGCTGGGATGGAAGAATTGATCAGATCTGACAACAGGCTGGATGTGGAGTAGCTTCCATGAAACTGAAGTTTAAAGTGGAAGTGACAGGAACCAAGGGGTGCACTCAATATGCCTGAAGAACTCAGGTGGGATGATGTTATAGTTAACTTTATGTGTTGACTTGACTGGGTCATGACATGCTCTTATATTTGGTTAAATGTTATTCTGGACATTTCTTTGAGGGTGTTTCTGGATAAGATTGCCTTCCCCAATGTGGCAAGCCTCATCCAATTGACTGGAGGCCTGCATAGAATAAAAGGCTGAGGAAGAAAGAATTCTTTTTCTCTGCCTGCCTTCATACTCTGACTCAGACTGGAACTTATACCAAGGACCTTCATGGTTCTTAGGCCTTTGGACTTGGACTGAAATTGTACCATCAGCTTTCCTGGGGCCTACAGCTTGCTGACTCACCTTGAAGATCTCCAGACTTGTCAGCCTCCATAATCATGGGAGCCAATTCTTTACAGTATATCAATCAATATCTACTCTATCTATCTATCTATCTATCTATCTATCTATCTATCTATCTATCTATCTATCTATCTGTCTGTCTGTCTGTCTATCCATCCAGATACACATATATTTATGCTATTGGTTCTGTTCTCTGGAGAACACAGACAAATAAAGACAGTGTGTCAATGCACAGAGAGTTCCGTTCAAGATTAGATCTTGAATTAGAGGCCATCCCAGAAGACCCAGGTTGGAAAGGTCTGACAGTCCATATGCAAACTAAGTCCTGAAGATGGGAGTCCCCTCCTCTGAGCAACTCAGGCCAGGAATGAAGACTTAAATCATGAGACTAGGTGAATTTGTCCCATATAAGGTGGGGAGATAGGACTAAGGGGAACTCTGTGGTGGAGAAATGTCTTTATTTGGGGATTATGAGAAGAGGGGTTTCAGGAGGAAGAAAGCATTTTATGTAGTAGAGTAGGTGAAAAGTTTGCTCAGTGAGAAATGTTCACTAGATTTGTGTCCAGGAAGAGATTTTGGGGAAGCTTGAAGAATTGGTACCAACTGGGGAGTGGGGGCAGGAGAAGGAGGCAAGTCCCCTCTTATAGATCCTCAAAGAACATCTTTGAGTTGTCTCATCTTTCTGGTGGCTTCCTTAAAGATAACTATACACACTCACTCAACTTGTCCACCTTTCCTTCACACCTACATGTCTCTTCATTAGTCATGAAGGAGCCTGGACTGATAGGTGAACCAGGTATGAAACAGAGCTTGGTCACACACTGTTCACATATACTCTGAAATTGCCAAAGGAGGCAGGATCAAAGGGCAGCAGTAGGGTTCAGTTCATGTCTGACAGTTACCAGCTTTGTGTATGTGGACAAGCCACACCCGCTTCTGCACATCAGTCTACTCAAATGCCCTGGTCATTCTTCTGTTGCTCATGACCTCCCCTGGCTTTCTTCCCTTTCCGTCCTCACTCCTGCATGCCCCTTTGATCTCCCTCCTACACAAGAGGGATGCACAAATGCTTTCTATTTATATTTATGGACAGAGAGGAGGTTAATTAGCATACTTCCTTGGATTCTAAAATTTCACTCATCAAAGTCAGATGAATACCATTTGTGAAGTAATAAATAGTTCAGATCCAAATTTAGTGAGAGGTCTTAGAGTTTTATTGGAGCTTAAAATCCCCTTACAATAAATATGTTTCTTCATTTCAGCACCAGATAATTTTAAACACTCTGATATATGGAATAAAAAATAAAATCAATACCAACTGCTATTACTTCTACTGGCCCTTCCTGAACCATATCAACCAGAATCATTTTTGCTGTAAAAAGCTCATTTAAGTGATATGTCAACCTCCCCCGTGTTGGAAGCCCTAAGCACTCAGCAAGCAGTAACTAGAATGGGACAAGGCAGCAGCAGTCACCCTCATCTGCACCCCAGAATAACTTTCAGCGGGATGTGTTGAGCATGGAGCTCCGCCATGATGCTATAGGCCCACTTTCGCTCAGGGAGAGAAAGATGGAAGACTGGCTAGTTTGGTCTACTTTCCTTCACTAAAACACTCACTCTGGCCAAATAGCAAGTCCAGCTGAGGGCATCATGAGGCCTAACCCAAGGACGAATCCAAGCCTTCGAATGATTATCCCAGTCTAGGAATTTGAGCTGGTGTCAGAACTGGCTTCAGAAAGAGGGCACTGCTGTTTGGAGCAAGGAGAACAGGTGAGGGGCTGCCTTTCCCCTTGAGACCCCTCCAAACCTCTAGCCTTCACTGAATGAAGGAGTTGGAAAAGAGCAGTCTGATAGCTAGAATTTCCTTTTTCTTTTCAAAGCTATTAAGTTGTACTAGTTTTCTTCTGGTTTGGCAAGTTCAGTGGAATGATTCGTGGGAAAAACTGAACCTTTAACAATTCGGTGGTTGTGACTTGCAGGGGAAGATGTTGAAAAATCAGGTCACTAACCAGAAACTCTGCAGGTAGATGTCAGAAAGCCTAGGCTGTATAAAATATATTTCCAAACATACGGCAGCATATGTATGGCACCGGATAAGCAAAACTCGAGATAATTCACATGGCAGGCTTGTGGGATTGGACCTTCATCTCTTAATGGCAGTCAATAAAAATTACTCAAAATTATCAGAATCGGTTGATCTCAGCTTCAGAAACTCACATGTTGCTATTAAATCCTAGCATTAAGGCTACAATTTATTAAAAAGAAAGAAAGGAAAAATGAAAGAAGAAAGAGAAAAAGACCACTGAATGAAGGAGATGGAAAAGAGCAGTCTAATGGAAAAGAGAAAAAAGAAAAGGAAAAGAGAAAAACAGATTTGTGGAGAAAACCTAAGTAGAAGTTCTAACTGGAAACAGACCATTTAGAGGACATAAGTGGTCACTGCTATCTGAAACTACCTTGTTGATTTACTGTGTACTTTCTTTACCATGTCTTTCCTGGACTAGAATCTAAGCAACACGAGAGCTCAGGACTGTCCTGTCTTGCATCATCTCCCCAAGCACTAGAACTGGAGCTCAGGGGATTCTCACTGGTTGAGCAAGTGATTGGACTACCTTGGAGCTGTCTGGGTCTTGTAAAGACCTCTGCTGCCTTTCGAGGCATAATGGCCACTGTAGTCCCAGGCCTCCTTGGAAATCCTCACACATATCTGAAATGATGGGGCTCAGTGCAGACCCAGAAACCACAAAGATGAAGGCTTGTCTGTTCTCTCATGCAGTATAAATGTGGCACCAAGGATGGTTACAGCTGGCACCCCAGGAAGTTGCAGTATTTTTTTATTTGATTTTACTATGGGCATACATGGTTCCAAGGCTGGTGACAGCACACTTAGTTCCAAAACGAACAAACGATTTGACAAATTAAAAAAAGAACTAAAGAAAATAATGTACCCAAACCCTGTAAGCTCCAGGAAACCTCTTCTCTCTTCTAATGGAGAAAGGAAAGAACTTCTGATTTGAAAAGATGGCTAAGTATTTTGACAATGGCTAGTCTACTAGATGAACAGGTGTTGGAACCCTCAAAGGATCTAGTCACAGTACAAAGCCATTCTGGACTATTTAAGGAGCCCATTGTTTTCATCCCTGATGGGGCCTATTGATATCTGAGCACCCAAGTACAAAAACAACCTCAGCTATATCCACTGTGGACCCTCCCTCCACTGCTCTCTGTTCCTTGGGCAAGAAGAGAAATTAGGGGCCACAAAGTTGGAGATGTAAAAAGTCAGTGAGCACTATCGTTCCCCACTGAGTGGCCTCATTCAACAGTTGGGGATATTTAGAGGGAAGGTGCTGGGGTGATATGGCCAGGAATGCTCAGTCCAAAACCTCACAAAATTTAAGCCCAGGGGGACTCAGTAAAATTAGCCCCAACCCTGGCTGAATCAGGGCCAGAGACATGATTATTCATAAGGATTCTTTTGCTTCTGTCACAAGTAGGGTTTGTCCAGGTGGAACTGGCAGGGCCTGGAGGCTGGAACTAGAGGCAAGGAGAGGCTGAGAGAAGAGCCCATCACTTGAGAAAAAGCAACAGGTTTTCCATCCCAACTTGGTTCACAGCTCTGAGGCTTGCTCTCAGAAAGGCTCCCCTGAGCCTTCAACTCAGCCCCCAGGCCTTGCAGGTAGTATGAGCAAAACCAAGCCACCCAAGGGCTCAGAAACAAATGCATTTCTAAAAAAAGAAACCCAACATTTCCCTGGGGACACTCCTGAACTTTGTTTTCCTGGGTCAGATAAGAACCCACCTGGCTGTCCTCTCAATCTTTCGTCCTTGTCCCTGAAATAGAGTGGACTCCCCTAAGAGACATAATAGAGGTGAAGGGCAGAATGGGCGGGACAAGTTAATCTCAGGCCAAGGGACAGCCCCATCAACATGGAAAGGTGAGCCCTCTGCTGCTTCATGCTGTAGATGGTCATAGCAACATAGTGCACTGGTATTAGAAAGGGCCTTAAAATCCATTCAGTCCCATACCAGTTCAATACCTGCGACACTCAGGGCACATATAAATGTAGCTCAGAATAGAGTCCCAATTTCTAAAAGGAGACATTGTCTCATTTTTCCCTCAGAGACTACAGAAGGTCCCAGGACACCCCATACATGCAGACTTCTGGACCAGAGAGAAAAGCTGTTTGACAACCTAGGATGGCCTCCTCCTTCAGCCAAGAGATGTGTTCTACAACCTTCCACATGGGCGGGCCCTCTGCATCATTCTGCTCTGCTGGGTTTTGCCCCACAGAGATTAAGGCAACAAATTCCAGACGGAGATGGCCTTGCTCCAAAGCCCAACTCTGCTATTCCAGATGTGTCTGGAGCAGGTCTCTCCCTCTCCCACTCCGGGCTCTACTTTCTCACCTATAAAATGACAAAACAGTAGTTACATCATCAGGTTGACATAAGGACTTAAGGAATTAATATATAGAGTTTTGTAATAACTCAGTTGAGACCCCCCACCCCCCAAAGATTAGCTCTTAATACTAAAACTGTGTTTATTTTCAAATAGAAGTAGATAGTAACTGGGAGCAGGAGAATGTTATATATTGCTAGGAAAAAAAAGGTGGGGGGGGGAAGCAAAGATGATATGGGAAGCCTAGAACCCATATTTTCAGAAGTTGCATGTTGCAGTGTCAAAGAAAGAGCAAGAGAGTGGAAAAATGAAGTTTACTATATAATGATCAAGATCTTAGAATGAGGTCTAATGTTGTCTAACAGCTGCACCTAGCCCTCAGGTCTCTCAGCTCCTGGCAACCACATCAAGTGTCCTAATTCTAATTTTCCATGCCCCAAATGCAGCCATGGTTTGATCTTGGGGAAAAAAAATCAGAAACAAATAAAGCAATCTGAGGCTATTTTCTTTCCCATCTCCGGGGAAGGATGAGTTCCCTTGATGCCCTGTGAAAATAAGTAGTCCCTTGGTTGAGTCAAGGGAGGGAGAGCCTCAGGCCAACCTCTACTCCATCTTACTTTGCCTGTAAAAGCCAGACATTTGGCCCATGAGCTCCCCCATTGCCCTGAACAGTCTGCACACTATCTGGAAAGATTAATGACGTTTGTTTCCTTCTCACTTGGGGATTCAGGCTGTGGTCCAGTCTTAAGGTTTCCATTTAAATGCAGAGTGATGTTTCCCCTGCAGGAAAGAGCAGCTGGAACAGGGGGGCATAGATGCCTTATTTCACATTAAAAAAAGGAGATTGGCCAGAATAAAAAAGGGTGGGTCAGAAAAGTGTTCTGTTATATTAAAAAAAAAAGAACAAAAAATGTCCTTGGTAGTCCCCTCTTTCTCTCCATTTTAAAATTGCACGCTTGGCCCCTCTTGCCTGATGAAATAGCAAGGAGAGATGTGGCTTGTCAGCAACCCAGAGAACCTGAAATAAAGACAGTATCTTGGTACTGTAGCCTAGCATGATCTGATAAAATACCCAGCTTTGCATGGATCTAAGGAAAGCTGGGGGAAGGGGACAGATGATAGAGAATATGATGGGTCAAGTCATTGTAAATGTTGTGGATTTCAGTAGTTCTGATCTGGCTTCATCACGTGCAAAATCATGACTACTCCTAAATGCCAACTGCAAAGTCACAAAGACTACAACTGACATGTGATGAGCAGTGCTGCCCAGGACTTGGGTACCACTGTATCTGGGGTACCAGAAGCCGCTAATCAGGGCTCTCACCACAAGGGATACCAGTAGGAGTAGTGGCTCCATAAGAGAGTTGAGCTGAACAATGAGGTTAGGGAGGGCTATTAGTGACAAAAACTGTCCAGCAATGTAGTCAATGAATAACAGATGGTGACTAAGCTTCCAATTAAAAATAAAATCTCACAATGTATTTCAGTGACCCTAGCAAATTTCTGGATCTGGCACACCATGGCAGACTTCAGAATATGTTAGATCTTAGGCTGGCTAGTCTCTGAAAACAATCTCTCCTAGTTTCTCATGACCAATTTGTACTTGTTTGTAGAGCCAGGACCCATTTATATTACTCAGGACAGAAATCCCAGTCTTCCATGATTTCTTTCATTCTAATTCCAATATCAACAAGCCCTCTTGGAGTCACCTCCAAAAGTACTCCAAATCCAACAACCACTTTTGTTATACTGCCCAGAGCTCAACTCATGCCTCACCATAGACTTCCTAACTGGTCTTCCTACCACTTCGTTACCCTACGGTACCTTTCTCCATAGAATAATTGGAATGAATTAGCCACAGTATAAATCAGATGTTACTTATTTTATAGCTTAAAATTCTCTAGTGGCTTCCCAGTGCACCCAAATCCCCACCATGATTTGCCCCTGCCAGAGCTCTCTCAGACAAACTCTCCCTTCATGAGGCACCACCTTTTTTTCTGGCTCTCAAACATGCCACACCTTTTCCCATTTGAACACCACTACTTGCTCACCCAGAACTTTCTTGCCCAGATCGCATATGATGTTGCTGTCATGACTTGAGGTTCTTTAGAGACACCTTCCCTGACCACACTGGCCAAGGCTACTCCTCCCTCTTCCCCACTGGCATCTCCCATCCCACTTCCCGGCACATATCCTTCAAGGACTTTTTTTGTATTATTTTTTGATCATTTATTGTTTACCATGCTCTTTGCCTGTGTTCCCCCATTAGTCTATGAATTCTAGAAGGGCAGCAACTTGTCTTCTCTTGTTCACCTCTGTGTGCCCTGTGCCTGCACATAATAGGCAGTGAGTGAAAATCACATAACATTGATAATTCTGTTTTATGACTGTGTCTCAGGTTATGTCCAAGGAGTTTCTGCTGCTTCTATTCACCTTATCTTTTGGGTACCTGGTGGCAAGTTGTGACAGCTATCTGTGCATTCATCTAACGCTCCAGGTATCCATCAAATAATTCCTGGCATGTTGGTGGTAAGCAATGGGTCCTCCCTCTACGCATGTGAAGGGCATTATATAAGTTAGGCAGTGTCTTATCAAAGAGCCACTGAGTGCTTACTGCATGGGGTGAGTCTGTTGGTGCTATGGATAAGTGGAAACAGGCAGAGATGCACTGGGCTCTCAGGGAGCCCACAGCCTAACACCACGATTGTCTCCCAGCAGAAAAGAGATTCCCTACACTTCTATAGCCTCCTCATGCATTTCATAGTTGGTAAGAATGGGAGTGGTCACTGCACACACCTCTTCCTACTGCCTTTGGCATTGCTGTTTTCTAACTCTAGCTTGAGTGGCCAGCTGACTAATCTTTTACAGTGTCCTAGGGACAATGGCATGTTCCCTCTGCTCAGAGTGACCCAAATGTCCAAGACAGTGCCTGGAACCAGAGTCTTCATATTAGTTGGTGCCATTTTCTTCATGGTGTGAAATTTAGTAGTATTTTCTGCCCCCATTGAACTATCAATGCTTACTGAGGTGGCTTCCCTGGAAACTCTTCATAAATTAGTATCACTTTTCCCATCCACTCTCTGTGATCTTCACTTTATTTTCCTTCATAGTATTGACTACCCTGACACATATATAATCTCCTTATTTCACTATCCCACTATCTCAAATTCCACCTTTTTCTCTCCATCCATCCATCCATCGATCCACCCATCCATCGATCCACCCATCCATCGATCCACCCTTCCACCCATCCATCCATCCATTCATCCATCCATCCATCCATCCATCCATCCATCCATCCATCCATCCATCTATACATCTACCAATCTATCATCTTTGTTGGATATTAAATAAGTAATTTTTTTTCACTGGTGTATCCCCAGCTTCTAGAACAGTGCCTGGTACATAGTAGTCACTCAATGAGCATTTGTTGACTCAATGAATGAACTTATTGCCCAAAGAAGAAATATAATGAACATTTTATCCTAGAACATAACCAATGGGTTATTACCCTGGTTTTAAATTCCCAGATGACAATACAAAAAAAGTCACCTTTAATTAACATCATTGTGCAAAGACAGGCTTGTGATTTTAAGTTTTAGATAGCCTTAGGCCTCCGGTGCTGGCTGTGGCTCAGGCCATGAACATTGACCATAGCTGCTTGGACCCAGAGTCTGAAATCTATCTGGCCTGTTCTGTCATAGCCCCTGAAATGCCCTTTGAGTATGGGGGGTGATAAGAGGTAAAACAAAGGAGGACTCTGTTTTCCTGGTATTCAGTGGATACCAGCTGAAGGAACAGATGGTAGCAGCTTTTATTGTCCTGTTGCATGTACACTTTCATGACTTGGTAAGATTCTATGTTCTTCTTTATTGCGTAACTTTCTGCCTGGGGTGGATTTAGAAGATTGTGATTGTAATTCTTTACTTCCTTTTGTTTTGTATGCAGGCTCTGCCTATGAATAAAAGGCAAGTGTGTGGCGAGGCAGGTTTCTGTGCCAAGGGATAGGCATGAAGCTCAAGAGTGGACATGTGGGACCCAAGATTCCACCTAAAAACGTAAGGTCAGCAGATGCCATACACACATTCCAGTGAGTATGAAGGAGGCATTGGATGGCCCACTTTCCCCTTTTCATCTAATCATGCCCTTCTGCTTACTTAGTGGTGATGGAAAGGCAGTGAGCTATGAAGGATTGGGGAGGCCAGCTGCAATGTACGGGGAGCTTAATATATGAGCCTTGTTGTCTAAATCCACTCTTCGAGTTGGGTGTGAGAGAAAACTTACCATTTCTGAACAGACCCCTGCAGCCTAAAGCCTCCCAACTAGCTGGTTCTGTGACTGACACATTACTTAGCCTCTCAGAAACTCCATTTCTTCTTTTGAAAAATAGTGTCCTTCTCAGAGGGTTACTGTGAGAATCACAGGGGTTAATGCCTGTAAAGCTCTGAGAACAGGGCTTGGCACATGGTAAAGACTAGAGATGGGTTTGTTAAGGAGAACAAAGAAAAACAAGCATCTTCTAGATGGGCTTCTGTCCTTCATTACATCACCTTTTCACCCCAGGCTTATCTACTTGTGGGGGCTGGGGCGAGGGGGAGGGGGCACAGAATGGAGACTGCTGTGCCTACCTGGGCATGATCATGAAAAGAAATGACATTTGTGCCACAAACATGGAAAGCCTTCATGGAGGTGATGCTCAGCTGCAACAGTTGTGAGGTTCTGGGCTCCCTGTACACTGAAAGTCATGGCCAGCGCCAAGAACAGCCTAAACAAGGACGCAGATGGTGACCTGAAATCCAACCCCTTTGCTCACTTTCAAGGAGCAATGTGACCTAATTACATGGAAGGAATGTTCATCCCTGGCTGCCAGGGACTTCAGCTTTCCTGCTTCCATTTCCTGCTCAGATCTCAAGGACTGCCACACCCAGGTCCATGGGACAAAAGGGAAGTGACCTCTTCATTTTCTCCCACACAACTGAAGAATGCTGTTTCTGAGTACCACTCTTGAAAACCAAACAAAACTAATAAAACATTGCCATGATCACTTATATAATTCCTAACAGCTCTAGTCTTTATCAATTTGGAAATAGAATGAATTGGAAAGAATGTCTCAGGAGGGAAGTCAAGTGCAATGGTATAGAGATGGCCTGAAATGGAATCAGAGAACAAAATCCCCAATTAAAAACTGGGCAAAGATCTGAATGGAATATCCACTAAAGAAGCTAGATGGGTGGCAAAAAAGTACTTGAAAAGATGCACAACATCATGACTCATCAGGGAAATGAAAATTAAAACCACAGTGAGGTGCTACTCATGCTAACCAGAATGTCTAAAATGAAAGCAAAACAAACTGATAATACCAAGAGCTGGTGATGATGCAGAGCAGCTGGAATCATATATATTGTAGGTGGGGATATAAATGGTTCAACCACTTTGAAAAACTTTTGGCACACATATGTGAAATCAGACAGTATTTGTCTTTCTCTGTTTGACTTACTTTACTTAGCTCTAGGCCCATCCATGTTGTCACAAGTAGCAGTTTCATTTTTGTGTGTGTGTTGTGTGGCTGAGTAATATTCCATTGATTATATTACTACACCCTCTTTATTCATTTTGTATATTTGTACAAAAATAGACTCACAGATACAGAGAACAAACTAATGGATTCCAGAGTGAAGGGTGGTGGTGGGTGGATGGATGAAAAAAGTGAAGGGGAATAAGAGGTACAAATGCTCAGTTATAAAATAAGTAAGTCATGAGGATGTAGTGTGCAACACAGGGAGAATGGTCAATATCCTAATAACTTTGTGTGGTGAGAGATGGTTACTAGACTTATTGTGGTGATTACATTGTAAGGTATATAAATGTTGAATAACTATATTGTACACCTAAAACTAATATAATATCATATGCCAACTATTCTTAACTTGAAAAACAAAACAAAACACCTTTCACAGTTTCTTAGATATGCTGGGTTTTGTCAGCAGAACAATAACCCGGGAACCAAGGTGTACAGGATAAGCTGAGTGGTCTGTGTGTCTCTCACTGTGTTTATTAGCTGACTCCTCCATCTGTTTGGTAGAATGCAAGTCCAATGATGGATTATGCCCTCTGACTATAAGAGAAGCTTCTAGCTGAGCACTGTTTGGGCTGAGTACTTCCATTATTCATCATGAGTCACCACCATTGTGCTTATGTGTCCATTCTTTACATTGCCCCGGCAGCAATACTCAACAACTCTAAAGAACACACACAAGCTAGGAATAAGTGTAATAATGCAATAATAACTTCTAGAGATTTTTAAATCACAGGTTCTCTATGTGGGAAGAGAATGGCTTTTATAGCCAGATGTGGGCTCAACTCCAGACCTAATCACCTCACGGCACTCTCCCTGTCCCCAGGTATGTGTTTTCTTTTCTGAAAATGATACTATCTGAAAACTCAGTGGGTATATTTCTACAAATATTTATAAATCACCGAGTGTGGTACCTGTAGATTGGAGGTTAATAAATGGTAGCTGTTGTTATTTTTTAATATGCCATTTCTATTTAGTGTTTCTTATTTTTTCTATTGCTCTGTTGAAATTAAGCGTCCCTTCACTTAGTCTTACCTTCTTTCTCCATTTAAGATAAATGTTTTAAATTCTTTTTTGCTGATTCTTGTATCTGGATCACCTGTGGTTTGCTTCTATTGGTGTTTTTACTTGGTTATAAGTCCTGTTCTTGTCTCTTCACAGGTTCCATAGCTTATTGCACCCTGGAAATCTAGACTAATAAAAGAGAAACATGCAAGTTGACCATCACTCCACCACGCCCACCAGCCAATCAGGAGGGAATATGCAAATTAGAAGGATAAAGATAGTGGCTGCCCAGCTGCTCCAGATGCAGAGTGGCCAGGTGGGGCAGGATGCCTGCTATGAGAGGGAGGGCAGGGTCAAAGGGATCTACATGAGTGGCACTCCAGCCACAGTGAAGATGAAGGCCGTAGACTCCAGCCAGAGCCAAGGCCTGGGTCCCAGGTGCCAGAGGAAAACCAGTACTGGAAGCCAAGGGAAGGAAGGCCTATTGCACAAATCTCTGTGCAATGGGCTTCTAGTTATGTATAAAAGAAGAGTGAGAATTGAAGAATAACCTTGGTGTTTTTTTTCCTCCAGAAATTTCAAGTTCTTCTCTCACCAGCTGGCTATAGTGAGGAGCTGATTATTCAGATTTCAGCAAGGGTTCAGGTGAATGAAGTGGGTTGCAACTCACCTCTGGCCAAGCCAACCCCAAACCCCTGCCTTCTTAAGGAAGGACTAGTCTCTCAGTTTTTACCAGGATTTAATTGAGTATTCCATAAAACCCCTTTGATTCTTCAATTTTAGGTATTGGGAGAATGTGGGAAATGGGGCAGATGGAATGATTTCTTTCTGCTTATTGGCCTTCCCTTCACTCCCATTACTTTCATCAAATTTGGAGACTATGGAGAGGACTGCAGTGTTGATCAAATTATTGCTGTACTTGACAGTCTTTCAAGCTCCAAGAAATCCTGCCACCTCCACCACTGCCAGTAGCTCAGTGGCTTTGTATCCACTCAATAAAGTTCTGGGTCTCGAACAGCCTTCTGCTGTCTCTGCATCCAGACCTGCCAGACCTCACAGCTCACTTACAAAGGACTCCTGTCCCTTTGTAATCAGTTCATCAAACTTTTCTCATCTCCATTATTTTTTGATAGTCCCATATATAAGAATGACTTTTATGTTATCCAGATTTTTTGGTGCTCCCATGAAAGCTAATGTCTTCTGTGTCCTAATAGGAAGCAGAAAATGCCTAGAATAGTAGCTGTTAGAAGACATTCCCTAAATGCAAAATATCCTGGTCCGGAATTAATACTCAGCCTGGTGATAATGCTTGTGTTTCATCCAAAGGAGTTGGAGAGAGACCCACCAAGTGACTTATTTTTAAAGGCTTAGTCTTGAGTTTGTAGCAAATGCTTCATGGGCCCCATTCATATCTCCTCACCTTGACTCTTCCAGGCCCTTTCATCTGCCAGCCCCTTTGTCTCTTTGCTTGGGGTTTTCTCTGGGTCCCAAAGTTCACTCTGCCTGGTCCCAGCAAGCTGGAATGCCAGGGAGTTAATGTTTCTCAGGAGCAGTCCTTACCCAATGATTGGTGGAAGTTGGTGTTTAAATACCCCAGCTCCCTCCCGCTTGAATGAGATAACTTAGAGGCCCGTGTTCTACACCGCCGACCAGTTCTCCAGAAGTATATCTCAGCTACCCACAAGGATAGCTTGCTTGCTAACATACTTTCCTTGGCTGCTTTCTCCTCCCAGTCTCACTTCCCCACTTCTAGGATGGAATGCCCTGGGATCACCTTTTAAATATACTTGAACTTGGAATATTGCTTAGATTCTCCTTCTGGGTTGAGGGAGGGGGGAGGACCCAAGTGAAGGCATGTTTCTATTTTATTTTCAATTGAATTTATTGGGGGTGATATTCATTTGCAAAACCATACAGGTTTCAAGTGTACAGCTCAATAAAACATCATCTGCACAATGCATTGTACACCCATTGCTCTAAGCAAAGTTTCTTTCCCTCCTCCTTTACCCACCTCCACCTACCCCACCATGTCCCCTTCCCTTTGGCTATCGCCACACTGTTGTCTGTGTCTATGTGTTTTATCTTATATAATAAAACCCCAATATGCAAATCGACCGAACAGCAGAATGACTGGTGGAACAATCAGTTGCTATGATGTGCACTGACCACCAGGGGGTAGACGCTCAATGCAGGAGCTGCTCCCTAGTGGTTAGTACGCTTCCACAGGGGAGCAATGCTCAGCCAGAAGCTGGGCTCATGGCTGGCAAGTGCAGCGGTGGTGGTGGTAGCCTCTCCTGCCTTCATTGCAGGCAGTGGTAAGGAGCGAGGGGTCCCGGACTGTAAGAGCTGCAGACTCTGAGAGGGATGTCTGACTGCCAGCTTAGGCCTGATCCCAGGGAACATCCCCTGAGGGGTCCTGGACTGCGAGAGGGCACGGGCCAGGCTAAGGGACCCCAACCCCCAGTGCACGAATTTTGTGCACCAGGCCTCTAGTCCTATATAATAAAGATGTAATATGCAAATGGTTGTTACACTCTGAAGTGTAACGACTGACTGTGTAATGACCGGATCATAGATTAGCAGGAGGGTAGAAAAATGAGCTACAAGTGGGGCAGCAGAGAGCTACAGGAGGGGTCAGGGGAGCAAGCTATGAGGGGGGCAGAGGGGGTGGAGGGAGCTACAGGAAGGTGAGACAGTGAGCTACTGGCTACAAGCAGGTGGCAGAGAGCTACAGGAACGGCCAGGGCAGCAAGCTATGAGGGGGGTTGTGGGGGGAGCTACTGGAGGGTGGCAGCAAGCTACTGGTGAGCTACTGGTGCATGGATTTGTGCACAGGGCTACTAATATATATATATATGTGTGTGTATATATATATATATATACACACACACATATATACATATGTGTATATATATATACACACATATATACATATGTGTATATATATATACATATATATATGTGTATATATATACATATATATGTGTGTGTATATATATATATATATATATAAAATTTTGTTTAATTCCTTCACCTTCTTTCATTCAGACCCCCAACCCCTCCTCCCCTCTGACAACTGTCAATCTGTTCCATGTATCCATACCTATTTTTATTTTGTTTATCAGTTTATTTTGTACATTAAATTCCACATGTAAGTGAGGTCATATGGTATTTGTCCTTCTGAGACTGGGTTATTTCACTTAGCATAATAATCTCAAGGTCCACCCATACTGCCAAAAAAGGTAAGATATCCAAGACTCCATCAAAAAACTACTGGACCTAATAAATGAACTTCACAATGTAGCAGGATACAAAATTAACACCCAGAAATCTATTGCCTTTTTATAAACCAATAATGAACTTAGAGAAAGAAAAATGAAAAAAGCAATCCCATTTACCATGGCACCAAAAAATTAAGATTCTTAGGAATCAACTTAACTAAGGAGGTAAAAGACCTATATGTGGAAAACTACAGGGCATTAAAAAAAGAGATAGAGGAAGACATAAACAAATGGAAGAACATACCATGTTCATGGATTGGTAAAATTAACATCATTAAAATGTCCATACTACCCAAAGCAATCTACAGAGTCAATGCAATCCCCATTAAAATACCAATGGCATACTTCAAACTCTCCAAAAATTCATCTAGAATAAAAAAAGTCCCAGAATAGCCATAGCAATCCTGAGAAGAACAAAGTTGGAGGGATCACAATACCAGATATAAAAGCTGTATTACCAAGCCACAGTTCTCAAAACTGCCTGGTACTGGCACAAGAATAGACATATAGACCAATGGAACAGAACAGAGAACCCAGAAATTGACCCAAGCCATTATGCTCAATTAATATTTGACAAAGGAGGCAAGAGCATACAATGGAGTCAAGACAGTTTCTTTCAGAAATGGTGTTGATGGCTAAAGAACTTAAATGTAAGATGGGAAACCATAAAAATCCTATAATACTCCATAGGCAGCAAAATAGCAGACATATGTTGTAGCAATATATTTACAGACACAGCTCCTAGCAATGGAGACCATGGAGAAAATATACAAATGGGACTACATCAAAATAAAAAGCTTCTGCACAGCAAAAGAAACCATCAACAAAACAACAAGAAAGCCCACTGCATGGAGAACATATTTGCTTATCAGCAATAAAGGTTTAATCTCCAACATTTACAGGGAACTCATACAACTTAACAAAAGGAAGATAAACAACCCAATCAAAAAATGGGCAACAGACCTAAATAGACACTTATTCGAAAGAGGACATACAGAAGGCCCCGAGACATATGAAAACATGCTCAAAGTCACTAATCATCCGAGAGATGCAAATCAAAACAACAATGAGATACCATCTCACACCTGTCAGAATGGCTATCATTAAGAAATCAACAAAAGACAAGTGCTGGTGAGGATGCAGAGAAAAAGGAACCCTCGTGCACTGCTGGGGGGAATGCAAACTGGTGTAGCCACTGTGGAGAACAGTATGGAGTTTCCTCAAAAAGCTAAAAATGGAACTCCCATTTGACCCAGTAATCCCACTTCAAGGACTATATCCCAAGAAACCAGAAACACCAATCAGAAAGGATATATGCACCCCTATGTTCATAGCAGTACAATTTACAATAGCTAAGATTTGGAAACAACCTAAGTGCCCATCAGCAGATGAATGGATTAAAAAACTGTGGTACATCTACACGATGGAATACTATGCTGCTGTAAAAAAGAAGAAACTTTTACCATTTGAAACAGCATGGATGGAACTGGAGAGCATTATGCTAAGTGAAATAAGTCAGTCGGAGAAAGATAAATATCACATGATCTCACTCATATGTGGGATATAATGATCAACATAATTTAATGAACAAGAGTAGATCCAGAGACAAATGGCAGGGGAGGGGGGCGGATAGAGAGCAACCAAAGGACTTGTATGCATTCATATTAGCATAACCAATGAACACAGACACTGGGGCAGTAGGGGCCTGCCCAGGGTGGGAATGGCTGAGCGGGGGAGGGGGGGGAGGTCAAGTGGGGGAAAAAGGAGACATATGTAAAATTTTAGGCAATGAATAAAAAAGTAAGATATCCTTTTTAATGACTGAGTAGTATGCCATTCTATACATTAACCAAAGCTTTTTATCCACTCATCTACTGATGGGCACTTGGGCTGTTTCCAGATCTTGGCTATTGTAAATAATGTTGCAATGAACATAGGGGTGCATATTTTCTCTCTAAGTACTATTTCAGGTTTCATTGGATATATTCCCAGAAGTGGGATCACTGGGTCAAAAGGCAGTTCCCGCGTATTAAGTTTTTGAGGAAACTCCATACTGTGTTCCACAGTGGCTGCACCAGTCTGCATTCTCACCAACAGTGCATGAGTCTTCCCTTTTCTCCTCACCAGCACTTGTTGTTTGTTGATTTATTGATGATAGCCATTCTGACAGGTGTGAGGTGATATTACAGTTTTAATTTGCATTTCTCTGGTGATTAGTGATGCTGAGCTTTGAAGGCAGGTTTCAGGCAGGTTTCAGTTCAGATGTACAACCTCTGGGTGCTGCTCTGGCTTGTTTAAAGAGGCCAGCATGAACAGCAAGGCAAACCCAGACAAGATTAGAGGGACCTCGCCAATGAACATCAGGTAATTTGGAGGATGCCAGGAGAGCTGAAGCTGAAGCTCTTTATTACAAACTGGAGCCATCTGTAGGCCTGTAATAACTGGAATATGAAAGTCCTAACCTGGAATGTAGTTAAACTGTTTACTCTCTATTTGTGGTTATGTCTTTAAAGCTTAACATGCTCTGGATGGTGGATTTAAATTCATTTAAGTGTATTGTTTCACAAGATGGAAATAAATTGGTGTTTTCTCTTTGTTGTTATTTTTTGTTTTTAAATGGGGGAAAAAAGCTGGTAGGACCATAGCCCTATAAATGTCTTGTGGGGATGCCAAGAATCACTCTATACGCCACTTTCTAAGAAGCAATTTCCTTACTTGTCCCGTAAAACTCCCCAAAGCACCTTAGGCGAACACCGAAGCACTGGGTATGTTTGCAAACTGCAAATACAGCAGACATTTAATTACATCGAATTCATCAAAACCCTAATTGAGACAGGAACTCAAACCTTACGGCTTAATTACTTTAATTTCAGATGGGTAACAGACTTGGTCACGAGCAGCCCTTCACGCAGGAATACATTAGAGAGAGCCCCATGGGCACTCGCTGGTAATTCTCACAGCCAAATGAAAGTGAGGAGCAACATAAATAACAATGTTAAGTGAGCCCCATGATTGGATTTATTAATCAGTTCAATTGCCAATAACCGTCCTTTGCTGGAACACACTGCTGCATAGGCTCCACCGGCCTGGAGGGCGGCTCAGGATGCCAGGCATGTTCATTTCGTACTGATTTTTCTTTTCCTCCCACTGATCGGACAGCATAGAGGCCAGGACCAGTCCTCTGAGATGGTTCTTCTAATCAGCCTCTCCTCATTTAGAATTTCACATAGAGACCTTCTCCCTGACCTTCCCTGCCCTTGCCACGGGACACCTGGCTGCTGTTCCACAAATTAGTTGTAAGCTCCTCCCACTGGTTGGTTGAATTATTGCAGTGACCTAGTGTGGGATTTTAAAATATATATATAATATATCTTTATTGATTTCAGAGGGGGAGAGAGATAGAAACATCAATGATAAGAATCATTGATAGGCTGCCTCCTGCACATCCCCTATGAGGGATCGAGCCCAAAACCCAGGCATGTGCCCTTGACTGGAATCGAACCCACAACTCGTCAGTCCACAGGCCGATATTCTATCCACTGAGACAAACAGGCTAGGGAGTCATGCATGGAATTTTGAGGCAAGAGACTCAGGGATTGCTGTTCTTCTGAGAGCTGATAATGGTGTCTAACTCTTGTTGAGCATCTACTGTGTAGGCCTGGTGTTGTTAGCTGAACACATTATGTTTCATCCCTAAGGCCATGCTAGGAGGTAGGTGCACTTGTACCTACTCTATAGATGAAAAAACCGAGGCTTAAAGAAGTTAAACAACTTCTCCAAGGCTCCACAGGCAGCAATAGCAGAGTTGGCATTCAAACCAAGGGCAATCTTATTCCCAAAACATCATTTTGCTCCTTCTGCAAAGACTTTGTGGATCTTACAAAGTCCTGAAGAAGAGAACTGTGTGGCTTTGGAACTCTCCATGTAGGCACAGGACACGGAAAGACAGGAAGAATGGCTGGCACCCAGAATCATCATATGGGCTCCTTCTACTATCATCTAGGTGGCTCCTTCTCTCCACAATGGCTGCAGGGCTGCGAGATGAGCTTGGCAAAGAGCTTCTGGAAGGTAAAGTGACTGATACCAGAACATGCTAAACGTTCAGGAAGTAATTGGCCTTTTAAGTCGTTGTTCTAACAAGACAAGTGATTTACTGCATTGCTAATAAATTATGAAACACAAATGCATTCAAGCCACCTCATATGTAATTAGTTGCATAGCATTTACTAGCTATGTCCCCATCATTTGTTTCATTTGCTTACTTTATTTCTCCCTCTTTGGACTTGCCTTTGCATCAAATTTCAGGTACAAATGACTAATGAACTAATAACAATACTAAGAACCACCAGGCTAATAATTGTACTGCTAATGGTGGCAATGATAATTAAGTGAGTGCTAATAGCAACAGGCTCTTCTGCAGGATGTGACTGTTCATCTCCAACTCAGATGAGAACCAGTGAAGTACAAATGGAAGTGAAGACAAAGACAGAGACTTTTTTTTTTGGTACTGACTACATTAATAGGAGATCAACAAAACACCATATTGTGGGTCCACAAAACCTAAGACAAAGAGAGAACTGACCAAAAGGATGAAGAAAGAAAATGTCCAGTCCAGTAAGCTGGGCAGAACTCAGCAACCACATGTGGACACAGCTGTCCCTCTCAGAAGTAACTGTTCACCTGTGGTGCTGGAGCTGATTCCTGATAAGATCAAGGTGTCCTGCCTGTCACCAGAAGTAACAAACTCACCAGGCTACCCAAATAAATTGGTACGAAGATGATGGAAGTAAAGGCAAGCAGTGGGGAACAGCGGTGATGTGCCAGAGTGCATCCTGCTTCAGACATTCTCTAGTCTGCGTTCAAGAGATGGGCAGTACCCCTGGCCAGCTGATTGAATGACCAAGGGGCCCGCAGAAGGGTGTGGGAGAAAGTTCCCCGGAGTTTTCTTTAGCCCTTCAAACCCCCCAGCCACTTCTATCAGGACCTTGGATCAGATCGCCAGGTACCTCAAGTGGACACCCTTGATGGGCTTCTAGAAGTCATGTTTCCTAGATAATACTCAGAGTCCTGGGTGTTTCTGCAAGGAAACTAGGACATGAGTGCTGGCAAGATGGTTGCAAGCCCTTGTTTGCCCCTGCAACACTATGGATGCTGGAAAGCCTCACACTTTGGTGACTTCAGAGTGTCTTCCCAAGACTTTCCAAAATGCACACTAGAGTTCATAAAGGACAAAGACCCCATGACACCCCCTGGCAGTGGCATAGTCTTTATAGATAAAATGCAGGCATGCAAAGCACCTGGTGACCCCGAAAGTCAGCTAAAGCGAACATGTAAATAAAATGCTTCCTGACTGTAGATGGATCCTAAACTGTGATGGATGCAAATTGTTTTTAGCAGAAAAACACACACCTGTCATTTCCTGGGTCCATCTCTCTCTTTTTACTCTATTTACATTGAGGCAACACCATACCTAAAATTGTTTTAGGTTTTCCAATTCAGATCAATACTATCAAAATGAGCCTGGCACCTTCAGATTCGTGGCCCATATCTTCAGACTGGTTAATTACTTACATGAACCTGGGAACTCTATATTCCATCAACACAGAGACCAAAGGATGATGCCTGAGAATTTCCAGGTCTAACAGAGCCAGCCTCCTGGGCATGAGACCCCACATCCTCACTGTCCAAGACCACTGGTCTTTGTGCTGTTTCTGTTCCTGCCAGACTAGCCACTGCCTCATCTCCATGCCCTCCCTCCCAGACACCACCTTCTGTCATCACTCCTACCTGACCAGCGAAGAGCCCGCAGACTCCGATGATGCACAGGATATTGAACACCGCTGAGCCCACAATGGTCCCAACTCCCACGTCACCCTTGGTGATGAAGACGCCTGAAACACAGAGGCAGCATCAGCCTGGCTGCTGTGGGGGTCGTATTCCAAGGTGTGTGCGGAGGAACTTTCTTAAGTGTTAGACTGATCACAGAGGGTATGCAGAAAACGGTCAAGGATTGGAGGGAGCTCTCTAATCTGCAATGGGGACACTGTCCCACAAGAGCATTGGCATTGGGGTTGAGGCACGTCCATGCAAAGTAAAAGCATTTCTTTAATCCTATATAATAAAAGCCTAATATGCTGTCTGGTCATCCAGTTGTCTATTCAATCAATCAAAGCATAATATGGTAATGATATGCTAAGGCTGCTCAACCGCTCGCTATGATGTGCACTGACCACCAGGGGCAGATAGTCAACCAGTTGACCAGTCGCTATGATGTGCACTAACCAACAGGGGGTAGATGCTCCTACTGGTAGGTGAGCTTGCTGCTGGGGTCTGGCGGATTAGGACTGAGCGAGACAAGCTGAAGAACATGCCTTGAAGCCCTCCCGCGGTCCCTCCCAGCTGGGCAACCTCCTGTGTCCTCCCTGGCCCCAGTCATGCACCAGTGGGATCCCTCAGCTTGGCCTGCACCCTCTCACAATCTGGGACCCCTCGTGGGATGTCAGAGAGCCAGTTTCGGCCCGATCCCCCAGGCCAGGCAGAGGGACCCCACAAGTGCACAAATTTGTGCACCTGGCCTCTAGTAAGATAATAATGAACAATAACTGCCAAGCCCAGGTCCTTTAGAGAGCGCAGGACTGAGACGTCCCCAGGTTATCACCTACCTATGACAGATGTGAACAGCTCTGGGGCCGAACTGCCCGCCGCCATGAATGTGGCGCCAGCCACATCTTCACTGAGGTGCAGGCGCTACAGAGGAGCAAGGACAAAGCACAGGTGAGTCCAATTACCCCTGGGAACCCTGTGACTCCCAGGTCTCAAGCTTGGTCCTTCCTCCTCCTCCTCCTCCCAGAGCTCGGCCACTGCTGCCTGACTGCCCTGGCTGGGCCCCAGCTCCTCTCATTGTCCCCCTTGGGGGACAGGATCAGGAAGCGGGTCCACTTGAGTTAAAGACTCTTGACAAGATCTAAGGGTCCCCAATCCCAATGCCCCAAGGGCTGTGCAGATAACAGGGAAGAGTGAAACGGCCAGTGTGAGGCACAGTGGGCATTCACCTCCTTTCTAACATCAGACCACTCAGTTCCCTCTGAGTTCCAAAATATTTCTATTTTTAAATTAGATTGACTGGGGTGACATTGGTTAATCATAACATCATATAAGTTTCAGGTGTCTATATTTATAATACAATATCTATATACTCTACTATATACAATGTGCCTATCACCTGAAGTCTAGTTTCCTTCCATCCAAGTATCCTTATTTTTTGAGATGCCAAAAGTCCACATTTTTTTAAATGCAAAATATCCTGATTTTTTTTCAATACCATGCTGAACTCAGGCTAAATCAGGCTTATGATAACCAGCTTTTGAACCTTGATTCTAAGAGGCTATGGAGGCTTTGAGGTGGGGATGGTCACCCTCCTGAAACCCACTTCCCATCCTCGATGCAACCTTGAAACCCTGGGGTAGGGCGAGTGAGGGGTGAGTAGAAAGTAACCAGGTGCCAACTCTGCCGAGATATTCTATTCAACAAACTCTGTAGGTCACTCTGTTGGTTAATTCAAAGGTGATTTGCAAGAAGACAAGACAAATACACATTAGAGGCTGCTTAGCATGTTTAGCTTTTCTGTTTTCAATCATGACTCTGAAAGTGAGCTGCTGGCCATCAGTAAATTGCCAGCAGCTCACTTTACTGATGGCCAGCAGCTCACAATCTCCCCTGTTCCTCCTGGTGTCCCAGATGGTCTTGAATGATACTCCTTCCAGTGACATCAGCAGCTGCACTCCCTTGCTCAGCCATGGAGGGGCAGCATGGCCCTGGCGTAGACTACTGGCTCCACCAACCAGCAAGTCTGCTGCAGGAGCCTTAATGGAATATTTTCATCTGGAATCCTGGGGTTCCTCACTCTCAAATGAAGAGCTAAATTTCATGCGGGGTCCTGAGGAGACCTTGGAGTGCTGATATCTCAAGTTGAAAGGTATGGTTGTGAGGGCACCCTGCCATCCTGTCTCACCAGGAGCAGGAAGTCTGTGGGAAGGTCGCCTAAAGCAGAGCTCACACTCCTGGGGTGGTTTGTCAAGACTTGCCGCGAGCTGGGAGCCTTGCATTGCCGGGTCTTCTCCAGCTCAGGTTCCCTGATGGGGGATTATTCTGGAGTCCACACCTTGGATCATCTCCAGTTCCTCTCTCTCCTTCACCCACTCTATTGGCTTCTTCCTCCATATCTCCTTATGTCCCCTCCTCTTTCATTCTTACTTTACTTTGGCCCTGGCAACATCTCACCAGATGTAGGGAGCGGCTATAGGGTCAAGCCTAATTGTGCTAGGAGGGCTCTGGCCTCCAAGCTGGGACTTGTATGTGGCTCTGCCACAGGTCAGTGCGAGGCTTGACCCTATAGCCGCTCCCTACAAAGGTCTTTCTATTTTTTTTCAAGTTGTGTGGAAAAGAAAGAGTAGTTTGCTTTGCATGAAAAACAAACCACCAAATGGTGGTATTTTAGAGATCGCAAATGACCCCACTTACAAGGGCTTCAGAGCTTCTTCATCTTTCCCATGAGGTGAATCTGTTCTCAGGTTACCTCACTTTGAACAAAGGCCTTCCTTCCACACTTGTCCACAGTCCGCCTCATTTCTTCCTCATCCTCCTTCCATGGTATAAGGAACCCACTCCCAGGACTTGATTCTTTTATTTTTTGAAGTACACAAAATTAACAGACTTCCAGGATATAGAAGATACTGCTTAAGTTAGCGGTTCCTGAAGTGTGGTTTCAGACCAGTACCTTCAGCAGCACTTGGATACTTATCAGAAATGGAACTTCTGGTCCCTGTTGGCCCCCAAGACCTACTGAATCTGACACTTGGGAGGAAGGAAGGAGCAAAGGGGAGGGACAATGAAGTTTGAGAATAACATAAAGATGAGCTCCAGATGGGAGGGGCATCTGGGAGAGATCCCTTCTGGAAAGGCATCTGAATTAAAAATAAAATAAAATGGAAAGCTTCCAGATAAAGAAAACTACATTTCAAAACAGAGGAAAAGATGAAGGAGGCAAGAGAATAAAAGGGTTCTAGATATGCTGAAAATTCAGATGAAAGGGATTTAACTTGGTATTCAGCCTGGTATCACTGGGCAGATTTTGAGCAGAGTCCGTGTTCTTGTCTCTGTGGCCAATTCTTTCATCTTCTCCACTTTCAGGCCTCCGCTTGGAACATTTCTATACATATACACAGAGGAAGGGTGATGGATGTGTGGAGCTGGAGATTTCTCACTCAACAAGGACCCGACAAATCACCAAAGGAGGGTAACTGAAGCAGAAGGGAATGGTGGAGAGGAGGGAGTGACAGAGAGAATGGAGAAACAGATTTTAAAAGAGGAAAAGAAAACTGGAAGCAGAACTCAGTAAGTACCATGAGTTATAGCCAAATGGACAGGGAAAGCTGGCCATGTGTGTGTTAAAGCCCAACTATAGAAGGGTGTCCTGGAATTCTAAGCAGATTGATGGCGCTTTTGTGCTAATGTTGCCCATAACTCTGAAGTATGCTGATATCCAGTGTTCCCACCATCCCGGTTGCATAGAGTGCTCCCCAGGACATCCGTGGAGCAGTCTGGAACAGTACCAGTGCCCAGCTCAGAAATGCTGAGAATCAAGCACGTACCTCACAGATCTTTTCCAAGGAGGGGACGAAGAAGTCATCACACACAATGGCCAGTGCGTAGAACATGTACATGGCCTAGAAGAGAGGAGAGGAGAAAGGATTAAACTCAGTCAGGGCAAAGCCATGGGCTGAGGGTCTGGCCACCCTCTGTCATCATGAATTCAACATCCTACTCAGGGTAAGAACAAAGTCTTTGCAAAGCCTGTAAGGTCCCATGTGATCTCACCTTTCCCCTCTGACATTATTCCCTACCACTGTCCCCCGTGTCCACCTCATTGTTCCCCAAACATGCCATGGATGCCTGTCCCATAGCCTTTGCACTATCTGCTCCCTATGCTGGGAATACACTCACCTTGGATCACTTCATCATGTCCTTCAAATCTCTGGATCAATGTCAACCTATGCAAGAGGCCTTGGATTCTTCTCCCTCCCATTCTCTTTATCCCCCTACCCTGCTTTGTTTTTCTTGACATATTATCTGTGAAGTTCATTTGTCTGCTGTCTTCCCCACTAGAAGGCCATGTGAAGTATGAACTATATCTATCTCATTTATCCCCAGCACTCACCTCAGCATAGTGGTGCATGGTAGGTGCTCCATAAATATAAGAGCAATAAAAGAATAAATAAATGAATACTTCCAAATGAGCTAGTGTACTCTCCTGTTTCCTGCAGGACAGCCTCTCTAATCTTGTCTCCACATCGTTGGTCAGCTATGACCAGGCCATAAATCACCTCTCTAACTTAACCAACTCCATATTTCCTTTCTAACTAATGAAATGTTATTCAGATCCCATTGTTGGTTAACCACCCTGTGTGTGTGTCCTCCAATCCTTCTAATGGTACTACAGTTTCATTCAAATATCTACCATATCCCATGTAGGAGGTAACCCTACCCTTTCCTCCAGGATTAGATAGTGATTGGCCAATCAGTGTGTAGTAGTCCCCAGCAGCTCCAGAGTCAGTGTGCTATTGATTGAGAGGTGAGCACATGACCTAGGCTGGTCCAATCAGATGGCAGGAAGCTGTTTTTCACCCTCATGTGCTGGCTACGGACAAAGAGGCTAGGAGTCCTGATGGCCATTGGCAGCCATATTGAGGGAAATCTGATTTGAGATGAAGCTGACCCTCAGTCAACTTAATGACATCACTGAGCCAGGATCATGTGGTGCTAGAGAGCCCACTATGCCTCCAGACTTCATAAAATTGGCAAACAGACAGACCAGTTTGACTTGGAGTTTCCCTGTTAATTGCAGCCCTAAGCATCTAAAGGACGTGGTTGCTCATCCTTCAAGTTCCAGCATCCTCTCATTTTTTCACCATCCAGCATCTTTGCCTTTTGAGAACTGCTCCATGGGAAGGGCCTTCAGTTACACCCTGCCCACCTTCTTCACCACAGGACACAGGCACATGACTCAAAGTAGCCACCAGGACACCCACTTCCCTTTATATAGTGGTGGGTGGGCAAAAGTTCTGCAAGGGATTAACAGAGAAGCTGGAAGAGAGGGTTTCTCTCCTTATGACATATGAAAACCACCTGAGTCTGGAGCTTCTGGAGGCAGCTGCCATAGAGAAAGAGCTTGGTTTACACCAAGAGATGGAGAAACACACACACACACACACACACACACACACACACACACACACACACACACACACACTGGTGCTCAGTAACATCAAGTGAACACTGGACGCAGCTCAGTCTGAAATCAAAGTGGACTTGCAATTTCATGAGCTGGTCACACACTTTTTATACCTAAACTGATTTAAGTTTCTACCACTTACAACTCTCCTTCATGAAGTCTTATGTAGCAACCTAAGTGTGAAATGGTTTTTCTAGCCGTTGACTCTTGTCTGTCAACTAATTTAGACACCCCTCCTCCCTTTATGAGCTTGTTTCCTTTGCATTGTGTTTTGTCTCTACAACCAGACTGTAAGAGTCTCAACTACATCTTAACACCTGAGTCTTTGGAAATATCAGACAAGTTCCCAAAACCAGGGATATTTTGTTTCAAAATGCTGACTATAATAAATGATCAAAACCTAACAAAATATACCATAGAGGATGGGTTACATAAACTATAATTCATCAATCAATGACATACTGTGAAAAGAGATTATGTAAATCCATATTTAGTGACAAAGAAAGGAATTTATAATACATTGCTAAATGAAAAGTGTTATAAAATAATGTGTACAATCTCTTTTTTTGTTAAATAATGTATAAGAATGCATACATACATGCATACTTATATAAGTGTATTTGCATATAAGGGTTTGAAAGGCCATAAATCAAAATAGTTTCTCCCTTGGTTGGTGTGACTCCATTTGTATTTTATATTTCCTATCCATATTTTCTGATTTGTCTACCTTGAATTTGGATTTCTTGTGTGATTTTTGTAGGTGGTGGGAGATTGGAGAGGTAGCAACTCTGTTTTACACTTTACTACTCTCTGAGGAGGCTAAGAAGCTTGGCATGCACAAAAGACTTAAAAATAACTTTCTATTTATTGGCTTGTTCATAATCTGTAAAAAATTATTTGCCTTTGGGGTGTTTTTAATATGTCAATTAAAAAATTAATGCTGTATTTTATAGCTTTGTAGATGAATCAGAACACACATTCCCAAATTGCAATGGATTCAAATTCTCTTTTGTATAATGACTTGGCTGATCCAATGATATGCAGACTTTATCATAAACTCAGAAAAGAAAACCAAATGCAGTAATTGGAATATAGGATTGCACACTTTTGAATTAACCAAGACCTAAATAAGCCATATATACCTAACACACTCAACTCACTAAAACAGTCAATGCCATTTGGAAGTCCACAAACCATCTCTCAAAGACTGCATTCCAGTATTTCATATTGATTCTATTTCAAGGCAAGAAGCTCCATCTAACATATCACAATATCAATGCTTGAACTGGGATGAGAAAGGCACAGATCTACCAGATTCTTTGTGCTTTCAAGACTGACGGCTGTTGAAAGCCACATTATCTACTCACCCATTGTTGGACACATAGGTTGCTTCCATATATTGGCTATTATAAATAGAACTGCAATGAACATAGGGGTGCAAATATATTTTCTAATTAGTGTTTTGTATTTCTTCAAATATGTTTCCAGAAGCATAATTGCTAGTTCATAAGGCAGTCCAATTTTTAACTATTTTGAGGAACCTCCATAGTATTTTCATACCAGATGCACCAATTTGCAATTCTACCAACAGTACACGAGGGTTCCCTTTCCTCCGCATCCTTGCCAGCAATTGTTGCTTGTTGAGTTATTGATGACAGCCATTCTGACAGTTGTGCAGTGATCTCTCATTGTGGTTTTAATTTGCATTTCTTTGATGATTAGTGATGTTGGGCATCTTTTCACATGTCTATTGGCCATCTGTATGTTTTCTTTGGAGAAGTGTCTATTCAGGTCCTCTGCCTATTTTTTTAACCCTCTCCAGAGGATATGATTATTGACTTTTAGAGAGAGGAAGGGCAAGAGAGAGAGAAACTTCAATTGGGAGAGAAACATTGATTGGTTACCGCTCAGATGCACCTCAACCAGGGACTGAACCCACAACCTAGGTATGCGCCTTGACTGGGAATTGAACCTGTGACCTTTGGTGTACAGGATGACACTCCAACCAACTGAGTCACACTGGCCAAGGCCTCTGCCCATTTTTAAATTAGATTGTTTGTCTTTTGGTGCTGAAATGTATCAGTTGACTATATTCCCTATGCTGGTCTTTATATCCCATGACTATTTGTAACTATCAATTTGCACTTCTTAATCCCTTCACCTTTTCCATTCAGCCCCCCAACTCCCTTCCCCTCTGGCAACCATCAATTTGTTCTCTATATCTATGAGTCTGTTTCTGTTTTGTTTATTCATTTATTTTGTTCTTTAGATTCTGCATATAAGTGAAACCACATGATATTTGCCTTTATCTGTCTGACTTACTTCATATAGCTTAATACCCTCTAGGTCCATCCATGCTGTGTAAATGGTAAGATTCCATTCTTTTGTATGGCCGAGTAGTATTTCATTATGTATATGTACCACTGCTTTTTTATCCACTCATAATAACTATGTATTGTGCCAGGTGGGTACCTTAAATATCAGGGAGAACATTTTGTAAAGTATATGATTGTCTAACCACTACGCTGTACACCTGAAACTAATATAAAATAATATTGAGTGTCAACTGTAATGGAAAAATAAAATTAAAAAGAAAGAAGTCCACATGACTTCTTGTGCACAAGGCAAAGTGAGGTGGAGTTCCCACTCTCAATCAGACACTTTGTGGCAACTTCCTCTGGACATCTGAAGGGGCCCACCAATGGTGATGAGGTTCCTATCCACCTCCTCGCACCTAATAGCAGGACTGCCAATTTACTTACAAGAAACTCAGCTCTAACTCTGCCATGCTACCCACTGGAAATCAGGTTCCCACTGGAAAACAAACAAAACTGAACAAGATGTTGGTGGGGGTGGGGGCAGTGCATATGGAAGGGGAACAGGGGAAATAAGCAAACGCTGTATTTTCTGCCCAGATTTGCTGTGAACCTGAAACTGCTCCTAAAGAGTCTACTACTACCAATAAAACAAAACCAAAACAAATGTACAAATCAAATTTTAAGATGCAGAGGAAAAAAAAGAAGCAGACGGTACTATCAAAGAGCTAACCCAGATATTTTAGAGAGTGAAGCATTTTTACATTAATTTGGCCATTCCTATAATTCCAAAGGATAGATTATCATTGATGTTAATAATAATAATACTAATAAAAATGATATGTGCCACTATTTGTTGGTCCAGGAATTCAGGCATGCTCTAGGTACTTCGCAAATACTATTTCATACAATTCTCTCAATTCTTGTGGGAGGCAGGGATTACTGGCCCCATTTCCCAGACAACTCCAGGAGTGTATAGTATCTTGGCTAAGGACTTATGACTAGCAAATGGCAGGGCTTGGATTTGAACTCATGACTCTCTCTCAGCCTTTCAAGGAGCCTGGCTGCCTTCCCATACAAAGGTCACTTCTGATTCACCAGCCAATTGCCACTTCCTATTTTCAGATTGCCAACCTCACTGAAGGAGGGTCAATTTCTGAACCCCAGCTACCCACCATTGGGGGCTGCCAGTCAGAGCCACTGATGTTTTTTATTTTTATTATTAGAAGTTATTTTGATTGCCTGCTCACATACAAATATGCCATCTACGTAAATGTATAAATGTGCTCAGTATGAACCTGTGTGAACTCTAGATACCTCTTTATGTTCAGTGGCTCCCTATTTTCCTCTACAAATGAATGGACCATGAACATTGCTGTGATGAAAATCTTTAAACATATATCCTTTTCTATTTCTACAATACATTTCCAGATGTGAAATTATTGAGTGATGTTCTTTTTAAATCATATTTTTTTACAAGGTGCATTACAAAATGAAAGACAGATATAAATCTCAAAAATGCTCAAGCTGGCCCAGTACCTTGGGACAATCCAAATGTGCTGCAGTGCACCCTGGAATCCAAGCCGGGGCCAGGCTATAGAAAACAGAAGGAGCAAATGTGGGATACCTTCTAGAAATGATGAATAAGGAGTGTCTGGGAAAGAGGGGTGGTGTCTATTTGAGCTACAACTCAAGCCTCATGACCACAGGATCTCCTCTTCCCTCATAACTTACCAGGGCCCTTGACTGTGGACTGCCTGGACCATGAGCCATGTTTTATGTCCGTGTACCCACTGGAAAACAAACAAAACTGAACAAGATGTTGGTGGGGGTGGGGACTGTGCATGTGGAAGGGGAACAGGGGAAATAAGCAAATGCTATATTTTCTGCTCAGGTTGGCTTGCACAGAACAAGGGTCCATTTATATGTGGTGAATGGATTTCGTGGAGGGTGGTGCACACAGAGTCGCTGCTGTCACCTTTGGAAGCTGTCAAAGGAAATGCCTGAGTAGCATTGACTGGCAAGCAGCTGCTCTGAGAGACAGGCAGCCTGGAGCCTTGGAGGAAGCCCATGGTGGGTAAAGGACCTCACATCCAATCCTGGACTTGACATTTCGGAGCTGAACCACCTTGAGCAGAGAGCTCTCCCTACCCAGCGGAGTCTTCAACATGAGACCAATCGCACCATGCTCTCTAGTTAGCGTGCGAGGCTGTTGTGGGGAGAAAATGGAAACAAATGAACAGAAAGGTTTGAACATAGCAAAGCACCTCATGACACAATGACAATGCCAGAAGGACGTGCCACAGCTAGTCTGCTGGGGACACATAAAGCAGAGAATCAGCCCCCCCCCCCCCCCCCCCCGTCTTAAATGAAGCTATCAGGGATCAGTTGACAGGCAGCTGTCCCCAGGACACGGGCAAGCTGAGACTGGCCAAACTCAACCTGATTCAGTTGAACTCAACCCAAAAGACCCAGGAACTAAATAAGTGTTTATTGTTGTATGGAACTGAGGTTTTGAGGCCATTTGTTACACAGCATCATTTACAGGCAATAGGTAACAGATATAGCCAAGGTGACAGAAAGAGCCACGGAGAAAACAACAATAATGAGAACTTCTAAAAAAACTTTCTGTTTTTTTTTTTTTTTTTTGGGGGGGGGGGGGGCGCGTGACAATATCCTCAGCTTTTCTAGTATCCCTGAAACTAGCCATAGCCATATGACACAGTTTTGGCCAATGAAAATAAGGGAGATATCCTACTAAAGTCACCCTTTCTTCCTGTTTTGAATGTGGTTGTGATGTTTGGAATGGCAGCAGCTGTTGTATGACCATGAGCCAACCAGCATGAAGATGCACAGCAATATGCTAAGGGTGGCAGAGCCCTGAGGATGCCATTCAGTAGCTGATCTAATGCCAGAAATCATTTCCCTCCATACTTCTCACTGTGTGAGAAAAGGACACTCCCCCTTCCCCGGTTGCTTCTGTTGCCACTTGCAGCTATGTACCTCTTATAGGGGCAAGGGTAGTGAAGGAGGTTAGAGAAGGTTACACAGGGAAAGTGGCTATTAAACTGGGATTTTGAAAGATAAATACTGTCTCATCAGGCAGTTTCAGAGGTTGATTGGGACTAATAAAACTAGAAAACTTTGGCGACAGTGGTTAAACTGAAAAGTACCTAAGGTAACAGGAAATTATGGTGGTCTGTGGCTTAATGGAGGTGAACAGGCTCTAGCTGAAATGTCGATATACAGAAGGGCTTCTGAATTGTGAGGGCAAATTGTGTTGAACAGCACAACATTAACCCTGCTGTTTTATGTGGCATCTCCAGTCAGCAGTTTTCACAGGCAATTTCCTTTTACTACATCTCTGCACTCATGTGGCTCTGTCTTTAATTTCAACGAAGGTGGTGCTGGCGAGGCAATTCCTAGGGAAGATCTGTAGAACTCTGGCCTTGGTGGAAATTGTTCTCAATCTCCAGGGAATGCAGCTTGAATAATAACCAAAAAAAGATTCTCCTCCTTTTCCCTTCTCTGTTTCCGCCCCCCCCCCCCATAGTTTCAAGTGATCATACATGATTAGACTTTTAAAAAGTTAATTCTTTAAAAATAATTCCCTCCTATTATGGCTCTGTATCCAATGGTTCCACAATGCCTCGTTGGGACTGACTGAGGCATTCACTCTCAGGTTTTGCTACTTCTGCAGACATTATTCGACTGGAAACACTACAGCTTGTGACTGAAGAGACAAACTCTGAGCCACACAGCCAGACCAGGGTTCTGAACACGAGGATCTAGATGGAGGTAGTTGCAGCGAAGAGGAATGTAGCAGGTGGCTATTGGGTGCCCCTGGTTCCATCATATTTTTAGGCCTTATTAATTTAGAGCATTCCACTGCCTTTCAAATGTCAGAATCTGCCTCCATTTGTTTGAAGACCTTTGATTTAGCCTTTCACAAAGCAGTCAAGAAGTTCTGGGGTGTTACTGTCCCTGGGAGCCCTTGAACAATGGCTGATGAAAGTTGGTGTATGAGTACCCAGCTCCTTATTCCTTGGGGGGTAACTGCACTGTCTCCCTGAGTCCCCCGATGAATTAAGCTTCAGGTGCCCACAGTGTTGCAACCTCGAACAAATACCTTTTACTAGCAATTTTCCTTCTCTGTCTCAGTTCTTCTTCCTCTACTGATATTTCCTTCCACCCCCAACAGACCACTTTAAAACAAGGAAAGTCAGTTAAGGAAGACTGTAGAAGGAATGCAATGCAATTTATAAAAATGGGCCACTTGTAGAAACAACTGTTTTTCGCCAGTCTATGGGAGACTCTCCCTTAGTCCCACTCCCCCGTGGTCATGCTGTCAGCTGGCATCATGAAAGTCTTTGGGAACCACTGCCAACTGAAAAGGTTTCTCGTGAGGGGACCCAAGCACTAAAGGAAATGAGAATGTGTTAATGTCCCTGCTCCATTAGCATAAGTCTTATAATTATGTTACTTGAAAGGAGTCTATCCACATGAGGCCCATGTCTGGTCATTGTTCCTGGAGGCCACCATACTGGGGTCATTCATTTGGAGCCCTGGGAATGAGAGATTTGCCATCTCTGGAGAAATTGTTCAGTGGGGGAAGAATGCTTTATCGATTGTCAGTTTCTCAAGAACATGGGGGTGATAATTGGCACTTCCCCTCAGTATACACTGAAGGAAGGTTCTGGGGATAGGTTTATGTAGCTGGGATAATGGTGACCTTACTGGGTCCCAGGAGTATGCATTCTCCTTCGACCCTCTCAATAGCTGCAGGATGGGGCACTAGGCTTAATCTAGCCTTGCAGGTGGGAACTGAGTTCAGTAACCTGGTTAGGTCACACAGCTAGTAGGTGGAGGAGGCCAGATTTGAACCCAGGTGACCTGACTCTCAAATCTGTGCTCCTAACCATTACACCACACACCATCTCAGGAGGAGGACTGGCTGTGTTCTATTTGAGGAGTAACTCTACTCTTCTAACCTCTGCCAGGCCCCATCTCTCCTTCCACAGAGACCTCCAGTGAGATGGAGGCTCTTGACCTGAGGTCCCTGAACCTCCACCTCCCCAAGGAGTACTTAAAAAGCCTTAAGGAGTTTGTCAATTTGTATGGGAACAACCTGTATATTTGTTTTCAGTAAACATTAAGCAGAATTCAGTATTTCCTTCCACTATGAATCAACGCAATAAATCACAGAAGCATTGGCAAAACCTGTGAACCTGTCCCTAGTGGAAATCTCAGACTTTTTACATCAGATTACTGGTGTTGCAGAGGCCTCATGTACCTCTTGCTATTTCAAAAATAAGCAGTTATGAGACCTGACACTATTTAATGTATTAAGAACACAAATTCCCTGGTACTTTCCCAGTGAAGTGGCTCCAGCAGCCCAAGATAGTTATTTGAAGGTCATCAAGGAGACCCATGAAAGTACACAAAAACTATTGGATAGGCACCCAAACTAGTAAGGAGGACTCAAGTTTATTTGATGAAGTACTAACATGTCTGCTAAATATGTAAGCAGAGCACTTGACATTAAAGTTACACATAGAGCTATTCACTGGATTCTATGTGAAATCAAAGGGAGAACACCTAACCTAGGCTTTAGAGAGGGAGGGGTGGGTATGCTCTGGAGGAGTTGATGCTTATAGCATGTCCAAGAAGATGAATAGGAATCAGCCAAGCAAAAAAGTCAGGAAAGAATTGGCTAGACAAGGGAATGGCATGAATAAAAGCGTGGTGTCCTAAATTAGCATGGTTTGTGCTGAAAACTACAAATTATTCACTATTGTGGGTGAGAAAGTAGAGACAGATGAGTCTGCAGAAATATGCAAAGATGTGTTTTGTGAGGTTCTAGTATTCCAGGCTGAGATATTTGGATGCTCAAGTGCAGACTATTTTTCTTGAATGGAAATCACTGTTGATTCTACTAGATGAAACTTATGATGATAATGATGACGATAAAAATGGTTTTATGATGGTAGTGGTGTTGGATTTAGTGGGTATGATGATGGTGAAGATAGTGATTGTGATGTGATGAAGGGGATAATGATGATGATGATAGTAGTGATGATAGTGGCTGTGATGTGATAATTGGGAAAAAGATGATGATAGTGATGATAAGGAGGATGGTGATAATGATAATGATAGTGGTGATGATGGTCACAATGGTGAGGGTGATGGTGGTGGGGATAATAATTTGATGATGCGAAGATGATGATGACAGTGGTGATGATGATAGAGATTGTGATGTCACATTAAGAGACAATAATGATGATAATGGTGATAATGAGACAGATAATGATGATGATAACATTTATTGAATGCAACCATGGGCCTCAAACCGCCTCAAAGTTTTTCTCTCAAGTATACCCTGAGGAAAATACTATTGTTATCCCCACTTTAAAGACAAAAAACTGAGGCAAAGAGAATATAAGCCCAAGTCACAGAGTTAGCATGTCTCCAATCTGAGCCAGAGCTCAGGCTTTAACCTCCTCTCAGCAAGAGAGGACTAAAGGCTCAGAATGCCCACTGGCTTGAAGATTTCTCATGGCCTCTCATTCTTCCTTATTCCTTCCCTTTCTTCCTCTCCCACTTCTCAATGACACTGCCCTACTCTCCCCACTAAACAATAGTGGCATATTCTGTAGGGGTCCTCAAAATCTCATGTAAAGGCTGCCTGACAACAGGCTTGTTTGCCAACACTGCCCTTTCTTCTTCAGGCTTGTTTGAGAAAACAAAGACAATGGCTTCTACAGTAGGAATCTATTGTAAATAGTACAGAATTTAACTTCTCTGGAGGACTTTGAAAACTTGAAGTTTCAACTACCTGCAAGAAAATACTCAACTATCTGCAAGAAAATACTCAACTATCTGTAAGATGGTGGAACTCTTCACTTCAAGGTTGGTGAGAAATCTGCTTCTTGCCTCCCAATTTTTATTGGAAACCTGAGACTTTCTAAATAAAAGCATAATAAGTTTGAAATTTCCATGCCAGAGTTAGAGCTAAGTTTATTGTATTAGTATTGTGCCTTTGAAAGACACCACACTGCTTAAAGTTATTAAGATATTTGCATTCTTGTCTTTCTGTCCTTTTCTTGTTATTCTCTCTTCAAACACAGTCTTGGGAGCTGGTGGGCACCACAGCTGCCAGATAACATCAAATAGTAGAACTGCAAGCCAATATGGGTGAGCAACCAGGACTTCCAAAAACAGAATCGGCCTGAGACACAGGCACTCCAGATAGGTTCATAATCTGGCACCTCTTAAAACCCATGTTCTTTAAATATTTATTCAACATTTATTTAGTGGAGGATGGAGGAGAAAACTAACCTTCTATTAATAAAAAATGTATATAGAAATTAAGCCTCTTACTACTTCATTTCTACTGATGCAAACATAGTCAATATTCTGAAAAATATTCTGCAAAATCTTCCCCCATTTTTCTGTAATTGTTATTCTTTTCAAGTTTCTCTTGTAAGATGAACTACTCTAAAGTAGGCAACTTCTTGTTGGTGAATTCAAAGTTTGAATAGTTAATATTTAGATAATGAAACATTTTATTCAAAGTTGATAAATATTGAACACTGTTCAATTTTAAAATTTTAGGCATGGGATGATGTTTGAGTGCTAACAAAGTACCTGTATAGAAATAGGCTGGCAATAGCAAAAAGCAGGAAGATCATCTTTATTTCTATTTCAGGTAGCTGTTTGGGTCAGGTGGAGGAGATCAATTTATGTGTCTTTAGCTGTGTTGTGTAGAAACCCAAGTTAAGTGACACCATCTTTCCCATTTATTATACTGATGTTTTTTAAGGGTTCCGGTAGTTAGGTCTCCTGAGAAAATCAAATGGCCACCCAACAATATAGCTTTTGGTACCCAGTTGAAAGTCATGCCAATGTCCACAGGTTGGGACCACTTCTTTAACTGTATGTCATTACTGTGTTCTATGAACAGAACAGACTGAGTATCATAGGTTGTACTTCTGGAGTGGAAGGTGATTCCCATTAGTGGTGAAGGGCGACTGGGTCATCCAGGGTACTTGGCCTGATTCTGCTTGTCAGTGGTGCTTGGTGGATGTGGGTAGGAATCCAGTCTGGGGCTCTGTGTATAAATGAACAAAGCCAACAGGCTTGTGTGGGTCTTAAATCCTGACCTTCATTTTATTGCTTAAGATCTACTGCAACTAATGAAGCTAGACCAAAGTTTTACATTACAGTATTTCCAACTTCACACTTCAATGACAAGCCACTTAAACAATTACCAGATGATTACTATGAACTTTTAACTAGGAAGTTCAAAACTTCTCTTAACAGACAATTAGCTTAGCTGGGCCCATGGGCTCCTTCCCCTGGCTGATCTAGACTGGCTTGATGTTCAGAAATATTCCAAGGAATTATTTGTACCTGGACAATAGTACAAATGACTGCTGGTCCTGGGATGTTCTTCTTGTGTTCTGTTCACCTGGTGTGCCCTTGGGAAGCTTAAGACAGAGATGCTCTCATACCATCTACTAAAAATCCTTTCTGTGTTTTATTTTCATTGATTGATTTTTTTAAATATACATATATTTATTGATTTCAGAGAGGAAGGGAGAGGAGAGAGAGAGAGAAACATCAATGATGAGAGAGAATCATTGATTGGCTGCCTCCTGCACGACTCCTACTGGAAATTGAGCCCATAACCCTGGAATCAAACCTGGGATCTTTCAGTTCACATGCTGATGCTCTATGCACTGAGCCAAACCAGCTAGGGCCTCTCTGTTTTGGGGGGAACAATGTCACTAATAATAATGAGGATCACTTTTGCTGTAGGTTTTAGATGCTGACACCAGTGTTAGGAGCTATGGCTCTAGGCAGAGAGCTAAAATTTAATTATGCTTTCACTTACCTCTCCTAGGGGTCAGAAAAAGCAAGAAGCTGAGTTGCAAATAAGAACACAGGAGATGATCGAAAGGCATGGGGACAAAGCACACTGAAGCAAAAAGGAAACAAATTCCCTTGAGGTTATAAAGAGACTAGAGAACAGTGGTATCTTTGAGTTTCTTCAGTTCTCTTCTGCAACTTACAAAACAGGAATGGAAGGAATGTGCCAGCTGCTTACTCCTGCTCTGCCTGGTGTAAATAAGTTGGTGGGTCCTTATCTCAGCTTTTTGACTTGAGGTGAGTATTTAACCTCATTAAGGCTTCAGTTTTCCTTGTCTGTAAAATGGGAAAAATAATAGTTCCTACCAGATATGGTTATTTTAAAACTAGATAATTCATGTAAAATTATTAGAATAATAGCATTCAATAAATGCTATTGAAATGTTTTAATCAACTTGTTAGAAAAGTGGAACCAACTGAATTGAAATAGACTTAGGACATCATTCATACTTTCTTCTTTACAAAAGCAGAAGAAAAGTTTAGCAGGCTTATTCCTCTCTTTGACTGTATCTGTGGGGGCCACATGTATTGAAGCAGTCACATTGGAATGGTTTGTTGATGAGCCTGGTTTCCTTTTCTGTTGCCCATCCAAAGAAACCCAACCCAAGTTTCACATTCCAACAAACACATGATATAGGATTCCCAGCAGTCAATGGGGATGGCCAATGCAATGGTAAAATCCAACCCACGCCTGGGTCCGATGTTAATTACAACTGAAAAGCAGATGGCATCTAAATCTAGGATCATCTGTTCCCTGTTCATGGGAACTTTCTTCAGTGGAGAAGACAGAACCATCACAATTTCTTCTTCTTCTTTTTTTTTTTTTCCCAAGAAAGACTGGACTTTTGCGTTTAAGAAAAATATTATTATTTGTCATGATAGGATTTCCTCTGATCTTCATAACCTCAGAAACATTAGGTCAGACATCCAACAAGGAAAGGTCAGTGGGCTGACCTCAGGAGTGTAGATGGCTACTCAAGCTCAAGATGCTATCACAAGACAGTCTGAAGGTAAGAAAATATTTGAATACAATCTGTCTATTGATCTGTAAGACAAGCCCTCCTCCCATATATATAATTCTAATTAAGTGGTCTGATGATAACTTACATCTAATTCTATTTCTGATACTTATATTGCCCATCTTATTAAGAACTGACTAATAAGTAATTTCCCTTTTCACTTTCTAAATAAGACATGCCAATAAACATGTTGGCTCCTATTGGAATGCCAGTGTCACTGGATCTGGTCAGGTAGGGAATTTATTATTCATTTACTTATTATTTTAAAAATATATTTTTATTGATTTCAGAGAGGAAGAAAGGGAGAGAAAGAGAGAGACAGAGACAGAGACAGAGAGATATCAATGATGAAAGAAATACCTGATTGGCTACCTCCTGCACCCCCCCCCCCCCCACCACCAATGGAGATCAAGCCTGCCACGTGGGTATGTGATCTTGACTGGAATCAAACCTGGGACCCTTCAGTCTGCAGGCTGATGCTCTATCCACTGAGCCAAACCAGCTAGGGCGGGTAAGGACTTTTAATTTTTTTTTAATCTTCACCTAGGATATATTTTTATTGATTTTTAGCTTTTTAGAGAGAGAGAAACCGATTGGTTGCCTCCTGCACGTGCACCAACCGGATATCAAGCCCACAACCTGGGTATTTGCCCTGACTGGGAGTAGAACCTGTGCAGGCTTATTCCTCTCTTTGACTGCATCTGTGGGAATGACATGTATTGAAGTAGTCACACAGGAACAGTTTGCTGATGAGCGTGGTTTCCTTTTCTGTTGCCCATTCAAAGAAACCCAACCCAAGTTTCATATTCCAGCAAACACATGATTTAGGATTCCCTAGCAGTCAACAGGATGGTGAATGCAATGGTAAGATCCAACCCACTAACTGATCCACACTGGCCAGGGCTGAAGGTACCTCTTTTCAGTTACATTTTATCATCAAGTTTGCACCAGGCAGGGATTGTGCCTTTGACTGTGGATCTAATGAGAGGTGTTGTTGACCACGGAAATCCAGTGTTTAGAAAAAGAATGTGATACATGAAACACATTCTGTGGATGCTCCTTGATCCACTTATAACAATGGATAATTTAAGACACTGGCAGCTTCCTACTCAGGACAGTTGCCCACCTCACCTGTGGCTCTGCTTTCTGCCCCAGGAAACCTCAATGCTAGAGAACTTTCTTCAGCTCATGTGCTGAGCAGCTTGAAATTGTCTAGGTTTTAACAACCCAGAAACAATCATCAACCAAAGAGAGAGTAATGTCAATGAATCATTAACCAGCTGCTCAGCCCTCACTGGGGCACTTCTGAATCAGGGTCTACACGATCCTCAAAGGGCTGAGTCCCAGTTGTTCACAGTGTTAACCCCCTTTATAATGCCCCCCTTTGTTGGCTCCCCTCCTTTCCCTATCTTGCTTCCCTCACTCCCTCATGTCTGCTTCCTGGGCATGACCTCAAATAAACTTCCTGTACCTGGTAGTTAGTGTGCGGGTAGAGGCTCTTATCAACTCACAAAAGGCCAATTATGCAAGTCCACTGAGGTACTGGTAGCTTGAGACTGGTCATGGTGTGAATTTTTGCACCTTGGAAATAAGAAAATGCTTCAAATCAGGTCTCCCCTCTACCCTCCAGGAGAACCAGTTGTTACATATTTACCAGCACACCACTGCCTTCACTCTAGTCCTTATCTCAGGGTTTGTTTCCAGGAGCACCCAAACTAAGAGTATGAGCAGCAGGTACCCCACTGAAGCCAACACATGAGCATTTAGGATAACTAAAGACTCAATTTGCCATCATTATTGTAAGTATTCCTTCGCTGGCCAAAGGCTTAGTGCTCTTCATGGATGGAAGAAAATTTATTTCTAAATTTGCAGTTAAGGGGATAGGTAGAGAAACTGAAAGAAAAAATACTAGGTACAACTGACACTTGAAACTCATTCCAGGAGAAAATCTTTGTGAGCTTGGGCTACACAAAGATTTACTAGATAGACTACAGGAAAGGAAAAACCGGAAAAGAAAAAAAATTAAATGGGGCACATCAGAAACAACAAGTTTGCTATTCAAAAGACACTATTAAGAAAATGAAAGGTCAAGTCATAGACTGGGAGAAAATAGTTGCAAAATATATACTTTCTGAAGTACTTGTAATCAACATATACAAGAATTCTTACAACTCAAAAAAAAGAAGATAATGCAATTAAAAGTGGGCAAAATATTTGAGCAGACACTTCACCAAAGAAGAGCAATGAATAAGGAAGAAGCTAGTGAAAAGACGTTCAACATTATTAGTGGTTAGGAACATGCAAATAAATACCACAAAGAGATACCTCTATAATCTCACTATAACGATTGAAGTTAAAAATCTGATGATATCCAGTTTGGATCAGAACATGGAGAACATGGAGGAATGCTCATGCATCACTGGTGGGAATTTATAAAAGTACAGACATGCTGAAGGAAAGTTGGGCAGTTTCTTATACAATTCAACATATATTTACTCCCAGGTATTTACTCAAGAGAAATGAAAACATCTGTAGATACTAACTCTTGTACCTGAATGTTCATAGCAGCTTTATTCATAACCCCAAACTGGAAACAACCCAGATGTCTACCAACTTGTGAACAAATAAGCTAAGGTGATAAACCTGCACAATGGAATTCTACTGGACAATAAAAAGGAATAAACTCCCTGAATATACAAAATGTGCAACTGCATGGATGGATCTTAAAAGCATTAAGGTTAAGGGATGAAGGTTAATATCGCCAGTAATAAGACATAGCAACATCGCATCCTCCTGATATGATTTGCTGAAAAGAGTACAAGGTTAGGGTGGTATTCCTGCTGAAGAAGTATAACCTCAATCAAATCATGAGAAAACAGAACACAAACCCACATTGGCCTAGAGTCTTCAAAATGGTGAAGATCATGAAAAACAAAGACCAAGGATCTGCCACGGACTGTAGCAACTAAGGAGACATACAGCTGAAGGAAATGTGGGATGCTGGATTGTACTAGAAGAAGAGATGAGTGGGAAAACTGGTGAAATTTGAATAAGTTCTGTAGATACATTAATAGTATTGTGATGTTAATTTCCTGGTTCTGATCATTGTACTATGGTTGTATAAGATGCCAACATTAAGGGAAGCTAGGTGACGGATATTTGCGAAGTCTCTGCACTATTTTTCATCCTTTCTGTAAGTCTAAAATTATTTCAAAATAAGGTTATTTAAAATGATGATTTTTTGTATGCAAATTATATCTCAATAAAGGTGATTGAAAAGTAAACAGGTCCACATTTCTCAAATTGTGACCCAGAGAATCTGATGTTTCTCTGAGAGTCAGGAAGTGAGGAGATAGAAAGTATGGGATGTTCCATCCTCCCTTCTCTCCTCTACCCCCTACCTTAGGTCACACATCACCAAAACAACTCCATTCTTTTCTGTTATATATTCATGTGTACATACATACACAGATTTATTCTGCTTATGACTTCACTCAAAAGGGGGGATATTATTGCTAAGAATCTTAAAAATTTCAACAACAGGATTATATTTTGACACATTTGATGGAGGTCGTTTTCTCAGAGGAAACCCATCTTTAAGAAAAATGGAAGTTGGATGATCCAAGATGGTGACAGAGTAGGTGGAAGTTATATTCACCTCCTCCCAGGACCAAATTATAATTACAACTAAAATATACAACAATTAACCTGAATAACTAACTGAACCAACTGAAGACTAGCTGAACAGAAGTATTATAACCAAAGATTTACAGAAGAAGCTATGTTAAGACTGGTAGGAAATGTAGAGATGCAAAAAGGGCTGGTCCCACTCTCATGGGCAGCAGCTCAGAGTCAGGAGAGATATCCCAGCTGCAAAGGTTCCCCTGAGGAGTGAGAGGTCTCAACCCCAGCTGGGCTCCCCAGCCCAGAGCACCAGAGCTAGGAAGAGGAGCCCACAGAAGAATGTGAAGGCCCACTTGGGGATACTGGGCCTGAATATAAGGGTGCTGTGCTGGAGGAGAGCACTGACTGCACATCCCAAAGGGCCGGGGCTTTGGACAAGCCCAGAGGGCCTGGGCATCCCATTGGCAGCATGTGGCAGTGGCCTAATGGATAGTCAGACTGTGGAGAAGGCCAGATACCTTAGGCCACCAGGAATGAAGTAAAAACTATTTTTTAAGAAATAGATTTTGAGAACTGTAGAGATTATTTAGTTCCCATAAGCTATCCTGGTACTAATGATTGCCTGATATTGTTTTCTAACTAGACTTCCTTTTCTGTAAGTTTTGGTTTTGAGGTCAGTCAGGATGGAGCAAAGCCCTGTCTATGCATTAGGAGAGAAAACACTATGCTGAGAAAGAATTACATGAACCTGATCTCTTTTGAGGAAAGTTGTCCCAACCAGGTGTCCCAGGCCTGTTGTAGAAGTGAGTAACATCTGAATTGAGCTTCTAAACTTTGAAAACGTCTTTGCTTATTTTTTAACACAACGACTGGCTACTACATTTTACACTCCAGCTAAAATCAATGCCTCTTTCTCCATGCAACATAATTATTTAGGGTTTGCCGGAAGAAAACCCACACTTATTAAGTGGCTTATCTCAATGGTGAAATGATTCAGCTGACTCGGAATTCTCTACCAATTTGGATACCAGAGGCAGGGGAGAGAGCAATTTAATCAGACCCACTGGTGATTAACACCATGACCAATTTCCCACTAGAATACTTTGCCAGTACGTAAGGCATTTTATTTTTGGATTTTCTTTATGCCTAAGGCACATAGTGAAGGAGTGGATGCCCATAGTGTGTCTTTGTGGCTGTCAGCCTTTACTCCACTTAGGCTGACGAAACCTTGGTGTGGTGTGTTTGCCATGGGAGGAGAGGAGTCCTTTAAAACTCAGAGCAATTCACAACCCCCACCAGGCATTTACAGGACAATTTGGGGGCCTTCCCCTCCAGGCATAAAATAAGAGAACTGGCATGACAATGTCCTTTCATGCACGAATTATCTTCATTTTATAAATGAGAAACTGAGGCCCACTGAAGAGGCACTCAATGTGGGGTGGGAGGAGGATGGAGCAAGTCACAGGTACCATTGCAGATGGAGCAGGTCTCGTGAAATCTTTCTACAGTGGTAATTTTTAGAATATTGCCTGGAGTAATTAGGTTATACTCTACCATTCCAGTTTAGCCAAGCATCTATTTTTCTTTACCATCATTGAGACTAACTAATGGAAGAAGAAATGTGGCCCTTCTTGAACGATGAATCTGACAGATTGGAACTGGATGACAATTCCTCATCCATCAGTGTTCCTTGGCCAGAAGCCTCCAAAACAATTTGCTCTTGCTGCCACTGAGTCTCACCAGGATCATGGGACATTCACTGTTAATTGGTATCTCTTTAGCTTATTTATAAGAGCAAGTACATAGGTTCTTCTCTTTATGTCTCTGCACTGAACAAAAAGCTTGGGTTTACTCTCATTTTTAGGGGATGCTAAGATCTATTTGGGAATGTATGAATGCTGTCGATTGCTGAGGCTGTGGCTAACTCAAAGGCAGATTTCCAAAATTGCCAAAAATGAGAACACCTTTACCTAATAACAAAGCTATCTGCTTAACCCAAGAGCAGGTTTCAGCCAAACTGGACAGGGCACTTCGAAGACCTTCCTGCTAACTCTCAGGACTCTTTATTGCATTCCCATCCTCCCTTCAAATTGGGGGGATAATTTTGTTATCACAGGCTGGGTGCAGTCCTTTCTCACCTCCCTCTAGTATTTCCATTGGACTTTCTAGCCCTCTTTTCACTTGCCCAGTCTGCAGCAAACCACAGCATTCAGAGAGTGGAGATACACACTCAGAATTCGCTAAAATGTCAGTCCCACCTTTCTGTCTCTGCAGCCCCTTGTTACTCTGGGTGAGGGAAAATAAGGGCATAATGAAACTTCTGCTACATGTAAGATATCCCCTTAGAGGCTCTACGTGGTCTCCTACTTAGATTTAACAACCACATGAAATAGACACCATCAGCAAGCACTGTTTTGTAGATGAGGAGACTGAGGCTCCTCAAAGTTATGTAACTTGGCCAAGGACATATAGCCAGGAGGTGAACTAAGCCCAAGCTGACTTCTACTCCCACACATTCCATTCTCTCCTCTCTTCCTAAAAACTTCACTAAAAGCACTTTTAGAACAGGCTGTCAAAAAGAAATAGAATATGAGCTACATGTGCAATTTAAATTTTTCTACTTTTTAAGCAATTTTTTTTCAAAAACAGTAAAGATAAACAGGTGAGATGAATTTTAATTTGCCCTTTTAGCTGAATATATCCACATATTACCATTTCAACGGGTATCCAATTTAAAAATATTAATGTGATATTTGACACTCTTCTGTTTCATCCTGAGTGTTGTGAGCTGGTGTGTGTTCCACATTTACAGCCCATTTCAGCCTGGACTCACCACCTCTCACGTGCTCCAGGAGCAGAGGTTGGCGCCTACTGTGCTGGACAGTGCACGGAAAATGCCCAGTTTTCAGTCTCTGGGTTATTTCTTCTTGAACCACACTGTTGTGGTTGGATCCGTTTCTCCTGCTCTGCATTCATCACCTTAGATTCACTTTCTGACTTTTCCAAATTACTTTCCTCCTTTTTCCCACACTCTGCCTGCTGGCCTGCACTGCCTGCCTTCTGCTGTTCTCAGATGATCCACCTGGCCTGCACTAGCTCTTTATAACATCACCCAAAGCTGCACAGGCTGGTCTGGCTCTCTGAATGCTCCCTCTTTTCGGTAGCAAATATTTAATATTACCATGGTGTACACCACTGACAACACTCTAAGGCAGCCTGTGTGTTCAATGCATATACTCATGCCCTCAGCCTTGCATGTCAGCTTCAGTCCCATTACCCCATTTAAAAGGCTTGGGATCACTATGCCAGTCATCTGATGTGACTGGCATCCATGCAAGTAAATGGTTTTATCAGCATTAATTTTATGTCCCCCACTAGTCATCCTGTTATTAAGTACTTACTGAGTACCCACAATATCAAAGACACATTCTAAGGAGCTGAAGGAGAAGTAAGGATTATTCTCATCTGGACTCCAGCCTCTTGAAGTTTACACAGCTGTGTTCTACCCACTGATGGGCAAGATTTCACATTTTCTGAGCTGAGTGCATCCCTCTTACCATGAAAGTCGCCTTGCTTTCTTGCAATGCAGTGAGTCACCATACAGATACTGGACTCTACATAGCATCTCCCTGTAGCTTTTAAGTGCTCTCTCAATACCAGCCACTACCTCCACTCTTCACTGGTGCACACACATGCATGCAGGTGCATGCACACAGGTGCACACACAGGTGCACAGGCTACCTGTTTGCTGCAAATTGCTTGTGATTTGGCAGAATAACTCTCTAGACATTAAAACAAAGGGAGGAAAGAAGAAACGGGGGGCGGGGGGAGAGTGAGGAAAGGCAAGGCAAGCCAGGCTGGAATCTTTGCAAGCTTTGAGAATTGCACCCCTTGGCATCTGCCCACCACACTGCACATGACAAATCCCTGCTAGTTGTAGATCTATGAACCTTGGTAAGTATGTACCCCTTTCTTTCTTCTGATGAGGCAAATGACACATGTGCATACTGTCACCTAATTATGCCCATTCTTGCTCATAGAAAAGGATGTTCTAGGTAGTTGGGGCAGTAAGAATTATAGGCTATGGAGAATGGATGCAGTGAAAAAAATCCAAGCAGGGAATTGCAAGAGGAGGCAGGAAAAAGAAAACAGGGTCATTTGAAATGCTTAACATCAAATTCAAAAGTGAATGAAATCAGCTGAAATCAGATGCCATTTCATAATGAAATCATATTTGGCCTCTTCGCTGGAGCTCAGAGATGCAGCTAGTAAACGGTGAAGGAATGATAATGGAAAGAAATGTCACAACTGGGGGAAAGTAGGAATCCATCCTCTAGCTTCCTAAGCATCTAAGCAGGGTGGCCACAGTGAGGAGCAGCTATACCCTAAAGACCTGAGCAATTTGGTGTCCAATTTTTTCATGACGCCTATGTTCGTAGATCGCCTCTCCTCACACTGAGAGGCAGGTGTGGACAGTTTATAAATGAGATTGGGCTCTTCTTGGTGCAATAACTTAAAGGGAGAGGCATTTATCTTAGGGGGTTCTTCTCTGTTGATGTCTAACAACTAGATCTTAGCCCTGTGAGACAGAGTAGAGAAGCCAGCCTTGCTATGTCTGGACACCTGACCTAAAAGCTGTGAGAAAATAAATGGATATTGTTTAAAGCGTTTAAGTTTGTGGTAATTTATTACACAGCAAGAGAAAACTTGCACAGGGTCTGTTTGCTACTGCAACCACCCCACCCTAACTTGTACATTTCCCTACTTACTTTAGAGTTAGATATCATGTAACATCTCCTTGTTAAAAATTTTAAAAATGAGTGTTAAAGAAAACTTCTAATTAATGACAGATTTTGTAAGGCCACTATTTATAGGGTGAGTGTGTGTGTGAAAATGAAGAACTGACATTGGAGGCAAAGGTTTCTAATTTGTGATGAATGTGCGCCTTGCAAGCAGAGGGGTGATTCTAAATAAGCAACAACACCAGGTAAGGATGAGCACCAGCTCATCAGAAAAGATACTAGCCAATCAGAGTTAAAAAGGGCTGAATGTCAGCCTGGTTTGTAAGCCAACCCCTTTCATGCTAGGGCCACATTCTTTCATGTACTAAGCTGCATCGTGACTGAGAAAACCATGTAAATTCAGAGAAGAAAAATGCACTCAGAAGAAGAATTTTAATGTAACTAAAACTGGCTGGGCATTTTTGATGATCAGGGGTGGGGATGTCAAAAATAATCTTAGACTGTACCACAGTTCCCAATACCTGCTTACCTGGCTACACTCTGCAGTGATAGCTGCAAAATTGTGCTGATTCCTGGGCTGTGCCCAAAGGAGACTTGTCTAATTAGCGAGAGATGGAAGCTACACCAGGGCCGAGGGTTATTAGAAATCATGAATCTCCTCTTGCCCTGGCCCTGGGACACCATCAAAGGAAATGCTGCCTCAGCACCTGCATCCGAGCTCAGCTCAGGGCGAGGCTGGGCAGGAGGGAGTTGTTTTTGGCCTGGTCATCCACCAGCTGCTGCTGCTGAGCAGGCACATCTCTTCCTGGGAAGAAGGCGAGGTGGGTATGAAGCAGCCCTGTCCATGGAGTCACCTGGAACACCCCAGTTCATTTCATTTTATCTCTTTACTTTTTGAGCAGTTTTACTGAGGTATAATTTATATGCCATAAAGTTTACCTATTGTAACTGCACAGTTTGGTGGTTTTTAGAAGCTTTATATGATTGTGCAGCCACCACCACAGTCCAGTTTTGAAGCTAAATATCACATGATCTCACTCATTTGTGGAATATAATGAACAAAATAAACTGATGAACAAAAACAGAACCAGAGTCATAGAAGATTAGAATAGACTGTCCAGTCTATGAGGGAAGGTGGGGGATGAGGGGGTAAGAGATCAACCAAAGGACATACATGCATGCATGTGAGCATAACCAATGGACACAGATGGGAGGGGGGGTGAAGGCATGTGCTGGGAGTTGGAGGAGGCTGGAGAGAGGTCAATGGGGGAAAAAGGAGACTTATGTAATACTTTAAACAATAAAGAACTTAAATTAAAAAAATAATAAAATAAAATAAAAAGGTTATAACCTAGTTATCCTTTATGATTCCCCAAGACCTTAGTAATGTGTATGTATTCAATAAATAAATACTTGACAAATAAGATTAAATAAAATATATATACTTTTTATTGATTTCACAGAGGAAGGGAGAGAGAGTGATAGAAACATCAATGATTAGAGAGAATCATTGATCGGCTGCCTCCTGCACACCCCACACTGGAGATTGAGCCCATAACCCTGGCATGTGCCCTGACCAGGAATTGAACCGTGACCCCCTAGTTCATAGGTCAACACTCAACCATTGAGCCACACCGGCCAGGCCACCACAGTCCAGTTTTAGAACTAGTCCATCACTCTAGAAAGCGCGCCCCTCCCCCCCCCCCCCCCCCCCCCCGTCTATTTGCAGCTCCTCTTATTTCTACCCTGTCTGTAGGCAACCAATGATCAGCTTTCTGTCCCTTTTGTTTACTTTTTCTAGAAATTTCATTTAATTGGAATCAGACAGCATCTGGTCCTTTGTACTGGGCTTCTTTCACTCAGTATAATGCCTGCTGCTTTGCCACCATTCCTATCCCCTGGTGTACTCACCAGGCCAGCTGCTTCTGCTGGAGGATGTCTTGCAATTTTTCTACAATGCCTATGAGGCCATCCATGATATGTCAGACACTGTGTTTGGCCCTGGGGTGGACATTAGAGACTAGTAGAGAGAGAGATGTTAATCAAACTTACAAATAAATGTATAATATACATTGTGATAATAGCTATCACAGGAAAGGGTGCTTTGAGCTCACACAGGTAGGGGATATGATCGGACCTGGGTCAGAGGAAGCTGCAGAGAGGCGGTGACCTCTCAGCTGAGATCTTAGGGATCTGCCGCAGTTATCCTTCCAAAGAGAGAGAATAGGTGTCTGAAGCAACAGAAGAAGGTCATGTTGTTGGAGCACACTGCGGGGTGCAGTGGGTGGGTGGTTAGGATAGAATCTGGGGGTGCTAGCCTTAGCCTCATCCCTTGGAGGACTGTGACTGGAGCATTAATGCACCTGAGTGTTGTCCCACCTGGAGGCAAGGCAGCTGCAGTGGTCCAGGAAGAGCCCATGGGTTCGTGGGCAGAAGAGATGGAAAGTCGATATTGCTGAATGCACTTGCTTCTTGCACTGTAATGTGAGCACGTGTTTCTAGGGGATCATGTTAATAACACAATGCAGATTTTGATTCACTAGATTTGGGGTGGGACCAGAGATTCTGCATTGTATCCCATGCCCAGTGCCGCCCATACTGGCAGTCCATGGACCATATTTTGAGTAGCCACGACCTAGAAGACCTGGTGGTGAATTCAGCAAGGCAGACGGTACCAGATCAATCCCATGACTGCAGGAAGGGCAGCTCTGATTTCAGAGAAAGGAGATGCAGCAGAGCGACTAGGCTTGGGAGGCGAGGCCTGGCTTTACTCTGTGGGCAGATGGCTTGGGAGTGCTGTCTGACTCTGCCACAGAGAATCAGAGAACAGCCAAGTTGGAAAAGACCTTAAAAATCACTAGTCTACAATCCCTGAGGATGAAGGCAGTGGTTTTCAAACTATGCTCTCCAGGTTTCACTGTTCCTGTAGCTGCCTTTTCAGGGTGGATGTGGGAGTGGGATAGGACATGAGAAGTGATGGGGTGGGGAGAGCAGAGCTTGAGTCCTTTCAGCCAACATTGTGAAGCTGTTCTGTTTTATACATTGATGAGATATGGTTTATAATCTATTGCTAAAAAAAATTAGGAAAGATTGAAGGGGAAATTAAAGGGTCTGGTATCATGTGGTCATCAAGGGAATGTGGACTGGTTTCTGGCGGTTACAGAAAAGTCTTTTCTCAGCTCTAATAATCTTGGCTCCAGGTTCCTGCACAAGCTCAGGGGTGCAGGGAGGGTGTGGATAAAAATTCCTCGCCAGCCACAAAATGCTCCTCCCAGCCACGTCTTGGGGGAGGCAGGGGAAAGGAAGTCTCAGGCCAGCTACTGGATTCATGAGTTTTAAGGACTGATGTTTACTTCCAAGGAAATGAAAGCATCCTCCTAATTAATTAAACTGTATCAGTAAAAGTGAGAATACATCTTAAATAGCTGTCTCCTCCAGGAACCTGAAAAGGAACATGCCTGCCCACTGGTAATTGCATTTTGCCCCGTCACTGCAGAAAACCTGTGAGATACCCTCCAGTGGGAGCAGGTGGTCTTGTAAATACACCGGGGATGGGGTGGGGGGAGGCAAAGCACAGGGCCCAGACCACTGCCCCTCAACCCTGTCTCAGAGGGACCTGCTAATATCAGCACTCCCTTCCAGGGCCAGGGAGTGTGGCTGACCTAGATGTCTGATTCCTTTCAACTCCACATGGGAGCAAGAATCAGAAGAAAGAAGCCCTTTTATCTGGTCTTAACTAAACATGATCTACATAGGGGGAGCAGCTCTGTACAAGTACAGCAGCCAGCCAACTGACTCCCAGGCATTATGATGCCAGGGGGAGAATGTCTGATGGCAGAAACCGAGCATTCAGACCTGCCTGTCATCCATATGGAACCAAGATGGCCCTTCTTCTAGAGTTGCTTTTGTGCACTCTGTTGTCTCAACTATTCACTAGCTCAAACCTGTTCAGGAATTTTATGCAATTACTAGAGGCCCAGTGCACAAAAGTGCACTGGAAGGGGGGAGGGGGAGTCCCTCAGATTGGCCTGTGCCCTCTCCCAGATAGGGAGCCCTTGGGGGATGTCCACCTGATGGCTTAGGCCTGCAGTCAGACATTCTTAGCACTGTGGTGGAGGCAGGAGAGGCTCCCGCCACCATCACTGCGCTTGCCAGCTGTGAGCCCAGCTCAGTGCTTCTGGCTGAGTGGCGCTCCCCTTGTGGGAGCACAATAACCACCAGGGGGCAACTCCTGCGTTGAGCATCTGGCCCCTGGTGTGCTCATCACAGCGACTGGTCTTTCCACCGTTCAGTCTATTTGCATATTAGCTTTTTATTATATAGGATGTACTGTCTTCCCACCTACATTGTAAGCATCTTGAGTAAGGATCCACTTCTGAGAGTTCTCTGATATATTTCCTGCTTTGAGTCAGTAAGTATCAAAGCATAACAAATGAGCTACATTGTTTCAAACTTCATGTGATCTCTCTTCTACTAGGTCTTATTTTGTTTTTATTATGAATGTAGCCACACAGCCTTATTTTCCCTTAATCCTTGGATCTAGGGGAACATCCATACCTCCTTTCCATGCTTCCTTCTATTCTCTGCTCATTCCCCTTATTGTCTCAAGGAAGCTAATCTGAGGTCTGAGTGTAAATTACTAGTGGGTATGCATTACATGTGGGAAATTTGCTTCATTCAAAATGGCCTACACATGTGTCTGCCCCCTTTCTTTCTGTCCCAAGTGGGTAATCAGATTCAATCTGGCACGTGGGCCACCTAATCTAATGGTGGGGAGAAAGAAGGTAACTATACTTGAACTGTGAGCTTGCACATGGAAATACAGAAAACTTCCTCAGAGTGGGAATCATCATGAGTGGGTATCATCAGATGCATGCCTAATTCCTAACTTTGCTAGGATATGCCCCCAAACAGGAGCAGTAGCTGATATGACCGTGTGACTTTTAGCCTGGTGCTCTTGCGGGGGCAGACTTCCCCTTATACAACTATGCATAGACATTAAAATTATATGTGTTCTCTTTATGCTTATTTTGTTTTTGTTTCTTTCATTCACGCTCCCTGTAAATGCTATTGTTGCATCACACCTGGATGTCTAGAGTCTCAGAGCGGAGGCAGAGAATGAGAAACGTCTCCCTTCTGCAGAGAATGAGAAACGTCCCCCTTCCGGGCTGTTCTGATCTCACATCTCCTCCGGCAGTTAAGGCATCCTCTTACCTGGATGTTTCTCTAAGGCCAAATGCAAGCTAGCGCCTCTCAGGGCCCCTTAATATAGGGTTTCTGTGATATTGCTATTATCCCTTGGAAATGCTTTCAAAGCCAGTAATTTTTCTTTTCTGCCAACTTCAAATGTGGCAAATGAGGTCCTCAGAGGGTGATTTTGTTTTGGGGCAGTGAACAAAAACCCTCTGGAGGTAAAATATGTGAATCAAGAGTATGCCCAGCCCAGGTAATCATATTTGTGGTCAAAACGAAGTGTGAATGTAACATAAGGCCTTCGATTTCCTAGTGGGGCTCATGAACACCAACGCTCTTCACCTGACAATGAAGAGTGCAGAAGATGCCTGGGATGACAGCAATATTGCTGGAATGAAAGTATGGCCTCCAGGGATACTGTTGGAAAAGGGCACAGCTCTCCTCAATGAGTACATCTTGAACTGTATGTGAAAATAAACCTCATTATTTACAGCCATAAACTGTTCCTGAGGCAGAACTGGACTCTGATGCACAGGGTTTGCTATCCTCATTACAAAGAATAGCACATTCACTATCTTCAGATAACTGACCCCAAAAAGGTTATCAATTCAACTTCCATTTACCAGTTGTTGGCTACCCACAAAGCATGGCACCTGGTTCTTCCTTGAACACAAGATGCTTCCTCTCAGAGCCAATGCTGACTCCCATCCCACCCAGGTGAGTGGACAATCCCTCCCCAGTGCTCCTGCAGGCAGGCCTATTACACAGCCTCCTGTGTCTACCTCCTGTTTACTACCCTTTGCATCCTCAGCACCAGAACCCCTTGGCACTTTATTGGACCTAATAAACACTTGCTGAGAAATTCTCCGTGATCCGGGTCCTTCAGAGGCTGACATTTGTAGCCCAGCATCAATGGCATCCCAAGAGTTTTTCTAAGATACACCATTTCAAATCAGAGCTTGCTTTCTCTGCAAGAAGCCACCAGTATCCAGTTTCCCCCTCCTTGCCATAGGCTCCCCTTAAAGAGTAGTGACACCCATTTGAGGATTCGACATGCATGGGACCTATGTCATTACTGTCACCCACTAGAAGCATAACTCTGAGGAAGGATTTCATGTAATGGAGCTTTGCTTTTTAATGTGCTGAGTGGAGAAAGATGTGCCTCCCTGGCTCATTTGCAGAATAAATGATATCATGATGATTATAGCAAACATCCATTTGTTGAGAGCTTACTATGTGTCAGGCATGGTCCTAAGTGCCTTAAGTACATGCCAGAATTTGATTCTTTCTTTAAGACTGTATGGGAGGTGTCATTATCCCCATTTTATAGATGAGAAAAATGAGCAGATGGGACATTAGTAATTCCCATGGGTCACTCTGTAAGAAGGCTTTGACCTTCAGGGTCACTCCATAGATCTTCATTGGGATGCTGGATAAACTGCCCAACTCATGTCTGGAGTTGGGTGGTTTTTCTCACACCCAACTTGGCTTATGACCTCAGGTTCCTTTCAGCTCCTCCATCTCCTCCACCCCATTCAATTAACCAATAAGCGTCTCTTGGGTGCATTCCTTCTCTCACTTTTCCTCAGGCATGCCTGAATCAGGGCTCAGTTCTTTAAAAAATGACAGTACCAAAGACTTGCATCACTTGACATCTAGATACTGCAACATTTCTCTCACATTTTGGGATGCTGTGGGATGCACCCCTACTTCTGTAGTGATTATCCTGATTTAAAAATGGGAACTTAGAATTTACCCAAAGTCTAACGTTCATCCTCAGTAATTAAGGAATGACAACAACAAAAGCAGGGAAAAAGTCAAATCTCTGCAGCTTCAAAAGTAAAACACAGGTGCTCTGGCCAGTGTGGCACAGTTGGTTGAGAGTTGTCCCCTGAACTGAAAAATCACTGGTTCAATTCTCAGTCAGGGCACATATTCAGATTGCAGGTTTGATCTCTGGTTGGGGAGCATCGGAGAGGCAACCAATCGATATTTCTCTCTCACATTGATGTTTCTCTCCCTCTCCCTCACTCTCTAAAAAAAAAAAAAATCAATGAAGACAATCCTATATAATAAAAGGCAAATATGCAAATTGTCCCCTCGAGATTTCCACCAACTGGGAGTTTGACCGCTCGCTATAACATGTGCTAACCACCAGGGGGCAGTGCGGAATGAAAGAAGGCCCTGGTCGGCAACCTGGGGAAGGAAGACCCCGATTGGCCCTGATCCCCGGCCAGGCCTAGAGACCCTACCCATGCATGAATTTCATACACTGGGCCTCTAGTATTAAAAACAGTAAAACACATGTGATTTCACCTGGAAGCAATGGTCCTGGTTTCCAGTTCCTTTTCCATCCCAGATGCAGGAAACCTGCCCTGAGGTTTGGGTTCTCAGTAAGAGAAAAGTTTGAAAACAGGAAGTTTAGTTTATGAAAAGATGACCAGCAGCTGTACATAGTAATTACTGTACATAGTAATGACTCATGTACATATTCTCAATGCCTAATAAGTACATATATGCACAGTCTTTCAACGTCACAAGCTCTAGGGTTTCTGTTTAGATTGGAATGCAATTTTTACTTGGACCTCATCATCTAGCATCCAGCTCAGGTGTGTCTCTTCCTCTGGGTGTTGCCTCTTTTTTGAAACCATACAGGCGTACATCTCAACAAAACATCTCCCACCCCACATCATGTGCCCATCGCCCAAAGCAGTCTCTCTCCCCATTTATTCCCCCCTTTGCCTTCTACCACCACCTCCTTCCACCTGATTTCCCTATGGCTATCACCATATTATTGTCTATGTTATGAAAAATATATATGTATTTTTTTTTTTTGCTTAAACCCTTCAACTTTTTTTCACCCAGCCCCTCAACCCCTGTTTCCTCTGACAGCTTTCATTCTGTTCTACCTATCAGTGCCTCTGTTTCTATTTTATTTGTTAAATTATTGTGTTCATTGGATTTCACATATAAGTGAGATCATATGTTATTTGTCTTTCTCTGACTGGCTTATTTCACTTAGCATAATATTCTCCAAATCCCTCCATGCTGTCACAAAAGGTAAGATTTCCTTCTTTCTTAGGGCCAAATACTCTTCCACAGCTTTTTCTCTATTCATCTACTGATGGGCACTTGGGCTGCTGACATATAAAGGTTGTAAATACCACTGCAATGTTTATAAAAGTGCATATGTTCTTTCAAATTAGTGTTTATGGTTTCTTTGGATATATTCCAGAAGTGGAATCACTGGATCAAAAAGCAGTTCCATTTTTAATTTTTTGAGGAAACTCCATACTGTTTTCCACAGTGGCTGCACCAGTCTGCATTCCTACCAACAGTGCACAAGGCTTCCCTTTTCTCCAGATCCTCAGCAAGCGCTTGTTTATTGTTTTGTTGACAGCCATTCTGACAGGCATGAGGTGATATCTAACTGTGGTTTTAATTTACATCTCTCTGATGATTACTGACATTGAGCATCTCTTCATATGTCTTTTGACCATCTGTTTGGAGAAGTGTCTATCAGGCCCTTTGCTCATTTTTAAATTGGATTGTTTGTTTTCTTGGTGTTGAGTTGTACAATACCTATATATATTTTGGATATTAACCCATTGTCAGATGTAGCATTGGCAAATATATTCTCCCATTCAGTGGGTTCTCTTTTCATTTTGTTGATGGTTTCTTTTGCTGTGCAAAAGCTTTTTAGTTTGATGTCCCATTCATTTATTTTTTTCCTTTGTACCCTTGCCAAAGGAGATATATCAGCAAAAATATTGCTATGAGAGAACTGGCCAGTGTGGGTCAGTTGCTTGAGCATCATCCCATGCACCAAAAGGTCATTGATTCAAGGACTTGATCACCCGTAGGGGTACGTGGCAGTCTGTGGATAGTTTTCTGTCTCATCAATTTTCTCTCTCCCTCTCCCTCTATCAATCTAAAATGAATAAAAACATGTTTCAAAAAAAGGAAAAATATTGCTATGAGAAATGTCTGAGACTTTACTGCCTATGTTTTCTTCTGGGATTTTTATGGTTTTGTGACTTACAGTTAAGTTTTTAATCCATTTTGAGTTTATTCTTTGTACTGTGTAAGTTGGTGGTCTAGTTTCATTTTTTTTGCATGCATCTAATTTTCCCAATACCATCTATTGAAGAGACTATCTTTACTCCATTTTATGTTTTTGCCTCCTTTGTCAAATATTAATTGACCGTAAAGGCACGCATTTATTCCTGGGCTATTTTGTTCAACTTATCTATATGCCAGTACCATGCTGTTTTGATTATTATGGCCTTATAGTATAGTTTGATATCAGGTAGCATGATATCTCCAACTTTGTTTTTCTTTCTCAAGATTGCTATATCTATTTGGGTCTTTTGTGTTTCCATGTAAATTTTGGATTATTTGTTCTAATTTTGGGAAATACACCATTGGTATTTTGATAGACATTGCATTGCATCTATAGATTGCTTTGGGTAGTGTGGATATTTCAATGATGTTAATTCTTCCTATCCATGAACACAGTATATGCTTCCATTTATTTTTATCTTCAACTTCTTTCTTCAGGATCTTATAATTTTCTGAGTACAGGTCTTTTACCTCCTTAGTTAAATTTACTCCTAGGTATAGGGGTGGTAATTGCTTCTCACTGTTCTTCCTAGTTTCTTCCAACTTCTTGTGGGTTCCCTGAATGCCACCCACAACTCTGTAAGTAATTCCTATATTAAACTCTCTCCATAATTTCAACTAAGTGGTCCATTTGTCCTCCTGAGCCCCTGGTTGACTCACCAGATCACTCCTGTCCTTTATTTCTTAGGCTTCCATTTCTTCATTTGCAAAATGATGGCTTTGAACTATATTGTGTTTCTCAGACTCTGTTCCATGTTAACTGTTCTTTAGAAAGAGTTTCCACCCCACACATGGCTGGTGGGAAAGTAAAATGGGAATGTTTATGAAAACTCTTTATACAGTATGACAATTATTCAAAAAATAGATCCAAAATTTCTACTTCAAGATATGTGTCCAAAAGAGTTGAAGGCAGAGTCTCAGGTATTTGTACACGCATGTTCATAATAGCCAAGAGGTGGAAGCCACCCAAATGCCCATTGACAGATGAATGAATAAAGTAATGTGGTATGTACATACAATGGAATATTATTCAGCCTTAAAAGAAAGGACATTTTGACACATGCTACAACATGGATAAACTTTGATGACATTATACTAAGTGAAATAAACCAGTCACAAAAAAACAAATACTATGTGATTCCACTTATATGAGGTACCTAGAGTAGTCAAATTCATAAAAACAGAAAGTAGAATGTGGTTACTGAGGGCAGGGGAAAATAGGGAGTTTTTGTTTAATGGATATAGTTTCAGTTATGTCACATGAAAAAGTTCTGGAGGTTGGTTGCATAACATGGGAATATACTTGACACTGCTGAACTTGACACTAAAAAATGGTTAAAATGGTAAATTTTGATATATGTATTTTATCATAATTACAAATAAAAGATTTTTAAAATGTGAAAAACAATTTATTTCTAGGTACATTTTTTTTGTCTTAAAGTTATCTTTATTTTGCATTGGAATTTATTTTGTTTGTGGTCTTTTTATGGTTTTAAGTATTACAAATAGTAGTACATATGTCTCCTTTTTTCCCCCCCACTGACCTCCCCCTGACCTCCCCTTCCTCCCAGTGCATGCCTTCACCTGCCCGCCCTCCCCCCCCCCCTGCCCCCGCCCCAGTGTCTTGTATCCATTGGTTGTGCTTATATGCATGCGTACAAGTCCTTTGGTTGGTCCCTTACAGCCCCCCTCGCCCAACCTCCCCTGTCTTCCTGATGTAGTCTGTATTGGGTATTTCTTAATTCTTTATTGTTGAAAGTATTACATATGTCTCCTTTTCCCCCATTGACTTCTCCCAGCCTGACCCGCAATTGTAAATGAGATCGTTTCCTATGTTTTCTGTTATGATAGTTCATTGTTGGTGTATTAAAAATGCATCCAATTTCTGAATATTAATTTTGTATCCTGCTGTTTTACTGAATTCATTTATTAGTTCTAGTAGTTTTTTGGTTGAGTCTTTACAGTATCATGCCATCTGCAAATAATGACAGTTTTACTTCTAACTTGTCAATCTAGATGCCTGGTATTTCTTCTTGTCTGGCTGCTGTGGCTGGAACTTCCAGTACTGTGTTGAATAAGAATGATGAAAGCAGATGTCCATGTCTCATTCCTATTCTTAAGGGAAAAGTTTTTAGTTTTTGCCCACTGATTTTGGCTGTGCGTTTGTCAAATGTGACCTCTATTATATTGAAATATGATCCCTCTATTGGCACTTCGATGCAAGCTTTTATCATAAATTGATGCTGGATTTTATCAAATGCTTTTTCTGCATCTATTGATATGATCATATGATTTTTATACTTTATTTTGTTTATGTGATATATCACCTTTGTTCATTTGTGAATATTGTACCAACTCTGTATGCCAGGAATAGATCCAACTTGATCATGGTGTATGATCATTTTAATGTATTGCTGGATCCAGTTTGCTAATATTTTGTTGAGGATTTGAGCATCTATGTTCATCAGAGATATTGGCCTATAATCTTATTTCTTTGTATTGTATTTGGTCTTGGAATTACAATAATTCTTGCCTTGTAAAATGAGCTTGGAAGTCCTCCCTTGTCTTGAATTTTTTGGAATAGTTTGAGGAAGATAGATATTAGTTTTTTGAATGTTTGATAAAATTTGCCTGTGAGGCCTTCCAATCCCAGGACTTCTGTTTGTTGGCATTTTTTTGATTATTGCTTCAATATCATTAGTTGTAATTGGTCTATTCAGGTTTTCTGATTTTTCCTGATTCAGTTTTTGAAGATTATATGTTTCTAGGAATTTGTCATTTCACCTGGGTTGTACAATTTTTTGGCATATAATTGTTCACAATATTTTCTTTCAATCCTTTACATTTCTGTGGTGTCAGTTCTTACTTCTCCTCTTTCATCTCTGGTTTTATTTATTTGAGTCCTCTCTTTTTCTTGATGAGCCTGGTTAAAGTTTTGCCAATCATGTTTATCTTTTCAAAGGTTCCTTTTTAGCTTCTATGTAATTTATTTCCACTCTAACTTTTATTATTTCCTTCCTTACACTTACTTTAGGCATTACGTGTTCTTTTCTAATGCTTTTAGGTGTAGGGTTAGATTGTTTATTTGAGATTTTTCTTGCTTCTTGAAGTAGGCCTGTAATACTATAAATTTTCCTCTCAGGACTATTTTCACTGTGTCCCATAGATTTTGGGTTTTTGTGTGCTCATTTTTGTTTATCTTTAGGCAACTTTTTATTTCTTCCTTGATCTCATTATTAACCCATTAATTATTTAGTAATATTTTACTTAACCTCCAAGTGTTTCTGTGATTTTGAGTTTTTAAAATTGTATTTGGTTTCTACTTTCATACCATTGTGATCAGAGAAAATGTTGTTATAATTTCAATCTTCTTGAATTTATTAAGGCTTACTTATCCTGTATCCTAGTATAGGGTCAATCCACGTGCACTTGAAAAGAATATATACTCTACTGTTTTGGGATGAAATGTTCTATATATATATCAATGAAGTCCATCTGGTCCAGTGTGTCATTTAACGTCACTCTTGCCTTGTTGAATTTTTGTCTGGAAGATCTATACATGTATGTCAATGGGTATTAAAATCCGCAACTATGACTATATTCTGTTGATCTCTCCCTTAATCTACACCAAGATTTTCTTAATATATTTAGGTGTTCCTATATTGGATGCATATATGTTTACAAGAGTTACATTCTCTCGTTGGGTTGATTCAATATGCAATGTACACCATTGTCACTTATTTATAGTCTTTGTTTTAAATTCTATTTTGTCACAGAGACCACAGAATAGAAACAGAGCTGCTTGAGACTAGGATCCTGGCCTCAGCACTACCCAGTTGTGTCTCAGAAGCAAACCAGGACCCTACAGCCACTGGGGCCAGAGAACTGTGACCACAGCCTCAGACCAACAGACAACAAGAATCCAGACTTCCTGGTCACAGATTTCTGTGAGTCAAAGAGCCTATCCCCCTCCCCGCAGGATTATAGATGGTGCCATAGTAACTGATAGACCCACCCCTCACTCGGGCCACAGCTCCCCTATGGAAATTTGAGCTTGGGAACGCACACACAGACACTGGAATCTGCTTCCTGCAATGCAATCAGGCGACCAAACCCGAAGCCTACACCGTGGCAGTGCCACCTGACTTCGATTCTGGGCAAGCGCACATGGAAGTCTATTTTCTGCAGTGCACATGAAAGTCTATTTTCCGCAGCGCACACGGAAGTCTGTTTTCTGCAGCGCAGGCACACCACAGTGCTACTGTGCAACCCAGTCTCCCATGGTGACCGGGACCCAGATCCTCCCAGCAAGAGGCAGCACTGAGCACCACTGACTTGACTCTGTTTCTTACCATGTGCACCTGGGATCCCTGACTCACAGCGCATTCACACTAAGAGCCAGTGACTCCAATTCTTGGTGCATGCACACACGGGGACCCTGATTCTCAGCCAGAAGACACACGAGGCAACAGAGAATCTGATACTTGATTCTTGGTGCAGACACTGGGAAACTCTGACTCCTGGCACGCACTAGGGGACTCATTTTCTGCACACACCAACAGCACAGTGCAGGTAGGGCCCATGATTCTAGGTGTGCACATGAGACCACACTTAACGCTGGTAACACTGACCTTGGGCAAGCCTGCTTCCCATCAACCCACAGCAGCCACATGTCCTAGTGTCGGAGCACTTCAGTGACACTTGGGTGGTGCGAAGCTCCTACGGCACATGGCCCAGGTCCATACAATTCAAAGTCTGAACCTTCTGGTGACAGTCAGAATGGGGAGATAACAGAATCTCCAGAGGAAAGAGAATAAGGAGTCGCCGAGAAAGGAAATTAGTGAAACTGAAGCATACAACATGACCAAAAAATAATTTAGAGTAATGGTCATGGAATTCATACATTGGGTGGATGAGAAAATCAACAACCTATGCAAGAATCAGGAAGAAATGAAAAGTGATATAGCTACAATCAAAAACACCATGGAAAGGTTCAACAGTAGGCTAGAAGAAGCAGAGGACCGAATTAGTGAGTTAGAAGATCAGGTACAGAAATAAGCCCAATCTGAACAGCAACTGGAGAAAAAAATTAAAAAGCAGGAGGAAAGCCTAAAGGAGCTTTGGGGCAACATGAAACAAAGTAACATACATATAATAGGGCTGCCAGAAGGACAAGAAGAGCAGCAAGGATTAGAGAATCTATTTGAAGAAATAATGACAGGAAACTTCCCGGATGTGGGGGGAAAAAAAAGTTACACAAGTACAGAGAGTCCCAAGCAGGATCAATCCCAAAAGACCCACACCAAGACATGTCATAATTTCAATGGCAAATATTAATGACAAAGAGAGAATAATCTTAAAGGCAGCAACAGGGGATTACCTACAAAGGAGCCCCTATCAGATTATCAAATGATTTCTCAACAGAAACACATCCAGCTAGAAGGGAATGGAAGGAGTTATACAAAGTGTTGCAAAACAAAGTACTGAATCCAAGAATACTCTATCCTGCAAGACTATCAATCACAATTGAAGGGGAAATCAGGAGCTTCGCAGACAGAAAAAAGGCTAAGTGAGTTTATCACCACCAGACCAGCAATGCAAGAAAAGCTAAAGGGAATACTGTAAAAAGAAGAAATAAAAAGGTAAGAAGGAAACAAGACACAAAAATAGATATGACTACAAACAAGTACCTTTCAGTAATAACTTTAAACGTAAAGGGACTAAATGCTCCAATCAAAAGACATCAAGTGGCTGAATGGATAAGAAAAACACGACACATATATATGCTGTCTACAAGAGACCCACCTCAGAACAAGGGACTCACACAGATTGAAAGTGAAGGGATGGAAAAATATCTTTCAGGCAAATGGAAATGAAAAAAAAAAGCTGGGGTATCAATAGTTATAACTGACAAAATAGACCTCAAAGTGAAAGCCATAACAAGAGATAAGGAAGGCCACTTCATAATATTAAAGGGATCAATACAACAACAGGATATAACCCTGATAAACATATATGCACCCAATGCAGGAGCACCCAAATACATAACAAAACTCCTGGAAGATATCAAGGGAGAGATCGATAATAATACAATCATAGTAGGAGACTTTAATACACCACTGACATCACTGGATAAATCCTCTAGACAAAAAATCAGCAAAGACACAGCAATTCTAAATGACTCACTAGATCAGACAGACTTAACTGACATCTTCAGAACATTGTATATCAAAGCCATGGAATATACATTCTTCTCAAGTGCACATGGGACATTTTCAAAAATAGACCACATATAGGGTCACAAGCAAAGTCTCCCCAAATTCAAGAAGATTGAAATCATACCAAGCATCTTCTCAGACCACAATGCCATAAAATTAGAAATAAACTACAATAAAAACAATCTAAAAATCTGAAACACTTGGAAGCTGAATAGCATGCTATTAAATAATGATTGGGTTACCAATGAGATCAAAGAAGAAATTAAAGCATCCTGGAAACTAATGACAACAAAAACACAACAACCCAAATTCTATGGGACATAATGAAAGCAGTCCTGAGAGGGAAGTTTATAGCTCTACAGGCCTACTTCGAAAAGCAAGAAAAAATGGTAGTAAATCATCAAACTCTACAACTCCAAGAATTAGAAAGAGAGAAACAAGAAAAGCCCAGAGTGAGCAGAAGAAAGGATATAATAAAGATCAGAGCAGAAATAAGTGACATAGAGACCAAAAAAAAACAATACAAAAGATCAATGAAACCAAGAGCTGGTTCGCAGAAAGGATAACCAAGATTGATGAACCTCTAGCCAGGCTCACCAAGAAGCAAAGAAAGGGGACTCAAATAAACAAAATCAGAAATGAGATAGGCGAAATAACAACAGACCCCACCAAAATAAAAAGGATCGTTAGAAAATACTATGAACAACTCTATTCTAACAAATTAAACAACCTGGAGGAAATGGACATATTCCTAGAAAACCTTCCAACACTCAATCAGGAAGATTCTAAAAATCTCAATAGGCCAATAACTGGATGAAATTGAAGCCGTCATCAAAAAGCTCCCAGCAAACAAAAGCCCGGGGCCAGATGGCTTCACAGGGGAGTTGTACCAAACATTCAAGGAAGAACTAAAACCTATGCTCCTCAGACTATTCCAGAAAATACAAGCGGAAGGAACACTTCCAAGCTCCTTCTGTGAAGCCAGCCTCACCCTAATACCAAAACCATATAAAGGTAACACAATGAAAGAGAATTATAGGCCAATATCCCTCATGAGCATAGATGCCAAAATCCATAACAAAATTCTAGCAAATCAGATCCAGCAATACATCAGAAAGATCATACACCATGACTAAGTAGGATTTATCCTGGGGATACAAGGATGGTACAATATCTGCAAATCAATAAATGTGATACATCACATAAACAAATTGAGAGATAAAAATCACATAATCGCCAAAACTGGTTTGGCTCAGCGGATAGAGCATCGGCCTATGGACTGAAGGGTCCCAGGTTCGATTCTGGTCAAGGGCATGTACCTAGGTTGTGGGCACATCCCCAGTGGGGGGCGTGCAGGAGGCAGCTGATCAATGTTTCTCTTTCATCAATGTTTCTTACTCTCTCTCTCTCTCTCTCTCTTCCTCTCTGTAAAAAATCAATAAAATATATTTTAAAAAAATCACATAATCATTTCAATTGACGCAGAAAAAGCATTTGACAAAATCCAACACCCCTTCTTGATAAAAACTCTCAACAAGGTGGGAATAGAAGGATCATACCTCAACATAATAAAAGCCATATATAAAAAACCCACAGACAACATCTTCCTCAATGGACGAAAACTAAAACCATTTCCTCCAAGAACAGGAACAAGATAGGGATGCCCACTCTCACCACTCCTGTTCATAGTAAGATGAGTGGATTAAAAAACTGTGGTACATCTACACAATGGAGTACTCCGCTGCAGTAAAAAAGGAGTTCTTACCATTTGCAACAGCATTGATGGAACTGGAGAGCATTATGCTAAGTGAAATAAGCCAGTCAGAGAAAGATAAGTACAACCATACACAAAAATAAACTCAAAATGGATAAAGGACTTAAACATAAGTTGTAGGTAACTAACTGTCTTTCTCTTGCTGGTTTTAAGATTCTCTCTTTGAAAGAAGAAACCAAGATGGCAGCATAGGTAAGCACCCAAACTGCTGCCTCGCAAAACAATTTCAAAACTACAACTAAAAGACAGAATGGACACCATCTAGAACCACAGGAAAGCTGGCTGAGTGGAAATTCTACAACTAGAAGGAAAGAGAAAAGCTCACGGAGAACTGGAGGAACTGCAAAGGGTTGAGGTTCGGCAAAGGGTCTTTGTGCACGCAGAGAGGAAGGGCTGCTGAGAGCCTGGCTGACTTTCTCTGGCAGGAGGGGGAAGGTAGCCCCCGAGTGCACTGAACCCCAGTTGCGAGCGAAACCCCATGGACCCAGGCTCATACAGGGGGAGTCTGGACTGTCAGGTAGAGAGAAAGGCACTCTGAGCCACAGGGGGCAGGGACCTTGAGGTGCACGCACGCCAGTGTGCACAAAGACTGCGGAGGTTGCCATCGGCTTTTCCTAGCAGAAGGGAGTTGGAAGCTCCTGAATGCACTGAACCACAGTTCTGACTGCACTGAACCCCAGTTCCAGGCGAGCCCTGGGGACCCACGCTCCTGCTGGGGGAATCTGGACTCTCGGGCAGAGGCTTGGGAGCCAGGGAAGGCAGAGGTCTGGAGGTGCGCGTGCGCGCACAAGGGCAGGACTGACTGTAAGCCAAGACTGTCTGCTCTGCCCTGAGACTCCACCCCATCCAACCTGAGCACAGAAGCTTTTGCAATTTGGCAAATCTAATCCTATAACGCTGTCTCCAGCACCGAACTTCTCCCAGCGTAGACACAGCTGATCCTCACAACCAACTGGCCTGGAGGTCAATTCCTCCCAGTGATACCAACAACAATCAAGACTTAATTACAACAAGGCTGTACACACAGTCCACAAAGGGGTGCACCTAGAGTGTCCACCTCAGGTAACTGGGAGGCGGACCCACTGGGCCATATAGGCAACCTAGCACACAAAGCTACCCTACCAACTCAGGGAAGCCGTGAAAATGCAGCAACAAAGAAACATCACAAATGAAAGAAATGGAGGAAAACAAACGACTGGATATAGAATTCAAAACCACAGTTATAAGGCTTTTTAAGAGTATCCTAAAAAAGGCCGATAAATATAACGAAGATATGAAAAAGGACTAACTAGAAATTAAACAGACACTGACTGAAATAAAAAATATTATACACAGACCCAACAACAGACTAGAGGAATGCAAGAATCAAGTCAAAGAATTGAAATACAAAGAAGCAAAAAAACACTCAACTGAAAAAGCAAAAACAAAAAAAGAATCCAAAAAGTTGAAGATAGTGTAAAAAGCCTCTGGGACAACTTCAAGCGTACCAACATCAGAATTATGGGGGTGCCAGAAGAAGAGAGAGAGCAAGATACTGAAAACCTATTTGAAGAAATAATAACTGAAAACTTCTCCCACTTGGTGAAAGAAAAATATTTACAAGTCCAGGAAGCACACAGAACCCCAAACAAAAGGAATCCAAAGAGGACCACACCAAGACACATCATAATTAAAATGCCAAGAGCAAAAGACAAAGAGAGAATATTAAAAGCAGCAAGACAAAAACAGTTAATTACCTACAAGGGAGCACCCATAAGATTGTCAGCTGATTTCTCAACAGAAACTATGCAGGCCAGATGGGAGTGGCAAGAAATTTTCAAAGTGATGAATAGCAAGAACCTACAACCAAGATTACTCTACCCAGCAAAGCTATCATTCAGAATTGAAGGTCAGATAAAGAGCTTCACAGATAAGAAAAAGCTAAAGGAGTTCATTACCACCAAACCAGTATTATATGAAATGCTGAAAGGTATTCTTTAAGAAGAGGAAGAAGAAAAAAGTAAAGATAAAAATTATGAACAACAAATATATATCTATCAACAAGTGAACATAAAAATCAAGTGAATTAAAAACCTGAGGAACAGAATAAACTGGTGAATATAATAGAATCAGGGGTATAGAAAGGGAGTGGACTGATAATTCTCAGGGGAAAGGGGTATGGGGGGGTGCAGGAAACGACTGGACAAAAATCATACACCTATGGATGAGAACAGTTGGGGGGAGGTAAGGGCAGAAGGTGGGGTGGGAACCGGGTGGAGGGGAGCTATGGGGGAGGGGGAAGGAGAAACAATTGTAATAATCTGAATAAAGATTTATTAAAAAAAAAATTCTCTCTTTGTCTTTAACCTTTAACCTTTGATCTCACTCGTTTGTGGAATATAATGAACAACATAAACTGATGAACAGGGACAGATCCAGAGACAGAGAAGCATCGATCAGACTGCCAGACCTCAGAGGGAGGGTGGGGGAAAGGAGGATTTATCAACCAAAGGACTTGTATGCATGAATATAAGCCTAACCAATGGACACGAACACCAGGGGTGAGGGCATGAGTGGGGGGGAGGGGCTTGGGGGATTTATGGAGGGATGAGGACACATATGTAATACCTTAATCAATAGAGAAATTTAAAAAAATAAAAATAAATAAATTCTATTTTGTCTGGTTTAAGTATTGCTAACCTAGTGGTATTTTGTTGTTTTTTTTTTTCATTTCCATGAAATATTTGTTTCCCATCCCTTTATTTTCAATCTACATGAAGTGGCTCTCATGTAGACACCATATATAAGGGTCATGTTTTCTTATCCATCCAGCTACCCTATGTCTTTTGATTGGAGCACTTAATCCATTTACATTTAAGGTTATTATTAATAGGTACTTTTAATTGCCATTTTATTCTTTATACCTCTGTTCCTCTCTTGATTCCTTTTTTTCTTTCTTCTTGTTCAGGTGGGCCCTTTAACATTTCTTGCAATACTGGCTTGGTAATAATGAATTTCTTTAGTTGTTTTTGTCTAGGAAACTCTTTATTTTTCCTTCAACTTTAAATGCTAGCCTTCCAAGATAGAATAGTTTTGGTTGCAGGTCCTGCCTTTTTATCACTTTCAATATTTATGCTAATCCCTTCTGGCCTGAATGTTTCTGTTGAGAAATCAGCTGACATGGGAACTCCCTTGTAGGTAACTAACTGTCTTTCTCTTGCTACTTTTAAAATTCTCTCTTTGTCTTTAACCTTTGACATTTTAATTATGATGTATTTTGGTGTGGGTTCATCTTGTTTCAGACTCTTTGTGCTTCCTGAACTTGTGTGACCTTTTTCTTCATCAGTTTAGGGAAATTTTCAGCCATTATTTCTTCAAATAAGTTCTTGAGCTCTTGCTCACTCTCTTTTACTTCTAGTACCAGTATAATGTGGATGCTGTTACATTTGATGTTGTCCTAGAAGTCCTTTAGACTTTCCTCATTAAAAACACTCTTTTCTTTTTGTTGCTCTACTTGGGTGGTTACTGTTGTTTTGTCCTCTTAATAGCTGATTCGATCCTCTGTGTTATCTAGCCTGCTGTGGATTCCTCTGCTGTATTTAACCTGTCATTGATTCCTTCTAGTGTATTCTTCATTTCAGATATGGTATGAGTGTTTTTTTAATAGTTTTTGTCCTTTTTAATGCTTACTCTGTCCTTGTTTAAGTTCTCACTAAGATCATCTTCCCCTAAGTCCTTGTGCATCCTTATAACCATTGTTTTAAGCTCTGCTTCTGGTATCTTGATTGTTGCCATTTCATTTAGTGGTGTGTGGTGGTGCTGTTGTTGTTGTTGTTTTTTGGGGGCGGGGCGGTTTCTCTTATCATTTAATTTAGGGCATATTTATTTGTCTCCCTATTTTATCTGCTTTTTTTTGTGTTTGACTGTATTTTAGATCAATCTGCTATGACTTCCAAGTTTGTTATGTGGGCTTTCTAATCAAGTTTGTTATGAGGGTTTCAGTGGCAGAATCTTCTAGATCACCTGAGTGAGGTGCTTCAGAAATGTTTCTTGTGTGAGTTATGTACCCTCTTCTGTTGTAGTTGAATCTTGAATGCTGTTGGCCCGTTCATGGCTGGAGTTAACCTGCAGGCTGGATGACTATAAGAACAGACCTTGTTCCCCATGTATGAATCACTGTTCAGGGGCTGCACCCTGAGATGGAGTTGTTCCCAGCAGGTTCTGGTGCCTTCCCAGAGTCCCCCTTTGGCTGTGTCATTTGTGTGGCTAGTTGGGTCACGTTCTGATGATGTTTGAAGCCCACCACTGATTGTGTTGGGTCTAGGCCCACTTGGATAGGGTTCTGGTGCAGGCCAGTGTCAGATGTTGTGTGTAAATGGCCTTGGGCTATCTGTCTGGGTTACCCCACTATTCACTGACTGTGGCTGTATCTACGGGGCCTGGGTGTGCATGGGACGGGCCAAGCAATGCACAAGGGTCAGCTTCCTGCAGCTTTGCACTGAGGGCAGATCAATAAAAGGTCCAAGGATCTCTGAAGTTGGCATCCACCTGTTAGCTATTTCCCTACTCCCTGAGGTTGCCTGGACTTCCTCCAGAACCTTTTGAAGAAAGACTGTACAGTGGGCCCAAGCTGGATGCACCCCACGCCCCTTCCATAAGGCACAAGCTTGGTAGGGTGGGGTGACCAGATGGGGAGGACAAGACTAGTGGATCCCCCACTTGGAGGCAGTGTGGTCAGGCACTCCAAGGGGAGAAGGTGGTCCCTACTCCATAGCTATACCATTCAGTCTCTGTTAGAGTCTCCAACTCTGACTCCCCCAGGAGGAGTGCACCACTGGTTTAGGTTGGGTGCAGTCAGTTGTCCCCACTCCAGGAACAAGCTCAGCAGGGCAGGGCCACTGGGACTTGTGAAAACAGATCAAGACAGTCCTCCATTGGGGTGGCACCAGCCAAGCCCTCTGGAGGGGAGTGAGTTCTATGCCTCCCCTTAGCAGCATAGTCATGCCTGTTCAAACCCCCAACTGAAGCCTCTTAGGGAGATGAGTTCTGAAGGTCCAAGCTCTGAGTGGCCTTTCCTTTCTCCTATGAATCTAAGCTCAGCAGGGCAAGGCCATGGGGATTTGGGAAGATAGAGCAAACATAGTCTCCTGTTGGGGGTGGTGCTGGCTGAGCCTGTAGGTGTGTGTGTGAGGGGGGTGGGTAGGGGGGAGAGACTGGCCATTGTTCCAAAGCCTCACACTTATATGTCTGTCTGAGTGTCCGCCTTCAGTTTCTGCAGCGAAAGAGCACTGTTAGGTGCAGCCAACAGTCCTTTCCGTTGGAGTCAGGCTTGGCATGGTGGTATTGCCAGTATTTGGAGGACTGAGTTAGTGTACTCCACAGGCTTGTGCTGTAAGAATGGGAATGCCCGACCCTGGGGAGATGGTGCTTGAGGGCAGTGTGTGATATTGACTCAGGATCAGGACCTCAGTAGCTGACTCTCCAGATCTCTCTTTGGGGCCAGGCTACCCAGGTCTTCTCTTTATGACTCCCATATCCCCTGAGTTGCCTTCCCTCTACTGGGGCCCTGGGTGAATGCCTGACAGCAAGCTCCTGTTTGTTGGCCTTTTAGGAGAGCACCTGGGATTCTAGCAGACTCCCTCCTCTTCCTGGTGGACTGAGTTCCAGCTGATTTTCACTGCCAGATGCTATGTAGGCTCCACTTGCTGGCCCTGGGACTCTAATTGGGGGTCCCATTATGGGGTTGAGACCCTACACTCCCCAGGGGTGACTTTTGCAGCTGAGATATCTCTCTGGCTTATCAGCTGCCACACATGGGTGCTGGCTCAGCCCTCTCTGCATCTCCTCCCTTCTTACCAGGCTCTATGTAGCTTCTTCTGTAAGTCCCTGGATATAATACTCCTGTTCAGCTGTCCCTCAGTTGGTCATTCAGGTTGACTGCTCTATAATTTAGCTGTAAATCTAGTTTGGTGCGAGGAGGTGAGTGTAGTTTCTACCTACTCCACAGCCATCTTACAACTCCCTCTGAGTGTTGCCTCTTAACACTGCTTCCCTGCATTTCTCCCCTCTGACTTCACCTTCTGGTCTGGCTTCAGGTCACCCCAACTGATTGATTTGATAATGCTTTGCCAGGTGGGAATCCCTAGATTTTCATATGGTATCGCCACTGGTTAGGATCCCTGCCAGACTGCAACTCTTAGAAGGTAGGAGTGGAGGCTTTTTCCTCACCCTGATCACTATTCCACCCTAGACAGACCTGGTAACCTGCATGCAGTAGGAGCATCAAAATGCATATTAAAGAACTGATTACAGCTGATGACTTGCAAATGAGGAGAATATGGGAGAAGAGAGACTGGGATAGATCAGCCACATACAGTTCCCATTCATAGGTGTGCTTGCTAAAGGTCCCAACTGGTTAACATGTCCCCCCAAACTCTCCTTTATTTAAATGGTGCTAAAATAGCTTAGATCTGTGGTGATATTTTTATATTTTAATGGGGACATCCTGAAAATAATGACTGAGTTCCCTAGAAATGACTTTTATAAGGAATGAGACTACACATCCTAAGACTAATATTGAGATATGAGGAGTCTGTGATTTCATGTGTATGGGGTGGGGGGATGTCCCACATCCGTCCCACATCCTTGGATTACACCTCCAAATCTTCATCCTTCAAGATTTATCTTAACCCAGGGATAGCAGAAAGTAAACAATGATACTGTGAATAGCATTTTAATTTGATTGTAGAAAAAAAGTAGGGGCAGAGAAAGTAAGAGGGCTGGGTGGGAGTGTGCTCTGGGATGGAGGATGGAGGAGGATTAGGGCAGCTCCAATATCTTCTAATGATGTTTCCTCAGTGCACTGCCATCATCAGAGTTATTACAATTATTAAGCCTTTGATACAAGCTGACCTAAAAGGTATATTTTGCTGGAAGGCTGAAAAAAAAAATATGTTCACTATAAAGGAAGAATAGAGTAAAACACTTTTAAAATCACATATGAGGGACATATAGGGGTTTCTTAAAGCAGTTGGCTCCAAGTATTCAGCATCTCATGTTCTTACCACAAATAGTTTTGCAAGATTATCCCACAAGAATCAGGAGCAGGGAATGGGAGGATATTAGTACTAAATTATCTGTAATTTTAAAATTACTTTAAAATTTACATATTTCAAATACATTTAAAGTGCCATTGTTATTCAGATAGATTCTCTTTTTATTAACACTTGACATTGATCTTGGTGATTCTAACAGATGAGTTAGGACTACCCTATAAAAGGAAGGAAGACCAGAGGTGTTTTTTTTCCTCTCAGCCTCCTTTAGCATTTCTGAAAATAATTCTGGAAATAAAGCAAATGAAACGAAAACCCAACCATCTCTGAAGCACTAATGTAGAAGCAGATTGTCAGGAAATCCGCTTCACCAGTCTTCATGCAATATTAACCACCCACATGTAACACATGTGATGTTTATTCCTCACATTGGCGCTGGCTTCATCTCATGCATGATGTGGAGGAGTTGGTGTTGCAGGCTTCTAAGAACGCTCTGGTTTCAGATTTGTGTAAAGGAACAGTTTTTGCATTTTCAAGGCAGATTAAAGAATTAATTTGCATTTAAATTAGTGTGCAGGCAGAGACCTTTGTATAGAGAGCTTCAGGGTGCTTCTGGGTTATTCAGGTTGTGCCAGAGCAGTACTCTACCCAGGATCATCTACCAAGTCCTTGGATCTCTGCTTCCTGGCAGGTTCAGGTTCTGGAGTCTAAGAGACCATGGTTTCAATTCTAGCTCCATGCTGAACATGTGCCCTGAGTGACCTTGGACAGGCCACCCATCCTCTCTGAGCCCTCGTTTCTTCATCTGGAAAATGGAGCAGATTAAAGCAAACATGCATATGGTGCTTACTGTGTCTGTACTGTTATGAGTGGAATGACAGGCAGGCTGGCTCCAGGATCTGGGCTAACTATCTGTTCATGCCACGAGGCTAATAGCCATGCCCCTGGCAACTTGAACTCACAGACGAAAAGTGCTAATAGCAGATCCAGAGAGCTCTCAGACCTTAGTGTAAAGAGCCCCTGCATACAGCTGATATCAAGCCTGGGCTTCCCCTCCAAGCTGCTGCACAGAGCTGAGCAGGGCAGGTGATGCTGGAGTTGCCATTCCCCAGAGATTCAGGGATTCCGATTTTAGGTTTCCTTTCTTATTGGAATGGCCATGTTATAACTGAACAGCTTAACACTTTAAAAAGATTTTTTGACAATGATTTTAAGAGAGGAAGGGAGAGGGAGAGAGAAAGAAAGAGACAAACATCAATGTGAAAAATGTGAAAGTGAAACATCAATCGGCTGCCTTATGCTCTCTTACTGGGGATCCAGCCTGCCACCTGGGCATTAATACCTTTTTATATACACTGCATACACCTACATAATCAGTAACCAGATCAAAAAACAACAGAACATGACCAGCACCCCAGAAGCCCCTTTGTGTGGCCTCAGAGTCACTAAAGCCTGAAGTTAACCATTATCTTGGCTTCTGTTTCTGTACTTTATTATAAGTGGAATCATATAGTCCTCACTCTTTTGTATTTGGTTCAACACTGTATTTGTGAGATTCAACCACACTGTTACTGTAGGTCATTAGAGATCATTACCATTGCTGCATAATACTCTGTTGTTTGACACTGGCATGATTTATTTATCTTTTTTATTATTGACGGACATTCAGGTAGTTCCCAGTGCTTCCACAGACATTCTACTAGATGTGGTACACATATAATTTCAGCTGTGTACATTTCTGTTGCTACACAGGATTGGAATGCTGAGTCACAGAGCAACCCCATGTTGCTGTTTAGCTTCAGCAATTACTGCAAATAGTTTTACAGAGTGATTATATCAGTTTATATCAATTTATGCCTCCTCCCCCGAGAAGCAGATGAGAGTTCCAGTAGCTCCACATTCTTGTTGACACTTGGGATTGCCAGTCTCATTTTAGCCACATAGGTGGATGTGGAGTGATATCATGTTATAGTTTTAATCTGTATTTCTTGTTAATCTGATGACCAAGTTGAGTAACTTTTCATATGTTTATTGGCCATGTGAATTTCCTCATCTATAACATGCTTGTTTAAATATTTAACTGTTTTCCTCCTATGGGGTTGTATGCCTTTTTCTTATAGACTTGTAATAGATATACATTTATTTACACACACACACACAATTATAATTTGAAAATATCCCACTAGTCTTGGGACTGCTCCACTGGGTAAAGACTTATGAAAGAGAAATAAAGGGATACATCTGGGAAGGGACTTTGATGGGGAGGGATGGGCAAGGTTGGAACTGGATTCTCCGCTTAGGACCAGACCTCTGAGCCTGGAGGAGGACATAAACATGTAGAGGAGTAAGAGGAGAAGTGATAGGTCAGGAGGTCTTTGGGACAGACAGTTGAAGAATTTGGCATTTTTTGTTTGTTTGTGGCTAATAGAATTCATGCTATTAAAGCAGGAAAATAGCAAAACCATTCCTTGAGAATGCCATTCAAAAAAGATAGGCTATAAAAGAAACTATAAAGAAGAGTGAGGAGATGCAGACTCAGATGAGACATTAGAAAACTAGAAAATCTGGAATAATCTGTAAAATACAGGTGCTTCTAACTTAGCCAAAGAAAGGTAAACAATTGCGCAGAGCACATGCTACATTTGGGAGAGGCCCTATATCTTAGGTGCTATCTGTAAGGATGCCCTGGAAATATGATTAAGGATAAAACAAAGAAGAAAATAATGCCCTCCTTGTACAGAGATCTGATATTTATGAGGATACCACATCATTATGGGATTCCTGCAGGAAACTAGCTTATATTAACTAAAAAGAGATCCAGTTTCCAAATTTACAATGCAAGTGAAAATACTGTTAACTCTCAGTGTTGCATTAATGGAGAGGGACATCAATATAGATAATCCCAAATGCATTAATGTTTGGGTCTTGAATGTGTCTTGGTTTCAGCATGGTATCAAATACAGGTGTATCTCCCTTTCAAGAAATTTAGAATGCCTGAAATAAAATGATGATCTCACCAGGTATACTTCTGATTTTCTCCTGCTCTCTGTTCCCCACTGAGAAAGACCAATATCATCTCTCTATTAACAGCCCATACTCTTTTAGGACTTGGTGAATTCCAGCACTGTGCAGCATTCTAGATCAGCAATTCTCAATACTTTTCATCTTATGGCACACATAAACTAATTACTAAAATTTTGTGGCACACCAAAATATGTTATATCTTTTGCGGATCTGACAAAAGACACAGCAGGTATTATTTTGATTCTTTCACACTGGATGGCTGGTGTTGTGTTGGCTGCTGTCATTTTTTTTTATTTGACAATCTAAGTGACAAGAGGTTATTGCCAATGACTACTCAGGCATTGCATGTTTTTAAAAATCCTCATTCAAGGATATCTTTTTAAATTGATTTTTAGAGACAGAGGAAGGGGGAGCGGAGAGAGAGAGAGAGAGAGAGAGAGAGAGAGAGAGAGAGAGAGAATCATTTATATGAGAGAAACATTAATCTGCTGCCTCCTGTAAATGCCCTGACCAGGGATTGAACCTATGTATGTGTCCTCACTGGTAATCAAACCTGCAACCTTTTGGTGTACAGGACAATGTTCCAACCAACTGAGCTACCCAGCCAGGATATTAGGTATTGCAAGTTTGTGGGTTTTTTTTTTTAATTTTATTGAGGTGACATTAGTCTATATAATATATAGGTTACATGTGTGGATTACTAATTTACAAAATCTGTATGTAGGACCATGTGCCCACCACCCAAAGTCAAATCTTCTCCTGTAACCTCATATTAGGACCCCTTTCTTTCTCACTCTCTTTTTGTGTAACTACCACACTGGCAACTACCACACTGCTGTTTGTGTACATAAGTTTCAGTTTTATATCCCACATATGAGTTAAATCATATAGTTCTTAGTTTTCTCTGTTTAACTTATTTCACTTCGCATAATGTTCTCAAGGTCCATCCATGTTGTTATAAATGACGCTATTTCATCCTTTCTTATGTCCATGTAGTACTCCATTGTGTACCTGTACCACATATTCTTTATCCAGTCCTCCATCGTAGGGGACTTCGGCTGTTTCCAACTCTTGGCCGCCGTGAATAATGCTGCAATGAACATAAGAGTGCATATATCTTTGCATATACTAGTAAATGATTTCAAGTTTTTTGGGTATATATCCAGGAGTGGAATTGTTGGGGCTGATGGTAGCTCATTTTTAATTTTTTTGAGGAATTGCCAGACTGCTTTCCATAGTGGTTGCACCAGTCTACCTTCCCAAGAGCAGTGAATGAGGGTTTTCTTTTTTCCACAACCTCTCCAACACTTGTTGTTGCTTGTCTTGTTGATAATGGCCACTCTAACCGGTGTAAGATTGTAGTTTTAATTTGCATTTCCCTGATTGCCACTGAGGTTGAACATCTTTTCATATACCTATTGGCTGTTTGTATGTCTTCTTGGGAGAGGTATATTTTCAGATCCTCTGCCTACTTTTTGATTGAATTGTTTATTTGTTTGGTGTTGAGTTTTATGAGTTCTTTATATATTTTGGAAATTAAACCTTTGTCGGAGCTACTGTTTGCAAATATCATCTCCCACCTGGTTGGCTGCCTGTTTGTTTGTTGTCCGTTTCTTTTGCTGTGCAGAAGCTCTTCAGTTTGATATAGTCCCATTCATTTATTTTTGCCTTCACCTCCCTGCCTTTGGGGTCAAGTCCAGAAAATGTTCTCTACCACCCATGTCCATAAGTTTGGTACCTATATTTTTTTCTATGTGACTTATTGTTTTGGATCTTATGTCTAAGTCTTTGATCCATTTTGAATTAGTTTTTGTACATGGGGTCAAACTGCAATCCAGTTTCATTCATTTGCATGTGGCTTTCCAGTTTCCCAGTACCATTTATTGAAGCAGATGACATGATGTTGTATATAGAAACCCTAATGACTCTACCAAAAAAACTACTGGAAACAAAAAAATAGTCAAGTTGCAGGATACAAAATCAATGTACAAAAATCCATTGCCTTCCTGTATACCAACAACAAAACTTCAGAAAAAGAAATGGAGAAAACAATTCCTTTTTCAATTGCAACCAAAAAATTAAAATACCTGGGAATAAATTTAATAAAGAATGTGAAAGACCCATATACTGAAAATTACAAAATATTATTAAAAGAGATTGAAAATGACACAACGAAAGGGAAAAATATATTGTGTTCATGGATTGGAAGAATCAACATAGTTAAAATGGCCATTTTACCCAAAGCAATATACAGATTTAATGCAATCCCCATCAAAATCCCAATGCCATTTTTTATAGAAATAGAACAAGAAATCATCAGATTTGTATGGAACCACAAAAGACCCAGAATAGCCAAAGCAATCCTGAAAAAAAAAGAACAAGGTTGGAAGTATCAATGCTACCTGACTTCAGAATATACTACAGAGCTATGATAATCAAAATAGTATGATACTGACAGAGAAACAGATACACAGATCAATGGAACAGAATAGAGTGCCCAGCTATAAAACCACATATATATAGACAGATAATTTTTGACAAAGAGCCAGAAATGCACATTGGAGTAAAGATAGTCCCGTGAAAATTCTTGAGACACATCAGTGTGCCTGCCACAGGACATGGGTTGAAGATCATTGTTCTAGGTACATATCTTCTTATCTTACAGGGAAGAGTCACTCAGAAAGACCACAGTGCAGATGCACAGCCACAGTGGTGGCCCTGGTGGAGGTGAGCTTCTTGCACAGACCTGCTGAGGCTGGAGCCAACATTTCTGATGCTCTGCAGACCTGTCTCAAACTGATGGAAAGGCGTGGCCTACAGTTACAGACCCTGCTGTAGTAAAATGAATGGTCCCTGCATATCTGCTGCAAACACAGAAATTCTCACCACGCACAGCAGTTATGTACCATAACTGTGTCCCACAAACAGTGAATCAGTGAGTACTCTGCCACCCTCCTAGAGGAAACACGGGATTTGGTTTCTAGAAGCCTTGAACAACAACAAATGATCTATACATAACCTTATTTTATGTATAGACACCTTACTTAACACTGTTGATTCATTAACACTGAGCTCCGATCCAACAGCACTATAACTCAGGCCTAAACGAAGCTTATCTAACACATGAATTTTCTCCGCAAGGCACATCACAGCCTTCATGGGCTTAGGAACACTAGACAGCACATTAGCATTATGTTTGGAGGCAATTTTAAAGAGAGAAATCATCAACAGAAAGCACAAAAATGCACAAATGTTGCCACTAAGTAGACTGTGAAAAGGATGCTTGCTGACAGTCTTGGAGCTGAGGCAAGAAGGTAGAGCGCTGCCCGGTTGGACCTCAGCTGGGGACATGCGTGTGTAGTCACCACTCTGTGTGCGTTTGTGAGCAGGAATATTGATTTCTGGGTTACAAATACTTTTTTAGCAAGTAGGCAAATTTGCAAATATAAAATCTGTGAACAAAGAGGAGCAAGTACGTATTATTTGTTGACTGATCTAGGCTAAAGAATCATCTTTAGTCAGAGGGAATTACCAGGGGAGGGTCAAGGCTGCCAGTTGTCAGCTCAACTATTTACCCAATTTTAGGGTTCATTCTTGAGGTTGCCATGCCTCCAACAGGTCTAAAGAAGCCCAGGGCCACCAACAGCAAATGACTGGAGCAAGCATATGGTAGAGTCTCTTACTGACTAACCCCCATGCTGGCCTGTGATGAAAAAAATAAAAATCTGCATACTGGTGGCCAAATCTCAATGTTCCCAACAGAACTCTAACATTCCCACAGGCCAAGAGATCCTGAGCAATGTGTCTAACAGGACATAGACCAAAGATGAACCCCAAACCCAAAACAATCACCAGCCTGCCTATGGGGTGATAACTGCTGCCTCCTTACCAATGACAACCATAGCAGTGCTGACATCCTACGTCTTCCTGGACAGACACTATGGAGATATCAAATCATCAAATTGTACCCACTTTTTGTCAGCATACAGTCCAGGCCAACTCCCTTTTCTACCACCCCTCTTTAGAGTCATGCTGCCCAAAGCAAACCTCCTCCTTCCAGAGATACTCCCAATGCTCCACTGGGCATGTTGTCCCTTGCTGCAGCAGGCTAAAGAATCGAACTCTGTTCTATGGGTGATGGCAGGTACGGAGAAATGGACTGTAGATGCTTTTAGTCCTTTTCAGCCCCCTGCACTGCACCCACCCCCAGGCACCCTAAATAAACATGCAACCTTGATCCAAAACTCTTTTAATTTGTTATGCAAACAGAGCTTAAACAAAAAGCTTTGTTCTCCCAAGCAAATCACCTCTCTCAAGAACCTAGAAATTTGAAAGTCCCCTTGGCTTAGGATTCATGGGAGCTACACTTGTGAACTGCTTTGAACAACAGAATGTGGCAGATGTGATGTTGTGCCAGTGGTGAGCCTAGTGCAGCTTCTGACTGGTCTCTGGGAACTCTGTCCAGCTGCCATGTGAAAAAATCGGGGTTAGCTTAATGGAGGATGACAGAGCATGTGGCTTTCATTGCCCCAGCTGATAAGTCAGTCATCTGCCCAAAGCCAAACTGTCTAGCTGCTGACAGCTAACCACAGACACATGAGAAAGCCCAGCTAAGACCAGAAGAACCACCCAGTTGAGCCCAGCCCAAACTATCAACCAATAGAACCAGGAGCTAAATAAATGGCTATTGGTTTAAACTACTAAAATACAGGGTCATTTGTTATATAGCAAAAGCTAACTGATACAATACTGTCCCTTTGAGAGCTAAGCTGAAATCAATTATGAGAGCTGCAGTTGGTTAGTCATTGTACCCAAAGTATGATGTTTTGCAAATGCCTATAAAGTACTCTGTGAAAAAGAGAGTTCTGGGGTCAGTTTTGAAAACCCTGCCGTTATATTTCCCATAGGGAGAGTCACGGTCCATATTAGCATATTTAAAGTTTGTGAGAAACCCTGAATTTAGACAATAACTTAGCATTTCTTAAACACTTAATTAAAGAATCTTTATTTTTCACAAAATGCCTGTGATGATCTTTCTTTCTGCAGCACCTCACAAAAGTTAGGGAAATGCTACTCTAGATCAACAAATGAGCCATTGCTGGAGGCAAAGACTAACAGTAGTTAGCATAATGAATGCGAGAAGTTCATCAGAAGGCTGATGGACATCTCCAGCAGGGCTGAAGATCTGCATGTTATTACCTGCTGCCAAACAGCTGAGGGCATTTCCCCTAACCTGATAATTTTTTCCTGTTTACCAAACTTTACCTTTGATATGCCTGTTTGCATTCCTAAAGGGCCAATGTGTTTTCCAGTAAATAAAAAGCCATGGGTCCAGGGATTCAGGGAGCCCATTTCACTAGAGGGTGCAGCCTCCACCTGGTTCCCCCAAATGCCTTCCAAATTTATATTTCTTGTCTAGTCTCTATTCATTTATGCGCAGCCCTTCTCCAGATTCCTGAACTCTTGCTGTGAAAAGACTGTGGCAAGCCATGGTTTCCAATCTGCAGACAACAGACCCCTGAGAGCCTGCCTTATTGTATGGGGTGTCTATGCATAGATGGCGGAGGAGTGGTCAAAACACTCCTTGAATGTAAAAAAGAGTTGCCACACTCTGAAATAGATTGGGGGTCACTGCTCTTGGTTTCAGACTGTCTGATTGCCACATGGAATTGTATCTGTTGAGGTCATGAGACTGGACACAGTAGAAGTGATACAAATGCCCCCTGTAAAGGGCTGAAATAAGACAAGTGCTCAAGTGTTGCCTCCAGAAGGTGAACGAGTTGCTTGGCAGTAATTGCCAAAATTCTATATTTACAGGAAACTGGCACTTTGTAAATACCAAGTCGTGCTATTTGTGTAGCTATTTCTCATCAATATATGTGGGAATTCTGCAATTATCATGAGTGCTATTCAGAGGCTTCCAGAATCTCAGAAAAATGAGGGTAGCAGACAGAGCTAGAGGAGCCTGCAAATACCCACTGGCCCTGTGCAAACACCAGTGTGGATGCTCAGACAAGATCAAAGGGCAAGGGCATGGCTTAGGCCTGAGCCATGACCAGGGTCTACCCCGGTGTCCCCTCTCCTTGGGGTGGCAAATGAAGGTGCAGTGTGGACAGACTTAGTCACTCAGGGATTTGGATATGAAGCCTGTCCAAGAATGCCCAGTCCACCTTGGCATTGGACCTGAGGCTTGCTTACAGTGTCCTGAGAGCAGGCATTGCCACAGTTCCCATGACTATGGCTCCACGGCTGCCCTGTGTTCTCTGACAGCTTATGGGAATTGGAAAGTAGCTTCTGGAGCTGGGTTGAGAATAAAATTGAGAAAACTGATCAAACAACATGCCCTGAGACCCTTCTAAAGTTGGCATTCAAGTCACTGTATAGGAATGGGGCCTCTCTCCATGTGCTTCCACTCTGGAGGCCATGGCCCTGGGTCCAACCCCAGCTCTGTCACTCAGGAGCTGTGTGTCCAGGGCAAGTTGCTGAACTTCTCCATGTCTCAGTTTTCTCCTCTGTGAAATGGGGGAAATAATACCTACATCATAGGGGACAAATCATTTAACTGTCAGAGCTTTAATCATCCATGTTCACTTAGAAATCTGCTTGCACCTTTCATTCTGGTGTAATGTTTCCCAGTTCGAGTCTTACCAGATATCAGACTCCTGGGCAGAGAGAACCATGCTTATCTGTCCATTCCTGTCTTGGTTCTGCATTTCTCATTCACACGGGTCTCAAGAAACTCTTCCTGGTTTGCTTGAGGCATTTATGCATGCTTATCTCTAAATATGACATCAGCAACTTGTTCCCTTGGATTAGGCACTTCTCCAGGCATAGGTTACTCAATTATATTAGGAGGGTTTTAGAGGTGGGGGGATTTAAGGAGAGTCACAGCAGACCCCCACTAGCCATTCTCCCTCCTTTCTCTTCATGACTTGGGAGCAAGACATATGAACAGCTGTATTTGTTATGTTTCCCTTTCTCCCACTCTCCCGTAGAAGCATCTTAGCAGGAGAGAAGAAATTCCCAACTACTTGGATGATTGCATTCTTGAGCTCCAGGGAAACCCTCTGATGCATTTGGACCACGTGAGGGTCCATTTGCGGCTGAAAAATGAAATGAGAGCATCTGTGGCCTGTTAACTGGGTGGTGAGCTTACGGCAGGGGAGCCACAAACCTCCAGCGATCGTTCTGCTCAGCTCCCATCCCGATGCCTGTGAACTGGTGCAAATGCAGCATTCGGAAAGGCTGGGCCGCTGCACACAGGCCTCCTCTAATCTTGCCCTTAGTCACTAACGTTATTGTTTTGTGGGCAGAGGCTTTTGTTTCTCCACAGAGTCCCATCCTTACATGGAGCAGCTACAGGCCTGTGTTCTGCCCACATGATCATGTGACTTGATCTGGTCCCAGGGCCAAGGAGACTTGCCTGTTTACCTGTGACAAGAAGAAACAGAGCCTTCCCAGTGCCTGGCTATACCAGTGCCTGAGCTCCAGCTACCGCAGGTGAGTTTTAAGTGTGCAATATGATGACTCCTGTGTGTGTCCAAGAACTCCAGGATCCTGGAAGGAGCTGTGTCCTGGGGAACTGGACAATGTCATGGATGCCCAGGGATGGAAGCTTGAAGCAACCTAGAAGCCCTTTCCTATTTTATGTACAAAATGTGGATCCTGGAGTTAGAGTGGGCCCTAAGAACATTTTTCTTATTGAAAGGTAAAGAAGCCAAGATCCCAAGGGGCAAGTGACATGCTCAAGGTCCTAGAGCTCTGGAGCAGTGGTGGCTGTGGGACAGAAGGATCCATCACCATTGAGCCATCCTGAAAATCAACAATTTAAGATATGGACATCAGGAGAGGAGACAAAATGGCGGCAGAATAGACGGACCTGTCCTGAGCCTTGTCCCAAAGCAAATAGAGTGAGCAGCTGAAACGAGTGGAATTCAGCCCGAATTGGCCAAGGAGACACAGCTGGTGAGACAGTTTGCAGCTGGGAAGGGAAGAGGTCCCCTGGATAAAGGTGAAATCAAGGATCTAGGCAAGAGGTCTGCCGGACCTCTGTGCCCAGAGGGTCAGGGAGAAACTACAGGGCACCAAGCTGCATTCCTGAGGACAGGCAAAGCATCTGAATGAAAAAAAAGGGACCATGGGACTGCAAGGAGGTAGGGGACTGCAGACACCCAGTCCCTCCTCGTGCTGGGGTCTGTGCCTTTCTCCACTGAACCTAGTTTGTAGGAACTTTCAGATACAGACACTTACCCATGGCTGAGGTGCGGGAGAAGGTGTGGACTTGTGGAATCTGGGGAGAGTAGGCGGCGGTCCAGGAGAGGTGGTAGAGAGTCTGGTGCTGAGTCATATCTAAGCCCCATTCGCCATTTTCTCCTGAGAGAGAGCCCCTCCCTCCAGTCTCCAGGCAACCAATATAGCCACACCCAGATCCCACCCTGAATAATACAAAGGAATCTGAATACTCCCTGAGGTCATAGGAATGGGCCTAAAGAGAAATCTTTAGCTCCAGCAACCTGAAACTGAGAGACAGTATAGTACAGATGACTAGAATCATAAGCCAGCTAAAGGAACAACACTCCACTTTTTTCACTTTTATTTTTATTTTTTTATTATCCCTTTTTTCCCTTTTCTTCTTTGTTTTCCTGTTTTTGTTCGTTGCTTTTTTTCTATTTCTTTTCCCATTATTTTTCCATCACTATTTTTTACTTGCTATTTTTAATTTTTTATGCCATTTTTGAAATCATTTTTTTGTAAATTTATTATTTTTTCTTCTCATTCTCTTTCTTCTCACTCACTTATTCCCTTTCTACTTCCTCAATACTAAATTGAGGTCCTCCCCATATTCATCCAATTCTTAACCTTATTTTCACTATATAAGCTTAGCCTCTATAGATTCTGCCCCAATCTTCTTTGCTGGGTGTGTGGTGTTTGAATTTTTTTTTTTTTTTTTTTTGGTTTATCTATTGGCTCTGTGGTGTCTTACCCCCACATACATATATATTCTCCTTTTTATTCCTTTGTCTTTTATCCCTTATCTTTATCTCTCTCTTTGATAGCATTTGTGCTCTCTTTTCTCTGCCCTAACTCTCTTTGTTCAGGTGGTCACTTATATTGGGGTTATTGGTGTTGTAACATTTGTGCTTAGTTCCCTCTATGTTGTGTCTTGTTGAGGTGAATTTTATCCTGTCTGGCCAAGGGGCTTGAGAGCAAGCCACATAACCAGGCACCTGAAAAGGAAATTCCATCCATGAACAGGTCAATAACAACCCAGACCCAACTATAGAGGCAGGAAGAATGCAGCAGTGAGGGAAAGAGCATGAGTGAGTGAGGGAGTAAAAAAGGAGCATGTGGTCAGGTGGAATGTGTGTGTGTATGTGTGTGAGAGAAAGAGAGTGAGTGAGGCACAGTTAGATGCCACAGGACCTTCAGGAGCAGGCTAATCAGGCTCGCCTAACTAGGCAGCTTCTGCTATCATTGCAAACAGTACTGAGAGGCCAGCTTGTCCATAGAGGCCTAGCCTTTTTGAAGGGGAGAGCTGCTGTAAATGGGTTCCCAGCCTCAACTCCACCCAGAGTGCCCTCAGGTAACACCTGGGACTCTACGGCCACCCCTGCCAGGGACATGCTACCTAGGCTGTGATCCCACAGTCAACGAAGCTCCAGCCACCCTGGGCGCAGGCTCCTGTGAGTTTGGAAGCAGGCTCCCCTCTGACCAGCCCAACACTTTATCTCAGGGCACTGCAATCACATGAAAAGCAGACACATGAGCAGCCTGCTCCTGTCCAAGGAGCAGCAGCCCCATGAGCAACCCGCCACAGGCCTAAGAGCAGCAGCTTCACGTGGCCTGCCCCTGTCCAAGGAGCAGCAGCTGTGCAAGCAGCCCACCCCCTTCTGAGGAGCAGCAGCTGTGTGAGTAGATCGTCTTTTTCCGAGGAGCAGCAGCCACACGAACCGCCTGCCCCCATCTGAGGAGCAGCAGTTGTGTGAGCCGCCTGCCCCCATCTGAGGAGCAGCACCTGTGTGAGCAGCCCACCCTCCTGAGGAGAAAGAGACACACAAGCCACAGGCCTACATCCAAGGAGCAGCAGCTGTGTGAGCAGCCCACCCCCTTCTGAGGAGCAGCAGCCACATAAGCAGACTGCCCACATCCAAGGAACAGCAGCCCTGTGCAGTCCACACTGGTCCAAGGAGCAGCACCCACACACAATCTGCACCTGTCTGACGAGAAGGAGCCAGGTAAGTGGCCCGTCCCTTTCCGAGGAGGATCAACAGCATAAGCAGCTCACTCCCACGTAAGGAGCAGCAGCCACATGAGCAGACCGACCCTGTCCGAGGAGAAGCAGCTGCATGAGCAACCCGCACACGTACAAGGAGCAACAGCCCTGCAAGCAACCTGCCCTTGTCCAAAGAGCAGTGGCATCACACGTAGCCCATCCCATCTGAGGAACAGCAGCAGCATGCAGCCAGCCCCCATCTAAAGAACAGCAGCCACGCAAGCAGTCCGCCCCTGTCTGAAGGGCAGCAGCTTGTGAGCAGCTGGCCCCTGTCCAAGGAGCAGCAGACATGAGCAACCCATCCACATCCAAGTTGCAGCAACCTCATAATCAGCCCACCCCTGTCCAAGGAACAGCATCTATACAAGCAGCCTCGCCCACCAGCCAGAGGAGGCACCACTGCTGCGAACAGCACCAACCAGAGGAAATGTTGCCAACTGAGAAACAGCTGCTACCATAAACACCCGAGGAGCAACTGCAGTGAGAAGCCACTGCCACCCAAGGAGCAGCCCCTGCACAGCTCGACATCTAGATCAGTCAGTGAGACCAAAAATGGGTAGACAAAGATACCCCCAAAGGAAAGAAAAGGAAGAATCACCAGAAAAGCAGCTAAGTGAAACAGAGACATGCAATATGTCAGAAAAAGAATTCAGAATAAGGGTCATAGAGTTCATAAACGGGATGGAAGAAAAAATCAACACGTTATATAAGAGTCAAGAAGAAATGGATGAAAAAATCAACAACTTATGAAAGAATCAAGAATAAATGAAGAGTGATATACTGCAATAAAAAACACCATGGAAAGTTTCATTGGTAGACTAGGAGAAGCAGAGGACCGAATTAGTGAACTAGAGGACAGGGAAGCAAAACACAACCAAACTGAATTGAAACTGGAGAAAAAAATTAAAAGCTAGGAGGAGAGCCTAAGTGAGCTATGGGACAACATGAATTGAAGCAACATACGAATAATAGGGGTGCCAGAAGAACAGGAAGAGGAACAAGGGTTAGAAGAACTATTTGAAGAAAAAACGTCAGAAAACTTCCCTGATGTGGCAAAGAAAAAAGTTACACAAGCACAGAGAGTCCCAAACAGGATGAACCAAAAAAGACCCACACCAAGACACATCAAAATTATGATGGCAAATATTCAGGACAAAGAGAGATTCTTAAGGGCTCCAAGAGAGAGACAGAGAGTTACATACAAGGGAGCTCCCATTAGATTATAAAATGATTTCTCAACCAAAACACATCAGGCCAGAAAAGAATGGAAGGAAATTTACAAAGTGATGCAAACCAAAGGACTGAATCCAAGAATACTCTATCCAGCAAGGTTATCATTCAAAATTGAAGGGGAAATAAGGAGCTTCACAGACATAAAAAATGCTAAGGGAGTTTATCACTACCAAGCCAATAATGCAAGAAATCCTAAAGGGACTGGTGTAAAAAGAAGAAATAAAAAGGTAAGAAGGAACACAGACACAATAAAAATGGCTACAAATAAGTTCCTTTCAATAATAACTTCAAATGTAAATAGACTAAATGCTCCAATCAAAAGACATCGAGTGGCTGAATGGATAAAAAAAAAAACACGACCCATATATATGCTGTCTACAGGATACCCACCTCAGAAAGAAGGGACTCATACAGACTGCAAGTGAAGGGATAGAAAAACATCTTCCAGGCTAATGGAAATGAAAAAAAGCTAGGGTATCAGTACTTCTTTCTGAAAAAATAGACCTCAAAGTAAAGGCCATAACAAGAGATAAGGAAGGCCACTTCATAATACTAAAGGGATAGATACAACAACAGGATATAACCCTGATAAATATATATGCACCAAATGCAGGAGCACCCAAATACATAACAAAACTCCTGGAAAATATCAAGGGAGAGATCAACAACAATACAATCATAGTAGGGGACTTTAATACACCGCTGACATCACTGGATAAATCCTCTAGACAAAAAAATTAGCAAAGACACAGCAATTCTAAATGACTCACTAGATCAGATGGACCTAATCGACATCTTCAGAGCATTTCACCCCAAAGCCTTGGAATATACATTCTTCTCAAGTGCACATGGGACATTTTTAAAAATAGACCACATATAGGGTCACAAACAAAGTCTCTCCAAATTCAAGAAGATTGAAATCATACCAAGCATCTTCTCAGACCACAATGTCATAAAATTAGAAATAAACTACAATGAAAACATTCCAAAAAATTGAAACACTTGGAAGCTGAATACCATGCTATTAAACAATGATTGGGTGATCAATGAGATCAAAGAAGAAATTAAAAACATCATGGAAACTAATGACAACAAAAACACAACAACCCAAATTCTATGGGACACAATGAAAGCAGTCCTGAGAGGGAAGTTTATAGCTCTACAGCCCTACTTTGAAAAGCAAGAAAAAATGGTAGTAAATCATCAAACTCTACAACTCAAAGAATTAGAAAGAGAGCAACAAGAAAAGCCCAGAGTGAGCAGAAGGAAGGATATAATAAAGATCAGAGCAGAAATAAATGACATAGAGACCAAAAGACAATACAAAAGATCAATGAAACCAAGAGCTGGTTCTTAGAAAGGATAACCAAGATTGATGAACCTCTAGCCAGGCTCACCAAGAAGCAAAGAGATAGGACCCAAATAACCAAATCATAAATGAAAGGGGTGAAATAACAACAGACCCCACAGAAATACAAAGGATTATTAAAAATACTATGAACAACTCTATTTTAACAAACTAGACAACCTGGAGGAAATGGACATATTCTTAGAAAAATACAACCTTCCAAATATTACTCAGGAAGATACTAAAAATCTCAATAGGCCAATAACTATGGAAGAAATTGAAGCAGTCATCAAAAAGCTTCCAGCAAACAAAAGCCCGGGGCCAGATGGCTTCACAGGGGAGTTGTACCAAACATTCAAGGAAGAACTAAAACCTATCCTCCTCAGACTATTCCAGAAAATTCAAGAGGAAGAAATACTTCCAAGCTCCTTCTATGAAGCCAGCATCACCCTAATACCAAAACCAGATAAAGATAATACAATGAAAGAGAATTAAAGACCAATATTTATCATGAGCATAGATGCCCAAATCCTCAACAAAATTCTAGCAAATCAGATCTAGCAGTACATCAGAAAGATCATATACCATGACCAAGTAGGATTTATCCTGGGGATGCAAGAATGGTACAATATTTGCAAATCAAAACGTGATACATCACATAAACAAAATGAGAGATAAAAATCACATAGTCATATCAATTGATACAGAAAAAGCATTTGACAAAATCCAAAACCTTTTCTTGATAAACTCTCAGTAAGGTGGGAATAGAAGGATCATACCTCAACATAATAAAAGCCATATATGATAAACCCACAGCCAACATCATACTCAATGGGCAAAAACTAAAACCATTTTCCCTAAGAATAGGAACAATATAGGGATGTCCACACTTATCACTCCTGTTCAACATAGTGCTGGAAGTACTAGCCATTGCAATCAGACAAGAAGAAGAAATAAAAGGCATCCAAATTGGAAAAGAAGAAGTAAAACTGTCCTTATTTACAGATGACATGATACCGTACATAGAAAACCCTAAAGACTCCATCAAAATATTATTAGACTAAATAAATGAATTTGGCAATGTAGCAGGATACAAAATTAATGTCAAGAAATCTATGGCATTTCTATACACCAATAATGAACTTACAGAAAGAGAGACTAAAAAAGCAATCCCCATTTACCATCGCACCAAAAAAATTAAGATTCCTAGGAATAAACTTAACTAAGGAGGTAAAAGACCTATACGTAGAAAACTACACGACACTGAAAAAAGAGGTAGAGGAAGATGTAAACAGATGGAAGAACATACCATGTTCATGGATTGGTAGAATCAATATCATCAAAATGTCCATACTACCCAAAGCAATCTATAAATTCAATGCACTTCCCATTAAAATACCAATGGCATATTTCACAGACCTAGAAAGAACTCTCCAAAAATTCATTTGGAATAAAAAAAAGACCTCAAACAGCTGCAGCAATCCTGAGAAAGAACAATGTAGGTGGGATCTCAATACCAGATATCAAGCTGTATTTCAAAGCCACTGTTCTCAAAACTACCTGGTATTGGCACAAGAACAGACATATAGACCAATGGAATAGAATAGAGAACCCAGAAATCGGCCCAAATCACTATGCTCAATTAATATTTGACAAAGGAGGAATGAACATACAATAGAGTCAAGACACTGTGTCAATAAATGGTGTTGGGAAAATTGGACAGATACATGCAAAAAAAATGAAAGTAGACCACCAACTTACACCATACACAAAAATAAACTGCAAATGGATCACGGACTTAAACATACGATGGGAAACCATAAAAATACTAGAGGAATCCATAGGCAGAAAAATCTCTGACATATGCCAAAGCAATTTCTTCACTGATACTGCTCCTAGGGCAATGGAAACTAAAGAGAAAATAAACAAATGGGACTACATAAAAATAAAATGCTTTTGCACAGCAAAGGAAACCATCAATAAAACAACAAGAAAGCCCACTGCATGGGAGAACATATTTGCCATTGATATCAATGATAAGGGTTTAATCTCCAACATTTACAGGGAACTCATGCAGCTTAACCAAAAGAAGATAAACAACCCAATCAAAATATGGGCAACTGATCTAAATAGACACTTTTCGAAAGTAGACAGAAGGAATGCCAAGAGACATGAAAACCTGCTCAAAGTCACTAATCATCAGAAAGATGCAAATCAAAACAACAATGCGGTATCATCTCACACCTGTCAGAATGGCTATCATCAACAAATCAGCAAATGACAAGTGCTGGCGAGGATGGAGAGAAAAAGGAACCCTTGTGCCTGCTGATGGGAATGCATACTGGTGAAGCCACTGTGGAGAACAGTATGGAGTTTCCTCAAAAAGCTAAAAATGGAACTCCCATTTGACCCAGTGATCCCACTTCTAGGACTATATCCCAAGAAATCAGAAACACCAATCAGAAAGGATATATGCACCCCTATTTCATAGCAGCACAATTCACCATAGCTAAGATTTGGAAACAGCCTAAGTGCCCATCAGCAGATGAGTGGATTAAAAAAACTGTGGTACATCTACACAATGGAATACTACACTGCGGTGAAAAAGAAGGAATTCTTACCATTTTCAACAACATGGATGAATATGGAGAGCATTATGCTAAGTGAAATAAGCCAGGCAGAGAAAGATAAATATCACATGATCTTACTCATTTGTGGAATAAAATGAACAACATAAACTGATGAACAAAAATAGATTCAGAGACAGAGAAGCATCAATCAGAATGTCAAACCTCAAGGAAGGTAGTGGACAGTGGGGATAAGGGGGAGAGATCAATCAAAGGACTTATATGCATTAATATAAACCTAATCAGTGGACAGACAACAGGGGGGTGGGGGCATAAATGGGAGTTGAGGGTATTACATATTACACATATGTAATCCCTTAATCAATAAAGAAATTAAAAAAAGATACCTTAATCAATAAAGAAATTAAAAAAAAAAAAGACACCTAGCTACTCTTTCTCCTTTGGTGAATGGGTCTGGGACCATCACCTATTTACCCCAAAGACAGCGAGATGCCCTCACCACTTGATTGATATGGAGACATTCAAAGCATATAGCTGTCCCATTGATGCCCAGCACGTATGATTTCTTTGTATATTGTTATTAGAAATATCACAATGAGATGTCTGCCATGTCTTACAGTGCTGGACACCCTTCCATTCCCTTTTCATGCCACATCTCCATGCCAATACCATTGCAGAATCAAGTAGATATGAATACATTCAGAGAAGAGCTTTCCTTTCCTTCCCAACAGTACTTTTTTTCTTTAATGAGGGCCAACTACTTTTATAAGAGATGCACAATAAATCACCTCTTTAGTAATGCTGAACACTTCCTACTTTGAACAGATTCCTCTCTACGCTGACTTGTCTATTTACTACAGGAAGAGAAACAAGAAGATTCACTTTTTACCATTTTTGGTATAGGAAAATCTGGTTCCTTTGCCAGCAGAGCAAAGAGTGGAGCGAAGCCTCCCAGTGGCAGGCTTTGAGTGAGTTTTCACACACAACTGAGAAATGACAAGTGTGTAGCAAGCTGCACAAGGTCAACATGTAATTACAGTAAGGGTGTGTACCCAGGACCAAAGGTGGGACGTGCTTGAAATGTTTAAGGAATAGGATGGGGAGGAAGGTCTACAGAGCTGAAGGTAGGAGTGGGGGGCAGGCAGGGGAAAGAAGCAATGAGTTTGTAGAGGCAGGCAGAGCTAGAATACACTGTCCTAATCCCCACATATGATTTTAAAGGATTGCCTCGGCCACTACATGGAATATGGACATGAGTGGGAGATCCTGATCGAGGTGAAGGATGATGGTGGCTTGGATAATGTTCATGCCAGTGGATGAAGAGAGAGCTAGACTGTCCAGGACTTATTGATGGGTATGGTGGGAGGGGAAGAAATCAAGTTTGATTCCTGAGATTCCAACCTGAGCAACTCAATGAATGGTGGCAATAATTGCTGAAAGGGCAAGCTAAGAGATAAATAGGTTTACAGGGAAGAATGAAAGGTTGCTGTCTTAAAAACTCATAGCTCTTTTTCAAACTACAACTGACTCCATGCCAACCCACCCTCTCGCTTCAGTGGAGTGCTGAGTTGCCAAGGGAGATATTTAAAACAAACACACATAAGCACACACACGCACGCATGCGCGCGCACACACCCCCCCTTTACATATTCAGAATCACACTTTAAGTAGTTGTTCCTAATATATTAAAAATCATTCCTATTGTCTTTCAAACAAGGCTTATATCCAAAGAAACTCAAAACACGAATTTGAAAGAATACGTGTACCTCTATTTTCACTGCAGCGTTATTTACAATAGCTGAGATTTGTAAGCAGCCTAAGTGTATATAAGTAGATGAGTGGATAAAAAAAAGCTGTGGTACATTTACATAATTAAATACTACTCTGCTGTAAAAAGGAAGACAATTTTACCCTGTGTGACAGTATAGATGAACCTGGAGGTTATTAAACTAAGGGAAATAAGCCAGTCAGATAAAGACAAGTAGCATATGATCTCACTCATATGTGGAATTTAATGAACAAACTGAACAAACAAGCAAAATGGTAACAGACTCATAGATAGAGAAGGTAGAGAGCTCTACTGTTGGGGGGTGGGAGGTGAAGAGAATTAGCAAAAAAAGAAAAAAGAGAGAACTCACGGTCATGGACAACAGTGTGGTGATTGCAGGAGGAATGGAAGAGGGTGGAGGTGGAAGGGGGCATAGAGTGGATAAATGGTTATGGAAAAATAACAGAAAATAAAATAAAGGATTATAGCATTCATAGGCATGCATATGTGTGTGTAACGTGTGCACTCACGTGTTCCATGTGCATATGAGTGTGGGGATAAAATTATGCTCCAGGGCCTGCTCTCTACAGAGGAGTAATAGATCTTGTCTCAGCCAACTCCGTAAAATGAAAAAGTGATGCCGTCAAATGAATTTAGGCCTGTGTCCAGGAGAGAATATTAAGGGTCCAACACAAACCAAAACTGCTGGTCCTATCACAGCTTCAGATGCTGAAAAGTTCGCTAATGGCCAAGGATACATGTCTGCCTCAATCCCTGCATCCACAGCACAGAGGAAGGGCAGTTCTAACAAGTTCCAGGAAAGAAAAAACAGATTATCAGGCTTCCACCTTTGTGCATAAAACAAGAACCATCAGAGCACGAATAAAATAGCTGACAAGGCAGCTTCCATGATGACCTACAGGCCAGGATCAGGGAGTTCTCCATAATCCAAGGATACATCACAAGAATTTGCAAAAGGTATCCTAACCAAATGCCCAAGAATGAGGGCCACAGTTGGATCTAATATGCACACTCGCTCTGAGCTTTCTAGGTGGAAGAGCATGACACCAAGAAAACCATTTGCTCCCAGAATTCTTGGGAGAAATGCAAACAGAGCCTCAGGAAACAAAACTCTCAAAGAGAGCACCATAAGTAGTCAAGGGCACATGCCCTGAGGGTAAAGATTTGGGTAAATGGGCCCCATCTTGGACCTCATCCTATAGCAAGTGGGAGGGTTGATGGTTGACAGTTTAATCCAAATGTCCTATGAACCAGCTTCTTAGAAACTGGTTCCAAATTCCTCAGTGAAAGAGGTGTTGCAAATTGAAAGGGCAAGTGAACTTTGGGGATCCTTAAAATAAAAGAACAAGAGCACTGGCAATAAGAACAGCCCTGGAAAACTTTCCAGAGCCTCTGCAGAGAGCAAGAAGCTCCTGGGATCTCAGGAAGAGAAAGGGGTCCTCGTGAAGTCCTGGAGTCTGGTACAAACAGGCCAGTCTCCTTTCTTGTCATTGGTCCTCAGGCTAAATGAGCTTAGGGAACCAAAGGTACAGCCCCCAAACCCACCTATGCCTATTTTTTACTAATAACATGTTTGGGTGCCTTTCGTATGTGAGCACTGCCTTCGGGTTGCTAAAATAATACCTCAGTAGATAGAGACAAACCCTCCAGAGAAATAATTTACCTTAATGGAGTCAGAGAACGTTGTGATTGTTCTTAAAGGTGTTCCTTTAGGTGCTACGTCTTGGTGCAGATGTTCAGAAAGGCCTCCGAGTTCTTGTGAAGCAGACTCAGGGATGGGTGTCTGCTGCCACTGGATCTTTGCAAAGCCCAAGCTACCTGGGCAGCACTGACATGGTGGAGAGCCAAGGTATGTAACTAAAGTAGGTGGCCTCTGCATTCTTGCTTTAAATTACTCTGTCTGCCTTGTGCACAGGGGTATCCTGAGTATTTAATTCAGGACCCTTCTCTCAATGAAGGTCCATCCCCAAAAGGTCATCTTGTTATGCTCAGGACTGATGGAACCCCTGGAGCCCTATGAAAACATCCTGTCATTTTCATTGCTCACCTCTTTCATTTTTAACTCTTACCAGCTTCAACCAAGTATATACTCAAATGATAAGCTATTAAGTGCACTTCATTCATTCATTTACTCACACACTACACCTTCAAGAAGCAATTCCTGCATGCAAGGTGCCATGCAGCCTGTGACAGGAACATAAAGATGGCTAAAACATGGTCCCAACTCACCAATACTAATCTGGGGAGAGGGAGAGAAGGAAGACATGTGCTGCAACTGAGGGCAGCTGGCATGAAGTTCCTTAGGAGATGAACAAGAAGATGGGAGTTTAGAGGAGTAGAAGATCTAAGCTAATGTAAAGAACTACTTCTCCTTATGGGAAGTCAGAGAAAGCTTCAAGGAGGACAGGCATCAGGCTCGAGCTTGCAGGAGTCCCAGGAGGTCAAAGGTGATGGCGACCTGGCCAGGAACTGGTCAGGAAAGCCCTGACATTTATTGGTGGGTGGAGACTAATCTGTTTTTGCTAGTCTATAATATATGGGTATACAGAAGGAGAGAAAAAAGAGTCTGAAAAAATGGTCAGCACATGGATGGTGGGGGCACCGAAGTGACAATAATGACAATGACTGACAGTTACTGAGCATGTCCTGAGTGCCAGGCTGTGTGCCATGCACTTGGTAGGACTGATTTCTCTAACCCCCACACGGAGAGCTCGCGGAAGCACGGCCTGTCATTATCCTCACGTTACAGGAAAACTAAGGCACAGAGAAGCAAGTGACTGCTCCAACGCAATGTTCCTAAAGAGAGGTGAGGCTGGCATTAGAACCCAGCAGTCTGACTCTGAAACCCTCACCTCCCCTCCCCTTCCCTCCCCTCCTCTGTCCTCACCTTCCCTCCCCTCCCCTCCCATTTCTGAGGAAGATGTCTGAGCAAGGCATAGCCTGGACGTTGCACTCAAGATGTTGATCTGGTGCTAGGAGTGCCTGATGTGGACTGGAAGGGAACATGAGCTAGGAAGACCATCTTGATGGACACTGGACAAAAGGTACCCATAGACTGATGCAGAGTAGAACAATGAAAATAATAGGAGTTAACACTGACTGGTACCTATCATTTTCTAGGCACTGGACTGAGATAGTACATGCTTTATCATATCCCACAATAAAGTTCCTGTAAAGTAGGTTAGCCTCATCCCCATACCCCGGTGGGAAAACAGAGGCCCAGAATATTAAAGGCCACCCAAACAGTAGGTGGCAGTCAGCCTTCACCCTAATCCTTGACCTTCACCCTAATCCTGAGAAATGGCAGAAATGATAGAACTTGTCAAGTCCAAAGTCAGATGCAGCACTGGAGGAAACACAATAAAAGAGACAAAGATTTTGGAACAAGGCAAGACCTTTCTTCTCACCTCACTGGGTCAGATAGGAAATGTGAAGGGCTGGATAGGAAGAAAAGTCCTCTGGGGTGTGTGTGTGGGCGGGGCGGGGGGGGGGGAGAGGGGGAGGACGTATGCATAGTTCTCCATATGGAGTGTGGGAGCTGGACAGCTGCAGACTCCCCGCAGTTCACTGGATGAGGGGATGCCATCTTTTTCTACTCTCCACCCCGGGGGACACTGGTGGCATCTGAACCTCAAGCATACACACCACCCTGTGTGTGGAAGGGGGAACTGGGAGAAGATGCAGGGGAAGTCGCCAGCCAGGATCTTCAGGATGACCTCAGGGTGTGGGCACAGGTGCAAGTCCGCTCCTATTTGGGGCAGCCCAGCTGGTATGTGTCAGGCAGACACTGGCAGTGCCCACCCCCATCCCTGGCACTCATGTTCCTGGCATGACAATCAGACAACTTCCATCTGTGGGCCGGAGGGCTTCGGAGCAGCTTGCCTCCATGGAAGCAGCCTTCTACCAGCCCTGACAGGAGGCGGGGCTACACACTGCAGGCTCCTGCACCTCCACTGGGCTCCTCAGTGGAAGGTCATGTTCTCCACTATGTGCCAGTCCAGGGGGTGGGGCATAAGCTCAGCAGCCCTGCCCTCAGGGGTCACTGGCCTTACCACACAGCGCTTATGGGCTGCCTTTTCCCCGCTTCCCCCTCTCTGCAGAGGGCTTCCTGGGACCATCCCCTAAAGGAAGCACCTGCCCTGGACTCCCTGTTTCAGGTCAGCTTCTGGGGGAGCCCCGACTGAGACACCTGTCTCGGCCACAGGAGTTCTTCCAGTTCAGATATGCGGGAGGAAATGATTCCTTAGACTGTGGAACAGACTGCGGATCTGCATCCCTGGATACAGAAGCTTCTGGGCTTTAAGGTCAGGTTTTTTCTATTAAACTTAGAACTCCTATACCAGGTAGGAGGGATGATAAATAGAGGGGATACAAAGTTCCCTCTGGATAGCATTTATTCTGTCATCTGGGGCCATGATAAATAGCAGGTCTTGCATAAGGTTCTCCATAAAACAGAATCATTAGGAAACTGTTGAGCAAAACCACTGAGCATCAACATTTAAAATGCATGGAGTGTTTCCTGATAAATGAGAGCATTTAATTGACTATTTCATCCAGATTGATTTTTTTGAATATTTGCTAAAGACTAGTTCTTTAAGCTAGGACATGTGATGAATCCAAATGGCATTACCTCATTGTTTATTAGCTTTTAAACGTATACTTTTCAGAGAGAAAATGCTAAAAAAGTATAAGTAGTTCATTCATAGTTATTGTATAAACTGTGACTGTTGACAATGTCATCTCAGAGGAACACAAAGTTTATCTTCTATAAACAAAATGAATTTAAAAAATACATAGATAGGGATGGGTGGACCAATAAATAAATTAGATAAATAAGATGGAGGGGGACACACAGCACCCTACAGGTGGCTGGTCTCCAAGAGAATACGTTTACTATCTAAACAATGCGCATGCTCTCTCCCATCACCATCTGGGGCTCCTCATTAGATCAGATTTGGAAACTATCTGCTCCAATGCCCATTCCCCTGGCTTCCTTCGGTATGGCACTGGGGTCAAGACATGAGCCACAGAGACCATAGGTGAACTCAGTCACACCTTGGTCTAGGGATGTCTAGAAGGAATGTGCGACTCAGAATCTTGCAACTCCTTAGCCTCATGGGTTCTAGAAAGGGACCAAATGGGCATAATAATAATGGTAGGTGATATGCATTCGGTGCCTCAGGAGAGAACTGGATACCAGGATTCCAGTGCAAGTCCTTTCACTGGGCGGGGAGACCCCAGAAAGCAGCAAGATACAGCAGGAAAATGAGTTGGAGAAGATCAGACAGCTAATCAAGATGCTTTCAAACAAGGTACTGAGTTGGCACCTACAACTTAGCCTGCTCACGCAACTCTGGGAGATAGGGTGTAACATGTGTTTCATTTAACCCAACTGAGGCACCGGGGAAATGAGGTATTTATCTACCACCCCCTCTCTGAGGGCTATTTCTGGGCTGTCCTGCATTCTGGGGACCAGAAGAAGTCAAGTAATAGGGGCTGGATATTGGGAGTCAGGCAGAAGTCAGGTGGACACATACAAGTTGCAAGAACTAAGGGGTACAGATGGGGTGTTATCCATGCAGTGCCAGACACCTTGCTAAGAGCTTGGCACATCTGTCTGTACGTATTCCTCAAAGCAACCTGATGAAGTGGGTGTAACCTGATAAAATGGGTGCAACCTGATACAGTGGGTATGTATCTCCAGGGACACGTGAAGAAACAAGCTCAGTAAGGCCAAGCAACTTGCTCGTGGCTATGTAGCTAATAAGTGGAAAACCCAGGGCTGAAACTCAGATGGGTCTTGTTCCAGTGCAGACTCTAAGGCAAGCATATCAAACTCACAGCCCGCAGGCCACATGCGGCCCACAAGGAATATTTTTGTGGCCTAGCCAATATAACAGTATGTAAGAAATGTTTTAATAAAAATTTTGTAACTTAATTTTTACCATATCCTGTTATACATAATATATATATATATGCCTAATATGCAAATTGTTTGACTGGGAGACCAGGAGTTCGATTGCTAGCTATGACATGTGCTGACCACCAGGGGGTGGCGCAGAATGGAGGCCCCAGCCAGCAGCAGGAAGGTCTGATCGGCCCTGATCACCAGCCAGGCCTAGGAACCCTACCCATGCACAAATTTCGTGCACCAGGCCTCTAGTTATTAATAACGAACTACAACATTTGCTAATGACTGATTACTATAATTGTGTTGCATTCATTTCCCTTACACACCTTATAGGTAGGCACACCATTTCTCTCCACTAATACTAGCAGCGAATATTTTAGCAGCCGACTGCCACGTCATTAGTCTTAAACTGACTTGTTTGTGCGCAAAAGGAAATATTTAGCTTTCAAAGAACAAGAAAAGCAGGTTTATTTGCATTACGCTTATTAAATTGTGCAGTTATGCAGTGTCTGGTAAGTTAATGATCAAGAAAAAATATTAATTTTTATTAAAATGTTCTATTATTTTATGTTAATGATTACTCATTTATTTCAGCCCTTTATATTCATCATGTCTCTACTGAAATAAATCTACGTTTGCATGAAAACTGAAGCTTTTGTGTGTGTTTTTGCAGCCCACATAAGCTTAAACCGTATTTGGCCCATGTTAGCCTTTGAGTTTGACATGCTTGCTCTCAGGGATCACACTTTATCTCCAGCTCAGGGTCCTGAGGAGTCCATCCACAGCAAGCCCGAGTGCAGTGCATGGGCCTCATAGCCAGGCTGCGGCCTTCGGAAAGAAGTCTCGGGAGCAAAGAGGGGCGGGAGTAACTTAGATCTATCGAAAAAGAACAATTTACTCTCTCTGTTAATCCTCTCTGCACACCAGTTTTAGCTGTGTGTTGACACTGACAAATTAAGGACATGCTCAGCACTTTTCCAAGAGTAAACAGCGAATTCCACAAGCTCTTCTAATCATTTTTCTCTTCCAGGGTGAAATCCCTTAACTAAACACTAAACATGTCTGCCCAGCAAGTGAGTTGTTGCTGAAACATTACTGACCAGATCATGTAGGTCTCTTTAAAACTCCAAATGCTTGCAGCAGCCCCTTGCCCAGAGCCCTGTGTGTGCCAGCTACAGAGAAGCCTTTCGACCAGTCCTGTAGCTCATAGGACCCGTTGTCACTAAATGGATCTAGCTCTGATCCCCTGACAGGAGTTTGGGGATGGGTTAAGCACAAGTGAGCTGCCCGTACAGGGGTGTGGGGTGGGGAGAAGATGAATATTAAATAAATAAATAAATAAATAAATAAATAAATAAATAATCTAGCATTTACTGAGCACCTACTATGTCCTCCCACTTTACAGAATTGGAAATTTAGGTGGGGAGCAGTTCTGTGACTCGCTCCACAGCACAGGAGCTTGTTAGGAACATATAAATTTTCTTATTCCTAGGCGTCCTTTCTCCTCACAGAACATCCCACAGTAGTGGCCCCAAGGTGCCTTCCGTGCGTCCTTTGCTAGTGACCTTTTCCCTGGCCATCTCTGCTTCTTGATTTCAAGTTAACAACATAATCAAAGGGAGGGAAGATGAGGCGAAATGAGAACTCATCTCTATGCCTTCCAGGGCACACGTGGCTAATTAAATTTATATTAACATCAAATAAAATTAAAAATCAGCTCTTCAGTCACACTAACCACATTTCAAATGTTCAGTGGCCACAGGTGGCCAGCAGCTACCACATTGGAGAGTGCAGACAGAGAACATTTTCATCAGCACAGAAAGTTCTATTAGTGCTGGGCCACAGAAGTAGAGTCTCAAAGCCCAGAGCCCAAGGAGAGCTCCTGGAGAGACAAACATATCCCCTGGGGCTGAGGTGGCCGGAGAGCTTTGATATGCAAAGTTGCCTCTCCCAGGGTTGGGGAGGGGGCGGGGTGGAGCTGGAAGGAGTCTCCTCCACCTCCTGCTTGTACCCTGGCCCTTCTGCCCATAAGAACCAGCTATTGCATTAGGTAGTTTATTCTCTGGCTCTTAAAAGCAATCTGGACCCCAGGGAAGGAAGCCTGCCCAGAGCAATCATTTCTGCAGATATTAAAATTAAACAGCAGAGATAACTGAGAGAGGCTCAGGCCCCAAGGAAATGGATTCCTTGGTGAGGTCCTTCCAGATATTCTTCTCCCCCAGGACGAAAGGGAAACTGGAAGCTCAGAGGAGTAAGGTAGCCTTTCCCATCTGGGACGTGGGATCTCCCCAGACCAACTCCCTTCTCCAAGAACACATCCAAATTAGTGTTCTACTCTCACGCAGGGTAGAAGGGTTAGTTTTGGGGTTGGGTTGGCAGAGCCCAGACTCACCATCAGGATTTGGCCATCCCAGCACCTTCTGAAGGAAGCCCTGTTCTTCCATCACAGGCCTGCAAGGGGCGCAGGTTGTGTGGAGATGGATGGGGGGGTTAGGGACGTAGGCCATCTAGGTATTATGCTTGGCTGGGAATACCGCCACAGAGAGGAAATAGGGAATGGACCTAGAAAACCCACAATCCCATGGGGAGGGTGATATATGAATAACCTTCCTCCCCATCACATCCCAATCACACTTCACCACCTCTACTCGAAGGCCTTCCTCCAATGCTGACTGGTTTCCACTGCGGCTTTGGGGAGCCAGGAGGTCTTAGTGGAATCATGAAACAGAATTAGCAAATTCTTGACTCTAAAATGCTGAACTGGGAATAAGAGAGAATTGGATACAGGCTCACAGGGAATTCCCCCAATTTCCTGACCAGATTAAAAACTGGGCTGGAGGAGGAGAGAAATGTGGACAGGAGCTGGAGGTTTGGGGGAGAGATATGTGGACAGGAGCTGAAGGTTTGGGGGAGACCACCAACCTTGGGGTTCAGCCCCAGACATCACCTACAGGGATGCCACAGGAATCAGCAGCTATGGTCCTGTTGCCATCCCTGGAGAACTTCCACATGCAGGAGCCCTGGCTTGACGGCCCAGCCCAAGAATCCTACCTGAACTCCCCAAGTAACCCATCCTGTGTGAAGCCCACCCCTTTTTAGTACATGCGAGCTCCTAAAGTGGGCACTGCACATTGGGTGCCATGAAGATGGAGTTGTGGACAAGGGAATCCCCATCGCTGGACAGAGCAGGCCTCAGATCAGATGGCCAGGCACCTCCCTATGGCCTCCACATCCCTTTTGCCACCTTGGGGGCCTGAGGGTGGCTTCCCTGACTGCTCCCCCGAGGAAGAAGAGCCTTCTGCACACACAGACTCAATGCCTGAGTTGCCTGGGCTCCTCTGAGCGTGTCTAGGTTTTAGAATATGAAGATGGACACTGGAAACTTTCTGGTTGATATTTCCTTCCTGGGTTAGTCCATGGATAGATCCAAGTGGCTGGACTCTTCTTCCAAACAGACTCACTTAGCAGGACGTTGCCTTCAGAAGGGCTGCACATTCACTTTGTACCACTTTACACACAAGCACACAGAAACATCCTCCCACCGAAAGAGAGGGATTACATTAAACACCTGAAAAGAAGGCTTGAAGCCTAGGGAGAATCCTTTCCCAAAGCTGACAAGGTATTTATTTCTGCTGTGGAGGTTGATTTATTAAAAACAGACCCATTTTGAGGAAGAATTTCAAACACTGATTACTGAAAGCTGCTTTTACTGGAAGAGAAAATGTTTAGCTTGGCTTATAATCTCGATTCAGCTATGGACATGCGGGATAATTAGCGAAATTTCACAAAATGCTTATAAATCACAAACAAACTATGGTCCTAGAAAATTATCCACCGGCTTCTTCCTCTGTTTGGGGTCAGTTCCTCTAGTTTACGGGGTGCAAATTTCTTAAGAAACAGGAAACACTGCGTTTAGTGTCTCAATATTATAACAGATTGGCTACAAAGCAAGTCCGAAGACTAGTGTGTTTCCTTGGGGTTATTCATTGTTGACAGTTATACAGATAATGAATTACCCACTCTGGTCAGGAGCCCATATATAAAGAATAGTCAGAAGGAATAGAAATCTTTCTTTACTGTAATCCCAGGATTTAGGGCTTCTGAACTTGATAAAATCAGAAAGATTCAAGAAAAAATTAAATCTACAGTGTTTGAAAAGTTTAACCAGAAATGGCCGATTTCTACAAATCATACACAAAAGAAGTTAGTATTTTTATGAAAAAAAGCAAGAAAAAGAGAAGCAGGCTTGGATATTTAAGAATGTTCTGGGGGATCCAAAGGCCAGTGCACACCTGAGGTTGAAGGCCACGGCTTTATGGGGCCTCATAGAAACAGCCTGCTCAGCCCAGGTGGAAAGGGAAAGGATGAGTTGGGTACCAACACTTAGGTTTTAGAGTATGATTTGAAAGGACTCTGCTTTCTGCTTGAGATTTAAAAGGATGGCAGTTAATCCCATGAAAGAACAGCCTGTGGCCCTTTCCGGGGCAGCCCAGGGTAACAGAATACACCTCTAAGACCCTCCCTTCCCTGGAGGAGGCAGACATAGCTCTTCAGGGGCCTAGAGGCGGTTGGATGATGCTCAGTCCCCTCACCTCTTCTCATATCCCTCCCAGATCTGGGGTCTTCCTCAGGGAGCCCTGTGGCTGGTCTGGGTCTTTCTCACCTGATGGAGGTCTGGCCACTCTGGTCCCCTCCAGCTATGGCTGACCCTGCTTCCTGAGCAAGGAGGGATGGCGAGATCCTGAATCTGCTTCCTGCCACTTCTAACTCAGCAACTGAGCCACCTTGTGGTGCCTCCAGGTGAGGCCCACCCTCTCCCAAACGTCTCCACTCACCTCCAGGTCCTTGGTTCCTGCTCACTCCAGGCGCCAGGGACTCTCCAATCTCTATATCCTTCATCACAGGTGTCCTGCTCCTGCCTGGAACCCCTTTGCTCCTGTCATTGTTGGAAAATGCCTACCCAGTCTTCAAGTTCAATGTAACTGCCTCCCAACACAGGACTTGCCTTCTCTGCATTCTCACATCACACGGCACAGATGATGCATGGCTGGAGTGTCCATTAGTGGGCCTCCCCAGGGCAGTGGGTTCCTGCGGGTGAGGCTGCCTCTCAGGCCTCTAGAAGGGGCCAGCCCAGTACTCCCACATATAGGGGCTCAGAAAGGCCCCTTGATGGCTGAGTGCAGGAAATCTACTCTCAGCTCCCGCGCAGTGGTCGGCAAACCGCGGCTTGCGAGCCACATGTGGCTCTTTGGCCCCTTAAGTGTACCTCAATCAGATTGAGGATGTTTTTAGCAAAGGCCAGCTTAGGAGTATCCTAATTAAGTTAATAACAATGTACCTACCTATATAGTTTAAGTTCAAAAAATTTGGCTCTCAAAAGAAATTTCAATCGTTGTACTGTTGATATTTGGCTCTGTTGACTAATGAGTTTGCTGACCACTGGTCTAACGCATTCATCTGTTCCTACAGGTTAGTCCTGGCAGTGTGTCTTCTCACATCCAGTCTCACATGTGCATGTTAACGATTCCTGAGCATGCCAAATGCGCTGGGCACTGTGGTGGGTGAAGGGGATGAAAAGCATCACTCAACCCTGCACTAAACTGGTCAACGTTTGTTGTTCAAGGCACTGGGCACTGTACAAAGGGGCTTCCTGGGGAGGCTCATGTCCTATTGGGGGAACTTAATGCTCTTGCGGAAAGCATAGGCAAGATTCAGTCCTTGACCTTGGGGAGGGTACCGGCAGGCCCACCCTAACCTGTGCCCCTGCCATAGAGAAGAGGTGCCCTCCTCCTGGTCTGAGCCTGATGCCTCCCTGCACCCCGGGCATGCATGTGGATGCCCCGGGCAGCAAGTTCAAGCTTCTCCACCTGGTCTCTTCCCTCTTAGAGGTGGATTGGGGAGGAGGCCCACCCAGGCCTTGGCAGCAGGCACTGTTGTTTGGGTGGAGAATTCTGAAGTTCCACGTGCCTAGAGCATGGTCTCAAAGGGGTGGATGCTTTCCTTGGTCCCTAGACTCCTTGCCCTGGGGTTTCTTCAATGCAGGGCCTACGGCAGGGGCTAGGTGCAGTGTTAGATACCAATGATGACAAGGTGCTAAACTGGAGGTTTCTGCCGACTCTTGGGAAGTGGCTAGGGGAGAGTTAGAGTTAGGGCTTTTGTACACTTGGCCTTCATTCCACCCTGGGAATTCGTGGTCACAGACAGAAGAGGCTACAGGCATCCTTGAGTCATGAAGAACAAGGCAAACGCACCCTCCTCTGCCTTGGGCTGGCATCAGAGGGTGCACGGGGTGTTGGGAGGAAGGGCTCTGCCAGCTGCAGGCGGCAACGTGGCCCAGGAGGAGGGAGCTTGCACTGTTTGTATCCAGAGTAGCGACCTCATTGCTCAGATGTCGAAGCACAGGGAGCTGATGGCTCCCAGGGAATTCTGGACCAGCTCAGTGCCTGGGTCTCCTCAGCCTTTCGACAGGGAGCCTCCCTGGTGCCAAGGGCGGCAGCTGGCATCCGTATTAGTCGCTCTGTGCATGGGCTCTCCTAATGGGCAAGGGGACTGCAGAGTGCCAACTTCATCACCTGGTATTTTTAGAGATTGTCTTTGTTTAAAAGGGACTCCTCATGCCTTTTTTTCCCCCATGGGGAGGTGGTTCTGGGGGGTTGAGGTGAGTGAGGAAAGACCTGAAGAATTGATGGCTTTCAGCGTGAAGGGGTCAGGCTTCGGGCAGCCTAGGGGCCCAGAGAGGTTAGATATCTTGTCAGAAGCCACACACAAAGTGAGATCAACAGAGCTGGCTCCAAGCCCGTGATTGGTCAGACTCCAGAGTCTAGGTGTGCACTGAAAAGTGAGGTCTCTGTCCCCTCCCCTTGAGTCATAGATGCCTATGACCTAGGGGCTTGGGCATTACAGGCCGTGAGGTTCCCTCCATGTTCACTGTAAGGTTCCCTCTCGGAGCCCCCCATGAAGCCATGCTGGAGCGGCCGCAGGGAGGTGGTCTGGTCAACAGTTCCGGCCTAGCCAGTGCTCAGCCTGGACCCCAGACATGAGTGTGGACAGACCCTTCGGGGTTGGGGGGGTCCTCCAGCAGCAGTGGCTCCAGCCCCAGCCGTGCGTGTCACCACCACCATCCACATAGACCCACCCAGGCCCTTTCTTAACAACTGACTCACAGAACCCAGAAGCAACATAAAGTGGTTATGGGGTATGTCACGGAATTTGGATAATTTTGTTCACAGCAATAAATATCCAGATGATAGCATCCTGGAGATGAAAGCACACAGTGCCACACCTCGTTCAGAACCTGGCCGGGTCTTTTGGCATCTCCACCACTCCTTAGACGTATCTCCACACACCCCCTCTCCAAACTCCCCCAATGGGTTTGAGGGAAATCAAAGACCTCCAGCCCACTGGGTTTACAGAAGACATGCTAGGGCAGTGGTGGGTGTTCAGAGCCAGAACAAACTTTAGTGATCACCTACTACATGCCAGGCACCTTATCCATTGCCATTACACTTTTCCACAGACTTAACAAATATTCTGCCCCTGCCACATGCCAGGAACAGGTGGGGAAATTAAGCTGCATACAAAACCAAGTCCCAGTTCTCCTGAGTCTTACATGTCAGTGAGGTTGACAATAAGCAAATGATCATATAACAATATAAAGTCTGGTTAGGAAAGGTTTGCCCAAGGGGCTGACATTTGAGCAGAGAGAGCGAGCATAGTTAAGTAGTGTGGAGCAGGTCAGTTTGACCTTGGAGTCCACGCTCTGGGTGCGATATCAAGAACAGAATGTATACAGATGCCTGCCAGCTTATGAACCCATGGCCTTTTAAAGAGGGTACACTGAGAAATTGCCCCCCACAAGGCTCCCACAGGAGGAAGGGGCGATGCTGGTGCGGGCACCACTGCCCACCCCCAGCCAGGCCTCCCCTGGGACCCTCCAGCAGAGCCACAAGAAGGTACTTACACAGAGCACATGGAGAACCACTGCTCCCTGTCTCCGGTCCTCGTTGGTGAAGATGTCACTGGGGAACTCATGCAGGGCTGAAAAACAGAGAGAGAAAACCAGCTCAGTACAGATGACAGCGTTCTCTGTGCTGGGGGTCGGGACAGTCTGCCAGTCCTCATGTTAATAGGGGGTCTGTGAACTTGGATGAGGAAAAATGCTATCTTTCTATTCACAGACCTCGAACTGGAAATTACTGTTTCCTGCAGATTAGAAGGTAGGCAACAAACTACAGTTGTGTTAAAGCACCTGGGACTCTGCCCCAAGAGATATTTTCATGATCCATTATGCACACTACTCTATTCACTCAGCACTTCAACATCAGGGTGGTCTTTAGGTCGCCACTTAAAATGTTAGTGAGAAAATACGTGAACTACTATCCAGCCCTGCAATGGTCAAGTTTAGTTCCTGGGACCGGAGAAGGGCCTGGACAGAGTCGCAGGTGCCTCAGGAAACCATCCACATGTATGGCGTGGCAATGCCCAGTGTCCACTACAGCCAGTGTCCCCCACCCTTGTCATATTCCAAGCCTCCCTTGTGTAGAAACTGGGAGAGAGGAAGTGCAGGGTGTCTTTATGAGTAGGAACAAGAGACCATAACTTGCTCATGCATAACTGGCATCAGCACATGGCAGTGAGCATGGGGTGGAGGTGGCAGAAGGGAGGCCCTGGGCCAAGCTTAAAGGTCTGGATAAACTGCTGTTGGGACTTGCATTCTGAACTCAGCATGGCAGGGCCTGGATATTATGATTTATACCCTAGTTAGCGACATGGTAACGTGTTGTTATATTAATGACTGACCCACAGAACCCAGCATGGTGGCTCATTTTCAAAGGACATTACCACGTCATCCAGGTCACAGAGAATGTAAGAGCCCTCAATGGAGACCCACTGGGCAGTAGCTTCACTGGGGGAGGCCCCTAACGCTTATTACTGACCTCATCAACCCCTGTTTAGGCACTATCCACACAACCTATCAATGCACATGCCACTATCTCATGAAGTGCTGCTTTGCTGTGGTTCTAAAGCAGTTGGAATGATTGTATTTAACCTTCCTAAGGAAGTGGTCAGCCTGGGGCCAAGGAAAGGCTCCTCAATTGGGCATCTGGAGATGTGGGGCTCGATGCCAGCACTCCCACGGCTGGCCTTTGGTGGCATGTATTTTCTTCTCTTATCCTCAGTTTGCCTACTGGCCATATGACAAATGGCCCGAGGCTCCTTCTTACTACTCCCAGGAACACAGAGAACAGTTAGTGCACACAGCAGACACCTTTACAAGGTATCCATGGGTTGAAAAACGCTGAAGGAAGCTGACCCTGGGCACTGACCGGGGTGAAGAATGTCAGCCTTGCCCAGGTTGTCCAACGGTTCAAGAACAGAGCTACCAGAGCACCAAGCTGCTTCCCCAGGACCAAGCAAGCTCCCCACCTGGCCGACTCAGACTCAAGCCACCAACACATCTGGGAGATGGTGTTTTCAGAAGAACTGCAGCTGTGCAAGACAAGAGCATATGGAGGAGGCAGGGTAGCTCACTGGACCGGAAGGCTCTGCCCAGCACTTTCTGGCCTCAGTTTCTTCATCTTTAAAACAAGGTGGGGCTTCTAGTGCCTCCCACAAGCTGATGGGGTGCTGATGCTTCCCCCCAGCTGCCCTCCACTCGGGTATGCTTCCTCCACACCCCAGTCCACACAAACCAGGGGCATTTCTTAGTCAAGGGGTGAGAGCTAGAATGCTCATTCATCTTTGAGAAGGTAATATTTGATTTGAGTTGTTAATTGGATTTTGCATAAGGGCCCAGGTCGGGAATCAGGCCAGGGGTCAGACCCCACCTATACCTCTCACGGGCTATCCTTTCCCCTCTCCAAACCTACTTCCTTCATCCGTAGGATGGTGTATGGATGCCATCCTTGCTGGGGAGAGTGCAGACATGTATGTGAAGTAACTCTAGCCATGTTTCCTGGGTTACGTATCACCATTCCTCGTAATTATAACAATAATGGGATGCTGGTCTGGCATGGGGCCAAGGACACATTCCGTTCTGGTCTTGGGGTTGAAATCACCTATCACCAATTCCTGACTCCCTGGCATTGGCGTCTATTTCTCTGTTTCTTCAGGATAGTGTTTAGTACAAGGCAGCTGCATGATGCATGTCCCTCTAGGTGCTTCCGATGATCAGGCTGTTGGGACCACATCTGCACCACATCTTCAGAATCCTCCAAGTCTCTTTCTACTGCTCTTTTTTTTTTAATCCTTCCCCAAGGGGTGAGGATATTTTTTCCATTGATTTTTAAAGAGAGTGGAAGTGGGGAGAGAGGGGTGGAGTGGGAAAAGGAAACGTTGATGTGTGAGAGAGACACATGGATTGATTGCCTCCTGCATGCAACCTGACTAGAGGTGGGGATCGAACTTGCACTCAGGTATATGCCCTTGACCAGGAATTGAACCCAAGACCCTCTAGTGTGCAGGCTGATGTTCTAACCATTGAGCAACACCAGCCAGGACTCTTTCTTTTTTCTCCCTCTCAGTTTTCCTTTCAGTACATCTCACGAGCCCCAGGGGGCCAGCAAAGTCAAGCAGTGCTGTTCCCATAGAAACCACTGCACCCGAACCCAGCGGATTCCCCTTGCCAAAGCAACAGCAATCAGCGGCCCGCTCCTCTCTCCTAGCTGCTTTCCTGAGGCCTGGGTTTGATGAATCTAAATGGAGGTTTGCTGGAGATGAAGTGTGTTTTCTGCTTTCTTTGAAAAAAACAAAAAACAAATAAACCCACACACCTGCAGCAGGGACATTCATGGCATCTTTGGACATACTAATTGCCTATTGATCAAATGAAACAGCCAAGATGAAGATCAGCACCCACTAACACCCAGCTCCCTTAGCACATCTGAGCAGAAGAAATATGAGTCAGGCAATTGCGGTGTGTTGTCTCATTCCAGGAGGCTTTTATACCAAAATATCTAGTAAATTTGATTGACTGCCTCTTGGGAATTGCCCCAAGAATCTGGAATCCTGACCTTGCCCAGCTCATCGCCTGCAGCGATGGTGTGACTTCACAGTTCTGCTTTAGACCATTCATCTGTCCTTGCTCCCCCATAAAGCCTGTTGCTCCTTCTGCCGCTCACATGAACAATGGGGAAACCTTGCCAGCAGGTGTAGTACTAGCCTCCACAGAGACTTCCTCACCTTATTGTGGCCCTCCTATACTGCGCGAGCACTTCACACATGATATTCCAACCAAACTGCAGCCATTTGTTGCCTATTTAACTTTGACTCAACTGGACTGACAGTTCCCTGAGGACGGGAGCTCTGCCATTTCTTTCCGTATGGCCTGTGCCCACCAGGCCAGGGTCCATGAAAGAGAAAGTGAACACAAGTGTGAATGTACTCAGCGGTTCTTTCTCCCAGGAAATGCTTTTTGTATAAACACAGAATTATTGGCTGAGAAATGACACTTCAGTAATCTCCCCAACAACTGGATTCCAACTTGGGTGGCCATTCAGGCAGTTCACAAATACCCCATTCTCCTTGTTCCAGAAACCTGGAAGGAGTATGCCTGTGGGTGCCCTTCAAGGTTAGGTGGGGGCCCGCAACTTGCTTCAATTAATAGAATGTGAGTAAAACAACATGTCCTATTTCTGGACAAGCTTGCATTTTCTTGTCTAAGCATTCATAGAAACATATATCGGGGTGAATCTACCATCCGCCTGGATCCCTGAGTGACTGATATCAGAAGCCCACAACCCTAATACATACATTTTGTACATGTAGCATAAGTAAGACTGAACATTTTTATTCTTCTTCTTGCCACTGTGATTTGGGGGCTGTTTGTTACCCAGCATATCCAAGCCCACCCTGAGTAATGCAACAACTGATGTAGTCCTTGGCTCTGCAGCAGCATTTTGTACATGAGGCCTTGCCTCCAGCAATTTCGGTTTCTTCTGTCTTTTCCACTAGACAGTGGTTAGGGTTGAAGAAAATATATTCCCCTCTGTGTCCTCAGTGCCTGGAATAGTCACTTAATGAGTGTTTGTTGATCAGATGTATGCATCTGTCATGACTGAAGACCCCGAACAAAATCATCTACAAAAGAATCTGTGTGAAAATTGATAATACTAGTAGGCACAACTTAATTTTTGAAATATTTAGTCTCTGGAAAAATTTCAGAGACAATTCAGTGCCCTTCTCTTAAGCTCAGTGAGGTTCAGCAAGCCATAGGAATGCAAGAGGTAGACTGTCTGGCAGTGGGAGGGTGAAGGGTGCCCTGGGGAAATGCTGCCTGCTGGGAGGTTGTCTCATTTTAAGGACTGTGTTTTAACACTGGAAAACGTATTAACAAATCCATCACATGCAAAAAAAATGCACATATGTCCAGCTCTTACCATGTGCTGGGTACTATACTTAGCCCTAGTTCCAGAAAGAACAAGGATACACAGTCCTGATCACTGAGGAATTACAAGTTGAGTGGATGGATGGTTAGGCGGGAGGCAAGGGAAGCCTCAACCCTCTTTGAGATCAACCCAATAATTTAAGTATCCTGATTTAAAGGATGGAACTCATCTTTATCAAGTATTGCTTTTTCATTGCTTCTACATAATATGGAACATTATCCCTAATTTACAGATAAGTAAATCAAGGCCGAAAGAAAGCAAATAACCAGTCTAAGTTCACACAGATGTTAGGGGAAGAGGTGAGATCGTAACTGGGATTACATGTCTAGCATGTTGATTCCTGTATTGGAAAGTGCAAACTGACTCCCTCCTCCCCCACCTTTAAAGGGCACAGTCCTTCCCTTCAAAAGCCAGAAATGAAGTTCTGGATTCAAATGGATTGATGTCTATGTGGAAACAAGATCATGAGCAGCATCTCTGTGAAGGAAGATGGAACCATCAAACTATCAATCAAAACCCTAGCTGGTATGGCTTAGTGGATAGAGTGTTGGCCTGCAGACCAAAGGGTCCCGGGTTCCAATTTGGGTCAAAGGAATGTAGCTCAGTTGCAGGCTCCTCCCAGGCCCGGGTCCTGGTCAGGGCACATGCAGGAGGCAACCAATCGATGTGTTTCTCTCACATCACTATTTCTCTCTGTCTTTCCCTTTCTTCCACTTTCTCTGAAAATCAGTGGAAAAATATCCTCGAGTGAGGATTTTAAAAAATACTACTAAACAGTTATTACCAATCAAATTTGCTGAGAAAACAAATTTGCTGAGAAAGGTTGCTTCAGCCAAATACTAATGTGGTGACATTTGTTTACCATAGGCAGCCAGAGTTTTCCAAGCGCCTGAAGACCTACATTTAAAGCCCCCCTTCACCACTCATGAGTTCTGTGGCCTCAGAGAAATTCCTTAACCTCTTTCAGTCTTAATATGCAAAATGGGAGAATAAAAACAATACTAGTTTACATGGTTAAGAGGATTAACTGTGATACTTATGAAATATGCAGTACCTCGTTTGGGTATCTAATTAGTAAATGGAGAGGGAGAAATATGGACAAGGGGTGTTTCCCAAGACATCAATGTGCCGCCCACATTCCTAGGGTCCAACCCCTTTCATGCTAAGCAACTTCCACACCTCTATCTCCAAAGATGAGAAAGGGTGCTCTGACCAGATACTGAAGGCTGGATATGCTGAAGAATTAATACGGCTCTTTCCCCCAGAAGAAGCCCTCAGCCAACATCTGAAGAAGCCCTCAACCTCACTCAGCTCCCTACCCACTAGAGTGTGATAACTCTGAGGTGTGTTCTACACTGTTGGTTCCAATTCTCAGCAGTATCAAGCTCTAGTTGTCCACAGTGACAAGTGGCTTTATAACATTCCTTTGACTGGCTGCCTTCCCTTCCCTGTCTCAATTCTGAACTCCCCTATCTGGATCATCTCCCAAATAAACTTGTACTTGATTTTGCCTCAGAGTCTATTTCTGGCAAACTCATATTTAGGCAAGGGGAGCTAGGAATTTCACACTTTTGTACCCCTCCATTTCAACAAGGGTTATATTTTCTAGCAAAGGACTCATTCACATCCAGTTGAATTTCCACCTAATAATGGCAACAGTCCTCAATGGCCTCCCTTCCGTGTACTTAACAGAGAAATGATGCATCCTGCATTGCCAACAGAAGCACAGAGCCATCTCATTCCTGATGCAGGTTGGTAGACTGTCTCTGCCCCCTTTTCCTGATGCTAAAGTTAATCCAACACCCATGAGAAGTTCCTTGATTTCCACTTCAGAGCTCTTTTTCTCATTTCCATATTGGCAGAAAATTTTACACAATCATCCCACAAGCTTTTCTCCTGGAAGGGAACAGATATTCTTTGCAAGTAAAGAACCCCCATCATTAGTTACATAGACTTTTGGCCTGGCAGGGTATTGAAATATAATTTGATGAACTAGAAACATATTTCTTTATAAATAATAAAAAGCTATGGTATCAGTGTTGCTCATGGCTCCAAGCCAGTAGCTACTGTAGAAAATACAGCGAATAATGTAGTGGTCTCAGCCCACAAACATGGCAATATATAGAAAGAGGCCTATTTGCAGGGACAAGGGCCTCCAACTTGCATTTGTTGCTCTTGAAGGAATACCATAACTGTGTCAATAATGAATTTTCATTAAAGGAAATAAAATATTTATGGTAAATAGCCCTGTGGTATTCAGAAATTTATGCCATTCTTGGTCTGCTCTGGTCCTCAAAATGTCCCTTGGTGCCAACGTCAGAGGCAGAATGTTTAGATGGATGAACTGGGGTCTGACTCAAGTGCTACAGTGCTATGCTCTCAAGACTGCTTATTGATCCAGAGAAATTCAAACCAATAAGCTGATGTGTGCAGAAACCCACTAAGTAGCTTCTTAAGAGGACATTCAGTGGTAAGAAGGAATGCCCATTCCTCCTTGGAAAATGCAATGAAAACAGATTATTTTGAATGTAATAATTCCCTACAGGAATCTACAGTAAGAATGTTTACTCTTTATGAATTTATTTTATAGAAGACGAAGCATGCATGATAAAAGACTGAAGGGTTCAAAATCAGTGATTTTTTAAAAAATGACAATTCACCAAATTTCAGAGCTGGAAGTAACCTTTAGTATTGGCCTAGAAATGGAAAAGTAATAACAGAAGCATCTTGTTAGAAGCACAGTTTAAGTTTTCCTTCTGCTTCTTCTTTGAATATCTGTTCTTTTTCTCCACAATGTTAGTCCATGGTCATCAATTCAGGGTTAGAAAATAGATTTCATCTCATATGTTCATCGGTTGACTAGTAATGACTGACTGTTAGGCTGAGGCTTGGATGGGGCTCAGTGGGGCAGAGCATCATGATCCATTAACAATGTCTGTCATAATTACTGGAATGGGAATGAGGGCCTAATTCCCTATACCCGTGGTTGGCAAACTGCGGCTCGTGAGCCACATGTGGCTCTTTGGCCCCTTGAGTGTGGCTCTTCCACAAAATGCCACAGCCTGAGTGAGTCTATTTTGAAGAAGTGGCGTTAGAAGAAGTTTAAGTTTAAAAACTTTGGCTCTCAAAAAAATTTCAATCATTGTACTGTTGATATTTGGCTCTGTTGACTAATGAGTTTGCTGACCACTGCCCTATACTAAAACTTCCTGAAAAAGTCCTAAAATATAAGAATAACTGGAATTCCTTATGCCTGGTAATAGTAATTCTTGTCATAGTTTCTTTGATCAGTACCTCTTTTAGAGTATAATCCATTACAAAAGGGGGAGGGGAAGATTAAAGTATTTCTATACAATTCCCTGCAAATACCAAATATATTTGAGCAGATGCACCCATTTAGAAAACATTAGCTTGAAATTTGGTCTATAAATAATTAAATATCTAAGAAAACTCACACTTAGTTGTAGGAAGAGCTGTAAATAAACAGACAAATTATTGGATAATTCAGTTGATAAAACTCAAGCTATGCTTATGCCTCAATTTAGTACTTGGTGACCTTTGGTCTCTCTTTTAGGTAAAAAGGAAGATGTTACTTTTAGGAAATCATTTCTCCTTTTTACCATTCACCTATGGTTTTGGATCAAAGCACTCAAAGAATCTTCTAATTACACTTGCAACTCTTTTAAGGGTAAATTTAATCTCAAGGCTTTTTTATTTGAACACGAAGCTTGTTCACCAAATGTTTAGATTCCAAATGTCATGGGTACATCACTTGGAAAACATCTGTCACTGAATCTGAATAAAAATTAAAGAAGAATATAATTAATCTAAAATAAAAAGTAATTCTTATATCCATTTTTCTCCATTTTCTTGGCCCATCACTGGGCTCTAATGGTGGCACATTATAGCTTTGAATGAGACAGACTAAACGCCTTTTGCTTCTACAATATGCTTTGGTCTCCAATTAGACGATGGACCAATAGTAGGAAGTGATGACAAGGAAGATATTCTAAGACCATGTGCTCTCTTACAATTATCAGAGCAAGACTGGTCACAGCGTGGAGCAGGCCAGATCAAAGCAAGGGGATTTAGAATCTACTTGATATGTGTCTAGTAATTTTTGATTGTATGTTTGACTTTATGGATGATGCCCTGAGGAGACTCTGGATACTGTCTTCCTTCAAAGAGTGCTGAGTTTTTGTTTGAGCAGGAAGTTAAATTACTGGAGGGTCATCTCTAGTGGTGGTTTTAGGCTTCTTCTGACAAAAGTTTGTTCAAATAATGCTTATGTCCTGGAATTCTTATAGGATTTCAATGGAAAGTTTGAGCTGTTTAGTAAGCCCCTTTAACTTGGGGGTCTTGCACTACAAACTCTGTATCTCCACTGGGCTGGTAGGAGCTACTAAAGTGCCTACTCAGCAATTTAAGACTCTCAGTTGTTGTTTCCCCTGGGGTGCTTGGAGTTGGTACCAAAGCATGCACAACTTAGATTTAAGGTTCCCTCTGTGACTTCTTCCTTTCTAGGATGTCCCCCAATTTCCATCTGCTTTGGGAGTTCCAAACTCTACTCTCTGATGCCTCACCCCAATAAGATCACAGCTTTATGGCTGTGCTCTATCCCCTGTACTGCACATACAGGGGAGGTTCATCAAGGAAAAGGCCAACTGGCATGGGTCTCACACAGTGTGGTTTCCTTATTTTAAGGTTCATATACCCAAAAATCTTTACTTTATTCACTTTCCACAGCTTTTACTTTGGTTTGTCCAGGCTATAACTGTTCCTACATTAATCCAACATAAGCTACTCTATCATGACTGAAAGTCAAAAGTCCAGAATATATTCTAGGTCATCACCTCCTGCAGATAATTTACAGTAAACTAACACTACAGGTTCCCCAAACTTGCTATTAGCCACAGTAAATCTTACATGAAACTAATGCAGCCTGAAATAATTGTGTGGCCAAATAGTCAATAATAAGCTGGGAAAAGCTAAGGTGACTGGAATAGGCTGACAAGGTAAGATTGAAGGGCTAGGAGGTCATCTAATTTTATAGGAACTTATATGGATAAACCAAGGCTTGTCTAGAAAGAGCACTCAAGACAGGAGATTACAGGAAGAAATGCTGCAGTATTCCACAGCCCTCAACTGTATCTATTTCAAGGTTAAGGCAATCCAAAGAAGCATCTGTGGCAGCTCTGATGTTTCTGACAGGTGATGCCCAAAAGCTTAGAGGCAAGAAAGTGCATTAGGAGGCAAAATGATATGGGCAGTTACAGCCAAGGGAGTGAAATTGGGTTCTGCTTTTGTTTGGAATCTGGAAGTTCTCTTCCGTGTTCCCATAAGTGTCAGGTTTTGACGTTCCTCATGAAGTTGGCAAATTGAAATTTACAGCAATAAAGGAAGGTGTTTAATAAATGCTTTTCAAGTCCAGACAAATTTATGAAGCTTTAGAAATAGGAAAGAAAGGTAGGCTGAAAACAAAACTTTTGACTAAATCTGGCCACTACCTCAAGCACATAAAAGTATCATTTTTTTAAAAAAGAAAGTGAAGGAAAAGTCTGATTGGCACTTGAATTATCTGAGATCAAAATAATAAATATCACAATCTGTGTTTAGAGTAAAGAGGATCAGAGGGAAGGCAGAGATGGGTTAGGGGGTGGGGGTGGTAAGAGATCAACCAAAGAACTTGTATGCATATATGCAAAACTCATGGACACAGACAATAGGGCAGTGAAGGCCTGGGGTAGAGCAGGCTAGATGGGGTCAATGGGGAAAAAGGGGGACATTTGTAATACTTTCAATAATAAAGATTTTACAAAAATAACAAACTGAAGAGGAAAAGCCAACAGGAAAAAGGATGGAAAGGTTTCACTTGGTTCTGTGTCAACTTCATCATATTCCCCATTATATGTCAACTAGAGGCCTGGTGCACAAAATTCATACACTGGCAGGGGAGTATCCCTCAGCCCAGCCTGCACTCTCTCCAATCTGGGACCCCTCGAGGGATGTCCAACTGCTGGTTTAGGTCCAATCCCTATCACAATCTGGGACTGCTGGCTCCCAATCACTCACATGCCTGCCCACCTGATTGCCCCTAACTGCTTCTGCCTGCCAGCCTGATCACCCCCTAACCACTTCCCTGCCAGCCTGATTGACGCCTAACTGCTGCCCTGCTGACCTGGTCCCCCCAATTGCCCTCCCTCCCCTGCAGGCCCGGTAGCCCCCAACTGCCCTCCCCTGCTGGCCTGATCGCCCATAACTGCCCTCCCCTGCTGGCCATCTTGTGGCAGCCATCTTGTGATAACATGGGGGTGGCCATTTTGTGACCACATGGGGGTGGCCATCTTGTTTGAAGGTACGATGGTCAATTTGCATATTACCTCTTTAATATATAGGATGACCTTGTTCCCCCAATACAAGTCAATGATCTTGTTCTCTGCTATCTCCCATCATATTCCTCATTAACTCAATGAACTCGTGTCCCCTCCTCAGAATTTAGGATTTTATGTCATTGCTGGCTAGCTTGTGTCTATGTGCTTATATTTCATTGCAGTATTGCTTGGGGTTAAAAACACATTCAAAGAAATCCTTAAAGAAATCAACATAATTATTTTGAAACACCCCCCACCCCACCCCCCAAAAAAGCAGAGGCAATGGTAGCAACATAAACTTTGTGATGGAATAACTTCGGTCATCTAGTCACAGAGGCCAGATGTAAATGTATGCATTTACTGCTATAAACCAGGAAAAGTCTTGGGCTCACTTGGGTAAAAGGCTAGTCAAATAAAATGAAGACCCTCCTTGTCACCCCCACAGACCAAGGACTGGTTTAAGATATCCTTGAAGATGTTGGTGTGCAGGTCACTGGATACTAAATTCCTGCAGCGACTTGGCAGACTTTCAAAGGGTGGAAAAGATGTTCATAGCATTACTTCCTATGATCTTTTCTCAAATAAACATTGAATTTCAGGGTACCTCATATAGATCTATTAAAATAATTTTTTCAAAGCATGATCCTTACAATGCTTGAGATATGTGATATTTTGGGTGATAGGCACAGAAGAGCTTTATTATTCTTTGAGAGACTACAATGTTTAAGTTTTCATGTATAGCTCAAATAAGTAGGATCAGACTGTCAAACTTCTGTGCATAAAAACCTGCAGTCTCCTAGGTAACACACTGTGGGAAGATAGGCAAAGGGGCTGTTTTTCAATCTGAAGATGAAAGCAGCAAATCCCGTGGGGGTCCTGGACTGAGGAAACAAGGTCCAGCCAAATCACTTCCAAGAGATGGGCTGTCAAGTGCCCACAGGTAGGAGGGCTGGCAAGAGCAGCCTTATCTTTCCCTGAATCCAAGACACAGAAGCAAACCCAGAGGCTTACTCTCAACGATTCAGGTAAATGACTCTTTCCAAGGATACAGGGTTCCTTTGAGAAAGATTCAAGGACCAAAGAGACTCTGATCTCTTTATGATTACGTTTACATCCTATCATGAAAGCAAGCTTTTCAGGGACACAGGCAGGCACACAGTTTCCCTATTAATTTAACTCCAAGATGAACAGGTGCCACGTTGCTCTAACTGGCAGAGGATAACTAGAAAATAAACAACACAGCCCTGCCCTCTTGAAGTTTACAACCCAGTTAGGGAAGCCGTATTTAAGCACACAAATCACACAGAGTGCAGGATGGTAGAAGGCAGGCTATATATGGATGTGTATATGTGTGTACTTACACGTGTATATTATACATACTAACTGCAGCATAATAGCTATCCAAAACATAGTGGTTTAAGACTATCATAACATTTTTCATGTTTTGTATGATGTATCCCATTTCTGGGGGCTGACTGGGCCCAGCTAGGTGGTCCTTACTCAGTGACACAGTTGTTGGGAATGTGAAGACTTGCTCATTCCCTGCCTTTCTGGCACCTGTGCTGAGGAGGCTCAAACATGGGGGGCTGGAAGTGCTGGGGCTCCTGGGAGCCTCTCTCTATCTCCGTATGATTTCTCCATGTGCTCTTTTCTTGGGATCTCTTCAGCATGGAGACTTCTCACATGGAGGCACAGAGACACAAGGCAGGGGGCCAGGAAGAAGTTCTATGGCCTTTTATGACCTCACCTGGAGGTCACGCAGAGAATTTCCATCACCTTCTGTCCCTTGGGGCAGTCACAAAAGTCTGGACTGGCCTCACGTGAAAGGGGGACTAGACTCTACCTCTTGATGTGGGGTGGGGAAAGGACAAGATTCTGGAAGAGCACAGGGTCCTAGAGTTATTGCTGCGGCCTTTTTGGAGGATGCAATCTGCTGCTCTTCGCCTCTACCTGAAATGATAACTATTTTTAGAGCTCCCTTCATAACGAATCTAGATCTATTCATGTGGATCAGACAGGGAGTGGTATTCAGAGTCAGGAAGAAAGGGATCAGCCTCAGCCAAAGCAGTGGTAAAGGCAGCTGGGTTAAGTCTGCCTTGAGAGGGGTCTTGAAGAGGGAGGGCATAGGTGGCTATAGTGGAGGCACTCCAGTCAGAGAGGGAAGAGAGGCCAGATGTGCAGGTGGGAGGGAGCAGAGCATTCTGTGTTCTCAGAGGGGTGGGTACTCTTTGATGTGCTCCTCCTTCAACAAACAGCCACGCTCTACAGTGGAAACAGGTGTAGCTACTAATGTGTTTCCCTTACATGCTACCCTGACATCTCTGTGCTTTACAGCCGGAGAAACTAAGCCTCATTCACAAAGCAAGTGTGATCTCAAGGCCAGGTCTTCTCAGTCAAGTGTCCTTTCTTTTAAACCATAGTATGCAAATGCATGTATCTGCTATCATAAACCAGGAGAAATCTTGGGCCCATTAATCAGAGCTCAGTTCACATTTCCCCCCAGGCTCGGAGAGATTAAGTGCCTGCTATGAAAACCCCAGCTTTGTCTTTTCCAAAAGAAAAGACTTCACCCCAAATTTAAAAGAACATGTGGAATTGCATTGAACTTCATGGCACATTAGAGCCCAGAATGGGACCCAAGACTAAAGTTGGCCAGTTCTCCTGGTTAGCCTGTACTAAGCCACGAGCAAGAGAAACACAGCCTTGAAGTGCATGGAGTCTGGGGGTCCCCTCCATGCAGGAGAAATGCCCTGGCTCCTTCCACCCAAAAGGAGCCCCTGCCTTTTTTAAGTGCTGGCATTGTCTACTTGCATCTTGACATTCGTCATGGACTAACATTGAGCTTATTCAGATTCTCCTGTTTCCTGAGATATGTCTGATGGAATGCATGTTGACACCTTTTCAGCAACTCCGTCTGTGCCCCAGGGCCCCATTTCATCATTTGCACATTTCATGGCAGTGGGCTGTACCCCAATGTGTGCTTGGTATACTGGGACCCACAAGGGTAAGGCAGAAAGAGTTGGTACCAGGGCTCCTAAAAGGTGCCAACTGACAACAGAGTAAGGTTTAGATATCAGGAAAGAAGTGCCCTGATGTAGTTACAATCCATGCCCCACCCGTTTCCCCAAGGATCCCTTTACCAACTTCCTCATGCCAGCTCTAGGTGCTTTCACACCCAACAGCCCGCACCCAGGGCTCCAGGAGCTGAAGTGCCAGCTGTGAGCCTCTGCTTGATCCTGTACCTGCCCCTCCCTCCTTCTCTCCTGGTCCTGGTGTCCGCTCTCCTAACAGTCTTTCCAGGGAGCACTTTCAGAATCACTTTCACATAAGTGCTCATGCCAGGCTCAGCTTCTGGAAACCCAGGCTAACCCAGGAACCACACAAACACTGCTTCTCCCACAAATATTCCCTGGATCACCCCAAAGGAATCCTGCCCTAAATCACTACAGACACTGGGATCCAGACCTCATGAGTGCAGGCTGGAGGGTGGGGGGTGGGCATCAGCTTGTTACCCACACCCCTGGGTATGGGCACGGCATTCCATACTTTCCCTTCGAATGACAGTGTCCTGAGTGAGCCACACTCATCACTCAGCAGCCCATCTGTTCCCAAGGGGCCTATCTGTGCACAGTGGACAAGCACTCTCTTTCCTGCGATCCTGCCATGCCTATGGGTCTGCTGCTGCATGCAGACGGGCTGGCTGGCTGGTGTTTAGGATGGAATGATGCGAGATTAGACTTGCTCTGAGACATTGTCAGTGAGCAGGGGGGCGGGACTGGGTGAGGCAGGGAGTAAAGAAGCCTCAGAACTGCCCATGGCCAGAATTTCCATTCCTGGTGCCAGCTAATGGGAGCCAAAGGTGTCCCAGGGACATGTCTGACCGGTCTGAATGCAGAGACAGCAGGGAGAGCATCCTCTCTCAGTGTTTTCACTGAACACATCCCAGAAGTTTCTATGTTCTCCTGTCACATAATTTAAAGAAATTTTGTTTTTACCAGGAAGTTCAGATCCAAATAGCGAAACAGATAGAATGTGTGCTTATGTTTTGGCTTGTTGGAAGCAGCAACAGACTCAGGCGATGATAGAAGGTCCAGCCTCAAATCTGGGGCGTTGTTGGGGAGAATGCTGGATATTAGAATCTCATTGCATGAAAGGAAATGGCAACTGTGGTGTGTGTGTGAGGGGACGGGGGGCAGGGGATGGCAAAGGCTGTCACTTTTGGTGATCATTTCCAAATAACAGAAAGACAAGCAGCACAGGTAATGGTCAGGGACAAGACTAGGCCTCTCCAAGGGAGTAAAGACTTGAAAACAACGTCCACACCAAAGGTATGCACCACACACATTTTGGACAGCCTTGCCATTCCTGAGGGAAGCCGCACTTCCATAACGTGAATGAAATCAGCTCTTTTTATGCCCTCAGTTTCAAGGAGCCTGGCTGAATGGCTGAGTGGCTCTGTCTGTGGCTATATACAGGGGAGAGTAAGAATATCTGACCAGCTATATTAGCTTCTGCGGCTTCCCCTCCCATCCCTCTGTAAAACATGTCTAAAACCTGCTAAGGTATAAAGGCTTGGAAAGGAAAGCGAACCTCTCACAGACAGATGAATAAGCATCTTCTTAAAGGTGATAGGACCTTGCAGTTTTATCACACCCAGGGAAGTCAAGAGGACAGCAGGGTGGCCTATACCCCTGTAGTGGTGCCAGCTTAGATCCCCTTCACCGGGCTGGTGCACCCACCACCCAGTGCCTTGAATGTTGCCTGGTGATGGCTCCGACTCCATTCTCCTCCCAAGAACCACCCTCAGCCCAGGAGCATGAATGTCTGGAAGATCAAGTGTTCACTCCAAGAGGGTGTGCAGCCAATCCCCTGCTCAAGGAAGAACAACTTCAGGGTTCCATCCACTTGCCATGGGCCCCGGGAGATCGGGCTGGGGTCCATCTGCAGCTGAGGACACATCTTTGCTGACTGCTTCTCCTGCCTGACCCTGCTGCTCTCACTCCCCTTCTCTGAGAACTCTCCAACAGCAAATCGCTGACCCAGAATCTTTCTGGGAAACCCAACTTGAGCCAACCCCTTAGCTTGGCTTTTGCACTCAATCCTCCAATGAAATGGGGCATCTCACTGAAATGTAAAATGCACAGCAACTGGGAAAGGCAGGGCCCTGTGCACTAAGGGATGACCAGAGCAAGCATTGCCTCTTTTCCTACTTCTAAATCATTGCAGCCCAGAGCTGGACCAGTGGTTCGAGCTCCTTCTGTTCCAAGCTATGCCCCAGCCTGAGACATTCTGCTGTCCAGGATGTGTGCCCTAGACACTGACAGACAGCATGAAGCCACACTCAGATTTGGCACCAAGAAATAGTATTGCTTCCCTCATCCACCCAAACACCATGAAATAGTTAAAACGGGGTAGGATTCCTTCTTCCAAATCCCCCTTTTAAATCTGAATAGGGATTATGGGGAGATTTTATCCTATCTAATAAAGAGGGAATATACTAATTGACCCTCACGCTGTCACAAAGATGGATGCGCCCACAGCCAATAAAGAGGGAATATGGTAATTGATTGCCATGCCCTCAAAGATGGCAGTGCCCACAGCCACAAGATGGCAGCACCCAGTCCCCTCAGCCCCGCCGGGGTGGCAGGCATGGCAAGGCCGGGCCCGCCCCCAGGTGGGCCCAGCTGCTCTGCACTTCTGCCTCCTGAGTCCTCCAGTCCCCTCAGCCCCCCAGCCCCCCAGGGCCAGCCCAAGGCATAGGCAAGCCTTAGATGGCAGCTGCCCAGCCACCCAGGGCCACCTGAGGCTCAGGTAACCAGGGCCAGCTGAGGCTTGCGCTGCCAGCAGTGGCAGCAGCAGAGGTGTGATGGGGTGTTACCTTCCCCTGATTGCCAGGTCACCTCCTGCCCCTGAGGGCTCCCGGACTGTGAGAGGGGGCAGGCTGGGCTGAGAACCGCCCCCCCCCCCCAGTGCATGAATTTTCATGCACCGGGCCTCTAGTATTTTAATAAGAAATTTATTTCCCAGAAGGTTTTGTCACTTGGGAGGTATCAGAGTTTGGCTGAAACCAGGCATCCATGCTGAGATGTCCCAAAGATTCAGGTTCACAAAGCTTTCCTTGGCCAACTGTGAACCCCCCAGACCAAGCCCGGCACTGCTGCTCCACTGAAGGGCTCCCAACGTGACTTCTGCAGGGGGCTGCTGCTCTCCTTCACAGCAAAGGGTAAAATGTGCAACATGTGTTCCACAGACATGCTGATTGGAGTGGGAGGGACTGCCAAGGGGTCTAAATATGCAGATAACACAGGTGCCATCTTTGCTCATCACTGAATGTCTGGTGACCGAGGCTGAGAGGTGCAGACTGATGCCCACTGAAAAGAAGGCCAGTAACCACTGGTCCTCTCTGCCTCCACACAGATAACACCCTAGGCCCTGGGAAGCTTGTTTCCAGGTGGGGAGAGTTGAACCATTCTCTCAGGGGCAGGGCATATTAGGAGGTTGTCATGACAGATGTGTCCCTAACAGTGGATCCCTAACTCAGACTCATGGCCCCCTCACCGTGTTCCTATTTTCTAACCCCCTAAGAAACACCTAGATTCTCTTCCTCTTCCCCACCCATCCACCCACCCTCTTACATTCACCCTTCCTTCCTTCCTTCCTTCCTTCTCTTTTCTTTTCTTTTCTTTTCTTTTCTTTTCTTTTCTTTTCTTTTCTTTTCTTTTCTTTTCTTTTCTTTTCTTTTCTTTTCTTTTCTTTCTTTTCTTTATTACTGATTTTAGAGAGGAAGGGAGAGTGATAGAGAGATAGAAACATCAATGATGAGAGGGAATCATTGATCGGCTGCCTCCTGCACGCCCCCTACTGGGGATTGAGCTCGCAACCCAGGCATGTGCCCTTGGCCGGAAATGAACCTGGGACCCTTCAGTCTGCAGGCCAAAGATCTATCCACTGAGCCAAACCAGCCAGGGCTACATTCACTCTTTTAACCTCAACCTGGTCCTAGGAGTACAGAAAATGGTCAGCAAATGCTGCTTAAAGGAGTAAATACATGACTATTATACAGCATGGTTTTAGCACTTGGTTTATTCATCCAATAAAAATTCTTAACTGCTCTGCATGGGACACTGTGGTCACCTGTAAGTAACTAGGCAATGTTTACCGTTTGCTTATCTTTCTCACTCTTTAAAAAAAACCCACCATTGCATTATGTGCTTCTTCAATGTACACACAGTAGGCTGTTTTCTATGATCTTCGGGTCCTCACAAGTGAGATGTCAGAGATATGATCTGGGATGATGACTGATCAGTGACTTGCTCAAGGGGACAGGAATGAGAGTCTTTGAGATGGCCCACAAAGAAATGGCTCACACCTGTAATGCTCTCCCATCCAGCTGGTCACCTGGTCACCTGGTGCTGATTCCTGTCATCATGGCGAAGAGACCAGAACCAACAACCATTTCATTCTGAGAGCTACCTACCAGCCCCACTAGCAACCTCAGGGTCCAGAAATAATTCTGGACTCTAGAGTCTAAGGAAACTGGGTTTTAGATCTGACTCTGCTGTGTAGGAGTCATGTGGCCTTGGGCCACGTGCTCTTTCCCTTGCTGCCTGCACTGCCTGCCAGTCCTTCTTGGCTAGTTAATTCCTAATCATCCTCTAGATCTCAGCTCCATCATCATCTTCCTTGGCAAGCTTTCCCTGACCTTGACCATGTCAATCCTGCTACCATCAGCTGTGTATTCTTTTCTATTAATTTCACATCCCCCACTAGACCACCTCCTTCACATGGTTTTATTATATGACCTCTGTATAGATTCCTCCCAAATTCTCCACCAGGCCCTCCTTCTCTCCTTTCACCTCAAGAATTTCAAGCTGCCCAGTATTTCCTCTGTACTTGTGCTGGACCTAGGAATCTTGCTGACCCAGGCACCATTTTCTTGCTGACAAAGACTTGTTTGTTTGGTTCCACTGATTAAAATAAATTCTATTTCTCTTCAATTATTTAATGACTACTTTCATTTTTTTCCTTTCTAAATATTGTTTGATTTACTTGAAAAAGGTAATACATTAAGTGGTTCAAAATTCCCAGAGGTAGAATCGCTGGGTCATAAGGCAGTTCCATTTTCAGTTTTTGGGGTAACTCCATACTGCTTTCCACAATGGCTGTACCAATCTGCATTTCCACCACAGTGCATGAGGGTTCCCTTCCCTCCACTTCCTTGCCAACACTTATCATTTGAGGATTTATTGATGATAGCCATTCTGACAGTTGTGAGGTGATATCTCATTGCGTTAATTTGCATTTTTCCAACAATGAGTGACATTGAGCATCTTTTCATATGTCTATTGGCCATCTGAATGTCTTCCTTGGAGAAGTGTCTATTCAGGTTCTCTGCCCATTTAAAAAAAAAAAGGTTTTTTTTTTTTGGTGTTGAGTAACACAAGTTATTTCTAAATTTTGGGCATTAACCCCTGATCAGAGGTAGCATTGGTGAATATATTCTCCCATTCAATAGATTGTTTTCTCATTTTGTTGGTTTCCTTTGCAGTGCAAAGGCTTTTTCAGTTTTATGTAGACACATTTGTTCTTTTTTGTGTGTGTCCCTTGGCGGAGGAGATATATCAGAAAAAATATTGATCAGAGAAATGTCAGAGATTTTACTGCTTCTATTTTCTTCTAGGAGATTCACAATTTTGAGTCTTAGAGTTAAGTCTTTAATTCATTTTGAGTTTGTTCTTGTAAAGGGTATAAGAAGGAGGTCTAGTTTCTTTATTTTTGCATGTATCTGTCCAATCTTCCCAACATCATTTATTGAATAGATTGTATTTATCCTACTATAAGTTCTTGCCTCTTGTCATATGTTAATTGACCATAAAGATGTGGATTTATTTTCGGGGTCTCCATTCTGTTCTATTGGCCTATATGCCTTTTTTATGTCAGTACCATGTTGTTTTGGTTACTATGGCCTTATAGTATAGTTTGTTATCAGGTAGCATGATACCTCCAACTTTGCTCTTCTTTTTCAAGATTCCTGTGGGTATTCAGGGTCTTTTGTGGTTCCATATAGATTTCTGGATTATTTATCATAGTTCTGTACAATACACCACTGGTTTATTGATATAAATTGTATTGAATCTATAGATTGTTTTGGGTAGTATGGACATTTTAATGATATTAATTCATCCTATTCATGAACACAATATATGCTTCCATTTACTTGTATTTTCTTCAATTTCTTTCTTCAGGATCTTATAATTTTCTGAGTACAGGTATTTTACCTCCTTGTGTAAATTAATTCCTAGGTATTATTTTATGCAATTGTTTCATAAGTTCCATTTCTGATAGTTCATTATTGGTATATAAAAATGCAATTTATTTCTGAATATTAATTTTGTATCCTGCTATTTTACTGAATTTACTTATTAGTTTCTGTAGTTTTTTGGTGGAGTATTTAGATTTCTTTATATATAGTATCATGTCATCTGCAAATAATTACAATTTTACTTTTTCCTTTCTAATTTGGATACTTTGTATTTCTTCTTGTCTGATTGCTGTGACTAGGACTTTGAGTACTATATTGAATAAGACATAGTGGACACATCTATCTTTTTCCTGATCTACAAGAATTGCTGTTAGTTTTCCCCCATTAAGTATGATGTTGACTGTCTGTCATATATGGCCTTTATTATGTTGAAGTATATTCCCTCTATTTCTATTTTGCTGAGAATTTTTATCATAAGTGGGTGCTGGATTTTGTCAAATTGCCTTTTCTGCATCTATTGAGGTGATCATATAATTTTTATCCTTCATTTGTTTATGTGGTGTATCATGTTAATTGAATTATGGATATTGTACAAACCTTGCATCTCTAGAATAAATCCTACTTCATCATAGTGCTGCCCCTCTTGGGCCCTGGCATGAATATTATTGTGCCCAGGTGAGCACGTAGGCATGAATACAGCCTCACTTCTCTTTACACAGATGGTAGCTAATATAACACAGTGATCTGCATGCTGCTGTTTCCATTTAACATCAGAAATCTCTTGGCATGGGTACATCAATCCAGGAGCCTCATCCACTGCCTGGTGTAAAGAAACGAACCATCTCCTGGTGCCCTGGGGAGGGCATCTAGATTGTTTCCACTCATTTGCTGTGCAGCATTATTGTATACTAGAGGCCCAGTGCACAACATTTGTGCATGGGGTGGGGGGATGTCCCTCAGCCCAGCTTGCACCCTCTCCATTCTGGGATCCCTCTAACAATCCAGGACTGCTGGCTCCCAACTCCTTGCCTGCCTGCCTTCCTGATTGCCCCTAATCACTTCTGCCTACCAGCCTGATTGCCCCTGCGTCTGTCTGCCAGCCTGATTGACGCCTAACTGCTCCCCTACCAGCCTGATTGCTCCTAACTGCCCTCCCCTACAGACCTGGTCATCTCCAACTGCTCTCCCCTGCAGACCTGCGTCCCCCCCCGCAACTGCCCTTCCCTGCAGACCCGGTCACCCCCAACTTCCCACCTCTGCCAGCCTGGTCACCCCTAACTGCCCTCCCCTACAGTCTTGATCACCCCCAACTGCCCTCCCTTGCAGGCCATGTCTCTCCCAACTCCCCTCCCCTGCTGGCCTGATCGCCCACAGCTTCCCTCCCTTGCAAACCTGGCCCTCCCCTGCTGGCCATCTTGTGGTGGCCATCTTGTGTACACATGGGGGCAGCCATCTTTGACCACACGGGGGCAGCCATCTTGTGTGTTGGAGTGATGGTCAATTTGCATATTACTCTTTTATTAGATAGGATATCTCTTTGTGCACCTGGACAATTACATGATAAACTCCTAGAAGAGGAATTGATGGCTAAAAGCAATGCACATTTTAAAACTCTGTTAGAAATAAATGCCATCCAAAGGGTTTGCACCAATTTTTACACCCACCAGCAATGTATGAGAGTGCCTGATCCACATAGCCTTGCCAACACATCAAGTTATCTGATGTTTGGACTTCTGCCACTATGAAGCAGTTAAAATGGTGCCCAGTGTAAATTTAATTTGCACTTTTGCTTATAACTGATGAGATGATTTTTTTCACGTTTTTAAAAAAGTTTGTTTTAATTTTTTAAAGTGTGGTAAAATATACATAACATTTATCATCTTAACTGTTTTAAAGTGTATAGTTCAGTAGTGTTGAGTTCATTCACACTATTGTAAAACCAATCTTTTCCATCTTGCAAATCTGAAACTTTATACCCATTAAATAAAACTCCCCATTTTCCATCCTCCCAGCTACTGGCCAACACCATGCTATCTTCTGTACCTAAATTGGATTCTAGGTACCTTATGTGAGTGCAATTATACAGTACTAGAGGCCTGGTGCACTAAATTCGTGCACAGGAAGGGGGGGAGGGTTGTCCCCCAGTCTAGTCTGCATCCTCTCCAATCTGAGACACCTTGAGGGATGTCCAAATGCCCATTTAGGCCCAATCCCACTGCGATCAGGCCTAAATGGGTGGTTGGACATCCCTCTCACAATCTGGGACTGCTGGCTCTAAACTGCTCACCTGCCTCTGCCTGATTGCCCCTAACTGCTTCTGCCTGCCAGCCTGATCACCCCCTAACCATTCCCCTGCCAGCCTGATAGATGCCTAAGTGCTCCCTGGCTGGCCCCATTGCCCCTAACTGCCCTCCCCTGCTGGCCTAGTCAGCCCTAACTGCCCTCTCCTGCCAGTCTGATCGCCCCTAACTGCCCTCCCCTGCAGGCCTGGTCGCCCCCAACTGCCCTCCCCTGCTAGCCTGGTCACCCTTAACTGCCTTTCCCTGCTGGCCTGGTTACCCCTAACTGCCCTCCCCTGTAAGCCTGCCCCCACCCCAAACTATACTCCCCTGCAGGCGTGGCCCCCCCCCCCAATTATCCTCCCCTGCAGACCTGGTCCCCCCAACTGCCCTCCCCTGCAGGGCTGGTCCCCCCCAACTGCCCTCCCCCACAGGTCTGGTCTCCCCCAACTGCCCTCCCTACTGGCCTGATTGCCCACAACTGCCCTCCCCTGCAGCTCTGGTCCCCCCAACTCCCCTCTCCTGCTGGCCTGGTCACCCCTAAATGCCCTCCCCTATAAGCCTGCCCCCCCCGAACTGTCCTCTCTTGCAGGCCTGCCCCCCCCCCAATTATCCTCCCCTGCAGGCCTTGTCCCCCCAACTGCCCTCCCCTGCAGGCCTGGTCCCCCCCCCCCCCAACTGCCCTCCCCTGCTAGCCTGGACTCTCCCAACTACCCTCCTCTGCTGGCCCTATCACCCCCAACTGCCCTCCCCTAATGTCCTGGTCCCCCCCCTAACTGTCCTCCCCTGCAGGCCTGGTCCCCCTAACTCCCCTCCCCTGCAGGCCTGGTGCCCCCCAACTGCCCTCCCCTGCTAGCCTGGTTCCTCCCAACTGCTCTCCTCTGCTGGCCTGGTCACCTCTAACTGCCCTCCCTGCTGGCCTGATCGCCCACAACTACCCTCTCCTGCAAGCCTGGTCTCTCCCAACTGCCCTCCTCTGCTGGCCTGGTCACCCCTAACTGCCCTCCCTGCTGGCCTGGTCACTCCTAACTGCCCTCCCTGCTGGCCCGATCACCCAAAACTACCCTCTCCTGCTAACCTGGTCTCTCCCAACTGCACTCCTCTGCTGGCCCTGTCACCCCTAACTGCCCTCCCTGCCAGCCTGGTCACCCCCAACTTCCCTCCCTGCCAGCCTGGTCACCCCCAACTGCCCTCCTCTGCTGGCCTGGTCACCCCTAACTGCCCACAACTGCCCTCCCCTGCAGGCCATCTTGTGGTGGCCATCTTGTGTCCACATGTGGGCAGCTATCTTTGACCAAATGGGGGCATCCATCTTGTGTCTTAGAGTGATGGTCAGTTTGCATATTACTCTTTTATTAGATAGGATTTGCCGTCTTTTTGTGTGACTGGCTTATTTCATTCAGCCTCATACCCTTATGGTTCATCTCTGTTGTAGCATATCTCAGAATGTTCTTCTTCTTTATGGCTGGATAATTATTCGTGTGTGTGTGTGTGTGTGTGTGTGTGTGTGTGTGTGTGTATATATATATCTCATTTTGTGTATCCATTCACCCATCGGTGGGCTCTTAGATGCTTCCACCTTTTGGCTATCATGAATAATGCAAAAATGGGTATGCAAATATGTCTTTGAGACCCTGATTTCAATTCTTTTGGATAAATACTCAAAAGTGGAATCACTGGATCATATGGTAACTCTATTTCTAATTCTTCTAGTATGTCTTAATGCCGTTTTATTTCCAGCTGACCCTTAAACACCACCAGGACCTCTATTTCCAGGAAGCCTCTGTCTCCCATCTTCAAGCTCATCCCTGAGTTATCCTCAGCTCCCTCTGATGCTCTGGGATCTGCCTTCTGATGCGGCTTTAGAATGAAGCTGGAACCAGCCCTAGCAGTGTGAACCCAACCTGGCCAGGCAATTGTGAGAAGCTGAGCTATGAGCAGAGGCAGCCCCTTCTCAAAGTTTCCAACACAGCAGCCCATCCTCTCAGGCCTCAGGGCACTTGGCCCTCAGACCTGCCGGCTGTTCTTCCACTCCCAGCTGCAGGGACTCCAGTGCTCATACCAAGGAGGCAGCTCCTTTGGGCATCTGGAACATTATTTAACCTCAAAGGCAAGAAAACCAGCTGGTACAGCTGGCAACAATGCCACCTACCCTTAAGATCTTGCCAAACATTCCAAACCCTAAATTTAGGTTTGGTTAAAACATATAGTCAATAACCCCAGAAGCCACTGAAATGTGATAGCCAAATTCTGTGTCCAGTGTCTTAAGCTGGCTGCCTCTAGAATTTCTTTTCCATTTGTTTCAATAGCAAATAACTCTCTTGTTTGGTTCTCTTTACCACTACATTGGAAAGCCAAAAGCAGTCAAAAATCTTCTAAGGAAAGCTAAGTGAAGTCAAAATCTCCCAAGGAGCCATTGCTTGTTGAATGTCAATCTTTACTGCACAGGGAGGAGAAGAATTATTGGTGACTGAGTGAAGGTGCCTCCTGGAGTCCCTGGTCAGTGGAGCAGTTTGACCAGTAAATCAGGACTGATCACTGGTCCGGATCTGCCTGGCCTCAGCAGCCATTAATTACAAGCAAACAAGCGAACCATTAGTAGGTAATTGATTGCTGCACAGCCTCCATCCCTGCAGTGGAGACAGGTGTGCTGCCACGTGAGCCCAGCTGTGCTGGCCTTCCAAGGCCTCAGAGAGGGAAAGCCCACAGCCGGCGTGTATCTGTAACGCAGCGCACTTTCCCATCTGCTGAGCTGGTCTCTGCACTGAATCACACACCCTGCAATTCAATTCAGTGCATACAGTTGCAGAGCCTTGTACTGACTGAGCCATGTGCTGGGGTCCCTAAACTCTGCCCAGGGGTCCTTACTGAGATCTGTGAGACCCCACCAAGTTAGCAGCTGGAGAAAAACTCTCAGCAGATGATCTCACTGTCACTCTAGAACATTTTGGCAAGGTATGGGATCTGCTCTCACAGAAGCAAGAAGAGTCTCCATTGGGAAAGCAAGTGACACTGTTCCAGGCTTGTGTCTCTCCCTCCCTCCCTCCCTCCCTCCCTCCCTCCCTCCCTCCCTCCCTCCCTCCCTCCCTCCCTCCCTCCCTCCCTTCCTTCCTTTTCATTCACTCATTCACTCATTCATGTAACATCTGTTGAGCACCTGTTATGTGTCTGCTATCTGTTAGGCACTGGGGACAGGAGAATTACTGTCTAGTAATTTAGCTTCACTAATGAATGTAACTTTTTAACTATGATGAACACCGGGAAGATACTTCCTGGGCTCTATGAGCCTGTGGAAGGTGGGCTGTGATGCCCCTGCCTGAATAGGGAGGTAAGAAGAATAGGAGTGGTTAGGGATACGTGTTAGAGAAAAAACTATCTGGGAAAATGAAAAGCCTCGAGAAGACCAGGGGAGGGAGGCCCACAGGGTGTTTAATCAATTGAAGAAGGAGAATGAGTCTGGAGAGGAGAAGAGAATGGAGTGTGAGAGGAGGTGAGGCAGAGAGGGAGGCAGACCACTCAGGCCAGCGGCCCAGGTTAGGAGTGTTGGCCTCTACCCCTAGAGCAATGGGAAGTCACTTATGTTTTTTAAAAAAGGGGTGCAGCATTAGGTTAAACTTATAGGAAGGTCTCTCTGGCTGTCACGTGGAGAGAGTGTTAGTGGGGACAGAAGTGATGTGGTTACAATGCCGGCCAGGAGAGAGGAGGCAGCACTTGCACTCCTGTGGAGCGGGTGGGGTCAAGTTCTGGAGCTCATGCAGAGGAACAGCCAGAGAACTCATCAGGGAATTGGCATGAGGTTTGAGGGAGAGGCTGGGTCTGGGACGAAGGCCAGATTTCTGCCTTCAGCAAAGGGGGGCGTGTTGGGCTGGACACAGACAATGGGGACCCAGGAGGAGGACCAGGTCTATGGGATGGTAAAGGGGTCAGTTTGGACACAGGGAGTGTGAACACTCTGTGGCTCCCCAGGAGGAGGTGTCAGGTCTAGGGCTCACAGGAGAACCCCAAGGGCGGGAGTCAAATAGCGGAAGCCCTAGCACCCACTCTGGAAAGGAGGAATATGTGCAAGGTCACCTGTGAATGCCCACCGGGCTGCCTCTGGGTGGGGTGAAAGGTTGACTTCCTTGACTTCCCAGGAGCCTCCCCTGGACACTCTCCCCAGCTAGTCCACCTACATCTACTCCCCATATCTCAACTCAGATTCACTCTGTTCTCCCCATCGTAGAGCTAAGGCTCTCATCCTGCATTCTCTTTATGGACTGCTGGGACCACTGTTAGGACCACTATTTCCCCAGCACTTCCTAAAAAATGGGAGTCAGCCTGAATTTTCCTGAACCTTGATGCCCCCTGGCTCAGACCCAGCCCTCCCGGGCCTCCTCTCCAACACTATCAGATTCTTCTTATATTCACAGAATGGATTTTCAGGAGGGTCTGAAGCCAGGCCTACAGAATTCTCATTCTGGCTTTAGCACTCACCAGTTGGACAACCTCGGGTCTCAATTTCCTCATCTAAAATTGTGGCTGCTGCCTTTTATACTTCATAGAGCTGTGGAAAACTAAGCTATAATGCATGTAAAGTGTTGAAACTAGTATCCGGCACATAGGAACTGCTCAATAAATGTTAGTTGTCATGACTTTACTATTTTCGTTCAACATATTTGGTGCACACTAACATCCAAGCTGGGGCAATGTAGCATCTTTTCCTGAGAGCAGTACCTCAGCTGTCTGTTTCTTCCTCTGCATTGGCAACTCCTCACACACAGCAGCTGTTTCTCCTGCGTATTTGACTCCCAAGTTCCCCTTACAATGCCCTGAACATGCTCCATAAATGATGGTTCCTTCAATGAATATGCAGCTACAAGAAGTTCTGAAAGTCCAAACATATAGTAGATGGTGGGGAAAATGAGCATTTATAATGTTCCAACCAAGAACCGAAAGTATTTTCAGAGGCTTTTTATTAAAAGGGGTAGTCAATATGCATTTGCTGCATTCTATGGGGTTTTTCTTACACTACTAAACTCAGTTGTGTTGTTTCAAAGCCTCCTAGGAGAACACCAAAGCCCCAATGCCAGGAAAGACAGGTCTCCCAGGATCCAAAGACTCCCGAACATTAAATACAGTTCTCAGATTACTAGTGTAAGCCCACAACCCAGGGAACTCAGGTAAGTCAACCATCCTTGACTTTCCCATTTCCAAGATCAGCAGCATACAGACTCTTCTCCCTCGCTGAGTGTGAGGATAAGTAATACGGGGTCTAAGGAATCTTCTGGAATCCTCTGTGATCTAAATGGGATAGTTGTCTGAAAAAGGCACAGAACTAGACCTAGAGCCGAGGATGCCACTACGGTCATAAAGGTGTGTGAAAATGGGTTTGGGAAGCAAAAAGAACAATGGGGAATAAGGCACCGCACTCTATTTGTAACTGTTTCATATTTATTATGATTGGCGCCTCTCCCCTAGTCCAAGCTTCCCACATGAGAAAACGGGCTGAGGGAGGTGAAATGCCTTCTCTTAGCTCACTGATCTTAACGTCAGAGAGCTAAGACCCTTCTCCTAGTAACTGCACATTTTGCAAATCAAATTGTATTGAACAAATTTCTGTTAAAACAAAGTGACAAAAGACAAGTATGTTAACACCATTACAGGGTAAAATATGTTACACTCTCTCATCCAGGCCCTGTGCTAAGCCCTTTAAATACATTTCCTGGGTTTTGCAACCAGCGTATGAATATGTACAATCGGCCCTGTTCTACTGGGAAGAGCCGAGCCTGCCCAGTCAGCTGAACAGCAGGTATTGGAGCCAGAGCCCCTTGGAATTTTCTTTCAAGGTTCTCAAAACCTGAGTGTAGCATCACAGCCATGCTCTCTGAGCACTCGAGGTCCTCATGTGATGCGAGCTCCTGAGACCCTCCACTCAAGGGCTCTCTCATCCCGCAGGTGGGACAGTGGGGATGACCAGAAGAGCTGGGAGGCTACTGCCCCCCAGTGCAGGGGGGATGCTAATGACGGATGGAGCTGGAGGTTTAAAGCCTCAGCCTCCTCCTCCTACACCATGTCCAGAGCTCCCCAACAGGACTGAGCCCAGAAAGCAACCTCCTCGTTCGGTACCACACCTTGTATAGATTTCCTTCTCTCTCCATGTCACTTCCCCAATAGCCACCAATGCTTTCTGGGATCACAAGGATATTTATTCTCCACGTTAAGTATAAGAAAAGCCACAGCATAGAGGATCATACCAAGAACAACAGCAACAAAACGCTTTGTCAGCTGATTTACAGACCTGAATTGGGTCAGAAGGCCACTTCTGAAATAAAAATAGAGCCCCAAAGAAGCATCTGTTGTATGGGAAATCCATAAGGCCTGGAGCCTGCACATCCCTTCTCCCAGGGGATGGGCGGACAGGTGGGCCATTTATCAGTTGCTGGAAGGCGGGGGCCAGACCAGACGCAGCCATACAAGGTCATCCCCTGGCTCCCAACCCAGACGGATGACCTCTGCATTCAGATCACTACATGAATTTCCCACAGATGATCAAGATGACAGATGGCAAGAGTGACTGAGGGCTTCTTGCTGACACCCTCAAGAAGGTGGATGGAGTTCCTCAGGCCTTCCAAGGGAGGGAATTAATGTCCAGGGATCTTGGAATGCTATTTCTGTACAGGTTTTTTAATCCCCCTATATAGGTTGTCTCTTGTGAAATTGATGACCATATTCCTTCACTTACTTTCAATACCCTCAAAGCCAGTATTAGGCATCTAGTTCTTTTTGGCATCAAATCTAAATAGTCTGACACTGTACACAGTATATACAGAGTTTATGCTATAGTCATGCATAAGGCCAACAAATGGGGAAAACTGCCAGGAAAGCAAGAACCTATTCAAGCCATTTGCCTTTATTGTAAGGTCACCAACACCTGCTCTTTAGGCACATGACACACGATACCCTCCTGACAGGCAAGGCCAGCATGGTCAGGAGGAGCCAGCTGAACCCTGGCTGAAACATCTCCCTCATTCAAGGACTATGGTATCTGTGATGCTAAACTGTAGGCCGAGCACTGTTCTTGCTCTTCAGAATTCTTTTAACACATACATATACCATAGAAGAGAGACTCTGTGACTTAAAAATATTTCCAGATAATTCATTTATCTGTTATTAAAAATCTCCCCTTTTTGTGGACTAAACTTGTCTTCAATTACATTGGAAATCTGCTCCCTGTAAATCCCTCCAGTTGCACACAGCTGCCTCTTCCTCCTGCATTTATTATTTCTGCAAATGGCAACAGCACCTATACAGCTACAGAAGATCTGGAACCATCCCCACACATAACCTGGATCACATCCAGCCGGTTTCCAAATCAGGAGGCCTGATCCCGCCTCATTTCTTCAACCCATTAGCTCTCCTTTGCCACAATGCCACAGGGGCAGGTCTTAGGAGGTCTGCCCCACTGGTGCCATGACAAGAACATTTCTCTGTCATCTTTCCTCTTCCAATCTGTCCCGCTCACTTCTTCCCACATGGTGCCCAGAAGAGTCAGGACAGTGGTACAAGAAGAGAAAGGGAGGATTCACAAGCATGCGCTGCTGGCATCCCACCTCCAGGGGCTGCCTCTGGAATTCTGTGCACTCTGGGACAGACCCTTGTCTGGATTCCTGTAACAATGGATGGTGACATCCTGCCTGCTCCGCCCTCCTTGCTCTAAAGGCCAGGTACTCTCAAGTGCATCCCCCTCCCTGTCTGCTGCAGCCATCTCCAAGTATACATCTAGTTCTCTCCAACAAGATCTTGTCTAATGCTACATATTTTGGATACAGTCCTTTATCAAAATTGTGTTTTGCAAAGATCGTTCTCCCAGGTTTGTCTTTTCATCTTAACAGTGTCTTCTGAAGAAGTGAAACGTTTTCCTTTTAATGAGGTCCAATTTCTTTCTTTCACGGATCATGCTTTTGGTATTGTCTCCAAAAAGTGATTGCCAGCCCCACTGCCATCTAGATTTTCTTCTATGTAATCTTCTATGAGTTTTATAGTTTTGTATTTTACATTTAGGCCTCTATTTGATATTGCACAGTAGAAAAACAAAGTCATTTGCCAAGTAGTTAAAAACATCAGGGTTTCCTTTATCTCTGTTTTTAATCAAGTCCAGGATTTGCACTGCAGGCAAGCTCAGACTTATTATTTAATCACCAACATCTTAGGTTTATAGCAACTGCTCATCAAAATAAACCTCTGGTTATATGCACACAACCGGCTGCAAGGCCAGCAAGACAGAGGCTGGGGGTGCAGACGGCTTCTAGTCCCTGGCTATGAGTGGATTGCTTGGGTATGACACAGCAGTCAAAGAGCAAGGAGGACCCCAGAGCAGTGTCCCCTTATCTGAGGGGGATACATTCTAAGAGCCCCCAAGAATGGCTGAAACCGGGATAGTACCAAACTCTCTGTATAGTGTTTTTTCCTATACCTACACATGTATCTTTTTACTTTATGGCTTCTCTTTGGCATATCTGAATTGCCAGCATCCCTGCTCTTCCACGTTGGGGCTATTATTAAGTAAAATAAAGGTTACTTGAACACAAGACTGGGATACCCCAACTATCCATCTGATAACCAAGACGGCTACTCAGTAACAAGTAGGGAGCATATACAGTGTGGATAAGCTGGACAAAGGGGTGAGTCAAAGGACAGGGCTGAGCAGGATAGCGTGCGATTTCATCATGCCACTCAGAATGGTGCACGATTTAAAATGTGTGAATTACTTCTGGAATTTTCTGTTTAATATTTTCAGACTGCAGTTGACTGCAGGTCACTGAAACCGTGGAAAGTGAAACCGTGGATAAAGGGGACTAATGCATATACCGGGTGAGGTGGAAATCCTACTTGAGTCTTCCCAAGTAATTTGCCAGTTTCCCCACACATTTTCTAAAAATCCATCCCCACTTCTGCCTTGGTGAGGACTGTCTCCTTAGTTAAAAATTAGTCTCATTCCTAATGTCATTTCTGGATATCTACTGTGTACCACTCATGTAGTCTGTTTTAACGCTGGAGCGTCAATAAGACGTAAGATATATTTTAGCATAGAGTACAGTGAATGCTCCTTCATTGCTCTTCCTCAAAATACTATTTGGTATTCAGGTAAATCCAAAAATAAATCTTATAGGCTTTTAAATTAAATTTAAAGCATGCATTTTATCTTCTACCCAAGAACATTTATTGTTAAAATATTTTAATATATATTTAGATAAATGTGGAAGTTGTCTTTATACAGGTCGCGCACTGTCCAACTCAATTCTAGTTATTTCATTACTGCTTTCTTTATTGTTATTTTTAAAGTAAAAGATTCAGTGTATCTTCTAACTGGTCACTGTCAATGTTTAGAAAAGCCTTTTCATTTCTGCATATTTTCTTGTATCTAACCATTTAAAACTTTCTTAATTAATGTTGAGAGTTTATCAATAGATTTTTTTTTTTTGCAAATAATAGTATTTAAAATAGTTATTCACTAGGTCCTTTGAAGCAAGCATGTGAGATAAAAATGGCAGTGGGGGCCATTCTCTGTCAGAGATGTGATTTTCATGGGCTTGCGAGTATCTTCATCACCTCTACTGTTGACTGCTGGTGTCAGAGAGAGAACGTGTTTTTGACATTGGGAGACACTCTTCTATCAACATAAACATTTATATATAGTGTTTTTCTCCACGGAGACACATCTCTGTGATGTATGACAACGGTAGATACTCTACTATAAATCAGTCTGCAGTACAAAGATGAACTCTTACCTGCTCCTGAGAGATGTTTATTTTAATCTACTGCCAAATTTAGTTAATATATTTTTTAAGCAGTTGTGAATTTTTAATAATTTTCTTTTCAGGATGCTCTGTGCTAGGTTTTTTTTTTTTTTTTAAATATATATTTTATTGATTCTTCACAGAGAGGAAGGGAGAGGGATAGAGAGTTAGAAACAGCGATGAGAGAGAAACATCGACCAGCTGCCTCCTGCACACCCCCCACTGAGGATGTGCCCACAACCAAGGTACATGCCCTTGACCAGAATCGAACCTGGGACCTTTCAGTCTGCAGGCCGATGCTCTATCCACTGAGCCAAACCGGTTAGGGCTGTGCTAGGTTTTAAAGTCTGGGTTATGACAAAGTTCTAAGTCACTGGGAAATAGATACTGTCTCCAAGCCCCCTGGCTACTCAGCCCCAGGCAGAGGAGCCCTATGAACCTGGGGGCCTTCTCAAAAACCTGAAATCACATATTGTAGGTGCATCCTACTGGGCCTTGCTTCGGGCTGTGTCCCTGGAGGCCACTGGGTCCCAGAAGCACCTGACACCAAATCCACCGACTTCAAAAAAAAAATTGAACTCCCGTTGCCACTATAGCTGACAGTTTCATGCAGCGGGCTCCCAGGCCCAGGTGGAGTAAGACAAGTAGAAAAATCTCCTCAGACAGTTTAATTAAGTTGAGTGAGTTCCACTGTTCTGGAAAATAAACCAAACCATTTTCTCTATTAGCAAAAATGACAATTCAGCATCCAGGCAGATTGCTGAATTAATAAAAGTTCATTAAAAAATCCATCTTTTAATTAGAAGTCTCTGCAGACCCAACCACCAAATTAGAGACCGATGTAATTGGAAAGGACAGGGAGAGGTCCCGTTGCCAAGGCCCGCGCCGGCCCGAGCCCTGCTATGCCTCCTCTGGGGCACTTTCTGGAGCTCTTTGCCAGCATCTGCAAAGGAGCCACCAGACCCTCTTTGGAAGCACTGACAGCTCCCCCGGGAGGGTGTTGTAAGGACTACATGGAACCTACCAGAAGGTGATTAGTAAGGTGAGGGGGAGCTGGCTCACATCCCGGCTCCCCAGTTGCATGGCTGTGGGTGAGTGACTCACTGAGTGACCTCGGAAATGGGAAAACTAACAGTATTCAAGGTATGTCATAGGCGGTTGTGGGATGGAGGAAGAAAAGCCACATACAGGACTAAGCACAGTTCCAGAAGATGGTCATGAAAAGGCAGTTGCCATGACTATGGCTGCCACTATGATTTAGCTATCATCTCTCCTGGGAAAACAGGGGCAAACTGTGAGTTAAGAAAGTGGAGCTCTGACCCGTCAGTTCCATAAACTCTGAGCTTCACTTTTCTTACCTCTTTAATGTAAATAAGTAGTTTCTGCTGATCCTGTTCTACAGAATTCTAAGGAACATGGGTTTAAAATCCCCAAGAGTCCCGTGGAGGTGAGGCATCACACACGGCCCAATGTGTAACTACAGTAAACGTGTAACACCCTGAGCGCCAAGTCTCAGAAGCGGTATCCTTGGTTTTGAAAGTGGCAAAGCTACTTTCTGGGGGTTAGAGAGAGGAGGGGAGGTCAGGAGTACTAACGATGCCAGATACAGGGAGCCCCCAAACATGACCATTTTAACACACAGCTTTATAGGAGCCACGGTGGCTGCATGCTCTATGCAATGAATGGCCTGAAGGTTCCTCATTTCCTCCTCAATCTCCCTGGGTTCCTTAGGAGTAGCTCCCACCACGACTGACAGCCGGGGCCTATGCCGACGTGAAAATGAAGCTGACCCGGAGACCTGGGAGGGTCTGGGAAGTCTGTGTTCTCATGCGTACCACTGAGGGGGGTGCACTGCACCATAACTGGCTCTGCCATTTCAGGCAGTGGAAGGGGGACAGCCAGATACACTCCCCTTCATCTAGCAGGAAACCTCGCAGTCCTTGGCAAGGCCAGGGGGTAAAGGCCGGGGTCCCCCCATTACGCAGGAAACTGAGATCAACTTTTGGAGAGACGCCCTCCACCGCAATTAATATTGTCATGGAGGATTGTCTTTCACAGCCCCGGTGAAAGGAACATGCATAACACCCAGGAACTGATGCAGGCAGAGTGAGTTGAGTGTGGGAAAGCGAGGCAATGAGCTTCCAGCCTCTGGCTTGGTTTCTGTTTCTCTCGGCATCCTTCCCCACAAATGTAAAGCGTAAGTGTTGTCATCATCACTGCTGTCATCAAAAACAGATCTTTCCTAACAAAGCCCATGCTACCTGCTCGCCCAAGACAAACCCAGTCTCTCTGGCAGGTAAAGGTGACCCTCATACAGAGGAAGTCTGCATCACTCAGGTGTGCTTCCACTGAAACACCTCACTGGACCCACAGAACTGACCACACATACACGTATGATGCATATGACATAGGGCCCCATCACGGGTGGCACAGGCCATTACCTTTTAAGTAATGAACACACTTAAGAATCTGTTGAAAGCTACACCATCTCCACAAAAAAGGCACGTGAGCACTAATTCAAAGCATTCAACTCTCACCCCAGTGGGTCCTTCTGAATTAAGAACCACTGTTCTACAAGAGGAATGTTTTTAAGAAATAGTAAGTTAAAGATTTGCAAAGTAGAATACTTTAAAACCCCAGGATTACTTGGTATTTAAATAAGTACATGGAAAATTCCTTTGTAAAGAATAATCTCTGTCATGCAGAGACTTGCAGACTATTATTTATATATTTTTAATTTTCAAATCTTGCTCTATTGTAAAGGAACATTGAAATTAGAGCACAGGGATATAAACTGGCTGCATTCACTTAGTTTAATTTTTTTTAATTAAAAAATAGCAACTGTTGATGCAGAGTGCTGTGAGTGACCCCAGGATATCAAGGGAGGAACGCTGCTACCCTTCTGCATGCTTCTACTTTTTCATCCCCACTTCCCTCCACAAGCTGATGGGCCTGGCCACCAGCTGCCACCTCCTAAAGCTACGTGTTAAACATTCAGGGCTTTTACAAGCCAGTGGTTAAATTGTTATTGCCTTGCTATTGGCCTCTGTGGGTGAATTCACACCACAGAAATCGGCAAGGGCTACAAGTGACAAGTGGGGGCTTTCTCCCCTCCCAGGCAGATTGTTTACAGGGCCACCCTTGTCCCAATCCCTAGTTACATACATGAAATCAACACCTAGAAATGTTCTCAGAGATAGCATCTGTACTTTTGGCCACCAGAACAAAAACAAAAATGTATTAGCAATGAACCCATAGAAGAAATTGGTGCCAAAGATGATATTCATGGCATGTTAATAAAGGTTGAAATCTGAAGCAATTCCAGGACCACATTCATGGAGTGACAGAAACAGTAACTTAGAGTACTGATTGGGCAAATCTAGAATCTCCCATCTGTGAGGACCTCACAGCAATGCCACACACTGCAGACACTTTCAGCCAAATTGACATGTGCAGGGACAGCACAGAGGCTCCCCTAATGCCAAGTCCTGTGTTAGGCACAGGTGATGCAGAGGTGAGCTGAGTGTGGGTCAGTCTAGTTTGTTCTAATTTCCTGGATTTGGTGTTAGCCAAGATTGGTCATGTCTACATGTGTATGTATGTACAATGGAGGGGGGAGAGTTCAGTGCACAAACTTAACCTCGTACATCTGAGCAGTCATTTCCCAGACTATGATGTATCCATAGTTTAGGTTCTGAGCAAATGTTACTCAGGAGAGAGAAGAGCCCTCTCTTGACACTTGGGTAGTGCAGCCTGGCCTCTTAGTTTCAATCCACTCCCTTCTCAGAGAAGGAAGTCCAGCCCTAAAGTCATTGAGATCTGAGCCAGGCCTCCTGGGCACTGTTACCTCTGAACCACATTTCAGGCCACTCTGCTTTGGGGAGCTGATAAGTCCAGCAGTTCTACAGCAGACAGGAAAGAAATGCTGTTTGGATGACACACTGCTGGCAGGACTTTGGCTCCTAGTTTGAATCCCTAGCAGATAAGATAGGTAGAACTGAACTATCCAAAGTACTGAGCAAGGGCAAGGGTTGTAGGGCCTCTCTACACACACCATACAGCCCAAAACTGTGATAACAACCTGAGCTTGCAGGGTGCTCCTCAAGCAGGTGTCCCTGGTGGGCTTGAAAGCACCTCTAATGTTGCAAGGAGGGGGTCAATATGGACAGAGACTCCTTTACCACCCAATGGGTGTCCCTTTTTCCTGGGAATACTCCCTGGTTTGAAGAGTTGAAGATGTCAAGCTGACATCCTTGGATGGGCTTGTGACAACATAATTTAGTTTGCAAATATTCATAAATTGATGGCATCCTTTATCTATGTAAACAAATTGAGGTATGCTAGTTTTTAGACTTAATGGAGAGAGACCTCAGGCCAGACACAAATGAGAATCATGGAAAGCTAGAGATAGAATGGCTCCTAATCAAGAAGTACATTTACTCTCTTATGGTATGCATGAGTAAAATGAGGTGGTGTCACGTGTCCAAAGTTATACAGGGACATACTGGCAAAGCTGGGCTGGTCCTCAGGTTCCCTGGCGTTCCCAGGTGAATGCACCATGCAGTACGAACTTGGCCACTCAGCATGTACACAGTTATGTGGAATACCCCTGCTCAGCACTGTGAGCATGTGCTAATTTCTCCCGCGCTGCAGGGGTCAGGGGCAGCTAGGAGTCCTCAAGTTTGTGGATATGTCGTTCTCCAAGAAACTTCTATAGCACTAAGTAAAACACTGGCTCCAGGCCCAAAAAGTGAGAAAACTCATGCATTCCAGATAGTTCTCACGTCCATGAACGCTCCCCACTGGATATTTCCTCTTCCTTCTTGAACTTCAGCTTGGTCCCTGCTTCTCCATCCCCGCTCCTGTCAAAATTATGGTGACATCAACATCCCTGGCCATGACCATCAAGAGCTCTAACCTTCCACCTTACTGATATTATTACTTCCAGCATTCATGTTGTCTGTCCTTCCTAAGCCTTGACTCTTGATGTCACCATGTCTTGGTTTCAAGCAGCCTTTCTGACCATTACCCTCCACTTACTCTAGAACCCCCACTGCTACAATCCTTTCTTACTTTCTACAATCCTACTATCCATCATTTTCCTTACTCCCCTTCCCTTGTTGCCTATTAGGTTTTATCACCTGTTTTTCTAATTATTCCTCTTCATATACTCCATCTTCTTGCCCCTCTCCTCTTGTGTGATACTCAAGTGACAAAACTTTGGACTGTGGTTAAACCCAACTGTGAACCACACCTGAGCAAGTTACTTGGTCATAAAAGATGACAGATCTGGGCTAGCAGGCTAACCTCAAATGGGCCATCAAAACTCAAAGGGACACCCAGGGAGCTGGGTGATCTCATGACATTTTCTATATAAACTTGTTCTCTGCTCTGGGTTCCTACTTCCTTCTCTGTTCTCAAATGCATCCTCTCATCAGCTCATCACTTTGCCTTATACTGTATTCATAGAAAATAGGAGCAATTAGGCTCTCATTTTCCTCCACCAAATCCATCGGGCTGCCTGAATCTACACTCATATCCTCTTTTGCCTGCTATTAAAGTGGAAATGTCCCTGCTGCTTTAAAAGGAGGGTTGGTGACCACGTGTTCTGAGTGCCATTCCCTCTCCCCTGGATTTTGAACAGTTTTACCCCCATAGTTTTCCCGTCTGCTTCTGAAGCATCACGTTTCCCTTTCTAGTCCATCATTTCGATCAGCAAACACATATTCTAAAGAATTTCCACCCCATTTGTTTATTTTCTCCTTAGTTTCCTTTGCCTTAGGACAGTGGTCAGCAAACTGCAGCTCGCGAGCCACATGCGGCTTGCGAGCTGCGGTTTGCCACTCTGTTGACTAATTAATGAGTTTGCCGACCACTGGGATAGGGGCTTAATCACAAGGAACAACAACAGCCTGTAATTATTGAAATTGAGAGTCTAGGTCAGTGGTTGGCAAACTCATTAGTCAACAGAGCCGCAGTTTGCTGACCACTGCCTTAAGAGATGTATTGGTAAACATATTGCTATGAGAGATGTCTGAGATTTTGCTACCTTGGTTTCTCCTAGGATTTTTATGGTATCATGACTTACATTTAAGTCTTTTATCCAGTTTGAGTTTAATCTTACATATGGTATAAGGTGGTGGTCTAGTTTCATTTTTTTTTGCATGTATCTGTCCAATTTTCCCAACACCAATTATTGAAGAGACTCTCGTGACTCCATTGTATGTTCTTGCTTCCTTTGTCAAACATTAATTGAGCTTAATGGCTTGAGTTGATTTCTGGGTTCTCTGTTCTGTTCCATTGATGTATATGCCTGTTCTTGTGCCAGCACCAGGCTGTTTTGATTACAGTGGATTTGTAGTATAACTTGAAATCTGGTATTGTGATTCCTCCAATTTTGTTTTCCTTTCTCAAAATTGCTGCAGTTATTCTTGGTCTTTTTTGGTTCCATATAAATTTTTGGAGTATTTGTTCTAGGACTGTGAAATATGCCGTTGGTATTTTAATGGGGAGTGCATTGAATCTGTAGATTGCCTTGGGTAGTATGGACATTTTAATGATGTTGTTTCTACCAATTCATGAACACGGTATAGTCTTCCACTTGTTTATATCTTCTATCTCTTTTTTCAATGTTGTAGTTTTCTGAGTATAGGTCAAAATAAAAAGCTTCTGCACAGCAAAAGAAACCATCAACAAAATAAAAAGAGAGCCCACTGTATAGGAGAACATATTTGGCAATGATACATCTGACAAAGGGTTAATATCCGAAATATATAATAATTTCATACAACTTAACAAAAGAAAGACAAACAATCCAATTAAAAAATGGGCAAAGGACCCAACTGGACACTTATCCTAAGAGGACACACAGATATCCAAGAGGCATATGAAAAAATGCTCAAAGTCACTGATCATCAGAGAGATGCAAATTAAAACAACAATGAGCTATCACCTCACACCTGTCAGAATGGCTAGCATCAACAAATCAATAAATAACAAGTATTGGCAAGGATGTGGAGAAAAGGGAACCCTAATTCACTGCTGGTGGGAATGCAGACTGGTGCAGCCATTATGGAAAACAGTATGGAGTTTCCTCAAAAAATTAAACACGGAACTGCCATTTGAACCAGTGACCCCACTTCTAGGAATATGTCCTAAGAAACCCAAAGCACCAATCAGAAAAAATGTATGCATCCCTATGTTCACAGCAGCACAATTTACAATAGCTAAGATCTGGAAACAGCCCAAGTACCCATCAGTAGATGAGTGAATAAAAAAGCTGTGGTACATTTATACTATGGAATACTATGAAGCAGTAAAAATGAAAAAATATCTTATCCTTTGACACATCATGGAGCAACCTGGAGCATATCATGCTAAGTAAAATAGGTCAGTTAGAGAAAGATAAGTATCACATGATCGCACTCATATGTGGAATCTAAGTAACAAAATAAACTGATGAACGAAGTGGATCCAGAGACATGGAAGCATGGAACAGAGTGTGGAATCTCAGAGGGAAGGTGGGGGAGGGTGGGTGGGTGGGAGCTAATCAACCCAAAACCCTGTATGCATATATGAAGAACCCATGGACACCGACAGTAGGGTGCTGAAGTCCTGGGACAGGGGAGTGGAGGTGGGCTGGAGGGGGTCAATGGGGGAAAAGGGGGGCATATGTAATACTTTCAACAATAAAAAATTATTTAAAAAAAGAGAATAAAAAAGAATTTCCATCCAAAAATATTCTATATCTAAGGGGCATCCCATTTTTGTGCATTTTCAAAGAAACACTTGCAAAACTAAATTCCACGTTCTCGCCTTAGCCTTTGACTCAGTTACTCCTTGACTCATTCAACCCACTTTCCACTTTCTAACCTCCTAAAACTGCTTTTGTCGAGGTCGATACAGGCTCCATGGTCAGACATCTCCACGCATGCTTCTCCGATGAGGTGTTCGATCCCTCCTTAGTGATTTCTGGGATGTTGTTCTCTTCTTTCTCACTGGCCACTTGTCTTGGTTTTCTTTGCTGGTACCTTTTCCACTGGATTCTAAATGGTGATGTCTTTCCAGGTCAGCTCATAGCTTTAAACACCATCTGTAAGCTTATGTCTACAAATGGATAGCTCCAGGCTGAACCTCCTGCCTGAAGTCCAGGCACATCCACACATAGGTGGCATCCACACTAGATCATTTAGATGACAGTATACTCGCTACTCTCCCTGCTCCCCCCAGACCTGTCCCTTCTATACACATCTTGCCTGTCCTGAGAAATGTTACAACAATCCACAGCATTTTGAGCCACACATTTTGGAGTTTTTCTTGCATCTTTTCTTTCTGCTATCCTGTCCAAATCATCGTCAAGTTCCATTTTACTCTTAAATATATTACAAATCTGCCCTCTTTTCTCCACCTCTATTACCATAACTATTTCTTCCCTGACACTGAACTAGCCCCTTAACTGGTGTCCTGGCTTTCACTTTTGTTGCCTTACAACTAAATCATCTTCCCACCCAGCAGCCAGCGCGGTCTTTCAAAATGCAAACCAGGTCATGCCATTTCTGTGCTTAAAACATGTCACACTACCCTGCTTATTTCTTTCACAGCTATTATCACACCCTGTAATTTCCTCAATCATTTGTTTTCTTGTTGGTTGTCTCCTGACTAGAATATGGGTGCAGAAGTCGGGGCCCTGGCGAAATCACCACTGTGCCTACCACCTAGTAGACAGTCATCAGCACACGTTTTGATAAATTAATCAACAGTTTTTTGAGGAAGCTCTTGTAACTAGTTGCAGGTCCAGGACAGTTTCTCATGGCCAGCAGAATCTCTATATGCTAGAAAGACAAGGTGCGCTTTAAATAGACACCGGTCCTGGCAGAAGTGAGGGCCCTGGGAGAACTCCATCTCTGAAGAGCCTTTGATTGCCCTCAGAAACTGAAAGCCCCTAAATATAGGCCACTCATTAAAGATTCATGAGCTCCCGCAGCACGCACAGAGGCCTGGAAATCAGAGACTTCCATCATGGTGGACACTTTGACATTTGCTCCTAATCAGTGAAGGCACATATTTTATTACCGTGTGAAGGGAGGATGACCAGAGCAACATTCCAAGAGAATCAGAGGCTTCCCCTCAGAGCAGGGATTGCACTTTGCTCTCCAAGGCAAACACAGCACACCCACGGCCACAGTGGCTCATGTCGGCTGAAAAAGGGGTAGCTCTGACTTGCTTCCTTTCCCCCATTGCTTCAGGCATCGTAGCTGCTCACTGTCCTCCTTTCTTTCATGCATTTTACTTAATCCTCATTTAGGTGAGGTCTGCGGCCTTTTTCCTGCGGCAATGAGACGTTTGGGTCAAAAGAACTATTGCAGGAAGTAGGAGTTGGGAATGAGTCTGAAATAATGTCATCCTCTGACATTTTACAGAAATTCTGCTCAGATTTATTATTTGGGATCCTATGTTCAAGAATAGCCTCACTTCTATATATGGTGAATATACACTGAGTGGCCAGATTATTATGATCTCTGAATGCATAATAATCTGGCCACTCAGTGTGTAAGTGTGTGTGTGTGTGTGTGTGTGTGTGTGTGTGTGTGTATCTATATATCTATCTATCTATATATATAGATAGATAGATAGATAGATAGATAGATAGATAGATAGATATATCCCTATATCTATCTATCTATCCTAGAGGCCCAGTGCACGAAATTCATGCATGGGGGCAGGGGGTGTCCCTCAACCCAGCCTGCACCCTCTCCAGTCTGGGACCCCTTGAGGGATGTCCGACAACCCAGCCTGCACCCTCTCCAGTCTGGGACCCCTCGAGGGATGTCCGACTGCCCGTTTAGGCTACTGGGATCAGGCCTAAACGGGCAGTCAGACATCCCTCTCACAATCTAGGACTGCTGGCTCCCAACTGCTTGCCTGCCTGCCTTCCTGATTGCCCCTAACCACTTCTACCTGCCAGCCTGATCACCCCCTAACCACTCCCCTGCCAGCCTGATTGATGCCTAACTGCTCCCCTGCCAGCCTGATTGCCCTTAACTGCCCTGCCCTGCAGGCTTGGTCACCCCTAACTGCCCTCTCCTGCAGGCCGGGTCACCCCTAACTGCCCTCCCCTGCAGGCCTGGTCTCCCCCAACTGTCCTCTTCTGCTGGCCATCTTGTGGTGGCCATCTTGTGTCCACATGGGGCAATCATCTTTGACCACATGGGGGCAGCTATCTTGTGTGTTGGAGTGATGTTCAATTTGCATATTACTCTTTTATTACATAGGATAGAGGCCTCGTGTATGGGTGGGGGCCAGCTGGTTTGCCCTGAAGAGTGTCCTGGATCAGGGTGGGAGTTCCCTTGAGGTGTGAGGCGGCCTGGGCAAGGAGCCTGTGGTGGTTTGCAGGCTGGCCACACCCCTCGGCGACCCAAGCAGAGGGCCTGGTATCTGGGATTTATTTATCTTCTATAATTGAAACTTTGTAGCCTTGAGTGGAGGCCAAGGCAGGCCAGGGCTGCAGAAGGTTGGCTTCCTCCATTGCCAGGGGCACTCAAGCCTCCTGCTCTCTCCAACTCCGTGGCTGCCACCATTTTTGTTGAGATTTATTTATCTTCTAATTGAAACTTTGTAGCCTTGAGTGGAGGCCTGGGCCGGCCAGGGTGTGCGGAAAGCTTGGCTTCCTACATTGCCAGAGAAACCCAAGCCTCCTGCTCACTCCGTGGCCGCAGCCATACTGGTTGGGTTAATTTGCATACTCGCTCCTGATTGGCTGGTGGGTGTGGCTTGTGGGTGTAGCGGAGTGATGGTTAATTTGCATATTGCTATTTTATTAGATAGGAGATATACATATATATATATTAGAGGCCCAGTGCATGAATTTGTGCATGGGTGAGGTCTGGCCAGCCTGGCCAGGGGGAGGGGACATGGGTGGTTGGCCGGCCTGCCTGCTGGGCGAACTCCTGGTGGAGGAGACAATTTGCATATTAGCCTTTTATTATATAGTATATACACTGAGTGGCCATATTATTATGCGTTCAGAGATCATAATAATCTGGCCACTCAGTGTATGGTTATACTTTCTCAGAAAGTTCTACTGGGGAGTGCTGCTCTGGACCTACAAGATCCCCATCAAAGTCACTGGAGCTGGTTTGGCTCAGTGGATAGAGCATCAACCTGCAGACTGACGGGTCCCAGCTTTAATTTCGGTCAAGGGCACATGCCCGGGTTGTGGGCTTGATCCTCAGTAGGGGGTGTGCAGGAGGCAGCCAATCAATGATTCTCATCATTGATGTTTCTACCTCTCACTCCCTCTCCTTTCCTCTCTGAAATCAATAAAAAAATATATATATATATTTTAAAAATCACCAGAAAAACACTGACAGGGAGCTATAAAAGTGAACAAAGTTCAAACCTCCATATAATCCACAACCTGCTGGGAAAGGGGAAATTATGGTCTGTTCGTGAGCCTTAGTTTCTTAATCTGTATAATGGACACGCTCTCTCCTTTTTCTCTTTGCTTCAATATATTTAAAGACTTTCAAAGAAGGTAGACTTTAATTCCTGAGATAAATGTACCATGTACATATTATTGTTAATCTTAACAATGTTAAGTACTAACAAACAGTCCCCAGAAACCAGGCCCAGGAGAAAAAATTACTGAGTAAGTGAGCAAGCACACATGAGTTCTCCATTTGGTGTTCTAAACCAGATGGTTTCACAGGATTATCGCGTTCCCCACTGACTTCATCTCTGTCCTTGCCCCTCTCTTTGTGAGCACACACTTGAAAGGGCTTATATTACACACCCACCCACAGGCAGGGTTTGAGTGGGTGTATGTGTGCATGAATGTGCACACACGCGCATGTGAACTGAGGAACTCGGGAGCTGGGCGGTCACAAAGGAGGGTGGAGAAGTCAGAGGCAGGCTGCAGAACCAGCTCTGAGCAGGCAGGACAGCCCACCCCCACCAGCCAATGCCAGCCAGGAGGCCGGGCAGGCCCTGGAAGCCCCTGAGATGAAGGACCTTTCACAGCAGCGGCAGCTTTTTATAGGTTCTATTAACCTCTAAAAAAGGTCAACAGAAAACCATTAACTTCCCAATGGCCTTGGTGACAGTGTGTTTCAGTGTTCTGCAAGTCAGGCGTGAGCGTCCAGGCGTGGAGATGCCCTGTGTGAAGGGCCTTCTAATTTCAAAAGGGCTGTAACAGTGGACAGAGAACCTACCAGGGCACCTCACTCCAGACCCAGGCTGTCTCCCAGCAACCTGGGAGAGCCATGGGCGGGGTGGGGGTGAGGGTGGGGGGGAGGGGGGAGAGACAAGAAAAGTACAGCCCACACTGAGTCCCTTCCCTACAAGACCTCCTCCCACCTGGGATCACTGCACAAAAAAGCCCATGCCTGGAGGAGGCCTGGTCAATGGTGGGCTAACCAACTGACCCTGTCTCTCTCTTTTTTAAAATTCTCACCCAAGGGTATGTCTGTATTGATTTTTAGAGAGAGAGGAAGAAGAGAGGGTGGAGCGAGAGACAGGGCAGGGGGAACACAGAAAAACATCAATACATCAATCAGTTGCTTCCAGCATACACCCCTTCCAAAATCCCGACCTGGGATTAAACCTATAACCTAGGTATGTGTCCTGACAGGGTATCAAACCTGAAACCCTTTGGTGCATGGGGCAATGCTCCAACCAACTGAGACACCAGCCAGGGCTGTCCCTCTCTTCTCTCTCTTTCAATACTTTGATTTTATTTCAAGACCTGCAGAAAGGACAGTGAAAGCAGAGGAAGGAAGAAGGCAATGCCAGTGGCAGAGGCTCTACAGTCTCTCCTCACACCGCTGAAACATCAGGGAAAGCATAATAATCCACAGAGAGCTCCCTGGAGGGGAAAACATCAGAATAAAACAGCTCGCAAAAGAATGCTCCAGCAGTCTCGCTTCATTTGAGCAAGTGGTTAAAACCTAGCGAGTGAGGGGATTTCTTGGGTTCAAGTCATGGCCCACTGTGACCCTCTCCGTGTCCCCTCGCTCACTGCCATGGGGACACGGCACACATCACACCACAAAGTATTAGAAGAAAACACTCTAGAAACATTCTTTTTAAAATCATTGCACCTCCCAGGCAATCAAAGTGTGGACTGAGCTGTGGGAGTTCTGCCCTGACCCGGTGAACTGGGGCATCAATGGATGGGCCTGGGTACCTGTTCAGGGTTGGCTCAGGGAGCGGGAAGGACCAGGAGTCTCTTGGGTGACTCCGTCAGAGCAGCCCAGCTCATACCAAATCCCCTGAAGCAAAAGCCTCCTTCCAGGCCTGGGGCCAGGGTGAGCTGAGGGAGGCACCCAGGGTGCAAAATTTAAGGAAGTGCCAATCCTTGGGGATCAAGGCCACTCTGTACCTGTACTGCCCAGAGAGGGAGCTGCCCCAGACGCAGTGGATGACTCAGAGCCAGTGCCTCCTGCCATTTTGTGCCCAAGATGACTCATTGGAGCTTCTGGTGAGGCTGGCCCCACTCCTTATAGACCCAAGGCTCCCAGGTGCCTCACTGGGCAGAGTGGCCCATGCCCAGCACCAGCAGCACCCAGGAGCTGGTTAGAAATGCAGAGCCCCAGTCTCACTCCGGACCTACTGAGTCATAATATGCTATTAACAAGATGCTGGGTGATCCACATGCAAAAAGAATTTAGATTTGCGGTCTGGCAGAGCCGAGAAATGGCAGGCTCCCCTGGCATTCACCACCTCCCAGCCTTGGTGGTGCTAGGGAGTGACTGGTATTGATGGGAGGAAGATAATCCAAGGGCTTTCTTGAGATCTCAAATCTACAAGTGGATTCCGGAGGGACAGCACATTGATTATATTAATATAAATAGTTGTTGGTCATTCATTAAATATTTAACAAAGCTGTGTGGTATTTAAATGGAGGATCAACCACCCTCTGAGGTCCATCCAGTACTGAGAGCCTATTTAATATTGTATTATGTCGATACAGTTTGTGCAATACAAATCAATAAATATTCACAGGTGTCTTAGGCATATCCAGAACTTGAAAGAACAATGTCAGGAGCATGCCCAAGTCCCCACTCCTTCCACAACTGAGAGATGCAAAGGCTGGCAGCGAGCAGGTTAGTAATATGAGGAGGTTCACAGATTGCAAGAAATCCACCTCTACTCGGCCCTTTTACCTGATGGAACCTTAGATGGGGGTGATGTTAAGGAGCACTAAATGGGAAGAAGGTGCTGGGGACTCTAACAAGACTGCCCAGAATGTTGAGAGTTATGCTCAGTATCTCTTTAAAATATATCCAAATGCATGTACTTTCCATTGAAAGCACTGTAACTCAAAAAGCATGTTAATCACCCAGTTCAAGTCAACCAGGACTGTTCTATCACATGCCATGCTTGGAGCCACCCACAGGTGCTGGACTTCAGTCTTCCAAAATCTCAGAACATTCCAATGACTCCCAGGCTCACACTGGAGGGGAGGAGTGAGTTCAGAGCAAATATAACCATGGCATTACTATTTGTTTTCTTTTTTTAAAAAAAAAATTATTTTTTTATTGTTGTAAGTATTACAAATAGTAGTACATATGTCTCCTTTTTCCCCTCCATTGAGCTCCCCCCGACCTCCCCCACCCCCCAGGACATGCCTTCACCTGCCTGCCCTCCCCTCTCCCCACCAGTGTCTTGTATCCATTGGTTGTGCTTATATGCATGGGTACAAGTCCTTCGGTTGGTCTCTGACAGCCCCCCTCGCCCAACCTCCCCTGTCTTCCCAATGCAGTTTGACAGTCTGTTCAATGCTTCTTTGCCTCTGTATCTTTTTCCCACCATTTCTTTCCTTTAAAAAGTTTTGCCTTTGCAGACTAGAAATAAACATATAATAACAAAACAGGTGACAGACAGAGACTTGGCCCAGCTCAGATCGGGACCCAGGTAAGAGACAAGAGACTTGGCCAACAGCAGCTGCCCTATATCTAAATTCAGCATTACTATTTTAACCACTGTAAGGGCGAAGGCAAGTGTGCTAACTAGTTGCAAGTTCTCAAGTGTCTACAGGTCACAATTCTTACGTCCATCAAAGTAAATGACTTGAAAAACTTTCACAATAATAATTAAAAAAACAACAATTTTCCACTGTCCCCAAAGCATTAAATATTATTCTTATTTCAAATATGGAAAACCATAGGACAGATATTAACAACAAAAGTAGACTGTTCAATCAGCTGGGAAAAACATAGTCTGGGGTAAACAAAATGTGGTATATTCATGTAGGGGTGGGCAAAAGTAGGTTTAGAGATGTGAGTACACGAAACACAGAGTTTATTCTTGTATTATTATTTATTAATTTTTGTATTATTTTAAAAGTAGTAACAGTAAACTACTTTTGCCCCACCCTGTACAATGGAATATTACTCAGCCTTATAGAGGAAGGAAATTCTGACACATCCTTGGGGACTCTGCTGAGTGAAGCAAGTCACAGAGACAAATACTGTATGATCCCACTTACATGAAGTGCCTCGAGTCCTCAACTCCAGAGACAGGAAGTAGAATGGTGGTTGCTAGGGGCCCCGGGGAGAGGGTTGGGACTTGTTTACTGGGGACAGAGTTTCAGTTAACAAGATGCTGGGTGATGCACATGCAAAAGATGAAAGGAGTTCTGGAGATGGATGGTGGCAATGATGCTTGTACAATGATGTGACTGTACTTTATGCTACTGTATCAGACACTAAAAAATGGTTAAGATGTTACTTTTATATGTATTTTACCACAATTCTGGATCTGTTGAAATTAAGAACAGCATAGCTGAGACTAAGGCCAACTATAAGGCTAGAATTGGTTAACAATGCTTTTTACATAGGCCAGGGTACAAATTCTGCCTGACTGTATTCAAGTAAAGCCAAGGAAAGAGAGAATATTGACATATGCACACAGGTGCTTGTGTGTACATGTTTGCATGTGTGTTGGTACATGGGAAGAAGATGACAGGCCTGGAATCAGCCTTTTTGCAGGATGTAGGGTGAGCAAACTCAAAGGCTGTGCTGACCCACAGAGCATCTCAGTTCCCACCCAATGCCGCCAGCCAGGTGTGCAGAGGATGCACGTGCAAGGATAATTAGGTGGCTGCAGAGTGTGTAACATCTGGACTTCCTGGGGGGAAAGGCTGAGGAACAGATCCCTGGCAGCCCCCAGATGCTCTGTGATTTGCCTTGGGCACCAAATGCCGAGGCTCTGCTACCTCTGAGCCTTGGAGCTGGAGCTGGAACTGCCGCTCTTGATGAGCAGGGGCCTGGGGTAATTCCTAGGGCAGCCCGGGGTAATTCCTGGGCAGCCCAGGGTAATTCCTGGGGCGGACTGGGGGGCTGTTTCTCTGGGCCTGCTCTGTTGGCTCTTCCTGACCTTCCTTCAGCTGGGACACACAGCAGGCCAGAGCCACAAGCCCAGAGAGTGCTTGTCCTCAAAGGGAGTCCGGAGTGGGACCTGGGTCCCCCAGGGAGTGATCTGGGGCCAGCAGGACTATGGGGCTTGCCTGGCTTCGTGAGATAGTCCAGAGATCACTTTAAGCACAACAGTGAAAGGGTTCGGACATTTTCTCCACCTCTCCAAAACGGCCAGTTATTAACATTTCGGAGGCTAACAAGCAGTGTTGACTTTTCCTCTGGTGTTTTATTCAGCAGAGTAAATCATCTAAATTCTAAGAATATGCATTTTATCTCAAATTTCAGTAAAACATTTTTATTGTGAGTTTAAAAGGCAGGCCATAAATAACTTTTATTTTAGTCTGAATTTGTATCGTTAAAATAAAAAGTGTTACTGAAAATAACCCAGAAGTTGAATTCCTTTATTTAATAGTTAAAGCTCAGGGTGGTTAACTGACTGGCTCCAGGTCACATAGCAAATGAGGCAGAGTTGAAGCCAGAACCTTGTCCTCCTCTGTCCTTTCCCTGACAAGACTAGATGCTCTGGTCATAAAATCTGAGACTCCAAGGAGATGTGGGTTATGGCATTAGGGTTTCCCTTTACATCCCAGGCCTCATGTTGGTAAGTATTACATTACTCATCTTTTTCTCAGGTTCAGACTTTTTTGGGCATGCCCTTTGGGAGGTGTTTACTGGGCATAACCAGTAAAGAAACACACTGTGTTTCTTTTTATAGCATCAGAGGGTGCATGGAAGAGCCATATGTGGCACACACCTCCTCTTATATTAGTCCCAAGAGAAAACTCAGACTCTAATATTTAAGCTTCCAAGACATTAACAGGGAGGCTGTGCACAAAGTCACAGTATTGCCTTTTGTCTCTGTGAACATAAAGTGCCTGCTCACTGGGGAGTACTGCCCACCCAGGCTGCAGACTGGGATGCTGCACTGACCCCAGGTCAAAGCCCCCGCATGCTAAAGTCACACCCACAGCTGCTCCCTGCCCCTGCCAGCCTGCCTTGCCTAGTGACCAGAACTGGGTTTATGGGCTGACAACACATTTCTGAGTCACTCCTGGCTGCAGAGGGGCAGTCTATGGAAGAGTCCAGTCACTGAAATGCTGGTCATCTCAAACCAAGGTGGCAGGATTTGAAGAATGGGATGGATGCGTGCTCCAAGGGGGAATGAACATGTACCTATCTCTCACCATGGGTCCTCCTACAAAGGCTACCTAATTTGGGGGCCCAACGCAGCAATCCCTTTTTCAAAAAGATCTTTTCTTGAAAGTTCAGAAAAAGTTTTAGAGATATAGATGAGGAAGAAGAGCGGTACACAAGATTTGTGGAGAAGATTGCGCTGTCTGGCAGCACGGGGAACTTTCTGGGCAGTAAGTGCCTACTAGACCTTCTGAGGTACACTACACACTCACGCTCTCTCATCCATGTAAACATATCCAACACAGAGTGCAGTTTCAACAACAGGTGCCAGATAGGTGCTATATAGGAACTGATTTGTCATTTTAGTCTCCCAACCAAGTAGGTCTAATTATTCAGCCTCTATCTGCATTTGGCTTCTCCCAGAAGCGGACACTGAAATAAGTAGTTTATTTGGGGTGTGGTACCAGGAGGCAGCAGTAAAAGAGAGGGGGATTGGGATGGGGAGGAAAGGAGGACAATATAGGAAGTAGTGATGAACATGTGGGCAACAAGGGCTCAATGGCACCAGGGATGCTCTGAGAGACAATGTTGAACCACCTCTGAATTGTTCCTCGAATTGGCAGAGAAGCTGGCAATTATCCACCAGCCTCTATACATCATTGGCTAAAGATGCTCCTTGTTTAGGCTGAGCATGGGACCATGGCCAGAGAACAAACGCCATGAGGGAAAGCAGTGCAAGAATCCATTAGTTAATCCATCAACCTACTGATGACCCAACACTGTACCACACTTTATGGAAAATAAAAAAGAACTAGAGAATCTTAGAGTAGCTGATATTTTCAGCTGTCTTTCCAGTAAGTATCCAATTCTCCCCTCCTTCTTTTCTGTCAAGATCCCAATTTTGTGCTGATGGTGAGTTCTCTCATAGTCGGGCATTTAGTAACTAGTAATGGTGGTTCCATGGCTCTGGAATGGCATCAGATAGGAGAAGGAAGTCTTCAAGAGGGGCATATAAATGCTGCCTTGCTGATAGAAGCAGACAGCAAGAGTCAGTGTGGGACGAAGGAGAGAAAGACGTCTGAGAGCCATACTATCACCTATATGCTATTCATGCACATCTTTAGCCATGTCAGATCACAATGACGTTAACAAAACCAGATGACACAACACTCGCTAGAGAAACTCTTTGTAGCCAAGGTATACCTTTCTGCACCTGTGCAGTTGGTTTTGGAAATGTATGTGTGGGACTTTTCTCTTATCCCACTTAGATTTCATCTCCTCTGTCTGCAGGCTGTGGAGATGGCCCAGAATCTTGGTTCTTCATTACACTTTGTGGTCACTACTATAAACCTTGGGCCACTTGAAAATGTGATAATTATGCCCTTTATTTCTTTGCTGAAATTCTTTATGGCTTGCCTTTTCTAATTCACTATCATTTGTAAAAATGTTGCACTTGCTGGGGTCAAGTGCACACATGCCATTATAGAGGATCCTCCCCTGCCCCAGGACAGTGAACACAGGTGTAAAGTAGTTCTTCAACCAGCTACTAATGTCCCAGCTCTATCCCATCCATGCCCATTTATCTGACTGGCCTCAACGAAGTCATAACAATATTCTGCAAATCTTATGTTGAAATCAAGACCCACTCTATCTACCTCATTGTTCTGAATTACCAGTCTGGAAATTCTATCAAAAGAACAGAAATAAGTGGTCAGTGCAAAAGATGTCCTCAACAAACCTTCAAACCATCATGGATCAGGGGTTGGGAACCACACAACATTGATGAGTCTTGACCTCATTTGTCTGATGAGAATCGACCTTGTAGTAATGTTGGCTGCCCACACCAGAGGTCTATAAATATTAAATTACATCAGAATCAGCCTGCCTCTAAATCCCTGCCTCTTAAACAATGAGATGGTAATGCAACCACACTGGGAATAATTCATTAAAATCTGGAGGCAGCAGCTTACAAAATGGAAAATAGTCTTGTCAGCACTGTTGGCGATCCTTTGCCCAAATGCTTGCAGTAAGTGACACCTTTGGGTATATATTTAGTCCTTTTAAAGGCAGACAGGGTAGCCTGGAAACACTCTCAGCACTTGAAGATGCTCTCCTGGACATTTGTTTTTTGATGCCCTCATTGTCCAATCAGCAGGCAGGGCCTGCAATGACCAGGGAGCAGGCTCAGCTGGGGATGAGCACATGCAAGGTCTTTCACAAAGAAAAGGTGAGGCTGGGGCACGAGTTGGGGGGCAGAGCTCATGGCCAAGATAACATAAGAAGACTCAGAGCATCAAGAGTAAACATAGCAAATCTGCTTCAATCTGAGCCTGAACACTCCCCACCCACCTCTGCCTCCAGGCTCCTTCCCTGTCCCGTAAACCACACTCCCCCAACCATGCCTCATGGCTCCTTGGATACGTGACAGCTTTTCATTTGAGAACAGAAGCTAAGGACCTTCAGAACTTGGTTAGGCTCCCAAAGGACCCCAGTGGGTGACAGTACACTCCCTGTGAGCACCGATCCATTCTCGTCTCCAAAGGCTGGTTCCAGGCATGTGATCAAACAGATCTACCTACCCTCACCCCTCAGTGATGCCCTGTGTGAGGGTAGTTAGATGCGCCTGGCAGGCCCGCTCACAGGGTGACATCTGCTGTCCTCCAGTTATTTCCCAACCCACCGAGCACCTCGGTCTTCCCCAGAGTATCCCATCACTCTCCACATCTCCCCTTCCTCTGTAATGATCCTCCTCCCCCTCTTCCTCCAAGACACACACACATACACACACACTCCCTCCCTCAGGCTTCACATTAGCCACCTGCTTTACGTTTCTTAAACTTTACCACTGATGAGTTTTGACAACAGTAAATACAATTAGGACAGAAATACTGCTGGGAGCCTGATAGCCTGAGAGTAGGTTTTGATGTGATCCTTTGATAAACAGTAACCCCCCGCATTTGGAAAATTCTAACCCTGTTCTTTAAAAAGTACACCATTTCTTCCCCTCGGCATCTCAACTGTGGTCTGTGGCTGAAATAGAATGACCACACTTGTGGGGTAAGCCCGAGTGTCTTATCTCTCACACGCAATGCTTCCACGAGCGGAGCTGGGCTTCTTTGAGTTATATTCTTATGCTGTGATGAGATGTGGTCTGGGCTCCTGAAAATAGCCACACAGAAACCCCTGTCTTATAACATGTGGATGGACTCAGGCAGGCCAGGAAAAGCAAGTAAGGATGGAGGGAGTCTCTCAGAGAATCTGTCCTTGCCTCCCTTTACTGGAGCTGAAAGCCTGCTCTAATGCTGCTAGGGAAAGGAAAAAGAGACAAAGTTTGATTCCCTTTTGTAAGCCTGAGATCTGAGATTCCAGCTGCACGGCAAAGGCCAGGTGGCCCACTGCTGAGGCATGCAGGGAAGAGGAAAACGGAAACAGTGCCAGAAAGGGACAGAGTCAGTAAGAAACCAGTTAAAAGTTATTTATCAACAGCTTAAAATGGAACCTCCCCAATGACCTTGAGAATCTCCCAGTCCTACACGCATTGGCAGCCATCATTCAAAATGCCTCTGCCATTCAAAATGCCTCTGCTGGCCAACCTTCCGTTTGCTCTTGCAAAAGCAGGGGACTTGCACAAGTGACCCCTTTGCTGTGCCACACAGCTGAGTTATCATCAGCAATGCAGGAGGCAAAGATCTAGCTCTGCTCAGAGAGCTACTGAGGCTCAACATAACGAATGAATAGACAGAGTGGACACCCACTGACAATGTGACCTGCTGGGGCCAAGGCATAGTTACAGGAAGCACCCTGGAGACTTACGACATTGAGTAAGGTCAGGGCAGGCACACACAGTAGTGTAGGATATTCAGTGCACAAGGGTGGCAGGCGAGAGCTGCTCTTGCCAACCTGGGGGAAAGGGTATTTTAAAATATTTATTTTCTTATTCCTTTAATTTTTGGGGTAAATGTCATTGAGATATTACATACATATTAAAAAAAGAGCATAAATCGCAAGTTCCAGGTTTGATGAATTATCAGAAACTGAATAGACCCATGTAATCAGCACCCTGTCAAGAAATAGGATCCTAGCAGGACCCCAAAAGTACCCCACAAAAGACACCTTTAAAAAATTTGAACCAAGGTGCCATCTGTTCACTAAGCCAGAGCGCACAATGGGTGCCCTTTTACACACAAAAGCGTTCTATGGACTAGTGGTCTCTCAAGACAGGAGGGCACCATGAGGAGGAGGATGGGACAGAGATAGAACCCTATGAAGCACTGCCCAGAGAGAGGCCTTCCTGTGTCCACACTTCCCTCTCTCCTTCCCCTCTGCCACTTCTTCCCCACAGTAAATATCAAGCCCTCTCATTATCAGGACAGGGGAGAGGGCACCTGAAGGCTTGGGGACAGAAAGATAATGTAATGAGCTTTGGGAAACGGCCCATCCTTCACTGAGAGCTGTCTTGAGTCTCAGTGTGCTAGTTGGCAACTGTCTGAATGCTGGAGGTTGAGTCCATTTTACTGCCTAGTGAGGAGATCGCCTTGTGCACACTGGTTTAGTGAACAAATGGCACCTTGATTCAATTTATAAAGGTGTATTCTGGGGGACACTTCTGGGGTCCTGCTAGGATCCTATTTCTTGACCTGGGTGCAGGTCATCTGAGGCTTCCTCACCAGACATCTCCTCAGCCAGAGGACAGGAATGTGCTGTGACCACATGACCTGGTAGAGACCCAGCCCCTCTGAACCATGGTGCTCTGACCTGGACCTGTGATTGATATTCCATTGTTTGTTCTTTCTAAAGTGGTACAACCTTCTGCCTCTCTCCCCAGACTGGTTATTCCTTAAAGGCTGGACCCCATAGCTCTGTTCATTAACAAAAACTGGGGATACTTATGAAAAAATGAATGAATGAATGAATGAATGAATACAAAGTTTACAAAAAGAGAAAGGTGCTTCATTTTCCCTTATTTTGTCCATAATGTCCCTGTTCAATAACATTTCCACATAAAGACTATCTGGAATTCTCTGCCTAGTTACAGCCCTTCAGATTTGGACCCCTAATCACAGAACAGTGGTCGGAAGATGAGGTTCACATCAGAGCACCGATAGTAGAAATGTATTCTTCCTGTGTCCCCAAAACTCCAAGGTTTGCAAACATAAACTTCACATTCATCTCATCTGTCAGTCACTGTTGAGTCAACAGAATCTTCAAGCTCAAGCACAGGATGAGAATCAGCACTGTGAGAAAGACAGGAGAGTTCAGTGTAAGGGCCGGAGGCCTAAGCATCCCACTGGGCTGAGCATCATGGGCGGGAAGACCTGAGACCTTCCTTTTTTCTGACAGAGGCCAAGGCTTTCCCCCAGTTCCTGACTCAAGGCCCAGCCTAGGACACCATCTGAGTGTTCTTTTGAAAAGGAGTATTAGGGGCCCCTGAAGCCTGGGCCCCTCCTGGGGCAGGGAGGCTGCCATCCTGTGAGCCCTTTATTTCAGTTGTAGCTGTGGGCACATCCCAGTCTCCAGGCAGAGTCCCACAGCCTGAGCCAGCAGCAGTTCTCAGCGTTCTGTCTGGGGCTTTCCCAAAGCCTGAGAGGCTGCTCAGGCCTGGCAAGTGCAGGGAAGCTGGCCCTCAGCCAGTGGGGCAGGAGCTGCTGGAGAATGCTCCCTGCAGAGACAACTTGGAGGGGCATCCTACCCCATTTTAGTGCCATGGGCCCCCATTTGCCCTAAGTCAGTCTGCATTCAACACTGTGCTTCCTTCTTCCTGCCTCACGCCCCTTCGCTTCCATTTGCTGCCATCACTCCCCTACTAAACTACACTAGTCCTTGTCTCGGGCTCTGCTTTCAGGGTCCCTAAATGCATCCAATCCAGGGGGTACACGTGACTGCCGCTCAGCTACACTTTCTCTGCCCAGAAAGTGTACTCCTCCCACCCCCCAATGAGTAAAAAAAAAAATGGCCTCCAAACCTTGGATCTCTCTCATCACTAATCATTTATGGAACATTTGCCAGGTGGCAGTTCTGTGCTAAGGTGCTTTGCACTGTTTATCTCACTGAATCCTTGACAACTTCCTGTGAGATGGCACAAGTGTCACCTGTGCTGTACTAAGGCTTCAGGATGATACGCTACTAAATGGTGGAGCCAGATTTGACCCAAAGATGGCGTAAGTCCAACCTCACATCTATAACCATTACCATGGGGGCCTCAGCCAATGAACTATCGGCAGTGATAACAACTGGTAGGATGCTGTGATGTGAGGGATGAGAGAAGTCGTGTGACATGTTACTAGGGAAAGTCAGGTAGGAGTAGACTGGAATCCAGATTAGCCATGTACCTTCTCTGCAACCCAAGATTTTGTTTTTACACTGGGAAATATGAATTATAAAGACTATTTTACCTTTGGCTCTTGAGGTTAAAAAAGTAACTATCTGTGACTTGTGCACAATAAGTATTCAATTCATGGCAGTGATCAGTAGCATTGCCACTGTTGTTGGTAAAGCTAACACAATCTCAGAACATTGAGTCTGGCTCTGTGCTTGGCACTGAGCTGGGGGGCTCAGGTTTTGGAGACCAGATGGAGCCATCCGGCATGTGCAAGAATGGTGGTGACCCTGGTCCTACATTTTGGGAGGAGGGATGGCTGACGCTGTGGAAGTCCCCCAGGACTCAGAACCAGGAAGGGCAGGAGGAAAAAAATGCACACCTAGGTGCCAGAAGGAGGGGTTCATTTTGTACATGGAAGTAGAAAACCCTGGGGTTAGAAGGGAATCAAGCAGTCATGTGTCCTTATCCCCCAACCCAACATTCATTCATGCATGCATTTAGTTATTCATCACAAATCTATATTAACTATCCACTCTGCTACCAACTGGAGAAATGAATGTGGATTAAGTCTCCTGCAGAAATTAAGCTCAATAAGGCACCTCAATGCAGCAACAGGGCTCTTTTTCAAGGGTGTCGTGGGGCACAAAGGAGAAAGTGGACCATCCACCACCTGGAGCGGCTTCACAGAGGAATGGCCACCACTCCCCTAGGGAGTCCTGAATGCCTACAAAACAAACACCACCAGCAAATTGTGCCCAACACTGGCCCAAATACTGCCAGTGATGACAAACCTGCCATCTTCTGGTCTCTGTATTTTAAAAAAAGAACAGAATGTTGTCTCCCTGTAACTGCACCTGTTCAGGCCCTGGTCCTACCGCTCTGAGCTCTGAAACCTTGTCCACTCAGTCTTCCCTTCCTTCAAGTAACTGGAGCAGCTGATCAAAAGGCCCTTTCTCCAGAAAAAAACACCACCATGCACCTATGCCCCCACTCCCCACTCCCGGACAAGGCTTTGGCACCCAGCCTGCCCCTTCCCTGTCTGCCAGAGTGTGGCCCCAAGAGCTGCCAATGTACATCCTAAGTATATCTATCTAGCATGGAGGAAAGCAGAATTAACTCCTCTCTGGTTTGGAATGCATTCCTCTAGAGTAGTGATTCTTAAACTTTCTAATGCCGCGACCCGTTAATACAGTTCCTCATGTGTGGTGCCCCCAACCATAAAATGATTTTCGTTGCTACTTCGTAACTGTAATTTCGCTATTGTTAATGAATCGTAATGTAAATATCTGTGTTTTCCGATGGTCTTAGGCTCTGCAGCAGCAGTTCTCAACCCACAGGTTGAGAACCGCTAGCAGGGTCGCGACCCATAGGTTGAGAACCACTAGCAGGGTCACCTAAGACCATTGGAAAACCCAGATATTTACATTAAGATTCATAACAGTGGCAAAATTACAGTTATGAAGTAGCAATGAAAATAATTTTATGGTTGGGGGTCACGACAACATGAGGAACTGTATTAAAGGGTCGCGACATTAGAAAGGTTGAGAACCACTACTCTAGAAAGACATGAAATCTGAACAAGATCAGTATGGACTTGAATCTCGTTGGCCCCACAGAAGCCATTGACCTTGGGCAAATTACATGATATCCTTGAACCCTAGATTCTTGATCTGTGAAATGAAGATGATCAGAATCCCACCTCAGCGTAGCTGTGAGTGACATAATGCCCAGTACAGTGCCTGTCATAGAGAAAGCACCTGACAAACATGAGCTACTCCCTCAGCACATGAAATGCAGACAAGGAAGCTTTGAGCCACTTGAAGTGTGATGCTCTTAAGCTACATCTTCTTTACTCCATGATTCTGCAAAAAGGCTTTTGCCAAACTCAGAGCTTTATATATTTATCTCCATCATCTATAATAATAAAAGTGTAAAATGCTAATTAGACCAGACAGCTGAACGACCTTCCGGATGAAGCCAGGGCTGCGAGGGCCAAGGCAAGCCACCACAGCTGCGAGGGCTGAGCCCCTTGCATGAATTTTGTGCATTGGGCCTCTAGTATTTCATATTTTAAGATATGCTCCCTTATTATGGGTGAATCCCTCTCCTGCTCTATGATTGATGCAGAGTTGGCTACAATTCAGCCAAAACCCATGCCTTCCACATTGGGGGTACACACTTCACTTTCAGTGTGTTACCATGTGGCTCAGTTTTGGCCAATGATACATGAGCAGAAATGAGATGCACCACTTCTTGGCATTGCCCTTTCAAATCTCCCTTATGATCCTCTCCCCTTTCTCTTTCCTTTTTATTTCTTTTTTAGAACATTTCTGATTCCTTGACATACACAGGGATTTATAGTTCATCACAGTCTCTCACACCTCTATTCTTTTTTTAAATTCTTTATTGTTTAAAGTACTACACATAGTATTACATATGTCTCCTTTTCCCCCCATTGACCTCTCCTTGGCCTTCTCCACTCCAGCACATGCCCTCACCCCCCTAGTGTCTGTGTCCATTGGTTATGCTTATATGCATGTATACAAGTACTTTGGTTGCCTTCTTACCCCCTCTCCTCTGCCTTCCCTCTGAAGTTTGATGGTCTGCTTGATGCTTCTCTGTCTCTAGATCTATTTGTTCATCAGTTTATGTTGTTCATTATAGTCCATAAATGAATGAGATCATGTGATATTTATTTTTCTCCAACTGGCTTATTTCGCTTAGCATAATGCTCTCCATGTCTATTCATGTTGTTGCAAATGGTAAGAGTTCTTTCTTCTTTTACAGCAGCATGGTATTCCATTATGTAGATGGATCACCGTTTTTTAATCCACTCATCTGCTGAATGGCACTTAGTCTGTTTCCAAATCTTAGCTATTGTAAATTGTGCTGCTATGAACATAGGGGTGCATATGTCCTTTCTGATCGGTGTTTCTGATTTCTTGGGATATATTCCTAGATGTGGGATTACTGGGTCAAATGTGAGTTCCATTTTTAATTTTTTGAGAAAACGCCATACTGACACCTCTATTCTTTTTCATTAAATATATTTTTATTTATTTCAGCGAGGAAGGGAGAGGGAGAGAGAGAGATAGAAACATCAATGATGAGAGAGTCACCAATCGGCTGCCTCTTGCATGCCCCCCACTAGGGATCGAGACCACAACCTGGGCATGTGCCCTTAACCAGAACCGAACCTGGGACCCTTCAGTTCACAGGCTGACACTCTATCCACTGAGCCAAACCAGCTAGGGATCTCCTTTCTCTTTTTTAATCTGCCATGTGAAAAGGAATGCCTGAGGTCCCAGCAGATGATGAGCCAAAGACAGAAGGCTCCTGGGTCCCTGAGTCACTGTATGGAAGGATATCTGCTGAATAATGCAAGAGTGAGAAGTAACCTTCTATGGAAGGGGTGGGGAACCTTTTTCTGCCAAGGACCATTTGGGTATTTACATCATTCACGGGCCATATAAAATTACCAACTTAAAAATTAGCCTGCTACATTTGGTCAAACATTTAATTAACTCACCCCTAATGCCTTGGCAGGGCCAGACCAAATGACTTCACAGGCCTTATACAGCCCACAGACAATGTTCCCCACTCCTGTTCTATGGTTTTAAACCACTCAAATTTAGGTTCCTATCTATTACAGTAGCTGTAGTTCAACAAGGTATTTGTGCTCATTCTTACAACTTTATAAAATTCATAAGGTGGGTGTATATGCTTTTAGTACCCCCATCAAAGTCATAAGAGTAGGGAGGACCCACTTAATGACATGAGGTGGCATGAGCTAGTGGTGGCAAACACTGAGCACTGTGGGTACATGTGCAGGGATTTTGACACAGACTTGATTATTCACATGTTTACCTATCTGCCATGTGCAATTAACAGAGCTGAACAGGCCATGAGTGAAAAATCACTTAATCCAGATTGTTCCATGGACTTGTCCAAAGTCCGACAGCTGGTTGGTTACAGGCAAAGCTGAAGTCTCTTTGTTTATAGTCCAAGAATTTCCCCTGTAGGCAGAAATTCTGGTAGAATGAGTCAAGGTCATTAGGACATTCTCTTTTTTGGACATTTGCTGCTCAGCTGGCTCATCGAAGTCACCTGAATGCAGAGAATAAGAGTAAATCTGTCCTTCCCAGAGCAATTCCCTGGCTCCAACGAAACATCAAAGACATGTCTCTTGGCAACATGCTTCAGCCAGCAACCAAATCCAAGACCTGCCTATAGGCACACCATGGACTAAGAATTAACATCTCTGTCCTTGTTGCTAAGAAACGGAAACTTGGTAATTATATTATACCTAACGAGAGACCTGCATTTCCAGAATTTTATTTTTTAAAATCTGTAACTATTAGCTTTCCCATTGAAGCAGTTTATTTTCAATCTCCTGTGCTTTTTTATGTTTAATTAAAAGGCTCCCAGCACTCACTGTGTGCTGTCCTTAAAAGTTGGCTCAGCATATGCTTTCTTTCCTTCCTGAAGGTTCTCACAGCCTCTGGAGCCACTCTCACAGGCAGCTTGGGGTCCTGACAGGTGAGTCGGAGTTCTAATGCAGGGGTCAGCCACCCCTAGCTGCTGAAGCCCAGCTAGACTCATTTCCCACATCTGGATAAGGGGATAAAGGTAATAACAGCCTCCTCACACAGAGGATGCAGTGGGATCTTACAATGATGCAATGAGATCCCAGGACCTGGCTCATAGCATATGCTCTTACATTTTTTTCTTTTTACATATTTACTAAATAAGTTAAACCTTAGAAAGGAACTTTTTACAAGTGATTTTAGCAGATTCTGCTGGTGGGCTGCCCACATCCTTGACCAGTGCGGTGCACACTTGCCTGAATTCTGACTGCCGGCACCTGCACCTCTCTGCCCAAGGGCTCTTTCTGGCTGTCAGAGCCAACTTTGCCCATGCCCAGAAATGTTAGGGGCACAATGACACATCAGCCAAAAATGACAGGAGTTGTGCTTGAATACCTCACTCCCTCATGTCTCATGTGTGCTCTCTGCTGCCTCCCAGGTCCCAAGAGGGATTGAGCTACAGTCGCCCACAGTTATAATTTCCCTCTCTCTTCCCTTCATTGTCTCAATTTCCTGCTCCCTGACCAGCACTGCCAAACAAACAACTTTCTCTTCAATCCTTGACCCCAAGTCTGCTTCTAGGAGATCCCAAACTAAGACAAATAAATGCACTGTGCATGAATACACATCTGTGCATTTCCAGATTAAAAGACTATGAATTCCGCTTCTGCTGTCTTCCAATGTACTGAATGTTCCATTCAGCTTCAGAGGGTCCACACTGGTGATGTAGGAAGAATTGAATTTGTTACCTAAGTCAGTAGTGGTGACAAACTAAATGCTTTCCCCCTAAGATCAGGTATAAGACAAGGATGTCCCCTCTCACCATTTCTATTCAACATCATACTGGAAGTCCAAACCGATGCAATAAATAGGGCAATAACAATAAATAAAAGGCATACGGATTGGGAAGTAATAAATAAAAGTGGTGTGTTCCTTCCCCCCGCCCCCAGATTAGATGATTGGCTATGTAGAAAAATCCCAAAGAATTGACAAAAAAAAAAAAAATCCTCCTAGAACTAAAAAGTGATTATAGCAGGGTTACAGGATATAAGGTCATTTTTTCCCCATATACTAGCAGTGAACAATTGGAATTTGAAATTAAAACACAGGGGGAGAGACAAAATGGCGGCAGAATAGAAGGACGTGTCCTGAGCCTTGTCCCCAAGCAAATAGAGGGAGCAGCTGAAATGAGTGGAATCCAGCCCGAATTGGCGAAGGAGGCACAGCTGGTGAGACAGTTTGCAGCCGGGAAGGGCAGGGATCCCCCGGAAAAAGGTAAAATCAAAGATCTAGGCAGTAGTAAGGAGCTACACTAGATTACCAAGCCCAGGAGAACTGAGAGATTTCACCAGTAGCACCACCACAAAAAGAACCTGGGTAGCAAAGCAATTGGATCTACAATTAAAACATTACAGGAAAACATGGGGAGACAAAAAAGCAATATCCAAAGGAAAGAAAAAGAGGAATCACCAGAAAGGGAGTTAAATGAAATTGAGGCTACCAACTTAACAGAAAGAGAATTCAGAGTAATGGTTATAAGGATGTTTAAACGGATGGATGACAAATACACACAACTCAATGACAAATAAACACAACTCAATGAGAACTATAAGGAGCTGAATGAAAATGTCACCAACATGAAAGGAAACCAAGAGGAGATGAAGAACGACATAGCTGCAATAAAGAACACATTGGAAGCCTTAAACAGTAGACTAGAAGAGGCTGAGGACCGCATCAGCGAATTAGAAGACAAGGTAGGAAAACACACACAAACACAGCAGCAACTGGAAAGAAGACTTAAAAAGCAAGAGGAGAGCTTAAGGGAGCTTTGGGACAACACAAAACAAAACAATATTCGAATAATAGGGATACCAGAAGGAGAGGAAGAGAAGCAAGAAATAGAAAACCTGTTTGAAGAAATAATGACAGAAAACTTCCCTGATATTGACAAGAAAAAAACTATGCAAGTCCAAGAAGTACATAGAGTCCCAAACAAGTTGAACCCCAAAAGACCGACACCAAGACACATCACAATTAAATTAGTGAACACCGACGACAAAGTAAGAATCTTAAAGGCTGCCAGAGAGAGACAGAAAGTTACCTACAAGGGATCTCCTACTAGAATATCAACTGATTTCTCAACAGAAACACACCAGGCCATAAGGGAATGGAATGAAATATACAAAATGATGCAAAGCAAGGGACTGAATCCAAGAATACTATACCCAGCAAGGCTATCATTCAAAATTGAAGGTGGAATCAGGAGCTTCACAGACAAAAAAGGGCTAAGAGAGTTTATCACTACCAAGCCAGCAATGCAAGAAATGCTAAAGGGACTGCTGTAAAAAGAAGAAAGAGAAAGGCAAAAAGAAACAAACACTAGGGAAAAATATGACAACAAACATGTACTTGTCAATAATAACATTAAATGTAAGTGGATTAAATGCACCAATCAAAAGACATAGGGTAGCTGACTGGATAAGAAAACATGACCCATATATTTGCTGTCTACAAGAGACCCACCTCAGAGCAAAAGATTAACACAGACTGAGAGTGAAGGGATGGAAAAATATTTTTCAAGCAAATGGAAATAAGAAAAAAGCTGGTGTAGCGATACTTATATCTGATAAAATAGACCTCAAAGTAAAGGCCATAACAAGAGATAAGGAAGGCCACTACATAGTACTAAAGGGAGCAATTCAACAAGAAGATATAACTCTGGTAAACATATATGCACCCAACACAGGAGCACCCAAATACATAACAAAACTCCTGGAAGATATCAAGGGAGAGATCGACAACAATACAATCATAGTAGGAGACTTTAATACACCACTGACATCACTGGATAAATCCTCTAGACAAAAAATCAGCAAAGACACAGCAATTCTAAATGACGCACTAGATCAGATGGACCTAATTGACATCATCAGAGCATTTCACCCCAAAGCCTCGGAATATACGTTCTTCTCAAGTGCACATGGGACATTTTCAAAAATAGAGCACATATTGGGTCACAAGCAAAGCATCCATAAATTCAAAAAGACTGAAATCATATCAAGCATTTTCTTAGACCACAATGGCATAATATTAGAAATAAACTATAATAAAAACATTCCAAAAAATTCAACCACTTGGAAACTGAATAGTATGCTATTAAACAATAATTGGGTGAGCAACAAGATCAAAGAAGAAATTAAAAACATCCTGGAGAATAATGACAATAAAAACACAACAATGTGAATGCTATGGGACACAATGAAAGCAGTCCTGAGAGGGAAGTTTATAGCTCTACAGGCCTACCTCAAAGAACAAGAAAAAAAATGGTAATAAATCTTCTAACTCAACAACTCAAAGAATTAGAAAGAGAGCAACAAGAAAAGCCCACAGTGAGCAGAAGGAAGGACATAATAAAGATCAGAGCAGAAATGAATGACATAGAGACCAAAAAAACAATACAAAGAATCAACAAAACCAAGAACTGGTTCTTTGAAAGGATAAACAAGATTGACGAACCTTTAGCCAGGCTCACCAAGAAGCAAAGAGAGAGGACCCAAATAAACAAAATCAGAAATGAAAGAGGTGAAATAACAACAGACCCCAGAGAAATACAAAGGATTGTTAAAAAATACTATGAACAACTCTATTCTAACAAACTGCACAATCTGGAGGAAATGGACACATTCCTAGAAAAATACAACCTTCCAAAACTCACTCAGGAAGATTCTAAAAATCTCAACAGGCCAATAACTATGGAAGAAATTGAAGCAGTCATCAAAAATCTTCCAGCAAACAAAAGCCCGGGGCCAGACGGCTTCACAGGGGAGTTTTACCAAACACTCAAGGAAGAAATGAAACCTATCCTCCTCAGACTATTCCAGAAAATTCAAGAAGAAGGAATACTTCCAAGCTCCTTCTATGAGGCCAGCATCACCCTAATACCAAAACCAGATAAAGATAACACAATGAAAAAGAATTACAGGCCAATATCCCTCATGAACATAGATGCCAAAATCCTCAACAAAATTCTAGCAAATTGGATCCAGCAGTACATCAGAAAGACATACACCATGACCAAGTAGGATTTATCCCAGGGATGCAAGGATGGTACAATATTCTCAAATCAATAAACGTGATACATCACATAAACAAATTGAGAGATAAAAATCACATAGTCATATCAATTGATGCAGAAAAAGCATTTGACAAAATCCAACACCCTTTCTTGATAAAAACTATCAGCAAGGTGGGAATAGAAGGACCATACCGCAACATAATAAAAGCCATATATGACAAACCCACAGCCAACATCATACTCAATGGGCAAAAACTAAAACCATTTCCCCTAAGAACAGGAACGAGACAGGGATGCCCACTCTCACCACTCCTGTTCAATATAGTGCTGGAAGTACTAGCCATTGCGATCAGAAAGAAGAAGAAATAAAAGGCATCCAAATTGGAAAAGAAGAAGTAAAACTGTCCTTATTCACAGATGACATGATACTGTACATAGAAAACCCTAAAGACTCTATAAAAAATTATTAGACTTAATAAACGAATTCGGTAATATAGCAGGATACAAAATTAATGTCAAGAAATCTATGGCATTTCTATACACCAATAATGAACTTACAGAAAGAGAGACTAAAAAAGCAATCCCCATTTACCATCGCACCAAAAAAATTAAGATACCTAGGAATAAACTTAACTAAAGAGGTAAAAGACCTATACGTAGAAAACTACACAACACTGAAAAAAGAGATAGAGGAAGATATAAACAGATGGAAGAACATACCATGTTCATGGATTGGTAGAATCAACATCATCAAAATGTCCATACTACCCAAAGCAATCTATAAATTCAATGCACTTCCCATTAAAATTCCAATGAGATATTTCACAGAACTAGAACAAACTTTCCAAAAATTTATCTGGAATAAAAAAAGAACCCGAATAGCTACAGCAATCCTGAGAAAGAAGAACAAAGTAGGTGGGATCTCAATACCAGTTAGCAAGCTGTATTACAAAGCCACTGTTCTTAAAACAGCCTGGTATTGGCTCAAGAACAGACATATAGATCAATGGAATAGAATAGAGAACCCAGAAATTGACCCAAATCAATATGCTCAATTAATATTTGACAAAGGAGGCACGAACATACAATGGAGTCAAGACAGTCTCTTTAACAAATGGTGTTGGGAAAATGGGACAGATACATGCAAAAAAATGAAGCTAGATTACCAACTTACACCATACACAAAAATAAACTCAAAATGGATAAAGGACTTAAACATAAGATGGGAAACCATGAAAATACTAGAGGAATCCACAGGCAGCAAAATCTCGGTCATATGCCGAAAGAACTTCTTTACTGATACTACTCCTAGGGCAATGGAAGCTAAAGAGAAAATAAACAAATGGACTACATCAAAATAAAAAGCTTTTACACAGCAAAGAAAACCATCAATAAAACAACAAGAAAGCCCACTGCATGGGAGAACATATTTGCCAATGATATCAATGTTAAGGGTTTAATCTCCAACATATAAAGAGAACTCATACAACTTAACAAAAAGAAGATAAACAACCCAATCAAAAAATGGGCAACTGATCTAAATAGACACTTTTTGAAAGAAGACAGAAGGCAGGCCAAGATACATATGAAAACCTGCTCACAGTCACTAATCATCAGAGAGATGCAAATCAAAACAACAATGAGGTACCACCTCACACCTGCCAGAATGGCTATTATCAACAAATCAACAAACGACAAGTGTTGGAGAGGATGTGGAGAAAAAGGAACTCTTTTGCACTGCTGGTGGGAATGCAGACTGGTGCAGCCATTGTGGAGAACAGTATGGAGCTTCCTCAAAAAACTAAAAATGGAACTCCCATTTGACCCAGTGATCCCACTTCTAGGAATATATCCCAAGAATCTAGAAACACGAATCAGAAAGGAAATATGCACCCCTATGTTCATAGCAGCACAATTCACCATAGCTAAGATTTGGAAACAGCCTAAATGCCCATCAACAGATGAGTGGATTAAAAAACTGTGGTACATCTAGACAATGGAATACTACAATGCGGTAAAAAAGAAGTTCCTACCATTTGCAACAATATGGATGGAGATGGAGAATATTATGTTAAGTGAAATAAGCCAGGCAGAGAAAGACAAATATCACATGATCTCACTCAGTTGTGGAATATAATGAACGGCATAGTCTGATGAACAAGAACAGATCCAGAGGCTGAGAAACGTCGATCAGAACATCATACCTCAGGTAAGGTGGGGGTAAGGTGGAGAGATCAACCAAGGGAATTGTATGCATGCATATGAACCTAATCAATGGACACAGACAACAAGGGGGCAGGGCATAAGTGATAAGGACACATATGTAAAACATAAAAATTAAAAAATTAATTAAAAAATTATAAAATACTAAATCTAACCAATACTAGTGGTCACCATAGCCTTAAGAGAAATTGTTTCATGTGACAAAAATTTTAAATGAAACTCTGTAGACTGAAAATTATTTTGGAAGGAAACAAAGAGAAGTTTCCTTCAAAAGTCATAAGGATTGTAATTGAAAGTCAATATATTTGTCCTCTTGAACTAAAGTAAGTAATTTGTGTTTTTCGCCTCCCTGACAAAGTTTATATAAAGCTACAAAAAGAAATTGACAGCCAGTTTCAAATGGAATTGCCAGGGCCTAGGGCAAAGAATATCCTTACATGATATTATTCTACAATGTCATTATAATTTCAGATATTTTACAACAGCATATTTTACAATTATCCCAAACAAACTTACAAACTAATTCTTTGAATGGTTGGCAGCAATTAAAAAAAAAAAAAGGACATGAAAGGATTTAATCCCTTGCAGAAGGAATTAAGGCACTGGGAAGGCACTTGAGCATCCTATATTGGCCACTCTTGCCCTTTGTGCCAAGAGGGACCCTCTTCTCACAATCCAATTGCCCTCAGCTGTTACCTGAGCTTTCTGTTCATGCTGAGCTTGAAGCCTCGTGGGGGCTGGTACCATGGATCTGTCTGACACCCAATTGTGTGAGCTGGGCCCTCACTGGAGAAGAAACCCGAGTTCCCCGAGATATGTGATCATCACCGGGACCCTGCCAGCAGGCCAGGGGTTCCCAAGGCAGGTGCTGGGTGTGGAGGCCATGGGGGCATAGGCTACCAAGGAGACAGAACTGAACCTTACACCACCCTGCTCGGGCCCGGAAGATGGCTGGTTAGCCAGAGACGGGTAAGATTCCTCAAGGAAGGAACCTAAGACTGGCACAGTCGCAGAGGGGCCATCAGGAGAGAACTTGGGGCGGGGGGGGAAACAGAAGTGGGGCACAGACCCTCACCCCCCCAACATTGCAGGGGCTTGAACCCTCACCCCTTCTGAAGGAGGTCTCCTGCCCCCCTGCCCCCATGGCTGCTTCGTGCTTCCCACACCCAGCTCAGATCGGGACTCAGGCAACAGAAAGAGACTAGGCCCAGCTCACATCGAGATATAGGTGACAGACAGAGACTTGGCCCAGCTCAGATCGGGACCCAGGTAACAGACAAGAGACTTGGCCGACAGCAGCTGCCCTATATCTAAATTCAGCCTAGCATCTGGAATGCTCAGGGCCCACTCAAGAATGCAAATAATCCTTCCCACTAATATTTACAGGGTAAACTACGATTGGTGGTAGAGTATTAAATTTGACAGTAAAATAGTAATCAAGTTTTCATATTAATTTAAATAGGCTAATTGAAATAAGTGAATATTCAAGTAAAGTTAATTGTACTGGACAAAAAGCTGTTCCTAAAGTAATAACTAAAATTTCTATTGGTAGTTCATCTCATGGTAAAATTCCTGAATATGCAATGAACCTAAAGCAGTCATATGTGTGGGCAAAAAAAAATAAAAATAGCCGAAACTGGTTTGGCTCAGTGGATAGAGCGTCAGCCTGCGGACTGAAAGGTCGTAGGTTCGATTCCGGTCAAGGGCATATACCTGGGTTGCGGGCACATCCCCAGTAGGGGGCATGCAGGAGGCAGCTGATCTATGTTTCTAACTCTCTCTCTCCCTTCCTCTCTGTAAAAAAAAATCAATAAAATATATTTAAAAAAATAAAAAATAAAAATAAAAAAATTTAAATTTAAAGTTATCAATACTGCCTTATAAAATTTACAAAAACCTCCATTAATAAAAAAAAGGGGGGGATAGTAGGGCAATATCATGTAAGGAAAAATATTCTATAAGTAAATTACATCTAGAAAATTTTTACTTTACCAAATTAATTTTCATTTGTAATGCTAACAGCAAGACGGCCATTAAAAACACACATGGTGTCTAAATAAGACAAAGGAAAATCGTTTGAACAAAAATAAAAAGGATCCCAAATCAATTATATAGAAAAGATTCCTTTATTAACTTGTGGTTGAGAATATATTTATATATTTTCAGAAAACAACCCCAAGACCAGGTGGATTCCTGCAACAGATAGGAATTGACAGGTGTGCTCCAACCACGAAGACAAGAGGAAAAAACAGTCCAGAGATGGAAGACGCTGACAACGCCTTGCCACGCAAGCAGTCAGCAGCTGTGCACCGCTGAAGGTTACCTAGGACCAAACCAGAGAGGTTTGGACCTGCATTGCCACCATGTGCCCACCATCCAGATATCATTGCTGACATGTACACATAAGGAACTGTTAGACATTGAAACAGGGACTCAGAACTGTTGGACATTGAAATTGGGACTCAAACATTTTTTTGTTTTGTTTTGTTTTGTTATTATATGTTTATTTCTAGTCTGCAAAGGCGAAACTTTTTAAAGGAAAGAAATGGTGGGAAAAAGATAGAGAGGCAAAGAAGCATTGAACAGGCTGTCAAACTACATTGGGAAGAGAGGGGAGGTTGGGCGAGGGGGGCTGTAAGAGAACAACTGAAGGACTTGTACGCATGCATATAAGCACAACCAATGGATACAAGACACTGGGGTGGGGGGGAGGGCAGGCAGGTGAAGGCATGTACTGGAGAGTAGGGGAGGTCAGGGGGAGGTCAATGGGGAAAAAAAAAGGAGACATAGGTACTACTATTTGTAATACTTAAAACAATAAAAAATTTTTTTTAAAAAGGTAAAAAAATAAATAAATAAAATATAAAAAAAAGAAATTAAAATACAATATCATTTCCAGTAGCTTCGATAAGAAGAAACACATAGGTATAAATCTAATAAAAAATACAAAGATCTATATGAAGAAAACTAGAAAGCTTTGATGAAAAAATAATCAAAGAACTAAATAAATGGAGAGATATTCCATGTTCATAGATAGGAAGACTCAATAGTGTTAAGACTTCAGTTCTTCCCAACTTGATCTATAGATTTATGCAATCCCAATCAAAATCCCTAGTGTGGTGAAAGATTCACCCAGATAGGAATAAAATGTGGATTCTAGAGTGATGTATGATTTTGGTGCCCAAGGATTCTCAGATCACTGTACATCAGCAAATACAAATCATCAAGGTTATGTCTGATTCTTTTCCCAATATTTGAACAAGTTTAATACAAGGTGGGGGGAAAAGTAGGTTTACAGCTATTTGTATGGAAAGTAATACAATCTATAATAATAAAAGCATAATATGCTAATTACACTGGACAGCCAAATGACCTTCCGGACGTCCTTCCAGACAACCTTCTGGACAAAGTTGGGGCTGCAAGGGCCTTGCACAAATTTCGCGCATCAGGCCTCTAGTAATTAATAAATAATAATACAAGAATAACCTTTGTTTTGCACACTTACAACTGCAAACCTACTTTTTGCCCCACCCAGTATAATAAATCCATAGGTATATGTATTTTTTATGTAGGAGTGACCCTCTACATCCAATCAGAAACCTAATCACCACCCAAGGCTGGCTAAATGCAAAACCAATGATGCTTCAACCTTTCTCTCTTTTTCTGATCTCCAAAAGGCATTGGTCATGTCCACATGGAAAGACCATGTCTTTTATCAAGTCAGACACTGCGGTAAGTGAGGCATTCCATTTAATAGGTTCTTATTTATCTGGAGACCTCTGAACTTGCCCAAAACGCAGATCAAATCTACCATGTGTTCTGAATTGTATAGACATAATTTATAGACAAATGGAAAGGAAGAATGCAAGAGATTTGGAATTCCTTGGAAGGAAATGAATTTTGGTTTCTTTTTTGGTGAATTCAGGTTATTACTGATAATTATTTTGATGGGGTCCTCAGGAGTCACTTACATAGGCCAAAAAAATTTATATAGAATTATATAAGTCATTCACAAGTGCCTCACAAGAACACTTCTGTGCTGAGTAATCCAGCCAAACCTACGTGTTTTGGGGGGACCATATTACTCCCCGCAGTAGATGATTTGGTGTTTGTTTTCTACAGAAGAAAAACATTAAATAAAATCAGGCAAAAGGACAAAGAAAAAGTTGGCTTCTAGGTTTCCATAAGACTTACAAGTAAAAAAACATTGCTTGATCCCCAGTGCTGGGGTGGCTCCCAGTGACATCACACATCCTGCTCAGCACAGGACAGGGTCATGGAACTGGCTGCAGCCACAGTGTGCCCAGGGGGTGTCAGGCCTGCTGGGACCACTGTCCCAGATGCCTCGGTGGTAATGAGCACAGCAGTTAAATGGGAATGTCTGTACTGTGGAAGGGGTGCCAAATTGAAAGCAGTAAGCCTGATTTTAAAAGAGGCTGCTTCAAATTTCAGAAAAACAAACCAAAGGACATCTTCACCAGGCTGTACATTCACTCTGGGCATGAGTTAGGCTGCTCTTGTCAGCCAGGAGATGAAGGGTGCAGGAAATTGCTCTGCAGGGATGCAGGGTGCAGAGGCCAAGAAGCGGCTTGCAGGGTACACGGCTCATTGCCCCCTGCTCACTCGCAACAGGCAATGCCTTAGGGGAAGCTTAGTATTCAAGATCTCCAAGATCATCTTTCTTCGTTTTTTTTCCCCAAAATATTTTTAAAAATCCATGACTGTGAATTAGCAATGGTTTCTTAAAAAAAATAAAAATAAAAAACAAGTTTGCATTGATTTTAGAGAGAGGGGAAGGGAAAGGGATAGAAAAACAGAAACATCAATCGGCTGGTCCTGCACACCCTGAGCCCAAAGCCCAGACATGTGCCATGTCCAGAATAGAACTGGTTCGTGGGTCAACACTCAACCACTGAGCCACCCTAACCAAGCCAAGATCATCTTTCATCAGAAATTGTCACTGTGCAGACCAGGCATCTCTGAATTAAAGGCCTACTTGTATTTTTTAAAAATATATTTATTTTTGTTGTTGTTAATCCTCACCCAAGGATATTTTTCCATTGATTTTCAGAGAGAGTGGAAGAAAGGGGGAGAGACAGAGAGAGAAACATCAATGTGAGAGAGACACATCAATTGGTTGCCTCCAGCATGCTCTCCGACCAGGGCCTGGGATTGAGCCTGCAACTGAGGTATGTGCCCTCGACTGGAATCGAAGCCAGAACCCTTCAGTCCACAGACCAATGCTCTATCGACTGAGCCAAACCAGCTAGGGCAAGGCCTCCTTTCAAAAGTGCAACTTATCCTCCTGAAAGTGGTGAAAGGCCACCTCCTTCCAACTCTGTCAGAGGCCTTTTGTATGTGCAAAGACCAGCGTTTCCCTTTCACAGCTGATTGCATGGTGCCCAGAGGCTGAGAACTCACCAAGCTCAATTGACTTCCTTTTCTCAATAATTATTTCACCTTTTGAAAACACAGGGTCACTGGTTGAACCTTGGAGTGAGGAGAGCACGGAGGCCAGAGCCTTTCAGGGGAAACCACTGTTCTCCATGAGTTCACTTGGGAGTCAGACTCGTGCACAGAATATTGTTCCGAAAATACAGCAGGTCCCTGCAATGGCCTCATTAATGTGCCTTCATGGTCGTGTGGTGAATCAGCTGTGGGGAATTTTTAGGACTCATGATGTGAGACTCAAGCATGGCCAATAGCTATGACCAAACAGCTGAGGGAAGAAGGTGCAGGAGGCTGGAGCCAGGCACAGAACACACACTATATGCAGAGCCATGGCTCACTGGTGTCTGTTAGCCATTTGAAACCCATCTTTCCTTAGACACATGGGAGCTACAGAGACGCACAGAGCAATGTCATCCTGTGATAGCCCAGATGACAACTGGCTTCACCATCCTGAATGTTTGAATAAATCTGTCTAGATAACCCCTTACCCCACATGAAGTGGGAAACCCGTAGTTCTTCCCACCACCTCAGGGGAGTCTTGAGGGCATTCTGTTGGGCAAATCACTTCTGACTTATTCTCAGACCCTCCTGTCCTGCTTGTATATATCCCCTCTCCTTTTTCTCCTCCCCACATTGGTATAGCCCATTTGCTTTGGATCTCCCCAGAAAACCATCACTCACAGAAGGACATTATTACTTCAATATTTACTGAGTGCCTACTGATTGCTGGGCATTAGACAGACAATGAAGTTACACAGGGGAGCCAATAGGCACAGTCCACAGGAAAGGCAGATAAGGCACAAATAAACAATTCAAAGAGTTACAAAAATGTATTACAAGTGCTCTGAAGGAAGAGGCTTCTATAAAGGAGAAGAATAAAGAAGGATCTGACTTAGATCAGGGGCTCAGAAATGTCTTGAGGAGGTAATATTTACACTGCAGTCTAAAAAAGAGGCAACTGTGGCTAGTGTGAAAGTGTGAGCATTTTAAAAAGAGGAGATATCATATGCAAGGCCCTGTGGTGAGAAGGCTCAGCTACTTTGAGGAACAGAAGAAAGACTAGTAGAGCTGGGAGTGTATGAGTCAACACTTCCTCTGGGGTTCCTAGCCACCTCAACACACATACCCTTAAATACCTCCTCTTGATTCTGTGATTCACCAATAGCCCAACAGCAAAACTTTCTTAACTGGAGCCAAGAAAAGGGTCCCTTTCTAAAGGCTGTAAGAATGCAAGCCCAGGTATAGCGGTCGCCATGGACCCAGCTACTGGGGAATGTGGCAGGAGAGAACAAGACCGATAAGATGAGAGATGAAACCATACAACCATCTAGGGTCCATTGCTCCAGCAGCTTTCTACCAGTCATACACCTCCCGACAGCATCCAGCCAGAGACTGGAGGGAAGACATGCCCTGGAGAGGCCTCTCTAAGTATCAGGGTCTCCAAATCCAAGTGGGCACTGTGTCCCTTTCACATGGAGAGCAGGTACTCTTTATCACACTTGTGTGAGGTCTTGGAGACAGGAATCAGAGGGTCATGCTACAGAGTGACAAGAGCATGAGATGGAATTCTGCTCAGGTATTTTTGCTTGGAGATCAGAGGAGACTATGCCCAATCTTTGAAGGATCAGAGGTCAAACAGAAGACACATGAGTGGCTCAGCACATGTCTGCTGCTTCTCCTCCCTAGCCCTGTAAGTAGAGCCAGACACTGACCCTCTCAGTGCCTTAGTTTCATCATCTGGACAAAGAGAAATATACTGTGTTAGTATACAGTATAATAATAATGGTCATCTCCTCATAGAGCATGAGGATTAAGTGGGCTGATATGTTGGCATTGGTCAGCCATTTGAAATGCATCAAGTTCTCAGAACACTATTTGGTACATGGTAAGTACTCAATAAATGTTAGGTATTACGATTTCTTTATTTGTATGTGAACCAAGGAAGACCTCAAGCCAATCTTCATACCAAGCACAGGTCAGCATTTGTAAGGGGATACCAGAATGTCACTCTGTACAGGGGTTTTCAGGTAGATCAAGCTGTAGACCCGAGAGACAAGAAAATGAAAGTCTGGGTCATAATTCCATTCATTCTTGAAGCCAGTATGGGCAACCAACCACGACAATGTGTAGGCCAGTAAACAAGTGGGGTAAAACACTTCTCTCAGATCTATGTTTATCCTGTAACCACTGACTGTTTCAGCTGGAAGAGACCCTGAAAATAAAGAAAACTGCCATAGAATCTCACTAGACACATGAAAATAGTACAACCATCTTTTCATTCTGAGTCCACATGCCAGTGCCTGCCAGTCCTGGGGACTCCAACTGGGTCACCCTGTGCTTGGGGAAACAGCTCTGAAAAGGTGACTAGTATTTTAAGCACACATGAATTGCCCTAAAGTCCCCCCTCCCAAATGTCTAGTGCCCAAATGTGAATACAACATCTAGCCAAAGAGATTCTTCTGGATTCTTAACATTTTCAGTGGGAAGATGACTAAGATCCCCAACTATTTCTCCTTGAAATTGTATTTACTGCAATAGTACAGGAACAGTTAAGTCTACCATCTGGCAGGAGCTTTTGCAAACAGAACCATTTGATGTCCCTGGGCAACAATGAGGTAGGTGCTGTTATGTTCATTTCCCAGAGGAAGAAATTCAGGTTCTGGGAAGTTCAGTAAATGGCATAGATTTGTCCAGCTGGTAAGAGGCTCAGCCAGGATTTGAACCTGGGCTTGACTGTCTTGGGAATCTGTTATTTCTCCATTACAGACTATTCCAAAATAAAGAGGAAAGCATCTTATCAGCATTTTGGCAAAACCCAACACCAGAGTAATTGGTTCAATTGATCAAAACAACCTGTTGGAAAAGGTGCAGAGTACCCCAGAGCTAGCAGCAGCACAAGGAAAGATGACTCTTGTTTGTTTCATGGCTTCTATAACTAAGAAACTGAATTCTTGTAAGATGCTAGCTAGCAAGAAAGGAAAGGGTTCTTTCCTGCAGGTATGCAGTAAGCATTTATTTCTTGCATACCCATCTCTAATTAGGCATGGCATGAGATGACATGAATTCCATTTTTTTCAATAGATTTTTATTGATTTCAGAGAGGAAGGAAGAGGGAGAGAGAGATAGAAACATCAATGATTAGAGAGAATCATTGATAAGCTGCCTTCTGCACGCCCTCTACTGGAGATGGAGCCTGCAACCCGGGCATGTGTCTGATCAGAATCGAACCCGGGACCCTCAGTCCACAGGCCAACGCTCTATCCACTGAGCCAAACCAGCTAGGGTGACATGAGTTCCATTTTTCTAGGAAAAGAAAGGTGAGCTGTTATACTAGTATATACTGGTATAAGACTATCACATCCCTTTTCCCTATAATTAGCCAAGAACAAATAACCACCAAAAGGCACCTATGCAACCCGTTAAAGGAATGCAGAAAAAAGAATGTAGATTCCAGGCTACACTGCAGGAATTATGAAAGCTCACCTTGCCTTCTTTCTAAGCAAATGGCAAGTTCTCAAAAATAAAATTGAAATCCTATTCCTACAGTGTAAATTTTTTGGTCTGAGGTTTAGAAACCTGAAAAATGTTTTTTAATTTGTTCCCATCATGCACTGAACTCAAAGGTGTGTGCCTTCTCTCTCATACTTTGGCTAGCTATCTGCTCTCCACCGAGCCCTCCACAGCCTCTCTCCACAGCGACCAGCAGGGATTGATGAACACCGGGTTTGCGTACTTCATGGGAGAATAAAGTTCCTTGATTTATTTGTTTCAATGCCCATTAGAATTTCCCTTATATGGGGGTTTCTGCGAACACAAATGTAGCCCTAAATCTTAACTCATCTTGTTTGATAAACCACTGGAATGTTGGCTTGGAGATGCAAATTAATTATGTCTTTTATTATCTGAATTCTAATGTTTGCTGACCCTGGAGGAATTGCCTATTTCAGTGTTAGCCAATCCTAGAGATAGTGAACAATGTGTGTTCTTTTCAGATTCAAACCAATTGGTCCAGAGTCCACACCCCAACCAACTCTTCTTCTATGGGGTTCTCACCCTGGGCCATTACTTATCTGCCTAATGTGGTACCCAGGGCCAGGAACCAGACGACTAGGAAGAACTGCTATACCCATCCCAGAGCCCACTGAAATGAGTCCAACAAGCCAGCCCGAAGCCTGCCGCATCTGTTCCTTCCATGAAAACCACAGTGAAGGCTTTGGGGACAGATTGACCCTCCCCTTTGCCTCGTGACTCACCCTGGTGCTTCTCTGAGTGACACGGCATGTCTCTTTCTTGTAGGAATTACAAGGAACACTGTGTTTGCACTGGCAGTCATCTCCTGGTAAGTTGGACTTACCATACCTCAAATTTTCTATTAATATGTCATATATATGCATATATACATATGTATATACACTGAGTGGCCAAATTATTATGATATCTGAACCCATAATAATCTGGAGAGTCTGTGTGTGTATGTGTGTGTATGTATATATATTTATATATTTAATCCTCACCTGAGGATTTTTCCATTGATCTTTAGAGAGAGAGAGGAAGGGACAGAGGAGGGGGGAGAGAGAGAGAGAGAAACATCGACTGGTTGCCTCCCTCAAGTGCCCCGACCACCGGAGCTGGGGATCAAACCTACAACCGAGGTATGTGCCCTTGATTGGAAATCAAACACAAGACCCTTCAGTCTGTGGGCCAATGCTCTAACCACTGAGCAGAACCAGCCAGGGCAATACATTATATTTTAAAACAAGATGGAAGTTTCTACTCCACAGTCCACCTCTCACAAGGCAGCAGAAAATGTGGGTGGCTTCATCTTTATCTTGCATTTCAAAGAGGAAAACCAACAGTTATGATTGGAGGGGGAAAAAAGAATAGAAGAATCAAAGATAGGCAGATGCAAGTTTAATATTTTGCACATTGGAAAAAATTTTACCTAAAGTGACCTAAGTTTATTCACTGCCTGATTCAAACGAAAAGCCTGGTGCATTTTCCCTGTGGAACATTCATTAAAACCGCCACAAGCATGATTTCTGAGGCTCTGGATTTTGTAACCTCATTAGTTTCTGTAAAATCTCTCTGTGATTTGACCCAGTTTCAACTCCCAAAGTCTGAAAATAAAATATGGATGCTTTCTGTATAAGGATTTGGCCATGTGTCGTTAGTCCACTAATAAAGTATGGGGCCATACTGCTCCTCACATAACTAGAAATGCTCCAGAGGGTATATCCTGGAGGAAGCGCAGATTCATTAAATCTGGAGTGGGAGGATGTCCTGTAGAGATAGTTACTTGCAATGAATAAAATACAGCAAACCATCATTTAAAATCCTCAACAGCTTTCGCGACTAAATGAAACGACCTATAAAGAAAGCAATTTTAACATAGACTAATTGATAGGAACAACAGTTAAGTGCCTGTAGCATCTTATGCACGTTATACCCAAACGACATCGTACCAAACAGTGGTATCTGAGGACATGCTGTACCTATACCTTGGAACTAACTGAAGAATGAACTATATTCCTTCTCAAGTTATTCACAATAATTCAGACGATTGCAACCACCATGATTCAAAGAAGGTTCAAAAGCTCAAAACATTCCCATGGATGTGATAGATGTATACTTCTCACAATTTATGGCACTAATCCAGTGTTTTAAGATGCTTTGGTGAACACATGCTAAATAATGCCTCTGGCTACCTAAAGCTGGCCATCATTCCCTTTATTGGCCGAAGCAGCATGGCTGAGTGGGTCCCTGCAGGGTAATATTACATATGCTTTCCTCAGTCAGATGAGAGACCCCACGCTCCCGACTGAAGACTTCCTTCCATTTCTGTTGCTCAATTTTTGTCTTCACTTATGAATGTCTTGGGGCTTGAGATACATGTGTAGTGGTGGAATCAGATTTCAACTTGGAATTCTCTGTGGGGTCACTTGCCTCAACTTGAGTTATTGTGGGCAGTGTGAGAAAGCTCCACAGACTAACTTAGAAATGGTCCTGGCAAAAGAGCAACAAGGGCATTAAAAATATCCAAGCACCTTTCCTTGTCTTCTATGATTGCTTGAGCTTCTGTAACCCTGAAATTTTCCATTGTTGATCAGGATGATTATTAAGATTACATAAAAACCTGTTTGACTTTGTCAAAAGGATGCCAGGTGATGGCTGCTCTGCTTGGAATATCTGCTTTGGGGATTGGCTTTTGCTAAGTGCTATATTTATACATTAATGCACTTCCTCAGGCTCAATACAAAGACTTCTAACTCTTGTCACCCTATCAATGTCTGTCACAGCACCCAACCTGATGCTAGGGGACATTTGGGGTAGTTTGGGAAATTAGGTCTACAAAGTATCTCTCTCAGACAGGGTCACTCAAAACAACAGAATTCAAACCTAATTTTTACAGGCCCTACAACAAAACGATTCTATAACTCTGTGCAATGTTTAAAGCTCCCCTCAGCATCCAGAATATCCTCCTTATTTCCAAGTCAGATACTCCATCACAGCATAAAATCCTGGCATTTCTCAGTGCCAATAACAGTTGTGCCTGCATGTTGCTCAGCTGGACATTGGTAGAAAACCTTGTAAATTCAGACAGATAACCACCTTATTTGCAAATGATTATTTGACTGAGTTTATCTTTTTCAAAAAGCAAAGCTATGCCAGGCCAGTATGGCTCCGTGGTTGAGCGTCAACCCATGAATCCAGAGGTCACCGGTTCAATTCCCAGACAGGGCACAGGCCCAAGTTTCCAGCTGAACCCCCAGTAGGGGGCACTGCAGAAGGCAGCCGATGATGTTCCTCTCTCGTCGATGTTTCTATCTCTCTATCCCTCTCCCTTCCTCTCTCTCAAACATCAATTTAAAAAAAGTGAAGTCATTTTTTTCAGTGAATTGTTGTTCGTTTTCTGTTTCAAATCAGTATGAAAGAAAGTGGGTCACTGCCTCTGACTTGGGGCTTAGTTTCCATTGACCCCTCTTCTCTTTGCTCAGTGCAGTGGGGCAGGGAGGGCTTACTGGCTGCTCACCGGCTGGTAACTTCTGACATATCTCACTCACTGACCATGACTGGGTCCAAGGCCACACTGGTAGGGACACTAAGGCTGCCCATCCCCCAGATGCAGGATTTCCCCCAGGGCTGGGGTTGGCTCAGTGATTCCCTGGTGGCCCTGCAGAACCTCCCCTGGGCGGCAAGGAGTCCTAGAGGACACTCCTGAACAACCTTCCACTCCTCCCTCCTTGACTCAGGGTGGGATGGTGCTGTGGTTGCTGCCTCTCCTTGCCTTCCCTAGCTCTCCTGCCCTCTGCCCTCTTCCCAGGCATTTCCCTAGTAAAGTCCTTGCATGATGCACCTGTCCTGGCAATGCATCTCAGAGGCTCCCACAATGAACTTGGATGTCCACCAGGGGCTGAGCAGAGGGCACACTCCAAGGCTTCACCAGACTTTGACAACATTCTCTTCTTGCCACCATCCAGCCAGTAAAAACCATCACCAGTGTATACAGGCTGCTCTCCCAGACCCCAAAGCCTGAGGTTCTCCTTTTACCCCAGGAGACATACATGACAGGCTGGGTCCTGACGGCAGGCAGCAGGTGAGAGGACCAGGCCCTATAGAAATCCCAACACTGGGTCAGGGTCAAAGACAACCGTGGATGCCAAGATTCAAAGCAGGAAGAATGGAGCAGGGTGTGATGGAGTCTATGTATGTGTGTGAGTGTAATAGTGTATATGTTCATGAGTGTGCATTGAGTGTGTGTGTACATGTGTGCATGTGCATGCAGGTATGTGTACCTGCCTAGGTGAGCATGTGCATGTGTGTACTTGTGCGGGTGCCTCTGTGTGTGTATGGAGTATATGTGCATGTCTGTGTGGTCACAGGCTAGGGTAGGAGCATATGGGAGCAGGGCTGCTACCATGGATCAGCTGCGTTTTTCTGCACTATTTTCCCAATTAACTCTCCCTGAAAGCTGCAGAAATCCTCCAATACAGTTCTGTTTTTAATTTCCATGCAAATCAATGGGGAGAATGGCCTTCCCCTCCTCCTTTCTCTTCATTCTCCCTTCCCTTTTTGTACTTTCCTCCATCCCTCCCTCCCTTCTTTTTCTACTTCTCTCTAACTGCCCTCCTTTTTTTATTTCCTTTCTTTCTGCACCAGTCCCTTGGTCTGGTCCGAGAAGGCACCTGCATGAGCAGGGAACCAAGGAAGATCCCTCTTTAGATCTTGTCTTCTCCACTTTACTCCTCCTTCCTCTCCTTGGTGAACCCAGAAAACAGCCAGGTGCCTTCCATGTCTCTGTAAAACCAGTGCCAGCAGAGATTAGAGGGGCTTCACCCTGCACTTCCAAGTCTTAGCCCAAAGGAGACTGGTGGAATGGGGTGGGTAGCGAGGGGAGGGGAAGAGAGATAGAACAGAGCCCCTCCCTTCCTCCACCTCAGACCCCAGGCACTCCCAGAGTGCCTTGCATCAGGAGCAGTGGGCTGCTTTCCCATCTTCTACTCTATTTAATCACAGGCCTAGCCCGCCTCCACCCCCATCTCTCTAAGCTGTGCAGACAGGCTTTCCCGCTGCAGCTCTGAATTAAAAAGGAGAGATATATTGGGAGGAAATTCTCCCTGCTTTAGGGTGACATAACTTCAAACCAGATGACATGCACCTAATCAGCAGCGCGGAGGACGCCTTTTATGGGTCAGTCAGAAGTAAAGGTGGAGTAACTGCACTCTACTCTTCAGCAACAACACATTTATGAGCTGCTCGGATGAACTGATGATTACGGGTTCTGCCGGCACAGCGCATTATTTATTTAACAGATCAGCACCGCTTCAAAAGACAGTCCTCAATTCCTCAGTTCACCTCAATTCCTCGTGCTGTCAAGTAATGGGGGGCAGCCTATTAAAATGACATGGTAAATTCTAGTCCAATTCCTGCCACCATCCACATGAGCAGGAGTCTTTATCTGGGACAGAACCCGACTCACAGAAGAGCAGTATCTCCCGAATCTGGGAAAACAGAGTAATAGGGATGCTGTGTACTTATTACCTTCACATTTACTTACATGACGCTCCCTAGGTTCACCTCCTAGATCTTTCATCATAAAAATGAGAGGCCCAATACTACTTGAGTAACCCTAAACCACAAGTGCAATTCTCTTCCCCCAAAATCATTAAGTTAAACCACTGGAAACTGGCATTTCTGCATGTTGAAAATGGTCAAATACCGTCAGCCTCAAGCCAAAGTCCCTCAGTTCTTTTCTTGAGATAAGATGATGGAGGTAAAGATGAGAACAGTGGGCAATGGAGAGTTGTTGGCTTTGCACATGCAGGTTCCACCTCTTCCTATTCTGAGCAGCCTTCAGAGAAAGGGAATTGGTGGCTGATCTGTGCAAGCCCACCACAGGGGACATTATTTCATATTTTTAAAAATCAGCACTATGTTTCTCTTTAAAATTTGTGTGGGTAGAGGGAGGTAAAAGAAGCCCTGGAGAAGATGAAAGGAAAGCATCCCCCAATGGCTACAGCTAAGAAAAGTCACAATTGGTATTCCACCACTTGTCTTTAAATCAACATCTAAAACATTCCCAAAGTGCAGACAAGGAGATTGTGTGTTTGTGGACTGCACTGCGTGTATAAAGCCTTTCTGCAGTCACCACCTGGGCAAGGCAGGTGACAGCGCCATTCATAGAGAGGAGACGTGGTGAAGGAGCATCCAACTCTTTTCCACACCCACTTATTGGAAGAAGTGATTGAATCTGGAATGAATAAGAGCTCAGAACCCTAATGAACAGCCTCTTCACTTGTCCAGACAAGGACTCAGGATGGTCTATGCCAGCCCTGCCCACTCCAATGAAAGAATTGTGGCAGTGAGTAGACCGGAAGCTTACTTTTGGTCCGTTAAAATGGAGATTTTACCTTTTCGAAGAAAATGAACGTTTGTATGCAATTGCAGTGGTAAGATTCCACTACTTGGAAGTCAAACTTTCTCCACATCCTCACTGTCTACGAGAATGCCTCAGCCCTCGCTCCTGGTGCCATGAACCCTCAGCGGGCTTGTATGTTGAGAAGTCTCTCAGATTCCTATTTAACATGCAGTATGTACGCTATACAGAATGGGTCACTGTGGCCAAGCCCACTGAACTCTCAAGCCAGCAAACAAAAACGAGAGTGACTGGGTTTTATTGATGTGAAAAGAACTCTTAGAAGCAAACCAGGAGGGAGCAGAAGGTGCAGCTGGCGGCCAGCCCTCAGGAGAGCCAGCAGAACCTGGAATACTCACAGCCAGGCCGGCTCATACCCATATGAATTCCACTGAGTGATTAGTTAGGTCTCCTAGAGTCTAGGACCTAGACACAGTGTAAGATGGAAAGAAAGTATTTTTAAAAGACTGCACTGAGACAAATGAAAACCAATGAGGGTCATGTTTCATTGTTGTGGAATTGGTGCTTGAAGGAACAGTTTGTTACATGTCTGCGGAGAGTAGATTTTTTATAAGCTTTTTCAATGGGGATTTTTTCACGTTATTAAAGTTGTGCATGAATTCACAGGGCCACACATTAGCCACATGTGAACTACCCTCTAGGAATGAAAGCATGCTTCCTAATGGGAGATAAAAGCCCCTTCCCAGGGAACCTGCTTAGGCCCCATAGGAGCACATCTGTGAAATGATTCCCACCCTCCGGCAAATACCTTTTCTGAGAGAGATCTTTCTCACCTCTGGGGCAGCCGAGGGCAGGCCTGGTAGGAGGACAAGGACAGGACTGGCTTGAACAGACAGAAGCACCATAGGATTGCTCACCAGGTCTGCCAGCAGCTATGAGAGTGACCACACCTCCTATTGGGGCCACCTGCCCCCAAGGAGACTCCTACAGCATGTGCGGTGTCCACAAAACTGGGAAACATCATCAGATCCACTTATTCTGACAGCCGTTAGTTACATTTTTACATATGGTTCTCACTATATTTTTCCTCAACCTTCAGATGCCCTTCCAGGTGAAGCACCTCTAAATTAAAGTGATGGGTCCACTGGGACAGTGGTCGGCAAACTCATTAGTCAACAGAGCAGCAAACCGCAGCTCGCGAGCCGAATGTAGCTTGCGAGCTGCAGTTTGCCGACCATTGCACTGGGACATCTGAGAACAGTGAGATCCATCCCCCATTTTCCTTGTGTGGTCAGTGTTTGCAGACACTCAGTAGTGTATGATTGCAGCTGTGGTCATAGCTTTCCCTGTCCTCCTCAAGCCAGGAGCTCCTTGCTGCTGGCTCCTGCCTACCTTGTGCCCCAAGCCTCTGCACACCTGCTTCCCACTTTGGTTCATGGGCATGTGTGCATGTGCATGCAAACACACACACACACACACATGCATATGTAAAACAGTCATACACAGACACACACCCACACACCCATCTTCCTCCTCCTGTTTCCAATTTTAGTGGGGACACCAAACTGCCTCCTGACCTCAGCCCAAACACCTTATCATTCCCTTGTTCATCTGTTCTTTTTATTCCCTTTTTACCCACTTCCAATCAAGAGCTAAGCCCCTCTTCCAGCCCCTGTCTCCCTCCTCCCTGGTCTCACTGTCACAGTTCAGGCACTGACCATCACTAGCCAGGACACCCATGGTTACCTCCTATGTCTGACCTCATTTCCTCTAAATCCATTTTCCGACAGGACTTACTGAAAGCTCAAATGGTACAGCCCGTTCAGAAGGGAACATGGCATCATCAAAATTGACATGTGAATGTGCCCCTCAATGCAGCAGTCCCATTTCCAGGAGTTTACCTGGAAGATACACACCCACAAATCAAAATTATCCCCCACAGCATTATTTGTAATAGCAAAATCTTGGGAACAACCAAGTGCCCATCCCTAGGAGACTGATTAGATAAACAATATTATATGATATTGACTTTTGAAATTTAAGTATTTTATGTTTCCCCAAAATAAAAATGAAGATGAAATAACAAAGCCTAAATTGTATGCAAATGAATCTAATTGGATGCATTTACAACATAACTGGACACACAAATAAGAAATTCAGTTGCTCTGACCACACATCTTTAGTGGGATACATTTTGAAAAGGAAAATAGCTGCAAAGAAATCTTACATTTTGCCTAATAAGTCACTGTTGGTGGTGCTGTCTCTGGTACAGTAATGCAGATTGACTTTGTATCTATCGTAGGACACAGCAAATTAGTAAACGTGTTCATGTGTTTTGGAACCAATGGGGGGATATGGAAGTGCGAGGAAGTGAGTAAGGACCTTATGATAAATTGGTATTATTGGTTTAAACTGTAAGCTTTCAAAAATATACATGTATACCCTGGCCAGATGGATCAGTTGGCTGGAGTGTCATTCTGTATACCAAAAGGCTGCAGGTGCAATTACTGGTCAGGGCACATACCTGGGCAGGGCAGATACGGGAGGCAGCTGATTATTGTTTCTCTCTCACATGGATGTTTCTTTCTCTTTCTCCCCTTCCTCTCTCTCTCAAATCAAGGAAATAATCTTTGGGTGAGGATATATATGTGTGTGTGTGTGTGTGTGTGTGTGTGTGTGTGTACACTGAGTGGCCAGATTATTATGATCTCTGAACGCATAATGATCTGGCCACTCAGTGTGTGTGTGTGTGTGTGTGTGTGTGTGTGTGTGTGTGTGAGTGTGTATTTTAGAGAGCCGGTGCATGAATTCGTGCATGGATGGGGTCTAGCCAGCCTGGCCAGGGGGAGGGGACATGGGCGGTTGGCCGGCCTGCCTGCTGGTTGAACTCCTGGCCAAGGGTACAATTTGCATATTAGACTTTTATTATATAGGATATACACTGAGTGGCCATATTATTATGCATTCAGAGATCATAATAATCTGGCCTCTCAGTGTATATATATATATATATATATATATATATATATATATATATATGTATGTATATATGTGTGTGTGTGTATAGTGTGTGTGTGTGTGTGTGTGTGTGTGTGTGTGTGTGTGTATATATATATATATATATATATATATATATATATATATAATTTTTTCCCCTAGCATTCCCCACTCAAAGTTCTAGAGGCAATGATATTTTTGTAGTGATGGAGCAAGGTTGGCACCCAGACCATGGTTTCCAATTACCATTCAAAGGAACCAGGGCAGCTCAGAGAAGTGGTCAGTTCCAAGTCTGAGGCACAAAAGTACCAAGTGAGGCAAAAGGCGGGAGAGCTCAAAGCCAAGCAGGGACCTAGCAAGGACATACCAGCTGGCAAATGGGCTCCTACTGGCCCTGTTTGGGACACTTTGAGCATCAACAAGCATAATAGTATTTTCTAATACAATGAATAAAAGCAAAATGAATCTCATGGGCCTGAAGTGATGATTTTGTAAAGTGAGGTGTGTTGGAAGTATTTCTTGAGAGAAAGCCAATCTACAAATGGAGAAGAAAAAAGGGAATTGCAAAATCACCTTTAGTTATAAAGGGTAAGTTGTCTCTGTAAAATGGATAGATGGTGGTGACAGCCAAGTGGACAGTTTAGTTCAGCAACATCAGTCAAGTTGGCATCCTGTGCCTCTCGACGTGATGTGAAGGGCTCCCTGTGGTGCTTTTGCCAAAAATGAAGTTTAACCTAATTATGAGTGAACAATTACACACAGGTCCAGATGAGGGGCTTTTGTTAAGAGACTGGCCTGCACTCCTAAAAAATGTCAAGGAACATAAAACAACAACATAAAGGTGGGGAACATTCTACATGAAAAGAGATTAAAGAGCCAATGTCCCCAAATGCAATGTGTCTTCCTTGACCAGACTCTACATAAAAAATAGCAGAGCTAGAAAGTTTATTTTAGGGAAAATGGAGGAAATTTAACTATAGATGTCAGAGAACACATTTAAATATATTACAAATGCTCTATCTTGAATGCGATAATGGCATTGCAGTTATGTAGGAAAATGAATGTCCTTTCTTCCTGTAGACCCTCAATCAAGTATGTAGTCATGATGTCTATCATCTACTTTCAAAGATTCTGGAAAAAATATACAGTGAGAAAGAGAGAATGCCAGTGTGGCAGATGTTACCAATTTGAGAATCCATGTGTTGGGTGCACAGTTATTTATTGTACTATTCTTTCAACTTTTCTGTAGGTTTAAAAATTTCAAAATAAAAAATTGGAAAGAAAGTCTTGTCTCATCTGGGTCACTCACAGTCAAGTCTGGACTCTAATCCAGCAAATGGTCTCTGGCCTTTGGTCTCTGCTAATCTCCTGGCTTTCTCTTTTTTCGCCCCTCCCTCTTACCCCCTCCCACACACTGAACTTGCACTTTCTGCTCCAGCTACACCATTGCTGTTCCTCCTTCACACCATGCTTTTCCTCCCTGCTCAACCATGGCTCATGCAGTTCTTCTCACCATTGAGGGTTCCTTTCTTCCTGTGCAAACTTAAACTACTTTTCCTTTAAACTCATCTCAGACAAGACTCTGCAGGGCAAATGCCTTTTTTGCACATCCCCTCGTCCCTCCAGGCTCTGTTGCCTACCTCCATTGTATTGTGCACCGTGCAATACTGAAATGAACTGTTGATGTACAGGGCAGGCCTGCACTAAATAGTAAGCTCCCAGATATACCTGGCTTCAAATTTTGATTGCACCATTGGGACCTAGTACCCCCAAATGTCTACAGAAATGACTGACAATGGGAGCTGGGTAGGGATATCTCTGAACACAATGCCCCTCCAAATAGCAAGATGCCTGCTTCCCTGGCTGCCTGTCTTTGCTCTGGATGATGCTGTGTTATTAACAACAACAAACTGGGTTCTCAAAGACCAATACTGTTCAGTGCCCATATGAAAACAGAAACTGAACCCCTGGGAGCAGAGAAAACAATTCTACAAACCCTCCTGCTGCTCAGGCCCATTAGAAACACCTCCGGGGTCTCCTGCTTGCTGATCTGTGGGAGGGAACGAGGGAACACATCCTGCAAAGTTTATAAGTGGGCAGGCTATGTTTTCTTCTGTCCTAATTACCACAGCCATCCATCGCCTTCAGACTAAGTGGAGGTCTTTTATCACATGGCATGCTCCCTGCTGTTTGGCTTTCCATTTCTGTGGTTGGGGCTGAGCAGGCAGAGCAGAAAAAGCTGGAGGAAGGGCTATCTCCCTCCTGAGCTTGGCTCCTCAGATGTCTCCCACAGGACACTGCAGAGAGGAACTAACAACCCCCGCTCCGCTAAAGCAGCCTCTTTGCGGCCCAGGACACGGAACCACCCTCGGCCTGTCCAGCTGGACGTGAGCCCGGGCTGCCCACGATGCCCTGCACACACAGTTGATGTGAGTCTTCTCGGGCAACAGGCATTAATTACCCCATTTTAGAGCTGTGCACATTGAAGCTAGGGCAGTAGTCGGCAAACTCATTAGTCGACAGAGCCAAATATCAACAGTACATCAATTGAAATTTCTTTTGAGAGCCACATTTTTTAAACTTAAACTTCTTCTAATGTCACTTCTTCAAAATAGACATGCCCAGGCCGTGGTATTTTGTGGAAGAGCCACACTCAAGGGGCCAATGAGCTGCATGTGGCTCGCGAGCCGCAGTTTGCTGACTACGGAGCTAGGGGAATTGAAGATGCACAGCTGGTAAGCAGGCGTTTGTGGCAAGCGGTAACGGGAACAGGGGCTTCCAACAGTGAATCTCTCCAAATAACTTACCAATCAACCACTAATCAGTTACACTTATGGACTGTCTGACCATGAGGGGCCTGGGAACAGAAGGGACTCCCTCATGCATCTCTCTGCTGATATCATTATCCCCCACATCTTGGTGAGGGGTTTCATGAAGAAGTGAGAAATTCCTTCCCAATTGCTAAAATAATTCTGGCTTGCAATAGGAACTTCCTGCTTAAGCTTTTAGAACTTTCTTATAAACTGTGGCTGCTCATTAGAAACACCTGGGGAGAAGTTTAAAGCTCCCAGTGCCAGCACTCACCGTAGACCAATTACTCCTGTCACTCTGGGGATGGGGTAGAGTCATCTGTATTTTGAAAGGTACCTAGGTGACCAGAAGGTGCAGCCAAGGTTGAGAACTACTGGAAGAAATTCCACCAAAGCTGCCAGGGGAGGCACAGAATTACCTTGTCAAAGAGTAAAAGATGCTGAACTAGGGAGGACTGCCAGGTCAGGAGCCAGGTCCTTGCCAGCATACTGAGCAGAAAAGTGTCTCCATTTCTTTCCGGGGTGGGTAATGTCAGAGTCACCTGTGCACAGTCCAGCCACCTAAGTGCCTGCTCTCCTGACACATAGACAAGTCCAGCTGGTCAGCCTGTCCTCTCTCCCCAAGTTCTAGGTCTGCACCTTATAAAAGACCCAAGACCAATTTAGGGCAGTTGTCACAAGGAGTGTTGGGGCCAGGAAGGCTGGGTTCTGCTGGCCTTAACTTAAAGTTGAGATCACAGTTGCCCTCCAGGTAGTCAGTTCACCAAATCTCCCTGTCTCCAGGGGTTCTCTGGCCAGAGAGCATGCTCAGTAGAACCAGCCAGAAAACCCAGCGACTGAGCACCCCAGGAGCAGCCTCAGTCAATGGAGGAAAGTGATCAATGGTTGAATACTTTCACATCCTCTTCCCTTGATGGGACAACTCTTGGGGGTCCCCAGTGGCCCTGAGCCCAGCTGCCCAGAGCAGTAACTGGCTCATTGAGGCATCCTGCATGGGCACTCCTTTCTGGCTTCCTTCCTCCTTCATCATTCTTTCTGGGATCACTTTTGACACTCAAGCCCTCCTTCAGGCTGTTGGAGTAGCCCAAACTAACACACCATGAGACCTTGAGTTAACTTCTCTGAGACCAGATTGGACAGGCTCTAAAAGCCCGTGGAAGCAAAAGGAGACTGTGCATAAGGAGCTTTGACCTTGAATAGGAAAGTTCAGCTGCTGTGGTGCCCGACCCAAGGCTGAGCTCTCATTTTCCAGCTCCTTCACATCCCTCCTTGAGGGGTTTCGGACACAGCAGCACTGGTCTACCTGATGGATAGTTAAATCGCCAAAATTCCTCCTGGGCAGAGATTCAGGAACTTTTGCTTGGAGGCACTGTGTAGCTCATTAAATAATTAAATCAATCACTTGCAAAAGCCTTTATGCCGGATCCCAGTCCCTACGCTCAGAGTAAACTAAGCCACAGCCTAAAATATTCTCATCTGTCGTAAGGAGCCAGGATAATGAGAAACTGGCCTTTGACTGTCTGGTTTGTGCCAACAGAGGTGGGAATTGGCAATACCACCTCCCAGGTGGCAGTGTGTACTTCTATTGGGAGGCACATCAACTCTGCTTGTCACTATTTTTGTGATGTCAGTGAAAACCAATGATCTTAGCCTGGATCCTTCGTTTCACTGGGGAATGAGACATGGTGTTCTCATTTTTTAATTCCTTCTTTGCTTATTAGCTGAAATTCTTTTATAAAGAGAAACCTCTCATCAAGGGCTTGCCTGCAGTACCGTTTTATAAGAAACATAAAAATAAATGCTTGGCTCTTTCTTGTTATTTACTAGCTTTCAAACTAATGAGTTGGCTACCTAGCATCTTCCAAAGGTGAATATGGACCTGTGGTTTGATGCACTGCAATTATTATTCTAAGTGAGGATCAACTCATCACATCTTTGGCCAGTGGGAACCTCTCCAAATTGGCTCCTGAGTCCTATTGACATGACTCCAACAGATTCAGGCCGACTACTTTGCTATTTGGTTTAACACAGGTTCCATCTTGTACATTTCCTGCTCCAGATCTAGAATCAACCACTTCTCCAAGGATCTCTGGTTCTTTTAATGAGGAAGAGGAATGGAATTTAGAGATGAAAATCTTTCTAAATTCACTCTGATGGCCACTCAATGGCCCATTTCAAAGCGGGCAGCTCATATCTGTGAGTTGGACATTTTCTTGTATTTTTTTTCTTTGTTAATTTCTTTTCCTTTTCCATTTTCTCTCTTTTTTCTTTATGTAACTTGCATTTATCTGGATTTAGATTTCATAGACGAGTTCTCTAATTTTCTTAATTTTTTTCCTTCTACTTCATTCCATACCATTTTTGGTTTATTCTACTTTCCTGGAGATTTCCTGGACTTTATATTACCACTCTTTTATTGAACTTTTTGCTTTTCGATTTTTCATTTTGTTTCCAGCAGTTCTTTTATATTCTCAAAGTACTTTACTTTTTTATGGCATGCTGTTCTTGTTCCGTGGGTGCCCTAACCCAAGGTTGTCACATCATTTTCTGGATGTTTCATACATGTTCCATAATGTTTCTGATTTTTACAAATCCCTTTTTGCCCTGCTTTCTCACTTTGGTTTCTGACATTCCCTTTCAAATGTCTGATGGCACTGTGTTGTTCATTCTCATGAGAGGAAGGTGCTGAGGTGCCGAGGGAAAGCTCTTCTCTGCAGAGGAAGAGGCTGTCTTCTTCGGGTTCCAATGCATAGTGATCAGGAAGGGACCTAGCAAGTCCTCAGGGGCTAGATCTTCAGTGAAAATTACACTGAGGGTCTTTTCTTTTAGCTGACCAACTCCCTTCTGAAAGACTCCTCCACTCCTCCCATTTCCTGCCTGGAGAGTACAGGTCTGGCTTCCATTCCTGGGTGCCAAACAGGGACCTTGCTGTTCAGTACCCAGTCTTCACCTCATTACAATATGGGGTGTTGCATACAGCACCCTCAGTTTGGCTGATACCTGAATCAGAACGTCTCAGGGACAACTCAGAGAATGCTTCTTCAGTCCTCTACTGGCGCTGTGGTGGAGGCTGGTTTCCTGACTGTGTGGGAACTATCTACAAGCTTACTTTACTGTTCTAATAAAGGCTCAGCTGATTCTTCCGCATCTAGCCCTTCCCAAGTCTATGCCTATGGAGATACTTGGCACGTTGATGCCTGAGCCATTTGAGGGTTCTTCGAGGTGAATGAGTTACTTTCTGGTTGGCTTCTCCTGCAGGAGTGGGGAGTCCAGCTTTATCTGGCCCTCAAAGTCAGGTCCCTCATCCATCTACTCGGCAGCTCACAGAACTGTGTTGACCTCTCCCATCTGTTGACTATTCTTCTCCCATTCTCTTTTAACTTGTAGCTTAATGCTTTTTTAACCTATTCTATTACTACTAGAGGCCTGTTGCATGAAGAGATTCATGCAAAAGGCCTTCCTTCCCTTGGCTTCCAGCACTTGGTTTTCCTCCGGCACCCGGGACCCAGGCCTTCGCTCCAGCCAGAGTCTGCCTTCTTCATCTTTGCTGCAGACTCAGGGCGGAGTCTGCCATCTTCATCTTCTCTACAGACTCCGGAGTCTGCAGTCTTGTCTTTGCTGTGGCACTCCGCTCCTGTAGATCCCTTCCCGCACCCCTCTCCCCGTCCCTCCCCCCGCCCTGCTCTCCCTCTCATAGCAGGCATCCTGCCCCGCCTGGCCACTCTGCGCCTGGAGCAGTTGGGTGGCCACCATTTTTTGCCTTCTAATTTGCATACTCACTCTGATTGGCTGTGGGCATAGCGGAGGTATGGTCAATTTACATGTTTGTCTATTATTAGGTAAGATGTCCATGGATTTTGTGAGGGAATGTAGAAAAACATATATGCAATATGCCAAATTTAGCCAATGTCATTTCCAATCTATTTTCTATACTGTCGCCAAAGAAATTCTTTATAAAATGCAAATCCGATCATGTTACTTGCTTTTGGCCATTCCTTACTGTCTTCAGAATAAAATACAATTTATTAATATTTAAAGCCCTTCATACGTCTGCTTTTTCTTTTTCCCTCACCTACCTCTCCAGTTTAACAGATGTGAAATTACTTATGTTCCCCAAACCACAACATTCTCTTCTGTCTTGGGCTTTTGTGCATGCTGTGCTTCCAGTCAGTGCTGTCTTTCCCATCTCCTCTCATTTATCTAATTGCTGACCATCCTGAAAATTTATGCTTTGGTATCACCTTTTCCAAGAAGTCCTCCAAGATTACTTCTGTGGGTTTTGGGTTGACAGCCTCTCCTCTGTGTTCCCAGAGCTTTGTTAGATCACTCATTGTATTTGTTGTATCTGTGTGTCTCTTGCACTAGATGGGAATCTCCTTCAATGACTCCTTGTGTCTGTTTTGAAGTACTTAGCACAGAGCCAGGAAGGAGTATATGCTCAATGTGAGCAGAATCATCAAACAAGAGAATGAGTGAACATTTGTTTCCAAACCTAAAATTCCTGTTATCCTCTCCTCCTTATTTAAGTCATAGGCTCTTACTAATGAATTGTTCAAATCCCATTATTTTCCTTAAATTTCTCTTGCCCCATCAATTTGGTCTAATCAAGGAGGCATCATAGCACCAAGCAAAGAGGTCTAATTAGGAATCAGCAGGACAGAACCAAGTCCACTCTCCTGACCTCAGTTTCCCTGTCTGTGAGGGAGGGTAACACTTATCAGCCACAATGGAAAGGCAAAACCTTTTATGGAATTTACATCATAATACAATTTGAGCACCTTAATTTCTAAAATTGCCTCCACTCACGTTTCTGAGGATGATACTTTTTATAAGAGCTTAGGCAAATCCTTTACTATCTGCATAAGCCTGGGAGGACTACTGTGGTTGTTGCTGCAGAAATAGATGGAAACACCCTCAGCTCAACAGGGTAGTGAGTTAATTTCCTGGGGCTGCTGTAACAAAGTCCCACAAACCGAGTGGCATAAAACAACAGAAATGTATCCTCTCACAGTTCTAGAGGCCAGAAGTCCAAACTCAAGGTGTCACCAGGGCCATTCTCTCCAGAGGCTCCAGGAGAGAACCCCCTGCCTCTCCCAGTTTCAGGCACACCTTGGCTTGTGGCTGCATCTCTCCAACCTCTGCCTCTGTCACTTCAACTTCTCTGCACATGTCAGGTCTCCCTCTACCTCTCTCTAATAAGGATTCTTGTGAAGGTATTTAGGGCCCACCCGGACAAGACAGGAGAATCGATTCTCAGGCTATTTAACTTAATTACCTCTTTGCCACTCTGGGAATATTCACTCTTTGGCCATATAAAAGTAATATTTATAGGTTCTGAGAATTAGGAAATATATCTTGGGAGGTTTTATTTTTTTTATGTTTTTTTTTTCAGCCTATCACAGCGATCAAGTTCTCATAATCCTCTGTAGAGAAATGCTTACTGGAAACTTTGGATTTTCTAGGGCAACACTCGACCGACAACTAGACCTTATTCAAGTTGCAGAGAGGGTGTTATAACATTCCTTGCCTGGATGGCACTGTCTGGAACTGGGGGTGGAGCGGCATCGGTCACTTTCCTGCACCATTTCAGCGAAGCCTCAGAGGAATCCTTCCAGGTAGATGTACCGACCAAGGCAGGGCAGTCGGAACACAGGCTCCAGGGGCTGGTTTCCGGAATCGGAACCTAGGCTCTGCCACTTACAAGCCCTATGAACTTTAGCAAATGATTTCACCTATTTGTGACTAAATGTCCTCATTTGCCACGGACATCCCTGTAAAGCCCACCTTGGGGAGGTGGTGGGAGATGAGATGAGTCAATGCGTGTAAAACACTCAGCCCAGCCCTTGGCACATAGCAAACAAACAGTACATTAGCTATTATTCTTGTTTATGCTGACAAATGAGGAAACTGAGGCTCAGAGGAATTAAATGTCACTGTCCAGCTCACAGAGCTAAATAAGTGGGAAAGCCTCAATTCAAAGGGTCCGCAGTGCCAATCACACAAAATGAACACGTTCTAGAGACCCGAGGCACAGCACGGTGACTGCAGTTGCCAATCCCGGATTGTATGCCGGAAATTTGGAGTAGATCTCAGGTGCTCTCACCACCAAAAAACAAAAAACAAAAAGGAGATGGATATGTTAATTAGCTTGATTGTAGTAATCATTTCCCTCTGCATGTGTATATCAAAACATCATGCTATATGCAATAAATATTTTTTTAAAATGCCATAGAGCCAAGCCTGTCTGACCCCACAAAACTGTGCCTTATATCATGGTATATCATCTTTCACATGTAGAAGGGAAGGTACAAAAGATCCAAAACATGATGGCGCTTTGGAGGTCTTTCCTTTTATTTATTTGTTTTTAAATATGTTTTTATTAATTTATTTAAAAAGAGAGAGAGGATGGCAGAGGTAGAGAGAGAGAAAAACATCGATGTGAGAGAAAAATCATCAATCAGCTGCCTCCTGCACACCCTCTACTGGGGATCTAGCCCACAACCGAGATATGTGCTCTGGCCTGGAATTGAACCTGTGACCTCTCGGTGTATGGGATGCTGCTCAGCCAACTAAGCCACATAGGCTGAGGCTGGAGGTCTTTCCCTTTAATTGAACATTAACTAGAGGTTGAAATTGTGCACCCTAGGTTTCCCCTCTTGGAAATAGACTATGCTGACAGAATTCACTTGATAGAGCAAATTCTCTGAAATGCACATAGGTTTACAATGCCTCATGTCAAGAGGGCAGATGTCCCTGGACAGGGCTCCAGAGTTAGTTCTGACAGGTTGTTTCAATCCTAAGCTTTTCTTAAGTGAAATTCTGAATACTTATGGAGGATTTTTTGTTTGTCTCCAGAAAAACAAATAGTATGGCTGAAACATTTGTTTCCACCTTAATTTTTTTGTAGAGATGCATGGGACTGGGCCCCGGGGTCTATAATAAAATTTTGCCTCACTTAGTAAATAAAGAATTCCTCTAAGAATAAAGAAAAAGGCTTGTTAAGAGGCTTCTGTCTTTCAATCCACTCCATAAACTAACTGCACAGTCTCGGCCCAGAATCTACACAGTTCTGAAGAGGTGAGGCACGTCAGGGTAGGAAAGGATATGGCCTGAGGCTTGTGTTTTACACAGAATGAAAGTCTAGCAGCTGGGTGTACGTGTGTGTACTCACACACATGTATGCATGTGTGTACATATGTGCTCTGACACGAGAGCAGGCATATGTGTGCTCACATGTGTATGTGTGTGCGAGTATATGCATGAGAGTGCACATTCCCAACATCAGTAGGATCTTTGCACTACTTCCCACAGATCCCTCCTGCTGGACACACATTAAAACCAGCTGTGTCTACACTGTGGAGCAGAGCACACACATACACACCACAAACACTCAAATGTGTTAGATGTTTTTCATTAACTCCTACACCTCACAGACATGTCCATGTATATTAATAATGTAGTTGCTAATTTATATTATAATGTAATTTATATTTTCAAAATAAAAAGAACTTGAAGTGGTTCTAGTTCAAGATAGAGGCATTAGCCCTGACAGGGTAGCTCGGTTGGTTAGAGCATTGTCCCACTATGACAAGGTTGTGGGTTCAATTGCAAGGTAGGGCATATACAAGAATCAACCACTGAATGCATAAATAAGTGGCTTGTGTGGCTCAGTTGGTTGAGCATCATCTCATGCACCAAAAGGTCGCTGGTTTGATTCCAGGTTAGGGCACATGACTGGGTTTTGGGCTCGATCCCTAGTAGAAGGCTTGTAGGAGGCAACTGATCAGTGTTTCTCTCTCACATCAGTGTTTCTCTCTCCCTCTCCCTTCTTCACTAAAAAACACATTAAAAATACAGACAAAATCATAAGTACTGATATTTTTTACTTTTTCTATTACTGTTCTATCATAAGAATTTTTTTATATCATGAAAAACTTTTTACACATATCATTTTTAATGGCCCTATATTTCATGGAACAGATAAGCCATATTTATTGACACATTCTCACCATTTTGGACACTTTGGCTCTTTAATAATAAGTATTAAATAAACCAAATGTCCATTAAGAATGTCCTTCTACATAAATGTCTTTGTACACAAATGTATCTTAACCTCTGCAAGATACAATTCTAGAAGCAGAGTTCTTAGGTCAAAGGTCAGCAGCATTTTTTAAAGCTCTTGCCTTGTATAGGCTACTTGTTTTCTAGACAGTCTTGCTTTTCCTGAGTAGCACACAATATTCTATGTCACTGCAGCTCTTTCTGGGCCATCATTTTAGAATCTTTGTTGATAGAGGAAATGATGTCCCTTTGCTATTTCAATTTGCCTTTTGTTAAAAATCAGTGAGGCTGGACATTTTATCATATGTTGATTCACCATTTGCATTTGCTCTCTGGAGATTTGTTTGTCCTTTACCCTGGTATCTATTTTGGGTCTTAATGTTCTTCTTATCGATTTGTGTGAATTCTTTATCTATTAGGAATATTAATCTTTTTTGTCCTATTTGTTTCAAACATTTCCCAGCTTGATGTTTGCCTGTTAATTTTGTTAATGAGATAGCATTATGAGGAGAAATTTCAAAATGTTATGGAGTCAAACCTATTGATGACCGTCGCTGTGCTTTCTCTCGGTGCATTTCCATTAAGCGATTCCAGCAGAGAGCTTTACTAAAACACCCCTGTTCTAGGGGCACGACAGTAGAATGTCACAGAGACTTTTGCTTCTCCTTCTCTTCACTTGCTTCAGAACAGGAAGTTGCAAATGAGAACATAATCATTAGTCTGTGCTGCAAAAGTGGGCTTGAGGGTAAAGTAAGAGGTGATCACAGGGTGTCAGAATTTTTGACAGAAACTCAAGCCAGGAATCAGAGGAGGCAATCATTGTAGCTGCAACTTGCAATTTCAGGCATCTTCCTGGACAGGACTTCTAGAAAGCAGCTCAAAGAGCACAGCTAGAAGTTGATAATCTCCTTAAGGAGGAGTTGGAAAATTTTTCTAACCCTTTAGTATTTTGTCTAATTCTTCTGCACTTTTCCAGTGTCATAGAAACCAGGGAATCTCAACATCTGGTACCATTTATTTACTTATACAACAAATATTCATTGCATCTTGGCTTTGCCCAAGATACTCCATGAGGCATCAGAAACTCATGTTCTCATTTTTCCATTTTCTTCCTTTGTTTTCATAAAAGGGACTCAATTTATCAAAACATGACTCTCTACAGGTTCATGCCAATTTCCCCAGCCTTATACTTGTGGGTCTGGCCTTTCTCAGTGACTGAGTAGGTGGCCAAAAGGCCAAAGGGTTGAACCTTACTTCAGGAGCTAACACATTGTGCAAGTGTCCCAGTTGGGTATGTGTAGACCTCCCTAAATTAGAGCATTTGTATCAAGCTGGTGCATTCCCTTAGCAAGTGTCAAGTCAGAATGCTCTTCCCCCTTTAAGAGACTGTTTCCAATTCTGATTATCTCTTGCTTTTATCCTGAATACACTGCAATGTGTTTATCAGAGATATGTCGAAGAGAAGGAAGCAGGTAGTGGCAGTTTAGTGACTAGAAGCTGATCAGGGGATGATTTGTAAGATGTTAGGCTGCTACTCTACATATGGGAAGTACAGGAGATTTAGCCCATTTCCTCCTTCCTTGCAAGATATTAAGACAAAAAGGGCATCCAAAATAAGCTCCCCTACCCTGTGCTCTGAGAGATCCTAAAATAATTTTATCAGGCAGGTAGCCATGTTGCTGACTTTGAGTAGTTCTCCTTCTCTCACTCCCCCTCCTTCTCCTTCACCCCTCCTCCTTCCCTTTTTCATTTCTAATTTGGCATTTCACCCATGAAGGCAATTCAATGGTCACAATCTTTACTATTTTCCCATCCCTATTCTATAAGGTTTTCTCCATGAGCTTTCAGCCCCTCCCTGCCCCCCAACCATGGCATTTATCTTTTTCTGGGTCACTCCCTCTGCCTGAGTAATTTTATTAGGGTTTAATTTCATTAGTCTTGAAACAAAAATTGGATGAATATGAACAAAAATAACATGAGACAAATCTGCAGGCCAAATTCTCTACACTCCTAGATTCTGAGGTTTGAAATGGGCCTAGTGTTCTACTCATTCAATTGTTGCAGAAGGAGAGGCTATGACTCGGTGTCTATTCACAGTTAAAATATGATGAAGGACAAGTGGGGGGAGGGAGCTACAGGGAAACCCTTCTTTAGCTCACGCTCTGAATTTATTATTCTCTGATAGGTCCTGCCATGAACACAATGTAAGTTCACCAAATATGTTAAAAACAAATTCCAGTCTCTTGGAAGTGTCAAGGGAAATTCAGTGTCTTCATGCCCAAGGCTATAGTACTCAGAGGCTGGAGACTGACTTTATCAGAGCCTGTTAAGTGGGGCATTTGGGTTTTCACTTCTCAAAACCATAACCCACTATCATTCAAACAGATAGAAAGATGGCTAATGCTTCGGGGGGTGGGGGGGAACAAATGAGATGCTGTCTAGTGACCCCTCCATTGCTCCCCATTTCTTTTTCTTAAGTCATTTCTACCTCAAGCTTGCCTGATTCACTCCCGCTTCAAAATAAGACTGTTCCAAAGGCCAGAGCCTTGAGCTGCCTGAGAAATTCAGTTCTCTTCTTGCTGCTGGATGCCCTGGAAATATCTGGACCTAGAATTGATCTGAAGCTATCATCAGACCAATGATGGCTAAGGCAAAGTCCAAAGATTTTTTTTAATGTTAAACTATTTAAAAATATTTTTATTGATTTTAGAGAGAGGAAGGGAGAGGGATAGAGAGGGAAACATCAATGAGAGAGAAACATTGACTGGCTGCCTCCTGCAGGCCCCCTACTAGGGAACAAGCCCCAAACCCCGGCATATGCCCTGACCAGGAATTGCAATGTTACCTCCTGGTTCATGGGCCAACATTCAACCACTGAGCCACACCGGACGGGCAAAAATATTTTGACATTTCCCAAATATTGACTTTATTTTCTTGCCAACTAACATGACAACTAACATAACCATAAGATTCTGAAGACTTGTACTAGAGAAATAGTGTTGTCAGTGTATAGAGTTATTGTTCCTTTCAGAAAAGCCATCCTCTCTGCTGAAGGAGTCTAAACACTAGGGCAGTTCACTACCTCAGGAAGAAGAGTGATCTGGGAGCACTTACACCATGGTGGCCCCGGGGCCAAGCAGGCTTCCTCCACAACAGCCAGCAGATGGCCCACCTTTGCTCTGTTCAGGACACTGCCCTAAGCAGCAGAGAGAAAACTGTCAATTGGACTGGATTCCAGAACCAAAGCAATAAATGTACGGCCATTCTGAGGTACCAAAGGATGCAGGAAGGGATTGTGTGGCTTCTCCCTATATTTCATCTCAAAAGGGCAGAGATATTTACATCTCCCACCTCGACTCCCTTTCGCAATCCCATGCAGGCACATCCACTTCTTCAAACTTGTTATGTACTTGTTTTTATTTTGAAGATGATGCCTTGTATAAAAAATGTTCAATAAATATTTTTAGGAAAGAATGAGTGAATTTGTGAGTGAAGATGCTTCTAGTGTCAACTCATAAGGTATCTTAAATCCATGGTTCACTGGATCCCTTTATTCCTTTATTTTCAGCATTTACTGAGCACCTACTATATATGCCTGGCAAGTTGTTAGTGTTGGAGAGCAAAACTGGACCTGGTTCTGCAAATCCAAAGACTTGAAACACAGACTTACTTCCTTCAGTTCCACCCCTTGATCATTTCATGATCTGACATATACTTCTTGCCTCTGAGACTAAATGTTTTCTCATCTTTTAAGTCTGTCTTCAAATGAACATCATTCTTTCCACAGTCCAAACTCCACAGTTCCTGGCTCATGGGAGGCACTCCAACATGCGAACAAAGGGGTGACTGCACTCGCAGTCCAGGCTACCCAGGAGGGATGGACTAACCCTCTGGGCCTTGAAATCAGACCTGGGCAAGTGGCCTGACTGCTCTGTGCTTAGGTTCACTTACGTGTAAAGATGGAGAGCATGTGCACCTGATGGGGGTGTGATAAATATTCACCACCACCCCCTGCTGTCTCCTCTCCCACGCACCTCCATTTCCTCTTCCTCTGACTCATCTTCCTGGCAGTGAAATGTCCTGAGTCACATCTAACAGCTCAGGAAAGAGCACAGCATTTTCTGTTTCTCTCTAAATGTGTGCTGAGAGGCAAAGCAATGCAACTGCTTCCGTTTTTCCTTTCACTCCCTTATCTTTTCGGGGGGCCAGAGTGGGTCAGTTTCTTCAAGAACATTGTCTAATGCCTCTTTGTCAAGGTGGTAGTTTATTTTCCCCCCTCTGGGAACCACGTCTCTTTTCTTCTTTTTCAGTACTTCTTCCAGGCCTCTAAAAAGGCATTTGACAAAATCTCCTGGCTCCCTGTACGGCGTTTGCTTTGTTCCCAGGCTCCTTTTAACGGTTTTCTAAGGCTCCTAGTCTTACTCCTGTCCCTTGTTTGGCAACTGAATATCTGCAGGATAAATTTCATCGGATTTTGGCATTCAAAAACGGCGTCGATCTATTTTATTTTTCAGAACAGAGATGTAATGCTACATCCTTCAAAATGTGGAAGATGCAGAAAAGTATAAAGATTAAATTAAAGATAACCATAGTCCTACTAGGCAGAGACATACACTGTTAACATTTGAGACCACTCTAGTCCATATATATTTTGTGCATGTATATATTTTTATATAACTGTGTTAATATATGTAATTTTAGAGGTGTTTTGCTAATCCTCACCTAAGGATATTTTCCCATTGATTTTTAGAGAGAGTGGGAGAGGGAGGATAAAGAGAAAAACATCAATGCGAGAGAGACACGTCAATTGGTTGCCTCCTACATGTACCCCAACTGGGGTCAGGGATCGAGCCTGCAATCAAGGTATATGCCCTTGACTGCAATCAAACCCGGAACCCTTCAGTCCTCAGGTCAATGCTGCACCCACTGAGACAAACTGCCTAGAGCTAATTTTAGATATTTTTTTTAAGTTAGCATAGCTTCATTAGCATTTTCCTTATGTTATTAAAAATTTTCACAACCATGATTTAAATAGTAGCATAATATTTACACTATGGACCTACTCTAATTTCCTAGCCAGACACTTGGGTTGTTTTCCCTTTGTTGCTATAGTTATACAAGGAGTTTATCTCCCTCAACCTGTTCTGCAAACAGACGTTTAGATTTAATAAGGCTGTAACCTTCTGACTCAGTGGCTCACCCACAAATGTACCCTGAACCTTTTCCAGTTTCATGGTCAGACATGCAGAGAATGTCCTTCTTCTTAGGGCACAGTGGCCAAAGCTTCACACCTTGGTCTTCACCTGACGGGGTACATCCTGCCTCCAGATCTCTCAGTATCAACATCTGTGCTGTGTTCCTGCTTCTTTAACTCCACCGAGCCTGGCCCTGGCTACCCCTCCAGCCCTCCCTCACCTTCACACAGAGGATCCAACCTGGGTCTGTGAACCTGCTGCTCCTCTCCCGGGAAAGGTCAACTTCCAGGTCTTTGCAAGGCGTGTCCTTGTAGTTCAGGACCCACCTGTGAGTCACCTTCTCAGAAAGACCTCCCTGGACTGACAATTTAAAGAAGTTATGTGTTCCCCTCCCCACCAGTCATTCTTTTTTAAATATATATTTTTATTGATTTCAGAGAGGAAGGGAGAGAAAGAGACAGAGAAAGAGACAGAGAAAGAGAGAGAAGGAGAGAATCATTGATCGGCTGCATCCTGCATGCCCCACACTGAGGACGGAGCCTGCAACCTGGGCATGTGCCCTGACCAGGAATAGAACCGTGACCTCCTGATTCATACGTCGAGGATCAACCACTGAGCAACACCAGCCATTCTTAATGCCATCTCCCCGGACCACTGAGTTCCTCACCAAGTGCCTGAAAATATGTGTATCTTTAACGTGTTTCTTTCGCCTCCAGCCAAACTGTTTCTCTTGTTTTTTGCTATAACTTTTTTGGCCAGAACAGTGAAAGCATACAGCAGGAGCTTAATAAATGTTTCCTGAAGGAATGAGTGATGAACAAATGAATGAAAGCATGAACACCAATATCATTTCTTTGATGAGTTATTCTATGTAACATTTGCTACATTATATGGATGTACTTTATATCAGAGAATATCTTAAATCTTAAACATATCCGTAAGTTTTTGACTAGTATTTTGTTTCAAGGGATCTTTCCTGATGACATTTACAGGAATGGAGACATCAGTTTTGCAAAGAATGGTCATCAGAATACTATTTATAATATTAAAAATTGAAAGCAACTCTAATACAGGGAAAAATGGGGAAATCGTTATATGTGTTAATCTTAATTGAATGGTGAAATATCATGCAGCCACTAAAAAGCATGTTTGTAAAGAATTTTTGATGACATGAAAATTACCCAAAAAATGTACCAAACATTAATAGTATATATCTGAATAATAAAATTAGGATGACATCTTTCTTTATACTCTGAGTGTCTTACAAATTTTCTTCCACGAGACTATGTTTCTTTTATAGATAAAGTAAAACATAAAAAATTCTCCAGTGTCTTGAGTGGAAAGGTATTTGTACTCCACGTTTTTCTCCCACTTTTTTTTTTTCAGGTCTCCGTTTTCTATTCTTAGAAGTGGTTTGTAAACAGTGGGTATTTTTAAGTGTTACAGAATGTTCACAGAAGGAACCAGTTTTACAGGTTTACTCCTATAAAACCACTAGGTTCCCTTAGAACTGGCAGCAGCCCTTATCCCTGCAGCACCCAGAACCCCAAAGAAGAAATGATCATGGAAACTTGCTCCCATCTCACTGACACCTGCAGCCACTTTCTTTTGGGGTGATTGGGTAGTGAGGGTGCAGGCACCATAACAGAAACATGCCTCTGCCAACATTTCCTGGTCAAACTCTCAAAGGTTCAGCAATCAATATGGTGGAAAGAGGGAAGGAAGTATATAATATGGACCGTGCGGGGGAAATTGACAAATCTAAATGATCACTGTGATTGTTGTCCTCGCTTAGTTTTTATTCCTGTTTTTTTCTTCCACGCCTGAGACTAATCGCCAGGAACTAGACTCCTAAAATAGACACCTTTGTGATTCATTTACTCTCCCCGAAGATCTTTTTTGGCTGCTTCTTTCCTGTAGTTCTCTTCTAAAGCCAGGAAAACTTTGTTGTTATTTTCCCCTCTGTGTTTCTGACATGAAAGGCAGCTCGGCTTTGCCAGGTGGCCTCCCTCGGTGCCTGAAGCAGCTGGAACACACCATCAGAGCACGGCCCCCCCTCTCTGGACTCCCAGGAGGAAGGCAGAAATTGGGACACAGCACTGGGACACAGAGAAACTAAAGATGACGAATACTTTCCATCTGAAGAGTACATTCAACGATCCAAAAATCTCCCACCTCCATTTCTCAGCTGATCACCACAAAAGACACCCTAGCTCTTTCTTTACCTTGGACCTTCCCAGGCAGCCTCTCAGCACTGCTGCCCAAATGCTCCCCCAGCTAACTAGAACTGGCTCTGGTCTTTGGGAGCCTCCGTTGTTCCTGGATCAATAAACCCAGTAAGCCCCCACTTCCCTATTCAGTTCTTAGAAACAGACCCTCTGGCCATAGTCAACAGGTACCCCTCCCTGACTGGTAGAAATGGCCTGCTTCACAATCTTGTCAGGGATCAACAGAAAAGAGGGGCGCAATTGACTGGTGATGTCTGTCTATGAGGGGGACCTTGCAGTCCCCACATCTGCCCACTGCATCTCTTACTGGATCTAACCCCAAGGCTTGTATCTGTGTCATTGCAACCTTGTACTTTATAAATAGGATGGGAGGTTTCTCTCACATTCAGTAGAAAAAGTAACTAAATAACCTCATCCCTGCATTGGGATGTCAAGGCCACGGCGATGCATCTTTCCAGTTGGGGGAACTGAACTGGCCCCTGAGGACACAGAGATTGCCACAGATCCCTGATGTGTCCCCAGACCCTCAAGTATATCCCTTTCCTCTTCTGTGCTCCTTTCACTCTTTATCGCCCTCCTGTGCCTTGTGCCTCCTCTCGTCTCACTGCACTGGTTACTCTATGTTGTAATAACTTTGTCACCGTGTCTTCATCCCTCACAGGGCTATAGACTCCTTTAAGGTAGAAATCACATCCTGTTTGTTCAGAGTGGACTGGCACAGAATGGGCTCTCAAAAACATTTTTGAATGAAATTGGCCTGAATCCCTAGATGAAAATTTAAAATTAATTTTCTTAGTCTCTTATATGGACATTAAAGGAAGGGAGAGGCAGAAAAGCTATAAAATTGAACTCCGGCCTCTCCATTTGTAAATCAACTTTGCAAATCTTCTATAATTTGAGAATTGTTCTCACATGTAAGAACGAAGATACATGGAATTTCAGAGAAATTGGAATCTTCCAGATGGGGTATGATTTGGCACCAACATTCAAATGCTTTCATTTTCTCTCTCTCCCACCTTCCTTCCCTCCCTCTCCTCCCCCACCCCATCATACATATTTCAGAACGCTAGACATTCTGGTACAATGCTGAGTAATTTGGGTTGGACTACCCCAATATTTTTGAAGCCATTAAACCTCTCAGACTGAATTCTAAGTTTTCCAAAGCAACCAAATGAAGAAGAAAGGGCAGCCACAAAATTCAAGCTCCATGAGGCACTTCAAAATCAGATTTTCAGAGGGGCCTTTTAGGAATTCCAATTGCTGACCCAATAGTTATTATTTTATTAATAGAATCCTCTAGCACAGGAAACCATTCAGTGAACAAACATAAATATATTTCTAAATCCATGTGTTAAAGTCCCTCCAGAAAACAAACAAACAAACAAAATTTTTTAAATTTTACACTGTTTGGTGTGAACAGTCCCATTAGCCGAGGCAGCTGCACCTTTTAGTAAGTTTCCTTAGTAAAAATACAATTTAAATCCTTCAAACACTTCAAGGGTTGGGATTTTATTTTAAACTGGTTGGAAACAGTGCTAATGTCAAATGTACTCCTAGGAATTAAGTTATTTATGTCAGGATGAATTTCAATGACAAGGCAGAGGAAACACCAACAATAAATCCAGCTGAAATCAGGCTCCCACTATTGTGCTTTAAGCCATGTTGCCACTCCTTGCAGAGGGAATGGGAAGATGGAATTGAGACTGATGGCCTAGGTACTGGTAGGTCCTGGTTTTCTGCAGAACCTGGTGGAAGAAGCAGTGCAGGGGGGTTCCCAGGGCCTGGGTTCAGTGATACCCACAGCTACCCCTGTGCTGGAGATGATGCCAATAGTGAGCCTTCTCGGTGACATGGTGACCAGGGACTATGGAGAAATACAGTAGATTTTAGAATTAGGGCTCCAGACAACCTCAAGGTGGGGAAAAGGGCAATTCCTGACTCTCAGAGACAGCCATGCCCAGCAAAAGCCTATGCTAAGGCTAGAGGACACCTGGGAACTGATCAGGGTCACTGGGGAAGGAGCCTTTTGGGGTGGGTCATGTTGTCTGTGGTCTCTGTCTTAAGTGTGTGAGAGGGGAGGTAAAAGGAAATTGAGTGGGGTCTTAAAAAGATAAAACTGCTTCAGCCTATAGGTTTGAAAGAAACCAGGAGTATAAGGTCATCTGGTTAAGGAGTCCAGTGCGAGGTCTATAGCTCAGTGAGGGGGGCGCTCACGCCAACTGTGCCAATGCTCTCATGAGGGGCAGATGCCTGCCACAGACCACATGTGACTGGTCCTCGGGGGCTATCTAACCCAATCCCTGGACCCAGCCTGCACTGGACTCTGCATGAAATTGGATTAAAACTCATGCCCAAGTCACCAGCTTGGGCTGGTGCAAAATTTAACAAAAATGCACAAGGAGGGAGGCCGATGGAAGCTCAGGGAAAGAACTGGGGTACACGAGGAACACCTTTAGAACCTTGTTTCCTGCTAATTCCTATCAAAGTTCTACTTATGGAGATAAAACATGCTGGAGGAGTAAGTGGATGCTGCATGGACACGCTCCCAGGACCAAACTGGAGTTACAACTAAAATACAGAAAAACTCCCTGAATAATCAACTGAAGACTCACTGGAGAGAACCCTGATAACCAAGGACGGAAAGTGGAGACCCCATAGAGACTGAAAGGACATTCTAACTTGGCTGGGAGTTGTGTGCCCTGTAACATGGGAGCTAACATTGGAATGCAGTCCATCCTGCTTTCCCAAGAACTGCCTGTCATTATGGAAAGATTTACAACCTCGTGGCTGAAGCAATCTAGTCCTGGAGGCACCTTCTCTTTACAACCCCCAGCCCCTATTGCCTGTAATCTGGTCCTGGGGCGCCGGGAGGCACCTGCCCTCTTCGACCCCCACCCCCTGCCCGCATGACTTGTAACCTGTAATGATTATCCCCTGCCTACTTTCCCATGCCTGTAATTCCTACTTCTCCATGTAATCTTTGTCCTTCTACCCAATATAAGCAGCTGACTAATGGGGTGAGGCAGAACAGATTTTTGTGGATGATTTGCTGCTCTCCCACACTGCCGGCATTATTGGAGTAAACACTCATAGATGATTAAAAAAAAAAATTAAGGTCTACTTACTAAATACCTTGTACTTGGTGGCTGTCAGTGACCATTTACTTTTCTACCTTTACCTACACCACCATGGCAAGTGGATAAGGACATTTTTATCTGCCCACAGTGCTATGTTATAAGAAACTAAGGATTTCCACAAACAGAAAGGCCATTGGCTTATCCAGCCCAATAGTCCAGTGTCTGAATAGAAGCTTACGAACATTTACCTCCACAAGAAAGTATGGCCCGCGCTGTTGACTGACATGTCCCCAGCTCCCAGGAGAGTACCTGGCACATGTGATAGGAGCTGGAAAGTGTCTGCTGAATGGAACTGAATTCTGAAAGAGGTGCCCAGGGAATCCCAGGTGGCAGGTTCAGGATTTTTCTTGGCAGTAAAGCAGAAGGAGCACTTGGCAGAGTGGGAGTGGGGGCAAGAAGACCACCACAGTGCTGGTTTCCGTGCCCTTATCAAGCCTTTGCCAGTCACACACTCACCTTGAGTCTCGGTTTTCTCATCTGTGCAAAGAGAAGAGCTGATGCCAGCAGTGTTTTCCAACTTGTTACCTTGGGCTCCAAAGCTTGGGGGAGGTGGTCTTTGCAGGACATGTTCCATAACTGCCTTCATGTGTCTTATCGTGAGGGTTCCCATAGTACTTTATTGACTAAGAGTTTCCACTGCTAATAATATAAACTTGGAAAAAGACCACTTGAGTCCTTTGTCCCTAAACACTCTACCTGCCGTGACAATATTTCTAATTCTTTAAATCTAGTTCCACTGGCATCTTATGGTTCCTAAGACACCTGAAAGTCCTTCCCCTCCTAGAGCCAGTCCACCTCTGTTCCCTCTGCCTGGAACGCCTTTCCCTGGCCACCTGGGCTACATCTTTGCCAGACATACTCCTACTTAGAGGCCACTTTCTCATGAAAGTGCCCCTGCTACCCACAGATTACTCTGAGTCCCCATTATTTGTGCTCACAGCAGTCTACTTAATAGTACTTTTGGCATTGGCTGGTTGCTCAGTGGTTAGAGCGTCCGCCCTCAGACTAAAGGGTCACATGTTCAATTCCGGTCAAGAGCACATACCTCGGTTGCAGGCTTGATCTCCAGCCCTGGTTGGAGCACATGCAGGATGCAACCAATCAGTGTATCTCTCGCATCTCTTTCTATGTCTCTCTCCCTCCCTTCCACTCTCTCTAAAAATCAATGGAAAAATATCCTCAGGTGAGGATTACCCCCTCTCCCCCAGGAGTACTTCTCAAAGTTCAAATCAAATAAATCAATGTGATTATTGGCCTCAGGTCTCTTCCTCTGGCTAGATTGTTGTTTCCATGAAGATGAGGACCGACACTACGTCTGTTTTGTTCACCACCTTGTCCCAAGAACTGAACTCATACGTTTTACTCAATAACTCCTCCTTGAATTAATGAATAAATTAAACAATTACAAATTTTACAGGCATTAAGATGTTACATTAAAGCTAAATAAAATGCTGCATAACTGTTAATTATGGTGTAGTTACCATCCCCCACATACTGTAAGACGCTGGACAAGCCTGAGCCAGGGTTATACTTCTCATAGAAAAGTAGAGAAACAATACTGGCCCTTTCCAGTTTTCTGGTTCTGACCTATGTGATATCTTAAAGCGACAGGCCAGCAGACTCTCCATAGCAGCTCAAATTACCTGTGGGTGCATACGCCAGACCTGGGCTGTCTAATATGAAGCATCTAGCACATGTGACTGAAATTAAATAAAGTCAAAATTCGGTTACTCAGTCACACTAGTGACCTTTCAAGTACTCAGCAGCCATACATGGCCCGTGAGTGTGGTCCTGGGCAGTGCAGACAGAGGCAATTTCCACCACGTGGAAAGTTCTACTGGGTAGCACTGTGGTAGCCCCTGCTTAGTTCAGCACTCGCCATATTTCTGGGTCATCCTGGACCACATCATTCCCTGTCTGGGTTTTGCCTTCCTTCCCAACATCAATAACGAGAACTGGCTGTAGCTGAATGTTCACTGCTGATCTTTTCTGAAAGGACAGAAGTGAGATGTTAAAAGCTTTCATCTGTCAAAAGAAGTTACTTCTCTGATCCTTTCCAGTAGATTTAAAATGTTCTGTTTGTTTTTTGATTATTTTCACTCCCTTTGCTGGCAACAACTTCCTTTCAAAGTTGGCCCTCTCAAAATCACCCGTGTTGCTGGCTGTCTCATGGCACTGATCTTTGAGGAGCTGGCCTCATTCTCTATGTGCCCACTGCTGAAGCCCGGGCTAAGTCCTTGGTTCTTTTCTCATCATCTCTGTCCTTCTAAGACCCTGGTTCATTTGTTTCTGAAGAAAACTTTCAACTGTTCAATGATAGCTCCAATATCTGCATTCATATGTCACTACTCAGCTAATGGTCGAGAAAAAAAAAGCTGGAGAGAAAAACCTAAGCAAATCTGCTTTCCTGAAACAGACTCTTCATTTTCTGGCTTCTTCTTACTGAGATCACCATGGATTTAATTATTTTGTGATCATTTCCTCCAAGGCTTCCATCTAATCTTTAGATGAGAGCTTTAGAGCAGTAATTCTGTCTTCCCTCTTTCATAACATTACATTAAAGAGGGATTTCTGCCTGGGTTGATTCGGCCCTCCTGATGTTTGTGAACCATCCCCTGCAGCTGCCAGGCTTGGTCTGGGCTCCTCTAGAAGCCAACAATGAAACAGATTCGCAATTCCAAGTAACCTAAATGAATCCCAGGCCAAAGCTCAAGGAATACAAAAATACCCACACCTACCAGGTAAAATTCACAATGTCTGGAGAGCCAGTCAAAGATTACTAGTTATGAAAAGGGCAGGATAATAGGACCCATAATGAGGAGATACATCAATCAGTGAAAACCAACCCAAAACTGACGCAGATGTTAAAATTGGCAGACAAGGACATAAAACGGTTGCCATAATTGTATTCTATAGTTCAAAAAGCTATGTACAGATATGGAAGACAGTAACAAGACTCCATCTGAGCTTCTCTATGTAAACTACAATGTCTGAGATAAAAATATACTGGACAGGATTAGTGAAAGATTAAATATTGCAGGAGAAAGGATTAGTGACCTTAAACATATAGTAATAGAAACTATCCAAAAGAAAACAGAGAACAAAGGTATTTCAACACCATTTTCTCAACAATTAATATCACAAACAGAGAGTAAGTGAAAAAACAAACAATCCTGTCAACCAACTTGGCCTAGCAGACATTTGTGGGGCACCACACCCAACAACAGCAGAGTGCATGTTGTTCGTAAGTGCACAGGAACCACGAATCAAAATAAACCATATCTGGGTCATAAAACTGGTCTCAATTAATTTAAAACAAATCAAGTTGTACACAGTTTGACTTCAATGTAACCCACAATGGGATTAAATTAGAAATCAATCATTGATAGATACCTAAAAAAATCTCCCAATTATTTGCAAATAAAATATGTGGTTGTTTATTACATTTCTAGATGATCCATATGTCAAAAAAGAATGCAAAGAGAAATTATAAACCATTTTGAACTGAATTAAAGTAAAAATACCATATCAAATTAGGTGGATGCCCCAAGTAAAGAGTATGTTGAAAAAGAAAAAGAGTCTCAAGTCGATGACTTGAATGACCATCCTAGAGGACATTATACTAAGTGAAATAAGCCAAATACAGAAGAACAAGTACTCCGTGGTTCTATTTATATGAGGTATCTAAAACAGTCACTCATAGAAGCAGAGAGTAGAATGATAATTGCCAGGTATGGGGGAGGAGGAAACAGGGAGTATTAATGAAAGGATACAATGTTTCAGTAAAACAAGATGAATAAGTCTTAGAGATCTATCATAGAGCATAGTCTATATTTAATGATATTATATTGTATACTTAATTTTTTTCTAAAAGGATAGATTTTACAGTAAGTGTTCTTATCACACAAAAATAATAACAAATAAAAGAGAGCAGGCACAAACTTTTGGAGGTAATGGATATGCTTATGGCATGTAGTGATGATTTCAAAGATGTATACTACCTCCAAACTCATCAATGCCCACTACATTCAATATATACATCTTTATGTATATCAATCATAACACAATACAGTACTTAAAAATTAAATCCAAAGCAAGTACAAGATAGAAAATAATAAAGATCAGAGTGGAAATTAATGAAATAAAAAGCAAAGAAACACAAAAAGCAACAGAGAAAATCAATGAAAACAAAAGTTGGTTCTATAGATTATCAATAAAATTAGCAGATCAGGAATGAGAGAAATAACATCAATATAGATTCAATACATGTATTAAAAGGATATTAAGTAATATTGTCAACAACTTGGATATGGCAAACTTGAAAACATAAAAGAAATGAACAAATTCTTTGAAAAACACAAACTACTACGCTAATTCAAAAAGAAATAGATAATGACTAGATCTATATATAGTAAATAAATTGAATTTGTAATAAAAACCTTAACATAAACAAAACTATACCCCCAGATGACTTCGTTGGTAAGATCTAACCAAATACTTAAGAAATAAATAACACCAATCCTACATAAACTCTTCCAGCTCCTATACAATTTATTTTATAAAGCCAGTATTATTTTGTTAACTACCAAAATCAGACCAAGCAAAGATAACTATAATAGACTATTACTCCTCTTGAGCATAGATGCAAAAATTCTAAATAAAATTTTAGCAAACTAAATCCAACAATATCTAAAAAGGTTAATATATCATGACCAAATTGATATTTATCCTAGGAGTCAAAGTTGGTTTGACATTCAAAAATCAACTGATGTAATCCACCATATTAACAAACTAAAACCAGGAATCCACATGATCATCTTGATAGATGCATAAAAAGCACTTGCCAAAAATCAATATCTATTCTTAATAAAAACTCTTAGCAAACTAAGAATGTAGGAGAACTTCCTCACTTGATGGTAAAGGACATCTAGAAAAAACCTACAACTTATACCATACTAAATGGTGAAAGATTGAATGTTTTTCCCCTAATAAGGAACAAGAAAAGGATATCCATTCTCTCTACTTCTGTTCAAAATTACAGAAGTCCTAGCTAGTGAAATAAAGCAAGAAAAATAAATACAAGGCACTCAAATTAGAAAGGAAGAAGTAAACTGCATTTGTCTGCAGACAACCATGATCCTCTATATAGAAAATCTAAGATAATACACAAAAACCTACTAGTACTAATATGTAAGTTTAGCAGGTTGCAGGATACAAGCTCAATATGCAAAAATTTGTTGTATTTTTAAGCATTAGCCATGAATAATCAAAGCCTGATATTTTTTAAAAATAGCAAAAATAAAGAAGTTTAAAAAAGCAATACCATTTACAATAGCATAAAAATACAATGTATCTGGGATAAATCTGATAAAAGATGTGCAAGATCTACACTGAAAATTACAAAACACTGCTGCAAATAACAAACTAATAAATGGGCAACATACCATGTTCATGTGCTGGAAGACATTATTGGTAAGATGTCAATGATCTCCAACTTCAATACAAATTCAACACAATCCCATTCAAAATCCCAACAGGCTTTTTTGAAAAAGAGGAAGAAAAAAGTTATGGTGCTTTAAAATTATATTAAGTAATGAAGGCATATCGATTAGGAGTCTTAGAAGTTAAATCATTAGCCAAAGAGAAATGACTACCAATGGGAGAAAAGAGAAGGCTCCAGTTTTTGAAATAAATAGGAAGGAAAAATTTAAGCAAAAGGGGCTGAGGTAGAAGAAAGAAGTACAAGACACCCACACCTGTACAAGGCAGAGTTTTAAGGAAGTGGTGTTGGTTTCCTGTACAGGTGAACCCCCTTGCTCAGGTTCAGGGAGAATAAGCCAGGTTTCTCACTTCCTATTAGCATGTCACTTCCTATTGGAATCTAACCTCCTGTTCCTGGAGGTCTTCAGAGAGCCAAGCTTGTAATACTCCTCCTCCTCCAAACTCTCACAAGACTGCATCAAGAACTAGCAACCTTTCAGCATCACAAAGAGAGCTCCAGATTATGTTCTTTCTCAAAAGCGTCCAATTTATATAATAGATACAAAGATCTTCACTATCTTTCCCAGCCTCACATTTCCCCTTCACTGTTTAATTATCACTGTTAAAAGCACAATCTCTCCCTCTAAAACCACTTACATTTTATAAAAGTTTAATATTTTCAAGATAAAGTTAAATAAGAGCTAAAAAATGTCCTTTTATGAAGACATTAAATATCTGTTGTTTTTAAGGTCTTGTTTTTGTTCAAATTCTGAAAACTGCTAAACTCCTGGGTTCAGGACCTATTTTCTTTCCAACTGCTCTGGTTTCCAACTAGTTTGTTATTTTGATTAGAAGGCTGAGCTTTAAGATCTGCACCTCAAGTGGTTATTTCATACCTTTGCCAAGAACCTAATTGGTTATGATAAAAAAAACAAATCATGTGTATTTTGAGGGAAGGAAAACATATGGCTTATGGAAGATATTTTGTTAATGAAAAAAGGTAATGAGATAAATGAGAATTCCAAATCTGTATTTTAAAAACATGCAAGACATGGAATGAGGGGAAATTTGAAAAGTGGGTAGAATGTGCTTACATTTAGACTGAAAGCATTAAATCTATTAAGTTGGGTTGAAATGCACACATATATACAAACACATATCAAAGTGTCTAATACATGCTTGTTGTTTGTTACCTCAAATATTTAGTGACATTATGATTACTTTCTCGTTTACCCTTCAGGCCAAATTATCTTCTAACTCCAATCCCACCCAAACTAACAAAGGCCACGTGAGTGTATCCTGAAGCCTATTTTGTTTCTGTTGCCAGGAATGAAAATGCAAAAGAACATCTCTATGCAAGGCTGGTAAGGGGAGGTGACAGCGATACAGTCTGCATACATATCCCTGACAAGATTTTTTTTCTGGGGATAATTACCATGTTTTGACATAACTGCATATTTTTTAGACACCATATGATCCTGGCAAATGGAAGTGTCAGTGAAAATTATACTCCATCAGCATAAACCTTCCGAAATGTCAGAGAAGTAATTTGATCTGTGCTGTGAGTTACGTCTATAAACAGGGTCCTGATCCTGATCATGGTTTAATCCAACCAAAGAGTTAGAGGACACATGATTATTATGTATTTCTTTTAAACTATTGTATGTTCTAGACCTGCTCTGTCCAACAAGGTAGCTGCCAATGACATGTGGCTACCTACCACTCCAAATGTGGCTTGTCTGATTTGAGACGTGCTATAAGGGTAAAATACACGCTGAATTTCTAAGACTTAAGTATAAAAAGAGAATGCAAACACCTTCATTAATAATCTTATATTGATTACATGTCAAACTATTATTTCAACAAGCAATAAAATGGGTTAAATAAAACATTAAGTTAATTTTAACTGTTTCTTTTTACTTTCTTTAGAAAATTTAAAAGTATGTATGTCTCTTGCATTACATCATTATTAGAGATTACTATTCTAGACAGCAAAGATAAATAAATCCCCTGGACTCACTGCTTGGTCTACTTTAAAACATACAGATAGAAAAAGATCACCGTTTGAGACAATCCCCACATATACTAAATTTAATCCTCTGGAGCACCAGGATATGGATCACTTACTTTTTCAGAGCATAAATGGTCCTCTTCCAGGGCTATCCTACAACTTCTGCAGTGACAACTGACTCCTGGGGACCGTGTTAATGTTATGTTGCAGCCAAAATGTCATCCTCATTATTAAAAAACAAACCCCCACCTCTCACGCAGGAAGGGGACTACATCTGTTGTCTGACAGCTCGAAGACTGAAGCCCCAAGTTCTGGCCACAAAGCACCTCCTCCGGGAGCAGACACCGCCAGTGCCACCCCACCCTCATGTTCTCACCAGAGATGCAGACTCCTTCACTGTTTCCAAACTGACGCAGCCTTCACAATTCCATTCCTTTCCACATGCTACCCATATTGCTGGAATGCTCTAATCTTTTTTCTCTGCCTGTATAGCTCCTACTCATATTTTGAAACTCAACTCATTTAACATAAATGCATATTTTCTTGACACCATATGATCCTGGCAAGTGGATCCTTTGAAGAATCATGCTGCTCGGCTCCCACAGTGCTCAGACATCCTCAGCATAGCTAGGTTTCACTAGTTATTGGATTCCCTAACAGTCTGTCTCTTTTCATTTGTATCCTCTCCATGTGCCTACAACACATCAGGCCAACACAACAAGCAGTGCATTGGTACACATTGGCAAACACACACAAATATTTTTTCTCTTGTTGCCTATACTTTCAGTGTCATAGCCAAGACATCACTGCCAAATCCAATATTGTGAAGAGTTCTCCCTATGTTTTCTTCTAAGAGTTTTATAATTTGGGGTCTTATGTTTAGGTCTCTGATCAATTTTGAGTTAATTTTTTTGTATATGGTGTAAGGCACAAGTCCAACTTCATTCTTTTGCATGTGGATATCCAGTTTTCCCAACATTATTTGTTAAAAAGATTTTCCTTTCCCTACTTCATGACCTTGGCACCCTTGTCAAAATCATTTACCCATATATGCAAGAGTTGATTTCTGGGCTCTTTATTCTATTTCAGTGGTCTATAATGTCTATCAAGGTGCCAGTATCACACTTTTCATCATTGTAATTTGAAATCAGGAAGTGTGTCAAATTTTATTACCATTTTTAAAAGATTTTTTCCCCCCTTTTCATGGACCCTTGAGAGTCCATATGAATTTTACTACCTGCAAAAAACACTGTTAGGATTTTGACAAAGATTGAATTAAATCTGTAGATTACTTTGGGTAGTATTGACATCTTAACAATATTAAGTCTTCTAATTAATGAATATGAGATGTATTTTCATTTATTTATGAGTTTTTTAGATTCTTTTAGTAATGTTTTGTAGTTTTCAGTGTACAAATCTCTTGACTTTTCTGTTAAGTTTATTCATAAGTATTCATTATTTTGATACTATTGTAAATGAAATTGCTTCCTTAGTTTCCTTTTTAGATTATTCATGGTTAATGTACAGAAACATGACTAGTTTGTATATGTTGATTTTATATCCTATCATTTTCCTGAATTCATCGTGTGTGTGTGTGTGTGTGTGTGTGTGTGTGTGTGTGTGTGTAGGGGGTGGGGAGGAGAGGATTTTCTACATAAAGATCTATCATCTGCAAAAAGAAAATTTTTACTATTCCTTTCCAATTTGAATGCATTTTATTTCTTTTTCTGGCCTAACTGCTCTGGCTAGGATTTACAGTATTCTGTTGAATGCAAGTGGTGAAAGAAGGCATCCTTGTCTTGCTCCTGATCTTACAGAGGAAAAGCTTTCAACCTTTCACCATAGAGTATGATGTTAGTTGTGGCTATGAGTGATTTTTATGTTTTCTATTAATCAAGCACTATTTTTTCACTGACTAGAAATGTACTGAGTATCTGCTGTTTCAGACACCATCCTAAGCTGGAAATTCAGCATTAAACAAAACAAATCCCTATTATCCCTATTCTCCTAGAGCCTGCAGAAAGGGAAAGAGAAAAACTAATGAATAAATGTCTGCGGTTAGACGTGGTGAGACAGCCCAAGAAGCAATACAAAGTAGAACTAGAAGGTGTGTATATGACGGTGAGGACTGCAATCTTGAACAGGGTGGTCAGGAAAGGACCTCTGTGGGGTGAACTAGCCATGGGCCACCTTGGGGAAGGACAAAGGTTTGATTTCATGACTTTGTATTGAGCATGCTGTCAAGAACACGGAAAGTACAGAGATGGATTAGAATACTACCCCAAGCTCTGTGGAGCCTTTAGGACTGACAGGTAGAAAAGGAAAGTGAAGACAAAGCATTGAAGAGTTCAGAGTACTGCGGTCATAAGAAATTAATCAGCAATGCCTGAGGAAAGCTTTCAGCTTCAGGATGGAGGCAGGTAGTGGGTAAAACAGGTCAAAATGTAAAGAGCTCTCAAGGTTTCTAAGTAGGAGTCAGCAAGGTAATGAGGATGTCAAGAAAATACGCCACGTTTCACCCTAATGAACCTCTAAGCCAGTGAGTCCAGCAAAATATGCAAAATGACAACCTGAAGCTCCACAGATCTGACATATAAACACAGAACTTGGGTCTATGCATGTGAATTGGTTACTCTGTGTATGTTGTGCATGCATTATGTCATTTCACAGGGCAAATGGTCATGCAGTTTTTGTGTCGGTGAAAGAAAAACATGTCACTTCTATAGAAATACATTAAGGAAAAAGTGTCCTTCTATCTTTTCTGGCAATCTGACTGCCTTAATAAAAACCCCACCAGATTTCTCATCTTGAATACAGGGCTAAACAAAATATTCAAGACTAGTGATGCCATAGCAGATTTCTGGAGTGATAATATCTATGGAAAATGGACTGGATTAGCCAAGCAGAATCCTGAGAAATATGTATGTCATCATGATTACCTCCCATTTATAGCCCAGCCTCCTGGGAGAATGCTGATCAGAGCTGCCAACAAAGAGAAATCAATTCATTCCAGTTGTACTCGGCGACTTTACCACTTGCACTCGGAGAATCGGCCTGGAATCACTTTGAAAAGAGATCATCTCTCTTCTCCTCTCTATTTAAACAGAAGCCTCTGTCAGAAATGTACGGAAAATATGTTTTGGCAGCTGAGTCAGAGGTAATTGTAAGAGCTGAATGCTCGCAATTTTGCAGGCTTTGCCACAGGGACATGGGGCAGCCTCTCGAGTGGCTGTATCCAGACATTCTAGCAAACTGCAACCCTAGCCCGGCTGCAGCCAAACAGCCTCCCTCTTGATCCTCTTTGTGCCAGATATGTTGTGTTTATTCCCATATTAATTTCTGGGTGGAAGACGACAGAACAGGCAAAAGAGGGAAGCTGTCGTGAAACCTCTCCTTTCCCTTCACATTTGTGCAGTTTGGGGCCCTCATCTCAGTGTCCTGGGGAGGTTTCTGTGTTGCCTGCCAGATCAGAGAGAGGGCACAACACAGACACTCTGGTCACACCTAGGCCTTGGGCAACTCCTGGGTGAAGGAAGAACATGTGAGTTCACATTGCAAGCCTGGCAGCTGCCAGGCCCCCAGAGCAAAGTTAATAGCCTCTCCGGGTTCTCTTCTGAAAAGATGAGGAAGCTGTTTAATTTTCATCACTATAACTGTTCAGTATAAAATAATAAAACTCACTTCATTTTCCTCTTAAACTTTTTTTTCCTTCCTACCACTGCAGTAAATTAGACTAATTCCTATGTGGCTCTAATTAATCATATTATCATCATCAACAGTAATTAAGTTACAGGAACTTTCCATAGACTTAGAGTGTTAAATGTGAAATTATGGTCCGGGGGGGAACTTGTGTTCCTTTGCATTTCTGCCCACACATAGGAAGTGGCATTCCCTCCCACGTTGGCAGGCCCTGGATAACAATCGATCAGCCAAATCCATAGCATTTATTCATGTGTAGTGAGTCACACAAATCGTTGACATGTTTACCAAGATGCTGACACGCTGAAGAATGCTTCCCAGTCCTCAGCAGAGAGCCAGTACATGATAGACATCCCACACAAGTAAATGTCGGAAGGGATACTCATGGCAGAGAACACATCTATCGAATGCAGAGCTGACATTTAAAATGTCACTTGAGTGGTTCTTTTTCATCCAAATATATGCTTCCTTCAATTTCTGCGTCAGCATGTCAACTCCCAGGGCCTATTCCTGTGTTTCGTGCTTAACAGGACGCCTGCCCCTTTACTCGCCATGTCATTAAACAAATGGGGGTTTTTGTCAATCTTGAAAATTGTTGGAAAGAAGATATAATAATACTCTGAATTGCTAAAACTCTCTAGACATTCCTTCTGCGAATGCTTGCCTAGAATGTGAATGGCTGCTCACCTGACTGCTCACCTGTGCAGAAGTAGTGAGAAGTAGGTGAACTCAGAACAGAGAAAGAAAACTGAAAGTAGATGCCAGTCACTTCTCTCAGAGCCTCTTGGAAGAGGAACCCGCTCCTGTGATTAGTGGTTCTGTAATAACAGATGCTTGGAGAGCACTCCGACTGCCATGCTAGCTTCCTTTCTCCTCCTGGAATCCTGAAAGCACCTCTTGCCCCTGGGCCTTTGCACCTGCTGCTCCATCTTGCCAGTCATCTGCATAGTCCACACCCTTCACTCGGTGTGGCTCAACAGTATCTCCTCAGACAGAACTTCCCAGACCATTTTATCTATTACTCTCCTTCCCCTTTTCCTGCTTTATTTTTGTAGCTCAAGGCTATAAAGTTTCAATTATAGAAGATAAATAAATCCCAGATACCAGGGCCTCCTCTTGGGTCACCGGGGGGCATGGCTGGCTTGCAACCCACCACAGGCCCCTTGCCCAGGCCACCCCATGCCCCCAGGGAACCCCCACCCTGATCTAGGACACCCTTCAGGGCAAACCAGCCAGCCCCCACCCATGCACCAGGCCTCTATTCCATCTAATAAAAGAGTAATATGCAAATTGACCATCATTCCAACACTCAATATGGCTGCCCCCCTGTGGTCAAAGATGGCTGCCCCCATGTGGATACAAGTTGGCTGCCACAAGATGGCCAGCAGGTGAGGGCAGTTGGGAGAGACCAGATCTGCAAGAGAAGGCAGTTGTGGGCAATCAGGCCAGCAGAGGAGGGCAGTTGGGAGGGACCAGGCCTGCAAGGGAGGGCAGTTAGGTGTGACCAGGCCGGCAGAGGAGGGAAGTTGGGGGCGACTGGGCCTGCAGGGAAGGGCAGTTGGGGGTGACCAGGCCTGCAGGGGAGGGCAGCTAGGGGCAATCAGGCTGGCAGGGTAGCAGTTAGGCATTAATCAGGCTGGTGGGGAAGTGGTTAGGGGGTGATCAGGCTGGCAGGCAGAAGCAGTTAGGAAGGCAGGCAGGTGAGCAGTTGGAAGCCAGCAGTCCTGGATTGTGAGAGGGATGTCCGACTGCCTGTTTAGGCCCGATCCCACCGGGGGGGTCCCTCAAGGAGTCCCAGATTGGAGAGGGTGCAGGCTGGGCTGAGGGACACACACCCCCCCTTTCACGAATTTCGTGCACCAGGACTCCAGTATAATAATACTTGGTAAATGGGTGCTCAATAAGCATATATTGAAAGGCTGAATTGAATGAATGAATGAATATAAAATGGGAGAGCAATGACATCTTTCCTGTTGGTAACAGTGGTATTGATATTAATAACAGCCATTATAATAATAGCTAACATCTATGCGGGGCACAAAGTTAAACACTTTTACAGTTACCTGCCCCCAGCGCGTGCTCCCCCCCACCACCACCACACACACACACTCAAATACTTAGCCACTTAGTTACCCAGGTGTCCTACCTATTTTGATGTTAGTCTGGCTGAGTATTGCAAAGAGTCAGAAATTATTCCCCAGTGCTCCATCATTTTAGATTTGCTGCCAAGGGAAACCTCTTACACTTTATTCTAGATGTTAAGCAAAAATCAGTTTAAAATAGGAACTTAACCTTCATGGCCAAGGTTTACTGGCAATTTCAGACATCAGTTCACATGTTAGCACTGTAATTAACCCTGTTTAACCCATTGCTGCTGGTATTCCTACTCATTCCAGATTCCAAACAATACTCTTCTGGAATATTCCAGCATTCCATCCCACTCTTCCTTTAATAAATACCCAGGACCAGTTCTTCTGCTAAGAAATAATCAGAGACTAAATGAGCCCAGAGCCCCACAATCCAGAGGAAAAGTGAAAGAAGGAAGACAAACCCACGGAAAGTCATCAGTCCAAGTTGAGTGTTCCCTCTTGTCCACACCGGTACTTCAACCAGAGAGATCTTTCCCAAATCTAAACCCAAATGTACATTTTCCAAATGTAAACCCACCCTGATTAAAGTGCTTCAGCAGCTCCCCACTGTTTTGGGAATCAAGTCCACCTCCTTAACATGACCACCAAGAACCTGCAATGCAAGGTCACTGCCAATGACTCCAGCCACGCTGGAGACATCGTACCACAGTGTTTCTCCTACTCGGCAACCTCCTTTCAATTCCTCTTACATGCTCTGTTCCTTTGGACCCTAGGGCCTTTGCACATCTTCCCCAACCTTCATCTGCTCAGCATTCTTCCCATAGATTCCAGCATCGGTGCCACTTTCTTCTCTGTGAACTCTCCCTGATAACCAGACCTGTTTATGATCTCATGGCACTGTATCATTTACAATACTTCACTAAACTGGCAGATTTGAATATTATTTGACCATCCCCGTCTCCCCTATGAAGTTCTGAGTTCCCTACAGGCCAGGAATGGTTTGTTTTTGTTCACTATCTACTCCTTAGCACCAAGTATGACACCTGGCATAGGCAGGGTACTCCATAAAGATGAGTTAATGAATGGGTGGAAGAACAAATGCACACTCAATAGTACCCAGCAGTGTCTGTATCACAGGGTTACTGTAATTCTATAGGAGTTACAAAATAAATACTTTATGAAAGTATGAAAAATCATATTCTCCCTCAATCCCAAATCTATACAAGTAGTAGCTAACTTAATTCTGTTGAGCATTTGATAACCCTTTTCTATGTTACAGTTAACAAAGGTAAGTGAGGAGTGTGTGTGAGCACACCCTCCTGTGGCCCCTCATCCCTATCAAAGTAAAACACGGCATGTCACAGTGCCTGACATATGAAAGACTAAATATATGTGATTAGCTAAATGAAAGATCTCACCCAAGAGGCACGGGTCATGTGATCAAATCAGCACTACTCCATTCTGTGGAATGCATTTCCATTACCACGACTCAGCTCTTTGTTTCTGAAATCCTCTCAGTTACATAGTAATTTTCCAGTTCTAACAATTATGTCTCACCTGCTTGCAGCCACTGTAACCTTGGGGCCATTAGGAAACAGCCTAATGTAACACTGAAGTACTGCCTTGATGTTTTAAGTTCCCAATTAGGGGGACTCAGGGTCAATATATAGGTATACATACACTGAGTGGCCAGATTATTATGATCTCTGAACGTATAATAATCCGGCCACTCAGTGTATATTCTATATAATAAAAGGCTAATATGCAAATTGTCCCCTCAACCAGGATTTCAACCAGCAGGCAGGCTGGCCAATCGTCCATGTCCCCTCCCCTTGGCCAGGCTGGCCAAACCCCACCTATGCACGAATTCATGCACCAGGCCTCTAATACACACACACACACACACACACACACACACTGAGTGGCCAGATTATTATGCGTTTAGAGATCATAATAATCTGACCACTCAGTGTATACATGTTCTTTTTTAAGGAGAAGAGATTTGCTTCTCAGGCTTAGGTGCTACTGATACATTTAATTCTTTTCATTAAAAAAGCAAAACACGATTGATCTCTCTTCTGAACCTTTCGTTTTGGTGACATTGAACGAGAAATTAGCAGATGAAATAAATACTAATTGCAAAATAAAGAAAGACTATACTTTGGGACCTGAATGCCACACCACCAAACCCTCCCAGAGACTTCCCACCTGGTCATGAACAGTGATCCTCAAGGGAAGGTAAAAGAGAGAAGGAAGTGTAAAGCATTTTATTTTTTTAATATATTTTTATTGATTTCAGAGAGGAAGGAAGAGGGAGAGATAGAAACATCCATGATGAGAGAGAATCATGGATTGGCTGCCTCCTGCAAGTCCCTCACTGGGGATCGAGCCCACAACCCGGGCATGTGTCCTTGACCAGAATCGAATCTGGGACCCTTCAGTTAGCAGGCCAACACTCTATCCACTGAACCAAACTGGCTAGGGCTGTAAACCATTTTAAACAAAACAAAAACTATGAACAGTATCTTTAACAAAAGAGATTATTTAGCCCCAAATTCAAACTTAAATTTTGACATCAGTTCATTTATTCAATTTGTCCCTTCATTTACTTAACACAGCTGAGCACATTGACCAACTCTCACTGGGCTACATTTACTTTCATCAAAATCAGTTAGCTGAATTATATTTTCCATACAGGGATCATTTACAGCTGAAGGCTGGGTTTAAAACAGGGCCTTTCGATGGCCATGATAATTTCCAGGCCTTATTTATGTCTCTTACAACAGTGACCAGAAAGTTTTTGTTTTGTTTTGTTTATAATTGTTGACTCTATTATAGATGTCCCACATTTCCCCCGACCCCCATACCTCCCTTCACCTTGCCCCAGGCCTTCCCCACACTACTGTCTATATCCATGGGCTATGCATATATGCATATATATTCTTTGGTTGATCCCTTCCTGTCCCCTCCAACCCCCTCCACTCTGAGATCTGTCTGTCTGTTCCAGGCATCCATGCCTCTGGTCCTATTTTATTCGTTAGTTTATTTAGTTCTTTAGATTACACATATAAGTGAGATCATGTGATATTTGCTGTGGAACTCTTACCCTTAGAGAAAACATGGATGGACCTGGAGACTATTATGTTACGTGAAATAAGCAAACATTTTTAAAACTCAATATAGGCCAAGCCATATCACTGCATATCCACAGCACCATGCATGGTTAGCAAACTCCAGGGGATAAATAGCAGCATATCCAAGCTATGGCAACCCCACAGCTGTACCTAACACTCTCAGAGAGCATTCTCTGTCCAAAACCCCACCCACACAGAGCTGAAGTAGAAGTTCCAAAAAAGTTATCCTTTCTCTGCCTGGCTTATTTCACTTAGCATCATAATCTCTAGGTCCATCCAGGCTGTCACAAAAGGTAAGATTTCCTTCTTTCTTACGGCTCAGTAGCACTCCCTTGTGTAAATGTACCACAGCTTTTTTATCCACTCATCTACTGATGGGAACTTGAGCTGCTTCCAGATCTTGGCTATTGTAAATAACACTGCAATGAACATAGGGGTGCATGTATTCCTTAGATTTAGTGTTTCAGGTTTCTTCAGATGTATTCCCAAAAATGGCATTGTTGGGTCAAAAGGTAGTTCCACTTTTAATTTTTTAAGAAAACTAAAAAAAAATTTTTTTTAAAGAAGTGATCCTTTAGACCAAGTTGCCACAAACTTTCTCTGTAAAGGGACAGATAGTAAGTGTTTTAGGCATGTGGGGTGGTGGTCTCGGTAGCAACAACTCAGCTGTTCTCTGTGCCCTGACAGCAGCCACAGAGGACACATACACAAATGGGAGTGGCTCTGTTCCAACACTATAGTACATACAAAAATTGAGGTGCAGATCTAGCCAGAGGGCTGCATCCGCCATTCCTGTAATAGACACGGCTTCCTAATAAAAAGCCTTTCTGAACAACTGTGGGGGCAGAATGAATCACCAACATGAAACCTGAGGTAGACTGATCAGAGTTAAAACCCACATAAGGGCCAAGCATCAGAAGGTCCTTTCACATTGATTTAATTTTCATAATGTCATTGTTTATGTACCATGAAATGCACAGATTTTAAGTGTCCACCCAATGTATTTTGAAAAATGTGTCTATCTATGTAACCCTCAGCCCAAGAAAGAACATTGCCATTGGCCTCAAAAGTTCCCTTGGACGTCCATCACCATAGCTCAATTGAACCTGATCTAGAACTTCACCAACGTGAAAGGAGGCAGCATGGACTTGGAGGTCTGGCTCCTTTCACTCGGTATATGGTGTGTGATCTCACTGTGCTGGGCTATAGTTCTCTGTGTCCACTCCCCTTGGCAGCTGGGCTGTGGCCCACTGTAAGAATAGACCACAATTTATCCCTTCCTCTTCATGACAAGGACACAGTGTCCCAAACCTCTCCAATCAAATTCATTTAGAATCAGAAAGAGAATAAATACTTTCAGAAGTGCCTAAACTGGAAACAAAATACTCAACTATTATCCTCACTATACCAAATTTCCATGTGAATCAAGGTTAACCCCCGCCCACTAAATGCCCACCTTGGATCAGTGTAAAATAGAAATAATGTACACACTCTAACTAATAATCCCTGCTTCCCAGCATCCCAAGTAGCCAGCCCTGGCACATTCTGTAGCAACCATGAATGTGGCTCTCCCGATCCTTTCAAGCTGCCATGTGATGGACAGGCCCATGGCATTTCCTCGGCTAACACTGGACTGTGAAGCCAGACTGCATAATTAACATCCATGGTTATCTTTCAATGCCTGCACCTGGCACTCTTAATTTAATTATCTCTCCATTTCTACAATCCACTGCACACTGGTGACTGCTCCACCTGGCCATCCTCGACCTGAATCTCCACTTGCCTGCGGGACTTTTCATCCAGAAATAATTAGGGACACAGGGCCCTCTGTCTCGCGGCCAATTCAGGCGTGAATGCGATCAGACCAGGAGGAAAGTTTTATCTCAAATAAATGTAGTCAGCTTGAAGCAGCGGTTAAAGGGACAGGGTTGACTTCCAAGCATTTCGGTTGTGCTGGAAGCTACGAAAAAAAAAAAAAAGTGGCAATGACATTTCAGAAAACCTGGAACGCTCTGGTTCTGGAAATCATCTTCTCCCTTGACTTGCTCATGGTGGAGAGTGCAATAATGAATTGGAACTAGCCTCCCAGTGAGGCTAGTTGTCCAGCCTGCCCTCAGTGATCCACACTAAGGACACACAGATAGAAGCAGGTAAGCCAAGACCCAGAGATGATCTGGGTTCCTCATTCTGCCTGCTTGCTTCACGTTATTGTTCTACCTCATGTTTATGTTACTGTTATTCACCCAGAGTGACCAGCAGATAGCAAACTTGATCAGACAGTCCTCCACTTCTCCTTGCACTTTTTTATTTCTTTTTGAAAATGACACCTAGCACCTAAAATTGTTCCCACACTGGCAGTTTCAATAGTTAAATTACAAATAAAATGACAGTATTATAGAAAACATAAATTGGGGTTCAGAATGAAGTCCATGAGGTATCTTTATACACGCTCTTTCTCTCACCCTTATATATTTTATTCAAGGTTTACCTGCGCATATACCACAGGCGTGTGCGCGCACACACACACACCTAGTATTGGGTTACAATGATCCAACTTTAATACTCAATTTTAAATAAGAAAGCCAGGCTGTCTTCAGCATCACTTTATTTCAGTTTCTTAAAAGACACATGAGCGAAGCTTCTAGACAGATTCGTGAATTATGGAGACCTTGCTTTATTTAAAAAGTCCCTCCTCACTCACATTCTAGGTTCACCTTTGCTAAATGCAGAAAATAATTCTCAGGAAATTTTGACCTGCTTTTCTCAGCTTCTCAGATTCTCAAGGATATTCAGAGGAGGGGCAGAATCTCACCCTCAAGGATACCTCAGTGGCATCCCTCCTCTTCATCAAAGCACAGCTCAGGGGAGGGAGGGCTGACAGATGGCTGCACTGCCAAGCCACACTGAAGAAGTGGCCACAGTCCACTTCTCCTGATTTATAGTGTCTGCCTGCAGTTTGATAGGGCATGTCCTCCCCTCACATACTGTAAGGCAACGTGCAGAGTAAGTGCACGAGCTTGGTGAACTCTGCAACCTCTCTGTGCCCAATCTGTCTTCCAGGCCAGAAGTCCTGACAGAGGGGTTTTCTCCTGGCTCTCTGCCTCCCTGTTTCCATTTCAGGCAACTGCCCTTATTAATAACAAAAAGTGCTGATCTGGGACAAGGACAGGGGAATGTACCAGGGTATGCTGGTCATTTTTCTCTCTCCTCAGAATAAAACAAAAAGGAAGGAAGAAAGTAAGGGAGGGCAAGAGGGGGGCAGTTAAAGAAAAGAGGGAAGGGAAGGGGAGGGGAGGGGAGGGAAGTGGAGGGGAGGGGAGGGAAGGGAAGGGGAGGGGAGGGAAGGGAAGGGAAGGGAAGGGAAGGGAAGGGAAGGGAAGGGAAGGGAAGGGAAGGGAAGGGAAGGGAAGGGATCCACCAACCTTAACTACTCACCGTGCACCACAGTATTAAGACACGCTGTTCTTAAGCTCAGAACACAGCTTGACTTCTGTCTAGGACAGTGGTCGGCAAACTGTGGCTCAGGAGCCACATGCGGCTCTTTGGCCCCTTGAGTGTGGCTCTTCCACAAAATACCACGGCCTGGGTGAGTCTATTTTGAAGAATTGGCATAAGAAGTTTAAGTTTAAAAACTTTGGCTCTCAAAAGAAATTTCAATAATTGTACTGTTGATATTTGGCTCTGTTGACTAATGAGTTTGCTGACCACTGGCCCAGGAGCTTATTAAGCCTTTACACCCAGAAGGAAAGGGGGAAACTTTGCCGCCCAGATGGGAAGAGCCAGGATTTGGTGCCCAAGGATCTGAGTCTTAGTTTATGTTCCCCAGAAGCAAACTCTGAGACAAGGATTCTGGGGCAAGTGACTAATTTGTGAGATGGCGGAATGCCAGCAGTTACCACTATACGTAAATAGGGCTTAATCCCAGCCTCAGGGGAACTCTGGAAAAAATACATAACCCATGTACTTCAGTGTTATCTTAGGGACCTGGGCTGTTTATACACCAACTCCCATCTATCCCCAGAAAGCATTCATTCCTCTGACTTCTGGTCTACCACCAAGGCAGGCAAAGCACACCTAGGTGGCCAGAAAAAGCCATTAGGCAAAGCACGCAGGTGTCCTCATCAGTACAGGTGAAGGATATGGGCAGGGCTTGTGTCCTGCGGCTAATCAGAACTCGACTCAAGAGATATCCCTGAACTCCTTGGACCCACATCTAAGCTCCCCATCTGGAAAACAGTGCCAGGGTATCCCCATGCTTGTGGTGAAAATAAACTGAGATGATTCCTCTGAAAGAACTTGCAAATTATCATTATAAAGCCCTGTAAAGTCATTAGCTCTCCCAAGCTCACAGAGATGGCAGGGAGCCCACCATGTGCCCACAGCTCCAGGAGAAATAGGAGAGGAGGGCAGCCTTTGTTTCTCCAGGTCTTGTACTGAGCACTGAAGAGGAGATACGTTGCATGGTCAGGATCCTGCTTGTCTGAAGGTGTAGTGGGCAGGTGCTCTGCCTAATTTTTGAGGGAATCAATCCAGCCTGTTTCCCCAGTGTCCCAGCTCAGGGGAAACATCACTGCATTTTGACAAGGTTAGGGTTGCTTATGTAAGACCAGGAAGAAAAGGCAACTCAAGCAGTGGGAGGGGCAGCAGTCCACTCTTCTTTTTCTCAGTCCACCCCAGGTGACATTTGAGTGACACCTTGGGGTTGGGTAAGCAGAGAAACTAGAGACTGTCCCAATTTTGAAGCACTATGGGAGTTCCCGGCTTTGTTCTCTGGCCACAAGGTAAACGATCACTCCGCACTTCCCCCACCTCAAACTCCTTCTTAAGCAAAGACATTTGGCAACCGAGCACCCATGCTACCTTCCAGAATGATGATGCGAATGCTGATGTTAGTAGCTAGGTGACAATATATGAATAAGGAATCCTTACAACTTAATCCAAGTATTCAGCCCATTCAAGATGAACCTGAAAGAAGTTGTGATTAACCATAACAAGGATCTAGGAGATGCACATAGACACACACCACCTCCAAGTGTTTCATACTGTCTTAGCCTAAAACAGGCCATGCCCTTAGCGATGCCTTCAAATCCAGAAGCCCACCGACTCCAGAAAAATGATAACTAGCTAGCTGCAGCTGAAGCTCTTCCTCCACTCAATTTCTCCCCTCATCCATGTCCCTCAGGACAAAGTCTTCTTAACCTAGGACTTGGTGTCTATTGGGTAAGCTTGAAGGGGATACCTAAGTGCCCTCAAATTCTGTGTTAAATCTTAATCAGAATTTAAAGCTGTTATAATCAGAACTTTCACATGGGAAGTGTCCCTCAAGAATTAGGAACCACCATCCTCGACAAAAATGATGTCTGGAAAATGCATGGAGCTGGCAATGATCTATACCAGGAAGTACATGGGCCATTCTGATCACGAAGACAGAGAAAAGGGGGACCCTTGACGTTGCCCTATTCCCCCTGGCTCCCCTTTGAGAGTTCAGCACTGATGGTGTCCTGTGCTCTGATTCTCCCAATGAAGAAACAAAGTGCAGAAACTTGGACTTATTTTCCAAAGTTATGTGGTGATCTAGAGATGAGGGTGATGACCATGAGGCTCTCCCAGGACTTTTCCTACCAGTGCCTGCCCCCTTCTTCTCTGAAAAGTGGGAGTCCTTTTCCTCTCTTGAGTTCCATTCCTGGTTTTCTGAATGTTGATACCATAAACTAATATGCACTGCTCCTTCCAGACTACCTGTCTCCCCACTGACTGTCCGCCAGGTTAAAGAGAAACTCTGCCCAGCTCAGGGCCCTGGCTTTGCAAAGGAGGTGACAGTGGGGCTGCTGCTGGCCGAAGCAGAGAAGTGGCCACACCAGAGGCCTCTGCTTTTGGCTTGATTCCCTTTGGGGTCTGCCGAGGGAAAAATTAACTTGTATAAGTCAGATCCTCTCTTAGGAACTAAATACCAGCAGCAAACAAAAACCAGACCAAAAGCATTTGTTTGAAAAGACAAAGTGGGACAGGGGCAGGGAGCCAACCTGTAGTCCCCCATCCAGAACTAATTGTCAGGACCTCCTTTTAATGAAAATCAACAACAAACAATCACAAAACTAAAGGATTTCTTTCTTCCTTTATTCATTTCTTGTAACAAAGTCGGGCGTGTGTCCTCTCTATATAATTCATTTCACTTGTGGTCCCAACCAACCTCAGGCACCACAGGAAATGGAGAAGCAGAAGAACTTTCCATAAACAGGTCCAAATGTTTGCCTTCTGATGCCACCTGATTAAATCTAACCCTGAGTACCACAGAGAAAGGGAGTAATCTGCTGGCTATTCCCTGTGTCCTTTACTCAATGGTGTTAAGTACGTGGAATGAAAACCTTGCATTCACTAACATTTTCCTGTTTCTCTCTGGGGACCCTTTCTTCCTAGTCTAAGTATCTCTTAATAGCAGGGGATCAGTGGGGTACAGATATAGGAACCCCAATTTTCTTACTCCAATAGGGTTCCATTGCTAATAAACAGACAGGAAGCCTCTTTAAGGTTGGCTTCTTCTATTTGTTGAATTGTTCTCTGGTTTTCATTTCACCATTTTCATAATAACCATATGAATGACATAACTGAGTCTGCTCCCAGATAGGACTAATGAAGCCAAGGTCATGGCCATTATCCCTACGAGCCTTTTTGTTGTTCTTGTTCTTGTTGCTTATGTGTGTCTATTTTTTTTTTCAATTATAGTTTACAGTCAGCACTATTTTGCATCAGCTTCAGTTGCATAGAACAGTGGTCAGAAAATCAAAGTGGTCTCCCTGATGTTTTAAGTACCTGCCTGGCTGCATACAGAGTTATCACAATACTAGGGGCCCAGTGAACGAATTCATGCACCTTGAAAAGAACTGTGGGCCACGAGGCTGCGGTGGGCACAGGGGTGGGTCTCGCTCATCCTCCAAGCCCTCTCCCAGCCCCTCCCACCAAGGTCCTAATCTCCTGTGTGCCGGCAGCCCTGCTCCTGCTGCCGCCACTCCTATGTGCTGATGGTACAGAGTGATTGGGGCCGGCACTAGCAGCGGGTGCAAGCAGGGTGAGAGGGGCCAGCGCAGGCAGTGGGTGTGAGTGCCAGGTGGTATCGCGGTGTGCGGGAGCAAAGAATTTTCAGTAACCACCAGAGGCTCGCCCTGATGACAGCAACTGGTGTCCCACCTTGGTCTGGTGCCCCCGCTCACCTACTCCATCCCACCACGGCTGATGCCCACCATGTTCCGTGCACGCCCCCTGGTGGTCAGTGCACGTCATAGCGACCAGTTGTTTGGTTGTTCCCCCATTTGTTCTATTTGCATATTAGCCTTTTATTATATAGGATTATTATATAGGACTAGAGGTCCGGTGCATGAAATTCGTGCACAGGGGAAGGTGTCCCTCAACCCGGCCTGCACCCTCTCCAATTTGGGACCCCTAGGGGGAAGTCCAACTGCCAGACATCCCTCTCACAATCCGGGACCGCTGGCTCCTAACTGTTTGCCTGCTTGCCTGCCTGATCACCCCCAACTGTCCTCCCCTGCCAGCCTGATCACCCCCAACTGCCCTCCCCTGCCAGCCTCATCGCCCCCAACTACCCTACCCTGTCAGCCTGATTGCCCCCTAACTGCTTGCTCTCCCGTGCCGGGCTGATCTCACCCTAACTGCTTGCTCCCCCACCGGCCTGCTCTCCCTTGTCAACCTGATCTTGCCTCTAACTGCTTGCTCTCCCATGCTGGCCTGATCTCACCCCTAACTGCTTGCTCCCCCACAGGCCTGATCGCCCCTATCTGCTTGCTCTTCTGAGAGCCTGATCGCCCCTAACTGCCTCTGCCTTGGCCCCCGCCACTGTGGCTTTGTCTGGAAGGAAGTCAGACTTCCAGTAGGTGCCTGGTTGACCCGGTCTAATTAGCATATTACCCTTTTATTAGTATAGATTATTGACTATATTCCCTATGCTGTAATCTACATCTCTGTGACTGTTCTGTAACTACCAATTTGTACTTCTTAATCCCTTCACCTTTTTCACCCAGCTCCCTAACCCTTGCCCTTCTGACAACTGTCAGTCTGTTCTATGAATCTGTTCATATTTTTATTTTGTTCTTTAGATTCCACATATAAGTGAAATCATATGGTATTTGTCTTTGTCTAACTATTTCACTTAGCATAATAATCTCCAGGTCCATCCATGCTATAGGAAAAGTAAGGAGTTCACTTTTTATGGCCTGGTAGTATTCATTGTGTATATGTACCACAGCTTTTTTATTCACTCAACCCAAGATGGGCACTTGGGTTGCTTCCATATCTTGGCTATTGTAAATAATGCTGCAAAGAAGAGAGGGATACATATATTCTTTTTTAAAGATTTTTTAATTGATTTTGAGAGAGAGGAAGGGAGAGGGAGAGGGAGAAAGTCAATTGACTGCCTTCTGCATATCCCCCACTGGGGATCCAGCCTGCAACCCTGGCATGTGCCCTGACCAGAAATTGAACCTGCAATCTTTCAGTACGTGGGACAATGCCTAACCAACTGAGTCACACAGGCCAGAGCACATATATTATTTTGAATTAGTATTTAGGGTTTCTTTGGATATATTCCCAGAAGTGTAATCCATGGGTATTAAGGCAATTCTATTTTTAATTTTTTGAGGGATCTCCACACTGTTTTCCATAGTGGTTACACCAATCTGCATTCCCACCAACATTGCACTAGGGTTCCCTTTTCTCCACATCCTCCCCAGCACTTGTTTGATGATTTATTGATGATAGGCAGGTGTGAGTGATATCTCATTATGGTTTTAATTTCTATTTCTGTGATGGTGAGTGATGTTGAGTATCTTTTCATACATCTATTGGCCATGTGTATGTCCTCTTTGGAAAAGTGTCTATTCAGGTCTTCTGCCTACGCTTTAGTTGGGTTGTTTGTTTTTCTGGTGTTAAGTTGTCTGTCATTGTTTTGTTTTCAATTTGCTCTTTATCCTCAGAGCATGCCTCAACCTCAGAGGGCTGACATAGCTGGGAGAGCTGTGGCACTGAGTAAGAACAACAGTAGGTCATGCTATCCCTGTCCTCCTCCTGGGCCTCATTTCTTGCAATGCTTCCTTTCATGGCCTGCCCTCAACTTTTGCCTCTGCTACTGAGATAGAAGGTGACAATAAATACAACTACAGCACATGGGACATTCTAGACACAGGAAGTCAGAAACTTCAGTCAATGTCACAAAGCTAGGGAGTTCCAAATGTGGGATTAGAAGCGGGTCTAGGGTCCCATTCCACAAGGTTAGGGAACTACATCACTGAAAAGCATGGGCAGCCTGAGGCTTTCACACAGGGAGAGGTGTGGGGGAATGTTGCCATATTTTGGGGGGTAGTGGGAGTTATCACTAATGATGGGCACCTGGGAAGACTTTTAAAGGAACTAACTAGAGAATCCTATCCTTCCCACTTCCACTGCCTTTTTCAGTCACTGCCCAGCCATTGGCTCCCTGGGCAGTGTGAGCCTATTCCAAGATTGGGTCAGAGTCCAATCTTAAATGCTCTTTTCCTGCTCAAATTTCCACAGTCTGTCCCCCAGGATCTAGCACTTGAAAGGCAGCCTGGAAGACACTGTGGGCACCCTCCCCACACCTCCTCAGTCTCTGCTATTTCAGTCCTAGCCACCTCAACTTCCACCAACATCCGCATCTCTTTGTCCAATGTGTGATGGACAGGATGTCTCGGGAATTAACACCTCCCCCGACCCCATCGCAGCAGCCCTCACCCGACTGCTAATGAGACTTGGTGTGCACCGCCTCTGCTCCCTTCCCCCAGAGCTGAGAAAGTGCTGAGGGGCAGGTTTCCAGTGCTTTCCAGAGTCTCCAGTAAGGCAAGGTGCCACCAGGGCTCCCATCTTCACTGAGTCACCTTCGAATAGATGGCCTACACTCAAGCGCTTATTCAGGGGCTGCTTCCGGGGAAACCCACACTCAGACAGGCTGTGTCATATCCTGGAAAGAACCTCAAAAGAAGCAAGAAAGCCCAGGTTCCAGTGATTTCATATCTCTAAGCCACAGTTTCATCATCTGCAACAAGGGTCACAATGCTGGGAACTCAAGTATGTGATAAAGGATGGGACCATCGTGATGACCTGCCAGGCTGCTGAGGGCTGGAGCTGGCCGGATGTGAGAGTTAGGTTTCAGCTTTTGAGCAGCCAGAACCATGGTGCAGTGAGATGCTGCCACGGTCAGATCCTGACCCTGCTTCCTGGACAGGAACTCTGCTCCTGGTTCAGAGCCCTGACTTCACGTCTGCATTCCTCAGACTCTCGCTGGGCAAGGTTGGCATGAAACTTTTTACTCCATCTGAAGTGGAGGTGGAAGGATTACAACATCCTAAAGCTTTCTGGCATAGGAGGGTGATTAAAATAGCAATAAATACATTCTCTAGCCTTTGTGAACAATGTAGGGGAGCTGGCTGGGGTCCTTTAAAAGGAAACTCCAACAAGCAAACTGTCAGGCTCCAAACCACAAGCTCACAACTCGGCAGCTGGCCTGGTAGATGGCAGGAGGGTGAGTGCCTGTGAAGTTCTGACCTGGGCTTACTTTCTGCTCCTCCGCATAAACACAAATGTCTCTCCTGTCTGCCAGGTCTCAGGGAGGAGGCAGTGTTTGTTACGAAGTCTGAGATATCAATCATCAAGCAACTTGCTAATATTTACTGTGTGCAATACGATGCTAACTGCTATGACAGGAAGTAGTATTTGACCATAAAATAGTGACTTGTGAAAAAATAATTAACATGCTTAGATCAGAGACCACTCTGAAATGTCAAAGTAGCCATTTTGGACACCTGTACACCCACTTCAATGGCTGGACACACTGAACAGTTTTGGATTGTCTTTTTTATTTTAAGTGGTTTTTTTTTCTGATTAATTTTTCAACAAGGCATAACTTACAATGGGAAAACACACAGGTGTCAGCGTACAGCTCAATATATTTCAACAAATGTAGACAGTCTTGTAACCCACAACTCAACTGAGAGGCAGAGAATGCCATGGCCAGGCAGTTCCCTTGTGCCCCATCCGGCCAATGCCCGGGACACCCTCAGAGGTTAGTGTATTTCCCAAGAACAAGAACATTCTCTTACATAACCACTGCAAAATTGCCAAGTGTGGAAATTAACAATATTAACGATGCTATTATCTACAGACCTTCCTCATTCTGCTCATTATCTCACTAATGTTTTTTAGAGAAAAAGAAAATGTTTCTGCATAGCATTCAATCAAGGCTCGTGCTCTGCACTCATCTGTCCAGTCTCCCTGGTCTCCTCCAGACAGGGACAGCTCCTCAGTTTTATTTTTGTCTTTCATGCCCTTGCAGGCCAGTTATTTCATGGAACACCCCTCAGTTGGAATTCGCCTGATGATATCTCTCGATGGACTGCCTGGAAGTGATGTGTGCTTCCCAGGGCAACACGTCAGGAGGCAGGATGCAATTAGGGCCAAGCAATGGTCGGTAAACTGCGGCTTGCGAGCCACATGCGGCTCGCGAGTCGCGGTTTGCTGCTCTGCTGACTAATGAGTTTGCCGACCACTGACCTAGACTCTCGAATCCAATAATTACAGGCTATTGTTGTTCCTTGTGATTAAGCCCCTATCCCAGTGGTCGGCAAACTCATTAGTCAACAGTGCAGCAAATCGCGAGCCGCAGTTTGCCGACCACTGGGGCCAAGTCATCCAGGTTCCTCACTCTAGAGTCACTGTTTATTTCCTTTGTAATTAATAAATACCCTTTAATAAGTATACTCTGACACTATGTAAATGCCCTGTTTATCAAGCATTTAGTCACTACTTTCAGTATTATTTTATGGTTCTTGCTTGAAACAACTATGATGGTTGCCATATGGTGACTTCTCTAATTCCATCATTTCTCCCACTCACAGGAAGAGTTATTCCCATCTCATTCATCCATTTATTCAAATGTGGTGTCACAGATTCTTATTTTATCCGATACCCTGTTACTGTCATTATTTATTTGAATGTTCAAACTGTCCCAGCTTTGGCCAGTGCTCCTTCAAGCTGGCTTCTGTGTCCCTTTGACATGTCAGAACCAAGAAATGCTCCTGGCTGCTGAGACCATTGGCCCCATTTCTGTTTTAAGTTATGTTCAATGCTCTTCTTTCAACAAAGCATCCTTTGGCTACGGTGCTGGGTGCTGGGGCCAACGGTTGTCATGGTTGCCTGCCCCAGGGAGAGAGGTGAACTAGATGGTCCTGGACTGCGGAGGGAATGGGGTGGTGCCTGCTGAGCACCCAGGAAGGAGGGCCAGTGCCCAGACTTCAGTTGAATGCAGTGTCCCACTATTGGAGGTGCCAGTCCAGAGTGGGGACAGAGAGCACACACCAGCCCCAAAGCCAAAGCCAAGCTAGAGAGTCCTGCTAGTGGAGTCATGCGCCAAGAAGGACCGAGGTGAGGAGCCAACATCGAGGGGAGGGCCAGGCAAGTGGTGCCAGGTTCCCAGGGCAGTCTTTGGACCATGGCTCAGTGCTTTAACTCTGACTGCCCCATTTTCTCTCCAGCTGGACCTTGACTATCTTAAAGTGTCAGCATTTGTTATTGCCACTTCCCAGTAGAGACACCAATCAAGACTGTCAGTTTAAAAGGAACCCAATATCAATCTAACAACAAAGTTTTGACCCACTGACTGCCACCAATAAGTTAGCTAAATGAGTGCCTATGCACACGCGCGCATGCAAACACATATACATACACTGTTACTGAGAGTAATACTTCAATAACTTGCATTTCTGCCATGTATTCCATTTATTCCATGAAGGATACTTGATCTTTCCCACCTTATGGGACTGTGTACTGTGGTACTAAATGATGCTTCTTAAACTGAATCTCACACCATAAAACACAGAGCCTGTTATTCAGCAGACATCCAGTAATGGACACTGGTGGATCATCACTGAAGAAGAAACATCCCAAAGTAGAACTAGCTTTTTTCAGATAAGCATGGCCAACACACCAATGCCAAAGTACTGGGCACAGGACCAGCTGGGATCTTCCAGAGACTGAGTTATTTCATGTGCTTTCCCACCAGACCCTCTCCCAAACCAGACCAGCAAGGCAAAATCAGCTGGTTCTCATTCCTGACCTTTTCTACCTTACCAGGTGCAGTGTGTCTCAGCAGATGAAAAAATAGAAGGGAGGCAGACCCCAGCCATCTGAACACCTGGGCACCTAATTAGACAACTGTTTACCCTTTTCCTAGCCAAAGACAGCCCATAGACACTCACAGTTTTCAGCAATTTGTCCCTAATGGACAAAGCAGGGTTAAACAAGGGTAAAATTGTGGGACTTCCTCTTTAACTCCCTGCTTTCATTTCCCAAGCCTATTTGTTAATAATGAGAGGGGGAAAAAGAAAAAACTTTCACCTCACTGAAATTTTCAAGGCTCAATTATCTCAATTTCTTCTCAAAACAAAGATCTTTTCCTTTCTCAGCTTCCAGATTTAATAGATTGGGTACTGTTCAGAGAAATTATCAGTGGCTAAGAAAGAGCAGCTACTACTCGGACAAATCCTCTCTCTCCCTTCCCTCCTGCTCTGTGCTGCCCAGCACCACAGCCTTTGGCCACATGTGCCATTTCAATGTAAATGAAATAGAATTAAACAGAATTCAAAACTTAGCTCCTCACTTGCACCAGGCACAAACACGTCAGGTGCTCAGATGACTTAAGGACGAGGACATTCTGTCAATCGTAGGGAGTTCTACTGGAGAGTGGGGCTGGCAATGGACCCACCTATTTCAAAGGGGAGAGAGCCAGGGGTCAGAGCCACCCAGGGACCTCAGAGACCACTCTCTCCACTCACATCCATGGGTGGTGGAGTACAGGGTACACCTGGGGTTGGGGAGGTGGGAATGGAAGGCATTTAACCTTCATCGTTCTCCTACTGACCTTTCCCCTTCCAAATACTGCCACTCTTTATTTCTAAGCAAGTGGATACATTCCTTTCAATATGGAGCCTGACTGTTGGTCCCTATGTTTTCCATAACTTTTAATAAAGTCAGTTTGATCCTACCAAGGTCTCTCTGTGATCAATGATTCCTACTCGTTGTTGCTCAGGCTCTCATGAAGAGAGAGGCATGGTTTCAGGAGCTCCTCCAGGGACAGAGGGTTGGATAACTGCAGTAATCTTTGTGGGACAGAAAAGAAGTCCCAAGACCCTGCTTATTAGGAATGGGTGGGGAGGCTGTAGGGGAAGAGAGACTGGGACCCACAATCATGGTGAAAACGCCATGAAAATGAAGGAACTACAAGAAAAGAAAACTCTCCAGAGGTTTCCTTTCAGCCTAAAAGTAATTCACTTTTGAGAAAAGAATCAGCTTAAATGTAAAAGTTGCTCTTTCGAGACATAAGTAATACTTTAAACACTAATAAAAAAAAGCCTTAGGAAACAGAATGAACACACAAAAAATAAATAAGTGAAAAATAAATAAAAAGAAGTCGCTCTTTAAAACATTCACAGTAATGTTCACTCCCAGAAAGCTGGTGTGACTGTCAAGTACACTTAGATAACAAGGCATGACTATATAAGGGGCATGATGACTGTTTTGTGTTAAAGAAGTTATCCTTCCACACTTAAAATCTGAACCATAGGCAATGGAAAGGGAAAACAGGACCCCTTCCCACCTCGCCTCCTCCCCACACAATGACTGCATCAACGTGTAATTTGAAAAAGGAAGAACAGATCATGGGTGAGTTAATCATGAGAGCTGGGCAGGTAGAAAGAGATGGATTTCCTGTTTGAAGGAAGCCCTTGCCAAACCTTGAAGGGGTTAGCAAAGAGAGAGTTATTTTTAAGACTCACAAAGTTTGTGTTGGCTTAAATATAGTCCTTGCCTGGAGGCAGGGAGCAAAACCAGATAATAAATAATACCTGGACCCACATGTCAGGGAAAAGTCAGAAAGAAAAAAAAATCTTCATTTTCATAGGACAATGTCCTGAACTGCAGAATAGGCACCTTTGCTATTGGCAGTGTCATTAGGGAGTCTGGAGGAGGGGCTAGGGATAGGGGCTCTAGCACAACCCCCTGAGGACAAGGGCTACTAATACTATCCCTGAAATAAGCCATTGCTATCTTCTCATTCTTATGTAAAGTGTAAATGAAAGCATCATTGGAAAAATGTTACTGGTTTTATTGACCTATCACATATCATTTTAATAGTAGCCAAGTGCTTTTCTGCATAACAGCTTCAAGAGCAATCTTCCCATGCCCCATTCCAGCCAGACAGCTGCCTCAGCTCTTCCTGCAGGCCCTCCCATTAGAAGCCCCACTAAAGCCCATGGTGAGAATCCAGAATGTGAAATAAACTAAAGGAGGGCCTCACAACAAAATCCCCAACCCCACCCATTTTCTGCAGTAGCTCTGGGTTCCTCTCCACCTAGGAGTGCTGCTAGGGACTCACCTGGAGGGTTTGGGAAAACTCAGGAGCTCCGGATTCAGTAGGCGTGGGCAGGGCAAGGAGAAAGTGCATTTCTCACCTGATCCCCAAGACAAATGACCCACACACACTGCTGGTCCCACAAGGCTCTTTGAGAAACACTCCCTGTGTTAGGGATTCCCGTCATTCCCAGAAGTGTGCTGGAAGGAAAGTCAAGCTGAAGGGGCCAGTCGGGGAACATCCTTCTCCTGTTTGTCACTGGTGCAAGTGCAAGGCCCCAGGAAGAGCACCTGTGAGCCTGCAGTGCAGCACCCGCGTGGCTGCCTGGAGCATGTGGAGGGAGTCATTCTCAGCAGACATGCACAGCCCTGAGAGCCCCTCTTTGTGGTCCACAGGGGAGGCTGCCCTATGCGATTGGGTTTTTCTTACTGTGTTCTTCTTTCCATTTCTCCTGCTGTTCCTCTGAGTTTACTACTCTTTGACTTGGCAGGTTCTTGCATGTAGATGACAGCATTGCTCAGAGGAAACCTGGGGTCTGGGTGGGTTTCCCAAGCCAATCTGGGGTGGGGGGTGGGGGAACTGAGGCACCATGTGGTTTAAAAGTAAACTGCTCTTGAGGAAACATACAGCTGTGCTTGGATATCTGGACAAGCTGTGGGACATCAGCTTCAATAGTCATGTTCCCCATTAGGTGTTGGACGCAGGCTATTCTGGAGCCTGTGTTCCTCCTGGCCAGGGACAAGGTCATTACTGCACCCGCAGCTCCCACTGAAGACCCAGCTGGGCCCCCACTAAAGACAGGAAACCTTCTGAGGTCAGTCCATCCACCTGACCGCATCTGTCTCCTCCCTGGACATTCATTGCTCGGGAGAAAATAACATATTTGCAACGGGGCCCAATGGCCCCTCTCAAGTTGTAAACTGACCCTTGAGATGTTTTCATTCTCCAGGAACTATTTTTCCTGGCATACATGTAACATACAAAGAAAAAAATCCTTTGCTTTTTTAAAACATCCAATACAAAATAAGCGATTGTTAAGGCTCCAAAGAGTCTGTTGTAATTCCCTAGCATGCTCTAAAAACAATGAGCCCCATGAGGGTGTATGTTCTTTGGCCATCGCTTCTCTCCCCAGTTGGTTTGACTATACTTTGTTCCTTCCACAGTCTCTGTCATGCTACAGAGCATCCTGAATGGGCACCCCTGCTGGACACACCTGCCAGGCCAGGCTCCAGGTCTCTCTCTTTCAGCACTGATGGAGCTCAAACAGCTGATATTATTCTCAAATGGACGTTTTTCTTCTTTATGATGCAAGCAAGGCCAGTAGCCAAATCTGAATGATGAACCTAGGAAAATGGGCAAACCTTTGTTAAAACTCAGACATCTGACATAAGGCTGCCCAGGACCACCAGGTTTGAGGTAGATCTCATGTCCCAGGGGCATGGTCTGGTGAATGACATACCTCACCTCCTCTTCAATCGCCGGGTGTGGAAACTCCACAGTTTTGGCCAAAGGAAGGAAGGAAGAGGAAAGCACATTTGAAAAGGACCCAGGGCCTTTTGGAAGGCCATTGCTACCCTACTGACTCACTCCTCCTAGCTGAAGTAGAAACAGCAGAGGACTCAGAGATGTGGGTCCGAGTCCTCCACTGACTTTGGGATACCCATGCCATTGAGGGTCTGCAGGTGATTAATTGAACTTTCCCAAATACTAATGCCCTCAACCTGTGCCTTCAACCTGCACACCATTCATTGCTTGGTCCCAGGTGGAAAGTTCAGGCTATGGGGGAACAGAGTGCAGGTCCCAATGGGGTGGAGTGAAGAACAGCAGGATCAGCTAACACTGGGGCCTCCTCATACCTGGAGAGCTCACAGGGATGGGAAGATATCAGTTGGTGTCAATGGGAAGACTTCAAATTGTTGGCTGCTGTGTCCAAGCGACCCCAGGTGACACTAGTGAAGCTCAAATAGTGAAAGATTTTGAAAAGTTCAGCACAAGTCTGCTAAGTAATTGTAGCCTGTCTTTTTACCATCCCAACATGAATGTTAATAACTTTCAGCAAAATTCTTTTTGATATTCGACAGTGTGAGGCAAAATCATTTTTGTCCTGAGACCAAAGGAGATTCCAATTTAGCTCATCTTCACGCCCCTCATTCAGCCTTCCTGAAGAGAAGTAGAGACAGGGACAGGCTCAGAAATATGAATTCTAGTGCTCCAGCTACTTTGGGATAACCATATTGTTGAGGTCTGCAGGTAATGAATGGACTTCTCTAAATACTTGCCATCTTCTCTGGGAAATGCATATGACATTAATCATTCTCCTTCAAAAAGATGTCATGGAAATGTCATGAAAGGAACTAAAGCTGAGCATTCCACCTGATGAAAAACCTATTATGCATCAGGTTCTTTAATGTGTTTTGCCTGCATTGTTTGATTTATTTCTTACAAGAAGCCTATATTTAGGTATTATATTCCTACTTGTTACAGGAAAGCATCAAGTTCAAAGAGATCAAGAAGTGCCTCCTCGATCACTTGGCCAGGAGGCACTACAAGTGGATGAACTACATAGACTCTAAACTCAGATGACTCTAGACCAGAGGGCCTTTCCCTAAAACCTTGAGACAATACATGTAAAATTGCCCAGAAAATGCTGAAGCCAAGTCAAAGTTAAGATGATGTGATCATCCACTAACCAGAAATGGTAATTAAAATGACATCTCATTCATCCTGCCTAGTGAGGGAATGAGAGATTTCACTTAAGTGGGCTTTTCCATGTTTCCAAAGTTTGCCCCTAATTAAGAATCAACCTTTTTCCCTTCAATGAAGAGATTTTTTTAATGGAAAATTTCCAAAAGTAATTATGTTCTTTTTTGCTGTCTTGAATACCATGGAACAGAATTTTGAAGTTTCTAAAAATAATCCAGGACATTAAATGACTATCAGGCATCAAAATAAGATACAATTGGGCAATGTTCTCAGAGTCTGTGATGTGGTTTAAAGTGGCCCCAAATGTGTGGACTTGTTAGCTTTCCCAACCTACTTTCTTTCAGAATATCATATTATGAAAATTTTCAAATGTGCCGAGAAGTTAAAAAATGGCTGCCTACCACCTAGATTCCAACATAACATTGCAAAATACTGTTGTCACATGCACCAATCTATCCATTCCTCTATCAATGTATTTTTTAATGCATTGAAAAGTATATTGCAAATATCAGCATACTTCTCCCTGAATATTTCAGCATGCATATCATACAAATATTTGTTTGTGGTATTTTCCCATTTTTTAAAATATATTTTATTGATTTCAGAGAGGAAGGAAGAGGGAAGGAGATAGAAACATCAATGATGAGAGAGACACACTGACTGGTTGCCTCCTGCATGCACCCCAACCAGGGCCAGGATCAAGCCTGCAACCTCAATACTGGAATTGAACCTGGGACCCTTCAGTCCACAAGCCAACGCTCTATTCACTGAGCCAAATCGGCTAGGGTGTATTTTTCTATTGAGATACCATTTACATACAATGAAATGTATAAATCTTAAGTGAATATTCACTGAGTTTTGAAAAATGAATACACTATGTCAGTGGTTGGCAAACTGTGGCTCGCGAGCCACATGCAGCTCTTTGGCCCCTTCAGTGTGGCTCTTCCACAAAATACCACGGCCTGGGCGAGTCTATTTTAAAGAAGTGGCATTAGAAGAAGTTTAACTTTAAAAAATGTGGCTCTCAAAAGAAATATCAATTGATGTACTGTTGATGTTTGGCTCTGTTGACTAATGAGTTTGCCGACCACTGCACTGTGTGTACGCAAAAGCCCTTTCAAGATGCAGACCATTACTACTGCCCCAGAAAGTTCCCTGGTGCCACATCCTAGTCAATTCCACCCTCACTCCCTAGGAAGCCCACTTTCTACAGTTCTTCCTGCCCCCCCACCCCCCGCCCAATGTCACTTTACAAGTGTCAGAGATTCTGTTTCTAATTTGTACCTCATTTTATCTGCAATTATCTGAGTGAGATCATAAAAGTAATTCTAAAGACACTTTCAGGAAGATATATGGGTCCTGGTATATTTCCTGTCAGGCTGAAAGCCCCCCAGCCCCCAAAAAAGACTGGGAACACCTGATTTCCACATAAAAGAAGTGCTACTGGACTATCACAAAGCTTGGCTAGATATTTCTCTGCCTGTAAGACCGAGTGTTGATCTGTGAAAGAACAGAATTTCTATAGGAGTTAAAATGTCTGTGGTTAGTATTTCACAAGAGTCCTGAGGGACTAGGTTTGGAAGGAAGATAATGGCTCACTCAACGTATTAGATGTGTGGTGTTGTGCAGACACTCGTGTGTTCTGATATGAAGCTATTCACATGTTGTGATGTTGACAATCACATGTTGAGATGTCGAGACATATGCATGTTGAGATTTTGAGACAATCAGGTGCAGATGTTGAGACAATCATATGTTAAAATGTTAAGACAGGTTCATATGCCAAGACATCACATGCTGATATGCTGTGACACTTGAGATGTCGAGGTACAATTCACAGGTTCAGCTGTAGTGGCATTTGCTTGTTAAAATGCTGAGACATGTGCATGTGAAGATTGTGGAAACAGTCACAGGTTCAGATGTTGTCAGTCACATGTTGAAATGTTGAGACATCCAGGCCCAAGATATAGATGCTGCCTCCTTCTAAGCAGTATATGGTACACCCTTCCTCCATAATCCTCTCCCCACAGCAAAGAGTGTTGGCACCACCTCAGAGGACTCCACAGACAGTTTACATTCATGCCTATACATCCTGCATCTCTCTGCCTGAGGATGTTCTCTGGCCCCAAGTAGGTGCTCAGCCTGTATACAGGCAGGCAAGAAATGCTGGGGGGTTACAGCACAGGAGTGACCCTCAACCAATGCAAGATGAGATTTGGGAGATTAATACCCCAGCTCCTTCTCCAGTCAGTGGCTCAACACTATCTCTCAGAGGGTCCTCAATGACTGAGCTTCCGTTGTCCTCAGTGGCAACGTCCCCTACTGGTATTTCTTGAGATCACCTCCCAAACAATGTACTTGTACCCAAATCCTTATTTCTGATTTTGGTGGAAACCCAAACTAAGCCATCTGCAAAGCACCAAGCTTGTATCCAAACAGTCAAAAAGCAATTAGGACATCCATCCTGCCTATGTCAGTCAGTGGCAGCAGGGAATGACAGCTCTCTTTTTTGGGGGAGCTCCCAGTATAGTTCCCTCAGTGGGGAGAGAAGATGTTGGAACTCCATGTAGGTTTTTCATTGCAAATGTCTCCTCTAGTCTCTGGGTGGGCATAAATGCAGGATGCTTACACAGAGAGAAGAATCTTAGAACATGGACAATTTAAAAAAATGAGAAAAAAATTAACTTGGAGAAACAATGGATCAAGAAAGATACAAATAGTGCAACTGCTATGGAAAACAATTTAGCAGCTCCTCATTAAGTTGACCATAGAGTTGTCCAAGCAAAAACTAAGGCATAACATAGTCCATGGACACAGGCAATAGGGGGGTGAAGGTCTGGGGAAGGTAGAGGCTGGGCAAAGGGGACAAGGGGGTATAAGGGACATCTGTAATGCTGTCAACAATAACAATATATATTTAAAATTAAAAAATGAAAGAGAGAAGTCTTAAGTGTCATCAGATACTTTTATAAGCTGGAAGTGGCCTTAGAGGTTTCTAGTCTATAATCCCATTTTAAAGCTCAAGAAAGTTGCAGAGTGGTCCAAAATGGCAAATTTGGGCAAGGTTGCAAAAGGAATTAGGGGAGTCTACCTGGAGGTTCTACTTATCATTTTTTCAAAACGAGAGCAAAGTTTTCATGGCGGCAGTCCGTACCAGGCCATAAAGCACAGAGGCCAGAGCCCAGGTGTGGTGCTCAGGCGGGATGTGCCAGGTGTCATGAGAAGGTTGGATGTGTGTGGCCAATACCAGATTTCAGGTGGGACCTCACCCCACCCAGCCACCCCTGAGGCTGCACACCCACTTCTCCCTCTTACATCACCTACCTTACCCTAAAGGAATTCAAGGTCATGGCCCCTGGTCTGGATTATTGATAGGAAAAAAACACACAAATAACTAAAAGTAGCCACAATGGGATGTTTTGATCATAAAAAACAACAACCTCAAAACCTAACTGAGCCAGTTATGGTGGGAAGTCACATCCTAAGGCCTATATGATAGATTAATCTCTACCTTGACAAGCTCAGTCCATTGCTTTTGTGCATCCCGAATAACCTTCTTAAAATGTCAAGGTGATGTCTTCTTCCAGACCCTGGTACAGTACAGGGCAAGACACCGCAACATTCCTCATTATTATCTCTTACCTACATCCCTCTTTATGAACTATACATGTGAAATGCTAACTGTCCACACCCACCAATGTAAAAGAAGTATGTATCTCTCTATTTTACATTTTATCTAGTCCTGAAGATTTCCCCCTCCTTAATCTGCCACCAATGGATTTCATATAACCTTTCTTATGTCTTTCCTTTGATTCTAATGTATAAAAACAACTGCAAAACTGCTGTTCTCTGGACCATTATCTCAGTCCCTTGAGATATTGCTTTGGGACTAGCCCAAACCTTTCTTCCAGGTTTGGAATTTCTTTTACCAACACTTCCTTTTAGGACCTTGGTGTCTGGTGGGAGAGTTAGTACACTGGGGTGAGTCCTGGGGTGACAGGCTCACAGGGTGCATATGTAAGTTGCCTCAGAGTACCACAACTCTAAGCTACCCCAACTTTCTCAACTGCTCTGCAACCTCTTGCTGAGGACAACGTGGCCCCCTAAAGAAACCTCTCACTAACAAAGGAAATTATTTTTTTTAATATATTTTATTGATTTTTTTACAGAGAGGAAGGGAGAGGGATAGAGAGTCAGAAACTACTGGAGTTTTAGGCACTGCAAATAATAAACAAAAATGAAGACAGAATTGGAGCAGGAGAGAGAAAAGAGCTGGCAACTCATAGCTGAGCTGAAGGGGCAAATTTGCCTTAGTTGGACCCACAGTGGTAACTGAAGAGTGATGAATGATAAGTGATGATTAAAAAGTACAGGACATACCCTGAAAGCTAAACATCAAAATAATTAGCCTGGACATTTGGCAAAATCAAGGCTTGAAAAAGGTAGCCAACACCAGTTTCCAGGCCAAGGCTCGCTGGCAGGCTCGCTACAATGCCTGTGAGGCTTTGCCCATTGTCTGAAGAGTGACATGACCCATTCCTGGCTGGAATCTCTCACCCCAAGGACAGGGCCTACCATGTTCCCAAATAGCAGGAGATATTTAGAAGATTATAGCAGGATATGCATATATCTCTGATCGCGGGATAGGAAACGACTTTTTAAATAAGACACAGTACAAACCATAAAGGAAAAAAGGTGGTGCATTTGACCACATTAAGGTTTAAAACCTCTGTGTATCAAAACCGCCATCAAACAGAGAAAAGACAAGCCATCGACAAAGTATAACACTAATAAAAATTGATATACAGAATATGTAAAGCCCTCTTATAGCTAATAAGAAAAAAACAACAGGCAAAGTTTATGAGTAAGCAGTTTGCAGAGATGACCATAAAAATGCCCAATAAACTCATGAACAGAAGCTGAACTTGACTAGTGTGTTTGCTTCCTACAAATACTGTCACAAATTACCACAAACTGGGTGCCTTAAAACAACGCACATTTATCCTCTCTCAGTTCTGGAAGCAAGAAGTCCTAAGTCAAGGTGTCCGCAAGGCTGCCCTCCCTGTAGAGGGGAAATCTGTTTCTTGCTTTGCTCAGCTCCTGGAGGCTGCTGGACTTGCTGGTTTCTGCCCACATCGCTCCAGTCTCTACCTCCACTGTGCAGAGCCTTCTTCTCTGTGTGGACTAACCTCTCTCCGCCTCTCTCTTATAAGGGCACTGGTGACAGCATTGAAGGCACACCACATAACCAAGGGTGATCTTCCCATCTCAAGCTCCTTAACTTATCACATCTGCAAAAACTACTAGGTCAATTAATAGTCCCAGGTTCCAGGGATTAGGACCTGATATCTTCGGATGGTACAGTTCATCTCACTCCAGCCAGTAACCAGGGAATGCAAATTAAAACCACATTGAGACACATCATCAGACTGGCGGATATTAAAAAGTCTGACAATACCAAGTATGTATGACAATGGAGAACAATAGAAACTCACCTCTCCTGCTGTTGTCTAAATCTATTGGTACAACCATACTGGAGAGCAGTTTGGTAAAATCCATGAAAACTAAGGATGCATATGCCCTATGATCCAGCCATTCCACTGCTAGAGAAATACATCTTACACCAGAGCCTTCAGTGTAGCAATGTCATGTTGAAAACCTGGAAACAATCAGAATGGCCAGCACAAGGAGAATAGGTAACTAAACTAAAATACGATGATGCAACAGGATACTACATGGCTTTGAAAGTAAGTGAAATAGAGCCTCATACATTGACATCAATAAATCCTACAAACATTACATTGCGGAAAAAAAGCATGTTGCAGAAGGACACAGATTGCAAAATCATTTAGACAATACTAAGCTTAAACTCATACAGAGAACAGTATGGTGATTACCAGAGGGAAAGGAATGGGGTGCGGACAGTAGAAGAGAGTAAAGGGGGGATAAATGGTGACAGGAAACTTGACTTTGGGTGGTGAACACACAATACAATAGACAGATGATGTGTTATAGAATTGTACACTTGAAACCTATGTAGTTTTACTAACCCACATAATCCCAATAAATTAAAATATATAAAAGACATGCAGCTGATACCTGTGTTATTTATGGCTACATACACGTGTGGTGAAAACCTAAAGATATTAAGGAATCCTACATACCCAATTAGATAGAGGTTGTCCCTGGGAGATAGGGAACAGAATGCAAATGTGAGTTCTAAGAAATCCGAAGGAACTTTCAAAATGTATTTGCAATAGCTTATTTCTTAGGTGGGTGATAGATATATGGTATTCATTATATTAATCCCTCTACATTTTTATGTCTAAAAATTTTTGTCACTTTTTTTTTAAATTTAGGAGGTGATGTATATTGCTATCTGGGGTGGTGACAGATGATCCCACTCAGTGGGAAAGCCTGATAGGGGGCAGGAAGGGAGACTTTGGTCTTAGTCCCAGGGTTTTTTTTACAAAGGGGTTTATGGGTAAAATTGAGGGAACCTGTAAACTGGGATGAGGAAATCCATTTTTTTAAAACTAACTTCTAACTGAAATGTAGCATTTACTTCCACTATGAAAGTAGGCAGTAAACCACATGGTATAAGCAATTTCTCTGACTTTATCACCAATAGCTGTCATGTATTTTACAGCCCTTTACGGTGTGGCAGGCATCTCAAAATGGCATTTATGCTCATCAACAATTCAAAATGATAGTAGTTATTAGACCCACCACCAGATCTTGCTATTGAATGCACAAATAAAAAAGCACATAGGTTATTACTCCATCACCAGGCTGTTTATTCACTATACTGTAACTATTTCAATATAGTTGAAATACTTTTTGCTGCCCCGTATATTATATCCTACGTATTTAAAAGCAGTATCCTTCACCAGACTGTCAAGCGGGTGAAGCACCCCTGGAGGAGGAGAGGGGCTGGCAGTTCTCAAGGAGCTGAGTCAGTGGCCCCACAGCTCCAGGACAGAGGTCAGAGATAAAAATCAGCTCTCAATTTAAGGAGGAAAAGAAAGTTGCACTTGTTTATCTTAGCAGATGTAGGCACAGAGCCCAGGAATTAAGGGGAGCTATTTTCCAATGGGCCATCCTTCTTACCCCATCTCTGTGTCTCGTTTTATTGGATTTTAATCAGGCCTATCTTGTGAAGTGTTCTGAACTCAGACTGAAATGTAACACAAGAAGAGAACTAGTGGATAAAGTCTCAGAGGAGGCCTCTACACTGAACCAAAACCCACGTGAAGGCTGAGTCTATAATTCAGTGATTGGAACCACAGGCATTTCCTACCTTTGGGCCAGAAGGATGCCCAAGCAGAGGTGTGGGGAGCCAGCTGGTTTCCTAACTCAGCCCAGGCCAAGGTGTGGCCAGGCCTTGGAAGTCTGAACCCGAGTCATAAGAATGCCAAGATGAAAATGAGACCATAACTGCTTCCGTCAGAAAGCAGCCTTCTCCACAGCTCAGAGCCCACCGAGAAGGGGAGTTTGCCCAATATGGAAGACCTTGGGGAGTTTGTGTGTGCCACTACTGCCCATGGAAAAACAGCAACTTATCTTAGGAGTGAAGGCTGGTGGTTACTTTCATTATGTCCATCGTTTGTTGAGCATTTGCTATGTGCTAAGCATGCTGTTAGGTGCTTTTTAAAATCAACTTTATTGAAGTATACACTATGTACAATAAACTGCAGCCATTTATATCTTACCTAATAATAGACAAACATGTACACTGACCTTACCTCTGCTACGCCCACAGCCAATCAGAGTGAGTATGCAAATTAGAAGGCCAAACATGGCAGCCGCCCAGCTGCTCCAGGCGTGGAGTGGCCAGGTGAGGCAGGACGCCTGCTATGAGAGGGAGGGCAGGGGGGAAGGTGGGGGGAGGAAGGGGGAGGTGAAGGGATCTACAGGAGTGGAGTGCCGCAGCAAAAACAAGACTGCAGACTCCAGAGTCTGCAGCGAAGATGAAGATGGCAGTCTGCAGCGAAGATAGCAGACTCCGGCCAGAGTCTGCAGCAAAGACAAAGATGGCAGACTCCACCCTGAGTCTGCAGCAAAGACGAAGAAGGCAGACTCTGGCCGGAGCAAAGGCCTGGGTCCTGGGTGCCAGAGGAAAACTGGTGCTGGAAGCCAAGGGAAGGAAGGCCTATTGCACGAATCTCTTCGTGCAACGGGCCTCTAGTTTCATTATAATCATCAAACTTGCTAAAAGACTAGATCTTAATTATTCCCACCACTTCCAAAGATGATAATTATATGAGGTGATAGAGGTGCTAACTATTGCTACAACAGATATCATGACAATATATATGTGTATCAAATCAACATGTACACCTTACATTTACATGTTACATATCAAATATATTTCAGTTAAAAATAAAAGCACATAAAAATAATAAAAATCTGTACAATTCCATCACTCCGAAAGTTTCCTTGTGCCCCTTTGTGGTGCATCCCCTCCCACACCTGGCCCCCATGAAACCATTGATCTGCTTTCTGCCCCTAAAGAGTATTATGCATTTTTTTAAATTTTATACAGATGAGATCATATAGTATGTATTCTTTTTGTATTCGGCATCTCTCATTTAGTTGGAGATTTTTTGAGATCCATTCATGCTGTTGTGTGTTTCAGTGGTTCATTCCTTCAAACTGTTGAGTTGCATGGATGTACCCCTATTTATCCACATGGACACACTCCTATTGGCATATCCATTTACCAGCTGACAGACATCTGGATTTTTCCAGTTTTGGAATGTTATGAATAAAATTGCTATTAATATTCATGTGCTTGTCTTTGTTTGTAAGGTATTTAGGGGTAAACACCTAAGTGTGCAATGGCTTGGTCATCTGATAAGTATATGTTTAACTTATAAGAAACTTTCAAACTATCTTCCAAAGTGACTCCATTTTACATTTCTATCAGCTATATAGTAGCGTTCCAGTGACTCCATATCCTTGCCAACACTTGGCATTGATAGTTTTTAAATTTGTATTATTCTAGTGAGTGTGCAGTAGTATCTCACTGTAGTTTTAATTTTCATTTCCCTGATGACTAATGGTGTGGAACATCTTTTCGTGAGTTCATCAGGTCATATAATTTTATTCCTCCTCTACATATGATAAAAGATCCCTCTCAGGGGAGGCTCTTGCTTTTGTCTCTTGCTTCGTCTTGAAACAGTTTTTACAATACAAACTCTTTATGGACAAGGACCATGTCTCTAGCATAGTATCTGACAGATGGTAGGTACTCAATAGAAGTTGATAAATGAGCAAATGAATTCCCAGTTAATTCTGAGATGTAATATGACATTCTTAGAGCCTACTAAACAGTGCTAAGCTGTAGGTGTTACTATACTGAATGAACCAAGACTGCTTTTTTTATTTTCTTTTTTTCTTTCTTTCTTTTTTCTTCCTTCATATCAGAACTTCAGCTTCCCCCTGCCTGTAGATGGCCCACTTCCCAAACTGGTGATTTGAATCTACTGTGGGCTTGTTTGAGAAGCAAAAAAGTGTGTTTTAACTTCTAAATATGTAACAGTATAACCCTGAAGGAGAGCCTTAAAGACTTTAAAAGATGATTTTTGGAAAAACTTTCTAGGAGATTCCTACACAATGTTCTTCCCATTAAGGGCTGAGAAACCATGCTGTCACAGGAGTCCAAGGTGCAGTCAGCAGTTTAGCAGTGAGAGTCGATGAAGAGAACTGAGGCTTTGGGGAGAGAAACCAAGAAAGAAGAATCCTGACTCCTCCACTCACTGTTCCTCAGACTTTAGAAAGCTCCTGAATCCCACTGAGAAAAAAAAATGCTGTGTTCATAGGGTGTTCTAAGAATTAAATGAGGACATGGATGTGGAAGCTGTCCACACACCTGCTCCCAGCAGCCTTTCAGTAGGTGATAGCTTCCTTTTCCTAGAGCAGTGGTCAGCAAACTCATTAGTCAACAGAGCCAAATATCAACAGTACAACGATTGAAATTTCTCTAGAGAGCCAAATTTTTAAACTTAAACTTCTTCTAATGCCACTCCTTCAAAATAGACTCTTCCAGGCCGTGGTATTTTATGGAAGAGCCACACTCAAGGGGCCAAAGAGCCACATGTGGCTTGCGAGCCGCAGTTTGCCGACCACGGTCCTAGAGTAAGGTGTTCGCGCCTCTGGTGCTGATCCAGATCTCCTTTAGCAACTGGTATTGCATCCCCCAGCTGCTGGGGCCAAAGCGGGGACTCTGTCCACAGAACTGCTCCCTGGAGGCTGTACTCCCTGCATCCCCCAGGTGTTCAATGACTGACTAATATAAGCACAGACGATAAGGCTCCTTGATCCACACAGGGACAGTCTTGGGTGTGATTTAAGCTACAGGACCAACTTCCCCTGCACTGGACCAGGTAAGGCTGAACCTGCCCTGATAGGGCATTCGTGTTTGGTCCTTTCCACTGCCATGCCCTGCTTCTCCTCAATAAAACATGTGCTCATGAATCCCAATCTCAGGCTTGCTTCCAGGAATCCTAGACCCAGAAAGAGGTATGTGGGCCGCCGTTTCCTTCCTGTTGCATTCATGGCACAAAGGATAAGAGTTTTTGAAGCCAGGCTCTCCGGTCACTAAAGTGTGAAGAGTCACTGAAAAAGTTTTCCACACCTTCTGTGCTTGTTTAAACCCATGGATAGTATAGTGCTCAGCCTGCTCTAAACCAGTCACCTGGGGGAAACTGAGGTAGCCAAGCAATCAAACAAGAGGCATTTTCTGAAGCCCTGGGAGGTGTACAGAAGAGAGGTACACAAAGCTAAACCTCTACTCTCAGAGTGTCAGAGGCAAAAAGACACTAACAGATATTCACCACAGGAGAGGAATTTTAGGGAGGCTGGGAGTGACAAATGTTATCACCCCTATCTATGCCCATGAGAAGGATGCTCAGAAGCCAATCACTTGGGTTACTCAGTACACACTGGAGAAGTTCTCCAGGTGATTTTCAAGCTTGGACATAAAGACAAGTTGGGAGGAGAAGCCAGAAGGGGTGGTGGTGGCCAAAGAGTAGAGGGAGGAAGGTCCAATTGAGTCACACATCCAAATTGTAGAACAAGCAGCTGAGCCCGTGTTGGCCCTGACACTGCCTAACCCATGATGCAGAGATGAGATAGAGAGGAAATAGCTAGAATGATCTTCGACTCTGGAAAAGTGGACAGGAGGGGGGAATGCCCACACCCATGGGAGGAGTTGGCAAAGCAGCAATGAGAGATGCCCACAATGCCAAGGCCAGGTTTCAGGGGAAGACTCATGAGGCATGCATGTGGGAAAATGTCTATTCTCTGCCTCCCTCAGAAGACTCTGTCAAGGCCAGCCCTGGACCTGAGCCCTGAAGACCATCACAGAGACAGCCAAGCGTCAAAGCATCTGAGGGAGGGTAAGGTCAATGATCAAAGAACCTGGGGGCCAGTTCATGGGGAGAGTGAGTGGCATTAGTGTGTGTGTGTGTGTGTGTGTGTGTGTGTGTGTGTGTGTATGACCCATGGGAGGAGTGAAAGGGCAAGGATCCCACTTGTACATATTGTTCAAGTTCTTTGTTAAGCTGTCACTGGGGCTTGGGCAGAGGTGAGTGGAAAACTCAGCTTGTGGCTTTCCTCTTTCTTGGAGATCTCTCAAGCTGATGAAAAACTCAGCACAGAGCTTCACCCAAGACTGACTCACAACCCATGGAACACACAGACAAGCTGCCCTAGAACTCTCCTTGCTTCCTACATTCTCCTAACAAAGGATAAGTGGAAGAAATAGCCATATTAAGTACCTGCCTAAACTGGTCTACCCAATCGAATTATGCACATAAAATCATAAAAGGTTCATCTCCTATGCTAAGGTCAATCAATTGGCAATGGCTTCCTGGAGCTCTGGGTTGAGAAGGAGCTCTGTGATTGATTATTGATGTCTGCCAAGAGCAGTGGATAAAATGTGGTGCCACACATTTGTCCATTTTTTGTTTAGAAACATCTAATGAGTTCAAATACTGAATGTTCAAATCAGATTTGTACACGTATTGAAAAAACACACCTAACACTGTCTAGATACAATAGCAAAAGTAGTGATTTAAAAAAAAAAAGTGGCAGAGAGCAGGAAGGAAAAGAATGAAAAGAGGGGACAGGAGATCAAAATTTAAGGGGGAAATAGGAGGAGCAAATTCAGATAGAAATAAATCTGTAAAAGAAAATTTTCAAAGTAACATCTCTTCTACGAAGTTCTATTTTAATTAAATGTTCTTTTTACCAACTACAGAGCAAAATGAAATTTAACATTAAAAAAGTATTTCCCACTTTTCATACAGAAACTCCCAGCTGTGAATTCATACCTATGAACAGCAGAGCTGGTAACACTCAGTAATCCCTGGCTAAAGGTCGAGCCACTGCAGCCAAGAACTTTTCTGCACTTTTTTCTCCAGAACTCCCGGGACCTCCGATGGTGCTCACACTCTCAAAGAATGTTCCTCATCCTGCTGGATCCCTGGCTGAATATGTCATTATGAGTATTAGCTCTGTGATAGGAATGAGGCAATCACTTCAGCTAAGAGCTTAAGGACACATGCTTCCCAGGTAGCAAATTGTGTAGACAAAACACCAACCACAGCAAATAGAAGGATGATAAAACCAAAAAATGTCAGAAATAAAGCTTACAGAGTAATCATTCCATATTCATTTGGATTTTCCAGAAGGAGAACCAGAGACAAAGTTCAAGGCAGCTAGTTTGCTAGGAGGTAGAGGGAACCCCAATAGTAAGGAAGTGGAACAGGTCAGGAAAGCAGCCAGCAAGGGTTAAGTTATCTGTGGGCATCTAAAGTTCAATGCTGCTTGGGAACTCTGGGAGGCTATATAAAGCATGTACCCTACAGCCATCTCACTGGAAGGGTGAGGGTGCTGGGCTATTTACACAGGGATTCTCCTCAATTCTTGGGTGAGGATGGTTCCCGGGGGCGTTCATTCCCTAGAATGCCTGGTTTGCTTTGTGGGGCAGGCAGAGTGGTCTTCCCAGGCTTTGGAGAACCTCTAAACACTCTCAGGCAAAGCGGTTCAGGCACAGGCAGTGAGAAGAATAACCCATACCTAATAACAAGACCTGAGGGACAGGACGTAGCTGGGCATCAGCAGTGTCTGCCACACAATCCAGTCCCCTCAGTCTGCAGAAGGGAACACAGGACCAGGGTCCAGTGTGGTTAAATGTTGGTGTAGGGGCACAGAGACAGGGAACTGAGGCACAGACTCTGTAGGGTTTCCCTCCGTGGAGTCAGTCTGTGTGTGCTGACCATTCCTGTGGTTTTAGAAAAGAACTTGGACAAGTGACTCTGGAGACAGTTTCTTACAAGAGGGGCTGGCAAGTCACCAATTATGTATTGCTCAGCAAAGCTCTGGTCTAACCTTCACAAATGAAGGAGATGGAGTATTTATCCTTAAGAGGAACATATATTTCAGGTAGGAAGTGAAGACAGGTAATGCAAATAGATGAATTTGATATTAAGCAGGATGTGCTAGGTGGCACAGGGAGGGAAACCTATGATATTAGGGAGTTCTCCTGAGAGAGACATCATCTCTGGCTAGGTGTCATGAAGGACCTCTTTGAGGAGGTCATATCTGAGAAGTGTGTCAAATCATAGAGGAGATGGTGACTAGGACAGATGGAGACGAGGAGACTACACCAAGAGTGGAGAATGAAATGAGGCCCAGCACAGAGGCATGCAGGGGACTAACGAGCTCTCCAAACACCAAGTCCCCTGAGGTGCACATGCCAGACACTCTGGGCATGTGCTGGGGAATGAATGGGAGGAGATACGTGGCACAGTTGGGCTGCAATCCTACGAGGGCTTGAGAACCAAGCAGAGGAGTAGTGCTGCCATTTGAAAAGCCAGAGGTATAGTGTCCTATGCCAGTATTGCTAAAAAACAACTCCATCTATCTATCAGAACTGAGGTAGTTGCCTAACAAAGAGCAAAGAAGAGATATAAGCAGGAGATAAAAAGGTGGCTAGTGAAAGAGACAGAATATTCCTTATCTAAGCTGTTGGACAGATTCTGAGATGATGGAAATAATCCATACCTACACTGTCCAAAACACCGACAAATGGCTAGTCCAGATATGGCTGTCTGCAGGCCCGGGACTCTATTTGTAGTGCTAAAATGAGAATGAACAGAACCTTCCAATCAGCTGGGAATTCCCAGTTCTCCTTGTAGGAAACTAAACATCCTCAGGACGCCCATCTGAAGTGTGAAATGCCTTGGCCAGCCCATAGAGAGTGTTTAGAGTGTCTCAATGTGAAACTGAAACCCCACATGGGGAGCCCTTGGCTTCTAACAGAGCCAGAACCTGGGGGGAGCCAAGTCAATTATCACCTTGCTGTGACCTGCCTGAGTAGCTATCTGTCATCCACTGGCAGCTCAACCATAGAACATAAGCCAAAGATGATGCAACCTGTGACTGAATCAAATAGAAACATTCTGTACAGCACCTTGAGAGGTCTGGAGGCAGGGCGATGGTGGCAGGGACGAAGCTCCATGTGCTGTGTTGTCTAATCCCACTTCACAGACATTACCTCCCTTCACCTTCACAACCCCACGGAGTAGGTCTTTCCACCTGCACCTTGTAGATGAGAAGTCTGGGTTATAACTTACCTCAAATCCAACAGCTCCTAAGAGACAGGCTGGGATGGGTATCGGGCGTGGGTGATTCCCACCATTCCATGTCAAAAAGTGTGTTTGATTACCATAACATCACCCTTTCATCTTTCACACTAAAATCATTTCTATGGGCAAACTCTTGACTCTGTTCTAACTCATTTTGTAAGTTAATTACTCACAAATGTTATTTTTTAAAGAACTCCAATCTATATAAAGGTTTGTTTCTTTTTTCTTCTTCTATTGTTAGTGGACTTTAAAGAAAGGTTTTAGTTTTACAGAAAAAGTGAGCAGAATGTATAATTGATAGTTCCCATGTCCTCCCTCACCCCCCCTGCCCACTCCACTTACTCTTATTATTAACATTGGCATTAGTGCAGTAATTTGTACCAATTGATGTAGAAATATTGATACAATATTATTATCAATACTGGTTTGGTTTACATAAGGGTTCACTCTTTGTGTTGCACAGTTTATTAGCTCTACAGTATCATATGGAATAGTTTCACCACCCTAAACATTTTATACAGGTGGATAAATATTCTCCTGTTTATAATTCCCTTCATCCACCCCAAGTAACCATAGATATTTTTACTGTCTCTATAACCTTGCCTTTTCAAGAATGTCATATACTTGTAATCATACAGTATGTAGCCTTTCAGATTGGCTTCTTTCGCTTAGCTATATGCTTTTAACGTTCCTCCATGCCCTTCTGTAGACTGACAGCTCATTTATCTATACTAATAAAAGGGTAATATGCAAATTGGTCATGACACCCTCACAGTAACAACCGAACAGCAGGCTGTGTGGGGTGACCAGGCCAGCAGGGTGGGCAGCGAGGGGTAACCAGGCCGGCAGAGGAGGGCAGTGAGGGGCAACCAGGTCGGAAGTGGGGGACAGTTGGGGGCAACCAGGCCAGTGGGGGGCAATTGAGGGCAACCAGGCTGGCAGGAGAGCAGTTGGGGATGACCAGGCCAGTGGGGGGGTGGCAGTTAGAGGCGATCAGGCCAGTGTGGGGGGGGGGGGTAGTTAGGAGCAATCAGGCTGGCAGGCAGAGGAGGTTAGAGGTGATCAGGCTGGCAGGGGGAGAAGTTAGGGGCGATCAGGCAGGCAAGAAGGTGAGCAGTTAGGAGCCAGCGGTTCCAGATTGTGAGAGGGATGTCCAACTGCTGGTTCCAGCTTGATTGGATTGGGCTGAAACCAGCAGTCAGAGTTGCCCCGAGGGGTCCTGGATTGGAGAGGGTCCAGGCTGGGCTGAGGGGACCAGGCCTCTAGTTGCTGAATAATATCCATCATATGGATGTACCATAGTTTATTTATCTATTTACCTGCTAAAGGACTTCTTGCTTGCTTCCAATCTGGGAGCTTTCTATAATGTTCCATCAATCTATTTGCCTATTCTTTCACCAATATCACACTGTCTCTCTTTTTAATAAACAAAATAACCTAATTAATAATTGACATAAAGCATTATATTAGTTTCACGCGACTATCACACTGTCTTGATTACTGTAGCTTTGCAGTAAAGCTTGCAGTCAATCAGTGTCAGTCTTCTGACTTTGTTCTTCTTCAACACTGAGTTGGCGATTCTGAGTGTGTTGCCTCTCCAGATAAACTAGAATTGCTTTGTTGATATCCACAAAATAATTTGCTGGTGATTTGGTTGGGATTTCATTGAATCTAGTCACGATCAAATTGGAAAGAAGTGACATCTTAACACTATTAAATCTTCTTATCTATAAACATGAAATATCTCTCCATTTGTTTAGCTCTTTGATTTCTTTCATAAGTTTTCTAGTTTTCCTCATATAGATCTTGTGTCTATTTTATTAATTTATATCTAAGTATTTCATTATTTCGCTGTTAATATAAATGGTGTTGTACTTTTCATTTCAAATTCTAATTATTCAAATACTAATATATAGAAAAATAACTGACTTGTATCATGCAACTTTGCTATAATCACTTAGTTCCATGAGTGTTTTTCTTTGCCAATTTTGGGGGATTTTCTACATAGGCAAGCATGACACCTGCAAAGAGAATTTTATTTCTTCCTTTCAAATTTGTATACTTTTATTTCCTTTTCTTATCTTGCTGCATTGTCTAGAATCTCCAAGTATGAGCTGAATAGGACTGGTGATAGTGGACATCCTTTCCTTTTTCCTGATCTTGAGGGGAAAAGCATCTAGTTTCTCACCATTACTTTTACTGCTAAGTGGTCATGTGACATAAAGTAGTGGGTGCTTCACCCAAAATCCGTTGGCACATCCTCTTCCTTGTCAGATGGCTTTCTCCGGCCACAGAGCAAGCTCAGCCCATATGTGGAGAAGGCCAGGAGTGCTGTGGAATTAACTCCCTAGAAGTAACCCTCAAACAATGGTGGAAAATACTTGATAAATGCTTCCTGGTGTACTTGGCCCTTAGGGAAGATAGCCCTGTATGTAACCTCTGTAGATTCCCAATGGGTAATTGAATCCCTGTTACCCAAATAAATGACCTACTTATTATTATATCCTTCGCTGAATTCTTTCCCTTGCCTGTCTCATTTCCCACTCCTCTACCAGTGCTTCTTGCTATCTCCTCCCAAATCAACTAGTTGAATTCAAATCTGCTCTTAAAGTCTGATTCTGGGGAAACCTAGCCCAAGAACAAACCATGTACAAATCTATTAACTAGTTTCAAAAACTGTATCTACAGATGTATCAATTAGGATTCAGAATGCTTGCAAGCACTGTTTAGAGATGAACTGGTGGTTACACTAAACACTCAGCCAGGTATACACTGAGTGGCCAGATTATTATGATTTCTGAATGCATAATAATCTGGCCACTCAGTGTATTTGTATCTCAAATGGGTACAAAAGTATTCTAGACTTTTGCTGGAGATCAACCACCTATTTGCCCTGAGCTTTCTATCAGCCAGTGCAAAGGGAAAAACTGATCAGGTGCATGATTTATGGTATCTTTGATATCAAATAAATGAGGTACTCAAGAGAAGTACACTGAGTGGCCAGATTATTATGCATTCAGAGATCATAATAATCTGGCCACTCAGTGTATATCTCAACTATATTATTAAGCATAAAAAGTAATGAGGTAGCAAAAAATTAAATTAAGAGGCAAACACATTTTTTAGATGATCTAATAGTACACTTTATTGTCTTATGTTCACTGGTCTCTTCATCATTGACCACTGTCCTGTTTATTCACTGGAGAAGGAAGTGTCCACAGACACTCCGCTGCTTTCCCCAACCCAAAAACTAATGCTCAGAAATGAAGTCCACTATGATTCTTTCCAGGCTAAAGACCAGGGCTTATTTCCATGACTATGGCAAAATGGAGGTCCAAAATACTTCCAGATCATTACTGGCTAAAAGTAAAATCCATGATCCAACAACTTGGAAAAACATGGCAGGGGCAAATCACCTTTAACTCCAATATTACGACCAAGCATGTAACACCTGTAAAATCATGTCCAAATCCCCTTTTCTTTTATGGGAGAGAAATCTACTTTCAGGCCTATAAAGTTCTCCACCCTCTGGCTTCACTAAACTTATCCAACATTGCATCCCAACACTCATAAGTCCTTCCCTCTGTTCCAGCCAGACCTCCCAGCAAACACAAACTGGTCGACCATCTATATAAGGTTCCACCTGAACTTCTGGCTATTGCCAGAACAGGACATGGGCTTTCATTCCTCTCCGCCTCCACAAATGCTACTCCCATTCCTCAAGATGGCTCTTCTCCCTTTTCAAACTCCTACACCTCCATCAAGAGCCAACTCAAGTGTTACCTCTTCTGTGAAGCCACATTCATTATATAGAATTATCATTTCCTTTTTTATTAACTTATTGGAGTAACATTGGTCAACATGAACATATAGGTTTCAGGTGTGGGTTTCTATGTCACAAGATTGGTATATTGCACCATGTGCCCACCACCCAAAGTCACATCTTCTCTTGTCACCATATATTAGGACCCGCTTCTCCTCATACCCCCTTCCTTCTAATAACAGATAAAAATACCATCTTTCTGCCACTAGAAACCCATTGTTAACATTTAATACATATATTTCCATATTATAACTTGCTTTTTTCACCAAAACATTTATCATCAATATGTTCCCATGTCACTCAATATTCAACAACCTAATTTTTTAATGATTGCCCAATATTCTAATGTATTGTTGTCCTATAATTAATTATTATCTTAAATCTGATAATCTGATCTCTTCAAAGATTATCATGGTGAACTCAGCAGACATTTATCATGATGGGTATATGACGCAGGGTACAGGTGCTATGGCTCCATTCCAGTTTCCCACAGAACTTGGGAAAAGACTGATTAATTAATGCAACTGTTCTGGCCAATGGCCCAGTCACCTTGGTCACTGTCCATATTTTCTGCCTTGGATTTTAAGCCTGGGGAGAATAGAGAGCTACTCAGCTTACTTCACTGTACAGGGAATTATATTACTAAATTATTTGGAGGCTGACACAAGAAAGCCAGAACCACAAATAGAAATTGGCACTTAATTTGTAGGTAGGTACAAACCAAAGTTGATGTCCCACCTTGCATTTCTATAACAACCTAATATAGACCAACATTCCAACAATAGTAACAATAAAAATAATATTTTGTGAAGCTTTAAAGTGCTTTTGATGCTCACTATCTTGTTTACTCTTCACAAAGACCCCCAAGGTAGATATTATTAGAGATGAGAAAATCAAAGCCCAGAGAGCCTAATCAGTTGATCCAAGAATTAATGGGTAGAGCTAAGATGTAGACCTTAGGATTCCAACTCCAAATGTTGTGCTCATTTCTATCATATAATTCTATATCTTCAAGGACTATTTTTCCACAGCGAATGGTGAACCACCCCAGGACAGAGGGCCCCTGATATATGTAAGATGACATACACAGGTCTGTAGGATGCAGAATTAGAAGCTGTCCAGGGTGGTGTGGGTGACCTTCTGGAGAAGGCCATGCCATTCATTCCATAGAACATCCTTAATGGAAACCTTGATTCCCTTTGCCCTACCCCATGCACTGTGGAATGTGCTCTTGCTCTTGTTGGGTAGACTCCCTTAGGTTCTAGCATAGGTTGTGGGCAACAACAGCTTTGCTTATCACCACATTATGGTGACACCTGCAGGACGGGCCCAATCCTGAACACAGATCTCTTAGAGATATGGCCAGTGCATTGCAGCTAGATGGGAACATGGTCAGAAACACAGAGACAATGAGGAAAATGCCACACTTGGCATTAGGAGCCCACAGTCCTAGATCTCCTTTCTCAGGGATTAGATAGGTGTCCATGTGCTCTATGGGCTTCAGTTTCTTCATCCGTAAAACAAATAAATAAGCCAAATTATGTCAAAAAGGCTCTGTCCTATGGGCTGATGAAATAGGATACTGCTTCCATTTGGCAGATTTCTACAACACTGTAAAATTCCAAAGCAGGATTCCTGCATGGCTGGGAGTTATTGAATGAAGGTACAGTTACTCCATCTTTAAATCCCAGATCCTTTCTGCCTTATACTATAACATTTACCTTTATAAGCTTTGAAGTGAACATACGTCCATGCTCCCTTGTCCACTAGCTAGGGTGTTAACAGTATTACAGTACAGGCTTCACAGAAAGACAACTGAGAGCTTCCTAGCCTAGAACACCTCTAGAACACACTCTAGAACCCAAACCTGTAAGATCCTCGAGTGATCTTTGGACCTTTTGAATAACTCTTGGACTCCACCCCTTGAAGTTTTGATCTACTATGCCTGGGTGGGCCCCAGAATCTGCATTAAAGGGAAAATTTCCTAGGCGATTTTCACCAACCTCTGTGAGAAGTTCTTGATAAGCTAACTTAAATTTTTCAATCTAAAATACCTCGTTGGTTTGCTTATTGTGGTGGTCAACCTGGGAGATTTGAAAAATCCTCACGTCCAGGCTACCTCTCAGACCAATTAACTCTATCCCTCTGGGGGTGGTCAGGGCATCAGCACTTTCAGAACTCTCTAGGTGACCCTGGTCAGGCAAGAGTGCACTCATCATACAAACAGGGGGGAGATCACAGAACCTGAATGTCAGGAGTCCTGGGCTTGAACTCTACTTCTGTCACTATAGCCTCTGTGGCCTCAGTTCCCTCACAAAGGGCCCACTGACTCCTTCATTCATGGTGGGAAGACTAAATGTGGCCTACATATGCGTTGCCCTGTGCTGTCATGTCGCTCCTACAATGAATCACACCATACAATTGTATCTTTTTATATTATCAGTAGAGGCCTGGTGCACGAATTCGGGGGCCCATAGGGCTGCATTGTGGGCAGGGCCGCAGGAGGTTGGCTGTGGGAGTGCACTGACCACCAGGGGCCAGCTCCTGCATTGAGCGTCTGCCCCCTGGTAGTCAGTGTGCATCATAACTACTGGACGATTGTAATGGTTGCTTAGGCTTATATATATATACTAGAGGCCTGGTGCATGAAATTCGTGCATGGGGGGCAGCTGTGTCCCTCAGCCCAGCCTGCACCCTGTCCAATCTGGGACCCCTCAAGGGATGTCTGACTGCCTGTTTAGGCCCAATCTCAGTAGGATTGGGCCTAAACGGGCAGTCAGACATCCCTCTCACAATCCAGGACTGCTGGCTCCCAACTGCTCAACCCTGCCTGCCTTCCTGATTGCCTGTAACTGCTTCTACCTGCCAGCCTGATCAACCCCTAACCACTCTCCTGCCAGCCTGATTGATGCCTAACTGCTCCCCTGCCAGCCTGTTTGCCCCTAACTGCCCTCCCCTGCAGGCCTGGTCCCACCCAACTGCTCTCTCCTACAGGCCTGGGTCCCCCCCAACTGCCCTTCCCTGCAGGCCCTGTCGCCCCCAACTTCCCTCCTCTGCCAGCCTGGTCACCCCTAACTGCCCTCCCCTGCAGGCTTGATAGCCCCCAGCTGCCCTTCCCTGCAGGCCCGGTCGCCCCCAACTTCCCTCCTCTGCCGGCCTGGTCACCCCTAACTGCCCTCCCCTGCAGGCCTGGGTCCCCCCCCAACTGCCCTTCCCTGCAGGCCCGGTCGCCCCCAACTTCCCTCCTCTGCCAGCTGGTCACCCCTAACTGCCTTCCCCTGCAGGCTTAAATACCCCCAACTGCCCTCCCCTGCTGGCCATGTTGTGGTGGCCATCTTGTGTCCACATGGGGGCAGCCATCTTGTGTGTTGGAGTGATGGGCAATTTGCATATTACTCTTTTATTAAATAGGATAGAGGACTGGTGCACGGGTGGGTGCCAGCTGGTTTGCCCTGAAGGGTGTCCCAGATCAGGATGGGGGTTCCCTTGGGGCGGCCTGGGCGAGGGGCCTGTGGTGGTTTTCAGGCCGGCCACACCCTCCGGCAACCCAAGGGGGGGGCCCTAGTATCTGGGGTTTATTTATCTTCCATAATTGAAACTTTGTAGCCTTGAGTGGAGTCCTGAGCCAGCCAGGAAGTGCGGGAAGCTTGGATTCCTCCATTGTCAGGGAAACTCAAACCTCCTGCTCGCTCTGTGGCTGCAGCCATCTTGGTTAGGTTAATTTGCATACTTGCTCCTGATCGGCTGGTGGGCGTGGCTTGTGGGTGTAGCCAAGGTATGGTCAATTTGCATATTACTCTTTTATTAGAAAGGATGCTATATAAAAAAGAGGTAATATACATCCTTGCACAAGATGCCCACCCCCATGTGGTCAAAGATGGCTTCCCCCATGTGGTCAAAGATGGCCACCACAAGATGGCCGGCAGGGAAGGGCAGTTAGGGGCCACCAGACCAGCAGGGGAAGGCAGTTGGGAGGGACCAGGCCTGCAAGGGGGGGAGGGTTGTTGGGGGGAACGAGGCCTGCAGGGGAGGTCAGTTGGGGGTGACAAGACCAGCAGGGTAGGACAGTTGGGAGCAACCAGACCTGCAGAGGAGGACAGTTCGGGGGGGACCCAGGCCTGCAGGGGAAGGCAGTTAGGGGCAGCCAGGCCTGAAGGGGAGGGCAGTTAGGGGTGACCTGCTGGCAGGGGAGGGCAGCTGGGGGCGACCAGGTCGGCATGGGAGGGCAGTTGGGGGTGACTGGGCTGGCAGGGGAGGGCAGTTGGGAGCTACCAGGCTAGCAGGGGAGGGCAGTTGGGGGTTACTGGGTTGGCAGGGGAGGGCAGTTGGGGGCAATTGGGCCAGCAGGGCAGCAGTTCGGCGTCGATTAGGCTGGCAGGGGAGTGGTTAGGGGATGATCAGACTGGCAGGCAGAAGCAGTTAGGGGCAATCAGGCAGGCAGGCAGGCGAGTGGTTGGGAGCCAGCAGTCCTGGATTGTGAGAGGGTTGTCTGACTGCCAGTTTTGGCCCGAGCCCCGGGGGATCAGGCCTAAACCAGCAGTTGGACATCCCTTGAGGGGTCCCAGATTGGAGAGGGTGCAGGCTGGGCTGAGGGATAACACCCCCCGCCCCAAAGCACGAATTTTGTGCACCGGGCCTCTAGTGTGTGTGTGTGTGTGTGTGTGTGTGTGTGTGTGTGTGTGTGTACACATATATATATATATGATTGTTGTTTTAAATGGAAAATCTAGGAGAGAATCCAAGATGGCGGCGTAGGTAAACACCTAAACTGCTGCCTCGTGCAACAATTTCAAAAATTCAACTAAAAGACAAAACGTCTATCACCCAGAACCATGGGAAAGCTGGCTGAGTGGAAGTTCTACAACTAGAAGGAAAGAGAAAAGAGCATTGAGACGTGCACGAGCGCTGAAAAGCTGAGGTACGGAGGCGCGTGATCCGGGCTGGCGGCGGGCATTGCTTTTTTCAACCCAAAGGGAGACAAGCCCCCGACTACTCTGAAATCCAGTTTCTGGGGAGATGCGGGGGACCCAAACTCCTACGGGGAAAAGCTGGACTGTCTGCCAGTGAGGGTGGCTTACTTGCAGAGCTGCGCGCAGGAATAATTGTTTATGGCACTGGGGCACGGGACTCCGGGACGCCCTTGGGGACACAGAGCCGGCTAACTAGCAGCCATTGCTGTTTGCCACGCCCTAGCCTAGTGACACCCTGAGACCCCACCCTGCACAACCTACAAACCCACCCAAGCTCCAAGCAGCAGCATTAGCAGAAGAAAGCCCCGCCCTATCGCAGCTTAACCTAGCAAACTTGCAGCCTGGGTCAGACAGCTCCAAAACTTCCAAACCCCAAGTAAAGAGGAGAAAACTGTAGCTCTCACTGTAGCTCCTGCTGGACGGCCTCAGACAGTAGCTGACCTGCACCCCATTGGAGATTCAGAAGCCAGTGTACCTAGTGGTCAGAGTGAGACACCAGATTTCAACTCCTCACATCCATAAGTGACACATTCAAAGGCAGACTCAGTGAGCACCAAAGCCCCACTGAAACAAGTCCTGCCCCATAAGTGTGTCTTCAGCGCAGCAGTTCTTCCATTATAGACACAGTGAGTGCTCACAGCAAATTGGCCTGGAGGTCAATTCCTCCCAGTATACCAACAGCAATTAAGGCTTTAACTGCACCAAGTCTTTGCACTCAGCCCACAAAGGGGTGTACCAAGAGCGTCCACATCAGGTGATTGGGGAGGCTGAGCTACTGCCCCCTATAGGTCACCTACCACACAAAGCTACTACATCAACACAGGGAAGCAGCCAAAATGAGGAGACAAAGAAACATGTCACGAATGAAAGAAACGGAGGAAAGCAAACTACTGGATGACATAGAGTTCAGAACCACATTTATAAGGTTACTCAAGAATCTTCTTAAAACCGCTGAGAAACTTGATGAGACCTTCAAGGAGCTTAATGAGAATGCCAAAAAAATGGAAAAGGATCAGTCAGAAATGAAGCATACACTGTCTGAAATAAAGAATATACAGAAACTCAACTGTAGATCAACGTACCCCAAGAAACAAACCAAAGATCTGAACTATGTGGAAACAAAAAACATCCAACCAGAAAAACAAAAAGAAAAAAGAATCCAAAAATATGAAGATAGTGTAAGGAGCCTCTGGGACAACTTTAAGCGAACCAACATCCGAATTTTTGGGGTGCCAGAAGAAGGGAGAGAGCAAAATATTGAAAACCTATTAGAAGAAATAATGACAGAAAACGTTCCCTGCCTGGTGAAAGAAATAGACTTACAAGTTCAGGAAGCGCACAGAACCCCATACAAGAGGAATCCAAAGAGGACCACACCAAGACACATCATAATTAAAATGCCAAGGGCAAAAGACAAAGAGAGAATATTAAAAGCAGCAAGACAAAAACAGTTAATTACCTACAAGGGAGTACCCATACGACTGTCAGCTGATTTCTCAACAGAAACTATGCAGGCCAGAAGGGAGTGGCAAGAAATATTCAAAGTGATGAACAGCAAGAACCTACAACCAAGATTACTCTACCCAGCAAAGCTATCATTCAGAGTTGAAGGTCAGATAAAGAGCTTCACAGACAAGAAAAAGCTAAAGGAGTTCATCACCACCAAACCAGGATTACATGAATTGCTGAAGGGTATTCTTTAAGGAGAGGAAGAAGAAGAAAAAGGTAAAGATAAAAATTATGAACAACAAAATGACATCAAATACATACCTACCAACAAGCGAATCTAAAAATCAAGTGAATAAAAAATCTGAAGAACAGAATGGACTGGTAAATATAATAGAATCAGGGACATAGAAAGGGAGTGGACTGACGATTCTCAGGGGAAGCAGGTGTGAGAGGTGTGGGAAGAGATTACTCCTATGGATGAAGACAGTGGCGGGGGTAAGGGCATGGGGTGGGGTGGGGAATCAGGTGGAGGGGAGCTATGGGGGAAAAAATAGAGGAACACCTGTAATAATCTGAACAATAAAGATTTATTAAAAATAAAAATAAAAAATAAATGGAAAATCTAGATGACAAAGAGGCAGAAATCTGGACCTCGTCATGTTATTTCTGGGTGTTTATTAGGAGTATATGTATCTTAGTTGCCAAGTGGTTCCCCCCAAGTCTTGTCACTGCTCTTTTCCACCTTACTCCTCCCTGCACAGGCTATGGGGGTGGTGTATACTGTCCAGCAGGGTGACAGATGAGACTATCCATACCCTCTATCATGATGCCAGCTGGAGTTGTTTGCTAAGGCTACCTCGAAAACATACTACAAACTGGGTAGCTTAACCAGCTGAAATATATTGTGTCACAGTTTTAGAGGACAGACGTCAAAGATCAGGGAGTCAGCAGGGTTGGACCTCCCGAGGGCTGTGCAGAAGCTGTCCCAGGCCGCTTGCCTGGCTTCTGGTGGTTTGCTGCCAATCTTAGGCGTTGCTTGGCTTGTGGGAGCATCACCCTAATCTCTACCTTCATCTTCACACAGCATTCTCCCCAGGTGTGCCTGTATCCAAACATCTCCTTTTTAAAAGAGTACCTGTTGTGCTGGATCAGGGCCCACCCCAAGGACCTCATTTTAACTTGATTAATCTCAAAGACCCTAGCTCCGAATAAGGTCACATTCTGAGGTTCTGGAGTTTAGGATGCCAACATATCTTTTTGGGAGAACACAATTCAACCTATGCCATCCCAAACCTTAAGATCTGAGACTACTCTTTGCATCCTGTACATGCCCCAAGTCCCAGTGACAGAGAAGGTCCGCAAAACAGTTGCAAGGTCCCAGTGAGACTGTCACTCCTTCAAACATCCCTTGCTTCACAAACCACCATAAGGACGATTTGGAGATTATACAGAATTCACTTAACTTCTGCCTGGAACTCCTCTGCCCCTTTATCCAATCTGCTGATGGTTCAACATGATTGATAAACACTTAAAGTGTTACTAAGGCAGAGTTGCATCCAAGCGACTGGGCTCATGTTCAGGACCTGACAAAGGCTGTCTCCGGCTCAGCTCTGTCCTTTCCCCCATTGGTCTCTGACCCTCAGCTCTTGGGGCTTGGCAAACCTCTCAGCCATGGGTTAAGAACACAGCTCTACCCAGTAGGTAGATCAGGGTGGGTCTCTCTAAAACACCAGGTAGAAGCCAAGAGAAATGTGAACTCTCAACATTTACTTAACAATTCCTGTTTCTTCTAATAATGCAATACCTTTATTCAGTTTTCCTGACCTGTTACTTTTGCTTCTCCTTATAAAATATGAAATATTAGAATTTTTAAACAGTGAAATAAGTGAAATGGCATTTTGTTCTCCTATAAATTATTATACAGACTCTGGAATAGTTTATGAATCAATATTCTCATGGGTTCTTCATTGAATGTGTTTATTTACAAGCTCCCTTCTGTGGTGCCAACGCCCACACAGATGCTGAACAGAGAGGAAAAAAAACAAAAACAAAATAAAACAGGTACCTGGGGATAGAAAAACAACTGCCCCCACTAAAACTTGGCCGGCATGATTAAAAGGAGGATTGAACACAGTCATCCAATCCAAACTGTAGTTACAAGCCGATGAGAATACAACAGAGTAGCTGTAACATGATGCTCTGGAGGCATTCACATTCGTTACAAACAGGGTCTGGTTCTTTTGGGAGCTCCGTGTTCAAGAATGCCTTTCCACGACTCAGCAAGTTTAGAGCTCTTTCGAGGCTTGGCAAGTGTCCCTCTGCTGAGGAGAAGTTATCCCCTTCAAAATGTGAAAAAACCCCTGTGCAAATCAGAAAGGACATCTTTGTGGCAATCCAAGAATGTTTCCACCAAAACTGGGACCTCCAGACCCAGCCTTAAGAAAGTGAAGGAGTCCCCCTTGAAAAAGCAGAACCAGGCATATAACTCAGACTTTAAAACTGCCAAGAGGCTCACTAAAGTGCAGTTGGACCCATAAAAATAATCCTGATAATAACAGCAATCATCGAGTGAGTGAGTATTCCACACACTGGAGTGGATGCATCACAAGCTCTACCTCCTGCCATCTCCGCAGCCCCACATCATAAGCACCACAGAAAAGACTGGGTGTGAAACCGGAGCCCCCCAGAGCTCAGCGTCTTGCCAAGGTCATACCTGCACATGGCAAAGCCAGGTTTCCATGTTCTATCTGACTCCAGAGCCCACGCTCTTGAACGCATCATGCTGTCAACAGTTAGTCCCACCCCAAACAACTGGCTGAAATCGAGTAGCCAATGAGATGCACCCGGCAGGTTAGCCAGGGCTGCCTGACCTCGGGGACCAAGACAGCACACTGCAGCCACCATTTTCACTTCTCAAGTGACCTTGGTAGCAACGTATGGACAGACTTGGGGGACTTTGCAAGTCTGAGACATAGGGGCTTGATGGCTCCTTCATAAAGGAATCTGTGGTGCTTGTAAAAATGTCAGAGAAAGAAATCAAATATGCAACAGGTCCTGAGGTTTGCTGGCCTTATTACATGACAGACAAACTGTGGGAGGCAGGCCCCAAATTAAATCCTGTCACGTCAAAGGCTCTGCTGGCCAAAGTCTGTAGCAAGGATGACAGAGCAAGGGGGATCTTGGGTCGCCATGTGGACTTCCTAAATCAAAAGGTTCATTTCACAGCTTCTTTCTATTAGATGTAAAGATTGTGCATTCATTGTCTTCTTTATAAAGGGAAATAGCTATAGCTAAAAATATTTGGATACCCAACTTTAATGATGCATGTGAATAAAAGGCATAGTGCCTGTGACTTCTTAATTTATTTTCTAGCATCTTGGTGAAGGAGCCAATGTGATAGATGAATTGCAAAACCATTTTCCCAGTTCTTCATTCATCCCTGTCCATGCCCTTTGCAATCTGAATTTTCAGCTCCTCCATTATTTGGTGAAGCTGTCCTTTGACTTTGGGCTGTCCTTGTAACTTGATTTGGCCAGAGAATGTGGTAAAACTGATGCTGTGTAATTTCTTATCATAGACCTCAAGGCACATGAGTCCACCCTAGACCAGTCAGCCCCCATCAGATGATCACAGACACATGAGCCTGACCAGCATAAATGCCCAGCTGACTCATGGACTCATGAGCCATAGTAAATGTTTATTGTTTTAAACAACTGAGTTTTGGGGTTGCTTGTTACAGAGCTATTGCTTATTGCTCCCTAAGTATGAATGGAGACTTCTTCCTCAAGATACTCACATGGCAGATATTTGCTTGTTCTGAGCACACCCATTTTACTAGTCCATCACCTACTCACTAAAACATGTTGCTTCAAGAATAGCTGCCATGCATGGGCTTTTAATCTGTGTGAAACACTAAGATAAACAGTTTTAATCCATTTTCTTATTTAATCCTCACTTCAATATTAACTCAATAGCCACATATAAGGATTGTGATTTAATATTTTCATATTAATGATGGAAAAACAGAGACTCAGAATGGCCAAGTGGGCTAAGGCCACTTGCTAAATGCTGTCCAAAATGTGACGCCAAGGCCAACTTATCCCAGGTTCACATGCTTACAGAGTACGCTTAAGAAATTCTGTCTCTGCAATTAATTAACTATGATGTGCTGGGGTTAAAAATTTTCACTGTGGGCATATATCAAGTTCAGGGTGTCCCCCCAAAATTGTATACACACTTTGAATAATTATTAATTCCAATGGGTTAAATATGAAAAGAAAGAAACGTCAATTGAGCTATCAGCTATTAAAGTGTGTATGCATTTTTTGGACACCCTGTGTTTTACAGATTGGAATTTCCTGAGCACTAAGGCTCACCAGCTTCACCCAGTTCAGGTGAGGACAAGTACAGACTAATCTAACACTGTTCCTTGTGTCAACAGGAAGGAGAGCTTGTCTTTCTATACAAAAGTCAAAAAAAGAGTCTAGGGAAGGGGTTAGAAAACTTTTCTATAAAGGGACGGCTAGTAAATATTTTAGGGTTTGTATGACACAGTCCCATTGTGCTGTTATACCAAGAAAGCACCCAGGGGCAACGCATAACAAATGCATGTGGCTGTGTCCAATAAAATTTTATTTGTAACAACAGGAATGGTTTGCCAAGCTGTAGCCTAAAAGATAAGGCCAGGGAAGGGGAAATCAGCTATATTGTTAGCGCTCTCAACCCCCAGAGTCAGTGAAAAATACAACAGAAACTCTATTATAAGCCTCTTATAAGTGATCTCTACGTCACCTAATCTTTTCTGTCAGGTATGACAGAAATACATAGTTTTACAACTATGCAGCTGTAAAAAAAGAAGGATCTCTTTCCCTTTAAGACAGCATGGAGGGACCTGGAGGGTATTATGCTAAGTGAAATAAGCCAGTCAGAGAAAGACAAGTATCACATGATCTCACCAGGGGCCTGGTGCACAAAATTCGTGCATGGGCGGGGGGGCCCTCAGCCCAGCCTGCCCCCTCTCACATACTGGGAGCCCTCAGAGGATGTCCTACTGAGGCGACCGGGCTGATCAGGGGAAGGCACCAGCCCCATCACCCTGCTGCTGCAGCCACTGCCAGTCACCACAGCCACCAAGGTGTTTTCATCAACACGGACTCTAGTCCCTTCACCATGAAAAAATGACAACTTTCTTTAGGCATTTTCAAGATGTGTCTTTCATAGGATATGACATTTCTTACTTTATTTTTTATTTTTATCCTCACCTGAGGATATGTTTCCATTGACTTTTAGAGAATGTGGAAGAGAAAGGGAAAGACAGAGAGAATGAGCCCTGACCTGGGCCCCAGCCAGGGAGGAGCCTGCAACCTAGGTCATGCCCTTGATCAGAATCGAACCCAGACCCTGCAGTCAGCAGCCTAGGCATTATCCACTGAGCCAAACTGGCTAGGGCAGAATATGATATTTCTTAGCCCTCCAGCAGTGGACCTTCGTTTTTTTCTCCAGGAGTGTGGTGGAAAAACCCTAGATTACCTTTTTGGATTCTTATACCCAAGTTACTAAGAATATTACCAGTGGCATACAGGGAGCTTAGCCAATGAGCGGTCAGAAAAGGTGTTTCCTCTGTAGTTCACATCAATCGCCTCTAATCGCCAGCTCTACCGCCGCCAAGGCCAAAAAGCCTCGGGGCCTGGGCAGGGGCCCCCCAGCTCCCTCTGATCGCTGGCTCTGCCCATGCCCAGGAGCCCCCTGGCTCAGGCCCTTCCCAGGTTGCTCAGGACTCATGCAGGGCCTACTTCGGAGTGACCTGGGTGCTGAGAAAGTTCCTGGGCCCCAGGCTGCTGGGTGCCTATGGATGCAAATTAACTTCCATCTTTGTTGGGTTAATTTGCATACTCACTCTGATTGGCTGTGGGCATAGTGGAGGTACAGTCAATTTACATGTTTGTCTATTATTAGGTACTAGAGGCCCAGTGCACGAAATTCGTGCACAGGGGTGTGTGTCCCTCAACCCAGTCTGCACCCTGTCCAATCTGGGAACCCTTGAGGGATGTCCGACTGCCCATTTACCTCTCACAATCCAGGACTGCTGGCTCCCAATTGCTCACCTGCATGCCTTCCTGATTACCCCTAACCCCTTCTGCCTGCCAGCCTGATCACCCCTAACCACAACCCTGCCAGCCTGATTGCCCCTAACTGCCCTCCCCTGCAGGCCTGGTCACCCCTACCTGCCCTCCCCTGAAGGCCTGGTCACCCCTAACTGCTCTCCCCTGCAGGCCTGGTCACCCCTAACTGCTCTCCCCTGAAGGCCTGGTCACCCCTAACTGCCCTCCCATGCAGGCCTGGTCAGTCCCAACTTCACTCCTCTGCAGGCCTGGGTCCCCCCCCAACTGTCCTCCCCTGAAGGCCTGGGTGCCCCCAACTTCCCTCCTCTGCCGGCCTGGTCACCCCTAACTGCCCTCCCCTGCAGGCTTGACCACTCCCAACTGCCCTCCGTTGCAGGCCTGGTCCCCTCCCAACTGCCCTCCCCTGCTGGCCTGATCACTCCCAACTGCCCTCCCCTGCTGGCCATCTTGTGGTGGCCATCTTGTGTCCACATGGGGGAAGCCATCTTTGGCCACATGGGGCAGCCATCTTGTGTGTTGGAGTGATGGTCAATTTGCATATTACTCTTTTATTAGATAGGATGATATGCATAATCCATGGACACAGACAATATACAATAGTGTGGTAAAGGCCTGGGAGGGGGAATGTGGATTGTGAGGTGAAGGGGGTTAATGGGGAAAAAAAGAATATCTGTAATACGTTCAGTAATAAAGATAAATTTTAAAAAATATATCACATAAATGGTTTAGGACCACATTTCCTGGTACCAATATATAGTATGCAATATCATGAATAAAATAAAGTCTTATACCTTCCACATTTTACATGACAAAAAAAAAAAAAAGAAAGAAAGAAAAGAATGACTCATTGTTTCTTGCTGAACATACTAATACTGATTGCGCTTGCCATATCTGCCAGGAGGGTTGTGTTACAAATGACCCAGAGGCTCTATTGGGTCCACAGCAAGAGTGCTGTGGTTGATTAGCAACGTATCACATGATCTCACTCTTAGGTGGAATCTAATGAACAAAATAAACTGTTGAGCAAAACAGATCCAGAGACACAGAAGCCTATTTCCTTGGGAAAGGAAGGGGAGAAAGATGGCATGAGGTAAGTCCAGTATCCCATACATTTGTCCCTTATGCTCTATATTGTTGCTACCTGTTTTCAATAAAAGTTGACTGTTGATAATTCAGTCTGCTTTTCAGAAACAGCCATGAATAATCTTCTGAATGCCCTTAACACAGTGGTCTAATGGACATCTTCAACCATATACCAAAAGTAAAGGGCTGGTCAATACAATGAAGCTGAAGTGACTAAACAAAATTACCTAACCACTACTGTTTTTTATTGTAGGTAGCAAATCAAACAAATAATTTGAGTAATCCCCTTGCAACAGTATTGAGTTTACCTTAGCAGCCTTGCCCTGGACCAAGTCAAGCTCTTGGGCAGTCCTACAGGCAGGGATTGCTATCAATGAAGGCTCTAGCATATTGCCTTTCTCTGTGATCAGAGCGGGGGACTTTCCCTATAGCAGTCATTCACAAACTTGTTGAACTGCCTTAATTAGCAATTATCTTCAGCTGAGCACACCAACCCCTACCTATTGACTAAGAAAAGCTAAAAATCTATCCAACTAAAGCACAAAAAAAGTGAAGATTTAAGAGGAAATGAAAATACATCTTTAGCTATACCGCCCATTTTATTCTAGTCTTCTTGATACCTAACTTTGTGACTTTCGACTAGGAGACTGAGGGGTTCCTTTTCTAATATGTTTATATACCTTCATGGTCCATGATGATAACCACTAGCCATATGTAGTCCCTTAAATTTAAATCAATTAAAATTTTTAAAAATCAACATTTCAATTATTTAGTCACATGTCATATTTCAAGTGTCCAGTAGCACAGACACAAAACATTATCAAAGAAGGCTCTATTGGGCAGCAAGGATTTAGGTTAAAGTAGCAGATGCTGTTAGTGCCCTGTGTGTATCTTCCAGGTACCCTATGGCTACCCCAGCAGAGGCTGTGTGCTAACACTTCTAACTCTGCCTGAGTGCTCTGTTCTTGGCTGGGAGGGCACACTCAACCACATGCAGGGCAGGCCAACAGTGCCAACCAATACCCCCCAGACACAGTGCTAACAAATGACAAGTGGGAATCAGTGGACAAACACCCCAGTTTCCTAGCTCCCTCGCTTGGGTAACTCTGAGGCATGTGCCACAGAGGTTCCCAGACTTGCCCAGTGACACAGAGTCCTGATTGCCCACAGTGGTCACCTGCAAGCCAATGCTCCCTTCATTGGCTTGACTCAGATCAGCTTCTGGAAGAACCCAACTAAGACAATTAACTACATGGGTCATTCACAAATCTAAAGTTAGTCACATTTAGCTTGGCATTCAATCTTGGTGTGAATTTCAGAGGTGAAGAAGATGATCATTTATGGAGTATACATTATCTCCCAAAAGAAAATGTCTGTTGTCTTACGTGATAGTATTGTCATTATTTTTACTGTGTCAATATTTCTCAGCTTGATTTGCTTAATCACCAAACCTACCTTTGACTCACTTTCGTGGTTTCCAAAATCAAACCACCTTCCAGAGACACTTCACCCCACTGAAAACCCGGAAAGAATATATTACTGGTTCAGAAAGCTATTCCCTCAGTCCAGCTTAAGGACCTTTTGGCCAATGGAATATCATTCAATAAGTGGACCATCTCAGGGAGACAATGTGCGTATATTTGTATGACTTGTTTCCTGTGTGACTTTCTAAAACTTGATTTCCTCATAGTCAAACCTGTCTGCCAGTCTATTCTCTTGGGCTGCCTTTTTCTCTAACTGCTTTATTCAGATGTAATTCACATATCATACAACTCACCCATGTAAAGTGTACAATTCAACATTTTTTAGTACATTCACAGAATTGAGCAATCACTTCTTTTGTTGCTTCTTTCACCATAAATGGTAATAGGCAGTGAGATCTCACACACTGTTTCTATTCGACGACCTTGTGACTACATCTGAAAATCAAAGTCAAGTTCACGGGAGGATCATTTACGACCACTGAGGGTATACAAAAGAATAAACAATAAATATGCTGATGTGGCTTCCTTTTCTTTCTTCGCATTTTCTAAAATTACCATGTTCAATTATTGATTCACCTATTTACACTGCAAAAAAATTAGCAGGACTGGATTCACCAGTAACATTTTGTTTACTCAACTAAATGCAAATTCACACACAAAAATGTATTCTTTTAAAAAATTCCATTCCTCCCTAGTTCTCTGGTTATTACTGATGCCACAAACCACTTTGGTGAAATACAACCCTCCTCTCCCCACACTGCTCTTTGCAACAGGCCAAATACTCCCCCACCCTCTTGAAACCTAGCAGCTGTCTGGGGCCATTTAAGCTCCCACCAGAATTTGCTTCAGAGACCCTAATTTGAGCTTCCAGATTGCAATAGAGAAGTGCTTTAGAGCAGTGAACAGTAAATCCGAAGGGAAATAAAAGGGCCCCATTCTTCATAACCATCAAAATAACTGACTAAAATTGCTGTCTTCTGGGGACAACCATTGTCCCATTGTGCATCCACTCACACACACACACACACACACACACACACACACACACACACACACACGGCCTGACGTTCAAAGTCACTTCTGTAAAGGACCCTTCTCTAACCCACACATTTCTTCCTTGTGCTTGCTGGCAGGATGGTGCCTGAACAAAACACCCCTCTAGGAGCCACAAGAACCCAGTCACCAGGCCCCCTCAGCCTCAGAAAAAAACTCAGTTCATCTGACACAGAGATGAAAGAAGCAGAGCTATTTACAGTCTTCTCCTAAAACTGCCCTGGCTCCCTAGAAATTCTAGAAAAGGGTGGCATAGAGTAGACACAGAGTTAGCAATGCATTAACAAGCAAGAAAAACTGTAGCCCGTATTTCCTTTAAAGTAGTCCATGTAGCACTAGAATGTCATGTCCATGGGATGGATGTCCCCATCACCCACTCCTATTTTAGGGGCTCCAAAAATTCTGCAAATGCTTCTCTGAGTTCTCCTGGTGGGTTTCTCCTTATGGAACTGGGCCTCTCTAGACACATTCTGGTTTCTATTTATTCTTCCCCAATACTCATGCCTGAAAGTAGCTCAAAAGCAAAATAATAAATTTTTTAAAAAAAGGAGAAAGATGCATTTTTGCCATTCATCAAAGTAATGTTGGAAAAAGAAATCTAGTCAATTTGTAGAGTTGCTGAGAGGCACTAAGTGACTGCACTGAAGATATAATTTGATATAAAAGACAGAAAACAGAGTGTGCTTGTATTGTCACCCTGTCCTACATATGTTCACACCAACAGGGGCCAGGGAGGGTGGGACACAGTGGGGAGAGACATGGGGCAGCTTCTCCTGTTGCCTGGTGGAGGCTGCTGGCTTCTTTTCCCACTCAGGGTACCCCTACAATTCATACTCCTAACCAGAGTGAACTCTGAAAACATTCATGTTACTTCCTTCCTTCCAACCTCCGGGAACGCCTTCTCCAGTTCAGAATAAAATCAGAACTCCTTACTATGGCTGACAAGGCCTTAGATACTCTGGTCCTGCCCAAGGTTCCACCTCCCTCCAATCCCTCACCCCAGTGGCAAAGTCCTTCTCTGTTCCTCAAGCAAGCCCTCCTCTGTCCTGCTGATGGCCTTTGCAGTGGCTGGTACCCGGGCCTGGAATGTTGTTCCTGGGTGGAGTCAGGGCTGACTCCTTACTCCTTCCCTCATCAAGTTTTCATTCCTTGGACTTAACGGTACCTCTCCCATCGTCCCCCCATTACCACCCTTCTCTGTAATATGAGTACCATCTGATGTTTTCCTGTTGCTCCTTGTGTTATTCTTTTATTAATGCACCTCCTCCTGAAACAGAAGCTCACTGAGAACCAGCAGCGTGTCTGTGTGGCTCACTGCAGAGAAGATGGGGCCTGACATGGGACCCACACTCAATACATCCTGCATGAGTGGGTGAATCAACCAATCAATCAGCAAAGGGTTTTGTTTTTGTTAAAACAAAAGTTGTTTTCAGAAGAAATTTCAAACTTACAGGAAAATTGCAATAGTACATGGAACTCCCATAAACCATTTACCCAAATTCAACTATTATCAATATTCTGTCCCATTTGCTTTATCATTCTATTTATCTATCTAATTCACATTTATATCCATCTACTTTATACCTAGCTAGGTATCAATCATTATTGCTACTATTACTGATAACTACTTACTTAGCTTGCTGTCCATCATTATTTCTGAGCTGTTCAAGAATAAGTTACCTATGTCATGGCCCAAAACTTCAGTCCTTATTTCCCAAGATTAGACATTCTCTTACATAACCACAGCACACATAAATTTCAGTGAGTTTATTACTATTATTTAACCTACTGTCCATATTCAAACTTTGTCAATAACCCAATATAACATGTAGTGGAATATTTTTTCCCTCCAGTTCAGAACCCAGTCAAGATCTGCATGTAGCTGGCCCATCTCTCCAGTCTCCTCAGCCTTTCTGTCTTTCATGACATGGGCATTTTTGAATAATAGAATCCCTTACATGAGATTTGTGGTTTTCTGCTGCTTCCTCATAATTAGATTCACTCCTGGCCAGAACATCCTGGAGACAAAGGTACATTCTTCTTTCTAGAGCATCACCCCTGAAGGTACCATAACCACATGGTCTCAGTGATGTTAACTTTGATCAAGGTAATTTCAGTCAATGTATTACTGGGTTTCTCCACTGCATAGTTACTATTTTTTCTTTTGCTAATTATAAACCATCTATGGGGAGACATTTAAGATTATGCAAATATTCTCTTCCTCGTCAAAATCATCCTCACCCTCACCTTTTTTTAACTACAGATGACATTTACTGATCCAGTCCTTACTGGGATCATTGCAAAGTTATGACTTTCCTGACCCAGCCTCTTCTCTACATTTACCAGTCAGTATTCAGCATTCTACTGCCCACCAAAGCCCTCCCTCTCTCCCATTTGTTTCTCTATGTTTCTTATTGCATACTTAATATCTTATAATTATATAAATTATTCTGTTTATGTTCCAAACTTCTCAGAAGTATGGAATCATGGATTCTTACTTTTTCAAAGTTTATACTTCATTCCTGTCCATACATATTTTGCTCAAACTGTCCCAAATGTGGCCAGTGGGAGCCCTTCAAGCTGGACCTTATGTAAAAGGAGCTTATTTTTAAGTACATTTGTAAGGTCCTGGTTGTTTGGAAGGTGCCTCTTCTCATTATAGTTTGCCTTAAGGGAGAAATGAGTCCTCCTCCACGTCACAGTCAGTTTAGGTTGCTATAACAAAATACCATAGACTGGGTGACTTAACCAACAAATATTTATTTTTCTCAGTTCTGGAGGCTGGAGGTCCAAGGTCAAGGTGCTGTTAGATTCAGTGTCTGGTGAGAACTCTCTTCCTGGTTTGCAGATGGCCACCTTCCCACTGTGAGGAAGGGTTCTGATCTCTTCTCTTATTACAAGGGCACTAATACCACAACCTCATGGCCTCATCTAAACCTAATCAGGGCTTCAACACATGAATTTGGGAGGATACAGACATGCAATCTATAGCACCCCACTTTAGTCTCTGGACAATTACTGGTCATCCAACTGACCAAGCCACAGTTCTTCAAAACTCCTGACAACCTCCTCTAGGGCAGAGAAACCAGCCTGCAGAGTCTGAGCATGTCCAGAACCAGAGCCCAACAGACTCTCCTCAGCCAGCCCTATCCAGGGAAACCACTGGCCAAGAGACACCAACCAGCACTTTGTCTCTGAAGACAGCTAAGCTGATTCCTCATTAAAGCATACTTATGTTTCAGAATATGAGCGTGTGACCTGGTTAGCCCAAGAATCATGCAAAAGGGATGTAGTGTAAAATAGTCTATGATGTGTGAAGTAGACCTTTTCAAAAAATCATGTCTAGAGACTCTAGCTTATTAAAACACTGGTTTCAACCAGCTTAAGATGTCTAGTAATGTGAGAGGCCTTGAAGCTGGAACAAGCAAGATTTCACACGTCAGATCACAGAGGGCCTCCACATGCTGCCAAGGTCTAATCCTTGACCTTGAAATAGCACAGGTAAAAGGACAGCACTCGCTGTGTATTAAGTAGACAAGATAAAACAAACAGCAAACTCAGAATCTGTGAACATCTTTCAACCACACACTAACTGACCTGAGGCATGTAGCAATGTGAGGGGAAGAATTATGTCAGGAATAGAAGATATAGAGAGAGGAATCTTATCTGTTCCCCAAGCAATGATTCTACCACACCTCCCACTATCCTGTAAACTAAATAGCAAATTCAATAATAGTGCATAACAGAATAGCCTTCAAAGATACATAAGGGAATACAATAATCAAACATTATAATGGTTGAAGTAATATAACAAGCTTATTTGTTGAGCACTGACAGATGGTTTATTTATGCCCAATGAACAGATGAACTAAAACTGAACTCAAAGACATCTTATTATGTGTTTCCTATAGGAATAAAACTGGATCGACTAATGAGAGGGAAGGCACACTTCTGGAATGAAGTAGTGGAACAAATGTATTAAGTAGAAGAAAAGACTCTGAATTCGATTATATTGAACAAATATATTTTCATTGGCATACAAAATCATTACTATTTTCTTTTTTTTTAAATATATTTTATTGATTCTTTTACAGAGAGGAAGGGAGAGAGATAGTTAGAAACATTGATGAGAGAGAAACATCGATCAGCTGCCTCCTGCACGCCCCCTACGGGGGATGTGCCCGCAACCCAGGTACATGCCCTTGACCGGAATCGAACCTGGGACCTTTCAGTCGCAGGCCGACGCTCTATCCACTGAGCCAAACCGGTTTCGGCCATTACTATTTTCTTTAACAAGTAACTTCATATCAGACTTTTCCTATGAGATATTGAACTATTTCTCTTCACTCCCAAGTGATGCCCATAGGGCCTGCCTCCATTTCTTCCTCACCCATCTTCTCTTGAACCCATTCCAATGCACTCACCTGTACTGAGACTGCTCTAGTCCATGTCACCAATGGCTTGAAAGTCATCTGATGTGTCAGCAGCATTCAACTCTCCTGGCTCTCTCCCACCTCCCCAAGAGCTAGTTTCCAGGTCTGACTGCATCCTCTGGTCCTCCTCCCCTGCTGCTGAAGGTTCCTCCATGTCTTCTTTTCTGGCTGTCTACAGGGACCCTCTCTGTCCACATTTGCTCCAAGGGGAATCTTCTCCATCTCATGCCTATAACTACAAGCTTCTATATGCTGCAGAGTTCCCAGCTCATACCTCTAGCCCTGACTTGTCACTTGAACTCCAGGTGCACACTTTAGCCTCCTACTCATTATTTCTACTTGGAATGCCCAGTACCCAACTTAAAATGAATATTTCTGAAACGGAATACCTGATCTCCTCCCCACAGAGCCTACTCCACCAGCCGCCTCACCCACTCTATACTTCCTCGGGTCAGGAAACCTGGATTCTGTTGTTTCTCTCTCATTCACTTCTATTTCTTCAGGAAATGTGCCGTCAAACTATAGCCAGAACCTAATGTCTTCTCACACCCTTTCTTTTTCTGAGCCATAACCACTTAATAATTTCCAAAGTCTTCCACTTTCTACCCATACCCCCTATATTTTATTAACAATTTAATGTTCTGTTTGATTCTGGTTACATCACTTCTTAGAGCAAGAACTGGCCCTCCACCCACAGTAAAAAGACCTCATTGGCCTCCAAGGCCCTAAGTGACCTGCTCTGCATATCCCTCTGACCTGCTCCCGCTCCTCCCTCCTTCTTCCTTGTTCCACTCCAGCCCCATTGACTCTGCACCATCGGAGGACACACCAAGCATGTATCCACCTCAGGGCCCCTGCCCTTCCTATATCCACTGCCTGGAATGATTACCCTCAGATATTTCCATGACTCTCTCCTGATCTTCAAAGATTTCTCAAATGTCACCCCCTCACTTCTACCTTGACTTAAAATTGCAACTCACCATATACTCCCCCAATTCCTGATCCCTCTTACCACTTTTTTTTTTCAACTATCATGTATCACTTTCTGGCATACTTTACATCTACTTAAGTATGTTTGTCTTCACCACCCATCTCTCATCCTATATGGCAGCTCCATGAGGGTAGAAACTTTGGCTTTTTTGTTTCTGTCCTTATGTCCCAGAACACATAATGGGTGACACATAGTGTATGCCCAATAAATATATATTGAGTGAGTGAACACAGCTCTACACAACCTTGCAGAAAAGTGGACAGAACAAGGATACACATTTAGATCCTGAGGCTGGAGAGCAAACATGTTCATATCAGTACATCCAAATAATAGTATGATGATAAAGACCATATGTAAGTGAAATAGATAGTCATCAAGGCAGAACAAGATGTCCTGAAGTGAGCTCCACTTGGGGGCCAGTTGTAGAGGACACTAGTAAAGTCCAAGGTTATAGTACATAAAGTGTCACACTAAGGCTCCAAAGAGCTTTTTATCTAAGTATGGCAAACACCAATGTTTTTCTTATTTCTTCTGCAGAAGTCTGTGCAGGTAACAGATAGTGTGGTTGCACACCCAAGTCATCTTATACACTGAGTGGCCAGATTATTATGATCTCTGAATGCATAATAATCTGGCCACTCAGTGTATATACTATATAATAAAAGGCTAATATGTAAATTGTCCCCTCGACCAGGAGTTCGACCAGCAGGCAAGCCAGCCAACCGCCCATGTTCCCTCCCCCTGGCCAGGCTGGCCGGACCCCACCCATGCACGAATTCATGCACTAGGCCTGAATACACACACGCGCACACACACACACTGAGTGGCCAGATTATTATGTGTTCAGAGATCATAATAATCTGGCCACTCAGTGTATATTCCATCCATTGGCATCTCTTTCTGGGGCACTCTTGCATGAGTAAATGAAAGAAAATCTTTCTGTTGGTAACCATGTGCCTTGGCATTTGGGATCAAAGCAATTGTGGCTACCTGCTGCAATGTTGCTCTTCAGCCCAGCCATGGAGTGAGGAGAGACAGGGGTCAACAATGACATTCTCAGAAGCTAAAGTATCTCAAGGTATGTCCCTTAATCTACCACTCCAGGAATCACAAAAGGGTAGGGCTTTAAAAATTCTCTTCCCATTATGTGAATCATCACAGAACAAAATGATCCAATGCTTGGTATACTTAAATACGTATAGTATATTTTAAAAATTAAATTAAAGAAATTAAGAAATGCTAATCAAAATAAATGCAGGGAACAGTGAACCATCATAAAATGTTCAGGCCAATCTCTCTCCTGGCGCAAAGTCTGGTTCTAATGAATCTCTAAACAGTACCCAATTATTGTCATGATTTGTTTTTACTGGCTTTCCAAAGAATCCATTTCAGTAAAACAAAGGAAACAAGCTTTTTTCTCTGTCAAAAACGGAAAACTGAATGTGCTGGAAATTCTCCCTCTGTCCCTCCTGACCCACAATTCACATGACCCCTACTCCACCGCCCTTGCTCTGTGCCCCAGAAGACCAGATCTGGCTCCCAGGGCCTTTGGATACCAGGTGGATTTGGCCAACAGCAGGAGGCTAAAAGGCAGAAGGAGAGAGAGCAGGGTCCTTTTTCCCTAGTTGTCTCCTGGCCCACTGTTCCTGTCAAGTGTCCCCTCCACTGTACACAGAGTGGGGGTGGCCCTGACCTCTGTTGCCCCTTCAGGCAAAGGGATGGCAATGACCCCTCACTATAGCTAGTCTCTGGAGGTCACTGTTTTCTCTTGGTTCCCTCATCCTGGCCACTTCTTGATAAATAGACCCTTCATGAAACTATCCCTGATCACTCTTGAGCATATTATCCTTTGCTTCCCAGACCCTGGCTGAAGGAAGAATTCATCTTCCAAGAAGAAAACCAGATAGAGATGGAAGTACTGCTATGGCGCTGGCAGCCATGCCCGCCCCTCCCAAGGCAGTGGTCAGGAAGGGGCAGGGCTCTGGAGGAGACGAGCCATCAGCTCTGAAAACGGGCAGGGGCTGTTCACTGAGGTCAGTGCTCAGGGTTGCAAGTATGGGTTCCTTCTCTATTTATGGGGTGATGGCACTTTGACCAAAAGGCCAACTAAGTTATTTTAGGAATGCAAGAGAATGATGAGCAGGAGTAAGAATGAGGTGTCATCTCAAAATAAAAGTTCCACCTTCCATTCACCTCCATGAGCTGTCATAATGGAGAAAAGCAGTGCTTCTCCAATGTCAACTGCCATGGTGGAGATTGAAAGTGAACATACCGGGAGGTTTAACTCACTGAACGAAAGTCTGACACATTACCCAAGACAACATGTATCACAGTATTAATGTAAACACCCGATGTGTTAAGCTCTTCAAAAAAACAAACAAACAAACAAACAAACAAAAAACCACACACAAGATAATTGACTTTCCCCCAGTTCCAGCTATATAGTTGGCATTTTATAGACATAGCCTAACGACATCTCATTAATGAATCAACAACTTGATTTTCTCTGATTATATGGATGGGTAAAAATGTCAAAACAGCATGGTATGGAGTCAGAAAAGGGTGATGAGCAATGCAGCCATGGCCACAGAGCATGTGACCAGGAGGGATTGTGAACTCAGGGCTTGTGAGACTGTAACACCTTTTGGTAGGAATCCAAGACAGCCGTTTTCTTAAAAGCAGAACTTCCCACCCATCAATTAGAGCAGTGAAAATGTCAAAGGGTTTTTAACTTAGACCTGATAATATGTTTGCAGCCTAATCTCACTGCAGATATCATCAGAAAAATATTAAAACCAAAAATGGTTTCAAATTGATCGGAGAGGTATGTTAGCACCACGAAAAGCAGCATTTTGGCTAATTTACTTGCTCTAATGAGGGAAAAGGGCAGTCAAATTTGCCCTCTAACATCCATTTGTAACTTACCATACACCACAGCAGACATCCAGGAGATTTCAAATGACTGAAATAAGAGGAATTATTTAGTGACTTAGGAACAGCATTTTTTATTCTGAAGCATCCCAACACCAGATCATCACAGCTACCAAATATGTTCAATAATCACAACCAATGTTTTCTGAGCTTTTATCCTGCACAAGTCGTACTAGGAGCTTTCTGTGCCTGAACTCATCTGCCTCTCATCGATGTTGGGAGGCAATTTTTCTTCTCTATGACACACTAGAAAGCAGATATTCTTAATTTAATAGACTTGTTTGAAATGCTAATAATGGTGTTGGTAATAATGTCAATTAAATGGTTTGTAGAGTTCTTAAAACAGAACAAAGAAGAGCAAAAAGGAAAAAGAATTAAAAATAATGAGGATAGTTGAAGGGAATTTGGGACAACATTAAGCATAACAACACCTGCATCATAGGGGTACCAGAAAGAAAATAAGGAGATGAAGAAATCAAGAACCTATTTGAAAAAATAATGAAAACATCCCTAACCTGGTGAAGGGAAAAGATACACAAGTCCAGGAAGTGCAGTGAGTCCCAAACAAGATGAACACAAAGAGGCCCACACCAAGACACATCATAATTAAAATGCTAAAGACAGGGAGAATCTTAAAAGCAGCAAGAGAAAGATAGTTACTTACAAGGAAATTCCCATAAGCCTGATGTCTGATATCTTAACAGAAACATTTCAGGCCAGAAAAGATTGGCATAAATATTCAAAGTGATAAAAAGCTAAGACCTACAATCAATACTATTTACCCAGCAAGGCTATCATTTATAATTGAGGAGATATAAAAAGCTTCACAGACAAGGAAAAGCTAAAGAGTTCATTACCACCAAACCAGTATTGCAAGAAATGTTAGAGAGACAAGAAGAAGAAGGAGGAGCAGGAAAAGGGGAAGAGAGTTATGGGGGAAGGAGGGAGGAGGAGAAGGAAGAGGAGGAGAAGGAGAAACAGAGGAACATAATTAAAAGAATAAAATGGCAATAAATATGTGCCTATCAATAAACACTTTAAATGTAAATGGCTTAAATGGGCCAATCAAAAGACATAGAATAGCTGAATGAATAAGAAAACAAGACCCATATATATGCTGTCTGCAAGAGATCTACTTCAGAATGAAAGATACACACAGACTAAAAGTAAATGTATGGAAAAAATATTTCATGCAAATGAAAATAACAATAAAAATGCTGGGGTAGCAATACTTAATATCTGACAAACTAAACTGTAAGACAAAGGATCTAGTAAGACACAAAAAAGACACTACATAATGATAAAGGAAGCAATCCAACAAGAGGATAAAATCCTTTAAACATTTATGCACCAAATTTAGTAGCACCTAAATATATCAAACAAATTTTGATGGACATAAAGGGATAGGTTGACAGTAACACAGTTATAGTAGGGGACTTTAACAGCCTATTAAAATCAATGGACAGATCTTCTGGACATAAAATCAGGCAGGAAACAGCAGCCTTAAATGAAAAATGAGATAAGGTAAATTTAATTGATATCTTCAAAGCATTTAACCCCAAAGCAGCAGAATACACATTATTTTCAAGTGCACAGGGAATATTTTCCAGAATATAAAACATGTTAGGACACAAAATAAGTCTCCATAAATTTAGAAAGATTGAAATCATATCAAACACCTTCTCTGACCATAATGGTATGAAACTAGAAATCAATCACAAGAAAAAAAATAAAAAAAAGAAAAACACTAAAAGATATAGAGGCTAAATAACATGTTAAGAAACAATAAATGGGTTAACAGTGAGATCAAGGAAGAAATTAAAAGATACTTAAAAACAACTGAAAATGAGAACACAACAATCCAAAATCTATGGGACATGCAAAAGCAATACTAAGAGGGAAATTCATAGCATCACAGGCCTACCTCCATAAACAAGAAAAATCTCAAATAAACTATCTAACTTAACACTTGAAGACAAAACAAAGCCCAAAGTCAGTAGAAGGGAGGAAATAATAAAGATAAAGATCAGAGCAGAAATAAATGAAATAGAGTCTAACAAAACAAAACATCAATGAAACCAAGAGCTGGTTCTTTGAAAAGATAAAAAAGATTAACAAAACTTTAATCAAATAAATTAAAATCAGAAATGAAAGAGGAGACTGATGAGCAAAAATAGAACCAAAGACATAGAAGCATCTAACAGACTGTCCAACCTATAAGGGAAGGTGGGGGAAGAGGGGTAATAGATCAACCAAAGGACTTGCACACATGCATATGAGCATAACCAATGGACACAGACAGTAGGGGGTTGAGGGCATTTGCTGGGGGGTGAGAGTGGCCCGGGAGAGGTCAATGGGGGGGGGGGGGAGGGGGAAGGAGACTCATGTAATACTTTAAACAATAAAGAATTTAAATTTTTTTTAAAAGGAAAAGAAATAAAAGAAGAGAAGTAACAACTGACTCCACAGAAATGCAAAGAATTGTAAGAAAATATTACGAACAACTGCATGCCAACAAATTGGACAATCTGGGCAAAATGTACAAATTCCTAGAAGCACATAATCTTCCAAAACTAAATTAGGAATAATCAGAGAATCTGAATAGACAGATTACAATTAATAAAATTGAATCAGTAATCAAAAAATTCCAACAAACCAAAGTCCTAGACTGAATGGGTTCATAGGTGAATTTCATAAAACATTCAAAGAACTATCACCTATCCTTCTCAAACTATTCCAAAAAATTTAGGAGGAGGGAAGACTCCCAAGTTTATTATCAAGGCCAGCATTATTCTAATTCCAAAATCAGATAAAGATACTACAAAAAAAAATTTATAGGCCAATATCATTGATGAACACGGATGCTAAAATCCTCAACAAAATAGTAGCAAACCAAATCCAGCAATATATTAAAAAAAAACAGACAACAGGATCAAGTGGTATTGTCCTGGAATGCAAGGTTGGTATTATATCTGCAAATGAATAAATGTAATACACCACATAAACAAAATGAAGGATAAAAATCACATAATTATATCAATAGATACCCAAAAAAGCATGTGATAAATTCTAGCATCCATTTATGATAAAAATAATCTCAGCAAAATGGGAATGGAGGAGACATACCTTAATGTAATAAAGGCTATGTATGACAAACCCACAGTCAACATCATACTCAATGGGCAAAAACTGAAAGCGTTTCCATTAAGATCGGGAACAAGACAGGGATGTCCACTTTCACCACTCTCATTCAACATAGTACTGGGAGTGTTAGCCACAGCAATCAGACATGAAGAAGAAATAAAAGGCATCCAAATTGTAAAGGAAGAAATAAAACTGTTGTTATTTGTAGATGACATGATACTGTATATAGAGAGTCTTAAAGACTCCACCAAAAAAAAGAGAGAGAACTAACAAAGAAATTGGGTAAATACCAGGGTACAAAATTCATATTCAGAAATCAGTTGCACTTTTATACACCAATAATGAACTATCAGGAAGAAAAACTAAGAAAACAATCCCATTTACTTCAACTGCATAAAAAGTACCTAAAAATAAATTTAACCAAGGAAAAAGACCTGTGCTCAGAAAATTATAAGACCCTGAGAAAGAAAGTGAAGAAGACACAAATAAGTAGACGCATATAAAGTGTTCACAGATAGGAAGAATTAACCTTATTAAAATGTCCATACTACCCAAAACAATTTCTGTCAAGAAAACAATGGTGCATTTCACAGAGATAGAACAAATATTCCAAAAATATTATGGAACCACAAAAAAACCTGAATAGCCACTTCAATCTTGGGAAATAAGAACAAAGTTAGAGGAGTTATGCTACCTAATATCAAACTATACTACAAAGCCATAATAATAAAAACAACATGGTACTGGTATAAAAACAGACATATAGATCAATGGAATGGAATGAGAGCCCAGAAATAAATTCACATCTTTATAGCCAATTAATATTAGACAAAGGAGGCAAGAATCTACAAAGGGGAAAAGACAGTTTATTCAACAAATTGTGCTGGGAAAATTGGACAGATATGTTAAAAAAGAAAAAAAAGAAAGAAACTAGATCACCTCTTACACCACACACAAGAATAAAGTCAAAATGGATTAAAGACAATGTTAGACTCGAAACCATAAAAAATTCTAGAAGAAACAAAGGCAATAAAATCTCTGACATTGCTCAAAGCAATATTTTTTCTGATATAACTCTTGGGACAAGGGAAACAAAAGAAAAAATAAACAAATGGGACTGATTCAAGCTAAAAAGATTTTACACAACAAAGGAAACCATCAACAAAATGAAAAGGCAACCTACTGAATGGGAGAACATATTTGCTGATACATCTGATAAGGACTTAATAAGATGTAGAGGAGAGTAAAGGGGGGATAAATGGTGATGAAAGGAGACTTGACTTGGGGTGGTAACACACAGTACAATATACAAATGATGATATTAGAATTGTACACCTGAAACCTATGAAATTATATTTTCCAATGTCACCACAATAAATTCAATTAAAAAAGAACTGAGCAGAGGGAAGGAACAATTTTCCAGCTAATACCAAATCTTCAGCCATCTTGGAAAATGAGGCACCAACTTTTAGTTTCTCTCAGGGATAAATGTGGCTTCCAGCACCTCTTGTACCATAAAATGTGTAAATGGTAGTAAAAGACCCCCTTAAGCCTCAAACTCCATACTAGCCTCCTGGTGAACCTGCTGGATATGGGATGTATAGATAAGAGCCAACTAGCATGTACCTGCATTGCAGGCTTGATCTCAGGCGGCCCCAGTCGAGGTGCATATGGGAGGCAATCAATTGATGTGTCTCACATCGATGTTTCTCTCTGTCTCTCCCCATCCTTTCTACTCTCTCTAAAAATCAATGGGGCTCTAGCTGGTTTGGCTCAGTGGATAGAGCCACAGACTGTGGACTGAAGGGTCCTAGGTTTGATTCCAGTCAAGGGCACATGCCTGGGTTGCCGGCTTGATCCCCAGTAGGGGGCGTGCTGGAGGCAGTCAATCAATGATTCTCTCTCATCATTGATGCTTCTATTTCTCTTCCCCTTTCCCTTCCCCTCTGAAATCAATAAAATATATATTTTTTAAAATTTTTAAACAAATTCAATGGGAAAAAAATATATCCTTGGGTGAGGATTAACCAAAAAAAAAAGAAAGAAAAGAAAGAAAAAATGTTATAGTCTAATTCAGTGGTTGGCAAACTCATTAGTCAACAGAGCCAAATATCAACAGTACAATGATTGAAATTTCTTTTGAGAGCCAAATTTTTTAAACTTAAACTTCTTCTAACGCCACTTCTTCAAAATAGACTTGCCCAGGCTGTGGTATTTTGTGGAAGAGCCACACTCAAGGGGCCAAAGAGCTGCATGTGGCTTGCGAGCCACAGTTTGCCGACCACTGGTCTAACTGGATTTCAAAGAACAGGTAGGTGCAGGCGAGAGAGAAATCCCAGGTCTTTGAAAGTCTAAAATATCCCGATAGGAAAAAACAAGGCAAGGACAGTCTGGAAAGTTATTAGTGAATATGTCAGCTTGAATGGGCTCTCCCGGCCAAAACTGGGACAATTTCAGCATCAATAACAACAATAATGATTAATTATCAAAAAGTATAAAAAGGCATCCATAGTGATATGAAAGGGGAGGGCTCATTTTTAGAGAGGAATGCCAGCCAATGTAGAAATGATTGAATGGGAAAATCACCATTTTGCAAACTCTGACATAAAACTGATCTCGGTGAGGATGATCCACAAATGCTAAAGGCATGCAGTGGTCGGCAAACCACGGCTCGCGAGCCACATGTGGCTCTTTGGCCTCTTGAGTGTGGCTCTTCCACAAAATACCACAGCCTGGGCAAGTCCATTTTGAAGAAGTGGCGTTAGAAGAAGTTTAAGTTTAAAAAATTTGGTTCTCAAAATAAATTTCAATTGTTGTACTGTTGATATTTGGCTCTGTTGACTAACGAGTTTGCCGACCACTGGTAGGGCAAAGGTTATTGGGAAACAGGATAGCCACACAGATGCAAAGTATCAGTCTCATGGACATACCATAGCCAACTAATAAAAATTAATCATGACCCAGTGACACTGGGTGCCTCCTGATGTGATGAACTGGGAAAGACACCACACTATTTGTGCAGAATTCTTGCTGAAAATGTTCCGCCATCATCTAATCAGGGAGAGACAATCAGACAAATCCAGGGCATGGCACATTTTACAAGTTAACAGGCCTGCACTCATCAAATGTCAGTGGCAGGAAAGAGAAATAAAAAGGCAAGAAAGTGTTCTAAAATAAGGCAGGTTAAAGAGAGTCAACTAAACATAATGTATGAATCTTGATTAGATCCCAGATTTTAAACATAAAAACTATAAAAGACTTTCAGGGACAATTGAGGAAAACATCAATATGGGCATATATTTAATGCTTTTGAATTTTTAAACCAGAAATGGAATTATTTATTTAACATATTGGAACAGGTAGGTGCAGGCGAGAGAGAAATCCCAGGTCTTTGAAAGTCTAAAATATCCCGATAGGAAAAAACAAGGCAAGGACTGTAGAAAACATGATAGCATCTTTAATGCATTGTCTTTTTACATACACTTTTAGTTATTTTAAACATATTTAAATGTAACAAATGTCTTAGAAACCCAAATAATAAGATAATCTTACTCTTTAAAATAATCTGTATTGATTCTGAATGATCTGAGAGCCTGAAAATAAATGTGACCTTTTTTAAGGGTTTATAAATTTATTAGGTCATCTGGGAGACCAGATGGGCTGAGCCCCAAAATGGAGCCAGCTGTGACTTTTAATTTTCCAAGACTAAACTCTTCTAGCATGAACGTCTTTAAAAAATTTCTTTTGCCCTTCACATATTTTCAGTATCTATACTAAGTTAGTATTTCCTTTGCCCCATGTGTGCTACCTTAGTTCCAAGCTCAGTGATTGGTACATGCTGATGACTTAGTAAATGTCTGTTCAATAAATTACTAATAATTTTACAAGTTAACAGGCATGATTCTGGTACTCGGCTCTTATTTTGATGTTAAAAAATGCATTTGCATGGCTTTAAAAGTTTCCACAGATACTGTTCCATTTCTTGTATTTCTTGAGTGGTATTGTGTTTATAGGTGTGAATGTATAATGGCTTTGTTCTTAGGAGATCAGCCCTAAGTATTTAGAAGGTGTCTATCTGCAACTTATTTTCAAATGATTTTGCAAAAAAAAACGAAAAACCGAACCACAAAGAGTGTGTGTGTGTGTGTGTGTGTGTGTGTGTGTGTGTGCGTGTGTGTATTACTACTACTACTAATAACATGTCCAATGCAATATATTTAGTCTTTGTTCTTGGTATGCTAAATGACAGGTACAAAATTTCTAAAATTCTTGAACTTTCCTGAGATGCGTGTCTTTTATTATCTTAAGGAGCCCCTTTTAAGCCTCCCTGAGTTTGTGCTAATGAGGTGACTTAGCCCCCAGATAGCCTCAGGATGAGCCTGGTCACCAGAAAGTCCAAGTGATTCGAGGGGCTGGAACTTTTAACCCTACCCACCAACTTCTGGGCAGGGGAAGGCAGGGGCTGCAGATCAATCTTTATCAAAACTCTGAACAAGAGTGCATGAGCTTCCAGGCTATGGATGCATTCATGTGCCACGAGGATGGCGTACCCAGTTCCATGGGGACAGAAGCTCCTGTGGACACCCTTTCAGACCTCACTCTGTGTACTCTTCACCTGGCTACACCTGTATCCTTGACAGTATACTTTATTTTTCATTGAGCTATAATTGACATATATAATAGCTTTTAGAATAAACTTAAAGTTAAGTAAATGTTTGTCTGAGTTCCTCTGAGCCACTCTAATAAATTAATCAAACCTGGGGGTGGAGGGTCAGAACCTCCAAATTTATAGTCAGTCAAAAGCACAGGTAATAACCTGGACTTATGACTGATATCTGAAATAGGATTGGGGGCAGTCTTTGTGTGGCTGAGCCCTTTACCTCTGTTACATGATGCTATCTCCAGGTAAATACTGCCAAAATTGAATTAAATTCCAAGGACACTGAATCAATGTCCACTGAAAACTGGAGAATTGCTTGGTGGTATAGGAAAACACTCATAGTGTGTGTGTGTGTGTGTGTGTGTGTGTGTGTGTGTGTGTGTGTGTGTGTGTTGAGCGAGAGAGAGAGAGGGGAAGCAAGTATGATACCCCCTACGTAGGATGCTGACACAGAGCCAGAAACACACAGTGTGGGTAAGATCTGCCCACTTGAGGCAGAATGACCACAGCATGAGCCAAATGAGGGACAATATCTCTGCCAGAAAAATGAGCAGATGTCCAAACTCTGGAAAATCAGTTCTGCAACAATCTCCTAAATAAGATGGAAACCATCTTTTAAATTCCATCCAGGCATCCCTTATGTTAATTTCATAGCTTGACCTTTATGATGTTAGTAAATCCCCAAATTTTGAAACAAAAAAACACTTATGCACACCATCTCTCCCAATGACAAAACCTGACCTACGTTTGCCCCACAGAAGACAAAGCCACGGAATGGCTGCAGCACAGGACACCAGTGTCGGCACTTCTCCAGCCCAGCTTCTATTAAACACATGTGGCTCCAGGTACAGCCTTGATGTGCCAACAGATTTAAGCAATTGTAATTACAGTTGAGCAAGCTGGATGAACCCCCTTTTCCAATCCATGCCTGCAGCTGCCAGGAGCACAACAAGCCCATGAGGATCCCCTAGGTCAGGTGCCTTGTAGGAGGAAGCTCTGGGAATCCCCACGCCCCTCCCTCAGCTTGGGAAAGGAGCTGTTGCCTTTGACAAGCTCAGTGCATCAAATCTTCACGTGTGAGTGACCCAGGAACCCACTGTCCTGATTCCCCAAACCCCTCCAGCACCTCCTCCTGTATCCCTCTGAGCCCTCCACCTATGTACCTTGTCCCCGTCATCACCAGGTCCCCATGACCCACACTCCATCCACCAAGGCATCCATCTCTGACTTGTCAGTGATTGCACTTTGTCATTGTTGAATATTTTAAACTCTCTCACCTTCTTAGACTCCAGTCCTTCCAGGGCAAGGAGTCTATTTTATTCATTTCTGCATCCCAGCACTTCTAACAGTGCTGAGAGCAGCTAGGAGGAACAATAGGGGCACTCAAGGAGGCAGGTCTGCCTGTGAGTGAGTGAGGGTGGGTGGCTGGGCATTGCTGAGATAGCAAACTGCCTTTGTGTTTTAGGTGTTGGTCCCAGGAACAGTGCTGAGCCTGAGGTGCCAATTTCTTCGTAAGGCATTTCGGCTGGAAAAAACTTACTTGCAATAAATGTCAACAATAATATACACACACACACACACACATACTGAGTGAAGAATTAATCCTATTCTGTCTCCAACAGTATCTCCCACCACATGTTCGCAGGACAGTAGAACCCAGGGTTCCTTCAGATTCATTTTGGCCTTCTCCTACTTCCCTAAAGGAAGCTGACCTTCACCCCTGAAAACCAACTGGAAAGTCTAGGGTAGGAATAGCTGTGCGGTGAACAATAAACACATCCATAGACAACAAGAGGGAGATGCTCTACCTGGCCGGTGTTGCTCAGTGGTTAAGCATCGACCTATGAAGCAGGAGGTCACAGTTAGATTCTCAGTCAGGGCACATGCCCAAGTTGCAGGCTTGATCCCCAGTGTAGGGCATCCAGGAGGCAGCCAATCAATGATTCTCTCTCATTATTGATGTTTCTATTTCTCTCTCCCTCTCTCTTCCTCTCTGAAGTCAATGAAAAAATATATATATTTTTTTTTTAAAAGAAGGAGATGCTCTGGAACACGTGTGAGGAAACTGATATCCCCAGGGCAGGATCCTTTTACAACTGCCCTCTGTAGTCTGGAAAATACTGGACACAAGGGAAGAACTTTGTGGAAGAAAGTGCTGCCCTTGAAGGAGAAATGAGACTAAGGCGGCCACACTACACAGCATGGAACTAGACAATATCTCTCCCCTGGCAGGTGGCTTATAACCCTCTGAGTGGCTCGGGAGGGACTCTGAGGGCACAACTGCCCCACCCGAACAGACACTCAGGGAAAAGAAAGATTTTTGGTGCAAGTAATAAATCTGGATGAAGGAACTGAGACACACATGGGGAAGGCAGCCAGTAAAGCTGGTGTTACCAGCAGGGACCACTATGGACACCCACCTGAGAGGCAATACAATAACCCCATCCATCACTGGCTGAAGGCTGTTCCCGGGGCTCACTGACTCCCTGACCTTTCAGTCTGCCACTCAGGGAGCAACATGAACTGACTCCAGAGAAAGTCTTTGGCAAAAGAGTGCAGGAGCAAGCAGGTGGAGACAGGCCTGCGTGCACTGAGTGGGACAGCAAAGGAGCCATGAGCAGGGCCTGGGCAACATCCGCTTCCTGAAACACCCAGAATGCAGCTACCACTGCCCCAGTGAGGGTGCCTGGCGACCCCAGAGTAAAAAGCTTTGCACTCCTCGGAAGTGAGGTGTCTGCTAAACACAAGGCATGACCATTCCCAGGAAAACAATTCTATTCCACAATAAGAGGAGAGCTGTTAGAGAACAAAAGAGACACCAAAAAGTGTGGAGGATCCCTGTCACAGCAGCTCAGGGAGGAAATGCAGTCCCTCTCCCCACCAGCCTCCTCTTCTTGCCTGAGGTGTGACTGGGATCTGAATCTATGTTACCATGGGTGGTAACAGGAGTGAGGGGCGTGGCTCTGGGCCCTGCCTGGCTGCTTTGCCCTGAAGCACCCCTTTCCCTTTGGCTTCTTTTCTGTAAACACAGCAGGTCTCATCTGGGAAGCAAAGTAGAAATGAAAGTATCACTTAGTGATTAAGGAGACATTTGAGATCCTGAGGAGGGCAGCTACCCAGGGCTTACTCACTTGTAAATCAGGGAGACTCCATGTTTTTAAAATTGTGCTGAGACGCAGAAAGCTTAAAGGAGTCTGCCTCCTAGGCAAGGACCTTCAGGCTCTCCTCACTGTCACCTCTGCAAGGCCTACCTCTGGTCAGGTGACTTCCTGCCCCCCTCCCCCCTCAGACAAACATGGTAGCCTGTACCCTCCCCTGTTTCTGCCCAAGGAAACCAGAATGAATGAGCTTCTGGCTGATTTATGGCTCACACTGGAGTCATTTAACCCCAGCGTGTTTGAACTGCTAGACATTTTCAAGATTGGATATTTTTTATTTGACTGATTTAGGACCCATAGCCCAGATTAAACAGGGAAATGCTCTCCTATCAAATGGACCACCGCATGTGCTTATGTGAAGGGCAAACGCTGATATCTTAAAGCCCACCCACCCCCAAGGTGGCTGCAGGCAATCTCCCTCCCTCAGCTGTTCATGTAAACCCTGGGAACCTGCTTACCTCCTCTAGTGGCTTCTGAGCCTCTCTCTCTCCCCAGCTACCTAGCAAGTGCCTACACATAGGACCTGGGGCCTCCTCTTGGCTCAGCCCTGACACTAGTGCTTCCAGGTGTTCACGTGCCTGTGAGTTCTGGTCATGGCATTATAACTCTAGCAGAGGATGACCCCTCCACCAGCAGAGCCGTGAGACCCATGCAGATCATGAAACCCACCAGCACGTGGATTCTTGGTAAAATCCTGAGCATGGGGCACAATCTCATGTAATTGCCGTGACTATAGTGAGGAGGAGGCCTCAACCCTGCAAGGTAAAGGATCAGCCCCCAGCCACTCAACCCACTTGGGATGGGATCATGACCCCACCTTCTCCCACAACATTCCATTTCATTCTATGTATTTGGTACTGGATGTAAAATCCCTCCAATACATACCTCTCCTCCTCTGCACCTAAGTGGGCATCTTTGAGGCCCAGCCAGCAAAGTGTTCTAAGAGTATCATACTCTGGAAAACCTGCAATGAGGACACAGCCAGGCTGCTGCCCAGAACCTCCTTCCCATTTCTCACTTGAAACATTACTGGTCTAGAGGAAAAGAAGGAAAAACAGGTCTACTTGGCACAGAGAAAACCAACCTTTCATGCGTGAAAGTGCTAGAAACAGATATGGGTGTGTGGGTGAGCAGATCTGAGTATAGCGACACAAAGGACCTGTTCTTTGCAGAAAGACAAAAACAAAACTGATGATCTCCTTGAGCTGGGACAGAATGTGGGTGCCTCAGAAGCAGGTGAATGGACTGCCAGCACACTGGCCCCATGACCCACAAAATCAAAGCAAACGTCTCCTTCAGCACTTATTATGTGTGGCCTTTGACCAAATGCCAAAACACGCAGGTAGTGATTTCAAATGACAGGGTGATGGTGTAGTTCCGTGCAGTGCAGACGCCACGTGTAAATCACACATCTGAAACAGCAGGCCTCCTGCCCATGTCCAGACACCGACAGGCTGTGGCCCGGTAGGCAGCAAGGTGTGTTATTACAAGCCTTTGCTGACTCTCCTCCTGAAGACCCGAGGAGGGCCGCATGCTGATGTGGCAGGAGGACCAGGCTGCCTGCACAGCCAAGAACCTTCCATAGCAACACCCTTCACCCTGCAGATGAGAAAAACCCTCATTCTTTTTTTTTTTTTTAATATATTTTTTATTTCAGAGAAGAAGGGAGAGGGAAAGATAGAAACATCAGTGATGAGAGAGAATCATTAATCGGAAGCCTCCTGCACCCTCCACATTGGGGACTGAGCCCACATCCTAGGCATGTGTCCTGACTGTGAATAGAACCGTACCTCAGGTTCATAAGTCGACGCTCAACCAGTGAGCCATACTGGCTGGGTGAAAACCCTCATTCTTGAGTGAGAATACTTAAGTGTCTAAAACGCCAGTAAAGGTGGTTTAGAATTGGACCAGGCAGTAGCTGCTGCTTTATTTCAACCTTTCTTGGAAATATGTCGGTCTTGAAGGACATCTGTCTACAGCCCTGTGACCCTGCAGCAAAACAACAGGAAAACTTGGGGCAGAGAATTTTCAAGTCTTAAAAGCTTTGTCTTCCATCAACAGCCCCTCGTTCTAGAAACATGAGTTGGATGGATGAATGAAATAAATCCTCTGTGAGTTACACCAGAAAATGCTCACAAAATGAGGTTTCCTTCCTGCACCCACTCATGTGTCCAGCATCGCCCTGTCCCTCTGCCCACCCTTTAAAATGTATAACTCCTGGAGGGGCTGGAGGGAGCAGGTCCCACAGGTTTCTAAGGCCCCAAAGGGATTAAACTTGTCATCAAAGCACCTCCCTGTGACCAGCTTGAAAAGGGTGAAGGAAAAGATTCAACCATAAGAGAAACTCGCCCCACATCATGGTAATCCTCAGGACCCAGTCTGAAAGCATAAGCTGCTGTGTGTCCCCTGGGACACTGCAGCCATGGCAGATCTAATGCCTCAGATTCTTAATTAAATCTCAAATTCTGACAAGTCAGATAAGAAAGGCATCAGAGAGGCAAGTGCAGGCCTCGGAGCAGATGTGGGCCAGAACCCAGGACAGGTCTGAGTTCCAGTCTCTCTTGGGTTTCTGGGCCTACTCAGTGGCATTCAGGGGCAGACTGGGGAAAACTGGGGGAGCCAGTCAACCTCTGATCTTCCTGGGGAGGCTCTGACTTGGTTCCACCCTGGAGTGCAGGAGCAGCATCTGAAGTACTTATCTCTGCCCAGGGAACAGAGCGGGGGGAAAAAAGGCAAAGAGAAACAGGAATAAAAAAAGACGCTGGAAAGCACTGCTGCTTGCCCCGCCTTGTGCTGGTCCTGATGTTGCTGGGTGTACAAGCACTGGGGGAACCTTGCAGGATGGCCATGTGCAGGGCTCGGGGGCAGGGGAAACCTGCCTGGCCAGGCAGTATCAGCTCCTGCGACACCGGGCAGTCGTCATTGACCACAAACACCCACATTGTTCAGCAGAAAGGCAGCTGGCCCACGGAGCTCGGACATGCCCCAGAGCACTAGGCAACTCCCTAGTTCATGCAAGTGCTGAGTTAAAACGTGTCACAACCCCAAGGCCTTTCCCTATCACACATGTCAACACAAACTCTAGACAACATGGGATGCAGAAAACAAAACCACACAAATTTTTACAAAATCAGGAGCACAACTTTTGCAAGTAGCAAAATGAAGTGGCAAAGGTATCGCTTGTGTTTTAGTAATGGGCACTTGTGAGTGAATAAAACAAGTTCATGATAAAGCCCGGCCCTCCAGCCACCCTGTTCACAGTGGCTATCTTCCCGGAGCACAGAGGGAGGAGGTGAGGTAAGAGTGCAGGAAGGTTTTAACTTTCTACTCTTTAGAGCTCAGTACACAGAATTTCAGTTATCCAATCTAAGCATGTATTCCTGAATGACTCTTACAATTTAAAAAAGTCAAAGATGTGCACATAATAGCTGTCCTACATTTCCAAATTATTGAGCTTTGGGCATGTCTTCCCCTGCACCTGTCCCCGAGCTGGGCAGCCTTCCTACATTCGTCACACGTTTCTTAGAAGCAAGAATGAAGCCCTTCACTAAAGGGAAAGCAAAGCCCTGCATCTTATGCTGTCTTACACTCCCAAAGAACTCTTCCAGCCCAGTAGGTATGGCTCAGTGGGTGAGCGTCGACCTATGAACCAGGTGGTCACGGTACAATTCCTGGTCAGGGCACATGCCCAGGTTTCAGGAGGTAGCTGATCAATGATTCTCTCTCATCATTGATGTTGCTATCTTTCTTCCTCTCTGAAATCAATAAAAGTATGTAATTTTTAAAAAAGAACTCTTCGAAAACAGGGTGGCCTAACTAAGGGAAATCCATGGCCACTTAAAAATAACCTTGTCACCTTAATGAATTAAGCAAGTGCCATTTTGGTTCAAATGACAATTTTCACAGCCAATTTTCCTTCAGCTAACCCCTGAATTTCCTGTTCTTACAGGCCTCCTTTTATATGCTATTCCAGCATTTAGAACGTAAATGAGAGCAAAAAATGAGTGCAAAACTACTCATTGCTCACAACAGATGAGAGTAAGAGAACGCACAGGAAAAAGTCCTCACAAGACAAACCTGAGCACAGGCAGCCATGTTCTGAGACGGGCCACGGGTGACATCTTTTGTGGGATCCTTCTGAAAGATGTGTTCTAATGAGCAGGAGAAGCAAGGGCCGCAAGGGGAATTCTGTGCCAACCAGAGTAGGAAGAAGGAAGCTGTATGTTGTGCTAATGTATAGCAGGCTGCCCAGTGTCACTGCCCCACCTCTCAGATGAGGGCCATTATCCTCCCAGGGTGACATAATTTAACTGTTTTCCGTTGGAAACACCTGTCCACTCAAATGCCACCTTCTCCTGGAAGTCTTTCCCTACCAGCACCTTCCCATCCATCCTGACCCTCTGAGGGCCCCACCATGCCCCATGTGCACATCACTCTAAGCATCTCGTTCCCCCTACTTTCAGTGTGATCCTTGAGGGCTGAAACTGTGTCCTTTCTATTTCCACGCCTCCCTCCACCAGGAGTGCAGGGACCAGCAGGAAAGCTCAAGGGAAGTGGGTGTGTCTGTTAAGTCATCACCTGGTCCTAGAGTGATTCACCACGTGGGGAGGAACTACCTATGGGCCCTGCTGGCTCAGAGCTGCTCGCTGCAAGTCTGGGGTTTTCTCCCAGCCCTGGCCCTTGAACACGAGTTAGGTTCACACCCAAATGCCGCAGAGATATGAACTCAACTCTACACATACCTGTGCACAACAAAACTGAGGCCCCAACAGCCCTAAACTGTGCTTCTTCAAGAAGGACAGAGGGAGGGAGGCAGGGGAAAAGAGGGAGAGAGATTACAGAGATAGAAAAATTCCCTCAGAGAGACTCCAGGAAAGCAAACACAACTCAGAATGGCCTCAAAAAAGGCCTTTTCCCAGAATGTGTAAAGCACCTGGCTATCCTCAGAGCCTGTCTTTGACCTTTCCCCAGAAAAGCTAAAGAAACAGGTAGTGCAAGAAGTGGGGAGCATGTCAATACAGAACATCTGGAAAGTATGACTCCAGAGCTTGGTTATGTAACGAGGCTCAATGCGGCATCGCGCTCTGTTTATATTCTTGCTGCCAGGACGATTGCAACACAGAGGGTGGCTGTCTCCAGTGAGGGCTTCAAGGCCACAGACGCCCACCCGGTAGGAAGAAAAGTGGCAGAGAGCAGTAAGGTCCCTCTCCAGGTAGCTCAGGTCCGTCCTGGAGCAGCCTGAGCCTTCCAGAGAGCTGGCCTGGACGAGAGAGGGAAGAAATGGTTCTCAGGAAATCCCTATCCTGAAATCTCCCTCCTCTTTTCTCAAGCTCTCTCAGACAAACTTATTGGTTTTTATTTTATACACAATGTTTAACCAAGGCGAGAGAATTAATATTTACTGAGTATACACTAGCATGGCACTTTCCAAATTCCACTGTGCACATGAATCATCTGGGAACATTTGAAATTCACATGCAGATTCTGTGGGTCCAGGGGGACCCAAGCTTCTGGGTCACCAACAAGCTCCCAGCCACACAGATGCCTCTAACCTCACACTTCACCTTGAGTAGCAAGAGTATAGAATAAGGTGGGAAAATGTTAGAAGGGGCAGTGTGAAAGCCAGGGTCCAGCTGTTTAAGAAACAAAAATATCAGTGAATAGATGCCAAGGTGCCTAGATAAGGTCACTGGGAAGTGGATCCAGCTCCCCCAGAAACAAGCAGGCCATGCTCATCCTCTGGGGCTGTCTCTGCATTGAATTTAGCTCTGTCAGGCCCTTGGGGTTGGCTGGACACTCCACGCTGTGCAGGGTCAGGACCAAGACAGGTTGGACATTGGAAGCACAGAGAGCGGGATGCTCTGCCCCCTGATCTAGCCTGATGACCTGAGTTGTTCCCAGGGCACCTGTGTCCATGGGGCAGAGGTGGAAAGCCCAGGTCTCCTGAGGGAAGATGTGGGGAAGCACGGGACTTGGTTGGAATGTCTATAAGGAGGATTCTCTGAAAGGTTGGGGGCCTCTGAGGGGACCTTGCCAAAGGCAGAAGCACCTACCTTGACTTTTCCAAACAAGTCTGATCTCCTGGGGTATTTTGCTAGAATCTCTATGTTTAGTCTCTAAAGACCTGACCTTGTAGAAGCATATACTTTCTCAAGGATACTTACCCTACTGATTGTATCTAGAGGTTAATTTGAGTTCAAGCTGTTGTTACAATAAAAAGCCAATGAGGCAGGAGAACAGGACTGCTTTTATTACTGAAGTAAAAGAGTCCCTTAGCCCTCTCTTTCACAGAAACCTGTGTCTGCATAATCTGTTCATCCATTGCTTAGGGTCTGCTGGTCAGCCCCGGTAGGAAGAAGAACTCCCTTGTCTTTACTTCCCCCAAATGATGACTCTGCACCCGGTTGTATATGGCTGAAAAACAAATAATATCTCAAATTAACCCTACCAAATGGAGAAGAAAACAGGAAAAAAAATTAGGACTTTTTTTTAGGTCACTTCTCATGATGCTTAAGACCCCGCAGCACCCTTCCAGAAAGCCCATGGGATGGCCTTGGCTACTAACATTGGCTTATTGCTTTCTCTCCCAAATAGGAAATAAAAGGGGAGCTCCAGGCCAATGTTTCTCAAACTTAAACCTGCATGGGGATCCCTGGGCGCCTGAGTCAGCAGGTGTGGTGGGGTATGCGGTTCTGCATTTCAAACCAGCTCCCAGGAGATGTTGAAGCTGCTTCACTGGTACCTGGGCTCCCTCTGAGTAAAGACAGGCTAGAGAATGTGCAAGCCACTTGGTTAGGCACTTAATCTACACTAGTTGACTGAATGCCCTAGCCATGCCCTTGGGCCAGGCACAGAGTCTCCCCCTGACTGATGAAAAAGCCAGTTATCACGGTTAGGAAATGCAATGAGTTCCACAGCTAGAAAAAGGGTGTCTGGATTTTAAGTCTGGTCAGCCTGGCACCAAAGCTCATGTTCTTTCTTCAACAATATGATGGCCTCAGTTTATTATGAGAAAGGCCAACAACCCACATTCAGTGCACTCTATCTCACAAGGCAGGAACCTCTAGAATTTACTCTAGAAAGATATCACTTAAATACTTAACACTTTTTTAAGTGATCTGCATTTGAAGAGAAGTTCTGCATTTCACTTAGTTCATTCAACTACACATTCAGCAAACACCTGCTGAGTTCCTAGATGTACAAGGCAATGTGCTAGCAGCAGCAGCCACTTGTGCAGAAAATACTTTTCCATGATGCCAGATAAATGAGCTGCTCAGGACATAATACAGGCTCCCTAACAATAAAATAAACCCTACTGCAACCCAGTTTAGTATTTCTCCATCCCACATTCCAAATGATACAGCTGATTTCAGACGTTTTAATAAAAATCTAGCTCAATAAAGGTTTGCAAAGTGCATCCAGTACAAAATCTATCCTGATAGCTCTCAACCAATGTGTGATGGGACAGGGGATTTGGCCTGACCTAGCTCTCCAACATCTGCCTTTGAAGGATACTGCTGATGCCACCTCCCTGTAGCTAGTAGTCTGGGGACTGCTAGGTGAACTGGTAGGTCTGATTTCTGGACTCTCAAAATGCATAAGAATATAAAAGTGTCTTTAGTCTTTTGCAATTTCAAAATGAAGCCACTCCCCACGTAAGTAGGAGCCTTCTTTTTGCAAGGGTGATTTGAGAAATTCTTACAAGAATTGGTGGAGCTGAAGAAATGAAAAGTCAAGGTGTTGGTAACATCAAGGTTGGCCAATATGCCTCTAAAGAGACTTGTTTCAAAGCATTTCTTTGTTCATATATTAGAAAATATCATAGCATGGAAATAAAATATGCTTAATATGATGCATCCTCAATTTAAACAATGGCCAGATTGACAGAAGAAAAAGATTAATAACCTGTTACTCATCTACCCTCACCTCCAACTATTTATTCCCAAAGGTCTCTCTTTGTGCTCCTGTGGAGGGACCTCTGTGTCATGTAGATATTAGGGTAAGTATCATAAATAAAGAGGACATTTCACTTTCAAGACTTCATTGTTTCCATTAAAATCAGGCACAAGAATAATGCAAGTATTTCTGTGCTGAGTTAGGTGAAGTAAACCAGCACTTGCTTGGTCACCACAGATGTATGATTGGTTCAGAGGTTCCCAGGGCACTAAAGATGCACCTCTAAAATTTTAATGGATTGCCCACAATGAGACCTTTCAGAAGGTCACAACCTGGTTTTGAAAACAGTTGGAATTGTATGTCTTCAATGAAAAGCATGAGTGCAACATAATTCATATCCACCTGAAGGGGCACGTCCCCAAGTATGTTTTAGACATTCTAGATTGCTAGGAACTCAACAAGAATTACCAGGAAGGGGTTCCATTACCCAACTGGCTTGGGAAACAAGGGCTTAAACAAATTCATGTAGGTTTCTTCCTGCAGTTGTCAGAGACTTTGATGTAAGTGTATTAGGTCTCTTCAGACATATGATACTCTATTTCCTAAACTTAGTGAATCATGGAAGCCTCTCCCACCAGTTTTGTCTTCCAAGTCAGACCGGATTGCTGCAAAGTGACCTACTCCATGCCAAGGCTGTTCTAGGCACTGGGAGAGAGCAGGGAATGGCCAGACCAAGACCTGCCCTCTGGGCTGTGGGATGGGATGGGGCCCCAGGGTGAATATTTCTTTGCAAAGTATTTCACAAACAAATAGCCCTTTTTTCTTTTTCTTTTTCTTTTTTTTTAAAAACTGGTGTCCTATCTTTTCTAATCTATGGAAGCTCTTCATCTACATTCGTGGTTGGCAAACTGCAGCTCGCGAGCCACATGTGGCTCTTTGGTCCCTTGAGTGTGGCTCTTCCACAAAATACCACGGCCTGGGCAGGTCTATTTTGAAGAAGTGGTGTTAGAAGAAGTTTAAGTTTAAAAAATTTGGCTCTCAAAAGAAATTTCAATCGTTGTACTGTTGATATTTGGCTCTGTTGACTAATGAGTTTGTTGACCACTGGTCTACATGAAAGCTTATTTTACATCTCTTTTTAACAATAAAACCATCTAGTCTACTAGGAGGTGATCAATGACAGAGTATTTATTGTACAAGCAATAATAAGTAAGTACAATTACAAATACTATCTCATTTACTCTTTCTAATAACCCAGTGATGTAGTTCATGTCCCCATTTTGAGATGAAGGGACTAAAGTGTCCATTTAATGGTTAACATGATTAACTGAAAGGCCATGACTAAAATCTGGTTTACAGAATCCATTTCCATGCTGTTTCTACACCAAACTGTCTTTTGAATCATTCCCCACAATTTTTACCAGGACCTCCAGCTCTCCCCCTACCCCACCACCACCAAATCCTCACCAGAGCAGAGAACAGCCAGACCTGAGGAAGGCTCAGGGGACCTGGTTCTGGGAAGACCCAGATGTCTCTCAAAGGAAAGGTCAGTAAAGGGTCAGCAGGAAACACCTCCATTGGCACAAATGGTGACATGAGACCATTTTTAACCCACAAGCCATCCTGATGTAAACATGCCGGGTGCAAACAGCCAAGCAAGGCCAAGGATGGAGGTCCAAGCAAGAGCAGCAGCCACACAAGTCAGGGCTTGGCCTTCACTCTCAGCATGTTGCATTAACTGGATAAACCCGTACCCTCCCTGTGGTTCAGGTGTCTCATTTATAAATACTCTGGCTACCCAGGCATAGTAAATGCTGATAAAATAAGCAAAAAGGTGAGAAACTGGAATACGATTGTGGAAACGGCTTTCAGAATTACACAGAATGACCATCTTCACATTTTCTCATGAAACAGACAGTGCTTGGGACTTCCTAAGAAAAAGGGGTGTACTGGGGAGGCTAAGTAACAGAATGCCAAAGAAACCTACCCTGGGGGGGGGGAATATATATACAATGGAACCTTGGTTCTCCAACTTAACTAATTCTGAAAGACTGTTTGAAAACCGAGTCATTAATTCCCTTTAGAAGTAATGTAAATTGAATTAATCCATTCCAGACTCCCAAATGATCCTGTTTCAACCTTTCTTATATACAGTACCTGTCTAATGCACTGTTTAATCTATAAACATTTTAAAAACAAAACAGACAAGAAAATTTAATAAAAAAATAAAATGTACAATGAAAAATGAAAATCCTACCTAATAAAAGAGTAATACACAAATTGACCATCACTCCAACACACAAGATGGCTGTCCCCATGTGGACACAAGATGGCCGCCACAAGATGGCCAGCAGGGGAGGGCAATTGGAACAGGTCTGTAAGGGAGGGCAGTTGGGGGTGCTCAAGCCTGCAGGGGAGGGCAGTTAGGGGTGACCAGGTCTGCAGGGAAGGGCAGTTGCGGGGGACCCAGGCCTGGAGGGGAGAGCAGTTGGGGGTGACCAGGCCTGCAGGGAAGGGCAGTTAGGGGTGACCAGGTCTGCAGGGAAGGGCAGTTAGGGGCAATCAGGGTGGCAGGGGAGTGGTTAGGGGGTGATCAGGCTGGCAGGCAGAAGCAGTTAGGGACAATCAGGAAGGCAGGCAGGTGGAGCAGTTGGGAACCAGCAGTCCTGGATTGTGAGAGGGATGTCCGACTACCCGTTTAGGCCCAATCCTACCGGGATCGGGCCTAAACAGGCAGTTGGACATCCCTTGAGGGGTCCCAGATTGGAGAGGGTGCAGGCTGGTCCCAGATTGGAGAGGGACACACACTTCCATGCACGAATTTCGTGCACTGAGCCTCTAGTGTAATAATAATAGGCAACAACAAAACACAAAAATATTCATAGCACACTTTCCTGGTATGTTAACAACATGAGGTTTAGTGGTAAACTGACTCATACTCGTGCATTCTCCCCTTTGTCTGTCACCCGAGAGACAGGTGACTGACTGATCATACAGGTATCCACATGAAAGGTTCTCGGGTTGAGAGGCGAATTGTTTGAGATGGGAGACATTCAAGAACCGAGGTTTGACTGTATGTATATTGTGGAAGAGAAAAGAAAGGTGACATCCAAGATCCTGCCTCCCAGGGTTTTATTCCAGGGATATGACAGCCACAGGAGGGGCATTTATGGAGAGCAGCTCCCACCCCACACAGGTCACACTTCTCCCCAAGGCAGTGAAGAAGTGGTGGAGCCACTCCTGGGCTAAAGGAAGAGAAGTGCAAGAAACGACATGAGAGTGGAACCCCCTGGCTGGGCACACAGGGACCTGCCCTCCTGGGAACCAAAGCATTGGAAAGGATAGGAGAGCCGCCCCGCTCTGCACCCCACAGCCAGCTACTTCCTCAGGTTGAGGCCAGATTTTAGATGTTATGACAAAAAAGCAAGTTAGGTGTGCAGAGTCAGCCACAGAAGCCAAGTGCATGGGAACCTCATGGAGGGTTGCTTCCCACAGCTGCCGCCACCGCTGTAATTCTGAGTAGAGAAAGGCAGCAGTTGCTGTCCCCACTGCTCACAGCCAGACCTGAAACAGGCCCTCAATCCCCAACCTGTTCAAGTCAAAACAGCTGGAAACCTCATACAGCTTCTAGGGCGCCAAGTTGGCAAGCCAGCTGGAGACTCCGGGAATCCGACAAACATGCCTGCCCTTGTCTCTTCTCCCCACATACTGATTTCCTAGGAAGCAAGAAGTGAGTCACTGCACCAGACAAAAAGAGTGTGCAATGAACAGTGGCCCAGAAGTTCTTCAGCAGTATGACTGTGAGTGTATGCATGTACCAGTCAGTATGGCTGCAGAACAAAGCAACCCAAACTAGCAATGCAAAACAGCACCCATCATTTTTGTTATTCTCTCTCCTGGCTCTGGGGGTGACTGGGCTCTGTTAGGCATTTCTAATTTGGGCTCATATGGTTACAGAATGATGGTGGCTAGGGCTAGGGTCATCTAGAAGGGGTCTTCATTCACATGTCTGGTTGTCAATGCTGGCTGTCAGCTATCAGCTAGGACCTTGCGGGGAGGAGGGACTGTCGACTAGAACACCTACAAGTAGCCTTCAATGACATCTGGGCTTTCTTCTGCATGGTGGTTGGGTTCCAAGAGCAACCATCGAGAGACAGAGAGAGAGAGAGAGAGAGAGAGAGTTGGGTGGAAGCTATATGGCCATTCATGACCCAGCTTTGGAAATCACACAACTTCTATGTCTACAGTCTATTTGTTAGAAATGAGTCACGAAGGCCAGCCATAGTCAAGAGGAGAAGGAGAGCCATTTCATGTTGAGAGAAAGATCAATGTGCTTGTGGGGGTGTTTTAGAACACCCTAGGATACAGTCCTTCCTCTAGGGCTACAAATAGTATTCCACAGCCTTCAAGGGGTCTAGATGCCTCTAGTTTCAGTGTGAAATTACCTCCTATTGTGCCAGGCTTTGGGCTGAAGAATATCACGAAGTTGGATGTGTCTTTTCTGGAAGCTTTTGGAAGCCCCACATTGCGGGGGGGGGGGAGGGGGGGGCTCTGGAAATATAAAACCATGTAGGATCTAGGATCTGAATACCAGGGCTAAAGGGTTCTCTAATTTAAACATAACTAGTCACTCTGAAAGATGATTTATGTGACAAACAGATTTCATTTCACACAAGACAGAGCCCAGTGAGGGACTAAAGTTGCCAGAGGATATGAACACATTTGCTTTTGATGCCAAAGCCAGAAAAGCCAGTGTGTGCTCCTAATATAACACATATGCAGAGGCTAAAGGATGCACCCCACATCTATAGTGACACCCCACTTTTCAATTTCTATTCATGGCTCAAATTGGGTTTTCTCCCTGAGCTTAAATAAGTTCCAAGCCCCTGGCCCCAGCAACACTTGCCCCTGCCTGGTGAGCAAAGGGCTCTGTTTTCTTGCAGAAGGAGCTTAGACAGGATTTTGTTAGTGTTCCCCCACCCCCCTTTTTTTTCAATTTTCAATGACAGTTCTGAGCCCCCTGGGGTCCCCAGAAGTCCCCCATATGAATGGAGGCAGTCAAAGATGAGTGAGGAGGGAAGGAATGTTTCCCAGACTCTGGCCTGAAAGGCTTCCTCAGCTCACTCAGCCTAAGCCCTCTGCTTGGTGAGCTATCAGCACTTGTACAAGCACACATGACGAGGCAGTGAAAACTAGTGGGGTGAGTCCAAATGCCTTTGCCTATCAAAACAAACCCATGCACACACAGAGGAAGTGCTGAGTGCTGTTACCCATCTTCCTGGGTTAGGATGAACTTTCCAACCTATTTGAGATGACACAGAAATCAGAAAAGGGGAAGTAGGTGTTTAGCAAACACTGTCCATGCCCCACTGACCCACCCTGTCCTAACTCTCTGGTGCACACTGGCCCAACTTCCAGCTGCCAGCACCTGCACTCCTTCACCTGCTGGCTGTCTCTGGTAATGGGTGCTATTCCACCTGCATGAGGAACAAGCTGGATGTGCCAAGGCATTGCCACCCCTAGGGTCAGCCCTCCCAATGACTGAGGGACGCTGATGTATACACAGCCCAGCTCCCTCATCTGTGGGTGGAAGAACTCTGAAGTATCTTCTATATTCTATCCCAAGGGTCCTAGGAGGGTAAGCCCCATTGCCCCCATTGGTAACTAGCTGGTGACACCCTTGCATTGGCTGCCTTGCCCTCCCTCTCTGTCTCACTTGCCCTACTGGTATGTCCTGGGCTTACCTCCCAAATAAATTACATGTACCCAAATTCTTATCTCAGCATCTGCTTCTAAGAGAACCAAAAGTGAGTCAAGGGACTTGGTGATCACAGCAAGAAATGAATGGTTGCCAAGGGTGTGCCTTCATTGTACAAGTTGTTTGTGCATCACAATTAACTACTCTCAACTGACTTGTGTGTCAGAAACTGACAGGTAAACAAGGAACACAGGGAAACAAATGAAGACCCCATGCCAACAAAGAGCTCTGCCTGGACAGAGCTCTTTTGGGAAATCGAGGGTCTCACCCTTTCCAAGACCCTAACCCACACACAGTTCCCACTTTAGTATGGGGCTGGTCCCCTTCCCAAACCAGGCCTCTGGTTCCCAATGCAGGTGCTTGAAAGAAAATGCCTTCCTCTCTCTGACGCTGTGTTTGTGACGAGGAGTGTGCCCAGCTCCAGAAGGGAAGTGTAGCAGGGTCCTCCTGAGCCTGGGAGCAGCTCCCCCAGCAGAATGCAGCCAACTGTTTACTCAGTGACTCGGATCATTTTCTCCACCTGCTCAGTTCTTCTCCCATTCCATGTTATAACTGAAAAATGGAATGGGCAGTGTTGCATCTGAAGTGACCCGACGGCTTATGATAGAAGGATGAGGAAGATCACCCCTTCTTTTCCCCTCCCACCCTTTCTTACTCTTCCCTCCCCTCCCCTTCCCACAACCAACCACAAGGTTTCTGAGTCCAGTTCATGCTTCTGCACTGCAGGGAAGTGAGAGGGGAGTTAAGGATGACTGCCTTCGTCTGGTCAAATAAATCTCGAACTACTTTTCCAGACAGCACAAATGTCTATTTGAAAGTTGACCTAAAGATAAGTGACCAACATCCCAACTAAAAATACACCTGACATATTAACATCTGACATACTTGTATATGTAAACTGTATGCACAGATATCTACCTATATGTGTGTGTATGTGTATAGTCAAGAATGTATCTACACACAAAAACCTGAATGAATGAATCTCAAAAGCAGCATGCTGAGAAAAAGGCTTACATAAAGAGTATATATTGTATGATTCGTGTATTTAAAGTTCTAGATCAGGCATAAACTAATCTATGGTGATAAAAATCAGAGGAGTGGTTGTGTGGAGAGTGGACTGGGCTGGGGATTTCCTGAGAGGGGGCATGAGGATACTTCCTGAGATGATAATATATCTTCTATCTTGACAAGGGTTGGGAGCACTGGTGTATGCATATGTCACACCTCATTGATGGTACATATAAGACCTATGCACTTCATTGCCTATAAATGCTACCCCCTCTGAAAGAACCCCAATAAACTAGTTAAAGATATGCATGCTAACGTATGTTAGAGGGGGTGTATTTATTTCTGCAAATTACATTGAAATCCACCACTAAAATAAAATAGGATAAATTGATGGACGGGTAAAGGGTTGAACAGATAAGTAAGCATGTGGCAATACCAGCATAATAAAATGGAAATTACATAATCTAGATACTGAGTCCATGGCTGTTCACTGTATACTTCTTCCAATTTCTCTGTGAATTTGCAAATGTGCATAAAATGCAGAGCAAAACAATATACAAAGCACATAAAGACAAGATTGAGACTGGATAGGAAGAGAGGGGTGGCAAAATTTAAAAGTAATAGCCCATGAAATTGTGGCATTGACAGGACAATAATTCTAGGTTCATAATGGCAACTACTGAGAAATTCTGTACCCATGGGGACCACTAAGCAGAGCTACCAGGCACCAAGTTCTTTGGCCCGGGCCCCATTAAAGGAAACATCCTTTTGTGAGCCATGCATACAAATGATTCCTGCAAAGGGGCCTTTAAAACTAGGGTCACTGGATAAAAACACCTCACAGAGGGGTAGGAATAGCTGTGCTACAACTTTACTTTCTCTGTATTAAAATATAACTTCCTTTGTATTTGTGGTTACAATGGAGCAGACAGCGGGAAAGCCTCCTGTTCCTGGAATATGGAAGGACAGTTGCCCATGGAACACAGGTCATGTTTTTGCCAAAAAGTTGACTTGAGGGGATCCAAAAGGCAGACTTAGATGGTGAAAGGGGGCAGAACTGAGCCCAGAGCAAGCCCCACTTCTTTTCCACCTTCTCCTTGCCCTTGCACTTCCTCTTCCTGCTTCCGCTGAGATCCATTCTGTACATTCAACCTTGCATACTCGGTCTACATGACCAAAATTCCCATCCTCAGTGATTTTTCCCAGGACAGATACACACGATTTCAGCATAAGTGGAATTCCTATTCTCAAAGAGAGATCCACCAGGAGGCTTACGTAATGCTGACAAGCTGTTCCTGTGATCTGCATATATAATTTGACAATTAAGATATTTGTACTTTTTACTTTTGTATTAGTACATGTCAGATTTGTTTTACTCTTCTCTCACAGTAAAATCCCCATACCCTAACCCATACATGAATAATAATCACACTGTCTTATGCATGAGTAATTGGGACCCTGTGTGTGAGACCCCTGAGGAGGAGCACATAGTAGGAGCTCATGAAGTGAGCATTCATCCATTCATGGGTTGCTGCGCATTTGCTGTGCCCTAAGAACTTTACACAATTTGTTCTGCTGAGTTTATGGCAACCCTTTCTGTTTGTACCATGAATTATCCCCACTTCACAGGGGAGGAAACCAAGGCTGGTTCAGAGTCCCACAACCCATGGATGTCAAAGTCAGGACTCCTCTTCAGGTATGTGAGACAGTGGTCTGCATCCCTAACTACGCCCAGAAGCACTTTGCAGTTATAAAACGTGGGGATCCCTCATGTTCTGGTTCTCCCAACAACCCCAAGGCAGGGTGGGTACTCTGAGCGCCCACTTAGCAACTGAGGTGCCAGAGACTAAATGAGTCCACCCTGACTTCCTGGACCCCTGTCCTTTGCTCCTTCCAAAGTGGCCTGCCCCTGTGGTCTGTCGCCTGTTCTCTTCCCTTTCTCAGCCCAGTGTCCCTGATCCCAGTGGCGTAGATGCTGGGTGAGCCTGAAGTGCCACCGCAGGCTCAAGGCTGCGAAGCCTAGACTGGGCTCTGTGCACACAGGCTTGGCAGGGATGGACAAGCCGCTGGGCTGGCCTGATGTCCATTTTGTTCTGAGTTGGCTTGTAAAGAAAGATGCTAATCTTTAATTCAGGGACTTTATTTGTTCTGTTGGAGACATTTCTGCCAAACTAATGGTGTAATACTATATTGGGGACCTCGGTAGCACCAATATGATCATCTAGACATGCAGTTATTTAAATTTACTCTCCAAATGGAATGTGTACCCTGTCATGGGCTTAGATGGAGCCTGCCCCAGGGTATGCTAACTGGAGTAGTGGCCCTCAGCCCAGGCCATGGGGATCCTGCAGTTAAAGGGAAGCAGAAGGCTTGGTGACTGATGTCCAAGTATGTAGTCTGTAGAAAACATTCAGTGAGTCAACTCAGACAAGCCTTCCCCTTCCCTCAGACCCACTGCCCCAATTGTTCTTGGAGGCTGTTTTAAAAAGCTTGAGGCCTGGAAAGGCTGCCACATGCCTCTAGGGAGAGAGGCCAGGCCTTCATCCTACCCTGAAGTCCCCAGAGTCCCCCTCAGGCCTGGGAGAGTCATAATCAGGGTCAGAGTGCTGCAGGGAGAGGCGGTCAGCTCCCCAGGGCCCTGCCCTCTGGCCCAGTGTCAGCCCTGAACCTTGGCAGGCCCAGGCTTCTGAGAAGGAGGGAGGGTGTTGGTGGGAGAGGTGAGTGCTAGGCAACCAACAAGTTCTGGAAGGCAAGTTTAGCTCCACTGGTAGGAAGAAGGACTCTCATATAGTCACACTAGAGGCCCGGTGCACAAAATTCGTGCACGGGGGGTGGTGTCCCTCATCCTAGCCTGCACCCTCTCCAATCTGGGACCCCTCGAGGGATGTCCAACTGCCCATTTAAACAGGCGGTCGGACATCCCTCTCACAATCCAGGACTGCTGGCTCCCATCTGCTCACCTGCTTCTGCCTGCCAGCCTGATTGACACCTAACTGCTCTCTGGCTGGTCCGATTGCCCCTAACTGCCCTCCCCTGCCATCCTGGTCACCCCTAACTGCCCTGCTATGCCAGACTGGTCACCCCTAACTGCCCTCCCATGCCAGTCTGGTTGCCCCTAACTGTCCTCCTCTGCCAGCCCGGTCACTCCTAACTGCCCTCCCTGCTTGCCTGATCGCTCACAACTGCCCTCCCCTGCAGGCCCGGGTCCCCCCCAACTGCCCTCCCTTGCTGGCCTGGTCTCCCCCCATTTCCCTCCTTTGCAGGCCTGGCCACCTCCAACTGCCCTCCTCTGCTGGCCTGGTCACCCCTAACTGCCCACAACTGCCCTCCCCTGCAGGCCATCTTGTGGTGGCCATCTTGTGTCCACATGGGGGCAGCCATCTTGTGTCTTGGAGCAATGGTCAATTTGCATATCACTCTTTTATTAGATAGGATGCATATTAAAATGCAGCTGGTGTGAAACTCCATCCTAGTGTTTCTCAGGGGGAAAATTTTAGGACAAAAACTCAAGGACCCACAAGATGGAGTTTAAAATTAAATGACTATGGTGAGGGTCATGAGGAGTGCTGATTGAATGAGGAACCTACAGCTTGATAGGTTCGGCATCTTATTGCACTGACATTGTTTGTTAATTGGCCGGAGGAGATGGGTTTTGACTGGCTTGCAGGCCCAGCTACTTTCCTCTCCACCAGACTCCCAGGGCCAGCTCTGTAGAGCCAGCCAGCGCCTGGAGGGGGTCTCAAGTGGTAGTATCAGCCCTGGTATCATTGGGGGACTTTCAAACCACTGATGCCCAGTTCCCAGTTCTAGACACTCAGGTGTCTTGACTGAGGGGGGGGGGACCTCGACTGAAAATCTGCCCAGGCGACTCCAAAAAGCTAAGCCGGGGCTCCTCACACTTGAGTGCCCCTGACAAGTCCCTGGACAGCTTGTGAGAACCCACATGGTTGGGCCCGCTTCCCAGAGGTTCTGACCCAGAGGCTCTCAGCGGGCCCGGGAATGTGCATTTCTGACAAGCTCCCAGGACTGCTGCTGCTGGCTTGTCCCACTCTCAGAACTGTTGCCTGCCTCTACCTGAAAGCACTCAGATGAGGGCAGAGGTGCCCACATATGCAACCCTCATTTGCACTTGTGACTTAAGGCTGACACCACACACAAAATGAGGGACACAGCCCAGCCTGTGTCTAGAGGCTGGAGAGTCTGGAAATGCAAGCACTGGTCCCTGGGGACAGAGGCCTATTCATACCTCTAGGTCTCGTCCTGGTTTCATAAGTGAAATAAGATTATCTGTGGAACAGGACAATTTCTGCATGTGTAACTCAAGAAAGAGTGCCTAGTCACTCCATGCACACTGCTGCTCCAGGAATGACTGAGAAGTTGGGCCAGGCAGGAGGGAACCCCCACATGGCTGGAGATTCCGGGCACTTTTCACTGGGTTAGGCTACCTAAGCTGCTTTAAAAGAACAGGGTTTTAAAGAATGCCTCAATTAACAAAACAAAAAAAAAGTCCTAAAGGGATGTTGAAGAGGGAAGAAATTAAATAGTGTCTGAACCTTTCTCCTGAATCTTGAGGCCTTAAAACTCTTCTCCGTGTAAAGTACAAAGTCCTGCACTCCCTATTTCATCCTGCTTGTCTACATAGTGGCCTCTGAGGCCAGCAAACGGCATTTTCAGACGCCACCTAGTTAATCCCTTCGCACAGCTATAAGAATGTTGCATGGGTGCTGAACTATGTGATCTGTCCATCCTTAAGACACTCTTCATAATCCCTCAGTGTGCCTCAGAGTAGGCAAGTCCCTGTAAATGATCGCCATTGGTCTACCCTCCATTATATTGCTGATTACAAAGATAATATTGCTATCATTTATTAAATACAGACTCTAATTGAGGTCCCAGCTCTTTCACAAAGCTAACTTCGCTTCATAAGTGCCACAATTCTGTGAAGTAGGCATCTTCAATCTGCACTTCAGAGATGGTGGAAATGAGGTTCAAAGAATTTATGAACCTCACCCGGCATCACACAGGCAGAAAGTGATGGAACTGAGATGTAGGATTTACTCTGGGCCTAAGCTCTTTCCACCTTATTGCTGATGACTACCTATACTCAAACATTCATTATTTTCCTGGACTTCTTGTATATACAAGGAAAAGATGCAATCTGCAAACAGACCCACCTGGGACAATTTCTATCTCACTTGTGACCCTCCCCAAGTGCAAAGAAAAATTGAATTGTGTCGCTTGACCAAATGAAAATCGTAAAGGTTAAGCTAGGCCAGTCTCAGACTATGTAAATTTGGGTTATAATTTTTCTATAGAGAGAGTAGATTGCTTTTGTAATAAGTATAAAGGAAAATGAAAATATTTGTGTGTGTGTGTGTGTGTGTGTGTGTGTGTGTGTGTGTGTGTTTTAAAGGAACAAGTTTGGGAGGAAATAATGTAGCTGTGTACCAAACCTGCCTTCTCTTCTTCCAGGGCATTCTGCTAATGGAGATGCCCCAGCCTCCCTTGCAATTAGAAGTTGTCATGTGACTGAGTCCTGACCAACAGGATGTGAGCAGGAGTGAGAGCCCAGTCCATAAAACCCAGCTACTCGAAATCCTCCAAGCTCTTTCCTCTTAAAGCAGAGAAGCACAGCAACCTTGGAAACCAGGTGTGAGGATGAGAAAAACCTCGAAATGGAAGGCTCCCAAGTCCGTGGACCACTTTTTGCAACAGAGCCACCTTACCAATCAGAACTTCACATAAGAAAAAAGTAAACTTCTTGTGTGTTAAACTCCCAAATCTTTAGGACTTATCTGCTACAGCAGCTACTATTACCTTGTCTAACTAGTTCAGTAAAAAAATTAGATACAAATTGAAGAGCAGATCACAGTGAGTTTCTAACTCGTTCCACTTAATGTCAGCAGCTATTATTTGAATCATGAAAATTACAAGTGCAGGGGGAAGTTAGTTAAAGCGATGTGAGCTAGTATAATAAAGCAGAGATTTTTACAACTTTTTTTACAAACCTTAGTTCTTTCTGAGTTCAAACCTAGGGATAAAACATTGGGGTGATGGATATGTGTCATTCCTCCTATTGTGGATATGTTTGGTTAAATAAAATATATTATTAAAATTAATTTCACCTGCGTCTTTTTACTTTGTAAATAAAGCTACTTGAACTTTTAAAATTATATTTGTAGTTTGCATTATATTTCCACAGGACAGTACTACTCTAGATCATACAAAGATCAGATTTTTCTATCTAATTATCAATATACATTGAATTTCTACATGTGGTAGTTGGGGACCCTACTCTGCTTCTGACAAGCCCTGTGACCATGGGAGATCGTTTATCCTCTCTGGACCACCCCTCTTTTTTCATGTAAAAGATGAGAGAGTTGGGCCCATCATGCTTTGCATGTATGCTGATGTTATGGTTTACATTAAAAAACAGTAGGATCCCAACATTTACTTTGCTCATGACTTGTACCCTAGACCAGTCTTCCCTGCTTGCCAATCTGTGCCTGGCCTCCAGTTCTTATTCATGGGCCACATTCATCTTTTTTACTTGGCCCATATTGCTGTTCTTGGAGGGACCTTTGGCTTCTTTCCTCTATGCACATTCAACAGATTATGTGGTTTATGGCCATTCCAGCATACACCTGATCCAGTGAACATTCCTGGCACGGACCCTTCGGGTCAGTGCCCTGGCAGCATCTGCTTGGTCCTGCTGCTCAGACCCAATGTGTCTTCCATCTTCAAAGACCTTAGATCCAACTAAGCCAGGCATGTACAGGAAGCCGAGCTCTTTATCAGGAGACTCCAGTAATCTCAGAGCGGAGCTCATGCCAAAGGCTATCATTTTAAACAGCTTCTTTCCTTCCAAAGTTTATTTGAAAGAGGCACTCTAAGGAAAAGCTCATTTCCTTAAAATATCAAATAACTAAAAACCAAAAGATGATAGATTTTTCTGGAGACAGACGGCAAAGTGCATAAATAAAATTCTGCAAAGTGTACAAATAAATAGTACAAAATAATAATTTTTGCTACAGTTATCCACCACTCTCAATACTACATTTAACTAACTTAATTTTCTGTGACTCCCATTTATCCAGTCAAATTTCTCTTAATAGGTCATCTGAGTAAACAGTTTCAAGTGTTATTTACCAAAATACAATGTTTCCAGGCTTCAGATGGAATTGGCACTTAGGCTAAGAAAACAACCTTAAAATTTCACAGAGGGCAAGAAAAATTACAGAAAGATTGGAGCCCAGAGGTCAGCCTTTTTTCATGCAGTTCTAGATGCAAAAATTACAAATTTCCACCAAAACCATGTCTTTACCAGCAAGGGAAGAATGCCATTTAAAATAAAAAGCCAAACTGTACAAAGCAACATGTCTTTAAAGTGGCAGCTATCACATGGAGAGTGTGTCATCTCAGTGCTGCCACACCAACTACAGACAGCACTGCCACCTTATCTATTTTAAATCCTCACCCAAGGATATACTTTTTAATTGATTTTAGGAAGACAGGAAGTGAGAGAGAGAAAGAAACATTGATCAGTTGCCTCCTGTACATGCCCCAACTGGCGATCGAACCCACAACCTACGTATATGACCTGACCTGGAATTGAGCCTGCAGTGGTTTTGGTGTACAGGAAGATTTTCCAACCAACTAAACCACTTGGACAAGGTGGCACTGCCACTTTATAGAGGGGAACCCTGCATCCTGCATCTTGGCCGTCCCCTGGCCGGGTGCTATGACTCCCGGTTTTCAGAAGGAAGAAGAGGGAGAGAGAAGGAAAGGAGATGGAAATGAAGAGGCAAAGGCGGAGGTGGAGAGGGAAAGGAAGGGAAGGTGAGGAGTAGAGGGAATAAAAGGAGGACTGTGGTATGACATGGAAACACAAAGAAGTTCTTAAGGGAAGTGGAGTGGGGGCACCTTGGGGTGGAAGTTTTTGTGACTGTTCTGGAAATTTCTTGCATAACTAAATTTGCAATGGAAGGAATCGGAGAGATAAACCAGTTGCAGGTCTATTTCATAGGTGAGGAAATTGACATCCAGGGAGCAAACCAGCCCCATCCCCCAGAGAATACACTTTACCTACTCCAATGGCATCTAAAGCCAGGGGTTCTAAGAATAGTCTGAGAAGTCCTATGACATCCCAAGTAGCACTACGCGTGCACTTTATGACAAGAGCCTAATTAACTCCTGTGACCTGGCACCATTACTCATCTGATCACGGCAAATGCTGGCACCCCAAGGGCTCAGGTCCTGAGTAAATAGCACACAAGGCACCCTGATGCAACACCATCATGACTGCTCAGCTGACATCATCACAAAGAGGAAGAAGGTCCGTCTAAAATCCACCTGACTCACTTCCTAGTCCCTACATTTAAGACATTTGAGAGCAGACACCACCACATTCAACCAGTAGAAGTAATATTCATTGCGTACAGGGCCGCTCTGGCCTCTCCAGGGAAACTGAGCAGCATGCTGAGAATGGGCCTGCCACTGGCTCATTCCACCTCCTCTCACCCTATCATCAGTTAGAGGTAAAGAGGAGGAATACTATTAAATTTTGATTCTAAATCAAGATCTCACGAGTGCTTTGATTCTCAACTTTTTTCATAAAATATCCATTTGTGAACACCGAGAAGCAGTCTTCTGACAGTATTCTGAAAAAAAGACCAAGACAATTGGTGGTGATGTGAGTCTGCGGCAATGTTTTGATCACATCCTTATAGAAACAGGGGTTTCCTCAGAGGCACCTTGAGTGAGATCTTCCAACCTGTCTGTGTTTGAAGGTGGTGCCTGAGCCTCTCTGCACACCTAGCTGACTGCCCAGACCTGGGCCACCTGAGGAAGTGACCTGTTGACTGAACAGACATGCAGTATCTGCCCATTCCCATGAGGAGGGGCTGGAGAATGTAACTTCATGACCTGCCTGCAATGGAAGGAGGGGTGCCCCAAGCCCACAGTGGGAATTCCTGAGTGAGCTTCTCCTGTGGAGCTACCATACAAAGAGCACTAAGCTGGTAATACTTTATTACTTCATCACCAATTCTCAGAGCAAATGTGAAAGGTTCAAATAATTAGTTTCACAGAGAAGCAAACAAAGGCTTACAGAACATGACCATTTTGCCCAAAGCTCACAGCTTCCAAGTTTCTATGCCAGTATTCCCACTCAGGTGAGTGTAATCCCAAGACCCAGATTAGAGATGGGGCTCTCAGATTTACACATCCATGCTATATCCTTGAGCTAGAAAGACAGGAGACAAATGGACCTTCTAGACCAGTTTATCTAATAAATGCTCTATGATTGGTGCTGTTCAAATGGTAGCCACGAGCCCCAAACAGCTCTTGAATATTTGATGTGTGGCTAGTGCAACTGAGAATCTGAATTTTTAATTGTATGTAATTTGAATTCATTTTAATTAAGTGACCATTGAATGCTCATATTAAACAGTGCAGTGAGAGACATTTTACATTTAAAAAAAAAAAACACATTCAAAAGCAGAATGGCCACAACCATCTGGGTTGATCCAAGCAGCTTAGTGAAAGAGAAAGGCTCTGGGCAGGCCCTAGATATGTTAGGGACTGAACAAGACCCTTCCTGGTTCAAGCATGATTGCCTTCCCTACAAAATCTGGTTCAGAGTCAGGGACCCGAGAAATCAAGTCTAGTCCCCATAGTCCACAGATGTGGACATCAAGAATGTGCCTTCTGGGTCCTTGCTCTTTGTGGACCAGCTCTACACAACATGAGTTCTCATTTACTCCTCCCGTTGCCCTCCAAAAGCCTTTCCTCTCCTCCCTTTCCCTCTCCTCCCAGCCCCCACTCCTGCCAACACCAGCAGGTGCTGGGCTCATGCTCTTTATAAAAACCTGGACATCTTCCTTTCTACCTGTAAACTGAGTCATTTCCTCTCTTGCAGTGGCTTTCAATGTGCATTATTCTTCTATATCTGTCACCTTGAAAAAGGCATTTCTTGACACAGTGAGCAATGATACTCACAGAGAGAGCACTTCACCTCCCTAAACCACAGCTCCCACACCAGCAAACAGAAGCAAGCCCTCCATCACACTGTCTAGGACATAGCTGAATCCAACATCCTGGAGCTGGTCACCATGTCACATCTGACTCCATTATTTCCCATAACAAAGGTGATGACTGGGCTCCTTATCACTGTATTTCCCATGACTTTGACTTACCTTTTCTTCAGCTGCCCTAAGAAAAGAATGCAGAGGTACAAACACACCTGCATAGTCCCCTGGGGTCTCACCTTTGAGTTTCTTAGACATTTTCCCTAAATGTCCTTAAAGTCTCTATGGATTAGAATTTAAAGAAAAAACATGGCATCCAGCTCTTCCTTAGCCAAAAGCAGAGAAAACAGCAGCCACTGCCCAAAGTGCAGCTGTCAAGTTACCTGGTTCAGTGCAGTTCTTATTGCTTCGAAGGTCCGTGTCTTCTAAAGTCTGAGTGTCATTCACCTGCATTAACTTCCTCCCCAACGTCCACTGTCGGTCTTCCCCTATGAGATCCATGAAGTCAAGGTCTGGGGAGAAAAAGATAATAACCACACATCACTAATTTGCCTTTACTAATCTGGGTGCTCAGTGTCTTAATCAGCCATTACCTATACCTCCTGTACCCCCATAGGCCTTATTGTTGTACTTCCTCTGGCTACTGTATCCTACTGGGCCTCAAGGGTAGCCCTCAGCCAGTAACTGGTAGGAAGTTGTATATTAATATCTCACTGCTCCAGTGGGATGACTTTGAGGTGTATATTCTAACCTGGGTTCCAGAGTTTTCTTCATTGGGATCCTCATGACAGTGTAACTCTCATGATAAAGCACAATTTATCGACTCTGCCCTTCCCTGTTTTAATTCCCTGCTCCCAAAACAATGCTGAGAAATGTTTAACAACCAATTCTGGGGGTGAGGGATGGGGAGTCTTCATTTGTGGCCATGGGCCAATTTCTGTGGTGTAAATAGTCCCATTATGGCCTATTTCAAGCTACCAACATGGCCTCGCTGGACATGAATTTAGGAAGAGATGGGCACAGTTAGGTCCACTAAGTCAGTATAACTGGCTCCAGCTCACCAGCATCTAATCTCCTACCAGCATTTCCTTGAACTACCTCCCAAAAAAACTACCTGCAATTGAACACTCGATGAGGACCCGCTTCTGAAGGGTTATCCAAGCTAAGACATCGTTTTGACATCTAAGAGTCTAGGCCTTGAACACCACATAGCAAGAGTTCCATAAAAAAAGAGATGAAGGCAGGAATGAGAAAAAGCAGAACACTGAATATGTGAATGGGATACGCATTGAACAGTGCTGAGATGACTCGGGGGATAGAAGTGCCAGGAAACAGAACAGAGACTGAAAAGTACATGAGAGGGAGAATGCAGTGTGTTCTCTATTAAAGACATGTTGAGTCTGAATTGCATGTGGAGCTTTGCAAGGGAGTTATGCTGCCTATGTGAACATGGGTGCAAATGCCTCTGGGGACAGAGAGCATCAGGAGAGTCATAAGCAAACAGGGGACAGTATGAGACATGTATGAATGTGGTCTCCCAGAGGAGGAGGAGAGGGAACTAAAGAGAAGGGAATGGAACAAGAAATTATGGGGAACTCAAGATTCTTTCAGAAAGCAAGTATAGGAAAAGAAGTTATCAAAGGATCATGAATAGAAGGAAAGAAGCAAGGAAAATGGTGCCACAGAAGATGAGTAGAGAATTCCAAAACAGAAAGAGTGGCCAATAGCCTTGACAACTATGGACAAATCAAGGGAGACAGAGGCAAAGAAACAACAAAGCTGGACATCAGGGGATCACTGGAAAGTGGAAGCAGCAAGCCAAGGTGACTCTCTCTAGTGTCTTGGCACTAAATCAAGATATGACATGACACAATGGCAACCTCTAGAGTTCCAGAGTTGTGGTGGTCAGAAAGTGGATTTAAATATAAGACAAGGGCCTAATGTGTAATGGTCTTCACAAAAGGCTGGAGGGTACACCCCATCCATCCACATCAATGTGGTGTTCTGACACAGTCAATGAAAAGCTGAAGGTCATCATATGCATTTCTCTATTTCCATGGTGGTTCAGTTTCCTAAATAATTTCACCTTCATTATTGAATTTGTATTTCATGACATCATTTGGGAAAGAAAGGGGGAATGCAAACATTGTCTACTTTGTCCACTGTTGTTCCTCCAACACCTAATGACTGCTGGCTCAGAGCAGATGCTCAGTAAGCACATATCAAAATAATTATTCCCATTTTGTGGATGGATAAAGTGAGGCTCACAGAAGTTTCTGAAAAATCATAATGCTTGTGGACATCTCACCTAAACCAACAAGACACAAAAATGTCAGCCGCTCATGCATTGAGATTTTTGCAGTCAAAAGAAAACTGTTTCCAGATGTAAAATTATCAAGATATCTAATTAAACCTTATGCATGTTGGCCAGCCCTAAGGTATGTTCTAAAAAAAAAAAAAAAAAGTAGACTGTGGAACTTAACTTCACTACAATAAATGATAACTTTAGACTCAGAAATATAGAACCTACATGGTAGCCACATATATCAGGTTTGCCAAAAATTTGAGGATAACACCAAAGACAATTCAAGGATAAAGCAGGCTTTTGTGTAGTCTGGTTAACCTGAATGGTTAATTTTTATGATTAAGACTGTTGACAAGCACAGAAAAACTTTTCAAAATTTCACAAAAAAACAATAAGGTGAGTGGCATTAAAATCTAACAAGCAGCCCTAAAATGTGAATTTAATACCATGATATCATAAACTAGAGGCCCAATACACGAAATTCATGCACATGTTGGGGAGGGGTGTCCCTCAGCCCAGCCTGCACCCTCTCCAATCTGGGACATCCCTCTCACAATCCAGGACTGCTGGCTCCCAACTGCTCGCCTGCCTGCCTTCCTGATTGCCCCTAACCGCTTCTGCCTGCCAGCCTGGTCACCCCTAACCACTCCCCTGCCAGCCTGATTGATGCCTAACTGCTCCCCTGCCAGCCCAATTGCCCTTAACTCCCCTCCCCTGCTGGCCTGGTCACCCCTAACTGCCCCCCCTGCTGGCCTGTCCCCCCCCAACTGCCCTCCCCTGCAGGCCTGGTCCCCCAAACTGCCCTCCCCTGCAGGCCTGGTCACCCCCAACTGCCCTCCCTGCAGGCCTGGTCCCCTCCTACTTCCCTCCCCTGCAGGCCTGGTCACCCCTAACTGCCCTCCCCTGCAGGCCTGGTCCCCCCCAACTGCTCTCCCCTGCAGGCCTGGGCCCCCACCCCTCAATTGCCCTTCCCTGCAGGCTCAGTCGCCCCCAACTTCTCTCCTCTGCTGGCCTGGACAGCCCTAACTGCCCTCTCCTGCAGGCTTGATTGCCCCCAACTGCCCTCCCCTGTTGGCCATCTTGTGGTGGCCATCTTGTGTCCATATGGGGGCAGCCATCTTTGACCACATGGGGGCAGCCATCTTGTGTGTTGGAGTGATGGTCAATTTGCATATTACTCTTTTATTAGATAGGATAATCTGAAAGTGTGGAGAAAGACATCCTATTTGTCTCAGGCCAGGTTTTCCCAGAAGCAGCCCCTGAGGCAAAGATTCAAGTCAAGGTGGTTTATATAGGGTAGGGGGAGGGGTGATCTAGGAATAGGGAAATGGGACAGGGAAAGGGAGCCAGCCAACCGAGGGTGCATGCCATGTGCATTGCCAAAATGAATCAACTAGAATTTGAACCCTCTGGAAAGCTGTGGGTGCCAATGTAGACATGTATCTCAGACACCCAAGGGGTGAGGGAGCTTACGTATTTATCTACCTACTCCTGGTCTGCTGTTGGCTGAAGGCTGTTCCCAGGGATACTAATTCCCTGGCACTTCCAACCTGCCACATGTCCAAGGGAGGTTCTGGTGCCCAGAAAAAGGCCCTGGACAATGAGATACAGGTGCTAACAGTTGAACAGTGCCAGTGTGCACTGAAGAGGTAAAAACAAAGTGATGTGGGCAGGGCACCAAAGGCATCTGCCAGCCTGCATGAGATTCAAAGGCAGAGCTGTGCTATGGACCAACAAACTGGCCATTCTGCTGTGCTTGTAATCTGAGTCAAAGAAAAGTGCCTGGTGACACAGCAATGAAAAGATTTGCGAAGAAGCAAGAGTGTCCCTTCCAATGACTTCCAAAGTTCTTTCCTAGGCCAAGTTTCCATGGTTCTGTAATTGTGAGAGAAAAGCTGATACCAATTAAGAGATATATAAAGAAAGCCAGCTATTGTAGCAGAAAATTAGAGGATTTTTTTTTTACATAATGATTTAATATCTTCAGGAATTAGAGACTATTAAAGCAGTACCTCTGGATTCCAAAACCTACAAACTTTTATCTCAACAAAAATATATTTTACCATTGACCACTAATGCAGAGATCAGAGTCTGAGAAAATGAGAATGATGAAAACTAAGCAGTGCATTCGCTTCCCACTGAGCTAAGTGGGACAATATTATATCCCATTTCATTTGTTCTCACAAAATTCCTGGTGAGGTAGGAAGAGGCAGTTCTGGGGTCAACTTACCTTTTTTAGAGTAAATAAGTCAATCAGAGCCAATCAATTACCATTTAATAGTTATCATGTCTTCCACTTACTGAGTGTCTATTTGTGTGCAAAGAATTTTCCTTTCTTCACCATGTTTCATCTTACAACAGTATTATTGTGAGCTATTAGCTCCAAACTGAAGCAAAAAGAGGTTAAAAAAACTCCACCAAGGTCACACAGGGAGCACAAAGGGACAGAATGGGATTTGAACCCAGGCCTGGTAGGTCCTGAAAAGGACGGAATTCAGTTGGTTGCATCATTCAGCCACAGTAAGACAGAGCAATGCAGCCTGCACCTTATAACAGGTTAGGGCAAGAACAGTCTTGCTGGACTTACTTTTAAGAAGGCTGTTTCCTCAGATACTATTAGGAACACAGCCACGCATGACACTGCCCCATGAAAGCATCTCAAAGAACAAAAGAAATGGTTCTGAAACACCACTGGACACATAATGCTCCTCTGAGTGTGAATTTCCTAGAGACTAAGCTAGTCCCATTGGTCATGACACGAGGGTTGTATTCTTGGATTTAGGGAAGTAGGGCAGAGGGTGGGCAGTGAGGAAGGCAGAAAAGATTTGGAGGGGTGGCCACACTTGGTTTTTCCACTGCTTTCCCCTCATCATCTCCAGCTTCCTCGGACTTTCTCTGCTATGGCAGAGACTGCTCCACAAAGCTATACTTGAGCAATGTCAACAAAAACACTTGGCCCCTGTCCACTGCATTCTTGGCTCCTCATCTGCCGGGCCCTGGAAGTGCATGTTGGCCTAATTAGCCGGGGGGCAGGGGGGTGCGGGTTAGGGGGCATAAAGAGGGAGGCAGCAGGCTCACATGTTCCATGCCCCACACTGGTGAGCAGAGGCAGCCTGTAGGACTGCAGTCTCTGAGTGGGCAGGGTGGGGCAGAAGTAGGCCGTGGAGCTAGCACAGGGTGCCTGCTAGAAGGGGAAGAAGTTCTCAACCTGAGACTTGAGCCACATGCTAAGGAAGGAAAGAGAGTGGAGGCTGGGAGCCAAGTTTCCATTACAGAGCTGTGTGCTCACCCTCTCCTGCTCTCCCTCTCTCCCTCTCCTCCTTCATTCTCTGCCTCACCCCTCCCCCGCCCCCCAATTCTCCTTGTAACTGGGGCTTGGAAAACCCAAGGATTTCTGACACTAAGAATGGATTTCCTTGAGTGCCCAAGGTCTCAGCCTTCACCCTAAGACTTTCTCCTCTGTGTACCCATGTCCCACAGGCTTCCATCCTTCCCAAATACCAGCCTCACGTCCAGTGGAGAGGTGGGGCTGCCTGCTCTCTGAGGAGGAATTAACTCCTTCAGGGGACAGATTTGCTGCAGTGTCATCCTAATTACCTTGCATGCCTCTCACCTTTGTGTCCAGTAGCCTGCCTGCACCGTCCACTCCCTGCTCTCACAGGGTGTTTGGGCCATCTTACTGCCACTGCTGAGGAGGTTAAGTGGCTGAGCTGGGACTCAAGCCCAGGTATGCACGTCACACCTTGTCCCAGAGCTCTGGGAGCCCAGGAAAGTGGCCTCATGGGGTCAGCAGCCTCACTGTGAGAGGTCCTGTTAACTGTCCCTTCCCTGAGAACTGGAATTCTGCATTTCTTCTTGAAACCTAGGGTGGCAGGCACCACCCCTCTAAAACACTCAGAGGACCAGGGCAACAGGCCCCATTTGCAGATGAGAAACTAAGTCTTGCAATGCCTAATGCAACACAATTAACACCACAAAAGCCTGAGGCAGTGGAGGCAGTAACTAACTTTGGCTCTGAGGCAGGCTCGGCCACCAAGGCTATAAATACCCAGCCCTGTGGTTTACACAGCTGTCTCCACTCCGTGCACCCTGGGCCTCACCCTGGGGTCGGTGGTCCGTTTTGCATAAGCCTGAAGCCAGCAGATTGCCTTCTTGGAACCCAGTGAGCAGGGGCAAATCTGCCTCCCCCACACAATTCTGTCATCAGCCCCCATCCTGACTCCACCCCTACAGTCTCAGGAAGGGGCGCCTGGTGGTTCTCCCTCTGGATGGGTGAAGAGGGGGTCACAAGAGGCACTGGCTTTCTGCATGTGCATTTCACACGGATTTTCCAGCTGAAACAGGCGTGTCCCTCTGCACTGTTCTTGGTCCTTGACAAGAAGCACAAACTGCGGAGGCTGCGAGCTCTCCACACCCACCAGCACTGGAGGAAGCCATAGGTTAGATGGGCTGTGCATGGGCCCTCTGCTGCCTCAGAGCTCCAGGAAGCTGGACAAGGGCAGATCCAGAAAGCTCGGAGCTGCAGAGGCCACAGACCCCATTTAATGTCCCCACCTCTCTAGCTGTTCACACACCCTGTCCAGTGGGGGGCGACTCTAAGACCCCAGTGGACTGGGCCAAAGTGTCCCTGTCATGCTCTCCAACTAGGCGATGGCACCACAGGCAGCAGCTTCATGCCAGATTTAAACATTATCTCCGTAACAAAGCACACATCTCGGCGCCAAGAGGAAAAGCCTATTGAAAGTTGAGGTTTTTCGGTCCCTCAGATGGGCCTCTCCTTTTACTCAGAGGGGAGAGGGACAAGTACCTCAGCCCCCTGCCCCACCAAAGCCAGCACAGCCTCTGCTGTCCTGTCCCCCTGCTCTGTGTTGCTTCCCAGCAGCAGCAGGGCTAAGTCCTAGGGGCCAGTTAGAAATGCAGATCTCGGGGCTGGTGGAGCCCGAATCTGCACGGGGCACACTGGAGTCTCCAGACACCTGGGGCAGTCCTGCTGGAAGGACTTGCAAAGGGAGACTCCAGGGCCCAGAGAGATGAGCCCAGCCTGCCGCTGCTGGGGCGACTGTGGGGGAAGTATGGGTCTCTGTAGAAAAAGGGAGGGAGGGATCATGAGGCAGCTGTGGCTCCAGGCTCGCTGTGTGACCTGTGATATTCATGTGTCCCGCATCTGGAGAGACTGGCCCCATTCCCAGTCCCCGTGCAAACCCCCCCATGGAGGGGAAAGGAAAGGCCCAACCACCTCCTTACTCCCCCACCCTCAAATCTCTGCTGCTGTTGCCTTTCCTTTGCTCTTGACACCGACCCCTGCACAGCCCCCTGAGGCTGGGCAAGCCCCTGCAAGACTGTCCTTGGGAACAAGGGACTGCCCAAAGCACCCAACCCACAATCGTGAGCCAAGAGCCCCAAGTGCAGATTTTGCCATGATTGTTGGGCAAAACACAACAGATCTGGTTGTAACTTGGAGGCAAAGGTGAGGGAGTCCACATAGCCCCTGGCTGCTTCCAGAGGAAAGCCCTTTCTCCAGGCATCCTTCTCAGACCCCCCAGAAGCCTCCAGATTACAAACTCCCAGAGAAGGAACACATATTAGGGACAGAATAACAGACCGACTCTCATTGTGGTATCACTCCTCCCTACCCCCTAACAGGTCATAAGCTCCAGGAGGGCCCAGCCTCCCTGTGTTTTTCTCTTCACTGTGCTTCCCTGGCCTAAAACGTAGTGGATGCTCTCTAGCTATGGTGTTTTATGGTGTCATCGTGTTTCACTAGAGCCGTGACCTGGGCATGACTGGGAAATAATCACGGGATCTACAAGGGAAGAGCTGAATCTCCAGGAAAAATCCCCAGGTGATTCAAACTTGATGAAGGGGTTCAGTTTAAATGATAGGCTCAGGAATTTTAGTGGCAAACCTGAACCATAATCCAGGTTTTCTGGGTTCCTGAACCAAACTGTTTGCATTACAGCTTACTCCTCAAGGGGTGGTCCCTGGACCAACCACATCAGCATCACCTGGGAGCTTGATGGAACTGCACCTCAGAACTACTGCATGAGACTGCGTTTTGATAGGTGCTCAAGTGCCCACCAAAATCTGAGCAGCTCTACTACCCCACACTAACGACCTCGACCTCATTGTCCACAGACATGTGTGCGTTCAAAGTTCCCAGCACAGTGCTCAGCTTGTCCTCTCCATCTCTGAAGTCCGAAATGAAAGGACCCCTCAACGTCCCAGGGACCAGAAAGACCCCTCGCTGAGCTCCACACAGCCCTACAGCCCTCTCAGAGGTGGATCTTCTGCATGCATAGTGCTGCCTGGCTGCCTGAGACACTTCATCCTGTGCCTGCCTCACCAGCCTTTCAGATACCTTTCAGTGGCTTGGAAAGATCAGGTCCCCAGCAGCCTGTTTCAGAGCTCGCTCTTTTCAAAACAGCTCCACCTTTCTTCATTGCTCCGCTAAATAAAGCAAATGTGTTTGTTCCAAGGACCCCAGGGGCTGACCCCCAGGAGTGCTCCCCTCCTGATCTAAGCACACATCAGGGGCAGGAGTCAGCCCCAGTTCTTGGCAGTGCCTCCCCTGCCCTTCACTGTACCACAAAGGCTATCCTGCAACCTCTCTGCCTCGTCCCTTTCCAGATTGCACAATCCGTAGTAACTTGGAGCTCTGGCCTTCTCCTGGAGGTCTCTCCTCACTGGCCTCATCAGAAAGAAAGCAAGAGGACCCCTCTCCTCTCCTCTAGATCTCTCTCCATCAATCAATCAATACGCCCCCCCCCACACACACACACACACAATATTCAACATGGGATTTCTTCTCAACTTTAATGTGCATGCCTATCACCCAGGGACCTTATTAAAATGCAGACTCTGATAAGTAGGTCTATGGGATTCAGTATTTTTAACAAGTTCCCAGTGGATGCCAGTGCTGCTGGTCCAAACAACACTCTAAGGATCTTCATTACACATGTTTCAAAGAAGACACACATGAATGAAAGGGTCTGAGTCACCATATGCCAATGTGCATCCCAACTGGGCTGTGTTTCAGAAAGGAAACTGCAGGAATCCCAGGCAATGCACTCTGCAGTAGCTCCAAGCAAATCCAGAGTAGCCTCAATGGACTAGAAGCCTCTGGAAATAAAGAGGATGATGATCTGACCCGTTGTGGGTCAGAGAAGCTAAACTCTTCAGGCCTATAGTTAACCCCCATCAAAAGTGGGCACCCGCTGGGTCTCACTGTTACACAGCACTTAGGAGCAAATACTAAAGTCACGTGCCCAATGCACCTGATGATGGGGAGTGAAATAAGCCACATTTCCCAGGCAGCAGGGACATCGTATCAACCAACACCCTACTTGCTCTTATTATCCCACCTGCACATTCAAAGATGGGAAGCCAGTTCGGCACCAAAATCTGTGTTGGTGGCTATGCAATGGGCCTCACAACAAAAAGGCCTTCAAGGGGTGATAGGGTGGACAGAGGAGGAAGTAGGGAGAAAAACAGGGACAGATGGCACAATGGGTTTGATGTGCATGCCTGGTTCCAAAAGTGAAATCACCTTTCAGACATTGGTGGCTCATTTAATGCTACTTGTAATGCTCTGTGAGGCTTTCTCTTCAGCCAGCTGGCCCAATATCCAACCTGTCAAGAAAGTTTGGGAAATTAATTGGAGACACAGGAACTCCTAAAATGCTCCCCAAGATAATTTCCCACATTTTAAAAAGCAGAAAACCCCCCAATACTTCAGGGGTCCATTTAGATCTATGCCATGGAAAAGCACTTTCCACAGTGATGGAGGTGTCCAACATGGTCTCTGCCCAATATGGTAGCCACCAGCCTCATGTGGCTACTTTAAATGTGGCTAGTCCAGAAAATAAATCTAATTTCTGTTGTCATGTAAATTAATGTAAATTTAAATAGCCACATATGGCTGTGACTAGACTAAGAATAGGCCTAATCACATAAGTAGAATATCCCTGTTCCAAGGTCAAGAACCCAGGCAGAAACCAAATTCTGTCAAAACATGGCAGGGTCAAGGGAAACAGAGGAAAAGGCAATGGTCTTGAGAGAGAGGTGATCGCACATTCTGATGAGACACAGAAGAAGGTGGGCTTGTCTGATTTTTGTTCTCTTTTGGCTTCCTTCTTGGGGAAGAAGGAAGACAGTCAGTAGTTCTGGTAGAAGAAATTAGGAAGAATCATCAATACTAAAAACCAGCCCCAAGTACTCTTAAAGAGTACTCTTAAAGTGACCTTGCTCTGTTGGCATAGAAATACTCCCAGGCAGAATTTACTCTTTGCTCTCTTTATTTTTTAAATATGTTTTTATTTATTTTTAGAGAGAGAGAAAAGGAGAGGGAAAGAGAGAGAAACATCAATGAGAGAGGAGCATCATTGATTGGCTGCCTCCTGCACGGTCCCTACTGGGGACCAAGCCCACAATCAGAGCATATACCCTGACCTGGATTTGAACCAATGACCTCTTGGTTCCTATGTCAACATTCAACCACTGAGCCACACCAGCCAGGCCCCCCAAGCAGAATTTAAAGAAAAACAACTCAAGTTGCTCAAAAAATCTGTGAGATCCACATGGGAAGGCAGCTGAGCATATGGTAATAGGTGGTCACCATTTCAGCATTTGGTGATAGGATTCTAGTGCCAGATCTGTCACTGGCTTTGGGCTGTTGAAGTTTAATCACTTTATCTCAGATGCTGTATGTGCAAGTTAAATGCACGATTGATCTCCAAAGTCTCTTGAACTTAGATTTTAAGTCCTTAAAAAAAAAATCTACAGTAGAGTCATCTAAGCAAAGATTAACAGGGTTCTGTGGCTGGGTGAGCTACAGGTCATATCAGGGAGCGGGGAAGGGGGGGGGAATATTAGAACCTCCATGTCTGCATCACATGCCACTCTAAAAATAAAAAAAGTACATATTCATTTAATATTTAAAATATGGGTTGACAATAGCACCCACCCTGAGTCCAGCATATACCATAATTAATGTAATAGAAAGGCACTTTCATTCATGGCAGGTGAGAGGCCTGAACAAAGAGTGCAGGATGAACAGGGAGCCCTTCTGAGTTCACTTGCTTTCAGAGGTTGCAACACAGTGCACTTTATATGGGCTCAGTTAAGCAGATTTGCAGATATTATTTTGAAACAATAAAATCTTTACACTACTTTTAAATGAGATGGGGACATAATCATGAAATCTTTTTATACTATACAGATGTCCACTGATTATATTTTGACAAGAGTATTTTTTAAATTGTTGAACTTAAAGATAAATTATGAGTTTCTCTTTTATAAAAAGATGACGGCTATAAATATGCTAACGTTTTCTGAGAAGACTTGGCCACCGGCTAAGTATGCACCTAACAGATATACTAGTATTCAGAGAACACATGCCTACACACACACACACACACACACACACACACCCTCCAAAGTGGTATTTTATCAACCAGGTAAAAAAGTGCAACTTTCCTACAAAAAAAATTGTTCTATGAAGAGAGCATTTTGAAAGCAAATATTTTAAAAAGTGTGTTTTTCCCTTCCCCGAAAGACAAAAACCAGCAGCATATAAAACATTCATACTTTCCACCTTAAAACTTGGAAGCAGAATTATGTAATCTGAATAAAAACATTCCAAATAAAGTTTCACTAACTTTGACCTATTTATTAAAAATATGTAAACATAACACCTTTCAAAAGTTGCAAGATTAATCAAAGGAAACCAGGAACAATGGGAAGGTGTTAGCAAAAGTCTTTGCATAACTGGTAGATAAAAATGGAAAAATGAACATCTTGATTTAACATAGCCTCTGAGGTTTTTCTTCCATGGGATCTATGTAACTTGGTGAATTCTCCATTTCAGAAAGAATAGCCCTTAAACTTTAATATTAAACTGAACTTTAAATTAAGTTAAAATAAACAGAACTTCAATTAGCTGTATCTCAAAATATGGAACTAGTATTTTCAAAAAAATGATTTAAGTGTATTCAATCACATTGTCCTCAATAAAATAGTACTCATAGAATAAAACAATATTAAAAATTATAATACTTTAGTAAAATTGAAATGCTCTGTTCTGTTCTATTAACAAATATAATGTTTAAATGGCTTATTTTATGTTTATTTTTTCCTCCTAAGTTTATATTTTTTTAATTAATTTGAGAGAGAGGAAGGGGAGAAAGAGAAAAAGGGAGAGATCAATTTTGTTGTTCCATTTGTTTATGCATTCATTGGTTGCTTCTTGTATGTGCCCTGACCAGGGATCGAACCCACAACCTTGGTATATCAGGATGACACTAACCAACTGAGCTACCCAGCCAGGGTTATGTTTCTTGGTATTTAAAAATCATGGGTGGATTCAAGTTTGGTGGGGTTTGAAGCTTATGTAATGTTGGGTCCCTCTTTTAAACAGAAAAATATAGTATAAATACAAAATTAGATCCAAGCATTATTTTTATATCCACATAAAATATATGTGAATACAAAATATATTATAGTATTTATTATACATAATTGCTAAATAAATTTACATCCATAAGAACAGTGTGGAGATTACTGCTTCAGATGGCACATTCTATTCCAGCTACACACATACCTTCTTCATTTCCTCCATTAGACTGTAGCTACCTAACAGCAATTTTCTCTTAGTGGCCCCCAGTACTTGCATAGAGGAGGAATTCATTAAATATCCATTGGAAAATTAATTTTTTTAAACTACACTGAAATTTGGTGCCCACACTCCTCCCTCCTAACATCCCTTCTCCTTTCATTTGAATCAACCTCAGATTTTCATTTGGGAAATGACCCCTTTCCTTACCCAATCTACCTCTTCAGGGTGAGGTCCATTCACCACTAGAAGCCAGGCCAAACAAAACCCCACATCCTACAGATGATTGGTTCTGAGATGTGCTCATAACTGAGCCAAGCCAATCAAAGCAGAGATCCCAGGAAACTCACCCCAATCAACCAAAAGACTTGTATGCATGCATATAGGCATAACCAATGGACAGAGACAGCAGGGGGGGGTGAAGGCATGTACAGGAGTGGGCAATGGAGGGATATGGACACATATGTAATACCTTAATCAATAAATAAAAATTAAAAAAAATAAAAGTAGGAGGAGAGCTTAGAGGCTTAGAGTCCAAGAATGCAGTAACACACCAAGGCGAGCAGAGCCAAACCAAGAGTCAAAGAGAGCTCAGGTCCTAAGGACATCACATTTCAGCCCCTGGGTACCTGAAGTCAGACTAATGATGGCTTTCTCATTACACATCTCAGTGTATTCCCTTTTTAGCCTGAGCCAGATGGGGTTGGCTTTTATCTAACAGAAATTGACAAACTCCTCACTGATACATGCTTCCACTTTTTATCCCACCCTATGTAAAATGTGGTAGCTCTTCCCCAAACCAACCTGCCTTCATCCTCACTGGGTCCATCAGGCACACTGCTGAGCAGAGATCTCTTTCTTTTTTTTTTTCCTCTGTATAAATGTCTCCCACCCTGCCACGAAAATAGAAGCTCCCAAATGCCTTCTATCAATCAATGTAATATGCTGCAAGAAAGCTGAGAACACTGTGTCAGAATTAAGAAGGTTATGGGGCATAAGAAGTTCAAGTACAGTCTGCAAGGGGTGATGGTTGTTCCCTGATGGTGGAGAGAGACAATCTATGCTCAGGTCCCCAAATACCCTGCCATCTTGGCCATATGACAGACAGAGGCTGGCCCAATCACACAAACAAAAACCTCAATGCCATTGTGAAGTTGCAGTAATGCTTTTCACAGTGGCAGTTTGCAATGTTGGGAACTATCCCAAATGCATAGTCTGAGAAAAAGACTTGTATGCAAGCAGTTTATCCTGAAAGAGATGCCTGGAAGGAGTGAGGAAGACTGGGAAGCAAGACAGGGAAAGAGAAAGAGGAACTATGAGGGTTCATTTTGGAGGCTGCTGCTGGCAACCGGGACACAGTTCTCATGGAAGCTCAGAGATGCAAAATAGTCCACCTGAAAGATAAGGGTGGTGGCTCTCTTCCCCACTAGCTTTGATCTGCCCCAGGAGCAGGAGCTTCCCCAAATTCCAGGCTGCATTTTTGAATGGGCCAAGCCAGCTCCCACCCTACTGGGGAAGACCCTAGGCCAGGAAGTGTGGCCCATGCTTGAGGTGGCACCATCAGGGCAACAGAGTCTGCACTCACACTGAACCGCCCACTGCGGCTGGAGCTGGAGCCTGAAGAGGGCCGAGGGGCTGTCTCAAGGGACACCAAACGATGTCAGCCACTGAAGGTAACCCTGGAAACAAGGTCTCCTGAAGCAAGTAGGAAGATACCATGGGCATGTAAATTCTCTAACAATGTTTTCCTTTTCTCCTCTCATCTCTCACCACTGAACTTCACACCAGAACTAAAGTATCCTCTGGATGCTTCACAGTGAGAAGAACAGGACAACAGCTGTGTGGTGTCCATTTACACACAAAGCCACTTCCTTTTCACTTGTTCCTACTCTGTGGCCCACTGCTCCTACCTTTCCAAGTTGGAAACCAAAGCCAGCCATAGGAGAGTCACCAGGTTGAGTGGAAAGAAAGATAGGATCCATGTCCTCTCAGGTTTCAATCCCATGTCACAGATCCATCAACGGGAAAGGGAAGACAGGGAGCGAGTACAGGAAGAGCCATCAGGGATAGGCTGATGCATGACGGACCTTTCAGGTGGCTGCCTGAGTCATGGTAGCTTCGTATTTCTCCTTTCGTCCAGAGAGAACACCTCCCCGGCTCTAATCCCCAGTGAAACCCTCCAGGTGCATTTCTACAGATTTGGGATTTGCCTAAGGAATCAGGCTTTCTTTTCTAGCATCCTGACAAGAGCAGACTGCCAGTAACTCCCCACTTGAAAAGACTTACTAAAAACCATAATCAATATCAGTGTTTAGGACCTGCTGTGTGCCTCTAGCAGCGGGCTCCTCTATGCAGTGTGCTCCTCACATGCCTGTCTGCTCCCTTCCCTTCAGGCCTCACTCTCTCTCCCAAAGCCACGAGGCCATTCATGCCAAATACTGAGAGAGACCATGTCCTTCACAGTCTCTGCCAGCCTAGGTCATAAGTCCTTTGACAGGAACCAGAAAGAAGAAAGAAAAGTGAAAGGCCTCTTCCATTGTTTCTAAAAGAGGTAAGAAACAAGGAAGAGAAGTTCATGTGTATACACACACACACACACACACACACACACACACACACAGTGGAGTGAGGGGTTCTGGGAACAAGGAGCCTGCATCTCTCTTCCAAAATCACCAACACGGGAGAAAGATGAGCAGACAGTGCAAGGGTAGATGGGTCACAGACACAGTGGATGGGGTTAGCAAATGTCCCTCGTGGCAGATAGCAAGGATACTGTGGTCCTTTTCACAAGATCCCTTCATCTTTTGCCCACTGTGTGACAGCAGGAAGTTTTGCAAAAAGTGTTGGGCCCATATAATTTCAACATGGCAAGAGGGAGTGGTTCGGAAGGAGCACGTGGCCCCATTCAGATCAATGAGATGTGAGCGGAGTTTTGCTCCCACTTTCTGGGAAGGAAGGCCTCTCACTCTCCAGAGAAAGCTGCTGATGTCAGATCTCTCTCTCTCCTGCTGTGTGAAGAGGTGATGCCTGGAGCCTCTGCAGTCTTTTGGCCACCATGGGGGAAGTGGTCTTGGGAAGAAGCTCACAAACGGAAGGGAGGAAAAGGAGAGAAGGAAGTTGGATCCTGATAACATTGCTGGCCCATGGATCACACTAGCCTACCTGCAGAAATACCCTCCAATAAATCCCCCTAGGCCTTAGGCACTTTGACTTGTGCTTTTTATTTTGTTTTGATGGCATGAAGTGTCATGACTGATGTAGGAGATTAAACCTTTTGTTACGAAGATAAGTATTGTAATGAGAAACATCAGATTTTTGTTCAGACTACTGGTCTGCAACTAACCTATGGGGCCTTACTACTGCATAACTCCTTCCTCCAACTGGCTTAGGGTTGCACACGGTTTCACATATTAGCCCTACCAGGACACAAAGCTTTTTAATACAGGCAGTGAAAGCTCATCACGATGTCCCATCCCCCTTCCAGGGATCCACTATCCATCAGGTCAAATCTCCTTCACTCTGTAGCAGGAGTGATGACACTTGACACGTTCTCACTAGTCCCCGTGTCCCGCATCCTGGCAGCCTAGCAGCTAGCTCTAGTGGTCCTCAGCTCAAACAGCAATAGACGAGCATAGGGAAAGATGAGGAGTCGCTGGGACAAACCCCCATCTCTTCAAGAAGATTCCTAGCCTGAGAGAAGTTCAGTGAAGCCATGAAAGGCGCTGGGGACGATGCTGATTTACAAGGAGCCTGAAGCCTGTGATGAGCCTCATGAGGGGTTGGAGGTTTCCGATGTGCTGCGGAAAGCCCTGCCTCACCGCTCCTGCATCCAGAGCCGCCTGATTTGGTTCCAACTGGAAACACACTGCACCTGCAACTTGATCTGATCCCATCCTCTCCAATGACAGGCATTGTCACAGTAGTTGTCACTACTGCCAGATGGCAAACAGAAAGTCACTGAATAAGAGGAGCGTATTGTCCATCCGTGCATGTCAGAGGCCATCCCTGAACAGGAGGGCAGAGTTCCAGCGACCATGTCCTGCACGACAAGTGAGCCTATGGCTACAATGCCCCGCATGCGTTCTCCAAAGGGCTGCAGAGCACAGCACTCTCATCGCTTCAATCTTTTATGGGAAGCAATAAACCAGGAAATTTTCATCCTGCAGAGGCAAATATAGCAGTTCTCTCCACAAACACATGCAGAGGGTGCTCAGGTTGTGAAGTGAGAAATTTTATCTCCTGTTCTTTCTGTCTTCGGTTCAGGTCTACACTTTACAATAATGACTGCTTTTGCTACTATTCTTATTCCTAAATACAAGACAGATGCATCTTCAGCTGGACACTGTACAAAGCTATAGGTGTGCTTATTTTCCACCCTGTGTATGCCCACCTCAGGCCAAACTTGCATTGTATCTCAATACCTCACTTAATCATACAGTAGCCTTGTGAGGTGGGTGTTATCCCCACTTCCCAGATGAGAAACCAGGAGCTCAGAATCTAGGCCAGCCACTGGTTCCCAGCTATGTGTCCAGTCGCTGCCTTGGGTTAGACTGCAGGTATAGGACTGTCCTGACAAAATGAAGGTGGTCCCCTCAGGGACACAGGCTTTGTATCCACAGAGCCTGGCCTGGCACACCACCTTCTAGTTCCCACTCCAGAAATCTTCCCTTTACCTTCATCTACCTTAAATTCACCTGGATTCTCCCCTCAGCAGCAGGAACAAGCTGTTTTGCCTAATCTTTCCTCCATGTTTCCATCTGAGGTGCAGGAGGGATAGGGCTGGTTTTCAAAAGGAAAATATGACAGGAGAATCATGAAGAGATTTTACCTTGGCCCCAAATAAAGTTGTCAGTCTAGCAAAACATTAATGGTAGAATCTATGCAGTGGATATCAGTGTGCACTGTACAGTTCTTTCCATGTTTCCGTCTGGTTGAGCATTTTCATATGAATGGCAAGGGGGGATAATGTTGCAGAAGGCTCCAGTAGTACAAGAATGTTAATAACATCCCCCTTGCCTGGTCGATGTGGCTCAGTAGTTGAGCTTCTACCCATGAACCAGGAGGCCATGGTTGGATTTCCAGTCAGGGCACATGACCAGGTTGTGGGATTGATCCCAGTAGGGGGTGTGCAGGAGGCATCTGATCAATGTTTCTCTCTCATGGATGTTTCTATCTGTCCCTCTCCTTTCCTCTCTCTAAATCAATAAAAATGTGTTTTTAAAAAAATAACCCCCCTAAAATATCTGAGAGTGATATAAAGAAATTGCAACGTGCCCGGCTGGTATGGCTCAGTGGCTGAGAGTCAACCTACGAACCAGGAGGTAACAGTTCAATTCCCAGTCAGGGCACATACCTGAGTTGTGGGCTCGATCCCCAGTGTGGGGCAAGCAGGAGGCAGCCAATCAGTGATTCTCTCTCATCACTGATGTTTCTATCTCTCTCTCCCTCTCCCTTCCTCTCTGAAATCAATAAAAAATATAAAATAAAATAAAAAGAAAGAAACCACAATGTGGCCAAGGTCCATGTGTGCAGGAAGCTCTCCAGATGGGGCTGTCTCCATGGCCACTGTGCGATCACCACATCTCCGCTGGTTCCAAAACATGATGAGGCCTGCCGCTCAGCAGCTCTGCTTCCAAGACCCTCAGCAGCATGGCACCCACACAGCAGCCAAGTGCACTGCCAACACCAGACCTGGAGAGGATGATCTCCTGGTGGTGTCCGGCAGGTGGAAGCAACCCTTCCAGAACCAGCACTCATGAACGCCAGAGCCTTCACTCCTGAGACATCACATGTGGGAGGCAGGACACCCCAGCACCTCATGGTCTCTCAAGCCACACACTCACTTCCTCTTCCAGAACCACAGTGTGACTTATGTTCTCCTCGGAGGGCTTGGAGGGCTTCCCCTCAGTAGCAAAGCCATATCAACAAGACGCCTTCTCCTGGGAAATATGTGAAATAACTTGGCTCAGAGGCAAAGTATCCATGAGCAGCTCTATTCTCAGTCCCTCCTCCAGATATTGCTGCTCCCAGAAAATGTACCCGACTCTCATTTAATTGTGAAACAGGCCCGATCCTAGCGCTAATGTCTTTTTTTAAAAATTTCTTTATTGATTAAGGTATCACATATTTGTCCTCATCCCCCCATTCCCATCCCAAACCCCTCCTCATGCATGCCCCCACCCCCCTGTTGTCTGTGACCATTGGTTAAGCTTATATGCATGCACACAAGTCCTTTGGTTGGTCTCTCCCCTTACCCCCACCCTCCCCTACCTTCCCTCTGAGGTTTGACAGTCTGATCGATGCTTCCCTGTCTCCGGGTCTGTTTTTGTTCATCAGTTTATGTTGTTCATTATTTCCCCCAGATGAGTGAGATCATGTGATACTAGAAATACACTTATAAGAACCGAAAATGAGACAAGCAATAATGGTTATGCTGAAAGGCAAATGAATCAGTCTGTAGTGAGTTTCTTTCTGGGCCAACAGTTCTTTTGAGTCCAAATTTCAATGTCAAACAGTTCCTTATGTGTACATGTCAGCAATGATATTTCAGTTCTGGATGGTGGACAAATGGTGGTAATGCAGGTCCGACCCTCTCTGGTTTGGTCCTGGGCAACCTGCCGCAATGCTCAGCTGCTGACTGCTAGTAGGGCAAGGCGTAGTCAGCGTCTTCCATCTCTGGACTGTTTCTCTTCTGTCTTCATGACTGGAGCAGTACTGTCAATTCCTCTCCGAAGCCTCGTAGAGGCTGGTACCATGGATCTGTCTCTCACCCAGTGGGGTGAGCTGGGCCTCCCCCTGGAGAAGAAACCTGGGATCCCCAAGATATGTGATCAATACCAGGGCCCCGCCAGCAGGCGAGGGGATCCCAAGTTAGGTTCCTGGCGTGGAGGCCATGGGTGCATAGGCTACCAAGGAGACAGAACTGAACCTCATGTCACCCTGCTTGACCCTGGAGAATGGCTGGTTAGCCAGAGACGGGTAAGATTACTCAGGGAAGGAACAACCTAAGACAGGCACAGTCACAGAGGGGCCATCAGGAGAGAACTTGGGGGTCAACAGAGGTGGGGCACAGACCCTCACCTCCCCAACTTTGCAGGGGCCTGAACCCTCACCCCTTCTGAGGGAGGTCTCCTGCCCCCATGGCTGCTTCGCTTCCCATGCCCAGCTCAAATCGGGACCCTGGTAACAGACAGAGACTTGGCCAACAGCAGCTTCCCTCTCACTGCAACAAGACTTGATTGAGTTGTCTTATATCCATGGTGTGGGGAAGTGGGTTTTTGATATCTAAATCCAGCCTAGCACCAGTAATGCTCAGGGCCTACTCAAGAAGGCAAATAATCCTTTCCATTAATATTGACAGGGTAAAATAAGATTGTTGTTAGATTATTAAATTTGACAGTAAAATAGTAGTCAAGTTTTCAGACTAATTTAAATTGACTAATTGAAATAAGGGAATATTCTAGAAAAATTAATGGTACTGGACAAAAAGCTGTTCCTAAAGTGTTAACTAAAATTTTTATTGGTAGGTCATCTCATGGTAAAATTGTGTAACATGTAATGAACCTAAAGCAGTTATATTTTAGTACAAAAAATTAAAATTTAAAAGCTATCAAGACTACATTATAAAATTACCAAAAGCCTCCTAATATTTAAATCAAAAAAGGGGGGATAATAGAAGAATATCATGTAAGGAAAAATATCCTGTAAGTAAATTACATCTAGAAATTTTTTACTTTAGAAAATTAACTTTCATTTGCAATGCTAACAGCAAGACACCCATGAAAAACATACATGGTGTCAAAACAAGCCAAAGGAAAATTGTTTGGGCAAAAAATGAAAAAGGATCCCAAGTCAGATTTATAGAAAATATTTCTTTATTAACTTTTGGTCGAGAATATTTGTATATTTTCAGAAAACAACTCCAAGACCATGTGGATTCCTGCAACAGAGAGGAATTGACAGGACTGCCCTAGTGCTAATGGTAAAATGGGAATCTTCTGGTGAAATGGCTCACATCTTGGATGAATTCTTGCTGAGATAGGACAGGACCTCAATGTAATTCACTTAGTGTCCATGCAAACTACTCTGATTTCTGCAGACCTGGCCTCTGTCAAGTGTTCCATGCTTTGTGCTTTTTCACTCCATACAAGTTCTGTGCCTGCTCACTATTCTCAGGAAAGCTCATATTTAGTGGGTAAGTGATAGGAAAGTGTTCACTCTTACATCTTCCTTATCATTACTGTTTCCATTACTCTTTCTCAGTGAATATAATTGTTAGTTAAAAAGAAGCCTGAGAACTAATGGAGTTTGCTTTTGCTTTGTTCTTTGCAGGAATGTTAACAGTGGCTTTTTACAGAAAGCCCTCACTTCCCTGTGCCCTTGCCCAACCCTTGAACTGGAGGAGGAGAACTCACAACACAGGAAGCAGCACATTTAGAGATGTGGGGTGACAGCTGGTGGAGCAGGTGGGCCGTGGTGCCAGCCTCCAGGAGCCTGCAGTTAGGCCTCCCCAACTGGTGAATACTCGTACCAGTTGTTTAAATGAAAACAGTTAAAAAGAGAGATATGATCATTTAGGGACAACATTCCTAACATGGACCTACCCAAGTTCAGGTGCTAAAGAGTGCAGAGGCTGACAAGATCTTCTGGCCCCAGGGCTCGGAGACCCCTCAGCAAAGGGGGAAGGCCCACCTCACAGTGGAAATGCAAGCCATAGCCAGGGGTTTGTATGTGTCCTTTTTTTTATTATTAAAATATGCTCTTATTGATTTCAGAGAAAGGGAGAGGGAGAGAGAGATGGACAGAAACGTCAATGATGAGAGAATCATTGATCGACTGCCTCCTGCACGCCCCCTACTAGGGATTAAGCCCACAACCTGGAATGTGTCCTGACCAGGAATTGAACCTGGACCTCCTAGTTCATAGTTAAATGCTCAATGACTGATCCATGTCGGCTGGGCTGTGTGTGTGTGTGTGTTTTTAATGGACACTGATACTGCCCAGTTCTTGCAGGAGGCAAGTCTCTCGGCAAAGCCATAAAACTTGGACTTCTGAATTATCCCACACAGCACCCCACAAAAAGCAGGAAACAGAATGGGTATTCAGTGGATAATTCCTGGAGGACTAAATTAAAATGGCACTTCCCAGGACCATCTTCAGCCCTCCTAGAAGGTGAGATTGGGGGCCACGGGTTTTGCGTTTTGACACTGAGCCTTTTGAGAAGTAAAAGAAGCTCTGGTGGCCTCCAGCTGGGCCACGAGGATGTGAGGAATCCAGGCCAGGGCTCAGCCAGTCTCCTGTTAAGCACTTTTGCCAACCAGGGATTTACAGCCTGTTCCTCGGGGCAGCAGCAGTCTCAGAGTCAACCTTCCAAGAGGAGGATCGATTGAGAAAACCAATGTTCAGGCTCAGACTATAAATTTTTTAAAACAGCCCTGTCCACAATTACAGATGGATGTGGGTGGCTCACGGGGGCAGGAGAAAGTAATGGGCCCAGCTCTCGGACTCACCTTATATGACTCTGTGCTTCCTTTCAGGATTTCTCTTTAGAATCCTATTTTTGCAAATGAACTTTTTTTCAAGTTGGGTTTTAGCCATGTCACCAAATGAGTCATCAGAAGTCCAAACCTAGGAATCATTTTGTGGAAGAATATAATTTTGGAACCAGGAAGGTCCTTCGAGAGTATACAGCACAGGGCGGTCCAAAAGAAATATGCTGCAAGCCACATAGGCAAGGTCACATTTTCTCACAGACATATTAAAAAAGTAAAACGCAACAGGTTCAAATTAATTTTGATCAGATATTTTACTTAACCTGATATATCCAAAATATTATCATTTCACCTTTATTGAAATACTAGAAGCCCTGTGCAGAAAATTCGTGCATGGGTGGGGTCCCTAGTCCTGGCTGATAATCAGGGCCAATAGGGACCATGCCAATCAGGGCAGGGCTGGAGAGGAGGCTACGGTCGCTGGGCCGGGTGCAGAAGGAACAGACACCAGATGCTGACGCCGCCATTGTCGCCACCACGCAGTTCCCCACCTCCCCACCTCCTCCTTCCCTCACCACAGCCACACCAATTGGGCCTACTGGCCAGGGGGAGGGACAAGGCATGGGAGGGAGCCAGCCCTCAGCCCACCTGGGAAAGGGGCCACATCTGCTGCCACCCACCCCCAGTTCCCCGTCCCAGCCCGGGGACCAGGGGACAGGGACTTCAGGAGGTTGGCTGGCCAGGGGAGGTTGGCTATGGGAGCACACTGACCACCAGGGGGCAGCTCTTGCATTGAGCATCTGCCCCTGGTGGTCAGTGTGCGTCATAGTGAATGGTAGTTCAGTCATTCCGGTTGTTCAGGTCACTTAGGCTTTTATATAGATAGATAGATAATTTGCATACTATAAAATGCACCTATTTAAAGTATACAATTAAATGTTTTTTAGTATGTTTGTAGAGTTGTGCAACCATCATTATAATCTAATTTTAAAATATTTTCATCACCCCAAAAGATACCTTGCACCCATTAGCAGTCATCTCCATTACTCCCTAGGCAATAACTAATCCATTTTCTGTCATTATAGGTCTGCTGATTCTGGACATTACATGTAATGGAATCAAACACCATCTGGTCTTTGGTGACTGGCTTCTCTGACTTAGCATGATGTTTTCAAGGTTCATCCAGGTTGTAGTACACATCAGTACTTCATTCCTTTTCATTGCTGAATAATATTCTATTGTGTGAATAACAATTATTAATGAACTATTGTACATTTTTTTGTCTAAGCCTTCAAAGGCCATTGTATTTTACACATCTCAATTGAGCTCAGTGGTCATATGTGGCTCATGGCTCGGCAGTAGTACTGATCTAGTCACAGCCTTTTAGGAAACTAAATAAAGCCCTGGACAAACAATTACTGGCCCAGGGTCACATGCCAGTCAGTGGTTACATCTGAGCTTGAACCTAAGTGTTCCTAGGCCCATCTAATAGCACCACACTACCCCCTCACCCGCATTCTGGGCCACATAGAAAGGAGTATAAAGATGAAAAACCATCAGGCTACTCAGACATGGAAGTCCTCTCTTCTCCCTCAACAACATTCCAAATCTGGTTGGCCATGATTCTGTTTTCAACCAGGGCACAAGCTTAGTGGGACAAGGGGTGAGGCACCCAGCCACAATCAACTAAGAGAAAGCACCTTTTCATCCTCCAGATGAGGTGACTCCTGACAACAGCAGCTGCTGAAAGGCAACAAAAATTTAACTAATGGGTCACCATGAGTAAGCCACTCAACTTCCCTGAGACCTCTTGATAGGATGATACATACGTCCCCGACTTCATGGGTACTCAACAGAGGAGATGCAGACTCACCTGGGAAAGAGAGGCATGTTGAGTTAATAAGAATTGGTGAGCATCCATCCCTTGGAAATAATGTTGCCATGTGAATCCCAACCCAGTAAACCAAAGGCATTGACTACATATGGGAAAGAGCAGATGCATCCTCTCTTCTGTATGCAGCAGAGCAATAATAATAATAGAAAAGACTTCTATGGCAGTTACTATGCACCATCGAGTCTTCTAAGTGCTTTAGATGCAGTAGTTTTACTAGTACTAGTATTTCTCACTATTCTGTATGGAAGGTATCATCATTTTTATTATTATCTGCATTTAAAACAAGAGTTTGGAACAAAGAGGTTAAGTAACTTATTCAAGGTCACAGAACTAGTAAGCAGCACAACAATCATTTGAACCCAGGCAGGTTGATCCAGAGTCCAAGCTCCTGATCACCCTTGAGAAGCCTGGGACATCCAGGAAGGCCAGGGCCCTCCTTATGGGGTTTCCTCCTCCTTGACAGACCCCCTCAGCCCTCCTAGCCCATGCATCATGATCTCCGAAATCATGTCTTCTGGCTCCAAAGAACATCTGTGGCCACCCATGCCTAGATTTCCCATGCTCGAGGCATGAATCAGGAAGACAAAAAAATTTCTCCCTTTTTCTTATGAGTTATTATTACTTGTCATCACGCTTGTTGCATGAGCCACAAGGGTCTGGATTTATGAAATTGGAAGGAAAGCTGCTGAGTTTGCTGCTGAGGAATGACAGGCACCACGGTGCTTAGATTCACTACTTTATCCCCCAAACCGTGGTCCCCCACCCCCACCCAGCTGCCTCAAATGCTTTCTCAGAAATCCTAGCCCAAGACAGCAAGCATCCAGTGAGTATGGGAAAGACAGTTTCCCCACAAGTGAGCTCTCTCCCCCAGCCTTTACTCACTGGAGAGGAGGCAGGGTTCCTATGACCTATTTGGGAGCCACTGAGCCATCTGTGGTGACTGCACAAAGACAGACTAGCTCTGGTGTCCAGTTGGGAGTGGATGGATATCAGGCTGCCTGGTCAATGTCATTCTGTAGGGGGAGCACTCTGGCATCGTAAAGGCCAGAGGTCACAATTAGGCTAGAGATTGGTGTAGACATGTTTAGTTTGGTTCACACAATGTTGTAAAAGTCCTTCTAATCTATACTAATAAAGGGTAATATGCTAATTAGACCAGACATCCTTCTAGACAAAGCCACAGTGGCAGGGGCCAAGGCAGAGGCAGTTAGGGGGCAATCAGGCCAGCAGGGGAACAGTTAGGGGGCAATCAGGCCTGCAAGCAGAGGCAGTTAGGGGCAATGAGGCAGGCAGCCAGGCGAGCGATTAGGAGCCAGCAGTTCTGGATTGTGAGAGGGATCAGGCCTAAACTAGCACTTGGACATCCCTCAAGGGGTCCCGGATTGGAGAGGGTACAGAATGGGCTGAGGGACTACTGTGCACGAATTTCATGCACTGGGCATCTAGTTTCGTATAAAAAGCTAGCTTCTTTTGAAAAACTAGAAGACCTGGCAAAATGGGCTGGAGTCCTGCTGGGTGGACACTTAGGAGAGGATCTACTCCCCTTTGGACTAGGAAATCTCCCTTGTCCTCACCACAGTCCCCACCAGTCCCTACTGTCTCTCACCAGGCCCTCCAGCATAGACACAAAATACATGCACTGGACCTGGCCATGGGAGGAGGATGGTGAGGCCCCTGGCTTATCAGGCAACATAATGTTTCCCGTTAAGCCACATTCAAACCACACTTGGAGCTGTGGTTGGCCTGCATCTTCCTGTTCTGTGACACCTTCCCTCTCTATACTCAAGTCCCTTTTCTTTTTTGACTTCCTGCTTCTGGGCTGCTCTTACTCTTTAACTCTGAAATGTCTGATCTTGTTTTTCTCTCACATGGGAATGCCTTGTTTCTCCATCTATTCCAGAAACTCTTGGAGGAAAGAAACATTTCATACACTTCTCTTGGCTCTTTTTCTTGCCTAACTGGGTTGGGCACACAGTAGATACTCAACAAGGGTGATGTGCATTAGGATGAGAGCCTAGAGGGGAAGATGGGGAGGATGAAGGGCACAGAGGCATGACCTCCCATGCCAAGACCTTGGAAGGACACAGAGAATGATGTATAGACATTATTCCTTTAAACACTCTGATGACTCAACCACCAGGAATCAACTAGAGAAGTGAATGGCAGACTATATGACTTAAGGGTCTAGGTGGAGGTCTGGAGGATTTCAACTTGACTGCTTGGAAGAATGCAGGCCCAGGGGCAGTGGTGGGGCTGTGCCAGGATGACGTGTGCCAAGGGATCCATTAGTATGTGCCATGCACACCTGCATCAGATCCTGGAATCTGAAACAATTTCATGATTTTCCTGTAGTGAAAACACCTTAAAAGTGACTGATGACTAAAACCAACAATGGCAGGTCATTTACACTCAATATGTTAGGTCACTGATTGAAATTTCCAATACATGACCTGGGCCCTGGGACATCCGGACAGACCTCCAGGGGATGTGAAGCTTCAGGTCTGTTTCCCTCCTCACCTACTCCTATAGGAAAGGGCAGATGAGCCCTTGCACCGCAGGGGCAAATGCCAGGATGCCTTCTATAAGTGATACTATTCTGTCTGCTGCCCCGGGGGCATATTAGGACCAGCACTATTACTTAATCCCATGGGAGACCAAGCATCCAGAAATTGCTCCAAAGGTTTCCACATGACCTTGCTTAACTCCAAGAGGCAGAGTACCTCTTGCATAATTCTATAAATCTAAATGCACACACAGCTCCTACCATGAGATTGTGAAATCAAGTACCCTCTTCTGTTTATCTCTTTAGACACTAACAGAGAACTATCAACACATTTATTCTAAATATATGTTGACCCCTCCCCCATAATAGGAAATCTACTAGAAGACCCAAATTAGTTTGTCATGGGAGGTTGAATAAGAAATGTGAAGTTGTTTTCTGCCAAGTTCACACAATCCAGGGAGACAAAGACACATACCAAAAAAATGTACCAAGACAACTCAAGGGAAACAGTAAGGAGGTTCTCAAATAAAAATGCCCCCACTCTAATTTTAGGCTTCTTTTTAAGCTAAAAGGAGAGAGGTAGGAAGGGGAAAGAGAACGTTTTGAGTATCTGCCTATTGGAAAAGATGAAACTGACCCACTCTGTCAGCTAGCTGATTTCAACAGATGACAGCAATAATTAAAATCAGCCATCAGGGTTAATTAGCGCCTATTACTGCAAATATATTGTTCCCCTGTCACCACCAATGCTTTTTCTTCTTGCTCCAAGCTTTGGTGGCAAAAATCTTGCTACCCACAACTTCAGGGACCTCCCAAAGCTAAGGATCTCTTCATTGCAAAGGTCATCTGACTTCATGCTGCCCCTTCTGCTGTTGAAAACTGTTTGGCTCCATTTCAAAGCTAGTGATTTTGGCCCCAACATTCTTCAGTCTTCAAGCCATGGCTGTCTGGGGGAACATTTGCTCTGACTGACACAGTCACTGAGCCGAGAGAAACAATGCTTGTGCGAGATCATTATAAAAGATAACAAGGAATTTATTAGAAGCTATGCACAGCGTTCTGTGTTGTCTTTGATGGAATCAACCACTGCCATGAATTTCAAATCCACACTATTGGGCTGCGACCACTAATAATGTAGCCTGGCCACAGAGAAAGGCTATTTGAAGTCTGTACATCCCATAGCACTCACTAGGCGTTCAAAACAGAAAGAATCTGGATGACTTTCTAAAGTGAGGTAAGTGGGATCAGTTTAACTTTCTGCCCACCATCTGGGAAAATCACCCAAGAGAAGCCAGCGAGGCCAGCCATTGGAGAAGCCGTGCTCCAGGACGCCTAGTGGGTGCCCCTGGTGCAGCCTCCTGCTCACAGCTTCCCCACCCCAGTGCCTGCATCTCCCAGCTTCTCCTCCTGAGGGCTTTCTCCAGCACCAGGGGTCAGGGTATGGGGTTTGACCAGCACAGAAGCAACTGAGAGATACAGAAGATTTAATTCCAGAGAAGGGGAAGAATGTGAACAGCCCTTCACCAGTAGGGAATTGGATATGGTGGATAAATACCCAAGCTTCCTGTCTCTGAGGCATATTCCACATTGTGTCTCAGAGATCTAGGGTTGACCCCAGCTGCCCATGGCAGTATTCTGCTTAAGAAGGCACCTTTTTATCAGTCCTTCCTCCCACCCACCCACACAACTTTGTCTCACTTTGCTTATTCCCTCTCTTGGAGCAAGTGCTGGATCACCGCCTGCAACCAAGTCCATGTCTAAGGGTCTGCTTCCTGGGAAAACCAAATCAAGACGGAGGCTAAACAGACAGGATTTAAATTCACAATTGTTTTTCTTCCTGTCTGTGGTGTATTCCATGGGGGACACCTTAGCTTTCTCTTAGTAACAAATATAGAAATAGTGGGCACAGGAAAATGCTAGGAGGGAGGGATGCCTCTGACCAAGTAGTGAGTGGCCAAACTGGCCTAAAAGCTGCCCACCAACAGCTGTACCAGTGTTCCCTTGTTCAGACATCCCTAAGATCTCTTTGTTCAAATTACCTTTCATTTAGGGGCTTATATGGGTTTTCCATTGTGAGTACCATTCAATTTCTTCATGGGCAGCAACATGGTATAAGGCAAGAGAATAAATAGGTTACCGATTAATGTCTGTAATGGGACCAGCAATAAAGAGTGGTAGCCAGTATGCCAGGCATTTATAATCATTTCTATATGGGAAAGGATAAGGACTTTGGAATCAGACAAATTCAAAACTCATCCCTAATACTGAAGAACTTGGGCATCTTAATTTACCTGTCTAGGCTTCAGGTTCCTCAACCTTATAAATGCAGATCCTGGTTCCTAGCCTGTAAGACTAGTATGAGGTTGTGTATGATGATATTTGACACTTCTTGGCACACTTCTAATTTAATAAGCATTTGGTTCCCTTTACCACTGGAAGCCAGAGTTTTTTATCAAAAGTGTTTTGGATTTCTTAAGCAAAATACATTATTTGCCAAAACGAATTAATGTATTTAATGGTGAATAATCTCCAGTGGATTAAAAAAATTATTAAAGCTTTATGATCATTACCCTCTCCTGCCACACCTTTCTTTTGGTTGAAGTAGTTTGTCAATGAAATTTAACCCTCCAGGCAAAGACACTGGATCCAAAATAAACCATAACACACCCTTTAGAGTATGGTGGCCATAATTTCCAGGTTTATTCAAAACACTGAAGGAAGGAAAAGCGAGAAATGTGACTGGCTTTGATGACACATGCTTTAAATAATTAACCGGCAACTATGAAAGTTTAGACTGTGTCCATTAGTTGATTGTTTTGTTTAGAAAAGGGACTGTCCCATATGGCATGCCCAGACTCGGACCACATCCCAATCCCAGGAACTTGATGCTTCTGAAAGCATGTGTATCCCGGCAATTGACACAGTGGAAACTTGTGCAAGTGAGAAGTCACTTTAAAGCCTGTGCAAATGGTATAAGTGGTGGTTTTGAAAATATGCTGGAAAGTTAGCTGCCAAAAAACAAAAATGAGAGCAATTTAAGATACTTTCAGTTGCCAGCAAACATGCCAGAGCCTAGCACATGCCCAGCACAGATGGATACAGAGCACATAGTTGTCGAATGACTTAATGAACGCTAGTCCCCATGTGTTTCCCCCGGACACTTGGCATGCCCACAAAATAATGTCTGAGAACCAGAAATAGGAAAGGTTGCCTTTCAGATCAGACAAGGGACAAATGTTAAAGATCCAGGGAGTGCTATATCTGTCCCTGAGGAATAACCTTCCAAGCTTGCCAAAAACAGGCAGCCCTCACTTTGCACAGTCTGAGAGGCACCAATTTCAGGTGCCACCATTTAGTTGAATAAAACTAGGGCCCCCAAAACAGGGTTCAAGTTTATGTTACCATGATGCATTCACTGGGACAAACTGCTAAAGAACAAACCTCACTGACAGCTCCTCAGTCCACAATCACCATGTAAATAACGTGCACACCACGATCGGTGACCAACCCATCCATGTTTTCAAAGTCGGCCACGACTGGTCACTGCATCAGGGACTCAGTGAACAGACTGCAGTCATGTGACTGTGCTGCCCACTGATAGACCCATGTGACATTCTACGAGATGAATAAGGGAATGGCCAATGAGATAAAAGTGAAAGAAAGAAATGGAAAGCAGTGACCCTGGAAGGGAAACGTTAGCTACAGCATAAATGGAATTAGAAGACACTGCCTGATGCTGCTGCAGTCCTGAGACTCTGGGTGTGCAGCCAGATTAACTCAGTGAAGACAAACTCATGGGCACACAAAAAAAGTGTTTGTGACCCCAAAAAAATAATAAAATGAAGATGTCCTGGAGGAAGTGACCCCTGCAAAAAAACTTCACATTAAAGGAACTCATGGAAAGTGTAAAAGATAAAGTATTGGAAGCTGATCCAATCTCAGAAAGTAACAGTACAACTAGCCAGGGCCAAGAAAATATGCTTAGTCCATACTGTGAGTACTAGTTAAAGTACACCAGGTAAGTTTATTTTATTTACAAAGAAATGAAACACTTGTTCTAGCCAGTTTGTGGTTAGAGCGTTGCCCCTTGGACTGAAGGGTCACAGGTAAGATTCTAGTCAAGGGCATGTACCTTGCTTGCAGGCTTGATTCCAAGCCCCAGTAGGGATGCATGCAGGAGGCACCAATCATGTTTCTCTCACATCAATGTTTCTCTTTGTGTGTCTCTCCCCCTCCCTTCCACTGAAAAACAAGAAAAAAAATCAATGGGGGGAAAATATCCTCAGGTGAGGACAAAAAAAAAAAAAAAGGAAAAAAGAAAAAGGAAAGAAATGAAACACTTTAATTCTTGATATCTAATGTTTCTAATTAAGTGTACTAAATAAATATTAGTTTTGCTACTTTTCATTTCACTATACATTTATAACCAATGATAAAATTGTATTTAATGATGTGACAGAAAATTTCAAAGTTCACAAAACCATCACACTTTTTCTCATTGAATATTAAGATTGTTTTAGGGTTTTGGCCTTGCATGGTCATTTTTATCATCCGGTATAACCATGGTGAGATTAAAAGGATGCCAAGCACACAGAATTCTAAAGGGAGAGCCCATAAAGAAGAACAATAAAACTTTGCCTAGAGGTTGGTCCTGCTCTCTCGGCTCCAAAATTAGGCAAGATGCCAGCAATGTGGTCAATTTTTGCAAAGCCCTTTTTTTCAATTTCTGGAACTGTGCTGTGCTCAAAACAAAAATGAATGGACAAACAAGAAATAAAATCAACAAGTGTAAGTATAAAGTTTTACCATTTATCAAATACTCATTTAGGGAATGTGTTTCTCCCTTGAATGCTCTCAACTATCTAAGGTACTCAAAACATTTAGCACACCTTTTTATAAAGGAGAAAACTGAGCTTACGAGAAATGAAGCACTAACCCCAAACCACACAATTAGAATTAGAAACTTATAACAGTGCTGAACAACAGAAATAAAATGCCTGTAACTGCAAGCCACACATGTAACAAATTTTCTAGTGTTCACATTAAGAAAGTGAAAAGGAAAAGTAAAATTAATTTTAATAAATCCAATACAATTGACCCTTGAACAACATAGATTTGTACTGCACAGGTCTACTCAGATATGGATTTTTTTTTCAACAAATATACAGTCAGCACTCCATATACCCTGGTTTTGAATCCGTGGATTCCCAGCAGTAGTTTCAATTCATGGTTGGGAATCCATAGATGTGGAAAATTGACAGTGCACACTATTCTACACCATTTTATATAAGGGAATTGAGCATCTGAGCATTTTGATATCTGCAGGAGTCCTGGAACCAATCATCCATTGATACCAAGGGACAACTGAAATTTTTGAAAAGTCCAAAGTTAAATAGAGATTTTAAATTACAAAGGTATTAGTACCCTCTATATGGTTCAAGGGTCAACTGTATATGAAAACTATTATGATTACAACACATTATTAACATAAAATTATTAATGAGATATTCACATTTCTTTAACTAAGTCTTCAAAATCTTGTGTGTGTTTTACATTGACAACACACCTCAATTCTACATTTCAAGTGCTCAGTTGATGGCATGTGGCCCTAGCGACCATGCTGGACAGAACTTTGAAATGTCTGTCTTATTGGGGGAGCCAAGCTGGGAGAGTAGGTGGAGGTTACACTTACCTCCTCCTATGACTACATCAAAACTACAACTAAATTATAGAACAATCAACCTGAATAACTGAAAGACTAGCTGAATATAAGTCTTATAACTAAGGACATACAGAAGAAAATCAGGTCAGGACTGGAAGGAGGGGCAGAGACACAAAACACTGAGAAGATCATACACCATGACCAATTGGGACTTATTCCTAGGGTGCATGAATGGTTCAATATCCTCAAATCAATGTGATACACCACATAAACAAAATGAAGAATAAAAATCATATGATCATACCAATAGATGAAGAATACAGCACTAACTTATAATAAAATCCTCAGCAAAGTAGGAATAGAGAAAACATACCCAATATAATAAAGGCCATCCATGACAAACCCACAGCTAACATTATACTCAATGAGGGAAAACTAAAGGTGTTTTCCTTAAGATTAGGAACAAGACAGGGATGTCCACTTGCACCACTCTTATTTAAAATAGTACTGTAAGACATAATCCCAGAGAGAAACCAAGATGGCAGCATAGGTGAACACTTAAACTACTGCCTCGCACAACAATTTCAAAACTACAGCTAAAAGACAGAACAGACATCATCCAGAGCCACAGGAAAGCTGGCTGAGTGGAAATTCTACAACTAGAAGGAAAGAGAGGGGCACACCGAGACTCAGAGGAGCTGCAAAAGGCTGAGGTACGGAGTCATGTGCATGGAGAGGACAGGCGGCTGAATCCCTGGCTAGCTTTCTCCAGTGGGAGAGAGATGGAAGCTCCCAACTGCACTGATCCTCAGTTCCTATTGCACTGAACCCCAGTTCTGGGAAAGACCCTGGGGTCCCAGACTCATATGAGGAGAGTCTGGACTGTCGGGAAAAGGAAGGAGCACACAGAAACGCAGGACAAAAGGCAGAGGTCTGGAGGCACATGTGCAAATGTGCACAGAGAGGACTGACTGCTGAGTGTGCTGCTGGCTTTCTCTAGCGGGAGGAAGTCGGAAGCTCCTGACTGCACTGAACTCCATTTCCGACTGCACTGAACCCCAGTTTTGGGTGAATCCCTGGGGACCCAGACTCATATGGGGGTGTCTGGACTGTTGGGAAAAGAGAGGAGCACATGGAAACTCAGGGGAGCTGTGAAAGGCAGAGGTCTGGAGGCACGCGTGCGAGTGCATGCAGAGAGAACTGACTGCTGAGTGTGCCGCTGGCTTTCTCTAGCGGGGAGGAAGGCAAAAACTCCCAACTGCGCTGAACTCCAGTTCCGGGTGAGAATCTGGGAATCCAGATTCATTGGGGGAGAAACTGGACTGTCTGGCAGCAGGCAGAACTTGGGGGTGGCTTTCTCTCAGAGGTGCTTGCAGCGATTACCGAGGGACACTGAGACCCAGGGGCCTCATAGGGCAGGGCTGACAGGAAGCCAAGGCTGTCTGCTCAGCCCTGAGACTCCACCCCATCCAAGCTGAGCACAGAGGCTTTTGCAATTTTGCAAGTCTTGTCCCATAAGAGTGTCTCCAGCACAGAAGTTCTCCCAGTGTAGACACAGCTGATCCTCACAGCCAATTGGCCTGGAAGTCAATTCCTCCCAGTGATACCAACAACAATCAAGACTTAACTACAACAAGGCTGTACACACAGTCCACAAAGGGGTGCACCAAGATTGTCGACCTCAGGTAACTGGGGAGGCCGACCCACTGGGCCATATAGGACACCTAGCACACAAAGCTACTCTACCAATTCAGGGAAGCAGCAAAAATGCAGAGACAAAGAAACAGATCACAAACAAAAGAAATGGAGGAAAGCAAACGACTGGATATAGAGTTCAAAACCACGGTTATAAGGTTTTTCAAGAATTCCCTAGAAAAGGCTGATAAATTTAGCGAGACCCTTGAGGATATGAAAAAGGACCAACTAGAAATTAAACATACACTGACTTAAATAAAAAATATTATACAGAGACCTAACAGCAGACTAGAGGAATGCAAAAATCAAGTTAAAGATTTGAAATACAAAGAAGCAAAAAACACTCAACCGGAAAAGCAAAAAGAATCCAAAAATTTGAAGACAGTGTAAGGAGTCTCTGGGATAACTTCAAGCGTACCAACATCCAAATTATGGGGGTGCCAGAAGAAGAGAGAGAGCAAGATATTGAAAACCTATTTGAAGAAATAATGACTGAAAACTTCCCCCAACTGGTGAAAGAAATAGACTTACAAGTCCAGGAAACGCACAGAACCCCAAACAAAAGGAATGCAAAGAGGACCACACCAAGACACATCATAATTAAAATGCCAAGAGCAAAAGACAAAGAGAGAATATTAAAAGCTGCAAGAGAAAAACAGTTAATTACCTACAAGGGAGCACCCATAGAACTGTCAGCTGATTTCTCAATAGAAACTATGCAGGCCAGACAGGAGTGGCAAGAAATATTCAAAGTGAGGAATAGCAAGAACCTACAATCAAGATTACTCTACCTAGCAAAGCTATCATTCAGAATTGAAGGTCAGATAAAGAGCTTCACAGATAAGAAAAAGCTAAAGGAGTTCATCACCACCAAACCAGTATTATATGAAATGCTAAAAGGTACTCTTTAAGAAGAGGAAGAAAAGAAAAAGAAGAAGAGGAAGAAGAAGAAAAAGGTAAAGATAAAAATTATGAACAACAAATACATATCTATCAACAAGTGAATCTAAAAATCAAGTGAATAAAAAATCTGATGAATAGAATAAACTGGTGGACATAATAGAATCAGCGGCATAGAAAGGGAGTGGACTGACAATTCTCAGGGGGAAAGAGGTGTGGGGGGCGCGGGAAGAGACTGGACAAAGGCCGTACACCTATGGATGAGGACAGTGGGGGGGAGGTAAGGGCAGAAGGTGGGGTGGGAACTGGGTGGAGAGGAGCTATGGGGGGGGGGGGTAGGAGAGGAACAATTGTAATAATCTGAACAATAAAGATTAAATTAAAAATAAATAAATAAAATAAATAGCACTGTAAGTCCTAGCCAAAGCAATCAGATAAGAAAAAAAGTCATCCAAATTGGAAAGGAAGAAGCCAAATTGTCATTATTCACAGATGACACAAAACTATATAGGGAGAACCATAAAGATGCCATACACACACTAAACTACTAAAATTGATAAATAAAATCAGTAAAGTAGCAGAATACAAAATAAATATTCAGAAATTAGTTGCATTATTATACACTAACTAGAGGTCCAGTGCACAAAATTCATGCACGGGGGCGGGGGGATCCCCTCAGCCCAGCCTGCACTCTCCCCATTCCAGGACCCCTCAGGGATGTCCAGTCTAATTAGCATATTACCCTTTTATTAGTAAAGATAATGAACTGTCAGTGAAAAAAAATAAACAGGCAATCAGACATCCCTCTTGCAACCTGGGACCACTGGCTCCTTACCGCTCACTTGCCCGCTTGCCTGATCGCCCCTAACCACTCTGCCTACCTGCCTGGTTGCCCCTAATTGCCCTCTCCTGCCGGCCTGGTCACCACTAATTGCCTTCCCCTGCTGGCCTGGTCGCCCCTTACCACCTCTGCCTCAGCCCCCACCACCGTGGCTTTGTCTGGAAGATGTCTGGTCTAATTTGCATATTACCCTATTATTAGTAGAGATAATGAACTGTCAGAAAAAGAAATTAAGAAAATAATCCTATTTACAATTTCATACAAAAAAAAACCAACAATGAAGAGATTTAACCAAAGGTAAAAGAACTGTTCTAGGAAAATTATAAGATACTAAAGAAATAAAATGAAGAGTGTACAAGTAAATGGGTAATATACTGTGCTCATGGATAAAAAGAATTGTCCATACTCCACAAAGAAATCTATATATTCAAAGTAAACCCTATAAAAATACCAATGATGTTTTTCACAGAACTACATCACATAATTCTAAAATATACATGGAACCACTAAAGACCCCAAATAGTCTCAGCAATATTAAGAAAGAACAAAGTTGAAGGTATCATTGCTACCAGATCTCAAACAATACTACAAGGCTATAGTAATCAAAACAGCATGATACTGACATAAAAACAGATATATGGAATAGAATAAAGAGCCCAGCAATAAACCTGCACCTATATGGACAAGTTAATGTATGACACAGGAGGCAAGAATATACAATGGTTTGATAAAGAGTGCCTATTCAATAAATGGTGTTAGAAAAATTGGACAGATACATGCAAAAAATGAAACTAGACCACCTTCTTACACCATAGATAAGAGTAAACTCCAAATGGACTAAAGACTTAAATTTAAGACTTAACAGCATAAAACTGCTAGAAAAAAAACAGTAAATTGTGACATTTCTCTTTCCAATGTTTTCTGATATAGCTCCTCTGGCAAGGAAAACAAAAGAAAAAAAATTTTAAATGGGACTATATCAAACTAAATAGTTTTTGTACAGCAAAGAAAACCATCAACAAAAGACAATCTCAAGCTTGATCTACTTAATGAGGAAAGATATTTGCCAATGATATATCTGGTAAGGGGTTAACATCTAAAATTTATTAAAAACACATACAATTCAGTCCTTAGAAAACAATGCAATTTAAAAATTGAAGAGGACCTGAAAAGAATCTTTTTCAAAGAGAGGACACACAGATGGCCAATAGACATATGAAAAGACCCTCAATGTCACTAATCATTAGAGACATACACATTAAAATCACAGTAGATATCACCTCAAACGTGTCAAAATGGCTATCACCAATAAATAAACAAACAAGAAGTGTTGGTGAGGATTTGGAGAAAAGGGAACCCTCCCTTGTGCACTGTTGGTGGGAATAGAGATTGATACAGCCATTATGGAAACAATATGGAGGTTCCTCAAAAAATAAAAAATAGAACTGTTTTATTAACCAGTAATTCCACTTCTGGGTATATAGCTGAAGAAACCCAAAACACTACTTTGAAAAACTATATGCACCCCTGTGTTTACTGCAGTGTTCTTTATAATAGCCAGTAATGAAAGCAAATCAAATGCCCAACCATAGCAAGTGGATAAAAATGTGGTTGTGCATATATACGATGGAATATTACCCTGCTATAAAAAACGAATGAAATCTTATCTTTTACTACAGCATGGATGTTTCTAGAAGGTATTATGCTAAGTGAAGTAAGTCAGACAGAGAAAGATAAATACATCATTTCACTTACATGTGGAATCTAAAGAACAAAATTAACAAGCAAACAAAATAGAAACAGACTCACAGCTACAGAGAACAGACTAATGGTTGCCAGAGGGAAGGGAGGTTGGAGGATGAAAAGGTGTGGGGATTAAGAAGTACAAATTTTTAGTTTCAGAATACTCCTGGGGATGTAAAGTACAGCATAGGAAATATAGTCACTAATATATGCCTGGATATGTATCGAGGGGATCTTTGTAAAGTATATGATTGTCTAACCACTATACATGAAACCAATATTAATGTAAAATAATGTAGCATACTGTATATAACAAGGTTAGAAATGTCTCCTGTGATCAAAGAATTTAATCTGTGTGATGTCAATTCTGAGCCTTTTTTTTTTCCAAACTTGTATTGAGGACTGGTACACGAGGAATTTTTATATGGGTTCTATTTGATATATGTTGGAAATGTTTATTACATATTGTTGAGTAATGTTCTATATGTCCATAAGTTCAAACTTGTTCAAATCCTCTATATCCTTAATGATTTTTTTATTCTTTGATCTGTGAGAGAATTGCATCATTAAATCTCAGTATGGTTTAACACGTATGTTTGTTTTACTTTCTTCTTGAAAAGCCAGTTTGTCTTATGTTATTTTGAGATTACCTTACAAAGTGCTTAGTAGAATTGTTATATCTTCCCAGTTAACTGTATCACTTACTATTAAATACTGAAGTTTTATCCCAAATAATAATTTTTGTGTTTAAATCTACTTTATAGGCTATGCAATCTTATCTAACCCAAAGGTGTCTTTTGAGTAGTATTATTGTACATCTTTTCCCATCCTTTTAATTTCAACCATTTGTCTTTATGTTGTAGATGTATCCCTTGCAAATGGCATATCAATGAATTTTTTTAATCTAACCTCAAAATCTTGACATGACTTTGATCTATCTATATTTATTATTATTCATATATTTGAATTTATTTTTACTTTCTCATTTTGTATCTTTTATTTGTCTTTCTTTTTCTCTTCTATTTTTTCTTTCCTCCATTTTTTTTTTTTTTGGATTGGCTTTTGAATACTAATTTTCCCCTCTATCAATTTGGAAATCATATATTCTATTCTTATTTTTTCAGCAATTCCCTATAACTTTTAACATGTACATTTAACTTAATAAAATTAAGTTGTAATCAATATTCAAGGTGGGGCCAAAGCTGGTTTACAGTTGTTCATATGGAAAACAATATAATAATTAATAAATAATAATACAAGAATAAACTCTGTGTTTCACATACTCACAACTGTAAACCTACTTTTGCACCACCTTATATTCACTCTCTTTGGCAAAAGTAAAGACGAAATGTTTTTCTGAACACCTGCCCAAAATAACTAATTTTATACAACTAATATTGCTTTATACAATCTAAATTATTTTCAAACTTTTATACATATATGTACATATATATATGGAACACTATTATGTGAAATTCTTTAGGGTTTAATTCTACTTAGTATTTTGGAGAGAAGTGTGATGCTTCTTCTAGGAATCCAGGGTGATTCCCAGGGTGGGATTCATTATTACTTTAATTTCTTGGCCTGGGCTTCCAGGACCATGAAAGTGGTATAAAGAAGATTCCCAAACCCACTTGAGACACATTCATAATAAGATATTTTTAAAGGAAACTCTGCCCTAGCCCCAACCACAGCCTAGGTCAAAAGAGACAAACTTCCTAGCATTTTCTTTTGTGGTAAGTGGATTTATTGTATGGTCTGACTGAAGGGTTCCTCTTTCAAGTTAATGTCTCGAATCACTTCCCCAAGCCACTTACACCTCCAGCCTTGTGCTCTGTCCTTGTGTGGTCCTTCAAGACACATCTCTTGTTGACTGAGATGGGCACTGGCCACCAGGGAAGGGGAAGCAGCCAGAGCGACCATGCTCTTTGGGCATGCAGCTTTCTCTTTATTCATAGCTCCAAGGAAACCTCTTCCTAATAAGTTCAGTGGGCTATATTTCCCAGTGTTCCCTGTTCCTTTGATAAGGATTTTCAGGTTGCCTTGTGGACTTCACACGGGTCATAGCGAGCTTTTGAAAAGGTTTATCTGGTCATGTCATTCCCTTCCTGCTTAAAAACCTTCAAACACTCCTCTTTGCTCTGAGAACACACACCTACATTATTTTCCCCCTGCTTTACTGAGATACTAGTGGCCCAGTGCATGAAATTTGTGCATGGGGGAGGGGGGGTGTCCCTCAGCCCGACCTGCCCCCTCTCCAATCTGGGACCTCTCAGGGGACATCCCTCTCTCAATCCGGGACCACTGGCTCCTAACTGCTCACCTGCCTGCCTGATCACCCCTAACCACTCTGCCTGACGGCATGCTCATCCCCAACTGCCCCCCCCCCCCGCTGGCCTGATCGCCCCTAACTGCCCCCCACTGCTGGCCTGCTCACCCCCAACTGTCCCCCCATGCCAGCCTGCTTGCCCCCTACTTCCTTCCCGCCCCCCCAGCCTGATCACCCCCAAGTGCCCTCCCCTCCAGTCCTGATCGCCTCTAACTGCCTCTGCCTCGGCCCCGCCACCAAGGCTTTGTCCAAAAGGACATCCGGAAAGTCTCTTGGAAGGTCTCCTGGTCTAATTAGCATATTACCCTTTTATTAGTATAGATGTTATCCCAATAAATTTAATAAAAATTGTCTTAAAATTATGCTTACACTGGAAGTGAACCACTTATCAATTTTATTTTAATCATCACTATTGGTGTACCCTGTAGGTGTAAAATTTGGCTTCCACGCTGCCAGCATTTCCTGGGGGCCAGACTTCAGAAACTTCATAGATAGTTCTGAGGTCTTTGACCTTGCTCTGAAGATACTGGCTGCCCAAGTTATCACTCAAGGTGGTGAATTTTTCTATATTGTCTTGATCTTTTTCTGGATCATTTTTATTCAGTTCCTCCTTTGGCCTGTGATAATGGCCACATATTGTTGGCTTTATAGCTTTTGTAGGTTTTCTTGAAGGAGTAGGAATTTTCGGAAAGGCTCCTTTCCTTGAACTCCCTTAAAGACATCTTTTCACCCCCATGGATCTCTTTAGTACTTGGAAAGACAACAGAGCACAGAAGGACATTGGTTTGTGGGGGAAATGGCTGGGATGAAAGGGAAAAAAAGTCTTCATGAGGAAAAGTATGGGTTGAAGATGGAATCTGCCAGGCAAGACCAGGGAGTCTTGGGGACTAAAGAAGAGGAGAAGCTTGGGTGTGATCCTTTCATCCTGGACACTGGAGCTGGGTTAACAGGGCTTCTTCCTCTTTTACCTTCTTTTGGTGAATGGGGTTGGTTATTACATAACTGTGCTAGGAGTTTGTGGTTTTCCTGGTCATCTTCACCATGTCAAAATTTCCCAGGGCCCTACCCCAGGCCTCTTGGACATATGCGTTTCTCTAGGACAATGAGGGGCCACACTTCCTAGGCTTTAATTAATCAGGAAGCTTCTCCTCCAGCTAATGGTAGCTCTGGGAGACAAACTTAGACATCATAAAGCACCACCCTGACACTTCCATGGGAAGGGGTAAGGAGGCCAAGATTCTTTGGTAAGAGAAAGGGGGCAGGGAGAATCCAAGATGGCGGCGTAGGTAAACACCTAAACTGCTGCCTCGCACAACAATTTCAAAACTACAACTAAAAGACAAAATGTCTATCGCCCAGAACCATGGGAAAGCTGGCTGAGTGGAAGTTCTACAACTAGAAGGAAAGAGAAAAGAGCATTGAGACGTGCACGAGCACTGAAAAGCTGAGGTACGGAGGCGCATGATCCGGGCTGGCGGCAGGCATTGCTTTTTTCAACCCGAAGGGAGACAAGCCCCCGATTACTCTGAAATCCAGTCTCTGGGGAAACACGGGGGACCCAAACTCCTACGGGGAGAAGCTGGACTGTCTGCCAGTGAGGGTGGCTTGCTTGTAGAGCTGCGCGTAGGAATAATTGTTTACTGCACTGGGGCACGGGACTCGGGGATGCCATCGGGGATGCAGAGCCAGCTAACTAGCAGCCATTGCTGTTTGCTACGCCCTAGCCTAGTGACACCTTGAGACCCCGCCCTGCACAACCTATAAACCCACCCAAGCTCCAAGCAGCGGCTTTAGCATAAGAAAGGCCTGCCCTATCGTAGCTTAACGTAGCAAACTTGCAGCCCGGGTCAGACAGCTCCAAAACCTCCAAACCCCAAGCAAAGAGGAGAAAACTGTAGCTCTCACTGTAGCTCCTGCTGGGTGGCCTCAGACAATAGCTGACCTGCACCCCATTGGAGATCCAGAAGCCAGTGTACCTAGTGGTCAGTGTGAGACACCAGATTTCAACTCCTCACATCCATAAGTGACACATTCAAGAGGCAGACTCAGTGAGCACCATAGCCCCACTGAAACAAGTCCTGCCCCATAAGCGTGTCTTCAGCGCAGCAGTTCTTCCATTATAGACACAGCGAGTGCTCACAGCTAATTGGCCTGGAGGTCAATTCCTCCCAGTGTACCAACAGCAATTAAGGCTTAACTACACCAAGACTTTGCACTCAGCCCACAAAGGGGTGTACCAAGAGCATCCACCTCATGTGATTGAGGAGGCTGAGCTACTGCCCCCTATAGATCACCTACCACACAAAGCTACTCCATCAACACAGGGAAGCAGCCAAAATGTGGAGACAAAGAAACATGTCACGAATGAAAGAAACGGAGGAAAGCAAAATACTGGATGACATAGAGTTCAGGACCACATTTATAAGGTTACTCAAGAATCTTCTTAAAACCGCTGAGAAACTTGATGAGACCTTTAAGGATATTAATGAGAATGCCAAAAAAAATGGAAAAGGATCAGTCAGAAATGAAGCATACACTGTCAGAAATAAAGAATATACAGAAACTCAACTGTAGATCAACGTACCCCAAGAATCAAACCAAAGATCTGAAATATGTGGAAACAAAAAACATCCAACCAGAAAAACAAAAAGAAAAAAGAATCCAAAAATATGAAGATAATGTAAGGAGCCTCTGGGACAACTTTAAGCGAACCAACATCCAAATTTTTGGGGTGCCAGAAGAAGGGAGAGAGCAAAATATTGAAAACCTATTAGAAGAAATAATGACTGGAAACTTTCCCTGCCTGGTGAAAGAAATAGACTTACAAGTTCAGGGAGCGCACAGAACCCCATACAAGAGGAATCCAAAGAGGACCACACCAAGACACATCATAATTAAAATGCCAAGGGCAAAAGACAAAGAGAGAATATTAAAAGCAGCAAGACAAAAACAGTTAATTACCTACAAGGGAGTACCCATACGACTGTCAGCTGATTTCTCAACAGAAACTATGCAGGCTAGAAGGGAGTGGCAAGAAATATTCAAAGTGATGAACAGCAAGAACCTACAACCAAGATTACTCTACCCAGCAAAGCTATCATTCAGAGTTGAAGGTCAGATAAAGAGCTTCACAGACAAGAAAAAGCTAAAGGAGTTCATCGCCACAAAACCAGGATTACATGAAATGCTGAAGGGTATTCTTTAAGAAGAGGAAGAAGAAGAAAAAGGTAAAGATAAAAATTATGAACAACAAAATGACATCAAATACATACCTACCAACAAGTGAATCTAAAAATCAAGTGAATAAAAAATCTGAAGAACAGAATGGACTGGTGAATATAATAGAATCAGGGACATAGAAAGGGAGTGGACTGACGATTCTCAGGGGAAGCAAGTGTGAGGGGTGCGGGAAGAGATTGGACAAAAATCTTTCTCCTATGGATGAAGACAGTGGCGGGGGGTAAAGGCATGGGGTGGGGTGGAGAATCAGGTGGAGGGGAGCTATGGGGGGAAAAAAAGAGGAACACCTGTAATAATCTGAACAATAAAGATTTATTTAAAAAACAAAAAAAGAAAAAGCTAAAGGAGTTCATCACCACCAAACCAGGATTACATGAAATGCTGAAGGGTATTCTTTAAGAAGAGGAAGAAGAAGAAAAAGGTAAAGATAAAAATTATGAACAACAAAATGACATCAAATACATACCTACCAACAAGTGAATCTAAAAATCAAGTGAATAAAAAATCTGAAGAACAGAATGGACTAGTGAATATAATAGAATCAGGGACATAGAAAGGGAGTGGACTGACGATTCTCAGGGGAAGCAGGTGTGAGGGGTGCGGGAAGAGATTGGACAAAAATTTTACTCCTATGGATGAAGACAGTGGCGGGGGTTAAGGGCATGGGGTGGGGTGGGGAATCAGGTGGAGGGGAGCTATGGGGAAAAAAAAAAAAAGAGGAACACCTGTAATAATCTGAACAATAAAGATTTATTTAACAGGGAAAAAAAGAGAAAGGGGGCATTTCTTTAGCACTCCTAAGCCTTCTCAAACTTATTGACCCCATGTTCAATTCTGAAGGGTCACATGGTAGGGAGATGATGCTTCCTTTAAACGTTTCCGTAGGCCACCCATTTCAGTGATTCATTGTTCTTTCTCATCCTTCACCATTAGCTAGTTTTCATAAGATATACCTAAAATCTTTTCAAGGTAATGTGACTGTCTCTGTGGAGATGTGAATGATCCTGCTTCCCTAGTACAGGTTGCTCTTATACACCTTGAAAACCATTTACTTCTTGGCTACTACCGGGAAATTTTCCATCTCACCCCCCTTTTTCCACTGTCCATGTGGCTCTCCCCAGCCTTCTATTTTCAAGGTTGAAACCATTGCCTTTAGGCTGTCTTTAATGAATAGAGTTGCTCAACTGGTTATCTTAGCTTTGTTTAAAATCTTGGGGGTGATCATAGTAGGTATAGTATCTAGATTTGGGGTTTAACAGTATAAGGTGAATGAGGCAGGAATTTAAATTCCTGAAGTTGAGCTTCCTGTTTGTATGTTGAAAACTGCACCTCCCACTGCCCTACCTCCTCAGGGAACTTGGGTAGTCAGACCCTTGGTCTGAGGATTGCAGACTCAGGTTCATAGGGGACAGGAGGCCCTGTCAAAGTATGGACCAGAGGGAGGGCTAAAGGACACTACAGAATCCATCTCAGCCACTGCAATCAGGCTTTGGAACTGCTGGGCTAAGTGCCAGATGTGATGTACACTGACTTCCTGCAGAGGACTCAGGGCTGTGAGGCCTTGATCTGAAGAGTCCAGCCTTGGGTCAACAGAGGGAGGATCCCAGGACCTGCCAGGGTTCAAGGTGAGGAACATGAGGGAGGAGGGAAGGACCCTGGACCCTAGAACAGAAGCATCCCACCCAGGACAGGATGATGGCAACAGGCAATTTCTGCATCCAGATCTGAGATTTGGGGGCTTTGGTATAGGGAACAAGACCTCAGATATGCAGAGGACTGGCCCAAGTCCTTCCAGAGTCAACATTAGAATGTAGTGACCCTGGATCACATAACAGAGGGGACCCCACAGAACCCCACCCTTGCTGTCAGCCCTGGGAGTCCCCAGGGCGGGATGACCATACGCAGTATTTCCTGACTTCCACAAATGGGTCTGAGAGATCCTGGGAACGTGGTATCAGGAAAAGGGCCTCTGGTCCACAGAGGGGAGGGCCCAGGTCCTGCTGGAGTCAACCACCGAGGCAGTGGGCTGCCCAGGCCAGAGGCTAACGACCTCACTACCCCCCACACACACCTGGCGTTTGGTCGAGCCTTCAGTCATTTTGGATGTTCAGGACCCTGGCTCTTTATATATAGATAGATAATTGACATATTACATTAAATAAGCTTAAAGTACATAACGTGATAATTTGAAACACAAAATGATTACCAGCATTAGTTAACACCTCCAATTCCTCCCATAATTATTTTTTATGTGTATGATGAGAACATTTAAGATCTACTCACACATCAACTTTCAAGTATAAAATACAGAATTGTTAACTATAGTCATTCTGCTATACATTAGATGCCCAAAACTTACTTGTTTTATGACTGGAAGCTTACACCCTTTGACCAAGATCTCCCTATTTCTCCTTCCCCCAAAGCCTTGGCAACCACCATTCTACTCTCTGTTTCTACGATATAAGTGAAATCATACCATATTTGTCTTTCTCTGTCTGACTTTCTTTATCTCTTTTTCTCCACCCTCAAGGTCCATCCAGGTAGACACCTGAATTCTTATTGCAACTTAGCATCAGCCTGCCTAGCCTTCTCCCATCCCCAGTTCATCCCACATCACTGTGCCCCTCACTCACATCCCCGTAGCATGTTGGTCTTTCATGTTCAGTCTCTCTAATACCTCCAACCATCTCTAGGACTTGGTAAACACTAGATTCCTCACTTGACAAACTCGCCCCCTCCACCTCACCTTAATGTATTTAGTGCCTACTCTCAGATGCTCCCTCAGTGATCACTTGCTGAGATAAGTCTTGTCTGCCCTCCAGACTAATTAGGGTTTCCCATTACAAGCTCTCGCAGCACTTTCCTTCTAGCACTTAATTCCGTTTATGATTATACCCTCACCAGTGTGAGTAATTGATATCTGTTTTCTCAGCAGACTCTCCTCATTGGAACCCTAACAGCTGGGTCCAGGCCTGGCTCATGGTATCCACTCACAAGACACTAAAGGAATACTGAATGGATTAGGACTGATATACAAGTTATGGCAAAGGCTCACTGATGAGAGGATAAAGGGATGAAGGCCTGAATTATGGTGGAACAGCTGAATGACAGGAAAGATCAGGTAGAAGAACTATTGAGAAGGAAGAGTTGACAGGGTAAGTGGATGAGATGAAAGTTCAAAAATTAGCTACATTTCATTAGGAGAAATGTTACTGTTTGCATGTTAAACATACTGAGCATGAAGTATAAGATTATTCAGCTGGAAATGTCCTGGGGCAGTTGGAGATGTCGGAGAGGTGTTCAGAAGCGGAATAAAGATTGTGATCCTCTGAACCAAGGTGGGAGCTGATTCTCTGGATGAGGATGTTGTGTCCAGGGGAAAGTAGTAGTGGGAGAAAGAAATAGGGGAGCAGCCGCCTAGGAAAAAACTAAGAGGCAGAAGGGGTCCAGTGAAAGAGATAGAAAACAGCCCCATGGATGAAAACCAAGTATTATAGACAGTCAAGGAAAGAAGGGATGTGTCTCCAAGAGGAGATGGGTCAGTAACGTCAAGGGCTACAGAAGGATCTAGAAGAAACATTTTCACAAGAAGCCAGAAGTGGCTCTGTAAGTTAAATCCTACCCTAAATTCCCCAGTCCTCCCATTGTTCATAACAACTATACACCTTTTCAGGATAAACTTCAGAATGACAGGTAAAATAGAGGCTTGTAGGATTTCAGATTCTTTTGAACTATGAAAAACGTCAGCTAAAATTAATTATTCAAAACTTTCAGTGGTTAAAAATTAACGCATGGAGAAATTCCCAATTACTTTGGAGGGAATTGTGTTCTGGAATTATCTGCAAGCATCCTTTTCCCCTACCTCCCATCCGCACTCCACAATGTATTGTTTGAGCCAATTCATTTCTGGTCCACATATTCACTATTCCAATGTTATTCACATGTCAGAGATCTTATAAATCACACACATAAACCCTATAAATCATACTTTCTACACATTAATATAAGTCCTGGGAAACTACATAGGGTAGTATTAATTCTCTTCCAAAATAGTTCTACAAGTTATTTGGAGAGTAATAACCTTGCTTTAATATCATAAAAACAGATCTGAAGTACCTCAAAATGACCACAGAAAACATTTTATCATTGCTAATTGCACATTAAAAAGGAGAGAAAATGCCATTTTTGAGCAAGTTTAATGCTTAGACCATACTGGACTTTTTAAAGAAGAGTATAGGGGGAAATCTGCACTACAATAAAAAACTAAGCATTTTCTAGGATGCACCTTTCCAGGTTGTCTGACTTTTCATTGCCTTTGAGCTATTTTATACTTCTTTACATTGGTACTTGTTCTCTACACATGCAAATTTTGTTCAGTAGGCTCAATGGACTTCTCTCCAAAACTGTGGAAGAAACCAAATTTGCACATTCATTGCAATATTCCTGATCTATAAACATGTCTGTCCTTGGATTATCCCTTAAATGTTTGTAACATCTTACCAGTTTCCTCATCCATCATGAGTTAAATAAAATCTTTAATGTGTTCTTTCTATATCTGTATGGAAGTTAAGGTGTACCATTTCTGAAAATTATTGTTTAACAAAGAGTGAAGAAACCTGTTCCCATGAGGAATAAGAGAGGAAATAAAAAACAGACCCATACTTTCTAAACACTGAAATGTGGAAAATGCCAGGTGCAATCCCTGCTGCCTGCAGGGCAGTCCTGGGTTAAGAGTGAGGAGCTGTCCCTTCCCACAGTGCAGACTGCTGTGGTCCAAAACCCAATCTATATGGGACATCTCAAACCCAACACCAGTAACACTGACCTCATCCCACACCTGTCTGTTGACTCAATGAATGAGTAAATGAATGAATGGAGCTGAAACATCTACAAAACCTGGGGTTTTTATTTACTCCCATCAAGGCCCATGCAGACTGGTTTCAGATTAAGTTATCACCCATCCCTTCTGAGTTGTAAATTAACCTTCCTCTTGGATCTGGGTGTCCAGTACGCTCATTCACAATCCCACAGGTCATCTCCCCTCTTCTGCCTTTACCAGGAAATCCTTTCAGTTATTATTCTAAAAACATAAAGCTCACTATTGAGATGGCAGTCTATGCAGGGGATCTGATAGTGTTGAGGCACAGAGAGCGATGCTCAAGACAATCACTTTCTCCAAAGCACCAGTCTAGGGATCTCGAAGGTATAACTGGGTCAATCAGAGAGAGCCTTTCAGACCTTGCTGCCTGGTGGGATCAAGTTCACTTATTATTCAGCATTTCCACAGCCCTTTAACATTCTTTCTCAGCACCCTTTTGCCATCCTGCAGTAAAATGACCCTCATTGTCTGGGGACGCTAATTCACTATTCATCACAATTGCTCTCAATGAGAGCGAAGTGTGCCAAAGCTCTGAATGCAGAGCCACCGCAGAGTTTGGAAGGAGCACCTTGACCAAGAAGAGATAGAGCCAAAAATACCACAAGCAGGACTGACACAAGACCAAAGGAAGTGGGAGGTATAAATCATTGTTAATCACTCATCAACACCAGCCCTGGGAACCCTGGGCATGCTCTCTAAATCTACTCATAAGCACATTTTCCATTTTGTAGAATTCAGACCTGGTATGCCTGCCTCCACCTGAGTGAGACCAGTTGAGATTTCCCTGCCGAACAGCCTCACCACAACAGTGGAGAAATGTGGTGGCACAAAGAGGAGCCAGACCATCATGAGAGAGAGGACAGCACAGAAGTGGGGGAGGAGGGATACTGACAGCATGGGGCTGTGGTTCTGGTGGTACCTGACAGGACTTGGCATATGCACAGATCCTGCTGCCTCAGAGCACATGGACTAAGCCCATCTAAATAGAAACACTAAGTCATCTTCAACAGGAACAAGTCATCCTTGCAAACAGGAATGCCTCCCTAAACTGCTGAAGTCCCTCAAACCCCTCCAATCTCACAGCCACATCTCTGAAGCCCAGTTTTGCCCACTTGCATGATCTTCTTGAATCCAGTAAGTGTGAAATCCCAAAACCTACTGCAAGGTCCTAGCAGGTCCACACACATCTGTTCAAGTGGCATGATCCAAACTAGTGGGTCCAGAAGGGCCCTGTTTATAGAGACAGGAGCTGGGAGAAGCAGTGGCCAGTCACCAGCCAGGCCCACAGGTGGGCAGGGTGGCGATCACTACTGATGCCTGCCCAGATCCTCCTCATCTCAAGGACACCACCAATGCCTGCCCAGATCCCCCTCATCTCAAGGACACCACCAATGCCTGCCCAGGTCCCTCTCATCTCAAGGACACCTCCCCAGTGCTGTGAGTGTTGGCTACTAATGGTTCTCACCTGCCTCTTCTGAAGAGAAGCTGCCCATCAGGCAAGTCACTTGCCTCCCATACCACAGGCAGCAAGTGGCCAGTGAGTGGCTGACTGGTGGTACAAAAGGAAGCCCATTTTCCCCAGATAGAATCAACTCCAATATAGCTGTGGAGCTCCCTGTGGGATCGGCTGACATCCCAGCTTAGCTTTCGTTCCGCGTCTATCCTGCTTTATCTAGCCTCCCTCCCTTAATAATTCACTTGCCTAGGAATCAGGCTCTGCCAAGGAGAGATAGTGGACACCCTACAGAAAGAGGTTTATGTCTCCTTATTCATTTATACCTTCCCAAGGAGGAGGAGTAGCTGCAGGCAGCACTGATGCGATGCCGCCAGCTTCCCTGGCCTCCCTGATCCGGTCTGCACGTCAGCACACATGCAGTTCAACCCACCACCGACAGAGTGTTACTGTCCCTGGAGCAACCTAGAATTGGGAAAGTGCCTGAAAGAATCCGCTTTTATAATGCAAAGGAACCTTTCAGAGCCACCCGTGTCTAACGGTAGGACAGACAACATGGTACTGAGGATCTGCATGCTATTTCCAAATCACAGAACCCTCAGATCTACTTGAATTAAGGCAGCCATGGCTAATGGAAATGCCATCAGCCTCTGCTTTCAGCTGCAACGAATTGACTCAGGTGGAAGCTCCAGTCATTGCAGGTGACTGAAAACCCAAAACAGCAGCTGCATGGGACTCGGATGACTTTCAGGGGGAAATGAACTGATTAATGCTTTACTAATATGGCTTTGTGGTCAACAGAACCCTCTAAGACACTAGATGGATGGAAGAAAATAGCATGGGGCGGGGGGACTGGAAGCCACCATTTTCACACCTTGTTAAACTGATTTGTGTCCATTAGGTCCTTGGGGTGGGGGCAGATAAGAGATGAAGAATGACCCCAAGTTGTTTGTCTCCCAGACCAGAGCCCAGAGTGCCCCACAGGATCCAAGGCTCAGGCCACAGAACTGAGGGGCAGTTTCCCAGCCCCAGGGATAACAGTGTCAGAGGCGAGAAGGTTGCACTTGGCCAAAGAGTAGAAAGGGGAGGTGATGGCACATGCCTTTGCATTCACTCCCAATAGGCTGGCACCTCTCTGGGACACCCCCTTGTGTCCAGGACCCTGGACTAGTGGCAAGGCCGCCTGCAGGACTCCAGGGTGGGTGGTGTCCAGTCAACTTCCCCACAGATGCTTTCACTCATAGGCTCCCAGGAGACATAGCCATCATGACAGGACTCTCAGGGGTCCCAGGGTGGCAGCAGGAGCCTCAGGGTCCGGCCAAGAACTGGGTCTCAACATCCACGCGGGTAGAGACCTAACTGAAATTCACACGTGGCCATGGAAAGGCACATATGAGAATGGGACCTGGCCATGGGATCCCCCATGAGCAAACAGTGACTTGGGATACAGCCTTCACTCTCAGAGAAAGTAACCCCAAATGGTACCTGATGAAGAATGGGGATGGCAGCCAGATGGGCAGATCCTGGCTTTCCACTTCAAGCAGTGGGATCTTGGCCTCGAGTGGAGCCCTGAGCTATAGGAATTGGCAGGGTGACCCCCACTCAAAAGAGTGTGGCTAGGAAGGCAGTCTGCTACTTAGAAAAGGTGTCGTGACTTCGTTCTCTCAGAGGGTCTCTGGGTTATTTCTGCCCTTCTGTCTGCGGACTTGGCTGACTGTGGACACCACGCAGGAACCTGAGTGTGGGAGGGCTGTCTCTCGAGCCTGGCCACAGACACAGGGATTCTGGAAAGACTTGTTCTTACTGCATTTCTTTTTCTTAAATACGCTTTCCTCTACGGAACTCCAGTTATTGTGATCACACTTTCTCCCATATAATTAACACTTCTCTGCACAAAGTGATTCCAGGACTGCATTACTACCTCAGGAGCTGGTCCTCCCACACGCAAGGCTGTATGTATGTGATGTTCTGAGGGAAAAGAACAAGAATTCTAGGAGAAGGAGGCAGCAAGAGAAATAGAGGAGGACGAAAAATAGAAGTAATGGTTGTTGTTATTGTTTCACCTGCAGAGGGCAGGGTGTGTGCTCCTGGAGTGTCTCCTGTCTGGACAACCCCTGCCTGCGGCAGGGACCTGACACTCAACAAAGGTGGCAAATCCATGGCGAGGCAACTTCTCCATCCCAAAGGCTTGGGCTCTCTTGGCTGTGGTTTGTTTGCTCATGAAGCCTTTCGATCCAACAGATGTGACTACAAAGTTCAAACTCAATTATCCACTTTGATTTAAAATCCAAGTTACAGTTTAAATAAGTACATCTACTTTGGAAAACTGTGTTCTAGGATCTACTAAAGCCGAACCATGGGCACATCCTAAGACATCCACGCTAGGGTACAGAACTAACTGAAATTCACATGTGGCCATGGAAAGACACATATGAGAATGTTCTGAGCAGCACTACTCATAACATCAAACACTGGAAATGACTCAAATGTCCATCAATTCTCACAATAAAACACTCAGTGATAATGATAATAAATAGTCTATAACCAGTCAAAATGATGAAGGTGGTTCTCACAAACATAATATTCAGCGAGCGAATATATGCATGGGTTACACTGAAACAACATACAGACAGGCAAAGCTGACTTAGTTCATTAGAAGCTGGGACAGTGATCATTCTCAAGGGGGAGGGGGAGCAAGAAGGACCATGAGGGGCTTCAGGGGTGCAAGTCCTGCTCTGCTTCTTGATCTGGAGCTACTATTTAGTTTATGGAAATTCACCAAGCTCTATACACTTATGATAGATGCACTTTTATTTCTATATATTAAACCTCAAAAAAGGTGTTGAAAAGTGACAAAATGAATCATATTCTCTTTGTACTGAAACCATCCTTGTCTTTTCCTACTTGGGTTGGAAATAGAACAGTCAGCAGGAAAATGTAAAAGGGGCTTAGGCTCTTTAAGTGAAATCAAGGGAAGCAAGATTCAAGCCCAGTGAGAGGGAAATTTGGGGAGAAGGGAGGGGAAAGACTGAATCCGAAACCCAATGAGAGCTGTCTGATTCGCATCTCACCACTCTGCCCAACTTTTCTCTTACTGAGGCCATTCTCAATCCAGCTGAATTCAGCTATACACTGATGTTTATGCTGTCAACATCTTATGTGCATGCTGATGCATGTGTACTGACAAGACACAGACCAGAAACCTGGGTACCACACAAAAGGAATGTGTGAGGGATCAAATTCACACCCCCAATTCCAGCGTGGCCCTGCCAGTGTTCCAATGCCTCAGAGACTGGAGCCAAGCTGAGCTTGCATGTGACACAAACAGATGTTGAACCCTAGAGTACAAATTGCCGTGACTTTGAAGGGACCCTAGGCCAGGCATCTGTGTATGGTAATTCTCATGAAATCCTTTTTCAGGATGACTTACAGATGGCAAAGCGGGCAAAGGCAGGCAGCTGGGGCAGGAGAGGAGCAGACAGTGCTGCTGGCTCACCAAATCCTGACCACTCCATCCACTATCGAACCTCGACCTGTGCCTGCCTGGCCAGCAACAGCAGGCTCTATAATTCCTAGTGCTAATCATCTCCTTCCACTCCAGAGAGAACTTTGCTTTAAGAGAGAAAGGAAAACGAATGAACATCTGCAGCTAGAGAAACCTGGAGTATCTTGGGACTCAAAGTTTAAGGAATCCTCCTGTAAGGGGGCACAATGGGACCCCTGCTGTGTGTGTTTATGAGGGCTGAGCCCATCAAATGTTCATGGCATTGCCCTAACTTCTCATATCTTCATTTTAGGCCAAGTGCTATACAGTGTAACTGATATTACTTTTTAAAGTTAATTGCAGGATTGGGAAGTGTCAGGAGCCTGGGCAGTTCCCTGGGGAATGAAAGCCTAGGAAAGAAGAGGAAAACTCTACCAGCTCAACTATTAACCAAAAACGTAAGGTTTAGAAACCTGCAGACACTGAGCTATAAATGTTCACTTTCCCCAAGAGACCCTCCCTCCTCCTTCTCCACACACCCATCCCTGTCTATGGAGGTTCTGTATATCCTTGATGATCATTTTAAGATCTTTTTAAATCTAAAGGCATTGGGAAGGAGAGTATAGAAGCATATAATGAAATATGAACCAGCCTATTGCCTCTCAAGGAAGAACTGGAGACCCCAAGCTTCTGTAGACATTTGTACAGTGTTAAGAACTGAGTTGTGCCCTGATCAGTTTGGCTCAGTGGATGGAGCATTGGCCTGTGGACTGAAAGGTCCCAGGTTCGATTCCGGTCAAGGGCATGTACCTTGGTTGCAGGCACATCCCCAGTAGGAGGTGTGCAGGAGGCAGCTGATGGATGTTTCTCTCTCATCGATGTTTCTAACTCTCTATCCCTCTCCCTTCCTCTCTGTAAAAAATCAATAAAATATATATATTTTAAAAAAGAACTGAGTTGTGTCCCCCAATACTCGCATGTCGAAGTTCTAACCCCCAGTACTGCAGAATGTGGCCTTTAGAAATAAGGTTGGTCATAATAGAAGTCATTAGTTAAGATGGGGTCACAAGGGAGTAGGATGGGATTACCCCTAATCTAATACAGCTGGTAACCTTATAAAAAGGAGAAATGTGAACCTAGAGACAGATATGCACAGAGAAGATCATATGAGGACACAGGGAGAAGACAGCCATCCACGAGCTAAGGAAAGAGGACTCAGAAGAAAATAACCCTGCCAAAACCTTAATCTTGGACTACCAGCCTTCAGAACTGAGAGAAAAATAAATGTCTTTTTTTTTAAGTGACAACAAAAACTAGAGACCCAGGACCCTACATCAACTTATCTAAGGCAAGGGGCCACCTAAATAACTTGTTTCTGTTCAAGGTGAGCAGGGCATGGGACAGAGTCAAAAGGCCTGGAAGCATTTTATCTGAGGTGAACTAGGCATGATTTTCTCTATTGACAAGTGGAAATGTAACCAGACAACCAATGGGTCCAGGCTGCCTGTCACTACTTCAGCCAATGAAGCAGAGACAGGGTTGAATTATATATGTGCATTTATTCCAATAATGCCAGCAGTATGGGAGAGCAGCAGGTCATCCACAAAAAACTGCTCTTCCTCTCCCCATAAGCCAGCTGCTTATATTGGGTAGAAGGACACAGATTACATGGGGAAGTAGGAATTACAAGCATGGGGAAGTAGGCTCGGGATAATCATTACAGGTTACAAGTCATGCGGGCTGGGGGTGAGGGTCACAGAGGGTGGACGCCTCCAGGCACACTGGACCAGATTACAGTCAATAGGGGCTGGAGGTTGTAAAGAGTGGGTGCCTCTGGGACTAGATTGTTTCAGCCACAAGATTATAAATCTTTCCATAATGATAAGCAGTTCTTGGGACAGGAGGATGGACTACATTCCAACATTAGCTCCCATGTCCCAGGGCGTAAAACTCCCAGCCAGGTTTGAATACGCTTTCTCTAACCAGAACAAAACAATCATGGTTAACAGAGCATGATTAATATTTCTTATTTTATTTCTAATAGCTAGTCCCCAATATTGTATTTCTGCCCCTAACATAAATTCATTCATTCATTTACTCACTCATTCAAAGCTACTTAATAAATCTTCTCTCTACAGAGCAACTCACTACGTACTGCAGAGAAGTGGAGGCATTTGAGATTCAGAATCTACCTGAAGAGATTTCAAGGTGAATAAATGATATGGTGATTCCACTGCTTGGTGTCACCTAAAGAAACTCCTGTCACACTTCGGCACAGGAGATGTGTGCAAGAAGGCTCAATTCCAGCACTGTTTGTGCAAACACCTCAATTGCCTACCACAAGGAAAGAGCTAAAAAGCAAAGTTATCTCTGGTATGTCCATATGAATGAGCCAGAGACCAGTGAGGAAAACAAGCCACACCAGGTATTTCAAATGGAAGGAATTTAATGCAGGGATTGGCTGTACCGATAGAATAAATAGCTTAAGAGCCAAATGGGCTGGTGGAGCAACCCAGAGACTAGCTACAGCAGGCAGCTGTTAGTATCCCTCGGGTGGGAAGGGCAAAAGGAGAAGATGTTGTTAGCAGGCCATGAAGGGAGGTGCTTCCAGCCGAAATGGAGTCACAGCCAGGAGGCTACATAAAATGCGGTGCGAGGGAAAGTGAGTGGGATGGGAAAGGAGATGCCCCTTTTTTTTTCTCCCCCTCTTGTACCTCCTATTGGCTGAACTGCCTGGAAGCCAGAGGACAGGGGAACTGGGAAATGTAGCTCCTTGTGATAAAAGGGGAACAGGAATATCCTGAAGGTGCACAAGACATCCTGGGAAAGTATCCCAGCGTTATAAAGAAGGTAAATCAATCTCTAACACACTTTGTTGAATGAGAAAATGCAAAATACAGAATTAAGTGTACAGATTGATACCATCTCACCACAAAGAAATACCACATATTCAAAATAAAAATGTACATAAATTGGGACATGCTCAACTGATTATGGTGTGGCTTCTGGACAGGGCCATAGATAATGGAGATAAGCCATGGATACTCAAAGAGAACACTGGCAGTATCTGGGATGTCTTAAATTTCACCAGCAGGAAGTAACCCTGGAATTACTTTGCTAATAACAATTAATCTTAAAAGGTACATGCATAAGCCAGGTCTGGTATGTGTTTCATCCCAATGCTGCCGGCCAGAACTGGTGTCTCCTTCCTGAGGAGTCGCCTGGCTCTTTGTAAGGGCACTTCGCAGGTGGCATCAGAATCTAAATCTATTATTTACATATGCCTTTCTTCCCTAATAGACTCTAGGTGCCTCCGGGGCAGGGACTGTTTCTTATTTAGCTCCATATGACACCAACATAAAATCTCCACCGAAAATGTCAGTTGAATTACAGCAAATTAAATTACAGATAAAGTTAAAAAAGAAAAGTTCACCATTAGGCAGAGTAAAAAGGCCAAGGATGTAGAAGTTGAGCCAGGCCTTACAAGAAAGGTGTGATTAAATGTTTGAGGGCCTGTCATACTATTAGCACTCAACTATTACTGAAAGAATAAGCAGAGCTGTCACTTCACGTGGTTTGCCACCCAGTGGTCCATCGTGTTAAATTCACTTAAAATTCATATGCACCCTTGACCCTTGGACTGTGGAAGTGGCTCTCCAGCTCGGATCAGGCTGTAGCCAAAGTTTGGAACCTTGAAAGTGCAGGCTTCAGGGTTCAGTCTAACTTTACATTATAGACTAAAGGTTTGTGTTCCTCCCAAAATTCAGATGTTAAATCCCAATCACCAAGGTAATGGTATAAGGGGATGGAGCCTTTGAGAGGTGCACAGGACAGTAGAGTAGAGCCCTCATTATTGGTATTAGTGCTTTATAAAAAAATCCTCAGGCCCAGCCAGCGTAGCTCAGTGGTTAAGCATCGACCTATGGACCAGGAGGTCACAGTTCTATTCCTGGTCAAGGCACATGCTCAATTTCCAGTGTGGGGCATGCAGGCAGCAGCAGGTCAATGATCCTCTCTCATCATTGATGTTTCTATCTCTCTCTCTTTCTCCCTTCCTCTCTGAAATCAATAAAAATATTTTTCAAAAGAAAAAAACCTCAGAGAGCTCCCTCGCCCCTTCCACCATGTAAGGACACAATGAGAAGAAGGAAGAGGGCTCTCACCAGACCCCAAATCTGCTGGTGCCTCAATCTTGGACTTCATCTAAGGCTGAACAGAGAAAAACCTCAGGACACCCTCTACCAGGAAGGATGATCACAATGTGACAATGTGCGTGTGTGCGTGCGTGCGTGCGCGTGTGTGCGTGCGTGCGTGCGTGCGTGTGTGTGTGTGTGTGTGTGAGAGAGACCTCACCACACTAAGAAATGGCTGTAATTACAGTTCTGTGGTTAATTCTTGCTTCAATGACTGATAATGAGAACCACTGGACCTCTTGCAGCTCCTTTGGAAATCAGCAAAGGCACCATCCCTGGGAGCCTGAGAGAAGCAAGCCAGATACCATCCCCCAAGGAAAAGAATCCCATCCTCCTTCCTACCCCAACATCCCCTCTTAACATCCTTAGGCCCTCCACAGAGCATCAGTAGTTCCCTGCACACCGAAGGGTCTCTATCTTAGCATTTCAAATGAAGCCCATTAGGTCTGTTGGAAGTAGTCACTCAAGGAGCAAACAATATGCTTGGGGTTTCATCACATGCAGAGGGCAACATCATAGCACCTGCCTGCTGCCGTGCTCACGGCACTGCTTCTCAAACTTCTTCCACATGAGGCCTTGTTAGAACAAAGCTTCCTGGCTCTGTCCCCAACGACACTATTTCGGCAGGTTGGGGTAGGGCCATGACTGTGCATGTCTAGCAAGATCACCAGCGGGCAGTGCCAGGTGATACTGATGTAACTGATCCAAAGATCTCACTTTGAAAATCCCTGGCTTCTACTACGAGCAGAAATTTATGACATGCAGAGGCAGTCCATCGAGCTGTGCAATTTCAATGGCTCTGGGAAACCAACAGAAAATGGCATTTGTAAGAGTAATTCTCATGAAACAAAAATGAATAATGGTTCAGGGCATGCTCTGAGGCAAAATCATATTGGCCTGGCTGTAAATGAGCAGGAAGCATGTTTCCAATATCTTCCAGGAGGCTAGCGAGTTAAAATTAATGATACAATTAAAAAGTGTCAGTGCTGCCAAGGTAAAGACAATTGAAGCATAAATGCTCACATTTTTACAGATGAGAAAACTGAGAACAAAAGCAGACATGCAGATTACCAGCAGGAATGGAACTAGAACCCTTGCCTCGAGACTCACTGTCCAGTACTCATATTACGGGCAGTATGAGCCAAGTCTCCAGGAATCCATGAATATTTTCATGGCAGAAATTATAAAGATGCAGGAGGATCGTAAAGTTTTACTGTCCTCTGTGGCGGAACAACACGGAGCAGTCCTGCACAGTATCAACATAAAAGATTTCATTCCTGGTGTCTCCTAAAATAAACCCTCATTCTGTGCTGCATCCCTCTCATCTCCCCATTCTCCTTCTTCCCTTCCTACCCTACTTCCCAATGGGCTAAAAAACACTGAAAAAACAAACACCAGAGTTAAAGAGCTATCAAGACACACTATGCACCCCGGAAGCTTCCAGATGCATCTCTTCCCAGGCAGGACAAGCTGTGTCCATTTATGGTTTTCTTGGCTCTAGATTGAACGATGATGATGTTCTTGCCATCTTAGGCAAAACAACTGTCCTGATCTGCCTCGGGGTGGACATCCTTCTCCTGGGCTTAGAGCTGTTGTTTGTAATCAGTTAACACTGCTGGCCCATACAACCAGAGGGAACCCAGGGAGCTCCCACCCCCACTGCCGGACATCTCATTGATCTTGAGAAACTGAGTTAACGGTTCAAACTGTTTTTTCCTTCTTATTCTGTTATCAGAGGAGCAGTCAGTGTGAATGAAAACTGAAACAACTGTCAAGAAGAGAAGAAAAACAGAACATCTATTTAAAAAAGTGTAGGTCAACACGTGAAGTATTTTAAGGAGATGCCTTCATCTGATACGCATCACTCTCTTGGTCGGCTTTCCAAGTTGATGCTTCTCCGCTTTTGCCTCCCATTGCTTCAGGGCTTCTAGAGATTTCTGAGGAGGAGTACTTTAGGGGGGAGTGCAATCTAAGGTTGAAGAAATAAAGTGGGGACAGATGACAGGCAGGGCATGCCTTATGAACAGGTTAAGCACAAATTAAACAGCCATGGCCAGCCCCATAACTCCATAAACATGCTCAGCATTTCTGCCAGTTAGTGTGGGCCTGCGGGATCACTGCAAACACAGTGATCACTAGAGAGTCACAGTGACTTATAACAGACTCGGAGCACAAAGGAGTTTAATTAGTGGCCATCAAATATTTTAAGTAACCTATAATATTTTAAGTAACCTACAACAAATAATTAATTACATGTTGAATATATATGTGTTCTATATAGTCAGGAATGCCAACTGGAATGCCAACCAGCTTGTGAAATGGTATTTATAAAAATTTGACAGGTAAACATGTATTTAAAATGTGTTTAAGTCACAATTATGCAACATGAAACATCATAGTGTAAGTCAAAATGCAACCTACATCATATTTATTTTATGAAGATCACCTATTTATTTTATGAAAGGATCATTCAGTGTTTGAGGAATATGGACTACTTATATAAAAAATATTTTGCATATGACCCAACATATCTTGGAGGGTGGCACAATTTTAACTCCTTTTCTTCTTTCTTTTTATTTATAACTAATCTAGTTGGCAGTATTCCATCTAGGATGCAAATTAGGTTCCATTTATTTGGCACAATATCATTTGGGCAGAAAGTAATAATCCAACAAATATTTATAGAGTTTCTCCTCCATTCCAGGCACTGGGCATAAGGCAGTGAACACAACAGATGAAGTTCCTGCTCCCGGGAACTGGCACTCTCACTGGGACAGGGTAACAGCAACACAAGGAGAAAATGAATATAAAGCGCATCAAACTATAACCCAGTAACTCCTCACAGAAATGCCTGCCTGCTCCAGTTTCTGCTTTCCAGGGTCAGACCATGGCCACTATGATACATTGAGTGTTTGAATTTCCTATTGTTACTATAATAAATTCTCACCAACTTGGCTTAAAACAGCCTCAAATCTGACAGTTCAAGGCCAACTGGATTCTCACTGGGATAAATTCAAAGTGTCAGTAGGGCTCCATTCCTTCTAGAAGCTCCAGAGGGAAAATCCATTTCCTTGCCTTTTCCAGATCCAAGAGGCTGCCCACATTCCTGGGCCCATGGCCGCCTTCCATATTCAAAGCCAGCAACTCTATCACTCTGACCTCTGCTTCTGGCATCACATCACTTTCCCTGACTCTGGCCCTCCTGCCTTCTCCCTTCTCTTATTAAGATCCCTGTGATTACAAGAGACCCACTTGGGTAATCCAGGGTAATGTCCCGATCTCAAAGTCAGCTGATTAGCAACCTTAATTCCATCTGCAACCTTAATTCCCACATGTCCTGTAACATAACATTTCCAGGTTGCAGGAATTAGGACCTGGATACCGTTGAGGGGAACTCCAAAGGTGTCCGGGTCCTGCAACCACCTGGAGGGAGCTTCCTCTTGAACTCCCTGATAGGAAACATTCAGTAATCTCTTTCCTCAGAGATGTTTTAGCACAGTGGAGGGTACCACTGTCTACCTGTGAGACTCTGGGGAACTCACTTTATGAGAAAAATAATAACCTGATCCACGGTTCTGTGGAGATAGTTGAGGTAAAAATGCTTGAAGTATAAGCCTGGAAAACACAATGACCAGTTAGTTAATATTAGATAGATTTAGCTATTTCTGAATTTCTTTATCCATGAATTAAATTTTCTTCTTTCTAACAAACTAAAAATTTCAAGCTAAAATCTGAGCAGGCTCTGTGGGACACTGTGGTAATTACCCAGTGGCATGTGATTCACCCTTTCCTGCATTCCCGTTGAAAGAAATGTAGAAATGCATAGAAAGAGGCTGAATGTGGATGAGCCACTAAAATATAAGAATGGGATGTGGACTGTGGGAGAGCACACTAATGCCCGGGTGTGAACCCCCTATCTCGAGAAATACACTGCTGAAAGGAACTGCTTTCAAGGGCACTCCCACCCCGTGAATACATCTTTCTATACCCATCCATTCAGAGACCCCAATTCCTGGAAATGCATCTCAACCAAGGAAAAAGGGCAGATGGATGGGGGTATACTGCCTTTTGGAGAATAATAGAAAAAAAAGAGAAATGGGAAGAACCATGGGAAGGATACACACTGTGGTAGTAGATTTTAATGTTCTGTCTTTAGATGGAAGTTTAGGAAGAACTATGAAATGATTGAAATTATATGAATAGAGCTCCATCTAAATATTCAAACTACCAGGCAGCAGAAGCAGAAGATCCCCACTTAGGCAAGCTAAGGCACCCCAGAAAACACAACACAAACAGAATTTAGCCAAGGACCATGAACAACAACCACACTTTGAACTGAAGATATGCTAACAGTAACCTGAAATAATGTGGCAAGGTGAGTGCGCTGCAGGACTGGACAGTCTGTTCACAGTGACGGGGCTCAGAATAGGCCTCCCCAAAATGTGCCACCCTGGCATGGGTGTTATTTTGAGCTGAAGGCAATCAAGACCTTGCAGACCCATGAGAAAAGCTTTTACCTTTTCCTTAATTCAAATTAGGGGCCTTGCCCACAATAAAAGTGCTCACCAGAAGTAACCTTTTATGACTTATCTATAGGGCAGGGGAAACTACTAATTACTGAACATCTGCTCTTCTTGTCATCCTACAATGACTTTCCTTCCCTCTGAAGCCCCAAGGCACCTTACCTCATCTCTAGCTCAGAATGTTATATGAATCTCATTTTAACTTTTCGGTTCTCAAACCTCTCATGTATGCGGTGTCTCAGCCTCAAGAACCCAGAGGGATAGAAGAAAATTGCCCCCATCTCCACCCCACAACAGGCACCCCCACAGCCTGGATCTTTTCTCTCAAAGGTGGATAACTCAAAAAAGCTTTGAAAATTATCTGCAGCATAAACACGAAGAATCTTATACTTCCATAAATAATTTAGTACAGAAAGTAGAATTTTAGAAAGAATCTATTTTGCAATCTCAATGATGCAAGAAAACATGGGCCATATGAAGAAAAATGTTAAATGGACAAAAAGGCTAAGACAACAGTGGGGGTTGGCTAATAAGGAAATGGACCAGATATGATATGGTTAAAAAAAAAAACACAAAACAGAAATGCATGAACAAAACCTAAATGGAAAATAAGGCAGTAGAACAGATCCAAAGTACTGAAAATCAAATCACTGAGGAGAAAAAAAAAAATTAGAGACTATTATAGAATGAAGGGGAAATGTCAAAAAGGGAAATGAGGAAAGAGGTGATAGACATGGAAGACATACAAATGGCTATCGGAATTACAAACAGTTCATGTTCCAAGAAAAACAATCAAAACAAATGCAAAAACATAATATTCTCAAGGTCCATCCATGTTGTTGCAAATGGTAGTATTTCATCCTTTCTTATGGCTTAGTAGTATTCCATTATATATATGTACCATATCTTCTCTATCCAGTCCTCTATGGACACTTTGGTTTTTTCCATGTCTTGGCCACTGTGAATAATGCTGCAATGAACTTAGAGGTGCATATCTTTGTGAACACATCATTTCAAGTTTTTCAGGTATATACCCAAGAGACAGATTGCTACGTCATATGGTAACTCTATTCTTAATTTTTTGAAGAATCTTCAACCTGCTTTCCATAGTGGTTATACCAGTCTACATTCCCACCAGCAGTGAATGAGAGTTCTTTTTTTTTCCACAACCTCTCCAACACTTATTGCTTGTCTTGTTGATAATGGCCACTCTAACAGGTGTGAGGTGTCTTGAGAATATTATGCTCAGTGAAATAAGTCAGTCAGAAAAAGTTAAGAACCATATGATTTCACTCATATGTGGGATATAAAAGTGAAATTCATAAATATAAACAACAGTGTGGTGGTTGCCAGAGGGAAGGTGGTAGAGGGAGAAGGGAGTTCTAATATATGGACAGAAGAAGATTTGACTTTGGGTGGTGGGCACACAGTGCAATAAACAGATCTTGTAACACAGAAACCTACACCTAAATCCTAGATAGCATATTGACCAATGTCACCCCAATAAATTTAATTAAAAATAAAATAAGTAAAATAAAACATGTGAAGAGGAAATGTTTAAAACAATTATATAATGAACAGGGAGAATAAATAGTTGTTATCAACATAATAAAAAAGCAAAAATGCAATCAAAAGTAATATTCTCTGGACAAAATGAAAGAAAATTAGAAATGGTATTTCAAAATATACACATAAAAGCAACCTGACAAGTTAGAAATTAAAAAAATCACTCTCCTAAATAATTATTTGCACAGAAAATAGAAACCTACAATTATAAGATTATTAGAAAAATACAATAATGATTACATGACATTGCAAACTTATAAGGAGAGTCTAAAGTGGCCCTGAAAGGCACATGCATCATTAGCAAGAAAGAACAAAAATATATAGTCCAGCTGGTGTGGCTCAGTGGTTAAGTGTAGTCCTATGAACCAGGGGGGTCACAGCTCATTTCCAGTCAGGTCACATGCCTGGGTTGTGGGCTTGATCCCCAGTAGAGGGTGTGCAGGAGGCAGCCAATCAATGATTCTTTCTCATCATTAATGTTTCTCTCTCTCGCTCTCACTTCCTCTCTGGAATCAATGAAAATATATTTTTTTAAACTCACTTATTAAAAAATACACACACACACACACACACACACACACATATATAAAGCACTTAATTAAAGACATTAGAAAAGAAAACAAAGTAATTTAGAGATGATTTTGAAAAACTATCCTATATAAAAAAGGCTAATATGCAAATTGACTAAACAGCAGAACAACCGGTCACTATGATGCGCACTGACCATCCTGGGGCAGACACTTAAGGCAGGAGCTGCCCCGTGGTGGTCAGTGCATTCCCACAGGGGAGCGCCGCTCAGCCAGAAGCTTGGCTCACAGCTGGCAAGTACAGCGGCAGTGGCAGGAGCCTCTCCCGCCTCTGTGGCAGCACTAAATATGTCCAACGGATGGCTTAGGCCAGCTCCCTGGTGCAAGTATGCCTAAGCCACCAGTCGGACATCCACCAAGGGCTCCTGGACTGCAAGAGGGCGCAGGACGGGTTGAGGGAACCCTCCCCTCCTGAGTGCAGAAATTTCGTGCACCGAGCCTCTAGTTTGAGCTATAATTGATGACTCAGGAAATAGGGAGAAGAGCAAAACTGGTAAATAATAAAATTTAAAATGCAGTCAAATGTCATCCAGAAAATAAGAGAAACACCTAAGTTAGTAATGAGAAAAATGTTATATGATCACAATTATAGAACAGGATAAAATTTTTAAATGCAATGCATATTTTTGTTCATTTAAAAAACCTTAATGAAATTGTCATTTCCCTGGGAAAACAAATTATCTAAACAGAAAAGTAGCAATGGAAGATACTGAAAAGTTTGTCCAAAATTAGCTGCAAGAATACAGGCCAAGAAGAACTGTAAGGGTTTTTTTGAATTTTAAACTTACAGGTCATTCCCATGCTTCATAAAATGTTCCAGAACACAGAAGAGCATGTAAATGATCAATTTGTTTTGTAAAGTTAGTGTAATGCTAATATCTGCCATGAATTTTAAAGCAAACATTTTGTAGAAAATACAAACAAATCAAATCCAACATTATTTTTTAAAAGTACATATCTAGGGTTTACTTCAGAGGCAGCTCAAAATAGAAACTTATTTACATTATGTATTATTAAACACTTCAATAAATGTTAATGAGGCATTTGAACACACCACATCCATTCTAATTAAAAAAAAAAAACTAGAAAACTAGAAATTAAAGAAAACTTACACAGCATAATGAAAGTAACCAACTTAATAGCCAACAGTAAAAAGCTATTCAACTACAGCCTGAATTTTAAACTTGCCTATGATAGCAAATTATTGGAAAACATAAGATATTGGCTTGTATAATAAATGTTTTAATTATTTCTTATATAGTTTAAAACTTAAGAATAAAATATAAATAAAATTAAGAATAAATTTAAAAGAAATCTTTAAAAGAATGTATAAAGAATAAAACAATAAGAACAATAAAGAATTAATACCAGATAAACTTTCACAAACAAATGTAAATAAGAGATAGGGAAATAATCATGAATCTCCACTGATTTTTTTTAAACTTTGGATCACATGAAAAGCACACTATGAATGAGAAGATTCGATGTTATAAAATGCCATTTTTTTTCACCCTAGTTGGTTTGGCTCAGTGGATAGAGCGTTGGCCTGCAGACCAAAGGGTTCCAGATTTGATTGTGGTCAAGGGCACATGCCCGGGGTTGCAGGCTCAATCCCCAGTAGGGGGCGTGCAGGAGGCAGCTAATCAATGATTCTCTATCATCATTGATGTTTCTATCTCTCTCCCCCTCTCCCTTCCTCTCTGGAATCAATAAAAATATATTTTAAAAATAAATAAAATGCCATTTTTTCCCATAAAATAGATTTGTCAAAACTCAGGCATTTGGGCAAAATTTGACAGAGATTCTATAGTTCCCCTGAAAGGATAAACGAGTGGTAATAGCAACTAGTTTTCTTCCCAAACACAAGATGAGTCTTGCTCTATGAGATAATTAACAAGCTAATAAACTACAACAATTAATTAATGGGTAAGTAGGACAAATTAGACATCACAAAACTGCTTCTGTGCATAAGAAAATAGGCATGAAATAAAGTGGTACTTCAAATGTGTGGGTTAAGGAAAGATTCTTAAATAAGCAATTTAACTGTTAAACCTGTTCATCTGTTTAAGTCAAATCTTTACTGTATGCTAAAATAAAATGCAAATGAGCAAAGAGTTTAAAAATTTTTAATTAAACCATAAAACAGGGAAAAGACATGAAGGATTATATGGAATTAATATATAATTGAGATCCTGGATCTAGGAATAAAACAATAAAAAATAAATACAAGAGAAAAGAAATATAATTTTGACTAGATAAAAATGAGAACCTTCTGTAAGCCAAATGAAAAAAGTAAAACTTCTGAACTAGAATAAGATATTTATACTAGTATATACAATATAGCTCTTATAAATCATAGATAAAAATACTGTTGTCCCATTAGAAAAAAAAATGAAGCAATTTTTCTCACAAGCAAAGAAATATGAGAGACCAATAAACATTTTTTAAAAATCAGTTTCCCTAGTATAAAAGAAAGGCAAACTAAAGCACTGAGATACCAATTCTCTGCAATCAAACTGAATTTAAAATATGTAAAATAACCATACTTATTCGATTCTGGCAGAGAACACTGAATTGAGCACTCTCAACCCTTGCTTTTGGAATCTCTCATTTGTTCAGAGCCCTGGAAAGTACGTGTTAGCTTTGACAATGGGCATGCACTCTGACACGGAATAGCACTTCTAGGAATCCACCCTGAAGAAAATGTCAGAGATTAGCAAAAATTTTAACACAAGAACATCCATCATAGTGAGGTTATTGAAAATTCCTAATTATCACAAATGGAGGCCTGCATAAATAAATTAGGATATAATCAGATGACATAATGTAATAGTTAAGTCCATGGGTTCCGGAATCAAACAGCCTAACTTCAAATCCTCCTTGGCCCTGTAGAAATTTTGTGAGTGTTAGCAAGTTATTTAAACTCTTTGTGTCTTATTTTTCTTTGAATGTAAAATGGAGATAATAATGGTAGCTACTCCATCAGATACTGTGGGGAGTAAAGGAGTAATACAGGTAAAGCACTTAGAGTACCAAAAACAAGCTAAGTGCTCAATAAATGCCACTTGGTATAGTACTAAAAAAATATTATAATTGTAATATGCACTATATTATGCAGATATTAATTGTTTTTTAAGTTTGATGTCATGGAGAAATGTTTATAATAAGTTAAACAGCAGAATCCATCAATTACACTATCTCTTCCAGAGAATAAAAGGGAATACTTCCTAATTCATTTTATGGGGCCAGCAAACCCGAACAAAGATAATACAAGAAAAGTAAACTATGAATGCCCTGGGCGATCACATATGCAATAGTCCTCAACAAAATAGGATCAATTCAAATCCAAGAAAACGCAAGCAAAAAACACACCATGATCAATGGAGTTTACCCAGGATATGCAAGGCTAATTCTGTAATTGAAAACCAACCTATATAACCCACCAAACATTAACTATCTAAAGAAGAAAAACTACAAGATCATATCAATTGATGGAGGAAAAGCATCCCACAAACTTCAATATCCATCAGATAAAAAATGTCAGCACACTAGGACTAGATGGAAACTTCCTCAACTTGATAAAGGACATGTATAAAAATCCAACAGCAAATACCATAATTAATGTTGAAGGACTGAAGGCTTTCCCTCTCAGATCAGAGACAAGGGAAGGCTGTCCACTCAAACTTAACATTGTACTGGAAGTCTTAGCCAGTGCAATAAGGCAAAAAAGAAATTAAAAACCCTGGATCTGAATGTTTATAGGAGCTTTATTCATAAATACCAAAAACAGAAACAACCCAAATGTTTTTCAATAGGTAAATGGATACGTAAGCTGTTGTACATCTGTATAATGGAATATATCTTAGCCATGAAAAGGAATGAACTGCTGATACATGCAACAACGTAAATAAATCCGAGAGGCAAGATGGTGAGTGAAAGAGCCATTATCAAAATATTACATACTGTAGGATTCCATTTGTATGACATTCTCAAAAGGACAAAACTATAGTGACAGAGGAAAAAATCAGGGGTTAGGAAAGGGGAAGGTGTGATTACAAAGAGATAGTTTGAGGGACGTGGGGTGGGGGGTGGATTCTGTTCTGTATCCTATCAGTTAATTTTACTGTGGGTTAATTTTTTTTTTAATTTTAAAAGCAGGATCCCATACATTACATATAGTAGGATGCCAATTTAAAAATACATACGGAAGGACATATACTGCAATGTTGGGAAAGACTGGAATTGGCCTGACCTCATGCCCAAGTTTATTTAAAATAGGTGCAGTGAGTTTTCTTTCTGCACATACCCCAGCACATGCATTGAAGTTCCACTCAGAGGTCATTACCACCAAATTCCAAAGCCTGGGTTAGTAGGTCCTAGGAAACTGCTTTCCTTGGAAGTGATGTTCAGATAACAGACTAGAAATGCAACACTAGAGATTTAAAATCTTATAAGCTCAAAGGCCCGTAACAAGAAAAATTAATGGGCACTCATTTTTAACATGACCAACCATTCTCATGCTAATGAGGTAACTGCTCAGGTAGAAGGTAAGTCAACGATGTTATTTTTCTCCTGAGGCAAGCTAAGCATATCCTAAAAGCCAGTATGTCTGAATAAACAAATCTCTCATTTTTTACAAGAAGTATTTCACCCTGAAATTCTCCAATTTTCTCCATCTAGTGACTACGCATGCCAAATAATTCCCAGCAAGATCCCAGCTACTTCAGAAACATTTCAGAATTAAGATAATTTCACTGACAGTTTGCATTAAATATATTTCTAACCTTAATTTTCTGCTGTTTTTGTTTTCTTATTTACTAAGCACAGAGTCAGAAAACCTGGGTTCTGACCCCAATTTCAATTCTTTCACATCAGTTCCCTTAAACATAGGATCAGATGATAAGATACAATGGTCCCTACATCTCCTCCATCTCTAATATTCTAGGACAGCAATTTCCAAACTTTCTCATTTCATGGCACACATAAACCAATTACTAAAATTGTGTGGCACACTAAAAATATATTTTTTTGCCAATCTAACAAAAATAGGTATAATTTTCATTCATTCACACCAGACGGCTATTGTTGTGTTAGCTGTTGTCATTTTTTTATTTGACAATCTGAGGGAAAAGAAGTCAGTGTCCATGGCTAAATAATCAGGTATTGCATGATTTAAAAGTTCTTGCTTCACAGCGGTTGAAAATCACTGTTCTTGGAAATGAATCACAGTGAAAGTAATATTGCAAGGAGCATGGCTGAACTGCTTAAATGAACAAACGACTTAAATGAACTATTTTCTCAGAGGATTCATTCAGAAATATTGTGTAAATGACAGAAAAGAATTGTTCATTAGAGAAACTATTACCTAGCCATGCCTGACCTTTATCTAGCACTTAGCTCAGGTTACAATAACTGGAAGTAATAAACTGCAATGATTGAGACAACTCTCTGTGTCCCAATTTCACTAGTGTACATTGACCTACACTCATGTCCCTGCTGCTGACTTATAAGCAGTCTTTTGTGTAGAGCAGCATTATTAGTGGTGGAATTTTAATTCTTAAAGCTATAACTTTTAAATTAACTTAATTTGAAATAGATGATAGGAGTTACTTAAGGTATGTAGGGAGTGTGTGGTTATTAATGGGCAATACATGTTATCCTTGTGATATTGACTCTGTCAACATTTTGACTGTGGTGGTTGTGAAAACCTATATAAGTAAAAAAAAAATTGTACAGAACTTAACACACACACACACACAAGTACAGATATAACTGAGTAAATATTAATAAGATTAGTAGATTACATCAATGTCGCTACCCTGGTTATATTATACTAGAGTTTTGCAAAATGTTACCATTGGAGGAAATGGGAAAAACTACAAGGAGTCCCTCTGTATTATTTCTTACCATTGCATGTGAATCCACAACTAGCTCGAAACAAATTTCAGTTAAAAAGAAGGATATGATGAAAACTCACCTTCCACCTACTAGCCCTCCCAGGAGGCAACAACTCTTACCAGTTTCATGTGTATCGGAGCTAAAAGAGAAACAGGAGGAAGGAAAACAGGAAGGGACAAAGAAAGACTTAAATAACTTGGAATGGTCTTGCAATGTATCGAAATAAGTTATTCAGCCCTGGCCAGTATTGCTCAGTGGTTAAAACATTAGCCTGAGCTCCAAAGGATCTCAGGTTCGATTCCCGTCAAGGGAGGTACCTAGGTTGCAGATTCCATCCATAGCCCCAGTTGGGGCACATGTGGGAGACAAAAAAATCGATGTGTCTCTCTCACATAAATGTTTCTCTCTCTCCCTCTCTCTCTCTCTCTCCCTCTCTCTCTCCCTCTCTCTCTCTCTCTCTCTCTCTTACTCTCTCTCTCTCTCTCTCTCTCTCTCTCTCCCTCTCTCCCTCCCTCCTTTCCTTTACCTTCCTCCCCCCTTCCACTCTCTCTAAAAATCAATGGAAAAATAGCCTAAGGTGAGGATTAACAAAAAAAAATTTTTTTTGCAGCTCTTTCTTACTCATAGCTGTTCTTGAGGCAAAGTCTTGAGTCTACGAGTGTGTTTCTTTTTAACAAATCCCACCCTACCCCAGCTTCTCTCCCTTTGGATTATTAGAAGTAACTATGTCTTTTCCCTCAAGACAGGGCACTGGGTGACCCTTGCTTGGGAAATCTGACCCTCTCCTGATAAAGAACTAAAACCAGAGATGCAGAGGACACCCAATGACATGGCCCAGTCAGCTCAGCTTACAGAAACACAATCAACAGACTTTCCTCCTTGCAGTTTTCAATCATCGTTTTAATGGCCTCACTTAAATATGAGGAGACACCAAGGATCACTTGACATTCAAAGAAAGTACATCATATGAAAATCAAAACAAAGTAAATAGACAACAGCAACTTGGAGAAACAGACTCTATACAGAGAAAGGAAAACTTCAAAGACATTATTAATAACTCAGGGACATAAGAGATGATTCTGTATCATTGAAGCAGAACAGGATGCTACTAAAAATAACTTCCAAAGGAAAACAGAGCTCTTGGAAATAAAAAAGATGACAGCAGAAAATAAAAGCTCTATCTAAGAATTGGAAGATATGATTAAGAAAATACAGACATTAGAGTAAAAGGATGAGAGAGAAAAAAAACAACAACAGGGTAAGAGGGATAAGAAAATCAAGTCAACCCAGGAAGTCAAACATCCAAATAATAGACAATCCAGGAAGAGAGAAAAGAGAACTTAAGACAGAGAAAATCATAAAAAGACAAGTTCACAGATATGAAGGACATAAGCTTCCAGATTAAAAGAACCAGGTGAATGGCCAAGAAAATGCATGAAACAGACCTACACCTGTCATAAACATGATTTTAGTGAACATTATGAGAAAAGCAAAGAGCACACATATCCTTAGAGGGAAAAACAGATCTCACTCAAAAAAATTAAAAACTGGAACAGCATCTGACTTCTCAGAGGCGAGGTGACACTGGAAGCTAGAAGACAGCAAAACAATGCCTTCAAAATTCTGACAGGGAAAAAAAAATGTATTTTCTAATTGAAATTCTTGACCCAGCCTAACTGTCCTCTAAATGTGGGGGTAGAATGAATATATTTTCAAACCCACAACGTCTGAAACCTTTGTTAAATAATATTTCTTTTTAACATGTTAAATAATATTCGTTATTTCCACACCCCTGTCTTAGGATGTACTTATAGTGTGTAAATGTGATCCTCAAAAATGTATACCACAAAATCAGGAAAGACCAATACATGAGTTCCAGGAAACAGGGCTTTCAACATAGGGAGAGCTGGGGGAAGGGAGGGTGTTGTGGGGGGAGGGTGTTGTGGGGGAAGGGATGGAGGAAGAGGCTGGAGGGGGAGCTCAAGGTGACAACTGGGCAGCAGATTTAACCAGCAATCTCTCCAGACTAGACCAGGCCAGAGAATGTGGTAAAGATTTCTTCAGAAAGAGAACTAGACAGAGTATCTAAGCCTTAGATTCTAAGGGCACTGTCTATATGAAGAGGAGATGAAGGCAACTGGAGGAAAGTTTGGGCTTCAATGAGTGGTAAAGTCTTGGAAAACTAAGCAGACCAATATTAACTCATGTTAAGGACAGAAACATTAAGCCAAGTGTCTTTCCCAGTTCAGCTGTGAAGACCACCGACGTGGCTATGATAAGGTAAACACTGACATTGCCCAGTGGTACCAGTCTTGGATGCAAGTTGGAGCCATCTGCCCCACTTTAAAAATCTCAATGACACCCTACCAGCGTGGCTCAGTGGTTGAGCATCGACCTATGAACCAGGAGGTAGGTGGTTCGATTCCTGGTCAGGGCACATGCCCAGGGTTGCAGGCTTGATCCCCAGTAGGGAGCGAGCAGGAGGCAACTGATCAATGATTCTCATCATTGATGTTTCTCCCTCTCTCTTCCTCTCTGAAATCAATAAAAATATATATTTTTTAATCTCAATGCCCAGGCTGTACCCCTGAGCATCTCATCAGAATCTCTGGGGGACAGGACCCAGCAAAGAGTAAGGTTTAAAGTTATAACCTGGGGTGATCAAAATGTGCAGAGAAGACTGAGACTCGTGTAGCTAACCAAAGGTACAATTCTCACCCTCATGTATCCTACTCACAGATTATGTGTAGCTGCAACTGCGTACAATCTTGGCTTTCCACAGTTCACTATATTCCACCTAAATGCCCTGCAAGAAATCAAAGTCAAAATTCCATAAATAAATGTTTCACATTCTCACTTAAAAGTGGTACTATTGCCCGGCTGGCATGGCTCAGTGGTTAAGCTTCAACCTGGGTACCAACTCACCAGCCCACCTGCAGTATATGAGACCAGTCAATGCCTGGTCAGGGCACATGCCCAGGTTGTGGGCTCAATCCCCAGTGCAGGGTGTGCAGGAAGCAGCCTAACAATGATTCTCTCTCATCATTGATGTTTCTATCTATTCCCTTCCTCTCTCTTCCTTTCTGAAATCAATATATATGTATATACTAGTACATACTAATATATATATTAGTATGTATATATATATTAAACTGGTGCTATTGACTTCTTAGTGTCAATATATATATTAGTATGTATATATATATTAAACTGGTGCTATTGACTTCTTAGTGTCAACTTATGGCACCCCATTTCTCCTGGTCACCCATGCCCCATCTCACCCACTTTGTTCTTACATCAAAGTCCTACTCAAGAAAACTGCTTATTTCCTGCCCTACACACTCTCTGATTCCCCAGCTGACTGCCTCACTACAGTGAAAATGACTCCTGTTTGAGGTCAAACTATGCTGAAACACAAAGAGAAAAATGAGGAGAAAAACACAAAGTTGCAAATGTGAATTCCCCCAAACTAGGTCACAGATGGCTTACTTTATTTGTTCACCCTCTCCTAGAAATAAAGTGATTGACAAGCAAGGAACAATGGCTAGGTTTCATGATTCACATCAGCACTTTGTGTTGACTTGAACAGTCTCAAATATCTACATATTGTCATTCTAATCCCACCTCCATCCTTTGTACACATCAATCTCATTAAAAGGCCACAGCTCCATTTGAAGTCTGTGCCTAAAACCTGATCATGCTGCCATCTCCCATGGTGTCTGGGTACCAACTCACCAGCCCACCTGCAGTATACGAGATTCTCCTGCACCTCCTTGATCAGCACTTGATATTTTCATGTTTTCAGTTCTGCCAATCTGATACTGAAAAGTGGTATTTTCTTCATTTTAAAAATGTGGATTTCCCTGATTACGATGAACACTGAGGATTTTTTTACTTGTATCTAATGGCCATTTGCATCTGCTTTTCTTTGTGGGAATTCCCTGTCTGTATTTTTTTGCCCATTTTTCTATGAGTTTGCCTTTTGTCCCCATCCTTACCAACCTGATTCCTTTTCTATCCCAGGTTCCAGATTCTGCTGACCACCACCTCTTCCACGCCATGCTGTATTCTCATTTGTATCTCTCACGGTGCTTGAAAATTAGTTACCCAACATCCCTGTTCCCACTAAAGCCTGCGCACCACGAAGACAATATTCTGGGGGTCCATCTCTGACCCCTCTGTCACCTCGGTAACTAGCAAAAAGCCACAGGTGTTTATTGAATGAGTGAACATAGTTCACTGTGTCCTTATATCAGTGAGGTCCAGGCAGAAACCCACTGAAGGTGTGCCACTGAGAAGAGTTCCACAAAGGGACCATTTGAAAAGGTGGCTGCAGGGTGAGAAAACCAATGAAGGATGGTAAAGCTCCCAGGACTCTCAGTCATGAGGAGAATCACCACTCCCAACCATAGAGAGCAAGGAGAGAAAGGCAGGTGGACCCTATGAGATCTCTAGCCACCAAGGAGAGTCTGGATGGTCTTGTCCACCTCTGAGAAATTGTGAGCCATCACCACTTCTCTCATAGAAAAACTCTTCCACTTGAATCCTTAATACTTCACTTTCTAAATCCCACAGAATAACACCATGTTTCAAGCCACTGCAAATGATAAACAAAATCATTGCGAAACGAGTTCCACAGGAACCAAAGGCAAGAAAAGGCCAGAAAAACTAGAATTACCTTCCCAGCAGAATCATGAGGTATGGGGAGTTCAGAGATGTTTTCTGAACTCCCCATACCTCAGTGCCCCCCCTTATAAAAGTATATGTACTATTCTTATTCCCCCCCAAAAAAAATTATTTTGCTTGAAAAAAAGAAATGCCCTTAAAGAAAAATACAGATGCCAAAATCGTGTCCTATCAGCCAACTTCCACCAGGCCATGGAATTCTCAACAAATGGCTGGTTTTGCAATTCTTTTGATTTGCCAACCCTCCAGGGTAAAACAAAAAACTTCCCACAAGGTTGGAGGCTTTCAAGTAGAGGAAATCTCTGAGAAAAATCTGGGTTGATGAGCAGCTAAGAAAAGCCAGGAGGAAAGACACACATCTATATATGTTTAGGCAGAAAATAAAAAAAGTTGAAAAGCAATGCTTCTAAAATATCGCTTCTATGAAAGCAACCTTCTGTTACTCCTTTACTCTCTGGTTGCCTGAAAAAGGCAGCTTGACTTCCATTTTCTATTCATGTCCTCTTAAGCCCAAGCGAGGGAGTACAGCGGCCTGCAGCTCTGACCAAGGTGGGCTTGGTTCAAATCTTGCCCCATGATGAAGGGACACTGGGCAAGGCACTCAACCTTTCTGCAACTCAGTGTTAGCCCATGAGATTTGCTGGGTTGGGGGTAGGATTATAAATGGAAAATAAAGTGTGTGTCAGCCAGTAAGTGCCTAACACATGGTAGTTCGATCTATCACAGACACCAAGTTTGAAAATCAAAAGAGCTTTTTTAGATTAACAAATATCTTTTGAACAGCTACTATGGGCTGGGTGACAGACGTGACAAAGGTGAGACAAGTTCATAGTGGCCCTGACCTCCTGACCTTAGAACCTGGTGAAGAGGAGATATTACTCAAGTCGTAACTAAAGAAATACATAATTGCCAACTGTGATAAATGCTATGAAGGGAGGATAGAGCCTGCTCTGAGAGCAAAATGGGGAACCTAGGCTGGTCAGAAAGATCCTGGGCCAGGGAATGAAGGCTGAAGGGTTGACTACAGCAGTGGTGACAGTGATACCAGCATGTGCTGGAGGACTTGGGCCAGAAGAAGTGTCACCCTTTTGAGAAGCAGCAGAAAGGCCAGAGTGTTGAAGCATGGGAAGGGGAGATAAAGCTGTAGAATCTGGCAAGACTTCCCTGTAAGCCACACGAGGGATGGAAAGGTCACGGTCATGGTCCTCTGAGAATGGAAAACCTCAAAGTGAAAGATGGGCTCTCAGGTCTGCAACTGACGTTCGCAATAAAACTCCACTGCAGCCCGCTTTTCACCAGTGGATCCCACGCCAATTAGATGAGTAGCAATGTTTTCATGATTGCAAGGTATTCCAAAAAATTACATACACACATATGTTCCAAGAGAATAAGGTGGAAATGCATTTATTATTCACCATTTACCACCATGGAAAATATCTACAATTACTTTTAAGTTATTATGCCTTTGGATCCCTGGTATTCCAAACACAGCCATGCCAGTATTTCCCATTGCACATGCTCTCCTACAGCGTACCCTGACACGCCTCTATTGAGTAAGCGACAGTATCTATCTTCTTGAACTTGGGCTGACATTGCTCACTGCCTTGACCAACAGAAAAGTGATACCATGAGACTCCTGAGGCTAAGACATAAAAATGCCATGCACCTCTACCTTATTCTCTTGGAACCCAGCTGCTATGCTCTAAGGAAGTTCAAACCAAGCACATGGAGAGGCCACATGTAAGTGTTCTGGTTGACATCCCAGCTGAAGGTCCAGCCAACAGCTGGCATCAACCCCAGACACAGGAGTGATATTGTCACCAGATGACTGCAGACCCAGCTGTCAAGTCACGTAGCCTTTCAATCTTTCCAGCTGAGGCCCCAGACATAATGAAGCAGAGAAAAGCCATCCTTCACTATGCTGTCTGAGCCAAAGTATCCATAAGCAAAAAAATAACTGTTTTATACTCATACATTGGGGTGGTTTGTTATGCAGTAATAGTAACTGGGAGAGAAAGTATCTCAAAGTATGCATGTATGTACTAGTATATGTAAAAGTAGGTAAGTAGATAGATAGACAGACAGACAGATAGATAGATGTATAATTTTTCTTATTCACTCTTCACCTCTCAGGACCATTCTTCAGGGAATGGTTACTTCTGCATTAGAACCCCTGTACTTTATCCACACCACTTCTAGAAAAAGATGACCAGGTTCCTTACTTCAAAGAATAATTAAACACTTTAAAAACTCAAAACATACAAAAGTAATCCATCCTCACTGCCAAAAAAAAAAAAAGAAAAGACAACACTTGCTAGCAAATCTGACAACTTATTTCAATTGGCTTTGAAAACAGATCGAAAATGCGATCTCCATCGACAGCAACTAAACAGGGCACCCAGGCTCTTTCCTTCTCCGCTGCTGAAGGTTCACACAGCTGCAAAGAGTGTTTTCAGATTAAATAAGGCGATGCGTATACAGTGCACTTAGCACAGTGACTGCCTTTTAAGAGCCCACCAGATTCCAATTATCATTATTCCTTTGTTGTGAGGATTTACATTTTTCTTGATTCCAATGTTTAAATTTAACAATGCTCCTGTTTCATCACAGCAGAAAAGAATCGATACTGAGTTTGGTTAAATGTCAAGAAAGGGATCTCAGATTCCATAAGATTAGAAATATTATACAACATTATGTAACATAACTGCCACAAATCTCTATTTAGGTTTAGTAAAGGACTGTTCCTTTTATTTAAAAAAAAGTCAATATGTGTTAGAAAAGAGTGTTCTGGGAAGTTACACTTAATCAGTGCATGCCTTTCAGGTGAATAAATCAAAATATTACCTTTGATCCTTAGAAAGGTACCCCCTATGTGGTTACATAAATATTACAAAGCTGCACCACATAGTGATACAAATACCAGGGGACAGAGGTGACATCAAAGAGCCAGGTCAACTCAGGTCAACTCAGGCTGGTTTCTTCCTCTGCTCAATTGCTGTGTGACCTTAAGCGAATCACTCAGCCTCTCTAAGTCACAGAATCTTTTAAAAAAGGCTAAATTCCAAACTTTTTTCCATCTTGAAAGGACCCTTAGGTAGAGTAGCACCAAGTTTCCAGCCTGATACTCACTATTCAAATGCCTAAGTATGTTGAATGACAACCTCCCAAGCAAAATAATCACTTGCAGGTTCACACGCATTAATATCTTTGAAATTACCTCAAAAAAAACCTGTGCCTTGCTGCAAAATATTGCTGTGCATCATGCAATGAAATTATCAATATGTAATAGGAAAACAACGGTGATTCGACACAGAATTATGACTACCATGTAATTTGGAGGAAATAAATGGAGGTTGGATAGCATCTTCTTAACACTGTCGGCTTTTCTCTGTTATCTTCAGGTGTTTGGTGTGAGGGTCTTCTTAAGCCCCACATTTATGGTAGGGGTGGAGAGAGGGAAAGAGAATATGAATTGTACGAAAAAGAGATATCCAGAGAAGGAGTGAGGGGAAGGGCTATGCTATGGAACTAAATCTGAGTCACTGGCACCTGAACAGAAATGTCACTGCTAGGGAAACCATTTCAAAATGACATTCTAGTCACCAGGTTTCCAGTTTGCAGAGTGTCTAACATTCCCTCCCCCCAAACATCCCAGGTATAGCCCCCTGCCACTGATGAATGTAGTTGTATGGGTCACATTCCCCATCCTGAAAAATGTCTTTTCTATCCTGGAAAGCGGTGGGAACTCTATGACTCATAGAGCCCAGACATGCAAGAAAAATGGCCGGCATGTAATTAACTTGGAATGGCCCTTTTCAAAGGTGCCATGAAGTACAGACTGGCTTTGAGTCAGAGAAATTAAGATGGAAATGGGGTTCATAAAAACCCTCTTGGTGAGAATTGGCAGATCTGACTCTGTCCTGGGAGAGGGGTCCACTTTGCTCACCCAGCACAGAACCCTAACTGATGTCAGTCCCCATCGCCAGACAACCCGTGAATCCGGAGCAATAGGGAGAGCCGTGGAATCTTAGCAGCTTCACTGAAGACCAGAGCCGACTCTCATATTACCATATATGATGAAGTCTGTCAACAAGTCTGCTAAGGCCTGAACCAAGATGGACCATCTGCTTTCCCCACGAAGCACGAGACGAGACCGGCCAATTTGGGGGAGATCCCTTAACTGATGGCACCTTTAAAAATATCTTACCATCAACATCCAGATGCCTTTATTGTGCACTTCATAACACCTTGTGTTAAAGCTATGTCTCTCTTAACACCAAAGCACTATTTGTAACTGCTTTTTCTCACAATTATTTCTATGACTATTTTCCCAGGAAACATACCACTTGAATGGCTGGGATATAAAACCATTTTACAACAATTATTCTTCTAAGTCTTTCCTCTGTTTTTTTAGACAGCTGCTCCCCAGGGTCCAAATTGTTTTCCGTGGACAACTGTTCTGAGCACATTTCTCCACAAGAGCTATTTCGGCGCAAGGAAGGCCAAGGACAAAGATAAAACAAAAGTTGTGGGTGAGAAGGTGGCCCCACTGCAGGGCACCATGAAAGCAGAGTCCAAACCCTTTATTCCAGAACGGCAAGTCCACAAAACGGATCAGTCTTCCCAGTAACTCGTTAGTTTAAGAGAACAAGTCCATTCCCAAACCCTAGGCAGTGGCCAACACTTTTTTCTTCTCTGGAAGTTCCCAGCATCTGTTCTGGAAAGGCCAGTATGGAGCTTTCTATCTGGTCCACCCTGTGCCTGTTCCATATGGAGAACACTTGGCAACTATGTGCTCCCAGTCAACCAGTCCTGTTCATGTCCTCAACCCAAAGAGTGTACAAGTGGTTACCTGCACAGGTAGTGAATCTTCCCAGGTCAACTTTATTGGGGGACTTGCTTAGGGGAACAGTCCCTTCAGCTTGTGGCTGAGTCCCTCCAAAAGACACCGGTAAGGGTTCCCAGGGCCAGCCAAGCACCCAGCGTGCTAACTACTCCGTGCGCGGCGCTCGCCTTCAGGGCCCTCTCTGCCCGAACCCCACGCAGGGGCAGTGGGATTCCTCGTGCCCGGCACCCCCGCCCCTGGCCCAGCCTGCTCGCCTGTGTCCAGTCCGGGAGCCCCGAGCCGCTGGAGCCGCAGCGCCCACTCAGGGCAGGCGGCGAGCACTCACCATTATGCTCTTGCATGCTTGACAGCGACCAGAGCAGCAGCGCCACCAAGGCCAGGAAGCAGAGCTGGCTCAGCAGAAGGTCCCTCCGGCGACTCCGGCGACGCTCGCGATCCTCCTCCTCGGGCGACGGCATCCTCGGGAGGCAGGGCAGCGGCCCCGGCGGGGGCCCCGGCGGGCGGCGGCCGCCGCTCCGGTCGCGGGCGGCCGCGGCGGGGACGGAGGCGGGAGGCAGGACTGCGCTCTGCAGCCGCGCGTTCTCGCTGCGCTCCCGCCCAGCAGCCGCTGCAGCCTCCTTTGCCTCTTCCTCGCCGCTGCCGTTCTGCTGGTCTTGGTCCTCGTCGTCGCTATCGCTCAGTCCCTCCTCTCCCTCCTCCTCCTCCTCCTCCTCCTCCTCCTTCTCCTCCTCCTCCTCTTCCTCCTCCTCCTCGCCTCGGGCCCGCGCCGCCGCCTCCCGGCGCTCGGGGTCCCTCTCCTCCTCGCGCGCCATGGCTCCCACGCTAGGCGTCCGCGTTCGGCCTCGGGCGGCGGCGCGGCGGGGGCGGCGGGGGTGGCCGGGAGGCGGGGGCGGCCGAAGAGGAGGAGGAGCAGGGACGGACCGGCGGGAGGAGGCCCTGCCGTGGGCCAAGTCTGCCGGCTGGCGAGGCCACCCGGGCTGGCTCCGGCCTCACCGGCTTCAGGAGCGCTGGACGGGACCGCCCGCCTACTCCATGGTCCGCGCGCGGGGAGCCGGGGCCGAGCGGGACTGGAGCGCGCGGGAGCACTAAGCGAGACGGGAGCAACTCCTCGCAGCTTGCAAACCACAGGGACTCGGGCGCGGGCGGGGGGCAGCGTGGGACTTAGCCTAGCTCTGGCCAGCACCGCGCAGAGGGGGTGCGTGGGGAGGAGACGGCTGAGGAGGGAGCCCGGTGCGCTAGCCTTCGATCGTTTCTTGCCAGGGGAAGAGAAACACAAATCGCCACCGAAAAGCCAGTCACCAGGAAAATGGATTCACTAGAAACTTTCGGAGAAACCCAGGGTTTCTTGAGCTTACTACCTATCCTCTGCCCAGAAAGCGGGAGCCGCGAGCGCAGTGCGCTTGGCTGCGCTCGCCCAGCTATCCGCCTCGCCTCCTCCTGTGGGCCTCCTGGGTTTCCCTCCGCCCCCTTGTGGGGATCCCCCTGCACTCCAGTCTCCGGACCTGGAACAGGGCTCCCCAGAGGCTCTTGGCTCACTGGGGGTGTCCTGGCTCCCCCCTCTGGCCCGGGCCTGCAAGTCACTCCTTGATAGTGCTGGATAAAGCCTCAAGCTGGGACTAGGGAAGTGGGGCAGCTGGCACTGTCCCTGGATGAGGCGGCCTGGGGGTCCCTGGCCAATGTTGGGAGGAGGCTCCTAGGCTTCAGGCTTTCCTCAGGAAGCTTTAGCGAGCCCCTAACTCTGAAATCAAAGCCCTAGAACCCCCACTCCCTTGCCTCCAAGGTGTTGACGCTCCCAGAGCCTGGCTAGGTCCACAGCCCTGCAGAAGATAAGGTGTGCATTTAGAGAGGACACCTAGTATGTCAGGCAAACCCACCCTCCTCCTCAGGTTTCCTGGCTTCTTCAAGGTGCCTACCTAGGGCTGCTGGCTGGGATGGCTGGTAGATACAGTCCTGAGAAGGAGATTCATTTTTGGTGAGACTGAAAACTAAAGGGCTTCTTAATAAAAGGATCACTTGTAAACCAGGTGTCTAAGTGACTGTCTCCACGGAGTCCAATCACGTCGGGGTGTCTAGTTGCAGGTGTCTAGGGAGGTGAGGAGGAAGAAGGGAACTTCTGTATAAGTTTCTCCACTCCCCAACTGGGAGAACCCACAACCTCCAAGTGCGTTCCCACCTGTGTTGACCTCCCAGATGACAGCTTCTGGGGACATAGGTGACTTCCTTTCCACAGAGAGGCCATTTGACCCTACAAGATTGGAAGATGTTTGCTTCCTGGTCATCATTTATTTACTCCTGTTTTCAGCTTGGCATCTTGCCAGACACAGAGCACACCTTTTCTACAATGTTTCACAATGTGGTTGTCCCTGTGCTTTGATTACCAGGTACAGAGAAGGGTTTTAAAAATATGTAAGTACATGCCAGCTGGGAGAGGGGGAGGGAAGAGGCGGCGGGGGAGGGTCTCCAATTGCATTACCTTCATCAAACATTCGGAGACACAGAAATGAAAGTTTAGCAGTTCAGAATACTCTGTCTTTCATCCCACTAACCAGAAAATACACTGGAGTCGCTTTTTCTAGTGTATGTAGGGAAAATAAAAGTGAGAGAGAATCTGGAACTAATTGGGTTAGAGAATGAACACTAGCTCAGGGGAAAATTGCCACAGGCAAAGGAGTTGTGTAATCTGGTGATGGGAGAAGTGTTAGGAAGGGAGCAAGAAGGGGGAGAAAGCAAGGGTTGGCAATTCCCTGGAAATTCTCTCAGCACCTACAGTAAAAGGAAAAAGGAGTGGGGAAGGGGACGGGGGGAGAGAAAGAGAGATTGCTCCTCTGCACATAGAAAGTTTTTAGTCAATATTAACAGATTTCAGAGAGGAATCCAAGATGGCGGCGTAGGTAAACACCTAAACTGCTGCCTCGTGCAACAATTTCAAAAATACAACTAAAAGACAAAATGTCTATCACCCAGAACCACGGGAAAGCTGGCAGAGTGGAAGTTCTACAACTAGAAGGAAAGAGAAAAGAGCATTGAGACTTGCGCGAGCGCTGAAAAGCTGAGGTACGGAGGCGCGTGATCCGGACTGGCAGCGGGCATTGCTTTTTTCAACCCAAAGGGAGACAAGCCCCCGATTACTCTGAAATCCAGTTTCTGGGGAGACGCGGGGGACCCAAACTCCTACGGGGAGAAGCTGGACTGTCTGCCAGTGCGGGTGGCTTGCTTGCAGAGCTGCGCGCAGGAATAATTGTTTACGGCGCTGGGGCACAGGACGCCTACTGGACGCAGAACCGGCTAACTAGCAGCCATTGCTGTTTGCCACGCCCTAACCTGTGACGCCCTGAGGCCCCGCCCTGCACAACCTACAAACCCACCCAAGCTCCAAGCAGCAGAGTTAGCATAAGAAAGCCCTGCTCTATCACAGCTTAACCTAGCAAACTTGCAGCCCCCGTTGACAGCTCTAAAACCTCCAAACCACAAGCAAAGAGGAGAAAACTGTAGCTCCTGCTGGGTGGCCTCAGACAGTAGCTGACCTGCACCCCATTGGAGATCCAGAAACCAGTGTACCTAGTGGTCAGTGTGAGACACCAGATTTCAACTCCTCACATCCATAAGTGACACATTCAAGAGGCAGACTCAGTGAGCACCAAAGCCCCACTGAAACAAGTCCTGCACCATAAGCGTGTCTTCAGCGCAGCAGTTCTTCCATTATAGACACAGCGAGTGCTCACAGCTAATTGGCCTGGAGGTCAATTCCTCCCAGTGTACCAATAGCAATTAAGGCCTAACTACACCAAGACTTTGCACTCAGCCCACAAAGGGGTGTACCAAGAGCATCCACATCAGGTGATTGGGGAGGCTGAGCTACTGCCCCCTATAGGTCACCTACCACACAAAGCCACTCCATCAACACAGGGAAGCAGCCAAAATGCGGAGACAAAGAAACATGTCACGAATGAAAGAAACGGAGGAAAGCAAACTACTGGACGACATAGAGTTCAGAACCACATTTATAAGGTTACTCAAGAATCTTCTTAAAACCGCTGAGAAACTTGATGAGACCTTTAAGGATATTAATGAGAATGCCAAAAAAATGGAAAAGGATCAGTCAGAAATGAAGCATACACTGTCTGAAATAAAGAATATACAGAAACTCAACTGTAGATCAACGTACCTCAAGAATCAAACCAAAGATCTGAAATATGTGGAAACAAAACACATCCAACCAGAAAAACAAAAAGAAAAAAGAATCCAAAAATATGAAGATAGTGTAAGGAGCTTCTGGGACAACTTTAAGCGAACCAACATCCAAATTTTTGGGGTGCCAGAAGAAGGGAGAGAGCAAAATATTGAAAACCTATTAGAAGAAATAATGACTGGAAACTTTCCCTGCCTGGTGAAAGAAATAGACTTACAAGTTCAGGAAGCGCACAGAACCCCATACAAGAGGAATCCAAAGAGGACCACACCAAGACACATCATAATTAAAATGCCAAGGGCAAAAGACAAAGAGAGAATATTAAAAGCAGCAAGACAAAAACAGTTAATTACCTACAAGGGAGTACCCATACGACTGTCAGCTGATTTCTCAACAGAAACTATGCAGGCTAGAAGGGAGTGGCAAGAAATATTCAAAGTGAGGAACAGCAAGAACCTACAACCAAGATTACTCTACCCAGCAAAGCTATCATTCAGAGTTGAAGGTCAGATAAAGAGCTTCACAGATAAGAAAAAGCTAAAGGAGTTCATCACCACCAAACCAGGATTACATGAATTGCTGAAGGGTATTCTTTAAGAAGAGGAAGAAGAAGAAAAAGGTAAAGATAAAAATTATGAACAACAAAATGACATCAAATACATATCTACCAACAAGTGAATCTAAAAATCAAGTGAATAAAAAATCTGAAGAACAGAATGGACTGGTGAATATAATAGAATCAGGGACATAGAAAGGGAGTGGACCGACGATTCTCAGGGGAAGCAGGTGTGAAGGGTGCGGGAAGAGATTGGACAAAAATCTTACTCCTATGGATGAAGACAGTGGCGGGGGGTAAGGGCATGGGGTGGGGTGGGGAATCAGGTGGAGGGGAGCTATGGGGGGAAAAAAAGAGGAACACCTGTAATAATCTGAACAATAAAGATTTATTTTAAAAAAATATTAACAGATTTCAGAGCAAAGGGATGTGTTGAAGTACAGCAAAGACAAAGACCCCAGAGGAGCCAACCACTGCCCATGGAAGAAAAATGGGGACTTCTGGTCGGCAGTCTGACCGCATGGAGGCTGGGGGTTCCTGACCCCATGCTGCCATGCTCCTCTGCAGGAAGAAGAGGGAAGGCCCTTCTCTGGTCAGGAAGTTCCCCTTCTCTCCTCCCTCGGTGTGTTTGGTGGGAAGTAGGCTCTCGAGTCTCCTGTCATCACTGGACAAAGGGGCCAGACCCCAGTCACTGGGCTCCTTTTCCAAGGAAAAGAGTTACTTGTGCCCTGTCTCTCCCAGGAAGCTCCTCAAGGAAATTGAGTTTTGTTAGAAGCAGAACCTGTCATAACTAATGTGCTACTTATTTATCCTTCACCATCAGGATCCTCATCAATCCTAAGGTAGCTTTTGCCTTTTTTTTTTTTTTTAATCTGTTTGGTGTCACATTTTATTCAGGGTGTCTTAGGGAGAAAATTCCAGCCCTAATAATCTGAGCATTAGCTTGCTTGGAAAGAGAGCTATCACCCCAAGATGTGTTCAGGCCTTCACTCAATCCAGAAATGAGGCAGGCATGTTTACGGGGCACCTCCTCGCCCTGGGCTAGGTGCTGGGTGTGACCAATCATGCCCCTGTTTTGACCTCCCATAAACATTCCAGTTTCAGTTCTGTGCAGACTCTGGGCCTGATGTGCAGTCATGGTAGTGGTTTATCTTTCTCAAACCTCTGCTTTATAATAAATAATAAAAGACCTTCCATGAGCACATTCACTGTCACTCAGCCCAGGCCAGCTCTCCACCAGGAAGCAGAGTGAGGCTTGATCTCTGCCTAGACAACCAGTACCTGCTGGGCCCTCCTGCAGAATTTCCAGGTCTCCTGCCTCCCCTCACCAACAGGGCCCAGACCTGACAGAGCAGATTCTATAACAAAGCAAGGTTGTGTCTCCATAACACAAAAAAATGCCACTTGTGTCAGATAAACCACTCATCAAGGAGGGAGGAGAACAAAATTTCAGAGAAGACACTTGCTTTGGTGAGATGCCTCCTGGTCATGATGCTCCATAACAACAGGGAAACGTAGCCCAACCTAAGAGAGGAAAGACCAATAAATGTTCATTAAAAACCTTTAAATACAATAAGGCCAAGTGTTGGTGGATGGGGGAATAAAAGGGAGGAACTCTGCCATGGACTGTTCCTGGACTGGTCCCAGATGCAGCACCCCTCTGGGCATGCCTGACAACTTCAACATCCAGGCCTCACCCCATTGTTCACAGCCTAGCTTCGGGAGACAACAAATACACCCACTGGTCTTCACGCCTGACGTGTCACCCTACGCACAATCACCCAGATCTAGACAGACCCCCAAATTCATCTAGGAAGGCCTGACAATTTATTTCCTTCCCTGTTCTTGATTGCTGCCTTTATCAAAAGCCAGTAAACCTGCTCCTTCAGCCTATTTCTGAGCTGTGGGTATTTCAAAGGATACAAAGGAATCACTCCTATGAGTGTATTCATCCCATACTCCATATCATGAGGCATTTGAGGGCACCAGGTCTGCAAGTTGGGGCTCCTGTTAGTTTAAGTGTTCAGTTTACAACTAGAGTTCAAAGAAACTGCTTATTTTATAGTAGTTTCCAATTTTTTATTTTCTTTTTGCCCAACTGTCTGCATTTTTTTTTTGGTGATTTTGACTCACTAAATGGATATGACTGTAGATTTCTTTTTTCTAGTGAACCATTGTCATATTCACAGCTGTTCATCGTCTTTTTTTTTTTTTTTAATTTACTAAGGTATCATATACATGCAGGAAAATGCATACAGTTTAAGCATTTAGTGCAATGACTTTGTTTATGTGTATACACCCTACATGAGATCCAGATCAAAACTTAGAACATTTCCTATCAACCCCCCACTCAGTAGTAATCCTTCAAAGACAGCCCCTTTTCCTACCTCTTTCAGCCTAGGTCATTGTTGCCTGTCCTTGAACTTCAGGGAAACGGAGGAACTTTTGCTCAGCCTTGCTTCTGTAGAATCTCTCTGGGATGGTGTGTAAAGCTGGGGTTTGTTCATTTTCATGCTGTGTTTAAGTGTAGATTTATTTTATTTTATTTTATTTTTACCTGATGCTTCAGTTCCCTTCCAAGTTTAGTGTAAGCCAAGAATAACCAAACCACTGCCTCTAGATCAGATACAAATGACCTTCCAGATTAACTAGTTTTATAAGGAACTTCAACTGAAATTGAACCAGTCATCTGCTGCTTCTCAAACTGGTTACACTGTGTAAGGAGGGGCCCAAGGGTAACTGCAGGACAAGAGGTCAACTGGCAGACGTAGGGGGTCAAGTTTTTTAAGACAAGCATAGAAGAATTCCAAAGTGTGCATAAAATTGGAGGCAGCTTCTAGTGGAAAAAGTCAGCACAATCCATTTCCTGTGCATTCTTTCCATCCCCTTTTCCTTCTAAATGAGAAGAGAATAGATGTCATCAGGAAGGATTCCCACCCAGTCCGTGGCTGAGCCATGGAGCATCCTTTCAGTGAAACATGGATAGACATTAAAAGTACAAGGGAGCTTGTTAGGAATGTCCACGACCAAGCCCATCCTGAGGAAACAGGATTCAGGAGGCCTGGAAGCCTGCATTCTTCACAAACTCCCAGGGATTCTTCTGTATTAAGTTTTGAGATCTGCCGAGAGAGAGAGAGACAGAGAGAGAGAGAGAGAGAGAGAGAGAGAGAGAGAGAGAGAGAGAGAGAGAGGAGAGATGTATTTTAGTGGATCTTAAAGGGCAAATCTAAAAAGGCAAAATATATTATCTAGCCCCTTTTGGTCAATATTTTAAATTTACTTTTGTGGGTGTTTGGAAGAAATAAAGACAGAGTATGTAAACACCCCACACCTGTGGCTGTATCTGGCTCCTGTTCTGCATGAGTTCTGTGCTGTTTTTTAACTCTCATAGAAAAAAAAATAATAATCCAGAGCATGGAAAGAATCTATTTAAAAATTTAAGTCCTCAAAGGACAAAAATTTAGTATCCACAGTTTAAGCAATTTTGTTCATCCTATCAGAATCATTCAGAAAGAAGCACATAAACCCCACTACTTTTTAGTTGATGTGAACTTGAGCAGAAAGGGTGCCCAGTGTGACAGGAAAACCCAAGGAGGACCCTGGAGGCTTATTTATATTAACATACAAATATTAAGCTTGGAAATTCCATGTTTTTAATCAAGAAAATTGATCTCTAAATGTTTTATCACTTTTAAATTTCAAAACCTCATCCCAGCAAATTATGGTATACATCTTAAGTGGCAAAAGTAAGCTGTATTATAAATTTTATAATATTTTTTCAAGTTAAACAAAATCATGTGTGTGTGCCTTTCCATCTGTATATGTACATACTTATATATAAATACCCTTATATGTAGCCCAGTATGAACCTGGAGGACTTGGTTCAATTCCTGGTCAAGGCATATGCCTAGGTTGCAGGCTGGATGGATCCCCAGTGTGGGGTGTGCAGGAGGTAGCCAATCAATGATTCTCTCTCATCGCTGATGTTTCTATCTCTCACTCCTTTTCCCTTTCTCTCTAAAATCAATGCAAATGTATTTAAAAATAAATAAATACACTTATATATAAATTACATATGTAATATAAAAAATATATTTTAGATGGAAGTGGTATTACAGGGTTTGCAGGATCAGTGAATGAAAAGAAACTTTCCATTTTTCTTTTATATTCTTACATTTTTAGAATTATTTTGCTGGCACCAGCACATCCTATTATTCTAATTTTTAAAATTAGGGAAAAATTAAAGAATCTGTCCAGGTGTAAGTCGTTAAGACAAGTTTACTTAAATGAAAGGAATTAACATGGTTAACTTTGGTGTGGGGAACAAAACGCTGGGCCCAGGATTCCAGGGCGGCTTTCCTCTGGGAGCCACTCTGCCCAGCATTTCCCTGCTGGCTGCCCTGTGCCCTGAGGCTCCTTTCTAAGGAGCTGCAAAGATTGCAGGGCAGAGGCAGGTCACTCCAAAGGTGGTTGGCTGCCTTTGTTGGCTACAGCAGGAAGCTGGACTTCTGATTGTAATCTAGCCACAGATCTAAGATGCAAGCCATTTCTTCCTTGTACCTCAGTTTCCTCGTTGTTAACTAGAAAGATGGCAGCAATCTTTCCTCAGAAGGATGTTTGCAGCTATGAAACATTTTGAAAATACAAAACACGCAAAAGAAAGAGATGCCAAAGTCAGTTGCTTTTCGCACTTCAACAACCCTGTGCTATCCTTACTGGGATAACTGCAGCAAGCTCTTCTCCCCCAACACCTGAAACCTAAATGCTGATTAGAATCCCTTACAGTTCAAGGCCAGCTCAGCTGCCAATTGTAACTTCCTAAGACCCATCACCAAGTCCCAATCACAGGGAGAGCTGAGATCATATTCTAAAGGAGTGGGAGGGCTCCATGTTGTTGTACCCTGCTTTTACCAGTGCCCCAGAGAGAAAATTGGTTAAGTCACACAGCCAACCTTGAAAAGCTGTGGTGGTGCTCCCCCTGGTGGCAGTGGTAGACACCCTCCTAGGACGTAGGCCAGTGGTTGACAAACGGCTCGCAAGCCACATGCAGCTCTTTGGCCCCTTGAGTGTGGCTCTTCCACAAAATACCACATGCGGGAGCGCACATACAGTGCGATTGAAACTTCGTGGACCATGCGCAGAAGTCGGTTTTCGGCTCTCAAAAGAAATTTCAGTCGTTGTACTGTTGATATTTGGCTCTGTTGGCTAATCAGTTTGCCGACCACTGCCCTAGGGGATTTCTGTTGCCTATGTAAAAGTGTTTCCTTCACCCTACCTCCCCATAATTGGTGACTGGTTCAGCTTAATTTCAGACTGAATCCTCAGCCTCTTTCCTTTCCATACTTCTACTGTGGATTCTGAGAAAGAAGATACCTACTACAAAGCATTCCTGGTGGCTCAAATTTTAAAAACACCTAAGCAGCCATTTCTACATCCAGTCCTCTCACACAAACTGCACTTCAAGGAGAACCCTGCACTGAGCTGCCTGCCTGCACTGTACTCCTGCCTTCTGAGCCAGCCCTTACAGAAAAATTCATGTTATTCTATTTCAACCAATAAGACTGAGGCTCTCCCCATCCAATCAGAGCTGTGCAGCTGTATATATCCCCCATCAGCATCTTCATCAACCAATCAGAGAGGCTCCCTTCTGACCAAATAGGACAGTGCCTTTTGGACCAATTAAACTGCTAGGATTTGGAGTCCTCATTTGCATGAAGATGAACCAATCTGGGATTAGTGATGGGGACTAGAAGCCCAGTGCATGAAATTTGTGCATGGGGAGGGGTGTGTCCCTCAGCCCAGCCTGCACCTTATCCAATCCGGGACCCCTCAAGAAATGTCTGACAATCAAGGACTCTCACAATCAAGGAATGCTGGCTCCCAACTGCTCGCCTGCCTGCCTGCCTGCCTGATTACCCCTAACCACTTCTGCCTGCCAGCCTGATCACCCCCTAACCACTCCTCTGCTAGCCTGATGACACCTAACTGCTTCCCTGTCAGCCCAATTGCTCCTAACTGCCCTCCCCTGCCAGCCTGGTTGCCCCCAACTGCCCTCCCCTGCCAGCCTGGTCCTCTGCCCTCCCCTGCAGGCCGAGTCACCCCTAACTGCCCTCCCCTGATGGCCTGGTTGCCCCCAACTGCCCTCCCCTGTAAGCCTGGTTGCCCCCAACTGCCCTCCCCTGCAGGCCTGGTCACCCCCAACTGCCCTCCCCTGCAGGCCTGGTCCTCCCAAACTGCCCTCCCCTACAGGCCTGGTCACCCCCAACTGCCCTCCCTGCAGGCCTGGTCCCCTCCAACTGCCCTCCCCTGCAGGCCAGGTCACCCCTAACTACCCTCCCCTGATGGCCTGGTCACCCCTAACTGCCCTCCCCTGCAGGTCTGATCACCCCCAACTGCCCTCCCCTGCAGGCCTGATCACCCCAACTGCCCTCCCTTGGAGACCTGGTCCCTCCCAACTGCCCTCCCATGCTGGCCTAGTGGCTCACCACTGCCCTTTCCTGCTGGCCATCTTGTGGCGGCCATCTTGTGTGTTGGAGTGATGGTCAAGTTGCATATTACCTCTTTATTATATAGAATAAGTCAGCTTCTTACTGTCTCTGCTAGCCCACTTTTCCTTTCAACTGAAGACTGAAGTTGGTATTTCCCCAGCTGGATCTGAAACACCAAAGATGTCTGCCGGGAGCAGAGCAGACCAATGCAGAGCAGAACATAGCAGAGCTGTGTAACCAGAGAGAGGCCTGGCCCCAGGCCCACCTCACACCAGTGCTGTTCCAGACATGCTGCTTCATAATTGATCTGTAACACTATTGAGCTGTTCCACCGTAGTGCTGTTCTCATAGCTGTGCTATATCAGAGTTGAGCCATTTGCACTGAATAGTTTCCTTCTTCACCACAGCCCAAACTATGGATTCCTGTTGGTGTTGAATTTGCATCAACAGCCATCCCTTGACACTTCTTAGGCAATGTCTGACCTTGAAATGACTGCTGCACCACATGCCTCACTCCCTGCTTCCAAGTGTTTGTTTCAGTGGAGAGATTTCCTTAAATTTTTATTATTAGCTGTACTGCCTTAAGATACTTAAATATTTCACTTTTTTACAATTAATCCCTTACTCTAAAGATTGACACCTGAAGGAGACAGGACTCACTCATAGCATACTTTTCTAGTCATTTAGGTCCTTGTTACTCAAAATGGGCCAGACTATGGATTCCCCTAGGAGCTGCTTAGGAAGCTAGAATCTCTCATGCAGAGCACACCTGCAGATTCAGAATCAGCATCTTAACAAAATCCACCGAAGAATCCTATGCACATTAAAGGTTAAGCACCAACAGATTTGGTTGGTACTTTCTCATAGATGAGATGACTAGGTCTTCATAACTACCCATATGTATGGCCAACTATAAATAATAACACTCGAGTTTACATGCACCATTTAAAAAAAAAGTCTCATGTGCTTTTAAATACCTCTTACATGTGGAAAACCAACAAAACCAAATTCCCAATGTTTAAGCATTTAAAGTGTTAACCCATAGATCCTCCCTTTCCCCAACTGGTGGGTGGAGTATGACATAACCTGAGTCTGCCACTGGGACATCCCCAAGACACTGAACCACCAATCAGCTCGTGCCAAGTGCCCTGGGCCCCACCCTTCCCTTTCCTCCCTGGGTCCCACCCCTTCCTGTTCCTTCCCTCAAAAGGCATGTTCAACTCTGCATGTGTTGCTGCTCTCCCCAGTCTGCAAGACAGCCCAGCTGGGTCCTCCTCCTCCTCCTCTAATCCTGGTTTTTCTACCCTCCTTCATAAAGAATCTCACTCGTTAGTGCAGAATAAACTTCCTTTTTTAACATGCCTTGGTCTCCGACTCCCATTTCCGGGCCTCAAACATTACATTTGGTGCTGTGAAACCCAGGAGGGGTGAGCATGCCATTTGACTGTTCAGAGTCTGGGGTGCCCCCTTCTCTCCTCATGGCTCAGGACCCTCCTCATACCTCTCCCCGGCTCAGCAGCATCAGCAGTAAGTCCCAGCCTGTGCTGATTCCTGGCAGTCGTTTTTCTGGCGTCTCTGTCCGTAAATCGTGGCTTGTGTCAGAATTGCCTTCCAGGCATAGCCCTCTGGACCTCTCCAGGAGAGGTTCCAAACCTGGGGAGTCAGCGGAGCTGTTCCTGTCGCCCCCTCGGTTCTCTGGCCTTTTGGCCTCCATCCAGATCCCGGGAGGTAGGGGAGATGTCCCCTAATGTCCCTCGAGTTCCCCGTCTGTAGCCTTGGCTCAACAAATGGGGTGCTGGTCCTTAGCCTCAGCTACTGACCCCAGGTTTTAGTATGGGTAATCAAAAATCTAAACCAGATCCTAGCACACCTCTAGGGTGTCTCCTCAGCAATCTGGCTAAGCTAGGTCTGTCCCAGGGTCTGCATCCTAAATGTCTCATTTACTTCTGTAACGTGGCATGGCCTCAGTATGAATTGGAATGGGTCCAGATGGCCCGAAAATGGGACTTTTGATTTTAACATCCTCCATCCTCACCGACCTCAGTAATTTCTGCTGGCAAACCAGGAAGTGGCCCTTCACTCCCACCCCTCACTTTACTCCTCATGTTCCGCTCATCAGATCCTCCTCACAAAGTCTTCTTCACCCCCTCAAACTGGTCCTCAGCCCCTTTCTCTGTCTTCTGACTGTTTTGACCAAGCCGATCTTTCATCTCCACCTCTCCCGCTCTCGCCGCCCTGCCTTCTGCTCCCTCTCTTCCTCCTCCTCCTTCTTTGCCATGGCTGCCCCTTTCCTGGCCAGTGGCCGCTGCTGCAGGAGCCACCATCGCTGCCTCAGGCCGCGAGCCGAGCAGAGGCCACCATGTAGCGTGAGAGCCACCCAACCGCCACCCCGCCGGCCAGTCCAAACAGCTAAGTGAGATTTCTGTTTATCTGTAGAAATTTTGGTTTGCTCTTCCCTTGTGTATTGTGAGCAGCCGCCATGTTGGCTGTATGGCTTGCTGTTCCCATGGGGGCCACCATCTTAAAACAGCAAGGCCCGCCCTTCTCTGGCCACATGGCTTGCCATTCCCATGGGGGTCACCATCTTGGAACAGCAAGTCCAACCCCTCTCTTTAAATAAAGTTACTGAGACCTCCCACAGCCCACCCCCACAGGCCCAGCCTGGCGTGGCTGCCTGCTGCCATGCTCCTCCTCCTCCTCCTCTGTCCCATGGCCTGCTGCCTCTCCACCACCCCCTCCCCTAATGCCTTCTCAGACTCCGGTCCGAGATCCAGTGAATACGGCCTTTAAGGTTTTAATGCCCGTGAGGAGCAGGCAGAGTAAGCCTGCCTTTGACAGAAGGTGAACCTGCAAACCCAAGCTTTGGTTGCAGCTGTGAAGCTGACGGCAGCCACGCATGGTCCAAAGGGGACTGTGCATGGTGGGGTGCAATGAGAGGACAAAAGCCACCTGGAGAACGCTTCAAGTGCGAAAATGAAGGCCACTGGGCAAAGCAGTGCCCCCGGCCCCTGGCTCCAACCAAGCCCTGCCCGGCGTGCAATTAAAGTGACTACCCCTGGAAAAGTGACGGGCCCTCTGTGTCTCAGCATAGAGGGGCAGCTTTTCCAGGTCATGACCCACTGCTGGCCATGACTGAAGACTGGCCGAAGACTGAAGATGCCCGGACTCGACGACCCCCATCACCCTCGCCAAGCCCAGGGCAACGCTCAAGGTAGCGGGTAAGCCGGTCTCCTTTCTGGTCAATACAGGGGCTACCTTCTCTGTCTTGCCCTCCTTTTCAGGGTCGTTTCTCCCTTCCACCATCTCAGTCATGGGTATTGACAGCAAATCACCCTTTAATGCTCTGAAAATTGCTCTGGCCTCATCGCCTTCTCACCCTGACCCCTCCCCCCCTCCACCCTTCCTAAAGAAAAACTTTCTTGCCTGCACAGGCTTATCAGAAACTTAGTTCTTTATCTCTGGGAAAAAAGTGGCAGTTTTAAAATTCAAGCAGTTAGAGGCCTGGAAACAGGCTTTGGGCCTGCTCCCTCCTCCCCCTGCCTTTTCTAAATATTTTAAATAGCATACAATACTGAAACATTAATTGCTAGACATGTTTAGAAATATTTAATGGAAAGTATGTTGAAAGAAAGAAAGAAGTTCTAAAGTTAACTGTTGATAAGAATTTTAAAAGGACCCACTCACCTGGATGGTCCTGCCCCAGAAGTTCAGAGACAGTCCTCATCTGTTTGGCCAGGCCTTACCCAGAGACCTCCAACAATGCTCGTTAGAATCCAGCACTCTTCTCCAGTATATAGATGATCTCCTTCTCTGCAGCCCCTCCCTGGACATGTCTCAGAGGCATATAGCTGGCCTCCTCAACTTTCTATGGGACAGAGGATACCGTGTATCCCCTGCCAAGGTGCAACTGTTGGCCCCCACTGTCACTTACTTGGAGATCTGTCTGACACCCAATTCCTGAGGACTGACAGTTGTAGCACAGGCAATACGAGACCTACAGCCTCCCACTTCTGTGGAACAGATCATGTCCTTTCTAGGGCTGGTAGGATTCTTCCACCACTGGGTCCCAAACTTTGCTCTCCTAGTTAAGCCCCTATACCAGGCCACTAAAGAAACACCAGTAAGCCCCTTCTCCTCACCCTCCCTCATTCGCCAGGCTTTTTCTAAGCTCTGGGATGCCCTTCTGGCATCTTCCTCTCTCTCTTTCCCGGACATCTCTAGGCCTTTCCAACTATTTACTGATGAAAGACAGGGAATAGCTATGGGGGTCCTCACCCAGCCTCTAGGGCCAGCCTTCACCCCCATAGCCTACCTGTCCAGACAGCTTGATCCCACAGTTCGGGGATGGCAGCCCTGCCTCTGGGCTCTGGCTGCAGCCGCCAATCTCACCAAGGAGGCCCAGAAGATCTTCCTCCAGCAACCCTTACAGGTCTTATCCACCGATAGGCTACAGGATCTTCTGTCCCACCGATCCTTATCTCTTCTTGCCTCCTCTTGCATGCAGGAACTCCATCTCCTGTTCCTCGAGAATCCTGACATCTCCCTGACCCAGTCCCCAGCCCTGAACCTGGCCACTCTCCTTCCCACTGCCTCCACCCAACCCGCAGCAACGCACTCCTGCCCCAAGGTCATCGAGGCCCTCACTCAACCTCAAGAGGGACTCTCAGATTTTCCTCTCTCTAATCCTGACTTAACTAAACTGCACATACCCTACTGCCCACAATCATCGGGTAAGATCAAGAGGATCACCGGCCTCCTTAAAGACCATCTAACTAAACTCTAGAAATTCGCAGCTCCTGGCTGGACCTCCTGCCCCTGTCCCTGACCGGAATCCAGGCCACACCAAGCAGCCCCACCTTCTTAAGCCCTTTTGAACTCCTATATGGGAGACCCTTCTTGCCAACCATCGTCTCCCTACTGACCCTCCTCTCCTGGCTACTTATCTTCCATACCTGCCCTTACGCAGGCAACTGCTCTGGGAACACGCTGACAGGTTCTGCCCAGGCCAGAACCAGTGGACCAAGACTCCCGAGGTCCAGTCCTCCAGCCGGCGGACTCAGTCCTTCTCAAGAACCTTACCCCCAGGTTGTATTTCAGCTCCAGGCCCAGAAAAAGCAGCAAAACCAGACAAGTGACGGTGTGGCAGCCTCAGGACCAGCTTTTACCTCCCAAGTGACTCAACAGGATCGCTCTCGAGACTTCACCAACTAGTCTCTTGGGGAGATCATGCTGCTGCACCCCTCATCCAGCATGGAAAACACTCCCTGTTTTTCGCTCACTTACCCCATGGCTCCTCCCATCATTAGGCCCACTGGTATCTATTCCTTTAATTTTGCTCTTTGGCCCCTGTCTCATGCATTGTTTCACTAGTTTTGTTTGTTTGTTTGTTTGTTTAGAACAGAATGCAGGCATTCACCAAACAGAAGATGGGAGAAATCTATCTGGCCTTGAATTCAGAACCTAGAGACACCTATGTCACCAGAATCCTTGAGACCCTGGGTAAACGCCCCTGACGATGCCCCCTCTCAGCAGGAAATAGCTATGGAAAACAGACCTTCATCCCCTGACCTTGTCCGGACTCTCAATTTTTTTTTTAATATCACCAAAAGCCTGAATGGTAGATCCTCCCTTCTCCCAACTGGTGGGCAGAGTATGACGTAACGTGCGTCTGCCACTGGGACATCCCCAAGACATTGAACCACCAATCAGCTTGTGCCAACTGCCCTGGGCCCCATCCCTTCCCGTTCCTCCCTGGGAACCACCCCTTTCCGTTCCTCCCCTCAAAAAGCATGTTCACCTCTGCATGTGTTGCTACTCTCCCCCGTCTGCAAGACAGCCCAGCTGGGTCCTTTTCCTCCTCCTCCTCCTCCTCTAATCCTGGTTTTTCTACCCTCCTTCATAATGAATCTCGCTTGTTAGTGCGGAATAAACTTCCTCTTTTAACATGCCTTGGTTTCCGACTCCCGTTTCCTGCGTCTTGAACCTTGCATTAATGTAAAAATATTCAAACCTGTTCAGAATTTTTGTGAGTTTGAGCCAAACTGTCAACAATTGCCAGGAAGCAGAATCTCAATGGATTGGGATAATGCTCCAGAGAATGGCAGTTCTTCATCTTATTTTATACATTACAATCAAAGAAGGAGATTTAAGTGGGTTATATGAAATCCATTGGTGACAGATTAGGGAGGTGGGAGAAGGAAAAGCAGGGAAACTTCTGGGATTGAATAAAAAGTAAAATGATAGACACATCTTTACTAAGGTGGGTGCAGGATAGTTAACAGTCAACAATTAATAAGATAATAATAACAATAAAGGAATTTATGGTCTCTGTTCTGGTGCCCAGATGCATTTGGTTGTGCCCTGAGGGGTCCTAAAAAAGGGAAGTTACAAGTTACCCTGACATTTCACAAGGATGTTATCTTAGATGCAGAAAGACAATAGGCTCAGTTAAAGTAAAGATTGACATTTACCAGGGAAAATACTGGTCTAGGACATGACTACGGATTATAAACTGCTTTTAGTTCAAGTTTCAATTTCAGACCATCCTTTGTAATTACTTTAGGTCTTTGAATTTGCAAAACCACCATACAGGCCCCTCCCTGAGCTTGTCAGGTTAGAGTGTGGCCTTTTTTTCACCCACAAAAGTAATATATATGCAATAGATTCTGAAGTCCCCAAAGAATAAGAATTCCAGCCTCATAATTAAACATTTAGCTGTGAATGCAGCTGTGTCTGCATTCCAGATAATATTCAAAAGAAGAATTTCTAAGTTAAATCCCACACCTACTGTAATCTCTGTTAGTTTAACACCACCAATTTAATGCATTTTAAACACAAAACAGGGTATAACTTTTGAAAAAGCAGTGTGAGAATTTGAGAATACAACCCTGCCTAGGTATAATACTTTTTATTTTCTCTCAAAATGTTTCCACCCCTTGTCTGCATAAGTCATAATCTCAGAAAAGTATTCCAAAAATATCAAAATTTTAATGGGATGACAAATATTATTAAAGAAATAAAAATAGTTCTTTTGAAATGTTAAAAACTAAGTGCAATAATTTTTTAACTTTTGATTTTGAAATAATTTTAAATTTATGGAAAACTGCAAAAATAGCATAAAAAGTTTCTATAAACCCCTCGTGAACGACTGCTAATGTTAGATTAACATAGGTATACTACTAACTAAACTACAAACCTTATTGAAATTTCATCACTTTTTCTTTTGTTAACGTAAAAAACCATTGAAACTGTAAAGAATTTTGTGAGTTTATTTGAGCCAAACTGTCAACATATGCCAGGAAGCAGAACCTCAACAATTTGAGATAATGCTTCAGAGATTGGTGGGTTACATTTGTATTTATACATTGCAATCAAAGGAAAGGGACATAGGTGGGTTACATGAAATCCATTGGTGATAGACTAGAGAGGCGGGAGAAAGCAAAGGGGGAGGGGAGGGAAACCCCGGGGATTGGATAAAAAATAAATTGATGGACTCATACTTAGGTGGGTGTGGGAACAATTAACATAATAATGAAGGAATTTGTGGTATCTGTCCTGGTGCCCAGCACATTAGGTTGTGCCCCAGGGGGTCTGAAAAAAGGAAAGTTACAAGTTACCTAGACATTTCAAAGGGTATGTTTTATGTGAAGTATGGTAGCAATCATCTCAGGTAGAAACTGCAGTTTTAACTTTAACTTTAACCCTGCTGTTTTGGGTTCTGTACTTATTTGCTTGCTAAAACAATAGAAAAGTTATTTTGATTTTCTGAACTTATGTATGCTATCCCAATCGATTGAATACTCCATGGATGGTGGTTTGAATATCCCATTGATTGTGATCTTACTGGTTATCGAAGTACATTCTTCTGTACCTGGGAACCAGGACAGCACAATTACCCTAAATTGTCTCAGTAGCTACAGATAATGTGTTTTGGTTGACTCAGTGGCCCCAAGACCAGGAGAGCACAATTATTCTAAATTGCCTCAGTGGCTCCAGATAATGTGTTTCTGTTGATTCAGTGATTCGTAGACCCAAAACTATACTTAATCTTTATAGATAACTAACTTGCACAATTTTGCTTCTGTAACTGCTTTGTGCAAACCAGGTTCCTCATTCCAAACCCAAAGATATAATCGATACCTTTGTGATATTCTGCATATAAGCCAGATGTGGTGAACCTTTCAGGGCTGCGAGATTTGGAGCTCTGTTGCCCCTCGTAGCTGCGAGCCTTTGAATAAATGACTCCATAATTCGACTTTTTGAGGCATCCTTTGTGAGATTTGGGGTACACTACAACAATAGATGCAAAAAGACAGAAAGGTTCAGTTAAGGTAAATGTTGACCTTGTCAGTGAAGATATCAGCCTAGGAGGTAACTACCCACCATAACTGCTTTTAGTTAAAGTTTAATTTCAGACCATCCTTGTGGTTACTTTAGGTCTCTGAGTCTGCAAGGCTGCTATGCAGGGCTTCCCTGAGCCTGTCAGGTTAGCATGTGGCCCCTTTTGTCCATACTTCTAAGATCCTTTTTCTGTTTGGGTCTACTATCCAGGATCCCACTTTGCATTCAGTGATTATTTCTCCTTAGCCTCCTCAGATCTCTGACAATTCTTTAGTCTTTCCTTATTTTTCATTATTTAGACACATTTGAAAAGTACTGATAATTGATTTTTTAGCATGTCCCTCAGTTTAGTTCTGTCTAATGTTTTCTCATGATTTACAAGAGGTTATGCTTTTTTGGCAATGAAATTATACTAAGTCCTCACTGCAACATATCAGTGGGTTTGTGATGTGAGTATGTCTTATTTGGAGGTTGTTAAATTTGAGCAGTTGGAGTTAATATTTTAAGGAGATACTTTATAACTAAGCAAATATTGTTTCTCCACAAAATTGCACATGTTAGTTTTAGCATTCATTGGTAGATCTTGTCCACAACAATGTTTACTGCGGTATTCAACTGTTTTATAAAAATGTTACTTGCCATTTCCCTGAAGTATTGAATAACTACTAGAGGAGCCTTAAGTGTGTGTGAGCAGTTAGGAATATTAGGTGGGAAGGGATCTGTGTTCAAACAATAAAAATGAGGAAGAGGAAAATAAAAGGACCCCTCTATAGGTTATATTTCTAACCTATCTTGGTATCCTTATGAACTGCCTACGTCAGTGCAGCACCCAACTTCAAGACCTCATAGATAAAATTTCACAACCTTTCCATAGATATGAATCTACACAGTTAAGGATTATAAGACAAAAAATTGTGTCTTTAAAAGAATAAGAGTGGAAAAATTAAGTAACTGTCTATATGATCCCAAATCTAGTGTTAGTAAAATATATAAATCAAAATGAGGAAGTTATTTACAACCAAACAGATTGCATTTTTAAAGCCATCCATATTTTATTAGTATTAACAAATTCTTTTGATAGCCACCATTTTTGTCCTTGATTCTTTGAAATCGTTTTCATAAATATACCCTTGGTCAGACCTATTGGGTATTATGCTATTTGTGACCACGAACTTCAAAACATCATAGTTTGAGTTGTGTTATGTTTTGTTTTTCTTAAACCATGAATTCTGCTTTCTTTGTGATAGATCCTCCCTTCCCCCAACTGATGGACGGAGAATGACGTAAACTCCACCTGCAGCCCGAACATTCCTGAACACCTAACCAGGCACCTTATATGGACTGTACATTGAACCACCAATCAGCACCTGCCAAATACCCTAAGCCCCCAATTCCTAAATCCCTAATTATGTGCCTTATATGAAACCACCAATCAGCATGTGCCGAGTACCCTAAGCCCCATCCCTTCCTTCCCTTTCCTCCCTCAAAAGGCGCCTTCACCCCAGCACATGTGCTCTTTTCCATCTGGAAGATAGCCCGGCAGGGGTCTTCTCCTCTAATAAAGCCTGTGTCCTGGTCTCCGGCCCTCTGTCTCATCTTTCACTTTGTATTTATGGGGAATTTCAAAGACACTGAAGAGATCCTTGCTCCACACAACAAATCACTTTTCTTTTTTCCTAGACAATAATCTCTGGTTCCATTACTATGTGTGAATATTCTGCCAAAACTGTTGTAGAAATTACCAGGCAACCAGAGGACACACAAAGAGGCACTCAGAAAAAACTTACGGGAGTACCGGTGCATGGCTCAAGGGAATCAGTTCCCAGAGCTGTGCGGCCCAATGCAGTGGGGGTCTGTCTATATAGCCCTACGTTTCTTTGTCTGCTTTCCACTGGCTTTTGCAGCCCCTATGACGATTGGAAGTGGGGGGGGGGGGGGAGATTAAGACCAACCAACCTGTCTGGCGCCAGAAGTTAATCTTCTGTGGGGGCTTTTATGGCCCCTGCAAGATAAGCATTCGGGGAAACAGATTTTGCAAGTCCAGGACACAAGGGGGCTGGGGCTTAATTATAGGGTAGCAAGCATATGCATCAGAATGCAGGTTGAGGGGGCACCAAAACTCAGGCTGTTTGCCCAAGCTACCTTTACAAAACCAGGCCTCAAAGGAACCAGGAGCTAATTCTGGTTTTTCCAGATGTGCAGGAGTAGGAGAATGTCACAACCACCAGGCACTTCATTTCCTCATTTATAAAAACCCTAGATTCTTTCCTCTCTCTAAGATGCAAACTATCACATCATTATTCATAGTGATATACAATTATCAGGGAATTTTAACTTTCTGGTAGGAGGAATTGCTAACACCTCCCACAGTTATTATAGGCATAAAGACTTTGACTTTTGGTCTTTGTGAGTTCTTCATTATACTAATTGTCACATGTGAGATGATTACTGAGACGTTTTATATTGCTAAAATATCCCATGTGGGCAATGTTTTCTGGCTCTTTAAAGTTTTGGAAAAGTGAGAACACTCAAAAGTCTTTCTCTGCATAACAACAATGAGGACATTAAGGAAAGTAGTTAGAATCAACATTTTCAGTACTCTGAAAATTAACCAAAGACTTCCTGCAATGTAGGGGGCATTTACTGAAGAAAAAAAAAATGCCTGAAGCTAAGTAAGAGCAGCAAGCTATATGGCTTTTTAATTTGCTCTATTCCCACCCATACTTCCCAGTACGATGGTATCCTTGAAAACAAATAACTCACAATCACAGTGAAAACAAGCAGCCTGGTAACCACTGGAAGGGGCAAAATGTCTTTATTTGATATGCCTTGTGGTTCTCTGAAAGATGTCTCTTTATTTAATCTGACTTAGAGTAAATTAAATACAAATAGTTTTTTGCCTATGGAAATTTGTTGAAAATAATCAATGAAAATTGTTTAACATCATGGCTGCCCGACACATTAAATAACAGAGGGAACAAACAGTAGGATAATCAATTGGCTTAAAAATAAAAAATGGAGAATGAGATCTTCAATGGGTGCTTTGAAAACTCCTGATATCTGGAAATCTAGAAAGCCACACACATGCATAGGGTGTTGTGCATGTCCAGGGCTGTGTCCATACAAAGGAAAATCCCGAAAGGCCCTGTAAGTTCTCCCTTCTGACAGACTTGAGGTTCTGAATAAGTAAAAAGAGAAGACTAAGACAGATTTGTAAACTGCCTCACTAAATTTTGAAGTCATTTCCCAATACACATATACTTAGCCCCTTGGCAAAGAATAGGAGACTTGTTATTTCCAGGCATGTAAGGAAATCTTAACAAGTCTATAGTTGGCCAGTATATTAATCAAGCAGAGACTTCAGTGACCACAGATGATAAAGAATGCTAATTTTGCATAATTAAATTTGAAAAGTCACTGAAAACACACACACACACACACACACACACACACAGAGAGAGAGAGAGAGAGAGAGAGAGAAACAACAAACTCTAAAGAGAGAGAATAATCTTATTTGTATAGATGTCACATTATTTTTATTTAATGTGACTGGTTTTCAACAAAACATTATGAGACATACAAAGAAAAAATGTATAGCCTATAATAGAAAAAAAAAAAAAAAGCAGTTCATAGAAACTGTCCTGAGGAAGCCCAGCCATTGGACATACTAGACAAATACTTCAAATCAACTATTTTAAAGGAACTTTAAAAAAAAGTCTAAAACTCTAAAAAAAAGTATAAGAAAGATGAGTACAATAATTGAAATAAATTCACTAGAGACGATCGTCGCCACCGCCACGAGGCAGGCTCGCCGGGGGATGTCTGAGCCCGCGCCTCGCGGGGCCCAAGCTCCAGGCAGCGGCCGTCGCCCCGGCCTCTGAGGGCCGCCACGTACCGGCGCGCGCGGGCTGAGGGGCTCGGTGCCGCTGGGCCGCCCGGGAGGGGCCGGGGCTGGAGCGAAGCCTTTTCCCTCCTTAGTGCCACATGTAATACGTTCATCACAGCGCTTGAGGAATGTGTGAAGATAGCAAATGCCAAGTTTAAACTGAGATGTTTCAGCTGTCCCATCCGGATCCCTTAGTTTCTCCTGTGTCACCTTCTCCTGTTCAAATGATGAAGCGTTCTGTCAGCCACCGTGGTCCTTGCAGTTCAGAGAGGAGTAGCCACTCTATAAAAGAACCAGCGTCTACACTTCACCGGCTCTCAGCGAAGACGAAGAACCTACTCAGATACAGACTTTGCAATGATATCCCTCTTAAAGACCCAGATAGGCCTGTTCACTGTTCAAGAAATACATTTAATGGAGATTTGGCATCAGCAACCATTCCTGAAGAGAGCAGACTTATGGCCAAAAAAAAAAAAATCTGAATTGGAAGATCCTCTTTCATCCTTTTCTTCCTGAGGAAAAAGAAATGTCCAATTTCCTCTAAGTATTGCTATGCAAAAGCTGCTATAATTAAACTATGTCATAGGGAGTAGTTTTTCCTTAGGATTTCTCTGCACTTTATAGAATATTGTAAAACAAACAAAAACCCACATACCTTTGAAGTGTATTTTATCTTTACATAGTTTATTTGCAAGAGTATATTCCTAATAACTTCAGAGTATGAATGTGCATCTTTTGTTCTTTTTAAACAAATGATGGTGTAACATTTTGACATCTATAAGAACAAATGTAGATATTTTTCTAAAAAACTGTGAGTGAATGACAGCTTAGTCAGTGTATTGTAGCTCATAAATATGAAATCTTATAAACATAAGGTTTCAGTTGGACAGAAGTGTGACATGTAACTTGTGCCATGGACCAAATGGTCATTTTACCCCAGCTGAAAACGAGTTACCATAGCAGCTTGATAGTGATTGTACTGTATTCCTTTAAGCAAAAGAAAACATTTAATATTGTTAAATATTTTTAGCCCAAATACCATGACATTGAGGATTTCTTTTTTTACAAACCAGACTGTGCTGTCCTTCATATGTGAAGTTGACACTACTGATTTGTCAGTACCAAATGTTGGGTTAAAGTATTTAATTTTTATTTATTTATTTTTCTGTTGCATCAAAAATGACCTACCAAATTTAAGATGTTTATACATTGTTATTTACACTGTTCTGGGAAAGAGGCTCATGTTGTAGTGACCTTGCTCACTTCCACTAGAGATAAATGGCTTTCAATGCAAAAAAAAAAAAAAAAAAATGCACTAGAGGGGTCTAAACAAATGATTTGAGCAGGTGGAAGAAAGAATTAGCAAATTTGAAGATTCATAGTATCTAGTATGAAAAGAAAAGAGAATGAAGAAAACAGAATAGAGCCTCATAGACCTATGACATCAACAAGTGTACTAATACCATATATGCACAATAGGAATTCCTGATGGGGAATGCTGAAACAAATAGAATATTTACAGAAATAAAGACTGAAATGTTATGAAATTTGATACAAAGATATTAATCTACACATCCAAGAAATTCAACAAATTCCAAGCAGTATAAATACAAAGAGATCCACATCTAGACCCATTATAATCAAAGTGTTGAAAGACAAAATAATATTGAAAGCAACAGTAGAAGTGAGATTATAAATGGGAATGGGATACTTAATAAGATTAATAGCTAATTTTTATCCTAAATCATGGAACCAGTAGGCAGTGGATGACATATTCAAAATGCTGAATAAAAAGTATTGTGTGAATCAGTTTTACACCAGCCAAACTTGCTTTGAAGAATAAAGAAAATTTAAGACATTTCCAGATTTAAAAAATTTTTTTTATTTACTAGCAGATTTACTCTACAAGAAATACTGATAGGAGTCCTCTAGGCTGAAATAAAAGGATACCAGGAAGTAACTCAAATTCCCTTGAAGAAATAAAAATCATAGGAAAAAAACTACATAGGTTATATAAAATTCACTATAAATGTAAGGTGTTTCATTATATTTTAAAAATACTATCTAACTTAAAAAACAACTGCATAAAGCTATATTCATAAATCTGCATTAAAGATCACACAATGTATAAAGATGTAATTTGGATGAAACAGCAACATTAAGGAGGGAAGTGAATGGAGTTATATAAAAGCAAAAACTTTTTATACAATTAAACTTAAGATGATATTAATCTGACAGCTTCTTAAGATGTTAATTATAGTCCTCAAAATAAGCACTAAGGAAATAACTTTTAAAAAGTAAAATAGAAGACAGACAAAATGGCTGCGGAATAGAAGGATGTGTCCTGAGCCTTCTCCCAGAGCAAATAGAGGAGGCAGCTGAGAGGAGCGGAATCCAGCCCCAATTGGCGAAGGAGGCACAGCTGGTGAGACAGTTTGCAGCTGGGAAGAGCAGGGATCCCCCGGATAAAGGTAAAATCAAAGATCTAGGCAGTAGAATCTCCCGGACCTCTGTGCCCAGAAGGTCAGGGAGAAACTACACAGTGCCAAGCCATGTCCCTGAGGACAGGCAAGGTCTGAAGGATTTTAGACCATAGAGTCTGGATTTGGGATCTGAACTCAAAGGCAGCCTTTAAGAGCTGCTGGACCGCGGAGTGCCGGCAAGAGAGGAACTGGCAGAGATGCGGTCCTTCCTCGCACTGGGGCCTGCACCTTTCCCCACTGAACCTAGTTTGTGGGACATTTTGGAGACAGGCACTTACCTGTGACAGAAGTGCAGAAGAAGGGGTAGAGTTGTGGAACCTGGGCAGAGTGGGCAACGGACAGTCCAGGAGAAGTGGTAGCAAGTCTGGTGCTGAGTCATATCTAAGCCCACAGAATCCATTTTCTCCTGAGAGATAGCCCCTCCCCCCAGTCTCCAGGCAACCAATATAGCCACACCCAGATTCCACCCTGATTAACACCATGGAATCTGAATACTCCCTGAGGCTATAGGATCTACTCTAAAGAGAAATCTTTAGAAGCTAAGCACCTCAATTACACTAGATAACCAAGCCCAGGAGAACAGAAAGATTTGCCAGTAGCACCATCACCAAAAGAACCTGGGTAGCAAAGCAATTGGATCTACAATTAAAACATTTCAGGAAAACATGGGGAGACAAAAAAGCAATACCCAAAGGAAAGAAAAAGAGGAATCACCAGAAAGGGAGTTAAATGAAACTGAGGGTAGCAGCTTAACTGAGAGAGAATTCAGAGTAATGATGATAAGGATGTTTAAACGGATGGATGACAAATACACACAACTCAATGACAAATACACACAACTCAATGAGAACTATAAGGAGCTGAATGAAAATGTCACCAACATGAAAAGAAACCAAGAGGAGATGAAGAACGACATAGCTGCAATAAAGAACACATTGGAAGGCTTAAACAGTAGACTAGAAGAGGCTGAGGACCGCATCAGTGAATTAGAAGACAAGGTAGGAAAACACACACAAACACAGCAGCAAATGGAAAGAAGACTTAAAAAGCAAGAGGAGAGCCTAAGGGAGCTTTGGGACAACACAAAACGAAACAAAATTAGAATAATAGGGATACCAGAAGGAGAGGAAAAGAAGCAAGGAATAGAAAACCTGTTTGAAGAAATAATGACAGAAAAGTTCCCTGATATTGGCAAGAAAAAAAACTATGCAAGTCCAAGAAGTACACAGAGTCCCAAACAGGTTGAACCCCAAAAGACCAACACCAAGACACATCATAATTAAATTGGCGAATACCAATGACAAAGTAAGAATCTTAGAGGCTGCCAGAGAGAGACAGAAAGTTACCTACAAGGGATCTCCTATTAGAATATCAACTGATTTCTCAACAGAAACACACCAGGCCAGAAGGGAATGGAATGAAATATACCAAGTGATGCAAAGCAAGGGACTGAATCCAAGAATACTATACCCAGCAAGGTTATCATTCAAAATTGATGGTGGAATCAGGAGCTTCACAGACAAAAAAGGGCTAAGAGAGTTTATCACTACCAAGCCAGCAATGCAAGAAATGCTAAAGGGACTGCTGTAAAAAGAAGAAAGAGAAAGGCAAAAAGAAACACAAACACTAAAGGGAAAAATATGACAACAAACATGTACTTGTCAATAATAACATTAAATGTAAATGGATTAAATGCACCAATCAAAAGACATAGGGTAGCTGAATGGATAAGAAAACATGACCCATAAATTTGCTGTCTACAAGAGACTCACCTCAGAGCAAAGGATTCACACAGACTGAGAGTGAAGGGATGGAAAAATATTTTTCAAGCAAATGGAAATGAGAAAAAAGCTGGGGTAGCAATACTTATATCTGATAAAATAGACCTCAAAGTAAAGGGCATAACAAGAGATAAGGAAGGCCACTACATAATACTAAAGGGAGCAATTCAACAAGAAGATATAACTCTGGTAAACATATATGCACCCAACGCAGGAGCACCCAAATACATAAAAAAACTCCTGGAAGAGATCAAGGGAGAGATTGACAACAATACAATCATAGTAGGAGACTTTAATACACCACTGACATCACTGGATAAATCCTCCAGACAAAAAATCAGCAAAGAAATAGCAATTCTAAATGACACACTAGATCAGATGGACCTAAATGACATCTTCAGAGCATTTCACCCCAAAGCCTCGGAATATACGTTCTTCTCAAGTGCCCATGGGACATTTACAAAAATAGACCACATATTGGGTCACAAACAAAGCCTCCCTAAATTCAAAAAGATTGAAATCCTATCAAGCATTTTCTCAGACCACAATGGCATAATATTAGAAATAAACTATAATAAAAACATTCCAAAAAATTCAAACACGTGGAAACTGAATAGCATGCTATTAAACAATGATTGGGTGATCAACGAGATCAAAGAAGAAATTAAAAACATCCTGGAGAATAATGACAATAAAAACACAACAATGCAAATGCTATGGGACACAATGAAAGCAGTCTTGAGAGGGAAGTTTATAGCTCTACAGGCCTACCTCAAAAAACAAGAAAAAATGGTAATAAATCTTCTAACTCAACAACTCAAAGAATTAGAAAGAGAGCAACAAGAAAAGCCCACAGTGAGCAGAAGGAAGGACATAATAAAGATCAGAGCAGAAATGAATGACATAGAGACCAAAAAAACAATACACAGGATCAACAAAACCAAGAGCTGGTTCTTTGAAAGGATAAACAAGATTGATGAACCTCTAGCCAGGCTCACCAAGAAGCAAAGAGAGAGGACCCAAATAAACAAAATCAGAAATGAAAGAGGTGAAATAACAACAGACCCCACAGAAATACAAAGGATTGTTAAAAAGTACTATGAACAACTCTATTCTAACAAACTACACAATCTGGAGGAAATGGACAAATTCCTAGAAAAATACAACCTTCCAAAACTCACTCAGGAAGATTCTAAGAATCTCAATAGGCTGATAACTATGGAAGAAATTGAAGCAGTCATCAAAAAGCTTCCAGCAAACAAAAGCCCAGGGCCTGATGGCTTCACAGGGGAGTTTTACCAAACATTTAAGGAAGAACTAAAACCTATCCTCCTCAGACTATTCCAGAAAATTCAAGAAGAAGGAACACTTCCAAGCTCCTTCTATGAGGCCAGCATCATGCTAATACCAAAACCAGACAAAGACAACACAATGAAAGAGAATTACAGGCCAATATCCCTCATGAACATAGATGCCAAAATCCTCAACAAAATTCTAGCAAATCGAATCCAGCAGTACATCAGAAAGATTATACACCATGACCAAGTAGGATTTATCCCAGGGATGCAAGGATGGTACACTATTCGCAAATCAATAAACGTGATACATCACATACACAAATTGAGACATAAAAATCACATAGTCATATCAATTGATGCAGAAAAAGCATTTGATAAAATCCAACACCCTTTCTTGATAAAAACTCTCAGCAAGGTGGGAATAGAAGGATCATACTTGAACATAATAAAAGCCATATACGACAAACCCACAGCCAACATCATACTCAATGGGCAAAAACTAAAACCATTTCCCCTAAGAACAGGAACAAGACAGGGATGCCCACTCTCACCACTTCTGTTTAATATAGTGCTGGAAGTACTAGCCATTGCGATCAGACAAGAAGAAGAAATAAAAGGCATCCAAATTGGAAAAGAAGAAGTAAAACTGTCCTTGTTCGCAGATGACATGATACTGTACATAGAAAACCCTAAAGACTCCATTAAAAAATTATTAGACTTAATAACTGAATTTGGTAATGTAGCAGGATACAAAATTAATGCCAAGAAATCTATGGCATTTCTATACATCAATAATGAACTTACAGAAAGAGAGACTAAAAAAACAATCCCATTTACCATTGCACCAAAAAAATTAAGATACTTAGGAATAAACTTAACTAAAGAGGTAAAAGACCTATACATAGAAAACTACACGACCCTGAAAAAAGAGATAGAGGAAGACATAAACAGATGGAAGAACATACCATGTTCATGGATTGGTAGAATCAACATCATCAAAATGTCCATACTACCCAAAGCAATCTATAAATTCAATGCACTTCCCATTAAAATACCAACAACATATTTCACAGACCTAGAAAGAACTTTCCAAAAATTTATCTGGAATAAAAAAAGAACCCGAATAGCTACAGCAATCCTGAAAAAGAAGAACAAAGTAGGTGGGATCTCAATACCAGATATCAAGTTGTATTACAAAGCTACTGTTCTCAAAACAGCCTGGTACTGGCACAAGAACAGACATATAGATCAATGGAATAGAATAGAGAACCCAGAAATTGACCCAAATCAATATGCTCAATTAATATTTGACAAAGGAGGCATGAACATTCCATGGAGTCAAGACAGTCTCTTCAACAAATGGTGTTGGGAGAATTGGACAGATACATGCAAAAGAATGAAGCTAGATCACCAACTTACACCATACACAAAAATAAACTCAAAATGGATAAAGGACTTAAACATAAGACAGGAATCCATGAAAATACTAGAGGAATCCACAGGCAGCAAAATCTCGGACATATGCCGAAAGAACTTCTTCACTGATACTTCTCCTAGGGCAATGGAAGCTAAAGAGAAAATAAACAAATGGGACTACATCAAAATTAAAAGCTTTTGCACAGCAAAGAAAACCATCAATAAAACAACAAGAAAGCCCACTGCATGGGAGAACATATTTGCCAATGATATCAATGATAAGGGCTTAATATCCAACATATACAGAGAACTCATACAACTTAACAAAAAGAAGATAAACAACCCAATCAAAAAATGGGCAACTGATCTAAGTAGACACTTTTCAAAAGAAGACAGAAGGCAGGCCAAGAGACATATGAAAACCTGCTCACAGTCACTAATCATCAGAGAGATGCAAATCAAAACAACAATGAGGTACCATCTCACACCTGTCAGAATGGCTATTATCAACAAATCAACAAACAACAAGTGTTGGTGAGGATCCGGAGAAAAAGGAACTCTTTTGCACTGCTGGTGGGAATGCAGACTGGTGCAGCCACTGTGGAGAACAGTATGGAGCTTCCTCAAAAAACTAAAAATGGAACTCCCATTTGACCCAGTGATCCCACTTCTAGGAATATATCCCAAGAATCTAGAAACACGCATCAGAAAGGAAATATGCACCCCTATGTTCATAGCAGCACAATTCACCATAGCCAAGAAACAACCTAAATGCCCATCAGCAGATGAATGGATTAAAAAACTGTGGTATATCTATACAATGGAATACTATGCTGCGGTAAAAAAGAAGGAGTTCCTACCATTTGCAACAATATGGATGGAGATGGAGAATATTATGTTGAGTGAAATAAGCCAGGCAGAGAAAGATAAATATCACATGATCTCGCTCATATGTGGAATATAGTGAACGACATAGACTGATGAACAAGAACAGATCCAGAGGCTGAGAAACATCAGTCAGACCATCATACCTCAGAAAACAACCCCAAGACCAGATGGATTCCTGCAACAGAGAGGAATTGACAGGAGTGCTCCAACCACGAAGACAAGAGGAAAAAACAGTCCAGAGATGGAAGACGCTGACAACGCCTTGCCATGGGAGCAGTCAGCAGCTGTGCACCGCTGCAGGTTACCTAGGACCAAACCAGAGAGGGTCGGACCTGCATTGCCACCATGTGCCCACCATCCAGATATCAATGCTGACATGTACACATAAGGAACTGTTGGACATTGAAATTGGGACTCAAACATTTTTTTGTTTTGTCTTGTTTTGTTATTATATGTTTATTTCCAGTCTGCAAAGGCAAAACTTTTTAAAGGAAAGAAATGGTGGGAAAAAGATACAGAGGCAAAGAAGCATTGAACAGACTGTCAAACTACATTGGGAAGACAGGGGAGGTTGGGCGAGGAGGGCTGTAAAAGACCAACCGAAGGACTTGTATGCATGCATATAGGCACAACCAATGGATATAAGACGCTGGGGCGGGGGGGGAGATCAAGGGGGAAAAAAAAAAGGAGACATATGTACTACTATTTGTAATACTTAAAACAATAAAAATAAAATAAAATTTAAAAAAAATAATAATAAAAATGCTTAGACAAAAAAATAAAATAAAATAAATGACAAGAAAATTAAAATAATACCGTAGAAAATATACATTTAACACAAAATACACCAACAATGAAAGATAGAGAAACAAAACAATGTAGACATATAGAAAACAAATAGTAAAGTTGTAGGTGCAATTTCTACCTTATCAATAATTATATTAAATGGAAATGGATTAAACATCCCAATCTAAAGTCATAGAAGGACAGAATGGAAGAGAATAAAGCATGACTTAACTATATACTGTCTATAAGGAACACACATAGGTTGATATTAAAATGATGGGGGAAATATATCATGCTAACAATATACAAAAGGGCTGAGTGGTTGGCTGGGTTGCTTAGTTATTTGGAGCATCATCCCATACACCAAAAAGTTGCAGGTTCAGTTCCCAGTCAGAACACATACCTAGATTGCAGGTTCAATCCCCAGTGGTCCAGGTGCATACAGGAGGCAACCGATCAGTGTTTCTCTCTCTTCCCCTCTTCTCTCTCTAAAATCAATACAAATATATCCTCAGGTGAGGATTTTTTTTTTAAAAAAAGGGCTGAGTGGCTATACTAATATCAAATGAAATAGATTTTAGAACAAAAATTGTTATAGACATTTAATAGGCAAAAAAAGTATCAACCCATCAGGAAGATATAATGATTGTAAACCTATATCCAAAACCCAAAATACATGAAGCAAAACTGACAAAATGGAATGGAGAAATAGATAAGTAAAAAAATAGCAGTTGGAGACTTCTATAGCTCATACAGAACAACTAGAATTAAGATTAACAAGTAAATAGGACTATAACAACACTATAAACCAATTATATTTAACAGACATCTATAGAACACTTAACCCAGCAATATGAGGAAATATATTATTTTCAAGTACACCTGGAACATTCTCCAGGAGAGACCATACATTAGGATAAAAACAAGTCTAAATAAATTTAAAAGAATTGAAATAATAAAAAGTATGTTCTCCAACCAAAAAGGAATGAAGCTAGAAATCAATAGTAGAGAAAAAATTGGGAAATATTCAAATACATAAAAATTAAACAAGACACACTGCTAAATAACAAATAGTTAAAAAAGAAATCACAAAAAAATTTTAAATTCTTTGAGGCAAAAATATACATACTACTGAAACTTATGAGGTGTAACTAAAACAGTGCTCAGAGAGAAATGTACACAAGTAAATGCTTATATTTTAAAAAATAAAAAATAAGATAGTCTCATCTCTCACTTTCAGAAACCATATTAAAAAAAGAAGAAACTAAACTTGAAGCTAGCAGATAAAATAATAAAGATTGGGTTGAAAGTAAGTGAAATAAAAGAAATAGAGGAAACTCAATGAAGTCAAAATTCCACTCATTGAAGAAATCAACAAAATTGACAAGCCTTTAGCTAGACTGACCCAGTACAAAGAGAAAGATCAAATTACTAAAATCAGAAATGAAAGAAGTGACATTACTACCAGCACCACAGAAATAAAAATTAGAAAGGAATACTATAAAAAATTATATGCCAAGAAATTAAATAAGATAGATGAAAGGCACGAACTACCAAAATTGACAAGGGAAGAAAGTAGACAATTTGAATAGGCTTATATCTATCAAAGAAACTGAATTAATAAATAATAACTTTCCAAAGCAGAAAGTACAAGGCCCAAATGGATTAAGTGATAAATTCTACCAAACATTTAAGGAAAAATTATACCAATTCTCTATAATCTCGTAACATAAAAACAAAGAGAATAATTTATAAATCACTCTATGAGGCTAGAATTACCAGAATACCAAACCAGATGAAAACATTATAAGAAAAGAAAACTATAGGCTAATATTATTCATGAACATAGATGCAAAATTTCTAAAAAACGACAACAAACAAACAAACAAAAAACCACCAAAAAACATTAGCAAATCAAGCCTAAGAATGTATACAAAGAATTATACACCATGACCAAATAGGATTTATTCCAGGTATGCAAGGCCAGTTCAACGTTAAAAAATCAATTAATATAATCCTTCATATCAACCACCTAAAGAAGAAAAATCACATGATCATATCAATAGATGCTTAAAAAATATTGGTAAAATCCAACATCCTATCATTATAAAAACTTTCAGTAAACTAGGAATAGGATGGAACTTCTTCAATTTGATAAAGAATATCTACAAACTTAAAGCTAACATCATACTTAATGATGAGAAACTAGAAGCTTTCCTACAATATTCCTTTTCAACAACACAGAAATCATAACTACTTCAATAAAATAAGAAAAGGAAGTAAAGAGCAAACAGACTGAAAAGCAAAGAATGAACTGCCTTTTTTTGCAGATGACATGATGGTCTATGCCAGCGGTTCTATGCAAAAAATAAAAGTATCTCCTAAAACTAATAAGCAACTTAACAAGGTTGCAGTATTCAAAGTTAATATACAAAATTCACATGTGGGGGTTTTTTCTGTATAGTGGCAATGAACAAGTGAAATGAAGTGAAAAACCATTTGAAGCACTCAAAAATTGCTTAGGGGGTGGGAGAGCAATGGAGGGGTAAGGACACATATGTAATACCTTTATCAATAAAAACAATGCTTATGTATAAATCTAACAAAAATATGTATAAGAACTATATGAGAAAAACTACAAAACTCTGATGAAAGATGTCAAAGAACTGCATAAATGTAATGATATTTTATGTCCATGGATAGGAAGCTCAATATTGTCAAGATGTCAGTTCTTCTCAACTTAATCTATAGATTCAATGCAATCCCAATAAAAAAAAAATCTCAGCAAGCTTTCTTGTGGATATTGAAAAATTGACTAAAGTTTGTACGGAGAGGCAAAAGGCCCAGATAGCCAACACAATATTAAAAGAGAACAAACTTGGAAGACTGATCCTACTCAACTTCAATGCTTACTATAAACCTACAGTAATCAAGACAATGTAGTATTGGCAAAGAATAGACAAATATATCAATGGAAAAGTAAAAGTCCCAGAAATATATCTAAATCTATATATAGATAATTGATATAGATATAGATAGATGATAGAGTTAGAGAGGGAAAGATTAGATATAGATAGATGATATAGATATAGAAGATATAGATATAGATATAGATATAGATGTCCAACTGCTTTGACAAAGGAATAAAGGCAATAAAGATTGTCTTCTCAACAAATAGTGCTATAACAACTGGAGATCCAAATGTAAAAAAACAAATCTAGACACAGACCTCATACCCCTCACAAAAATTAACTCAAAATGGATCACAGACCTAAATCCTATATAATAAAAGACTGATATGCAAATCGACTGAACAGCTGAACAAACGGTGGCTATGATGCACACTGACCACCAGGGAACAGATGCTCAATTCAGGAGCTGCCCCCTGGTGGTCAGTGTGCTCCCACAGGGAGAGCACCGCTCAACCAGAAGCCGGGCTCACGGCTGGCGAGCGCAACAGCTGTGGCAGGAGCCTCTCCCGCTTCCATGGCAGTCGGACATCCCCTGAGGGCTCCTGGACTTCAAGAGGGCACAGGCTGGGCTGAGGGACCCCTCCTCCCGAGTACATGAATTTCATGCACCGGGCCTCTAGTATAAAATAAAAATTGTAAGACTCCTAGAACATCACATAGAAGAAAATATAGGTGCACTTGGGTATGGCTATGGCTTTTTAGAAAATATAATACTGAAGACACAACCCATGAAAAACATAGTTCATAAGCTGGACTTCATTAAAATTAAAACTTTCTGCTGTGCAAAAGACACAGTCAACAAAATGAGAAAACAAGCCACAGACTAGGAGAAAATATTTGAGAAAGACACATCTGGCAAAGACCTGTTATGCAAAATATACATGAACACTTAAAATGCAACAACAACAAAAAACCACACCAAATAACCCAATTAAAAACAGCAAAAGACCTGAACCAGAATTCACCAAAGATATATAGATGACAAATAAGCATTTGAAAAGACTTTCCACCCCATACACTATTAGGGAATTGCAAATTAAAACACCAATGAGACACCAACTACACAGGATGGCCAAAACCCAAAACCTTGACAATATCACATGCTAGCCAGGATGTGGAGCAATAGAAACTTTAATGTTTCATTGCTGGGGTTAATACAAAATGGTATAGCCACTTTGGAAGGCAGTTTGGCAGTTTCTTAAATATCTAAACATAGTCTTACCATAAAATCTAGCAATCATACTCCTTACTACTACTTACCCCCCCCCCAAAAAAGTTGAATACTTTGTCTACAGAAAAACCTGCACTTGAATTTATTCATAATTGCTGAAACTTGAAAGCAGCCAAGATATTCTTTAGCAGATGAATGGGTAAACTGGTATATTCAAACAATGGAATATTATTCAGCTAAAAAAAAATATGAGCTATCAAGCTATGAAAAGACATGGAGAAACCTTAAATTCATGAAACTAAATAAAAGAAGCCAATCTGAAAAGACTACATACTGTATAATTCTGACTATATTACATTCTGAAAAAGACAAAACTATGGTTTACATTGGTCAGGATGGAGGGAAGGATAAAATAGACAAAGCACAGAGTGTTTAGGGCAGTGAAACTATTCTGTTTGATAATGTAATGGTGGAAACATGTCATCATACATTTGTCAAAACTCAGAAATTACTACACCAAAAATAAATCCTAATGTAAACTGTGGACTTTGGTGATAATGATGTGTCATTGTAGGTTTATCAATTGTAAGAAATGTACTAGTCTGGTGCAGGATTTTGAAAGGGAGGCTGAGTGTGTTGGGGGAACAAGGGATCTATGAAAACTCTCTGTATCTTCTACTCAATTTTACTGTAAACCTAAAACTGCTCTAAAAAATGAAGTCTATCTTTTTTAATTCACATGGAAGTGAAAGGGACCAGAATAGCCAAAACAATCTTAATAAAGAACAAATATAGAGATCTCACACTTCCCAGTTTCAACACTTATTACAAAGCTAGAGTAATTGATACTATATAGTACTGACATAATGGTAGACATATAGATGAATGCAATATAATTGAGTCCAGAAATAAACCTGCATGTTTATGGTGAATTAATTTTGATAAGAGTGCCAAGTAGTATAAATAGGGAAAGAGCAGCTTTTGTAACGAGAAGTGTTGGGACAACTAGATATCCACATGAAGAAGAATGGATTTGAACCCAAACTTCACAGCATATACAAGAATTAATTCAAAATGAATTAAATACCTAAATGTAAGAGCTAAAATGATAATGTTCTTAGAAGAAATTATAATTGCTTCTAAGTCCTCATGACCTTGTATTAGACACTGGTCTCAGATACTACACAAAAGCCCAAGCAATGAAAAATATTGATTAATTGAACTTCATGAGAATGAAAAATAATTGTGCTTCAAAGCACAATATCAAGAAAGTAAAAAACAAACAAACAAAAACACATCTACAGAATAGGAGAAAATATTTGTAAATCGTAACTGATGAGAGACTAATATCTATAATATACAAAGAACTCTTACAACTCAACACTCAAAAGACAAATAATTCAATTTTAAAATGGGCACATTTTTAATAGGCATTTCTCCAATGAAGATATACTAATGGACCTTAATAACATGAAAACATGCTGAATATCATTCACCATTAGGGATAAGTAAAACCACAAAGAGATGTTACTCCACACCCACTAGGATGGTTATAATTTTTAAAATGCAGGCACTAAAAATAATAATGAGGATGTGGAGAAATCAGAATCCTATTACATTGCTGGAGGGAATGTCAAATGGTGCAGCTGCCTTGGGCTATAGTTCTACAGTTCTCAAAATGCTAAACATAGGACTCAGACATTCCATTTCTAGGTATATACAAAAACTTGTACACAAATGTTCATTGCATCACTATTCATAATAGTGCCAAGGAGAAGTAACCCAATTGTACATGAACTAACGAGTGGATAAACAAAACATGGTTTGTTCCTATCATTAAATATTAATCAGCAATAAAAGATAATAAAGTAGCCCAGCCAGTGTGGCTCCATGGTTGAGTGTTGAGGCCACAGTTAGATTCCTGGTCAGGGCATATGCCCAGGTTGTGGGCTTAATCACCAGTGCGGGGCATACAGGAAGCAGCTGATCAATGAGTCTCTCTCATCATTCATGTTTCTATCTCACTCTCACTCTCACTCTCCCTTCCTCTCTGAAATCAATAAAAATATTTTTTTAAAAAGTAATGAAGTATTGATACATGCTACAATCTGGATAAACCTTAAAAAAATTTGCTAACGGAAAGAAGTCAGACACAAAAAGGTGCATATTTTATGATTCAATTTATATAAAATGTCTAGAAAAATCAAATCCATACTGAAAGGAAAATTAGTGGTTTCCAAGGGTTAGGGGAAGAGGAGACTAGAGAGCAAGTGCTAATAAGTGTGGGATTTCTTTTGGGATGATGACATGTTCTAGAATTAGATAGTAGTGATGCTTGCATATCTCTCTAAATATACTGGAAACCACTGAATAGTGTACTTTAATATGGTGGAATTTTTGTATGTGTGAACTGTTATTAGAGCTTCCTTCTATGTTGGTTTTACGTACCTCAAAAATTTAAATAGGCTAATAGAAATAAGTGAATATTCAAGAAAATTTAATTGTACTGGACAAAAAGCTATTCTTAAAGTAATAACTAAAATTTCTATTGGTAGTTTATCTCATGGTAAAATTCCTGAACATGCAATGAACCTAAAGCAGTCATATTTTTGGCAAAAAAAAAAATAATAAAATTTAAAGTGATCAAGACTGCATTATAAAATTTACAAAAGCCTCCATTAATCAAAAGAAAAGGGGGGGGAGGATAGTAGGGTAATATCATGTAAGGAAAAATATCCTATAAATAAATTACATCTAGAAAATTTTTACTTTACAAAATTAATTTTCATTTGTAATGCTAACAGCAAGACACCCATGAAAAACACACATGGTCTCTAATAAGACAAAGGAAAATCATTTGGGCAAAAATAAAAAGGATCCCAAATCAATTATATAGAAAAGATTCCTTTATTAACTTGTGGTCGAGAATATGTTTGTATATTTTCAGAAAACAACTCCAAGACCATGTGGATTCCTGCAACAGAGAGGAATTGACAGGACTGCTCCAACCACAAAGACAAGAGAAGAAACAGTCCAGAGATAGAAGACACTGACGACACCTTGCCACACTAGCAGTCAGCAGCTGTGCGTCGCTGCAGGTTGCCTAGGACCAAACCAGAGAGGGTTGGACCTGCATTGCCACCATGTGCCCACCATCCAGATATCATTGCTGACATGTACACAAAAGGAACTGTTTGACATTGAAACGGGGACTCAGAACTGTTGGACATTGAAATTGGGGCTCAAACATTTTTTGTTATTATGTGTTTATTTCTAGTCTGCAGAGGCAAGATTTTTTAAAGGAAAGAAATGGGGGGAAAATAGATACAGAGGTGAAGAAGCATTGAACAGACTGTTAAACTACAGCGGGAAGGCAGGGGAGGTGGGGGGGGGGGGGCGGCTGTAAGAGATCAACCGAAGGACTTGTACACATGCATATAAGCATAACCAATGGATAGAAGACACTGGGGAGGGGGCAGGTGAAGGCATGTACTGGGGGGTAGGGGAGGCCGGGGGGAGTCAATGGGGGGAAAAAAAAAAGGAGACATATGTACTACTATTTGTAATACTTCAAACAATAAAAATAAAAAATAAAAAAATAAAGCAGTGCTAAAGCTTCTACTTGTCCAAGCAGTCTTTTAAACACATCACAGCTGATCTGTATCTGGTGTGAATGTCTTTTAAAAAAATATTTCTTTTTATTGATTTCAGAGAGGAAGGGAGAAGGAGAGAGAGATAGAAACATTAATGATGAGAGAATCATTGATTGGCTGCCTCCCGCACGCCCCCTACTGGAGTATTGAGCCCACAACCCAGGCATGTGCCCTTCATCGGAATCAAACTCGGGACCCCTTCAGTTCACAGGCCGACGCTCTATCCACTGACCCAAACCAGCTAGGGCTGGTTTGAATGTCTTATGTGAGCATCTGACAAGGCAGTTCCATGATCTCCTTGTCTTGTAGTCTGGCTGTGGTTGAAGAAGGTGATGGAACTGGCTGCCCACAGTTACTCTACTTCTGATCAATAATTCTCTTACATTGCACACTACTACTTCATTACTTTTTGATCACACAACTGGAGGATGGGCCCAAAACTTGACAGGTTTGTGAGCTTCTTATTCATGCCTGGCTTTTGCTACATAGGTTCCAGCGTCAGTTGCATGGGTCTTTCCTGCACTGAACTTTCACTCTATAAATAGTTCTTTAGCAGATTCCCATGTTAACTAAAAGAAACAGAAAAATCTCTTAGTAAGCCATCCAACATTGCTATCAACTGTAAAAATAATCCCTCATGCTTGTACATGTCCAAATGCCTGATGCAAAATACAAAAGCAGCACATTAAATATTATTACCCTTTTTGAGGGTAGCATTGTATAATTTAGTAAAAGATTTTTATAACATATTGTTAGAAGAAATTTTGCACAAAAGATCCATAGCTTCATCTACAACTACCAAGAGTGATTGCAATCTAAAACAATTATTTTTATGTTTAAAACTTAAGCTCCTCTTAACTCAAAATTATGAAGAATTTTCTTCTTAAAGCACTTGGAATTGTGTTGTTAAATTTTATAAGTAGGAACAAAATGTTTGCTCTTACACAGTCTTCAAAGTATTTCTTCATTCTCTTTTTATTATATTTGGACTGAAACTGTTTTATCACAGTGTTTTTGGATCTTTTTCTTGTGGAATCTTGAGGTGGCAAAGTTGAAGTTCTGCTTTTAACTTGTCATGAGATGTGAAGTCTGTCCCACATAACACTTTTTCTTATAGCTCATAAGGCATTAAATAACAAATAATTAATACAGTTCAGATAGTTAATTTTATTTAATGCGATGGATGCTAGTATACCAAACACATATCATTACTTTTACCTAACATTATTATGATATTACAGGAAGTCCTCAATATCATCAAAAGGTTTTTGCAAATTGTGCCTGTAAGCTAATGACTTCTAATGAAACCATGTGTACCACAGGTAGTTGATATAAGTGAGAGTTAAATTAAGTTCCTATAGCATATCTCTGCTCATAAAAACACCACCAAACTTCTAAATAAAGATCCAAAACACTTCTGATATTAAACATTGAAACAAATGTGAGCTATATATACATTTAAGAAAGAGTAATAAAAACAAGTACGATTATTTTCCCAAACTGCTTATTCCAGTTCAGGGTTTCTGGTAGCTGGAGACTCTCCAGGCAGCTCAGGGCGCAGGTGGGAACGCACTCTGGACAGATGCCTCTTCACTGCTGGGCCAGTCTCACTCCCACACTCACTCAGACTAGGACATGTAGGCAGGCCAATTCACCTCACGTGCACATCTTTAGGATATGGGAGGAAACTGAGCACTAGGAGAAAACCCACACAGACATGGGGAAAATGTACAGACTCCTCACAGACAGTAGCCCTGACTGGAAATCTATTTTTTTTTCTCAAAGTTATGTTGCATGAAACAATGTTATTTGAGGATTTGCTGTATTATTATGGGCTGAATTGTGTCTGCCAAATTCATATGTTGAAACCCTAACCCACAATGGGACTGTATTTGGAGATGGGATCTGTAAGGATCTAGACCTTTGCAACAAAGCAAATATTGTTTTGTTAGTTTCCCAGTGCATATAATAGTTATGCTTACACTATACTATACTCTATTAAGCGTGTGATGGAAATATGTCTAAAAAGTGTACATACCTTAATTTAAAAATGCCTTATTGCTAAAAATATGCTATCTTCAGTGAATCATGACATTTTTGCTGGTAGCAGGTCTCATCTTCAATTTGTAAAAAACACAATATTTGAGAATCACAATAAAATGAAGCACAATACAGTGAGGTATGCCTGTGATTAAGGTTCAATGAGGTCATAAGAATAGGACCCTAACTCAATAGGACTGGTGCCCACATAAGGAGAGGAAGGGATGTCAGGAGCACACACCTGGGGGAAAGGCCACGCGAGGTCACCGCAAGACAGTGTTCATCTGCAAGCCAGGAAGAGAGCCCCCACTAGAAACTTGCACCTTAATAACCTTGGACTTCCAGCCTCCAGAAATGAGATAATAAAGGCATTTCTGTTGTTCTAGCATCCCAGATTGTGGTTTTCTGTTATGGCAGCTTGAGAAGACTAACACAATTATTTTTCAAATTTTTATAAACATTTGTTTGCTCAGAAAGGGTGAGATGGTAGATCATATTACAAGTGCTTAGCTAATACCCTCTCTTAAATACTCATAGTAATTATCAATCTCTTTCTCTGTTAAAATATATAAAAATACTACTTTTATATATACATTTAATGACTCACAATTATTACAAGAGTAAAGTATAACACTTTAGTCTTGTAATAATAAATATATATTTATACTTCAGTTAACTCATAGAATTTTAAAATTTGGAGACTTTTCACTCCAAGATACATCTAAAATGCTTGCCTATATTTGGAAATAAATATTCAAATATTAAAAACTAGAGGCCCGGTGCACGATTTTGTGCACCAGTGGGGTCCCTCAGCCTAACCTGTGGGATCGGGCCGAAACTGGCTCTCTGACACCCCCCAAGGGGTGCCGGGTTGCAAGAGGGCGCAGGCCATGCCAAGGGACCCCACCAGTGCACAATTTGGGGCCGGGGAGGGATGCGGGAAATTGGCTAGCCAGGGAAGGGACCACGGGAGGGCTCCAGGGTGTGTCCGGCCTGTCTCAGTCTGATTAGCCAAACCCCAGCAGCAAGCTAACCTACTGGTCAGAGCTTCTGCCCCCTGGTGGTCAGTGCATGCCATAGCGACTGGTCAAATGTCTGCCCCCTGGTGGTCAGTGCATGACATAGCAAGTGATTGAGTGGTCTTAGCATATCATTAGCATATTACTCTTTGATTGGTTGAACAGCCAACGGGATGACCGGACACTTAGCATATTAGGCTTTTATTATATAGGATAAGTCTAAAAGACGTGTCTTATTCTGTTATTGGGATTGCTTCCAATTAGATATATGTTCCCTATGCAATCACATATTATTGCTCCAACAAAAGATAGGATTGAAAAATAGAGTGGTGAAACAGGCAAATTAGGCCATTTAGACTTCTAAAGATTGAAGTCAGGCAAAGCTAAATGGCAGAGTAGAGCACAATATTGAGGCAAAAGCTAAACTTTAATGCATTCTTACGCTTTGTGCCAGCACTTCTTGTGGAACCCAATTAAACTCAAAATGCCTAAATGACAACTAGACTGATCTTGTTTGGGGATGCAATGTTATTTTTAGATTACTTTAATTTTATGATCTGGACAGGTTTACAGTTTTGTTAGGGTGTCTATAATAAAAAACCAAAAATGTCCGAACATTCTGTGTGAATAAGCTATGTGGATGAGTTCCTTCCTTCTCCAAGACCTTATTCTCTGAAGCTTTTAATCACAGTGTCCCTACCCCTCAAGCCCAATGAAGCCTATCTGAATGCTCTAGACCCGTGGTCAGCAAACTGTGGCTCATGAGCCACATGTGGCTCTTTGGCCCCTTGAGTGTGGCTCTTCCACAAAATACTACGGCCTGGGTGAGTCTATTTTGAAGAAATGGCGATAGAAGAAGTTTAAGTTTAAAAACTGTGGCTCTCAAAAGAAATTTCAATCGTTGTGCTGTTGATATTTGGCTCTGTTGACTAATGAGTTTGCTGATCACTGTCCTAGACACTTCCGTGTGCAACTCATCATTGCTGTGATTGAGTCAGATGCTTCACTGGGACTGGGTGACAGCTTCACTGAAGAAGAACCTTTCATCTGTGAAGAGCACCAGCTACTCTCTAAGAAACTAACCTGATGGGTGTGTCAGTGAGGAGCATGTATTTTTTATCATTTTTTTTCATTTAGTGCAAAATACTTCTAAATCCCTCTTGTGTTATTTAGAAGTTTTTCTTTAATTTCTAACTATTTTAGAACTTTCCAGCTATCTTTCTGTATTGATTTCTAATTTAATTCCATTGTGGTCTCTGGACACACTTAGTATGATATCTATTCTTTTAAATGTATTAAAGTGTAATTTAAGAGCCAGTATATGTGGTCAATATTAGTGGAAGTGCCATGTGAGCTTCAGAGAAATGTGTACTCTGCTGCTGTTGGATGGAGTGTTCTATAAACGTCAAGTTGATTGATAGTGCTGTTCAGATCAACTATATCTATTGGTTTTCTGCTTGCTTCATCTATCAATTAATGAAAGAGGGGTGTTGAAGTCATCAAATATAATAATGATTTGTCTATTTCTCCTTGAAGTTCTATTAGTTCTTGCTACACATTTTTTTTTATGTTATGTTGTTAGGTGCATACATACTTAGGATTGTTCTGTTTTCTTGGATAACTTACCCCTTTATCATTTTGTAATGCCCTTCTTTATCTCTGATAAATATTTTGTTCTAAGTCAGTTTCTGTCTGAAATTAATGTAGTTATTCTAACTTATTTTAGTACTGTTAGTATGATATATATTTCTCTATTCTTTACTTTTAACTTACCTTTATCTTTATGTTTAAAGAAAGTGTCTGGTAGACAATGTATATTTGGATCCTGTTTTAGATCTACTATGATAATCTTTGTTTTTCAATTGGTGTATTTAGACCATTAATATTTGCTGGTTATTGGTATCCTTAAATTAATATCTACCATGTTTGTAGCTGTTCTTCTATTCATTGCATTTTTTCTGTTTCTTTTCTTTCTCCCACTCTTTTCTGCTTTCTCTCATTTTAATTGAGCATTTTATATATTTTCAGTTTCTCTCCTCTCTTAGCATACAAATTATACTCTATTAAAATAATTTTAGTGGTTTCCCTAAAGTTTGCAATATACATTTACAATTAATCTAAGTTCACCTTAAAAAAATATCATATCACTTGACACATAATATAGAGCTACCTTATAACAACAGAGGATCCATTATTCCCTCTCATTCCTATGAAGTTGCTGTCCTAAATTTTAATGTATCCATATGCTATAACCACCCAATACATTGTTACCATTATTACTTTAAACTTTCTCTTTTAAGTAAGAGGAATAAAATATTTTATTTTACCTTATTTTTATTCCTTCTCTGATGCTCTTCCTTTCTTCACATAGATTCAAGTTTTTGACCTATATAATTTATCTTCTCCATAAAGAAAATTTTAAATACTTTTTCTTGACAGATGTGCTGGCAATGACTTACCAAAAAAGTTTTTGTTTTACTAAAAAAGTCTTTATTTCTCATTCATTTTTGAAGGATAATTTTTCTGGATATAGAATGCTGTATTTTTTTTCTGTCAACACTTTAAATATTTCACCAACTCTTTGTTGCTTGCATGGTTTCTGATGAGAAGTTTTGGTAATTCTTACCCTTGTTTCTTTTTAGATATGAACCCCATACCTTCTTTTATATACCTAGGTGTACATTTTTTGGTATTTACTACATTGGTGTTCTCTGAGCCCTGGGTTTGTGGTTCTGTGTCTGTCATTAATTTTGGAAAATTCTCTGTCATTACTACTTCAAATATTTCTTTTTCTCCTTTGTCTTTCTTCTGGCATACCAACTATGTGTATGTTATACCATTTAAAATTCCCCTCAGTTCTAGGATGTTTTGTTCTGCTTTGTTTTATGTTGTTTTATTTTGTTTAGCTGGGGAACTTTAAATAGCATGTCTTTACATCTTTTAGCCTCTGAGCTCCTCAAAGGCTTTCTTCATTTCTGTTACTGTGCTTTTGATTTGTAGGGTTTCCTTTTGATTATTTATTATAGTTTCCATTTCTCTATTTACGTTACCTATCTATTCTTGCATGTTGTCTACTTTTTCCATTACAGCTGCTAACATATTAATCATAGTTATTTTTAATTCTCCTTCTAATGATTTCAAAATCTATGTCATATCTGCATCTGGTTTTAATGCTTCCTTTTTCTCTTCAGACTGTGTTTTATCTTGCCTTTTAGTGTGCCTTGTAAAATTTTATTAAAAGCTGGGCATGATGCATTGGGTAATAAGAACTGAGGTAAAAGCCTTTAGTGCAAAGTTTTATGCTAATTTGTCTAAGTGTTCAATGTTTGCTGTAACTGTAGGTATCAGAGGCTTCAAATATACTTCATGTCTTTGTTTTTTGTCTCTCCTATTGCCTTTGGGCTCCTTAAGTAGAGTCTTGTAGCTCTTTAGCTGTAAGCCAATGCTATTCTACTGAAGCCCTATTGATGTGGTGGTAGAGTGTCTAGGAGAGGAAGCATTCTATAATTATATGATTAAATCTGCCTTTAATAGACCAATTTACCTGGGCTGTGACCTTCACAAGTGTTTCTTACCTTTTTTCCCTCCCTTTAGGTTCTGGTAAAAAAAATTATTCCCTCTGGAGATTAAGCATTTACTATGGAGAACTATCTGGGCATATCTCACAATGATTCCTTCTCCCCTCAGCCCACCCCCTGCCCTGCAGCCACTGAGGGCATCTTTCTTAGCTTTTTACCATAAGAACCTGGTGAACTTCCTAGACGTAGATCCATCTAAGTGTGGGATTCCCCCTAAGACTGAAGACTCCAGAAGTTTCTCACTTTCTTGTTAGTCCACACTCAGTCTCTAGTCCATCAAAATTACCACGTCCCTATCCATTTGTGGCTCCAGCAGCTTCTGTTCTAAGCATGCAGATTCTCTGTCTTCACTGTCTCTCCAGATTTGGTGTTGGGAGGCAGTGGTATCGTTCTTTGATCACAAGTCTTTGATGGGTCTAAGAAATTTTGTTTATTTTCAGTTTGTTCAATATTTTCCTTGTTTTTAAAAGCAAGAGGGATCACTTTCCAAGTTTTTTGCATGTTGCAGCTGAAAGCAAGTTTTGCATCTGTATTTTCGTAGTAATGGAAAATCTAAATCACATGGGCTTAAACAATAAGGGAATGCCTCTGCTCATATGACTAGGAATTTCAAAGGTAGTCCAGGTCTTATGTTCGGTTGGTGCATATGGCTTACCAGCACCAATAAGAAAAGAGATTTCTCCCATTTCCCTGTTCTGCATTCTTATTATCCTTATTATCATCTACATTTTGGGAACAAGGTGGTGGCCAAAATGTGTTCCTTAGAGAAAAAAGAGAACTTCTTCTCAACACTGAAAAAAAAAATCTTGGGCCTTCATCTTTGATTAAATAATCTCAGGTCATATGTTCATTGTATCAGTTAGCTATTGCCACTAAATGCTGTGTAACAACCACATTATTTTGTTGCCACTTAACAATACATGTTACTGATGTATGCAATGTTTGTCTAGAGCAGTGGTCGGCAAACTCATTAGTCAACAGAGCCAAATATCAACAGTACAACAATTGAAATTAATTTTGAGAGCCAAATTTTTTAAACTAAACTTCTTCTAACACCACTGCTTCAAAATAGACTTGCCCAGGCCATGGTATTTTGTGGAAGAGCCACATTCAAGGGGCCAAAGAGCCTCATGTGGCTCGCGAGCCACAGTTTGCCAACCACGGGTCTAGCGGAATCTCTGCTAATGTCATCTGGGCTCACTCACATGTCTTCAGTTGGGTGTGGGTGGGCTGATTTGGATTGGGTTGGACTAGGTGTTTCTACTTCAAACTACGAAGGCTCTGCTCTGCCTCTCTCTCATCTTCCTTGGATCTGAGACTAGGTGTGTCATGTTATTGTCATAGAAAAAACAGGGGTGTAAGAGAGGAACACAGAAAAATACTTAAAGCCTGTGCTTAAAACTTGCACAGTGTTAATTCTGCCCACATGCTACTGAGCAACGGAAGCTACATGGCTAAGGCTAAAATCGAGGGGCAGGAAAGTAAACTTTGCCCATAGTGAAGCCATGATAAAGGCATTAATACAGGTGAAGATTAAAGTCAAACAATTATTGCCCTCATAGCCACTGTTTTCACAAGAATATGAATGCCCTGATGGACAAGGACCAGTCAAAATCAATGCCCTGGGGCTGCTGATTGAATGGTGCTGCTTTAGTTTGCTAGGGCTGCCATCACAAAGTACAACAGGCTGGGTAACTTAAACAACAGAAAGTTATTTTCTACCTTGGCCTGTCGATGGCCATTTTTCCATCCCAGGTCTTAACATGGTCTTCCCTCTATACATGTTTGTGTCTTGAGTTCCTCTTCTTATAAGAATTCTGGTCATATTGGATTAAGGCCCACCCCAACAAAAGTAATTTTAAAAAATCCACTGTATGAAAGGGACTGAAGAAGTGATATTGTGGTTAACCATACCTCAACCACAGAATATTCCATGCCACCCAAGAACATACACTTCGTCTACACCAGAGTATGCTTAGAGTTGTGTTCTGGCATGATCTTACCCTCTGAGGGCTGCTGAAAGTCCCCCTCTAGTACAAATAATTATTTTGCCATGCATTTATGTGAGGAGATGTAAAATGGCTAGTTTGACTATTAAAGAGAGTGGGAAATAATCCACCAAAAAATCTGGTGAGTTCTCAATCATTTTTTTTGGCCAGGCCTCCCTGCAGGCATGACTAGATTTTTTTTTTTCTGGATGACAGCCTCCCATTGACATCTCTAAAATAACACAAAGTTTACAGATGAGTCATTGGTGTTTTTCTTGGCACACCTGAACTATTCCTTCCCAGTGAGCAGCAGTAATGCAATATTAAGTACAGTCATGAGTGTACTTAAGTTAAGCTCAAGTTAACAGGTCATAAAAAGTCATGCATGTGAGCACCTGTGCTTGGAGAGAACAATATTCATGCACTAGTCTATACCAGGGACCACCATGAGCCAGTATTGATGGACTCACAGTATTATTTCAATGTAGCTGTCCTAACAAAGTACCATAAACTTGGTGGCTTAAACAACAAAAAATTTATTATGTCCAAAATCCAGGTATTAACAGGGTGGCTTCCTTTTGATGTTGTGAGAAAAACCTGTCCTTTGCTTTTTGCCTGCCTTCTGTGTTTGCTGGCAATTGTTGGTGTTCCTTGGTTTGTGTCACTCAATCTCTGCCTCCGTCTTTACATGACATTTTTCATGTATATGTCCCTGCTCAAACTTCCTTTAAAAAAAATAATAAGGACACTAGTCATATTGAATTAGGGCTCACCCCAATGACCTCAGATTAATTAAGCTAATAATTATAGCTACAACTACATTATTTCCAAATAAGGTCACATTCTGAGCTACTGAAGGTTAGGACCTCAGCATATAAATTTTGGGAAGACAGAACTGAACCCATAACAATAAAGCATGGTACCCATTAACCACATAGACCATCTCCTATATAATAAAACCCTAATATGCAAATCAACCTAACGGCAGAACGACTGGTCACTATGACACTCACTGACCACCAGGGGGCAGACGCTCAACACAGGAGCTGCCCCCTGGTGGTCAGTGCACTCCCACAGGGGGAGTGCGACTCAGCCAGAAGCCAGGCTTGCTACTCTTTAGCATTGCCTCAGAGGTGGGTGAGGCTCCTGCCACCGCTGCTGCACTCAGAAGCATGAGCCCAGCTTCTGGCTGAGGTCTCATGGCTGGCAAGCATAACAGCAGTGGCAGAAGCATAACTGCCTCTCCAGCCTCGGCTGTAGGCAGGTGGTAAGAGCGAGGGGTCCTAGACTGCGAGAGGGTGCAGGTTGGGCTGAGGGACCCATCCCAATGCATGAAATTTCATGCACTAGGCCTCTAGTTTTTTATAACAAGCAATAATATAGATTGTGGCACCAAATCAAGATGCAATGTAGTAAAATCATCATCAGGAGGAACCAGAATGATACTATCTGAGTCCTCAATTTTCTTTAGTTATGATTTAATCTAGGAGTAAAAATGTTTTAAGCAATCTTCAATGAATATTGTTTTTCTGAATTAAGCTATTAATCATTATGAGAGTATTCACTGTGGCTAGGGCGTAGAGAGCAACCTTCTAATATTTCCTGTTGAATATGTATCTTAATCCCATGTATCTTAACAGCAAAGTAGAGAGCCCAACACCTAAAAAGGAGTCCAGCCCACTTAGTCTCAGAAGTGAGTAGATGGAGTATCCGAAAGTTCTTTTGGTGATAAATAATGGGAACTAAATTGAGATGTCTAAACAAACAAATATGAAGAGGTGTATAAAGGCTCAGTATGTTTCCCAAATCTCAAGGAAGAGTAAAAATGCAGCACTCCCAAGAGCAAGAGTTTGACTTTCTATAGAGAACTTAATAAGCCATCATTTTCTATTGCTTACATGTGTTCTTCTCTGCTTGATTTTGTCCTTTCTTATATTTATCTTTCTCCTTCTTATCCTCATTTTTTTCCTGCTCTTCCTTCTCCTTTTTATTCTCCACCTCTTGCATTACTTATCTTTTTTTCCCTTTGCCTCTATTTTTGGTCTCTCTCCAAAGTGCCTTCCTTTGGCTTTCCAAATCATATGTAAATAAACAATTTCCTGGATGTGGCATACCCAAAAATTCTGGGGAAAATATTGAAGCATATGTTAAAATGTCAAACTGAGTTTAGAAAGCAAGATGGTTCTTTGAGTGTAGCTATTCTATGCTGCTTATCAAGGCACCAATGTGTCTTAATAGGCAAAGTATAGAGGCCATTGTGCCTGAAGAGAAGATCATCCTACTTGGGCTGAGGAGTTAGCTGAGGGAGTATCTAGCAGACTCTTTTGGTGATGAAAATGCTGAGGTCATAAATGATGAGAATATGCAAATCCAGGAGTTGATGTTCTCTGGTAGATCTGCTCATTTCAGTTGCACCTTATGCTTGCAGAAGGGAAAGTAAGGGACCCAAGCATGAGGAAAGGTGCTGGAGATCACTGAAAAAAATAGGACCCTGAAATCCTCCAAGAATGACTTAAGACCTCCTTCCATTGTTCTGCTGCAGAGAAGGGCGGATGAATATGTCATGCCTAACTCAACATTGGCTTTGGGCAGAGTAGGGAAAAAGGAAGTCTACTTTGAGAATTATCAACCATAATCCCCCCATTTTCTGTGGGGATGGGGCCTAAACTTATGTGAGAAGAAAAAAAATTTGGCTGAAGCCAAAAACTTAGTTAAAAGTTGTCCAAAGTTGGTGGTTACACCTAGGCACATTGCAGGAGCAAAGGAAATTTTTCTCTAAATGAATACCTTTAAAAACTTGGCCTCAAAGAATAATTCACACTGAAAACCCTCTCTCTCTCTCTCTCTCTCTCTCTCTCTCTCTCTCTCTCTCTCTCTCTCCACCACCACCAGTACCACCACCAAATCCAAAAGTTCTCATGAGAAAAAGCCAACAAAAGCAAGAAATCACAGAGTCAGACTCACAAAAGCTGATGCTATTGGAGTTATCAATATGGACAAATATGTAACAAATATGTTTAATATATTTAAAGATATAAAAGCATTTATGAAACAATGGAAAAGAAACATAAGACTATCAATATTAACCTGACTTTTTAAATGGTTAAATAGTACTGAAAGAAAAAATTAAATAATAAAGATTTGAAACTTAATGGGCATATGAAATAGCATATTAGACATAGCAAAAGAGAAGGATTAAATAAATGGAAAATACAATTGAAGAAATTATACAGACTGAACCACAGAGATAAAAGAAAGAAGGATGTTCAGATAGGATATTAAATCCCAAACATAATAAATAAAAGACAACCTAACCTAGACAAATAGTAGGGAGAAAGGCATAACCCAGATACAGAAAACGTTAAGCAGTCAGAAATAAAAAACAGATTATTGATGAAGAATCAGAAATTAAACCCCTCCTCTCCTAGTTTACAAATTACCTCTGCTGCTTCTCACAAGCAATAAAGAAAGTAGAAGTTAGTAATATTCTATCTTCAAGATATTATATATTAAATAACAGAGTGAAACTATCTCTCAGGAATTAAAGCAAAGAAAATGGGGGTGGGTAGCATTCTAAAAAAAAAACAAAAACTGAGAGACTCTCAGAAAAGTGATATCTAAAGATGTGCTTCAGAGGAAAGTAAAATGATCCCAGAAGGATGTATTGAGATACAGCAGGGAATGATCAGAAAAGACAATATGGGTAAACCTAAACAAACTTGACTATGACAGAGATAACTCTCATGGGTAATTTAATCCTATATAATAAAAGGCTAATATGCTGAGTGTCCAGTCATCTGGTGACCCACTGACTGTTCAACCAAACAAAGCATAATATGCTAATGATATGCTAAGGCCACTCAACCCTCACTATGACGTGCACTGACTATCAGGGGGCAGACAGTCAACTGGTCGACCAGTTGCTATGATGTGCACTGACCACCAGGGGGCAGATGCTCCAACCGGTAGGTTAGCTTGCTGCTGGGGTCCGGCCGAACAGGACTGAGCAAGATGGGCCGGACACACCCTGGAGCCCTCCCATGGTCCTTCCCCGGCCCTGATAGTGCACCAGTGGGGTCCCTCAGCCTGCCTATGCCCTCTCGCAATCCAGGACACCTCGGGGGATGTTGGAGAGCTGATTTCAGCCCGATCCCCCAGGTCACTGCCCTCGGGAGGGCATCATAGGCAGGGCTCACAGACGGCAAGCACTGTTGAGGCAGAGCAAGCCTCTCCTGATCAGGACTGATTGGGTGCAAGTGGGGCCGGGATGAGTGGGAGCAGCAGGAAGGAGCTGTAGGCAGCATTGGACTGCAGGTTTCAGCCCAATCCCCACAGGCCACCCTGAGGGACCCCACCCATGCATGAATTTGTGCACCAGGCCTCTAGTAGTCATATAAAATATAATGGCAATCACCTCTGTTTTGCTGAAACCCAGGCTGGAAAAGAGCAGGAGTGCTCAAAAACACTGCAAGACCAACTAAAAAAACCACAAATGCCTGGAGTAATAGATTATGAACTGAGACATATAATAGACTGCCTAAAGCTCAGGAAGAGTGTTTCATTAGGAAATTAGGACTTTCAAAGCACATGGGTAATTTAGAAATCCATGTCATGCATATGCCTGGGGGAAGACCCAAAGCTTCAACCTTTGGCTAATTCCCAGGCTTGGTGCAAGTTTGGATAAGGGTGGAAGGAGTGCCTGGAGCAGAGACAATTTGTAAAGACTAGGAGAGATGGGATTTTTTTCTTTTTTCTTTTTATTTTGTTTTATTTTCTCCTGGGGTTCAAGGAAATCACTGTCAAAATACTAGCTGAACACAGATAAGGAATAGAGATTTTAATGAACATACATTACAAGGAATACAGTCTTTGCAAAACAAAAAAGTTTGGAAAAGTCTGTTTATGTTTATATCATAGCAAAATGATATTGTTGTTAATTTACCAGAAGTTTTTTCAGAAACAATTATTTTATTTTTTAAAAAAGATGGTTTTATTTTTTCCTTCCCAACCTGTATCATTTTTATTTCCTTTTCATGTCTTTTTGAATTAACTAGGAATTTTAATACAATGTTGAGTAAGAATGATAAGAGTAGACATCCTTTACTTGTTCTTATCTCAGCAGGAAAGTATCTAGTTTTTGTTTTGTTTTTTTTAATATATTTTATTAATTTTTTTACAGAGAGAAAGGAAGAGGGATAGAGAGCTAGAAACATCGATCAGCTGCCTCCTGCACACCCCCCACTGGGGATGTGCTCGCAACCAAGGTACATGCTCCTGACCGGAATCGAACCCGGGACCCCTCAGTCCGCAGGCCGATGTTCTATCCACTGAGCCAAACCAGTTCTGGTGAAAGTATCTAGTTTTTACCATTAAGTGTAATGTCAGCTATTTTTGGCAGGTATTCTTTTATAGTTGAAGTTCTAATCTATTTCTAATTTTCAGACCATGTTTATTGTAATGTGTATAAGCAAACACTTTTTCTACATCTATCAATATAATCATATTTTTTTCTTTAACTTGTATATTTGATTAATTACTTTAATTGATTTTCAAATGTTGAACTAGCCTTACCATACTTGGAATAAATCTCACTCGCTATGGTGTATAATTCTTTTTCATGTGTTAAATTCAATTTGCTAATATGTTATTGAGGATTTTTGTGTTTATGTTTGTAGGGAGCAGTTATAGGGTTAAGCCTCGGACTGACCTGCTGGCAAAGTCACAAACAAGTCCCAGCTTAGAGGGCACTTAGCATAATTAAGCTTGATCTTGTGACTGCTCTCTAGATCTTTCCTGGGTAGCTAATGGGCTGTGGGAGATGCAGCAAGTGCTGCCAAAACAAGTGAAACTTACAAGAACATTGTAAATTACCTTGTTTACCTCTGACTATAAAATAAAGCATCACCTTGCAGTCTGGATCTGTTCTGTGGTCTTAGTCATGCACAGAAAATCTACCTAGACCCAGCTTATTCTCTTTGTCTGTCTTTTCTTCATCCTTCACCGGCCCTCCCTCAGGCTCGCCGAACCCTTGGCTGTGCTGGTGCTGCACATATGTTCATGAGAAATATTGGTCTATGGTTTTCTCTTCTTGGAATATGTTCTCTGACTTTCATATTATGGTAATGATGGCCTCATAGAATAATTTAGGAAAGATTCACTCTGCTTCTATTTCCTGAAAGAAATTGTAGAGAATTGGTATAATTTCTTTCTTAAATATTTGCTAGAATTTACCAACAAACCCATGTGGGCCTGGTGCTTTCTGTTTTGAAAACTTATTATTTATTTTATTTATTAGGCCTATTCAAATTATCTCTTCTTTCTTGTGTAAATTGTGATAGATTGTGTTTTTCAAGAAATTGGTCCATTTTTATCTAATCTGTGAGTTATCAACTTTGGGAGTATAAAGTTATTCATAATATTCTTTCATCTATCTAAGTCCCATAGGATTACTGATAACCCCTCTTTCATTTCTGATATTAAACTTTTTATTTTATCTCTTTTTCTTCTTAGTTAACCTGATTAAGGTTTTATCAGTTTTATTGATCTTTTCAATGAACCAATGTTGGGTTTTGTTGATATTCTCTATCAAATTTCTGTTTTCAATTTTGTTAATTTTATTCTAATTTTTTCATTTCTTCTGCTTGCTTTGGATTTAATTTGCTTTTATTTCTCTGGTTTTCTAATCTGGAAGCCTAAATTATATATTTTTAGATTCATCTTTATTAATATAACTAGAGGCCCCATGCACGAAGATTTGTGCAAGAATAGGCCTTCCTTCCCCTGGCTGCCGGCACCAGCTTCCCTCTGCCACTCAGGACCCAGGCTGCTTCACTCCAGCTGCTGTCAGGCACCCAGGACCCAGGCTGCTTTGCTGCTTCCACTGCCAGGCACCCAAGACCCAGGCAGCTTCGCTCAAGCCACAACCAGGCATCGGGGATCAGGGCTGCTTCGCTCGAGCCCCCACCACCACCCACCAGGGGCATGCTCCGAGCCATGCTGTGGCCACTCAAAGCACAACCCCACCCCTAGTGTGTGTCCGCTGGGGCTGGGGGTGGCGCACAGTCCTCTCCCACCCATCTGTGCGGGCAGCTCCTTCTAAGCTGGTTGTGATGCAGTCTCCTCCTGAGCCAGTTGTGACACCTTAAGGCGTCCCAGCTAATTTGCATATTACCTCTTTATATATATAGATCATTCAATGTTTTAAATTCCTCTGTAAGAACTGCTTCCATTGCACCCACCCACAAGTTTTGATAAGTTGAAATTCCCTTTATTTTTATCTCAAAATATTTTTAAATTTTTTTTAATTTCTCCCTTCACTCATTTGTTTTTTAGAAGTGTGGGTTTCAGCCTCCAAGTTTTTTTGGGTTTTATTTCCGCTATTTCTTTTATTAATTTTTAAATTTAATTTCATCGTGATCTGAGAGCATACTTTGTATGATTTTTAAGCTTGTTAAGGTGTTTTTATGTCTCAGAATGTGGTCTATCTTGGTGAATGTTCCATGTAAACTAGAGAAGAATTTGTATGCCTTATAATTTTTTGTGGAAAGTTGGACATAATATACTTGGTAAAAGAAACTGAAGTAAATGGGCATTTAGTGTGAAATTTCATGTTTACATGGCTAGGTGTTGGGTTGTGTTTACTGTTTGCTGTAGCTATTAGAGGCTAAAATTTTCTCAGATGTCTTTGGTGTTTTTGTTGTTGTTTTGTCTACCCTATTATTTTGGTGTTTCCCTAGAGATTTCTCCTTAAATAGATAAGAGATATGCAGTTCTTTAGTCATATTCCCCTGTTATTAGATGAAGTCCAACTGATAAGGTGGTAAGGAGTGAGGATAGGAGAAGCATTCTATGATGGGTCTAGTCTTTTAGTGAGCCTGTGTTCTGGGCTGTGACCTTCAGACACGCTCTCATATTTTTCTCCTTTAGGTGAAATAAGAAGGCTAGAGTGGTTGGAAATGGGTGTTTTTTCTTCCCCCACGTTGGTTAGGCTTTAATAAAATCCTGGTTGATGAGGTTCTGGTAAAATAGTTTCTTGAGAGCAAGCCTTGTGAAGAAGAGAATGCTCTGGGCACATTTCAAAATGGTTCCCCTTATCCCTGCCACATTAAATCGCAAGGAGATTATTCTGTGATCTTCAGTGCGGACTTGGTAGGACTCCTGGAACTAAAATCCACTCAAGTATGGATACTCCCTTGAGACCTGGAGTTTTCTCTCTCAGACCTGTCCACACTGAGCCTCCTGCAATTTATCAACTACAGATGAGGTGTTCCTGCTCCAATGCTGGTTCCTGTGGAGTTTCGGCTTCTTCCCAGGAAGCCATGATTTGCTGTATCCATCTGTCTGTCTCTCCAATTTGGGGACTAGAGGGAGGTTGCCCTGTGACCTGAATCTAAGAAGAGTTACTGATTTTCCTTTTACTCAGCTTTTTCCGTGTTGTGAAGACAGGAGTGAAAACTGCCAAGCTCCTTACATGCTGGACCAGAAAGTGAAAGTCTCACTCTAAGGCTTTTAAATCTATACATGTCAGTCTTATCTCTTATCTGGATTAATGTTTCATAATGCCAGTGAACACGTCTTATTAATATAGGCATACCTCAGGGATATTGTGGGTTCAGTTCCAGACCTCTTGAATATTGTAATAAAGTGAGTCACACAAAATTTTTGATTTCCCAGTGTATGTAATAGCTCTGTTTATACTATATTGTCATTTATTAAGTGTGAAGTACCATTATGTCTAAAACTACAATATATATACTTTAATTAGAAAATACTTTATTGCAAAAAAAATGCTAACCATCATTTGAACCTATTGGAAAAAATAGCACTGACAGACTTGCTGGATGCAGGATTGCCACAAACCTTCAATTTATAAAAAACACATTATCTGTGAAGTACAAGAAAATGAAGCTCAATAAAATGAGGTATACCTGAAATATCATATGGTATTTTTGAGTGTTGGTTACATACCAGACATTGTACAAATAAGTACTTTACACATATTACATTTTGAACTAATAATAATACTAGATAACACTTAATAAACATCTGCTGTGTCCCAGGCTTCATGCTAACAGCTTCTCAGATTTATATTACTTAATCTTTACCCCCCAAAAGATCTAAAGCAAATTAAAGCAGAAACAAACAAAACCTGGGAATAAGAAGTATTGTTAGAGACCTGGAACTAGAGCTCAGAGAGGTGGTATACCTTGGCCAAGTCCCACAGCTAGTGAATGTTGTGGCCCAAGGAGCCAAAGCCAAACCTGCCTGACTTTAGAACCCTGAAATCTAGCCGTAAGACCATGTGAATGGTCTCCTCTAGGTGGATTTTGTTCTATCCCCCATATGATGTCTCTTGCATGACATTTACACACAAAACTCTAGTCTGAGTGGCTCTTTATAACAAAACTAGGGACCCAGTGCACGAATTCGTACACTTTGAAAGGCACTGTGGTCTGCATGTGTGATGTGGTACTCAAAATGAGCCGTCCTGGAAATAAAAGGAAAGCAGTAGATGTGGTTCCTGCCTTCCTAAGATCCTGGGTTCAATGAACAGTTAGAACATTAAAAGAGAACAACAGACTCTGCTTTCATAGGGCAACTTATGAACACAAGCAAATAAAAATAAATAGTACATTTACAGTGAGAGGCAGTGGAATAAACATTGACTTCACAAAAGCCTAACAGAGTTGGGTTTTAAAATCATTTCTTCCACATGTACTCATAAAACTTTGAGAACATTTCTTAACCTTGCTGAGTTTGATTTTCTCACCCACCCAATGAATACAGTTAATACCTGCCTCATAAGAGCTAAATTGGAGTGATTAACCAGGAAACTTATATGCACATATGCATAGCCATGGACACAGACAATAGTGTTATGAAGGCCTGGGAGGAGTGGGTGTGGGGTAGAGGGCATCAATGGGAAAAAAAGGGTAACATCTGTAATACTTTCAACAATAAAGATAAATTTAAAGGAAAAATAAGAACAACAAAACACACCAAATTGATTCCAAGATCAGGAGGAGAAAATTACCCCTCTCTCCTTTAAAATAGATCATCAGAAAGAGCTAAGATGGTGGCATAGGTAAATGCCGGCACTTGTGGCCACCCACAACTACATCAAAATTACAACTAAAATACAAACAACAATCATTCAGAAACGCCTGAATGCTGCCTGAATGAAAGTCCTACAACTATAGAAGTAAAGAAGAAAGCACATCAAAACTGGTAGGAGGGGCAGAAGCACAGAATGGAATGATCCAATACCCACAATACCATTTCTTTTTTTTTTTAGGTCTTTTTTTTTTTTAATAAATCTTTATTGTTCAGATTATTACAGGTGTTCCTCTATTTTTTCCCCCATAGCTCCCCTCCACCTGATTCCCCACCCCACCCCATGCCCTTACCCCCGCCACTGTCTTCATCCATAGGAGTAAGATTTTTGTCCAATCTCTTCCCGCACCCCTCACACCTGCTTCCCCTGAGAATCATCAGTTCACTCCCTTTCTATATCCCTGATTCTATTATATTCACCAGTCCATTCTGTTCTTCAGATTTTTTATTCACTTGATTTTTAGATTCACTTGTTGGTAGGTATTTGATGTCATTTTGTTGTTCATAATTTTTATCTTTACCTTTTTCTTCTTCTTCCTCTCCTTAAAGAATACCCTTCAGCATTTCATGTAATCCTGGTTTGGTGGTGATGAACTCCTTTAGCTTTTTCTTGACATCCATAAGTGACACATTCAAAGGCAGACTCAGTGAGCACCAAAGCCCCACTGAAACAAGTCCTGCCCCATAAGTGTGTCTTCAGCGCAGCAGTTCTTCCATTATAGACACAGTGAGTGCTCACAGCTAATTGGACTGTAGGTCAATTCCTCCCAGTATACCAACAGCAATTAAGGCTTTAACTGCACCAAGTCTTTGCACTCAGCCCACAAAGGGGTGTACCAAGAGTGTCCACATCAGGTGATTGGGGAGGCTGAGCTACTGCCCCCTATAGGTCACCTACCACACAAAGCTACTCCATCAACACAGGGAAGCAGCCAAAATGAGGAGACAAAGAAACATGTCACGAATGAAAGAAACGGAGGAAAGCAAACTACTGGATGACATAGAGTTCAGAACCACATTTATAAGGTTACTCAAGAATCTTCTTAAAACCGCTGAGAAACTTGATGAGACCTTCAAGGAGCTTAATGAGAATGCCAAAAAAAATGGAAAAGGATCAGTCAGAAATGGAGCATACACTGTCTGAAATAAAGAATATACAGAAACTCAACTGTAGATCAACATACCCCAAGAATCAAACCAAAGATCTGAAATATGTGAAAACAAAAAACATCCAACCAGAAAAACAAAAAGAAAAAAGAATCCAAAAATATGAAGATAGTGTAAGGAACCTCTGGGACAACTTTGAGCAATCCAACATCTGAATTTTTGGGGTGCCAGAAGAAGGGAGAGAGCAAAATATTGAAAACCTATTAGAAGAAATAATGACAGAAAACTTTCCCTGCCTGGTGAAAGAAATAGATGTACAAGTCCAGGAAGCGCACAGAACCCCATACAAGAGGAACCCAAAGAGGACCACACCAAGACACATCATAATTAAAATGCCAAGGGCAAAAGACAAAGAGAGAATATTAAAAGCAGCAAGAGAAAAACAGTTAATTACCTACAAGGGAGTACCCATACGACTGTCAGCTGATTTCTCAACAGAAACTATGCAGGCCAGAAGGGAGTGGCAAGAAATATTCAAAGTGATGAACAGCAAGAACCTACAGCCAAGATTACTCTACCCAGCAAAGCTATCATTCAGAGTTGAAGGTCAGATAAAGAGCTTCACAGACAAGAAAAAGCCATTTCTTTTTTAATCGTCCATGCAGAGGCTGCCTGTGAGGAGCAAGGGGTCCCACATAAGACCCCCATCACAGGGTTCCAGAGCTGGGAAGAGAAGTCCCCATAACTTTGGGCTGTAAAAATCAGCAGGGATTGTGGCTAAGGGAGACTGAGGCTACTGGAGACCCAGGCAGTTCCTCTTAAAGGGCCAGTGCATGAACTTACATGGTTCCACTTCCTCTGAGCTCCAGTACTGGGACAACGGCTCTGGGGGAGCCAGGGATATATAGGGAGGAACAGGATATATAGGGGCAGGATCTCAGGGGTGGATTTCTTTTAGATGGGGGCACTGGCAGGGGTCATTGTTTCTATTCTGGGCCCTCCCTTGCCTCAGTTGACTGGCAGCCATATCTGAGTTTCCATCAGCATGGCCCACACTGTTCCTTCTGCCCTGGTGATTCCCTGAGACTCCACATCATCCAATTTGCAGCCCCACCCAAGCTGTTTACAGTAGCTTTTCCATATGAACAGGCTGTCCTAGCTCAGGCTTCAGACTTTGCTAACAAAGCAGCAGCTGGCATCAGTGTGCCCCAAACCTATCAATAAGAGGCCCAAGACCTGTTCTTACTTGGGCAATTCCAAGCCAAATACAAATAGCAGCCATCTGCAGATCTCTCTGTAGCTTCTGCCAGGTGGCCCCAGGCAGTGGCTGACTTTGCACCTCCCAGGAGGCCCCAGAGCCAGTGCACCTGGGGGCACAGCTTCAAATCATATCATATTACAATGCTACACATTCACAAGTGACACACTCAAGGGGTAGGCACAGTGAACACCAAAGCCCTACTGAAGCATAGGGTGTTCCATAGGGTGTCTCCTGCACAGCAGCTTCCACTGTAGTCACAGCTGGTCCTCACAGCCAACTGACCTAGACTTCAATTCCTTCCAGTAATATCAACAGCAATAAAGGTTCAACTATAAGATTGTGCACAAAGCCCACACAGGGGAGCACCTAAAGGACCCAGCTCAGGTGACTGGGGAGGCTGAGCCATTGGGCCCTACAGGACACCTACTACACAGGTCCAGGCGATATAACAAATATACCTAATACGTAGAAACAAACACAGGGAAATGTTGGAAGCTGCCCATTGTCTTCACTAGCAGAGAGGTATTGACAAGGAACCCAGAAGGCTGGAGACCTTGAGCTCTGAAAGGTCAGAGCTCTGCACCCACTGTTTAGTTGAGGCAGTGGTAGCTGAAGCAACTTCCACCTTTTAGTTTTATGTAAATCCTTGCTGATTGGCTATTATTGGAATTGTCTGCCTAAGGGCTATGGGTATATCCCAAAACCTGAATAAAAGGGATAGCAAGGCCAGAGCAAAGCAGAGTCCTTCCTCTTGAGCTGGGCTTTGGCCTGGCCCCCAATTCCCAAATTTATATTTTCTTGTCTAGTGTCTTTCATTTGTGTGCAGCCTCCTCCAGAACCCAAACCCTGAACCTGAACCCTGAACCACACAGGACTTGGGGGGACACTCACAACTGGCGCCTTCAACATGGGACCTCTTGAAGGGATGATATTTTGCTCTCTAGAGCAAAGAAAGGAAGAATACACCGTAAAGGTGGGGAAGAATTCACTGTATAGGTGAGGGAAATTCACCACACGCAAATCCTATGATCAGCTGCAGAAGTTGCAAAATGTAAGTAGGGTGGGAATGTCTTTTTCAGCCAGGCTAATGGGGCAGAATTAGATTATAAAGTAAACTTTATTATAAGCTTTTGGTTTGCATGCTTAAGGAATTAAAGTTTTAGAAGGTATTCTCTTACAGTTTTTGTTTGATGTTATAGAACAGTGGTTGGCAAACTGTGGCTCGCAAGCTACATGCGGCTCTTTGGCCCCTTGAGTGTGGCTCTTCCACAAAATACCACATGCGGCACACACGTACAGTGCAATTGAAACTTCGTGGCCCATGTGCAGAAGTCGGTTTTTGGCTCTCAAAAGAAATTTCAATCTTTGTACTGTTGATATTTGGCTCTGTTGACTAATGAGTTTGCCGACCACTGTTACAGAACATAACCCTTGGTTTCCTGAAGAAGGTACATTAGATCTTGAATGTTTGGCAAAAAGTTGGTCAAAACTTGAAAAAAGCTCAGCAGCAGGGAAAAAGCTTGCCTCCAAACTGTTTATCCATGGGGAACACAATAATTGCATTTGCTAGAGCCTTTTAGAGAGGCTGAGGAGGAGTCTCCTCCCCAGGCTCCCTCGGCTCCTAGAGAGGAGCATGAAGAAAAATTGGAGGAATGGCCTTTATGGCCCCCTCCACCTCCATGTCCTAATCCTGAAACATTTAATTTCCCATCAATAGAATCATCTATACAGAGAGCCATCAGAGAAGGAATGAAGGACATGTTGGTGGAAGAAAGGCTTGCTTTTCCTGTTATACAAGTAGCTGACCTACAGCTCCCAAATCAGATAATAAGATACCATGAAAAAAATCAATTTTAAAATGATAAAAGCTTTGCGAGAAAGCATTGTTCAAAACGGTCCAATGGCTCCTTTTACAGGAGAAATTATGAATAATATTTCTGAAGCATTCTTAGCTCCTTATGATTGGTATTCTCTGGCTCGTGCAACTCTGGATGGAGGAGATTATTTACTATGGAAGGGAGAATATTTGGAGAAATGTCAAGAGCAAGCCCACGCAAGCAGAGAGCTGAATGCTCAAATAACCTAAAAATGCTGGCAGAACTGGGACAGTATATGGATGTACAAAATCAGCTACATTATGTGCAACAGGCGTATGAGCAAATTAGACTTTGTGGAAGGAGAGCTTGGTGGGCTTTACCAGCAAAGGGGACCCTCAGGGAGCTTTTAGTAAATGTATACAGGGACCTACAGAGTCATTTTCTGATTTTGTGGCTCATCTCACTTGAGCAGTGAGACGACAGATTCAACATGAGACAGCAGGAGATAGTTTAATTCAACAATTAGCTTATGAAAATGCCAATGCTGATTGTAAGAAATGCCTGACGCCTCTGAGAAAAGATAGTCAGAATGTGGGATCAGGCACTTTTCAAGCAAATTTACTCACTGCTGCAGTAACAGTGGGAAATAAGAGGTTTTATAAGTGTGGAAAAACAGGACATTTCCAAAAGGAATGTAGGCAACCGGGAAGGACACAAGGTAGTGCTCTAGGGAGAGGCGTGAACACTCCGCCTCCAGATTTAATCTCTTGGTGTCCTAGATGTCAGAAAGGGAGCCATTGTGCCAGTCTGTGTAGATCGAAATTTCATAGAAACAGGCAGCCGCTATATCAAGACATAGGGCATGGTCAACCACCGGCAAACGACCAGAGGGGCGCTCCCCAGCCCCGTCATCAATAGGAGAAATCTGCCCTGCAAGGTCCACAGTGGATTCCCTCATCTGAGCAACTCCAGGAAGCGCAGGCCTGGATCTTAAAAGGACTATAGCAGTCACTTTGACCCCTGATATTGCTCGGCAAGCTATTCCTACAGGAATTTCGGGACCTGTGCCACCGGGAACTTTAGGATTAATCTTAAGGAGGAGTGGAAACATTCCAAAAGGACTAACTGTTCTGCCTGGAGTCATTGATTCAGATTATGAGGGAGAAATTAAAGTTATACTAGAATGTAATCATGTTATGCAAATTACTCCAGGACAAAGAATTGCTCAGATACTACTTCTACCTTATGCTCAGCAAGGTGAGGCTATAAATAGGAAAAGAGGAATACAAGGATTTGGAAGCTCAGACACCTATTGGATACATGAAATTAGCAAAACCCATCCTATGATTAATTAAGAATAGAGGAAAAACAATTTAGGGGTCTAGTGGACACTGGAGTGGATGTCAGTGTTATCAGGAAAGAATTCTGGCCTCCAAGTTGGTCCACGGCAGAAGCTATGGGCTCAGTTAGGGGGGTGGGAGTTCCTGATAACACACAATGTAGTGCTGCAGTGTTAAGGTGGCAAGATGAGGAAGGACAGACAGGATGGTTTCAGCCCTACATCATCTCTGGAATTGCAGTCAACTTATGGGGCCGGGGTGTCTTAGAAGGTTTAAGGCATATACTACCGGCAAAGGACAGCAGTTAATGACTCAGATGGGATATCAGCCTGGTCAAGACTTAGGAAAAAATGATCAGGGAATTAAAGAGCCCATCCAAGCCAAAGGAAACCCAGGAAGATGAGGATTAGGATATCAACTTTTTTAGGAGTGGTCACTGCTCGTCTCCTCACCCTCATACTGATCCTATACAATGGAAAATGATAGACCTGTATGGGTGGGTCAGTGGCCATTAACCAAGGAGAAATTAAGTCATATTCATGAATTAATACAAGAACAAATAGAAGCTGGTCACATAGAGCCTTCCAATAGTCCTTGGAATACACCTATATTTACAATCCCTAAGAAGGCGACAGGAAAATGGCGATTGCTACATGATCTTAGAGCAGTTAATGCTACTATGCATACCATGGGAGCTTTACAACCTGGACTCCCAGCACCTTCACAAATCCCTTTAGATTGATCTCTTATAGTAGTAGATCTTAAAGATTGTTTTTTCACCATTCCCTTGGCACCTCAAGATAAACAGAGATTTGCATTTTCAGTGCCATCTATTAATAATATAGAACCCATGAAAAGATATCAATGGAAGGTTTACCTCAAGGAATGGCCAATAGCTCTGCCTTGGGTCAAAAGTATGTGGCTCAAGCTGTTCAGCCTTTAAGGGACAAATACTCACAATGTTACATTATTCATTACATGGATGACTTGCTCTTAGCAAGTCTACGGGAAGAGCAGACTTTGGAAATGTTTTCCCAATTAGAAAAGGAGCTCCCTAAATGGGGCTTAAGAATTGCTCCAGAAAAGGTACAGAAAAAAACGCCTTTCCAATACCTAGGAACCATAATTGAAAACCAATGCATTAGGCCTCAGAAGGTGGAAATAAGAAAAGATTGTCTTAAAACTTTAAATGACTTTCAGAAATTATTAGAGGACATTAACTGGTTAAGACCTTATCTGAAGATCTCTACAGGAGAAATGACAAATTTATTTAATATACTTAGAGGTGACTCAAATCTTTCCTCTCCCCAAACATTAACAGATGAAGCTAGGAATGAGTTGCTAAGAATTGAGCAGGCAATTTCCTCAGCCCAAGTAGCACGGGTACAACCTGAATTATCTTTATTGGGACAAATTAACCCTACTGAAAATACTCACACTGGAGTCATCTTTCAAAATAAAAACTCTCCTGCCATTATTGAGTGGTCAGCAAACTCATTAGTCAACAGAGCCAAATATCAATAGTAAAACGATTGAAATTTCTTTTGAGAGCCAAAAACCACTTCTGTGCATGGGCCACGAAGTTTCAATCGCATTGTATGTGCACGCCCACACGTGGTATTTTGTGGAAGAGCCACACTCAAGGGGCCAAAGAGCCGCATGTGGCTCGTGAGCCACAGTTTGCTGAGCATCAATCCTCTAAATCTGTGGTTACATATGTAGAACTATTGGCTCAGTTAATATTTCAAATTAGAAAGCATTATAAACAGCTTAGAGGGGAAGAGCCCCGGTGTATCTACCTCCCCCTCACTGGGAAGCAATTGGAAATGTTATTTCATACTGATATAAATTGGCAAATTGGGTTAAGTGGATATTCAGGGGAACTTAGTTGTCACTTATTAAAAGACACATTACTATAATTTTTATATAATACCTCCATCATTATACCAAAAAAGTATTAGGCAGGAAAAAACAAAGATGGCGGCATAGGGAAGCACCTAAACTGCTGCCTCGCACAACAATTTCAAAACTACAACTAAAAGACAGAACAAACACCATCCAGAACCACAGGAAAGCTGGCTGAGTGGAAATTCTACAACTAGAAGGAAAGAGAAAAGCTCACGGAGAATTGGAGGAATGGCAAAGGGTTGAGGTACGGCAAAGGGTCTTTGTGCGTGCAGAGAGGAAGGGCAGCTGAGAGCCTGGCTGACTTTCTCTGGCGGGAGGGGGAAGGAAGCCCCCGACTGCACTGAACCCCAGTTCCAAGCGAAACCCCGTGGACCCAGGCTGATACAGGGGGAGTCTGGACTGTCAGGTAGAGAGAAAGACACTCGGAGACTCGGACACCTGGGGGAGGGGGTCTGGAGGCGTGCGCGCGCCAGTGTGCACAAAGACTGAGGAGGTTGCCACAGGCTCTCCCTAGCAGAAGGGAATCAGAAGCTCCTGACTGCACTGAACCCCAGTTCTGACTGCACTGAACACCAGTTCCAGACAAGCCCCTGGGGACCCATGCTCTTGCGGGGGGTATCTGGACTCTCGGACGGAGGCTCGGGAGCCGGGGAAGGCAGTGCGCGCACACGCACAAGGGAAGGGCTGACAGGAAGCTAGGACTGTCTGCTCTGCCCTGAGACTCCACCCCATTCTAGCTGAACACAGAGGCTTTTGCAATTTGGCAAGTCTAATCCTATAAGGCTGTCTCCAGCACCAAACTTCTCCCAGCATAGACACAGCTGATCCTCACAGCTAACTGGCCTGGAGGTCAATTCCTCCCAGTGATACCAGCAACAATCAAGACTTAACTACAACAAGGCTATACACACAGTCCACAAAGGGGGGCACCAAGAGAGTCCACCTCAGGTAACTGGGAGGCCGACCCACTGGGTTATATAGGAAACCTAGCACACAAAGCTACCCTACCAACTCAGGGAAGCAGTGAAAATGGGGCAACAAAGAAACAGATCACAATGAAAGAAATGGAGGAAAACAGATAACTGGATATAGAATTCAAAACCATGGTTATAAGGCTTTTCAAGAATATCCTAGAAAAGGCCGATAAATATAACGAGACCCTCGAAGATATGAAAAAGGACCAACTAGAAATTAAACATACACTGACTGAAATTAAAAATATTATACAGAGACCCAACAACAGACTAGAGGAACGCAAGAACCAAGTCAAAGAACTGAAATAGAAAGAAGCAAAAAACACTCAACTGAAAAAGCTAAAGAAAATAAAATCCAAAAAGTTGAAGACATTGTAAGAAGCCTCTGGGACAACTTCAAGCATACCAACATCAGAATTATGGGAATGCCAGAAGAAGAGAGAGAGCAAGATACTGAAAACCTATTTGAAGAAATAATGACTGAAAACTTCCCCCACCTGGTGAAAGAAATAGACTTACAAGTCCAGGAAGCGCACAGAACCCCAAACAAAAGGAATCCAAAGAGGACCACACCAAGACACATCATAATTAAAATGCCAAGAGTAAAAGACAAAGAGAGAATATTAAAAGCAGCAAGAGAAAAACAGTTAATTACCTACAAGGGAGCACCCATAAGATTGTCAGCTGATTTCTCAACAGAAACGATGCAGGCCAGAGGGGAGTGGCAAGAAATCTAAAAAGTGATGAATAGCAAGAACCTACAACCAAGATTACTCTACTCAGCAAAGCTATCATTCAGAATTGAAGGGCAGATACAGAGCTTCACAGATAAGAAAAAGCTAAAGGAGTTCATCACCACCAAACCAGTATTATTTGAAATGCTGAAAGGTATTCTTTAAGAAGAGGAAGAAGAAAAAAGTAAAGATAAAAATTATGAACAACAAATACATATCTATCAACAAGTGAACCTAAAAATCAAGTGAATTAAAAACCTGAGGAACAGAATAAACCGGTGAATATAATAGAATCAGGGGCATAGAAAGGGAGTGGACTGATCATTTTCAGGGGGAAAGCGGTATGGGGGGTGCAGGAAGAGACTGGACAAAAATCGTACACCTATGGATGAGGACAGTGCGGGGGAGGTAAGGGCAGAAGGTGGGGTGGGAACCGGGTGGAGGGGAGCTATGGGGAGGGGGGGGGAAAGGAGAAACAATTGTAATAATCTGAATAAAGATTTATTTTTTAAAAATAAAAAATAAATAAAAAAGAAAGCTAAAGAATTTAAAACACAAAAAAACAAACAAACAAAACAAAAATAAACACAAAAAGTACTAAGCAGGAACCTATTCCTGGAGCTTTAACTGTTTTTACTGATGGATCATCTAATGGGAAAGCTGCCTATCATACAATGAATTCAGATCAAGTCATACTGACCAGTCATACTTCTGTACAAAGAATCGAACTAGAAGGTATTAAGGCTGCACTGCAGGATTTCCAAGAGCCTCTTAATATTGTCTCTGATTCTTTTTTGCTGCGAACCTAGTGAATAGAATTGAAACTGCCCAGTTGAAATGGCTCAGTGACCAAAGTTTATTTTTACTATTTAAACAAGTTCAGCAGATTGTATAACAGAGATAATATCCTTTTTATATCACTCACATCAGGACTCATAGTGTATTACCTGGTCCTTTAACAAAAGAAAATGCACATGCTGATCAATTGGTTGCTTTATTAAAAGAAGCCTTAGAATCTCATCAGCTTTTACATCAGCCTACCAAAATGTTGTCTAAACAATTCTCAATCACTGGGCAACAGGCAAAACAGATTATTAAGGAATGTGCCACTTGCATGTTACACCTACCTCAAGGGCCTAACACAGGAGTCAACCTTAGAGGTTTGCTAAAAGACCATATCTGGCAAACGGATATAACACATTATACTTCCTTTGGACACCTTGGGGCATTACATGTCTCTGTAGACACCTTTTCAAAAGTCATATGGGCTACTGCATCTACAGGAGAAACTGCAAAACAGGTTATTAATCATTGCCTAGCTGCTTTTGCCGTCATGGGAATTCCAAAAATTATTAAAACTGATAATGGGCCTGCTTACACAAGCTGTCATTTCCAGGAATTTTGTAAAAGGTGGAAAATTCAGCACATTACAGGAATACCATATAATTACTAAGGACAGGCCATTATTGAATGTCAGCATCAGCGGCTAAAATCCCAACTTGAAAAACAAAAAGGAGGGATTATGGAGAAATCACCTGCGGGTAGGCTGCACCAAGCCTTAATTACTTAAAATTTTTTCACTTGTGATGCTGATGGCAAGACACCTATGGAGTTACACTGGTGTCAGAATAAAACAAAGGAAAATCGTCTAGTTAAATGGAAAGATCCCGAATCTGGTTTATGGAAGGGACCTGATCCATTATTAACTTTTGGCAGAGGGTATGCTTGTATATTTCCAGAGAATTTTTCCAAACCCGTGTGGATTCCTGCTAGAAATATTAAACTGCAACATGGATCCAAGAGAAGAACTAGCCAGATTAATAAGGACCTTGCGCCTGGAGCCACACCATGCAGCTGCAGACAATCAACTACCTCAGCCACAGAGAGCAGCGACTCCAAGTAATCCATTGAAGATGAGGAGCAGGAGAAGGACGAGCCGGACAACCAACCTGGGGCATGGTAAAGAATACGGTACAGAAAGCTGAGCAAATATGTGAGGAGACCAGAACCCCAAGAACACCTGAGAACGTCTTTCTTGCCATGCTAGCAGTAATCAGCAGTGCAGTAATATTACCTGGGGGAAATGGGGAAGTATTTTGGACTTATGTTCCTGACCCTCCATGGGTGAGACCCCTTACATGGGCTGATCCCCCTCCTAATGCAGTCGCCAATAATACCAAACACGGGTGGGACAAGGAAGTATATGGGCAAAGTATAATTACACAGGTGCCACCCAGCTTCCCTTTTGTATGACACAAAATCAAACCACTGCTCCTTTGTGTGTAAAATTAAAGAGAGGCTTCTGGCTTGCATGAACATCAAAGGAGGGGGAGGCAAAAGCCCAAATACGTCTACTATCACTACTTCCGGGGAGAAGTGCAGAAAATGTAACTTGTCTATACAAAGACCTTGTCTATACAAAAAGGAAGTGACAACCAGTTTGAAATTGAATTGACGACATTAAGGTTTACAGTCTTGTGGATGGGTGATAAAATCCATGGCCTAGAGCAGTGGTCAGCAAACTCATTAGTCAACAGAACCAAATATCAACAGTACAATGATTGAAATTTCTTTTGAGAGCCAAATTTTTTAAACTTAAACTTCTTCTAATGCCACTTCTTCAAAATAGACTCACCCAGGCCATGGTATTTTGTGGAAGAGCCACACTCAAGGGGCCAAAGAGCCACATGTGGCTCTCAAGCCACAGTTTGCCGACCACTGGCCTAGAGCAAAGAATATCCTTACAGTGTCATTATAATTTTTCCCAGATTTGTGTTACCCCCGTTACCTATAATAGGACCTTGCACCCTTGGGAATCAATAAAAAAATCATCTTCTTGGTGCTTGGAGACAAAGGTAACACAACTCTTGATATTTTAGAATTACAATTATCCCAAGCAAACTTACAAACTAATTCTTTGAATGTCTGGCAGCAATTTAAAAAGGACATGAAAGAATTTAATCCCTTCCACTGGATGTCCTTGCATTTTCCTCTCAGCATAACCACAATTGCTTATCTCATTTTTGTTCTCATATGTTTATTTCTAGTCTGCAGATACAGAATGAAGAGTCTTAAGAGGACTCAAACCCTTTAGGCGGCATTCACCATGAAAGATTTAATAAAGAAAAGAAACGGGGGAGATGTTGGAAGCTGTCCATTGTCTTCACTAGCAGAGAGGTATTGACAAGGAACCCGGAAGGCTGGAGACCTTGAGCTCTGAAAGGTCAGAGCTCTGCACCCACTGTTTAGTTGAGACGATGGTAGCTGAAGTAACTTCCACCTTTTAGTTTTGTGTAAATCCTTGCTGATTGGTTATTATTGGAATTGCCTGCCCTAAGGGCTATGGGTATATCCCAAAACCTGAATAAAAGGGATAGCAAGGCCAGAGCAAAGCAGAGTCCTTCCTCTTGAGCTGGGCTTTGGCCTGGCCCCCAATTCCCAAATTTATATTTTCTTGTCTAGTGTCTTTCATTTGTGTACAGCCTCCTCCAGAAACCAAACCCTGAACCTGAACCCTGAACCACGCAGGATGTGGCAGGGGGACACTCACAGGGAAGCAGTCAAAATGAGGAGACAAGGAAACATGTCACAAATGAAACACCTGGAAGCAAGCAAACTACTGGATACAGAGTTCAAAACAATGGTTATAAGGTTGCTCAAGGATCTTAATGAGAGCTTCAAAGGACTCAGTGAGACTTACAAGAATCTTAGTGAGAATTTCAAAGACATGAAAAAGGGCCAGTCAGAAATTAAGCATACGCTAACTGAAGTAAAGAATCATTTTTAGGGATTCAACAGTAGAGTAGAGGATTCTGAAAATCAAATAAACAATTTGGAATATGATGAAGCAAAAAACGTCCAATCAGAAGAGCTAAAAGAAAAAAGAATCCAAAAATATGAAGATAGTGTAAGGAGCCTCTGGAACAACTTCAAGTATACCAACATTCACATTATGGGGGTGCCAAAAGGAGAAAAGAGAGAGAGCAAAATATTGAAAACCTATTTGAAGAAATGACAGAAAACTTCCCCTACCTGATGAAAGAGATAGACTTACAAGTCCAGTAAGTGCAAAGAGTCCCAAACAAGAGGGACCCAAAGAGATCTATACCAAGACAACATAATTAAAATGTGAAGAGTTAAAGATAAAGAGAGGATAATAAAAGCAGCAAGAGAAAAGCAGTTAGTTACTTACAAGGAAGTGCCAATATAATTGTCAGCTGATTTCTCAATAGAAACTTTGGAGGCCAGAAGAGACTGGTAAGAAATATTCAAAGTGATGAATAGTAAGGACCTACAACCAAGATATTCTACCCAGCAAAGCTATCATTTAGAATTGAAGGTCAGATAAAGAACTTCACAGACAAGAAAAAGCTAAAGGCTTGCATCACCACTAAACCAGCATTACATGAAATATTTAAGGGCATTCTTTAAGAAGAAGAAGAAGAAGAAGTAGAAGAGAAAAAAGATTAAAAATATGAACAATAAAATAGCAATAAATATATATCTATCAACAATTGAATCTAAAAATCAAAATAAATGAACAAGAAATCTAATGAACAAAATAAACTGATGAATAAACTAGAATCAGAGGCATGGAAAGATAGAACAAACTAATGCATCTCTGAGGGAAGGGAGGCAGAGGGAGGGTGGAAAGGGGTTAACCAAAGATCTTATATGCATATATGCATTGCTATGGACACAGACAATAGGGTGGTGAATGCCTGGGGTGGGGCAGGAACTGGGTGGAGGGAGATAATGGGGGCGGGGGAGAGTTGGGGGACATTTGTAATACTCTTAGCAATAAAGATTTTAGAAATAAAATACATCATCAGTCCTTACCAAAAACAAAAACAAAAAAAACATGAAAAGCATCTGTGACCGTGGGAACTGAATAAATGCATGTTCTCTTGCTATTGCATGCAAAGTACTATAATTTTTGGGCTTACACCTTGTGGTAGTAAGTATATGGCCTTTATTTAGATGGACAGATCATTCCCTGATCCTGAGAAAGTTATGTAACCTCTCTGAACATCAAAGTCTATCCTTTTTTCATTTGACAAATTTATATTGAGCATCTACATTTTTAAGTACTGGACACAGCAGAGCCATGACCAATGTAATTCCCATCCTCTGAGGGCCTACAGTACTAGTCTGTAGTAGATACAACCATGGCCTCTTGCAGGTGCTGAAAGACAAGCAACATTGTATGTAGCACAATGCCTAGCACATAGTAGTTCAGTTTGCATTGCAAACAGTTCATGAAAGATGAAAAAAATGCCATAAAAGGGCCTAAGGGTGTGTATTATGTTTCTGTTGCTATGGTAAGGAATGGCCAAAAACTTAGTGGCTAAACACATAATTGTATTATCTAATATTTCTGTAGGTCAGAAGTCTGACACTCAACTAAAATCAATAGGGCTGCATTCCTTCCTGGAGACTCTAGGGGTGCTAAGAACTGAACTGTGTTGAAACTCTAATCTCTAAAGTGACTGTAGTTGGAGATAGGGATTTTAGGAGGTAAAGTTAAATGAGGTCATAAGGGTAGGGCCCTAATCCAATAGGATTGGTGGCTTTATAAGAAAAGGAAGATCAAGAGTGAAAGAGGAGAGAGGAGAGAAAGTTATCTCACTCTGTGTGCACATAACAAGGAAAAGGCCATGTGAGGACCTAATAATGAGAAGGCACTACCTGCAAGCCTAAAAGGGGACTCTCATCAGAAAGTGACTTGGGGGAAACCTTGATCTTGGACTTCTAGCCTTGAGAACCGTGAGAAGTAAATTTCTATTGTTCACACCACTGAGCCTATGGTATTTTATTATCATAGCCTGAGCAGACTAATATAAGGAGAATATGTCCTTTTATTTGCTTTTTGATTTCTGCTTTTTCCAGATTTCTTTGTCTTTTTCAGATTCTAGAGGCTGCCTGCATTCCTTGGCTCATGCATTCCTTGGCTCTTCCTCCAGCTTTCTGACCATGGCTGGGAATCATGCCTGCTTTTAAAGATGTGTGTGATTAGATTGGGCCTACCTGGATAATTCAGGAAAATCTTCCCACATCAAAGGCCTCAATCCTATCACACCTGCAAAGTCTCTTTTGCCATGTAAAGTAATATTCACAGTTTCTGGGGGACTGGGGCATCTTTGATGGAGGCATTACTCAAAGATTGGGTACAAGGGGGTCTCCATTTGGAGTTTAGATATAGATGCTGGCAGGACATCTGAGAAGTGCATAGAAAGAGAGGCGGCAAAGTCATGCATTGTATTTCCAATTTACTTAGGTTGATGCAAGAACCTTTAGTAGAGTTTATTTGAGCTGAACAGAGGATGCTCCTGGAAGCAAGATCTCAATAGACCGAGAAAAATGCTTTTGAGAATGGCAGTTTGCAGTTTCTTTTTCTTTTTTTTTCTTTTTTTGCATTTTAATTTCTTTATTGGTTAAGGTATTACATATTTGTCCTCATCCCCCCATTACCTTCCCAACCCCCCCCCCCAACTCATGCCCTCACCCCCCTGTTGTCTGTGTCCACTGGTTAGGCTTATATGCATGCATACAAGTCCTTTGGTTGTCTCTCCTCCTTACCCCCACCCTCCCCTACCTTCCCTCTGAGGTTTGACAGTCTGATCAATGCTTCCCTGTCTCTGGATCTGTTAAAAATGGAACTCCCATTTGACCCAGTACTACCACTTCTAGGAATATACCCCAAGAAGCTAGAAACAGCAATCAGAAAGGATATATACACCCCTATGTTCATAGCAGCACAATTTACCATAGCTAAGATTTGGAAACAGCCTAAGTGCCCATCAGCAGATGAGTGGATTAGAAAACTATGGTACATCTACACAATGGAATACTACGCTGCGCTAAAAATTAAGGAATTCCTACCATTAGCAGTTTCTCTTATGCTTCTGAAAATAATGAGGGAACATGAGTAAGACTACGGAAAGGTGAGAGAAAGCAAGGGAGGGATTGGATTACAGGATAATTAACAAATTTATTCCTTTGAGGGTAGTTACACTTCTGAAGGGTCAAAAAGAAAAAGAGGCATTTCAAAGGATGTTAACCTAGATGTGCAAAAACAATGGACAGGACTTGCTTAAGGCAAAGATGAACCTTTCACTAAAGAAGTTATTTGCCTGGCTCATGACTACCACCATGATCTGCCCAGTTAGGAATTTATAATCAGATCACCATGCTGTGAGGTTATTTTTGGTTAGATTTATTACAGTGCCCCCACATTTATCTAGTAACTTCTCTCCCACAGCAAACACACTCAGCAAAACAGAGGGAATGGAGGTGGTCTAGACAAATATTTTCCCCTCTAGACATGATTATGTAACATGTGGTCCCCAAATGCCTTGAGTTAGCAACTCTGGTTTCCTTGTTTCTTTTATAGCATATACTTGATTCTGATCATTCGCAAGAGATCACAATACCATGATTTTCAAAAGTCTACTCTTCACCTCGCTCATTTACTGAAAACCCTGGGGTGTTCCAGGAGAGAGCGAAACCAAAGATTTTCTCCTTGCACTTACTTCCTGTGGTCACCTGTCCTCCCACATTTCTTCCTGCCTCAATTCTTCCTCACCTTCTTTATTGAATCACTTGCCAAAGAAACCTCGTCTACTTCATTATTATTCAGAGCTCTACGTTTTTTAAGCTTTACATAAAAAAAAACTTTTTAAATGCTTATGAACTTGAAACTTTCAACTATTTTCAAAGGGACATCATCTTTCAAAGTCAAACACACTATTAGTTTTCTAGGGCTGCTGAAAATAATTGTCATACATTAGGTGGTTTAAAACAACAAAAACTGCCCTGACCAAGCGGCTCAGTTGGTTGGAGCATTGTCCGGATGTGCTAAGGCTATGGGTTCTATCCCCAGGCATCAGGGCACATACATGAAAGCAGCTGGTGAATGCATGAATGGGTGGAACGACAAATTTACATTTCTCCCTCTCTGTCTTAAAATCAATCAATAAAAGAATTTTTAAAACAACGAAAATTTATTCTCTCACAGTTCTGAAGATTAGAAGTCTGAAATCAAGGTGTGAGCAGGGCCATACTCCCTCCAGCCTCTAGTGGAGAAACCCTTCTTGTTTCTCCCAGCTTCTAACAGTTGCCACCAACTCCTGGCATTCTTTGGTTTGTTAGACACATCACTCCAACCTCTGTCTCCATTGTCACATGCATTCTGCCTTTGCAACTGTTTTCTTTTATAAAGACACCCATCCTTGGATTAAGGCACACCCTAATCCAGTATGACGTCATGTTAATTTAACTAATTACATCTGCAAAGACCCTATTTCCAAATAAGGTCACATTCTGAGGCTCCAGGTGGTCATGAATTTTAGGCAACATTATTTGACACAGTACATCCACCCATTATTATTATTTAATTAAATTACAGAATGGCTCTCCCTTGAAAGGAATTCTGCCTTTATCTTAAGGTAAGTGGCTCAGACTGTAGCCAAATTTGAGAAAAACACTTTTATTTTCCCCATAAGCTGAGAAAAAGTGATTTAAAGGCCTTAGTCACTCTCTGACTCAAAAGTAATAGAATGTTATTTCACCCTTAGGAAAAAATCAATATCATGACCCTTTAAGTTGGGCTTATATAAATCAAGTGCCTCCCAGTGTTTTTAAGGGGACAGGGTCACTGTTAACCTGAGTGCTGATGATGGGAGCAAGGGGTTAAGTGTTCTTCTTGGGGATGTAAAGTTTACATATGTTCTAGCAGAGCTGTGTCTGGTGAATTCGCTGCTTAATTGAGAGAAATGCACATGTTCTCAGTAGAGATTTAAGCTGCCCCTTCTTTATTGCTATGCACCTGGAGTTCTGTGTAGTTTTTGATGAGCAGGCCAGGGGGAGTTAATGTGCGCGTGCACGCCTGCTTTTACTTCGTACTACATGAAAATTGAGAATTAACTGAGCTGGGATGGGGAAACCCAATGTATTCTGGGTGGTCCATCCATCATCTCCTGGGATTCCAAAGCCTGGGTAACACAGTGAGTCCAGATGCTGGTCTACCATGTTCTAGCACTTTGGTCTTGTGAGAGGCAGGCAGTAAATTCATGCTCCTGTGGATAGAGAATCTATCTAGAGAGGGTTCACACTTTACACCACTGGGAAGGGGTCTAACTGGTCAGAGGGCACCACCTAGGAAGATAGGTCTTACCCTGGAATGAGAAGGAAACCATCTTCCCAATCATTCTGCATTGTTGTGCCTGTTGGTGCCCACTTGCTGAGCAAGTAGAGGGTGTTCCCATTAGGGGAAGTGAGCTGGCCCCTTCAGGTACGCAGCAGAAAGGGAGCAGGGTGGAGAAACATCCATCAAGCACCCCTTGTCAAAAATCCAGAAATTTCAACATAAAAACTGCCAAATCAATAAACAGTACTTAATAAAAGCTTATTGTGCACATATATACAGTTCACAAACTGGGAGATTTCAAATTTAAAACTGGTATGAAGCTCAGGGGCATGGCGTTACAGGATGGCTTATAAAGTGAAGGTGAAGAGGTTGTTTAACCTTTGCAACAACTGGCAGTTACAGTGGGAGTTTCCAGATGACAGGGGATTGGTTAAAAGTGATGATCTCATTCCATTCTTAAGAACATGATGCGTTTATTTTATAATTGTCAGAGGCATTTACAAGAAGCAGCTCAAGTTAAGTTTTACTTAGTTTGCAGCATAAGCTAAATTAAATTTCACTTATTAAATGGTTTTGGCTGCTCAGGGAATCCTCAAACCCGGTCTTCATTTTAATTTTATTTTAACAGTCCTAACGATGAACCTACACTGGGGCTGAATGTCTCTAGGCACAAACACACATAGTATTGTAATTATAAGAAATTCTGCATTGTTCATCCTTCCCTTACCTCTGAATGCTTACCCATCAGTCATAGTCCCACCAGGAGATAGGAACTGGTTCACTAAATGAAGACAACTTGGTATAAAAAGGTGTTAACTAGGGGTTGGAGAAGTGAAAGGAAAGAACATAAAGCTGTCATGAAAGTGATAACCACCACAGGACTGGAGAAACACAGAAGAGAGGCTGGAGTTATTGAAATACAGATTCTTGGAGAAGAGGGCCCATGCAGGTAAAACTCGAGGAGGGGACATCAGGTGGCTGGCTGAGCTTGGAAGGGTTGTGGGTGTCTCTGAGTTGGAGGGGTTTCACGGTGGCGCTGGCTGAAGATCTCTGAGGAGAGAGCACTGCCCAGCTGGTGATGGTGTCTCTGAGTTGGGTGGAATAAGGCTGTTTTTATGCATGTTGGAACTACAAACTAGCTCTAAATGCTGCTATAGCAACAAACTGTCAATGCCCCTGTGGAAAAGCAAGGTGGGGCACTGCTAACAGGAGCAAGAAGCACAAAAGAGCAGGTCCCTTCCCTCTCTGGCCTGTGATCCTCTTCTCATGCCCTGATGACAGAGCCTAACAGATGACTGAGCAGGGTTGGGTCTCAGCTGAAGCTCATAGAGGAGAGGATAGAAAGGAGAGTTGGGAGTTGGGGAGGCAATAGCTTGGTGACCAGCACAGTCCACCCCTTTGGCTACTCAGCTTCCACATACAGCCTCCTACATATATCCTCTACATCAGCTAAACAACTCTATGTATGCACCTGAAAAGATGCAACTATCCTTCACACAACTCAGACACCCCAACCCTCTTCTTAAAATGAGGAGACCCAAAGTCTCAAGTATCATTGTGTCCATTTCTACATAATTTAAACCAGGGCCTTGACAGCCCACAGAGCTCAAGGCAATCTGCGCGGGGAAGCAGAATGTCCACATTCACCCAGTGGCCTCTCTGATCTTGAGAGCATTTTAAGCACAATTTTTTTTTTCTTGATGGTTCTCTTTCTGCTTTTTACTGCATTCAGGAATCAACAGGGAGCACTCTAATTTAATACCTGTAAAAATGTCTCTCAGTCCATGTCTCCTGGTGAATGAAAATGCTAGACTTCAATTTCAAAGGCTGTGAACTCACCTCTCTTTTGGCTGGGTTTTTAATAGTAACTCAGTCTTTTCTCAGGTAATCTGAGATTCGTATGATCCCCAAACCACTTGGAGCTTTAAAATGTCTCATGAAGTGACAAATACAAAAAGAAAAGAAATCATTCCCTAACAGCAAGCAATTTAAAAATTATTTCTAAGTTATATGCTTTAAACATTAGCTGTTAAAGTGAGGCGACAAACTGGCAAGCCGAATGCTGCCCACAGCCACTTTTGTTGGGTGAGCATAGTGTCTTATTTTATTTTTTAAACACATCTAAATATTATTGCACAGGCCATGTGGTCTTCCATTTGCTACAATCACCACAAGTTTCTAATGCCTCACTCTGGCCAATACACACCACTTGTTTGTTACTTGCATGCAGACTTTTCAGTTTGCAATAGTTAAACTAATATTGAAGGTCATTTTTAAAAAGGAAGCCTGTGTTACCTTCCATAGATTCATTAAACTAGAAGACATCTGGTTACCCCCCTGCCTCTAAGCAGAGCTCAATCTGTGATCCGGTACAAAAGGGTCCTGTCTGTACAAGTCCCATATCAGAACTCCAGGAAAATGAGGCAAATGCCCTCAGTTTTCAGTTTTGCCTTCAACCTTTCAAAGAATTCAGGATACTCATGTCACATCACTTGCTTTCCCATCTAACAAGGTTCCAAATTCACATTAAAATAAAACGTAATTTCTTTATCATCCCACTGCTTTGTCCTTCCAGGTCTGGGTTACATTATATTTGGTCTAACCTGGTTGACTTCTTGAACCAATACATCCAAAAGTCTCCTTATCCCTGCATGTTTTGGATGAATGTGTAGCCTTCTCATTCTCTTCCTTCTCAGGTGTTAGGTGGTATATCAGGAGGGGGCTTCCTGTTGATGGAGGAGAGAGGATCTCAGATTCATGCACAGTTGTGCCTCCTCTGCCCTCTTTGGAGAGGCCCCTAGTCCATCTGTTTTCTAAGCATGCTGTTTGATTGCATGCTAGCACTGTGGCCCAGCTTCTGGGCCCCATCAGAGCCTGATGTCCTGTCCTTTAGACTTGGTCTTCCAACCCAGCCTTCTCTGGTGCTGAAATCTGTTTGGGACTCACATTCAGTCCCCAACCTGGGTGACCTTCCCTGTATCTCTTGTCTACAAGTCACTTTGCCTCAACACAGCAATACCTCTGTCAAGGTCCCAAGTATTTTTCACTGGTTCTCCACTCTGGGATGCTCCAGGGTCTGCCTGGATCCTTACCATGCCACATGGGAACCAAGGGGTCCTGAAAGTGCAAACTTAAATTCTCTTCTCCCTCTTTGCTTCATCAGAGGATCTCCTACTCCAAGAGGGAAACATGGCCAATGTCCCTCTGATTCTGAGTTATCCCCAACCCAGTGCAGGAAGAGGGTCAGGATGTATACATTGCACCATGTTTCCCTATCACTACTTCTTCTAACAATTCCCTGGGGCCTTTGTTTCTATTTCCTGTCAGTCAGAATATCCTTACATCACAGCTTCTTCCCAAAGGAACATCTCTACCTCCATTTCACTGGATCACTTTTACAAAATGGCTGCTGTGTAATATTCAAGGGATAGACCCTGGCCAGTGTGGCTCCATTGGCTGGCCATCATCCCATGTACCAAAAGGTTGCTGGTTTGAATCCCAGTCAGGACACATTCCCAGTGGTGTACATGCAGGAGGCAGCCAATTGATGTTTCCCTCTCACATTGATGTTTCTCTCTCTCTCTCCCTTCCTCCCTTCCTCCCCCTACAAATGAATTTTTAAAAATTAAAAATATATAGAAGAAACAGTAATAAAAAAATATGATTGAGGAACCTGATACCTGAACTCCCATCACATCTATGAGAGAGGAGGGGTGTCAATGAGTGTAGAGACTATCTGTGGCTCCCACAGTATAGAGGACCTACAGACCAGACATCTGAAAGGACTTCAGAGACCAGTCAATTCCATGCATAGCAAAGAGCCTGTAGAGCTGAAGACTGTGACTGCCTCTGAAGCTGAAGGCTATAAAACACTGGCTTCCTGACTAAGTTAAATAGAGGCAAGAAACAGTAATAGGAAATTAGAACCAGCCTTAAAGAATCAAAGCTTATCAAACACAAATTATCAACACACATATCAAAAGCTGCAGAAAGGATCAAAGATGGCAATGGTTTACATGGAAGATATAATGATATTTTCCCAGGAATAAATTGGAATTACAACTAAAATACAGAAAAATCATCCTGAATAACCAATTGAAGACTAGCTGGAAAGAATCCTTATAACCAAGGATGAAAAGAGGAGGCCACAATGAAACTGGTAGGAAGTATAGAGGTGCCAGAGGGCTGATGGGGCTCCCACAATCAGCAGCTGAAATTCAGGAGGGATAGTTCCCCTTAGTATTATGGGGAACCCCATGCTGGGCTCCCCAACCAAGAGCACCTGAACTGGAAAATGTACTCACATAACATCTAGCTGTGAAAGCAGTGGAGTTTCTGTCCAACAGGGGGAGTGACGGTATGAAATGCAGGCACTCTCTTAAAGGGCCAACACATGGACAGGTACATGCAAAAAAATGAAACTAGACCACCAACTTATACCATACACAAGAATAAACTCAAAATGGATAAAAGACTTAAATGTAAGTTGTGAAATCATAAAAATCCTAGAAGAAACCATACATAGCAAAATCTCAGACATCTATCATAGCAATGGGTTTGTTGATACATCTCCTAGGGAAAGGGAAACAAAGGGGAAAATAAACAAATGGGACTATCTATAATAGTAAAAGGGTAATACGGTAATTAGACCAGATAGCCTAACGACCTTCCGGACATTTGGACGTCCTTCCTGACAAAGCCGGGGCCTGAGGAAAGCTGGCCAGGGTCCCGGGTGCCTGTGGGCAGCCCGAGAGAAGCCAGCCTGGGTGCCTGTGGGCAGCCCAGGGGAAGCCAATTGGGGTCCCTGGTGCCTACAGGCAGTCAGAGGAGGGAAGCCCAGGTCCCGGGTGCTGAAAGGAAGCTGGTGCTGGTAGCCAGGGTAAGGAAGGCCTACCCTTGCATGAATTTTCGTGCATCAGGCCTCTAGTATCAAAATAAAAGGTTTCTGTACTTCAAAAGAAACAATCAACAAAATGAAAGGAGAATTCACTGAGAGAACATATATGCCAATGATACATCTGATAAGGGGTTAATTTCCAAAATATATAAAGAACTCATATAACTTAACAAAAGGAAGCTAAGCAATCCAATTAATAAATGGACAAAAGACCTAAATATGTGGACACTTCTTCAAAGAGGACATACAGATGGCCAAGAGACATGAAAAAATGCTCAAAGTCACTAATCATCAAAGAGATGCAAAATAAAATGACTGTGAGATGTCACCCCACACCTATCAGAATAGCTACCATCAACAAACCAACAAATGACAAGTGCTGGTGAGGATGGGGAGAAAAGGGAACCCTAGTACTCTGCTTGTGGGAATGCAGAATGGTGCAGTCTTTATGGAAAACATTATGGAGTTTCCTAAAAAATTAAAAATGGAACTGCCATTTTACCCAGTGATACCACTTCTAGGAATAAATATATCCTAAGAAGCCAGAAACACCAATCAGAAAGAATGGATGCACCTCTATGTTCATAGCAGCACAATTTATAATAGCTAAGATCTGGAAATAGCCCAAGTGCCCAATGTGGTACATTTACACAATGGAATACTATCTACACCAGGGGTCCTCAAACTTTTTAAACAGGGGGCCAGTTCACTGTCCCTCAGACCGTTGGAGGGCCGGACTATAGTTTAAAAAAAAAACTATGAACAAATTCCTATGTGCACTGCGGGCCCGGAACGAGTCGGCTGCTAAGTAGGACAGGAAGCAGCACCTGGCGGGCCGGATAAATGTCGTTGGTGGGCCGCATGTGGCCTGCGGGCCGCAGTTTGAGGATCCCTGATCTACACTAATAAAAGAGAAACATGTAAATTGACCATCACTCCACCACACCTACCAGCCAATCAGGAGGGAATATGCAAATTAGAAGGACAAAGATGGCGGCTGCCCAGTTGCTCCAGGCACAGAGTGGCCCGGTAGGGCAGGACACCTGCTATGAGAGAGAGGGCGGGGGGCAAAGGGATCTACAGGAGCCACACTCCAGCTGCAGCGAAGATGAAGACTGCAGACTCAGGAGTCTACAGCGAAGACAAAGATGGCAGATTCCAGCCAGAGTCTGCAGCAAAGATGAAGATGGCAGACTCCGGCCTGAGTCTTCAGTGAAGATGAAGAAGGCAGACTCTGGCTGGAGCCAAGGCCCTGGTCCTGGGTGCCAGAGGAAAACCGGTGCTGGAAGCCAAGGAAAGGAAGGCTTATTGCACGAATCTCTTCGTGCAATGGGCCTCTAGTGTAGCTATAACAAAGAAGGATCTATTACCCTTTGAGACATCATGGTGGGACCTGGAGAGTATTATGCTAAGTGAAATAAGCCAGTCAGAGAAAGACAAGTATCACATGATCTCACTTCTATGTGGAATCTAATGAACAAAATAAACTGAAGAACTAAATAGATCCAGAGACATAGAAGCCTGCAACTAACTGGCAAACTTCAGAGGGAAAGGCAGTGAGAAGAGAATAACCAAAGAACTTATATGCATATATGCATAACTTATGGACAGACTATAGTGTGGTGAAGGCCTGGTGACAGGGTGGAACTGGGTGAAGGGAATCAATGGGGGTGGGCAGAACATCTGTAATACTTTCAACAATAAAGATAAAACAGAATCTTATTGGCTTTTTTACTTTCAAAACATTATTCTCCCAGAAGAATATCAGTAATATGAAGCTGGGATCAAAGACCTTGATTGCTTTACCACCAAAAGAATGATTTATTCTCCTCAATAGTTTCATTTTGATAAATAAAATGTATTTTAGCCCTAGCCGGTTAGGCTCAGTGGATAGAGCATCGGCCTGCGGACTGAAGGGTCCCAGGTTCGATTCCAGTCAAGGGCATGTACCTTATTTGCGGGCACATCCCCGGTAGGAGGTGTGCAAGAGGCAGCTTCGATGTTACTCTCTCATCAATGTTTCTAACTCTCTATCCCTCTCCCTTCCTCTCTGTAAAAATCAATAAAATATATTAAAAATAAATTTAAAAAAATAAAATGTATTTTAGCACCTCCACCCCAAGCACACCCTCTCTACCCATTCACCAACCCTCTCAACTGTGCAGTGTTACAGAAGAGCTATAAGTTTGCCCCTCACTCAGGGGTCTTCCATCCCAGCCACTGAGCTGTCTTCACCTGCTCACACCTCCTCAGAGGCCTCCTTGCTCTGCCCACTCTCAGGATGTCTGCACAAAAGTCTGTGGTAGTTAGGCCAGTTGTGTTCCCAGCATTATGCTAATCCCCATGTTGGGGAACCAGCAGACTGCAGAGGAGCACAATTCAATGTTTAAGTACATTTTCTAGGTGTTCCTAAAGCCTAGAGCTTCTAATGGTTCTTTAAAGATCAGCATTCTGTGAACACAATCAGTCTGATGTTTACTGCAGCTGGTTTTCATTTTGTCACTTGGTGGCACAGAAGAGGATAAATCTGAATTTTTAGTTTTCTCTGTTTGAACCATGTTTCATTTTCCCAGGCTACAAATTTTAAAAATGTATTTTTTTTACAAGAGTAAAATTGAATCAACACCCACCCTCTCTCTCTCCTAACCACTGCGTGTGTCTCTGGCTCATTCACAGCCCCACTCTGCTCTGCATCCCTGTCCTGCCTCACATGGCCACTCACCTTGAGCAACATCCCCCCTGCAGCTCCAGGTTTGATCATTTACATTTCATTTCACACAGGCCACCTGTGCCTGAGCCTGCCTGCCTTTTAACTATACATTTTATAAAAACCACTAAGTCAATGATTTTGACCTGCAATTCCCTTCTTAATTTCAGGCGTCTACAGCTTATTTTATAATATGTGGGGGATGGAAAGAGAGTGGATTTTGGGAAGAGACAGACCTGAGTGTACAGTCTGGCTTTGCTAACTACCAGCTGTGTAACCTTGGGCAAGTACTTAACCTTGAATCATCTTAGGTTCCAACTGTAAAACAGCAATACAGTGAGATAGGTAGAACCCCGCTCTTTCCGTGAGAAAGAAGCTCTCCAAGGTTAGGCCTACAGGTCTCACATGGATAAGAGTGGCTGCTGTAGCTGTGTGGACCGTGCACAATGTAAGCCAGGCTCCGAAAGGACCGAATGATCCTTGGCCCAGTGATGCTGAAGATACTGGTGAGAAGTGAGAAACGCCTTTCTTGTAAGGGACTAGACTTTGTTGTCTCTAGGTGGAAAAGAGTGAGTGCACTTGCTTCTTAGGTAACTAATGAGGAAATCAGTCAGGTGTATGAAACTGGAGGTGGAGGCACCACCCTACAATCTATACCTCTCCTACCCCCTTTCAGAGAAGACAGTGCTCAGGCTGAGGAGAGGCCACATCTGCACCTGGGTGAAGCTGAAGAGCTTGGGTTTGCAAGTCACAGGGGGGCCTAGGGTACTGGATGTCCTCCTCTTACCAGGAGGAGATGGGATTTCCCAAGGAAGGAGATGGGACACATGGATTGTAAAGTCTGTAGAGAGGGGTGGGAGATTGGGAGAGGGGGCAGCCTTGGTTGCCCTTCTCTGAAGGCTGGGTCAGCAAGGCCTTTGTGCAGGATGAGGGCAGGACGGAGCCAACTCTGTCCTCCTATACTGCCCTGTTATAGCATCTTCCTAGCCTTTAGGATAATAAAGTCACACATTTGCGGCATGACCCACTATGCGTTTTTCTGAGGAAATGGGCAAAAAGAGGAGTATTAGGGACAGAAGTAGCAACTCATGGGGCCTCCAGCTGAGACAAAGGTCTGTAGACAATTGTCCTACTGTGATTTATGGTGGTGCTTTGACTCATGCAGTATTAACTCAACCTTCTGAGGGGCAGGAGATAGGTCAAACATGTGGGCAATCTACTGTGGAGCCCCAAGGACAATCCTGAACTCCAAGGTTCAGATGAACATCCCTCGTTGTCAGTACTCTGTGCATATTGTTGTCCAAGACTATGGAGAGAAGACAACTGAAAGCTCCATGGATAGGGCTTTCCTGGGTCCCAATCTATGTACTTCTGCCCTTGGCTGATTTTAATTATTTGCCTGTAAGAAGCCCGTACCCTTTGTAATTTTGCAGTGGGTGTCAGAAGTGAGATGGTCTTGTGTATATTGTCAGCCTTCAAATGTCACAGATACATACTGCACTATCCTATATAATAAAAGGTTAATATGCAAATCAACTGAACGCAGAACAACCAGTCGCCATGATGCGCACTGACCACCAGGGGGCAGATGCTCAATGCAGAAGCTGCCCCCTGGTGGTGAGTGCGTTCCCACAGCAGGAGCACCGCTCAGCCACAAGCCAGGCTGATGACTGGCGTGCGTAGTGGCCCACCCCTGCGGCAGCACTAAGGATGTCCAACTGTGGCTTAGGCCTGCAGGACTACAAAAGGGTACAGGCCGGGCTGAGGGACCCCCCTTCCCACCCAGTTCATGAATGTCGTGCACCGGGCCTCTAGTTTATAAATAAAATTATATGATGCCTGGGGTATATGTATGGAAGTATAGAAGGAGCAGAATTATCCATGGATTAAAGACCATTGTATATTCAGTATTTGTTATATTCAGTATTTAAAAGATTAAAAAAAATTAGCTAGTCTGTTCAGGCAAATCTCCCTGGATCAAGTAATAGAAATTGCCTTACCATCACAATTACCACATTAGGACTCCTGGACCCTATTGCATTCTCTTGGACTTATAAGTGGAGAGCAGTTCGTATAGGTGGCCTAAGTCAGGCGGGCACCAAACAGAGCCTTGGGCACAAGAGGCACCAGTCCCAACTGGTACACACTTGGGGACCAGCTGCTGTAGTTGAGGGTAAGTCCTGGTGGACATCCAAGGACAATTAACAAAAGCCCTAATACAGGTCATGGGTGATGCCTGTTGAATGGAGTCGAGCATGTGGTGGCAGCTCATGTCTCCTAGTGTTTGAACAAATCTCCTCTAGTGACCATAATGAATGCTGTTATTCTATGCTCTGACCAGCATTTGTACCTATCATGCTCTATGAAAATCTGTACTGTGTGATATCCCTTGTCTCCCAGTAGGTAAATTGTAGAAGACCAGGTGCTCTTTCTCTTTGGTAAGTGAAGTGTGAGCCTTACTTCAGAAAAGCTGAAGAGGGGTGTTCAATGTGCAAATGCCAGTGACAATCCCAGAGGAAAAAGCTCCAGCATTTAAGGTGACAGTGGTGGGTGGGGCCAGGTCCAGTAGCCAGGGTCCCAGGGTGGCCATAAGATGCAACCTGGTAGTGGTGGAGCCTTAGTATTCAGGCCTTGAGGATGGTAGGGACAGTAATATCAACTCCTGCATCCAGGTTCCACACAGATAGCAAAGGTGACAGTCATGCCTTCCACTTCCAGGATGGGAATGACAGTGGTGTCAGTTCATGCATTCAAGGTCTCAGTGTTGACTACAACCATTATTTTATTTTTTTTTATTTCTTTATTGATTAAGGTATTACATATGTGTCCTTATTTCCCCATTACCCCCCCACCTCCCATTCATGCCCCCACCCCACTGTTATCTGTGTCCATTGATTAGGCTTAGATGCATGCATATAGGTTCTTTGGTTGATCTCTTCCCCTTACCCTCACCCTCCCCTACCTTCCCTGAGGTTTGACGTTCTGATTGATGTTTCTCTGCCTCTGGATCTATTTTTGTTCATCAGTTTATGTTATTCATTATATTCCACAAATGAGTGAGATCATGTGATATTTATTTTTCTCTGCCTGGCTTATTTCACTTAGCATAATGCTCTCCCCATCTCCATCCATGTTGTTGCAAATGGTAAGAACTCCTTTTTTACCATAGTGTAGTATTCCATTGTGTAGATGTACCACAGGTTTTTAATCAACTCATCTGCTGATGGGCACTTAGGCTGTTTCCAAATCTTGGCTATGGTCAATTGTGCTGCTATGAACATAGGGGTGCATATATCCTTTCTGATTCATGTTTCTAGTTTCTTGGGATATATTCCTAGAAGTGGGATTACTGGGTCAAATGGGAGTTCCATTTTTAGTCTTTTGAGGACACTCCATACTGTTCTCCACAGTGGCTACACCAGTCTGCATTCTCACCAGCAGTATATGAGGGTGCCTTTTTCTCCGCATCCTCGCCAGCACTTGTCATTTGTTGATTTGTTGATAATAGCCATTCTGACAGGTGTGAGATGGTACTGCATTGTTGTTTTGATTTGTATTTCTCTGATGATTAGTGACTTTGAGCAGGTTTTCATATGTCTCTTGGTCTTCCTTCTGTCTTCTTTTAAAAAGTGTCTATTTAGATCAGTTGCCCATTTTTTTTATTGGGTTGTTTATCTTCTTTTTGTTAAGCTGCATGAGTTCCCTGTAAATGTTGAAGATTAAACCCTTATTGTTGATATCATTGGCAAATATGTTCTCCCATGCAGTGGGCTTTCTTGTTGTTTTACTGATGGTCTCCTTTGCTGTGCAAAAGCTTTTTATTTTGATGTAATCCCATTTACTTATTTTCTCTTTAGTTTCCATTACCCTACGAGCAGTATCAGTGAACAAATTGCTGCAGCATATGTCAGAGATTTTTCTGGCTGTGGATTCCTTTAGTATTTTTATGGTTTCTCCTTGTATGTTTAAGTCCTTGATCCATTTTGAGTTTATTTTTGTGTATGGTGTAAGTTGGTGGTCTAGTTTCATTTTTTTGCATGTATCTGCCCAAATTTCCCAGCACCATTTATTGAAGACACTGTCTTGACTCCATTGTATGTTCATGCCTCCTTTGTCAAATATTAATTGAGCATAGTGATTTGGGCCGATTTCTAGGTTCTCTATTCTATTCCATTGATCTATATATCTGTTCTTGTGCCAGTACCAGGTAGTTTTGAGAACAGTGGCTTTGAAATACAGCTTGTAATCTGGTATTGAGGTCCCACCTACTATGTTCTCCTTTCTCAGGATTGCTATGGCTATTCGGGGTCTTTTTTTTTTTATTCCAGATGAATTTTTGGAGAGTTCTTTCTAGGTCTGTGAAATATGTCTTTGGTATTTTAATGGGGAGTGCATTAAATCTATAGATTGCTTTGGGTAGTATGGACATTTTAATGATGTTGATTCTCCCAATCCATGAACATGCTATGTTCTTCCATCTGTTTATGTCTTCCTCTATCTCTTTTTTCAGTGTCCTGTAGTTTTCCGCATATAGTTCTTTTACCTCCTTGGTTAAGTTTATTCCTAGGTATCTTAATTTTTTTGGTGCGATGGTAAGTGGGATTGCTTTTTTAGTCTCTCTTTCTGTAAGTTCACTATTGGTGTATAGAAATGCCATAGATTTCTTGGCATTAATTTTGTATCCTGCTACATTGCCAAATTCATTTATTAACTCTAATAATTTTTTGATGGAGTCTTTCAGGTTTTCTATGTACAATATCATGTCATCTGCAAATAAGGACAGCTTTACTTCTTCTTTTGCAATTTGGATGCCTTTTATTTCTTCTTCTTGTCTAATTGCAATGGCTAATACTTCCAGTACTGTGTTGAACAGGAATGGTGAGAGTGAGCATCCCTGTCTTGTTCCTGTTCTTAGGGGAAATGATTTGAGTTTTTGCCCACTGAGTATGATGTTAGCTGTGGGTTTATCATATATAGCTTTTATTATGTTGAGGTATGATCCTTCTATTCCCACCTTGTTGAGAGTTTTTATCAAGAAAGGGTGTTGGATTTTATCAAATGCTTTTTCGGCATCAATTGATATAACTATGTGATTTTTATCTCTCAATTTGTTTATGTGATGTATCATGTTTATTGATTTGCAGATATTGTACCATCCTTGTATTCCTTGGATAAATCCTACTTGGTCATGGCGTATGATCTTTCTGATGTACTGCTGGATCTGATTTGCTAGAATTTTGTTGAGGATTTTGGCATCACATTCATGAGAGATATTGGCCTGTAATTCTCTTTCATTGTGTTGTCTTTATCTGGTTTTGGTATTAGGGTGATGCTGGCTTCATAGAAGGAGCTTGGAAGTGTTCCTTCCTCTTGAAATTTTTGGAATAGTCTGAGGAGGATAGGTTTTAGTTCTTCCTTGAATTTTGGTAAAACTCCCCTTTGAAGCCATCTGGCCCTGGGCTTTTGTTTGCTGGAAGCTTTTTGATGACTGCTTCAATTTCTTCCATAGTTATTGGCCTACTGAGATGTTTAGATTCTTCCTGATTGAGTTTTAGAGGGTTTTATTGTTCTAGGAATATGTCTATTTCCTCCAGGTTGTCCACTTAGTTGGAATAGAGTTGTTCATAGTATTTTTTAACAATCCTTTGTATTTCGGTGCGGTCTGTTGTTATTTCACCTCTTCATTTCTGATTTTGTTTATTTGGTTCCTCTCTCTTTGCTTCTTGGTGAGCCTGGCTAGAAGTTCATCAATCTTGTTTATCCTTTCAAAGAACCAGCTCTTGGTTTTGTTGATCTTTTGTTGTTGTTTTTTTTTGTGTGTTTTTTTTTGTCTCAATGTCATTTATCTCCACTCTGAGCTTTATTATTTCCTTCCTTCTGCTTACACTGGGCTTTTCTTGTTTCTCTCTTTCTAACTCTATGAGTTGTAGGGTTAGGTAATTTATTACCATTGTTTCTTGTTTTTTGCAGTATGCTTGTAGAGCTATGAACTTCCCTTTCAAGACTGCTTTTGCTGTTTCCCATAGATTTTGGATTGTTATGTTTTCATTGTCATTTGTTGCCATGATGTTTTTTATTTCTTCCTTGATCTCTCTGGTAACCCAGTCATTGTTTAATAGCATGCTGTTTAGTCTCCATGTGTTGGATTTTTTTGGATTGTTTTTATTGTAGTAGATTTCCAGTTTTATGCCACTGTGTTCTGAGAAGATGCTTGATATGATTCTACCTTCTTGAATTTGAAGAGACTTTGCCTATGACCCAACATATGGTCTATCTTTGAAAATGACCCATGTGCACTTGAGAAGAATGTATATTCTATGGCTTTGGGGTGAAATGTTCTGATGATGTCAATTAATTCCATCTGTTCTAGTGAGTCATTTAAGATTGATGTTTCTTTGCTGATTTTTTGTTTAGAGGATTTGTCCAGTGGTGATAGTGGGGTTTTAAAGTCTCCTACTGTGATTGTATTGCTGTCAATCTCTCCTTTGATATCCTCTAGGAGTTTTTTTTATGTATTTGGGTGGTCCTGTATTGGGTGTGTATATGTTTACCAGTTATTTCTTCTTGTTGGATTGCTCCCTTTAGTATTATGAGGTGGCCTTCCTTATCTCTTGTTATGTCCTTCACTTTGAGATCTAATTTGTCAGATATAAATATTGCCACCCCAGCTTCTTTTTCATTTCCATTCCCCTGAAAAATCTCTTTCCATCCTTTTACCCTCAGTCTGTGTGCATCTTTTTTTCTGAGGTGGGTTTCTTGTAGACAGTAGATACGTGGGTCGTGTTTTCTTATCCAATCTGTTACCCTGTCTCTTTTGATTGGGGCATTTAATCCATTTACATTTAAAGTTATTATTGATAGGTACTTATTTGTCGCCATTTTTATTCTTTACCCCGCATTCCTTCTTCACTTCCAATTTCTTTTTTTTTTTTTACAACAGACCCTTTAGCATTTCTTGCATTGCTGGTTTGGTGGTAATAAATTCCCTTATTCCTTTTTGTCTGTGAAGCTTCTGATTTCACCTTCAATTTTGATTGATAGCCTTGCTGGGTACAGTATTCTTGGTTTCAGACCCTTCCTTTGCATGACTTTGTATATTTCATACCATTCCCTTCTGGCCTGATGAGTTTCTGTTGAGAAATCAGTCGCTAGTCTAATGGGGGGATCCTTTGTAGGTAACTTTCTGTCTCTCTCTGGCCACTTTTAAGATCCTTACTTTGTCATTGGTGTTTGCCAATTTAATTTATAATGTGCCTTGACATTGGTCTTTTGGGGTTCATTTTCCCTGGGACTCTGTGAGCTTCTTGGATTTGTGTGGGTTTTTTCTCCCCTATATCAGGGAAGTTTTCTTTCCTTATTTCTTCAAACAGTTTTCTATTCCTTCCTCAGTTTCCTCTCCTTCTGTAACCCCTATTATGTGGATGTTGTTTTGTTTCATGTTGTCCCAAAGTTCCCTTAGGCTCTCCTCCTGCTTTTTAATTTTTTTTCTAGAAGCTGCTCTACTTGGGAATTTTTTCCTACTTTGTCTTCTCACTCACTGATGTGGACCTCTGCTTCTTCTAGTCTACTCTTGATGCTTTATATTGAGTTCTTTACAGCAGCGATGTCATTTTACATTTCTTCTTGGTTCTTCTTCATTTCCTCTTGGTTCTTACTCATATTGTCGAATTTGTCTTCCATTCTTTTCAGCCACCTTTTGACCATTTCTCTTAATTCTTTCTCTGGCAGGTTGCTTGCCTCCATTTCGTTTACTTCCTTTTCTGGTGATGCCTGCTTCTCTTTCATATGCAGGCTGTTTCTTTGTCTCCCCGTGGTCTCTCTTCTCCGGGTGTCTGGTTATGTAGTTCTCTCTCTCCTGCGTTGATTTAAAGGCACAAAATACAACACAACCAGGTACAACACACAAGACACTGAACAGAAATGTATTCATGATATTAATAACCCCAAGGTGACCACCAGAGAAAGGCAAATTAGGGGATAGGAGAGAAAGAAGAAGAGAAGAAAAAAAGGAAAAAAAAGAAAGGAGTTACAAAATGAAATTGGGAAAAGGAAAACAAAGTAAGAGAGAAAAGAAAGAGAACAAGAAAGAAAAGGGGAAAAAACTATATATATGGGGAGAAAACTCAAATAGAACAGCCACTAATCCCAGCAAATGCCAGCAACAAGTACCTGGAGATGAATACAAACTACAAACAACAACTAATATCAAGCAAGGTGAGGGAAAACAGATGCAAAAAAAACAAAGCAAACAAATCAAAAAGAATAGCCAAAACAATCTCACAAATAAGCATAAAAAATCGATATAATCAACATTCAAGCAAACAACAACAAAAGGACAGAGAAAAAAACAATTTTTTTGCATAGTGAAGACAGAGAAGAGCGAGGTGTGTATGAACTGGGAGCACGGGATTGGAAATTAGATATATAACTAGGGTGAAATTTTAACAGGGGTTAAAAAGAAAGAATAGAGAAAATCTAAAGCAGGAAAAGGGTAAGAGAAATAGGACAACAAAGGGGCAAAAGTTAGGAAGAGAGTGATGTCATAAAGGTAGATTTGAGATAGAGTGGAATGATGCTAAAGGAAAGATGAAAATAGAATATAGAACACTAATCTCAAAGTCAAATAAAGAGAAAATAAAATGACACTTTTTTTGAAAAAAAAAGGTAAAATAGTAGTAGTAATAATACTGATTTAAAATAAAAATGTAATAATTAAAAAGGTAAAATCACATGAGGAAAAAAGGAAAAAAATTAGTTTCTTAAAAGATGAAAAATATAAAAATAAAAATTCAGCCTAGCATCTGGAATGCTCAGGGCCCACTCAAGAATGCAAATAATCCTTCCCACTAATATTTACAGGGTAAACTAAGATTGTTGGTAGAGTATTAAATTTGACAGTAAAATAGTAATTGAGTTTTCAGATTAATTTAAATAGGCTAATTGAAATAAGTGAATATTCAAGTAAAGTTAATTGTACTGGACAAAAAGCTGTTCTTAAAGTAATAACTAAAATTTCTATTGGTAGTTCATCTCATGGTAAAATTCCTGAATATGCAATGAACCTAAAGCAGTCATATGTGTGGGCAAAAAAAAAAAAAAAAATTAAATTTAAAGTTATCAAGACTGCATTATAAAATTTACAAAAACCTCCATTAATAAAAAAAAAGGGGGGGGATAGTAGGGCAATATCATGTAAGGAAAACTATCCTATAAGTAAATTACATCTAGAAAATTTTTACTTTACCAAATTAAGTTTCATTTGCAATGCTAACAGCAAGACGGCCATTAAAAACACACATGGTGTCTAAATAAGACAAAGGAAAATCGTTTGAACAAAAATAAAAAGGATCCCAAATCAATTATATAGAAAAGATTCCTTTATTAACTTGTGGTCGAGAGTATATTTGTATATTTTCAGAAAGCAACCCCAAGACCAGATGGATTCCTGCAACAGAGAGGAATTGACAGGTGTGCTCCAACCACGAAAACAAGAGGAAAAAACAGTCCAGAGATGGAAGACGCTGACAACGCCTTGCCATGGGAGCAGTCAGCAGCTGTGCACCGCTGCAGGTTACCTAGGACCAAACCAGAGAGGGTCGGACCTGCATTGCCAACATGTGCCCACCATCCAGATATCATTGCTGACATGTACACATAAGGAACTGTTAGACATTGAAACGGGGACTCAGAACTGTTGAACATTGAAATTGGGACTCAAACATTTTTTTGTTTTGTCTTGTTTTGTTGTTATATGTCTGCAAAGGCAAAACTTTTTAAAGGAAAGAAATGGTGGGAAAAAGATACAGAGGCAAAGAAGCATTGAACAGACTGTCAAACTACATTGGGAAGACAGGGGAGATTGGGCAAGGGGGGCTGTAAGAGACCAACCGAAGGACTTGTACGCATGCATATAAGCACAACCAATGGATATAAGACACTGGGGGGGGGGCAGGTGAAGGCATGTACTGGGGGGTAGGGGAGGTCGGGGGGAAAAAAGGAGACATATGTACTACTATTTGTAATACTTAAAACAATAAAAAAATTAAATAAATAAATAAAAGGGGGAAAATATAAAAATAAAAATAAATTAAAAATAAAAATAAAATGTGCAATAGTGAAGGTCATTCATTTCCCCTATTGTTCTGTTGGCATGCCTGTTTCCCAGTCAGGACAGTATTGCAGTTCCCTGCATTGCACTGCTCCTCAGTGTTGTAAGCCAGTCTTGATTTTTAAGCAGGCAGTGTGTCTTACTTTCTTGTATTCCTTTATTTGTGATTACACAAGAGTCAATTTGTGATTCAGCCCCTGGGTGGCAGTGTTTCTAGACTGACCTCCAAGTCTACAGGTCCTCTCTAGCTTTCCCTGTGGCACTCAATACCGGTTTGTGGGAGTGGGCTGCCCCAGAGCTGGTTCTCCAACAGTCACTCCCTGCTCTGATCCCCAGGTTCCAGAAAAACAACTTTCCCCTGCAGTCTCCTAGGGTGTCCCCAACTGGGTGATCCTATGTATTGGGCTCAGTAATCAGGAGCAAGGATTCAAAGAGGAAAAAGCCTGCGCAATCCTCTTTTCTCCCTTGTGTCCAAGCAGCCGGCACACTCCCAAAATTTTTAGGCTGCATCAGATCAAAATGGGTTGCTTTTTAGAGATCCCCTCTGTTAGCAGCTCTGAGGACCCCTTTCCACAGTCACGGATCATGCCAGGCCCAATAGCCACAGATTTTTCTAGGTGCAGACTTCCCCCGGTCCTCCAGCTCCCACAGTACGTGCATTTCTCTGTCCTGATGGGACCAGAGACCTCACCTTATCCCAGGCAAAATCTGACCTCTCCGTGGTGGAGTGTAGAGCTCCTCTGAATCCACGTGTTTTCGCCAACTGGGGACTGGTGCTCTGGGGTTTGCAGCTGTTTGGTGGGTGCCGCAGTTGTAGATTTTCAGGCTTCCAATAACATCCACTTTCCCCTTCAAGATGGTGCATTGTCCACGTCTGAGCCAGTGGCTCCGGGAGGGAACCCAGCAGGAGTGAGGGCTGCCCGGTCAGGAGAGTGCCATCCAGCAATTCCCCACCTTCTCCTGAAGTATTGCTGTCCCTTAACTCTCCAACAGACACTCCCTGCATGACCCTTCAGATGTTCTTTCTATCTGCTCCAGGACAAGGCTCAGGACACGTCTGTCTATTCCGCTGCCATTTTTTTTTTCTCTTGACTACAACCTTTAGCACCCAATTTCATTGTAGCCTGGCTACCCCCTTGACATGACCTTGGCTAAGAATCCACCCTCCTAAATTTCTTGAGCATCTCCCCATTTTCTGATCATGGTTCCATGCTTTTCTTTTGATTTTATTAGTCAATAAATTCTTCTGCTGCTTAATTTGACTGAGCTGTTGGGGGTGAATGTGTGCTGGATGGCATGAAATTAGTGAAGAGACCCTAGGGGTTATGAGTGGAGCATTGATAGTAGCATCTGCTACAGTTAATCCCTCAGTTATCACCTGTCACCAGTGCCCACTCTGTAGGCTCTGTGGTTTCCGTCCACTGATGTAAAGGATCTGGCATGTGGCAGATGTTCTGTAGGTGATGATCATGTGCTCTGTGAGCATAGTCGCTTTTCAGAGGCAGGTGTTTAGAAGCCCATCTAAAACCCTTCAATGAAACAGAAATGGAGGGGTGGAAAGAGGAGAGAGGAGAGAGGAAGGGGAAAAGGGAAAGAAACGAAATTAGTAGTCCCCAAACCTGAAAAACAGAACCACATGTAGATGCCAATGCCAATGTTAACCATATATGATCCCAAGCCAGGCGGTCTCTGCAAAGGCCAAGAGTCCTGTTGCCTCTGCACATGCTTCCCCCAAAATACAGATGCCCTTTGGAGACAAGTATCACATGCATGTGCACATATACCCCCCCCCCACACACACACACAGGTGCATGCACATTTCTCACTTACCTGGCAGCCTGGTTTAAAACTAGCTCAGTCTGGCTAAGCCTTCCCTGCTGGCTGTCTTGCAAGCTCTTCTTCAGGTTAAACCTGCTGGGGTTTCTGCCCACAAGCAGCACTGTGGGAATTGGCATGGGAGGACCCCTGGATTACTTTTTAAGTAGGCAGGTTCTAGTTTCAGAAGGAAGTAGAAGGAGACAGTTGAAGGATGTTACATATTTCCAATCACGAGGCTTTCCCCACGCACCCCACAGAGATGGATTTCTGGTATTTGCCCAGGGAAAGCTTTTAGACATTCTTGGTTTGGCTGACTGGTAGTGAACTACTACTAAATACGACAGTGCGGAGTAGGGAAAGAGTAGAATCCCCTCACTGGCAGGACGTTAGGAAAAAGGACTGTCTTATCTCTCTAGATAAGAAAGTTTTAGTGCGATCAGAATAGGAAAACCACATTGGACAATCTCCTGACTTTTCTTACTGTTCCTAAATGAATGGCCTAGAGGAAGGGTACTGTCCTATAAAGCCTAATGTTTGATTTCCCTTAAACTCACACATTTTTAAGAATATCATATTGTCGCATTCCCTACTCAAACTCCCTTCTGTGTACATCCCTAGCCTCTGGTGGTGGGCAGCAGAGCAGACCCCTTCTCTCACCCCAACTGAGTACACACACATATACAAACAAAGAGAGAGAGAGAGAGAATTGGGACACAATCCATAGGATAGGAAAAGCCTGGGTGCCCGGCCGAGGCATGAGGATATGGATTTATGGATTGCATTTCTGGCTATAGGATGAATTCAATCGGTCCCGGAGCCAGAGCTGCTCCCTCTGCTGGAGCCCATCACCCAAGGTGTGATTGCGTGAGATCCCAACCTAGCAAAAAAGTGGGCTGTCTTTGGGGACAGTGATTGACACATGGCAAGAGGTGGGATGGAGAAAGTAACCCATGTAATAATACAATGGTCTATTTGCTCAGAGGTAGAGTTGTGTCAGCTACCAGGATGATGTCCACAGTTTAATTTTCTACCTTTTTCCTGAGTTTGTTAGATAAAGCATTGTGCATGCTTGCTTGCTTGCATCAGCAGAAGACAGAGTCCCCATGCACCCTAGCCAGTTTGGCTCAGTGGATAGAGCATTGGTCCAGGGACTGAAGGGTCCCGGGTTTGATTCCAGTCAAGGGCACTTACCTCAGTTGCAGGCAACCAATCAATGTGTCTCTCTCACATTGATGTTTCTCTCTCTGTGTCTCACCCCTCCCTTCCACTCTCCCTAAAAATCAATGGAAAAATATCCTCCAGTGAGGACTAACGAAACAAAGAGTCCCCATGCCCTTAACAAACTTTGCCATTTTATAAAAACAACATAAGAACAAAGTAGTGTTACTTATTTTAGCTTTCATGGACACATCTTTGTCTCCAGCTGAAAAGTTGGTACAAATAACCTAAAGCAAACAGTATTGTTCCAGAAAAGTGGCTCTTATTGGCATTCTCACTGGAAAACTCCCCAGGGTTGTCCTAATGGCAGAGACCTCTGTGTGCCCAGAAGATGCTGGCAGAGCCCCTGGGAGGCTGTTTGTCTGGTTTGCTTGAGCATCTCATCCCTCTTTCCCAGGCCAGAAGAGTTAAGAAAGAGAGTGAGTCCCCATATTTCAATGCTACTTCCCCGTCAAAAGAAGGGACCAGCAGGCTGTGGGTTAAAGAAAAAATTAAAGAGGAAAAAAAATGCAGAGAAAACAAGAATTTATTTTTCATAGTAGAAAAGGTGAAACCTAGAATTCAAAGGTGAAAAAAATAAAAGGGAAACAGTGACAATGTAGGAAGAGGAGTGGGGAGTGGCCACATGGTAACTAATCTCCCATACTTTTCTGCCATTTAAATTTATTCCAAAACGGAAATATTGTCAAAAAATAAAACTAAAAGAGAAATATATCATAACACCATAGTGATTAAGAAGCCTTGGAATCTGATGTACCTGAGTTTAGGCCCCTCTATCAATGACTCGAGTTATGACCTGCACAAGTTCACTGGCCCATCTGGGATGCTCAGGAAAAGCCAGCTGCTACTGTTATTAATACTAATAAACAGGACTACAAGGTCATGAGCCTCAGAAGTCACACAGAGCCTGCCTTCTGACATCAGATTGACGATGACTCATCAGTCAGTGGAGCTAAAGGCCAGTCCTGTTGAGTGAATTGAACCCTCAACCCCCAACCTCCAGCCCCACCTTTGCCCATGAATTCCTCTAATCCTGGGAGCAAAGGTGTCTACTACCCACTCCTGTGCCTTGAAATTAAATGATTTCTTGTGAACTCTGAAATTAAGAGCAGACATATAATCTATAATGAACTTAGAAAACTGCAAATATTTTTTAAAGAATCCCATATATTGATAATGATCATTTCTAATTATATGCACAGTGGAGCAAACTCTAAGTAGTATGAACCCCTGAACATGTGTCTTGGTTTTCAAACACAGCTATTATGCTCTGCTTAAGGACATAGTGGATTCTCTCTCTTTTTTTTTTTTTAAGAAAATTTTTTATTCCCTTGCCTGTTTATTAGAGTCAAGAATTAAAATGCTTCCTTAGTCCTCTCATTAAACTGATCCTCTTTCTCTGTATGCATATTGCCTGTCCATTCAGGGAGAAAGTTCATTTAAAAATAAAAAATATGCGTGCAATAAATTATCTTGCTAGTTCATTTAATATATACAACATAGAATAATACTGCCTTTAATCAATTCTCTCTTCTAAAGTAAGTGTCCTAAAAGGAAAAAAGAAAAAACTCATGGACATGGACAACAGTGTTGTGATTCCCAGAGGAGGGGTTGGGGGTGGGCGGGGACGTAGAGGAGAGTATCTGGGAATAAATGATGGTAGACAGAGATTTGACTTGGGGTGGTGGACACATAATACAGTGTACAAATGATGTGTTGTAGAATTGTGCATATCAAATTTGAATAATTTTGTTAACCAGAGTGGCACCACAATACACTCAATAAATAGGAAAAATTTTAAAGGAAAATAAAGTAAGTGTCCTAATTCATGTCAGCACAGCTCCTTTTACCTTGAAGTCATATAGAATCTTTAGGGGAGCAAAGGAACTGGGAAATAAAGGTGTGAAAGGTGTTGGATTTCTCTGGATAACAATATGTGAAAATTTAGAGTTGTTAGTCAGAGTAGGGCTGGGAGTAGAAGATAAGAAAGGTATCTAGAAGTGGGATCCCACACAGACAGAAATAGCCAGAGACCAATTTAAGAAAACAGAAAATTTAGTCTCTGATGTAGCATAGCATTTGTCTTCATGTTAGGATAGCATCTGACTTAGGCCTAAACAGATAGAAGTGTTTTTGTTTTGTTTTCTCTCTCACATGACAGTAAGTTTGAAGTTGTCGATTCAGGGATGGTCTGGCTGCCCTATGATGTCCTTAAGAACTTTCTGTCTTCGTTAGCATGTGCTTTTTTAAAGTTATAGTCACAAAGTGGCTGCTGTAACTCCAAGTGTCACATTTACCTTCTAGGCAGGAACAACAAAGAAGGAAGTCTAAATTAGGAAAGCAAAGGCCTACCCAGCTAGACAGAATTGTGTCACACTCACAGCTACAAGGGAGCCTGAGAGAGTGAATACTCCTTGCGCATGTTATCACCACAAACAAAATTGAGGTTCTGTAATTAACAAAGGAGAGGGAGTGGCTATACTTAGAAACTAAACCGCTCTAGCATAGTTTTGCTGCTGCTTGGAGCTCTGAACCTTCAGTAAAGTCTGCATAAAAAGACCTTGCTTGAGTGTTTGGGTGGTGGGAACCAGACTGAGGGATTGAACCAGATTATGTCTACATGGGTGCAGAGCAGATTAAAGGAGCAAATATGGAAAGTGAGCTAGAACTCTGCTCAAAATTCCCTGGAAAGCAAGAGCACAAAGACAGATGTGAAGATGAAAATTCAAGCCTCAGGGAAGAGATGAAACAGGAAACTGTGTCTGTTGTTCATAACTTTGTCATTACTGTTGATGGTGATGATAGATAGATAGATAGATAGATAGATAGATAGATAGATTGATTTATGGATAATGAATAACATCTGTTGAACACCTACATTCAGAGCACTGTTCTGTGTACTTCTGTTTTATCCTAATTAATCCATCCAATAAATAAAAAGGCAATGAAAATTATTTCTTTTTTACCAATGAATGCCTGGAGCTGAAAAGGTTATTTTCTTAGCTTAATGGCCTGTAAGTTTTCAGCCCTGTTTGCACATGCACTGCCAAGGCACAGGCCCCAGAACAATACCCGCCATGTGTTTACCTGGTGTTAAGTCCCTGCCCTCCTAGACCAGCCAGCAGGTAGCCCTGGCACATTGTACCTCAAAGCTGATGTTTTGCTTGAATCCTAAAGAACTCAACTTCCCTTATTCCCTCTGAACATTCCATCTCTGATGACCTCGACCTCATTATAGAATGGTTTCCTCACATGCACTGTTTAATTTCTCCTCAAAGTTGCCTCCACTGTGATGGGAAAAAGACAGGGCCAGAATGTAAGTGTTCTGGCTCCCAGCCATCTCTTGTCTATCTCTATCCCTAACTCTCCAAAACTGTTATATAAGGCTTGTCCTAGCTGACTGGCAATATCATTAAGAAATCAGTCAATTTTTCCTGAAGGAGAAAAGGAAGAGAAAAATAAAAATCTTAGGAAAATGGCAGAGGGTGACATTACACTAAAGGTCTTAGTGACCAAGGAGAGGGAGTTCCCATCAAAGTCTACCCTGTGGTCTAATGGGACAATTCATATGAATCACAGAATTATAGAATCAGTATCTTTCCCCAGACAACCAGTATGGGCTGCCAATCAATACTCATGCCAATCAATCCTCACAGAAGGAGATGGTGAAGTTTTCACTCTAGTTTCCACTTCACACAAGTTGGGTGACCTTGGGCCTCAGTAACCTGAACCATAAAATGAAAAGTTTGTGATTCTACTTCTAAAAGTCGATGTTTCTCTTAGAGCTCCTGAGGTCCAGAACTCTGCAACTATCTACTTGGCCCCTAGAAATAGTATTTATTTGTCATGGTTCACTGACATTTAACATACAATGGTCACAGGTTCTAAGAAGTTAGCAACTCTATTTTGGGAAGACAATCTTCAGCTGAGGGGTCAAAAAGGAAGAACAAATCATGAAAGTAATTTAGCTTGCAGTATTACAAGCACATCATAAAATGAATTGTGAGGGATTTTATAGACTTGGGTTGATGAAATCTAGTCTCATATGCAGAACAGTTCAAATGCATCATAAAAAATAAATAAATAAGCCTTGTGAACTTTTAAGTAAATGCCTCTTAGGTTTTCATGCTACATTCTTCAATTTCGCTGGCCACAGTGGGCTAATGTTGAAACTTAGATTTCACTTTTGTTTTGAATATTCCCAGCATCACCAGAGAAGGTCAGCTTTCTAAGTGAACACTCAAGCATTTGTTAGATGATAGGGGAGCAATAAGCAAAGTCATAGAATTTCCCTATGGGCCTTCAACATTTCGACCACTCCTGCTCCCTTCCTGCCACAGTCCTAGGCCCACCAGAAGAGAAATGCAAGTAAAAGCTGGTGGGTGGTACTTAAGAAAGGCAGAATTTCAGTGGATGCTATGGGTACACAGCCCACATCCTCTCAACACTTATCATTCTTGTGTGTGTCAACCCAACTGCAAGCACTTGTGCATCTTTGCCTAACCAAGAGCCTTCTCTGGGCACATGGAAGATAGACATGCCAGGAAGTTAACACTCTCTGGGAGCAGCCTTAAACCACCAGCAGATGGGAGTTGTGGACAAGTACCCCAGCCCCTTCACTCCTCAGGAAGGATAACTCTTAGGCATGTTCCTCTTCTCTCGGAGGTCCCCAGTGAGATGGAATCCCAGGTGCCCCAGAAACCACATGCTGTTGGCTTTCTTCTACTCTCACTTTCATTTCCCTACTCCTCTATCAGTGCTTCCTGGTATCACCTCTCAAATAAACCACTGCCTCTTGAGTAGCTCAACCTAAGAAAGCTATTCACTACAATTCGGCTGGTAATCCTATTTTTACAGCACAGTTTCTCCTTAAGGAAATTACAGCCTTGCATTACATTTTATCTTCTATTTAGTAACTTTTATTTCTTTTTCTTATTCCAAAGGCATAGATGCTTACTGAAGAAAATTTATGACTGAAAATAATGTCACAATTGAAAATTTCCAGTATGCATCCAAAGAAATCCTTAACGCTATGAAGAGATGCTGGTAGATTTCTTCAAATCCCTTCAATGCAGGTATTATGGAATACTTAGGAATGTAAAACATTGCTCCACCAAGAAATAAAAATGGTGTACCCTCATCCACTGCCAACCAACCAACCAACCAATCAATCAATGCACACAGGTAAGTCACTCCCCTCTCAGAGTGGAGGTGGGATCAGTAATAGTGAAGATGTCATTCAGGACTAATGCCACATTTCTCCTAGTCAGCCCCTAAGCACTGGCCTAGGCCCTGGTGCAATGTGAAAAAAAAGTGAATTTAAGTTGCTTGAGGAAACCTATTTTCCATCATGGTGTTTCCAGAGAGGACTGGCACTCACCCACCCAGAAGGGGAGACGTTAGCGAGAACACAGCTGACCACCTCCCTCTCCCCTCTCTTGCTCCTCTCTAATCCAGCTCCTCCCATAACAAGACTGATGCTATATGTATTTAACCCCTATGTTGTGTCCCATCCCATATAAACTGCTCACCATGACCTCATGACTGTCTCCCTTAATCTCCTTTCATTCCCTGGCCATGCTCCTGCGGTCGCCCTGTTCCTCACTCACATCGAGTTTGATTTTGCCTCTTGGCTGGTGTTCTTGTTGCTCCAAGATCTTCACAGGATCCCTATAGTCCTTGGACAGTCAGTTCTGCAACAATAAAACCTATGTGTCCCTAAAAAATCACCATGTTGTGCAAAATCATGCAAATCAAACCACTTGTGGGCGAAATGTGGGGAAAGGAACACAGCATTCAAAAACGTCAGTGACACATTAAAACAGATTAGAACCCAATAAAACATTTAAACGATTGGAACCTAATAAAAATGGTAGCATAGTTTTACACCTGTAAATGGTTAAGAAATACATCAATGTGACAATAAATGTATCACTTTACCTTGAAAAAGGCCTAGAGTTTGCTTGTAGGAGTGGATGCCGAGGGGCTGCAGCCCGTGAATGGTTGTGAATGGGATGGAAGGACATCATCTGAAATCAGAGGTGGATCACTAGATATGGACGGGAGTGACTGTCAGCACATGTGTTCAACTGAGGTGGCTGGTAGATGTTTGAGGTTCGTGCATATGCCTTTGGTATATTTCTGCAGCTCAGCTGAGCTGGGTGCAGTGTTCTGTGTTTATCTAGTGTGTTTGAAGATGAAATCATGCATCAGAAAATTCAAAACTTGTTTCTTAATATAAATCACATTGGAACAAATTCACATTTTCAAAACAAGTGTGATGATAGAACTGCCAGGTGGAGTTCAGGGCTACCTCTCACTTGCTGCCCAACAAGAAGGGCCTCTTCCCCACAGCCAGGGGGCTCAACACCCACCTGTTTCACTTGCCCTGTAAGAATTATCATTATCTAAAATAATCTTCAATATAGGGTGCCCAAAAAATGTGTACACACACTTTAATTATAATTATGAAGGCAGTGTTTACTAAAATACATTTCCTTTTCAAAACTGAGCTGTCAGCTGTTAAAGTGTGTATACATTTTGGGGGGACACCCTGTATTTACAGGTTTGGATTTCCACTGTCAGTTACCCCTCATTAACCTCTAAGCTCCAGGAGGGAAGGGATATCACCCCCATGTCTAGCACCTGTGTCCCCAGCACACTGCCTAGTGTCCAGCACAGGGTAAGTGTAAATAACAAATATGTTAAAAATGAATTTAGCCCCTTATGTTTTTCATCACATATTAGAAGTCCAGTGGCACCCTCACACCCAGCTCTTCAATAAAGATTAGTGGGAAAATTGTAATTGTTTTTTCTACCTTTAGATTTGTTCCGGTTACTATGGCTGCATAAACAGGTCACCGCCAAAGTAGACACGAAGACAATTATTTTATCATGTTGTCCAATTCACAGGTCAGGAATTTCAATAGAGTATAGAGGGGATGACTTGTTTCTGCTCTTCTATGCCTGGGGCCTCACCTGGGAAGACGTGAAGACTGGAAATGTCTGAGCAGCAGGGACTGGATTATCGAAGACTAGTTCCCTCGCAGCACTGGGGCCTGGCTGGGAAGCCTTGGAATTTAGGACTGCCGTCTTGAGTGCCTACCTGTGACTGCTAAGAATGGCATGGCTTCCTCTCAGCATGGGGGCCTCAGGGTAGTTGATTTCTTATTTGGCACTCCAGGGCTCCAAGCAATATTGTCCAAGTGTAGCTCTTGTGACCCAGCCTCAGAAGTCACATAGAGGCATGTCTGCAATACTGTGTCAGTCTAACTGTCACAAGCTGTGGTACAATTTCTAATAAGATGCTTCCAAGGTGTACTGCCCTAATCCATGGAGCCTATGAGCATGATCAGATATTCTTCCATGATCATATTATGTTACATGGCACAGTTGAATTCAACATAGAGAATTATCCATGTGGGCCTGATCTAATCCCATGAGCCAGTAAAGGCAGAGAGACTCCTCTGCCAGACAGAAAAACAACAAGTCTCAGACATAAACAATGGAGTGCACGACTTCCAGAACAATTGAAAGAGTTTAAGAAATAAAAGGAAAAGCATGGATGGACCTAGGGAGTATCATGCTAAGTAAAATAAGTCAGTCAGAGAAAGATTAGTATCACATGATCGCACTCAAATGTGGAATCGAAGTATCAAAATAAACTGGTGAACTAAGTGGATCCAGAGACAAGGAAGCATGGAACGGAGTGTGGAAGCTCAGAGGGAAGTCAGGGGAGGGTGGCTGGGTGGGAGGTAATCAACCAAAGACCTTGTATGCATATATGCAGAACCCACAGACACAGACAATAGGATGCTGAAGGCCTGGGGTTGGGGAAGACATGGAGGTGGGCTGGAGGGGGTCAATGGGGGGGAAGGGGAGACATATGTAATATTTTGAACAATAAATAATTATTTTAAAAAATAAATAAACGGTAAAGAAAAACAATCCAGAAAAAAAAGCAAAAAAGAGAAAAAAGAAAACCCAGATAAATACATGGCATAACCATCCAATGGACAACTACAGAGCAATTCAAATGAGTGAACCACATAACTCAAAACGAAATGCAAGAACCTTAAAAACATAATGCTGAAGAGAAAAGCAATACCCAAAAGGATATGTAGAGTACGAATCAAATTTTAAAACTAAAAGGGATGCAGAACTAGATATATTGGTTGGGGATAATTATATGTGTAATAAAACTGTATATAAAAGCAAGGTCAGGATAAACATAAAATCAAGATAATTATTACCTCAGAGGGGGATAGGATGAGAGGGGCCCATAGGGGCTTCAAAGGAATTATTACTACTCTAATTCTTAAGCTGGGTGGTGAGTTAGAAGCTCATGCATCTCTAACTCCTCATAATAAAAAAATATTTTTCATTTATTTAATTTTTTTAAGTTAAGAAAGAAATGGTTATTGAACAGCAAACCCTCTTTTGACTAAGTTCAGAGGTCCAGCATCTTTCCTAAGGATACCAGGGAGTGGATCATCACTAGAACTCAGAAACCCTGATTCCCAGAATAGGATGTGAAGATACCACGGTACTTCCTGGCAGGTTCTAAATGTCTGTGATATGTTTGTGCTGGGGTTTGAGACCAATTAAGATGGGAAGTTTTTACATTGTAGAGTATTTTTAAAACCTAAAGTTTTATTACCTTCAAGTTAAAATACTTGGGATTCCCTATTCAGGTTTTTCAACACCTCAGAGTTACAAAATTCTCCAAATAAATTTTAACTGAATAATTTCACTCCTTAAAATAATGAGGACCATGTGTGAGGCTGGGAAAGCAGAAGGGAAATCTAAGATGTTTAACGGTATGGGGAAACGTTCATGGTGTTATATTGACTGAGAAAGGAGAGAGCTCCAGGCACCGCGTAACCCCAGTGAGATGTAGTCCAGGTCTTGCAGGGTCAGCCATCTGGGAAGGTTAAGACACAATGGCACTAATACCCCACGTGACAATCCCTCCATACCCACACTTGTCAGCTTTGCAGAAGTCTAGTCTCCCAGGATTATACAACTCTGAGAGCAGCCCCCATCATCCACATCACCTGATGGGGTACAGATATGTAGCTGTAGAACATGCTTCTGGCGCCTCCCCCACATCCCCTCAGAGCTCACCGTTCCTGTGCACACCATGCATGAGACAGCAGGTGACCCTGCCTGAGAGCTCTCTCTGCTCAGCCTTAATGTGCTGCAGAAACAACACTTCTGTGAACAGTGACCACATTAAGTGTTTCATCTGATGGATCATCTCATTTAAACCTCACAATATCCCTGTGAGGCATGGATATACCCAATTGGCAGATAGAAAAACTGAGGGTCAGAGAAGTTACATAAATTGCCTCAAGTCACCCAGCCCATAAATGGTATTGCTAGAGCTGTAACCCAGATCATCTGAATCTGAAGGCCCAGCTCTTAAGCTGGGGCCAAAGAAAACCTTCCAGATCTGAGTACTTATGTAAGTGCTTTTCTCCTCCCTTCTTTATTCTTTGTTTTTGTTTTTCATTCTGGCTTTGTTCTGAGATGTCAAGGGTGTTTTTTCCTTTCATTGAAATTTTTTTTATTTTGGTAAGAACACAACACAAGATCTAGCTATTCTATTGACTGTAGGTACAATGTTGTCCAGTAGCTCTCTAGAGCTTATTTATCTTAACTTAATTGAAACTTTATGCCTGTTGATAAATAACTCCCCGTTTCCCTCTCCCCAAGTTCCAATCTTTGATTTTACAAATTTGACTATTTTAGATACCTAAGATTAAACGGAATCATGCAATATTTATTTGTCTTTCTATGACTGGCTTATTTCACTTAACATAATGTCCTCAAGCTTCATCTATATTGTTGCATGCATGAATTCCCTTCTTTTTAAGGGCTGAATAGTATTTATATATCACATTTTCTTTATCTGTTTATCTGTCTATGGACATTTAGGTTGTCCCACATCTTGGTTATTATGAATAATGCTGCAATTAATATGGGAATAATAATAGCTCTTAGAGATCTTGATTTCAATTCTTTTGTAGAAATACTCAGAAGCAAGATTGCTGAATCATATGGTAGTTGTATTTTTAATTTTTTTTTTAAGAACTTCCATACTGTTTTCCATGGCAACGGCACCATTTTGCATTCTCACCAATGATGCACAAGGGTTCCAATTTCTCTACATTTTTGCTAACGGTTGTCTTTTTTATATATATATAATTGCCATCCTGGCAGGTGTAAGATGATATCTGTGATTTTGATTTTAATTTCCATGATTATTAGTGATGTTGAGCATCTTTGTATATTTTTGTTGGCCATTTCTTTGAAGAAATGTCTATTCACATCCCTAGCCCATATTGTTATCTTTTTTGTTACTGTTGTTGTTGGTATATATGAATTCCTTATATATTAGATATCAGCCCTTACCATCTATATGGTTTGCAAATATTTTCTCTCATCACACAGATTGCCTTTGCACCATTGGTTATTACCTTTGCTGTGCAGAAGCTTTTTTGTTTGGTACAGTCCTACTGGTTTATATTTGGTTTTATTGCTTGTGCTTTTGGTGTCATATCCATAAAATCACTGCCAAGGATCAAGTCATGAAGTTTTTTATCTTTTTTTTCCTAAGGGTTTTGAAGTTTCCAGTCTTATAATTAAGTCTTTAATCTATTTTGAGTTGATTTTTGTGTATGGTGTAAGATAAGGCTCCTTTCAAGTGGCTCACTGAAGTGGTAACAGTACTGAGAATATTGCAAAGAGTGTGAAATAACCTCTCCCCACCCTTCAACTGCTGCCAAGAATAACTCTGTATATTATTATTATTATGAATAAACCACACCAAACTGGTCTTATATACAAGAACATTCTTCTCCTTGTGGTAGACTGGGAAGAGACTGGGATTTGGGGTAAAAATACCAAAGTATTTATTTCAGGTCTGCCACATACCACACGCCCCCAGAGAGACATACAACCTGCCTAAAACTCAGTTTCCTCACTTTTACAAAGGGGTTAAAGATACTTTTGCCACATAATGGTTTTGAGTGTGCAAATAATTAAATCATATGATGTAAATGTTAAACAGTAAAGCACCATAAGAATCTACACTGACAAAAGTGAGGTATGCAAATTGACCATCACTTTGTGACACCCATCAGCCAATCAGGAGTGAGTATGCAAATTAACCTGACAAATATGGAAGTAGCCCCACCCCACAGCCACCCTGGGCAGCACACATGTAGGCATGGAGTGGTCGCGTGGGGTGGGATGCCTGCTATGAGGGGGAGGGCAGGGGGCAAAGGGAGCTACAGGAGTGAAGACTGAAGGCTCCAGCTGCAGTGAATGAAGACTGAAGGCAGAGGCCAGAGCGAAGGCCTGGGTCCCAGGTACTGGAGGAAAACCAGTGCCGGCAGCCAGGGGAAGGAAGGCCTATTGCACAAATCTTCGTGCAACAGGCCTCTAGTAATATAATAATGGCTTACAGTGTTGTTCCTTAAAAAACATTATGTAACATGAAAACTAAAAATGCAAGCTCTGGAATAAGACAGTCATCATCAGGAGAGTTGGGGAGATCTTGGGAAATGGCTTTACTTCTGAGCCTGCATTTTCATCTGAAGTGACCACATAGCCCCTATTAACTGAGTGGATGTATGAAAAGGCATGAGCCAAGTTGACACACAACCCCCAAAAAGGTAGTTTTAGTAACAGTAGGATTTACAGCCTTTGTGTCTCTTTCTGCCTTTACACACAAATTTCATTATTAAAATTTAGAGGCATTGTATAAGCATAATTTCTAGCAGGCAGGAACTCAGAGTAACAGTCCAGGAAAATGACAAAGGCCAACTTTCTCCCTCCCAGGCTCAGAGGCTACAGCACTGGGATAATGTGCTCCCAACCCTAGTGGCCATGTCTGTCCCTGTCCATTTCACCACCCATCCGGCCTGATGATTAGCACACTAACTTCATCATTGCAAGTCTCAAAAACCACTTTTAAATAAATACCATGAAAAATAATAATTCTGTCCACCTTGTCCATGTGTCTGAATCTAAAGGCATAGCAACCTCAGCTCCAGCTACCTGACCAAGGCTAATACCACACATGCACGCATGTGTGAGTATGTGTGTGTATATGAAAGGTTTTCATTAGCTGTTGATACATTACAAAGTAATTCATGCAATCTATCTCTCTCCTTAAGTCTAGCTGCATCCCAGATGTGCTATGAATAAATCAAGTCTGGTTCTTTTATTGTCCAGGACAGGTAAATTACCTAAAAGGGTGTCTACTTATACATAAATCTAATCTACCATATTCTGAAATGTGCAAGGAGTCATTCAATCTTAAACTACACGTGTCTCTATTTTAGTCCATCACACTGATGTAGAGAGAGGCTGTAACAATTACTCATGCATAATCCTGCAGCTTTAACCTAGTCATGTAAAGAGCAGATAATGCACAGCTGTCATGCTGATCAGTAGTCAGCTGAATACTGGAGAGAAACTCTCTGGAGGGTTCCCACTGAGCATCTCTCCCACCTCTAGGACTCTGCCGTGACACCACCTCAGCCACTCCAGACTTCCAGCTCCATCTCTTCAGGGAGTCCCCCAGGTTCTGTCTGTTCCCCACTCCTCCAACCAGCCATGTCCTGTTTCATCACCTTGAAACTCTCTCCAGACAAGTAAACTGGAGGGTGTGTGTGTGGGACGGGGGGGGGGGGGGGGGGTAATCATGGATTTCACCTTGTTTCCTGTCTCTCACTATCCTTCAATGCCTGGTATCCAGTGTCTTGAGAACCATTTCCCGTATATACTACCCTTTTCTTTTTAAGTTGTCTCAAGTGGGAGAGTAAATCTGGTCCCTGTTCCTCCATCTTGGCTTAAAATAAAAGCTGTTTTCATTGATTTTTGTCTGTTGAAACTGTAACCAACCTGTGGTAGCCATTGACAAATGAGTGTAGTTCTATTATGAATGCTGGTTGACATTTGTGTTCACATCAATAAGTAAGACAAAAATGATACAAAGCTGTATGTTGGAATGTCACTTGTTCATCAATGATATGAATAATTGCTTTGCTGAAATAAATCATAGTTCACAAATATTGAGAACAGTCTTTTTATGCTATTCAAAATGTAACAAATACAGATATAGAACACATTTAAGTTTAATCTCCCTTATTAATATTTTCTCCATCACTTTCTTAAGTCTAGCCAATCAACAAAACAGCAAACCAAACCCTGTTTTGTAGCTTTTTTTACATTTCTGTGGTGTAAATATTCCCAACAGGTGCTTTCAAGATGCCAATGTTATGTCATTGAACACAGAGTTGGGACAAGATGCCCAGTAGCCACCATGAGATGGGTATTCCCACTATGTGGATGCAGTAAACATAAAAAATAACCCTAAAAGCACTGGTTATAGTAAAACAATTAGGAAGTTATGAGTGATGAGCATTTACTCTCTTTATTTTTTAAAGAAGTATATTTAATTGTAAATTTTTGTAATTTGATTTTTAATAGTGGCTCCCAAAATTCTTGAAGACTTACAAAACAGCTGTGTGAGCTGTTTGCCCATCACTTGGCGTAGCCTGTGATTGGGCCACAGATGCCAGTCATAGAACAGGCAGGCAGGTGCACACCATCCTTAGATATGGTGATTCTTGTTTCTGTGTCTTGCAAGGGAAGTGTTCATTTGCCAAATGGGGAGGTAAACAAGGGCAACCAGGTAGCAGGAGTCGTGCATGTGAGGGCAAGTAGGAACCATCAGTCCCAACTTTAAACTTCCCAGGTTCCAAGAGGGTGTCAGGAGAATTTCATGACTTCAAACAAGGACTCCAGGTTGAATCTCAGTCTCTACTTAATTAGTGTGGCTGGGGCACAACATTTAACTGTTCATGCCTCAGCTTCTCCAACAGCACCTACCTCCCAAAGTTGTGGTAAGGAGTGGTTGTGTTAATGCACGTTAAATACTGAGAAAAGTGCCCAGTGTACAGGCACCAGGGGAGAAAGGGAAACCAGTATTCCTATTAATTTTAAATAGCCCTGTCCCAGAGAGCCTATCCAGTGCTGACCTGAACATTTGAGAAAGTCTACATTGGAAACAAATGTCATCTCTCCCCTTAGGCACACCCAGGAAATGAGTCTGCTTTTTCCATCCCAACAGCACAGCAGTGCAGGTGTGTTGAGGGGGAGCAGGCTCATGCAGGTGCATCTCCTCCCAAGTCGGTGTTCAGAGACATCAGCACATTGGCAGCTTGAAAGCAGCTATGTTGGGAATATTTATACCATAGAAATTGGCAAATACCAAAACCCAGGGCTTTTCTTCCAGAGCACATATCAGCACACCACTCTGATAGCCTTCCCAGTCTATGCTGTTAAATTTGTTTAATATAAAGGATGCATCAGCCTTCACTTCCAGGAAATCAATCTCTCCCTAGCAAGGCATTCAAGGAAATAAATAAGCCTGTGCAATCCTATTACCAAAACATAGTCCTACCAAAGGAATGATCAAAATTAGCCTGATGCAAACAGTTTCTCGAGGTGGAAACAAGTACACAAGTTCAAGATAACCTCACACCTAATGCATTTCCATTAATACTGGCTTCTCTGGAACTTAGCAGGTTGCAGACTGCCACTTAGAATGATGCAAAGCCATGCCTCCAGAGAGCTCATGATAAGAGCACATCATGAAGGTACCAATGACAGCTTTCTGGGCCCTTTCACAGACAGATGGCTCCTGCTATCCTCCCCATTTGATGAAAGTGAGGCCTAGAGGAGAAAACAAGCCAGATCACTAGGTTCATCTTGGAGCCATCTTTAAGTGATTCTCAAATTAAGATAGAATGGATTACTAGAAGGCAGACCTAAAACCAACAAATGAGTGTAGTAGACTACATTATTGGCTCCAATTCTTCAACCCTCTCCATATTCATGCCCTTTATTATGTGCCTTGGCAATCTCCCATGGAAGGGGCAGATTATGTCTCTGTCCCCTTGGCTTTGGACTTGTCAGTGTGACTTGCTTTGGCCAATAGAACAGGTGGGAGAGATCCTATGTCTTAGGAAGCCTCACCTACTTCCTCTTGGCATGCTGCAGCAGCTCTGCTATCACCGTGAGAAGGACATGGATGGCTAGCCCATTGGTCTAAGGAGTATGGGAGATATTGCAGCCTGAGGCTGAGCCATCCCGGCCCACCTGCGGGAAGCAGAGGTGCCCAGAAAGCCCAGTCTAGACCAGACAAACCCCAGACATGAGAGTGAACCTGCTGGGATCCTCAGAGCACCCCCAGCCCATATGCAGATTGCTATTGTGTGTCACCAAGACTTGATGGTTGTTTTTTATGCAGCACTATTATAACAATAGCTAAGTAAAAACAGGAAGCATGAAGAAAATTATTTTTCCTCATTAAGAGGAACAATTTCTTAAAAGTTGAAGAGTTAAAACCATGAAGCTTTTGAAGGTTTAGGCTGTCATATTCATTGTATAATCTCCAAAGCCTACTCCAGTGCCTGGTGTACAGTTGGTACTCAACAAATGTTTCTGTGTGCCTGTGTGTCAGGGGTTTCTTGCATAAAAGCTGTCTTATGAAAAATGTAGAGAGCTTCCTGTCATTGGAGATAAAACAGCATTGATTGTATTTCATTTCTAGAATACAATAGGAGGCATTTTTTATTTAGCGGATAAATTAATCAGGACTTGTTCACATTAAGTGACAAAAAAGATGTCTCTTCTTGCTGACTCACAAATTTAAAATGTCGGGGGTACATCATATTTGGACTATGTTGTCAGACCACCTGCCTGGCTCTGGATTGTTCTGTGTTGTGACTAGGGGCTTCTGGGAGCCTAACCCCATATATCCTCAAGGGACAATGGTTTGATATTAGTAAATTCAATGTTCATGGTGACTCTATACCACATAAGTACCACAAATAATGAGAATTGACTGTATATGTGTGTATGTGTGCACACACTCAATTTTAATTTTTGATTTCTTGCCTATGGCAATTTTGAAGCCACAAATTAGAAGGCATAAATTAGAAATACAGTGAGGGAAAGTGCAAAAAGCCCTGTACAGGAGCACAAAGACCCAGAACATACAGCCTTAGGAGGAGCACACGTGGCTGCTCTCTTGATGTGCAAGGCCCTCAGCTAGGCTCCCTAGGGTGCAGAAGGGGATACAGCAAACACCTGTCTTTGAGGAGCAGATAGTCTGACAGGAAATATAAGGCGCCTGCACAGATACAATGTTGGGAAGAGAGAGGCCAGTGCCATGAAAATAACATCAACTTCACATTGTTTTTCACTTTTTTGCTCTCATAATTCCTAATTTGTGCCTTCTAATTTTGGGTTTAAAAAAATCTAGATTTGTGATTCAAATTTGAATTACACTTGCATAGCAAATTCTTCAAGGCTCAGGTTTAGGGACCAAGTTTACATATAGAGACCTGAGGTTTGAGTTCTTTAAAACTAGGGTGATAGCCCCAGGGTTCCTGTGTTACCATATTGCAATGTGGAGCAGGCCTGACCAGCTCCCCACTCAAGGTCAACAATGAAACACCTCCCAGAGAATTAGCCTTAACCATTAGGCCCTAGGACTCTGGATGCTCTCTAAGCTTACCTTTCCGTGGCAGAGCTGCGGTATCCTGAACACTTGGGACACAATGGTGGTTCAGGGGTGAAATAGCATGACTGCTTAAGGATGTCCCATCGTCCAGGTGATTCTCCTGCAGTCTCACTCATTCCTTGCCTAAGGATGTTTAATTACCATACTTCCTTCCCTTCCCCAAACCCTCCTCCTTTACTTTTATTTATTTTGGAACAACATCATTCATAACACTCAGGTGGGTGTTCATTGACCCTTTTCTTCCATTTTCTGTTCTGAACACAGATAATTATGCACATCAAGCGAGGAGGTAAATATTGTAATTTGTCTTCAGGGATATTACACATAATGTGGCTTTTGTTTCCTCCACTTCGCCAGCTAAACAGCGAGCACTGTATCTCCTCCTGGAGGGGCTTGGAATATTCTGGAGGACACATAAATAAGGGTTTTAATTTAAAAATATTGCTTCTCAGCCCCACTGGTAGCATCCCTCCTCTTTTGAATAACAGCATTATTTGTGACATCCGGTGGCAGGCAACTCAGCCTGTGAGTCATGCACCAGCAAGACATACACTCTAATGCCATTATGAAATGGCAAGAACCCCATGATCAAACGTGGAAACGTTTGTAGATTAAACAGAAAGCCTTCTCCAGAGGCTCCTACATCAACAGAGCAAATGGTTATTGCCAATTTGCATTTCTGCTCCAAAAATGCTGGGGATCATTTACATGTAAATTCTCACCTTGCTTGACTTCTCTCTGGGCTGGAGGACACCATTCAGGCAGAGCAAATGAATGGAGCTGCCTGATAGAACACATCACTAACTTAGACAGACAGAATTCAAATGTGGGGCTAGCGTTGTGCTCCATGAACATCCCTAGTGGTTACCTGTATTTAGGTGGAATGCAGCACGGGCTTCTCCCTACTACTTCTCTGAAAGTAACCTCTAATGGAACCCTAGAACTATGAATATTTCAAACATTGGCTTTTATTCCCTACAAATTTGCCAGGGAACTGGAGCAAGGGTAACTTGCCTGGAGCCTGAATGATTTTATGATAAATAAATATTCATTCAGGAGAATGTGTACTGAGAGCCCAGGAGCTAAAGCACACACATGGCTAACCCACCCTCAGGCGGCAGGGCATGGGGAACAAGAAGTGTGCTCCTTCCTCTCTATATTAAAGATTAGCTTCTGGGGGCGGGGGCGGGGGGGAGAGCAAACAGTGAGGGGGCCCTTGCTGGTTGTGTGCCTTGAACAAACGACCTCTTGCTCAATGGCCAAAGTTGGGCCTTTGTCATAGAGCCGAGGGTGCCTTTCTCTGGGAACTGCTCCATAAAGAGCAGGGAATATTTTTACACTGGGATTTAAAGGATGCTGTGATTTAAAAAGAAAAAATAGGGCATCTGGGAGGAAAAGTAACCACATTATTTTAAAGTTAATTAAATATGTTTTATTAGGTACCTGCCAGGTGCAATGTAGCGAAGGGAATATAAAGTTTAATAAATCCCTGATTGCAGGTTTTTGTGATCCTGGAGGGTAATGAAGCTTGTGGGTGAGCTGAAAAAAGGCAGAATGTGGGGAGGGGGCTGAGGCGCCCAAACACAAGCCCAAGTACAGTTACAGAGCACAGGGAACACAGTATCCACCATGGGGCTGACAGCCACTTGGAGGAGACAGCATTAGAGCGAGAGCATCTAATAGCAGGAACAAGGTTCCTGCACACTTCCTGTGTGCCCAAAGTGCTACTATTATTCCCATGTCACAGATGAATAAAGTGAGGCACAGAGAGGTAAAACAAAATGCCCTCACACCCGGCCTAGAGATCACCATCTTTAGGATGACTTCTCAACTTTCTTGTTTCTTCATTTCTCTTTCTGCTGTGGCACTAACATCAGGCCACTCTGCAATTCAACTCAGCAAGCATGTATCAGATTCCAAGTGTGTACAGGACAGCATGGGGTCAGAAAGGACAGAGGTAGTGCCCACCAGCAAGGAGCCCATAATCCAACAATGACAATGAATTTGGCTGTAGGCTAACTCTAGTTCATAGTCGAATGCCTCGTGTGTCATGAGGAGGGAAGGATGGGTGACTGTTGAGGATAGATTTGTAATGGTGACCAAATATTTTGTTCTGATAATGAAAGTAAAACTCACTGGAAAGTAAAAACTGACAGGGAGGATAAAGAAGAAAATCAAAATCACTCATAATCTCACCATCAAGAGGAAAACATTTTATGTTGCTGTATTTCGTTCCAATCTGTTTTTTATGCAAACTAAGATGTTTTAGGAAATAAAACAGGATTATACTGTTTAGATAATTTTGTACTAACATTAAATTATGGGTACTTTCTATTATCAGTAAAAATTGTTTGACACATAGTTTTTAAAGGCTACATGGTATGTTCATGCATGGACATGCCATAACTCATCTACCCATTTTACTGTTGTTAGGTGTTTACTTGTGCCAGGTTTTGCTATTAAAAACTACATTGCAGTATCTATTGTTGCCTATTATTTTTCTCAAATCTTCGCATCTGACTTCTCTAAAAATAGTTAAATATTTGTAAGGCATATAGTTTCTAATTAAACAGTCTTCATTCTTGTTATTTTGACATTGCTGCTTTAGGAAAGCCAAGTGTACATAGCACAGTCTCATAGCCATCAGCTGTGCCTGGAGACGCTGCCTTCTCATCCTGCATGCCATCATGTCAGCTCCACTAATGGACCATGTGGCAGATGCAGGGCCACCCACGTAGCATCATCTTGTCCGTACCTCTTGTCATACAACAGTCAAGTGGCCACCAGTCGCTCTACTCATACCCCAGCTACCAATAATCCAGGGGGAAACAGGTTTCCCTTTGCCAATAGTCCACAAAAGCCCTAGAACTGAGTCTCATCAGTGTACTGTGTGTCATGTATGTATTGTCTGACCAATTATGAGGGTCAAAGAGAAGCGACCGACTGATCAGCCTGACCTGTGTCTTGACTTCTTTTTTCACTTCCTGGTTGTGTCCTGTGCACTGTTTACAAACAGACAAGCCCAAATCAAGGGTTGCTAGCTATGGCACTTCTGTATTAAGGAGCAGTAAAATGTGTTAGGCTGGAGAAGACTCAACTACCCATCTTTTGGTATAATCCAGCAACTTGAATTCAATATGGTCCAAACCAAATCTACCTTCCTCACCAAAGCATGTGCTTCCTCCTGCATCTCAAAAAGCCATTGCGATACATGGCAGATCCCATGGTTTAACTCACCCAGATTTCACTTATAGCCTCTTCTCATTTGCTTGCCTCTACGATGGAATCTATGAAAGCTAAAAATTCAATTTCCTAGCCTTTCTCACTGCTGGGAGTGGTCATGCAAATGCCTCTGGCCAACGAGATATAAGTAGGTGATGGCTGGAGTTGTTGTAGCCATGTTGCAATTGTAAGGACCAGAGACACACACACTAAGGAGGGAAGAGCATAAAGAGGGAAGGACACTGTGTCAAGGGTGATGTCTACATATGCTGCACTAGCCTGGGAAGCCCACCTCTACACATCCTGTTACATGAGACAAAAAGACACTTTTTTTAAAAAAGCCAAATGTAATTCCTAATGAATACACCATCTTCCCAGTCAACTAGAGAACCTCTGAGTTTCTTCATCATTCCCCACAGTGTTGCTCCTCATCACTGGTTGCACACCAAGCACTATTAATGTTTACTTCTCTGGAGGAAAAAAAAAAACTAGAAGCAACAGAAAGCCAAATGTTGGATGGAATATAAATAGTAAAAAACTGCCTAGGTGTGTCAGCTATGCATGGGGTGCTCTATGATAGGTCAAAAATGTATTTGGAGGGAGGTTATAAAGCAACATCTAGATAGTTGCATTAAGGTTGCCAGAAAATGTTAAGGTCCCTCCCATATTTGAAATGCTAAAATAATTCAAAGTGAATCACCAGGTATAGTTTCTAGCCATTTGAAACTGAACAAAATATTGTTACTGACACCCCAAACTGCCTCATAAGATAATGGGTCATGTTAGCAGCAGTGCTTTGCCCTGGAGGCAGAAATGCTTTGTGTTGAGTTCGTTTAGGAGCAGAAGCTGAAGGCTCTGCCTAACAGAGGGGAAGAATTTGGGAGAAGGGAGGGCAAGGAGAGAGGAGTCAGTGAAGCTGTGGGAAAGGGGGCCACATAGGAGATTTAGGGGGCTGAGGGTTTGGAAAGACTAATAAAAGGAATTAAGATATGGCAGATTAAAGTATTTGTTGTATGATCCATTAGGCAATCTCCCCCAGCTCTTAAAGAAATATCATACAGTATTTTGTGAGAAGATAACTCTTAAACTGAAGCAGGGATTGAGTTTCTGACCTGGACAAGCACATGGAGGAAAAATATTCTATGCAACACAGTAAATGACTCCAGTCCAAGGGGACATAAAAATTTGAACACCCTGAAACTCATGAACATCTTGGGATGGTCTTAGCACTTTAACAAGCCATAAATTTGAAATTCAAAGCAAATTTTAAGTTATGTTTCAAGGGCCAGGAGGCCCTAATTGACATGAAGTCTTTTATACTTTTTACATCAAGTGAGCATTTTATTTCCCTTGCATTGGCTTTTTTCCAAAACAAATACAAAACTAAAACAAGCAAGAGAAACAGTAACAAAAAACAGTTGTATACTATCAACCCAGAAATGGATGGATTCCACCAATATATTAGTCACAATCAAGCTCTGCCCATGCAGCAAAGAAGTGAGGATCTGACTTTCTGTGAGCCAAGGTATGAGTTTCTGTGTCAGGACTGACCAGCAGACCCTGAGCAACAGATGAATGATTATTTTTACATACTTTTTTGGGGAGGAAAGAGAGGGCTTAGGGACTGCCTGGCTAAAGGAACCAGACAGCCCCATTTGTCTGCCTTTTTAGGCTTTTATTGTAGTACCTAGAGGCCCGGTGCATGAAAATTCATGCACTGGAGAGGGGGTGGGGTCCCTCAGCCTGGCCTTCCCCCTGTCATATGAGATCCGGGATCCCTCAGGGGTGGGAGGTGACCCAGCAATTAGGGGGAGGCGACACCACCATCACACCTCTGCTGCTGCCACTGCTGGCTGTGCAAGCCTCGGCCCAGCTCTGGTTACCTGAGCCTCAGGTGGCCCTGGGCAGCTGGGCAGCCACCATCCAAGGCTTGCCTGCACTTCGGGTGTCAGCTTGGCACAGGCAGGCCCTGGGCGGCTGGGGGTCTGAAGGGACTAGAGGACTCCGGAGGCAGGCATGCAGAGCGGCTGGACCCACCTGGGGGCAGGCCTGGCCATGCTGCATGCCTGCTGCCCCAGCAGGGCTGAGGGGACTGGATGCCACCATCTTGTGGCTGTGGGCACCACCATCTTTGAGGGCATGGCAGTCAATTAGCATATTCCCTCCTTATTGGCTGTGGGCACTTCCATCTTTGTGAGGATGTGATGGTCAATTAGCATATTCCCTCTTTATTAGCTAGGATAGTTTGAATTAAAATTAACCTTTAGATACTACAAGCAGGGTAAGTATTCTTGAGAAAATATATGTATTTATAGTGTCTTTTTTAAAACAAGGACTTTTTGAAGTCTAAATATAAAGATTTTAGTAAAACACCCAGGGACTCAGACTTGTTTGAAAAAGTCAAGGCAGGGTCTGTCACCTTTGGCAAGAGGCCTCCAACCTTTTGGAGAATTCTTCTTATAGACTTTCCAACCAAGTCCCGTGCTTCCCCACATTTCTGAACCAGAGGGTCTATGGTAGGCTTGGGATGAAGGGTTTTCCTGCCTCCTTTCACCAGCAATTGTGTTTGTATGGCCAGGTCTATTGGCCTTTAATCTGTGAAAATCCTCCCAGGCTCTGACAGTGAGCCAACTGCCTGCTGCACTGATTTCTCAACACCTGGACTAGTGCTATGGGCTATAGCTGCTGACATCAAGTTCTTCCCATGATCAAGAGATGGCTGATTTCTTGATTAACACTCACCGCACAAAAGACATTGTATATGAGCAGATAAGCCATGCAGCAGACCAGTAAATGTTTTTATTTACTGTGTTTCTTTTATAGCAGATTCTCTGTAGCCAAAACAAAGAATGAAAGACAACCTGACAAGAGTCTTGTTCTGAGAGACTGTAGGGAAAAAAATGCAGGAGGCGTAACATTGGTCTGATAGGAATTCCAGAGGGAAGGATCAGAAACAATGTAAAGAAAGATATAATCAAATAAAATTAATATATATTTATCTGCATCTTGAGCATGAAAACTACTAATCATGATAACTTTAAAATCACATCTAGACCTATATTGGTAACTGTCTAAGCTCTAGAGATAAATAGGAAAATTTTAAAAGCTCCCAAGGGAAAAAAATATGTATAAAAAACCAGAATATAAGGGCTATGAAAATCTTATGCAAGACACAAATCTCCAATGTCATGAAGGAATGATTGATATATTTGGCTACATAAAGACTACAAATTCCTGCAGTTTGCTACCTATTTAAATCTGAAATGAAATAAAACCAAATATATTTTTGAGATATATATATATGTAACTAAATTGTCTTTAAAATGATACAAAGCCAACTTAACTGTATGTGCCTCTGGAGAAAGGAGGAGGAGGAAGAGGGCATGAAAAGAATTTTCACTATGTTTGTTGTGTATTCTTCTGAATTTTTTTGAATTTCAATTAGAATGAACTACTTTATTACTTAGTTGTTTAAAATATGAAAAACATATAATAAAAATAGACTTTAACTTGCAAAATAACAGACAATGAACTGCCTACTATATATGTTTTATTCTTCATTCATTTATTCCACTCATATTAACTGGGCACCTGTTATGTGCCAGGCATTATTTTAGGCACTAAGATACAGCTGTGAACAATACAAACAAAAATCCCCTGCCCTCATGGTATTTTACATTCTAATGAGTAGAGGTAGACAATACAAATTAATAACTATGAAAATAACCAAGACTTTTAACACCATTTATATAACTGCTCCTCCCCAGTATTCTGGCATGCTCCAGCTCAGCCAGGAGCACTCCCACCCTTCCAGATAGGTGGCCATCCTTCTCTCTCTCTCACACACACACACACAAGTAAAGCTCTGCCTTACTTTTATTACTCCTTCCACCTCTATTGTTAGAACCTGGTCTAAGCCACCTTCATCCTAGATTCTTGGTCAGACTTGGGCTATTGGTGATTGATCTTCTATTTCTGCCCTTGCCCTTCTCACCTTGCCATATACCTGTCTTCAACACAGCAGCCAACGTGATTCTGCTAAAACATTCCAAAGCAAGTCCATCCTCTGCTTGAACCTGAGCACCCATCAAGTTCCCCTCTCCCTCAGAGTCACATTCAACATCCCCACTGTGCCAGTAAGACCTCACCATTGGCTACATAACGTCATGACCTCACTTCCTACGTCTCTCCTCTCTGATCCTTGTCCAGCCACATGGGCCCCTTTCCTGCTCCCAGGATGCTCTCTTCGGGATTGGGCACTTCTTCTGCCCTCAGCTGGGACTCTGTTTACCTGGAAGTCCATGTGATTCACATGTCACTTCAGAGAGGCCTTCCCTGATCATCTCTCAAAAACTGGATCCTCCCCACATCCTCTCTGTTTTCCTTAATCTGTTCGTTTAGTGCTCACAGCATCTCTCACTCCTGACATCTGATATATTTACTCGTTTATTTTTTATTACTTTTCCCCTCCTCCCTACTTAGAACATAAGCTCCTAAGGTCAATGACCTCATTTGTTTCCCTCTCTGGCCTCAGTGTAGAAAGTGCTGCCTTATACATTGTTGTGTTCAGTAAATATTTGTCAATGACTCCAGAGCAGTCCCAGGAGAAAGTGGAGTCCCAGGAGCCTGGTGTTGGGAGTTCTCTGCCCCAGGCACAGAGAGTTAAGCAGATGCAATGCCAGGAGAGAATGATAGAGAAGAAAAAAGCCTCAATCAGAAGTTCAGCTCCCTTTTTTATTATTACTATGAGCCAACCATTCTGAACAGCTTCAGTGATAAAATACTCCTCCCCAGCATTGGTCAACATTTGAAATAATTACTGCAGTTACTGTTGAGTTTTAGTAATATACACATAAGCTTCAAATTACCACATTTTCATGACTTCCCCTTTAATTGACATTGTATTCCACATGGAACGTCATTTAGAGAATTCACGTTTTCAGAGCCAGCCTCCAACACATGCACACAGAATGTATGTTCACTTCCAGAATTAGTTCAAGAGTTACTGTCTCCAGCTCCTGTGGGCCCACATGTGCCTGCTGCAGCAAAGATCTGAAAGAAGTGAGGCAGCACAGTGAGTCTGAAGACCAAGACACCGAATTTTAGTCATTTTGTGTCTGTGTGACAACTTGGAGTTTTCATTTTTTTTTCTTATAAATCTTTATTGTTCAGATTATTACAGGTGTTCCACTTTTTTTCCCCCCCATAGCTCCCCTCCACCTGATTCCCCACCCCACCCCATACCCCTACCCCCCGCCACTGTCTTCATCCACAGGAGTAAGATTTTTGTCCAATCTCTTCCCGCACCCCTCACACTTGCTTCCCCTGAGAATCGTCAGTCCACTCCCTTTCTATGTCCCTGATTCTATTATATTCACCAGTCCATTCTGTTCTTCAGATTTTTTATTCACTTGATTTTTAGATTCACTTGTTGGTAGGTATGTATTTGAAGTCATTTTGTTGTTCATAATTTTTATCTTTATTTTTTTCTTTTTCTTCCTCTTCTTAAAGAATACCCTTCAGCATTTCATGTAATCCTGGTTTGGTGGCAATGAACTCCTTTAGCTTTTTCTTGTCTGTGAAGCTCTTTATCTGACCTTCAACTCTGAATGATAGCTTTGCTGGGTAGAGTAATCTTGGTTGTAGGTTCTTGCTGTTCCTCACTTTGAATATTTCTTGCCACTCCCTTCTGGCCTGCATAGTTTCTGTTGAGAAATCAGCTGACAGTCATATGGGTACTCCCTTGTAGGTAATTAACTGTTTTTGTCTTGCTGCTTTTAATATTCTCTCTTTGTCTTTTGCCCTTGGCATTTTAATTATGATGTGTCTTGGTGTGGTCCTCTTTGGGTTCCTCTTGTATGGGGTTCTGTGCGCTTCCTGAACTTGTAAGTCTATTTCTTTCACCAGGTAGGGAAAGTTTTCTGTCATTATTTCTTCTAATAGGTTTTCAATATTTTGCTCTCTCCCTTCTTCTGGCACCCCAAAAATTCGGATGTTGGTTCACTTGAAGTTGTCCCAGAGGCTCCTTACACTATCTTCATATTTTTGGATTCTTTTTTCTTTTTGTTTTTCTGGTTGGATGTTTTTTGTTTCCACATATTTCAGATCTTTGGTTTGATTCTTGGGGTACGTTGATCTACAGTTGAGTTTCTGTATATTTTTTATTTCAGACAGTGTATGCTTCATTTCTGACTGATCCTTTTCCATTTTTTTGGCATTCTCATCAAGGTCCTTGAAGGTCTTACTAAACTCCTCAGAAGTGTCATCAGTTTCTCAGCGGTTTTTAGAAGATTCTTGAGTAACCTTATACATGTGGTTCTGAACTCTATGTCATCCAGTAGTTTGCTTTCCTCCGTTTCTTTCATTCGTGACATGTTTCTTTGTTTCTGCATTTTGGCTGCTTCCCTGTGTTGATGGAGTGGCTTTGTGTGGTAGGTGACCTATAGGGGGCAGTAGCTCAGCCTCCCCAATCACCTGATGTGGATGCTCTTGGTACACCCCTTTGTGGGCTGAGTGCAAAGTCTTGGTGTAGTTAAGCCTGAATTGCTGTTGGTACGCTGGGAGGAACTGACCTCCAGGCCAATTAGCTGTGAGCACTCCCTGTGTCTATAATGGAAGAACTGCTGTGCTGAAGACACGCAGGACTTGTTTCAGTGGGGCTTCGGTGCTCACTGAGTTTACCTCTTGAATGTGTCACTTATGGATGTGAGGAGTTGAAATCTGGTGTCTCACACTGACCACTAGGTACACTGGCTTCTGGATCTCCAATGGGGTGCAGGTCAGCTACTGTCTGAGGCCACTCAGCAGGAGCTACAGTGAGAGCTGCAGTTTTCTCCTCTTTGCTTGGGGTTTGGAGGTTTTGGAACTGTCTGACCCGGGCTGCAAGTTTGCTAGGTTAAGCTGCGATAGGGCAGGCTTTTCTTATGCTAACTCGGTTGCTTGGAGCTTGGGTGGGTTTGTAGGTTTTGCAGGGCGGGGCCTCAGGGCGTCACTAGGTTAGGGCGTGGCAAACAGCAATGGCTGCTAGTTAGCCGGCTCTGTGTCCCCAAAGGCATCCGCGAGTCCCGTGCCCCAATGCAGTAAATAATTATTCCTGCACGCAGCTCTGCAAGCAAGCCACCCTCGCTGGCAGACAGTCCAGCTTCTCCCAGTAGGAGTTTGGGTCCCCCGCGTCTCCCCAGAGACTGGATTTCAGAGTAATCGGAGGCTTGTCTCCGTTCGGGTTGAAAAAAGCAACGCACCCAGTCGCCCGCAGCCAGCCCGGATCACGCGCCTCCATACCTCAGCTTTTCAGCGCTCGTGCACGTCTCAAAGCTCTTTTCTCTTTCCTTCTAGTTGTAGAACTTCCACTCAGCCAGCTTTCCCGTGGTTCTGGGTGATAGACGTTTTGTCTTTTAGTTGCAGTTTAAATTGTTGTGGGAGGCATCAGTTTAGGTGTTTACCTATGCCACCATCTTGGATTCTCTCTGGAATTTTCATTTTTGACTAAAATTTAAAACAGTGACACTGAGTGTGAGCTTCAGAACAATAGTTTTGTTTGGTAAGTGAAAATTGTAGTTTTTACATGAAATGTTCACCAAACTTGAATACTATCTTTAAAACTTAATTTCAATTCTTCTTTTTAAGTTCGTAATTGTTTCAAAAACTAAAAAACAAATTAGGAATGAATGATTCTCATTGATTACTACATGATTAAGACTGAAAATTATTTTGTCACATACTAGTAGAAGAGGTGGCATTAAAAACAACCCTCTCTGGGTGATAAATAGACAAACCACTGCTGGGAAGTAGGTACTATTATCATTGTCAACATTTTATGGATCAGAAAACTGAGGCACAGAGGGCTTAAGTTACCTTACTTAAGTGGCAGAGCAAAGGTTCAAGGCCAGGAGTCTGTAGTGATCACCTCCCCTTGATGTTAATGAAGTTCCATTTGTACTTTCAATTGATTGAAACCTGGGACATTCACATTTTATTGATACCTAAAACGTAGTTGTTTTGCCAGTGCAAACATGCTTAAGTTAACTGCATGGAAATCTTAAATCTATGTTCCTAAGAGAAAGTGTATCTTTGAACAACAAAAGTCATATACCAGAGTATTCATAGTAGGTTTATCAATAGGAGAATGGATACATTGGGATACATTTATATCATGAAATATTACACAGAAAATATAAAAAAATAAGTTAACTATGAGTACACATGATGACATGTTGAGGAAAAGAAGCCATACACAAAAGTTCCTACTTGGCATGACTCCATTTATATGATGCTCAAAACAGGAAAAACTAATTGATGGAGATAGAAGTGAATATATTGGTTTCTTGTCAGAGAGATTAGGAGGGTGAACCAGGGAAATTTCTGGGATGCTAGGAGGATTCTGAATCCTGATCCGAGTTCTGGTGATACACATGTGCTATGGATTGAATTACATCTCTCCAAATTCAAATGTTGAAGCCCTCATCTCCGTGTGACTGTTAGAGATAGGGTCTTTATGGAGATGATTAAGGTTACATAGATCAGAAGGGGGGGAAGGACACTAATCTATTAGGATTAGTGTCCCTATGAGAAGAGACACCAAAGGGAAGGCAGAGCTATTGATAGACACCAAGACCTGTCCCAATGCTTCTGAGCTGGGCAAATACCGAGGAGACAGGAGGCACAATGAGATGTGGCCTTAACACAAGAACAAAATGATGAAGTTGCTGTACACAGTTACACAGACATGAGCAGAGGAAGGACGATGGGCCAGGTTCAGAAGATCATTAGGATAGAAAGCCCCAAGTGCTAGGCAATGGACAATCAATTGTAGGGTGGGATCTTGCCCCCACTGACTTTTCCTCCTCTAGCATATCACTGGTCATGCTGTTTGGACCCCCTGATCTTTCCTCCCTAAAGATAACATCTAGGCCTCCATTGTATTTCAGCTCCAGGCCCAAATGAGCAACAAAACCAGCCCAGCTGACATCAGGACCAGCCAATCAATCAGTGGAGAACATAACCCTGAAAGGACACACCTAGAGAAACTGCTTAATATTCCATTAAGATTTTTCCATGGGAACACCCCTAAAATCTCCACCCTTAAAACCCTTAGAACTGAGGACCCAGGGCACTCAACCTCCAGGGAACATGCCCATGCCTTTCCCTTTCCCACCCCCACCCCCAAAGCCCAGGCACATTACCATTAGCTTCCTCACTCCCAAGCTCCAAGGGCCCTTCCTTTTCCTCAGTAACTTGTTTCCTAAGCCCATTTCTTCTAGGAATTACTTCTACTTCTGTGATTTACCGAATAAATTTTCTCTTATAGTTTGAGTCTATACTTTGAATTCTTTCCTAGTCAGAACCCAAATACGGAGGTTGCTGAACCCAGATTTGGCCTGACCCCACTGGTCAGACACATGGTGCTGTTCCCTCTGCCTACAACAAAAACAGGACATTTCCAGCACATTCTATTGAATCAGAACGTCCCTGGGTTTGGTATCAGAATTGGCAAATCAGCCAAGGAGGGCTCAGACAGGTCTAGCCCTTCTTGGTCTCACATTACCGGGAAGAACCAGTCTGAGGTCTCAGCTGTTTGTGGAAGGCTGACTACGAGGCAAGGGCTGCAGGGACTTCCGAGCAGCCACCAAAAGATCGTTTTATCTCAGGGATTTTCCCTTTCAGGGTATCAGCCGCCTATAAACAATTTGCTAATGGAAGTAAATGGTCATTGGGGGAGCTGATGGGCTCCAAGACTTGGTAAGGTGAACCCATGTGTACAGTGGGAATCCTCTGTGGCCACCACTGGGGAATTGTGCCATTTGGAACTCGTTTGTTTGAACTTTGTCTTTGTTTCAGACTTTGTTTCTGTTTTAAAATGGGTGGTTCCATTAGAGGGTCGGTTGGGTGGCATTCAAAAGGAAAATGAGGAAATGAGTCTTTTGCCTACCCTAAATTGTCCTCTTGGAGGGCCAGGGAGCTGCTGTGGTCCTAGGAGCAGTGGAGGAATTAATGCCACCCCCAAGCTCCATGCAGGCTGTGGGAGGAGCAGGGGTGACTGCCCCACCTCAATGTGAAGAAATAAAGTGTCACCTTTAAAACTCAAACAGCTGAAGTTGCCCATGCCTGATACCTTCCCTCATCCTTCTCCAGCCTCCTTAAAAGTTGTTTTCTCTACAAGTGAGAATGAGATAGATTCTTAGAGGAATGTGGCTGTTTCTCAATACCCAGAGCTGTTTCATTAGCTATTCAACTACAGGTGCCCAAGTACTGAGAAAGTGGTACAATCTGAAGCTCTGCTCAGATATTGAGTAGATTTCCCCCCACCATTTCCATCATCTGGGGACGATCCAGTCCTTTTATAAACACCCTAGACCAGTGGTCGGCAAACTGCGGCTCGTGAGCCACATGTGGCTCTTTGGCCCCTTGAGTGTGGCTCTTCCATAAAATACCACGGCCTGGGCGAGTCTATTTTGAAGAAGTGGCGTTAGAATCAGTTTAAGTTTAAAAAATTTGGCTCTCAAAAGAAATTTCAATCGTTGTACTGTTGATATTTGGCTCTGTTGACTAATGAGTTTGCCGACCACTGCCCTAAACCAAGATGCGGCAGGGAGGGGAGAAACTGTCCACGGAAAAGAGCCTGTTGCATTTTCTTGGGAGCCCCCTAGTGCATTATCATGCTGGGAATGGATCATTATTGTAGACATTTTGCAGCTTAAAATGCAGTATTCCTCAGAGCACAGGCACTGCAGTGATTTACAGAGGTCTCACGCTGTCACATTTAGCATGACTTAGTGATTTTCCAATTTGCAGAATGCCTTGGGAAGAAAGTAAAAGCAAAACCCAATCCCAAGTACACTACTCACAAATAATGACAAGGAGTAAGTATACTGTTCCCAATCCCGCCTGTCCCTCACCCCGCCCCCCTTAGGTCTTAGGTGGGTTCCAGGCCTGGTTTCTCAGACTCCAGGCAATGTTTCCTGGGATGGCACAGGCTCTTGCTAAAGGGCTCCTTATCTGCCCTCTTGTGGTTGGGACAGATCAGCACAGAGGCCCCAGTGGGTACACCCCCATGGATTATGGACTGGCTTGCATTGACTCATACAAGCCTCCTTTCATAAATATTTATTGCTAAATACCCAATGTCTAGCATAGTGTCTGGGCAAATTATGGGCTCAACAAATACTTGTTGAATTAAGTTAAAAAATCAAGTATTTGAGGCTCACACATAGGGTAGTCAGAGAAACATGATTAACAATTCCTGACTTTAAGGCATTTCTAAGCTGGGGCATCTGCCATTTCCTCAAACCACACCAGTCTGGTGGTATAGCCTGGGTTTTGGACCTGGGTGATAAATCAGTAACTGACTTAGCCTTTACCAATAAATCACAGGAATTGAAAGGTGGCTGTGCCAGCCTCTTGGCAACAACAGGTGCCTCCCCTTTCCCACCATTCATAATGTAGCACCAGGTCACTAGGTGCTGTGCTGAATCCCCTGTCCTCCTGGCCCTGGCCACGTCCCTCCCCCTCTGCCACATCCCATGGTGATATCACAGTCCCAGACAGACTTGGATTTCACGTGTTGGCAAGCCCTTAGCCACGAGGACAGTTCTCTCACTTGAGTGAGTATTTTGGTTCATTCCTCACATTCTCTCTAAAAACATGAAATTCATCCCCTTTGTTTAGACTGGAAAACTAATCTGCTTCACTCTGAAAATCTACCTGTCCTCCAGGCCAGCCCTCTAGGGAACTGCACTCAGCTTGAGCATTTCAACTCCTCTTTAGAAGGGAAAAGCCCAACTGATGGCTACAAATCAAATGGTACTAAATGGCTTTTATTGAGAACCCTAAGTGAAGGTGGTTGGGGTCAGCTTAGCCACTGAGGGGTGCCTCCTCTATGGTTCTCTTTGCATCTTCTTGTGGTCCTAGGAAAATGGCCACAATAATCAGATAACATGACCTGAAATAACTGTTTTCTAAGGGGAACAGGGTGGCAGACCTTTTGCCCACATACTCCTTCTCTTACTCTGGAAGATGAGTATTTCCCAGAGCGCTCTGGAAGGCTTCCCTTTACATCCCACTATCCGAGACAGTTTTTGTTCCCCCTTAGCTGAGAGGAACTCCTCCCAAATGAACACAATTGTGACTCTTTTAGCAAGAAATCTGAATGAATACTTTCGCATAGGTGAACAACATTATCTGCCACAATCAACTGAAAGAATGTACAACAATTGGGATCTGATTATCTCACATAACAAGACATTCAGAAGTGGGCATCAACTTCCATTCATCAACTGAACCATGTCAAGACTCTGCTATGTCTTCTCTGATTCTCTCTGCTTTTCCCTCTTAGTCACTAGATAGCTTACTTTGCATCCTCACATATACCATCCAAATGCAGGCAGAAGGGTATTTCCTTGCCTGGAGACTGGTAGGAGAGGCAGAGGTGCAAATTGGCTGATCCCACATCCACCTGTGGTGGATAAAAATTGGGAGGGATGTCTTAGCTGTGGAGGACATCACTGAGGAGTGAGGGGTTCCAGCCCCACACCAGGTCCCCCAGCCCATGGTTCCAGTGCCAGGAAGAGACGTTTCCATAATTTCTGGCTGGAAAAACCAATGGAGATTGTAGTTCCTGGAGTCCCAGGCAGTTCCTCTTAAAGGGCCAGACTCACTTCTTCTTAGCTCTAGTGCAGAGGCAGCTCTAGCTCAAAAGGCACCAAGGATATATGGGGAGGAACTAAATTGTCCAGCATGAAGACAGGAGTTGAGGAACATCTTTCTCCCAGACAGAAATGTTGCCAGAGGTCATGTCCCTTTTCCAAGACCCCACTCCCTCACAGAGCCAGCAGGTGGGCACCATATCTGAGTCTCCATTAACCAGGCTTCCTGCCCTGGTGATTCTCTGGTGAACCCCAACCCACACAACCTGTAAGTCCAGCCAAGCTGTTTTCCAGCGGATTTTCCATACGAATGACCCATCTTGGCTCATGCTTCAAACTTTCTTTAAATCACTCAGACAAGCAGCATCTTGCCTCAGTGTGCCCCATGCCTCATGATAAGTGGCCCACTCCTGTCACTAGCAGCACAAGTAGCAGTCATCTGCAGATCTCTTTTTGCTCATGCCACATGGTCCCGGGTAGAACATAGGCAATGACTGACCTTGGCCTGCACCTCCTGGGAGGTGCACCCAGTGAAAAGCCTCAGACCATGTTGAAGCATCACCACCCACCCACCTCCACAAGTGACACGCTCAAGGGGCGGACTCAACAGACACCAGAGCCCTGCTGAAGTAAGCCCTGCATGTCTAATCACTGGGGTGCACCTGAAACTAATACAATAACATATGCTAACTGTATTTAAAATAAAAGATGATTTTTTTATTTATTTAAAAATCATTGCTGAAAGTAACTGCAGGTCATTAAGACTAATTGCATCATTCTGGCAACAATGAACCACATCTTCACAGATGTGATAAAAAGCCACAGCTTTACCTAACACCACTGCTCTTTTATGCCTGGCTTCCTCTTGGCAGGCTCAGACCTTGGGACCCCTTAACCAGATACATAACCATTGACTCTGCAGTTTGGCATGGTGCAGGGATGCTGCAGAAATGACTGGTGGGTCTGGTGTACCACAGAGCAATGCACTGGACTGAGCAGCTCAGGTGATGTCCACTGGAACCTCACTATGAAATGACCTGCGCTATCATTTTTAACTTCCGCATAGTCCCAGGGGGTATTCTCTCTTGTTCCTAATAAACAAAGGATAAAAGTTGACTCTCCCTGAGGGTCTGTAACTTGCCCAGAATCAAAGTCAGAGGGTTGCTTTGGACCCAGAAATTTTGGACCCCAGAGCCATGCTCTTCCTCCTTGTTTCATCTTATGGAAAAGTCCCAAAAATTGCTACAGACTAGTTTTCCCTCAAATTTCTCTGTGGGGTTTTCACACCCACCTGGGCAGTAAGCCAGCTACCTCAGGTGTAGCTCTCAAGAGGCAAGAAGTCAAGTCAAATAACAGTCTCTGCTTCCAGCGGTCTGACATTGTGGTTGCAGAGGAATGAGCCATGCTTAACACAGTAGCACTTTAAACAGTAACGTTAAAATGAAAACTCTCCTGGAAAGTGCAAGAGACACCTTATATTTCCTCCAGTATGGAAAAGACCACTAGGAGGTCTCCATGTGATAGACAGAAGGCAGCCACAAACACCCAGAAGTGCAACAACATCATAAACTTAGAAGGTTTCAGAGAAGGGCCCCTAAATTTGGGGAAAGTTAAATAAATCTGACCTTGTTTGACTCTAGGTGTGTTCTTGAAGTCTTTGGCTGATGGGGCTTTCACAACACACACACACACACACACACACACACACACACACTATTTTAAAGGGTTAAGTGGTGTACTCAAAGATGAAACTCATTGTACTCGTCAAATTCACCAACATTATGCAACTAATTCAGAAAATGATGAGCTGTACTTCTCTCCCAGATTCTGAGCTCAGTTGGTCCTCTCCTTTATCTGTGTGGAACCTGCTCCAGAGTCCCTGGACTTTGAGGCCAAGACTTAAGGTCTTTGAGGAAAGCCCCAGTACCTGGCTAATTCTCCAGCACCTATCTCCAGTACAAAACTGTAGGCCTAAAACAGAGACATCAGATGTCTGAGGAGAAGTTGGACTTCAAGAACTCAAAATGCAAGCAGGGAAGGAGATGTGAATTGCAAATATTGAGGCAAGACACACACACACACACACAAAAAAAAACCTGAATTTCTCCTGTAGCAGAGATAAAATCCCTAATTTGGAAGGGAGAGTTTCTCGACCTGGCTCGTCACTATGGCCATCATGACCATGAACTGGTCATTTCACTCTCCCAAAACTGTAAAATAAAGTGACTGGACAAGATGGCTGGCCTTCTCATTTGAGCTCCTTAATGCCCCCATGCTGACCTGACCACTGGGACTAATGGGAGGAGCTGAGAGACTCTGGAAAACCCTGGCCCTGCGGCCCAATGACTCTATGCCAATCTGTCTTCAGTGTTTATGCCTCTAATTTAAGCAGTGCTTGAAGGCCTTTGGCAGATTGTTTTAAAGCATTTTGAAACATCACTGGACTAGACAAATTTCTGACATCTACAACTTATATCAAGAAAGAACAGAATACAGTTATTAAACCCAAAAAGAAAACATGTTCAGCCTGTTCTTCAAAACTTTAAGGCCACATATGACAAAACCACAGCCAACATCATACTCATTGGGAAAAACTAAAAGCATTTCCCTTAAGATCAAGAACAAGGCAGGGATGTCTGCTTTCACCACTTTATTCAACATAATATTGGAAGTCCTAGCCACAGCAATCAGGCAAGAAGAAGAAATAAAAGGCATTCAAATTGGAAAGGAAGAAGTAAAATGGCCATTATTTGCAAATGGCATGATACTGTATATAGAGAATCCTAAAGACTCCACCAAAAAACAATTAGAACTTATAAGTTAATTTATTGAAGTTGTAGAAACAAAATTAATATTCATAAATTGGCTGCATTTTTATACACCAATAATGAACTATAGAAAGGTAAACTAAGAACACAACCCCATTTACAATTGCATTTAAAAATACCTAGGAATAAATTTAGCCAAGGAGGTAAAAGACCTATACTCAGAAAATTGTAAGATCCTGAAGAAATTGAAGATAGAAAAAATTGGAGGCATATATTATGTTCATGGGTAGGGAAAATTAACATTAAAATGCCCAGACTACCCAAAGCAGTCTATAAATTCAATGCAATTCCTATAAAAATACCAATGGTGTATTTTACAGAACTAGAACAAATAATCCAGGATTTTATATGGAGCCCTAAAAGACCCTGAATTAGCCTCAGCAATATTGAGAAAGAAGAACAAATTTGGATGTATCATGCTACCTGATATGAAACTATACCATAAGGCTATAGTAATCAAAACACATGGTACTGGCATAAAAATAGACCTATAGATCAATGGAACAGAATAGAGAGCCCAGAAATAAACCCACACCTATATGGTTAATTGACATTTGACAAAGGAAGCAAGAACATACAACAGAGTAAAACTGGTCTATTCAATAAATATTGCTAGGGAAATTAGACATATACTTGCAAAATAAATAAAACTACATCATCTTCTTATACCAAAGTGAATTAAAGTGAATTCAAGTCTTAAATGTAAGACTTAAAACCATAAAACTCCTAGAAGAAAACATCCTATATAATAAAAGGGTAATATGCAAATTGACTGAACAGCAGGATAACTGGAACTCTTGTGGCCCCTCGGCCCGCCCCTGAGTGGGCGTCAATCAGGGGTGGGGCTGGCTGGCAAACTGCTCACAGCGCCTTGCCCTGGCTGGCCCCTCGCTCCAGCCAGCCCACCCCCAATGGCCCCCATCCGGGTTGGCCGGCTGGACCCCACCAGTGCACGAATTCGTGTACCGGGCCTCTGTTAGGCCATAAAATCTCTGCTATTTTTCATAGCAATATTTTTCTTAATGTATCTCCTATAGTAAGGGAAACAAACAAACAAAAAATAAAAAATAGGACTACATCAAACTAAAACATTTTTGAACAGCAAAAGAAATTATCAACAATGAAAAGCTAACCTACTAATTGGGAAAAGATATTTGCCAATATACATCTGATGAGAGGTTAATATCCAAAATTTATAAGTAACTCAGATGACTTAACACCAGAAAAACAAACAATCCAATTAAAAATTGAGCAGAACACCTAAATAGACACTTCTCCAAAGAGGGCATACAGATGGCCAATAAACATATAAAAAGATGCTCAGAGGCACTAGTCATCAGAGAAATGCAAATAAAACCCACCAAGATATCACCTCACACCTGTCAGAGTGACTCTCCTGAATAAATCCACAAGTGCCAAGTATTGGTGAGGATGTGGAGAAATGGAATCCTCATGCACTATTGGTGGGAAGGCAGATTGATGCAGTCACTATAGAAAACAGTATGGTGTTTCCTCAAAACAATAAACATGAAACTGCCTATATGACATATATGCCTATATGGGGATTTATCCAAAGAAACCCAAAAACTAATTCAAAAGAATATATGCACTTCTATATTCATTGTAGTGCTGTTTATAATAGCCATAGTAGTATATGGAAACAACCCAAGTGCCCATCAATAGACTATTGGATAATCTAGAAGTGGCACATATATTCAATGGATATCACTCACCATAGAAAGAGAATGAAATATTACCATTTGCAACAGCATGGATGGACCTAGAGAAATACCATATGATTTTATTAATATGTGGACTCTAAAGAACAAAATAAATAAACAAATAAAATTAAAACAGAATCATAGACCCAGAGAACAGACTGGTAGTTGCCAGAGGAAATGGGGGTCAGGGGCCTGGGTGAAAGAGGTGAAAGGATTAAGAAGTACAAATTAGTAGTTACAAAATAGTTACGGGGATGTAAAGTGCAGCATGGTTGATAATATGTAAGGTGCTAGGTGGCTACTGCAAATATCAGAGGAAACACTTTGCAAAGTATATGATTGTCTAACCAATAATCTGAACACCTGAAACTAATCCTATATAATAAAAGGGCAACATGCAAATAGACCAAATAGCAGGACAACCGAACAACCAATCAAAGCATAATATGCTAATGATATGCTAAGGCTGCTCAACTGATTGCTATGATGTGCACTGACCACCAAGGGGCAGATGCTCCAACCAGTAGGTTAGCTTGCTGCTGGGGTCCAGCCAACCGGTACTGAGCGAGATGGGCCGCACATGCCCTGGAGCCTTCCCGTGGTCCCTCCCTGGCCTGATTGTGCACCAGTGGGGTCCCTTAGCCTGGCCTGCTCCCTTTCGCAATCCAGGACCCTCAGGGGATGTCGGAGAGCTGGTTTCAGCCTGATCCCAAGGCCACTTCCCTTGGGAGGGCGCTAGACGCAGGGCTCATGGCTGGTGAGCGCAGCTGTGGCAAGGGCGAGCCTCTCCTAATCGAGACAGTTGCAAGCCCTCGGCAGGCACAGTGGGGCCGGGATGAACAGAAGCGGCAGGTAGGAGCTGCAGGCGGCGTTTGACTGCAGGTTTCAGCCCGATCCCTACAGGCCACCCAGAGGGATCCCACCTGTGCATGAATTCATGCATCGGGCCTCTAGTACATAATAATATTAAAAGTAAACTGTAATCGAAAAATTAAAAAAATTTTAAAAGAAAAATAAACTTTTAAGGTCAAATGTCCGATGACTACTCCCAAGGAAGTGTTGGCCACAGGTTCTCTATCTCACAGAAACCTTAAGAAAAGTCAAACTGATGGAGGGATTATAAAATAGTATTCCTATGCTTCTTCCACTTTAACATTTAAGTAGGAGTGCTCAATGTCATCATCCAAAAGAGTTAAATAATATTGGGAGTTCAGATACCACAAGAATATGGAGAGGTAACAAGAGCTATGTTTTTGCTTTGAGCTCTCAACATGTGACTAATGCATAAGGCCAGCTCTGTTCAGGCCCTGAACTGAGCAGTCAGAGCAATGGATCCAAAGCCTCAGAAATCCTGGGAGAGAGGAAAAGTTGGATGAGAGGCTAATGTACATCTGTGAAGGTAGGATTAGACAGAGGGAAGAAATGTGAGTTTGGAGTTGAGAACTGGGGGATGAGGTGGGACCCACTGGCCAAGGGATACTGCCAAGTACAGTAAGAAAGTGTGGTGCTTATCAACAAGTCCTATGACAGCCAATTTGTGTGTGTGTTGGGGCGGGGGGAGTTCTGTCTTCATGGGATTTATATTTTTATTTTTCATATTTCTCATATTATTAAAGTAAGATGTATATATAGGAAAGCACAATGGTTAGTGTCTGGCTGATGAACTTACATCAACTGGACACAAGTGTAATCAGCTCCCAGATCAGAATGTAAAACATTGCCAGCACCCCCTCCCAAAGCTTCCTTATGCCCCGTTCAATCTCAGACCATGCACCACTCTGACTTCTAACACCATAAATTAATGTTTCAAACTTTATGTTATTGGAGTCAGACCCCGAAATATGCACTCTTATGTTCAACATTATGTTTGTGAGATTCATTCATGTTGTTGTACGTAGTTGTATTTTGTGCATTGCATTATTGTCCTGTTATACTGTGTATGTATAGCACAAAGTAGTAATCAATTCTACTGTTGAACAGTTATGTTATTTCCACTTTGGGCTATTATGAATAACGTTGCTAGGAAAATTCTAGTACACGTCTTTTGATGCACAAATATATGCATTCTTACTAGGTTTATTCCTAAAAACTCAAAGACCATGGACTCTCATGCATAGTTGGTGCCTTTTTATTATATGTAATTACACAATGCACCAAGTATTCAGAGAGTCCATGGGCTTTTTAGTTTCTAACCCAGAAATCATTAAAAAAGAAAGAGGAGGAGGTGGAGAAAGGAAGGAAGGAGTGAGGGAGGGAGGGAAAGAGGGAGAGAGGGAGGGAGGGAGGGAGGAAAAAGAGAGAAAGAGAAGTAGGGAGGGAGGAAAGGAAGGAAGGAAAGGAAGGAGGGAGGAGAAGAGGAGAGGAGTATGGGGAGGAGAAAAAAGGAGGAAGAAGAGGACAGGGGAGGAGGAACTAGCAGCAGTAACCATGTAAAAGTGTACAAATGGCCTCTCTTTCCTCTTTAGGCCACTGGGTATATATGTGAATATAACATAAGGTTTGACCTTTTCCAAAGGCTATGAGGGAAAAGCATATGCACGGTTTCTTGGTATAGGGCCTACCTATATCTGAGGGTGGCAATAGTAAATTATAAGATAATTATAGAATTATCTGACTCTACTAGAAACACACCACTCCAGCAAATAACACCATGCCTGGAGTCCACAGCAGAACTGGTGATACGGTTCCTAGGCTAAGAAGAGACGACTTTGCAGGGATCCATCAATTACCAAGCCATTCCAGGGACCAGTGGAAACTGTTGGTGACTGGGCCATGCTCCAAAGACCAGATAAGGCCAGTAGAAATGAAAGAGACCAATAAAAAATTAGCTTGTACTTTTTTCCCCCTACTCCCTATAAACTGGTCAGGAAATAGTTATCTTGAGTCAGCAAACAGGACTGAACCAGCAGCCCAGACAATGATTACTTGGTAGCTTGGCTGGACTAACGTCTACAGAGCAGAAAAGCTTTAGCAATTATTTCCATCAACAATACTCTGATGATGATGGGGATTCATAACGAAGTCTGGGAGCTGTTACCACATGTGGGGGTGGTGGAAGCGAAAGACCAGGTGAAACATTTCAGTTTGATGGGTATATATACATTCCATTTCCTTCTCAAGATTAAACACGCTTTTCCCCCAGCGCCTCTGCTGACAGCCTCTGTGTGAAAATGGTCGATGTCCATTTAAAGTTGAAAGGGAAGCAAAAACAAGATTGTATTTTTAGAAGCTGGGAGATTCAGACTGAATGGGGTTGAGCATGAAAGCAAATTGGAGAGACCAAACTAACAGATGCTTTTCTTAAATGCAAATATTCCTTCAGCTCACAGGGAGGTTATATGATGTTTGAAATGGACTGCAGCAAGAATGTCTAGTCCCATCTCATTTATTTTCATCATATTCCTGAGCAAATTTGGGAGATTTCTAAATCTTTAAATGAATAACATAAAAGATAGTCCTCCACCTGGTTGGAATGGAGTCCTGCCTGCAGTCAAGGAGATAAACCAGATACAAGCTTCTATATAAAATGACTCTGGTGACCATGGAAAGAATTCCTGTTTAGAAATACACATACCATTCTAGGAATATGTCCCAAGAAAACAGAAACACCAATCAGAAAGAATATATGCACCCCTATGTTCATAGCAGCACAATTTACCATAGCTAAGATTTGGAAACAACCTAAATGCCCATCAGCAGATGAGTGGATTAGAAAACTGTGGTACATCTACACAATGGAATACTACACTGCTATAAAAAAGAAGGAATTATTACCATTTACAACAGCATGGATGGAACTGGAGGGCATTATGCTAAGTGAAATAAGCCAGTCAGTGAAAGATAAATATCACATGATCTCACTCATTTGTAGAATATAATGAACAACATAAACTGATGAACCAAAATAGATAAAGGCAAAGAAGCATCAAACAGACTGGCAAACTACAGCGGGAAGGTAGGGGAGGGTTGGGGGGTGGGTAAGAGATCAACCAAAGGACTTAGATGCATGCATATAAGCACAACCAATAGACAGAAGACACTGCGGGGCGGGGGGAGCAAGTGCTGGGGGGGGGGAGGCCAGAGGAGGTCAATGGGTGGGGGGGGGGGAGAAATATGTACTACTATTTGTAATATCTTAAACAATAAAATAAAAAATGATAAAAATTTTTTTAAAAAGAAGTAGAGGAGTAGGTGGTGGGTTGTGTGTATTCTAAGGATTAAATTAAGGAATGCATCTGAAATGTTCTGGAAACTCGATGGCATGACACACTTAAAAGGAATTATTATTATTAAGGCAGAAAACTGTGGGAATGACCTTTTGGCCTTTTCCTGATTCCCAGGATGTTTTAGGCAGGCCATTGTTTGCACAGTACTTTCATGCTCTTAATTTGTAGTGCATATGTTTGCATGTCTTACCTTTTAGGTGGCACCTTGAGTTTAGGGTGTGTCTTTCAAGTTTCTTTACATGACTTAGATATGACACGTGCCTAATGAATGCTAGATATACAGATGGAAATTCAGGCTTTCTGTGCATCTGTCTTTTATGTTTTTGTCACAATGTTTTTACATAGCCTGGAGACCTCTTAACAATGTGGGTGAAAGCCTTTGAAAATCTCAAAAAGCTCTGGATAAATGCAAAGGTATTAAATTTAAAGGAGGCACTATTACCACTAATGCTATTCAAATTTATAAGTAGTATTGGGAATAAATCTATAAGAAGAAAAATACACAGACCCTGAGCTTCTGGTCAAGATGGTAGAATGGGTAAACACTATAATCACCTCCTTTTATGACCACATCAAAACTACAACTAATCTACAGAACATCTGTCATTGAGAACCACCTGAAGTCTAGCAGAAAAGAAGTCCTATTACTACAGATATATGGAAGAAGCCACATGGAGACTGGTGGGAGGGACAGAGATGCAGAACGGGTTGGTCCCATACCCATGTGTGGAGATTAAAAATCAGGAGAAATATCTTGGCTGTAGAGGTACCTGCTGGGGAGCATGGGGTCTCAGCCCCACACCAGGCTCTTTACCCAGGATTCCAGTTCCAGGAAGAGAAGTCCCATCACTTCTGGCTGGGAAATCTAGTGGAGATTGTGGCTCAGGGAAATGATGGGCTTCTCGAGCCCCAGGCATTCCTCTTAAAGGGTCCATGCTCAGACTTACTCACTGATAAACTCACTCGTCTGAACTCCAACTCTGGGGTAGCAGGGATATATGCCTTCAGGGAGAGGGCTGGAGGGCCAGCTTTCTCCTAGACAGAAGTGCTGGCAATAGCTATTGTTCCTTTGCTGAGCCCTTCCCTACAGGTGAAGGCAGGTACCATGTCTAAGTCTCTATCAAGTTAACACTGTTCACCCTGCCCTGGTGATTCCCTGAGACCCTGATTCAACCCAGTGGCTTTTTCATAGAAATGGCCTGTCTTAGCTCATGCTATAGACTTTCCTAAGATTTCTCAGAGGTTAAAAAACTTCAAACAAGCAAAACTGCCCTCAGTGGGCCCTGTATCCCTTGCTAAGTAGCCAGCTGCAGCCAGTAATAGCTGCAGCCAGCTGTAATTCACAGCTTAGCCTGTCTCAGGCACCTCCAAGCCCAGCACAAGTGTCACCCATCTGCAGATCACTTTGTAGTAGATACCAGATGGCCCCAGGCTGGACACAGGCAGTGGCAGACCTTGGCCTGCACCTACCAAGCGGCCGCAAAACCAACACGCCCAGTAGCTATCTTCAGACCACACCAGAGTACCACCCAACCACATCCACAAGTGATACTCAAAGGACAGACTTGGCAGGCACCAGAATTCTGCTAAAGCAAATCCTGCTCTATAAGGTCAGCCACTGCACAACAAACCCTCCACTATAGTCACGGCAAGTCTTCATGACCAATCAGCCTGAGGGTTAATCCCTCCCATTGATGTGCCAACAGCAATCAAACTCAACTACAGTAGGAGAACACACACAACCCATACAAGGAACACACCTGGAGCACCTGGCTCAGGTGACCAGCTACACTGGGTCCCACAGGACACCAACTACAAAGGACCACTCTAGTAAGACTGGGAGATATAACAGCTCTATCTGATACATAGAAACAAATACAAGAAGGCAGCTAAAGTGGGGAGACAAAGAATCATGCCCCAAATGAAAGAATAAAAGAAAAGAATAAATGGAGGCAAGCAATTTACCTAATACAGAGTTCAAAACAATAGCTACAAGGATGCTCAAGGAATTTAGTGAAAACTTCAAAAGCATAAAAAACAATATAGAAACCATAAAGAAGAACCAGGCAGAAATAAAGAATATAGTAACTGAAATGAAGGATGCATTAGGCAGAATCAATAGGCAATTAGGTGAAGCAGAGGACTGAATTGGTGATTTGAAAGATAAGGCAGCAGAAAATATCCAATCAGAACAATGAAAGTAAAAAAGAATCCCCCCCAAATGAAAACAGTTTAAGGGGCCTTTGGGACAACATCAAGCACGCCAACACTGGCATCATATTTAATGTATGGAACAACATGGGGTCTTCAGTAAATCCATATGACAGTCATGTTCCCTGATATCTTGAAAAATGGGTTAGCAGTGATTTTTATTTAGCTTAAATATGCCTACTTAAAATAAACATTTATATCCACTATTATTGATGGACATAACCTCAAATTATATTTTGTCTTAAGCTTTATGGAGCCCTTTCCAACTGGAGTTTCAAGAAATTATGTCCTAATGCCATAAAATATCCACTGAATGTAATGGGTTATTTTCTCCCTATGCTTTTAGAATGGTACTAGCTATCTCTGTACCTTTTGGGGGAGGAATTCAGAAAAATTACTCAAATCATTGTCTGTGGAATATAAAGAAGTTGAAAATGGCTGAATCGAAGCCATAAAGTTTAGCAAGACATTTTTAAAGCATCAAAAATAAGAAGACAAATTTGATATATTTTCATTGATGTTTAAGGTTTCTATCCAGGAATTCACAAAGTTTCAAAAATATTTTTATATGTTAGTGATGGACAAAAAGTCACTTAACTTTGGAAGAACACTCGTCTTCTTACAACAATAAAAAAAATGACTAAGATAATGCACAGAAAATAATATGGCAACAGACTAAACTGCACCCCTTTTGTTAGCAAACACCATTGAAATACACACACACACACACACACATACACACACACCATGAAGAAACAACCATTTGAACAAGCATGCAGTGCGGGAGGTAGTAAAAAGATTAAGTACAGATGTTTTTAACAAGGTTTAGCTTATGAGATTTGCCAGATTGGTTTCAGTAATGAAATCCACAAGAAGTACTTTTGGTGAGTCACTATAGTAAAGATGTGCAAGGAAAAATATAATCTCAACAATTGAGTTCTTTGTTAAATATGAGAACATAGGAGTCTAAATAAGAATTTAGCAGTAAGACTTCCAAGAGAGTACTATGTGTGAAACACACACACTCACTGTTTCAGTCATGGGCACACTCTTATAGCAAATATGTCACACTCAGAAGTATGCCAAGGACTACAGGATGTCAATAATGGTGGCAAATTTATAATATGAAGGCCTTTAAGATCAAGTAGAACGTTTACGACACTTTATGAAAGAAGAAGACTGTTATGAACTAAATATTTGTGTTCCCCCAAATTCATATGGTAAAGTGCTAACCACCAATGTGATGATTTTGGATGTAGGGCCTTTGGAAGGTTATTAGGTTTAGATGAGATTTTGAGGGTAGAGCCCCATGATGGGAGTAGTGCCCTTATAAGAAGAGCAAGAGATTTGAGAGCCCTTTCTCTCTCCATGAGCACCCACCAAAGAAAGACCTGTAAACCCATAGCAAGGTGGTGGCCTACACCTGGATTTGGACTTCCCAGCCTCCAGAACTGTAAGACACACATTTCTGTTGGTTAAGCCAGCCAGTCTTATGGTATTTTGCTACAGCAGCCTGAGCAGAGTAAGGGACTGTGAAACTTCTTTGTTTCACATATACATTTGTATGTTATCTCATAGAAAAGTACTTAAAAGATTGGACAGACTTAAAGACAACTTATATACTTTTCTTTTACAAAAAATCAGGTGCTTCAGATTTGCTGACCTCTCCTGAGATGACAAGTGGCTGTCACCATTGTAACAAAGACTTCTTTTTAAAAGAAGTGCCACATCTGTCCATTCAAGGTAAACATGACATTTAATCAAAGAATGAAAAGAAACTGCTGTTTTAAAGAAATGTATGTTATGAAGTTGATATTTTTATAAAAGAAGTTTGGATATGTCCCCAACATTATATGATTTTCTTAAAAATCAGGTGTGTTGCCTATAAAATCTATCCTCTTCACACTCTAAACACTTGGAAATAACACATAACTTGTTAAACAACCTTCCAAATGAAAAGTGTCAGTGGCTTAGAAACAATCTGTTCAAAATATATAAGCACACCACCTTCTGATTAGTTTGCAAGAACAACTACTAGTCATCAAGGAGCAACATTTTAACAAAAATCTTTACAAATTTGGTGAACAGGTTGAAAGTTACATATTGTGATTTGGTAAGAATGGCCCACACTGTATTTATTCTACTTAGTTCAATGTAGTATGAAATTGATACCAGTTTTGACCAGTAAAATTGTCAATTTCATATTTCATAGTTTGACTATATATTTGTGTGAAAGCTAGTGGCCTAGTGTCTCCTGGCTGCCCTCAGACAAGGACATCTCTGCTCATGTAAATTAGGAGTTGGGGGTAGTAACTTGAACTCCTTGTGCCTCACTTCCTGATGGAAACTGCACAGATTTGCTTCATGCTCTGCCCAAATACCATGCTGAGATGGCTTCTGGAAGTGAAGCCTTTGGAAGGTTATTAGGTTTAGATGAGGTTATGAGAGTGGGAACCTATGATAGGTTTAGGGCTCCTATAAGAAAAGAAAAGGAATAGACACAAGAGCTCTGAGCATCTAAGTAGATAGGCCAAGACAACCTCAGAGACCCCTTGCTCAATGATAGGAAGAACTGAGGTGTTTGAGAGAGAGAGATCCAGCAGTTGGGCTGAAGAAAGATAAGGCTATGGAACTGGAGGTCTGAGGTCTGGGAGGCAATGACCTGTATGATCAAAGGCCAAATGGGAGTACATGGTGGATAAATGAGAACAATGGAGAATGAAATATGCTCTGAAAATGAAAAACTCATCTTTCCTCCTGTGTTGGGAAAAACCAGATCTTCCTTGTTATCTCTTTCTTTCCTGTGTGTCTCTTTTACTACTCACACAAAACACTTCACTTCTGATCACCAAATGTGTGAAGGCTTTTCTCTACACCAAGCAATGCTCTGTGACACCAGCTGAATATCTTACAATTGAACTCAATTCTAATATTATCTACCTGAAGACAGTGTCAAATGCCCTAGGTTAAGGGCTCAGTCCTACAAGAATGCCCCCACATCATTTCAGATGTCAATTGCAAATAGTAGGAGCCCAGTTTAATCATTATTTCCGTCCAATTTGGCTAAAAATAAAATATTCCCACAGACCCCTCCTCGAGTTCAATTGATTTGTTAGAGCAGCTCACGGAACTCAGAGAAACACTTACTTACACTTACCAGTTTATTAAAGAATATAATGAAGGATACAGATGAACAGCCAGATAAAGAGGTACATAGAGTGAGGTCTGGGAAGGTTCTGAGTGCAAGAACTTCTGTCCCCATGGAATTGAGGTACATCACCCTCCTGGCGTGGAAGTGTTTGCCAATATGGAAGCTCTTCAAACCCTGTACTTTTGGGATTCTGTCACATAGGCATGATTAATCATTAACTCCTTTCAGCCCCTCTCCTTTCACAAGAGAATGGGGAAGGGGAGGGGGGCTGAAAATTCCAAACCTTTCATCATGACTTGGCCTTTCAAGTGACCAGCCCTCACCCAGCAGCCATCAGGAGCCCACCCAGAGTCACTTCAATAGAACAAAAAATACTCCTATCACCCAGGAAATTATAGCGGTTTCAGGAGCCCTATATCAGGCACTGGAATCAAAGACCAAATATTAGAACAAAAGATGCTCTCAGTGCTCTTATCACAAGGGTTTTAGTAGCTCTGTGTCAGAAACCAAGGGCAGAGACCAATATATGTACTTCTTCTTATAAATCACAACATTAAAGCCGCTCTTCACCGCTCATCTCTGGACACATTCGCCCTCTGCAGTGTCCCAGAACTTACATGCAATCCTGAAGAAAAAGGGAGAGAAACCCTGAAATATCCAAGAGAATGTTCCCACCAACCAGCCAAATGCAGAAGAGAAATCAATTCAGTTAAAGGCGAGTAGAGAAAGTTGCATGTCTTGCTCAAGGGTGTGGCTTGACATTGCAACATTTCAATGGATCAGCCTCAGAGGAAGTGGAGGCCCCTGCTCCTAGTGGAGGTGTTTCTTCTTCCAGCTTGAACAAGAATTCCTTGGGAGTATAGACTGAGAGGACAATGGGACATCTCTCAACTACACTCAGAGCATTTAAAAGACAACTTGGGGTTAGAATTTGAAGGAAATAAAAATGTGATTCTGAAGCAGAGTGGGTGGAAATTCGTATTTGTTCAAGTACAACAGCTTTATAGCAAATCCCTCAAAGTTGTCATTTCTCTTCTCATACCCTTATCCTGGCCTTCAAATCATTCAAAATAAATGCAGCATTTGATTATAAAGATAGCTTTTTGACACTGAAAAAAATCAGGATCATGGATCTTCCATATAGATTCCCATCTTTCCTAGAGATGTTTTTACTGGGGAGAGATGAGCACAAAAGCAGCTGTAATCAGAAGTATTGATTCTAGGGCTGAAAACATTTTTCATAAGTTTCCAAAATTATATTGCCAAGCAAGGAAAGCAAATAGAGCAAGCATTCTTATTTATTATAGCTATAAAAATGAATGAGATGTTATAGACCATGGATTTTCAGGAAACTCACTTCTGTCTTCTCAAAATATCTTTCTCTAGGTACCCACCCATTGAAAACTCAGTGGCATGGCCATCTGCTTTGTGTGTTCTACAGTTGAGCACACATGTTCAAGTGCAAGGATTTTGCAAGTAATTTGGGGAACATTTCCTGATTTCTAGGGGCTTCCTGGAGGGTTCTTGAAAACACACGTTTCTGGTGAACAGGTACCTGTACAAGATGGTAGTTACCTTACCTTTTTCAAGTTATAGGTAACTTATTACTTAGAACTGAGTTAGGTGATGGGAACACAATGATAAAAATGAACTTCCTGCTTTCATTGACTTATAGTTTATCAGGGGATACAAACAGTTGGGCATGCTCCTGTAACACCTCATAAGAAGGCCTGGGATAGCAGAAACCAGTGCATGTTAGAGAAGCACAAAGAAAAGTCTAAAGCTTCCCAGAGGAGGTAGCATCTAATCCAAGACATAAAAGTTATTTCTTGGCAGACTAAATGGAATGGACAAAGGCTGAGAGACCTAGGGGTCTTTGGGGGATCTGCGAAAAGTTTAGTACAATGAAGGAGGTACGTGAGATTTTTTTCCAGGAGGATTTATTACAATTTACATGCAAAAAAAGTACCGTTTTTAGTGCACAGTTCTATGAGTTTGGGCAGGTGAATATAATGATGTAACAACCACCACCATAATCAAGTTATCGGAGACATTCATCACTCCTAATTCCCCTCCAGTGCCCCTTTGAAGAGAGCCAGTCCCTTCCTCTAACTCTTAGCCCTTGGCACCCACTGATCTATTTTCTAGTTCTATTGCTTATCTTTTCCAGAATGTCATATAAGTGGAATCATACTATGTTTCGCCTTGTGAGTCTGTCATTTTTTACTTAGCATAATGCATTTAAGATTCATCCATGTTGTTGCATTTGTTTACATGAGATTTTTTTTATGAACCCAGTTTTAGGCTGTGGACAGTTGACATTTAGACTAGTCATCTGATCCTAAAAACTTAATTGTGATCAAGTTTTAATGATCAAGAAGAATCTCAGAGGGAATTTTGGAAAAGTGGCTGCTGACATGCATGGCTACTCACCTTCCTTTCCCATCTCTCCATCAGGAATAACACAACTAGCAAGGTACAACCAAAGACTACCTTCAAAGATGTTTTGCCTGTTCCTGTTCACCTCACTACATGTGGCCTTTAGAAAGCCTACCCAGTCCACAGATTACTGTGAACCTGGAGGGGTGATGCACAGTGAAATGCACTGACACTAGCTCCTGTGGATGCGGGCATGCTGTCACTTGTCCCCAATAAGCCTCAGGACAGTTTTCCAGGTTTCTTTACCACCACCTCTTAAGACCAAAATTTGCCAGTTGAGACATCCAAGCTACAACATCTACAAATTCTAAGGAAACACCTGCCCATAAAGAGATAAACAAAATGAGAGCCATTTAAGACTTAAATGAGAGGTGTTTACTCTTGGCTGATACATTGGAATCCCCTGGGGAACTTTAAAAGCCACCAACAATTCCATCCCTGGAGATTCTTCATTAATTGGCTTCACTGTGTCCTGGGCACTGGAATTTTGAACACCTCCCTGGAGTGACTCTCATGTGTGGCTAAGGTTAAGAACCACTGGATTAAGGAAATTCAACAGCTTTAGGTAGAAAACTAAGTTTAACAGGGAGAACAGATGACTACTATTAAGATGGAGCTAATGGAAGAAACAGATGAAGTTAAAAAGCAAATGAGAATTCCCAAGGACATTCAATTCAACATAGAACAAAATATTTTCTTGAACTAGAATATTTATTTCTGAAATTACAAGTTCAATAGACTAACTGAGAAGAGAATATTCTTTTTGTATAATTTTTAAAATATATTTTTTATTTATTTCAGAGAGGAAGGGAGAGAGACAGGGAGAGAGAAACATGATGAGAGAGAATCATTGATCGGCTGCCTCCAGCACTGAGGATCAAGCCCACAACCCAAGCATATGCTCTGACTGGGAATCGAACCACGACCTCCTGGTTCATAGGTCGACGCTCCACTACTAAGCCAAGCCTGCCAGGCGAGAATATTCTTTGTTGAGAACCAAATTACTATTTTGGAAGGTCAAGCAGCAGAAGTATTTTATAAATGATATGGAATTCATAAGTAACGGGGAGGACAGACCAGGATATGTGGATGTGAATAATAAAAGTTTACAAGAAGAGGAAAGGGAACAGATGGGAAGCAATATGAAAATCATAAGAGAAAATTGATCTGAGTGGTTTTGCATCTTCAAGTTAAGGGATTGAGAGGCCCAAGTAAAATTAATTATACTTAAAATAAAACAAAATCCAGACCTCCAGTAACATTTCCTCGTGAAATTCCTGAATTCCAATTATGGGGAGAAATAAATATTACAGGTTTATAGAAAAAACAGCAGATGACTTTCAAAGGAAAAAAGATAGGCTAAAATCAGACATCTGTCTACAATACTGGAGGTGTCAGACTCTGGGAAAAGGCTTAAAGGTGACTGAATGAGGACAGTATTCAAAGAATCCTATACCCACCCACAAAATCAATCACTTGTCAAGGAAAGATATTTTTAGATATGCAGAGACTCAGAAAGTCTATAAAAAAATACATATAATTTCTATATTAAACTATTCCAGATCATAGAAAAAATATGTAAATTTTTCCAGATCCATTCAATGAAGCTATTTTAGCCAAACTGGCAAAATCTTATATAGGATGCGCGTGCGCGCGCGCACACACACACACACACACACACACACACACTCAGAAAAGCGCTAGGTTAACCTTTTTTATGAACATAAAGAAAAATTATAAATGAAATATTGGGAAGCTGAATCTACCAGTATATTAAAAGTATAATCCACGACTGCAGGAATGCAAAGATGATTTAGCTCCCAGATTAATAACACTTTTTTGGTGGATAAGTTGATATCATATGGAATTTAGGCAATATAAATCACAATCCCAACAGAATTTTCTGTAGCTATAGATAAACTGATACTGAAATATATATATAAAGGCAAAGGATAGAATGGCCAAGTCATTTTTTCAAAAGAAGAATGAATTAGAGAAATCACATTGACTTTAAGGCTTTTAATAAAGCTTTAGTAATTAAGACAGTGAAACAAAATGAGAGGCCAAAAATAGACCCACACAGAAATGGCCAACTGAATTTTGAGAGACTGAGAAAAGCAAAATTTTGAATTCAATGAAAGCAAAAGCAATTCAATGAAAGAAGGACAATCATTTCAAAAAATGGAAATCGACATGCAAAAGATGAACCCCAACCTAAACCATATGCCTCATACAAAAATTAACTCAAAATGAATCATAATTCTAAGCATAAAAATGTGAAACTATAAGGCTTTAGAAGAAAGTACAGAAGAGAATTTTCATGACCTGGAATTAATGAAGAGTTCATAAACATGGTACCATATGGTATACATATGGTATAGAGTAATCATCAATAACTATTTCAATATATTTTTGCAGTGACATACAAAATAGGGTATTTGTTAGTAGTTTTGGGGAAATACTTCTTTTATCATTTTTGTACCCTCTTATTCCATATATGATTAGAACTGTGATAAGAATTGGATATAAAATTTTATACAATGTCTTTTCAGCATTTGCTAAATATGATTTGCTATGATCCGATTTTCTCATTTACATTGGTTCACATAATAATTAATGTTAAAGACTCTAGAATAGGAAATAATTGTCTTATATCACAAGAGTAATGCACCTCTTAACAATGGGGATATGTCCTGCTGAAGAATGTGTCATTAGGCAATTTCATCCTTGTGCAAACATCTTAGAGTTCACTTACACAAACATAAATGGTATAGCCCACTACACACCTAGGCTATATGGTATAGTTTATTGCTACTAGGCTGCAAGTCTGTATAGCATGTTAGTCTATAAAACAACACACGATTAAATCAAGCACAAGATAAAATGAAGCAATCAAGAGATGCAGTAAACACGAGATGTCTGAGACTGCTGCCAGTGTAAAACAGACAGCATACTGTTTTGCAGAAAACTTTTTTTAAGCAAAAAGTGTATACTGTAAAATAATGATAGAAAGTATAATATAGTAAACACATAAAGCAGGAACATAGTCATTTATTATCAAGTATTATGTACTGTACATAATTGTAAGTGCTGTATTTTTATGTTCTGGCAGCGCAATAGGTTTGCACCATCCTCACTACAGTACATGAGTAATGTGTTACTCTATGACACATTGTTAAGACGTTGGCTATGACGTCACTAGGCTATAGGAACTTTTCAGCTCCATTATAATCTTACTAGAGGCCCGATGCATGAAATTTGTGCATTTGGGGAGGAGGGTCCCTCAGCCTGGTCTACACCCTCTCACAATCTGGGACCCCTCGGGGGAAGTCCAACTGCCAATTTAAGCCCAATCCCACAGGCCTAAACTGGCAGTCGGACATCCCTCTCGCAATCTGGGACTGCTGGCCTACCTGCCTGCCTGATTGCCCCTAACCACTTGCCTGCCTGCCTGATTGCCCCTAACTGCTCACCTACCTGCCTGATTGCCCCTAACCACTTGCCTGCTTGCCTGATCACCCCTAACACCTCATCCCGCCTGATCGCCCCTAACAGCCTTGCCTGCCTGCCTGATCATCCCTAACTGCTCGCCTGCCTGCCTGATCGCCCCTAACCACTCTGCCTGCCTGCCTGATCGCCCCTAACAGCTTTGCCTGCCTGCCTGATCATCCCTAACTGCTCACCTGCCTGCCTGATCACCCCTAACCACTCACCTGATCATCCCTAACTGCTCATCTGCCTGCCTGATCACCCCTAACCACTCATCTGCCTCTCTGATCGCCCCTAACAGCTCTGCCTGCCTGCCTGATAGTCCCTAACTGCTCACCTGCCTGCCTGATCACCCCTAACCACTCACCTGATCGCCCCTAACTGCTCACCTGCCTGCCTGATCACCTCTAACCACCTCTGCCTGCCTGCCTGATTACCCCTAACTACTTGCCTGCCTGCCTAATTGCCCCTAACCCCTCTGCCTGCCTGCCTGATTGCCCCTAACCACTCTGCCTGCCTCTGCCTTGGACCCCGCCACCATAGCTTCATCCAGAAGGATGTCTGAAATGATGTCTGGAAGGTTGTTCGGCTGTCCAGTCTAATTAGCATATTAGGCTTTTATTATTATAGATGGGCTACCATCATACATGCAAATGCAGTCTGTTGTTGACTGAAACACTGCTATGTGGTGCATGCTTGTAAGTCATTCAACATTGTTTTGGAGGTTTCTTTTAGTGCTATAAGACAAAATACTCAGGGATAATATTAAAGAGGTTAAATTAATTTCACTTGGAGGTTAAGTTTGTACACTTAGAAACATGCCCCTTCACAAAATAACTACTAAAAGTAATGAGGATTGAATAATATGGTGATATAAACATCAATGTTACCAGTGGACTTTTTAAAAATATGCTAGGTGGAGTACAAACCTGAAATGATTTTTATTTTTATTAATCACAGGCTTCAACAATGTTCTACTGAAATTTCCTTTTTTATCCCTTTCATTTGTATAGAATCCATAGATTTTTGGTCTTTTTCAAGAACTAAAAGCTTAATCTGGTCTAGTTAAGTGTTAAAATTACACATAATAAATAAATAAATTTTTGTATACTCCCACACAATATTCAAAATATTTATTTAAATGACTATTATCCATAACATACTAGTCATGTACCATAATTTATGAAATGTTTTTTAGTTTGGTTACATTGGGGTTGTGCCCAATGCTTGGCTATTAGAGATAATCTATACTAATAAAAGCCTAGGTGGCCCTCATGCCCTCACGTCATCACAACATGGCCTCCCCATGTTGTCACAAGATGGCTGCCACCACAAGATGGCCACCCCTATGTTGTCACAAAATGGCCAGCAGGGGAGGGCAGTTGTGGGCAATCAGGCCTGCAGGGGAGGGATGTTGGAGGTGACCAGGCTGGCAGGGGAGAACAGTTGGGGGCCATCAGGCCTGCAGGTGTGGGCAATTGGGGGCCATTGGGCCAGCAGGGGAGGGTAGTTGGGGGCGATCAGGCCAACAGGGAGCAATTAGGCATCAATCAGGCCATCAGGGGAGTGGTTGGGGTGATCAGGCTGGCAGGCAGAAGTGGTTAGGGGCAATCAGGCAGGCAGGCAGGCAGGTAAGTGGTTAGGAGCCAGCAATCCCAGATTGTGAGGGGGATGTCCCAGATTGGAGAGGGTGCAGGCTGGGCTGAAGGACACCCCCCTCCTTCAGTGCACAAATTTCATGCACCGGGCCTCTAGTCTTTTAATAAGTACCTTTTTAGTATGTAGCTTTATTTTAGAGTTACTCCCTTGGGAAAAATTCCTAAGTATGTATGAATGCTTTAACATTTCTTGTGGGTTTTTTCCCCCAAAAAATGTATTTTTAAGAAGGCTATACCAATTTGCACTGCTATTAATTTGGTTGGATATCTCTCTCCTACCATTCTGATTTAGACATATTATTACAACTGTATCTTACCATCATCTTTATCTTGTTCCTATTATCTATACAAAATGGTAAATCTCCAGGGGTCAACAAGACCTCCAACTTTAATATCAGATTTATTATATAACTAGGGGCCCAGTGTACAAAATTCATGCACTGGGGAGGGGGTCCCTCAGCCCAATAATAAAAGCAATGGGGCATGAGGGGTCCCTCATGCCCCATTGGGAGTAGACCTAAGCCCCAGTCTGGCCTCCCTTTGTGGCAGGCGACCGGGTTGATCAGGGGAAGGCGCCAGCCCCATCACCCGCTGCTGCAGCCACTGCCAGTCACCGCAGCCACCAAGGTATTTTCATCAACATGGACTTCAGTCCCTTCACCATGAAAAAATGACAACTTTCTTTAAGCATTTTCAAGATATGTCTTTCATAGGATATAACATTTCTTTCTTTCTTTTTCTTTTTATCCTCACCTGAGGATATGTTTCCATTTATTTTCTCCCCTTCCCTCCAATTGCAGGCTTGGCCCCTTCCCAAGCCTAAAGCCTCCACCCCAGGCTTTAGGCTTGGAAAAGGGTCCCCCCGACACACACCTCCAATCACAGGCTCGGCCTCTCCAATGGCCGGCTGGGAGTGACCTGGGTGCTGAGGAGGTTCCTGGGACCGTGGTATGTATGCAAATTAACCGCCATATTTGTTGGGTTAATTTGCATACTCACTCTGATTGGCTGTGGGCATATGGTCAATTTACATGTTTCTCTATTATTAGGTAAGATTCCTATTCAGCAAATGTTTGTGTTAGGACCTGCATAACAAATAGCCATAGAGGAAGAGGCTGGGTCTTTTGTTCCATTCTGGGCAGAGAGTGAAGACACTTTCATTTCAATCTAACAGGTGTTGGAGGATTCCTGAGGAGTATAGGAGCAATATGAGGAGGAGAGGCCACCAGGGTGTTTTCAGCAATGAAGGAGTTGTGGAAGTAACTCCCAAAAGGACCCAAAGAAGGTTTTAGTTTTGTAAAATGGAGTATGTATACTCCAGCTTGTTAATCCCACTGAATGTAGCTATAATTTGTACAGGATGCATGGAGCATCTATTTAAGGACTCTGAAAAGTAAACAGTGGCAAGCAAACTGGGGAGTTTCTGTCTGGAGAACTAAAAGGGGGATACTCTACGAAACCAAAAAGTACTAAGGAGGTCACAGACAGACAGAACTTACAAAGGAACACCAGTAAGACGAATAGTTGACTTACATTAAAACAATGAAAGTCAGAAGGCAGTGGGATAATGTGTTCAAAGTGCTCAAAGAAAAAAACCAAGAAGCCTAAAATAGCAAAGCTTTTTTCCAAAACTAATGGCAATTGAAGTCATTGCCACATTAAAAATGAAGCAAGTTTGCTATTAGCACATTCTTCTTACAATAAACATTAATGGAGAATAATTTTTATCCAAATAAATAAAAAGTGCCCATAAAGGTTAGTATATAATTGTAAAAGCTAATATAACTGAACAAATTAAAGAAGACCTAAGTAAATGAAAAGAAAGCCTATGTTCATGGATTGGAAGATTTCATATTGTAAAGATGGCAATATTTCCCTGCCTGAAGCCAATTTCAGCATGTCATAATTGCAAGAGTTTCATCGAAAGGCTGATAGAACTTGGGGACTCAACAAGGGCTGAGTCACATATGTTATTGCCTGTTAGGAATGGCGAAAGGCATTTCCCCAAACCTGAAAAGGATACATAAATTGATTGCTTACTCCTAGACAGCTCAGAGCATCTTTTTTTTTAATTTAATAAATCTTTATTGTTCAGATTATTACAATTGTTGCTCTTTTTCCCCCCCATAGCTCCCCTCCACCCGGTTGCCACCCCACCCTCTGCCCTTACCCGCCCCCCAAATCCCCATCCATAGGTGTACAATTTTTGTCCAGGCTCTTCCCATACCCCCCACACCGCTTTCCCCCAAGAATTGTCAGTCCACTCCCTTTCTATGCCCCTGATTCTATTATATTCACCAGTTTATTCTGTTCATCAGATTTTTTTATTCACTTGATTTTTAGATTCACTTGTTGATAGATATGTATTTGTTGTTCATAATTTTTATCTTTACCTTTTTCTTCTTCTTCCTCTTCTTAAAAACTATCCTTCAGCATTTCATATAATACTGGTTTGGTGTTGATGAACTCCTTTAGCTTTTTCTTATCTGTGAAGCTCTTTATCTGACCTTCAATTCTGAATGATAGCTTTGCTGAGTAGAGTAATCCTGGTTGTAGGTTCTTGCTATTCATCACTTTGAATATTTCTTGCCATTCCTGTCTGGCCTGCATAGTTTCTGTTGAGAAATCGGCTGACAATCGTATGGGTGCTCCCTTGTAGGTAACTAACTGTTTTTGTCTTGCTGCTTTTAATATTCTCTCTTTGTCTTTTGCTCTTGGCATTTTAATTATGATGTGTCTTGGTGTGGTCCTCTTTGGATTCCTTTTGTTTGGGGTTCTGTGCGCTTCCTGGACTTGTAAGTCTATTTCTTTCACCAGGTGGGGGAAGTTTTTTCGGTCATTGTTTCTTCAAATAGGTTTTCAGTATTTTGCTCTCTCTCTTCTTCTGGTACCCCCATAATTCAGACGTTGGTACGCTTGAAGTTGTCCCAGAGGTTCCTTGCACTATCTTCATATTTTTGGATTCTTTTTGCTTTTTGCTTTTCTGGCTGAGTTTTTTTTTTTTTTTTTTTTTTTTTGCTTCCTTGTATTTCAACTCTTTGACTTGATTCTTGCATCCCTCTAGTCTTCTGTTAGATCTCTGTATAATATTTTTTATTTCAGTCAGTGTATGCTTAATTTATAGTTAGTAATTTTTCATATCCTTGAGGGTCTCACTGAATTTATCAGCCTTTTCTAGGAAATTCTTGAAAAACCTTATAACCGTGATTTTGAACTCTATATTCAGTCTTTTGCTTTCTTCCATTTCTTTCATTTGTGATCTGTTTCTTTGTCTCTGCATTTTTGGCTGCTTCCCTGAGTTGGTAGAGTGGCTTTGTGTGCTAGGTGTCCTATAGGGCCCAGTGGCTCAGCCTCCCCAGTTACCTGAGGTGGACACTCTTGGTGCACCCCCTTGTGGGCTGTGTGCACAGTGTGGTTGTAGTTAAGCCTTGATTGTTGTTGGTATCACTGGAAGGAATTGGCCTCCAGGCCAACTGGCTGTGAGGATCAGCTGTGTCTACGATGGGAGAACTTCTGTGCTGGAGACACCTTTATGAGACAAGACTTGCAAGAGCCTCTGTGCTTAGCTTGGATGGGGTGGAGTCTCAGGGCGGAGCATACAGCATTGGTTTCCCATCAGCCCTGCCCTAATAGGCCCCTGTGTCTCAGTGTCCCTTGGTAATCGCTGCAAGTACCTCTGAGAGAAAGCCGCCCTCAAGTTCCACCCGCTGCCAGACAGTCCAGTTTTTCCCCGAATGAGTCTGGGTCCCCAGAGTCTCACCCAGAACTGGAGTTCAACATAGTCGGGAGCTTTTGTCACCCTCCCGCTTGAGAAAGCCAGCTGCGTACTCAGTTGCCAGTCCTCTCCGCGAGCGTGTCTCAGTACCTCTACCTCCTGCAGCTCCTCTGAGTCTCAGTGTGCTTTTCTCTTGCCTTCTAGTTGTAGAATTTCCACTCAGCCAGCCTTCCTGTGGTTCTGGATGATGGCTGTTTGTCTTTTAGTTGTAGTTTTGAAATTGTTGTGTGAGGCAGCAGTTTAGATGTTTACCTAAGCTGCCATCTTGGTTTCTCTCCCAGCTCAGGGCATCTTAATCTACATGTTATTGCCTCCTCCTGGCCAAATACCTGAACATCCAGAGGTAATTCCCCAATCTGACAATGGATTCTGTACAAAATCCTACCCTTGATGTGTATATCTACCTTGCCTTAGGACAATTTGTGTTAATAAAAAGCAAGGGGTCCTGAGATGAGGATAACTTAGTTCCTTTTAGCCAAGTCTTCTCTGACTCCCTAAATGCCTTCCAAAATTATGTTTCATCTATGGACTCTTATTTAATTTACACACAGCCCCTTCTCCATATTGCTGAACCCTTCTTAATGCTAGGTCAAGACCACCAGTGTTATTTCCCAAAACAATCTACAGATTCAATGCTTTCCCTAATAAAATTCCAAGGAGTGTTTTTGTAGACATGGAAAATCTGATCCTAAATTTCATATGGAATTACAAGGCTCCCAGAATAGCCAAAACAATCTAAGGGAAAATAAATTTTGAGAACTCTCACTTTCTGTTTTAAAAATTTACTACAAATCAACAGTAATCAAAACAGTGTGTCATACTGGCATAAGGACATATATTGATAAGTGGAATAGGATCATGAGTCCAGAAATAAAACCAATACATCTGTGATCAACTAAGTTTCAACAGGGTGCCATGGGCATTGGATGGGGAAAAAAAAAACAGTCTTCAACTAATGGTTCTGGACACATGCAAAAAAATAAAGTTGGATCCCTTATACCACATATTAAAATTAACTCAAAATGGGTCAAAGACCTAAATTTAAAAGTTGAAACTATAAAATTCCTAGCAGAAACATAGGGTGCATTAAATCTGCATGACCTTGGATTTGGCAATGGTTTCTTAAATATGATGCCAAAAGGATAACCAACAAAAGGATAAACAGGTAATTTGAACTTCATCAAAATTAAAAAGGTTTATGCATCAAATATTATTTTCAAGAGAGTACAATGATAACCCACAGAATGGAATAAAATATTTTCAAATCATACATCTGAAAAGGGACTTGTATCCAGAATATATTAAGAATGCTTACAACTCAACAACGAAAAGAGAAACGACAATTTAAAAAGCAAAGAACTTAGATGTTTTTCCGAAGAAGATATACAAATGGTCAGCAAACACATGAAAATATGCTCAATATCTTTAGTCATTAGGGAAATGCAAGTCAAAATCACAATGAGGTATCACTTCACATTCACCTAGGATGGCTATAATCAAAAAATCAGGTAATAAGTATTGACAAGGATCTGAGAATTAGATCCCTCCTTCACTGTAAATGGGAGTGTAAAATAGTGCAGCCACTTTGTGACACATTCTGGCAGTCCCTCAAATGATTGAACATAGAATTACCACACGACCCAATAATCCCACTCCTAGATATACATCCAAGAGAAATGAAAACATATATGCACACAAGCACTTGTACACAAAAGTTCACAATAGCATTATTCACACTTGCAAAAATTTGGATACAACCCCAATGGAATATAATTTGGCCATAAAAAAGAATGAAGTAGTGATACATGCTGCAACATGGATGAACATCAGAAACATTACGCTAAGTGAAAGAACAACACATATTACATGATTTCATTTGTATTAAATGCCCAGAATAGGCAAATATATAGAGATGCAAAGTAGATGGATAGTTACTTAGGATTGAGAAGTGAGAGGGGATGGATAGAGGGAATGGAAGGTGATAGATAAAGACTTCATGAGTATAGGATTCCTTTCTGATGTGATGAAGTGTTCTAAAATTGTCTGTGGTAATGGTTTTGCAAATATTTGTGAATATACTAAAACCATTACATTTGCACACTTTAAATGGGTGAATTGTATAATATATGAACTGTATCTCAATAAGCTGTTGCTTTTTTAAAATTTCTGATGATACCAAGTACTGGCAAGGATGTGGAAGACCATTACAGGGAGGAATACAAAATGGTTCAGACACTCTGGAAAACAGTTTGGCTATTTCTTATGAAGTTAAACATGTACCCAGTTAACCATGACCCATATATCCTTTCTCTGTCTATTTACACTAGATAAATGAAAAATTTATGTTCACATAAAAACCTGCACACAAACGTTTATAGCAGTTCTATTCAAAGTCCCCCAAACTGGAAGCAATTCAATCCAATGGGTGAATGAATAAACAAACTGGTACATCCATATAATGAAACTCTACTCATCAGTAGGAAAAAAAGGGAACTATTGTACTTGCATCAACTTGGATAAACCTCAAAGCCATTATGTTGAGTGAAAGAAGGCAGTCTTGAAAAGTTACATAATGTAACATTCCATTTACTTGGACATTCTCAAAAATACAAAACTAGTGATGAAGAACAGATCAGTGGTTGCCAGGGGTTAGGTGTAAGGGAGAATGAGCCTATAAAAGGGTAGCATGAGGGAGTTTGGGGGTGATGGAACTATTTTTTATTCTGATTATGGCAGTAGTTACATGAATCTATATACATGTTGAAATTCATATAATTGTACGCCAAAAAGAGTCAAATTCTGTGCCCAAAAAGTCAATATTACTGTATGTTAATTTAAAAATTGAAACAAAAAAGTTTATAGCAATACGTAAAAGCAATATAAATTTTTTAAAATAAGATAAAAAGACCCAAGAGAGAAAGGGAAGGGAAGAGAATTCACATAATAGCTCCAAGGTCAGAAACTCTCCCAGGAAAGCAAGGACAACTTGCAAGTAGGATGTGCAGGTCACACAAATTTACATGGTAGGAGATCTCTAAGGTGCCACCATATGGTAAGCCTTGTGATGGACAAAATTCCAGGGTAAATGGCTAGATGTCATTTAGTAAGATCATGAGACTGCTCTGGCCAACCAGAAGTTGGAAGGAAAGGTGGTGGCCATGGTTATATCTGCATTCTCTGCAGAGTTCCACTGTGGCTGATAGAAATATGGAAGGGTTTCCTGGACCCTGTCTTCATGGCTCTCTCTCTGGTGCCTGTGGTGTATCAGGGAGAGAACAGGAAGGAAGGCTCCCTCTTGCTCCCTTCTATGTGTAACATACAGAGTGCAAGGGAAGTAGAAAGTGAACCAAAACAACAGAACCTCAATCATGGTGACCACAGACACCCCTCTCCCATAGAAATTCCTCCACCAAGGCCCTGTCTGCCCCCTTAATAAGTGGCCTAAGGACTCATGATGTGAGGAGTCTGAGTTTTGGCATGGTTTGTTACTCATCAATAGCTAACTGATATATGGGAGATGACCAGACAGGGGAATTCCTGAAGTAAGAGCACACTGATTGTAGCCTTCTTACACCTTTGCTCTCTTAGAGGGAGGAGTTGCCAACTGGTGCCAGCTTCTCATTTGGGCATTTATCATGCACATGTGTTTTCCAGGCAATATTTACTCATGAATGGGTATAAAATCAGTTTTCACCACTCTCCTTCCCCCGGAAGACATTACCATAGGTTCAGTTTTACAGGGCAAACAGTCACTGAGATGGAATTTGCTTATTAGTAATCAAAAGGCTTATTAGAGATCAATACTGTAAAAAAAAGGAAGAAGTAACATTGGGGAGAAGAAATAAAACCACGAGGCAAGCCCAAACTGGCAGGGAGTTCTGGAACATATACTGCCTTCAGAACTGTCCCATGTCTGGCTGAAACTGACAGGCCTGTATATTCCCACAATACTTTCTCATTAGATGTAGGCTGTCCCTGGGTGGGTGTGACCCCAGATGACCCTGTAGGTGAGGCAGGTTCTGAGGCTGCCTACTGACCATATTCCCTATAATTGGGAAGCAAGTACTTCCCTGAGGGGGACCTAGACACGTGTGCCTGTGTCTACATGAATATGAAAGGAGTTCAGTAGTCATGATGGGTCTTTGATCATATATTATACACAAGGGCCTAAAGACCATCGTTGCATCAAATCAGCTAGCATGTGTGGGGTGTTCTTGGCACTGTAAAGGTCACAGAAACCTTTTCCCTGTTCCCAAGCTGCCCGTAATATAGAGGGGAAACCATAGCTAAACACCTTTGATACAGACAAAATAAAATTATTGTTAAATAGAAGTGCTGGCACAATGTTCTGGGAACAGAGACGACATTCTCAAAAAGGAATTTAAAATGCATAGCAGTGTAAATATTTTAGTGCTGAGCTCAGGTACAGGGGTTAAGCTGAGTTCAGAGAACTCAAGAAATCGGGAAGGCTTCACAGAGGAGGTGAGACTTAGTTGGGCGCTGAATGATGAGTGGAATGTGGATACTGGAAGCAGAGAGTATTCCCTTGAGGTAAGCAGCATGTATGAAGCCTGGGTTACGGAGACTGCAGCCCACATCTCTTATCACTCCCCAGGACTCCCACAATATCTGAGCCACATTCACTGAGAGGCAGGGACTGAGCAGGTTCAGTCTCCTGGAACGATGACTAGTGTGGCACATCTTCACCTAGGAGAGCCACATTGTAACATGACCAATAAGTGAGGAACAGTCAGTTGGGGGGCCCCAAACTCTCTCAGGCTGAGCGCTGAGCAGAGAAGACCAGTGTTTCTTTGCTTTGATTGTGTCTCCTTCAGGAGACATGGCAGGGCTAGCCAAATGTTTTCTTCTCAATCTCAACTGGGAGTGGGAATAACAGCTCTCCTTTCCGAAATGCCTGAATGCCTTTCTGGACTCCAACTCTGAGACTCAATTCTGTGCCCAAGGAGCTGCCTTCTCCCCATAATGACACCATTAGAATTGAGACTGAGATCACAGCCCCTATGGAAGATGCCGTGAGGATTGAAAGCCTGTGGGATGATTCAGTCCTGTCCTCCCACCAGCCAGGGGTGCCAGTGATGAAAGGCCGTGGGTCTCCAGCGCAGAACCGGCAGAGAGGCTGCCCTTGGACAGCTGGGAGTCCGGAACTGGCAGGCACTGCGTTGTGAGCATTCTTAGCATCACCACCAGGCCAACCAGGTCATACCCTCCAGGTGGCACCATTCTCATACTCCAGGAGAAATGAGGTACGTAGAAGACAATGTGACTGGTGCCCTGGACATGTCAGCTGGGAAGCCCCACTGAGAACAGAGTTCTGAGTGAAGAACTATCAAGGTCCCCATTTCTCCCACGAGGAATCCAAGCAAATTGGAGTGACCTGCACTGGTCATCTATATTGTGGCTACTCAGGGATTTGAAACCACATTTCTTTGTCTGACTTCTTCAACTGGCCTGAACTTTCTAAATCTCTCCCCTAATCGTGAAGCATGGCAAAGTCCCCAGAAGGGCCTCAGAGCCCAGCAAGGGGTGACTCAGTCACCAGGGAGGAGCTGCACTGGAGGCAGCCTTAGCGTCAGCCAGGCTGGGGCACCTGCAGGCTAAAGTGTGTTCTCAAATGAAAACAGCACAGAAAAGCAGCCAACCCCCTCCTCTGTGAAGGAAAGTTGGATTTGGAAACATAATATTCTAACATTATAAACAGGGTTAAAATAAAAAAAAACAAAAACAACCCTACAATAAGGAATTAGCCAATATGACTTGCTCAAGAGCTAGTTAATCACCTGTATTATGCATTAGAGCAGAGACAAGAAGGGCGCTTAGGGCTTTGTGTGATGGGAACAATGAGAAACAGCAGTGGGAACATACCCTCTCAGGATAATCCTGGCTCAGAGCCTTCTGCATTTAATACTTTTCTCCTGCGGGACTGACTGAGTGCATTATCATTTTTATATTTGTATGGTGCATTAACATTCATAAAATGCTCTCACCTTTGAGATGCTCTGCTCTTTATCTTTTAGGTAGAGTTTGCAGAAACTTTTAGAAGTGGGAATGCCAGGTGGGTGATGGGTTTCAAGAGACCTACAGAGGAACAAAAGGTGGCAGGTGCGGACATTCAAGTCCAGAACGCAGGGGCACCAATGTAACCTTGTTTCTATAACAACATAACTTAGTCACTGTTTTGTACCCCCATTCCTCCTGATGGGGGTGAGGAAGCCTAATCAACCTCAATGACAGAATTAACTATCATGTCAGATTTAACCTGAAATTTTCCCTCTTCTGTTTCCATGAGGAGCTTATAAAACCAGAGCAGGTGGGGAGGTGGGCACATGCAGTAGCAAGTTTCTCTACACTATGATTGGCATCTGCCCTTCCTGGTATCTACGGAGCCACACATCCCTGCCTGGTCTGGTTCTCGGCCACATTCCCAGCAGCCTGCTGTTGATGGTCCATGTCCTCCCCACACAGGACACCTTCAAATCTGCATGCTTCTCAGGGTCCAGGAAAAGTTCCAGGAGACTTGGAAGGACACCTCAGAACCTGTGTCTTCCTGATGGCTGCAAAGCCTCGGTGGTGCACCACGGGGAACCCCTACATGGGATTCCTGACCTCTTCATGGGGCTTCACACATTTATGTGTGAATTCAAAGCCTAAGTGGTGACTGCTATTGTTCTCTGCAATCCTGCCACCACAGCCCTTCCCCGGTGTGTGTGTGTGTGTGTGTATAGGATTGTGCACACATACAGCCACAATCTTGATTTTCTATCCCAAAGTCCCAATCTGTCATCAACTCGGTATTCTCTGTATTCGGGGATGTTCCTCAGCACACAAAGCCCTTTTCCAGGAACAAAATGCTGTTTATGAAGCATTTTGCCAACCACTGAGTTAAATTCTTTCCACATGACCATC